>CM036560.1:96440543-101240543 GCA_020745775.1 Theristicus caerulescens
AAAATTCACTAGTGTCCTTTCTCATCCACACATTAAGCATAGGCATAACATAGCTTTGCACTCATTTCACAGAAAAGTAATTTTAAGTGCTTCAAGATCATTTCTCCATATTTTCATGGAAGGTGAAGAGCAGAAAGAAAACAAAGACATTATAAATCAATCAGTCACAAGTATTTTACCTATCAAGTTCTCATTTGTCATCAGATTTTGCAAGATCCATTTTGAGACCTCTATTTCTTGCTGCATTTCTCTTGGTAACTTCTTAAAGTAAAACAGTGAGCTTTATTTCAGAGTCAGCAGTCCTCTCGATTCTCTCAAATCAATAATTTCTTCCAATTGTTAAAAGAAAACTAACGTCTTTTTTAAGGACTCTGTTAAAGTGTTTAAAAAAAAAACACAAAAAAAACCCACAAACACATAGGTTAATACTTATTACCTCTTTTATTGAGCTGAAGGTAAGAAATTCTTCAAGGCTACTGACAAATTTTTTTCCCCAGTCCTATGTTATATGGCAAACGGAGTGACGTAAACAGAGCAAAAGCCTTTCTGGGACCTCTTTGTAAATAGGTGTCGTGGTTTAACCCCAGCCAGCAACTAAGCACCACGCAGCCGCTCGCTCACCACCCACTGACCAATGCCCAGCACGTCCCCCAAGCAGCGATCAAACCCCTCCCCGGCCAACTCCCCTGCTTATATACTGAGCATGATGTCACATGGTATGGAATAGCCCCCCGCCCAGTCTGAGTCAGCTGCCCCGGCTGTGCCCCCTCCCAGCCTCCCGTGCCCCTGGCAGAGCATGGGAAGCTGAAAAGTCCTTGACCAGTGTGAGCACCACTTAGCAAGTACTTAGCACTACTTAACAAGAACCAAAACATCAGTGTATATCATCGACATTGTTCTCAACCTAAACCCAAAACACAGCCCCATACCGGCTACCAGGAAGAAAACCAACTCCATCCCAGCCGAAACCAGGACAATAGGTTTGTTTCCTGCTTGGTTGCTGTCAACTATTTCAGCCAACAGATCAAAAGATAAAGACAATCTTGACCGAAGAGAAAGGACCAAGTATATCTGAAGAGTGACACAAAAGATAATGTTTCTTGGCAAATTACAGATTTTTTGAGGGATGGGTACCATAATGAATGGTGCAAGATGTCCAATAAGATATGAAACCACAGAGAAAAGAAATGCAAGGTTATGAGTTTGCTTCAGTAAGCCACAATTAAAAACCAGGCAAGAGCTGTTAAACAAGATTCCTGACAAAGTGATGCAGGAGGAGAAGGAAAGGCAAAATGTGAGGAAGAGTATATATAGCACCTTTCTAATCACAATAAACTTCCTGTGAAGTGTTGAAGACGTATTTTTGTACCCTTAACACATGACAGGAAGGTTAAGCTAGTGAGAACTATCCAAGTGTAAAATAGTCTCAAAAAAAAGGAAATAATAAAAAAATCAAGTAAATATTGAAAGATGAAAGTTATACATCTGTATACATCTAGTATATGCACCAATACTGAATAAGGCACTCTGCCAGAGAGGTGCCATTTCATTGTGGAAAGGTAATTTTTTCTTTTCATTCTGATTTGGAGTAAGTCTGTTTATTTCTAAAGTTTAGCGAGGTTAAGTTTATAAATTTGCCAAAAAAATATTTTTAATTGTTATTTCAAAACATTTGTCATTATTTCATATAATGGGTTAGTACTGACATCTTTATATGATGCAACTGTATTAAAAAGTTGAAGAATTGATTTTAAAAATTCATTTCCAGAAAGGAAACTGACTTTACCAGAAAGATTGTTCAAAAGTATTTGGATGAGAAACATCATCTATCCAAGTAACCAATCCAACCACAATTTTTCCAACATCAAGAAACCTGTTCAAGTTCTGTTAAAATATAGAATAAATATATGAATTAACTGTAACATAAAAATCATAACTTCAAGTGACTATAGTGCAAGTGACTATAAATTTGACAAGTCAAAATTCTGGAATGCAAAAGGTAAACCTTGAAGTTACCAATGAAGCTTGCATTTCACAAATATCCACACATTATCTATAATATTATTATTATTAGTTCTGTTTGGGCATGCCTTGCACAGATTTTCTTTGGAACACCACTCTTTTATTCATTCCAACACTTTGACCAGCAACCTGAAATCAGAAAGAGTATGCTCAGAACTCAGTGTAACCTTATGACTCTAAGGATGTTCTACTCAAATTCTGCAATCACAAGGGTGAAAAAAAGAGGCGGGGGGGAATAGTAAGCAAGGTTATCGGAAATGTACACGAATAGGTTTGTGTTGGTTTCCTCCTTCAGGAAAAATACAGGTGGTGAAAGTATGACAAATTAACCAATATGCACACACAGTATTTATTGATTAATTCTTCATTTTAATTTTCAGATCTTTGCAGTCACCCCTTAGGTACTCTACCAAGACCATTTCTCTAACTTACAAGTGAACATATAAGACTGTGGCAAAAGTTTTAATAAATCTAGGATAGAGAGCACCCGCTCCTTCTCCCCTGTGTACAATACCTTATCTTCCTAGCATAAAAGAAAATCAGACTTGTTTGACCTGATTGGCAGCTACTTATCTTCTCCTCAAATCTCAGATGTTTACAAATATCTTGTGTATTTCAGAAATGGATGTATGAATCGAACTGCCCAAATTAAAAATTCTTTTCTCCTTCTTCTCCTTGGCCTCTTTTAAAGATGGGCAAACCTGTGTCTTCTTTCAACTTTAGCCACCCTCCACAAGCTCCCAAAGGAAAGCTACTGCTGATTCTGTGGTTCATTCAAGGAGCATTTAAACATTGCATCTTAAAGTTATAGTGGGCTGATGTGAAAACATTTTAACTATCAAAGTGCTAAGTGCAAAGTTCTTTCCCAAGCTGGGAGATCTCTCTTCCTTTTGTTGTTAGCATTAATTTTGCTACCCTCTTGTTTATACTTGATCTCTTTCAAAAGACATTAAGAGTATTGGCCTTCTTAACATCATCTGCTAAGAAATCTCCCTTCTGTTGATAAAAAGGACCAAAGTTTTCCTTTTGCTTCTAAAGCAATTATAGAAGTATTTCTTGTCATCCTTAATGTTTCCTGCTAAATGCATCTAATTTTGAGCCTTGGTTTTCTAAGTACCTCTCTATAAATCAGTGTTACTCTTTTATAGCTGTTCTTAGTAAAGTAACTAATTTTCTTTTCTACATGAAGCCAGTGGAGAGTTCATGATTTAGCCAAGTAAGTCTTTATTAATCTTCCTCTGCTATCCTTCTTCCACACATGGATAATTTTGAATTATGCTGTTAATGTCATATATTTGAAAGCAGGTCACCTTACTTTCTGTTTTCCTTAGACTGTCCCCCAGGAGATATTAAAGTTTTATATGTCTACCTTCTTAAAACCTTTTTTTCTCTGTCCCTCTAGCAGTTCTCACCCAACGTAACCTCCTCAGCACTGTGTTTTTCTAGATCAGATTGAAGGCTTTTTGAATAATTTCCATTTTCACACTGTCCCTATCAACAACAAATCAATAAACAAACACTTATCAGTTAATCAACCTGATGAATTCCAAGACTTTGCTGAGCACCCACCATTTGTTTTACCCCATAATGCCTCCTTATTTAAACTTCACAGTCTACCAAATTTTGTAGTCTATATCATTATAAAATCATTCATTAAAAACCACCTCATCAGATTCTTGATTTCATCATGTTTTGTAAATTACCAAAATGAAAAGTTTTTCTCCTTGCACTGTGGTATTATGGCTTTTAATCTTTATACACTTGTCCAGTTTGCTGGTATTTTGCTCTTGTTCTCCTTTGATCTTTCTTTGAGGCTATTTCCCTAAGCCAGTCAGCAAAGATCCCACACCACCCTTACCCAGTGCCTAAATCAACCTGTGTTTAAAAAGCCAAAATTTTCCTGGTAATATATATTATAACCTGAAATACTTCCCCTAGACCGATAATCTTGCATTAAGTATTCCCCCCCTGCCCCCGCCAAAAAAAAATGTATATTAAACTGAAATCTCTTGAATCAAATTCTTGATATCATATGTGTCATTCTTTCACACTCATAGACCTAACCAGTCTATCTGGCTAGCAATTTTACAGGTATTAAAATTTTCTTTGATGTAAATTAAAGTTTCCATCAACTATTTCTAACCTTCAGGAATTACATAGTTCAAAACTTATTGTACATGACCAGACATTATAGTCTGAGTAGGCTGAGATGACATTTGAGCTATTCTTTTTCCAGCTTGAGTAAAAGCCTTCATGCATACTTATCATGCAACAGGGATGGAGCGGGCAGGGGGGGAATCTATGACATACTGATAACAGTTGCACCACAGAGAGTTTAAAGTTCTGAAATACTATTTTGTGTTGTGCGCATGTCTCTACGCTGTACTATATATCACAGTCTCACTGTCATATATATTGAATGGTATCACATACTAGCAATAAAACAAACAGAAAAATATTCTCCTATACTTTTTTAAACATATTCAAACTTCATTGTATGTTTTCCACAAAGAATTTAGACAGTATACTTTTAACTAGAATGACATATGGAAGAAAGCAAGTAGTTGGGATCTTAATAAATTAAACCAGTAATTCCACTAGAAATATTATCTCATTAGCAGAAAGCACATATTCAAACGAAAATAATCGTGAGAGCATCATTTCAGAATACAAAAAGAAAACAACAATATTCATCAGGAACTTTACTTGATTACTCAAATTATGATTCAGTTTGAGGATGCTGTATCTGGATTGATACTATCTGGAAACAGAAAGTAAAGTGAAATTAATCCAGCAGATAGTCCTAAATGATGTCTTCACTAGATGTGGATACTTACATACATGCAGGAATTATTCCAGTGCACTCTGACAAGTTTAAAGACTAAGGATATGAAAGCTGTTCTCATTCTTACTGACCTATATGGCCAAAGAATGAGTCTGTCTAATAATTTTGAATAGTCATCCAGGCCCACTTGTTGATTATGCAAAACAGACTACAGGAGTCAGGCATATAGTTGAAAGCATCACAAATGCCTTTAACAGCATCTCAAATGAGCAGCTTCCTAAACCTTACAACATTTCCATTAGAAGTAAAGTGATAGTAGCAATCCACCACCAGGAAGGGGAAAGCACAGGAATGACAAACAAGAGTTAGGACATCTCCTCTCCTAAAACTTTTTGAGTTTTCTGGTTCAGCTGAATATCAGAATGGAATTATCTGAACTTCATTTTTAAGTGATTGGTTTACTATGCCAACATTTTCCTTTGGATCTATGAAAATTTTTCCTGGTTAGCATTTAGTTTCTCTTCTTAAAACAGAAGACAATTTACATGTGATTATGTATCTACATCCTTATTTTCTTTTTTAACCTGAAATACCATACTCTCAATTTAAAGTCTAAATTATAATTAAGGACTGCAAACAAGAAACCTCAAGATCAATGTTTCATCATAGAATCACATAAAAAGAACAAAAAGAACAGAAAGAAAGAAAGAAAATCCCATTACATCTCACTAGGAAAAATAAAGGCAGGACCTATAATGAAGATTACATTATAGAAGAGGACCTCAGGTTTATTTGTAGTAAATCTATTGGTTTCAGTCAAAACTTTGCACATAGGATGGATTTAGGAAAAAAACCTCCAAAAATAACTTTGAAACAATGCTGCTTTTCAAAACCATCTCTGAATTTGGGAATTAAAATAGTTGTTTATACAAATTTCTGAGCCTAAACAATAATCTCTCTCCCTAAAGGCAACAGCTAGGGAAAGGTGAAGTCAGAGGGAAGGTCAACGGTTTGGATTTTTTTAGAAAACTTTTTCTCTTAATCAAAGTCTTCTGGCATTACAATAGTTCCCAAAAATACATATATATAGCATGATGAAATAAATCCATCAGGGACCATTTCCAGCTTTTGCTTGGGGCCAAGCAAAGAACAGCTTTACAAAATAGCTTTGAGAAAAGAAGCCTCTCCATAAAGCAGTAACAGAGAAGAATGGGGGAGAAATGGAAGAAAAAAAAGCAGCTATTGAATTTTTCATCAATTTTTACTCCAGCTTTGTGCCCTGCTCCAGTGAAAGACTCTACTGAAGTATTTCAAGCAAAATCAGTGCTCAAACGTGTTCTTTTTCCTCAGGTATTATCATGGATGTGGAACTTTGCTCAAGATCCATTTTCAGTTTGAACTGACTCATTCTGGTTCCTTGTATTCTCTAGGATAATTGAACTATGAAGTGAAGGACTACTATTCAGTGTGGAACTGATAAAGGTAAAAGAAGGAAAACAAGACTGCTCCAGATGGCCTACCAGAGCTGCAGACAAAATATGTGGAGATGCTTATAAAATTAAATTAAGAAAGAACTGACTGCATCTACAATAATAGTAAAACAACTTTGCCTATTCCAGTATAGCAGCCTCACAACAAGAGGCTTCAATACGCAATTTGCAACTCAAGAGCCAGGTGTGTGTTTATGAGCTCTGGGCCCTTGAAATATGATAAATTCACCATGGGAAATAAAGATAACTAGCTTCGGAGAAAGTTTACTTTTATCTTCCAGTACTTATACACAAGTAATACCAAACATTCCCTTCTCCCTCTCTCCTCTCACCTCCCCTGGCAATTCATCAGCCATTATGGACCATTTCAATGCTTTGCCAAGTTGGGTCTCGACTCGTACTCAAGTGAGTCTCTCAGCACATACAGGCGCTCTGCCCTAGCAAACATTTCCCAGTAACGTGCAAGTTGGTAAGGATCTTTCAGCAGATAACAAGCACCAATAAAAATATTTTTCCTGTTCCCTCAGTAAAAGAAGGATGGGCTCCCACTCCGTTTATGACATGAATAAAGGTTTGCAGAAAATGAAGTATTCGGTATATTTTGTTGCCATGGTGACCACCCCCTTTGGAAGGCCAAGTGATTTCAGTTTGTTGACAGAATGGTTTGTAACTGAGTTTCAGAAAAGTGTGCTGTTCATCATATTTTGACTGAAACAACTCTTTTTTAGCTTTGTCTTTTGCCTTGTCTTTGGATTGCAGAATAATATGGCCAAAACATCAGAAAATCTGTTGATGTTATTTACTGTTCTGAAGCCCCTGGCACTAACAAACAAAGAGAAATGCTGTTCAGCACCAAAAATGTCTTCAGTGGTTAGCATGAAATGTCTTATCACTTGGCCCCATAGGACCAAGGAGGAGACAACTTATTTTAGATGCATTGTGCATTACAGTCTGCCTGGAGTGAAAGATGCTGCATCTTAGCTTCAAATGCTTAGCCAAAACATAGACTGTACAAGTGCAGCTATGATAATCATTGGAAGTTGTACGCTTGGGACATTACCCCATACAGGAGGGAAAACAAGGAAGTGCTAAAAATCATTTTTATTCAACTCAATACCACCTGACATTCACAGTGCTTATTTAACAGTGTAACACCAGGGCACACTGCTGTTCCTCTGACCAGGTGGTGTGTGTTGGAGAGAAGGGGTCCCCAGCTGGGGCAGCACCAAGCCTGGTACTCAAAGGACTCCAGGTACAGCAGGAGTTGAAACATTTGAAGGCAGCAAAAGCTATTGCTGTTACCAAGAGAAGTCCTGCTTTCCTCTAGCACCAAGCGTTCCATCTAGTCCACAACACTCTAAGCCTTTGCGCCAGCATGGATGTTTGTGTGGCTGCAGGGTTGTCTGGATCCCAAGGCTGAAATAGTCTAAAATAAAAAGGCTTATCATCTGGCTATGGAGGCATGAAAAGAAGGAGGAGGTAAAAAGGACAAGTAGCTACAGCTTGGTTTCAGTGCAAGTGCTAAGCAAAAGCCCTCCTACCTCCCCCAAATCTGTTTCCAGGTTTGAAGCCATAATTGGAAATTTAATATGTGAGCTCTTATGGTGTTTGAATGTAAAAAAAAAAAAAAGTTACCAGCACTTTAGAATATTTTGTGTAATATGAATTATTTTTTCTAAGTTTTCTATTTGTGCTACAGTATCATAATTCTTTTTTCTTTGACATTTATTAACAGGAACATTCTATTAAAACAATGCAATCATCAAGAACTCTTACATTTGTCAAGAGCTATTGCTGATCCCTCAAGCTGGTCATCTGTTTCTCTTTCAGATATCGCAGTCAACATTCTGGAAAGTATTACAGTGCCAAGTAAAGAAGATTCATCCCGGTACAGAATTTCATAGCAGGAGATGATACCTAAAAGACTTAACAGGTGCTTGGCCACCACCAAACCAGCTGTACCGAAAATACCTTCTAACTGTAAAAATAAAAAGTCCCAAGCAAACTCTGTTAAGAAGCCTTTGATGAAGATTTCTGGGATTTATTATTTTAGGTGTTGATTGGTTTTGGTTAGAAGCCAGACTTCTCAGGAGACTTTATAAGATTCACTGAGTCGCACTGGAAAAGGACTTTTGGATCTAGAATCAAGACTAGAAAAGGTGTACAGCAAAGAACATTTATTAGCCCAGTGTCTGTGTAACTCATGGGAATATGGAAAGACAATGTAAACGTTTCTGTTTTGTCACTCCAAAATTAGAGGTGACTGCCTTCACTTGCTTACAGAGTATATATTCTCTCTCAATTTTTGGAGCAGAAGGCCCACACAAACACTCATTTTGACATAAAATAGAAGTTTTCAAAATCAGACATTTTTGCAGGGCCAAGTGCAGTAACAAATTGGGAGGAAGTTCAAATTATACTGGAGCAAACAATATCAAAACCACATTACTATCCAAACAAGGGAGCACAACATATCCATCACAACTATTCCACAGATTACAAAGAACTATCCTACACTATACAGAGGATAATGGAAGAGGATTCTCAAATCTAAAAGTAACATTAGATCAAAAATTTGGGAATCCCCACACAACCTCATTTTCAACAAGGCTAAAATATATGAGCCAACATTTAGTGTGTACACAATTAACATCCAGAGATGCATAGCAAGGCTCCTCCTAAGAAGCCCTAAGGTTTTAGAAACCAGGCAATAGATGGGAATGGAACAGATAGATTCATGGTGTCCAGAGAAGGGCACTAAAATCCATCATTTAAAATAAGGTCTGATTCCAGATACCCCTGAGCATGTCAGTGCTCTAGCCTCATTGCACTTGAAAGTAAACCCTCCAAAGGAGTTAATTAGAACAGTAGCTTGATATTTATCATGGAGATGCCATTCCCCAGCATGTGAGTTGCGTTTACTCTACACTAATACTGCGCATAAATTTCATCTTTTATTGATTTATAAATACTTCATACTATGTAAAATATTGTCAGATTATAATTCTCTCTCCATAAAATGGCAAGCAAACGTCCAGCCATCTGTTTGGCTAATGAGAACAATCACCCAGGCTACTTTTCAAGCATAGCGCGTCCCAGTTTGAAACTGCTTTCAGTGTAAGCACCTGTTCATACATATCAATTAAAATGATAATTACTCTGTTAGTGAATATAATCAAAATAAAATAGTTACAGCTCTATTGTTTGCCAATTAAAAATGCTGAGTTCACTGATAATATATTTCTGTGCTCATTTATTTTTCTTCCTGACCTGTTCTAAGATCAGATCAATTTGACACTAATTTAAGGCAATATACGTTTCAACATTTGAGAACTTACATTTATAAAACAGCAAAACCACAGAACTCCCTCCAGAGGCACATACTCTCCTGGAATGTGTCCCTCTTCATGACGGATCACGTTGGCGTACCTTCCCATGAAAAAGAGAGGAGACTTGTCCTACAAAAGAGAGGGCCACCCTTTCCAAGATGAACAAGGGAATGATGGAGCTAAACAAGAATGGGAATTCTGCTCTTTGCAGAGTTCTTACTACAGGGTAATTATCAGAGTTGGTGGGGTTTTTTTTTACTAACAATTACTAGCAATTAGCAATTAACTCATTATACAAATTGGTTTATGATGGCTTTCATAGCAGAAGTGTTAAAACATTAAAGACAACTTAATGACAGCCAACTCAAAAATGGAGTACAAAAAGGTATGTTAAAATGTCCCCTAAAAAGCAAATAAGTATCTTTAAACTATTTTAGAATTAATACATTTTAAGTTCTAATTCTGCTCTCTGTAAGTGACAAAATCCCTTTAAAAAAGGTAGCTAGTAAGACCTCACATCAGCAAACTAATCCATGTGCAGATTTTAAAAAGAGCCAAATCTCTGAATATAATTTTTTTAATGAAAAATACCATTTTTCCCCTTCTTCCTAGCAAAGGAAGGATCAGGAACACAACCACAACAAGAGCATGTCAGGAAGCCACATGTGGAGCCAACAACACTTCTATGTCGCAGAGGAAATGGAGCAACCTGCAAGTGAGGAACCGTACCCCTTTAATGCTCTCACCTCTGCCAGCTGGTACTAGTTGTAAAGTTATAAACCCATGTTATATTTCAAAGACAGAAGCTAGAAAGAGCTTAGAAACTTTAAGAAAATGCATCTTGAAACTGAAGAAAACTATCATGAGCACAGGATTGTTGCAGGAAACTGTAGGATTACAAATGTCTAGACAGGGCTCTCTTGAACATAAGTTTGGGTAGGATCATCTCTGGCAGGTTTTTCTGAGACTCTTGCTCATTTTCCCAATAAGAAGAAAAAGAAAGACAGAAAGAAAGAGGAAGTAAAAGTTTCTGTAAAAGTAGAAGGGAATAAACCCTGCCTTGTTTCCCTTTGAACAAAGGTGCAGCTTCTGCACTTGAAAAGCCTAGGACTGGACTGCTGGAGAAGTGCTGGGGAAAAAGTGCAAAACCAGCTCATGCAGTACTTGAATTCATGTCCCTCAGTTACACAAGCACTTAACTTCAATACAGAAAGTATTCTCAGAAACCTCACATCTCCTTTCCACAAAATGCAGCGAACGCATGAGGAACTGCTGTTCATGTGTCTGTCACTCTGCCAGTTTTGTTCAAAACAACTCTCAGCATAGAAGAAATTCTTCAAATCTGTGTTGTTCACTATTTCTCAAAATCTTTCTGAAGCATGACTATACTTAGATGTGGGCCTGTGCTTCTGTGTTGTGACCAGAGTTATGGATTTTGGAGTATATCTCACTGGTGCAAACCTCTTGCCACTCTTCACCACAGAGAAGGCTGTTCTCTGTTTTTAAAATGGATGCAGGAGAGTCACTGTGTCATTCCCAGCTCTGATAGGTACTGAGTTTCAAAGACTTCTGTTTGTTGAAAACCAAACAATTTAGCATTCACCAGTCACAACAGCCTGAAACATTCCTTCCACCAGTGCTGTATGGACACCCCTACAAAGTCACTGGGGATGAATGCAGTGAAACCTTTCCACGGTAAGAACACGTTCTTACTGCATTAATGTCCCTTTAGTTATCTCCTATATTGAAATCAAACACAGCTGCCAAATGCAACAATTTACTCCTATATACGTTTTCTAAAATGGGCTTCAGGTATTGCTGGAAATATGTTTCTTCTGTAATTGAATCTACTTCAGTGTTGATGGAGGTAATTGACATTGAGAATGTAATTGTTGTGAATATGGATTCTTACTCCTATATGACTTTAATTCATTTTAATGTACACAAGAAAAGGGACCTCTCCAAAACAATATATTATATATAATATAAATAAGTTTCTTCCTTGCTGGCATGTAACAGATTTAGCCAGTTGACATAAGTAAGAATTGCATGAAGAAAGAAATGTAAATCCAGGTATTACACCCATAATCGCATTGATGCATGAGCTACCAGAGTAATACTTGTGTATGTCTATGAGATTCTCATGTTGAAACTGCTTTTTCGTGCACCCTGGAAAGTAAAACTCATTAATTCTCTTTACTAAGCTGAGAAGTAGCTTCCATGTTTTCATTTTCTAGTCTGAATTGATCTCTTGCAATCAATGAAGCAGACCTGATTCTCATTCTGCCTCTTGTAAACTTCCTTCAAGCACCTGTTTTTCCCCAACTTTTTCAATTCTTACCCTCATCAGTGTACCAGTCAGTACTGGAACTGAATTCAGGGGGCCTCATTTCACATAGGCTAAATGAAGTGACACATGAGGTGACTTCTCTGACAACTGTGGCTACATCAAATTTATGCTGGAACATGTGTGGATCAGGAAAGTTTGCTATTCACATTCACTCTTGTCTTCATTACCAGATGGAACTTGATACATCTATCAAACAAGAAAGCTATTTTCTGGTTTATGGCTATACACTTATTTTTTCCTCCAGGGAAATTCACTTCAAGTATTATGGTACAAAAAGAACATTTATATTTCATATACATTGCTGTGACTAGCAACGCTTTAAGAGATAACACACTTTACCCATAGGTACTTTTTCATAGTTCACTGAAATGTGGATGTCTGGTACAATAGATATTAAATATTTTTCTTCCTCAGTTTACTCACACAATCCATCAAAAGTTGACATCAGTAAACATGACTATGTTAACCAATTGCAACACTTTCCAATACAGTAGAGGTGCCTGGAAACTGACAGTTATTTTAATATTAGCTTTGACCGAGATAAATTCTGACATGACTTCCACCGTATATATAATTCTCTAAAGACCCTGATAGACAGAGACCATTTTATATCCTCAGAGCACCAAGCGCACCCTGTCATTTTGAAGGATTTGTTAGCCTTAAGTCACCCCAAACCATCATGACAAAAAAGCAATTGTCTAGAGTACAAGAAACCTGGAATGAAAGAAAATTGATTTTTAAAATGGATCATATGTACTTAGTGACTTTTACTTAAAGAATTGAAAAAGTTCCCTAGTTTGTTTCCACATAAATAATTATTCTCTGACAAAATACCCAAAGGGAATAAGCCACCCTTTTTGCAGAAAATTGTCTAAAAATGGAACAGGTAACTGTGGTTATACGGCAGATAGGTATAAAGAAAACATTCTCTTGCTCTAGACCTAACATTTAAATTGTCAGGTTTTGTGGTAGTGAAGAAATCATAAGATTTTATTCTAAAGGCTTTCATACCTAATTTAAATTCACAGAGATGCAAGAAGAATTTCCATCTGGTCTCACTGATTTTCTGTCCATTCCTCCTATTCCAACTTGCATTTTCAGTTTCATGTCTGCCCATAGATTTTGTAATTGCCTTTTGATCAACCACATGAACTGTGTACTGGACATTCCATTTTTGTTGGTTCCTGGTCTTTATGTAACTAATTCATGCTATTTCACCCCTGTCAAATTTCAGCTTTCATTCAAAGGCAACATAGGTAACATCAAATTGCATTAATGACATTAATTAACTATTCCTGAAAATTAGCCAATGAAAATATATCTGTCAGGGTCCTAACAGTCAGTGAGCATATTGAAAACTCCATTATCATCTTCAACGTACTTTGGATTTTCTCCTAGATAGTATCAGCACCATGTTGAGCTTGACGTGTCAAATATTTTTTTATAGCCATCTGAGAAAAACATCATCATGCTAAGCGTTTACAGAAAAGCCTTGTTTTGTTATAAATGAAAAAAAATATTACATGGCAAATTCAGCTTTAATAATGAGAGATATAAAGGAATGAGCTTTATTGGCATTATTTGGAAGTTCATAATGGAATTGATAACACAGGTTCAAAAATATTTCTTTGCTTTTCCATTTGTAGACTACAGCTGAGATGCATTGTCCTAAACCAGGCAATATGGATAAATTCAACCATTGGCAGTGGTGGCTACCATCAAATCATCAACAGCTTACCTACTGATATTGTTTCTACCACCTAACTAAGCGTTACTAACCAGAACACATCCCTGGTATTTAAATGACCATATGTTACTTTTCCCTCTGGAGCTGTGACTCTGCTTGTTTTGCCTGCAGTCTGGCTGCTAGGATACAGTGGAATACAGGAAGAGAGGGGAAGAAAAGAAGAGAGGAGAAAGGAATCAGCCTTGGTATTTTCCTCCTCTGCTTCCTCCTCCCTCAGTTATGCAGCTTTGGAACTAAAAGAACAGAAAACATTATTTGTATTCCTGCAGTCAACACCAATCATTCCTTGTGACTTTCCAAGACCACAGTTTCCACTCCTCCTGTGACAGGGAAGCAGAAGGTCCACACTGCATTGTCCTGGGGAGCCCAAGGTTCAATGAGAATGAGAGTGTAGTATTTTACAATTGCCTTAAGGCTTTTCCTCTACTCTGCTACATCTCTTACAGTTCTTTCAGGCCTGCTTTGCTTCTCAGTGGCTTTCTGCCACAGCTTGCGCTCTTCATGCAGCTAGCTTCAAAAAGTAACACATCTGGGTGCAACCTCATCCTCTTTCCTCTTCTTCCAAAGGGACTTTTCCTCTTCCCTTCCCAGCATTCACAGAAGCAGTGATGTTTGCCTTTCTGCTTGCTTTCTTCCTTTAGCTCTTTTCTGACTAGAACTTCACCATGTTTGACTTACTGTTTCTCAATTAACAGCCCACCTAGATTCAAGTAACATACACATCAACAGTATAGCCTGGTGGCCACATACTCATCACTGAATATAAACAAGGTGGCTTTATACTGTTGCCCAACACCTGGATGACTAAACAAAAGTTATCTGCAATAAAACAGTACAGACACTTAGTTCTGGGAAACAGTGTATCACCACATGGAGTCCAGAAACTAACAGCTAGCAAGAGGAAATCCCAAACGTTCCCTAGGAGAGGGGTGTCATCTTCCACCCCTCATCCACTTGCTTCCAAGAGAACCTGGGCAGACCCAGCTACTCTGACTCCTTAGGCTCAGGGCTGCTGAATGGATCACTGCATAGACAAATCATCATGAACAATACATTGCTGTCTTGCCACTTTGGCTTTCCTATCATACTCCTGCTCAGTGTTTTGATATGGAGGTAAGGAAATCAATCCCAGATCCCGTGCTTATAATGGAAAAGTACAGGAAGACTCCAAAACAGACGTTTTAACTGCGCGCACACGTACTCAGTGGCAGATCCTTACCTATCCTGTGCACCGCTCAGATCATGTACCAGCTACAGCAAACTATGATCAATTTTTCCATTTCTTGCATGAATATTTCGTCCCACTTTATGAAATAACTTTTTTGCTAAATAGCATACACACACACATTATATTAAAATTTTTTTTTCTTCATTTTTAACAAAAATTTAAGAAGTGGAAAACTAAGAGCCACTATCAAATATCTAAGGGCTGCTCAGAAAGTATCTCCTGAAAACATCAACAGACAAAAGCTCTTTCAACAAATCTTGTCTCAGAGAAAATGAAAATATGCTAAAGACAAAGAGCCCAGATACAGCAAATACCATTTTGTGTGATTTTAGTTTATGAATAATAAATAAACCAATTAATTTCTCAGAAAATAAAACTCTCTGCTGCAACCCTTACGCATATGTTCTAACAGTGTGTTTTATTTAATTCCACAGATGTAATTAAATGTGTCATTCATTTGTTCTCCATTATGGTATTTCAGTCAAACATAAACAGCTTTCAGACTTCATTTGCAAGAAAGCTACTTTGAGCCAAGAATTTGCTAACTTCAGAGCAATAGCTTGAGAGGTCTTCACAGGCATTTAGCTGTTCTCCTGTCTATTTACAGAGAAATTGAGACTAAACAGCTATACACATACACATGTGTAAGTAAGTACCAATTTATCATGGCATTAACATAGAATAAGTTGACAGATTCCTTCCCCCCACATACATTGTGATAGATGATGCCTTCATGGCATGTTCCTCCTATTCTTGGTAGTTTATAATATATTTAATCATGCCTCTGGTTCAGCTATGCTCAGTGGTTTCGTTTCATTTGTACAGTTGGAAAATGTGTGCTGCTGGCGGTTATGTAAAGGAGTCTGCTACTGTCAATGACTGAAATGGAGAAGAGGGAAAGGGCGCAAAGAAATCGAGAGGGGAAGTGGAGTACAGCATTTAATTCTTGTGTTTTAATAAACAAGGCCAGAAATCCAGCCTATCGAGGAAAGTCTCTTTCATGTTACAAGTGATGTGGTTTGACTGTGGTGGAATTCAGCTCAGCCATCATCTGCCTGAAAAAGCCCATTTATAAACGGGGTGGTGATTGCAAAATGAATCCCGGGAAGCATTTTTTCAGAGAGGAGCCTATTGACAAGGCTGCACTGCAGAAAGAATGCACTGTGAACAGAATTATCTGTCACAAGATAACTCACTGCAAGGTCAAACATTGACCTTGCACTGATGAGGCAAAAGAGGCTCTCAGGAGGCAACAGAAGAGGAGTTGTTTGAAGGTGGATTTGGGCCAGATCAGCTTCCTTTAGAAGACCGCAAGCAACTGTTGCTTTCTGAAAGGATTAGCTACCAACACAGGACAGTTAGAACCTTTTGGGGTTTTCACCCTGATGTGCCAAAAGTCAGGATTTTCCCATCTCTCGCCTACTGCACTTTGTTCTCAAGACCTCAGGAAAGCCTGCTCTGAATATTTTCTGTTATAAAAAGGCCTGTCTCCCTTCTCACTCATACCAAGCATAAATCAATTAGAACAATATAAGTATGAGGCACCAGAATAATTAAGGGATCATCCGTAAGTATTCAGAGCGTGCCCAAGATGAACTGGAAAAGGCTACCTCATTCTTCTTCATAGACTACTAACCAGAATTCCCAGAGGTTCCTTACTAAGACTATTTGAAGTCCTGCAACGTCACCCAAAGCAACACATCTTCTAGACTCTCCACAGACGGACTGGTGAAAAGTTTTGTATGGTGGCCCTCCCAAAGGCCTCTGCTGCTACACGAGTACTTCAGTAGCCCACATGATGCCTGAGAGTCTATGAACCCACTAAGAGATGTTCATTTCAGCTAGACATTCAGCCTTCAGCATGAAGTAACTCACTGAGTCACTTAGTTCTCTCCTTCACCTTCTTGAGATAAAAATCACACAGTGCCTAGAAACAAAGTATATTCAAACATCTCTGTCAAGGCTCACAGCTGGTACACGTCTATGTATCTAGCTGCTATCCCATCTATAGCAGGACTAGAAAATTTTTAATCTTTTAGTGGGTTCTCAGTTATAAAATTAATGATGCATTCGCAACACTAAAATCAACTTCTAAAATTACTGTCTGTGGCTTTGATTACAGCTCTCTTCCATTTGGGTAATGAAGGCAGTAATTTCTGGTTTTTAAGAGAAGTTTGGGTTTGTTGATTAAATATTTACTACTGCTAAAGCCCTATTTCTCCTTAAAATGTAGAAGATTTTAAGATACAAAAGATCTTCTCCTTTAATCTGTATCTATTTTTGTACTCCTCACACAGTTTGAAGCTTTTTAATTCTCTGGTTTAACCTAATTGCACATCATAAGTGAAATGCTTAGACAAAACATTGTGTAACTATTGGCCAGGGAAAAATCCTAAAATTTAGTCACTGAATCTGAGAAAGTAAAATGCTATCTGAAAAGGAAACTGAACAAAATTTTCCCAGGGAAAAAAAAAAAAAAAGTGAATACTTTTGAAATAAGAACTTGTCCAAGTAGTAAATATTCAATTGGTTGAACCCAATTATTTCTGTTTGTGGGTGGGTTTTTTTGTTATTTCAATATAATTTCATTTTTTAAATGAATTTGCTATGGTCTTCCTTTATATTTTCCCCCAATAAATTTAACATGGATGTCATTATACATCATAATTCTGTAATTACAAGTTTCAGTGGGGAGATGACATATAATTAGATGTAATTATGCTCATTATGTAAATGCAACACTACAAATTAAAATTTACAGACAAACAACCAAAAAAAATAAAATCACAAGAAAAAAAAATTAAACAGATCCATGGGGTAATAAACTAAATTAAAAAAAAAGAAACTGATAAACAAAGTAAAAACAATCTGTCCACTAATGTAAATATCTCTTCCTACCCTTCTTTGAAATTTCTTGTTATTTAGCATATGTTTTTATTTTACTTTTTAAAAGGCTTGCAAGTATAGGACCAGATCAGACAACTTATCAGCCCTTAGATTAAAAGCATTTAGAATATGAATCCCTCTCCTTCCCCAAATGGAAGCATTTTTATTAAGCAGGCAGTAAAAGTCCCTGGACTTATTCATTACTGATAGCTGAAGAACCACCACATTTCTCCTTTAGCCATTATACTTTAACCTCTTTTACTGCACTGCGGATTGCACAGCCAGACTCCAATCTTTCCTATAATCATTTAAGTTCTGGATAACTGTAGAAGCCAATGTAGTTGTCTGGCTTCACACAACAGACACTGACAGCTTAAAGCTACTCCCCCTGTAATTGGCAATAATACTTCTGAGGTAAATCATAAAAATCCTCCCACAAAATCAGAGGATATTAGGAGTCACTCTATTGTATTCAGATGGAGTTAGGTCAGGCTCAGACATGAGAATCTGGTCCAGAAGTCACTGGAAGGCGCTGGGTCTGCATTGCATCACTTAGTGCTTTACCACTGTGATCATAAGCTTGCAAAAGAAATTTGGGTTTGCTCTTTAATGTCTCTTTGGCAATGACTGGAAAGCATAAACAGTTTTTGTCACTTCTTTCATTGCTGATGTTGTTAGTTATAATGACAGGGTGACGTGCAGAACTCGGGACTTAATTAGGCAAGCAAAGGGGGGATAGATTTTCAAGTGTTTCTTTTTTAAAATATGGGGTATCTACCAATTCCTAAACCTATGGCTCTATTCTGTTCCTAACCTACAGGTCTTAAAAAATGAAAGAACTATTTTTTAAAAGCTTAGCCACTCACATTTTATGGGGGCTTAGCTAACTGTGAAAGTACCATTTGATTTAATGACTGAACTTTTGCAAGGTGAAATGAAGGATTTTTTCCTGCCTACGTCTACAAGAGATGCCAAACACTCTCCAGCTCTCAGGAACCACAGGTGGTCAGATGCTCAGTCTTCATGCAAGTAGTTTCAGTAGCAGCAGGGGCTGCTCACTGGATTCTTGCAAGTGACAGTCTTTTCTGGAGGATTCAGCCTATAATACTTCTGAATTCTCCATTGTTACCATTGGTAGGAGTTTAAGACACCTGGATATTATTACGTTCAGTATCATTTAAATAAACAAAAGCTGTATCCCATAAAAAAATTAATTACACAAACATTTTATAACCATAGAGGTTTATAACCATGAGGCAGAAGTCAAGGCCTATAGGAAACATTTGCTTCCAAGACCAAAATGTGCAAGTTATGATTTTGTGGCAGCATGTGGGAGGCTGTTGGTAAAGTAGCAGATGCATGTTTAAAATCCAATATGGGCTTGAAGAAAACATTTGTTATATCCCATAGAATAATTCATCATACGCTCATAGCCAGAATATCCACAGGGCTCTGCTCACCAAGGAAATGGGAGCCATTTTCATACTACAAGCCCATACTACTCACCATTATACAAGGCAGAATTTGGAATGGCTGTTGTTCAAGTGTATCCTGATGTCTTTGAAGACCCACAGACTTTTCATCTTTCAGGACAAAAAATAAGTAATCAGTCATGCCTTTTGTTCTTATTACACTCCACACAAAAAGCAGCTTTACCAGCTCTCTTCATTGTTCAAGCGCATTTCCTCAAGTGCTCTTTTGTACAATATATTGCTGAATTTGGGTCTCTGAAAACTGGATGTGCTAAAAAGAGCCAATGTATTTGCCCCAAGGAAGAATTTACCATTTCTTTTGCCCATGCACAAAGCCTGAACAAAAAAAAAAATCTTTATCCTGAAAAAACCAAAAGTGTTAGAAGATCAAAACCTAACCACATATTCCAGAAGCCAGCTCATATTTAGGCCTGGTCTGAACTCAGATTTAACAGAAATAAGAACAGTTGACCACTTAGTCATACCCACAAAAAAACTGTATGAACACTGTTAATTCAAATTAAACTGTACATGATAATTCACGCTAAAAGCCCCAACTTGTTCCAGTGTAGCCAGATACCACTTTCAACATGCCACAAGTTTCATCAAATCCATACACATTTCGAATTTTAAAAAGGCTTGGGCAGTAAACTTGTGGCTGCTGACCAGTTAAGTGAAAATCACCAAGATCACTGTGGTTCTGTTATGCTGGAGTTGAAAAGGCTGTTAGGTTGCTGAGTAAACGGTTCCCTTGTCCCTCCTACCTGCACACTTGTTTCCTGTACTTACTCTCAGTTTTATTTCTTCTTTCATGCCAGCACCCACACTTGAATCAGCCCACCCACTTTTCATCTGCCAAGCAATCATCCTTTGCTCCTTAAAACATACAGCTACTTGGCAAAGACTCCCAACACTGTCCTCCAAGGATACTCTCATCCTTCCCTCTTTGAACACTGAGCCAGTATCACGTATGTATTTACAAATGCTGTAGTAGAAATCTTACAGCAGCAGCTCCAAATAGAATAAAACCGTGTCCATACAAGAATGAATAATAAATGTGGACATGCAGTGTTGCCTAAAGAATGCCATTGTTCTTTCCACCTATATTCCTCCTCAGAGAGCCAGTTCTAGCTGGGGATTTGTCATGTACATAATAAAGGAGAATAAAATTACATTTGAAAAAGGAAGGAGATTTGGAAGCCAGGACAGATGGGTTGTGCACGTGATGCTGCACTCCATATTGGTATCTGTCTTTTGTGGAAAAGATCAATTCAGCTTCTTAGGATACATTCACTTCATCAAAAGATTTCTGAGAAGGAAGAGGAAAAATCCCCAGACTCTGACTCCTCAGAATTTTTAACCAAGTTAAGGCTCAAAAGCAAAGGGATACATTGGAAGAAGGAAAAGCAGAGAGTTAATACCAGAAAGAAAAGAGCTCTGCAGCAGAAAGGACCTTTGCAACCATGATTTTTGAGAAACGGGAGAACGTGAGGTCCTTATTATCTGAAGGGTGATGGGATCATTCTTCAAAGTCAAAACTCAAACTATTGGTCTCCAGTGGGAGAGTAAGTAGATGATACACCAGATATCCTTCACAAAAAGTGAAGGTGAGTGTTTGCAATAAGGCCTCAATTTCAACAATCAATAACCTAAAAAAAAAAACCCAAAAACATTACCTTTAGTATATTATTAAACTGTAAGAACACTACTCTGTTTACCAGTTACCTCCAAGTTTTCTTCAACAGGATAAAGAAACATAAACTCTTTGGAAAATAGACAATAAAATACTTTTTTCCTCTTACTATAGATCTCATTCTAAAATAAAAAAATAAATTTAAATCACGATATAAAATATAGGAAAATCTTGCCCATACAAAGATAGTTCACATGGTGTATTGTTGTAAGAAACAGGAGGAAAAATGAACCAAACAATGCCAGATGACTGCATTCAGTCAACAGCGTGGCTCTTCCAGTCATTTTACTAGTTTCTTCTCTGATTTTGCACCTCACTATATCTGTTAAAGTCTCAGTGGCCAGCCGCACCTCTTTAAAGAAATATCACACATGAATAGCGCTATATAAGCAACAGTTCATCAACAAGTCTAAAGAGTTTGATAGGTACCAGAGCAATCAATCTTGAGTTCTTGATGGTTAGGAATTCATAAGTCTCCTGTTAACAACACTTACATACAAAATGTGCTACTTCTACTTAAATTCACCTTCCACAGGCCACCCAGTGAACTCAACTAGCACAATCATGAACAACTCCAAATACTGAAATTACTCTATACAGGTGTTCTTTCTTACAAAGAGTCATTTTTCAAGAGGCCTTGGTCTTCTGGATCTCTCAAGTTACTGAGAGTCAGCTCTGCAGCTGATTTTCTGAGAAAGTCACAGAGAAGATCCCACACATGCAATTATAGGTGACGATATTTCCATAAATTCTCCTGACAAATAGACGGTATCCTTAATTAAAGCTCTGTGTCTGAAGAAATTCCTTTACTATGGCAAATCAGGAACTAGCTCATGGCATGTCCCATTCACACTGTACAAGACACTCAGGGCTGTTCTCTCCCCCCTCACATTGTTCAGTTTAAGTTAATGATTTAAAAGTAATTAAATTCAATAAACCGTGACAGATTAAATAAAAACTAATCAAAGTAAATAAATTACTGGTTTCACACATGTCTATTGTTTTGGGCAACAGAACAAAAGGAACTAGATGATGAGAGTAAACAAAAGTGAATAAAGTAAGAGGAAAAAGCCCTTTAGCAGTTGAGATGCATTACAACTGACTAAGATTAACTTTTCTGTCTGTTCTGCTGCAAAATAGACTCTGTATCAGCTAACAAGACAATCTAATGAGACCTGTATCAGGGGACTGCTATAACAAGATTAGGAGAGGGACCAGTAGAGAAGCTGTTTGCACAATCGGGAAAAGGATTTGTATTTAATTAACAGCATTTATCTCAACAGTCCATTCCTAAGCAATGGTCTGATAAAGGCAACCAGTCTCTTGAACCAATTGGTCATTTAACCTCACAAATAGTTTTAAAGACTAAATCTAGGATAAACCTTTGTTGATTACTGTGAGGATATATAAGAACTATCATTTGGTTGGCACTAAATTTAAAGTAAGTTTGATTTAGCCCCTTCCATTCTCCCCCCAAATAATCCTTACCCAGGACAAAACATGTGCATCCAGTTAAAGTTAATGTGTGCATGTGTATAGGTCAAGTCATAAACACAATGGACTGAAGACTTTAGAGTTTATCCCGAATGCGAGCCATAACGATCACAGTATGTTCATGGTGGAATGCAGAAAAGCAGCACCCCCGTCTGTACAATGGGTCCAATGAGGCATGGGGATTAACTGCTAAAGCCTGAAGATAGGTGCCTGACAGTTAGTAATAAAAATAATTTTGTAGTAATAAGATTTGGAGAATCTTAGGAGACGTAAATGCCACAGAAGGATTAGTTTTAGTACTGGGATTAAATGTCACAAGTTTCTGCCTCCCAGACCTGTATTTAAATAATACCTCTAGTAATTCTTCAGTATTATTTTTCTTATTGCACCCTGAAAGACACTGGCAAGTTCTTTAAAAATGACTTCACATGTAAGTGCAAAATGAGAGATGCTGAAATGTTTAGAGAGCAAGTACCTACACACTTCTGAAGAGTCCGTGAACTTGAGCAATTTAAAACAAGCACCATTCTGTACAGTTGACTGATCTAAAAGTAAGAGAGACTATTGCAGTCTAAAAGTAAGAGAGACTATTGTACTCATCTCTAGCTACAAGAACAATAAAAGTATAGTGATGATAATTCTTTAATTCATATTTGTTCAGAACAATTGAACTGGCATGCTTCCAAGTGAACCTCAGGCTCTTTAAAAAGCAGAGTAGTCATCACCTGGGCAAAAAAATCTTGTTCCCCCGCCCACCTACCTTAGGCAAAAATGACAGACACCCTGCCAGTTACTCCAACACAATAATGCCAAATACAAAATCCTCCTGTTGCTTATCTCTGCTGGAATTTTCAGGTGTATTGTCACCTCCATTGTCATCTTATTTGTTAATTTACTTAAAATCATTATAATTGAGCAGCCAGTTGACATATAAAGCTTTCTGATGATACTGAAGCCCCTAACCTTGTTCACTACATAGACAATAAAAAACTGCAAAACTCTTTTTGTCTCTAACTTTCACTATTAACATTGTTCTCTGTAATTTAGACTTTTGTGATATGGCTGACACACTTTGTGCGAGGCTCATGGCTATGATAGATCTTTTTCAGGCAAGGACTTCCTACAAGATCATTCCTTAGTTTACTCCATGTCCCTTTCAAGGGTTCTGATTCACTTCATAAATTGGGGTATTTCTTTCACAATCATCACTGCAAGGGGCTGCTCAGTAGTAGCAGCATTTTGCATAATCAGTTTAATAATCAGAATCTACTGCACTGTATGAAAACAGCAGAAAATCTCCAGCTGCATAATTCAACCGTTGCACATACCTCCCTATCACACACAGACTATCAGGCTTCAGATAGTCTTAGACTAAGCAATCAAGAAAGTTTTTTTTTTAGTAAATTATTCCTGAAAGCTTTTATAAATTAAATGTAAAACTATAGAAAACCTGGTATAAGCCTTGGTTCCTTGGGCTGGCAGCAATAGCTGACCACTCATGGCAATTGCACCTTACATCTGATGAGGCCATAAAGACAAACTTCTCCGAGTCTCATTTAGACAAAGGCAGTTTCCCACTTGGAAAAGGCCTTACTGCAAACATGAACTCAGGACTAACACCACACTTATCACCAGCATTGTGCTATTCCCTCCACACAGTTTAGTAGCAGTTAAAAGAGGCTCAGCCCCTTGGCTCTGTGACCATGAGAGGCACTGGGCGCATGAGGAAGCATGAAGCAGCTTCCCAGCTGGCACTTGTTTCTAGCAGGCTGCACACCATTAGCATTCCAAACAGATCCTTCCCTGGTACTTTCTAACATGCTATATTGATCAGTGGATGCTTGTACTCACTAGAGACGTGATTTCACTGCCTTTAATAAATTTAATTCTCTTAGCTCCAGCTAAGTAGCTTGACACCTTTTTATTACATAAAGCCAATCTTTTGCAGGCTTAATCTTACATAGTTTTGATCATTAACAATATGCTCTTCCAAAGAACTTTGAGTTCATTTGGAGGGACTCCCTCCACCCCCATGTCAGTGAACATCAAAAATCCTTCCAGATTTTTTTTTCTTGTTTTCAGACTCTCCAGAGCATAAAGAAAACAGTTAGTCTTGAATAAACTGAACATTTCATTTAATGGAATCCAGGCTTATGGAGTATGGATTCTGGGAGTTTATTTAGTCTATCAAAAAAAAAAAAAAAATGCTTTCAATGCATATCTTCTGCAAGACCTGGCACTGTACTGCAGCAGACATGAAAACTCTTATTGTAACTGAACAATCAGACATCAGTAAAATACTGTCTGCTTTTCATTACAGCACCTAATATTGTCACAGGCAGCCCTTCTCCCTTTTTATAAGTGTTTGATAATTCTTCTGTAATCCAGATATCCCTTCGTTCAGAAAAAAATGGACAGTACTGACAAAAAACTATTAAGAAGCTTAACAGAAATTAAAACTGTATCAGTCAATTAAATGCATCTAATAATGATTCAGTATCTGTAAAAGCTAAAATAAGCCCTGCAATAATTTATTTTTAGATTATTTCCCCCCCAAAAAAAAATTGAAAAAAAAGAGGAAAAGGAATAAATGTTTTAAAATTTCACAGTAAATATAATGTCAAAAAAAACCCCCCATGTTCTGCATATCTGCAATGTTTATTTCCAGCACTGTTACATTGCATAACGCATCCAGTTCACAAATGAACAGACAGTAGTTGGCTGTCTTGGAGTTCTACTGCAATCAAAGCCAATAGGATGCACGTACATGTAAAAAACAACAAACATAGACATTTTCATGTTCTATTATCACTAGATGCACAAATGCATTTAGAGGCTTGACATCTGATTGTAATAAAACAAGAAAGAGAAACTCAAATAGTGTAATTCTGAGCAACCAGAACATACTGCACTTGTCATGCTTGTTAACCAGAACAGTACAAAAACCATTTTACATGTTTCATGAACATACAACAGCACTTGGAATCTTCAACATACTGTATTTCTTGGATGGCAACCAAACCAATCCTTCAGTTTCATGCTTTCATCACTTAAGTAAATTATGTTGTAAATCTTATCTTGCAAAATACTGTTCTACTCTTTTTCATTTATGAAAAATAGAGAGATTTTCCTGTTATAATCTTGCAAGTCTTAATGAAAGTTTATACATGAACAGGGTTAAGAACCTTCCTAACCTGCTGTGTCAACAGACTGCTGCCAGAAGCTGGCATGTCAGATTTCCAGCTAAGTTTAGAAGAAAATCACCTGATAAGATACTTATCCTTTACTTTGCAAGAAATGTTTGTTTTCTTCAAATTGTTCAACACATTTCACCAAAGTCAGTAGTTTTGACTATGTATTAGAATTTGTGGCTTTTTACTGATGTGGCAATACACATTGTGGACCTTTCTGAAGGTGAACTAATCTCCTATAACTTATCAGAAAACAACCAAAAGAAAAAGAGAAACTCACTCAAAAGGCAACACCCACCTCCTAACACAGGTTTGGTTAGCCAAGGCTTTATCTGAAACAGTCTTCCCACTGTGGCAATAGAAGTAGAGAGACAGAGACTGTAGGATCAGTAAGGGGAAGCGGTAGAAACATTTCTCACTTCCCTCTGAGAACTCCAGAGAGCATCAGAAGCATCACTAGGCTTGTGACTCTTATGAACACTTTATGAGCCAAATTTGATTTTCCAGTTTCAAAGATTTCTTCTGTTTCATGACAGGTGATTACAGGTGATTATGGTCAAGTTTTACAGACAATGATGCTAGCAGTAGAATTACAAAAAGAAAACTAAGAACTGCTGCTCTTTAGGAAAAAAAGAAAAACAGGCAGTATATTAGAAGAACAGTCTGCTGAACAATTAGAAAGGTACACAAATGGAAGTGGCAGCAAAATAGGAAAGTCTGTTTATTCAATTATACATTAACTATAGCTTCTTTTATTAAAACCAAACAAAAACTAAATGTAAATATTTTGCTTTAAATATTGGAGAAGAAAAAAAGTATTTGTGGCATTGAAACGGTGCAGAAATGTTCATCTCAACTTAACAGGAATCTGATTCTCTTACAAACTCCTCTGCACCTCTGTATTTAAAGGGACCACCCACAGAGAGAGAATTATATTTTCATCACTCCTTTCCACTACAAACTCCCACGATATTAATTCTAATTTTAATTTCATACTATCTTTAAAATTTATTCTAAGAGCATTTACCTAATTTTCTTCATAGAACTTGATAAAAATGACCCTCATATTACTTAAAATAAAACAGGAGCACAAACATAATGAAAATACAGTTATGCAATGCACAAGAACACATCACCAGCAAAACAGGGAACTCCCATCTCCCATCACTAACTCCTTACAACATCATCAACCATGCAGCAATTCACAGCACACAAGAAGAACATCTATTTCACACGTTTGTTTTGCCCTGATTTTTTTTACACACTTTTTCATGTTCGTTCCAATTCAGAGGTCATACAGCATCAGCAAACTTTTATAAAAGAGGCAAATCTATTCTCATGGATAAATACTGCACAAGCAAAAAGAGAGTAGGCTTTTCACATACAAGGCCTGAATAAGTCATCGGTACATAGTGTCTACACGTCTTCAATGTTTATGAGATGTCATCACCCCTCAGGGTGGAGATGACCGAAAACCTGAATTTTGAAACATGGTCATGTCTCTCATTGCAGCAAGGACGCCTGCTGCAGCAGTCTTATTTAGTACTCTGTTGGGCAGGATATGGTTTTGTAAAATGACTGGGAAAGAGATGAAAAGAAATTTGTGATCCAAGCCTCTGTGACCTTTTTTAGGCAGCCAAGGTGCAGTTATCATCTTTTAAGCTTAGCGATGAAGCAATTCAGAATTTATATTATGAAAATTCGGAAAATATCATTCTGAATAGCTAGATTCACACCAGGAGAAAAGGAATCAGTTATTCCTTTTGACTGTAGTAGATGGCAGAGACTGTAGTAATTGCTCTTTAAATAAAGTACACCATTCCCCACACAGGATTTAATCTTTTAGACTGAAAAAAGATTACAAGTCCTGGAATATCCCACACATATTTATCGTACTACTGCTGCTGCAGAAGGGAGGGTTAGTATCTCATTTGGTCTAGACAGACTAGTCGCATAATAGTTTTAGATTTTCTCTAGACCCTGCTGACCAGGAGAATCTGAACAGCTGACAAGTAAATATGGTTCCAGTGTACAGCTATACTTTACCAGCTCCCTCAATGATACCTCTGATTTGTGAATATTTGTTTATTTTGGCCATTTCCCTTAATTTCAAAATTAAATAGAGCTCCCTCCAAACTAATATTAACACCAATAAGAAAAAACACATGTAGATGCAACTAGTTTCCATGGTGGATATAGTTTCTTAAACAATTTTTAAAAATCTTAAATAGAAATAATTTGAATTATTCTTACTATGTCCTGTTCCTTACTTACTTTTTTAATGCAGCCATGCAGTAATATTTTGACTTTCCAGTTCAAATGCATGTGAATTGTGCAAGTTTCCAACACTGGAAAACAATATAAAAATAAATTTCTCAACACATCATTGTGATTTTTGTGTTGCTCTTGCAGTCTACTGTCCCATTAATTAATGTCTACTACAGATACAATTCAGCAAATATGGGTGTACAAGGTTAAAGCAAATGCAAATCTTAAAGAAAACAAATTTACTTACATATCTAATCTACAGGATGGTACACAACATGCAAGAAAAACATGCAAATGGAGCATTCAGGGAAGTATTTTACCACTTCACATGGTAATACAATCACGCATTTTATGCTTCTATGAAGTAAGTTGGAAAGAACAGTAAAACTTGTTTCTTATTTATCTAATTCACTTATTTTTCTTCATTCTCCTCTTCCAATTCAACAGTCTTAGCTTTCTTAACACTGACGGACTTTGACTTACAAAGTATCTAGTATATTTTACAATGTACTGAGACTTACAACACGTTTGTTAATAGTATAACAGTCACCAGGCAAGTAGTCATCATTTGAGCTAAGCAATTGATCTGCAGTTAAAAGATTATTCCAGCAATTTCACTTCCAACAACATAAGCTGCAAGGTGCTGAGTCACAAACCTTTATTATCCCTTTGCCACAAATCCAGTAAGAGTAGTGACTAATCTAGATTTCACACCCTCCTGGCTAATGGTAACAAGTGAGCAACGTGTTAGATCCAGCCAGGATCTTTGTTTTACAATGTCCAAAAAAACAATCTGGTGGGAACTCAGCAAAGTATCCAGCCGCATGCCTCTCTCAAGCACTGGTATCAACAGGACCATCTGTGCAGGATTACCTTTCTGTAGCCCATTACCAGCACGAGGCAAAGGGTGAAGCACTCAAGTTGGCTGAAGGACAAAGGGGCATACCCTCCTTCTCAATGTTAGACCAGTGCAGGACACAGTTTGATGCTACAGCTCAGTGCTGGTGTGGTGGGTTGTCCCTGGCTGGATGCCAGGTGCCCACCAAAGCCACTCTATCACTCCCCTCCTCAGCAGGACAGGCACAGGAGACAGTCCTCCATTAACTTCTCCATCATGAGTCCTTCCCGTGGGCTGCAGTTCTTCACAAACTGCTCCAGCGTGGGTCCCTCCCACGGGGTGCAGTCCTTCAGGAACAGACTGCTCCAGCGTGGGTCCCCCATGGGGTCACAAACCTGCCAGCAAACCTGCTGGGCAAACCTGCCAGAAACCTGCATGGGCTCCTCTCTTCATGGATCCACAGGTCCTGCCAGCAAACCTGCTCCAGCATGGGCTCCTCTCTTCATGGATCCACAGGTCCTGCCAGGAGCCTGCTCCAGTGTAGACTTCCCATGGGGTCACAGCCTCCTTCGGGCATCCACCTGCTCCAATGTGGGGTCCTCCACGGGCTGCAGGTGGACATCTGCTCCACCGTTAACCTCCATGGGCTGCAGGGGGACAGCCTGCCTCACCATGGGCTTCACCATGGGCTGCAGGGGAATCTCTGCTCCAGCGCCTGGAGCACCTCCTCCCCCTCCTTCTTCACTGACCTTGGTGTCTGCAGAGTTGTTCCTCTCACATATTCTCACTCCTCTCTTCTGCTGCAGTTACCATAATGCAGGGTTTTTTCCCCGTTCTTAAATATGTTATCCCAGAGGTGCTACCAGTGTTGCTGATGGGCTTGGCCTTGGCCAGCAGCGGGTCCATCTTGGAGCCAGCTGGCATTGGCTCTATCAGACATAGAGGAAGCTTCTAGCAGCTACTCACAGAAGCCACTCCTGTAGCCCCCCGGCTACCAAAACCTTGCCACACAAACCCAACACAGCTGTGGATATAAGATATAAACAGCGCACAAACTCTATGCCAACTACGACATGACTAATGCTCAGTTTCATCCAACTTTACCACATTCTCCTTTCTCCTGAAAAACAGCATTTACTGTCCTATATGTGCCTATGTTATACTGAACAAACCAAGCAACCAGCAATAAGTATTAACATAAAAACAGAATCCAAAGCAGAAGGTAGTAACAGACTCTGGGAATGCAGAATTGCCTCCTGTCTTAGTGTTTAAAATTTGTAATAGCAGTAAGAAACTCAGAGAGTGACTAATTAATCCTGCAAGTTGCCCTACGGTATAACCAGCCTCTAGCAGAAGGAAATCACTGAAGTGGTCTTTGCACGTGTAGGAGCATGCTGTGTTACTGAGCCACTGCAAATGAAGCTTTGTTAAATGACATGACTACAAGGGAAGGACATAAGGGGTTAATTATAGTCAAGTGCACATGAAATATTTTGCTCTCCATGATTTTAACCTGAAACTAATAGTGCAAGTAAAATTGTCACCCTCCTGTTAATGGCATACTACAATATCTTTTATATTAGTTTTCCCTTAGGTATAATAAGCTTTGTACTATATGGGGGCTGTTAACAAGGGAATTCAGTAGAACTTAGAGGCTTATAACTCCTCTTTTATAAAGGTAATCACAGTAGAGCTACAGTCATAAAGCCTTACATTACATTCATGTGAGATCTTCCAGCAGGCTTACTCCTGTGAATGGTATAAAAGAACAAAGGTTAAATATTCTCCAGATATTGCATTCTGAAAAGTAATTTGGACATACCTAAACAGTGCCAGACAAAACAGTTTGGCCTATGACGAGCCTAAAAAGAGTAAAACAACAGACCTCCAAGAATCAGAACAGTGCCAACAACTCTCACTCTCACTCCTTATCTGGCTGCATCCTTCAGTTGTGATGGAGGCTTTTCACCAATGCAGATAATTCAAGGAAAATGTCAAATATTTCACACAAAGAGTGAAAAATGGGAAAGATCCCAGGATTTTGGTTCCCATTTTAAAAATCACTACACCCATATAACTCTGGAGAGAAGACAAACTCTTCTTTGAATACCACTTACCTTCATCAAGAACATGTGAAGTCTGAACACAGCACAAATGGTCCCAGTGTGGAAGAAACAGTCTGCAAAATGACACCTTTACACTCACACATGCTCACAACAACACTAAACATTAAGAGTATTGTTTCAGCGGTCTTATATAAGCAACACTATACCTAATAGTAGACAGCAAGTCATTAATGAATCTCATCACCAAATCTATACTGCATCTCTCAGTAATATCCTAGATAAGACAAAAAACCCACTTCCTAGAATAAGAAAATCTATATCAGGTCAATCAGCAGAAAAAAAACCCCCATTACTTCAACATCAATTTTAAGTGTTAGGTTACACATGGCTTTGAAGATCAGGTTAACTGTTCATTAGGACCTCTGTAGACTTTATTGGTATATCTCAAGACAAAGTTAATGTCAGCTATGCAACATATATCAGTGAAGTAGTGAGACTACAAAGACTAAGTTTTACTTCAGCATTAAGTATAATAAAATGTTAAAATTACAACTCTCAATCATATTTTAAAATTTGGTTAAAAGCCAGCACATATTGAATTTCATCTGTTCTCTCACTGAGACTCATCCTCCAAGTGACAAAGTAACATGGTTTCATGCACCACACTGAAGCATAACCCAAATAGACATACACTATTTCTGCTTTTTTTCTGCCGTGAAGCAATTCTGTTTTCCTACAGCAATACACCTGCAAGCTGTTCTTTCAATAGGTTGTATATTTTTGCTGCCCAGTAAGACCACCGTATGCCAAGTAGCTTTTTCTCCACCAATCATGGCTACAACAGAATTACAGACTGGGAACAGTTGAGATTAAATTACATCCTAGAGATATTATGTGCCATTGGAGCAAAAACTAGGTCTCTTCCACATTAGCATACTATAATGTATCTCCCTTCATAATAGTTGCACAGAATAAAACATAGAACCAGACAAGGCCACCACACAATTATATTTCCACAGTAGAAGAGAATTTTCATGTTTGCCTCTTTCTCCTTTTTAATGCTGACCTACAGCAGTAAAACATAGTGGCATAGGCACAAACTGAGAACCACATATCTGCATGTAGAAAACTGTGCTTTAAAACATCCTTGTAGTTGGATGACACATCCGAGATTGGGGTCACCTCTCCAGTTTCCAAGTGTCTATCAGTATTTAAAGAAATTGTAGTATCATAATGAGTACCTCATAAAATAAGATGGTAAAGATTAACACCACATAATACCCATGCTTTACAACCAAAAACATTTAAACGTCTATCATAAGGCTGGAGAAATTTATTTATTTGGAATTTCAATATCCTGCCTACTCTGAACAACAGATGTATAATGTTTTTGTACAAAAAATTAGGACTGTAACTTTACTAAAAAAAACTTGTATAAGAACAGAGAAAAACTCAAGGATTAATCACTAAACTACATTTTAATATCCGTTTTATATTACTGAAGCCAAGAGTTAATTGATAATTTAAAAGGCTCTGAGTGATATATATTCAAGTTTGGTCATATTCACATCTTCAATTTTATAAAAATCTACTATATTATCTAATGTAGGCATAATTTTGTTCCATTAAGCAATCTGTGCTGAAAGTAATTCTGGGATTATAAATTTAATGAGAACAAAATAGGTCTTATCCTATCTGAGCTAAAAGGTGCAGTAGAATCGTTTTGAATCTTACATGTAGAGACAATCTGCTATCAAGACACTGTGATATTTCTTCCTTGTAAAGAATGGAAAATTGAGGCCTGAGTTTTTCTTTCTGGTTTATTTAACTTCACATAAGTATTAGGCAATATGAATATATGAATTGAACAGATAGCTTTATATCTTCTTCACCAAATAAATGTTTTCAACTCTGATTTTTTAAATCACAAAGAGTGACTATTCAGAAATAAGATCAATTTTAAGTTGGCTTCACATCCACGTCCCAGCGAAGACCATTCACTCTTTATTGGCTTATGAAATCCAGCTGCAAGAGTGGACCTACCCTGCATTTGTTACATGTATGGATTGATAGTAAAAGAATGACTACACCACTCTTTCAGATAGCAGGGAAAAATAAATGAAAACTCAAAGTAATAAAGAACAAGACCAAAATTATTATAATAAAACCAAAATGTCAACACCCAGTTCTATTACATATCAGGCTGAAATTTCATCAGTCTACCATTAAATAAAGTCTAGAAAGAGCAAGTCACATATAAATGAAGGTTGCAACCTAAGTCTCACAGTACAAAGTGAGCTCTGTTGCTCACAGAAGTAATCCATTTGAAGAGAATAAAATTTTTTATCCAATTTATAAGAATATAGTATTAGCTGCCTTATTTCATGACAAGGAAAAGTAGGTATTATCAGTGCTTTGCATTAGAACAAAAGATGCAATATTTTTTATTATAACTAGAAGAAATGCAACATGAAGAGGTAACTGTTCTTATATTTATTTTTATCCCTATACAGACAGTAAAAAACAAGTTCAGCATCCTTCAAATTAAATACAGAAACATTATAAATACTACTGTGCTGATGCCAAGGACAGTCAACTTTCTAATGATGACCAACGTTGATAATTTTGTAGCTACTTATGTAGAAGGCTTCACATTTACTTCAACTATCAGTAGTATCTGTATCCCAAAACACAATGAATAAGCCCATTGCCTTTGTGAAGTAACATATCGCTCTGTCACAGACAGCTGGTATCCTTTCATTCTTCCTGTATAGGGAGGACATACTCTGAAGGAATATAAGTGCAGTTGATTTTATTAAGACACTCCACACCCCCTTCCCTCCTCCGCTTCCACTCCAAACCACCTCTAAAGATCTCAGTCAATACATTAAAAAAAAATTGGCAGTTTTCCACTTCCCAGCAGGTTGCCTCTGAAAAGATCAGTCAATACACAAAACCTGCAGAGAACAAAACACCACAGAAAACAGCAAGAATTTCTAAAGGCAACCAGCAAATACCATTAAAAACAGACTTGTAATTCTGGAGTTCCTATTCCCTCTGGATTTCTCCAAGTTTCATTTATTTAGTCTCCTTAATAACAGCTCAAAAATTCTTCAAGCATATGGATTCTAAGTGGTATAAAAACCTGGGTTAGAAATCACTGGGTTAAAAGCTTTGGAGTGATTTACTACAGCTGGAAGCCTTCAATTTGCTCAAAGTCCAACCAACCTGCTCCCTAATTAGAAAGCAACCTGAATGAGACAGTGTTTCCTTCTTATCTGCAGTAGCCTAAGATTAAATGGTAACTTCTTTCTTTATTTAAACCCAGGTACCTGACAGTTTTAGACCTATATTTGTAACTCAGTTCCAGTATTACTGCATAAATTACAAGACGACCATGTCAACCAGTTCTGCTCTATCCCTTTCAAATTAAACTTAATTTAAAAAAACACCAAAAACCTGTAAGCAACACAAACCATCAAACTTACAATGCATTTCCGATACATTGATGGTGATGTGGAAGTTAGAACTAAAACTAGTACAAGCACTTTAACATTGCAAAATTAATAAATAAAATTGCTTTTCTCAAGAAACAACCTGTGAGTGTTGTGTTCTTGGCAAATTAATGCTACCGTATCAGAGAAAAACAAAATTAGAATTAAGAAAACAATCAGTAACTAATAAATGTCTGTTTAAAACACATCAGTGTATCAACAATGGAGTGTTTGATGAAGCGCCAACGGTCTTGGAAATGCTTGTTCAGAGAAAGGGTGCGAGAGGTTCATAGGGAGTGGAAGCAAAAGAGTCTAAACTGTATTTTATCCAAAGTTCAGCTACAATATAAAATCAAAAAATGTATTTGGAAAATACAGTAGGCAAGTCTTTTTCTTCTGCTGAGATACTGTGATATCCTCTTCAAGCCACTCACACCATTTATATCGGACACATCAGTGACTGCACAACAAGTAAGCCTTCTGTACTAGTTTTAAGAACACTTGAAGAAATTTGGAGAATAAAGATACCAGAAATAACCATTCAGAAATGGATAAAGAGAATGAAATACTCTGAAATGAGAGAAAAAGAACTGCTTTTCAGCAATAACTTTAAAATATGGCTTAACTTTTAATATAGCTAACTCCTGTATGAAGAGACTGCTTGATAATAACTGGGAATAGACAAAGTTTGAGAAAATACTGAAATTCCCCAACCAAAGCTGCATATAAACAACAATTATGGCTAATCCATCTGGTATACTTCCTTGAACTGGGTCAACAGAACTGATCCTGTGATACAGTTATTGAAGACCTATAAAAAAAAGTACATTTCTAGTTCTTAAAACTGGTAAAATAAAGAAGATTCAATTCTCTACCAAAACAGTTGTCCTTGAGCAGATTGATGTCCAAGGGGGTCTCCCTTATGATTCCTGGGAAGATAAACTTGTTCAAAGAGCAAAGGAAGAGGTTCTCATCACTTGTCCTGTTGCAATTCCTGTTTTGTGCTCATGGAGCATTGGCCAATACCAATTGCTTTTCTGTCCTCAAAGGACAAAGGGTACTGAATGAAATAATACTTGGATGAAGGAAAACCCCATAACACTACCTGCACACTGTCTGCGTGCAGTCCTGGAAGCTGCATTCTGGCATGCAAAGGAAGAGGAGAGCGCTCTTCTTCCCATTCATAATTTTAGATACTGTTAATAGGTGTTATTTCAGTCATGACAGGTAAAAAGATCCAAGGAAACTAACATCACTCAAACAGTTATAGAATGACCAAAGGCAGCCTCCTATCAATAAATGCAGTCAACTCTTCGAAGCAATGAAACAAAGGAGTGTTTTAGTTCCCCTTGGCCCTCCCACTGCAATTAATCTGAACTACCAGAGCTCCAGTGAAACTAATTAATAGTTATTAAGGAACACGGTTAATGACACTGTGGGCATGCATCAACACAGACACCCCGTTTGTAGCTTTGCCAGAATTAATGCATTTTTACAACAGATAATTTGCAGACTTGATTTCTCACAACATATTCCCTCCCTGAAGGGAATATTAGAATGCCAGGCTGTCTGCATGTACAGAAATATGCTGAGATATTTCATTTACCCATGATTATTTACCGGTTACAACTTTTAGAATTATAGCTGGAGCTAGGTTTAACAACAACAACAACAACAACAACAAATCCACTACAGGACCAAAACACTGGGAAAAAAAAGAATGTTTCTTTGAAGCAGAAGGTTTTTTTCTTAAAGACCTAATGTTTAATGCAAGGCATATTTGGCATTTTTATTCTTCCAACAATATTTCTGTTTAATTTAGGGAATTTTTAGAGCCAAAAATTGGGATGGATTGGTTGGTAATATCTGGAGATATAAGAAAGTTGGCAAAAGGTATAGAAACTTCCCAACCATGGCTTTACAAAAACAACTGTTAGGGTTCATCCCTGAACTACATCATTTCCAAAAGCAAAAAGTCAATATATTTTATGTGAAGACACTGCAAGAAACATTGCAATACCTTTTTCATTCCATTTGTTTCTGTGAGAAATTTCTTGCATTTCACTCTAAATTTGTCTATTTTCTCCTTCCCCCACAAAACTCCAGGTTTTGGCAAGTACAAAATCTACCAGGATCTAATTACAAGTTTACATGAATAGCACAAGCTGGTTTTCAATAGCCACGTACTCTGACATTACACAGAATTTTTATGCATTTCCGTATTTCTAATTATAGCCATGGAAGAAAATTAAATTGAAAGAGGCAAGTTCAGCACTTTGGATCTTCTACAAAAAACTCAGTGAGTGCCCAGTCATTTAAGGCCCATATTTCCAAAAGACATAATGTCAGAAGCTGTCACTCTATTTTGTCCCCGAGTCCCAAATCTCGAACCTCTGATGGAAACCCAAAGAAGGTACCCAATAGAATAGCATGGGTAAAAGGAGATGCCTATTTGACTATCCTTCTTTGTACTAGTGCCATGAAGATTTTTTTAATATCTTTTCAGAAATCTTAAATTTCACTTAAATTGTAAAAAAGAAAAAGATAGAGATCACTGCCTATTAAAAGTATTTGAAAACAAACTTTCATTATGTCTATCCTATCTCTGCCTTCATCAAAAAGCATAAGAATAAATTCTTCTTGCTAGAAAGACTGACTAGAAACAGAAGACACTGAAAATTTGTAAAACAAAACCAAACAAGAAACATACAAAGAAGCACGCTCAGGGAAAATACTATGTAGATCATAATCCTCCTGATACTTACTGTGTCACACCAAACTTGCACAGTTTAGCAGCAGGAATTATAATAATGGCAATGTGAGACACATTTTTCCCTCTCAGACAGAAAACTAGGGAGAATCAAACCAGAGGAGGGGGGAACAAACTCTCTCCCAATGACTCTAATTTCCCACAGATCTTTTATATCTACCAGATACTATAAGCTGTTCCCTGCAGAAACAACACAAATCTTCAGAAAACTGGCAACCACGGTATAAATTTCACATTTCATAATGCAGCTACATGACAACAACTGCATGGGTCTGGACTTGTTATTTTCCGGACCTTGCAAACAACCCTCATTTAATGGCAACAAACATTGACTCCAGAGCCTCAACCAAACTGAGAACATTAGTCTGCAGATGCACAATTCCTTTAAACATGCATTTTGACTAACGAAGACTCCAAATTAGCTGTCTTGAAGCCACTGGAATACATAAAGCTGGAAACTTGTCTCACACATAGAGAGAATAGAAGCCTTTGGGTTAGGTAAGTTGAACCACAGCCTACTTTGAACGTCCAAATTTCATAGTTAATTCATCAACAAGCTACTATCAAGAACACAGTTAAGAGAGCATTTGTGCCTACTCTGGTCTCCCACCTAAGGAAACTCATCCCGCTTAACAAAATGTGCACAGACAAATGGAAGGAACAAAAAGTGAAACTAAAGCTTTCCTCCTCAAACACCTGGGCCAAAGAGCATGGCATAGAGTGGGTTTGTCCAATAACTCCATGCAACACACCACCTCTCCTGTCCTGAGCGACCACCATCACAGATGGAGCCCAAAGTCATGGACTAAATGAACTCAGTGGACATTATGTGGACATTTGTGGTCATTTACGGACATTTTACAGACATTTCACAGGGGTGGTCCATAGACTAAGGGAATGATACCTGTGTATTGTATCAAAGGATGGGAAGGGGGGTGATGGTTAATGAGGATGTATTGGATAATGTGGGACCTGAGCATGAAGTAAATGGTATGGAATAAGGGGTGGATACTGTCCAACATACACAAAAGTTTCCTTTCACTTACTGATCGTTGTGCCCAAAATGTACTTTCTAAAGTGCATGAAATCCCCACACTTGCTAAGAGAGGGGAATTCATCTGAGGAAGACCAAAATCCCGTATCTCCCTATCTCGCTCAAGAGTCATGTTCATGAGCAAACTGGAAACTGACAGATTTTGAACCTACAGCACTGTGCTGGTTTGATATTCACCACTGTACACCCCAGATAAAAACAAAGACTTGTCATTCTTTCTGATTCAATGTACTAGATTCAAGTCATCTCGATCCAGGAGAATAACTGAGCATTTCTTGTTTACTTATAAAATCCACAAAGCCAGATTACCATGAAGTACTTCCCTTACGCTTTTGGAAAATGGGGCACTGCCCTACCTTGCTTCTCCAAAATAAAGTTCATTTGAAATGCCACTATTTTCCTACAGAAGGGCAGATTCCAAAGTACTCGCCACTTCACACTGAATAGCATGCAGGATGGATTATTATTACATATATTTCTGAAGAGCTCATCTCTCCATTGTGTCTGCAGATAACATATGCTGTTTAAAGATGAATAGTAGAAATGAAAGGGGAATCCATGGTGCTGGTGGGAGGCAAGAGCCAAGCTAGACACTATAATGGAAGTCTTTTTGTGACTGCAGTGTTTGTTGCTGCAAACAATATAAGAATTCGGCGCTCATTTGAAGTGTATCCCTTAGAGTTCCAGCTGTGTTGATACACAGAGGGGGGAAAAAAAACGATCTTAAAGGATGAGATGTATCAGTTCTTCCACTGTAAATAGGAAATACAGCCTAGATAGGGGGAGAAAATATGCATTCCAGGGTGCATAAAATCTGAAAGCATGACTGCTGTAGGAAAGACGCACATGTAATGCTTTTGAGACCTGGACAGTCTGAGTCAGTTTAAATGGCTCCTGCTTTGACTTGCCACATAACCACATTTATGTACATCCAGTCTGAGAGGAACGTGGGCAAAATAGAAAGGTGTGGGGGAAGTGTTTCCACTCTGGTGAAGTCCTCAGATTTCTTCTGAGTGAGAAACACAAGGATTTTCTTCTGGTACAAGGACCCCTTGCACTTTGGCCTCCCTCACCTCTAAGCAATGTGCAGTTTTGCTTCCTTTTTCTTTTCACATAAGCTTTCTGAAAGTACTAAGGCAACAGACACCCTACATCACAAACATTTGATGACTGTGGCTGCACTGGTAGAAGAAATAGAAGAGAAGGGAGGCCCAAAAGTAAAGGCAGACAAGGAAAAGGAAAGGGACAGATGAGAAAAAAATTACTAAAGTCTGGAATGGTAGGGAAGGAAATAGATGAGCCTAAAGAAAGCACTTCATGATGCAGGAATGTGTGATGACAAGACTAAGAGGGGCCAAAGAGACATCAATACCTCCAAAAAGGGAACCTGTTTGTGGCGCAGTGATTTAAAGAATACAAAGCAAATGTTCTGGAAAGTTGCTGTTATCCACACATTCAGAAAAGGGAGAAAATGGAAGAGATTATGTTTGTAAAGGAAAAAACAATAACATGATGAAGAAATATATATATTTGCTTCCTAGGGCAGTAAAGTTGCGGAATATAATGAGATCTGAAGGGAGATAAACTCAACCTTTGAGAAAGTTGCAAATGCATTCTGGCAGCTATCAAAGATATGTAGCAAATGAAGATCAGTCTAAAAGGTAAACAGAAATGGTGCAGCCTTAATTTATTTTCCTTTAGAAAATTACAGGCAGATACCAAGGGCCAAACCATGCCTTGACATAGCTCTCTGAAGACAAATGTAAAACAAAGGGACAACAGGAAGGGCTGGGAAAGATGATAGAAAAGAATTGAAAGGCTTGATGGACGTGGCCAGGGAGTTTTCATCAAACAACAGGATACTGCCACTCTCAAGATTTACAAAATAACAGACCTCTATCGGTATCATATAAATTCCCTCCATGCAAGAGCCTCCCTCCTCTAGCACTTAGCAAGTTTTCCAATGAAGAAAGACTTTCTAAACGTTGCAGCTGATCACAGGGAACTGAAGAAATGCCAGGGAAAAAATGGTGGCCAAGGATAGTTAATAGGAAAGCTGAGAGTTATTTTAAGTAAAAGTGATCCGCATGCACTGAAGTCCTCCTATTTTTTGTGGTTAATCAACTAATTAAGTATTATTGATTGCTCTGCATAAAACCCAGAGAAAGTTGAATACATTCTCAAAATAGGTACCACTACGCAGCCAAGCAGTTGTAGCTTCGACAGGACCTTGCCAGTTTTCTATTTAATTTGGTCACTCACAAGAAGTACTGTCAACTTCTCTTTCGGATTCAAAGTCTGACACCAGTAGGGAAGGGACAACTACGCTCAGAAAACTTTTGGTGCAAACCCATCGAAAGGCAATCAAACCAGCAGTTTCAGAGACTCTCTCATGTAAGTCGTGCAGCCAGCCACCCCACCCCCACCATCTGGAAACATATCCCTCAGGTCAAATGCTGCAATGATGTTTCCCGACCTTTTATTCTAATGCAAATGGAGAAAAGAAAAGCACTTCAAGTTCTCGTAGTGAAGGCAAGATATCTCTGAATAAAATACTTAAGAGCGTGCTGAATATTCTTATCAGGACTTGTTAATTAATTCTCACAATGCTCCTCACAAGTAGGTAGAGCAGAAAGATTATATTATTACAGAGCAAGCATATCAGTATCTATACAGTGATAGGCAATAAAATGGTCTAGAATAGCTAAAATAGTTCTGTTTAAGAAAATACAGATTTACTGGAAAGTGACTGCCTTTTTTTCCTACTTCGAATAAAGACTGAGATTTTTAAACTCTGCTTGACAAGCCTGAAACTTATAACCATCCTGAACAATCAATGCATTTACATGTACCTATCTGCCTCTTTGCAACATCCAGGCTATAAGAAACTTTGACATTGCTAAAATGACAAAGACTACATGTGAAACAAGTCAGTACTAGTATCACCTTGCCTTTCAGTGTTCATCTAAATCCCTCTTGATAAAAGCCCTTTTAGACTCTTTCACAGTGACACATGGCTATTATACAAAACACAAAGAAGGTTTATGTCAAGCTAAAAACTTTGTCTAACCCAAGTCCTCCTCCTTTGCTGTGTGACAGGCTATAGCTTGGGTTTTTTACCGATTTCAGTCATTAGGGGGTATATGAAGAAAAAGAAAAATCCTCTACTCTGCAAAGCTTTTCCTTTTTATGAGATCTTACGGCCCTGTGCAAGCAGCGATCTCCTGTTCTTTTCAAGTATCTTTATGGAGACTCCTGGGAAGATTTCCCCTGGATAAGAAGGCTTTGAGGGGCTGTAAGTCAGACACACACTCCTGAGCCCTTCATGTCACCAGGGATCTGGGGAAGGAGCATTATCTCTCAAGACTATTTCTAAAGGGAAATCCACAGTGCCATCTCTAGAGCAGTTAACAGCTCCATCTCTGATGCCTCCCATTAGAGGTAAGAATGACAGCCTCTCTGTTTCCCATGCTTTAAAAATGTTCCCTAATCCAACACACAGTGCAGGTACACAGCAACGTCCCCAGATATTCTTACCATATTTGACACCTCCTTATTTTATTCTGAGCCTCTAGTTAATTAGTCATTTCTGAACAGGAAATGGTCAGTATCAAAAAACTCAGGCTTGCACAGGTAAACCCAAGCACCATAGCTATTTCTGAAGCATTTGGCTGAACAAACGGCAAGAATAAAAGTACTTTCAATGGAAATATGCCTTCTTTCTGTTGCACCAAATCATCAGGAACTGTCTTTATAGCCATTTACAAGACATACATTGTTAGGCATCACAGCAGTTCTTAATGGGATTCAAGTAGTGTTAAAGCTTGTGTGGAGTCCTTCCTCATGAAAGGAGATATTAAATGGAGGGTTCAATATTCTGTGAGAAATAAAGACACTGAGATGGTCATTTAAGCACCTGATTGAAGAGTTCTAGTGCAGATGCAAACACAAGGTTATGGGTCAGCAAGTGCTGCAGGGACCTTGTGCTTCAGAAGCTGTCCGCTGGGTCATCTAGAGCACAAGACCAGCCTGGCAGAGGCTGGGCCTGCAGGGAAGATACCAGAGCAGTCAAGAAACTACTGTTCAATGCCCTGCAGGGGCTGCAATCAGCCTGTCCTAACTGCAAGGATTTCATGAAAAAATTCCTATGAAGGATGGTTTTCGCATAAAACAAGGCATATCTTTTAGGAAACTCTTACTGAAAAAAAGAAAATTGCATGAAAACAACAGGTTTAAATCTCATAAGAGACAGTAGAAAATAAAGACCAGTGCTAAGAACAGTGACTCTATCATAACAAAATAACATCCTCTGTTTATTGCTTACCATAGCTGGGAATGCAGAAGGTGGCTTCCAGAAAGAAAAGGAAGTGTTCCCTAATACGTACATAATCTGCCTAATGGTGAGCAGCTGTTTTTTATACACACACACATATAAACATATATATGAATTTCACAGAAGTGGGAGAAATACAGGTGAGTTGATTGTTGCAGCTTTCAGGACTTTTCTTACCTCAGTTTGTACCTTCCTTGCTGAAGTTAAAAGGAAATTTTGCCCACATACACAGACTTCAGTAACAATTCTCGAGAAAGAGACAAGACGATTAGTCATGAGCAACCCAAAATATCCTCCCTCATTAGACAAAAAAGTCCCAAGGACGGTTTGTTAGGTACCTTTTGTGACTGGCCCACAGAGTCACACTGGAGACCTCTGAAGATTGCCTGTCTGCAACCCTTAGCAGCCCCTGGCCAGCTGCCCAGGCAGCAGACCCAGCCACACCACTCTTCTCCTGCCTCCTTCCCACAAGGAGAGCCTGCACAGAAGCAGGGACAGCAGCCGGGTGTAAGGCAGCTCTGCAGTGGTGGGACAGCACCGGGTGTGCTTCATCAAGCCCTGGACCCAGCAACCATTGTCTATAGGAAAGGCAAAGCCCACCAAAACTTTTACCTAAACTCACATATTTTCCTTTTGGTTTTAAGTCTTCTAAAATACAATGATGCTTTGTTGTCAGATATCATTACATTAAAAGAATAAACAGCTCCCTGGAGATTATTTTAGTTAAGGGTTTCTCCCAAATATTCTCAAGATACGAAAAAATGGGAACTACAGAGGGTAAAAAAAGGCAGTGGTTCTCTCTATGGACTGCTACTGCCCAAGCCTGATTAGCTACTTAGTGTTCAGACCAAAAATATCCCTTACCACAAGAAGAATCTGCACTGACAGCAAGGGTTTCCTTGGATTTTATTTGGGAGAGTGGGTAGATGTAACAGAAAACATCACTGTCGCCAAAAATTACACATTCTGAGGCAGGAATGATTTTTTTAATAAGAAATCTGTAACAGAAAAAACTGCATTCTATTCAGCTTTCAAAAAAACAAAGATGAAATAAAGGATTTTTCCAACTGTTGTTTCAAATCTCATGGAATGAATTTTTAAAAAACAGTTAGGAGTTTAATTTTGTTTGCATTTTCTGTTTTACATTTTCTCTGAAGGGTGATAAAGGAGCAAAGATGCCTACATGCCTTTTCAAAGAACCGTTCTTATATTTTGCTGCTGAAAGTGCTTAAAAACACTACGGAATACATTCTGTGCTACATGTAGCCATTTTTGTGTATTAAAAAATTATAGGCTCAGAACTCTTATCTTCTGTATCTTTTGTACTATCCAGTAAGAACAGCTACAGCTCTGCCGTATCTCTTGTCATATCTGTCTCTAGATTCACTTTCTGAAGCTACAGTAAATTAGTAAAGGCAGTGTGGCATTTTGAAGTAGACCCTTTCTCTTGTTACAATTTAAGGATATTCCTAAGAAGGGATACCAAGCTCCATTTCCATGGCTGGCACTAGGGCCTGGAAGACCCTTGTAGGGAATTTTCTGTTTTCATTCTGCCCTTGTCCATACTTGGCTAGCTCTTCCTCACTTTTGTGTAGTAGTCAGCTATGAGCTTAGAAAAACATCTGATACTGCTCGTAAATCTGCAAACAGCCTCTTCTTGAAAGAGGTAGATACTCTCAAACCCAAATCAAGAATTTGAGAACTCTGAACTCCACAGATCAGGCCCTTTAAAGCCTCTTTTTAGGAATTATTTGCCAACCACTAGTAAAACAGGCAATGAATTTTTAAAGCTGTGTTTTCTATAACTTTTACAGTCAGACTTAATACCTACTCCAGTTACCATAACAAGTGTTGCAACAGATGCTTTTGGGTTTAATGAAGACAGTCAAGCAGATTTATTGCCTATTTCTTCTAGAAGCAACTGAATAATTTTCAACAAATAACTTCCTCCAGTATAGTCTTTATTTTTGTGCCTGTATTGAATAGCATATATCAGGCTGCAGTTCTTTCTCTTAGAAATGAACCACTTCAAGTCTACAGACCAGTCAAGTCTACTGCGACTCACGGCTTAGCTGGAAGCAGTCACTCCAGTGACACAGTTCTGGTTGTCTTTCTCTGGCCAGCTGAGCATGCCATCACCTGTGAGATGATACCCTGTGTCTGAGCTAAATGGGTGTAACTTTGAGAACACCCAGTATTCCTTCAACTTTGTTCATGCTGAGCTCTGTCTTTGAAATTCTTTTCCCATTGGCTGTACCTTTCAGAAATATGGACTCAGTTCCCACACAGGCAAAGAAGACAATGTATCATATGGACTGTTAAGCAGAGACAGCTCACATCATCTCAGCAGTTTAGGCAGAATTGAATTTTGATGCCATAAGGATAAGAGGTTATTTCTGGCCAAGTCCAGGCTGCTTCTGCAATAGGAAATAAATATGAAGGGACAAACCACAGGTGAAGTCCCAGTGGTGCACTCAGGTGACTGGATGCTATTATTCCTGATGTCAGTTGGGAGACAATGTGAGGAGTGGTACTCCTTCCCTGTCCCCAGCAACAGCTGCCTTTCCCAAATCCCAACCCTTCTCACGGGGCAGCAGCAATGCTGGCAAGCCTCACAGAGCAGCCAAATTCCTCACTAGAACTGTAGCTGATGCTACACTTACAGTCACTTGCCCCACAGCTGCCAGCTTTGAATGTGCCTTGAGCCATCCTGCCTTTAAGCCCATGCATGGCAGAAGTTCCTCCCACATGCAGGATCTCCCTGTGGAAGGATCAAGTATCCTATTTCAGAAATACCTGCAAAAGATTTCAAGTGACTGCAATAAGCATAAGCACTATACCAATTTAATTGCTTTGTTGTATAAGGTGCCCACTCACTGAGGCTCAAGAGCGAAGCTAACTTGGAAGGAAAGAAGAAAAGAAATGCATCCCAAAGCAGATTCTCATGTGTATGCCAAGCTCTAGTACACATGGCAGGGTAGAGGAGATAAAGCTTGTATCCTGTACCTACAGGTATCCCTAGGACTGGATCTGGTTCATGTTCACAGTACGCACACTGAATTGGTCACAGGTCAGGTCTAAATGCATGTAGGCCTAGAAAGCTTTTCTATGCACAAATTCTCAGCCTGCTTGTAAAAAATAACTGTGGTTTGCACTATTTAAAATCAAAGAGCTGCCATGGGGTTACGTGTGGTCTAGAACCTCAGTTGTAATGTGTCTGAGGATCAAGCCAGGCAAAAGTTCACATGGGTATTGATGGTTATAAGGTTATGCTTTCAGATCTCTATGAATGGAAAGAAAGCACGTTGTGGTCCCCATTCTAAGCTTCCATGAATTGAAGAAGGCTACAGAAGTATTTAATAAATTAGAGCAGTAAAACATTACTGCATACAGTGATTTCTTGGAGAGATTTATTCATCTTTGAAAAAAAGTTAAGTTCCTCAAAATCCTCACAGAAATAATCCTTTCTATTTTTTTTCCAAGTAAATGGCCTGAGTTTTTACAAAATCATCAAATAGCTACTGTGTGCTATTAATGGCAACAAACGTAATCAACTTCAGAAGTTCACATGCAATATACAGAAGGAAGAACTTCTAAGGAATTTGCTGCAATCAGTTCAAATGAGGCAGATGGGTAGGAATATGCAACTCCTATGATTCAGTGAGTTAGTGCCGATATAGACTATGACATTAGAAGTACTCGGCGACATTGTCGTACAAGAGAGGTCCCATTGTAGTGCACTACATTAACAGCAGCAAAACCCTTGAGAATTTTCCAGGCCTTGTCAGCCCAGACTGCTTTAATGAATGGTATAAACGGAAGATGAAATAATCACTCACTAGTTTACAAGCACTAAAGTACAGCTATTAAAGATTTCTAGTCTGCATTATGACGGTGGCGGAGTCATGCTTGGCAAACAGGCCAATATCTGAGCTTATGGTTGTCAGATGTCCCAAATTCCCATGTTCATATTATACCTCCAAAGACCTAGGGTTCTCCTTCTTCACATTGTATTTCTCTACAGAAAACAACCGAGACTAGTAAATTCAAGGGGGTTGTTCATCTGCTTGTCAGCATTTAGATAATGGCTTGTCTTTCAAGAACGTCAGTCAATTTCTAGTCTTTGTAGTTGGCTAATGATAAGACAAACCCTCAGCACTTCAAATAAAGACTTAATAGTCCATTTTAAGGAAAATAAACATAAACATGAGGTTAATGACAGTGAGCATACCGTCGTTTTATGGTTGGATTTGATGATCTTAAGGGTCTTTTCCAAGCTAAATGATTCTATGTTTCTATACTTATGCTCTGCATCTGGGGGACAAAGCTGGAAGGATCATCTGGGTCACTGACTCCAATTCTCTGCAATCACAGGAAAATACAATCAAGCGCTGAAAAGGGCATGAAGGGGACATCAGTCCTGTGAACACCAATCTAGGCAATAAAAAAAAATTTAAAAAATAAAGTCTGTTGTCAGCAGATTTAAATTGTCACCCCTCTCAGGAACTTTTCCAGAGGTATAGAAATTGAAAAAATCTTGAAAACAACTGGTCTACAGCCATCCCAAAGTCTACAGTAAGAGGCCAAAGACCAGAACTACAATGCAACTTGAGAGGAGAGCAGAGGAAATTCAGGCCATCATGGTGGCCCCAGCAATATCAAGAAATGTAGTATATCAAATAGTTCAGAAAATCCTGAGACGTGGATCACAATCCACACAGCACAGAGAGTAAAAATTAAACAAGTGGCAGGTCCCCACTTATCTCACCAGGGAGAAAAATTCCTTCACAAGTCCACATCTAGTTTAACCCATTTCTAGTTTAAGCAAATGCAGTTTAGCAATAACAGAATTAACTGATAGGTGTACCAGCCTAATTTACCAAACATCGCATCGCTTCCTTTGGCCAGTCTGGTACTTTGGGTGATCAAAGGATGACAGTGAAGAGAAGGGAGGGAAGGAAATAAGGGATGAAGCAAAAGACTACCATGCACCTTAAGCTATGTTTCAAGAGCTAGATCCCTTCTTGGGCTGTACAGACAGGTCAGAAGGAGGCATGAAGTATGTGATAACACTACATGAGCACTGGGAAGAGGAACTCCAATTCCAAGGACACCTACAGAGGTCACAAACATAAAGTTTTGTCTTTCTTACCATGCTATACACATCAGAGCTTGGCAAGCACATGGGAGTCCCATTTCTCTTCACCTGGTAATTCTCACTCACCAGGAGCCAGAGTAAAACTTCCACAATTTAAAACTTAATCCAGGACCAGCATCCAGAAAATCAATTGACCTTTCTCTGTATCAAGATAACTAATACTCTCAACAAGTTTACTTCCTATATTAATATTTTTCTATAGAAAAAGAGATAAAATAAGTTTCCTGTAAAATCTCATCAAAAAGAGAATATAATTATGGGGAGAATGGAATAATCCTTTTTTAAGCCAATATATCCATCCTGAGACAACCTTCAATATACTTTAGAACATTTCAAGCAATTTTATCAGCATTTAGGAAGGAAAAAGAACATCTTGAGGCCAGTCCTGTCAGCAAATATTTCCCATCTTTAGCTTAAATCTCAATATTATTCCAGATGAATGCATTGCAGGCACACTTTTGTAAAGCACTGTGAACACTCTATTACATTGATGGCCACACTTTTCCCATGTGAGCCATTATTTGCAAACATGGATATGCTGGAAAAAAGGTAACTGGTAATCTTTCGGAAAGAACACAGACACATTTCATACTAACAACCTCTCATTAAGAAACTCAAAGGACTTTTTGAAATTAGATTTATGACACCAAGACCAAAGTACATCTGCATTTGTCTGTCTCTATGGTTTCATGAAGATAAGGATTTTGTCATACCTATTAGAAAACTTTCTGGCCAAAAGCTAAAATAATTTGACGTAGTTTTTTTTTTTTTTTAAACATCAATATAACTTCACCAGAAATATTAAAAAAAAAAAAAAAAAAAAGAATTGTAAAGTTCATATATATGCAGACCTTTTTTCAGGAGCGATTTTATTTTCCCTCATGCATGCTTATTTGAACTTTAGACCACCTTCCTCAGCTGGTTTGCATTTTATCAATGGTATCATAAGTTTTTCTGACAATTCTCAAGCTATTTATCAACATTGTAATAACATGCTAAGTCTTGAAGATCCCACTTAAAATTCTCAGCTTCAAAGTGTATTTTCCAAAGGCCCTAGGACCTATGACTATTTCCCAATTAATTTGATAATCTGACAAGCTATTTGCAAATCATACATTCAAAGTAACCATGAAGAGATGGAGATATACTTTTAAAAGACAGAACTCTAAATCCATATATTTATTTGTATTTCCTAAGCCCAATACACCTCACCAACAAAGTAGTTGGGAACAGATTTAAATAGCAAATTGACACAAGCCTTCATTTTCCCTTAAGGCACTTTCCAGGGGCACTGGAGCCAACAGAGCCTTTCCAGCTGTCACTATGCTGTTCTACATTCAAAGAAACTCCTCCTATTTCTTCTTCAACCTCAGAGAAAACAATCTTACCTTATTAGTTCACCAGATTGTCCCAGGAAAAGAACTGAGTGATGCAGGCTCACGCCTTTTTCTGCCTGTCCCTTGATCATCTTGTGACTGAGTTTAACTTGAATTTAACTAAGTAAAGTGTCATATGTATGTATGATACGTATTTTTCTCTAGAGGCTTGTATAGTAGTTCTCTGGTCTCATGCGCTGCATTTTACAGCATATGAATTTTACAGTTAACTTACACTTCATGTACAGGTTTTGTACAGAGGTAAACTACGCCCTTGGGCAACTAGCAGTGCTATTTCTGAAAAAAATAATATAAATGCAACTTTATACATTATAAGTCTGTCACAAATTACAGACTGTAAGCTTTTCCCCCCTGAAAGCCCAAAAGAACATTAACATTTTAAAGCACATTTTTCTCTTTTTACAAACATGAAAGATCCAAAATAATTTATTTCCCTATTAATTACCCCATGTAACAGCTTATTCATTTATTTTTCTGAGAAAATAAATTTCAGAGCCAAAACATCACACACGTCCTGCTCCAAGCCTTCCTCTTACAGCATCCTTTAGGAGACAAGCCACTTCCACTGACTCAACACAACCACCCACAACTTCTGAAGGCAAGAGACAAGACTCCAGTTTACGAATAGTCTCCCAACAGGCCAGCGACGATAAAAGACCAGTTAGCAGGATTACCAAAATCCAGTTTAGAGCCCCATTGCCACCATAAGTGCAGGACATGAACTCCTCTCTTTGATCAACAAACTGTATTTCTTCCATACCCATCAGGTGCATTTCTGCATTTTGAGCTGCCTAAAGGGCAATGTCTCTTTGAAGATAATTAGCACAAGAAAGAAAATAAAAAGGCATTAAAATTATGACAATACATAATCTGCCTTCTAGTTCATGGACATTTTATGATGTATTTTTTGATCAAATTACCATTTTAGTCTGAATGCATTTAACTGCCAGTGTTGCCAGAATGCCCTATAGCAAATATAACTGACCACTGTTGTAATTTCTTTTTTACATTCCTGATATTTTGCCATTTTTTAGAGCTACAGTGATGCTCTCAAGGAGCACCTCTGGCTTCTTGGCCATGTGTGTTCTCCATTTCCTTATAATGTCAGAGACACACGGCTTTAAAGGTTAAAATCTAAAATAAAATAAAAAAAAGAGGAAGATTACCCATCATATCAGCGAAAGCAGGATGAGAGACTTAATTCTGTAATACAAACCCCAGGCTCACTGCAGCAGGTAACATAAAGGAAGCTGTGTGAAACTTAAAGGTTTCTCCTGGCGGTCACTGAAAGGCGGTAAGTCTCCCAGGGACACACATTTCATTTCCATAATGCAGTCCCACTTCTTTTAATGTAAATGGAAAAGACAAAACCTTAGTTTTCTCATGTAGATGTAGTAAACATTTATAAACCTTAGAATATGCTCTGAAAAAACATCTGTGTACTACTGCCAACAGATGTTGTCATCATGATGATTAAAATGCAGTGGAAACAGAATAATCCAGCAAATCACAAAAAGCATGTTCATAAAATCTATTGCATTGAGCAGTGGCGGGGAAGAGGGAAGTACAAGGGGAACGCCATACTACAAAATAAGAGAAGGCAGGTAAAAAAGACATCAGAATTGGGAGAAATAATTTACATTTACAAACCTCATCATTCTACTTCCTAGCGAATCTGCTGTCCATATAAAATGGGGCATGGCTGGAAGTGAGGAGGTGGGTCTGAAAGGGGCAACCACAGACAGGAAAGTATTTAAAGGCTGGATGCCTTTGAGAAACTGGAGTGTTAGTGAAGAAACCCAGGCATAGAGATATCAGCTACAACTGTATGGTCCCTGACTTGGCAATAAGACACTAAGAAGAAACCAAATGGATAACAGAAGGAAGCCCTTCCTGAGATAAATATTAGGTTACTGCAAAAAAAATCTAATGAAAGACATCAAAATGCCTTTTGAGAACTGGAATTGCAGATTTGATTCAAAAAGAATCAGGCATTGCTCAGGTGACTTTGAATTTTAGCTGACATTATGTTTTATTTTTCAGCAATGGTGTAAAAGCAAAGAGGGCACACCATGGTCACAAAAACGTAAACTGTCCTCAACACATGACAAGGCATTAAGCCTTTAGAAACCCATTTGTGAACCAGTCCTGCCACACCAGTGCCACTGTCATAGGCAGAGAAGGGAGGGAAAGATGACTCCAGCCACCTGCTTTAAGAAGGCTGGCTCTAATCACGCTTGACAACAGCACTTCTGCTTGCCTGCGCAGCTGACTTTGCGAGTACCCATCCAGAGGCAAGGCAAGACCCCACTGGCTGCCAAAGCACTGTAACAAATTTAATGGGTGCGCTAACTCATGGCTGAGGGTACAGCTTGTCTAGAAGCCTGGCTGCAAGACCTTCCTCCCAAGTGTTCCCTAAGAGTTACCACACACAGTCCATCAGCTCCCTTACAATTTGTTGGGTTTTTTTAAAAGAAAAAAAAAGCTAGGTAGTGCTAAAACATTAAATTACTTTCCCTGTGGACTGTACAATGCTTTAATCCAGATATAGGCACTCTCATTTCAAGCTGCCTTGGGCAAGTGACTTTCTACAAGCAGAGGTTCAGTCAACCTCAACTTCTGCTAGACCATACCTTTCTCCATCTTGTCCTGTAAGCACACTTTGGAAATACCTTTTCTTCTCTCAGGAAGGGAAGTGCCTGCCACAGGCTGATTATTTGCAGACTGATTACTTGCTAACGCTGTGGCACCCCTGCCCTTCTCCAGTCTCTTTAAAAATCCAGACCCATACTATGCAAGCATCTCACTCAGACCAGAGGACGTGCAAGCTTTTTCTGTTTCTGTTTGGGTCGCTAAGTCCTACCCATATCAAAAACACTGTTACTTCCAGAGTAACTGAAGTACTTCAGGACAAAAGCAAGCTGAAAGAAAAAATGAAAAAAGTTTCAGTAAAAAAAAACTGAAACAGATAATTGAGTTGTTCCCTTTTATTTTTTGTGCACTTCAACAACCTAGCCCTCTGTGTTTTGACCCTTGCAGACATGACATTCTAAGTTCCTTTTCTCTGAGCCTCTCAGATAACTGTTCTCATTCCAAAAATATCCTCAAGTAGGATAGAAAATGGACAAAACATTGGTCCTTTAGATTAAAATGCAGCTAATATTATACACAAGACAATGCTCAATTTATACCAAAGTTTTCCTTGGAGTTCTAAAGCATTTTTTAAATAAATGTAAAATTAAGTCAAGGGTTTGCAAACATACAGAAAACACATGGAGAGGCTCTGTCTCCCATAAACCAACTCCTCCTTCCGTCATCCTGAGTTTTACCTCTATCCAGGAGCAGAGAGGTTAAGAAAACAAAGGGCTATGGAAATGTTGCTCTAGATCATTACACAGTTTCTCCACTGAAAGTATTACCAAGCAGCAAATAATTAGGATTTCCTAAATATCAAGTAATGGAACAAAGTAGAGTAGTTTACCCGCTGACAAAGACAATTCTCATTAACTTTACAAACATTCATCTATATGGAAAATCCTTTTATTCACTTTCTAAATAAGAACAAACCAGATTGTCAATGAGATTTTAAGGATATTGAAAGTATTCCATCACCAATGCTACTAGTTAAAATCTCAAAGACTCAGATAAGTAAGTTAAAAAGCAGAGGATTAAATGACTGGACTGAGAAATAACTGGAATGACTGGACTGAGAAACAGGATACATAATGAGAGCTTGGACCCACTGGGAGTTTTTTGATTTGAGCTTGCTATATTTTTTAAGAGAGACAGTCATTTCTTAGATATTATTCTGTTGAATTTAGGGGGAAAAATTGTTTTCTTACTGTCCTTTTACTCCCTCCATGAAAGGTTGCTAAGGGAATGGTTCTCAGTAAGGTCAACCAGTAGAAACCCTGCTGTGTGTTTTAATGCAGCCAAACACCATTTGAAATTAATGCCTCTTAGTTCTTTTTACCTTTAAGCACTGGCTGTTAGTGCTTACCAGTATTAATTCTTACTGCATATCTGAATATATAATATAATAGGCAAAAGGAAAAAAATGGACAGGCGTCAAGGCCCACAATGGGGTCAAAAAAAAGGAATGTCACAAAAGCAGGGCCAGTATAGACAGACTCTTTCTGATAAGACAAACCTTTCAGGCTATAAAAAGCACTCCAAACCCACAAACCTGAACGCACGTTCAAGCACAGCAATCAGGTCTCCAAATTATAATTAAATGCAAGCTATTAGGAAAAACATAAAAGAGACCCTTTCAACATATTTCTTATTTCAGATATTTATTGCCTTAAAGTTATGTAAATGGAAGAAATCTTGCCATATTAGCATATCATTATTATCTGCCTTTGAAATGATTACAGATCTACATATGATATAAAATGAGGTTCTCAAAATGGTGCATCCTATTTAACAGTCTCACTCCAATTTTGTCATGGACAAGAATCCTAATAACCAAAGAGCTACACTAAGGATCAGCATTAGCTGCTCCCTTTCCTCAGTGAAGAGTGAAATGGAAAGGATTCTCAGGATGGCATCTAGATTTCAACTTCAGAGCTGACACATTTTTGTGTAAGGTAGTCTGCATAACTTGTATGTGTCCTGTGTGTAAAATGTTTCATTCCTTGGTCTGAAAACTGGCCTCTTTCAACAGGTTTCCAAATGGAAAGAACCACACAGCATTTCTGTATGTAAGAAAAATCACTGCAAGTTCTATTACATCAAAAAAAACCCTGTCAAAATGCAAAAGTAAACATGTAAGCCATTTTTCAAAAACATCAACTCAAATATCTGTAAATTATGGAAAAATCTCTTGCCAGAAAAGCAAAAGCTATGTGGGCCATTTTCATTCTAGCAGGGCACTTTCAGATAAACAAAGACATCTGCTAAAAAAAAAAAAAAAAAAAAAAAAAGAAAAAAATCCTTTCATTTCATATAATTGTAAGACTCACACAGCAGTATGATTTCAACAAAGCATTCTAAGTAAATTTTTCTGAGGGGCAAATTGAAAAAACATCTCTAAGCATGAGATGACAGAGACAAATAAAAACACAGCAGGGATCCCCCTCAGAGGGAATTTATTATGAATAAAAGTATGAAAAACATTTTGATCTTTGCCTAAAAAATGAAGAAGAGTTTGACTATGGTTCCTCTGAAAAGGCAAAAAGTTAAATCCAAAGTAACTATTTCAGCCAGAGTCTTAGTGTGCTGTAGTCTTACGGTCAGGCACTATTGTAGTTGTATAACTAGGCTTTGAGGCTTTGTTTCATTTTCCTTCCAGTAAATAACTAGGGTAAGCCATGAACAGTTTTAATAAACATGATGTTCAAAGAATGTGTAGTTTTAACTCCTTTCACTGTATGGCTCAACCATAGCATGACAAATCACATCAAAATATTAAATTCATCTCATTCTGCAAGTATGAAGATGTAATTGAAAATGTAATACTTAGATGGTCAATCCTCTAATCATCTGTAGCTGCAAGATTCTGAACACAGAAAGGCTCGAGGCATATTCCCTGCTGGACACATTACAGTAAGTCTAGCAATTAAATTATTTGTACAGGGTATATGGGCATGCATGTATATGTATATGCAGATATACAGATTGTATTTCACAGTTTAGGATCATTTTCTTTAGCCATTCTTTTAACTAGATCAGGCTGAGGTGGTTTTGTATACTTATTTCACATTTACAGATACTCCTCCACAGTAATGACTGAAAAAAGCTGCCACAGACAAACAAAGCACTCAGAGAATTATTTTCCTCAAGAAAAAAAGAATTAAGAAAGAGAAACAGAAAGAAAATCTTTAACCCTGAAACACAATTGCTAATATTTTTTTATGAACACTGCTTATTTCTGATCTTTTGGGATAATTTCTAGCATGCTAGTTAATGATGTAGCATATTTTCTGTAATGAAATCCTAGAATAAAAAACCCAACTGCAGCTCCTTGATAAATGAGCAGGATCGGCAGCAGGATCAGTGGGAAAGAGCATTAGGTACTGAAAAAGAATTGTAGCCTAACCTGTAGCTGCTCTTGTGTATCAGACCCTTAAAACAGATGGGTGACCCACACCCAACATGGAAATAAAGGTATTAGCAAGTCTGCATATTAGAAGAGAAAGATGAAATTAGCTTAACCTCTGATGCAGATAAAGGGAATGAAAAAAATGTTTTAGACAAAATAAAGCCCTTTTAACCACAAAGCATGAAAACAACAAGGGATTCCCTATCATCCCACAGCAACCAGGGGCTGAGACATGTCCTGCGGCAGGCTGAGCATGCCACCTCCCCGTCACCAGCCTCCACCAAGCTGGGGCAGGGCTCTGTGCTCCAAACAGGTCCCATCCACGCTGTCGGTGTTTCCACAAAAAAACCCTTAGTACTGTGGGATGCTAAGCTGTGAGCCCACAGCAGCACCTCCTTCTTCCCCTGACTCCTCTCTGCCTGCTGCACCTCAATGCGTGGCACTGTTTGGAGCTCGCTCCCCGGGCAGCTCAGCCCCAGCCTGAAATGATGAGAGCCTCTGCAGAAGCAGAGAACATGGCTGGGGTGGAACTAATCCCAGTACATCCTGTAAAAAAACCCAAGCTGTAGCAGGGATGTGTTTGAGTGGGACCCCCCCAAAAGTACAAAATATTTTGCACCTGCAGTTAAACTGTGACCAGAACCTGAATAGCTGTGGCTACAAAGTACCAAGTCGCAAGTGGAATGAAACAACAAACAAGCCTGTATTTGGATGTTTGCCCACAGTCTGTAGCCTGCCTTCATCCTCAGCACCAAACCGATTCCTTTATGGGCTATTGACTCCTTTCCTTCCTGCTGAAGACATCTGCAGGTCCCTGCTTTCAGCATAACAAAAATGCAAAATAGGAAGAGATGGACATTTTTATTTTGCTGTTTTCTTTAGCTCTGCAAAACACTCTGGTTTATAATATACTGAGCCATGCAACTATAGAGCATAAAAACACAAGCGCAATGAGATGACAGTGTCACAGATGTCTTCACTGTGGCAGTCCTTAACAAGTCTTGGTTTGGTCTCAGAGGGCACAAGGAGGTAAAACTGTTGAGCACATTCATCTCACTGAGCAACAGCTTTTAGCTGCTGCAGACTAGTACAAAAAACATGTAGTTGCACAGCAAGGCCTCTCTGACCATGGGAGGGAACCCCTACCTACACTTTCTGGTGTTTTTTTTAAAAAGTAATGAAAGCTCAGATTAAAACTAGAAAAAATGTATGTAACAATATGTTCTTTCTGAAGAGCTCAGAGTTCACCTGTCAAAAACTTCCAAACAAGACCCCGTATCCTGATGAAAACGCTGTGAAATCTGTGTTCAAGCAAATCGTGGAAGAAGAGCAGATAAAGGTAAAGTTACGTGACAACGAAAGACTCAAGAGAAACCATTGGAGAAAAATTAGTTTATGCTATATTGATATAAACCAATCCTTTGCAATTCTGGCAGATGAGAATTTTTTATTTCTTATGTTTTACATTCAAAATCTAGGTACAGCCTATGATTTCTAGCTAGACACCAAGTTCCCCAATCCATTGCCATCAAATCAATAAAGCTTTGTTTTTAAAAAAACTAATAATTTGTATATGCGATATTTTATGAATTTTCATCTTTTTTTTTTTTTTTTTGCATTTGTTATGTTTCCCTTTCCTTTCTCTCTGCTCTTCCATTCTGGTATTAAAACAACCTGTCTCTAAAAACAACAACCTTCACTTCTAGGACTTGTGAAACTACAGCTCCACAAAACAAAATGTCTTACTCCGCATTTACACAAACATCTGTTTTGATGTAGCTTTATACGGTGGTGGATCTGGGCAAGGGGAGGGTTATCACCAAGACCCAGGGGTATCTTTTCATGGTTGTTGTTATGTCTTCCTGTTCTATATTTAATAGCCACCTAAGTTTAAATTCTCCCAACAGAGAAAACAGTCCTTTACCTGAAGCCTGAAGTCTGTATTTCGCCAGAATCAGGACACCGCTTCTGGCCCACCTGTGTGTTTCTAGTCAGGGACACTTGCACTACCTTGAAATAGAGTCCCAGGTTTGCAAAAAGAGCTATGTGCAAATATCCCAAGGCACATGCACACACACAAACATACAGTCACTCCTCTCCTCCACAGTTCCCTACCACTGGGCAATGCACATATGACAAGCATAGCTCTGCTTGGGATTTTAGCCAAGTAAATAAATGCAAGAATAGCAATGGAGCTGCTGAGTCCCATTCTCCAGGTCTGTATTTCATCTTAGTTATCTACACATTGATCAGCTTATACCTTCTCAACAAATAAAACTGTTAGAAGGCAACTGTGGTAGCAACTTGAAATACATGTGCTGAGCCAAGATAGTTCAAGAACTATGCCAAGTACTTATCGTTACCAAGTCCTACAGACTATCGTAAGAGATCACATTCACTCAACGGTATATAACACAGACATCCAAAAAAGCAGCAGCTCTGAGTTGCCCTGAAACCACAGTAGCATACACGGGACTGACAATAAACCCATTTATGGAACACCATTCTTGCTCTCAAATCACATTCTGATTTTCCAAATTTGTTCTGGTTTCCAGATCTGACAGCATTTTAACATCAACAAGCACACATACAAGGCTGCTCAAATTAGAAACAATTCATTTGAAATTGCTATGCAGAGAGAACAGCAAGTTTCAGCTCCAGGAAAGCATCATCCACTGAGAAACAGGGTTTTAAAGTTTCACAGTTTCTGAGTCGCTGTCTCCTTTGGATCCGTTCTCCAAAGAGCACTACAGAAGTTAAACATTAGCTTTCCTATGCCCCAGTTTTGACCTACAGCTAACTATTCCCCCCTCCAAAAGCAACATTTTTAAAACATACACATTAGTTTTGTTTGGTTTTTAGCTTAAACATGCCATCATGTTTCCAAACCCAGCTGGAAACTTGTTTGCCACCCATATGTCATACACAAAGTCCCTTTTCAACACCAATGGCAGGTTCAAAAATCCCAATTTGAACTGAAAGCTTTAAAGTGTTTCTCATACCTTTGAGCTTATTTGAATCCTTGAATCACATAAAGGTTACCACGGTGCTGGCTTAAATACACACCACACACAAACAAGCAGTTATTATCTCACATCTCAATCACCCAAGAGAAACTGAGCATATAGCTCTTTTGGCAGCAAGGATATAATTTAACATCATATTTGTGATTTGAGCTCATTTCCTTAGAATCATGTGAAAAGAACAATGATTCCCCATGTATATTTTCTCCCGTGACAGTCAGTGAAAAAACAATTTTTCCCTCAAGTAATTGCCACATACATAAAAGCAATATTCTACAAAATGCAACAACAGCTTGCAAGCGCAAACAGACAACAAAGTCCTATTTTATACGTACACCAGGGTCTGTTTATTCTTTACCATCCCTTGCCACTGGAATTCCTGCCACCCACTTGCCACACTTTATTATAGCATATGAGTTTGATGGGGCCAAAACAATCTCTTTACTTATCAGCACAACAAGATCTTGTTTCTGCAACATATATTAAAATGAAAGATAATGATGGAACACAATTTACGCTTTTTGTTAATTACTATTCTCTGGTACCCAACACAACCATTAACATGAGTGTCTACCAAGTCTTTGAAGAAAAAAGATCTCTGAATTTTATTTACCTATTTCAGACACCAGAAACTATCACAATAGTGCTCTTCTCTCTCTAAAGCAAAGGCCCTAAAGCTTTTTTCCAAAATCTCATGACAATTCTCAGCACCTTCCAGCACTGAAAACTACTCCATTTATGAAAGGCAAGGTATCTTCTGTTTGGCCTTTAGTTCTGCAAATGCACTGCTCCTACTGAGAAAAACCCTACAGTTACTACTCTTCCGTGCTTCCTACCCATGCAGAAGTTCTCCAACTGCGCAATAAATGCCAGGTCAAAGACGTGTTAAAAACTATCTCCATCAGTAATTAAAGTCTTGTTACTGTGTAATACACCTTGTTACATGGAGGGATGACTTTCTATAATTTTACGAGCACAATATCATTGAAATGAAGGCCCTTGCTTGCAGCACTCTTTAAAAAGGAATTAAAGAATAATTTACAATGTCATCTCACAAGACTGTGCAAAAGGCACTTCAAATAAAAACAATATTTGTGATTGGTTTGATTGCGTGAACTATTCTGGCGGTAGTATCACAATGGTCTATTTTTATTCCAGATTGGTTTTTACTATAAAAAGTTCCATCCAGTTATGAAACTAATGCTTGCAACATTGATTTCCATGGCGCTGCTTAGAAAGACACTGCAGAAGAATAATGTGGATGTCAGGGCATTTTATGTAGCAGTAGCAAGATTCTGCAAGCAGTCAGGGCAGCTGATTTGCTCCAGGTTGTTTTGACTACTACACACAATATTCTACCAAAATGAGCAGGACATCCGTACAGTGAGACACAATGAGATTTTGCATGGTCAGAATGACACCAGGTAACACTGAGCAGAGAGGCACTGCTCAGTAAGAATAGCCGGGCAACTTGTACATCCCGTGGATCATTCTGTCAGCATGTTGTATAACAGTTTCAAAAGTAGGAAATTAAATCTTGAGTAAAAAAGATCTGACCTGAACCAACAAAGCAAGCCAGGAAATTGAGCAAAGTCTGATACTCTTCTCTTAGCTCTCCCACTGTGGCAAGGTTTTACTCGCAGATAGGATCATTTCGTAGGCCTCCCAAAAGAAGACACATTGATATGCCTTAATGAAGTAGTGACAGAGAACAATTTCTCTTTGGAATTGTGAACATTCATCAACTACTTCCTTAATTCTCCAGCATAGGATCAGTTCATTAAAGAGCAATTCTGATTGCAATGGACACATGAGCCCTGAAAGGGCATATTGGAAGGGATAGGAAGACACATCTTTGTTTACATATATTTAGGTAGCACAGAGATTCTGTATCAAAAAGATTAAAAACCTAAGCAGAGTCTTTTCTGTGGCTTCAGCATGGATTTTCAGCTGAGAAATATTATTTTCTTAGTAGCCTTCATAAATGCAATACAAATCTTCAAGGTTAGCAAATAAACAAACTAAAAAAAAAAAATCCTACTAGATCAAGAAGAATCCTCCAGTTGGTCATGCTTTTCCGCTTTCAACAAAACTGAGCAAAAGGACTCTGTCCACAAGACTGTCAGCTCAGGTCCCAGGGCATTCAGAATAGTTTCATAAAGTTTTACTTCTGAGAAGAGACATTGTTGAAAGCAATTGTTCAGCCAGCCAACTACTGTCACTTCCATGAATATGAATAAGCTCCAATATAGGACACTGAGCTTTTGCAAATGTAAGAAGATCTGATTGTTCAGAGTTCGTCTTTGCCAATAAATCAACCCGCCATTATTTAGAGATTTTTATTTTCCTCTGGTGTCTGACTATGTGGGTGGAGTTTTGTTTTAAAGTCCCCTTCTTCCCATTTTCACAAAGATTTTTTTCATACTGCCTTGCTAAGCTTTCCGAGCAGCAGGAGGAATCCTATTGTTAATGGGATCAGGCCCCTGAAAAGGGATATATTGCTGTTTCTCCTGAATGTGCACGATATTAGCTAGCACCTACTCTGAGGAAAAAAGATAGCAGAAGAAATTGTTCAGAGTTCATGAAAATTAACATTTGGTGTAATTTTGTAGCCATAATTTGCATGTACACAACTTAGACATAAATACATATGGATTAATGCAAATTTTCATCCAGGGAAAGGTTCACTCTGTGCTCTGTAAAACTAAGGGTAAGGCTGGTGATGAATCATTTTTTTAAATATTCTAGTCTGGGTATATAAATAGCTCTCTGTTTCTAGAATAATTACTACTGAAAAACACAGCTTCTGAAATAACCTAGGCCATAATTAACCTTGGCTTCATTAAATCACAAATAATATCTTTTTAAAGTCTTATTTGTAAAGGCAAGCTGATTAATTTAAACGTTTCTCTTTACAAAAATCTAATTGAAATGATTTACCTACGTAGCTACTTGTCAGATCTTGTAAACTCTGGGAAGGTTTTCAGCCAGAGACTCGGCTACCTTACCCTCTCCCCAGCCACCAGGGAGGAGCTCCACTCTCACAGAGGGCCGCGCTGCCGCCGCCGGCCGCCCCGGCTCTGCTTCCCCTTGGGGGGCGTGGGGCAGATGCGCAGGGAGAGATGCCGGCTTGTGCCCCGCCACCTCCCGCAGCCGTTCCTGCAAGCGTCGAGACCTCCTGCCCGGCCCCTCGGTGCCGCACGACCCCCCCCTCCAGGCGGACCCCCTTCGTCTGCCCTGCCCCACCGCGTCCACGCGTGGGCCCTGCTAGGGGGACGGGGGCGGCGGTGGGACCTGGCCTCCCCTCCGCAGCGGCGGAGAGCAGGGGCGCTTGCGGATCCAGGAGCGACCCGGAGCCCCCCTGCCCTGCCGGCTGTCCCGCGGCTGCTGCCCCCAGCCCGGGCTGCCCTGCCCTGCGGAGCACGGCCGGGCTGGGCACGGCGCCGCAGCCGCCGCACAGCGCCGTCCCTCCCCTTTCCTTGTAAGACAGCGCCAACCCCCGACCGAAGAAAAGTTTCCAGCCGAGCGCCAGGACAGGTCCGGGCTGCCACCGGCGCTGGAACCTCCTCCCCGCCAACGGGGCTGGGCCGGGCCGCTCTCAGCCCCGTCCCGTCCCGGCGCCCAGCCCACTCGCGCCGTGGGTGCCGCCCCGGGGCGCTCACCTTCCTGCACCGCATGGAAGGGGTTGTTGGCCTCTATGAGCTTGATGGAGTAAGTGATTTTCTCGCTCTGGAGGATGTCGTCATTGAGGTTCAGATCCGACACCGCCTGCTTGAACACCTCGTCGTCCTTGGCAGCATTGCCTTCGAAAATGGCACCTGCGGGGAGGAAGGCGGCAGAGGGTGAGGAGGGCTCGGCACCGCTCCTCACCGGCTCGGCCCGCCCGCTCGCCGCCCCAGGAGCCCCGCTCCCCCCTGGGCCGTGCAAAGCCCGGGCCGGCTCTCACGGTGCCAGGTGGGGCAGCTCCGGGGGCACCGGGCAGCTGTGGGGCCGGGACCCACGCGTGGGCGGCCTCGCCCCGGGCAGGGGGAAGCGCAACCCTCCTCCCGGCCACTTCTGCTCTACCGGCATTTACGGCGCCCTGAACCGGAGCCACGCCGGGCGAGTGACTCGCTTCACCGGCGACGGGAGAGGGAGCGGGCTTGGGAATTAGACCAACTTTTTGCTCCCTGCTTCCCTGCTCCCTGGACTGCCGCCTTTCGGGCAGCGGTTTTATTGAGGCTCGCACGCACGCACGAACGCGAAGCCAGGATTTGTGTCCAGTAACCTGGAAGCTTTAATTTCACTGTCCTGTTTATGCAGTTAACGTGAAAACATCTGGCGATGTGTGTTACGTAAGAGCCCCTCTCTACAGAGCCTGAGTGTGCCCACGCCAGGCTTACTGCCCTGCTCCACGCAGCGGCGGGGGATCTTCGGTGCTGGCAGCAAAACAAGCAAAAAAAAAAAACGTTATCCCCCAGCCTGGAAAAGTCCTGCTGATTCACACCCTGCCTGCCTGTGGCTGGAGCCTCCCCGCACTGCCCGTGTGAAATCACTGCTCTGCACACAGCATCTCCTCTCTCCTGCCCACCGGACCGCTATTTCTGCCAGGAGTTAGTTAGCAAACACCACTCGGGCTGAAGTTCGTGCGGGGGGAAGCCGAGGTGGCACCGTCCACCCGCAGGAGAAGCGGGGCCGAGAGGGAGAGCCGCGGAGGCTGTTTCGCCCCCCGGCCCGGCCCGGCCATTTCCCCAGGGCGGCCCCACCGCCCCCCTGCCTCCCCGCGGGGCCGACCCCGGTGCCGCCGGGGTTTGCCCAGCCCTGGGGAGCGCCCCTGGGCCGGAGTCCCCCGCTGCGGTCAGGGCTGACCCCGTCTCCTTAATGGCTCCGCAATGCTGTCTGCCTTGGCTGCGCCCCCAGGCTCCGGAGGCGAGCGGCGCCGACAGGAGCCTCCTCCGCCGGCCCCGGAGCCGCTGCCGCTGCCGCCTCTGCCGGGAAACTTGTTACAGGGCTGGTCCCCCTCTCCCCTTCCCCGCCCCGGGTCGCACGGGACTTCCCTCCCGTCTCCGCGGAGCCTCCCCTCGCCGGGATCGCTCCCGCCCCGGCCCCCTCCTTTTTTTGATCTCCCATCCTCCCCAAAAGACTGGTGGGAATTACGGCTTTTCATTTCCCGGCCGTACTCCCGTCTCCTCCTCTATCATCCTCCACAAGTGATTCTCTCCCCCCTCTCCGCCCCTAAACATCCTCATTTTCGTTCCTGCTGGTACCTTTCAACACCAGCCAAAAGGTGACTGCAGAGCCTCGCTTTTGCTTGCCAGGCTTCCCGCGGACATCACCGTGCCTTGCTCCCAGAAGCCATAAAAGTTCACATCAGCCTTTCCTTTGCCTCTTATTCATCCCTCTTCCTCCCACTGCTGATCCAGCCTTCTTGCTGCCCAGGGATTTTAATGAGATCTTATTCAAACCACAACAGTTGCGCGCACAGAGACACACACACACACAGAGCCACTGCAAATCTCGCCTTTCTAACCCTTTCCCAGCCAAGTTCCCGCATTCCGGCTCGGCTGACACCTGCTACGACAGGGGATGGAAAGCAGGGGATTATCTCCCCGAAAGTTTCCCCTACGAGCACGTTCGGATTATGCCTCTCTCCTGCTCGGGTGTCGGGGGCGGTTGTTTGTTTTCTGTGGCGAGGAGGCGGCGGTGGGGGGGAGGGAGAAGAAAGCCCTTCCACGCAAACAGGTCCAAGCCCCGGCTCCCCAGCCACATGGGAGACCGCAGCGGCGGCCCCGGCGGGTCCCCCGCCCCGCGCCCGCTCCCGGCCCCGCAGCCCGGCCCGGCGCACAGCCGGCGTTTGGCCCCGAACTTTACAGTCGGGGGGGATTCAGCTGCCTTTCTGCCCTCCCTCCGCCTGTCTCTCCGCGGAGTTGGGTTCAACCGCTGCCTGTGACATTACCGCGGTTAAACGAGATGCTCCCTTCATTTATGTATGTATCATCTACCGCGTCCCTCTCCAACCCCCCCCGCTCCCTCTCTTACCAATGTGGATGATGGAGTCCGCCCGCACCGAAACGCACTGAAATATCCAGGGGAAAAGCCAGAGCATCAACACTTCCATTTCCAGCCTCTCGCACAGCACATCAGCCCGGGTTTGGTGGAGAGACAGGCAGGGGAAAAGAAGAAAAAAGGCTCAAGGGCAGGTGGAGCAAGGCAGCGGGCGCGGGGGGGAGATGCCCAGACACCCCCCTTAGAAAAAAAATCCCAAATTCCCCCAGCACCCCAAGAATTCTCCAAGACTGAGGAAAACGGGCGAGGGAAAAAAAAAAAAAAAGCCGGTGCTAAAAAAGCACGGAGGTAAATCCCGGGTTGGCAGGCGGCGCGGCGGAGCCTCCAGCGCTCGGTGTGTGCCGGGGCGCCGGCAGACCGCGAACTGCGGAGCGGCCCCCCCGCCGCCGCCGCCCGCCCCCCGCGCCACGTGACTGCGGAGCCTCGGCGCTCGGTGCCGCCGGGGCACGGCGCGGCGGCGGGGCGCGGGCAGCGGGGCGCCCGGGCGGGCGGCACGGAGGGGAGTTTGCAGCCCCGCGAGGAAGTGGGGTGGCCGTGCGAGAAGGGGGAAATGAATCGCTATTAAATATATTTAGATATATCCAGAATTATATATATAGATATATATCTTTTACATATCTATATATATAATGTATGTATATCTGCCGGGGGAAAGGGGTGGGGGGCCGATGCTCCAAGCGCAGGGAGCAGCGGAGGGGGCGAGGCGGCTCGGCAGCTCCTCTGTCGCCGGGCGCAGGCTCTTCCGCGGGGCCGCAGCCCCTGCCCGGCGGGCGCCCAACGCCCTGCATTGCGCGGCCTCCCGCAGCCCCCGCCCGGGCCGGGGCGAGGCCGGCGCGGCTCGGCGCTACGCGGCGCGGCGGGACGCCCCCGGAGGTAAGGGCGCGGGGCTGCGCCCGCTGCCGCTCGCCCAACTTCGGCGACCGGGGGCGGCGCGGGGGCACCGCGCCGGGGCGGGCGGGGATGCCCCTTCCTCCTTCCACGCGCTCGGGCCCGGGACACGATCGGCGTTTGGCGAGCGAAATGGAAATGTGGGATTTTTTACCCCCGCGCTGGGGGCGAGGGGGTAGGGGACAAAAGTGGTACAGCAAAACCGTTTCTTGTTTTGTTTTGTTCTAGCTTTCAATGAAATCTAATTCATAAATTGGACATGCTCAGGCTCAGAAGACTAATTCATCCCCTAAAACAAACGCATCAGTGATTGCAGGCACCCAAACGTGACAAGCGTCTCAATATGCCAAGGATCCAGAGAAAACAAATTCATTCAGGAGCCCGAAACGTAATTAAAACTACTGCCAAGAAAATGAGTTGAGAGCAGGATGTTACCCAGATTATTAAGTTGCTGTAGGGCCGAGGTGCGGACGGCTATAGTGATACCTATGGATAGTGTTGGTATTTGGATAACAGGAGGCAGAGCGATTCCTGGAGGTCGCCGTCTTTTAAGCACAAGTCTAGCAACGGAGAGCAGGGGCCAGATCCTGCTCCCAGGGAGGTAACGCCAGGGCTCAGGGACGCGGCGGGGGAAGGATCAGGCCACCGCCTGCCTGACCCCGGGAGCCCGTCCGCAGCAGGCTTCAGAGGGCAGCTCCAGGGCAAATGCCCCAACAGCCCCTTGGGCCCTGGCGTTCCACCAGCACTGCCATGCGAATTGGGCACACTTCTCATAACCATCACCTGTACGTGCGCTGCTGAATTCTCCAGCTACTTAGCATTGCTTGCTTGCATGAGAGAAAACATTTTTTTCATGCAGAACACAGTACAGCAAAAACTGCTTAATGCTAAGGAGTAGCAAATACAGATAAGCTTTATGGTGGCTGGGGAGGCAGAAGGGGGAGGGAAGACAGTATAGATGGAGCAGAGTGAAAGGGAAGGAAGCCGAAATGGAAATGATATGAACAAGAATTCCTGTTGATCCACATGCGTTAACAGCCTCCTGTTCAGCAGTAGTTACAAGCACAGCTTTTGAACAGGGAAAAGCTGGGGGGGTAAATAAAACAAGATATACTCTTTAAAAATAAATCACTTGTTAACTACTCTTACTTACAGTCCTTGTCTTAAATATGCAATTTCAAACTGATCAATGCAGAATGATATATACTATATGCTGTATTTCATGTAATAAAAACACTTAATCCAGATAATTGGCTTCTAGGACAAAGATCGATAGAAATGTTCCTTATTTGACTACGTTAGCAAGTCCAAATTAATTCTAATTTACATTTGCTTCAAATCAATACGCACTTAGTGACTTACACTGGCTCTTTAAAAAGTTAAGCACCTATATTGACCACAGTCATATATATGTCGGTAACAAGTACATGTGTGGGAATTAGAGAGGGGGGAAGTGTTATCGCAGAACCAGTCTCTGACTTCCATAGAGGAAAGGAGGTTAAATTTATTTGTGTTTGAAAAGTGCTCTAGCATCCCAGCCTGAAACGTGTAGAAATATGCAGCTATTAACCCCGTGATTTATGCAGGCATCCAAACACCAGTCAGTCACACTCCAAGCACTTGGGAGCAGGCTTGCCTCTTACTTAAGTTTGTACAGAGAGGTCTTGACCTCAGCTGGGACACCTCTGGCTGCTATTTTAATAATAGTAAAATAAAGATATAAAATATTAAAAATCTAAACCCAGTGAATTGGACAAGTTACAAAATTTCCTGTGAAATCCATGAGCAAACACTCCACATGCAGAAAAGGGTCCAGTCCCAGCCGGGGGGGGGGGTGGGGGGGGTGGGGGGAGAAGGACAGGAGCCCAGAATACTATAAAACAGACCAATTGAAACAGGCCCCAAAAAAGGGCAGAAGGCTATTTGTCACAGCCAGAGGACAGCAACAAACGAGGAAAGCGCCTATCTCAAATGCCATAAAACCTGATTCGTGGCATGCAAAGTACAATGAAACTTAATTGATCCACCACACCAAAGCGAAGAACTGCAACTTCAGTAGCATCTCTGCAAGATGGAAAGTTGCAGCATCAAAACGTCATTGTGTCTGGTTTTAAACTTAAGTCAGGCTGCATTACCTTTTCTTTCCCATTATCTGCATTATCTTTTCTTTCTCTTTCTCCTCCACTCCTTTTTTTTTATTTTTTTAAACTTTGGCTTGGATTACGTTTTGCATAATACTTACTCCTTCTTCTGTTGTTTCCCTCCTTCCAAAAAAGCTATTGATGCTGCATTTCTAAGCCCAGTATAAATGACAGAGCTCATTTCAATTCTGCCATTTATCATTTGCAATTGGAAGAGCGCTGACGTTTTGCGGTGGGTGTACATTGTTTAGACGCAGCAGTTGGCACTAAAAGGCTAATCCATTTGCCAACATTTTGCATATTAAGAAAGTCATAAGCCACCGTGATATTCCATCATCATTGTGTAGGGAACAACTCATTACACATTATTACATAAGGTACCACTGGATTTACACTACCAATGGAAAAATGACATCTCATTAGAAATATGCAAGGTAAATACCCAACTCAAGTGACAGTCACTATTCAAAGTTCAACTCCGTGGCAACAGATGCCATTCTATGCACATCTCTAACAGCTCTATTACCTTTGCAAACCCCCGTGGTGATTGTAAGCTAACCTATCATGAGCTATTGCTGTGCCTATTTCTGTTGTCAGAATGAACGTGGTATGAAACCTGTACCAAATGGGTTTTGTTACCACAAGAGAATGGCTTGAGTAAAGCTCTGAAAATGACATTTCAATTAGAAACATAGAATATCCAGAAAGGTCAGCTGAAAGACTTGTGCAGTGCCATGCTCAGAGCCTTGAGCCCAGGGCTTTGTCCCTCTGTGCTGCCACAAGAACAAGGCACGTTCTGAAAGGCATCACCAGAACTACAGCTGCAGGATATGCCTGGATCTGGAAAGCCCCTCATGTTTACTGAGCATTTACAAAGCTGCTTCATAAGCAGGATCTCTGCAAGACCAGAACATTGAGACTTTTATCATATCATAGCCTATGCTCAGAGTAAGTGGAGTCCTTTAAGATTCAGCATTTCTCCTGTCTTTTTCTAACTTACACCCATTTACTATAGCTAAACTGAGGCTTCCCCACATAAAAACTGGGACAACATCAAGTGCTTAAAACAGCGTGAGAAGCACTGGAGGGAAATTATGGTTCTTGTTTGGGAAGGGGAAGAAGAGAAAAAAGACTCACAGTCTGGGTAGTTTAGACAGGGGAAATAATCTTCTCCGAAGATACCCCTAGAGTTTTCTCAAGAATCTTTATCTCTAGCAGGGGGGGTGTGTGTGTGTGATTCTTTTGTCCCCCTGACAACACAAATCCATAATTGCCAATGCATTTACACCTAGCTAAGGTAAGAGCTAGCCCCTAAAATATGTCTGTATATATTTATGTGTGTACATGTAGCAATGATTATTATTCCCTCTGAAAGTGAATGGAACTCCTCCTCTGTAGCAGTTATACAGGTATAAAGATGCAGCAAATGTCTCCAATTGTTAGCTGCTCAGTCTATGGAGTTGGAAGAATGAAAACAAAAAATAATCAAAAAGATTCTAATACACAACATGGTAACAATCTCCCTCCTTCCCCAATAGCCAAGACGTCTCCAGTTAACACACACACAAAGTCAAATTTCATTGTATTTTAGAATAAGAAACTTAACAGCTCTGCTTCTGTTTGGAAATAGTAATGCCGAAACTCAAACCTACTATACATTCCTAACTTTGTGGATGTTTATGTTTAAAGTCATTTGATTGTCATTCTCCTATGGTGACAGCCTGAGGTTTCAGTTGCTTTATTGAAGCTTCCTTTAGTTTATTGAAACCTTCTTTTCTCTTTTCATGGTTGACAGCATAGTATGCTAATTTTCCAGGAGTAATGGACTAGAGTCTCTCTGCAAGAGAGGCTGCTGAATTATAGAGTTCTTTGCGGGACAGTTGACATTCTGGATTAATTTGTTGTGTGCCTACTAACAATCTGAAACTTTGCTACAGTCAACACTTTACTTGGACTGACATGCCTTTTAAGATGCCATAAAGAAGGCAAAGCACTATTATTTCCAGATTTTCACCTGATTTAATTCAGCAGAGTACACACAGCCTAGATTTGATTTAATTCATTCTTAGGTTCGCTTAATTCCATCAGTTCAATATCTGTTGCATCTTGATAAGATTCATATTTACTTTCCTACTCCTCTCTTCCAACTGTGCCTTTTCACGCCCTATTTTTCTTTAACAGGAGTTTTCTTTACAATAGACAAGGGCCTATATAGGCTTTTCCAGCCTCCCACATTTTTGTAGTTGCATAAATGCACTCTTAATGTAGTCCGAGGCAAGCTGTATCAGTGTTGGTAAATTTAATCTCTATCTTGGCATTTGTATTTAATAAACACTTTGATTCAGAAGAAACTTAAAAGGAATCTGTTTATTCACAACATTTTAATACCACCAATATGTATTTTATGGAGAGCTTTAACACACAGGTGGCCAAAGAACCCTTTGTCATTACCATTCGGGATGCGAGTGTAATTCATAGTTACAGGAAAAACCCTTTCTCCTTCACTGCTAAGCAAGCTCCTTGTCATTATATCCACTGGACACTGACTGGAAAAGGCCAAACTCTGTAAGTTTGTTTTCCTGAGCAGGGATTTCTTTTTTTTTTTTTTAAATGGGAGCAAAGTAGGTATGGTTGCCATCTTTGTTACAGACACATAAGGATGCAAGCTCCCCAAGTAAAAATGTTTGTTAATTATTCATAATTTAATAGTAGCCATATCAAGATAATCTCTGAACTAACTTCATTGGTATTCATCTGAGGCAGAAAAAAAATTACAAGATTCTCCAAACAGATAAAATCCTCTCCAGGGGAACTCCTGCTCCCGGATGTTAAGGCAGAGAAGAGAGTAGAAATTATACTGCATCCATTGTCCAACTGGTTACAAGTTATTCAAAAACATCTTGTGTGCCTCTTATTGATCCATCCACATTGTACATACAGTCCAGTCTCATGAGCTGTTCAATGAGCCACCTATTACAGATGATGAGACATTGCTAGGACAGCTGTCCTCTGCCATCACAGCAACCCAAAGAGGCAAATCCAGAAAGGAAAACCAAAACAAGAAAAAACCCAGATCTCATTACTTGTGTAACTACCATAAATACATACTGACCGATCTCACACTCTCTCGGGTAATAAGAGGCCAAGAATGACACCTACGTTGTATAGATACTTAATTGTGAATACATTTCCCAGTACTCCCACTATTATAAAACTTATCAACACTTGACCGTAAGAATATATCTTTGCTTGTTAGAATTGATTGAAACTGCAGGGTGGGTATGTCAGCCAGAGGAAAAAGCAAGTTACTATCCTGCAGCTCACTTCAGTTGGCTGAAGACTCTGGAAAAGTCGTATTCTTGCTACTTCTCACTTTACCCATCTAGACAGTAACAAAACCAGTAAAGTAGATGCTGCTGCTTGGTGAAGCAGATAGCCGGAAAAGTCTGAACACATACATTTGAAAAGTTCTGCCCTCCAGCCAAGACACGGTAACTGATCTTGTGTTTGTTCCTACTTCACTGGAAACTCCACTGAGAAGTGATGTAAGCAGACAGATTTTTCTACAAGCCAGGAACTTGAACGCTGCCCTTTGCTGCGTCTCAGGCAAAGAATAGGGACCTTTTCAATTGCACTAACTCAGTCCTTTGCCATCACTAAATACTGATGCAGTTTGTATGTGCAGAGCCCTTTAAAAGCCTCACAATGGAAAGTACTCTAAGTGGAAAGTAATTTTACCTTTAAGAAAGCCTGATCTTTCTCAACAGTCCATTCTAAACCATATTATATTTAATGACTGTCTCACAATGGGCCACTTCTCCCAGCTGGTAAGGTCTCTCTTTTGACTTGCAGTGCTGTGTCACGGAGTATTTTTTTTTTCCCAGTGTGTTTTTGCAACATCTACTTTGCAGGCATTTGTACAAACAAGGGCATATTTGCCTTTTCAGTGACTCCATTAGCATTAATGGCAGTCACACACACAGAGCAGGAGAGAATATATTCTCCCAGGGATCTATGTTCTCTTCAGGAAAAGGTTGCCAGTCATGGAGTTCATAATTCATACTCATGTTTCCAAGAAGGGATGAAATGAAGATTTTATAACAGAAACATCAGCTTGACTCTCATTGTATGCCTGATTTCAAAATTTATCCTACCAAAGCCTTTGCTTATTGCACTTCTGTCTCTTAGAGAAAAGGAAAAAAAAAGGGCGGGGGGGGGGGGGGAGAGAGAAATCAAGCCAACCGGTATGGTAAACTGTCATGATATTTCTTAAATTTTCTACTCAAAAAAGGGAATCTTTTTTTAAAGCCAGTGCAATCCAGCCATTGGAGCAGAGGGACCATGATTCCTGGGCTCCATTCCCACCACAGTCACCGATTCATTTCATGACTAATTGAGTGGACTGTTGCATGAACATTGTATTCAGTTCTCAATTTAAGGGTGAACAAGAACATCAAGTTCCTTTCCTCAGTTACTGCACTCAGTCAGCTGTCCTACTTCTCTAGGAGGTGTAGGGGAAACACAGTAGGTTTATTTTTGGCTGGTCAAACAGGTGATTCTAAGTAATTTCAAGTTTGTAAGTCATACAGAGACTAGAAAAAGTTTTCTCATATTTAAAATAATTTCAAACAGAAAATGTTTCATGTGGTCCTTGGGACCATTCCATGTAGCTGAGTCTGGATGCAAACGTTCAGTATCCAAGTTCTGTTGCTGACCTAAGTGACAGGACTTCAGCTGTCTAATGATTTTTTTCTTTCAAATTTTTAATGGGGGGGGGAGGGGGGACACGGCGGGATGGACACGGGCAGAGGCAGGGAAGGACAATACCTTATATTGAGACGGATAGGAAAAACTCTAGAGACAAGCCCACCCAGAACTACAAGCTGGTTATACTCACCTCTTGGTTACATTCAAGTCACTTCTTCAATTCTGCTAGAGTAGGCACCTGAACTAGGTCTCCCACCAGAGAAAGGGGTGTCCTGATGACTAGGTGTTGGGAAAGGAGTGTGGGAAGAATACACACCTCTTCTGAGAAAGAGAGAAAAAACACGACCTTGAAGTATTTCCATATGGCCTGGTGAGAAAGGGGAAGAGAAGAAAAAGAAAAGCACACCACTTCCTTCCTACTTGTAGGCTGTAGAGGGTGCTCGTGTGAAGAGTAGTAGCTTTCTAACCCAGGTTTCCCTGTGTCAAGAAATTAGTTCACGTCAGGTTGATTTTCTGTGGCCATTTTATGCTGCTCCCTGAAAAGTAGCTATTTCCATGAACACTTCTGCCTATGAACACACCCAGGCATTCACAACCTTTCTGATGGTTTAAGTCACACAAGCCATATCTTAGTGGTGCCTCATCTCTTCACCACCTATCCATTCCCATTTACACAGCCTCAGTGTAAGGCTTGATTTGAAAACATAAGTGTATATCATAGATACGTTTACTGTAAAGTGTGGCCAGTGGAAACAGGCAACCCAGGACCACATGGTTTTGTAGCATTCCACATAGCACCGTTTGGGTGTTATTGCCATAGTATATACATGTAAGCCGCAGAAAAAAAAAAAAAAAATTAGTTTTAGCACTCCAAAATACTTCAGCTCCTGGTACACAACACCTGAAAGCACTGGAAACAATGACCTCTTTTTATTGATTCCTATTAGAAATTAACTTAAAACTATTACTCTACACACCTGACTCACCAGTTCTGAGAGAAAGAATATAAAGAGACCCAAACATTTTTCCTCCTCTTCTGATAACTCAGAGATATCGTGGTAAAGGGTTTATGCAAAGGGCAGGGAAGATAAAAAACAGGCGCCACTTTAAGCATCCAGCACTCCATGAATCACAGTACCCTTGTGAAACTTCACTGACCAACAGTTTCTAAAGCTCCCAGGTTCGCTGATACCTTCATAATATCATTGAATGCACTCTATCATGCTTTCAGTCTAAACTGTGCTGCATTATACAGCAATATATTATACTACAGCTATATACTATCCAGCTGAATGCAAGTCTGCAGCTGAAATAGCTTCGTTTGCTGCAGTGCTGTATTATCACACATGACTATACCAGGCAACATTGATTTTTAAGCAATGGCATTGATTACGACTCTTATTTTAAAAATGCTGGCAGGATACAGCCCTTAGATAAGTACTTTCAGACCAAATTTGAATTGCATTTCCCAGCAGCTCTCCTTTCTTTACAGAGACTATATAATAGAATTACGAGTAATGCTACTGACTTCAACACGTATCGAGGATTTACACCAATACGGTTTCAGTAATATGAGCTTTTAGCACTTCACACTTACACAACTATAATATGCTTTAGATTTTTTTTTTAAATGCAAAACCTTTTTTTCCCCCCCACTAGCTAAGAAAGATGCTTGTTTTCCTGAAAGATAAATTTATTAAATTGAATTTGACCTTTTAGAGCATACTTAGGTAGGGATTTCTGCTCCCTGGAAACACAGGCAGATTCTTCACATACTGCTCTGAGTCATGCAAGAGTCTACAAGCAAGTAAGCAAACCACTCTTGGAAGAACACTTTACATTAAATAAATTATACACAGTGGGGGGGGTGAAGGGAAGAAAAAAAAAAAATATCAACCTCAAACCCAAAGCATATCCTTGCACCTACACTTTAAATGACATACTTGAGGGTATAAAATCATGACAAAGTTTTCATGCTCCCAAGCAGTCCTCTAGATTTACCACCACCATATCATTACTTGACCAGTTTCCCTGGGGTGCTGCTTACTCCATTCCAAAAATAACTTTTAAATATGTCTCCAAGATTTCTATGCAGATTGTGCCTTTGTTCTCATATTCTCAATGGCTCCCAAGTTGGTAAAAATCTCCTAGTTATCTTACTGCTTTGCCAGCTTAATCCCAATTTGCAAAGTAGGTTTCTTGCAATAACACACAAGGACCATACTTTTCCACTTCTGGCTTCTTCCTGCGAGGAAGGTCGTTGAGTGCATCAATGCCTTCACCTGTGCTGGTCTATTTGCACTATCTGCAGATCCACAAAACCTGTTACCCAAGTACCTAAACACCCTTTCCCTCACACAGTAGGCGGAGAAAACCCAAGAACAGTCAAGCTTTACCCTCCTTACCACAAGATCCTTGTTTCGCTCTCAGGACTTATAAACACCAGAAATAGAAGAACCTGAAGTACGCAGTGACCTTTATGTCATATGTTACAATAAAGCAAGATTCTGTTTCTGAGCCTTGTTTGGAGCATTACCTCTAAATTGTTATTAGTCACTTATGCTTTTGATGAACTTACTTACCATTATGGATAAATTATATTTTACTTTCCTCAGTGGTTTGCTCAGAGAGCTTTGACTCCACCACCTGACTCAGGTTTATTAAGTCAGACAGGTTTCCTTTTCAAGGGCCAGATTTACAGTAAGGGTCCAAAGAAATCCAGTAGAAACACTAACTGAAGATGCACCCATTATTCAATCACTCCACATAGTTCCTATAATTTACCAAGTAAAATGCATTTAGGAGAAATAGGTGACATAGCAGCATTTGCCACCCTTAAGCCCTATTGTTTACTCCAAGCCTCTCATTCCAACTTGCATTCATGGATTTCCCCTTAATTAAGGGCAAACCAGTCCTAAGAAATTAATAAAAGCCATAGCTGCTCCACTACCTTCATCTATGTCAACTGAATTAACAGGGCCTACAGAGAGGGGCACAGGAGGACCAGCAGCAAGTGCCATAGTCCTCCTGAACCCTGAAAACCTTCTGCATTTGATCTAGGGACAGTCCCCACAACAGAGTGACTTGCCCTCCCCTCAGCATGGGGCAAAACTAAAATTTCCATACAATAAGAGAAGAAAATCAGATTGGCCTAGGATCACCACAGTGAAATTGTCACTTCTCCACAGGTCCCTCATTTCACTGCTATGGTGGTTCAGAGCCTTTCTCCACCCAGAGGAATACAGTTGCTCTCAGCACTGTTACACCGTGGAAAGCTACTGGACAGTTTTGCTTCAGCCACTCGATCTTCTCCTGCTGCTCTGTTGCCACCTACTTGGATTTCTTTTGAAAACTCAGAAGTTCCTTTTACTGCAAACTGCCTACCGATGACCTTTGCATTCTACGCATAAAAGAAGCCTCTTAATAAATACATTACAGACACCTTTTAGTGAACTTCTACCTCCCTCTAATTCCACATTAAAGAGAAATGCTATTATAGTAAGGAACAATTATAACAAAACATATCCCTGCAAAACCATGCTTCTTGGTATACTTTATCAATTCACAGTTATATCCTCTCATCCATTTAAGAAAACAGACCTCACAACTTTGTTTTCTTAAAACCTGACAAGCATATGTAATTATTAGGTGCAGTACTTGATTTAACAGACTGACATTTTTTCCCACAAGTCTTTTCACCCCAGCATGCCTGAAACACCCAGTTCAACAAATTTTTGGCAATGCCTGATACATGTTAGTAACAAAGAATCTTTACTCTTCCCTGTTCAAAGTGAAAGTGGATATGGATGCATGGATTTTGTTTAATAATCTGGGATGAGTAACTTCGCATTATAATCTGGGCTCAGTATTGTTTTCAGCAGCAGCATTTCTGGACCCAGAAGCTGAAGACCTCCATCAGTGACATCGTTCCTTTTCTTTTTGCCCACCCCCCCACACCATTGCCTGACTACGAAACCACATGAGCAGCAATAAAATCTGTCAGGTCCTTCAAAGTCACAGATCATCATCCGATCATGCACTCATATTTATCTAGATAATTACTAGTAAAAATCACAAGATCACAATTTTCTTTTATGTGGATACATACCCTGGCTGTGTAGGCCAACTACAGGGCCACCTGCCACTAGATGGAGAACAACCCTAGAAATTTGCCTAATGGTGTTAAGGAGATGGAAAGCCGCCCCGCTCCCTACCGAGGTTAAGCTGTGTGCGTGGTTCCTGCGTGACACCTGCTAACCGGGTACACTGGCGCAAATCCACAGCTTCTCTCACCTTCAGTAGCAGTAGACTGACTGTTCAATTCCATCAGTGGTTGTCACCGTATTTTATTGTGCTTTGGCCAATACAGCCTGAGAGGATGCATTTTAAAAACACAGTAAATGATTTCTTATATTTAGACTTCTAAATGCTGGAGTGGAAGCTCTCACTATCTGCAGTTAGGAGTGAATCGTGATTTTCTGTGCACAGGATGAAAACAGCCTTCTATTGATGAAGGTGGCAACACACCAGCTCAAACGATTTTCCATTAGCACACAATCAAACTTTATATTGCTTATAGAGGAGAAACAGATTCAGGATACTGTCTGAGACTAAAAGGGACTCTCGAACACTGGTGAGGAAACAAAACCAAGAGGCAAGCAAATTTCTCATCTGTTGGTTTCTGTAACCTTGAGCTCATCTTGTTGCAATGTAGTGGAATAAATCTGTTCTGTGCATTTATGGATTTCATTTCAAGGCTGAACAAGAAAAAAACATTTAAATAACCATAGTTTTACTAAGCTGATTCACTATACAGTTTTACTAAACTAATTAAAGATGGAATAAAGCAATGAACAAAATTGAGTGAACAGTTACAATTAAATCAATAGGTTCAAAGGATCAGATCACTAAATTAATATAGCAACAGATAACCAAATCAGCTCACAAGAAGAATAAGCTTTGTAGCCCACAGGAAAAAAAGAATGAATTGCTTTGGATTAATGCTATACAGAGAGGATTTAAAGGAAGAGCCAGCTCCCTTTCAACACAAGGCCACAGACAGCACTAGCTTGTATGTAGTTCATAAACCACGCTGGTGAGGAGCACAGAAACTGCTCAGTATACTGTTTCAGATTTCAAGAGACAATAAAATATAGTTGAGGAAACAAAGCCAAGTGACCAGCAGCAGTTTTAACCTCAAACTCAAGCCAAGAGAAGTTTCCTAACACTGGGGTGGTATCCCTTGGTTCTTGACCAGTGAGGCTGTGCTTACTGGACTTCATAGCAATCTCACTTCCAACTTATCCTTCATTGTTATCATATACTACTGCACAGCGTTAATTCTTCTTTTACAGTAACCAAAACATCACCTTTAACAGTAGTTTTTCAGCTTTACTGCTTAGTCCTCAAAATCTACTAATTCACTGAAGTGTTTACATTTCCTCTTAGGAATTTTTTTGAGGTGGTCTATCACACCCAGTAATACAACATGCGGTTCTGTACACAACAGAACTTCGCAAGACTTTTTATAAACTTACAGTGTAGCCTCTTCTCAGCAGGATTATTCATTTTGGCCTCTTTTCTCTACCTGCATGTCCATTGTCATGGAACTTAGTTTTTGGTTGGCTTGTTTATATTTTAAATTCTTGAAGAAGAGGTGGGAAGTGACTGAAACACACACATACACTGCAATCACCTAAGCCTTTCCCACTTCTTACAAAACTAGGGAGAAAAGTAAAATATAGAGGTCTCCCTTGAGAAACAGGAGATAAAAATTAAGAGCTCACCTTTCTAATGCCTTATTTCTTGGTCTCTATCTTACACAGTAGCCAGAAAATCTTGGCCAGTTTGAAATGCATGAAATTTTTCCAGGCTGGTTTCTTAGCAGTAGTTCAAATTTTCACCTCTCCATTTCTTTTTCATGTTCCCACCAGTGAAAAGTTTATCAGGAATACTCTTGCAGAAAGTGTGGCTGCCTCTACTGCTTTGATAATGATGTGTAAGTTAGAATAGAATCCAGCATTCTATATCTCATTGCTCTAAAAAGACAACAGGAACATAAAAATCAATCCCTTATTTACAATTTAATGATCACCCTCACAGACAAGGGCAACAAACTGGTTGACTGCGCAAGTGCTGAGTCTGTGGGCTCAACCCAGGGATAGTTAGTTTTAAGCCCAGGCTTTGGACTGTTTTTCCTCCCACCACCACCCTGGTTGGATTAATGCAGTCCTCCTCCACAGCCACAGCACCACCTCTGGATCTAAGGAAGGATCCAGAGAAGCCAACGCAGCTCTCGGGGCCAGCCTATTGCAGCAGAGTGGCTGCACCACAAAAACTGTAGTGGAAGCTCAAGTTCCACCTATAAATAGCCATTCATGGCCACAGGTCCAAATCCCAGTTCTATAATCATTCTTTATGCATTTTGACTAATAGACAAATAGCTAGTAATGAAACTATTATCAGGCTACTGGTCTCACTTCTTATTAAGACAAAGAGGCAGTTTTATTCCTTTCATGACATTATCTGCTGACAAACAGTGCAAAACAATTCACAAAAGAACAAAGCGTCCTTTGTATGCTTGCTAGAAATTTTCCTTACAAAAGTAAGTATTTTATGAAATAAAAATACAGCAACATCCAAAATAAGTACCACTCTCTATGTGTAAAAATCAAGCCCAGAATGCCGCAAACCAAAAGAAATGCCGGTAAGAACCATCTTCCTTTCTGAGAGCTGAGGAACTCTCAGATGACCTGTTATCTTGGGAGAGATGAATCCTTGCCAAGGAATCACTAGGAACTGCTGATGCAAAACCAAAACCTTTACATGGATGTAGCATCAACAAGGCCTTAAATAAACAGACAGAACTTTGAATGCACAAAAAAAGGAGATGTACCAAATAATAAGGGGTTTTTTTCTCTTTAATACCATCTCTGTTCCAAAGCACACTTTTGATTTGCTGATCTATTTTCTTTTAACAAGATGGTTTAGTTCATTACTTTTTACATGACTGAAAGGAGCACATTGCTTTCCTTCTACGAAAGGCAATAAATAACATTAAGGGAGTTATACAAGAGAAGGTAGAGTAACTTTACAACAGAAAGAATCTCATAATGACAGTATATAGGATAATAGTCTTAAGGCAACTTCATAATAAAATGTATGGGTTTTATGTAACACCCTTTTAGATTGATTTTTCTACATTCCAAATGCTCCCATAACCATCTTTTGACATTTCTCCTGCACAGCTGGTTACACCACCCATAATCAATCTCTGTCTACCTGGCATTATTATTATTTTAAAAGCAATTTCTTTCACCTCCTTTCAGTTAAGACTTACGTTAAACCTAATTGCCAGTTACCACCCTCCCTTCTAGAAAAAGAAAATCTGATTTCCAACCATTTGAAATCCATCCTTACTGTAAACTACGATATCATCATAATGCCACTATATGCACATTATAGGAATATGATTAGCAAAAGACAAAAAAAAGTGGGTGCCACTTGAGTTCTTGGTGTCTAACTTGAAATGTTAACTCACAGATGAGCATAGCCTTACAATAATAACACCATGTATATTACAAACAGATTTACCAACAAGAGGCAAAAAAGGTATTAGTTGCTTGCTTATGATTAATAAAGTAGTTAACAGAGAAGGAATATTATTGTTGCTGGGTGCTCATTATGAATTTGATAATATCTATTTATAGGACAATGAAACATGGGGTTTGTAAAATGCCATCTCTTTGTTTCTTTTTAATGTATAGGATTTCTGACTTCAGGAGCTGCAGTTCAGCAGTGTTGATAGTGCTACAACATGTAATATTAAAGCCTTTGGTTATGAGAACTTGAGCCATTAAACATCAAGAAGCAGGTTGGATAGATACCCTGAATACTGTATCATCTCCTGTCTTCTTATTCTAATCTATTTAAAAAGCAATTTACACTTTCATGTAATTGATTTCGATCAGTCATTCAAATAGCATAACACACACAAAATGATATACTGCAATGATCCACAAATGTGATAGAAGTGATTTTGTTCTTTGATCTCCACAAGAGAAGGTGTCTCATGAGAAAAGCTCACAGAGATCTAAAACTACTACAGGCAAAACAGCAACTACTCTTTTTCTCTAAAAAAATAAAACAAAAACACAAGCATAAAAAAATGTTTCTTAAAGTACAGAGTTAGAATCGGCTATATCTGCATTAAATTTGTCAGTACCTAAAAGATGCATTTTTCTTACATATTAACCATGAAAATAAAGGACTCATAATGAAGGTTAATACTGGAGAGTATCAGCTGTAGTAAGTTTGACTGTCATTGACTTCTATACCTAATTAAGTCACCAAATGGCCCAATATCCAGAGCTTAGCTTCCCTTTGAGCATAAACTGCTGTTTTTATTGCGATTAATGAAATTGTGATTGATTTTTTTGAAATGGGTCACTGTGTATTCATATCAGCATAAACTTGGAGGGGGTTATATCACTGGCTAAAGGTCTTAATTAGGACTACTGACTCCAACAGGAACCATAAACACTGAGCTGCTCATAGGGCAGGCAAACACAGGAAGAAATAGCTAAGCGCTGTCAGGGACAATTTATACTTTGGCAGTTTCTTAGGGATATCAACATATCATTTCCGTTTCCACTTTCAATTGCTTTTACCTTGACTGCAGTCCGCTGTTGCCTCAGACTTCCACCTCTGCCTTGCCACAGTTCTTCATTGTGTTCCTCTATCATAGCCTGTCAGATAACTGGAAGCGTCAGCTGCTAGGGACAGGAGCTGTCTTCTTTGTTATTTCTCTACAGCACTACAACAAAGCAGCCTGATGTCTGAACCAACAGGATTATAATGCCTTCCATCCCAGAATACAGGATTTGCTTCCTTCTCAGAGGTTAGATAAATGGTAGAAATAGCTGCATTTCTACCAAAAATGAGGTCGCTGTTTGACTGTTCGCAGCTTTCAATGTTAAGACAGGTTGACATAAGTATTTGAGGAAAATTGAAAAGTTTTGACAATAACTTTGTATTTGCATTTTTGATACACAAAGAGCAGCATGTGCTGCTTATAACCTGGACTCAGTCAGTCTAAGAAAGGCCATCAAGAACAGAAGGAAAAAAAAAACAAACCAAAAACAAACCACCAACACAAAAAGCTGTTTCATGAAAGGGCACCCAAACAACCTCCAATATCAATCTTTTCAGTGATGCACCCAAAAAGAAAATTGGTGTTCTTTCTCTCAGAGACAGTTTACAGGAAACACTGGAATTTGCCCAGATCAAGACTAAGTGCAAATGGACTGCAGGTTTTGGGATGGATATGGAGAAGTTCCTATTTGTGTCCTACAGATGCTTTATGAAGGAAACCACATTGTTTTTGTAGGCAATCCACTGTCAGTGAGGTATTCTTACAAAACTCAGAGAGTCTAAAGCTAATGGCAGACAAGTTTAGCAGGAGATCAGGGCAATTCAGTAAACCATGTTGGCACGATTCACAGCAACCTCACTTAGTTTATGAAATGTGATGCAGTAACAAGCAGAGGAACAATGAATAATATCAAGAAGAGCTGAGATGAGGAACTAAAGTGTTTTCAGATGGCACAAATAATTCTAACATGAAAATTGAAAAACATTGCCTGTAATTTACTTAAATGCCACTACTTAAAGTTTGTTCAAACTCATTTAAATGAATGGTGGTTATCTCTAGATGCAGCAAATAAATAATCAATGTACCCTCATGTTGAAATCTGTCTTAAGTGGAAACACAAATAGATGTTGTTTTCACCTCTTTGGAGAATATATAGTCATGATTCAGCTTATGCTTGCTAAGAATATCGCTTTCTCTTTTTCCTCTCCTCTCGTTTGTTAGATTAAAGGCTGCTCTTATATCATTTACCACAGAGTATTTCAATAGTAACTAGTGGTATGTTTGTTAGGGCAATGTTACATGTTACGCAACATTTTTTCCATTCCTATATTTTGCTTTGTGCTTTTGCAGTAGCCTAGTATCCCCATATGCTTTATATTTAAAAAGACAGAGTTCCCTAAATGGGGCTCTAGAGGACAACACTACCCATGCTTAGCCTGGAGACACAGGTCTCCAGAGTTATTTCGGGTCATTTTAATTAAATTGTTCTAAAGGTCACCAAGGGGCACACAGACATCAATGAGCCAAATAATGAGTGGTTCCCATTGCCTGGAACTTCTAATAAACAGGAGCCTTGTAATTAAACAGTTATAAAAACTGGAATTTTTTTTTTTCTAATTGATCTGAAAGGAAAGGCAAATAGGGGCTTGTACATTTCCAGAAAGAAAGAGGATCCCCATTAGTACCATAAAGAGTGTCCAATTCAACAGTAACGTGCTTGGAAGGATGAAAACTAAAGTACAAGGGAGTTTATTTACAGAGTATACCTTGAGCCGAGTCGAGTCGAACCAGTGAGGTGAAAAGCACACACAGAGCTCCCTTTGGCTGAAACTCTGCTCAGGCAGAAACTTGCTGCCTTGATCTCTCCCTCACTCCCTTCAAGGGCTCCCAAAAACAGTAAAGTGGAGCCATCTGGTTAACACACTTCCTTCCCACACATCATTTTCCCTCAGCCCCTGCATGTTACACTTCGGAACCTGCAATCCCTTAGACGTCTCTGCTTGAAAAACGTGACTTTGCTGTAAATTTTCCATTTGATCAATTGCTCTAAACAGAAAGGATGCAGGGATCTAGCAGCCCAAGCAGCGCCGACAGCCACTATTGCTTGACATCTTTAATCATCCCCAAAGACAGTTATGGGCCTCTATAACTCAATGACCTTTAATACACAAGTCAAGTCTTTCTCTTCTTTTAGTGTAAGCAATATTAACTGTGGATCAAACACTCTGAGGTGAACAAAAAGATAATTAAAGCACTTACTTACTTCCAATCCTAAGAAGTGAAAAACGCATATCTTATTTTCAAAATATGAATGATATAGTAAAGTGGCTTAAAGAAAGCCCTTATTTATTTGCAAGTTGTAACAGTTTACAAAAAAAGCCTTTCTGAAAACCAGTCCTAATGTGGCCATCACTCATGCTTTATTTTCACAAGTTTAAATCACAGTTGCATAGGGAGACATTTGTTCCTGTTGATACCTTCAGACAACACGGCATACCAAGTCACCGAATGGGAGAAGGAAACAAGATCACTCAACCAGTTCCTTGAAATAGATCTCTCATTTACGATACAGAGTTTAACAAGTTAATATACCTTATGCTGTTAGGTAGTTTAAGCACTAACACAAATTCTTTAACAGGTTTTGAAGCACAATTTCCATAACAGTGGTCAAACAGGTCCTAGGAAACAGAGAGTACCTTTTATATGGTTCTTGGATCTAGATGCAGTAAGTAGGCTTATGGTCCACCAGTGTTTGGCCATACTAGACTCCACTGTGAAACAGTTCACAAAGCCCATCAGAGAATTTCTAAATTCATTCCCCAATTTCATATTATACAGCTGGCACAAAAAAAAAAAAAACAAAAAAAAACATCTTCAGAATACCATGCAAAAACTTTCCTAATCAAAAAAAGAGGGCAACTGATAGATTGTTTCCTAATAGTAAAATAAAAGTATGTTGTATTCTCAAACAACTATTCTTAGTCATAAAGCATATCCAAAAACTGCTCCGCTCCTTATGCGCTCAGTGCCAGTAGATTTTCAGTTGCCTTTTTAAAAACTCTTTAGCAAGTACAGTTTAAACTCTGTTATTCAATGAACATCATTAAAAAAAAAAACTATCCTCACATTTCTGACATGTAGCAAACACATGCTTTAAAGAAAGGCATGACTTTACCCATCCCATGTGCTGGACTACCTACAAGGCAGAAAGCTAGAATGGACTTCTCCAGGGAAGTCCCACAGGAAAGCCTTGCGTTCCCCAGGGAAACATCAGTTCTGCACTAAGGGATCTGTGGTGTCCTAAAGAAACTATGAAAAGGTAGGTTTCATAGTCATAGACCCAGAACTTAAAAACCTAATGTCTTCCAAGAAAGTGTCCTTTATTTTGTTCTCCTGCATAGAAATGCTATGTAATTTAAAGGAATTTACCTCCAGAGGAGGAAAAAGTGTTAAGATTTCAGGCCTGTAATTTAAATTGATGAGGCAACACTAACACAAGTATGTTGGGAATGAAAATTCTGAATACTTATCTATAAATCCACAACCTAATCTTGTTGGTGTGAATAATCCCTCTGTAAAGGAATAAATAAGCTGGAGTTAACCTTCCAACAGTGACTTTATGAGGTCTGTCCAAAATCCCTATCCAAATAGAGCTTTTCAAGAATTTACATCTTGAAGTCCAAACCAGGATGCTTTGTAATGGAATATTCTATGTAACTAGATACATGCCTCCATGTAATGACATATATGTCTAAGCTATAACAATTCAGAACCAAGTTTAGATATTGAACCACTGGAATCCAGCAGTATTTGCCTCCAGAGTGCAGATTCATCTTTAACTGTGGCAGATATACAATCAGGATATTTCATAACTGCCTTTCAAAACCTTATTACAACTACACAGTTCAATAGTGTTAAAATAAATAGTGCATCATCAGCTAAGTATTGAAATAAACATTTCGCCACTTTACGCATCATCAGCCTCATTTCAGTGCATGGTAGGTCATCAACATTTTGACTCACAGACCAATTTCAACAGCACTAAATGCATAAGTGCCACATATCCTAGATTAGTTTCACATGGACATTCCTCATCATGAATGACAGGCAGAACTTTGCTGAAGTTAGGGCTCAGATAGGATGTTCCAGGAACATTTCAGTGTTGTCAGGAAAAGGCGCGGGGGGGGAAGGAGTGCAGGAGGAACACCATGATCAAGTATCTTGGCTTGCTCTTAATGCAGAACACTTGGAGCTTTGCATGACATTCCGTAGAATGCCTTCTAACACGTATGGTCAGTTTGAATTCCTAGGTTAAGATAGTAATTCTTTAAAAGTGAGAAAGTTTAGCTCTTCTTTAACTCCCTGAGGTAATGTTATGTTCTAATGTTATTAGGAGGCCTGGCCTTGATAGGAATGCAGTGAGTAAGCTTGAATAAGTGCAGCATCTGTGCATTCGTTTCCTTTTTCTGAAATGGGAATAATGATACCTCTATTTTTAATCATGTTAATACCGATCAAAAAGTGCTTGGCATTACAAATACAGATAACAGTCCTTTAAATTCTTCCACTTTATTCCTATATTACTGCAGTGTTACTAGGTTTACAATATAATTTAATGATTTTTCCAGTCTAGCTTTACCTATTTCAAGTTAAATCATCATCGTTGGTGACCAGCCATTTACCTCAAGTGAAATAATTTTCCAACAGTGCTTCTATCTTTAAAGGTTCACTTTTTCCATTCCTAATTCCCAGGAAGGAGTCATGAGATAACTACACAGACAAACATGCATAGCATGATCAGGTGAAGCTTGAATGTGAAAAATCCACTTTGTTCCAACATATTTTTTGAGGAACATTCTTCTAAGTTCAAAAACCAAACCAAAATAACAAGCAGAATGAAAAGGACTCTGTCCAAAACAGCACCTGAAAAAATACTACCTTTACTATGCAAGTCCCCAAATGAAACAAAGCTGGGACATTTTTAGTGTATTTCTGTTCATGCTATTTCCAGGGTGCCATGAACTTGACTGTGGTGGCACTGCATGACCAGTAGGTAGACAAGGAATCTTCTGAGACAGCTCCCTGGCTATTCTGCTGGCCCTTAGCCGGTTCCAGCTAGTTACTGGCTCACTAAAATTTAAGGAATGCTGTGGCGGGGGGCGGGGAGTTTAGCACCTTTTCCACTAGACCTATGTAATCTCTTTCTAAAGGAGTCCTAAGGACAATTATCAAACTCCTGGCCAGCAATGATCATCAGCAACTCAGGAAAGGCAGGTTGAATATAGTTTTGAAAGAAGCACAGTCCAGAAGTCATCACCAGAGTATCATAAAATAGCTAACCAACATTTCATCTCCTCTTTCTGAGGCAGACTGTGAGACTGCTCGTAGCATACATATGCCTTCCATGGACTTGACCCTTGTAATCTAGGTATGGACTTAGAATAAGCCAAAGGACTTCTTAGTTAAGTATCTCTTTCTAGTGATGGATGAGAATCAGATGCCTTGTAATAATGCTGCTATTATTAGCTTGATTGGCTGCCTTTGATACTGTCACAGAAGCATACAGGTTATCTCTAATTTGATTTATCTTGTCCAGAAAATAAATTGACTTTCTTAGAGTAGGAAGGCCTTAGAGTTGAGTCACCTACACACCTCAGCAGGCAGCAATAGGGCCTGCCCTTCAAGTGAGAAATCAAGCTCCAGTAAAGCTGCTCACCCTCTCGGTTCTTCCCACAGCTGGCAGGAAGGATGGGGATGGGGAGAGATGAGTTCAAGTTGAATAAATTTTTTTTTGTCCCAGAACATAGTGAACATTTCATATTTACTTTTGAAACTAAATGCCATGTTGAAAAAAAATTTGTTTTTTTAAAGTACAGTGCCAAATGAAATGGTCTGACCAAAATTATCTGTATCTTTTCCCTCCCTCCTCCCCAAAAAACTACATGAAGTCATATCAGACAGATTGTTTTGGTTGATTCAGTCATATATTTTCAGGGGAGGGGAAAATTTTAAAAAAAAAAAAAAAAGGAGAGAGGGAGAAAGATAACTTTTCCTTTGAGAGGTTTCATTCTTTTCACTTCAGACGTTTCTGCTGATAGTCATGGACACTAGAGGTTTCACACCACCAGTTTGAAGTGGCTGGTCGGTGACAAGGGGCCTAGGCAGGAAACACAGATGCCAGTGTTTTTTGTGTACTGACTCATGTCAGCTTTACAGTTTTACCTCATCCGACTTGCACAGTGCAGCCCAGGACTAATGATCATGCCTTGCTGAAATAAAGATGCAGGTGAAAATGAGACACCTTTCAGGTAAAACTAAGGGAGTCACAGTGGACTGGTGGAAGAAAGCCAGAGGTAGCTGTACTCCTCCAAGAAATGGGACTGAATCAGTGAGTTAATTTCAGTCATCATGCTACAGCAACAGCCTGGTCAGCTTTTCCTACCATCTGTATTTTGAATGCAGACTTTCTCATCGTTGGTTATACTTTCATCACCTCAAGACTGAGGTTGTTAACAGCACATCCCAGATGGGACTCCATCTGAGAATCATCAAATGACTGAAGCAGAGTTAGATACCTCACTGCCATGTCCTGATGTTAGTGCTCTGACTGTACTCAACTAGCAGCTAAAGTTGAAGGTGCTGTTCAAGACCTAGACTGCCTTACACGGCCAAAGCCCATCCTTCAAAAGAAATAATTTTGGTCCATCTGCCATGTTGCTATGACTGTGGTGAGCCAAGACGAGCAAGCTGAATGCTGCTTCCACACCCACACGTGTGCCTGCCCACGTGGACCGGGCATCCTTTAGAACTGGCCTCTTGCCCTAGGGAATTTCTGGCGGAACTGCAGAAGACAACAATATATTAAGGCTTCGGAGAAAGGAAGTTTGCATTTTCTAGAATAAGAGAAAGGTAGAAAGGAGCTTCTTTAAGTGCTTGCTGGTTGAATTCATATTGAAATGATTACTGCCATGGTACTGAGAGTTTATTGTATTATTAATGATTTCTCAGAGCTTCACACAGGTGTTTCATTTTAAATCTAAAATAAATAAGAGTGCCTTAAACTCTGTCTACTGCTAACATCCAATTTAGATGCATGTTAACACATTCTTTTTGGGGTTTTATCAAAATATAAAATTCCTGGTAACCCAGATTTGATATTTTATGCAGAACTATTTCAAGAAAATCTTGCAGTAATGCATCTGGTTCATCTGCTCCCTTCCTGGTAAATACCAAGTCCTTTTTTATAAATAGAGACAATTTGGATGGAAGGCTGAGGAGCTACAGTGCAACAGTGCCATCCCCTGTCTGCAAAAATCATTGTCTCTCTTCCAGAAAAGCCAAGGACTAAAATGCTCCACCGGTCCCTGCTGTATCTAGATGGAAGGTTACCAGAAAACAGCAACATGAGTGCCACGTGCACTGTGTCGTAGTAATGCTGCTGGGGAATTTCACTGTACAGCCAAATTTCTGAAACAAGTTTCTTTCTAGCTAGCACCATCAGCTTTGTGTCAAAATAAATTGCAAGAGATTCCACAAATTTTACATTTAAACTCAGTTTTCAGGATGTTATCCAGCATGCAGTCTGGGGGAGGGAAAGCAATTTGCATCTTCTTGTAGTAAGCAGAAAGGAAGAAATTCCCACACACTTCTAGACAACCCTGAAGAAAATCTGTTCATCTATACTACTGCTTTGCATGTCCACTCCTGTTTCTACTGGAAGCAAGGAGCACTTATTATTAAACGTCTGAGCACTGTACCAGCTATAACACCTCACAGCTCAACATACATAGTTTAAAAACCAAATTAGAACGGAACATTGCAACACAAACCAAAAGTCCAAAGAAATTTAGGAGTAAGCAGTCAGAGGTACGCCCAAAGGTATTTCTCTCCAGAATTTTGGATGCTGTTGCATACCCAATTAGTATTTTTCATTTACAGGACTCCCAGAGGGACTTCCATGGGTTAAGGGCAAAGGCAGGAAACGTTTGCTCTGACACCTTCTTTTTTTGTCTGTTTTAGAGGATAACTTTTACCCTTTCCATGGTAATAGGACAAGAACAAGAAGAAACTGAAATTAAACAACAAGCTGACCATGAAATTAGTCATGCACAGTTACCAATTCCCTGCACTTGGCAATAGAAATTCAAGCTGATCATTCTTTGCTAGAGTTAGGAACAACTTAAGTGACATCTACAAGTGTCTCCTTCTCTGAAGATTAAAAAAAAACTAATTTCTTTTTAAAAAACCCTATGCTGATATCCATGCTTGCAAGGAGGAAAAAAAATAACTAAAATAAAAAAAACCATGCCACACAACTAGTATATTGCACTACTAGTGCTGATTTCCTAAACATATCTCAAATAAGTGCAAGTAAAGCCAGAGACATTTGCATAACCTCCTCCAATCTTCTCTCCTTCCAGTATAATACTAAATCAGTCCTGCAAACCAAGAGCAGGCCTACCTTCTAAATAGAGGGAAGTCTTTTACCTCTTACATGCTATCGATCCTCTAGTACAGGCTACAATATGATTACTTTAAGGGAATGTTAAATCATAGATCTCAGAAGTTGTTTACCCTGATTACCCTGTTTTGATCAACAGACTTCAAAACCATCTTTAAAGCAGCTGCAAGTCTGGTTTTTTGTGTTTTTCATATCATCTTTATTATGGTCACTTCCACTGAACAAGTACAGGGAACTACAGCCTTTTAAATCACTGGAGTTCAAAGTATTGTCTCTTTCAATTAATCTCTTGGGAAACTGCTGCTGCAACATAACTGTAGATTTTACAGTTCTTATGTGGCTGCCCTGTAATTCCCTTGCTTCATTAGGAATAAATGAAATGTCAATGACCTGCTTCTCCTTTGGCTTATCTACACCCACACTGCCCCTCCTTGAGGGGACCAGTGATGGGACTTCACTGGGGCCTTATCATCCCTGCAAGCCGGGTCACACATAGAATCATAGAATCATTTAGGTTGGAAAAGACCCTTAAGATCATCAAGTCCAACCATTAACCTAGCCCTGCCAAGTCCACCACTAAACCATGTCCCTAAGCACCACATCTACATGTCTTTTAAATACCTCCAGGGATGGGGACTCAACCACTTCCCTGGGCAGCCTGTTCCAATGTTGACAACCCTTTTGGTGAAGAAATTTTTCCTAATATCCAACCTAAACTTCCCCTGGTGCAACTTGAGGCCGTTTCCTCTTGCCCTATCACTTGCTGCTTGGCAGAAAAGACCAACACCCGCTTCACTACACACTCTTTTCAGGTAGCTGTAGAGAGCGATAAGGTCTCCCCTGAGCCTCCTTTTCTCCAGGCTAAACAACCCCAGTTCCCTCAGCCACTCCTTGTAAGACTTGTGCTCTAGACCCTTCACCAGCTTCCCTGCCCTTCTTTGGACACGCTCCAGCACCTCGATGTCCTTCTTGTAGTGAGGGGTGCAAAACTGAACACGGTATTTGAGGTGCATGATCTTTGCATGTTTCTTCAGGGCAATAGAAGAAAAGCATACCAGAAAAAGCAAAAAAGAAGCCTTACTCTTCATTCACTGCTGTCCTTAGAACACTTCCAAGAAACCTCAGCTTTCTTCTTTGTGGTTATGGGTCCTTGTAGTAAAATGATCTTCTAGATAACCAGCCAACATGCCAGGTTCAACTTGCTATTAATGCTCCAGTTTCAATCTGCAGCTGGTATTAGCTCAAAGCTCATAATGCGACTCCATGGGGGATATGATAAAAATTACAGACATTGCCTGAAATATTTTATTTCTTATTTTCATAAGCTTGAAATATTTTATTTGAATCCTATCTATATTAGAAGCAGCATCTGATAGCTATCTAATATCTGAGCTTGCACTAAGCAAGTCAGCTTCCACTTTATTGTGAACAGGTTATTATAATCAAAACTAACAGCTAAAGCTGTTCCACAAAAGAAGTCAGGGGTGGGAGAGGAGGGGGGTGAATGAAACAAAACAAAATCTAACCTCTAGAGTTAATAAATTGCCAGCTAGCACACAGTAGTTAACTTTACCTTAGAGATAACTGGTCATCTGTACCTTTTGTGAAGGCTGATGCGATCTCTTCCTCCTCAAACATTTTGCAATTACCTTGAGTTAACTATCTTTAGCTAACAACTGGTTGTAATTGCTGTAAAAGCTCACAGTGGCAAATGGCTTTGTGGAAAGTCTCAGACTAGCAAGAATTTAAGATCAACCTACCCAAATAAGCAGAAATCAACAACCAGTCATACACGAGCAAGAAAACTACAGACAAACCAATATGACTGAGAATTAGCTATGCCACATATCCCAAAGAGGCAGGTTCATCAGTTATAATTTAATGAGGAAATATTGCCACAGGAGTCACCAGATGGTGCTGTTAAAAATGCTCATTTTACTAGAGAAATTACATCCATTGCTTGAAGAGATACTATCTTGTTAAGCTCCCTCTCTGTTTTAGATATAATCTTGGAGTAGGATTGGGCTAGGAAGAAGTAGTCTTAGACTTCTACCAAATTTCCTGAGAAAGGCTTCCTCATGTCTTGCTTCTGAGCACCCCTACTCCTAGACTGAATTTATAGGAACCCTAGTTTACTTTATATTAAGAAAATACACAGATTTTGCCTCTAACATACAGAAAATTGACTTAGGGAGCCCAAGCTACAGGATAAAACTGAGGAACAAGATGAAGGCAGACCCAAGAAACAGCAAACTATTTCTACCAGGTTAACAGAATTACCTGGCTAGTTCTGAGGCTTTCTTCATGTGGGGTTCCTTTGTAGAATACGCATGCTCGGTGGTTGTTACACAGAAAAGAGACCATTTCTTGAGATATGGGATAAGAATTTTTTCCCTTACAAGAGGCCTTTACTTTTTCAGTTCTGATCACAAGCAGCCTAATCATCATCTTCACTGCAGAAAACACAAAATTGAGGCCTACGTGGAACTACAACTTTTCTTAGTTCAACATTGTGAGTCATGGTGTGTCTAAAAAAATTACCCTAGAAGCTGGTAAAGTCATGGAAAGGCCTTTATCTCTGTCCAGTTAGAATACTTTGAAACAACTTGCTCCAAAGCAACTGATTTTCTTTCTACTCCATAGAAACAGAACCTCAAACAATTGGAGTGGTATGAAAGTGACATTTGGATCCAGGATCATGGAAATTCTTCTCTGGTATCTTCCATGGCTAGTTTAATGTATATGACACCACTAAAAAAACCAATCCTGAAGAATTCCACCACCTTAGCAAACTGAAGGAATGTTTCAGCAGAGAAAGGTAAAATGCAGAACCTCTTCCAGCAGATCCCCTGTTATATATTCATTGCTGTTCTTTGAAAAGTGAAGAAAAGTATTTCCTAAAGAAACATTCACATGAATTTTATATGGGCAATTCATTTCCACACTCCGTTGATTCTGGGTAGAATACTGTTATTTTTGCACTGGGTAGAAGAGGTCTACTTTAAGCCAGTTCTCAAGCAGTATGATTTCCTTCAAAACTAAAGTAATCTTGCTGGCAGAGAACTTAGCCTTCAAAAGATGTCAAGATAAAAGCAGCAAGGAGGAAGAGTAAAATATCCTACGAGTACAGCATGTGCGTCTCTATGTTCCATCTTTAAAATACTTGTATCATGCTAGCAACCACAGATTCTGTTCCAGAAAACAGAAAATAAGAGTTCTTACCCCAGAATCTACTAGCAGTGTAAAAAAAAGAAAAGAACAACAAAATATCTGTTCTCTGCTATGAGGAATTTTGTAAAAGAATTTTTAAAAGAAGTGCATCATGGAATAAGTCAATTCAGATTCAATTAGCAAACGCCAGTCCCCTCACAGCAGTCATATTACTCCCATGTAAAGTGCCACAGGATCTTGCAAGGCTTCATATGAAAGGTCAAGGATTTAACTGCACATTCTCTAGTCATGAATGTGCAGTATAAAAAGGTAGAAAGAAAAATGCAAACCTCCCCACCCAGCATTCAAATCCTTTTGTTAACCCGTAACATTACAACGTTTCAAGTCTGGTATCTGTTGGCCCCAACTGGAAATAGTTACAGCTCCTGAAAAACATAATGTTTGCAAGAACCCCCATTTTGTATCATTAAAGATACTAGCACAGAGTTACATCTGTGCTTACGCTGTCTCAGCCAGTCTTCCAAGCATGACCTTTGTCTTGGTCAGTGACACTGTCATTCCCCATCTTATGCCAACAACAGGAGTCTCAGGCTGCTTCAGATTTAGGAAACTCCAGATCAGCCTAAAAGCCCTCTGGATTGGAGGGAAAGACTTGGGTTTGTTTTTTTAAAAAAATTTATTACAACTAGGCAAGGCAACAAAGATGAAAACAGCAACTAATTTATTTCCTAAGATTTTGTGTAGATTTTTTTTTAAACCCTACACAACTCCCTGTCTTGTTACATGGAGTCTCCCCCATCTGCTCGCTACTAGCATTTAATTAATGTACTTCACAGTTTGCTGCTTGCACTTCTCAGCAAGTCATGGTTTTACTTTAAACCTCTGCTGACTCACCTCTCCGCAGCCTCTCTTTCATGCCAACAGCAGCTCTCTTCTTTCCAGTTAACCTCATTCAGGCCAATTTCATGCTCAGACATTAAGAAGTCAGACTGCTAAGCAGATCCAAACAACAGGTGTTATTAAAACCACACCTGAATTAATGCCTCCAGCAATAACTGCTTCAGAAAATGGTAGGTCATCTTCATTTTTATGTTATGCCAAAGCAAACTTTCAGCTCACTACTTCAGTGATTTTTAAAGAACAAAAGATCTATAGACAACAAACACAACACTAAATCATAAGAATTCATTTCCAAGTGATCAGTGGGAAGTTAGAACAACAGTTTCCATAGAGAAAAGAACTTGGAAACACAGGTCCTTTACAAAATCTTTTCTAGCACATCAATTTTAAGAGCAAAGTCTAGTGAGAGCCTTCTGCAGGAACAACTGTTGTCCTTCCTCCTACATGATAATAAATAACTTCAGATGGCAGTAAAAGAGCCTAAGGGTCCAATATTGAAGATCCCCAAATCCTGAAAATAAAAAAGGTGGTTGCCCTCTTCTTGGCTGAAAACATTCAAGACACAAATGGAACACAATAACCTAGCCCCCAACTAGGCGTTGTCCCTAACTGGGGAGCTATAAGTCTTTTTCAGTGGTTATATTTTGCGAGAAAACAAGAATAGCCTTTATGGCAAAGTATTGAAGCAACACATTGCTCTCCTTTTACTCTTTACAATCCCGGTGCACTGCCAAATCACTTTCTCAAGAGTGTAAACGGCCTAGGCTTCTGACTACACTGGCAGAAGAGGGGTAATTAAGTACCTTGGTATCAACCCATACGTTCAGTCCACAGAATAAAGTTAAAGCCACTAAACTTTACAAGAGGTGTGATGTGGAAATATTGATCAGGTGGTGATGCTTGCTAGTGCATACCCAGCCTTTAGAAGAAGTACACATCACAAATGTATGAATCCTTATGTTCATGTCATGTTAAATAGATGTTTCTTAAGTCGAGATATATATAATTGCTAATGAAAATCCCCCCACAGATGGGGGAAAAAAAAGAACCCAAACACTAGCCAAACCACAAAAGCTACAATTCTTCTCCATCATAAAGGAAAGCACATCCCACAAGCTCTGTAACCTAGAATGCTGATTTTAATACTACTCATGAGGATAACGAATAGTATAAAACACTTAAATACCCTTTGAAGCCTTCATGTGTAACACTTACCATTAAGTGTACTACATAGTGTTGCACAGATACTGTTTTCCTTCCATTTTAAACAAAATGAATCCCCAAGCTTCTCTTAAGAGGCTCTCAATGCAATTATCAATCACGCTCCGATGCGCATCAGTTTCAAAGCTGTCATTACATGTGCCAATTTCAAGTATTGATCTAACACTTCATATAGCCTACTCTGGCATTTAGCTCAGTTTTCAGTCCTTGTGACACCTCCTGGAAACTGAGTGAAGAATTTGTTTGCTATGACTTTAGAGCACACAACATAGGATCCAATATTTAAACTCATACGGCAATAAAAACAAAAGCCCTCTTAAGCTTTCTTTGTGTTGGTAGAGCCACCTTCAGATGCTGGGAATCCTGACCATAACTGCAGATGGCAACTGCAGCTCCATTTATTTTTCTCTCAAACCACACTATGAACAAAGCCAGAATCACTCCATGTTCTCCATCCACCTATCTTCTCTGTAGTTCTCCAAAACACATTAGTATGCAGTTTAAGTATTGATTCTGCAAGATTTGTGAAATTCATGTTACTCCAGGCAACAGAGACGGGGAAAAAAACCCAAACCCACCATACGATCAAACAACCCAGAAAACAAAGCAATGATCAATGTTTCCTTCTCCCTCCCTTCAAACTAAGCCCTCAAAACGAATAGTACTAAAGAAACCCAACTCAAGTGTTCCATCAAACCAAAAATCCCCACAAAAATCTTCTTGCCAAGCTGTGAACATCTATCCATAATACACTTCTCAAAGAAGCTCCTGAAGGAAAGAGGGAATGGAGAAACAAGGACCCTGGAGAATGAACACATTCAAATAGAAGGCAGAAGATTAATTTGATGAATAGTGTTACAAAGCAATTCCGAATTTCTCTTCTCTACCTGCTCCCCCAAAATATAAGAGAGAAAGTCACAGTGACCAACTTCAAAATTAAAAAGGGGGGTGCATGTCAGGCTTCCTGATATTACGACTGCTTCCTAAACTCTCCTCAGCTCAAAATCCTTGTGCCATAGGAGTCCTTTAAGGCAAACACTCAGCAAGGCACTTACACGCATATTTAAATTAACATGTGTGGGGAAAAAAAGCAGTTGTCAGCAACAAACATACTACTTGTGAATCTATCATAGAGTGACCCTCCTGACATCAGTTTTTCGATTTAGGAATATGAATCTCAAGGAATAGGAGGGAGTGTCTGCTTCCTAAGCCTTCTGAATCAAGAGATTAGATACAATGAGTCACAAAACACACTTACTCTTTTCTTTTAGACAAACTTAACTCCAAATAGTCTGTCTGTACAAAAAGATTCAATACTGTTGTGTTCTCTTCTAACACCAGAGAAACGTGTTGTGACTGAATCTTTACCACAAGTTGATAGGTATTAGAAGTTTGACTTCTCCAGAAGACACAAAATAAATTGTCAGGGTACACTGAAGAACTAAAGTTTAAGAAACAAAAAAATGTAAGAAAAACAAACAAACCCACCCAAATTTACCCATGGTCAGATTATGGCAACCTGAATACTCATAGGTGGTTTTCTACTCCACAGGGGGAAAAAAAAAAAAAAAAAGAAGAAATAGAAATGGCACATCAATACTGGCGCATATACAATAGGTTCATTGCCATGGAACTTATTTTATGCCTCAGTTATGATACCAACAAGTGTTCACATCAGAGCAACTCCACCCCTGCTGAAAATACTGTTAAACACTGTATATCTGCAGCATTTAGCCTGTTACTTAAGAAACAGCCTTTGCTAAGGAGTTTGAGAGCTATGCAGAAGTCATGATAATCAAGTTACTGAAATGGAGCACTCTTTTCCACCAGTACATGCAAAAAGACAATTGAGTTTCCAAGCAACGATTCTGCTACTGAGACTCACAGATGCTAGAGCAGGAGGGAAGAGAAATTGCAAGATTCAACAGATGGTAACAGAAAGCCCCTACTTAACCAGCCATAAAACTATATTTGCTTCTGTAAAGGTAAAGCAGAGTTGGAGCTCTATTTTATATATCATCCAAGAATCTGCTTGTTTGGGGTTTGCTTGTTGGTTTGTTTTTACCTTTTAGAGGTGTGTTTTAGTGCACAGCAGAAGTGCTAGACTGACATGCTCCCAAACCAATATCCTTTCTGTTTGTGGGACAGCCTTCATCTGGACAGAAGTAACACTAACTCCCTGACATGGCCTACCTTACCAAAGGAACACAGCTAAAAGGGACGGAGTACTCGAGCACCCAAATTGAGCTTTTCTAGTGTACTCATGGGCTGGCTGCATGATCTCTCTGAGATGCAGCTCTCTACAAGGTCTTTTAAACTCTTCTGTTCCACTAGACATGCCAACAATGCACTACCTGACTCCACAGTTCAGTCCAACCACCTCGGCTGCTTCATCCTCCTGCTTCTGTGATGCTACAGGTTTTTTCCCACAGAAGCAGCTATTCTCCCCAGTCTCCAAGGTTATCTACATCTTCTGTGTGAAATACCGCAACACTAGCAATCTTCCTGTATGGTCAGTGTTCAAGCCAGGCACTGTGCACGACTGCTCCTCCTCAGGCAGCTAGCAACCCTTTCTCATACTGAGCATGATCTTTGACGAACTCCCACTCTTTCCGGTGCTTTTCAAGCAGACAGCCTGATCTGAAAGGGCAGCCTTCTCTGCCTTTCCAAAGGGTTTCTGGTAGTGGTCTTTTAAGTCTTTATTTTGCACACTCTCTGCTATTTGCATCTAAAACATGTCCCTGTTGAATTGGGGACACGCAGTCAGGAGCGCAGGCTTTCCATTCTTCAGCTCAGCCCAGTCACAGGCTACAGAGGTGGATGGAAATCTAGGGTAAGATTGCAAAGGCTGCTTTTACTCTAATGCTAAAAAGAGCTCAGAGAGTTTCCTCTGTCCAACAGATTGAAAAAGGAAACAGGATACATAGTCAGAAGATGGAGGGTTTGCTTTAACATACTCCATCTACACAGCTTTGAAAGGCTGATAAGCACTGTAAATAATCACAGTCTCCTGGGGAAGGGGGAAAGAGACGTACTTCTCCTCCCCAGATATTTTTCCCTTCTCTGAAGAGATAAAATTCATCTTAACATTGAGTACCCTTAACCTGTTAAGCAAGAGAATGAGATCAACAGTAGGCTGTTGATCATGTGGGCCAAGATACTAGAGAATACTCAATCTAGTTTAACAGTCTCTCAGCCAGCTGGAGTGAACATTTCTATGCAGAGTTTTGCTGTGAGAAGGCAATAATTCTCTGTTAACTATCAGGCAATGCTCATTACTTTTTTAACCAAAAAGCAGTTTTCTCATTTTGAAACTATGTAGTAGAGTTTAGCTTATTCCTATTGATTAACATTAGAGCAACCACTGCTGATATGAATGATCTCCCAAACACAGGGCTTTTGCAGTAGGGTGGATGTAGCATATACTCTCTTTCTACAGACTAGATACTGAAAAAAAAATCAGTCACAAACACTGCATTGCCTTATTTCAAGTAAGAGGTATAGCAGTATCTCTCAAAATCTCCTTCTCCCCTCCCATTTTACACTTTCTCTACACTTTTTGAATGAAACCAGAACTAGAAGTTGTAACAGAGCTGAAGAGGTATGCAAAGGACACTGTCAGACCTCCCAACAGGAGCTATGCAGACACGAATATACAGTCCTTACCTCTGGGGACTACAGCTTTAGACCTCAGTTTTGCCTCACACCAGTGCAGACTCCTCCTCCTCAAAAATCAATAGAACACAATGCAGAAACTAAGACAATAAGCATAGCAAATATTCACAGTAAATAAGGTGGGACTAGGGTTAATTTTTCCTTAGATTTCTTCCCCACACTCCCACCTTTTCCTATTTTAGAGAGGAAAAAGATCTTGACGGGATGAAACAATTGTTAACCCCCTCCAAGTTTTACCTTTTCTCTATTTTGAAATAAAAGAAGCAGTGTTAGTTTAAAACCAGACTAAAAGGCAGTGGGAAAGAAGGCACATACCCTAACTCTGCCCACAGCACAGCAAACTAAACAGGATTTGAATTCTCCGCCTTTGAAACAAGAAGTAACTATAAATCCCACTAGGAGAAGGCCATTTGCTGACAGAGATTGTAGATAGCAGGTGTTAAATTACCTACTGTCCATTGCCTCATGAGTACAAATGCATTGAGAATTACCTTCCAAAAAATAATAATCCAATAAAATAACAGATTTCAGATTGACTCACTGGGGAATGATGTAAACTAGCCAAGATAACATTTCACAGATCATAGCTGTTTCCAGACAGACTGGCTAGAGGGTGTTTGCCCAGCATGTCTTTCACATTACATTAACCTACAGCTAATATGAGACTCATTTTTACAAACACCATATTTATATAAGCATGTTAAAAAAAAACAAAACAGAACAAAAACAAACACCAAACACACACAGGATCCCCTACAAATGAACAGGTAATACCTGCTTATTTTTCATGGTGTCCAATTACAGAGGAAATAGGATCCCAAATCTGTTCTTACTGCACACACACAAAAATACTAAAAAGCCAATGTTTGCTAAATCCAAGTCTACAGCTAGGGAGAAAAGACAGTATATCAAATATGTCCCCAATGTACTTGTCACCATATGACAACTATTTTTTTGCTAAACGGTTAACATTGTGATAATCCACCTTTCAGGTTCTCACTCATTCTGATAACATAGCCCACAGCACTGCCCTAATCAAACAACATATATGATGCCAAAACCAGATAATCGTATGGATAAAATCCCATTCCTGCTTGTGGATAAAAGGGGTAGATACAGGTGGATATAAATTGTAATGCACAGGTATAACCCGTCACAGAGAAAGCTACATCTGAAGAGTGACAATAAAAGGACATCCATCAAGGACTGGGGTTGTTTATTTTTGAAAGGAGTAGGGGGAGAAGAGAAGGCAATTGGAGAAAGCAAGGTTTTTTTATAAACACATGCAGGTTATTCCTGCAATGCCCTTCAGATCATGAACAAGAACCTCTTTTTTGTATGAAGGAGGCAGTGCCTGATGTCTACCTGGTTACATTGCACAGTGCCTCTCATGACTGTTTCAGCACATCTTAACTTTTTGCCCCTACAGAGATATAGGAATCTTTACTGAAACTAGTCACACATTTCTGCAATATCATTTTTTAATCTTGCATCCAATAAATATTTGTTTTTGTTAGTGCCACTGGCCGAGTGGCATTTGGTAAACAATGAATACTGCAGCATAGTTTTCTCATCAATCAAGCCATATAAAAGGCCAACCCAGCAATTTAATCTCCTTTTGCTGCAAGCTGTCTAAACACAGTGCTTTTTAACAAGACAGTTTTGTTCTAAGAGTACACACTCCATCCAAGTCTTGTCATTAATTTGAAAAATTACATGCATGATTCCCAGTCCCTGGGAAACATGAAGCTATCTTACAACTATTCTTTAGAATCAAATTTCTTTTAAACAGAGTTGGAACAACTACTGACACAATAGCTGTCAAAGCAGAAAAATAAAATTTAAGATCCATCAAACGATTTCTTAAATGGTTCCTGGTTTCTTAAAGGTTTGCTTTGTTTGTTGGTTTGAGTTTTTGAGACAGGTCCAGATTCTAATTTTAAACAGAGGTCAAACACCTGTTACAAAGACATCACGTTTTAAAAACAAAACAAACAAACAAAAAAGCATGCATTTTCCCCCCGCTTTCCTAAAGCAGAAGAGAACTCCAAGTACTGGAACCACATATAGATTATTTTTATGCACACAGGGTCAATAGTCTGTTCAATGTCTTTCAGTGATGGCAGCATTTGCTACTGACACTGGACTTCTCTATTCAAACACAGCGTGGCGAACTGTTGTACATGTATCCCAGGTCTGCCCTGCAGGACAAAGCTGCTCCTAGGTCTAGAGCAGGAAAGTCAGCCCAGAGCAGACTGGAAAGGAGAAGGCCATTACAGAAACCTGGGGCAGCCTTCCAACAGCAGCAGAGGGGGCAAAGACCCAGCCTGACTCATTCTAAAATGGAGTCTCAGTTTATTGCAAGGACCCTATTACACAGCTGCTGAAATTCACCAGCCTGTTCAGTCCCATGGGTCAAAAAGATATTTCCCTCCACAGATTATTTCACAAACTCACTAGGTCTTCAGATCGAGAAGTTTTGTAGACTGACTTCAGTTTTTCATTCCGTCTCAAGCTCAAGTTGATGTTCACTGCAGTTTCATCAGCCTCTTGGTAAAGACGGCTAGTAATCAGCAAAAGACCACTGAACAGCTTGTCAGTAGTGATGAGTCCTGCTGGAGTCAAACTGATGATCTACTGCGGAAGTGAAAGTCTCTCTATTATTTTACTAATCCTTCAAGCAACCCAGTGTGCCTATTCCCTTATCTCCTGCCCCCTGCAGTAAAGAGAAGTTAGGCAAGGACAGACTGAAACTTTACTCCAGGAAAGCTCCCTTTGAAGTTATACATCATTCATGCATTATGTAGAAAACCCTTTTATTTTGACTTGTAAAAGTCAAACTCTCTCCTGACCTGAAAATGTGAGCAGGAGACCTTTTGAATTTTTCATCATGGAAACCCATTGTAACAAATTAACATTTTAATCCATTTACCTTTGCAAGCAAATTTTAAAATGTCAAGTATTTTACACAAAATGTACCACCACACAGAACATTTCTATTCAACAATGCTGGAGTGGCTTTCAGAATTATTCAAAATAAACAATCCATTAGTGAGAATGGCATAATTTCCTAAGGTCTTAACTAACTAGACAGTGCGTGCAAAAGCCGAATTGCCACTTAGCAAAACAAAAAAGTTTAACTTCAAACTTTAATTTTATTCTTGTTTGGGGCAAAAAGAAATTTAAGTAGAGCACAAGTCCCATGCATACACAAGAAATTTTTTCAAACACTTCTGTTCATAACAGCAGAAGATCAAGTGGCTTTTTTGACTTAATTTTCACTGTTATTCAGGATATGGATGCAGGAGGAGTTTAGGAATGCAGTGAGAGGGGGAAAAAAAACAACCCAATGAAAACAAAACAAGAAAAACCCTATTCACTCTCATCCCTCTGCAAATCCAAAAGTGGAGAATGAAGGTGAAGAAGATGATCCAGAAGCAGCCAGGAGAAACAGAATTGTTCTGTGCTACCTGGGACACCATTGCTTGTCTGTCATCTGGGAATATTCCCCATGGTGACAGGCCAATCACAGGTAATCCCACTTAGGGTCCACATAAGTACTTCAATTCTCCCAGCTGCCTTTTGTTTCTTGCACTGAAACATCCCAGAAGAAGAGACATCCTAGGTGAAAGAAGAAATAGGAATTACTGTGCTAGGAGATAAGACTTCAAAATCTGGTACCCATCTGCACAGTGGATAATTAGTCTCAATCGGGCAGAACTCACTACCAGTAGTCAGCACATCAGTAATCTAGGGGTCATTTCCCTGAGAAAGTGATGGTACAGTGATGAACACCAACCTGAGCCAAAGACAGTACTGTGGGAGCAATACTGTGATCCCAAACCCCCAAAAGCCTCTGCCCTCAGTGGAAGGGTGGAGAAACTTCCTCACAGCCACTGTATTCACATGCTCTCCAGTCAGTTTTACCACCAAAGCTGCTGATAATCTGGGCAAGGAGATAAACTGAAATGAGGTGCAAGAAATGTTAAAGACTGTAGAGGAAGGAGAAAAAAGAGGACAAAAAAAAAGAACCTCAGAGCAAAGACTTCTGAACTTGGAAGGAAATCATACAGAAGATCCAATTTTATTTAAACAACAACAAAAAATGCTGAGTGTAATTCATAATGATAAATACAACTTCTGGTTCTCATTTTTAAAAAACTCATGTCTCAGCTAAAAGAGGGATCCCAAAAAAAGATTATGTTTTCTCCAGCTGGAGGGTGGGAAATGATAACAGTGGATTTCAAGTATGACAATCTAGGTGCCTAGGGGTCCTCTCATGTAAATATTCATAACAGTGATGGGCTTTTGTGGTGCTACCAGTTCTTTCATCAGACTCCTCTTCAGAGTCAGGAGGTGAAATAATTAATCCTCACATTACATGCAAAAATGCCATTGTTCTTTCTTTAGATCTTATCCCATATCTCAATACTCCATAATTCAAACAGAAAAACATTCAAATAAGAGTGATTCATATTCTCAGTTCAAGGAAAACCTCAAATCCAGGTAATTCTGTGACCAAGTTAGCCATCTTAATTGGGATGGCATTTGGCCTGCATATAACATTTCTTTCAGGACAGTGCATCTCTTCAAGACATTTTCATCAGCACTTTGGGTCTCAGAATTGACAGTATCTACACAAAGTACTGCATAACATCTGCCCAATCTGTTCTCTATTTCAGCCTGTGCTCAGGAGCTGAGAAAATTATTCTCAATCAACCTTTAAGAGGATGAAAATTTCACAATTCACATGTACTTCCCAGAGTCTGCAGGTACAAGTCCTGAATTGGTGTTTTTAGCAGCTTCTGAAATAAGGAAGGTTTCTTTCCTCCCACAAGGAAAAAGGAGGGGGAAGGAAAGAAAATCTAGCTTACTTTTTCATTATTGCACATTTTAAAGCCTGATTAGAAATTATCTCAACCTTACTAAAAAAATAAAGTTTTAAGGCATTTATTAAATTAACCTCCTGAGAGACTAGGTCTGTACCAGCATTCAGCATGGTATCCTTCTGGCTGTCTCTTACACATTGTAAGTTTAGAGAGCTATTTGCCAGGCACTATTTTATGTTCATTGATATTCAGTATAAAATTACTTTTTGTAAGTGGCAGCTTTTTTTTAATGATGGGAGGAAGGAAGAAGGGGACCACCAACTATTGCAAATTTGTATTTTTCTAAGCTGTCCCAAGTTTGTTATTCCAGAGATGCACTTTTTCAGTGAGGCTTTGGCAAGAAAAACCATGAAATCAACAGAATGGTTTAGACATTCATGGCATATTTGGGACTCATTTGAAGACATCTCAGCAACACTTTTTCCATACATATGGGCCATTCAGAAGGGGTTTTCACCATCATCATCTGCATTCAGGAGTAGAGGCAAAAAAAGTTATACAGATATAGCTGTTCACATGAAGAGCAGCTGCTGCGTATATCCCAATAATCTGTATGGAGACTGAAGGAGAAGAATTCTACTCTTAGGAGCTATTTTATTAATTTCAGAGGTCTGAGTATGTTATTATTCACCTAGGATACAAATTCAACCATCCTGCGATAGGAAAATGAGGCTCAGAATGAGCTGCATTCTGTTGGCAGCAGTTTTTCAATGGTCGAAGTGTCACATTACCACTCTGACAAAACTGATCTGTGACAAAACCATACAAGAGTTAACTAATAAACTCTGCTGCTTAAGTAAAGCAGCTTTGACTACTGCTTTTGAACACCCAGAGGTCAATTTCTGTTCTTGTTTCTGCAATCTTGGGGAAAATTACCTCATCCGAGAGCTCTGGGAGACTTTTTTCATTAATATTTTTTTTATTCTCTTGATTTTTGTAGGGTCCCTCAGAGATAAATAAATGTCAAAAGTGAACATGAAGTGGTGTTCTGCTCTGAAAAGTGACTCAGTAAAATATTGTGAGATTACACATTTATTCTGTCTCACTCTTTTACTGACCAGGTTTTTCTGGTTTATAAGCAAAGAAAAGCACTTTTTCTTAGCTGTGGCCCTGCAAATTCAACCCAAGGTCTCAAAAATTAAGCTATACTCCTTCATTATAATTGATTATCTGCAGTTGTGGCTCCCTGCAGTTCGTTACAGTACATACTGTTCTCCAGGCAATCCTTTGGCAATGGAGCTTCCGATAACGGACCCCTTTATTGTGCAGAGAGCCAAGGAGAATCTTTTTTGTTCTCCAGCAGCTATTTGTTCCTGCCGTCTATACTGCAGAACTGGAACATCTGTATTTATCATCTCTCACAAAACCAGATCTGTCAGCTATGAAGGTTCCACAGTTTTACCTTCCTCAGGGTCCTCATGCACTCTGTTTCTAAAGTTCAAAGCTAGACCTCTTGTTCCTGAGGCAAAGGAATACACATCAGCAAAGAATTTGGAATTGAGCTTGTATTCCAGGCCTCTTCTCCCTACCACACTCAGGTAACATTTCAGCTGTGCTCACAATGTGACAATGCAACTTGGAAATTATTTTTATCTGGTCAGGTGTCTCAAACAGTCAGTGATTATTTTATATGCTTGTACTTGCTGAAATAGTCACACATATTGGGAAGGGCTAAACAGGGCTTGTCTGTATATATCCAGAGAATCTAGCATTTGACTGTCTAAAGCAGTATTTTCAAGGTGTGTTTTCCCCTCCCCCTCTGATTCAAAATAGAGGTTGCTATCATGAGCCTCTATGAACTTTATTTCATAGTGCATGCAAAAAACTAGGTTAAGGCATTATTAAGCTTGTACAGATAGGCACACAAATACACCATGAAAGAAAGCGCTGAACATGAAAAAAAAGTCTATTTTTTTTCATTGTCTGTTCTGCTGCCATGCTCTGTATGCGAAAGCATAATTTTTTTAAACAAACAAAAAAAGTTATTTAATATAACATAATTATGAACCTGAATACTACTGTAAAGAACATTCAAAAGGGCAGAATCGGACAATGCATTCACTCTTTAGCACCTTGTAATTCATGTGGTGAAAAGTTCATTTCGCTTTGATATAACGTAGTGCTTTTTTAATATGAGACATAAAAAACAGAATGAGAGAGAAAATGGATGCCCCAATATTCCAGATATGAGTTGGCCAGCTATTACGTGAAAAATATCTTTATCAATGTAAACAAGCCTTTTAAGAATTTAACTAAAGCAGCACAGAGTTCCTACATGTACTGGGTCCCATTCCAAGATGAGGAACCATTGCAGATTTTCCCAGAACAATTTAGGAAATTCTCCTTCGGATTTTCAACCCCGGACAGCAGTCTCAGTTGTCCCTTCTCCCAGACTGAGTATGATTAACAAAAGATTGTAACTAAAACTCACCTGAAGCTTTGGTCAATGCTGGACTTTCTTGACAAGGTAAAACATTCCTCAAAGTAAGAACCAGGGCCCTCTATGCCAGAGGCTGGCCTAGGTTAAAGGTGGACACTAAATAAGCTTCCATAATTTCAAGCTTAGCATGCTCTTTCTTTTCTTAGGGGAACAGGTCAGAAGTCCCTTTCCCCTCAAACAGCAGCAATAAAACAAAAGTGCATTACCTAGTAATTCCTGCAGCAAGACTTCTTCACACTGCTGTCTCTACTTGGCAAACAATGTTTAACCCATATTAATTAACAGCAGCAGGAGCCACTCACAGTAAAGACAATATTGAGATGTTTCAAAGGAAGACTGAAGCCTTTGGGTATATCTCATGAGGGGCTCAAATACAGCAGCTCTGCTCTAAGGGATCCCACGTGGAGCACATCCTGGCATCAGACATCCCAAGCAATGGCAAAGGAAGTCTAGGATACAGCCTGTGCTAATGATGTTACTGCCCCTGACAGAAACGTGATATTTTATTAAATTGGAGGAAACAGCTTTAATGATATACTTGCCCTTAGCTTTTTTATGCAAACAAACAGCAGGTCAAAACAGAAACCCTGCTTCAGGGGCACACTGTACAAATGCTTTAGGAGCAAGGCAACAAGTAGAAATTGGATGCTACATGGGAATGCAGCTTGTTATCTTAGCTATCAACACCTTATCAACAACTCATGCTCCTGAAGCAACGAATGTAAATGAAATTAGCACTCTCTCTCCCTTCCCTCATGAGGAGTATCTCTGCCTTTTTCCAATTTCACAGAGATATTTTTAAGCTCTGGATATGCAGCATATGTCCAATCATTTGTCCACCTGACCCTTGCTTGGCCAGGAAATAAATGGTCTTCATGATAAACAGCTTCATAATGTAAAATCTAGAAGACACAGTGCAAGTCTGAATTACCCTTTTCGATGGATTTACCCACTGCAGGTCCCATAGGGAGTGGCAGCCTTATTAGAAGACAGCTGTGATCTCCTTTCTCTGTCACTGGACAGGATATTTTGTCCTGTACCAGTAAGAATTTGAGGGGACCTTGCCAGCTAATCAGATTATGAACTCCCAATGTACTAGGGAGGGGTTATTTCCTTCTTTGTGTTGGTTTGCCTTCACACCTACTCTTTTTTTTTCTCTTCTCCCTCACAACTTAAAGACTAAGCATAGATTGAACAAAGCACAGAAATTAACTTTTAGATAACCTTGGATTGACTGGAATTCACAAGTTCCCAAATGACTCTACAGTGACTGCACAGGAGATGGGTGTCAAAAGAAACATTTTGGAGGTTTTATGGTGCTGATCTCCAGGGAATACTGAAAAGAAATTAGGTGCCTCACATCCATTCAGTACCAGAACCTGAATTAAAATGTTTCCTTTGCTTACTTTGAGCCCAGACCTTCTGTATCCTCAAATTCCACTTTGCCATGGGCTGACATATGCTCTTGATTTCTTATATAGAAGCTCGTCCACCCCATAAAAATATTCAAACCTTCAGCAGGCCAGAGAGTAGGAATGACTCTGTCATCCCAATCCCAAATGGCTAAAATACCACTCAGCTGCAGAAATAAGGGAATGTCCCTGCTCCTCATCTTTGCTTTGACTCATACCACAGGTTTGAACAATTCAAATGAATTGGCTAGAAGGGAAGGCCCCAGTAGCATTCAGGCATGCCTGTCAGATCAGCTGCCCAGGCAAGAGAAGCAGAGAATCCTCAGTTTTAAATTCTAATGCAGTTCATGTGTGGCACAGCTCAGAGCTGCAAATGGCTCTGAAACATAAGCAGGAACAGGATTATGCAGCAGCTGAGCACAGATTTTGTGGTGGAGGGAGACGAGGAGTCCTATTGGGTAAATGTGAAACTGGAAACAGAATTACACAGGAGTGAATTTGCACTTGAGATAATTAGCTCTACGGAGAGCACAAACACAAGTGCCTGTACAGGCTAAAACACAGTATATTGGTAAACAGAAAAAATACCTAATATCATAGCTAGCACTGCCAGTATCTGATCTGACCAGCCTCAGATCTGATCATCAATATTATATATTCTCTAGGGCTGGACAAACTATGAACAATAATCAAAGAGCAAAGGATAGGCCAACCTCATTAGAAAGCAAGGTAACTCACACTCAGATACTCAAGTTTTAGGACCTGTGACCTGCTAAGCAAAGGAAACAGCTGGAAGAGTTCAACACAGCCCCTTCACACAGTATAATTTAGACTTACCCACCCTATTCTTGTCAAATTCACAGCATTTATACCCATTGGGTAAAAATATCCAAGCTAATATAAAGTGAAAATGAAAAATATTGTTAGTTCTTATGTTGTTTGAGCAGTTTGGAAATGTATTTAATTGTCACAATTTGATTGGGAGGTAACTTGCTCAAAGTTATGTATAAGTCAGAACTATTAAGTAGTGTCATTATCAGTACAGAGACCTTTCTTTTCCCCTTTGTTGCAATCTCTCATCTTGAGTTGTCACTACCCAGCACTCATCTCCCTATCACAATCTGCAGGAGCAGCAGCCAAGTGATAAGGCTTCATGTTTACCTTTAAGAATGCCAATTGTTCGTGCTGTCAGTGCTCAGGTTTTATCACTGGTTCAGTGGCAGTGAAATTGAGTTCTGGGAGGAGGGAGCCTGCATTATGTGAGAACAGTTAGATGCAAGGACAGCAGTATTTTTGTGATTGAGAAGTCAGCTGCAAAGCTAGCATTTACTATCCATTTGAGTCAGCCATGACCACAGAAGACAACCTGATGGGAAGATGATAGCCAATTTGATTGCAGATTTTGTGTGCACAGAGAGCTATGAATATGTTCAGCATGCTCAGATTTTGTGTGCACAGAGAGCTATGAATATGTTCAGTGATTCTCAGATTTTGTCTGCATCCCACACATGGTCTGCAGAGTAGAAACAGTGAAATATATATCATTTTTCTATCCACATTGCTCTCTGCAGGAAAGCAAGCAGTCCAAGACTTTTCATAGGCTCTCTAAAGGTGTGGTTTTTTGGAGTTTTTTTGTTTAAGTATATTTGAAACCAGGAATTTTTGTTTGTGCCTTATTTGGTTTTTTTGGACAGAGTCATCTTAGTGGATGATCTCACCATTGGAGGGCTAATGCACTCAGATAGATGAAGGCGTGACTATCAAGGAATATTGAGAAATTATAGCAACTGCAGGTACAGAGAAAAAAGGTAACATAAATAAATGAAAAACCCCATAGCTCCAGGAAAGGAAAAGGCACAGCTACATACAGGAGGATGATTCTCAAATGGATAATTTATTCAGACTTTTTACAGATGACTTGCATAAACCAAAAATATACGGTAGGAACTATTGCCTGAAATCCAAAATGAAGATACCAAATACTAAAAAAAAAAAAATTTCCCTAGTTTTTCAAATGCTTGGATTAAATTGGAGAGCAAGAATAAACAAAAATAAATTAATTTCTCCATTTCAAATGCGGTAGCTGGGAGAGGGCTCGGGCCATCTGAGATCATCCTATTTCACCTTCTACTTATTAAGGAATAAAATAAATCATAGAATCATAAAATCATTTAGGTTGGAAAAGACCTTTAAGATCATCAAGTCCAACCATTAACCTAGCCCTGCCAAGTCCACCACTAAACCATGTCCTCAAGCACCACATCTACATGTCTTTTAAATACCTCCAGGGATGGGGACTCGACCACTTCCCTGGGCAGCCTGGTCCAGTGCCTGACTACCCTTTTGGTGAAGAAATTTTTCCTAATATCCAGTCTAAACCTCCCCTGGTGCAACTTGAGGCCATTTCCTCTCATCCTATTGCTTGTTACTTGGGAGAAGAGACCAACCCCTGCCTCGCTACAACTTTTCTTGCCCCCAATCCAGGACATTTTATCTGTTCTAGCAGGATAATCACTCTTATCTTAACTGCAAGAAGCTTATGAGATTACCATTGCTATTACTACAGTTAAATAGGGAAGACCATCCCGTGTTTAATGATGATATCCAAAGACAAGAAATGGTAGGAATAAAAGCAATAGAACTGAAGAGTTTGTACGGCAGGTGGGATCACTAAATTGATAGCATGTGAACATAGCATTCTGTGTAATGCCACCACTGGAATTACATGCTGTTGCATAAAGAAAGGGGTAAGTGTCGTCATAATGTACTGAGGGGTCCTGTGAAATCAGGATCAATGGTCTGATCCTGACCATTGTATCAGGTGGTAAAGTTGGATATTACTGTAGTTCCCAATGGGCTAAACCTTTGCTAGGTTAAGACTAAAAAAAGAAAATATTAGGAGAGGATATTTGTAATTGGTACGTATAGTTTCTCTCCAAGAGTATGCAAAAAGTCAACTGGAAGGAGGGATTTATCAGAAGATTCATAGGATGTAGCATAAGGGCCAGTGGAGTGATACAGACATGGGGTCAGTGACTGACAAGATTCAAAAGGCCACCTTCCCTACAAGCTTAACTCTTCCCAGAGAATGAAGGAAATGAAGGAAGGAGGCTTCAGTGGATACTGTTCCTATCTGCTGAAGTATTTATTACCTTTGCACTCCTCAGCTTACAGGTGGATTTATTCTACCCTCATTTTACAGAGGGAAAACTGAGACATGGAGCAGAGTACGTCAGTCCCTCAAGGGGACAGAGGTGTTTGGTGGCTGAGTTAGGATCCAGGTTAATTGGACTTCCTTAACCTGCAAATGAAGGCTCCCAGCTGCTATGATCAGGTCGATGTACCCAAACTCAGGCTAAGGAACCAACTCAAGAACTCTGCTGGGAACACAATGTCTGTGCAAGGTGCACAAGCGGTAATTCTGTTTAAGCAATACAAGTAGCTCAGTATCAGCAGTAAGATGGGATCAGGTGGGACAAAACCTGCAACACTGAGCCCTCATTTAAAGAGCAGTTAGAGAAGAGTGCAAGCAAACCTTTCTTGTTAGCATTTCCATATATTATTCCCTGATAACTGGAAATTAATACTGGTCAAGATGGAGTCAATATGTTGTAACTAGTTAGAGGACTATGGTCACATTAATTCTTAAAGTCAGTGATGCAGGATATTTGCTAATTGGACAGAGAAGTTGCTGGGCTAAATGAGGCCTCAGAGTACTACTTCTATTGCTCTTCTTGGAATGAATGAGGAGAGGGGGGAGGAAAGGAGAGTGCCTTGGCAGAAAAACATATTCTGTTCAAGCAAACTGTCACATGTGCAAGGAGAGCACAAGACTTCCTCCTGACATGATTGACTCAGCAGAGGCTCTGCAGAAAACTTTGTTAGCATCTTAAACCCCAAAATTAAAGCTCTCATTTGATTTCCTTGTAATTAAAGCTTCCACATCTGGTATTCTGCTATCATTTGGCCATTCCTCTTTTATGCATGACACCAAGGTATCCTGCTAAAAGAAAGAATTAAGTAATTACTACAGCTGTTCCCACAGACATCTAAAGCACTGTTCTCTGGTAACATTTTGTTAAAATTATTGGATTAGCGTTGTCATCTGTTACTGTGTTGCAAAAATCTACCTCTCTCTTACATGTAACATAATAAAAAGCTCAGTTAAATCTGCAATATGCACTACTAATGCCAATCTTTTTTTGTCTACCAGTTGGTAATCTGGTTGTCAAATTAACAGAATCCAAAAGAGCACCTGACATGATATGCAAAACTTTTGAGCTATTCTCAGTTTAGAAACAATTTTGCTTCTTTGCTGAGACTAGGAGGTGTGTTTTTTGGTTGTATTACTACAGTAGCTAATATGAAGCTTGTACAAATACTTAACATTTCTTCTGGTCCTGCTGCTTATTCTCCACACCTGAAACCACATTCTTATGACATAATCACCTCTATAACAGCCATCTCTGATGTCACAACTTGATTATAACTTCACTCAGGGAAGAAGCAGCAGGAGCCTATGAATTCTCAAATACTGAATCCCATCATCATACAAAAGTATTTGGCATTAAAAAAATGAAGTGAGGGAAGGAGAAATAAAATAAAAGTGTCTGCAGAATTGCAGCTCAACAACATGCTTTTCAAAGTTTACCAGCAGGAATCAGTAACTCTGTCAGGAAGTTCATGTCTGTGTGATGAAGTAGGACTACTCCCAGGCAGAAAAATCCTTTTGATAAGCTACCCACTGCTAATAGTGGTATCCCACTTGGGAAGTTAATGATTGCTTTTACTTTGAAAGATTGTGTGCTCTTTTGCTAGGAATACTTTGTTATTATTATTTTTTATTTTGCTTATGTTTTTTCTGGGAATATTCACATCAGGTATTTTCTTTGTCTCATAGCCTTGTTACCCAAATCAAATCAGTGAGAATTTGAATGGGATTGCGTTACAGATACTGTGGAAGAAGTTTTAGATGAACATACATCAAACAAGCCATAATTAGCACTCAGATTGGATAAACTAGTAAACATAGGTTTAACTAAGGGGCATACTGAAAGTTTTTCAATTTAAACAATGTTTTTCTCAAACAGAATGGAATAACCTCCTCCCTCTTCTGCTTAACAACAGCAAGAAGAACCTGTATGAACCCAGGCTTCATTTTCTATTGTTACAGCAGCTGCAATAGCAGTGTGTGAGCTGTTTCGATAGCTGTAGAGTGCATCCATATTGGTAAGTGCCTTTTATTTTTGTGAGTACAAATAACATCCTTTCTTTTAATGGAAATGAAAGAATAAAGGGTATCATCACAATTTCCACCAGAGTAAAAGTTTGTCAGCTACACTGGGGAGAGGGATTAACTGACAGCAGAGCTACAGATAAGCATTTCCTGAACTGCACATAGTGCCATGAAAGCACATGAGGAATATTGTGCTCTGAGAAAGACGGGGAAGAAGAAACTCCACCAAAGCCATTACAGCCATTGCAATAATTTACTGGTATTTGGGGAATACAGCTCAGTTATCCCTCTGTCAGAGTGTGACTAATTTCACTCCCACAAAACCTAAGTAATCAAACTTGTTAAATTGACAACAGTTTGAGGTGGAAGTAAAAACAGCCAATGGTTTAGCATGAAGCTCCACCTGATGAAGGAACAATAAGGTTTCTTTTGGTTGCCTGTAGTGACTGTCTTTGGACCTGATCTTCCCTCACTGCCTTTTACACTAGTTTACCAAGTTTTGGCATATGGACTGTCCTTAGTGCCAACAAAGGCTCCCTTCCATGGCTCCTTATCCTCCCTCATTAATTAAAATCCAGAGCTGAGGAATAAATGGGATGCAGGGACTTGTATTGACCTTTGGAACTGGATGAAGTTCAGTGGTTCTCAAGACACAAACAAAAATCACTGGGCCACAGTAGCCTTAACAGCAGTAAATTGCTATGGCCGAAGTCATTGATGCTCTCGTGAGGCTCCAGAAGAGTGGGCAATTGCAGCTACATCACGGAAGAGGGTACACAAACATGCAAAGATCATCATCCTGCATCTGCAGTTTGAAAGTAACTTGTAGGTGGTGCTATAAGCCAGAGAAAAGCAATGGAAAAATAAACAGTTTATTTTGTGTAAGGGGATGTAACTGTGTAACTTCCAAGGATGGGCTTTCAGAAGCAGCGATGCATTTTCTCTAATGTGCATCTTCCACTGCACAAGTTCCAGATGTCTGCCGACAACTGGATTATAAAACTTCAGAGTGTAACACAAGCACAAAGATAATTGTATAGACTTTCCTCAAGGCAAAGAATGATAAATGACCCAGCAAAGCATTTCTTTGTTGAAGAATACTACACATATTCCAACAAAAAAAAAAATACTCCAGAGATTTAAATTCTGAAAGAAACACAGAGTTTAGAAAAAAGAAGCTTAATGAGCTACCTCACTACAGGCAGCCTTTGTATCTATGATTAATTTGATGTTTACTCTCACATTTATTTTAGGAAGGGGAAAAATGACTAACTTTCTAAAAGGTGAACATCAAAGCTTTAAAGCGATACTATTTCAGATCCAAAATTTCTAGCACTGTGTGTGTATGCATGAGTGAGCAACCAGCAGCAGGCTTTAAACCATAGACTAATATTTTAAAAAATCATTAGTGATTAAGTGTCTTGATTTTTGAATGACCAACTTAATATCCTCACCAGGAGCTGTTTTCTGAGGGTTAGGGCTTTCTTCCCTGGATTATGGACCCTGGAAGCAAGTCAAGCCAAAACCCAGAGTGAGTTACAACTTCCAGAAACCTCAACAAAAATCTTAGGAAAACCAATAGCCTCGATTTCAGGGCTTCTCTTCGTATTGTCCTATGCTACACTGAGCTTGTAAAGCAACAGGTAATAAACAAAAATACTATTCTCAGCTGCATTTTGTGTGCCTTTGCGAAGACATCATCTCCTACAATAGAAAAAAAAAGTGAGGCAGCCCTGAGGATCTGGCAGGCAAGTGAAGGATGAATTAATTTTATTGTAATGAACTGAATCTCTTGTGATAAAAAACATCAGCTCAGTTAAAAATGAGGCATGTATCACAAGCTCACTCTTGTGATGCAAGTTAGATATTTATGCAATTGTGCTGTCTCCAGTTTTCAGAGCTTAGACCCTCAACATGCACTGGAATATACAAACACAGTGGCTTAAACCCATTGCTTTATGTATCCTAGTGCTCCTACCATTGTATCTTCTAGTATAGATGAGGCAGTCACAGCAGCTGCAAAAGCTTGGAGTAGGGTGAGGAAGAAGGAAATTCTGGGCCAGATAAAACCACAGACATCTGTACAACATGGCTGTGTTTCCAACTCTGCTGTTAGCAGCTAAGCTGTAGACCAAAAGCCACATCCCACAGAGAAGAGAGGAGAACAGAGAACTCGGCAAAAGTTTACTGAATTATGTTCCATAATAAATACAATAAAGTTACCCGGCTCTATAAGTCTCTTCCCTGCATTCAGTCTGGGCTGCTAGAACTATTCTTTTGGTGTTTTATTTAGCTATTTGATGGAGATTCCAATAGCACCAGAATCTTTTATCTTCTTCTCACACTTGTCCTTCAGACTTTCTGCAGCATTCAACACAGCTTTCCCCTCAAGGCTGAAGCATGAGATCTGAAATTCAAGATCTTCTGGGAGAATTTAAGCATGTCTCAAGACAACATATCTCAGTTTTCTCATCAAATACTGACCTATCTGAAAAGCACTTAATGCCTGCAGATAACCTGAACATTCATGGTTTCTTTGAAATGGCCTTTCTTACTGCTCTGTGGTCACTTCCATGGTCTACTCCTTTTACCAGCCTATAGCATTGGTGCACAACCATCCACAGCACACTTCTAAAGAGAAGAAGCATTATTCCTCCAGAGCTCCAGGGATGATGTTATTAGAGATCTGATTCCCATAGCAAGTACACTGCAACCTTAATAAACCATGTATTTGCATCAGGGGATTATGTCCATGAGTGCAGGGGAATGGACTCAATTAATAGTCTTTCTCTATCCCTGACTGCTGTGATCCCTCCAGCAATTCTGCACTGCAAAAAAACGTAGCTCCAGAATGACAAATTGATGCTTTTTTCCCTTTTAAAACAAGTCACTTCTTATTTTATGGCTACACCAGATGCACTTTCCTCACTTAGATTTAAGGAGGACAAGCTGGTTATATTTCTCTCTATTTTTGCCAGAAGCTTTGTATTTTGTGCTTGATGCCTCAGGACAGGGCTGATCTAATTCCACAAACTATGGCTGATCTGTTTTGCTTTTGCTGAGCAATAGATCACAAAAATAATCTCTGTGATCCTGACTGCAGCAATTGGGCAGGATTAGAAAGTCAAAGGTCTGACAAACACAGGGATGTACCTTTATCTTTAATTCTGTGTGCCTCCATTATCAGACAGTAATTCAGATAATCTTCCCTTTGAATTTTAGATAAATAACTCCTTGCACCTTTTTTTCTTGACATAACTAATGGAGTTTTATCCCATCTGCATGAATGAAAATACTTTGAAAGCTATGACTGTGACAATAAAGCAGCTCCCTTATGCTGGCTGTAGGGTGCCTGATCTGAAGAACCTCTTGGGACTAAAAACTGGTGTTAGTTAGCATCTTTCTGGCAGTCTCAGACAAGCTGCCAATGGCAGAGTGAACTGAAGACTCACTGCTCTCATGCCTCCAGAGAGGTTCTCACTTTCTACAGTACTGTAAGGGCATACTGGTAGATGCAGGCAGGGTGGTTTGTACTGCTAATGCCTCTGCTGTCTCTATCACATGGATAAACAGCTCATTTCAAGATACAGTATCACCTAATTAATTGTCCAGAACACATTTTTAAGCCTTTCCCTCTCACAAATTCAAAGTTGTCCATCTCAGTGAAAAGCTGTATTTAAAATTTGTACTACAGTAGAGTTAGACAGGCACATGCACATGCAGAATTTTGCTCCTCAACCACATCTGTCCCCAGTAATGTCAAAATCAGTCATTTCCCTTGGTATCCTTGCTCTTGGTAAGTGCCTCAGTGTAGGAAAGTGAGCCTTTACAGACTCATACTTCTGCAGGTCCTAAAGAAACTTTTTTCTTGCATAATGAAAATTCAGATGGAATAAAAATTGTGGAGCGCATACAGAGGTATTTCTGTGACAGTCAAGTGGCTCAGTCCTGTGGCTTTAATCACTGACCAATTTTCATTTTTCCCAAACTACAAATTCCATCTCTTCTGACTCAGCACAGAAACTACTACATTGTTTCTCATAATCACAAGGGAAGCTCATAGACCTCAAAACAGAAGCTATCTTTTCCCAACTGACTATTTCTGTTCCTGTTGTCTCTTCACTTTCTAAAAGTTCTTAACCAATCTCTCAAACCAGAACATCATGCTCTCCCTCTGGTCCGTCATTCACTCACTCAGAGTGAAATTAGCCCTTTGAGCTAAAGAGACTGAAAGATCCTTCTCCAGTCCTAGTCTGTCTCTCTCAGTCAAAACATTCATCTTTTCTGAGCTTTCTCCCTCAGATAGGTGATGTGATGCATTTACACCTCTGCCTTTTTTCTTCCATTTTTCTTGTTGCTTGCAATTCTTACAGACCTTCTACAAACTCCAGGCCTCGGAACATCCCAGTTCCAGGCTGATGTAGCTACAACTTTTCTTAACAAATTTCACTGCCTTGTTACAATTTCCCCATTTGAAGAGTTAAAAGGGCCTTCCCCTTCTCCTTTCATCATTCTTTCTCAAAAATTCCTTTCTTCCCATTATTGCTGGGCTTTGACAGCAGTTAGCTTATTTTATTTCATGTTTTACAGCCAGGCATCCTGTCTTAAAATTCAAAAGTGGGGTTGGATAGCTTTCTCAGCAGTAAATGCCTGGGAAGGTACCAAGGTAACCCTGTTCCATCTCTGTCACCATCTTTTATTCTTTAGTATGGGAGGGCTGCGCAGTGTCACAGCTCCCCATTCAGTACACTGCTAGATTTGCTGATCTTGGAATCAATTCTATTGATTTTATTTATTCTGGAGGAAAGGAATAGGATGTTTTTAAATTTTTTTGTTGTTGTTAAAATGAGTGGTTTGTTCCATACGATATATCTTCTACTAGCTTATTGACCAGAAGGGTGGAAGAACCTGTCTTCTTTTTCACAGTATTTCTTCAACTGGCTCTGTGGATATTTAGGATTCAGAGACTGCTGGAGTGGGGGGGGTGGGCTAATTTAATCGAGGGGGTGTGCTTATTTATTTTTCTATTAAATTATCTAAATAATTATAAATATATCAGAGCACTAGAAAAAATAATTCCTCTTACTAGCAAAAGATGGCAGAAATAATTCAAACACCAGTGAGGAAGAGCACAAACACAAAATATCCCTCAAACTTCGCTAACAGTTAGCTGTCATGATAATCAGTTTTTTGATCTCCTATGCTGCCACATCACACCCCATGCAAAAAAAAATAATACCCTAGGGATCTATATACTCTTAGTATCATTTTGACCGGACTTGCTTCCAACAAAAGTAACCATCATCTGATTATCTACCACAACAGCTACAAGCACAGTGTTTGTGCAGAAGGCAAAAAACAAGTCCAAACATTTCCTTTCACCAGTCTACACAGAGAGAATGACGTTTATCCTGATTTCTCATCTTTTTGACTGCTTTTTTCTCTTACATCCTTATCCATTAGAAATCTTGCCCTTTATTTAAAAATAAATTAAACCCCTTGCATTTGAGACAAGATTTGAACATATGAAGCAATCACATTGTACAGGTTCAGAAAACATGGAAAGAGAAGCTTAGATACATATTTAAATCTCAGGTTTTCTTCAGACCTTTCTTGGAATACAAACAATAAAAATGGCTGTTTTGTTTTATAAATAACCCCAAAACATGTACAATATACTTCCATTGGTTTACCCATCTGAACTGGGGAAGAATTGCCAGCACTGTGGTAGCGATATATAAAAGATGGATGTCCATACCTACACTGCTATCAGCATTTGAACTCAGAGTGATGAGCATACCATTGCTTCAGCACTGAACACAGTAACAGAAACATCATCTCAACAGAAAGTACTTTTGAGAAATATACCTGATGCATACTGTGAACTGTCATTTGGCTGGGCTTCTGCTGGGCTTTTGGGCTCCATCCTATACACTTGGATTTAAGGTACATGTGTATCAGACTGCAAATGACCTGAATTAGACTCTACTTGACAGATTGCAGGCAAACATTAGCCTATACAAACATCATCTTCCCAAGTAAGCAATTTATATGATTGCGCTGCATATAACATGGTGTTATATAGTATTTAAATGAAAGGCAGCAGTGAAGGAGACAACATGCACTGCAGGATAATGGAGATTTGTATACTCCAGCCAGTCCCAAATCTATTTCCCTAAAACATCAGGAGTGAAATTTGAACTCAGAAGTCACAGCAGTTACACTTAGGATCAATCCAGCCTTTAGCCATCAGTTAGGATAGGTATTCTCAAAAAGAAAAAAAAAACAACCAAAAAAAATCCCCCCAAAATATGTATTAAAAAAAAAAAAAGAACGTGGGAGCCTCTTTTTTCCTTTCATCATCTATAATTTTTCAGGTTGCTTTGCCTGCTGTCATGTGAAGTCTATATATTTCCTGAACTTGCTTTCTTCCTTTGGGACTGAATACACTGCTTTGTTGAACAGTTTCCTACATTTATTTATTTAGGTGAAGTTTTTCCAAAATGGCTGAAGGATTTAACCACACAAATCCCTTTGACTCTCAATGCAATTTGTTTTCCAAGACATGCTTTTGAAAACTCTAAAACCCTAGTCCTACAATAAGTCTGCTTTCTGTTCTATTGTGGTTTTATTTCACAATTGTTCTCCTGAACTGGCTTACAGGCATGCATATTTGCTGATCAGCACATTTTAAGGAACCCTGGAGAATATGCATAAAATTCATTGTCTTCTGTAAGGTAATCATAAGCACTCAAACAGAATGTTTATGCATCTTATGCTGCCCCAGCTCACACCTAAGTACATTAGGATTCAGGAAACTGATTCTGAAGGATCAGCAGAAGCCAAGAGTGAATGGGAGAAATGTTTCATTGGATAGTTTTAAATCTGCACTCATAAATTAAAGGAAACTGTGAACTGTTTGGAATAGAGTATTACCCACATTCAATTTATTCCCTGACACACAGCGGGGCAGCATTTTGGATCAAATTTACCCTACTGAACACATTGAATTCCTCAGCTCTACTGAGCATTTCAGAATAGTAATACAGAGGAGGCAGGTGAGGTGAATCATAAAAGATCGGAAAAGGCCAAATCATTGTACTTACCTTTCAGCTTTCCTACATTACAGTGCTCACCAAGTAAGGCTGTGGCATCAGTGCACAAGGCTAAACGGTGACCAGGTGTGGTGGCATTGAAAACCTGAAAGATCTCATGTGGGATCATCCACACAGCGCACCCAGTGTGGAACATGAAGCAGCCTTTCATTCCTTTGTGTCTCAAGTTTAAAAATTAAATTGATTGACAGAGTTCAGCCCAGACTCACTGAACTCAGTTAGACTGGCATATCCAGGCTCATGACTAGGTCTATAAGAATTAAAATTTTCCACTCCGCCTTGTGACTTAACTGTGTTTTTCTCCAACAAAGCAACATCCTCTAGCAGTCTGTACATTTGTGAATGTTTGAAAGTCACTTGTTAGAAAAACATTGAATGAACTGTCCAAATTATTAATTTAACTCAACTGGGTTAAAATAAAAAAATGTATTATAGAAATATACCTGTTGAAGCCACGGTCATTCGAGCCTAGAAAATCATGACTCAGCAAGCTATTCAGCTATTACAAACTCCCATTGACCCTCTCCCATAATATTTTAGGCAATAGAACAATATGCAAACTTCAAGTAAGTTAGTTTTCAAGAGAAGGATTTTAAGAGGTTTTTTATTCAAGAATTATTACACCCTATGTCAGTTAAAATTATATGCAGGGTAGGTGAAAGAAGCAAAGATGAAAAAAGGTTGCAGGTAAAAAAAAATTCCAGTACCTCAGCCTAAGGAGCCTATAATTACAAAGTGAATCACCATGAATACACACTGAATACCTACATCATTACCCACCTTTTGGAATGATTAACTGGATGGTCAGATTAGTAACTTTCTCTTAAAGTCTAAATTTTCTGGAGGCTAAACAGAACTAATTCAACATCTCTGAGTAGTCTGGGAAACAAATTCATCTGGCAGCACCAAAAATAATACAAAGCCTGAAATGGCAACTTGTGTTGGTAAGCTTTTTAAAAGTAAAATCACTTCTTACTTTAGGGTCACAGTTTGTATTTTCCCTTTTACAGCTTGTATGATCGCAAGTTGAATTTTCTTTTTCCAGCCTCCTCCTAATTACTGGTAAAGATTTGACATTGAACTCTGTTTCTGACCTCCTAACTTAAAATAAATCCATGGAAATTAGTAACAATGGATCTCAAGAAATTATCAGCAAGCAAAACCAACAAGTAGGTGACTGCAATGGAACACTGACACACCCCGCCCCGGTCAGCTAACCATGATCAAAGAGAAAATAGGTCAATTGTAAGGTCATTAAAAAACAAGGGAAACACAATGGATATTGATGTAAGAGAAAACAAGCTTAGAGAAGTCTAATTGGTAATACAGTCATTTTAATGGAAGAACTATTCAAGTGGGACAAGGCCCACTATATGCCCTCAGTCTCCTATAGGAGACAGAGGTCTCCTATTATTAGTGTACATACCCGATTAACTACTTACTCAGCCACTCATCTGCAAATGACCCAAACTTGGTAATTGATCCCAGTGGGACCACCAGGGTTTCCCCAGTTGTGTGCAATTATTTAATGTTTCATTATGGCATTCAGCTGTCACCTGCATGCCAAAGAAACCCGTTTTATGCTACTAAATCATTTGTGATACTTCCTTTAAAATGTATTCATGTGAAGAGATATTTTGTGAAGCAGAATTCTTAAAAATAACCACAATAGGTAAGCAATTAGAGCGAATTTATTTTACCTGATTCAACTTGTAGCCATTATGATTACAAAACCAGCTTGGCTTGCTATAGAATTCTCTATTGATCCACCTTCATCTTGTAAGACGGGTAAAGAAAGAAAAGCATTTAAAGGTACCTTATTATCTTCCTGATTGTAGATGAGGGCAGGAGCTGAGCATGGCTCTCAGTATATGCTAGCTTCAGTAACTAGGGCGTCAATAAAAGGAACAAAATGTAACAGAACTTGCAGAGTCACTTATACCATGGAAATAACGGTTTAGCAGCTATAGACAGTTCTACCATTAAAAGTAAAAAAAAAAAAAAAAAAGCGGGTAGATTCAGGAATTCAACCTACAGGTTAATTTATCACAGCATACTCAAAGTAATGCTAGGAGCCTGACATCATAGCTGTCATCTAAGATTTGAACTTCAGCATTAGAGACTACTTTGATTTGAATGGTATGTCCAATGTCACTCTCAATACAGTTATGACACAGAAATGAAAATTTGTGTCACAGATTTACTTATTATAATACAAAAAAATATACAGTGATCCTGTCTTCCAAAATACAATTGCAAATTTAATTGCTCTTCTGAAACCATCCTGAATTACATACTTGCAAGTTCTAAACTTTTATGTTCTGAAGACATTAAGGTAGTAAAATAAACTCATTATCACAGTTTCAGGAAGACTGCAATGGAAAAATAAATCCTATGATGAATATCTGGCAGTAACAGGTATAATGAAGCCAATATAGAGTGGCCTAAGGATTGAAACTGGCCAGGGAATAAATAGCAACAGACTAGTTCACATTTTCCCTGCCCTTCATCTACGTGACAATAAATCTTTCTTGAAAGAGAAATTGCACCTACCCATTTTCCTAAAAGGATGGATCACTGAAAATGATAGAAGGTCAACAGCAATTCATCTACATAACTGTATGCCAAGAGTAGCTTTTTTCAAAACATAAAAAGTATTACAAAGTTGCTCAGAGAGATTTAAAAACAAGCACATACAAACATAATTACTCATCTATGTGAGAAAGGAAAACGCTGCCTTAAGAAAACCACCAACCAACCAATTTTCATCTTGAAAATGGCCAGATATTATTCAAGTCAAAAACATAAAGGAACATATAGGTAGGAACTAGATCTGATTTCAGTGTTGATTTTCAACGGTCTTCTGATGTTATAGCAATATCTAGCAATGAAATGTCCTGTGCCAACAGACATATTGCATTTCATCGTGCTGCTTAGAGCTTCCCATTTGTTTATTTTTCTAATGCACTTTTATTTTCTGACCTTTCATAAGCAACATCATTTACAGCAGATTCAGGGCTTGATTCCACAGGACTTTAGTACAAAGCGGGGCGGGGGGGGGGGGGGAGCAGAATTTATTGCTCACTAGCTACTTTACAAACTAAGTCTTGATGTGGGTAGAAATTTTAGCCATTAAGCTCTAGCCAGTCTTTGCTGAAACACATATAAACTTAAGTGTTTTGATAATCCAAAATTCGTTCAAAGTTGGGTACAGAGTAAAAGAGTTTTCCCTGATATGAAGCATCATTCCTACTGTATAATAAGTCTCTGTTCCAAAATAAGAGATTACTACACCAACAACACCCCCCCCCCAAAAAAAAAAACAAAAAAAAGCCCCACCCTATATATGTTTTTATTCCAGGAAAAAAAATACCACCAGTATGAAAAATTTCACACCAAATGTTTTATTTGAGCTATAAACCACTAAACAGATACTCTTGTAACAAAAATTGGTGTCAGTAATACCAAGAAATACCAGCCCTACCTATACTGGGAAAAAGATCCGGTCTATAAGAATGCTGAGGTAAAGCTGAGTCATGCCCCATCTTTATAACTGCTCAGCAGAGACATATTGAACATTACACAAATGTGACCGTGCAAGTAGCTGCCTGAAACCTTTTGTCCAGAGAGAGAGCAAACAGCGGTCAGACTCAAGATCTATGGAAGTGAATAGAAAAAGTCTCCCATTGGTTTTAAGGGACTCCTGTTCAGGGCTGTAATGTTTGTTTTCATGTAACCCAAGCTATTCTGCAGATTTCCAGCCCGACTAAACTTCTAAGCATGAATTACAACGGAAATTAGAATGTATTCAAATGTTGGCTCTTCAGAAGTGGAGTTAAATTCACACTAAAAAGCACTGTTTGACAGATAGGAATATGATGATTTCCCCAAAATTGTGTAGTTTCAAATGGCAATGTTATGAAAATAAGAACTCTGTTTTCAGGCCAGGGAAGAGAGGGGAATGTTAGCAATCTGAGCCTGTTCCAGCCTCACAAAACACAGAGCATCACTGGGTTTGCAACACATTCAGTGAAAACAGAAAGTAGCAAGGATCACTGTGGAGTTTTGTGGTTATTTGAAAGCTGTTTTAATCAATAAGTTACTTATGTATGCAGTTTCCCAGTTTAGCCATAGAAAGGCAGCAGTGTATTGTTCAGAAGTAAATAATGCTTATTAATGTCTTTTCAGCTTTCTTCTTTATAGTGTGCAAATTGCTGTTACTTAATGTTTAATACAACATATTTCCATATTTTTAAGCTGGTGTTTTACTTCTGAGACCCTGTAGAGGGCAATAGGAAACACAAACACTGCCTCCTCCCAAGCCCTACGTTTCTGGGACTGTAATGGGAGCAGAGCTAATGAGGATGGACTGAAATCCAGCAGATACACCCACTTCTTATCACTTCTGCTGAATACATAAAGCAAAAGAATCTCCATTTTTCTGCTGCCAGAAAACCTCCCAGATATAGCAGGGCCTGTGATCCTTTTCCTTGACCTGAAATAATTTCTTCTTACTTTGTTGCAAATGTGGAGTTTGTCTATCAGGTTGCTACAATTCCACCTTAAAAAAAAATGCTGTTTTTCCATGGTACGTAAGTTCTGCAAGTCTCACTACTAATATTCAGTGCAGCAATACCAAAGCAACATTTCTGCTCCTAATCTAATTATTTTCCTTTTACTCTTTAGTATTTTCTCCATTGCAGGGGTTTCTTTAACTTAGGAGTGTGTTTCAAAGGTGCTTGTTTCACTTGTGTTATTCTGGTATTTTTTTTAATTGAAAACACTAAAGACTTATTTATACAACAGCCATGTGCAACAGACAAAACAAATTAATCGGGGGGGGGAACCAAACTAAAATTTCCAAAGGCTCTGAGTGTTGGAGAGTTAGACAGTGAAAACATACAAGTTGTTAACATGGCTGATTTAAAGGTGCTTTAAGTTCTCAAATCAAGTAGCTCAAAATAGGTTATTGCCCCCTTAGAAACAACAAGAAGAGTGGAATCAGCAACATATTGTTTCCTATGAGCTTGGGGCCACCACCACTATCCTCATTCTTAGAAGCAGCAGCAGCTCCATCTTTTTTTTGTGATAACTCCACAGGAAGGGCCAGCCAGTGCAGGACTAAGCCTGTGCTGCCTGCACAGTTGGCTGATACCAAACAGAACACAGGCAACCTGAAATATGTCAGTATTGCCTCTGTGGGAGAACCCATTGGCGTATTTCTCCCCTTTATTCATCCACCAGCTTCCATGGCATTTACAAAAACTCTAACTTTGAGATAATTCCGCTCAATGCAATTAATAGGTTCATATGGTATTAGACAATAATTGAGCAGACAGTGCAATAGCACACATATCATTTCCTCAAGCTAAAGCCATTAATACCAGGAAGTTCACTAAGAAAAGTTCCACCCCTTCCCAGTCCATTGAGTGGCACCAAAGCTTTTCACTTCACCCTTTGCTTTTCTGTTTTAATGCAGAGAAGAAAAGTAAATCACTGCAAGACTGGTGTCCATCCTGAAGGGTGGTAGTAACACATCTGTACCCGAGAAGAGATCCCCATGAATATCCATCTGCTTCAGCAAGGATCTGAGGAAGAAATATACAGGCTTGGACAAACAGTAGCTGGGGTGTTTCAGTTATGGAAAAGGGTCTTTTTCCCTCACCCCAGGAGCAAATGGTTTGTTCTCGTGAAAATCTGAAACCCACCAGGGGACGCTGAGGACAGGGACAGCTCCTTTTTGATCCCACATAACTTTTCCATTCCTTGGATGGTCTGTTAATTGAATAAGAAAAGCAGACCAAGCTGTCACAGCCTCTTCCTGTCTTCCTAGATTTCTGAAACAGTTGAAGCTCCCAACAGTCTTGAGCTCATTTCCATTCAAGAGCATGTGGAAATGTGAGGCACAACGGGAGGGGGTGTCTTTACAATAGATTTGCACTGGATTAATCAAACTGGAAAGCTGTATGCCTCTCCGGGTTTTTTTTTTCTTCAGAGTGTCTAATAGGATTAATTTCAAGGCTGTGGATGTGAGTTACCATGTTTTCTTCCAGGCGAGGCAGAAAGGGCCATGGTGCAGGACATTATGGAGCTCCCTGCCAGCCAGTTCTGCTTCACGCTTTTTGCCAATTAGTCTTGCAATGTCTGCTCCAAACAAACAGGTTACCAATGAGCTTGTTCATTTAGCATCATTTCTGTATCTTGTTTTCCCTATAAAAACAATCACTTGTTTTTGTGCTCCAGAGCTGGCAATTCAGAGACAAGAGGTGAAAGGCAGGAAAGGGAGAGACACACAAAAATACATCTGCACCATTTCCATTCCTGTTCCAATAGATCTCATTAGGGAACATCTGCCTGACTTTCCCAGGAGTAGGCCTGTAGCGGGAAGGTGAGAAGCAAAGTGAGCTAGCGAGGAGCTGTCCAGCCCTCGAGGACACATGTGCAGGCAGCTACCACTGTCCTGTGAACTGTAGGCCACACTGTATTTATGCTAAAGGAAATATATGTTTGCAGATAGTTCTCAGCAACTTTGCTCTGAAGAAGGACATTATCATTTATCTTAATCATAAAAGCTGGATATGGCTATTTTGGGTTGGGGGGCAGGCAGGGTGGAAGGTCTGAGGCATTCGTTTTCAACAGGATAACTGCAGTTAGAGGTGCAGCTGATGGTCATGTACCAAAGCAAGTAAAAATCACTAAAGTTCCCCCAACTAATTTTTGATAAAGATCTAAACCAAGGATTTAGAAAAATTAGTAATTAGTAACTGCAAATTTAGAGAGGTTTAGGAAAGGAGAAACAAGTCTGCTGTTGAACCTAATACTAATAGATGCTCACAATTTTGAGAGTCACTTAACAACATAAAAATTTTGCAGATTTTTGTGCTAAGCAGAAAGGAATCAAAGTCAATTCTCCCTGCTCCAGCACTCTCTGTTGCAGAACATCAGACTGGATCATCAAAGTGAAAAATTCTTTGAGTTACATCTCCCCTAAACAACACTGGTGCCTGGTAACACTTCAGTTATGAAGACATAGCACTGAAAGTCTTAAAAGCTCGCTACAGTGGCGAGATATTCCTGTCTTTTATTGGCTGAATTTTCCTGCCTGCTGTTTCTCATTTCAGAATCTATGGTTATCACAGAAAAACCTCTGGTTCCTCTTTCTGCTGTGCACTACATGTCACAAAAGAAATTTTAAAGCTTGTCTGGGCAAGTATTTACCTCTTCCCTTCCCTACCACACCCAAGGAATCTCTTTGATGACCACTGTAAGCCTGATGAAGTATTTGCCTCATATATTGTACTGCATCAAATTTTCAGGAAGTGTTGAAGTACAGATCTCAGAACACAGTCATTAATAATCTGCTCTACAGGCCTTTTTAGTCTTCTGGAGGATCTTTGTAGCCAGGTAAGAAAGCAGCTAAGAAACTACTGCCTCTATCACAGGGGTCCACATAGTGTCAATTCTTCTGCCAACCACAATCTCCGCTGCCACCACACACATACACATCCATCCAGGCTGACAGCCACTATCCTAACAAGGCTCTCATATGCTCTTCTACCATGAAGAAAGCCTCTGAGACAGCTCTGGAGCTGAGTGAAAGGTGAAGCCATGTCCTTGAGCTCCACGGTCAGGAGCAACTCTGCTTACCCTACTAATTCTCTTCAGCTTAAAGAATTCCAATATGCAAATTGTAATTAGAAGGATGTGTTAGACCAGCCACATTAGCACTAATGTTGCAAACACATTGCATCTTGGTTTACACAACAACGTTTTGACAGCATAATTATGTCAGTTAAAAACAGGGAGAAGAGTGCATCTCCAGCATCTAAGCTATGATAAGCAGAGTTGACGAAATCAGCTGAGGTCACAGTGAATCTGACATTTTTTTCTGAAGTAGAACTAGAGTTGTACAGGGACTGCTCAGTTGGCTGTCAATGGAAAACAAGCTGTTAAGGCAAGCAAGTATAGCCAGGGAGCAATGATGAACAATTGGCAGCAGTACAATTGGCACACATGGATCCACAAGAGGATGACCTCATCCTTTTTTTACCTTCATCATTTTCACTAGAAGAGAAACTCCTACTGAATTCACTAGGCTACTGAGGATCTGCCACTGGGCAGGGTCTATCTAAAGCTCACAGCCACTGGGATGGGCCCATGATCATAACAATTAAATATAGTCATCAGGAACATGGCTCAGCTGCAACTAAATTTCTCAAATGCAGCCTAGCAAAACCAAACTGGTTTATTACCTAGAAACGTGGGATAAGAAAAGAAGTGACTCAGCAGAAACAAAACCTCTGCTTTTAATTATTGCTATCAAGCTAACATTTACCTCATAGTCCTTAGAGAAGTCAGGTTCTGCTTGAAAATTTTGTACTGCGAAGTCAACGAAGACACCAGGTTCTTTTTTCAAAATGAAGAGGTCGAATCCCTGTTTTAAATGTGGGGGAAAAAAGCATTGACATTTCAAGAACAGTACAATTTGTACTTTTATGATAAGATGTGAGCAGCGTGAATTATGACTCATATTAAGTAGTTCTGGTCTATCTACTACTCTTCCCTTAAGAGCAACTTCAATTTCCATCTCCACTGAGGTTAAAAAAAAAGACTGAATTAGAAACATGTTTCTTCTCCAATTCAGTTTTCTTTAAAACAGAACAGTGGAGTTAAAAATGGCTTGGAGAGAGGGCAAGGAACTATGAATAGCTAGAGCAAAGTCAGCAGTGTTGTAGCATAAAAACATACACTTGAGTTTTAAAATAGAAAATGCATGCTGGGATTTTAGCAAGGAACCATTTATAGCCCTTTTCATTCCCTGTGTAATGGACAGGATGAGGGGAAAAAAGAAAAATAAAACACAAAACAAGGTATGTATTTCATCTAAGCTGTTGTCTAATCATAGAAATTAGAAAGTGCTTTTGGCAGTGAAACTCCTTAAGAAGTCAAAAACTTCCTAAGCTTCCAAAACTCAGTAAGGAGTACAGCTGCAAGAGTGATCCCTTTCTATTAATCAATATTCCACTGGAGTCTTAAATCTGCAACGTAGTGGTATTTTGACAAAATGCTGCCCAGGAACAAAGTATCCAAGTCACATCTTCACTGTGTGTGCACTTCAACAGTCACTTCTACATTACACAGCATGTTTTCCTCTCAGGTAGTATCTTCTGTCTCCTGCTTCTTAATTATTAATTAAGCTCCAGCCATCACCTGCTTAGTTCCTGCAGTGCTAAATTAGGCCATTCTGTTTTATGCAAAGACCTTAATGGTATAAGCATGCTGATCACCAGTCAAAGCTACTTACTAATTGGGGGTTTTTTGCACACCTCATCATTTCATTTACACACATGCACTGAAGAATCTTTTTTAATGGCCCAAATAGTAACATTTTAACCTTCATTTTCTTGTTTTCTTTTCAGCGAGGTAAAGCGTGTGCCTTCCTCAGCCTTGGTGCCTCCCTAGGGCCCAGGGTCTATTTCATGCTTAGTTTGCAGTTTGATGCTCATGTCCTTTCACACAGAATTCACACCTACAGAAACAACAGCATTTGATATTGAAGTAACAGCAACTGAATGGATCATGTCATTAAGCATGGATCCACATCTTGGTAAGATCCCAAGCAAAGTGTGACACCAAGTAGCTTTCATAACTGTCTGCTACGTGTAGCCAATTATGCCCAAAATGACTACACAAGTTCTTTTCTAATCTCTACAGAAATATGTCTTCACCATTGGTCACTCAAAATCTGATCTTTCACATCAGCGCCATCAATGCATTTACACATCTATAAATTACAGCAATTTCCACCATACAGCAAATCATCAGTACTGTTCACGCTTAACTTCCCACATCTAGCGTTTCCAGAGTCATGCTGGTCCTACCATGGGCTACTCCTGCATACACATAAGCCTCAGCCTTTGCATAGAATCAAAGCAGATCATGAGCTGGCATACAGGACAGCGACTGGGATGAAAGGACTGTGTAGTGCACGGTGGGGAGACGTAAATTGTGTGGCATCAGACGCTGCTGCCGTGGGGGAAATAATGGCTCGGTAGGCAGGGTTGAAGGGAGGTGCATGACACAGCAGCATGGAGGACCACAGTCTCCCTCTGGGGCGAAGGAGACACAACACACCTTCAGAATGTGGATGTTAACATTTAGAAACATGTTCTACTCATTTTGTCTGGTCTCCTAAGGAAAAAGGAGAACGTAAATTTCCAAACTGAAGACTAAATTAAATAAATATATTCCTGTAAATGTTAGTGAAACTGGATACATCAACTATACTTAAATTAATTCATTTTTTTCTTCACATCAGAAAAATGCAGAATTCACAGTTGTTCCTACAGTTTTGACTTTAACAAATCACTATTTTTCCATGAAGAGGTTTCTACAGGAAATTCACAACTAGTTGTAGCTAGTATGCCTCAAACACAGCCCTAGAGAGCAGCAGAGGAGTGGCTACCTCATCAACAGCTCACAAGAGAAAACATCTTCTTTACCTGCAGAATTTTATCATGAGACCTTGAAAGAATTTAATGCCTCACTTCTGTAATTACAAAGTTAAAATTTCAGCATGTCACCCTCTGGTGGTTACTAAAAGCAAACAAAAGCAGTGAAACACCTGGGCTTTTTTTAAGCCTTTGAGGACAAAGGGTGGGCCGGGCACACAGTGCTGACCCCAAGACCCTCCTCAGGGGGATGGCCATGCGTCCTGGCAGGGTGCACAAGCATGAAGTCCCTTCCTCCTTGTGTGCTGGTGTAGAGTTGTCACCTCTCCCCAAAACTCAGGGGAAGAAACCACTGGCCAGCACCTGCAGGCACCAGTGCTGCCGCGGGGCAGCAAGGGCCCCTGCTGCTCACCTGCCTGAGGAATTCCTGGAAGCCTCCAGAATTCCGCTGGGAAGCAGCAGGTCCACACAGGAGGGTGGGCACAGCCCTGAGGGCTGTTGGCGGGACTTGGCACGATGTTGTCATGGTGCAGGGCTGGCCATCAGCGACTCTGGGTGGCATGGCCCCATCCCTCAGCGCCATGCCAGGGCCACAGCCACAAACCCTGCAGGTGTTGGCGCTCGCCTCAGGGCACCTGAGGTGTTTGGTGCATCTCGATTTTCACATTTATACAGCCGCCTGGAACTCTGAGGGGAGCCATCCGGGACAGGTTTTGGGACGAGGGGAGGCTGCAGCTGGGGAAGACTCCTCGGGGCTCGGGTGGCACCTCAGGCTATGGGGTAACATCCCCCAACTCATGGTGTCGCACCCAGCGGAGCAGCAGCGAGAAACTAACCACACTGAATGGATGTATTCGACATGCTTCCTTTCATCTCTCCCTGACAAGTTACCGGTTATTCAGCTCTCTCCCTGAGGAGTTACCGGTTATTCAGCTCTCTACCTGAGGAGCTGTTCCCGGCTGGGGCGCGGCGGGGGGGGCAGGGCGGGATTCCTGTCAGCGCTGGGCGCCCCGCGCACGCCCCATCTGCCACCGAAGCCGGCCGCCCCCGCCCAGCGCCGCGCCGCCACCGGGCGGCAGCAGCCCTGGCGTCCCGCAGCCAGGCCGCGGCCCCGGCGGGGCGGCGGAAACGGCCAGCGGGTACGGGGGCGGTGCGGACGGCGGGAGCCGGCATTCGGCGGCGCTCCCAGCCGGAGCGGCGCCGCGCAGCACGGGGTACGGACCCACGGCTGGGCCCGGCAGACGACCGCCGCGCTGAGGGGAGCGGAGGCCGCTCACCCGCGGCCGGGCGGGGCCCCGGCTGCCGCCGGCTCCGCCTCGCTGGGGGAAGGCGAGGAGCAGGGGGCGCAGAGGCGCTCGGCCAGCGGGGATGGCGCAAGGCCGGTGCTTGCGGGCTCTCTGCGGGCAGCGAGGAAAGGCAGGCTGCCACCGCGGCGCTCCTCGCCTCCTGTAGGCCCGCTCACTGCGCAAGGAAACCCACGCACCCCCTCGTTTTGCGGCCTGGCCTCGAAGCAGGCTTGCAGGGGCGTTTAAGCTCGCAGCTCCTGAGCGAACACAGTGAGCCTTTGGGGATTTGGGTCAGGGAGAGCTGGTAAACACTTTACTCAATCCCATTTGTGAATTAAACTAAAGCATGGGCTTAGCATCCATTCTGCAGGTTTAATGAAGTTTTAACTGATGCAGCCTGCCTTTCATTAACTTGGATGAACTTTCTGGAGTGCCCCAGGGTGGGGAACTTCAAAGGGCACTTGGTCGAAGTCACCTGAGAGGCCTCTGGCCGAGCACAAACCACCATCTCCCCACTGCCAGGGTACACCTGGGCCCCTCCGGGCTGGCGGCACGCCAGGGGCTGCTCTCTCCCTTCCCTGCGCGCCGAGAACAAACTCCGCTGGAGCTGCTGAGAGAGACCTAGCCTCGGTGGGCCTCCAGTGAAAACCAGGTGTTGTTCCTGAAAATATGCAAAGTATTACTTAAAGTCTATCTGAAACTTGGGCTGTTTCAACAACCTTGTTACAAAAACAAAGTATTAATTTTTAAAAGCTTGGCACTTGGTACTTGTGAAAGCAGCATTTCCCCTGCCACGAATTTTTCATTTCCATAGGACAGAGGTAACCAAATCTAACAAAGCACATGGAGCAAAGACTCCGAGATTTACCCAGTTATTTGACAGGCAGAGGAATTGCCTCCTTTTGCCTTCTATTTTAATAACGAGCTGCTCTTCTCACTTGCCTGGATTGAACGGGCTGATCTCACCAGTAAGCTATTTTTCCACTCAAGCATCTGCCCAGCCAACTTGAAGCGAGACTGTAATGCCAGGCTGGGTTCTTTTATTGTGTGAGCAGTAATTAAGAGCCCAGGTGTTGCTGCTCTGCACCTGTACAGCCTTATTTTTGTCAGCAGGGCAGGCACTGCTGTAACTGCATCTGGAATGTAACACAGCAGCATTACGTACTGCATCGCTTACTGCATTCTGCTGATGTGACAGTTGCCCGCTTGTAACCTGTAGCCCTGTATCAGACATTGCCACTGTTTGTTAGTTACAGGCCACGTGCTTTGCACTGAGTTTGCAAGGCCTCAGCACTGAGTCATGCCAGGCTTGCTTCAGCTGAACATTTGCTGACCTGCCTGAAAGTTTTCTTTTAACTTGACTTAGCTGTAAAAGCATTTTTTCTTCTGACCAAGTGGTTATAGATGATTTGTTTATACTTTTGCTTATCCTTGTATGCTACCACCGTAGCTGTGTACAGACAGGAGTAACAAGTAGTCGTTCTGGGCAGAATAAGATACTTACAACTAACATAAAGATGTAGTGTGGAGAAATACAGGCCTGGGATGACAGCAGAGGCCTTGAGAGGTGGAGACAGGATGCAGTGGGGAGGAATACAAACACAAGATGACAAACAATGGCACCTTGCCACTGGAGACCCCACAGCTATAAACAAATCAACAATTCTTTTCCATTAAAAAGAAATACAGACCTAGAGTTAGACAAAACCACCTTTTTATGGATAGCAGAACAAAGAACAAGTTTCTAGCACATACAAGATACATGATATATGGTAAATTAGGATATCATGTGGAGTTGCAAACCAGTAATGAAACAGCAAGGTGTGAAAGCCTGTTGGCAAACATAAAAGAAGACTCCAAGTGGATCCCAGAGCAAGAAAGATGCAGCCATCAACATCACATTCCTCCCAGCAAAAGACCCCGTGTGTTGGTGAGCAGCCTTAGCACCCCTACCACTGGACTGAAGTCACCAACCTGAAGATCCCAAGAAGCAGTGGCAGGGTGAGTGTAACGCCAGGGAAGAAGGATAGAAGTTAGGAAGTGTGAGTATAACAGTTTTAACTGTACTGTTATTTTTATTATTATTGCAACTCTTTCTGTAGATAAGTGTTTTTTCTTTTTCTGTAATAGTTAGATCTGGACTAATAATGATTCTTAGATTACACTTAAGATTTCAATTATACTAATAATAAATTCTTGGCTTTCTATATATGCGTTTCCTCTTTCTTCATAAACAAGATTTTGAAGGTAACATGTTTTAAGCCTACTCTACATAGTCACAGTAGTATTCAAAGTGTACTCAGAGTTAGAGATGGAGGATGAAGGTCCTTGCATGTGGAGGAGGTTCCAGACTACAGATCACTTTTCTTGAAGAAAGTACAGCAAAAAAAAAAAAATTCAAGTAGTAAGAAGAGAATTTAGCAAGATTTAAAAGTTGTCATGGTAATGTACTCCTAAATGTAAATTAGTCTATGAATTTAGGCAAATGATACTAAGAGCTGCCAACTGTTTAAGGATTTTTTTTTTTTTGTAAGAAAGATTACAGGTGTTGCAATTATTTTTTTTCATTTATTTGTTTTAAAAAGTATACATTTCTTATTGGCAGATTAGCAGATTATTTGTTGAATTTAACTTACCACATTTATACATTTCTTTGAAAGACTCTCCATGTTCTTGTAAACCAACTCTTTTTACCTCCCCCCTTCTATGGATTTATATTTATATCCTGGGCAAACTTGGCACTCTGTGACATTAGAAAGCACAGCTAAAACTCATACGAGCATTTGGCTTTCCCAGCGGGGAGGGGGCAGGAAAGGAATCAAACAGGTTTTTACAAACATTTCTACTAATTGCAGTAACACCTTTAAAATAAAGGTTATAATTAATTAAATCCTTGACATTGTGATGAACTTTCACGGGAACAAGGTTTCAGACATGTGGAATCCGTTGCAAATGCTGACTAAAAATACCACTCCTTAATAATTAACACAGAGCTGGACTTACACCAGAGCAGTATACATTTCTGCGAGCTGCTCCTTGAATTTGTGTCACTTCCATATGCAATTAAGTTTAGGGAGTCCTGTTTAAAGGCTGACCTTCCTGACTGTGCTAAAGCTCTCACACTTCCTTGGATGGACTCAGAACAAGTGGCATGTGACAGTGCAGGGGTCGAGCTCAGCATTGCCACTTTACGGGGATATAAACTGCTGCTCTCGGCATACAGACTGCCCTGAGCCCTGAGACCAGCATTTCATAGGGTGCGCGGAAGCGTGCCCACAGCTTCAGCTGCCCCCTCACTGATCTCTGTGGCTGGACATCCATCTCACAGCTCCCTCCCTGTCACTCTGAAGAAGCTGCAGGAAGAACAGCATTAAAGAAAGAGCTGAGCTCCCCTGAAAGGCATGTGTGACGTGCCAAGCAGTGAGCAGCAGAAAGGCTGGGTAAGGAGGTCTCTTGCCAGCCTGGTTTCATGTGACCTGAACAGCTCAAGGGGATACGTATGACAACTGAACTGAAGCCATCTCCAGCCATCAGAAGCTGGAACTCTACCCAGGGTCAAAATGTGAGCAAGATCTGCTGCCGTGGCATGTCTGTCTGGCCATGGTATTTGTTTAGTATTTTTGGAAATGCAGTCTGAGTATAGCAGATTATTCAGAGGGGACTCAAACTATTTTTTAAAAAAGAATACAGATTATTTATACAGGGGTTGGTAGGCATGTGGAAGCTGGGAGAAAGCAGGGAGGTGAAGGGAAATCAGAGCTAGAAGAGAGGCAGGAAGGGGATAAATTGGTATATGGTGAGCTCTGGAAAATACATACCAAAAGTATGGTAGAAATGGGAACAGACCCATGCTACCATGCAAGCACATGCAAGGAAATCCTTCCATAGGAAGGAGAGTGCTTTAGCGGTGGGGGTGGAAATGCTCTCCCTGCCCCACGGGGGAGGCAGGGTCTGGCCAGTCTGCCACCCTAGGATTGTCAGCCAGGGACACGACTCTTTAAGCCCAGCTAATCCTGAAGCATAGTGGTGTCTGGGGCACTGCTGCGTAACTGAGGAATTAGGCTCCGAGTAAAGCTGGTCCTGCTGCATGTACACACCAGAGAGTGTATGCGCTGCCACAAACTAACAGTGCAGTAAGGGGCAGGGGGACTGATGCAAAATTTGAGAGACCAGTTCTTGCAGACACCAGAGAGACCTGCCACTACTCTCTCATGCATTGCTGTAAATTTTAGCTGCCTGGAATGCAAAGGCTAATGCTAAGTAGCAAAATGTTCAGAGTGAACAGTTCCCAGTATTGTAAGGCAGCAAGTTCCACAGCTTAATTCTGTACTGTGTTATAATGTACTTCCTTTTGCTTATTTTAAATTCTGTTACCTGGTAATTGCACTGGGCTCCCTCTCATAAGAATGAAGCAGAACTCTGGGAGAAACAGTGATTTCCTATTTACGTTTTCCACAACATATTTGAGTTTTTTGTTCCCAGTCATATACCTCCAGTCATTATTTCTTCTTCAAGCTGATGAATTCTGGGCTATTTAACCTCTTCTCGCTATTCCATGTTGCTGGTTATTCAGGGTATAAAGCAGAAGAAAGGAAGATAAAGATATTTTTTGTATCTGCCTCTGTCTTGCTGTCTCCTAAAATCCATGCTGTATTCAAAATGAGGCAATATCATGGATGCATCCTGTGATATGGAGATAGTTCCTGTTTTCTTCTTATATTTGTTTCCTAATAACGCCTAATGTTACAATTGTCTTTCTGCCCTCTGCTGAAATTGAAGAGTCAGACTTTTTTTTTTTCTCCTGGTGGCAACAGTTAATTTGTAGTCTAACTTGATGTCAGTATAGAGTTATTTTTCCTCACATGCATTTCATTGGGCTTTTCATCATGCCGTCATTCATTAGAGCCTCTGCAGCTCTTTGCGTTCAGCTTTGTATTTGACTATCATGAATAACCAAATACCTGCAGACTGCCAAACACCTGTAGTCCATCACCCTTCCCACCCACCACACTCCCCTTGCCAAGTCAATCATGAACCCATGCATCAGTGCAGCACGCAGCACTCAGCCCACGCTCCTTGGGAGCAGTGTCCTCCTTTCCTGCAGGGATGGGATTGTCATTTCTGCTCAGCTCTTCTCTTCTAAGCCCTTGGATTGAAGATTGTCGGTCCAATAGAGGACTTTTCTCTCTATGTGTAGCTTACAGTCTCTAGGAGGCTTTAGTGAATACTTTGATTTTTTAACAAATTTTTAAAAATGTGTTTAATTTGACAAGTACACCTTATTTTTTTTTTTCCACTAGGAGGGTAATACAGCGCTGGTGTGGATTACTTAGGCTGTGAAATCTCCATCCTTAGAGGTTTTCAAGACTGGGCTAGACAAAGCCAGGGCTGACCTGAACTAGCTTGGTCACCCATCTCACTTTGAGCACAGGTCTGGGCTACACGATTTCCTGAGTTCCTTTCAACCAAGACTTCAATGGTTTTATGTTAACTGTGTCACGCCTGTCTGCTTACTTATGAGCTCCTTAGGAGTTTTAAGAGCAATCCTTACTTACGATTTCTCTTATTATTACAGCAGCCCCAACATTTAGCCAAGTACCTCATCAGCTGCCTCTGCTTTATTATAGCGTGTAATTTCTAGCAATTTCTTTTGGAATGAAGTTAAACTTGCTAGCCTGTGGTTAGTAGGATTATTTCCGGAGCTCTTTTGAAAGCTTGTGGTCACAGTCTTTCCTCTAGTTCCAACTGTAAGTGACATATTATAAACCACAGCCTTCTGCTGAGTTGCTTTAGGGCTCTTGGTCCACACCAGTTGGGCCTGATGGTCACTGATAATCAGCTCTTTTCATTCCTATACAGTTCATGCTTTGACACTGGCACCTCCTTGACACTTTTCCCTCCACCAAGTTTCCAAGAAGTCTATTTTTAATCAATATGCTCTCTGTCTTCAAATCCTTTGCAAACAGTGACAAACTGTAAGAGACTAGAGCACTGTGTGTCTGCCAGAACACTGGTGGTGATGTCTCTTTAGTAAATCTTGTGTTTAAGTAGAAGTGCTGCAAGGAAGCTAACTAAAAACATCCTACATTCATGCACGATCTCTTACATAAAGTTATCTGTGAACTCCAGCAGGTGTGGTGGCTTTTCTTATGTTTCATAATCCATTTAATGCTATGCAGGATACAATTTAACACCTTATTTTCACTTGCCTTTCATAAAATCTCATATTCCCATCCCAAGTCCCACATTGTTACCAACAATCTGTATGTTCAGAAGATCTCCTTTGAACACTTCTGCAGCCTGACCAGAGTGCAGTACCAGTTATGCAGTAACAGGAGCAGTTCCCACCCAGCGTGACTAGAACAGCGTAAACCAGTACGACAGCTTCCGAGTAGCAATGAACTCCTCTGCTCTCCCTGTGCTGCGTCCCCCCGGTAAGGCTCCAGGTACAGAGCTCCTTGCAGAAAGGATGCATTCTAGAGCCAGGCGCGCACACACTTACCTCCTTTGCTCATACACGCATAGCCGGGCAGATCTCAGATCTCCCCCACCACCATGGGGCAGAGCATCACAGAGACAGGACTTCGGACATGCTTCAACAACCCTTCAAGTGCTCTGGAGAGCCACAGAAACTCAGCAAGAGAATTCCTCGGGGCTATGGCCAGCTGCCGGGGAGATCAGAGCAGGCAGAGTCACAACAGGCCCCCAACAGTTACTGTATTTCTACAAAGAGAAAGGAGCCAGCATGAAACCTGCTAGAGGAACACTTGTCACTCTTGAGCTCGGGATCTTGAGGAGCTTGTTTTGGCAAGCTGTATTCAAAGCTGGGTCGTGAATGTTCCCGGGCCTCTTGGGTCTCTCCTTATGAGAGTAAAAAGAGTAAAAGACCTGTAATCTTCCCTTTGTTCCTTTGCAGTTTGATGCTTATGATGATGGTTATTCTGAAACATGGAGAGCAAGAGATTATGGGTTTCACACCTTTCACAGCATCTCGAACAACTAGAGTTACACTCTAGGAAACACCTATTCTTACAATTGGACACCATGGCTGGTGAGTTCACTTCTGAGTAAACCACCTCCTATTTTCTACCGCTACTGTGTGGTACTCTGCAGACCAGCCAGTGCTGGTCCTTACTGTGATGTGAAAATCCACGATCGATAACTTCATGTCTGCTTAGTATTTCTGTGGAACTGGCACTGGAAAGATGGGCCATAAACCAGGTGCCATGAAGCAGCCTGGACCTCAGACTGATGGAAGCAAACCTCAGCATCCTGAAACAGCAGCCATTTTAAAAGAGTCTTTTCAGTAGATCAGGATGAATTTTTTTCCCCCTAGAACAGGAAGAGAATAGAATAAAAGTTTCTTCCTGGTGCTGAAGAACAATTGTTGGATACTTCTGCCCAGCAAGGACTTTTCTCTTGTAAAATCTTATTTTGGTGGTGATATTGAGAAGACATGGGGGAAGAGAGAGGGGATGATGTAAAGAGATTTCTTAGCTGTGTTCTACAATCGTCAACTGCATTCAGTAGAAGAGAGCAAAGCAGCTTCCAAGGAAAGCACTTGGCAGCCCAGTGCCACTGTGGTTCTGGAGCCTGCCATCACGTTTGCAGATGTTATGCTGCGTACCGCCAAACTTAAGGCAGAATACTGACCTTAGCTGTATCTTGCTAAGCTCTCGGTGTTGCAAGCAAGTTGCTTATGGTACAGTAGTGCATGCAATCTTTGTGGCAACTGTTCGTAGGCGACATGTTTTGCAATATGCTGGGAGATAGCGACCTAATCCTAGGCGGCATGCGGTACCACTGGAATCTCATTTGGGAAGTGAAAAGTACTCGCAGGCTAATCGCTAGCCCACTTGGAGCCCCTCAAAGCCCTCAGTGGCATCTTGTTCTTACAAGAAATACTTGACACTGCAGAACACGAAGTGCTGTGCAACCCCACGCCAGGCCCAACGTTGATCCAGCTTCTGATATGTCGTAACTTGCACGATGGGTCATCTTCACCCTGTCAGACCTCTGTGTCTCCGATTTCATCTCCAGGGAAAGCTTGTTAACTAAGGGTATTCTCTGTCCCCACCATTGGTCACAGATGGATAAGAAGTTTCAGCACTAGCACGCTAACAAATACTATTTTCTTTCAAAGTCCGAATCTCTAGAATTCTTACTTAATCCCCAGGACATCAACAATTCCACATGCTCCTGAAATAATCTGACATTTACTGGTGCTGAGGAAACATCATCAATTAAGACAATGACTAAGGCCGTGCAGAACAATCCTGCTTTTCTGGATATCCTTGTCTTACATATGCCCAAAATCCTGTTTGAAAGGGAGACGGTCTCCACCTAAGAGCACATCTGTTTGGGAAGTCAAGCCACATACTCACAAAGTCTAAGTAGAATCTCACATATGTAGCTAGTGAAATCCAAGTTCACAGAACTCCTTCGGGTCTTTCGGTTTTATCATTTCCAACATCTTAGTGCAATGATTTTTTTGCTAGACCCAGGAAAGAAAGTATATTCCAACAGTGCCACGCGCTCCTCTCGCTGGGATGATGCTAGCGACGGCTCAGCAAATAGGTGGGTTTTGAATTCAGGCCCAGGAAACACAGAGTGGGGCTCCAGTATCAGCAAAACCTGGCGTTCAGCAGAAACAGCCTGAGCAGGTACCTGCCCCCACTTCATCTTATACTTTTCCTCTGTGAACAGCTTGAGCTCCTGGGCCAGAGCCTGAGACGGCCACTTGCAGTGACCTCAGCAAAACCCCTGTAAACCCGCCAGCTTCTTCAGATGTATTTGGTGTCACGCCCCTGCTGACTGGATTTCAAGTGCATAGGCTTGGCCACATGGGCCTCCCCAAGCCAACCTCCTCTAGGTCTGATATCGTGCTCACATTGACTTAGGACGACTTTTGGTCTTGCTGAGGACTAGGCACGTACTGAGCATTTGCTGAGGGTTTCTCCCAGAAAAAGGTATATAGACTGAGCTCAGCTTTAAAGAACATCAGCATAATGCAGGACAGACTAAGGTTAACAGCGTCAGGCTTTGAATTCAGCATTTTGAAAACTGTGTCCAGTGAAAATCCTCAGAGAAGGGTAGGATTGTGTAGACAGCTGTGGTTCAGGACCCACTTCATTTGGTCCCAGCTAGCAAAGTTCAAAACCCAAAGCACATTCTTAGTGATTTTCATAAGATGTAAAAAAGTTGAAGCTATATTATGTACGTTAATCAAACAGCACAAACCAGCTCTCCTGAAAACTTCTGAATGCTAATCGTGAGTGTTAAATCAAATTACAGTTGCGGTATATTTCATCTCTGTATAAACCTTTTAACACTGTATAACAACACTAGGATAGCCATGTATTTATGTCTTATTGTGGGGAACATAAAAATTGATTTAGTACTCTCAACAGAATGATTTTTTTATTTACAGCCTTAGACTGGACGTATAATAGACTAGCAAATCATTCTAGAGTACTGGTTTGTCCCAGCAATTTTAATTGATGTTCTACAGGAATACATCAGTGACATTCGAAGTCCTAGATGACACTTGGTTTTGTCTCACATTTGAAATGATACTTGAAGAACCATTATAGCCTACACCAAATAAAGAAGGAGGAAATTTTATGATTACCTGGGATAAAATAGCTACAAATTTGTTCTTGCAAAATCCTCAATAAGAACCTCATTGTAATCTGAGATATCACAAATAAAAAATGTTGTTTTGCAAGATGAAGCTCCATTTTAAAACTGGAGGTGTGATATGCATGAATATACTCAGCATACAAATTCCAATCGGATTTTTCCATTAGGAAGATTAAATTTTTCTTATTAAAAATTTATCGCCAGGTTTTAAAAATAGTTAGGGCAAAGGAGACTACAAACAATAATTGCATCACTTCTATTTAATTCACAACGGTCCATTTCTGCTGCTAATTTCATTATAGCACTTTAACCTAGACAAACACGATGGCATTTTTAATTTGGATAAGCTAGCTTTGCCTTAAAACTCCTTGTTGAACAAAGACAAAAAGATCAAAATATGAGCCAGCAAAATGACACCAGATGTTACACAGCAGTTTATATAACACATTACTAAACTACTTTTTGAGGCTCAGTCACCTGAATATCAACCTTTTGAACCTAGAGTAAAGCTGTGACACAAAGTGATCTTACTGCAAGTTTTCCTTATGGTTTGTACTTAAATTCCATTCAAACAGAGACTATAAATTAAATGGCAGACCAGAAAGCAACATAGGCTGGATATTTTAAAACTTTTTGCCCCAGAAACGCTTTCAAGACCCATATGTTTGGGATAAGAGGCCAACGACACATCCATGAAAAAACCCCCAAGTACCACAACTTCGGGATCGTTCCCAGAGGCAGTAAGGTGTGTGCGTAGCTCCTGAATGGTCTCATTTGATGCAAAAGCAACTCCTTTCTTTCCTTTCTCATTCCAACTTCTGCAGAAATGCCCTGCACCTTGATTTTCATGCATTAGGTACTGGTAACAGCAGAGAAACAGAATAACAATATATACAGATATTGTGTGTGTGTGTGTGTGTGTGCGCGTGCACACATACATATATTCCCACGAACTTTTCATCAAGGTTTGCTTTGCACCAAGTAGAATACTGTAATGCAGAAGGAAACCAAACAGCAGCAGCTGTCACTAGGACCCATATCACAGCTGCATTCACAAGTCCTTCTCCCATCAAACAGGCTAGTTAAATAAACCTTTCTTGCCTAGGAAGGTTGGACCAGATGATCCTTAAGGTCTCTTCCAACCTGGCATTCTATGATTCTATGATTAAATACATTTTCTTTGGTCAACTACTGGCTGGAAAAAAGTAAAATTATTTCTAGTATCTGTGTGTGTGTGTTTTTAATTTCCTTCAAATTGTAGCCCTTGTAACTTTTCTCAAGTTTTGGTTTCTATTGATTAAACATCAGTGACTTTGAAGAAGAAAACAATGCAAGATAAGAACCTGTTGAAGAAGTCTGGTTTGGGTCTTTAACAGAAATATTTAACCAGGTGATAAATATTCATCTCCACAATTAAACATAAACTCTTTGGTGTACCTTTGACTCCAATCTTTCTCCTGGTAGAACATCCTCTTTTCAGTGTCTCTATTCCTTATTTTCAGTGGTGGCAATACATTTAATCCTCTTCAGAGGGTAAAGTGACAGCTAGAAAGTCCAGGGAAAAGAGCAACACACACACACAATTACTCCTCACTCACTCACCCAACACTGAACTGTTGTTCTAGGACACAATCTCAGGGCCAGCTTTACAGGTGGAACGAAAATCATTTAATCCACTCCACACTCCTGGTTAACACTCTTCCTCCCCACTTTTAAAAAAATCAAACGCAGAGACACAATTAAATCTTCTGTTGTAATACAGGAATATTAAAAGAATTCCCACACGAATCAGTAAATCTAAATAAAATTCCTGTTATTCTTCCCTTTATTCCAAAGAGAGTCCTCTTTTCCATATCACCTAATTTTACCCTGCAAAAGTTTACCCTACTATTAATATTTATCCAACAACGAACCTTCCTCTAAATAACTATGGATCACCTAGGACATAGGAGAATTTTCAGTCTATGCAGTGGGCATAAAAGAAAATAGGTACTACTGTCTGAATAACTCTTTTTATTATTTAGTAGTCTAGCTTTCCACACATCTCGCATCTTTGGCCTTTACTCCTCTAAGCTGATGAAATGGAAGTTCAACAGGTAGTAGCAAAAGTTGGGGGTTAGGAGACTTAGAGATAGTTTGGAAGACAGGAGGTGAAAGATATTAAACACATCTGTCTTTCAAACTTGAGGCAGTCTCTAGCACAGTTCACTTTCCTCCCAGTGAGGACTGCTTTTTCCCGGGCTCCTGACAACACCCCCTGCATCACCGGAGAGCGCCTGTTGTCACGCACAGACATATCGTACCAAGCACAGCAACCTGAGGCTGCACCTATAGCTGCAAATTAAGTTCAGTTTTCACAGTGGGAATAAGGATCCTTGTGGCATTAGTAAATCAATCTACCTTTGGATAAGCACTTCAAGCAGTTGCATTATTTATAACGGTTTCACTTTCATTTACAGTAAGACTATCTGCACCTACTGATGCTGCAAACGTCTTAATAAATTACAGTCCCTTAGACAGGGGACCTTTAGGGAAGGTAAAAAACAGAGTATGTATGAATGGCTTCTGTTCCACGTAGCTAAAATAATCCAGTAGTGTCCTTCACCCAAAGACGAATTAACATATTACACAGAGGAGAAGCAGCAGCATCAAGAATAACATTGGCCTCGTTTTGAAAACACCTGGCTAGCAGCATTCAGGGCAAATTCCAATCTCATTATCTTCAAAAACCCAATTAACGAGCCGTCCTATAAGGAAGGCTTGATGCAGAAGAATGGCAGCTACTTAAGTCCTCTTTTATCTTTTGAACTCATATATATATATTTGTTTTCCTTGCCATTTAAACAAGGAAAGTACCACAACAATGGAAAAAAAACCCAACAACTTTACTGAAAAAGCCATGTGGGCTTGCCTGGTAACAGCCCCAGCTAACCAAGTATGCTTGGACTTCTGCTTACTCGAAGGAGGAATTATTGATGTCTAGAAAGGAAAAGCGAGGGAGGACAGAATACTCGCTAATGCATCTGACACCAAAAACATCTTTATCAATTCAGTGAGGTACCTGAGCCCAAAAACATGGTTAAAAGCAAGAACCTGTTAGAATATTCTGTTACAGAAAAAGTTAAAAAATGTAACACCCTAAAATTGGTATGAGAATTGCCACTATCTTCTTGTCCACCCAGAAGCGGCCAGGCAGCGATTATTCTGTTTGCTAGCAGAACCGCGCTACTCCAGCTGCGCACTTGGCACAGATGCTCGGCTCAGGGGGAAGAATGAGGCTTTTGTACCTTTGTGATTGCTGTCCAATCTTCTGCTCAGCGAGACTCAATCTGCTGACAGCACAAAACCAACTCCAGCAGGCCAGCTTGAGACATCATCTGCACCACTACTACCTGCTTTTACATTAAGCTTCCGATAACTCAGTGCTGCACAGATCATGTCAGATCACTTTTGTTATTACGCAAATCATGCATTTTAAAACAGCCTGAAAGCGAAATGATCTATGTGAAAGGCTATGACTCCCAAATCTTCCATAGAAGCTTCACAATTGTCCTGTTCATCTGAAAATGCTGCTGTCACCTCAAAGCATCCACACATAATGCTTCCATTACATATCTACGAACAAAATAACCAAGAAGAAATACTTTTACCAGATGTTATGATTTTTTTTGGAAAACATTTGCTTACATAAAGCTGTATTTGCCTCCTACAGTGCCACGTACTAATAACATAGTGCCCCATATTTCAAACTCCAGTAACATCCCTTTACAGCACAGAAATAAAGTTACATTACGCTGATGCTTGTTCAAGTGGCAAGAGATGACACATCACATTCAATTCGCTTTACAGCTCATGAATTATTGCATATCGTACCTGTTTCTAGTTGTATCAATTAAGAAAAAAATCCATGGGAGAAAATCCATCTGAAATTCATTCAATAAAGAAAGAGCAGTTCTCACGGTAATTTTCTCATTTTTCATTGAAGAAAGAAGCCATTAACATCCCCCATGATGTGAAAAGTATCGCTGTAACAAGAACTGCCCCATTTCCCCTATGCTTTAGCATAGTTTTGTTATTCTAACTACAGCTCGTCAGAGTTGTTACATGCCCCTTCAGCTGAACGATCGATAGCAACTTACGATCAATAGCAGCTTGCGTGGAGAACTCCAAAATGCATTGAGAGATTGAGTACATCATCTCCAGAAAATTTCAAGCCTTAGTTGGTTTGACTGACCACAGCCTTAGGTCCAGGCACTGAATTCTGTTTTCCCAACACGCCAGTGAAAAACGAAGCGCTACCTTCAGGATGCTCCTCTATTATTTTTTTTCCTCCTCCTTTTTTTTTCCTTTGAACAATTTACCTGACACTGCCTTCTTTCTGCAATCACTCAGAGGAGTGTTTTATTACATGTTAAAAGACAAGATATGTATTGAAAGTAGCAATTTTATTTGAGTTAAAATTATTTACAAAAACCCAAAGACATACTTCATGAAACTGGTACAAACTATTTTTCCTGCCGTTGGCTTTTGCTCCAAAGATCACAGCTGAGAAATACTGTATAAAATAAAAATAGGATTGGATTCAGAAAAGTACTCTACTGTTCTAATTTCCAATTGAGAGTATTTACACAAATATTTACAATGGAAAAAAAGTTACTTTAAAACTTTAATTTGCAAGTTGGCCTCAAGTACCCTTTAATGCAGAGTTATTTGAGGGTCTAACACACAAAAATGCACTGCAGTTCACAGGGTGATTTCTCCCCCCACCCTCAAAAAAAAAAATCTGCGTTTGTCAGTGCTTGACAATTAGTTACATTTAAAAAAAACTGTTAAACACTGAGGTAAATCAATTCCCAATCAATTACCAGTGTAACAAAGAAAGGTAGTTGTCCCTGCTTTCCCCCATCATCACGTCTGTATTTTATTTTCTCTTGCCATCTCTCCACAGAAAACTAAATAATCAATTTGAAATCCCATTATAAGTGACAATCTCAAAAATCAGAAAACTGGATGGGCAAAACGTTCAATTATTTCTTCCTGATGTAGATCATTTACAGACAGCTTCTCTTTCTCTCTCTCAATACTGAGGTGTTTTTCTCCAACAAAGGGGAACACAACCTCAAAAACTTTTCTAAGTTACACTGATACACTAAGTTTTAGAAGGTGATGAGAGAAAACGCAAAAAAGTATGACCAACATAGGATTTTTGCCGCTAATCAGTTACTTCCTTACAGAATTCCCAACAATCTGCATTATCAAAAATAGGAAGACATAGAAGGCAGCCACTGTATGTAAAAAATTTACAGCTGGCACTGATACAAAAGCACGAGTTCTTAACTTTATACATGGAGATAACACAAGATCTAAAAGCAGGTTAGATTTCCTGTTATTTCCCCCTCATTATACATAGAACTAATATTTTTATGGCTTCAAGTTTTACAAATTCAATGGAATAACATGATGTAACTACCTATACAGGTATTTAAAAATGTCGATGAAGCAGATCTCAGAACAGTCTGCAAATATTCAAGACCAGCTTAATAAAAATAATTACCAATTCTGTTGGTCTGAATAATGAGTGCAAGAAAAAAATCGTTAAAAAAAGTCATGTATTTTCTGGGATTCTTTGTTCCACTTAAGTCTTCAAACACAATGCTTTGCTGTGAACTAGACCTCAGACTGAACAAAATCTTAGCTATATCAGCAAATTTAAGGCTTTGTGTTGTATGCATTTAAACTCTGTCATACTACAGAAGAATGAAATAGAAAGATTATGTCAGCTGGAAACATTAATCCCCATTGGTGTTTTAGCTTCTTTAAAATTCTTTCCCCTAAAACATCCAAATTCTTTGTACTGAGCATTATAAAATACATCTTGAGTGCTTCCTTGAAACAAATTAAAACAGCATTTCAAAGTTTTTGCTTATTAGAAGTGTAAACTACCCTGGGATTGAGTATCTTTTTTTTTTTCTTTTTTCTTTTTTTTAAACAGGGCACAACTTTTTACAGTTACTCTTTCTTTTGTGGATAACATACCCTCAAATGGCTTTGTGTGTTTATGGGTTTGCATGCTTCTTGGAACTACAAAGTGTTATGGTCTATCAGTTTACAGTACATGGGCCATGACAGTTTTAGAACTGAGAAATAGTTCAACAACCTAATTTCAATCAAAACAGTATAAAAAATAAACTATCCAATCCTCGCCTCTTTGGATTCCAACAAATTTTAAATATAGACAGTAGTTAAAATCACAAAAGTATTTAAAAATTTATATTTTATGATTTTGGAATAATCTAGTAATAAAAAAGCAAGAGCAAATTAAACTCAAATAGGAGCGGTGCTGCTGTCCAGAACTTCTTTATTAGAACATTTGTTTGATACCTCAGTAGCTAAGCTGCCTTTGCACCTGGCTGGCATGAAACAGTGGCTCAACAGTAAACAGCAGTTGCACTATCAGCAGCAAGTTTTTCCCCTTGAAACTTCTCACGAACAAAGCAAGAAAAAAAGATAGGGAGGGTAAACCCTGCCAAAAAATATTTAAATACTGCACTGCATCATAAACAGCATGGTTTCTTTATTTATTTTCCTCAGAACCTTTTTCCCCTCATTTTTGATAGTTGCAGATTGATGTAGTAACTGTCTTTTAGAAAATGCTGAATGCATGGTTAAGAGACCAGGTAGCCTTAAAAATCCGAACACGAATGACACAGATGAATGCTCTTGGTATATCCTTCAAGGACTTCTTTCATGACTTCTTCTTTTGTCTAAGGGTAGCTCCAGCATTAGAGTGCCTGCAGCGGAAGTTAAGTATCTAGCAGTGTTCCAAGTATTCAATCACCCTAGAGATAGATTTCTGGCCTGTTGTTCCAACAGCACACTGGAAAATGTAATAGAAAACAGAAGTAACAAACAAGCATTTGTAATACCTCTTTAAAATATTTGAGAGCTATGCTCATTTCACAATTTTAGTATTTAGAATTACGTATCAGTAAAAGCAATTAGGTTCAGGCAGAGGATTCAAAAGTGTTTTCCTGACCAGTCGCAATCAAATGGAATGAAAGTAGCTTCATTCCATTTACTACCAAAATAATGACAGACAAATGGGTCTTTGGTATTTAAAACCAGAAAATCATCCCGTGCTTTTCTAAAGGCACAAACTGAAAAATGCCAAATGCTTCTAAAAAATGTATGGACTATTAACAGAAAACACAATTACAAAAGTATCTACATAAAACAATTTAAAATATATATTACTTACAGTAAGATTCATAAAACTGAGAAATTTTTTGAGCATTTCAGTCATTATCGAGAAGTCCCCTTCAGGTAAGTACTCCCTCACAGTAGTCACGTTGATCTAAGAAATAAAACAATCTAGTTTAATTTGGGAAATATTTTTCCAACACACAACTATATTACTCTGCGTGTGAGATGCAATAAAACAAGTATATTCATAGCATTATTAAGAGGGCTTTCGCTGTCATCTCTATGATTTAAGTCTCTTTTAAGCAATACTCTCATGTTTCTGGTGTTTATGTTTCCAGGAAACAACAATTGCTAAATGGGGTGGGGTTTTTTGTTTGTTTTCTTTTTGTTTGTCTTTTTTTTTTTTGGTGGTGGTGTTCATTAAAGACCATTACCACCATCAGACCTCCCCAGGACCTACAAGATTATCAAGAAGTAAAAACCCCAGCAGATTACTGTCCTGACATGGAGAGAATCTCCCTTTATAATTGGTAAAGGTTGAGAATTATTGAACTTATTGTCAGTATCACTCCAAACACTAAAATTGTATGGAAGCTAAGCAGTCAAAAGGTACAGAACAGCATGTTAAAGACCATTTCTGCCATCATGGTAAATTTAGACAAGCCCGAAGGCAGGTCTGAACCTCATTTTCATTTGAGCATATATTTGACAGGAGAGTTTATGAAGTTCTCAGCCGTTAGAGTTTTTAAGTTTTAGCTTCAGCTTTCTATTATGTATTTCCAATCTGAGGCAATCATCTTCACCTAATATGGATACACACAATTTCATGTAAGTTCAAGGGAGGAAAAAATAAAGCAGACTGATAAAGAATAAACAAGTCTGATGTTAACTTGCTTATTGAAACTACTGAAAAATAAAGCAAGCTTTTATAATTATAGAACAGGCGAGCTAATTGTCCTTTGCCTTTCCAAAGTAAGTTCATTTGTTGGCTAAGACTAACAGTGAAGGGGAGAGAGTTAAATACTCAATTCCAATTGTTTTTGATAAACATACTGATGTTCAGAAAATTTGGGTTGGATGAAATACTTCTGGCAGCTTTTCACAAAACTATATACATCAGTGTAGCTTCATCAATGTACTAGCTCACATTGAACCCTAATTTACTAAAACCATTTCAATACTGCAAATTATTCATTCACAAAAAATTGTATTGGACTTAAGAGCGAGTTATTGACTTATTCCCTTACTGGACTCTCTTGGCAGAGACAGCCTAGAAGCAATGCTGTGTACGAGGCCACAATGCAGTCTTCCATGTGCTTCCCAGCATGCTGAAGAGCTGTAAAGAGAGACAACCGAGTGTATTGTATTCTCTAAGCAGCTGGTATCTTTTACTGCTTCAAATACAATCCTTCATTATCACTTTTCACAATTCTTTTTTCTCAAACAAAATAAGCTTCTGGACTGAGACTTCAGAGGCAAGAATCAGACAAACTCCGTACTTACTAACTCAGCAGCACATTCTTGAACAGAAAAAGGGGTGTTCATTCGCTTTCAACTCATTACATTGTATAGTATTTTATTAATTGCCATTTTAATGTGCAAACCGTATGCTTAACACACCAAAATACAAATAAAAATGTTTCATGGGATACTGTAAGCCAGTAAGACTTCCACCAAAAGAAGTTTATTGTATTAAGGGTAATAAGATATAGCATTTTTTGCTAGTGACTCAGCATTTTTGGGCAAACCACAAATAGCTGCACCCACCAGTTGATGGAGCTACGAAAAGGAGGAAGGGTATAAAGCAAGGTTGGAGAAAGTAATATACCGCACCTATTATTAGAAGATTAAAACACTATTGGACGATTAAACAAGAAGGACTGATGTTTCAGACCTGATACGTTTTCCATAGACAAACTACATAACTCAGCTTAGAGACGCTCAAATTCTTGGAACAAACTACCAAAGATGCAGCACATCAAGGCATTACACAGGTACCTGAGATACCACTGATGGAGTGAGAACTCAGATACAAAGAAGATGGGGACAGAAGAAGCATATGTACAAATAGGGAGGGGAGGAAAAAACCCTAAAAGTAGCATGAAACAAGAACAATTCCTGATGCCCTGGAAAACAAAATTAAGGCAGGTAACTTTCAAGGACTGTTTCAGAAGAACAAGATAAAGGCCGAAAAGCCATCCCTTCCAGAGTATTTCTTACACAGAACGTCCCTAAAAAGGTTTGGTGTTTTTTGTGTGGGGTTTTTTGGTTTTGTTGTGCGTTTTTTCGTTTGGTTGGTTTTTTTTAAGAAGGAACGGATAGAAGGTACTATTAAGAAAATAGAAAGTAGCATAACTTCTTCCACTTCTCATGCTTCAGCTCCAGCTGCTCCTACTTATGATCTGAAACAGTTTCACCTGGGGGGTACGCTGAGGAAATCTCAGCCCAAGAGACTGCATGTAGATAGGAAGCAGAGGACAAGGTGGGAATTTATGCAATCACAGAGCTCTGCCTTTTCTGAACTCATTGCAACCAGACAATGTACCTTTATTAAGATCAAGTTCTTCATCATCTTCTTCCTTCTTATCTTTCTCTTCAGTACTATCTGGCTTTTCTGTGGAGACCCACTGTATCTCCCCGCTTGTCTCTTGCCATTCCCCACTCTTATCATGCTGAGCAGTAGGAGCTTCTTTAATCAACTCGTCTGTCTGGCTCTCGGCCAGCTGTGCCGCTCGCTCACGCTCAAGAAATAGCTAATGGGGAAAATTTCAGGAGGATTTCTGTTATAAATTAAACCCTAAACACACTGAATTAATACTTGAAAGTTTATTTCCCCTACACAATTCACCCCTTAATACAGTTAGTCTTCAATACTTTTCTTAACAATAGCCTTTTCTTCTTCAAAGGAAAAATATAATTTACCCCAACACTAACGCTCTGCTCTACAGACAAGGCCTCCCTCCCTCCCTCCCCAGTGCTGCACCAGTTGGCAGGCTCCTCTTGGGCACTGTAAATGTTTAATCGTTGTCTTTGAGGCACAGCTTGAGGACTAAAAGTTGCCATGTTTTCCTGCCCCTTTTTGTTCTCTGCCAATCCTCATTTTCATTTCATGCTAGCTGTCCCCTCTTTGCTCTCTTAGCTTACGTAAAAAGCAAAAATTTGAAAGAGTAATTTAAAATGACTTATCAAGGATGTGACTGAACCAGCAATCTCATACTGTGCACTTATATCTTGCGAATTACTTCCCAAACCATACAAGCACCAGTTTTAAATACTGCTTTGCAGAGCTGTATATTAAGATATTTAATATTATTATTTTTATTGTTCATTTTTTTGGTCTGCTGCTGGACAGTTATTTCACATAGTTAAATAGAAGAACTGCTAAAAGCATCCATAAAATTATCACCATTGAAATAAAAAGGCTGTAATTTCCTTTCAATTCTTTTATTTTAGTTTGCACGGCGGAACTCATTCACCAAAATTATTGGTGGATTTCTTTTTTTTTTTAACAAGTTAGTCAATACAACATTTAAGAATGCCGTTTCACATCCATAATCATTACATCCATATTTTATTGCTCTTATAAAGCATGATACTTAATCTTTTTTAATTTAAAGTTGCAAACTCCCAAAAAGTTAGTACTTAAAAAATAATCTATAGAAGCAAAGTATGTAAGACAAGAGTAGCTTACAATTTTTACAGCTGGTTTAAAACAATACTAGAAGTAGACCGTTTAGGAACAAGAAAACTAGAAATAAACTGTATAGGAACAAGAAAGCTTTATGGAGCATGAGAGCAGCCTTTGGATGGCTGTAATAATGATAGCCCTGTCTTTTACCAGGAAAGCTGTTTCTGTAATGGACAGTACTGAAAAAGTCAAAGTTGTGAGCAGCACCCCTCCTCCCCCACTATGCTGTATTACTCAAAATACTAAGCAGAAAAAAATTCTGACAAATGTTCAGTGCTGAGTTCTCCCTTCCCCCTTGACAGTCTGATAATGAGAAATGGTAACTACTACAGGAAAAACACATTTCTTACCTGCACTAAAGCCTGAACAGCATCAATCTGTCCAGTTATCTTTAGGCTATCATCTCCTTCTCCCGTACAGAATGAGTCAAAAGAACATGACGTTTCCATATTGACAAGGCAGTGCCTATTCCGAGCACTGTATTCTACTAGATTGATCAACAGACCCAATCCCTGCAAGAATTGGAGAGTCGAAGAGTTACACACACTAAAAAAGGACAATTTAGCAAAAAAAAATCTATGCAGATAAATGGCTTCTTTAGGCCTTATCTTTCTGAGGACACATAACTTAGTAACACACCTTTATGAAATAGTTTAACAGACAGAGGGATCAAGATTTAAAGAAATATGAGGCAAAACTGAGATCCCTGAATACTAGAACTTGTATGCGGGAATCTCTGTTTTTCCAATTCTGAACATGAATAGATTTTTAAAGATGAGATTTCACTTATAGACTAGGGATTCAGGTGTCCAATGTTCAGCTTATATTCTTAAAAGACTCTTCACATACACAATTTCACTGTTGCTATTTAGGCCACACAGACCCATTTTACATAAACTGAGGTACATTTCACAAAACCTTTATCTCAAAGAGTAACATCGACCATATTTCTAAAGTTGAAAAGATATTTGAAAACTAGATAATTCAGACTCATTTAGTTAAATCTCTTTGTTCATCTAGCAGTGCACTTTTTCCCACCAAACGCAGGGAACATGGTTAGAGCTCAAAACCACTAAATCCTTACAGAAACCTTCTTTAAGTACCTCACTAAGTATACATATGGTCAATGAAAACTGGAGAGGCTGCTCCTTAATTTGGAACCAAAGTCGTCAAATGCACAAGAAGGGGCAAATCATTTTATGTTAATGTAACAAATACAACAGCTTACCAGCACCCGAATATCAAATCTCTGTTCTTGAGGTAGGAACTTTGGAACCTGAAGCACACAATTCATAGCTGTGCCTATCAGACCATCTTGTTCACCTGTTTTTGTACTACCCCATTCTGTAAAGAAAAAGAGTTGAGAGGCTCAATTTTGAAAATACTCAATTTCATAATCATAAGCAGATTGATAAAAACCTTTTGGCCCTAAAGACAAATGGGACTCTCTTAGCCAAAGCATGCATCTTAACACTTAATACTTGCAATTACTCATCCTATTTGCAAAGAGAAATTACTGATTACTGTAAAGCAAGCGTCTACCATACATAACTGCTTTATTGCATTGTACATGGAAAAACCATAATCAGTATAAGAAAAGTGGTTTACATTAATGTTTTATTTGATGCTTTAACACAAAACATGCAAAATTTTGTTTGTTTGTTTTACCGTTATCATTTGTCAGGTTGAGCAAGACACCAATGATGGCCCTCATACAGTCTTCCACTGCTTTACCCACATGATTAGTTACATTCTGGTGAGGCAGAGGCTTATTGTCTGGTAAACAGATACTGTCTTCAGCACGATTATATCGCTGGATTAACTCCTCACAATGCTGCAGTGCTCTGCCGGGAGAAGATGCAGAACAAAATTACCTCCACAACATACGGGACATTCCACCTTTATACTCGTTTCACCAGGAAAAACCTCAAGTACAGAGCTTATGCAGAATTTTTCTGATGCCCGGTCTGTAGGGAGAGATAATAAACTTACCACCTATAAAATCTTTTATAAGCTCAACTGAAATTGTGAAAACAAAAACCAGGAAAGCTTTGTGGCTTAGAGCTTTATCAGCTTGAGATTTCAAGAGCAAAAGTTAATTTTTCTTTCCAATTTCATCACATAGTCTTACAAAAGGTATCTCCTCTCCCTACAAACCCAGCCTCTCATATCATCTGACCATCAAGGCACAACATCATTCTAACAGTGTTATCTCCATGTTCTCTTGTTCTGTCCTCACAGCTACTTCCATTCTGTAAGAAATAAATAAATGACGACTTCCTAGCAGTAAAATCTTAATCTCATAACACTACTGGACCACAGGCATTATTCTACTGCATGACATTAGTTTGATGTTAAACTGACAACACTGATTTCAATTACAAACAAAACTAAAAATGTCACAAATATATATTGGTCTAAATAGCAAAGTAAACTGTGGCGCCTTTTTTTTTTTTTTAATTTAAAGAAATACTCAAAATATCTAACCTACAACCATGAAATTATGTTTCCAATGAGGTCTGCAGAGTCAAATTTTCAGCTTAATTTGTTCTCTTATGAAGAGCAGTACAAGAGGGATGCAATCTCTGCCAGTCAGCTGAGACCTCACCCAGATTGGTAAATGGGTTAGAGGTGTTTATACAAGCATCTTTGCCAGGGAGAACAGCAAAGAACAGAATTTCACTATTCTAATTCTTAGTTACACTGTCAATTCTGTTATGCTCCATTTCAGTAAACACTTAAGCATAATGAAAACACCATAAATAGATGAAGCTTCCCAATTGCCCTCTTCTGTCTTCATATTAACTTGGTACAGAAGGAGCTGAATCCACAGTTTGCAGCTTTTACAGAACCAACAATAGCAGCACTACGTATTGGTAGAACTCAGGTAGTTACCCACACCCTCACCTAAATTAACTTTAGCATTTCTTAGTGAAAAGCAACAGTGGGAAGCATGTTTCCCCCCCCCCCCCCCCCAATCTCCTGGCATAACAAATTTATTTTTTGCCCTACCACGTGCAGTGCTCTGTAAAAATGTCTTTTTGTTACAACTTACTTAGCTGAGGAAACTATGAGTTGCGAGTCTTTGTATGCTATCAGATAGCTCTGATTTTCTGGATTATGCACAGTTACCTAAAAAGGGGAAGAGAAAGTAATATTAAAAATGGGACTTTTTTTCCTTGAAAGAGAAGCATTCCCTTCCACTCCCACCCCACTTTATTCAGATCCACATTTCTTGGTTATTATCCAGTGTAAACTCTCACTTATCATTGTCCAATATTTTCTTGGAGTTTTCACCTTGTAATTAATCACACAAAATTGTAGCACTGAAGATAAAACCATCTTCCCTGATACAGTAAGTACAGAAACCGTGTGGCAGAACATTCTGCCACAGAACCCTGAATCTATATCCTGGGACTACAGTGCCCCAAGTGTGTATGTATAGATGCATATGTAAATATATATAAAAAAATAACACAGAATACAATTACATATGTAATGTTATTTTTAGGACTTGACATCGGCTCCACTTCTGAGAGCTTATTATGCATTCAACCATAAAAATCAAGTTTTTCCTTGATTCCCTTGACTGAAATTTAGAATCAATTTTCAGAAACAGTAAAAGTTCTTCTCTTAAATTTGAGTGATTTGGTGTGTTGATTTTTGTCATCTCTGCCAAGTTCCTAAGGATCTTACTACATCGCAAATCACCCTTAAGTTCAAATTTGCATATTCTACCACTAAACAAGGCTCTTCTACTCTTGCTTGGCAATTCCATCTCTCAAATATAAAAGTAGAAATTGGATCTGAAAATTTTTTTCTCACTGTTCAGAAGGCAGGTAAAGAGCTAGGTGCCATTAATTTTTAAGTATGCACCCTTGAATTAGTGCTTCAGCAGTTGTTCATCTTTCTCAGTTTTTAGCTTACTTTTACACAATCTTTGAGCCTGTCCTTCTGTTTTAGTGAAGAAAACAAGTTACTGCTGTAGCTATTTGCCCTCTGCCTTGGGTTTAAGGTGTTTATTAAGATTCATTGACCTGTACTCTGAACCTGAACGCTGCTTTCTGATTCGTAGAGATGTACCGCTAAAACATCACAACGATCTTCTGCTTGCTTACCGTATCACAATACAAAAAGAGTAACACTAGTAACAAATATGAAACTCAACAAAACAAGGTGCTGTAGAGAAGCATATGCTCACAATTCTTGTCAATTAAGCTCTACAGAAGTACCATGTGTTTTAATTCTGTTCAAAGTTCTTATCAAAAAATATTTGCCATCTCAATATACACACTCAACTGATTACAGGACTAGTTAAGACTTTCAGGGAAGTTCTCTCTTTCAGTGCTTAGCCAGCTGATGTTTGAAAGTAGAAATTCTTAAAATATACATTGATTTATTGCTTCTAAGAAAATACTGCTTCTATAATGATGCGTTATTACTAGACACACACTAGAGGGTCAAACTCATGCCTCGAAAACAACATCCATAAACAGCAGCTTTTTGTAGGAACTTAAGGAAAAGCCTCATGCTATATTCAGTTATTCTTACCAAAAATAAACTTGCAATGCTGTATATACATACAGAATGGTAAAAGACATTTTCAGACAAACATTCCAGGAACACTGATAAACATCAGAAAGTTAATATCTTCTTTAAAAAATAATCAACTTCATAGTGTTCTTATGTAACTATATATTGAACAAATGTAACATTGAAAAGGTCTGACCGAGAAAAAGCGGTTTTCAGAAATGCAACGCATCAGCTCATACTCACACTTTCTAAGACCCGTAAACATCTTTCTGCACCCCATAACGAAGCAACCAATTTCTCTTCATTTTCATCACTGCTTAGGTGATCCACACATTCTTTAACTAAACAACAAAAAAGTTGTTTTCCATTATCAGTAAGAGGTCTTCAAAAGCCAAGTGTACAAACTAACTAGCTACTCAGATAGTTGCTATCGACCTTGTTTTACACTTTACAAAACTCTAATACTAGGAAACAATCATGGAGACATGATCAATCAGCATTCCAAAATTTTTCATTTCTCCAAGAAAATAATAAAAAAAAAATCCCCTTACAATTTTGGCTTTACAAGTCTGTGATTGTTGCCACAAATTACCTATCTGTATATTTATTTTCTAATGACAGTGAAGAGATTGTACAGCACATGACCATGTTTCTTAACTGTAATGCACTCTTTTGTAGAAGACCCACTCTCCCCATACTTTACAAGTCTGAAACCATATGCAAGTTGAATGCCTTCATCTCTTCAATCCTTCCTTTGTCCACCCCTCTGCTTACTTAAGACCAAGCTTTAATCAGCTCAAGAATTCATTTTAGAAATGTCCCTTTTCCTATCTGTGAGATGCTGATCCAAAAAACCTAACCAAGACATATCTTTAGAAAAATAAAGAAACGAACCCCCCACCATTTCTTCTTGAAGGGCTGACTTCCTCTGGCATATTTAGTTAAAAAATATCAGGCCTGAAAATAATTCTAGAAGACTGTAAAGGAGATTTTACTCTGGAATAAGTGTACTGCATTTGTGTGCTGTATAGAGGTATGTAACACAGCAATCTGTATTCTGTCTAAGCGTAAGCCATTTTTGATCTCACACATTATATGCAATATTATACACATTGTGTTTAACCTTAAAACTACTTTAAATCCCACATGCAACAGATTAAAGTCACTAATATTTCCCAGTGACTTGATATCAAACTGTGTACTTTATTTTTAACATTGCCAAGAAAAATACGTTTCTACTTTTAACCACAGAAAATGAACATCAAGAAAAGCAAACATCTTAGTAAGATACACTAATTTTTCACACTGCCAAAGCAGCATCTCCAATATACCTTTATCTACAATATGATCAAGACCACCTAGAAGTCGCAGTTCTTCTTTAAACCAGTCCCCAGCTCGTTTTGAGGTGAGAGACAGTAATGTCTCCATTGCCAAATGCCCGGTCTGAAAGAGTTAGGTTCCAGAATTAGTGAAATCATCATATGCAGCTGTAGCTAATATATCAAATCATACAAATACATGTCATATAAAAACCATAAAAACGAAGTTATAGGTTCTGAGCAGAACCACCACCAGAGGGAGCAAGAACAGATTGAAAAATATGCGTATCTTAAAAAAAACAACTTGGAAGTGATAAAAATGTACTTTGCATTTTCAACTTTTTCTTGATTTTATTAATAGCTTAGAAAACCTAAGCAGCCTCCCTGTCATTTGTTTCTCTTGTTATCACAAGAAACAAGTGGAGGAAGGAAATGGACAGATCGGCCAGGCAGGTAAAACCCAAGAAAAGCCACAGTGAGCACTGTTGCTCTGTCTCCCAGATACATTGGCTTTGCTGCTTGTAGAATACATTTGATTCTAACATAGGTATTTTGTGGTTTTAATTTTAAACTCATAGAAGATAGCAATTAAACTAAAACACTGTAGAAAATCTCACTATACTGATTTTTTTTTTTTTTTTAGAAAGAGAGGAATGCATATCAAAATTCAACAACAGCAAAGTTTACTCTCTGCAAATGGAAGTTGAAGAGATTTTAGGTAATTATCTTAGTTAATCCCCTGCAATGTTTTTAACCAAAACTAACACCATTTATAAAGTCAAGACTAGAACTTGTTTTTCCAAAGGCCTCTAATAAAAGGCAAATGTTAATAATAGAACATATACATATGTATAAATTTACACCTACACAAAAGTGACCAGTATAGACTTCTGTAACACCTGGAAAACGCACAGGCAAATCTGGACTACTATGAGCTTAATAATTTCATATATGGTACATAAATACACCAATGAAAGGTCAGAGGAAAAGCCATAAGATCTCATTAAAGCCAATGAAATTTAACCATTCTCAAGTTATCTTCCCTCCCTGACACATTTGATTTGCAATGCTTCAAGGAGGGCTGTGCTTATTCTGAGCTGTGCAGCATGTTCCAGGATACCAGTTCAAACCTCAGCACCTCCTGGGAACAACAGTACTCACCAGGCTTGAGTAAACGTCCTATTGTCTTGGAAAACCAAGTTATAAATTGTATGAGCCCCCCCAACAGCTTCAGCTGCTTCCTTTGTTTTCAGAATACTGATTTCGAAGGAGGAAAAGAAAGTTGCAGATTTGTCTTGATAAAGAAGAGTCATCACCCAAAGTTAGTTATCTCCTCTTTTTTTGGAGCAAGCTCTGCAGCACACTGTCGCTGATGAGCATACAGTTAGTAACAGCATTTCTCCGATGTAAACGGAGGTGTCCTTGCATCATGACAGTGTTGTGGGGGACAAGAGAAGACAAGCACCAGCAAATCTACAATAGGTCATTCCTCCCCAAGTCGGCAGCATCTCAATTCCCCATCACAGAGGAAACAAAGGCAAAGCTGCAATTACTCCTGCAACTATTTCACCACCTGGGAAACTGCTAACTACCTTTAATTGCAACAGCCACTCATCCAGTCTTCCCACAGGAGGGAAACTAAACACACGCTTCGTTACAGAGTGTTCTCATCTCATCACTGGGAGATACAAGATCCAAAACCTCACACTTTTAAAAACTCTAAGTTAAAAACATAACGCTGAAGGAGATGATGATATTTTAAGCAATGAATGGAGAACTTCCCTTCCGAAGCCAACCAAACGAGAAAGCGTTTTGAGGGAGGAAAGAACCCGAAGACAGCAGTTTGCCAGATCCCTAGCTCTCTGAAGCTTTCCCATCCTCTTCAGATGATTCCTTTCACTTTTCTAGATTGAGCTTGAAAATATTATAACACAGATATCTCAAATCACGCATAACCTAAACCAGATTGACAGAAGCTGATTAAAAATTCTCCTTAGAGATCTTAAGGGCTATAAAACATTTAGTTAACTTCCTAAATACCTTCACCATGAAAGCTTGAAGGCTACACAATATTTAAAATATGGTGCTTAGTTTTCCACCAAAGGGCAATAAGACTTCAAAAAACTCCAGGAGAATATAATTTGATATTTATACTACTGGGCATAAGAACACAATTTTTGATTTTTTTTATTTTTTTCTAATAAAATGAATCAAACCTTGTAACCCTTCTGCTTTTGAGGAAAGTAATCCATTCTATCCAATTTTTATGTCAATTACTACAAAATTTTAATGCCAAAGGTTCAAAACATGGTTCCCTTAAGCTTTCAGCCTTATGCTGAGAGTGAAAAACAGAATAACTTCTTTCACCAACTGAAAAGAGAAGTCATTTCTGAAGGTTTTCGTTATGATGCAACAGAGAGGAGCTAGCTGCAAGCATCAGCTACAGAGTGCTATGCTGACTGATAGGCAAATGCCATAATGTGATGGTGATGTTCTTCAGGTTTTATCTTCTTCTAAGCCAGCAAAAAGCACTGGAACAAATTAAAGCCCCAGAGAACTCCTTTTCAATTTCTGGGTTTACATCTTAAATGTTCATAGCAGTCTAGAAAACAGAACCCATTGAATACATGTTTGAGTACTCAAAAATTAGTCTGATCTAACTTCTACATAGTCACACAAACAACACTGTCTGTGGAAAGAGACAGGCAGTACTGATCATCTTCATTTGATCTGTGTAAGGTTCAAAAAAACAAAGGTGTAACCGGTGAGGCACAAACTGGAGTTATCAAAACACCTGCTGCCATCCTTCTGTTTCTCAGTGGATATGTCCGAGTCTGAAAAAGCACATATCTTTTCTTTACCCCCAGAAGATTTGCATTTTTGTTAGCATTTTCTGCCTGTCATCTGGTACAGAGATTACTTATTATATCTCATGACAGAGATCTGTGAGAGCAACTGTATCTTCTACATATGAAGTTCATTATTGTCTCAACTTACCATTGCTACTACCACAAACTGGAAGAGAACCTAATCATCTCATTTGGCTTGAGTATATTCTCTAAACACTACATAGTCTCTGCTTCTAGATGGCGCAGCTGGGAGGGAACCAGTTTCCATCTGTGGGGTACTACAGTAGTCAACACATTTACAGCAGCTCAACATAATTTTAAAAAATAGAGATGCCTCAAGAAAAAAAAAAAAACAACCCCAAACAAACACCAAAAACCAGCTGAAACTGATGGCCTGTGATAATATTACTCTTTACTCATGGACAACTTCCGTGCAAGACAGTCCCTTTTAATATATCCTCTCCCTTTAAAACCCATGCCTAAGAAAACCCAAGAACAGAATTACAGTTCATAAAAAACCATCATGCTAGCTCAGATTATGAATGTGGGAAAAGCTCAAATAGGAGACAGTGGTCTGTGTGGCTGGATGCGTTAGCAATGAGGAACCTGTACCAGCTGCGCCATGCTTAATAAAGGGAGCTGTCTTACATTTTATAGTGCAAAAGATATCCTGGCACTGACAGACTGTGAGCTACGTGAGCTGCCTTCGGTGCCAAACCAGCACTGAAATAAGACACTGATTATACCAATTCCTAGCTGATCACCACCTAGAGAACAAATTTCATTCTGTGTGGTATCGTCAGATTTTATCATGTGAATTCAGAGAGCAAGCTGAAAGCGGAGAAAGAAATCTCAAATCCATTCCTCCTTTGCAGATTTTGAAGGCCAGAAAATGAATACGAGCCCCCTGCCTGCATGTTTCATAGGTTTGTAGGAAACAAGCCAAAACCTGAAACTCTAAAACAATTCTCCTTTGTCACCACAAATTGATTACCAAGGTTAAGAATTATGTCATCATTATCTTCCTCCCCCAAACTTCAGCTCTTTCTACTGCTACATAATACTGACTTTTCATACCAATTCAGCTATCTGTTCCATAGCTAGAATTTTGGGGAAAAAAACCCAAACCAAGCCCTCCCTAAACTGGCAAAAAAGTAAAAAAAAACTACAAAAGAAAGTGCCAGCTCAACAAGGCATATCGTCTTTTAATCTAACCTAAGACAGAATACAGTCTTAACTGCAGATTACTGGCAGGAGTTGAAACACTACTTGCACAGATAAAGCTCCAAAAAGCTCACTTCGTAAACAATAAATCAGAACCTTCTCCTGTCGGGTATAAGTATTACATGAAAAATGGCAAAAACCTAATAAGAATCTTTAAAACATTAAAAGAATGTATTACAAGATGTTAAAAAATTAAGCTAACATCTGTTATACTGAAATATGGTGAAAGCAGAAACACATTACTAATTTTTGCCATCTATGACCACTCATCTAGGCAATCTGTCATCAATTCTTTAAATACACTCTTTTAAAACGACTTGCAACCTACCCTTTATTTTCCAAGCTAGCTTGATGCTAGCATCAAACCATGGCCAAATTTATTTTTAAACAAAAGCAGCTCACTCTGTTGCAGTTGAAGACGCATTCATAAAAAACAAGTATGTTTGAGAAAGGAAGGAAAAAAAAAAATTCATCCACATTTATGGTAATCAACAGATCTGCCACCACACTTCAGGCAGAGAGAAATCAGTTTCTGTAGGACAGACTTTTATTTTTTTTTAATGGGAGAACCTGCATCACATTTTCAATTTAACACACGATACTCTTTAATGCCATGTAAAAACCCTTGTTGTTTGTGAATGTATATATAAAATTTAGGCAAAGAAACAGAGTCAAATAATCTAAACATGGTCTTTAAACACATGGTTATTTTAAAGTGTTACTTGTTTTTAATTGCTACCTTTAACTAGCTATACTTAGAAGGAGCGAATGGTGAATCAGACAGCTGAAGAACATCAGAACTTTATCCTACTAACAGCCTTTTAGGAAGGAAATTTCAAATTTAAAGAAGAAAATACTTGCAGTGCAGTCATATAGACATAGATGGTAGACAAAATGTCATGACTCTTAGCTGGGAAATATGAGATTAAGGACGATGGTTACAATTTCTATTTTACTAAGCATTCCACTACTGCTAAAGCTTTCAAATAAAAGCATGATACCCACCGTGATGTTTTCGAGATCAAGATGTTTGTTGTGAACAGTTTCACACAGTCTCCGAATTTTTTCCTTAATTTTATTCATGTCTTTTTCATTCAGCAGCTTGGCAGAAGAAGCATCTTGTTCCAATTCCAAAAGCCGTATCATCAGATCTAGACTAGCTCTGTCTAAATCCATGTTCAAACGATCTCTACTCAGGATGTACATTAGAGCTGCTGTACAAAGGGACAAATTCTTGCGTTGGGAGAGGAAAGAAAAAAAAAAAGAGTTTGTTTTTAGTAATCATGTTAGGCAGATGTTCTACAATTTTTAATAAACAAGCTGAAGATTTACCAAAGAAAAAGCCTGACAAGTCCCAATCTAGGCTAGCACTTGCATGAGCACTTACTGTTGTACATAGATTCCTTCTAGCAAGATACTAATGCATTCTCCTTACCAATACAACTGAGACATAAATCACTTAATACATTTACAAAACCCTAGTAGAAAAGCAGGGTTTTCTACTTTCAAGGGACTCAGAGCTGCAGACAGAATAAGAAACAGTTACTCCAGCAACACAGTATTACAGAAGAGACAGATGGCAGGGGAACAAAGTGAAAAAGCACAGGGTACATGGCAAGGTAAGTGAACATTCTGGTTCGATGGGATATGCTGGTGACAGCACCAGAAAATACAGAGATCATGGGGACAGTGTTTGCATGTGAAGGGAAGGGGAAAAAAAAAGCCTGGTGACATACATTCCGATTCTGCCAAGCAGGTCTGTCAGTCAATGGTTTACCCAAACCTTTCCAGGATAAACACATTTAATTTCCAGGGGAATTCTGCTGGAATTCAGAATGGAACACTGCACTCAGTAGTCAGAGTACAAACCAGCTTTCCCCCTGCCCCATCCCCATCAGTCCTTAACAAGTAAATGTTATCATCTTGACTATCCCTATCTTACACAGAATTGGTACATAGGGACCTCTTACTAGCTAAAGAATACGTAATCCTTCTTGAAGAAGGAATTAAATTTTATCTTCATGAGGATCCAGAAAAGCAAAGGCAGAAGGTGACTGTCAGGAAGGGACAAATGACAGTGAAGAGATCAGAGCAAAGCTATCTGTCCCTCATGCTGCTAAGTACAGCACTTGCACCGAGAGACTCATCTGTCCAGGTGAGCTCCAAGTTATGGTAAAGAGGAGAAACATTCATGGAGAAGTGAGCTGTGCTGAGCACAATACTTTCAGAGACCTTTGACAATATCTGGAGGAAAAAAGAGCCGGGGTGGTATAGAGTATGTGTGTGTCTTACTGAGTTCAACTCTCAAAAGTCAACGTGCTGCATGCACCTATTCCAATTTTTTCTGTATAAGGGAAATTAAAAATGGAGACAAACTAATTCTGGGATGTGAATGTTGTACAGCTCAAGAGGAGAGCGAAGGATTTCTGTGTCATAGCAGATTAACATCTTGTTTAGAGTTCAGCCAACCACCAAAGCAATCATTAGCTGCTTCTGTTTAATTTAGAAGCAAGTAATAATCATACCTGGTTATACTAAGCAGTATCAGCATTTCCAAAACAGGATTAGGCAGCTGAGAGTCTATCAAAAGCTATGTTAAAACTCCTTCCTGTCTGAGTCAAGGAAACCCTCAGGTGAATAAAAACTTTAATCTGACTACCAAAGATGCATTCGGAACACTGAAGGAAGGAAGCAAGAGTTTCCAAATCTGCATCTCCTTTCATGAATACAACCAAGACACAGGGTTGGTTTAAAAAAAAAAAAAAAAAAAACAACAAAAAAACCCAACACCAAACCAAAAAACCTTAGCTGTGAATACCATTACTCCAGCCTTGTCAGATGTAAGGCAGAAAGCAATCTATGCAGCTTGTCTACATAGACAAAGTATGCATTGTTCTCCCTTAAGTTCTATTAGTTTTCTCCAATAAACCTTGCAGTTGTATAATTTTAATTTTAGAAATTGTTTACTCTGGATTTACTTGCAACTGGTTTAAACTGCAAGAAAATTCAGGTTCCTGCAAGGAGACTCTGTTCCTTAAGAACGGCAGTTATTAAAACAGGACATGGGAGCACACGCGTTCTGGAGAAACCAGAGGTCACTCTGCTAACTGCTGTTCAGCCAATGTAGGACCTAATAAAGCAACATCTATGAAGAACTATTTTCTAATGACCAGCATTATCTAGGTGAGCTTCCTGGTTTAAAAAAAAAAAAAAAAAAGCAGCTTAAGCCCCCAGAAGAGTTTCTGTCAACTAGAAACTATGCAGCAATTAATAGAAGGAAACTGATGAATTTATAATCTGGGCTGCCAATTTTTCAGGCATTTCAAAAAGTCAGACCGTTCTTAGATCACTACTCAGAAATGCTTTACAGATACTCTGAAGTCTGATAAGGGCAATCACACTCATTTTGTAAGCCTCTGTACCAAGGCTCCCTTCTCTGCAATCCAACCGACTTACTGGTATGCAGAGAGTAATGGTTCTCCCTCCATGTAAGCTCTGTCAACACTTCCCTTCAGACCTTCTGCCCAGGCTTTAAGATACTTAAATGTGATCAGAAGGGACCCAAGCAGGGGACTAAGACTTTATACAGAAGGTTTCAGGCTGCAGGAGGACTGCCAGAAAAGCAAAGAGGAGTGGAGCAGCTATGTGTAACATGAACTAGGTTCCTGCAACAGCATATATACAGAAGGCAATCAGGCCAATAAGCCTCCAAACTCTGGCGCGCAACGGGAAAATAGCGATGTTGCAAAAGTACGGACCTCTAATGTGAACGGTGCTTATAATGTGGAACAAACCTGCCTCAGCTACATGCCAGTGATATGGGTTTTCTAAAACTCATTTTTCTTAGTCCCTATAGGCAAGTTGGTTTCATCTTGAATATAACAACTCTACATTTTGCTCTAATCTTCTCTAAGTGTTAAAAACAGTTAACCACGATGTCTGAAAGCTATCTCATGCCCTACCATACACAGAATTCTGAGTTGAGAATGAGAACAAAATTGTTCGTACAACTCATTTTTGATCAATATCCTAACCCCCCTCCCCCTCAAAACCCCCAAACAACCCAATCAAACCCTCAAAACCCCACCCTTACGGGTTGCAGCAGTGAAGCTGTTTTTTTGGGTGGGCTTTTTTTTTTCCCCCCTCAAGATGCTTAAAACATTCTGCTTCCAAACAAATGTGGAAAAGAAAAAAAAAAGTAAAATAAATAGAATTTGCTCTAGACAGAAATTTTATGGCATATCTATGGAGTTGCACTCCATACTTCTACAGAATTCAAGAAAACATCCTAGTTGAACATATACTCCAGAAACAGCAGACCATTTACACCCACTCTCATCCCTGTCTTCCCTTGCTTGTTCTATTTATACTCCAGCTTGTGGGAACAGATGGTTATTTTCTAGGGTTCAGCACTACATTTAATGCACTTTTTTTTATTATTCACATGCTGAAGACATTACAAAACCACATTTCTGTGCTTAACTACTGACAGCTATCATGAAAATACAGTTTTTATTTTAAAAATTAATAATACTCCAAGACCTTTAGAGCATAGCTGAAGAGACAAAGTCAGTTAAAAACTGAAACTGTAGCTTAAAGACAAATCTACAAGAAAAATTCGGTGGAACAAGTAATTTTCATGTAAATATTTTGGAGCATAGCTCAGTAAGATAACTGGTTATTTTGTTTTCCTTGCTGGTTAAAAAAATACCTCTGCAACTGCTATTTTGTATTCTTATGAAAATGTAAAGTCCCCTACTTTCTCAGTGTATTCAATTGGATCAGTACAACGAATGCAGTATACACTCATATTTGTTTCCATTAGCAATGTCATTGTGGCAGTTTTCCCATCTCCAAAATACTTTAACAAAATAATTGTATTTTTTTCTCCAGTTCTTATTCATCTTAAATGGATTTGAGCCATGCAAGCAAAGCCTAGTGTGATTTATTATTCTTGAGTTACTTTGCACTGAGATTTAGTCAAGAAATATCTATTAATTTTGAACAAGTTAAAATTTTAGTGAAATAATTAGTGAATGAAAGGGTAGTACATAAAGACAGCAAGCTTATACACAGGTCACTGTTGAAGCATATACTGTCAGTAGTTAGAGCATATATTTTAGCATTTATTAATAGTAGTTTGATAAATCAGTTATGTTATAATACTGTATAATCTGTACCAAGAATGCACTGTAACTATATTAAAACATTAACTACCAATTTTTTTTTCCCTGACAAAAGGGAGGGTTTCATCAAATATACTGAAAATAGTGAATATAATCAATGCTTTTTGTTACTGCAGACTAATAATAGCATGCAATTTCCTTTTGAACTGTATGTGCTAGTTCTTTTGAAAATGAAGGAATAATGGTAACTGTTAAAAGACAGCCAAAAATACACCAAGCAAGCTTGTACATTTTCCAAGGAACTGTAGCTGTCCTCTGCAGATCTCCTGCAACTCAGTGGTGGCAACTGTCCTAAATAGCGTGACTATACTTCATTTATTTCTAGTATCACTTGGCACTATTTTGACAGCTCACAAAATAATGAATGCATTGAACCTGGTTCCTGTGTTTTACAGTTAGCCATTGCTGATTTTTGAGGGAGATGGAAAATAAGCTGTTATTCTAAATTAGTTACTAAAAGCTCTACAGCTTTTTTCCCCCCACCCACAGTAAGTGTCAAATACAATCTCTTACATGCCTATTTCTGTGGGTGCAAAGTTTCCTTCTGCATCTTCTAGAGCTATTAAATAAAAGTAATAAACCTGACTGGATATACACACCTACTACCCACTTGAAGTAACATTTCCTATGTTCAGCTTTTGTAACAGTACCTCAAGGGATACCCCACAGAGGCACCGTTTCCAACCGCTGGAAAAATAGTATCACCCGCAAGAAACGTTTTCTATTACAGCTGAATTGCACTGGTAAAGTTGATAACAAGGAAAACCCAGACTGCTTCAGTTTTTAACTCTTGGGTCGTGTTACCATACGTAGTTAAAATTTACCTTTCCTAGATTTATCATAGAACACTGCACATACTCAAGGCATCCTGCAACTGCAATTACGGCACTGCTCAAAGAGACAAGCACAGGACAAGCACAGGAAAAATGCCCCACAAGAGCTACAGAAAAGGCGATAATTCACATACAAGCAAGTCTGGGGATGAGAACTTAGAGCCATCTTTAAATATAAGGAGAAAGGATTCCTTTCAAATGTATTTTATTTGAAGGAAATTATAAATACAACAATAAAACTATTAAAAAAAGCTTAAGAGAAGATACAAAACAGCAATCCAAAGCACAGTCAGTTTTTTTAAAAAGCTGAAATGATTTTTACAAGAATTTCCAAACCCAGAAGCATATAAACAGTGCAAGGGGAATTTGTCATTGGAACACAGGTGCTTACTTTTCGTTTCACTACAGATTTCTAAAATGGAGTCACTGATCCCAGATGCACACCATACTGGATGCTTGACCTTGAATTATGTGTACACAAAATTCATCCAGAGTAGACGGGTATCATCAAACTTTAATGAAATACACGATGTATCCATACCTGATGGTGTTGGGAATCATCCAGTGTTTTGAAAACCATGGCTACCATCCCATGTGCTCTCAGATGCATTCGGAAGCTGGGCATGGCGCACTTTGTCGCCAAGCTGATTACACTAGAGAAAATTAATTCTGGATTAGAACAACTAAAATGAACACATTTACAAAAATGGCAGATAAAGAAGTCTACAAAATGTGACTGACCAACTACCTCAGACCCTGATAAACTCTGTTGGGACGTTTCTTGTAAAATTTGTATAAGGCAAATTTGTAATTGGTGAACAGAGCAGCACTTTATTCAACAGTTCTTACCAGCACCAAACTATGTCTGCTTTATTTTAAGGTTGGCTAAAAACAGGATTTGAAAGGGTACCCTGAACTTGCTCCTTTCAAACAGAAGTTGAAATAATTTCAAATAGTTAAATTCAAAGTAAAATGTTCATGGATTAAGCACGAAGCTCTGATTTAGAGGCACAGGAGAGCTTATTATGGATCAAGGCATTATGAGAAATTATAAATATGAGCTTCCATTGCTATTTAACACTTATCTAACTGATTAGTCCCGCTTATGCCTGACAATACTTTTACAAAAAACCCAAACATTTTTAATATTTATTGCTGCATTTATGGTTGACGGAAACACTACAGATTTCAGGAAAAATCTGACAAATATATTAGTCTAATCAGCGATCAGCATAACAGTTCTATTTTAAAAATGGAAGTCTTCCTTGAGTTTTATTAGCAAGCTGTCTGCCATTTCTAGCACAGTGCAACATATAGACTATTAAAAATATATTGCTTGTAAATGTGGAGTAATGTGGGAGTGATTCTGCAATCAAGTCTTCCATGACTACTGAGGAATCTTATCATAAAAGATTCATACAGCATGGTGTTTAAAGAACAAGTGGTCTTTCTGTCTCTAATCACAACAGCACCAGTTAAAGCTTACCTACCAGTTTCTGATTCTTTTACGTCTATTCCTATCCTTACACATTGATTTCCTTTGGAAAAATACTTTTCTTTTAATTTGTTAACTGAAAGAAAAAATTTTTATGGTGTTTATACAAGTTACGTTCCACGATATAAATTTGGAAAGTAAAAAAGTCAGTTTAAGATCTTAGGAAGCTTGCCATACGAGCAAAGTAAGTACACTCAATATAAAAAACACTTCTAAACTATCATTATGACATAAACTGTCATTATTGACATAAATGTCATTATGTCAATATCATTTATTCTTATCATAAGGTACATACAAACTGGACAACAGATTTCTTGTGTTTATACTCCAGCAACAATATTCATTGCTAGTTTTTGAGGAACATGAAGAATAAATTTTTAAAATAGCTCTCTTAAAAGCATGTAAAGCTTTTTCCCATCCACAGTCAAATCTCAAGTAAAGTGTCCTCACCACCTGTCTCTGTGGATTCAAGTTTTTCCTTCTCTACCATTTTAGTTTTGCTAAACAGAGAGGAAAATTTACAAGTATATATATATAAAAAAGATTATTATATGGTTACAGAACATTCTAATTACTTTTATGTCCAAGGAATGGACACCAATATTAAGTCATAAACTTTTTCAAAGCAAGACTAACATTTTTGATACTAACTTCACAATAATGTGTAACTTGAATATTAAGAGGGCAATCAGTTGTTCAAGACAACTTAGGGAAGCTTCCAACTAATATTGAGGCTACAATACTTCCAGTGGATGCCAGCTATGTTGTATCTCCACGGAAGATAAAGAACAGGCAGTTGGAGTTAAACAGTATCTCAATATTACATTCGCTCTAGATTATAGCCAGCAAACTTTCCAGTCTTAGGCATTTTATTTTAGAATTGAATTCTACAATTCATTAAAAAACAGAACAGACATCGCACATAAGATTGCGCTGAACAAAGAAGTTACCAGAAAATTTTTTAATTTATAGCAAGGAAAACAAGTGTGTTGAAGATGTCTCTTACTGTATATATTTTCTATTTCATCTTCCTAGTCATACTACTTTTGATTATTCACAATATACCACCTTGATGATTATTTTCAGATTTTATTCTTCATATTAGAAGTGCCAGGTAACTACCCAAACAACATTTTAAAGCATGGTCACTTCATTGAGGAATATTCAATTCAATATCTCTTTTAAATATAAGTTCAGTGATTTATATTAAGATATCTTACCTAAGGCAACGTGTGTTTAGGGGCTGATTGCTCTTCAATCCACTTAGCAAGTACTCAATATCATCTGTGAACTCTTGATTTTCACCAAATTCCACTACATCATTGAAGTGCTTTACATGCTGAACAACAGTGTATAACTGGAAGAGACAAATATTTTGACCTAGGTAAGTTGCTCTTGGGATTGATTATGACCTTAACAAGTACAGTTTAAAATCTATTCAGTTTTGAGTGCAAGGACACATGAAGAAGTTAATGAAGGCCATTCAACTACTTAGATAAAAATATTATCTTTAATAGGAAAGCCAAATTTCATTTTGACACTGTTCCTTCAGTACTTAGGATTACCAATAAATCTTTATCTTAAAAATTTGTTAAGAATACTTACTTCTTTGTCTTCTTTCCTACATTTCAATGCAGTTACTATCTCTTGATAGGGCTGAGTAGGTATTGTCACAGTTTTTATCACTTTGGGAGGTGGTGCAGGAGCCTTAAAAACTCCATCATCTTTATGAATTGCCTCCTTTGAAGATAGCCTTACCTATTAATAAGAAAGTGCTAAAATGGGCAGATGTTTTGAGCATGTAAACATACACTAAATACATCAGGAAACAGTACAGGTGTGCAATTGGCAAACTCACATTTTGGGACTGTTTAGTCCTTGCCTTACACTACACCAAGATGTACCTAAGCTGTGTAATAATGTACCTACTCTTAAAAAAAAAAAATTAAGATGTCAGAAATTATATGCATTTTTAAATACAAAAACCAGTTCTAAGTAGTCAAGAAAGCTCCAGTGGATTTCTGAAACTAAAAAAAAAGAAGAAAAAAAAAAAGTCCTTTACACTGGTTCCTTAAGCTTTAGGGTAAGTAAACCAACCAAGTTCAGTGTTTAAAAATAATTATTTGTTGATACTTACAAGTATCTTATCCCCTTACACTGGAGCTTCCAGGACTGATTAAGGTGGTTGCTATACTGAACCATCATTAAGTACACTGGTCTGGATACGAGCACAGCATTGAGTAATCACTGTCTGCGCATAGCCTGAACTGAAAAACTCTGTGCCTACTGTTCTCATCTCTAACTACTGGAGGCTACCGCACTACTGTACTCAGGGTGTAGCTATCAGAAAACCAACCTCTCCAACCTGACACTCCAAACTGTATTTTGCCTGTACATAGAAGACTACCAATACAAATTTTGTAGCACCATAAAAAAATTGCCATACAGAGAAATAAGAGAGGCCTGGCGCATGCCTCAAACTGGTAGAGCATGCTCTTGCAAATTCATGGTATTCTCCGTACACTGGCCTTATGCATATTTGTGTTGTTGATATTTTAGGAACACCGTATTATGGCATGAAATACAGCAAAACCTATTCTGAGCTTACAACAGGTAGTAGAGAACTTGACGTTAGGCCTAGAATAATTACTGACAAGTTTCCAGCCATCTCGTGCAAGTATCACAGGTTTCTCCTCAACCTACTCCTCTGTATTAGTTTGAGGCTACTGTAAACTTAAGTGTCAGCTTATCTTCAGATTACTTCTTTGGCACAAATTCAGACGTGAAGACAAACTACAGAAAACAGCATACAGGAAAAAGACCTCCAAATGCCAAATTCTAAATGTACAAGTGCCAATGCCAGTGGTCATTTACTCACCCTCAATCTCTATGTAATATCATGTACTTAGTTTCCTTACATAGAAAAATGAGAATTTTATTAAAGTGTGACTGAAAAAATTATAATTAATATGCACGCATAGAGGATGCATTAACTTTTACTCACTCCAGGGGATATTTTGAGAGAAAGCCTTCTTGTGCATTGTACATTGACAGTCAAAATTAAAGTATAAGCCAAAACAACCTGTTATATTAACAGAGTATTCTTTACATGCTGCCTCTATCACTGTGCAGCACTTCAGTATTTGCTCATTTAGGCTCCAGTGGCAAAATACTAATAAACCACCCTGAAAAGCTGGTTTAGAGCACATACTGGAGGACTCTGGTCTTATCAGTCTGTGAGCACAGGAGAGCCACTGAAATATCTCATCCAAGTCTTGGTTAATGGCTTCCCCTTCAAAGCAAATTCCAAGGGAGCTTGGAGAAGCCATAAAGAAAGAGTACTGACATAAGCAGTTTGCATGCTATGGGTTTCTCACCATAAATCTACGACAAATTTATCCAGATCTTCAGGTAACAAATTTCTACAGAAATTAAAGAGGCAGGATCATCTGTGCAGGGATTACCGCTGAACATTTGGATCAAGGCTCATTTATCTTGTAACTCTTACATCTTAATCATACACACGTAAATCAAGGTTAAAAAAGTGATTGAAGTAACTTCAGATGTACATCATAACAAGAGGAGAAGATACAAACAAATTCCCCTAACTGGTTTGTTCGGCCAAACCTCTGCCATATTCCTGAATGAATATTTTGATGGTTCCGCTTACAAAGTGGAAGTTTGACAGAAGACAAAACAGCTTGTCTGAATATGAATGATCCAGACATTTTCCTAGCCTGAAGAGGATATATTCAAAGTCTGTCTGAGAAGACTCAGACAAAATCTGCCTTTAAGTTAGCTATCAGAGTACTTCACAAAAATCAGTATCAACACAAAGATTCAGTAAGCGACAAAGTTTCAATTCAAAGGCACATAATTTAAATTGAGAAAGGGATTTAGGAGAAACCCAGGACTGAAATTTTTGCTCTCTCCTCAAACACTAGTAGTAATGGTTATTTTAAAATAAGTCATCTGCATTTTCCAGGCAGTGCAGTTAACGTCGAAGGAAGGCTGTTCAGAATACTGTGAGGACGCAACCAAAACCAACATAAATCAAAGAGGAGCTAGTATCCAAACAACACACACAGAGGTGGAATTAAAAACAAACCAAACCAAAACAAACCAGCTGAAACTGGTGACAACAACAAAAGGTGAAGACTTATCACTGCAAAAATATCTACTTTCTGATCTTCTGTTTTCAGGCAAGTACTGTAAGCAAGGCACCAAATGAAATTAAGTTTACTGACAACGTACAATGCTCTTTTAGCATAATCAGTAACAACTTTTACACATATATAAGGCCAAGAGCCTGGATTCTCAGGTTCTCAAAAGAGTTAAAAAACAGTTACCTTAAGCTTCGGAACAATCACTGATTTTTGAACAAACAAGTTACTTTAAGAACTGTTTTCACCTCTTGTCTGCTTTTTGTAGACATGTTTATATCTGATATGTTCATGTTAGCATTTCTGGCTGTATACAGAAAATTTTTGTTTCTTTCATAGTGCCTAAAGACTCAAGTCAGCAATTCACAATACTTTACTCCATTAGAAAGGAAAAATAAATGAAATATCTCTTTTTAAGCTTTTCCTTTTTGACCCGCAACTTGCTGATTTCTAAAGGTATTAGCAAGTTAATCCTAGGGGTTCCCACAGAAGACAAAATGGAGTCCATTGTTAGAAAGTTTAGCTTCAGCAGATTAGGGAACATAACTTGATTGAAGTATTTTTTTTATGTGTATATTGAAATGATATGGAAGATCCCATTCTAGAGTATTTCCACTGACAATTTCTCTCCTATCAAATACCAATGGCTCACATCACAAAGTGGACTTTATTCTGAATTACTGTGACATTACCAGGTATCAAGAACTTGTGTTTCAAAAAATATCAGTGAATCTTAAAGGAGATTTATTAAACTTGAGTAAAAACAAACAGTCTACTTACTGGGACACTGGGAGTTTTCAAAACTGGTGGTGCTGGCAGAGCCTCTGATTCTGGCTGGTTCCAGTGTCTAGCATTATATACAGCTTTTGTGGGAGACTGAAAGATAAAAATGGAAGTTATTTTTTAAGCAAATCTATCAGTAGTCACTATATACTTCAAAAATTACTGTAGCAATAATGTAGCCAAACAAGTAAAATGAGCAACACAAGTTCTCAATATTGTATATATCAGAAAACCTGAAAGACTTCAAAGCATCTGATGTTTTTAAAGACATGCAGACCCATTCAAATGGCAAAAGACATGATGTGTATGTATTTCAAGAATTTTTCAGTTTTTCTACTTTTTAAATTTCTTCAAACACAAAAGGTCTGCAACCTTCCTAGAGACAAAAACAAGACAGCTATGGGGGGAAAAAACATGTTAGCAAACACCATGTCAGTAGAAAATATGACTAGTTTAGAATCAAAATGTAGAATTGATATAGACTTTGATGCTTGGAGGAATAGAAAACGCCCAACTGAATTTACTAATATGGATTAAAGGCATATAAGAAGTCGACGACTTCTTCCTGCTCAAAAATATGTCAAGGCAAATCAAAATGCATCAAAATTTACTGCCCTTGAATTTTTGGGAAATACAATATAATTCTTAGAGGAAGCAAAGACAGAATTATATTTCTAGCATCTGAGTTTACCAATCTAATTGCATAATAATATTCCAGACTAATATACCATTACAATTTTCACGATTTCCCAACACGCCATATATTGTGTAAACTGTATAACTACATACTTCCTCACATGCACTTGTATAGCATTTTAAATGTGAAAAAAAAATTTTAAAAAAAAAAAAAGGTGGGCATTAAAAATAATTTTCTGTCAAAATATAATGTATCAACAGATACTGGCTCAAGTACAGCCCACAGAGGGGCTATGTGTAGCTAACCTAGTAGTACCAGCTATGGACTGAATACCATTCTAACAAGTGAAACAAGGTTTTGGCATGTCAAAAGCTAGAAAGTAGATTTTGTAAGTCCAGAGTTCTTGTATTACTCTTAAAACTCTACTGTGCTGCTCCGTTCCATTCTTTACGAGAAAGCCCTGACTAACAAAAATTCAAAGAATATTAGCAGAATGAAAATCTCAGCTCTGAGTTTTCAGAGCCCAGAAGACTTGTCAAGCACTATAGCATTTTAGTTTCCAGACAAGAGAAAAGCCTCTTTCTCTCCTACAGTAAGCTCTGTTGTGGTCATAAGAAACTTAACTTAGTTGGATTTTAAATTTTTTTTTAAAGCAGTGCTCATTTACCATTCAGCAACAAGTATACAGTGGCCACTGTCTTAACAGTTTTATCTGTTTTCCAAGGAAGCTCTTTTAAACAATACACTTTCAGGTGATGGCTATACAAAGTCCTCCAGCAGCCATATGTAGCCACCATGGCCACACATAGAAATACCAAAGTAAGGTTTTTGATAATTTCAATTTTTAACTTTCCCAAAGTAACAGAAGCACTAACTTGTCCAATTTCCTGGCAATCTCACCAAGCTCAAAAAGTTAAACTGAGAAACCCGTTTTAAGTTCATGCTGCTACAGTTACAAAAGGACATCTCTGTCCACAAATAGGAATACAGTGTCATATAGATCCTTATTTGCAAAAAGTTAACTGCTAACAAAACGGTTAAAAGGTTAACTCTCTTTTCTCCTATGCATTTCTGAGTAGCAAATCCTTAGGCAGAATGTAACTCAGGGTTTGTGATGAACAAAGGAAGGACAACTTAGTAACAAAGATGCTTTTTTCATCATGAAAGAGACAATGTTTCACAAATGTCTGTGATGGAAAAGAACCACTGAATATTTTCTAGATACTCACTTTTTTGCTTGAATTACAACTGTTCCACAAATTGTCTCAGTGCATATTTAAGATTGGGAAGAGAGGGTATAAGTTTTGGGTGCCATATCCTAGTATACGGGATAATTCAAGGAAATAACGTGCTCTATCAAGTAACAAGCATGAAAGTAGAGCATATATTTAGTATCACTTTCAGCTGATGCATAATTCTTCTTAACCTTGCAGGGAAGCTTAACTGCTACAATTCTGACAGCAGCGTACTGCTTTACAGCTGCCAGAAGTCCTGTTAACATAGGACATTATTAATAGTCCCGATTCTCAGTTACAGTCTCAAATAGTATTCTATCCCTGCTAAAAGGATACTAATATATTAATATCCTGAATTTCCTGTCTGGGAGCTACATGCTGCACAGAAGCTTTTCGGGTCTCTGCAACAGCAGTGGCAGGCTCAGCGCACCCAGCGGGGAGATGCTGCAGGGAGATGCAACCCACACAACGGGATCCTAGATTTATGTCATCCTCTTTGCTCAATGCAGAAGCAACGGGGGTACAGACCAAGGCAGGCTCTACGACTGCTGCAGGACTCCCATTTTTATGAAGTTGAAGGGAAGAGCATGCCATACTCGCTGCCCTGGTACATAAGGCCTCTGCCTGTGCCCCGCCGGCGTGTTCCTTTTTCTTCAGGCCTTGTGCTCCGTGAGGAGCCAAACACAGCCCTTGCCAGGCTGAGCAGGGGGAGCAGAGCCACGCTGGCATTCAAGCTCGGCTTACTCAGTGAGGCAGCAGTCGGGACGGGCCCTTGCTGCCCATGTGACAGGAGTGTCTGCAGTCTCGGCTTTTCAAAATTTAGCACCTCTGTTACACGCACAGGCATACAGCAAGGAAGCACAGATGACAGAGATCAAGTTCAGTGCTTCGATATGGAATGAAGAACAAAGAATACACAGGTGTGCCAGCATCATCAAAAGGTCCACACAGCATTAGTGTGTTCTGCAGCAGAGAGCAACAGCTGATGCGTAGGAAAGAGTTCAACAGGGCAAACAGATAAAGACAATTCCTTCTAAATACTCAGGGCTCAGAGGCTTCCCGAGTCAAAGATGGCATCCAGTCAAAAATGGGCTTTTCTTCTCTGGTCTTCCTTAATCCCTTACCAAGTCAAGAGCTAGGGCATCCCAAAGTGTTTTGTGACAAGGCACTTGACAGCTTGCTGAGGCACTACCAATGCAATACAGAAGAAAGCCACATTTTATGTAAGAAGTCAAGTAATGCCACCAATAAATGCCTGTTCTGAGAAACAAGGACACCTTCATTTAGTACCTCTCTTGTAACAGAATCTATACTGTAACTGAAAATGGTCATTATTTGGAACTTTAAATACCTATGGAAGGTAATGTCTTCCACTTTTAGATCAAAGTAATTTCACCTGTGATTCCATGCCTTCCCAGTAATATTTCATTAGACAGTAGACACTGCTCCCCAGCATCCTTAGCCTCTGGTCCAGTATCCTATCTCACACTGATTGCACACAGCTCACCTGCAAAAATCCGACACTGCTTTCCAAAGAAATACGTTCTAACACATTATGCAGGGACTTCGGAGCCTCTCTTAGAACTCAATGGACACGGCAAACGCATCCCTCCTTTACAACCACCTCTTAAAGCAACCTTCATGTTTTCCCTTACAACACAAAACGAAGATGAATTTCCAAAACGATTGCAAAGAAACTGTACCAATACTGATCCATCAGTAGACACCGTGTAGACTTGCTTTAGATTACTCTATGACATAACTGAAGCCAGGAAAAGTATCAAAGATGAAATGAATGCTAGTGAACAAAGACTTTTCAGAAGGGCTTGATCACAAAAGCAAAGGGGTTTGTTTGTTTGGTTTTGGTGGTGTTTTTTTTTTTTAAGGCAACTCAAATGCTTGTGATAACAAGCTTCCCTGAAGAAGCAACACTGATATTTAAGTAGCAGTAATTTAAGAAACTGACTTTCTCTTAAAGACAAGACAACCTTGCAATTATTCAAATAACGCAGACTTTTCTTTGAGAATTCTTCCTCTCAAGATTAACTTAGAATAGATGCAACTGGAAGTACATCACTCCTTTGAATTCTGTGTTCTTAAGGCAAATAAGTTCCGCAATATTAATCAGCTGTAAGAGCTTCTGCTGAATAGCAGAAGAGTCTCCTTCTTTCATATGTATTAAACTGACATCTGTTTACATGCAGATAGATGTCTGAAAGAGTGCAAATGTTCCAGTGAGGGTATAATGCGTACTGTACTGTGGGACTCTGCATGTGGTTCTGGAGGGTGAACTGAGATGCAAAACCAGAACTAATGCCAGGGATTTTACAAAATGCACAGGGCTGTCAGTTTTATAAGATCATCTCCAAATGGCGTAAACTACGGGTCATGCTTAACCTCCCATCCCTGAAAGCCTCAAAGCTGAAATTTTCAAGAGTTGGCACTCTGCACACATTGATGCAGCACTGCCTGCCATTCATAGATATAAGAATAGCAGAAAATAAGAGCCAGGGACATGAGTCATACTGAAAATACTAGCAAAACAAGAAAGGCAGCAGCTATTTGCAGGCAAGAACACTTTCTAAGGTAGAAGACAATGGCAAAAGAAAACCCCAAAACGTTTTTAACAGATATCCTGATAAATGCATTATTTATATCTGAAGGGCATTCAGTAAGACTGTATGCCAGATGGTCATCAAAACTACAAGTAAGTCCAAAAAAACCCGCAATAAACCAAAATATATGATTATTTACCACTCAGTATTCATAATCATTAAGAGTACTACTCTGTCCTGCATGTCTCACTTTGACTACGAAAAAGATAACAAGTATGTTATGCAGCACAGAACTATTCATAATGGACTGTTTCTTTTGAAAAGGGAAAGGAATGAGCATCCATTCAGAGCAAAGAAATTACTCTTCAAAACAGGAAGATGAAGTATCAGTTCAGCGCAGGCTGAGCCATGTGTATATGACACAAAAGAAGTTAATTTGGACTCCAGATAAGATAGCAGTTTCCAACAGCAGTTAAAAAACAGAAGCAAACCAGGACTAAGTCATTTATTCAGTGTTCAAAATGTGAACCGAATATCCATTATTTGGATCACAGTAGCAGATTAGTGCCAATAAATCACCCCTGGGTGCCATGGACCATTTAATCGAGAGCTGCTATACCATTTAATGCAGTACACAAAAAACATTATACATGCACATAGCGAGACAACTCCAAGTTGTCAGTCAGACAAGGTTGAAAAGTATCAGCAGAAGACAACACAATGAGCAAGGGGAAAAAAAAAAATGTCACTGAAGCTTTTCTTGCATCAGACTTCTGAAGAACTGCAAAATGTATTTTCCTCCTCAAAGCTCAAAAGGAGGCCTACAGGGCAAAACAAGACGATGGGTCAAACATCCAAGTGAAGCATGAAAATTTAACTTGAAGAAACATGACAGTTCGATAAGTGTGAGATTCATTCTTTAACAGAAATACCTAGTGGTGTTCTGTATGCTGTTTACACTGAGTGTACTCAAAACTGGTCAACTCAGAAGCAGAAACCGTATGTTTTGGCCTGAAACCTATGGTAAGTCTAATTAAGAGGTACAATAGTTTAGACATATCACCAGAATATTGTAAGCATATCACTTCGAGCAAGAGAAGAGAAAAACCTACAAAAAACCTTCATTTGCCTGCAAGTAACTGTACTGGCACAAATACCTCCTTGTAAAAATTGTGAGACAAAATTCCTGCCTTCTTTGTTGCTACATAAAGGCAGACACCCCCCACCCCCGTTTAATCCTAATCTACTCAAAGTGTATCAATCTACTAACAGGAAAGCCTTATAAAATTGCAACAGCAATGAAATTCCAGAGGTCATATAGCTGGGGTACGCATGTGTGCGTGCACACCCACATAAGCATTTCCATTTGGATCAGTAAAACATTTTCCAAATAAATCTCCCAGATGTCCTCAGTTACAACACTGGTTTGCATCACCGAGTCTCCGAGTACGCTTACCTGATTACTTTCCGATGAAACCAAACTTGAAGATGCTCTTCCAGAGAGCACCTACCTCACGCCAGCTGTTACTGGGCGTTCCCTAAAGCAGACCAGAAAAAAAGCTAATTCAAAGTAAAAACTTCTAGATGTGGATAATGGGGGCACTGGGCCCTCAACACCAACTGCTTCACTCCTCAAGACATGCTCGTGTTACATCGCACTATTCTAATGTACATAAAGTCACAGACAGAGCTGAGTGAACCAAGCACACTCATACAGTACATGGGAGCTCTGAAGACAATTTTGCATATTCATCTGCATATAAATTAAGCTCCCACTGGCAAATGAAACTGGTATATTTTAATCTCTTTGAGCGTTTTTCCGATTTTAGAACTTTCTACAGGACTGAGGCCTTGTGCAATGTAACATTTATCCTACGCAGTTATCCCACGTTGCCTAATTACTAAAACAGAGATAATTACTGGGAACTACACAACTAATGGGAGGAGGGAAATGCAAAGATGCAAGAGAGAATCTGTTTTCAAAAATGTTTAATGCATCTTTGCTTCTTGTCTAAGAGTTAATACCAGCAGGAGCTGGAAGTATAAAACACAAAGTTTCCACTGTGATATTAAACATTTTCCATTCAACTTGATTCCTCTACTGCCTGAAAAGCATAAGTACACACAAGGGGAGAACGATTTCCATGCTTATTTTTCATTTGTTCCTCTTGCCTCTATGAGGACTTAGCCTGTTACCTTCATATTGCACTTCGCATCCCTGCCTTTCTCAGAACAAAGCTATGTCTCAACTGATAACGTCTTTCTTGACACTGCATAGGAGAAGAAATGCACTTCCAATAACATTGTTAGCGCAGTTCTACCCAATAGTTGCATATGGAGGACAGATGAAGCAGGTTTGCCAGGTGGAAGGATCTCAGCTCAGCATCTACCAGGACACACCCTTCTTCACCACAGTTTAATATGAAGGAGTGGGAAGAAAACAATTTTGATCAGCTTCAAACAATTATCTTGAAGTTAAACAGACCAACTCTTGGCATTTGGTTTCACTCTGAGATGGTTTCAAGGTGTTGTGCCCCAACTCAATTCAGTAAAATTACAGTGGCTACTTCACTCTTTAAATTAGGTGACTAATCTAAAAACCTGCCAGTCCTGATTAGTATCCTGTTTACTAAGTTAAAAATTAAGAATCGGGTTTGGTCTATTTACATTAATAATAGAAGAAAAAAAATCGCTAACTGGTAAGCACTAGGAAGCCAGTATTAAATAAATATGCTTACTGAAGAATCTGGTTTCGCAAAGGTTAAGTGGAATAATCGTATCAATCTGAAGCTTTGGTTTTCAACAAATCAACTATTTAAGAAACAGATTTACTCTTACCTTTTATCATCTTTTATCTTTTTTCAAAATTCATTTTTATTCCAGCAATATAAAAGTTGCTTAAAATACACACGCTGTTTATAATTGGTTAGCACTCAGAACAGCTCATCTCTTGTGCATCATTCCAACAAATAGTTTTTGGACAAAAAAACCCACAAAAAACACTTCAGTTCAGGACTGGGTAGACCATCTGCCAGAAGCACCAACCAGTAAATGAAAGGAATGTACTGCAGAAGCAGCAACATGCTGTCACAGGTTGTCAGATCTGACCACCACTGTTTGTCAAACTGCTGATGAAACAGACTGCTGGCTTAGCACTAAACTGATACAAGCCAGAGATTTCACAGAATATTTTGATTGTCAAAATTCAGCTTGACTCCTCAACAGAGTCAAAATAGCAAATGTCAACTAATAATCTTTCCTATAAAAAAAAAAAAAGGCAATTTTGACATCCTAAATTAGGATGCAAATAGCAGCTCAATGTGTGTAGTATCAGCAGTTTAACATCACTGAAAAAACCACTTTGTTATAACTGTTCATCCTTTTGGTAGGACATGCTTTTCCTAAAGGTTATGCAAGATAAAGACAAGCAGTTCTTTTTAAAATTAGTTCAGACCAGTCTACTTTTACCCTACCATTAAACGTATGGAAAGGGCTATGACTGATAGAGCAAAACTTTAGAATTATGCTTCCACTGCTTCTTTTCCAAGACTATTTACTTAAAATAAGCTATGGAAAAATAATTAACCAAAACCACCTGAGGTTGTGCGCTTAAGACAGATTAATCTTCACATACATTAAATCTAAAGTTAAAAAAAAAAAATCTTTAAAAATTTTATTTAGGGAAATGCAGATTCATTTGCAGGCAAGCAAAAATAAATGTTACTTGCAGGATGTCTTTGATAAACATCTACTGTAAAGTATAATGCAGGCTAAGTGGAAAACTACAGATCACAGCACAGCCTAGTCTTTTTCCCCTCCCACACACACGTCATTGTCATATTAGCCATGAGATTACTCAGTCAAACCAAAAGCCATGCATGGTTTCGTACTTCTTCAATTTCAAAACACTTTCAAAGATCAGGTACAAGTATTTCATCTTGGACTTCAAGTAAACTTAGACACAGCATTTGTTTCAAGCTGGTATTTATAGCTTCTTCCAGTCAGCATGATGCACCAGTGGAAAAAGCTCACAGCAACCTGTAAAAGATCTCATAGGTTATACCCTTAAACTTGCATTACAGCAAATCCTATTAGGAACAACAGGATCACACATAAGCTTTATTTTCAAGGACTGACAGATCCTCACAGTGCCTAAAATGTATAACCGGAATATGACAATTCAATGAAAACAACTTACTCATGGGAAAAAAACCTGCCTACAGGACAAGAAAGGTGCAATTAAATAATGAACTAGTTGCAAATCAAACTGAAGTCACACAGAAGGAAAAAAAAAAACCCAAAACTTTTTTTTGCTGGTTCAGCACTTCATAACTTGAAATTAGTGCTCTTCACACAGTAGTGATTTAACACATCCTTCCAACTGATCTGTCCAAAAAAACACCACACTTCGAAATCTTCCACATGTTTCTGTACCATGTTGGGCCCGAAACACAGCAGTTATTCCTAAAACTTGAATAAAACATGAAAAGCAATAAATAGTTACAGGGTTATGACTGGATCAAGTTTTTATCTTGGATACAGAGTTCAGAAGCAGTCTGTTGGCTAAGCCATGTCTGAATTCAGCAATGATTTCATTCATGTATTCAACACTACTGTCATAACTAACTATTGATGTCATTTGATCAAAGTAATGCATGTAATCCTGCTAACAGCAGCTGTGTTTGGTGAGCATTTCTCAGTTGCAATGTTGACTTAACCAGGTTAAGATGACTTAGTTTCTCTTAGGTGCCCTCAACTGTGTGGATACAATTGTTTACAGTCTCCCAGTGAACCAGACTGAGATTTACATTAAATGTTTCCTTTTTAGGGGGTTATTTTTTAAACACAGATGGGTTCCTCAATTTAGTTCAATACACAACCTTGGGAAACTGAAGGAACAAGCGAACAGGAGCAAACAGGTGGAGCAAAAGGAAAGCAAAGGTAGCTTCACCAAATACTTCTGTCAGTATTTTCTGTATTTTTCAGGCAAAACCAGTCCTTACAGTAGGCTGGGCTTTTTTGGGTTTGGGAGGGGTTTTTGTTGTTGTTGTTGTTGATTTTTAATGCATAATACAAGAAGATCTCAGTTTTTCCTGAGAAATGCATTCCACCCTAGTGGAATAACTTTCAAGCAATGTCAGTAATAAAAACAAGGAAAGTGCTTCACATGGGAAACACTGTGGTCCAGTATTTGAGTGAGTGGCCCAAAGGAAACACTATGATAATCAAGTTAGTGGCAAAGAGGTTTTTCCATACCTTTTCCTGTACAACCCAATGTGTGCACAAGAGGAAAAAAAAGCACACGGATGTAATGTTCTTCTTCCTATTCACTGTGTACACGTGGGGAAATGCATACAGAGCCACAAAACAGACAGGTTTTCTCAAGCTAAGACCTCAACAAGCGAGTTCAGAGAAATTTCTCTAAGCATAGTGTCCTGGTTTTGGCTGGGATGGAGTTGGTTTTCTTCCTGGTAGCCGGTATGGGGCTGTGTTCTGGGTTTAGGTTGAGAACAATGTCGATGATACACTGATGTTTTGGTTCTTGCTAAGTACTTGCTAAGTGGTGCTCACTCTGGTCAAGGACTTTTCAGCTTCCCATGCTCTGCCAGGGGCACGGGAGGCTGGGAGGGGCACAGCTGGGGCAGCTGACTCAGACTGGGCGGGGGCTATTCCATACCATGTGACATCATGCTCAGTATATAAGCAGGGGAGTTGGCCGGGGAGGGGTTCGGTCGCTGCTTGGGGGATGTGCTGGGCATCGGTCGGCGGGTGGTGAGCAATTGTACAGTGTACCGCTTGCTTTGTATTACTACTGTTCTATTTTTTTTTTTTTACTTTAGTTATTAAACTGTTTTTATCTCAACCCACGAGTTTTCCCCTTTTGCCCTTCCGATCCTCTTCCCCATCCCGCCGGTGGGGGGGGTGAGCGAGCGGCTGCGTGGTGCTTAGTTGCTGGCTGGGGTTAAACCACGACACATAGCAAGACAAGAGAACAAGAAAAAATATTTAAGCCAGTTTAAATTTGTTTATAAGCATTCAATTCTCATTGCAAAAGTGAGTAGTTAAGGGAAATACACAAATTTTAATTGAAGTCAGAAGTCATAAAGCAATGGACTAGCACTCAGGTTAGTTTTTAGTTTGAACCATAGTCCATGAATCACCCATGTAGACAGTCCATGCGGTGAGCACTTTCTTCCTCATGTTACCAATCATAAAAAGTATGTTTCACCCTCTCAAGAAAATGTCAGTCTTTTATAGGTGCTAAATTGCATTCTGTTGATAATAGCATGGAAGCTTTACGCAATATACTCAGTGCAAACAATATCAACATCTAAGAAATTAATTCCAAAAGACTTGTTTCTAAAGTTTACCTATTCTAAGGCACAGAGAAAAAAATCCTGATATAGCACTGATATAATACCTTGAAATTTCATGCTACTTTGAGAACACACAACACAAATACTGCTTTTGGGTATGTCTACTTGAAAGAGTCAGTGCTTTTTTCTGTTGTACCTCCTTTGTCCCTCTTCATTTGACACCGTAAGTCTTCCCATATGTCTTAGCAACACTGAAGAGTACTAACAGAAGGATTATAGTCTTCCCCCTCTCCCTGGCCCCTCAAGCTGAAAGGCTCCCAGACCTTTTAATTATGATTTGCAACTCTATTTACATTCTTACCTTGGAATATTCAAAGCTAATCAGTATTAACCTTGTCTAGGTTGGCTACCTATGGCCACAGGCAGAACTGGGATCAGCATAGAGTTGCAGGTCACTCTTTATCGTACATTTTGAGTATAAGAGCAGAGGGCCATCCCAGAAAATTTGCAGTTCAGAGGATTTGGTGGTCCTTAATGACATGCTGGACAACAGAAACACTGAACTGCCAGTATAGCTCTGGCATAAAATACCAGGCACAATCATCAGCTTCTAGGACTGATCAATCAAAAGATTAAGTTTGGGGATAGACTAGTTCTCTTTATCTTACATTTCTAAGTTGGTTTTTTTTTTTTCCAGGTTCTTATTTAGAGACATACATAGTTTGCATAAGACCATTGGGAACTGTTCCAGAGTATTCCTACAAAACCCAATTCTCCTCATTTGCTGACTCTAGCCCAAATCTGTGGCGAGAGGGGCAGGGGCAAGGAATCTCAGGAAAGAATTTTTATGGTCCCTACTTTCAAGCCTTTAGGCTGAGTAGATTTGGACCATAGCAACAAAAATTTCTTGTACATCTTACTAGTTTTTGCCCAATAATTGACAATTAGTTTCATCTGTAGAAGGGGAACTAAGCTCAAAGGGACCAGCAGGTGGGCATAACACAGCCTCACAGAGTTCCCAAACTTACATGCTAGAGCACGAGTTACTGAACCAGATGAATTAAAATCGTAAACAGCTGCAAACAAACTTTTGCAGATGTTATTCGTGTATGCTTCACACCCATAATTTGCAAGTCAAGTAATGCCAATATTTATGTACTGTAAGTACATAATTATGTTGCTACAGAACATAATATTGCCCCTGTAACGCAGGCTAAAGAGATATAATTCACTTAAAAGCAGAATTCCGGTTGAGACTTTACATACCTATCATAACGTACACGTTACTGCAACTTTTATGCTCATGATTATGTGTGTGAATAGTCAAGTGATTTCAGTGAGATTCCTTAGGTTAAAAGCAGTTTTTAGAAACTGTTATTCACTAAGTCAATAATGTCTGTAATCTTTTATTACATATATGCTCGAAGTTTCAAGAACTGGACTTCAACATTAGAGTACAATGGTCAGGTTTCAAAAGCACAAATACAGGCGAGAGTCCTGCTGGCTATGAACTGGAAAAAATACTTCAGCTCTCTGGATCTACTGAAGTTAAACAATACCACCTGTTGCTTCCTGAGTAGCAGAGCTGTTTACTTTTCAGCTCAGTGCAATGCAAAGTGCCATACCTCTAACATTACTACCTAGCAGAAAATAACTGATATTATATCTGCTAGTTTTTACAAGAAAAAAAAATGATGATGAGACAGTGAAGAAGTTCTAGAGATTCTTTTTTTTTTTTTTTTTTTAGATCATTTAGTTATAGTCAGGTTAATACTTCCAGTTCATTTTTTTCATTCCCAGAATGAAAATTCCCTTAAGATGCAACTGAGATTAAGAGTCTATATCTATAGTTTAGGAAGATAATTATAGCACCTCTAATTACCATCAGAACAAGCTTTACAAGCTTTTTTAGTAACTCCATGTAACAGCTGTGTGATTAGAGAACATTAAAGTTTAAAATCTGAATCACAATTACAGCAATTTCGACTTCTAGGTCCATTATATCACTACAGGGTCAAAAAGGCTGTTAGGCTGTTTAATTCTCACCTTTCCCACTTGAATTAAGTTTATTCCCAACTGAGAATTTTCTAGTGTTGGAACCATTTTCTTTCATATAGTATGATATTGTTGTAAGTTTTTTTCACGTAATTTCATGATATATACAATCAAAATTAATTAAAACAGTTTTCATACAAACCTTCAAGTATTTAAAGTATAAAAATTAAACAAGAAACACATTAAATGCTATTACAGAATAGCATTTGAAGCATATAAATATTTAAACATTAAGAAATATTCCGTATTTACCAGAACACCCACAGCTGTTTAATGCTGCTAAAAAAGGTGCAGTTAAATTTACATTCCCTGTACTTCTGTTTCTCAGTCTACTGTAACATGTCCACTGATAGGAAGCTGATTTTAAAAAAAATCATTATTTAATCAGCAGAAGCTGAGGAACTCTCATCTTCAAGAAATACTATTTCAGTTATGGAAAGACCCTCCTCACTTATCGATAGCATGACTTCAAACTCTGGAAGCAAGAGTTAGCAGCTAAGAGCTCCCCATTCTGACCGAAGTCACGAAGCAACAAGAAATGATACTTCTTTTCAAAACGGCATTACAACTGACAGTACTTATTGGTCACGTGCCCTCCCAAATGAAAATACTCCCTTGCATGTTTTGAGAAATAAATTTGTCCTCCTTCCTCCACCCACAAATCCACATTTTTAAATGGAAAATGATTATATATCAACACAGCTGGGGAGATAATAAATCTTCTGGTTCTGGAAGACCAAAAAAAAAAACCTTAAAAAATTACTTCAAGTGAAACTATCATATAACACATGTAATTAGATACCTTTATGAGAAATTTTAGGGTGTGATTTAATTATCAGAATTCTTTAGGAAATATTACAAAGAAAAATTTTTTTTAAAAAATTCTTATAACTGTTAAGACTGCCAAACACATAAAAAAGAGAGTTTCTACTGTAACATGCAACTGCCGGGTCTTGCAAAACTTAAGGACCTCAAAGGGAGAGGAGAAATACAAGAGCATTTCCCTCTCCAATTCCCTCTTTCTCTTATTACACCAGTTCTGGATTGCAACAATGGTGAGACAGCTACTCTCTCCACCAGACGATGAGAACGTGTTATGCAAAAAGCATATGAAAAGGCCTTAAGCATTAGAAATGGGTATCCTGGACAATCAAGTCATAAAAACTGCATTTAATGGAGATTACATGGATCCCACTATTGCAAGCTTTCATAGCTTTCATAATAGCGAAACACAATTTTTGCTGTATGCACATTTTTAAAAGCCTCAAAATACTGGAGTAACCTATAACAACAAGTAAGATAAACCACACCTAGCATCAACAAAATGAATAAGCTCCATTCACAGTATGAAAGGTCAAATTCATACTGAATACTGCATAGTTTGGGTATACGGGGGTTGGATCAGGGGTCACTTTTCTTTCTTTAGTTGAAAGAAGATCTCACTCTGCCACATGCTATAAAGGCACTTGTCCTTATAAAGACTATACCAATGCCAAATTTGAAGCTTTCAGAAAGGTTCAATACTATAATACGATAGCTATTTCTTGGGAGAGAGAAGAAAGAAAAAAAACCCCACACAGCATTTAATGGTGCTTTGCTTTAACAATCATCTAGAAGGGAATGCATCTAGGTTGCACATTACCATTGTGCAATCCCAGACTTGCATCCACAAAGTGAAATTCCCAGTAATCAATATAAAAATTTTGCACTGGAAGGTTTTACTTTCCCAGATATAATCTTAAAAGCCAACAAATTATCTCAAGTATATAAACTGGGACAAAAGCCCTGTTACATATATAGGAAGAAACATCAATACTGAAGAGTTAATTGAAATAAGAACTTTGTCTTGGTCTCAGTATTATTACTCACCCGCTTTGGCCCACTAAAAATCTTCCTGGTGTTTTCCTTAGATTTATCACCTTGTTTATTTGTGGATTTCTTATTGCCTTCAGGCACACCAGATGCATCCTCTGAAAACTCCAGAAGATCTGTAAAAGGTAAATATAGACATAAAACAGCCATATTGAAAGCTGTTGAACTGCTAGAGCATTTCTTGCATCTGACATGTCCACTTGTATAGCTTCTGAAATTATATAATAAACAAACAACCTTCATCAGAAAAATCAGCTTTAAAGACAAACACAGTTCTAGAAGGAGTTCAGGTTTACTGACTGGACTGTCATACTACATAGAAGATACATTACAACATACATGGTCACAATTATTATAGCACCTCTTACCCATTGTGTAAGCTTCAAGTTACTATTTCCCATTTTATACTCCTGTGAATCCCAGGTTACCTTTTATATGTGCTTACTTAAGGCTTACTGCTACAACTTTGACCAGCAGATGAATTAAACAGTAGATGGGGTTCTTCAAAAGTGCGAGATTAAGAGATTTAGAAGACGATGACTTCCCACTACAATTATAGGACCAAAGAATTGATCCTACTTCATTTCTCATGAAGGCAGACTGTTTATATTTGCTTATTCTGCTATAAACACTATTAAAAAAACATGGTCATCAGCTCAGAAAGGAGTCAGCTAGAAGGAACTGCTGAAATGGCCTTTCAATGTATTCAATACTTGCCTTACCAGTAGTTCTAGTACTCAGTTTTGGACTGTAAATCTGCAATTCACTGATCTAATTAAATTCTCCTATTTTTTTTTTCTTTAAACTTGTGTTGTATTTGAAGCATTATCCCTTTGAGACCAGCTTACATTCTTTTACTTGGCACAAATGAGAAGTTACCGTAAATTTCAAGACAGAAATAAAGACAGGTATAGAGAAGCACTCTTTCATCTGATAAACAGTTCAGAAAACTGATTTATTCCAAAGAAGATGCCTCTATTTGAAAACTGCACTGCAAAAATACAAGCAGGTTGGATCGGTTACTCTAATCCCAAGTGCACTCACATCCAGTAAACAAGACAAGCCAAGCACCTAGGTAAGGAGGCAAGCAAATCAAGCAAGCAAATTTCTAACAGCACTTGCAACGACACAAAACTTATCTAGTCTGGGGGATACAAGTATTCTTAAAATAAGGCTCACAAGTTTCTTAAATTGTGGTACATTTCAACAGGCTTGGCAGCACCAGGGCAGGCAGGTTGCCCGCTGCAAGGCACCTACCAGAACCAGCCTCTTGCATCCCAGCCTGCTGGTTTTCGGTTTAGTTGTACTATGTCAGCACAACAGCTTAAGAACACAACAAGAACAATCCCTCTGAAAATAACTGACTTTAAAAGATGTTCTGATAAAATTAGCCTAGCAGAGGAAAAATACTACAGACCAATTCTCATTGACTTAACTAAAGCAAAACTACTTCCAAATCTGTATAAAAGCCAACTTAGTCCTTTGCTGGAACTTATCAATTAAAGGAGTCAAATCAAATTGCTTTTGATACAGAACCTTACAAATCCTGAAATACTTTTGAAGAAGCCAGACCCTGAATGCAATTCCCAGAGAAAGTCAAACCAAGAGAACTAGACCCTCCTATTACAGATTAAAAGCTAAAGAGTAACTCACTTGACTACAGTAATTACAAATATGCAAGTCAGTCTAGAAATGCAAGATGTGTTTTAACTCACCAAATCAGCACTATAATTTATGCCTTGCATTAAGACTTGGAGCTGGTATTGTGGTTAACAGTGCTCTATATCAACTAAGCACAATTTTAAAATCATCTAAGTTTCTTTGTTTGAATTCTACTCCTATGTGATCCTGAACTATGCCATTTAAATTAGGTAATTTTAAATTCAAAGAAACTTCTTGATAAAATGTTTCAACTCCTATTTACAATAGGATAATTTTTGCATTTTTTTTTATTTTGCTAGCATATCAAACACTTTTATGATTAGTTTTGTAAGATTATCTGGAATGCTTTTATTTGAGCTCTTTAAGGCCTTCTAGGTATCCTAAAAGCACTCTGCATACATATCTTACCAGATTTTCACATCTAAACTACATAGGGTGTGGGGGAGAAGTCTTTTGTTAACATTAACTGAGCCAGGCAAAGACCTGAGTAGTTTGGTAAGCAGTCCATTGGCTCTCTCTTGTATGGATGGTTTTTCCCCCGCTCATAGAAAAGATGAGCATATCGACCTTTTTCTCAATATGGGAGCACTTAAGGCCTCTTCTCCTCTACCCAACCATTTTCAAAGCATTTATAACCTTTGAGATAATTTGCCTGTCTCGACTAAAATTGGAAAGATGTTCAAAGACCAACTAGAAGGCAGCACCACAGTAAATTTCCTGGGGGAAAACAACCCAGTTTTGTTTTAGTGCCTGAGGGTAATTCTGCAGAAGATTTTGAAGTCCAAACAGGACTCTGCCTTTGAGGACTTTGATGTACTCTTAGCTGGCTAAAAATATTTACCCAATTAAGGTGATTCAGTTTTTGAGGAGATGCAAAGGAAGAAAAAAAAAAAAATAGGGCAAGTTTGTTCACCAGAAATGAACTCAGTGCTAGATGCTGATATACAAAAGTTATTTTATTATCCAAAAAGATTATAGGAATCTCATCTTGATCACTGAAAGGAAAATGAATGCATGACACGAAGATTAAGTTGTATATCAGAACCAATTTACAAAGCAAAAGGCTAAGCTGCAATAGTTACACTACAATAACAGGATAACTGCTACTATAATTTAAATAAAGAATACTGTAGTTCATCATTACTATACTGCTTATGAGATATATAGTGTAGGAGGTGGTGAACCAAATAAAAATAAGCAAGTTAGAGAGGATAGATCTTCATACCTTCCTTTAGCAGAAGGCTTCAGGGCAACTGCTCTATCCTGTTTATGTCAATCTACATAGAGATCAGGAAATGTTTAATTTTAGTCAGCATTTTTTCTTTTTTTTTTTAAATGCCTGTCACTTTCTGTAATAATTTTATTGTCATTGGCCAAAATGAAATGTAGTCAAACAAACATTAACATAGTCCTAGGTGTCCCAGTTGAACAGGTGGGACATAAAGCATTCTGAGACTACAAGTTCAGAAGGTAAATATATCAGAAATCTTAGTGGCCACTCAAACCACTGACAACCATGGCAGGATCTTTAGAAAAAGACAGAAACAAATTGATAGCATAGTTATTTCCAGAAGTATAACACCATCCCAAAGATACAGGTTTGCTTTTCAAAACAGAAGCTTAAAGTTATTTTTGTTTCAGCTTTATTCTTCTTTGTCATTAGTTCAGATTTCTCTTGGATACAACTCCCCATTGGTTAATATAGTCAATTAATTAAGTCATTTTCCTCTGGTATTAAAAGCTTCTATTTACTAGAGTCATCCTGTATTCTGGCTAGGGAAACGACATAGGTACTGTTTCAGATCTAGTGAAGTCTCATCAGTACTTTTAGCCCCTGGCATTCTGGCAGACCACAGCTGGAGTCTCACGAGTGAAAGGGGCTTTTGCTTCACTGGGCTGCTACACCGACTGATATGAGAGAATTTTAGATTGCAAAGGCAAAAAAATGGCAACTTTAACTAGAACTCAAAGCTTCACCACAAATCTCAGACTTATAAAGTTATGAAGTACCTTCATGAAAAAGAAAAGTTTGAACAGCATCTAGGAATTTAAAAGCCAGAGCATCTCGTGGTTTGGTTTTTTTTAGGTTTTTATTTGTTTGGCTTTTGTTTGGGTTTTTTGGTCGTCTTTAACCATTTCAGCAAGCAAGCATATCATACAAGCAAACAACAGAAAAGACCCTTCAGTGAAAGACAGTCTAACTAAAATTGAATTTATCTACTTTGCATTTTTTCCTGCACTAACAATATTATTGACCTGTTTTTTGGTGCTTCCTCAAATTTCATTTGCAGAAACATTTAAATATGTATTATTAAACTTACTTTCCCTCAACTGTGAACTACTAGACTAGAAGCAACAGTCCATTTCCAGTTCAGTTAGAAAATCTTTGCATGATGTTTTATACTAAGATTCTAAAATATGTTTCATAAAAATAGGCCTAGATTATGGTAAGTAACCAAATCAGTATTATGGCAAAAATTTTGTAAGTGTAACAGAAAGCATCAAATCTCTTGAAAAACTGACTATGCCATATAACATTCTTTATGCACAGAAGGTCAAAATCAGTCTTTTTAATTTTGGGGGCTGGAATTCAGGGAGGCAATCTGGCATCTTACCTGTCAACCTGGAACAGGAACACTGGATTTTTACCTGTGGATTTATTCATTAGTGCAAAAAAACCCAGCGCACACAGAACTCAGGTAGCATTAGCACCTCTCAGTACTTTCTTTAACTTCAGGAAAAAGTTTTATTGTGCAAGATGTTGTGAAAGCTTTTTCCAAGGCTTGGATTCAAAACTGGCATTTTCCATGGATGCAGAAGTCACGTTTTTCCAATATTTAAAGACGATACCTCACAGCAATGTCACATGTTTTACTGCAACTTCAGGCTTAGATCCAGAAGTCCTTAATAAATTCTCAGACTCAGCATCGCTATATTTAAGGACCTTAATATGGCTGTTCTGAATGATCATGATGCTCAAAATTTTCAAGGCTCTGAGAGAAGGCAGTATGAAATATATCAAGGAGTCCTACAAATTTTAGGGCAAAATCAGACTCCCTATTTTTATAATCTGTACTACAGGATTGAACTAGGGAATGTGCTGCAACTTAGGGAAATAACTTCATGTTACCCTTTCAATTTTCAGAAGGAAAAATGCAAGTCAAATCTCACCTGGCTACAGTAGCACAAAGCAGGTATCAAATGAGCAAAGGAGATGCAAAATAAAGGGGAGGCATCTCTCAGCGCTGGCACTGAGAGGTAGTGCTTACCTGAGAAGTGGAGAAGTATATTAAGAAACTAACAAAACACAAATTTACATCTACCTGTGCCATGGGAATCTCTTAGGAAAATATTTCAGAGAAATAATGCGTGATATCTCAGAGTATAATGGCCTCCTTGGTGAATGTAGTGCTGAATGCAAACTGTAGATATTTTGAGACTCCAGAGGACAGCAGCTGAAAGGATTATTTGATGGGTCAGCATCTCAGCTGCATTAACTGTATAAGCGATTTTTTCCCTCGGAATAAATGGCTGAATAAAGACTCATCAGAGAAAGGGACTCAGATGGAGTATTTCATAAGCAGCCCCGTAAGTTAAACCCGTTTTCCAAAGAGGCTGGAATGCAAGTGTCTCATTATAATTACATTTTATGAAAACAAGTCAAGGGTTTTTTTGTTTGAAAACATAATCTTTTCACATAACATCAGTATCACTTTGGCTCTTTTAGAATTTTAAAAAAACCTAGCAGTTACATTTACCTTTGACTAAAAGGCTTACAGACAATTCTGTTTTTAGAGACTGCTATAATTAGAACAGAGAAATGAACATTTTTTTCTACAAAATTTTATTTCTGGATTATATTAGCAGAAGCTATTTGTAGGAAAAAACAGCTTCTCCAATATTTCCAAGGCTAGACTTGGGTCCTCCCCTCTCCCCATCACAATGAAATACATCTTGCCAAAGTCTTAAAAATGTAACAACTTCAGTGAATGGATAAAAACTTCTCATGCTTCATGCTCCGAAATGGAGGACCAAAAAGTTCCCTAGAATAGCAGCAGTGTTTTGAAATACTTATTCCAACATGCATGATTCTTTGGCACTAGACTTTTTCAAAAAGAAAAAGCTAAAAGAAACCTTTCAAAGTTATTCTTTTTCTTCTTCACCAACACACCTCAACCTCGATCAAACTCATTACACGGGACCCAACCAACCACCAAGCAAGTCTAATTTTTCAAAGGCACTCAAACACCAGAACTTGCTCAGCAAATTCTGTGCTAACAGTTTTACTTGTGTGTGTGTGTACACATACGTACATACGCACACATGCGCCACCTACGCAGAAGATGGAGATATCTGAAAACTGGAAGCAAAAGCAGATATACATCAATATGCAGAGGCACACCCAAAGCCAGTCATCTGACCAGCGCTCCATGCGTCCCCACAGCCTCCCCCTCGAGCTGTGCATCCTCGGATAAGATGGAACTTGAGAAAAGTCCAAACCGTTTACAAACGCGTTCAAAAGCGCAAAAAGGAAAGAGATATTTCACAACTTTAAGAGCTACTTAAATTTCTGCACTCAGCTCTGTAATTCTGGGTTGATGTAGAGCTTCTGTGGGAAGATATCTGCCTTCCAGGCGTAGGTACTGTATGCTCAACACACCAAAAAGGTAAGAAACTTCTGTTCAAAAAGAAAAAACTCTATCTCTGGCAAGAGATCAAGGGTTATAAAGCATACTTCAAGACAGCTATGAAACACCAGACAGGACCACAGCAGAAATAAGCAAATTTAACTTTTAGATTCCCAAATCAGTAGTAACGTTCAACAAATTCCTAGGTATATTGCAAAAAGAATAAAATATAAAGGTCAACTAAATTTAAATGTTAAGTATGTATTCCAGAAGAGTTCTGCTTACCTGCATTAGTACTGAGCTGGCTCTCTTGGGAACAGTTTTCATTGCCATCAGAGGTTGACTGTAGTGAAGAAGATGGTGCAGTTCTACTTCGTTTTTTGTTAGCTTTCCTTTCTGCTACCTGCCACTCTTCATCTTCATCCTCGCTTTCACTCAAGTCATCAAACCCAAAGTACTTGATTTTGTAATTGGAGCTCCCAGAACTTCTAGAGGCGCCTTCATCTCCCCCTCCCTCATCTTGATCATCGAACCCAAAAAACTCTAATTTGACATCCTTTTTGGATTTAGTATTGCTTGGTCGAAACCTGGTTGTAGTTTTTGTAGTAGCAATGTCTGCTTTTTTTCTTAAGCGTCCAGCTTCTCCCAAGTCAGTAGGGGCTGCTGTGGTAAATTCATCGATTCGTTCCATGGTATCCTGTATAGTAACATTACAAACTGACAAGCAAGATGGATGTAGGACAGTGTAGTCTCTAGTCCGTCCAACCGTCCCTCTAAAACTGGTCCCACTACTTAAAGAAACTTTTCTTGCTGGGTTCAGACCATCATTATTTGACTCGTTTGCTTTGGATAAAGACTGACTAGTGCCATCCATTAGCTTGTCAAAATTTGTTGCCCCCTGTGGTTTTGCTTTGTTGGATCGACAATATGTCCTACAGTTGCTTGGCCTAGGAATAGTTTGCACAAGTTCTTCACTAATGGCTTCCTTTGGATTTTCAGTATCTTCTTTATCACACTCCTCATCCTTGCTCTTCATCTCTGAGAGATGTTCATTGTCAAAATCTAATATATACTCTCCAGTTCTGGTGTCTTCAGTTTCATCCTCCCATTCATACAACTGAGTTCTTAATGGCCCCTTCGTCTGAGATGTTTCTGATGGAGAGTCTGCTGTTTTTCCAATGTGGGAGTCCCAAGAATCAGGCAAGTCCTTGGCTTCAATGTTGTATCCAGAAGCGTCTGTAGTTTCAGCATTGGTTTTGTTACTGTTTTCAGCGTTCTCATAGATGAAATGACTGTTCTTCTCATTATCTTCATTCAAATTCTGTATTTGATCTACAAGAAAAAGATAAACCTATTACTAAAAAGCATTATTAAAAAAAATAATCACCCTTGCACGCGACTTCGAAAAGTCACAACATAACAGCAAATATTCAGCGTTCAATGACAAAAAGCATTAAACAGGTCCTTATCCTTATTTGGATTTCCAAAAGAAATACAGAAAATGCAATTCTCATCACGATTTTAAATGAAATCACTTCTGAAATACAGGTTTTTACAATGAACTTCTACAGATCTGAAGAAGAGCTGCTGCCAAAAGTTGGTCTTGCACTTCTCCAACCCATAGCCACACTTGCATCTTATGCTGTCAAAGCAAACAAATTCCACTGTAAGAAATTAGTTTTTGCAAGATTTGTTTCCAGCTGACCAGCATCCACACAATAGTAATGCCAGGAAAGACTGTGCTAGGTCTTCCACCTGTTGTCCTCTAAACTGGTAGGGAAACCATTCCCTTCAGTTTCCCTGAATACCAACAAAAGCTCAGTGGATTTGGTACCAGAGTTTCATGAAGATTTGCATCTGCCATACTCTGTTGTTGTACCTCACACACACACAAAGATACCCAGAAATACAAGTGCGTTATTTCCTGGAAATAAGATGAGCAGAAATTTCTTTGAAATTTCTGAGACAGTATAATCAAACACAGGAATCAAGGTGTCTACTGTTACTATCAACACTCACTGTAATGCCTGTCTGGGCCAGGAGAAGCAAGATAAGAAGTCTGACTGGAATGCAGAAGACCCTGATGCATAGAAGAGTCGCACATGATGAGATAAACTGGAGAAACAGAAGCAACCAGGACAGGGCCAAGTAGGGGAAAAAAAAATGCTAGAAGAGAATATGCTTAGAAGACACAGGCGCAGAACACTACAGTAATAAAAGAGGCTCCACTGGCAGAATGCAACACCTAAGGTTCCAATTTGTTAGGTAGCAAATGCTTCCTAAACTCATTGGTAAAGTGAAGGCTTTAGCATCCTTTAGCACCAGTCCTGACTGTATTAAACTTCATCAGCTACCATTTACCCAAGTGGCACAGTTTCATAGCACTGACCAAAAGGTTTCAACCTTCCTGATGAGGAAAGTGAGCATTGGTACTGTTCCAGGGACTTTTATTCATTTGTTTTCAAATTAAAACGGCATCATCTAAATGCCATCCTTGCACATATGGTTTCTAAAAGAACTTTAAGGTGCAAACAGAAAATTCCAGTAAAAGAAATGACTACGAAGTCAAGTTTTGCAGGAAATTGGTTTAATCCTAGCTGAAATTCCTCAGGGAGAGAGGACAAGCAATATCTCACAAACTGCATCTAAGTTTTCTGGGAGTCCAGCTGAGGTCTGTCATAGAAGTTTACATACTCAGCTGAAAAAAAAAAAGCTCTTCACAGAATATACAGAATGCAAAACTAAATGCCCCAAAGAACATCAGTCCTAGCCATCTCAGTGATCAAATCTTGTTTCATCTTTTTCAGTATCAATACGTTATACAAGAAATCTCGTTATTCTCATTTCAGTCTCATGCTTGTGATAATCTAAGAGGCCCAACCAAAATTAATCCTTCTGTAATCAAAGAGTGAGTTTGACAGTGTACAGTATGTTCCTTCCCTCCCCATATATTTAATATTACTGTGCAACTGAAGACTACCATAATACTTAGGCATGAAAACCAGCAGATTAAACTAAAAAAATTCTCAGACTTTCCTCGCTAAAATAAACTATTTTGCAGCCTCACCACTACTGTTCCGTATCTGAGTGCATATTTACTTGAATTAATAAAAGTCTAAGCAACATTTAAAATAAGTACATTTAAAATATGCCTGTCTTGGCTTACTAAACAATACTTTACTGAATAGTTAGGAAGAAGTTTCAGTACACGTATCTGGAAAGGGAATGGTTTTCCCATCCTAGGGAAGTCTGGGATTTTAAAGACCCACATTTCATACCAGGACCAAATCAAATCTCATCTTCCCAGGGAAGGAACAGAATACATGTGTGTGTATGCCCATTACAACCCAAGAGCCAAATAATTCAGGAATCTGTTTTGAGATGAAAAAAGCTGAAATTTAATTTTACATTGTCATAGCTTCAATCATTATCATGTCAGCCACAGTCTGTACTCTCAAGCAGAAAAGATGATCAACACATCAAGCCTGGAAAACAGACTGAAGAGGTCAAAGATATCTAAAAATATATAGCTCATACACATCAGTAGCATTGACAAAAAAAATAATGGAAAATATTACCAAGGAATCCATCTCCAAAGAAACATTATTCAATTATTCTGAAAAAGCTGTGGGGTATTTTTTTTTTTTTTACACTCTGCTACTAGCACATCACAAAAATCATGACTATCCTATAATACATACTGTTCTCTTAAAACTCCAGATTTTTAATACGCAAAAAGCAAAGATATTTAGGGAGTGCATATTTAAGTCTTTCACTTAAGATCACTTCACCTAAAACACACTCCCTGAATTCTTCGGTTCATTCATCAGTTCTGGAGCAGTGTTTAGCAGTTGAAACCACTTTACTTTTTCAGTCCCTTGCCAGGAAGTTACTCTGTCAGCAACCAAGAGCTAAGCCATCGTCTACTGGATCTTTGTAAGAAAGTTGATCCTTATGACACTTATATCCACTACAGTGCTGCTTTTATTTAAAAAAAGTTTTTTCTAACATGCATTAGATATTTCACCAAGTAATAATAAATCCAAACAGATAACTAAAATTCACACTTAATTAAAGTATTAACTTTGATAATATAGTTACATACACTGAAAAACTATTCCACAAATTGTTCTAGAATATTTTAGAATGAGCTAAAATTAGCCTAATATTTGTAGGACACTGAGCAAGCAACACAGTCCCATCTAGTCATCTGTGACCTATTAAGGGAACAAAACTTTCTACTCTCTTATTGCAGCAGCCTCATTTGGACAAACTGAAGCATCAGTTGAGAGATGCATCATGACAAGAACAATCCTCCTTCACATCCAGTTTCTCCATTTCAATTTTTCTGTACTTGCTGCACTGAGGTTGTTACATTTCTTCTTCCCAGAGTGGCTCCTATTCTCATCTCCTATTTCACACTTACCCAACCTGCCTGCTCTTCTCCTCGTGCTCATTCCCAACAGTCCCAAGTACAAAACTGAGGAAACTGGCATTGCGGAATTAATAGCTAGCTCAGTCTCCACTGCTTCTAAGAGAACCACCAAAAATGAACAGGTACTTCAAGGCATTAGTACACCTGCATATTAGTAAAATTTGATCAGACTGGGTTAAGGCAGTAGCACCATACACCTAGTCCTTCCAGCCTTGAATTCCTTGTTTCTCTTCATCTGTAAATGTGAGCAAAAGCACTTTCACCAGTCAGCTCAACTGACTAATAAATAACAAATCCAGTCTATCCCAATTAAACAGCTTTATTGATGTTTGGTTTAGTACACTTCCAAGAAATATCTTAACAGCTGAACACTCATCATTAATAGCTCTTTCTGTACCACAGTAGGACTACTGTTGCCTTTATATAAGCTATGCATCATTTTAAGTATGTGCATAAGGAACTTAGAATTTTGAGTTTTCTCTGAAAAGACTCCACGAGTATCAACAAAACGTTGTATCTCATTTTTCACTCTCAGCTAGTAATTTAATACAGAATACAAAGTTACTCTTAAACAGCGAATAAGTAGCAGTTAACCTCCCCCTTCATTTTGCGCTTATTAGACACCACAATTTTAAAACCACCCAGTACTTCAGAAGTCTTAGTAACGCAGCCAGGAGGTTTTCCCCTCTCCAATAATAAGCAAGGCTGACGGAAAATGTAACCAGTAAACAGTTTACTGTACACCAGGTAGAAAGTTTGGCTTTAAAACTGGATCATCATAATGCATTAGTGGAAAACTAAGCAGTGACAGAGGAATACTCCCTCGAAGGACACTTTGTCAAGCCACTGTTTCCATCTCATCAGTGGGTCAATAGCTGTCAGACTGAAGCTTCTATACCAGAAATTACTGCAAATCACTTGCTAATTGCCCAAAGGTGTACAATACCAGCAATTCCGATAACCTTGATTTTAAAATTTACTATATTTATCTGTAGTAACTATTACAGCAGAAGCTAGCATGACTGTAGGAAACATATGACATAGAATTTTATTTACAGATACAGAAAGCACACAGAAAATATGAGAAAATGAACTAATTTTGAATTATTAGATATTCTGTAGTTCAAACAAGGCATGTAATTTCTCCTCCCAATTTTAACTGCAATTAGGCTCTTTTGGGGCTCAAATACCAAAATAAGCCTCCCAAGTAATTTCAGATCAGCAACAGCATATAACTATATAATCCACCAGAGTGTTGTTTGGGTCTTTTTTCCCCAGGTACTAGCACAATATTCCTAAGAATGATAACAATCTTCTGTAGTAATCATGACTTCTTTTCTGTTTAAATCTCTAGAACTTAATTACCAGAGTATGAGAGAACCAATCTGAATGACTGGCAGGTCTAAGTTAAATGTTAACCGATAAAGAAAAACACCCACACATTTATACATACCTCTTGCTTTATTTTATGCTCTAGTTTATGTCACTAGCAAGACAGGAGTGTCTTAAGTATTGCTGATGAATTAAAAAAAAAAAAAAAAGGTGAAACAACTTCTCTTTCCCACCAAACACATTGACATGTTTCCCCCCCACACACACAGATGCACATGACCAAACTTCACAAAACTATATTTAAGTGATTATGATGATTATTGTCCCAAGTAACCTTTGTAAGATGACCATTAAGGACAAAATGTCAAGTTCATACACTGCAAGACATTCAATTTATATAAGGTAGTAGTTTATACTCCTCTAGATACACGAAAATGTTCAAACAGTGGGAATGTAACTGAGTTCTCAAAATCCCACTGCTTTTTCAGTAATAAACCTTTAAACATTAAACAAATGTGCGTCTAGACTTACTATATCATTTAGACTAGATGGATATAAAGAGAATATTTTGTTCATATCTTTTTTAAAAATACATACTTAATATAAGCACTCACTTATTAGACAGAACAAATGCTCAGAAAATGCCTTGTGGCTACCACAAGTAGCCATAGTGAGACTACCTCTTGCCTTTTCATTTTTAAGATCATGTACAAAAGGAAGAATGCAATTCTAGACTTAATTTATTTTTTAAAGACTTTTTTTTTTTAAATGAGAAATGAATTTTCTTTAGAGATAAGACACCTACATCCTTCAGCAGGACATCTCTGATAATTTCCACACTAAGATGTCTAAGATTTCAACTTTATTTTTTTCATTAAGTACCCATAACACATCTCACCCTTATTTTAAAAGGTTTTTATTCTTAAGAAACTAATGTCTACCTGAAAATGAGCTCCCAAATAACTCTCAGAAGCATTATTATTTCTTCATTGTACTATATGAGAAAAGGAAGGAACATCTCACCCACAAAATATTTAGTTTGATCACAGTAATAATAAAGACACCATATAATTACAGACTTGTTGAGATGGTGAAAGGTCTGAAAAAATCACAAGGCTTTCAGAAACTGCCAGAGTGAAAAGAATCATCTTTTTTTTTTTTAATTGTATGCCATCCATAAAATAAGTGTTTTAAACCAAATGTTACAAAGAATACAAGGTAAGTTATAATTGAAGACAGAAAGACAACTTCCATTATGCTTCTTACCTTCAATCTTTAGCTATATATTCTCTTAAAGAACAAAAAAAGTAAAGGCCAATAGTTTTTCCAGAGCAAAAGCCACGCTAGACCAGTTGAGCAGGACCTCTGGTACTAATTCAAGCTGCCTTCTAGTGCAGGCAGTGAACATAAAAAGGGGACTCTGAGAAATCTCTCTAGTCACCTGGCTCAAAAAACTTCACTTCTGGATTGATGATGAAGTAAGAAAAAGAAATTGCTAGAAGAACCAATGAAGAGACCATATGGCAATTTATCTCCACAACTGGCTAAGAGATTCCAGTCACTTTATATTGTATACAAAATGGCAAAGAAACATAGAGACAAATGCATAAAGGTTTTAAAAATGCAAAAACATGACTCATTCTAAACCTGACCTTTGACTGTCCCCCCACTGCTTGGAGTGGTATGGAACACATTCATTGCTTCTTTCTCACCTCTGGTAATGACAAGTACACATAAGGGGAAGTTACCGGTACAAGCAACAGAGAGCTGTGACAGCCACTGAGCAACATCACCTGTAAGTACAAGGCAGCTTTCCGTGAAACAAATGAGCATGATCCCAGGACCCAGAAATAAGCATCAAGAGACCAAAAGGAACAGGCAAAACCCAGTTGCATTACCTATCGCTGCAACAGGCCAGCAGAGCCCAGAGTGGCCAGGAAAAGATGCCTCGTACGAGAAATAGTTCAATGAGTAATTAACACAAAGTTTTCCTACTGGTGATTTTGACAGGAGACAGAGGTAGAGAATACTAGAAACTACCTTAAAGTACCTGGGGAGAAGGGAGGAGAAAGTAAATGTTTGGAGGGTGACAGGAGCTTAAGAGGTTGCACAAGTGGTCCCAGGAGCCCAAAGTGTTTTTCCAGGATTTGTTATACATCTTGCTAGAGTTGCTCTGTTTTGTCAAACTGGAGCCACTTATCCTTTTGCCTGGACAGCTTCACAGATTCCTCAGAGAATTTTTTAGACATCTCAAACTGGTATTTTCTCATATCATCACTGATGACATACTAGAATATTTACAGTAATGAAACTATATGGGTATGATTGATCACCTAGCATTATACTTTCAGCACTTGGGTACACATTACAAGAACCATCGTCATTCCTGCTCGAGGTTCACCACAATGGCGTTTACTGTTGCATTAACTCAAACTTGGTCAAAACCTGCTCCAGGCAGGGATGGACTAGATGACCTTTAAAGGTCCCTTCCATTCCAAAGCATTCTATGATTCTAAGGCAGTGAGCTGGTTAATGCAAAAAGGGGAAGCCATAAAAACAATTCTTATCATTTCTCATAGGAGATTAAAAGTTTGACAGAGCCTTCTTACTTGAAGAGGAGACACTGAAGTTTGGAGAAAAGATAACACTCCGTCAACTACCAAAGCTGCAAGAGTTAACAATTTCATACCCTGATCTTTAGGGTATAGCATATACCAAGATGGAATCCAAAACAAAGTGAAGGGAAAAAATCCTTTAAGAAACCAAATACTCTTCTTGGCAAAAAAAAAAAAAAAACCAACAAAACACCATAATCCAAACCAACCATCAAGAAATGTATCCTCCAGCCTAGACCCCATTTCAATTTCATTTTCATTTAAGTTACAAGACTAAGCTGCTTGGCTCTAAGTCTGAAAACATAATTTTCAGCTCCATAAAAATCAAATCATCATTAATGGTCTAACTCTAATTGCCTAAAGTCAAACACTATATGGTTTTGTTAACAATTCAGTGATAGAGCAGCAGAACCTTATTTGCTATTTTTAAGTTACTTGGAGCACAGAGCAGTCTCTTAGGCTGTGAGAACAATGTCTCTTAATGTAAATTTCTGTCCTAAACAGATCTGGGGCCCACAGAACAAACAAAGCTCGTTGCCCCACAACTCAACTACCACCCCCTGCAGCCTCCTCAACACCAACCTGTTTGACTAGGCAGGAGACAGCACACACTGCAGATCATGAACAGCAACGTGTGCTGGCTAGCCGGCTTGCTGCTGCCTTTTCAAATGGATTAGGGACCCAGTTATAACCATATTTTCCTTACCAGCATGCAGACAAGAAAGAAGTAAGGAAACAGGTAAATGAATTCAACTCAGTTTTTCACTCCACCATTTCTCAAGACACTTGAAATAGCATTGTATTTTTTAAATTTCTCCGTACCACTCAAAGTTTGATCAAAACTGGTTAACAAGTACAAATGTTACTAGGAAATTGAAGAAAACAATAGGACAGTCAATATTAGCCTTGGTATGCCAAGAAAACATGCTAAGATGTAAAAATATTATCACATGCAAAATAAATGTTTATTTCTTCTATTTGCTTCATGGAAGAGTTGCCAGTATTAAATGCTAGCCCTACTAACTTGAACTCCAAGTTTTCTCTCACTTCTAGCAATTCTTGATGAATGCTAACTAAAGCATCCTCCAAGGTACAAAGAAAAGACATATTGCCTTCTATAGCTTTTGTAGCATGAGACCTGATGCTCCTTCATTGCTGTGTAACTAGCTGTAGAAGCCTTCATTTTAATACCAAAAGGAATATGATTGAATTATTATACACAGGAAACAAATCTACAAACCTAAACTAGGTTTCCTTTAGTATTAGCCACATAAATTCACAGAATTCATTGCAAATGTATAGGTAATATTAAAGCTAGTCACAAGCAATAAAATCTTTAAAAGGGCAGGCAGGTGGCATGATGCCAATTTTATATTCCTCTTTATTTCTCTTCAAATAAGACACCTGACTACCAAGACAGATGTAAAAGCAAGAAAACAAAACATCAAGGAAAAGAAGGCAGTAAGATAGGGGAAAAAAAAAAAGTATCCAAAGCCTTTAGATCCCTCCAGCTACTGAGGGCACATACATTAACAGGCTACAGCTCACGAGCAGACCACTGACACAGGATGTAGGAAACAGTTTGTTAAGCTCACTATGAGCTACAGCTCTGCCTGATGTTCCTGAACACTCAGAAACATTTATTATGGGTCCATTACACCATCAACAATGTTCCCAAGCATAAAGCTACACTTTACAACTTGAAGCTGACCAAGCTAAAGGAAAAGATGAATCTTTACCAGGTGCTTGTATCACATTCCTGATTTCTGGGAAGAGAGCCCAAATGAGACATACTCACAGTGTCTTCTCTGGTTTGGACAGAAAACTAGCAACTGCAGAGAAGCCGTGTTTTTCTCCAAATAAGAAAATGAATTTCATTACAGTTTCTCTCTTCTACTCTACATTGGAAATGAAATGTTTTGGTTGGTAAGGAGAAAAGGTTACAGACTAAACTCCTTTGATCCCTTTTCTGCCAATGATTGAACAGCTGGGAAACACAGAAAAAAGCTTATGGGTATACAATACACAATTCTAAGAAATGGACAAAATTTACTTAGATCCGTCATTATCCATTGATGCCCATAAGATCTCGAAAAGCAGTGCCTGTTAGCAGGCATAAACATAAGATAAGAAGCATAAGAGCCTCAGAAGATTAGACTCTCAAGATGAGTTTCATGGTTGACAATCACTAAAATAGCTAAAATTACAGAACCACCACATCCATAGCTATGATTACAAATTCTTAAGTAATTCTGGTTCTTTACTGTCTTTGAATCAAAATGAGTTCCCAACAAGTCTGCATGCAGGTTGGATAGACACTGCCTCTGCAGATGTTTTAAGTGGCATCTTCTTTTGCAGAAGAATTCCACAGAAAACCCTAAAGTGATGAGATTTAATTTACTGCCATCAGAGAACTATTTTCCTTAAGAATACTTTGCTTTTCCTGTTTCCTTTCCAGCACCCCGAATATCAGAATTCTAAGCAAATTCATAGGAAAAGTTTGAATTTATTATTTATGAACACTGTGTACAAAACAAGTTCTCAATCACACTACATCATTTCAGTTAGAGTAGCTATTCTGCTGAACATATAGCTTGTGAGACAGAAGCTTTCTTCTCTCAGATCACCTAGATGCAGCCTTTCAGTTTGGTAACACAGTGTTCAGCATCTCTAAGAAACCATTATTTTCATCCCATGAACCTAACAGATTTTCATGTTTTCAGAACATGAACTGCTGCTGCTGTTAGCACAACACCCCACCATGCCGGGGCTCCACCCTGTGAAAGGCTGAACCCCAACCATCGCATTATTGCTTCTCACCTTGGACCCCTGTTTAAGCCATAAGAAGTAATTCCTCACAGATTTTTTTCCACTGGGAAAACATGCTACCAGCAGGCATTCTGAGAGGTTGTCTTACGCTGGTGCAAAAATGATACCTCCTGTCAGCCAGTGTACAGCTTTTTTTAAAATCCTTGTATTTCAATGGAAATGGAAGCCTTTCACAGGGGTGCAGGCTGACTTGACCACCTTCCCTCTTGTGCAGAAAATATTCACAGAGCTAATCACTTATCTTTATCTCAGGTGCAATTTTCAAAGGTATGGGAAGATGATGTTTTTTGAAGCAACAATCTAGCTGCTTTTCCCCTCTTCTACTTCTTCAGCTAGCAGTCATTAGATATTCTGCCTGATCACTGATCTTTCATTGTATCTTAAGTCACTGCATATCTCAATACCACCTTCATACCAATCTATACGCACGTACCCGGCCAAACCACGCATAATGCACTGTTCAGCACGACTGCCCTCCCAGCAAACATTTGGGGGGAAAACCACCAAACCTCAAAATTACTAATTTAATCCTTCATTACTAAAGGCATTTCCTCCTCCAACTAAAACATAACTAAGAATTGACCTAGGTTGCTTGTCATCAGCTATATCTAGCCTCTCAATTTCCATCAAACTAAAGCCCTACAACTGCCCTTGCACTTCAACTCTTTTTGTTTCCTCGGGTAAGTATTTTTGTCCAAATTGTACCTATAGTCTTACAGCTTGTCTTTCACAACTGGAATAACTATCATTCCTCCTTCACTCTTCTTTCTCATCTTGCTTGAAACTCTTCTACGACATTCTGAAAAACTCATTTAAAGCCTGTTTTTCTTCTGGTGATTATATACTTACAAGACAAAGGTGACTTTTTTTTATCATTGCCTCACATTTGTATCTATATCCATAAAAATATAAATTATAATGTGACTGTATAGACACTGATATTATGTAAAAACCCAACATACCACACAGCATGTTATCAACGCCCACACCCAACTTGCACGCTAAGTCCACAACTCTCTCAAATGAAGGACAAATAGCAGTTTTAGTAAACAATGCTAAAACCCCTTCCTACTGAAGAAAACTATTTTTTGTCTTCCAGCAAAGAATTAAGCTTTGAAGAACTCTACAATACCGCAAGCAAGACTAGTTGGTCAGAAATCTAAAAATAAAATGGTCCTGAAGAGACAAGAAATTGTGCAACATCAAATCCAATGGTCAGAAGAGCTGCTACACTCTGTAACACAAGAGTTGTCAGAGCCTGAATTAGCTGTATCATGTGTTCACGTCTGATGGAAAGTCCAGTGAAACAGACACTTTCTTCCTCACTGGTAGCTCAGAAGGGCATCTTTTGCTCAGAGCAGCAGGAGAAAGCTGATCCAGAGCTAACTACTTCCCCCTCACAGGGAAAACGAGACAAAGCGTCATGGGCAACACAAGGGGCTGACACATGCCAAAATCCTTGTTTTCACCGACTTTTGTAGTGTGAGCCCTTATGAAAAAAAGTCTTAAAGCATATGCTAACATAGCAGCACTAATAACTGTCAAAACAAATGTATCCTTAGGCTACGTCGGTCTGAATTCAGACACTACTCATAAATATGTTGAAACCCTTTACTGAACACAGTAGCAGTTTCTTAAAAGAAAATACGAGCTAAGTTTGAACTTGAAAAACATTTTCCATACAGCTAATAAGATCTCGGCAGTTTGAACCTGAAATGGCTTCCTTACCAACTGTTTTCTGCTTTCCTGCATGCTTTGGCCCACTTAAGAGGTATGCACTTTAACAGGTTTTTTTCTTCTACAAGCACTGACCAACTGTTTTGAATGCAAAGTTATTTCAACTTTGTAAACATGAAAGAAGTTAAGAAGCAGTCAAAAGTTTGACCTTTTAAAAACTAACTGTTCATTGTACAAGTCCATAAAGAAAGAATGATTTTAAAAGTATGGATTCCAAAAAAGGAATTGAGAATCTCACTGTTGTTTGGAAAAGGGAAGTTATAGATGAAAGGAAAAAAGTTTCATGTGCTCTGTACATGGACATTCATAGTATACAATTTCCCCATCATTAGGAAAAATGTTGCAGAAATCAGAAGATTCCTTCCTAAATCTGGGGTCTTTTTCCTGTATTGCTATTTTAGCAAACCAGGATAAATACTGATATTTAAACAGAATTTCAGTCATTTCAGACTTCTGAAAAATACCCAAGGAAAAAAAACCACACCACCAAATCTTCAAATAAGTATCAGAGTAACACCAAAGCAAAAAAAATTGAGAACAATTATCTCACTAGTTTGAACTTGGGCTACTGACACAACAAGAAAATTCTGTGTGTAAGGGGAGAAGGGATATCTTAATAAGGGGGAAACATAACAACAACAAGAACGAACGAACTTGTGGATAAACCCCAGCTAGCTATAAACCCAGCAGAACTACTGCCATCTAAACAAACCTCATAACACTGAAATTCTACAGGCATACATATTTTCTGGCAGACCTTTCCCCTTCTCTGCTATCAGTTTCTTAATGCTTTGAGCCAGCCAGAGCACAGCTGCAGTTCTTTTTAATCATGGTTGCTGCCAGCTGTCTCCTAAGACAGCCAAATGCTCAGACCTCATTCAGTTTCCCCCAACTTTTTGCGCCATTTTTGGACAGAAAATTACTAAACTGAAATTCTTCCTCAAGAGGTAAATAAATTGCACTCAACAACTCTGCAGAGGAAGAAAGATAAGATTACTCAGACCTAACTATTATCTTAAACGTCCATGTCACTGTTAAACACAAAACAGAAGCTCTAAAACAATTTGAAAGGAATACCCTGGCAAATCTTGTTGTCAAATGTAATTACGTAACAAACTTGCATTTGAGAAGCTGAAACTTAACTCTAAAGATAGGGCTCCCCCACCCACATAATCAGGATGCAGAGGCTTTGCAGACACATTCACTTAGGTACTATCAGGATAGTCTGTCGGGAACAGACCTGATGAGAACTATCTTCTTTTCGGGGCAACCATTTTCTGCAAATTACTCTATTCACTCAGTATGCTTTTCAAGCAACTAAATGCAACTAGATTCTGCATATTGGGTCATGAAGTAGTTAAGCACAGTTGTATCCCATCACAGGTTATTACGAAGGATTGCATTTGCCATTTTGATTTGCTACGAATATGTACATGAGCCCCAAGTGAAAAACGACGGCATTAAAAACTACCTAGAAACACAAAAAAGCTCAATAGCAGACAACAGGCAAATGTTTCCTTACAGCACCAAGAGCAAAACTACTTCCAGAACAAAGACTTGTTTGAATACTAGTACACAGTAACAAATAACAAGATGCAGAATAGCTATTTTCATAATTACTCTAAATGTTAAGAAAAAAAAATGCAAGTATCACAAATAGTTTACATGCAATAATGTGTCCTTTTAATCTTAAAACGCCTCAAAGGGCACTGACAGAGCAATAACCACAAAATCTGTATTTAGCATCACAACACAGCAGAAAGGGATACTCTTCCTACCCTGCTCTGCATTCTGAAAAGACATTTTAAGCCATTCTATTTTCCATTTCTCCACAGCAAGCAAAATATTTTCAAGAAATAAACTCATAGGCTTTAATACAAATCAGACTTAATCCATGCCCAATTAAAATACTTCTCGGTTAAAAGCATCATTAAACACCTAATATTTTTACTTAGAATTAACATAAATAAGTAATATTATTTCATAGTCCACAAACAGAAATACAAGGTGTGCAAAGATGAGAGAGATCATCCAACCACTTGAGACATGTCTTGACCCAAGTGCCTTCTCTGACGAACAGCATCAACGGCTTGGACTTGACCTCCAAAGGCTTGAGTTACAGAGCTCAGCACTGTGGCACACAAGCAAAAGCTGGCAGGTGATCACAACATCCAGAGTTAAAACGCAAACTCACACACAAGAATGTCAGAAGCAGTGTTTCCCGAAACTGAAATAGCCAGAGTAGGGAAAGTACTTATCCAATTTGAAACGTATTCATACACTAATATAATTATGAAATGCCATACCATCTTTTAAAACTCATCAAGCTTTGACTTTAATTTTCATCTGAAAAATTGTACTATGTTAATTGCCATACACAAGCTAACATAAATATTCCAAGAACAAAGTTATTAGATTTTTTTTTTTTAAAACTAGCACCTCACAATTTGCTCTGCAAGGCCCTAAGTGTTTTTATATTAAAGCGTGCATGCAGGTGAATTCAGTGTGAAATACTATTTGGGTTTATGCCTTACAGAATAAGCTTAATAGTTCAAAAAAACCAAATAAACAAAAACCCACCAAGGTGTTTCAGAAATGCAAGTTAAGTATTGCTCTTATTGCTCTGGGTTTGCACCTTATCCTACTGTAAGACACTCATAAAAAAACTCACCTTGTAAGTTGTTGCATTTTTGCTTCATATGAATTACCAGTATAATATTTTTCCAATGACACAACTTACTTTCTAGCTACCAGGTGCTTCTACCTTAGCAAAAGTGACCTAACAGTAACTATTAATACTGAATACTCTTTTGCTATTTCTAATTTACCCGAACTCCTACTATCTGTAAATTACCTGTTACATACAGGATTACTCATGAACATTGTTCCGACAGCATTAAGTCTTGATCAAGCAACGTTAGGGTAAGATGATGAGAAGCCTTCCACATTAAGAGCTTCTCAAAGCCTTTAAAAGGAGATTGTTACAAGCAATAGCTGAAGGCTATTAAAAAAAAAAAAAAAAAAGAGAGACCAGTAAGTCATACCATTCTAAATAAAAGGTACAGATCCTCAACTGTGTTACACGGTTGCACAATTATTAAAACAACCCAAAAAATGGACTGCCTTTTAATATCAAACATTAGTTAAAATTAACTGACATTGCATCACCTTCATTTTAATGTTCAAAGAAATGGACATTAAGGCAGGATAATGCATTTGGAGAAGAATTAGCAGGCTAAACTGTAGCGCTCAGCTTGCCCATAGCCATGTTAAGTCACAGTTTTCACCTTATTCTAATTGTTAACCTTATTTCACCTAGGTAAAGAATTAAGATACAATGATGGCACATGCTATCAGGAAGTCTTGAGACCTTAATTCATGTACTGTCTAGTCAGTATCAGGACAAGGACTAGCAAATTGCACTTAAAACAAGTTAACAAGCACTTTCATGAACCTCAGTACCAATATAGCCTAGTTTCCTATACCTGGAGATACATCATTGTATGTGGGTTAAGGTTGAGCTCACATTGCAGTCTCTCACACCGGGAATATTAATATTGTTCTATCTGCTTGCCCACCCCCCCGCCCCTTCTTCTCTTCAGGAATATTAGAGCTTGCTGTCTCAAGGATCTATAAGCCCTTTAAACAAATCTGGTTGAACCTGGTGGAGTTCAAGAGTCACCAGGAAGGGGAAAATGATTACGAGGAGGGTGAGGACAAGTAAGCAGTAGAAGTATGTCCACTATACCTTAGGAGACCACACAACAAGAAACCACCTTTTAACTGTTACTCAGTCCCGTCCCATCCCCCCCCCGCCCAGTTCCCTCCTCACCCATACCCCACCCCCAAATCAATAAAATTAACTCTCTCCAGTTCTGAAAGATAGCCTCATAGCATCAAACTTTACTTAACAGTCAATATAACAAAGAAGTCTTTGAAGTACCTACACTTACACTGGCTAACTATATCACTATCTCTAATTGCTCAATATTCTGACTGACGCACTCAGAGACAATTTTTATTTATTTTGGATCAGTCTACACACAAGCATAACAGCTGCTTAAACCATCCAAGTTTCATTTACACTAACTGTCCAAAATAAACACTATCACCAAAACTACAGCCTTGGTTTCCTTACCCTTATTTAAAGACCCTCCTAGGATGTTTTGCAAAGATTCATTCTCAGTTGAATTTAATTTCTGAAAAAAGCTATGAAATGGGTTTTTATCTTCATTTGACTGCGTGTAAACAGAATGTAATAGATTCTGAAAGAACAGTATCATCAGATCAAGATCCACCTTGTCCTTTGCTGGTTCTGGCTGAATTGCAGTCAGTAACAAATACTTCAGGAAAGCATGCAAGAACAGAATTCCTTCAGTAAACTGTTAAGTAACCTCTCTCTCTGCATCCAAACCATCACCACACTCAACAGCCACTGATGGACTTATCCACCAAGATTCATCAGCTTCCTTCCTTTTAGAGCTGCATATATTTGTAGTATTGTCTAACAAGGAGTTCCAGAATTTAAATAAGCATCGAATTAAAAAGTTTTCCTGCACTAAATATTGTATTTTATTATTTTTCCACAATACTTGAACCAGAAAGCACCAATGAAACTGGTGAAGTCTGTTCCTCTTGGCCTTTCGTGCACTATGAATTTTCAGAGCTCTATCACATTTTCTCCTCACAGCTCTCATTTTCTTTTCCAACCTGAAAAATACTGTTCTAACAAAGCTTTTCTATGTGGAAATCATTTCACTGTAAAACCTGCTCTGCTACAATCTCTCATTAACAATCAAGGAAACTCATTACTAGTTCTTCTCGTAAATATTGGAGGATGAAACAATTCAATCTCTTGAGAAAACTATATTCAAACTTAGTAAAACATAAATGGTATTTCCAGACTGAAGGTGGATCATAGTTAGAGATAAACAAACTGCAGAAAACCATATGAAAATGAGAAATATTTCAGCAGCAAAAATAAGAGTAAGATCAAAAGACAACTACACGTCCCACCAATCTGTCAAACTACAGTTCAAATCAACATTTCTTGCTTTTTCTTGTATTATATCACTAATAAAATTATCTTGCAAATAACTGAGCTACACGTATCTTCCACTATTCAGTATCTTCTTGTCCACTGTATTACAACTGAACAAGTCTACTGAAATTTCTGATCCTAGGGTTATGTCAACTATATCTGAGAATTCAAAGTTACATAAGTTCTCATTAAAGTTGATTATGATAACCCAGAGCGAGTCAGTAGGTGTCATCTTCATCAAGGTTCATCTAATGTGATCTTCTGACCAATTTTAGAAGCTGTGGTTTAATCAGCCCATTATACGAAAACTTCTAATGAGATACAATAACTCTGATCTTGTCTAAGAATGTCTTGAACAAAATTACAGCGATATTCAGCTCCATGGGGTTTGTGAATTCCCTCTCAAAAGTATTAAGATATCTTACAAACACTTCAGAGCCTGAAAAGAGCCCCTAAAAGACATTTGACTGAATTCTGTTTCATAGGTCTGATGCTTTTTACGTACGCATTGATAAAGATGTGCTAATTAAAAAAAATAATATACCTTTCTGCAACTGAAGTTCAGAAAACTACTTTTTCCATCCAAATAATTAAATAAGGCAGGTTGTAAGCTATATCTGTACCTGCATGGTAGTAACCACATACCCGCACTAAATTAAAGCCAGCAACTTAAGAATAAAGCGTTTTATTATTACCAATTCATCACTCTTGAAAATACTACATGTTAAAAAAACCAGAAATGCACTGAGCTCAGAACAAATTTTAGAAAAGGAAGATTATTATTCCACTCTATTCAAGGTGGACTAACATACTACGTTGAAACTAAAGCACTGTATCTCAATTTGCAGACATAATGATTAGAGTGCCAAGGATCTCAGACCAATGTGTAAAATGCAGAATGCTTCCTGGTGGTTTTAGTTAAATAGCATACTCTTTACAATTTCGTACAATTAAGAACTAATTGTCCACAGTTTTATTAGACGATTTAACCAAGCCCTGAAAACATGAAGTCTAAATGTAGATTAGTAAAAATTAGAGGATAACAGATCTGGACAGTTGAGTAAACATACCTGCAGTTACAAGTTTAGCACTGCTGCCTTTGCATTCTCCATCTTCCACATTTTTGCTTGTGCTCTTTTCTTTCAAGAGAGGAACAGCGTTGTCAAAAGATACGCACTTGCTGGATGCAACGTTTTCTCCACTGTCTGGCTGATTAATTCTGCTGTTGGCTTCAAGTAGAGGAGTGAAGTCCTCATACTGAGCAGCTTCACCAGGTTCCAGCTGAGAGGAGCTTTTAGCCTGTGACACGTTCTTTGAAGATACAGGAAGAGATTCTTCATCACTGTCAAATCCAAATGGATCCTCTGTTACCTCATCTTCAACTTTGGGTTTTTTAGGAACTTCGGAAATATCTGGTTTGACACTGGGCCTCTTCTGTCCTAATTTGGCCATGAAGGTGGTTTCTCCCCATTTTGTACTAAGGGTGGTCCGTTTGTTGGAAAATACTTCGTCAAACTTGGAACTGCCGTTTCCCCCTTTCCGGCTGTAAGTCTTTCCAAATCGGGATGTCATTTTGGCTCCTGTTTCATATTCTCTGTTGGAAAAGAAAGAAGAAACACAAATTCACCAACTTTTTTAGTACAAATAATTGTACTTCCAATCTTTATTGGGCCTACAAGCACCAGGCATGTACATTTCAGACAAGCAACAGATATATCATCTGCTTCTTTCTATAGAGTAACTTATTTACATGTGAATGTCATTATGTCAAAAGTTTCTGCAATACGTAATGTATCTACCAACTTAACTCAAAATTCAGTTACTTGCACATTTATAAAACAATGGCACAATGGATCCTCAAGAAAAATCTGCTATGAATAAATTATTTTTGGTATTGCTTTGCTCTAATTTTATATTTTCAAGTATAGATGGCACTGCTTTCATGAAATATCAGCAGAAAACTAAACAGTACTTTCACCACATCTGAACATGCAGCTCTCTGCTAGAGTCCAATAACACAATATGGCTTTAAAAAGACTCTTTGTAGTTAAATAAAAAAACGTGTCAGAATATTTCAAGTCGCTATAGATATTTTAAATGCTAATTAATCTCAAATAATGATGACAACTTCACCCGATGTTCTTCTCGCACACTCAGCCTTACTTAGCAAGCATATTATTTGGTAGTACGATGTGGTTTATGCCATCTGCACGGTCATGGTCAAGACTGGTACACAGCAACCTCCCACGAGTAAATCTGATTGATCAAGGGACAGGAACAAAGACACACTTCTCAATCCATTTCTAAGAACATGGAGGACACCTTAGGCAGACCAGCACAAACCATGACTGTTTCCTGGCTGTTACAACTGTAGCCCAATTCACAGTTTGCTCTCTCAGAAGAATAAAGTTTAAATATGAACAGATTAAACAGGAACACATTTAAACAGTTCCCTGCACGTGTTCTATTCCTACTTTTGTTTAACTCAAGAAGGAAGACAGACCACTTTGTTTCTTTTTCCCAAAACACGTACTTCGGCTACTGGACAAATGACAACATAAAAACAAAACGATCATATCCATTTTGTAAACCAGTATTTCTCTCTTTTTTTTTTTTTTGGCCCAAACATGAATAGGAAATTGGAATTCTTTATAGTCTGCATCTAATCAAGTCCATCTTTCTCTCTGAAATTACTCTCCATGCTAGAGACAAGTCTGTTAAAAAAGGGGGGCATTTATTTAAGCTACAGAATCAAAGAAATCCAACTCTTAAAGTGTCAACTGCCTTCATATATAGTAAAGTATATGACAAATAGCGCTTAAAATCACCATTAATAAACTTATCACATGATCTATTTGTTCAAGACAACTGTTTTTATTATTATTCCTCTGAATACGTGGTATACTGTCTGTCTTCCACATTTTAGTTTTCATCTTGACACTCACAGTTTCTCAACCTGAAGTGCTAGACTAGCTTCTGCCAAAATCACCAGACTGGTCATTCTATCACTTCGCTCTAGCAAGACTGTCTCACTAATAATAGTCTCTCTTTATCAGACCAGGCCACCCTTCACTTATCACATGAACTGAGCAATTCATCTGGTCATCTATGTCTGAGCAAATTTTAAGTGAATTAAAAGTATCACATTTGAACTTCAGAAGTTTACCAGACAGATGGTGTTGCAACGTAGAAGAGATACAGGAACAACCACTTTGGGAAACAGTCTTCTCCCCAGCAGTTTAGTAGATGGGTGGTAAAGGCATGTGCTTATCCACTGACCAGAATTCTGCTGTGAAACACCATTCTGCAGACTGCTTCTGGTTGCCCCTAGTAGACGTTACTCTTTAACCCCATCTCCATTCTCTTTCTCCAGTGTCATCAGCCTACTTTGTGCTGCTCCAAACACATCATCACCAAACTTTTTCTTTTTTTGCTGCCCTGTAAGTATCTCTAACTTCCTATTTTCCATCCAAGAGCAAACCTAAAACTTCCCCACATACTTTAGAAAACGAACAGCAAAACAAATTCAACTTACTAGGTTTATTTTGCTGATGCTTGAAAATAATGCTAAGAGTAACCAAAATAGTTTATACCCAAAAGGCCAGTTTTTAGAGCTATAGAAACTAAAATGAAATATTTATTAACATCTCAGTTTCTATACAACTCTTACAGAAAAAAAAAAAAAAAAAAATCACTCACCACCAGCACATTTTCCTCCTCTAAACCCTGACTCAAATAAGTATTTCCAACACTATACTTCCAGCATCTGCAAAAATAATGGCAGATTTAAATTATGACTTGTAGCTTGCAGTTTTAAAGAGAAGATTCCTGTAGTCAAGAGGACTTCATTTTCAGAAAGTAGAGCTCCTCAATCTATATTTTCCTATTTATAGTTTAAAAATTAAGATCATCTCATTAAGGAGTTTTGAATCAAAATATCAAAACTCAAATTCAATATGACGTAAAGAGGTTAAAAGATGAGTATCAGGAAAATATAAATACACTATGCCATAAACTCATGTCTTAAACTGAGATTAAAGATAAGAAAATACATATGTACCTCCTTACATGAGAACAGTAACAGAACAGGATTTTTACTCTTTACTTACAATTCTCCCTTGCTTTTCACTCAGTGTGAAATTAAAAACTTGGCCAATTTCACTCTGTTTCCACTCCCTGCCTCTCTCTCCTGCATTGTGCTGCAATATTTGGAGCAGTGCAAGAAATGTAAACACAAGCAAAAAACCGAAACATAGTTCTCCGGCATTTCCCAGAGCTAACTCGGCGGACCAGCTAGACATAAAAAACCCGATAATTCCCCAAAAAGCCCATCAGTCATCCCTACTCATTGCTCCTCTCTACACCGTTCCTCTTACATAATCGAAGGAAAGAAAAATAGGTTAAATGCACGGAGGCAGAAGAAGCTGATGAAATCCCACGGTGACAGTTTCTTTTTTCCTCCCTCCCCCTGCGGCGGGGGGGGGAGGGGGGTACTAGCGGAACCGGGTCACCCCACCGTGCACGCCCGGCGATTTCTGATGTCATTTCCCTTCCTCCCCGGCCCCCTCCCCCCGCCCCGCAAGAAAACCAACCCCCATTACACAAGTCCCCGGGCGGCGGGGCAGCCCGCGCCTCCCGCGGCCCGGGGCGAACGGCAGAGCCCGCCGGCAGCCGCCGGCCTCGCAGGCCGCACTTCTCCCCCCTCCACCCCCAGCCCGCACTTCACCCCCGAGCAAAGTCCTGCGACTCCCGCCCCGAAAACTTCCCGGTGGGCCGGGGGCGGCCGCGGCTGTCCCCCAGGCCCCGCCAGGCGGCCGCCGCCACCGCCCCGGAAGCGGGACTGCGCCGGGGGCAGCGGCCGGCGGCTCCTGCCCGCCGGGGTGCCGGGGCCTGCTCCGCGGCCCGCACAGGCCTCGGGCGCCGGGTGGCCGCCCCCGGCCGCCTCCTCCCCCGCCACCTACCTCGGCGTCGGTCGTGGCGGCAGGGGCGGGCGGGCGGGCGGCGGGTCCCGGGCGCGGGCCCGGCGCGTTCCGGGCGGCGCCGCGGATGTGGCTCTCGCCGCGGTTTCTGGCCGCCGATCTGCCGCCTGCGAAAGTCGCTCGCCGACGGGCCGCCTCCGCCCCTCCCCCAGCGGCGGCGGCACCCTCCCGGGGTGGCGCGGGCGTTAGGGCCCCCGGCGCCGCCTCCTCCGGCGCCGCTTCCTCCGCGCCGGGATTATCGCCGCTCTCGGGACGGGGCCCGGGACCATCTCTCCGCCATTTGCCCCGCTCCTTCCGTCACTGCGCGTCCCACGCCCGGCCGCCGCCCGCAGCCAATCGCACCCCACCTTACTCAACCGACCGCGCCGCCGCCGCGCATGCGCCCGCCCCGCTGACGCCGGCCCGCCCCGCGCGGTGCCTTCCGGGAGCTGTAGTTCGCCGCCCGGCGCGGCCTGGGCCGGGCGAGGGGCGAAGGCCCCTCCCGGCACGGCGCCCCGCAAGGCCCCGGCGGGGCCCGAGGGAGCCGGCGGCCGGGCCCGCGCTGCGTTGCGGCCGTGGCGGCTCAGCCGCTTCGGGGCGGCCTGAAGCGGCCCAACGGGACGGCGCGGCGGGCCCCGCCGCCTGCCCGCGGCGGCCTCCCTCGGGCCCGCGCCCCCGGGGAAGGGGGAACATGCCGCCGCCGCGGTTCTGAAGGCGGGGGCAGCGGGGCCCGCCGCGGGCAGCCCGGTCCGGCCATGGTGGCGCCCGGCCCCGGCGCCCGACCAGGCCGCAGCTCTAGGAGAGGGTCCCCGCGCGGGGCCCGGGGCCTCCGGGGCAGCTCCGGCCCCGCGCTGCGGGGCGGCCCGGCGGGGCTGCGGCCCGGCCTGGCGGCGGGAAGGGCCCGGGGCGGCCTGCGCTAAGGTCGAAACCCTCCTTAGGAGTTTGGGAACGCGGCGGGCACTGAAGCAGCCCTACGTCGACTCCATCAAAAGTTTGTTATGCCAAGCGGCAGCGGGCAGCCGCACCCGGGGGGAAAAGGAGCCCCTTCCTCTCATGGCAGCACTTGACTGGTACTCACAGCGGTTGCACAGTCCCCAGCCTTTACATCCGCTCCAGGGAGGAAACATGCTCTGCAGAGAAGTCCCATGAAACTAACATAGTGCAGACTGAAATAGTGGCTTTCACATGCTCCGGCTTCCACAAGCGCTAGCTTATACAAAGCAGTTACATCCACCCACATACATTGTATTTATGCACACCTTTGAGACTCTAATTAACAATACACTCTGTGTAGAGTGAAAAAATACTCCATGGAGATTGTGTCATACAGCAAATATGTATAGGCATCAAACAATCCCCAAATCCACTATTTTACATTCTGTAAGCAGTATTTTGTAAAACACTTCTGGAATAGAAAACTAAGGGTGTGCTACTAGAAAAGCAGTGCATTAAAAAAGAACATCATACTCACAGAGGTAGTTTTGTAATTTTTAAGAGGAGTGAGGAGCTCAGAAAAGGAAAAAAAAAGGCAAAAGCAAAACAAAAAAACCCCTCTACAACCTTGGAACCTAAAATGGTTTCACAACACATGTGAACATAGTAGCTATCTGTTGTTTGAGGAAAGGTTTTAAAATACAGATCCCAAATGCAAAATGAATTAAAAAAAAATTTTAAAAAGAGGCTGATTTCACTGCACAGAAGAGGTTACATTTGTCTTGATACTTCTAATTAAGAAACATTACTTTTTTCTTAATTTTATCTTTACTTTACCCAATGCAAAATTACTGGCTTTCAATAAAGAGATGCAAGACTACGGTTTTGTTTAGTGATCCTGTAAGTAAATCGATTTTTGCTCTTTATCTGGTACCTATTGATGTGTTGGTAGCTTTTAGGTATTACTTCTGAAGAACAAACACACTCTGAATGTGTTCTCTAAAGCCAGTACACAACTGGTGCTGGGGAAAGTGAAGATAAAATAGACTGGGCCTTGTGATGAGATGTACAAGCTTGATTTAAGATACGGTTGAGGTTTGTGTTGTGTTTCAAAGAAAGCTTACAAGTTTATCTATATCTAACCACCTGACTCAGTTATTGAAGAGCTACTGAAAACAGGTTACAAATTTTAAAATACATAATCTGAATACAAAAAGCAAGACTTTTTTTTCCTGCGAGTATTCTTGTATCAGAGCTACTAATTAGCTGTTTAAACTTCAAGAGTAAAATGGATAGCTAAACCAGTTTGCATTTTGCATACCATTGCATGAGTCTAAAAGCCTTACTTGGTGACTAACTGATCTGTTAGACAAAGAGGAAAAAACAGTAGTGTGAGAGCTCAAAATACTGTGAGGCTCTGTGGAGTTCTTTACAACATTAAAAAAAGTTTGTCCTGAGAAAAAGTGAAGAATACACCCAGAGTAAAGGAAGTGACACCAAGAAACTATTTGGAAATAGTTTCTATTTGGATATAAAGTTAAGAGTTAAAATTAAAGCGAATATGTTTCTAACTTAAAGCTGCAGAAGTCACTTAAACAGTAATTTAGAGAACTTTGCAGTATAGTGATAGTAATTGGATGTCATTTGAAAGCTCTCACACACCCTATACCCCCTGGGCTAGCTTCGTATTGCCAACAGTATTTTCAATCTTTGTAGAATCCCCATACAGAGTAATCTAAAACACTGCAGATTCATAGTCATGATGGAATTCCACAGGACTAACAGAGCATAAATTGAACTCATTTATGTGCTGCCTATCCTATCTTGGGTATCAGCAGAAGCCTATAAGTCTAATAAAATCTTTTACTTAGATGATGATGGAAAACAAACATTGTTATGTTCAAGAACAGCAGAGATGGGCCAATTTTTCTGCACCTAACTTACTTTAGATACTTTTGAAGATTTCATACCTTGTAACTTAATAAGCTTGGCAATTAATATGTTAAGCTTTGCTATTTCCATTTTCATCTGGCTTACCTCAAATATGCAAGTACCAAGACAGAGCAAATAAAAGCCAAATCCCATCTACCTTTGGCAGTAGGCAGGTTTAATTCTCAAAGAAGGTGGAATTCAACAGGCATCTTATGCTTTTTGTGGAGTTATATTATTGATATTTGCCATCTTCATTCACAAAAAACTAAAACAAAACCCACCCACACAAAACCCTTCACAAAAAAGCAGCACACAAAATACTCCAGTTTGGCATTTGCCTCCGTGAGAACAGCAGTGGGAAGTAAGCAGCTGTCTTATAACTTTAGCTTTTCCATCTTAAAAACTTTTCTGAGAAAGCCAAAGTGAGTCCTACAGCTTCCTATTGCATTCCATTACTCCCTCCCGCAAGAGAAACTAGCATCTTTCTTATTTATAATAAAGTCAGAAAGCACTGAAAAACACAGCTCAAATACATCAAAGCTGGAGGTAAGAGAGATAAAAGTATAACAGTAGAAGGAACATATAAGAAGGACAGAACAGTTATTTGGATATGTTGCTGCTTAATACAATCTAGAAGCCTCCCACTTCTCTTTTTGAGGTTCTGACATCTCTGTAGCAGGGAACAACACAGACTTTTCAAAATGAGCTGTAGCCTAGTACAGAGCCTTTCATGTAATTCAGTCTTGAGGCAGCCATTAAAACATTTTTAAACTGTTGCAGTTTCTTCCAAAAGAAAATGGAGGCAACACAGTAGGAAAATGGAAGGTTTCCCATGCAGCAGATACTCTGGAAGGGAGATGAAGACAGTCATATCCTTCCAGAAGCTGTCAGGAAGGTTTCTCAGTGCTGCCTCTTGGACAAAAACTGGCATTTGACAGTAATATCAGCTTAAAGTGAGGCTACGAACAGACTTTAAAAGGACCATAGCACTAGGTATCCTTCATATCAAGTATATGAATTAACAGCATAACACATCCTTGCTCCACTCCTTTTCCCACAAAAGGAGAATAAGCTCAATAACCCATTGCCCCGCTTCCCTGCAAAGCACTGCCCAAGAAGCAAACAGTAACTCACAGGAAGGCTCTCCCCATTATTCCTCATGCCCAGACCGCTCCCCTCAGAACCATGAAAGCCAGTGGCCCCTCAGTCCACTCAGCATCTTCTCCTTTGCCTCTCCCCTGTTCTTCTGTGCCTCAGCCTAGTCACTGTTTGCCTCCCAAATTCTCTCCAGCTTCCTATAGTACTTCCTTCCTTGCCTCTTGTCCAGGTGGGAAGGGATGGGAGAGAAGAGGATGTCCTGCTGCTCTTGCTGCACTCACAGCTGCTGCAGTGCTTTCATGTCCCAATTAGTGCCACTTAAAATGCTAAACATTTCAGTGTGTTTTGTTTTTTTCTTTGCAAAATGTCAGTCTCCTCCTGTTCCTGTCCTTCACATGTCACCCAGCACTCCGGCGTGAGAGCACTCAGGGCTTTGCCATTTTGCTTCACTGCGGCTAGAATTTGCCCCTTGCTATTTGCATAGCAAAGATGAAGGGAGGGTAAAGAGACACATTAAGTAACTAATTACCATGCTTTAGTCAACGTCTCTGAAACAGCTCTGAAAATAGTCATTTACACATTAGTATCGCTACTAATGCGTGCTGGAGGAAGTTCAGCAACACCACCAGCGGCAGCTTGGGAGTGGGCGAGAACAGCTGGGTTGCACTGAGAGCTGCAGTGGCTGAATCAGAGCAGACCATAAAGCAGAACGTACACAGGCGGAGAGGGAGGAGAGATCTGCAACCCAGTGTACAGGGAAGTGTGACTTCTGTCAAGAATACGGCTTTTCTTAGTGAGGTATTTCCAATGGAGAGCATATTGCTTATTTCTGACACTGAACCCTGAGAAGAAAGACTGAAATGCATTCAAATAGGGGATCTTTATACAGTTTTGGATCATATTTTTCAGTATTTGCATCATATTGTAGCTGTCTCCTCATATGAGGTGGTCAAACCAAGGCATTAAGTTTAGTAACTGAAAGGTTAAAACAACCACCACCAGACAGAACAAAGGAACACGTATAGGAGTGCAGCAAAGGGCCAGTTCTCTGCGATAAAAAGAGTTCCCTGGATTGTGGCACTAATGAATCAGGCCCAGGCAGCTAGCAGAAAAAGTTGTGCTACTCCACCTTCTCTCTGGCCTGCACACCCACCTGTTGCAATCATGTAAGAGGCAGCATCATCTCTGCAATGTAAAAGCCTCTGGAAAGACTAGTTTTACTCGATGAACCAACAGTAGTCACTCACCTACGGCTAAATTCTCAGTGGTTGTTCTGTGCAGTTTTTTTCCCTAGGTGATCAGCCTGTAAGTCTACTGGAAAAACCTGTGGTGAAATACTAGTGGGAAAAGCACAAAGCAGCTTTCACCTTGTTATAATTGTCAAGGTCAGAAATTTATTCTGCCATGCAGTTTATCTCAGCAAGCTCTGCTGAGAAAGTAACCACCTGTGCTGTTTCCCATGGAGATTTTACAACATGCCAAGGTGTTTCAGGAAAAAAAAACCACCTCATTTGCAGTGAGGATGCAGCCTAACTTTAAAAGCAGCAAGGAAAGTCTAGGTTCCTTGGTCAGGTAAAGTTTCCATTGTTTTGTTATGGAATAAAAGGGAGCTGAATCTCTCAAATGCCTGAGATCTGTTGCAGCCTCATAGGAGGACCAGATTAAATACCCACCTTATCCTCTCTCTGAAGTTTTTTTTTTTTCAATTCTTCTTTTAAGAACTTATTGTTTTACATTATTATTGAATTTATGTGTGTCCTCATGGCAACAGCCCTTAAGGAAAGCTACCAAAATGCACCAACACTGCCTGTTGGGGAAAGGAAAACATGGGAATGCAATAAGCAGTTGTTGTTTTAAATCGTTCTTATAAAGAGTTCATTGGTGGGACTGTTGTCCTATTCTATTCCTCCTCCAGCGACAGGGTAGCAGCTATTTCTGTTGCTTATTTTGCTAATTTGCTTCCTTCACCAGTTAAAAAGGGCATGTACGTGACCAGCACTTATATGTTATGTTCCTTTGTCCTCTTAGTTTTGATTATTAGGTTTGTGTGTGGGTCTTACATGCAGATGCTATAATCACTCAGTTCCCTTTTGAGTTTTTATTTACAAGGTTTTTGTTTTCACCTTTGATTTTCCAAGTACTTGTTTCTACTTTTTAGAAGGAGTAGAACTTGGCCAGTAACTAAGCACTTCTACAGCAGTTACAAAACATTAAACCATAGCAATATCAGGTCAAACAACTAAGCTGCTGCACTGAGACCAGTATGTGTGGCCTTCGAGGGTTCTGTGTGATGATACAAAGAACAGCAACATAAACTACAACGGGAAAAGAAAATCCACAGAGAATTAAAACTTGTGGGACTAAGGAGGACTGGATGGACGTGTCCCTGAACATCATGGCAGAATTAATGTACTATCTAGCAAATTAAGCTGATAAAATGAAAATTAAAAAAAAATAATTCAAGGAAGATTTCCTCATGGGACGGTAGGAGGCAACAAAATATTAGTTAGTGACCTCATTAGTTTCCCGCCAGAATACGGCCCTGAATAAATTACTTTCACCTTTATTCAGATTACAATGCAGCACCATGAAGAAAGCTGCAATGTCGTCTGCCTGTTGCGCAAGACCCTGGTACATCCAGGGCCATACATTGTGCCAGCTCTGCAATCCTGTCCACATTTGGCAAGGTTCATTGCGTACAACGTAACCATGTTCTGTGAAACGGTCAAAGATCATACTACAGCATGCAATAGAGAGCCTGTTAACGAGTGGTGGCAGAGTGCTTCAGAAATGTATTTAAAGAAGATAACAAAAGGCTAAAAACAACCTGGCTATTGAATGGTTCTTCAGACATATCAGACAAATGACTCGTTACTGGATCTAGCCACTTGTAAGGGCAACAAAACAGGCAGTACATTTACTGTCCAAAAGCACATTATTATCCCAATAATACATTGGCCTGCAGCAGCCTCCTTATGCTATAGTTTTCTATTGGATGTGCAATCTTGAATTTCTGAGATAAATGTTTACTGCGTAGCACAGTCATTTCTTGGTAAACATTTGAAAGAGATTAGAGGAATGTATTGATGCAAGAGCTTAGGCTCAAACTAAGACTGCTTCAACTAACTCAAAATGTCTCCCTGGTGGTTTTCATAAAGAAGAAGCCTTTTACCATACCTGTGGGAAAACAAAACCTAACTCCCCTTCTATATTTTGATGTATGATATCAAGTGCCTTGAACATTATGTAGTAACCACAGGTGTCTACTTGGTGCTTTTTTGTGCCGTTCGGATAGCAAACACCTGAGCATACCCGAAAGCGCATTTCAACCAAAATACCTTTGCTGGTCACCTGTCTAGCAAACACATAGCAGACAAGAACAGTTCATTAGAATAGAAAAAAATCATTCCATGCTCTACTTTAGCTCAATCCTAAGCAGTCTTGTTCAGCACAGTGCTGTGTCTTTTAATGCAAGGTATAGGAAGTAAGATCCAGATCGTCAGAGAAACTTCCATATAATAAAGTACAGGTGCATAAAACTAATGACACATGATGATATAGATTCTTTGTATTCTTTGGAAGTAACTTACATTTAAGACTGGAGAAAAAACACATCTGACATCAGTAGACCTTACTGCTTATTTCCAGAGGTAGGTACCTACAGACACCAAAAGTGCAGCTTCCACTAGTTTTCCTTGCTAAATGCTTTCTCAGTCTTGCAGAGAGCTGCTCAGTGGCTGACAGGTCCTTCCTGTCCCATTCAGTTCCCAGACTCTCTGTAGTTTTCAGTACAGGTGCCAAAAATATTGAAGATTTAGGTCTTTTGGCTTGATTTTCCATCTTCTCCCTCCCCTGCCCCCCAAATGGAAGACTGGGCAAGGGCTGAGTAATCATACAGGCACTGCTAACTGGCTTCACCTTTGCATCAAGTAATCACTTTGGTCATTATCAGCTTGGACCAGATTCAGGCACGCTGCAGAGAAAAAAAATTCAGAATTCTTTCTCAATCTGTTGAATTATCCACCAACAGTTATAGGTAGCTGAGACAGGAAAACACATATTTGAAAGAGCATTGATTGCAGTTCTTCCTTTTTATTGGATGTATGTCAACATGTACGAATACCAAATGTTTCTCTGTGAAGTAAAGGTTCGATTAAGCAGAAAAGATGTTTTAAAGTAATAATAGCTCTCTGCTGGACTCCAGTGACACCTACTGGTAAATAGAGAAGTTACCAAACATTTCTTGAAAATGTAGCAGCATTAATTTATGCACCTGCCCTTAGGATCACCAATACATTTTTTTTGGCAGCTCAGGCTAAGAACCATGTTACAATTCAGTATTATAGTTAATGAAACATTTTGTGTTTATTTTTCAAAATAGGATTTTGACTCCATCTGATTATTAACTACTTGGGACTGCATTTTTATCACTCTCAAGATACTGTCAAGTCATATGGTTTGCTATTGGCAGCAGTACATTAAAATAGTCCAGTGGATTTTTGGCTTACTAGAGTACACTGGGACATGTCTCCAATGATTTCCTTATTCATTTAATTAATATAACCTAGTCAAAAAGTAAATAATTTAATACATCTTCCCATTTGCTTTCAATTGCGTGCATTTTAGTATGGATTCCAAAAATTAAAATCTCATCAGTAGCACAACCAGCTGAGATCATGGTTTTGCTTCTGACAAATCCCTGCTGTTTGTAGTGCTGAACTGGTTTGTCACAGCTATATTAGTCTTGTAGGTTATACAGAGATTTCTGAACGTAACTTTAGCCAGCACTTGTAAAAGAATAAATACCAATAAACTCCCTAAAAGACAGCTGGGAGTCTTTTTTTTTTTCCCCTCTGTTAAGTGTTTTGTGCCTTCTTTTTCTGTTAGGCAATACAATATTGAACTTTCTTGTCCTCTTACTGTGAGATTTTAAAATGATGAGGTCCTCTTGGAAGGTTTTATTTCAATAGCAAAACAGAAGGAATATCCCATCTCCAGGACCATGATCTAAATAAGGTATTTCCAGTGGCTTTTTAGCAAAAACTGGAACAAGCAGCTCTTTCTATTGTGGAAATACTTATAGTTGCCACATTTCTACATGCCTTTCTGATCAGACAATGCAGCCAAGGGTAACCAATTTCTTTTTCAGATACTTGAGATATTTTGTTTAGGAAAATATTCCTGTGCATCTTTCAAGTTATCCACTACAACTCTTCAAAAAACTAAACATGACGCAAGGCTTTACACACAGAAAATGGATGTAATATGCATGATGTACATTCAGAGACGCAGCAGCTGCAAGCTGGACCATGCAGCATCAATGCAATAAGCAAAAGCAGTATTACTGCTCTGTGCAGCAGACTAACCACTCCATCTATCATTAGGCTCCACTATGTAAGCTAGTTCAGTGTATGGGCATGAACATTTCTGTTTAAGACAATTTGTGATTGATGGTTTTCTTCTGAGGTTGGCAGAGAAATAGCATATGCAAGGTTTTTAAACCACAGTCTTGCCAAAAAATTGGCAATAAACATCACTGATAGAGGCTTAGCCATTCACATTTCATTAGGAAACTTTGCTCTTACTACGTTTGGCAGGCTTAGAGTTGTCTGAGTTTCACCTCTAATGTTGAGGCACTTTCAGATATGGCTGAACAAAGCCACATGCCCCAAATAAATTTTTCAACTCTTTGTCCTGCAGATCCTTCCTTCAAGGAACTAAAGCTTCCTGCCCGAAAGCCTATTTTGGTGAAGTCTGCCAGTCTGCAGTGCAAACTCTCCCAAGCCAACAAAAGTGCTGGATGGAATGATGAGGAAGCAGGGCAATGAGCACCCAGCAACACAAATCAGCACAAGTCACAAAGTATCAGCCCGGGCATCTCAGATCAAAGAATGCACAGATCTTTTGCGTACCAAAGTTGAAGTTGAAAAATTGCTCCTAAGAGAGCAGATCAGCCAGATTTGCACAGGCAGAAATATTTTTCTAGGTTACTGGAGAGCAGACAGAGACAGGTGTAAAGCAGCTTAGTTCTATGGTAGAATACTTGGCAATTAAGTGCTGATCCCAGTGCTCAATAATAAAAACTCCTAAGCTAGACTATAAAGAGAATAATTTCTAAAGGAAATGTAGAGACATTTTTATAAGACAGATTATAAATCTGTTAAGTGATAGTTAAAGATTGATTTTACAAACATGTACATAATTAGAATGAAAAGATATTGGAGAAATTGCAGTATGTTTGTCCTGGTTTGTGCTGGGATAGAGTTAATTTTCTTCTTAGGAGCTGGTATAGTGCTGTGTTTTGGATTTAGTCTAAGAATAATGTTGATAACACACTGATGTTTTAGTTGTTGCTAAGCAGTGATTACACTGGTCAAGGACTTTTTCAGCTTCCCATGCTCTGCCCAGTGCACAAGAAGCTGGGACAAGGCAGAGCCAGGACAGCTGACCCAGACTGGCCAAAGGGCTACTCCACACCATATGACATCATGCTCAGTATATAAACTGGGGGCAGTTGGCCAGGGGCAGGGAGGGGAAGTGACTGCTGCTCAGGAACTGGCTTGGCATCAGTAGGCGGGTAGTGAGCAATTGCATTGTGTATCACTTATTTTTGTATATTCTTTTATTAATATTATTTTCCCCTCCTTTTCTCTCCTATTAAACTGTCTCTATCTCAACCCACAGATTTTGCTTTTTTTTTTTTTTTTTTTTTTCCTTTTTTTCCCAGTTCTTTCCCCCATTCCACTGGGGAGCAGGGCAGGGAACGAGGGCTGTGTGGTGTTTAACTGCCTGCCTGGTTAAACCACAACATTGTTGTAGCTTGAGGATCTGGTGAAAGAATGTAGTTCTTTGTTCTTAAACTTGCATGCATGGATGAATCAGAGTTCAGCAGATCAGAACTATGCATGAACCCATGGAAATCAGATGCTCAGATGTTACTCCCTGGTACTCTGCATTCAGGCCCTGGGTTAACTGTAACTTCTCTGAAGTGCACAGTGTCAGACAAACTGATAGGAAGTTGTCATGGTGACAAGCAAATGCATATAGAAAGACATGCATATAGAAAGAACCAGCCCATAAAAATCAGAGACTTTTTATTCATACCTTGACTAAACAGAGATTCACATAATAGAATGTAATTATTATACCAGGATTAAAGCTTCTTGTAAATTAGATGTTAATTTCTCCACATGTGGAGCAAAAATATTTAATTGAAATTGAGGATAATCCATGCAGTCCTTTGTCAAAGATAAGTGGGAAGCTTTTCTTGGCAAATGAGGGAAGCCCAAGTCACCTGTTTCTAAGTTTCCATTTAAACACAGTAGTTTGGAATTCTCATTATTAAAAAAAAAAAAAACAAAAAAAACCCCAAAAAAACCCACCAAGCCAAAAGCTATCTTTTATGTGAACAGATGCTGTGCTGTCTTCTTGAAGCTGCAGGCTTAGAGGCAGATTTGTCATGCAGCTGCAGAATGAAGTCAACAAGCCCGCTCTGTTCCAGGGCTGCTATTCAGAACCTTTTGGGCAGCAGTGAAAGAAGATCACATCAATTTCATGCTGGTTTTGCTGCTCTACGAAGATATGAGCAGCAGCAGACACAGACATGAATCATGCCTAGACTGCAGGGGAGGAAGATGTGCAAAACTTGTTAGGAAAACAAGGTATGGAAGACCCAGTCAGTACAACTTTTACAAACACATCTTTTACTTTGGGGTACTTTTGGTGTCATGACACTGCTTCTGTAACAGCCTCTACTCTGGCTGAGTTACAGACATTGAGATCCATGTGCAATTAAGTACCACATGAGTAGGGCCCTTGCATCCCTACCAGAGCACAGATTTTACAAACATCAGCCTCTGTCCCTGTCAGCAGCACTTCACCTATGGCCCACATAGGTTCTCAGTGTTGTGTTCTGCATCTGACAGTAACCCCAATTAAATAGCTGAACTACAGTCCAACATACTTGTTTTACAATATGGATTTAGTTGTAATAACAAGAGAAATTCCAACTGCAGATAGAGAAAAACCTTTTCAGGCAGGGAGGGGAACAAGTTGCCCAGAGAGGCTGTGCAGTTTCCATTCTCAAATGTTTTCAAGACCTAACTGGATAAAGCCCTGAGCCATCTGGTCCGACCTTAGAGCTAAGTCTGCTTTGAGCAGGAGGTTGGATGAGAGACCTCCTGAGGTCCCTTCTCACCAGGACTATTTTATGATTCTACGATAAAATACATATCCAAGTAAGTGCCAAGTGATCCATATGCTTTTTGAAAGTGGCATCATATGTATACACACACTAATACCTATACATTAAAATATATTAACTTCAGCTCTCTAATATTAGCTGCTTAAATTACAGCCCACAGGATACCTCATTCTCTGTAACACCGATGCTGTAGGTTAGGATGGCTGCAGTGCATGAATAGAAAATACAAGTCTCAGCACCCACTGGGTTATTCAGATCAATAGAAAAAGTGTGCATGGTTAGACGTTGTTTTTGCAGTATTCCAAGGGAGAGGGGAGAAATAATTAGTAGCAATTTAAGAGGTGCATGGATTGCCTTTTGATTCATCTGAAGTGCCCTCAAATCGGTAACTTGGACATAAAACAACAGGACTTCAAAATTCAACTGAATGAACTGGCTCTGGTTAAGCAGGTTTGAAGTGTAGCTTCTGATCTGCTTCAGGCCATACTTGTGTATTTCCTTGATTTCAGATGAAGTTTGATCTGCTTGCTCTGGAAAGTCTTTTCCCCAAAGTAGCAACTCTACAGACTTAGTTGGGGTCCACACCTGTACTGCAGGCAGGATATTCATGGCCCGAGCCTGCACACTCAAACTAGCTCTTTATCAGGTAGAGGCCTGTAAAAGCCAGACCTGTCATGGTGTCCCTGCTGCCAGTACCCAGTGTGGGCAGATGAGAGCAAACTGGTGTGACTCCAGTGAAGCTGCTCTCATATCCTTCTGCAGGAGACACTTGAGAAAGTGAAAGGCAAGCACAGATCTCCTTCCTCTCTGCTCATGTTTCATTGTACTCAGACATGTTACAATCAACATTTACCCTTCTGCTTGTTGATAAGTTATGAGTCAGGAGACTCCAGCGCATTTCTTCCTAGAGAACAGGGATTAAACTACCAGATCATTCCACTGGCAAGATAAACAGCCAGTTTCCCAGGAAACAGATCTATTCCATAAGATGTTAAAGAGGCTAGTTTTGTACTTCTGATCACAGCTACCTGCTTCTTTGAATACTTGGTTATATATTTATGCTGACAACTAATAAGGAAATACTATTTCACAAAAGTATTACACTTCAAGCCTGCTCAACCTGAGGCAGTTCATTTAGCTGAATTTTGAAGTCCTGTTCTTCTCCATCTAAATTAAGATTATTCTGAGGCCAGAAAGGTTTAACACGTTACCATAACAATGGCCGCACCATATCAGACTGTAGATCCATCTAACCCAATATCCTGCCTTCTGTCTAGGAAACAGCTCAAGAACAGGGCAAGCATGTAGTAGTTTACAACTGCTGCATGAGTGCACCAACAGGCTCTGCAACCTGCCACCCCTGCCTCTGAGTGCCCTGTGCTCAAGGCCAGCTCAGATACAGTGCACCTGCAACATCGGGTCAGGCTCATGTGCAAGAGCTGTGAGATGCCTCATCAGGGTTTCCTCCACTTCAAGTTGCATTTAAGTTCAGACCCTCACATTGGTCTGGCTGAGCAGGTCTGAAGTGTAGCCTCTAATCCTGAGCTATGTTGTAGGTAAGCCTCACCATGTGTGATGTGCCTTGCTGATCCAGACCCTGACTCAGCTTTCTCATTAGGCCTTGGGCATGCCCTATCACTATAGACTTGTGACTGTGGCCACCCCTGGTTACTGCCACTGGCCCTTCTCTGCTCTTACTGCACAAGTCTTAAGGGATTGGTGAGGCCACTTCCTCTGCCTGCCTTGCTGTCATCCTCAGCTCCTGGCTTGCCTACCTTGCAGAGCAGCCCACTCTTGCTGCTCCCCGGTGGCAATATCTCTTTTGAACAAAACAGGAAGCTCAATTCTAACCTAATATGGAACCATACGCCCATTTGGTAATAACTAAGGTGAACTGGAAATGTCCTTGATGAATGCAAGTCCCCCTCCCAGGTCCTTCTCCGTGCTCCATTAAGAAAGCATAAAATGCAAGCTCTCATATATTCTAGGTACAGAACAATTTAGGACAACTGACCCATAAAAGCAACACTTTGAAAAAAATAAGAGCTTCTCTGCAGCTTTCTTTACATGTCTACTTGCTGGAAAACCTGCTGCGTGCTTCTAGCACCTTATACTAGAAGACATATTCAGTAATCAGTAGGAAACAGAATTAGCAGTGAAGGCAATAATATTCATGCAGTGCAATTTACCACAAGGCATCTGTCTATACATGAATTAGTATTTTCCTTAATTATCTGTAATAGGAAATCCCAAGATTCTCAGCTGGCCCTGTCAGTTAATATTAACTACAGACTTGGAAAATTATATAAAAATAGAAAGGAAATTGAATCCTGCAGAGGCAGCAGTAGCACTTTACAAGGAATGCAAACAGAGCTTCACTGGGAACTCCTGTATTGGCACCATTGGTCCTACTCCACTGTGGAGTTTGCCAACACACCACACAACACAATACAATACAATTCAATACAACATGACATTCAGTTAACTCACAGCTCTCACACGGAGCAAAAGGCCTACCAGAGACAGGAAAAATCGGTAAAAGCAGCAAGTCCAGAGCAACACATGATGATTGGCCACGAATGCTCACCTTTTAACATGCAACAGTTTGTCTTTTCAAAACTCTGAAGATTTGATCATAAAGCTGATGTAGTCCTGCAAAGAACTGTGTAAGGCATACTCCTGATTTTGCCTACTTGAGGAAATTCTGCAGGTGCTGTTCTTTAACAAAAAGGGATCTACTTTTCCATGTCAGACCTGGCTGTCTAATAGCCAGTTACTTGCTACAAAAAATGTAATTTGAACCTAGCAAGCAGGGACTCTGGGGACTTGTGCTGGAGTAGGATAGCCACTCAGAGACATTAGGTGGTCTCACTTGAGGCTTCAGAGTACAGCTGGCACAGACATTCCTCAGAGTGCATGACAAAGTCCATCTGCAGTTGCACAGGTTCAAGAGCACCAAACAATTACCAAATACAGCAACTACAGACATGGTCTACAGGCTCCCAGATCAGCCAAGCGTATGTATCTTTGCCAAGTAGCAGCTATAGAAGACAGGTCATACAGCATCTTGCAGAACGTCAGTCCTTCTGCACAGTCATAGCTGTAATCATCATGGAGACAAGGAGTGAAAACTAGCAAACCCGAAACTTCATTACTCTTAGGCAAAAAGAAAGTGTGCAGTCTTTCCCACCATCATTCCTCATTCAGTCTGTTTTCATCTGCTCACTGTTCCTCTAGCATTGAACATCCACCTCTCCTTACCGAATTCCTTCTCTTCCTTTCCTGCTTCTCCTGTATTTCCTACCTTGGCTTCTCTGACATGTTTAAGAGGAAAAAGGAGGGACCTAGAGACGATGGCACAATAATGCAACATGCACAACCAAGTGAATAACTAAACTAGACTAAGAGTTTTGCTCCCTCCTTACAGGCAATTCCCCAGCAGCAAAAGACTATCCCAGTGCACACCACCACACACCACAACATCACCACATTGCTTGGCTTTATACAAGCCAATAATTCAAATCAAGCTTACACTTTCCCACCAACAGCCCTCAGGGAAGGCATTCATCACCAGATGACAGCAACTTAGTCAAACATTACTTTATACTGTAACAGAATATATACATTTTATAACAACACGTTTCTATGTTAATCAAAAACTTTCTTTTTTCACCTCCAAAAGACTCCCACGAACATTTGATTTCTCTTTCAGGAGAGGAGTTAACTAAAGTAATTTTATTTCAAAAGGCAGCACAGTCGATACTCTTCTACAGAATTGCATTTACAGTCATCTCCTTATAAACAGTGTATTGTGCCATGATAACTTTGAATATCTAAATCCACTGCTTGCTCCCAACCTCTTCAGTTATATAATTTGTGGCTTGGAAAATGTCCATGTAGGTCCTGACATAAAACCAGAACAGCTCCAAATATCAGTGGGAATTACTTCTATTCAGTATGTTTGAATGGCTCTGTTTGTTAGACAAGTGTACCTGAGAGTCACTCTGTAAATAGGCCTTGACATGCCAGAACATTACCGCTTCCATTGTTTGCAAGTGTCTGCCCTTATATAAAACCCTATGTATATTTAATATTTACTTGATAGCTCACAATACATCAGTAATTTAGGAGCATTTAAGATACACATGAAGCTAGAGGTTTTTCTACACTAGAAAAAAAGATAAATGTTCTTAATTCATATTAAAATAGCTATGAAGACAAAATAACATGCTTTTAGCTTGGGTTTTCCTACACACTTTAAATAAAAGCTACTAGCCAAAGTTAATACCCAACTTGTCATTCCTTAACAGGTATTTTATTGTTTCTTTTATACTCTTGTCAACCTTCCTTGGAAAAAACTCAACACAGCAACCTGTAACCTTAAGTTCTACAAGATTAAAAAGTTGCATCTCTTCTGTGTATAATCTTTTTCTGTCAGTGCAGGACTGTTCCTTCTGATACTGTTGTGGCAGAGCTACATGCATTGATTTGGTGCAATGGAGCATGCTAGTGCAAGGCCTGAAAGTTGTCTCACTCTGGTGCCTCCTGCCTCAACTAGTATTTCCCCACAAAGCTTCACAAGGCTGTGTCACGTCCATACATCATTTAGGGTTTGCATAGCCTGTGTTTACCTCTGAACCCCATGCACAGGGCACTGGAGCCTGACAGCATGAGAAGAGAAGCCAGGGCCCTGCTCTGCTGAGGACTGTTGGCATTGTGATAGAAGAAGGGACCAGAAAAGTGTTTCCCACAAAGCAGAAGACTTTAAAGCTTTCCGAGAGCAGGTGACCAGATCATTTACAGACTGTGGCACTGCCTCCCTAAGGGAAGCACCAAGGGCCACTGCTGCCCCGCAGGCCCTTGCTTTTAAAAGGGTGCAAGGGTTGAAGAAAGGCTCTAAGGAAGCTAGAGAGCAGCATGAAGGCTAAGTGCAGGGCAGTATCCTTTGAGATACGCTAGCCTAACATACTACAAACATTGGTGATTTAGGTTGAACATTAATTCCTATGACCATGGTTCCATGACAAATTACTTATCATGTAAATAGTATACAGAAAATTGTGAAAAAAGCTGTTCCTTGTGGGGCAAAAGTGATGTAACAACTAAATGCAGACAGTCTCTAAGAAGAGGAAGGTGGAAGAATGTTAAGGCTGTGAGAACCGCAGAAATGTGTGTGTGTGGGGGGGGGGAAGTAATTTTCCTGCCTAATGGCAGGATTGTCCTCTACACTGATGCAAAAGAAACTTACTTGATACTCAAGTCCTACACTGAAAACAGATTCTTGTATCTCCAGAAGGCAAGAAGAAGATATAATTTTCCTTTCTTGCCCTTTCTAGGGTATCTGGTAGAGTCAGACAGGGCTGACTAAATCACTTTAAATATTTCCTATAACACCACCTAAGATTATTATCATTAGTATCTCTGAATGTTAATAAGTAATTTCCACATGCTGTAAACAGCATCTGGTCTGTTTTGCATAATTATGCTGCTGAGGTAGTTTCTGCTGCCATAGTCCCCATCTGACTAGGCTGTACCTGCTGTCACATCAAACCACTCCCAGGCTGCCAGGCAGTTATAACCAGCAGCTATAGTTCTGCCTTCAGTTTTTTCATCCCTCAGCAAATTCACACCCACGAATACAGACTCTGCTACTGAACAGTCAGCATCCTCTCTCGTAGTAGCCATAAGGCAGAAATAATTTTTTTTTTTTCTTTCTAGAAGAATGTAGCCCTCTGTGCAAGCAAGGACAGACAGATCTTCTAGATGAAGCTGGGACTCAGGCAGCCTGTATTTCTGCTATGGACTTCCTAAATGGCTTTACACAACTCTTACTCACTTCATGTCCCGTTTCTGAACTACAAAATGAAGATACTACTTTTGCCCTCCTGCTTTTTTTGTCTTTCTTCTGTGTGGTTTTGGGTGGGAGGAAACCCCTTTTTTTGACACACTTAGAATGCAAACCTGCTGACACTTGCAGTCTTTTACAGCATCTCACTAAAAAGAGTTCATTCTGTGGTGAGAAATGTTGCACTGGGGAGAAGGGACTGTTATTACTTCCCTTTCCTCAGTAGTCTGCTTTATGAGAACAGCATCTGGCCTGGCAGGCCTCCCTCGTAAAGTGTGGTAGGACCTGACTGATACAACAGGAGTGGTCACATTTGAGTTGCGGTTTGGCCCATGGTGCTCCATAACAAACTTTTGCCTTCTCACATTTCTGAGATAAGGCAAACAAAGTAAAAATATTCACATAGTAATCCAATGCCATGTGGATTGTCCTGGCAGTATTTTACTCCTGGGGTTTGACAACAGGGTCTACCTCAAGCAGTAAATAAAGCAGAAATCATCACTAAAACAGTTGTCCTGTAATTTCTTTCAGAAGCAGTAAAAGCAACCAAAGCTACCCTCTGACTCCTGCACAGCTAGGAAAAAGACTACAAGTAGTTTAAAAGGCAAATCTAGAGAAGCTAGACTAGACCTGTATCATCCCTCATGCTCAGCCTCCATCAGCTTTCTATACTCACTTCTGCTGCACTTTGTTTTCAGTTCTCTGAACTAGCTCATTTCACAGGAAGGAAGAGCCATGCCTTTAGGAAGCAATATGAAGACACACTACATAAATGACAAACTGGAAGAACAGCCTGAAGGGCAGTTGAGGAGAACAAGCAGAGGGATTTCTGTGAGCTGTACGGCATTGCTAACAGTAGCATTAAGAAGAAAGTTTGCATTGAATAGAAATGTAGTCATTCAAGATGCCTGAAAACCATACAGATCAGTTATATAGCTGCTAAGCTTCATTTTGTCAGGATACAGCAAGGACCAGCTGTTCCCTAAAGGACAAGTGGCCAGGCACAGTAAGAAGGCTGGTAGCACCCACAGTACCTGAACAAGGCAGACCCAGAGAGAACAACCAGGTTTGATCAAGTATCCAGGTTATCCAGCAAGTTGTGGTAATAGTGCAGGTCCAAGGTCAAACCAGGAAATTGATCTACAGATCAGGTCTGGTCCAGTAAGAACAGCCAGGATCAGACACAGCTCATTAAGCACTCAGCAGACCTCACACAAACAAGACAAAGCTAAGATGAAGCTAAAAATGTAACCTGTAGGTCAGGACTAGAATCAATAGCCAGATAAGACTATCACTAAGCTAGAGGCTAGCGCTCCTACAATAGAGTTTAAATAGTGAAGGCTCAGACCTGAGTTTAAGAAGAGCTCCTGGGCCCATGGGCAGAGGGTGTGGGTCCCAGATGAGGTTGATTAGGGTTGTTAAGGCCTAGTCACTCAGGGCCCTGGCACATTTAATTCATTTATCTTAAGCAAAAAAAAAAAAAAAAGGCAACACAATTCTTCATAGAATCCACAGCTACACAAACGCTGTATTTGCACAAACCAAGGATGTGGTGGAGGAATTGTACTGTCTCAAACAGGTATCACAGGACTACACAGGCCCCATTGCTCTTACAATTTAATTTTCAAGTGATTATTGGCACAGGTGGCTCTGCACACAACTTGTGCCTGCACAGCATGTGATCACATTCCTCGCAGCCTTGTGACAGCTCAAAACTTTTTTTCCTGCCTCTGCTCACTTGCAGCCATTGGGTTTACTGTTTGGAAAATGGTAGGAGCCCCGCAGTATGTGCCTTGAATCAATGTGGCCAGTTCTCTTTCCTTCCAACTGCTATTATAAAGAATATCCCGAAGTGCCTTGCAGAACATGCTACACATATACCTTCCCCAGATCAGGGACCTTTATGTATCTTTATATATCTTCATGTATTATAGGGACATCCAAGAGCACAAGGTGGTGCAGATACTTGACTAGTATCCCCATCTATTTTATTTTATTTTTTTATTTTTAGTGTGACTATAGCATGTGCTATTGTGCTGTGCAGAGAAGCTAGTAGTAGCAAAAGAAGTTACAGAACAAAGTTAGCACAGCACTATGGCTAGAATAGTTAATATTACTGAAAAGCAATGCTCAGCAGGAGTAATTAGCTGGGAAGAAGTGGTATACAGATGTCTCCATTCTGCTTCCACAATCCAAACTAGCATCTCTGCTTGGTGCTCATTGTATGGTGTTGACATGCTCCCTGTTCTCTCCCTCATTCAGAGTACTCTTGCTCTGTTGATAAAATGAGTGGAAACATGAACAGCCTCATGTCTATTTGATCTGACAGCTTGTAAAAGTGCAACTTATAGAGTGTAAAAGAGAAGCTGAAAATCACTTAAATATCATTTACTTCAGGAACTTAAAGAGAAACCATGGTGAACTTAAATGTGACATGAGGAATGTTTGGGGGTGTAATTCAAGCTTGTGTGATCAAATTGCAATTTTGAAAGAGATGCTTTCTTTTTAACTTTTCACCTTGCAAGCCTGGCAAGAAAAGGCAAAAGAATAGCTATGTAGATATTAGTAAATCAGCTGCTCTCAGGGAAAGCAAGAGTACTTTCAAACAGTCGGAGCCTTGAGCAAACTAACAGGCCTTATTTGCCCTGACCAGCATCACCTGTTGCCTCCACCCACTCCTTCTGCCCAGGAGCTCTATTTAAGCTCAGCCCTGGATACTTATTTTCTATTTGAGCTTATTTGCAGGTATGCTGCTGGTTTGTAGTTTCAGCCCCACTATGCCTTTGGTTTTTTTCGGTCTTGGCTTGACTTTAGACCTGCTCCCTGAGGTGTTGTGCCCTGATTATACTTAGTAGGTCTCATCCTGATAGGGCTTCTTAACTTGATTTCAGATCTGCTTCATCATCTTCAGGGATATGCATGAGGATCTGGACTCCTATTGCTATCCCTTAGCCTGTACTGCTTGCTTTTCTCAGGTATAGCAAGGCTGGGCCCTGGCTGGTGGAGGTCCCTGTTTTCCTGGCTGTGCTGCTGTGTCTGGTTCCCAGTTCCTTGGGGAGCTGCTGGCCCTTGCTGTTTCCTGGCACAAAGCTTTTTGCACCAATTTCACTTGCTGAAAATCATACTTTGAGTTAAGTACTTCTCCTGTTCTGTTACACATGTAAACGAATGGCACTAATTTGATAAGACTGTTATGAATACGCTTAGTTCAATAAAACTTCCACTGGTGATCCATGCCTAAAAGCATTCTATGTAAAAAGTAAGAGCTTGATCCTGGGGGATTGCTTATCCCTTCCACTATTTTTCTAGGAGTCTTTGAAGACTAATTCAGACTACTGCAGTTAGTTTTGTTAAAAATACTAACTCCATTTTCATATAAAGCCTCATATTCAATTCTGTTAATAATACATTAGCAAAGTATTCTCTTTATACCTGTGAAGCTCTTATTTACATTTGAAATCACTGTTGTATAAACTGCACTTGATTCTTAGATGAAACTCAAATTGGTGTTAATCCTTTTCCTACATATAAAATATTAATTCTGTAGTAACTTAAAGTAAGGGTATCCACTATTAAGTGATGAGTAAATAAACAATTTCATCCATCCTGTTATATGCACCAGTTATATCTTCAGTATCCCCTGTGATCCTTAGGCTTTCAAAGACTGGAAACAGCAACCTCTCCCTGAGTTAGTCACTGGCCTTGAATTTCAGAGTTCAGATGAAGGTAATGGGGCTCACTAAGTATGTACAAGTCTTCTTAACTTGTAATCTTAAGTGACAAATATGGAGCAGGAACCACTGATGTATGTTATCCTGTGTTGATTTTTTATATCCAAAAATTGCTTCTGTCAAATGCAAATGAGAATTACTTCTACTGTTTGAGCTAAAGTCAGAGCCCTTGCAATAAAGCCCAGTTTAGGAAATGCTATTCATGTTCAGTCTTAATTTTTCATGAATTGATCTCTCTTGTTATAGCTCTAGTCTTGTGACAGTGCCCCAGGATCCTTGACAAATAGACTAACTGGCACTTTGCTAATTAAAATTTAGTTTAAATTGGACAATACTGTAGTATATTATGAGAAGGACTAGAAACAATTGTTGATGCTTACTGTGGATTACAGCAATGGTTCTCAGCCTTTCTCTGCTGAACCAGACTGTCCATAAAGGTGTCATGAATCTTGCTGCAACTCCCAGCTGAGGAACTGCCTTAAAGGGTGAGTGATGATGCGATGCTGTTCCTCATCGGTGGTTCATGTTTCAGATATTTTTTATGTCCCAGCTCGCCTGATCAGTACTGTCAGAATATTCAATCTTTTCTTTAACAAATAAGAAATTATTTTGCTGCTATTTTTTCCCTCTTGCTATAATCAAATTGATAAGCTGGCTAGGAAAAACATATGTGATCATATGATATTGTTTCATAATAGCTGAACCATTTCCAGCTGCACTCGAGCAGGTGGCTTGGAGAAGTAACAGAAACAGTATGTGCTTCTCTTAAAATTAAATCTCCTAGAGATCTACTTAGTGATTAATCATAATCTAACGGATAATATAATCCAATCGTATTAATGAATGGTAGGTAAATCATGGTGTAACTTGCTTTTCAAGCACTGAGAATTGCTCAGACCAAGTGATAGTAGGGGAATAAAGAGGTATACAACTGAGATTATATCAAACATTACTTCCAAAGTAGAAGCATGGGAGAGAAGTTTGAGAAACATGGACCTCCACAGGTTCCATTACGGGAAAGGACAGGTTCAACAGGAGAAGATTACTTTTATATAGATACAGAAGGTTCTTGTATGTTTTTCATCAACAGCTGATAACAAGGAAAGGAGAGAGGTGACTGCAGAGGATGAGATCTAGAACAAAACAACGAGTGGGCAAGAAGTCTTTCTAAATACTAGGGCTCTTTGCTAAAATACTTTTTGCTGTACTACATCAGAAAATCTTTCTTAGTTGGAGCTATCATTTCACTTAAAACCAGATACTTGCTATAATGTAACAAATGTACACTGGATATCCTGCTGCAGAGGAGATGGAGACAAGGCACTGTAGTTTGGTCATGTGATAAAATAGATTGTAAGTAAAGGTATTGCGCCTTGTCAATCTTTTTGAGTTAAAAATGAATAGCTATTCAAATGAAACTGTCTTCAAAGAAGTCAGAATTTGCCCTCTTACTTCATACAAAACAAGCTATCCCCCACCCCTTCCTTATAAGACATGGCTTACTTGAAAACAGTTAATTGCTTGTGAAAGATATGAAACTCTAACAGCTGCCTCTGGCTGAGCCCTGTGTCTTATCTCAGAGGGTAGTTAATCTTGCTGTGATTGCATTTGCTTGAACAATGTGCATAAACCCAGTTTCATTTAGTGTTTAATAGACTGTATTAGACTGTAAAACAGATTCTGTAGTAGTTCACTAAGTACCACTAAAGCTCCCCTTAACTTAATGCTATTTGTTAAAAGAAAATACCTCCACTCTCCTTATCTAGCTTCTAAAACCAGAATGATGCTATTTTAGAACTAATTTACAAATAATCAGGTCAATATCTATTTAACAAAACAGCTGTATCTATGAAATAGCTTCTATATAGTTATATTCTTCTAGCACTGGGCATGGACCTTTTCTAAACTGTTGGTTATTTTTCAGAGGAAGTGTAGACTTTTCCAAATGATTGTAATTCAAATAGCGCATTATATGCAGCAACATGCAGTAATATGCCTTTACTCTGTGGGGGAAAACCATGTTTCCTTGTTTTCATCTTATCGTTAAGTAATGTCATCTTCCACAATGGAGGCTTCCTTCATTAGCTAACAAAAAGTCCCTAAGTCTGTGCCAAATATTGCAATGAAAGCTTTTTAAAGGTCTTGTTACAAAGTTTGTGTACTTGTTAGCTTGCTGGGTGTGCAAAAACTCTTGAACACAAAATTAGATTGGGGCTGGCAGGTATGAAACTCTGAATTATTCCAAGCAATGACAGTTAGACTCCCAGAGATTAGTTTGCTGCAGATATGGTCCACCACTTCCCTGTTAAGAAAAATAGCTTGATTTTGTGCTTTTCCAATTTCCTACAAAACTAAGGATTAATTCTTCCACAGACACTGAAGATATCAAAATGAAGAAAGGATAAGTGAGAGAGCGGAATGAATGAGAGATACCACTTGGGAGAAAGGAAGGAACTAAATGAAGGGTGGGAGGAAAATGAAAGAACAGTAAGTTGGGTGGGGATGAGAAAGAACTGAATAAGGTGAAAAAGGTGAGAAAAGACATTCCTTCATCACTAAGACAATATTTATAGTGCAACAAGAACAGCATAAGTTGGGTAAATGAACTGTTGCTTGAACTCTTAAGCTTTCACAGACTGCTACTTAGATAATTCCGAGTGTAATTTTTTGCGGCCATCCTACTGTTAATTTCTTCCGGTTATACTCGCAATTTCTTTTCAACAGGACTCCAACCCTTAGGATGTCATCTTCTGAACTGGTAGGTTGGTATGTACAATACTATGTAAAGTGATCCTTCTCTTCATATACTAACTCCTGAAAGAACACAACCCCCCTCCAATGCCTACCATTATGGGATTTAACACGTGTATTCAGGGGTGGCTGGAGCTCTTATGATTGAGAACTCACCTGAGAGTTTTTGCTTTCACCAGAGTATGCTTTAGTCCAGTTCAGTGGACTATAGCCAGACCTCTAGGGTTTGAGTGCTGTAAATTATTCACTTGTTTAGGCAAGGATCTATGTTAGCCAGTGAAATGGGCATATCAATACTTTCCTAACCAGCAAAGGGGCTGTTAAAGCTAACCATGCCTTCATCTACCGCACACATAAATGCCATTAAAATCAGTATGACTTAGCATATGCTTTAGTTTTAGTTACCCTAAGCTTCATGTCCTTATCAGGTTTGGTGGAGGTTAAGTGATACCTTAAGTTATCACACTGGTTCTTACAGACCTCCTGCAATCTTATATCTTTTTATCTATAAACACTTCTGGAAACTTGCCCAGTCTTCAGAAACCAGTTTTATTAATAGAATTTGCTTTAGAAATGAATTTAACCTCATTTGTTATTTGCAGTTAGAGCTCACACTCAGTTTTTAACCTGCCTTTCAAGGAAACAGCAACTTCTAGGCACAAACAGAAAGAAAAGAAAGGGACTAAAGTGATAAAACAAAAGAAAGCAAACTAGTAGTGGGGCCTGGAGTTACTAAATCTCCTTTAGAGTGAGGAGGAAAGTAATATGATTGGCATTTATGTCAACTTTTGGAGGTCTCAAATGTCTGTCGGTTGCTTTTAAAAATATTTTATACAGAATTTCAGAATTTTTTTTTCAGAAAACTATCTTAGAATTTTTTCCCCCTTCATGGGTGGTGGGAATGAGGAAGATACCTCCTCCCATTCTGTTTCTATGCCACTTGTTAATAGGGATATCTGTCTTTTGGTGAGCAGAGCCTGGAAGGGACCTTTTTCATCTGCCTTGGACAGTCAAAGGCCATTCTTGTCTAAGTACAGCTGCTTTTCCAGAGGAGTCCCTTTTCTGAACAGATGATTGCTGTGACAGACCTGCTTTACAAATTTGTTATCCTCTCACATATATGTTATTCCAGAACCATTAGCAAGATCAACATATTTGGTGTCAGTAGATATTCCTTATAAAAAATACATTTGATTTGACTTATTAGTCTTATCACGGCCTTTACAGCTTTTTTTCTTCTGTCTAAAGAATAAGAAAAAATCTGCAAAAAAATATTCCTGTAATGGAACAGCCTTTTATTGTCTAGATACAATAGATAAAATTATTTGGCTTTTTATCTAGCTTAAGGGAAAGGTAGCAAGATGGCATAGTCACTGTATTTCATTATTTCCTACATTATTAACTTCTGGTGCTACTTAGAGCTTTTCTAAAAAATTTCTAAATAGTTGTCCCTTAGCAAAAGACAGTTCAACTAGATTTTTTCCCATAATTTTACTGATGTAATCCTGAAAAAAAAACTGAATATCTGCATTCTTTCACAATGTTTTTGAAATAAACATATTTTTAGTTTAGAAGCTTCATGCAAAAATATTGAAAGGGACCTATCAAGAGATTTATTTTGACATTTCTTTTCATGCAAAAGATTAGAATTTATGCTTTTCATATCATTTGAAGATGTAATATCAGTTTTTGCACAGGCAAGATCATCCATTCTCTGACTAGCTCTAATGTTAATAATGTTCATGCAGATTACTTTTAGGAATTAAGCTTCCTACACACCGCTAATGACTTTTCAGATCCATTAGTCTGTTATGTATTATTGATTTCAAGCATTACTGATTAATGCAGTAAGTAGATTTATTTCTGCTCCTAGAGAGTGAAGGACTGGCACCTCTTGTTACTGTTAGATGAACGCGATGTCACTGCTTGCTTTAGTCAGTTCCTTGCTATGTCTCCTTCCCATCCTCTACTCTTGTCTGTCCCCTGTGCCACTGTACTGTTCTCGCCTTTACTATGTTTTTCTAATACTTGGTTAAATGTTAGGTGCTTTCCATCCACCTTCTATGTAAGAGGAATTTGCACTAGACTTTGGAAAGTACAAGGTAGTACAAAAATGGAACACTCATGCATGTGCAGCAGTGTTTTTTCAAAGGTAACAGGGTGGTGGTTCATGTTCATTGCTCCTTCCAGAGCCTGACTCTGCCACTGGCCATGAGCTGCTCTGTCCCTGGCTGCTACCGCTCTCCAGGGACCACAGTCTGGCTGCTGGCACTGTGGAGACTCCTGAGTCACTGCAACAGCTCCTCATCCCACCACTTCCAGGTTGCAGATTCTTTGTGGTGCCCAGGTATGTGTGTTTACTTAGTACTGGATTTCTCATGTTTCATTCAGGGCAGTACGGTGCACTCTGGGTTTGTGACCAAGCCCCATATAACCAGATCCAGCTCCTCAATCTCTTGAATTCAAAGGCTACAAACTCCATTTCCTTTTATCTTTTTATCTAGTAACTTATACATTGTACATGTTCCTCTAGCTATCATCTCCTATTCTGCACTTTGGAATTACTTTATATGTTGAATACATATACTTCTGTCATTAGCACCTCTGTTCAGTACAGATTATATCTTTGGTTATTCTCTGCATGCTATTCTACAAGTGTCTGATAGCTTATGTCTCTGGTAGACCACAGACATTTTGCTCAATATTTAACTCATCACTTGCATTTTTAAGTCCCTCATGATTTTTGTAGCACAGCTATAATAATTAGACTTCATATTAGGCTGTCAGCACTGATAATCTATACCATATTTCAAGGCCAGGGGTTTTTTAAGTACTTAAATGGTATTTTGGTAAAAATCTTACTTAATACCAGGTTATCAAATGTCTGTAAGATTTAGTCATCTAAGTTAATTCTCAAAAATGAGAATGTGCCACCTCCATCAGCTATGGGACAGAGCAATACAAAGATCACATGCCTATGTAAATCAAGGCTTGGGACTTTGATATAAAAGATAGTGCACGTGGTTGTAAGAGAGTTATAGAATAGATGTTTTAAATGTACCTGGTTCCACATGTCTGGGTGGTGTTTTTTCTGTTAGACCTTGTCACCTAATAGCCATTATTTTTCTGCAAGGAGACCCAGAGCCAAGCACTCCGTATGAAGTGGAGCAGAAAGTTCCTCAGGTGGGGACAGGTTGTTGAAAAGGTTTTCTTGGTAATGTCTGTGAAGGAAGAAGATTGAAATTAAATCAACTCAGTAGTACCTATCTTTTGGTAAATGAATCAATTGGTGTAAAGTTGTATCCTGAATTTAAATAGTGTCAATCTCCTGCCTCATACAATGCTAATTCATTCTTTCCTTGGCACTAATACCTTCTTTTTTCACTTGTCACCTAATGATAGTACATTACATAACAGAAAGGGGAGAATGGTTATTATCTGATTTCTGTTAGCATTAATTTTTCGCCTTGCTGGTTATCTCCCCAGCTTCTGGACCTTACAAGAGATTTCAGAATACACAGGAGGACATTTAGGCACCCTGTTCCCATATAAGTGGCAACCCACGAGAGACCGTCATCTAAAACTAAAGCAATATATTTCTAGGTATATGGTTAGAAATACAACTGTCACTTGCCCAAGACACTGTTGGAGTCCTGAGGTCCAAAATCTTAAAATACTATAAGGACTTTCCTTCAGGAATATTTTTCCTTCTTTCTTGCTTTCCTTTGCCTATCCTAAACCAAGAAGTTGGGGATAATCAGTGCAAAGTCTTTTGAACTCCATCCCCCAGACCTATGAGAACAAGCCTTTGATTTTGAGATAAATACAGATGCTATTAATTTATATTAATATTAATACATACACAATATTAACTTGGAAATACCTCTTTGCTCCCAGGTAAATAACTATAGAAAAATAAATGCCTTAATATGTATGCTTTAGGATTTCTAGCTGCCAGCTTCCTAGCAAACCAAAGAAAATAGTCAAAAGATCCTATTTCCTTTTATCATTCTCCTAGCAACCATAAAGAAAATGGCACTTGAAATATCCTTTCTGATTTTCTCCCACTCACATCGTATTCCTCCTTGGTCCAGCAGAGGGGTTTTGTAGTATGGCCAGAATACAAGGATTCGTTCCCATTCAAACCTGGTTTGTCTCCTTGTATGACAAGACAGAGTGTCACCATAAATGAAAGTCAGACCCTCAGGCAAATTCAAATTTCAAATGTTGGGCTGTGGTGCTGTCTTGAAGAGCATGAGGTGAACTGTCCCTTTCCACAGCAGGAAAGCTGTACCCCAGTGCCTCTGCTGACGTCTGGGAAACTCAAGTATGAAATTGTCCTCCCCGTCTCCTGCTAAACATAGACTGATTTTGACCGTGAATGGGAGATGTAGAGGTACAGTTAAAAACCAGGAGTGCCTCTGGCAATTTAAGGGCTTCTATGACAAATGATCTGTTTGCACATTTTTTTACTAATAACAAGCACCATGTCAGAACTGCACTGCCAGTTATGACACAGGTCACTTTGTTCCTCCCTAATATATAGCCTGGCTTAACCCCTGCAAGTTAATCAACCTCAATCTTTAGTTCCAGCAGTAGAAGCTCTTGTTTTTAGACTCAGTAACACCACATTCCTGTAGATAAACAACTGAATTAAGTCATCACAGAAACATGAAAACAGAGGAGTGAAAGCAAGGAACTTTTTCAAATGACACAATGCAATGGCTCTGTATTTGCATTAATACTGTTATTTACTGAAACTCTTTGGAAATTATTTCACTAGCTCCAGCACTGCTGATTTTTACTAGTTTTTATTGCAGACATGAAGATTCTTTGAGATTACTTTAGGAACAGATGCAGTATTTTTCCTGCATTATCTATCACTACAGTGGTAAGTCCCTTAAAATATATTTTTGCTGGCACTGTCCCATCATGAAGACTCTGAGGTTTTCAGGTATTTAAGGAGAGATTTGTTTTTTAATGTAGCATTCTAATACACTGTTTCCTAAAAAGGAATCTTTCAATATGCAGAGCAGAGTCTCCTGTATGGCTTGAATGTACAACATTTAAGTAATAGAGGCTACTGCTGAAGTGGTATGTGAAGTAGTCCAAATAATGGAAAGCTCAAGACTAATCCAAAGTCCTGTTTCTTGGGTCCACTAGTACTAGTGAACAGAAAAAGTAAAGATGTTAAAAAAAGCCAAACCCCAGCATAATGAAATTTTTTCCCATGTGCTGTATTTCTCCCATAGCTATGTCCTGAGGGTGGATTCAACTCAGCTAACCTTAGCAAGAGTTTTACACCTTGTTTCTGCTAGTCATCTATGCTCTCTCTGTAGTGTAGAGACAGATAGGCAGCCCTAGAGGGTGGCTTGTTCTGGCTAATCTTAGACACCTATTTCCGAATGGGATGAGTTGGGATGGAGACGTTTAAACAGCTAGTTCAGAAGAGACAACTAAGTGTTCAATGGCTGAGGCTATTTAAAAGAATACCCACTTTTCTATGGTCTACATTATCTCTGCATAAAAATTTCCTGTTAATCATAAGAATTTTATCCCTTGTGATTATAATTCTTTTACAATGCCAGGAAGCTGTTACAGGAGCCCTAGGAGATGTGCAAACATTTGTCATTTATCCTTAGTGTGGATACAGATTCTTTTAGCCTAAGAGATGATTTTTCTGGAATTTCCTGTGGGTATGCTCCATAGGAGCAGATATTAGCATTTGTGCTGGCCCCAGCTGGAGATTTACTCTTCCATGGAATAAGACAGACAAAAATGAAGCCATGTGAAAGCCTCCTATGAGCTAGGGTAAATGCTTGCCTCTTTACAGCTTGCAGACAAGCTTAAAACTGAATGAGCAGTATTTGGCAGACAATACTTTCTTACAATACAGAGGCCAGTTATGTCTAAAGGACATAAATTATGTAATTTGCAGAAGACTTCAAATTTCCTGACAATAATAGAAAAGTAAAATAGGGCAGAGGAAAAAAAAATCTTTAAATCTGACCGCAACAACTTCAAAGATTGAGAAAGCACTATCTTGTGTAAGATACATTACTTTCCCTACTGCTTTTCTTTTGTTTAATACAAACTGTTTAACATATTGCAAAGAACTAAACTGTCATCTAGGGTTGGTGAGAAATTGCCCAAGTTACAGTTGAAAATCCTCTAGTATTATTCCAAATTTGTATTTGGAGTGCCACCATTTTCTCAGAAGATACTTTACCTGGAGACCACTTCAGTTTCAACACAGTACTTTGCTTCTGAAATTCAGTAAAGGGGAAATGAGAAATTTACATTATAGCTGACAAATAATGTCCTTTACTCCAATTTGTTGAAAAAGGACAGATGAAATGTCAGCTTTTCTGTACCTGTTTTTTTTTTTTTACTAAGAATTGATGTTTAGGAAAAGCTGTAAACTGCTCAAGCCTCTGGAAAAACATGGCAAACATCTGTTGTAAATAAAAATCTTTGGTAGAATTCTAGATACTGCAGTCTAGCCTGAAGAAAGGTTTCTACCTTAACCTTCCAATGCAGAAAAGATTCTAAACAGTTGGACTATTGTGTAATTGAAGAGCTGTGACTGTTTCCTGAAGAAAGGAAAGACAAAGAGTGAACTTGGCTTCTCTGTCCCATTCAATCAAGACAAAAGCATCAGATGCTGAAGAGGAGAAATAGTTCAAAGAAGGATGAAAGGCCTGGGAAGGTAATCACTTTTTCACAGCCAGGGCTGCATGGACCTGGTTTAGAGAAGTCCAAACTGCCAGGCTAACATGCTCCTCACCTGCAGGAATCCAGGTGCTGCAGGAGGACCACCTGCCTGAAATTCATGTTCAGTTTGACAGTGAACACAATTTAAGTGCTGATCTGCACATAAATTGTCACAAGAATAATTATACTCCTCTTACTTTGCATCTCTTGCTATGCAAGTCCAATATGTGGATACTCTTACTCTTTGTCTTAAAATAGTAAATCTTAAATCAATATCATGCTATAATTATTGTATTGTCTTCAGCTGAAGTGGGACACACATGCTTCCAAGAACATCTGCACATTGCATCAACTGGTGAAAGTCTTCAGTTAAAGCAGACATAGTTATTTTGATGAAAGTAATGTAAATGAGCCCCATATGCCCTGAAAGCACACAGAAGTTTCATGGCTGTTTTCTTAGCATCGTAGGAGTTTCCTTGGGCAGCCAACAATCTTCTTGTTCCAGAATAACACACCACAGCCAAAAAAATCACATACATTTTTGCTAACATCAATCAAATAAATTTCTAGAGGAACTGCTTAGTAATAAAAACTATAAAAATACATGCATATATATTTCTTTATATAGAGGAGGAGAGGAATTCATATTGACTATAGAACATCAATAAAGACACTATCCATAACTCAGAATATTAATTTTATGAATGAGCATTTATTTTAACTAGTGAAATTTTACTTCTGCCAGATGGACAAAATTGATGAGTTTAAAATTGGATTTTATTAATAGGTGTGGGGAAAAAAGTGCTTCCATTGTGATTTCTCAAGTACCAGAAGAGGAAAACAACTTGCAAATAGTTGGACAAAGAAAACCTATTTAACTTGATTTTTAGTACATTTTTATTTCAACAAAGGAGGTATTATTCTGGAAAAAATATACTTTGGTTACCATTTGCTCATGTCTACAAAGTCAACAAGTTATAACCAAATCTTATCAAATTCTGAGTTATATTATTCCAAAAATATTAAATGAGTTTGTAGTCTGTGAATGAATATCCACATGGCTAACTCATGTCAGCATTTACTTTTGGGTTAGGTTCTTTGTGATAGGAAAGAGATTTTTCAGACTTTTGTCTCCCTAAGATATGGTCGTTTTTTTTTTTTCCCTGAAGCTGCATTTGCAGCTTGTCGGAGTGTGGAACTGTAGTTTTCATATCCATGTTAGACTTTTTGACCCTTGCTATGTTCCTACTGTTGTTCTGGCTAATAGACCCCAGTCAACAAGGAAGAATTCACTTTCCTTCCTACAGTCGGAGAGTCACAGAATAGCTGAGGTTTGACAGGGCTTCTTCAGATCATCTAGTCCACACCCCTGCTCAAGCAAGGTCAGCTACAGCAGGTTGCTCAGGACTGTGTCCAGTTGTACTTCTGAATATCTCTAAAGATGGAGATTCCATAACCTCTGTGGGCAACCTGTTTCAACGTTTGACCACCTTCACAGAAAAAAAAAAAAGTGTTTTCTTGTGTTCAGATGGAAGTTACTGGTTTTAAATTTGTGCCCTTTGCCTCTTGTCCTGTCTATGTCTTTCTTCATATTAAAGGAAAAAGTCTGAAACAAGTTTTTCATTGTACAATATTTGTTCTGATACTGACTTTATCTCAACAACAGCTGCCCTAAACAATCAAATGCCTTCAACCAAGTTAAACCTAGTTCTTCAGAAGCATTAGGTTAGTATAGTTTTATAATAATGTGACTAACAACACAAATATTAAGGTGAAATCTTGTGGGGAAAATGGCATGTTTGTTCAGACATATGGTAAAGGTATCTGTTCCTTTGACTTCCAGTTGCAGCTAGAAATATGAGTTACAGCCTTTTTTGGTACTCAGTCCTGTCCAGTCACTAGTATGTCATAGGGAAAATCTTTTACAACACTTACTTTTCAAACGTATTTATAGCTAGGAAAAATTTAAAAACTGTTAAAAGAGCGTTTTTATGCCACAGTTACTGTTACATTTCATAATGTAAATTGCTAACAGGAGTACTGATATTTGAAGTCCTTTTAACAGTACAGGGCCAGCATGATCAAGGAAAACAACTGAGTTTCATCTTGGCTCATACCTCATCATCAAAGTTGCTAGCTGCATGTGACTGAAAACTCTTATTCCTAGAGAAATGGCAGAAACCTTCAATAATCTAGCTCAGTTGCAGATACGATTTGTAAGACTCAGCTGAAATGAAGTCCTGTGTTTGTAAAACCTGGAACTGATGACAGCCAGCAAAATGGACCATCACTGGGATATGGAGTATCTGCCATTCCATAGTAAAGCTGGAATTTTCCTTTTTCAAAATTTTTGTCCAAGTCTCCTAAACCCCTGCTTTCCAGTTCCCAATTCTTTTGTTGAAGCACAAGCCTTTATTCTTACAGAGGGCCAAATGGTTTGTGCTTTTACCGTTTGTCACGCACATTGCCTACTATTGTATTTAATATCCCTCCATAGAAGCTGGCCTAAGTTCAATGGAGAAACAATTCATTACGACACTAGCAAATCAGCTGCAAATGATATCTGTGGGCTGGATTACAGCTGCCCCTCTCCTTTGTTTCTCCACATGACACACGCTTTGTTTTTAATGACAGTACTCCTGTGGTTTATGTTTCTGGTGTAGGTTCATGAATTTTGGGGAGGGATGCTGTAAAGTCAGGAAAACATGCCATTACTTCTGTTGGTACTTTGCTGTAACTGTTACAGTGTAAAGACAGGCTGTGCAAGCTCTGTAGGTAAATATCTTTCATTAGATGAACTGGCATAATTGGAAAAATTAGATAGTTTTCAAATGCACACAAATTAATGTGTGGTAACAAGTTGGCAGGGCAGGTAAAAGCAGCAGCTTTCGAAACTAAAAACAAATTGTGAATAATTCCTCAGAGTTTAGTTAGATAAGTACCCTGTACAAAAGACCATCAGTGTCTTTCAGCCCTATATATGTATTTTCAGAAAGTACATCAAGTGACCTCACAACAAGTACAGAGGTGAAATTCCAGAACCAGTGCTTCAAAATGCACTTGCACAGATGATCATTAAAGGACTAAAATACCCAGCTCCCTGTGGATGAATATTTCTCATAGAATGATCTCTAATATGACCTCTCAATACTGATCATTAAGCAAAACTTGCAAAACACCTTCCAGTTTGGGAGCATATATATTCATAACTCTACTGGTTACCAAAAATTAAGTATTCAGCCCCAGTGGAATGGTTGGAAAATGCACAACAGTTGCTCTTTTTAAAGTCTCCTCTCCATTATTTTTCTGCGCTCAGTGAATCATGAAAAGCCTTTTACTGCAGTAATAGCTAATGAGTGGAGGTAAGAAATTCAGTAGAAGCACCATCAAAGTACCACAAGAAAAGTCTGAGAAACAGCAGTGATTAGAAACTATTCCCAACATAGCGAATGTTAATTTTGCATTACTCTGTTAGATTTCTGGTTTTATTCAACCTCTCAGTTCTTAAAGCCTAATTCTTATAAAGAACTCATGTTCCTACATCTTCAGCTAGTCATTCTGGGTGGTTCAGTTGCAGGCACTTCTCTGGAATGTGAATCTGAGAGTTCTGATCATCAAGCCTTGAAAATCAGAGCTTTTAACAAGGCTATTTAGGATCTTTTTTAGATGTTGCATTAAAATCTGTGAACCAAAAATTCATTTTAAGAGGAATGACTTCTCTTCCAGTCGTTAGGAGAAAGGAGGGAAAAGGAGCTTGTATCTCAGCTGGTTTGTTCTGGCAACTTTTTTGAAAGGCGCTTGCATATCATGAAGAGTTGCTGAGCTGAGATGAAAACTGGTTTTGTAGTATGACTGTGTTTAAATTATACAAAGCTTTCCAAGAGAGGCTGTGTTAGCTTTCAGATTTCCGTGCTTGTGCTCAAGCTAAAGAGTAATTTGGCATGGACCAAAATAACTTCATGGTTCACACTGCAGCCTTTCTTTTCCCTAACTTTTATGTTGACAACTTGAAACTACATTCTTACTTACATCCAGAATCCTTTTACAAACCCACAAAAGCCCCATCAATGTTTGATTTAGATCACTGAAACATGGTTGCAGAGGCACAGATTTGCTGCGCTGCATACTGTTGGAAGCTGAAAGAGTATTCTAGGGAAATCTGACCATATTCTTGCACTCTTTCCTGGCATGCTGCTTTTAGCCACTGGATGTTGGGTTAGACAGACCTTTGCACTGACTCAGAAAGGTCATTGTCATACTCTTCTGTTCTTAGAGATACTTATTAAATATCAACATCTTTCTCTAATGCAACAGATGATTTAAAATAATAAACAAATAAATAATCCCTCATGAGATCTCTTCCTCTAAACTTCCAAAATGTCAGAAGATTCCAAATCCAAATTTAAGATCCTAAATAAATAGCCAGATGGTAAATAGGTATTTAGGGTGACATCAGTGCAAGATAGTAAGACTCTGTATTTGAGAAAATGTGCTCATTTATTAATAATTTAATTTAGCAAAAAGAATTTAGTAGTGAGAATTTAATAAGGATTTGAGACTCGGGGTCTGTCAAGGACCTGAGTGCACTAATAGGTCTTAATTACCCTGACCAGCCTCACCTGACACCCCCACCCTGCTACCTATGGGGTCAGGGGCTGCATTTAAGCTTAAGCCTGACCCTGTACTCCCTTCCTGAGCCTATCACAGCTATGCCTGTACCTAGCTATGGATCTCACTGATCTGGCCCTGGGTACTGTCACTGACCCTGACTTGCTGCCTTTTGCTCCCAGCTTTGCCTTAGACCTGCCTTGCTGGCATGGACTTGCCTGATAGCCCGGACTCCCAGCTGATCCTGGCTACCACCCCCAGCTCTGCCTGGCTCATCTCACTCATATGCTGTGGGATGGTGCCCTGGCTGGGGAGGTTCCTGCCCTTCTGGTTTATTATCATCCTCTGCTCACCAGCCCCTGTAGAGCAGCTGGCCCTTGCTGTTCCCCAGCAGAGTCTAACATTCATGTCCTAATTTTAAATTCTTGCTTTTCTTTATTCTTAGTTAAATTTTTGTTTGTTTGCTTTAGTGTTTCAACACCTGACTGTTTAATCATCTTAAAACATCCCCAGGAAAAAAGAAATGCTGCTCTTTCTGCTCTACAGGTATTGAACTGCAGTTGCAGCAGAACCAAGTCACTTATTAAACCATCAAGAAGGTCCTTTGGAGAATGAGGTCCTGTAGTGTTCAAATCAGCAGAGTGAATGGAAAAAAACCTCCATTGTTTTCCCAGTGTAAAGCAGCTCTGGAAGGTTTTTCCAGAAACTGGCGTCTGTCAGGTAACAAGCATTTCCAGGAAGGGAACATGCTTTGGAAACTCATTCTGTGGCAGAACCTTCCTTGGGCAATTTATACTAGCTTTGCAGTTGCTTTGTAATGGGGAGCTCAGATCCTCGAGCGATAAGAGCTAAGTTAGTAGAGCCATGTTGACTTATGCTATCTGAGGAGTAGATCCATGATAAAAGTACAAAACTGCTTAATTCTGTAAGGGTGATTAGACCTGGAAGCTTATTGTATGTTCTCTGGAATATCTATTTTGGTGCACTGTAAAATTGAGTTGTAATAGGTATGCTGTTCCTTAAATGTGAAATGTTTATGCTCAGAAAATAGGTTTGAGTTTCTTTGGTATCTAACTTCAGAATGCTGCTATGAGACTATTTTTCTATTGTTTTTATTGAGTAACCAACATGATCATTGTTGACGTGCTGTCTGCAAGACACTAGAGCACATTGAGATCACTACAGTTGTTTGATGGTGGTAACTAGCTCCAATTACTGCACAAGGACATTTCTCTGTGAACTGCAAAATAAACAGCCCAGTTCTCTCATTTTAAAAGAAATCCAAGAAAGTAACTTGACCACAAGTCAATGAATTTGAAAAGAAAAAGACTGAGTATCCTGTTAACTATGTCCGTAGTCAGCAATATAATAGCAACAGCTTGTACTGATTGCACGACTAGGATTTTTTTAACTTACCTTCACTTAAACTTGTGAAGACAGAAGTGACTGTATTTCTCATTACCTCTTCTCCCTGACAATTAGTTACTATAAATAAACACTGAAAAAATGTATCATTTTCACCTCTCGTGTCAAAGGCAGCAGCAAAGCATTTGTTTAGTAAAATATTCTTTATGTTATAAGGGCAAAGGCTTAACTTTTTGTCTGTGTAGAGGTTTTTTTGGGGGGAGCAAGGAGAGGATGAGAATTTTACTCTTAGTAAATTACATTTTGTTACTAAATGCTGCAAAAAGGGGTAAAAACACATAAAGAAAATGTTTTTTGTAATCAGGGAAAAATGCCTCTAAATGTCCATTCTTTATCAAGGTGTTCTGCAGTCTTAAGTCCCATTACCGAAACTCTGCCTGGAAAAGAGCACATTGATTTTCTTACTGGGAAAAGAAGTAGCTGAGTCATTCACTCAGAAGTGAGACAAAGCTTGTCTAAATCTGATGTCCCTCATCATGCGATCCACTTGTTTATTATACAGGGAGAGGTCAGTCACTTCCTACTGGTGACATTCTTAAGTTCCAGTTTGTACAAGAAGGAAACTGTATGGTGGTGTGCAAAATAGCTCAACTGCTTTGGGGAATCAGGCCCAGAAATTAAGTCCATATTCAAGGATGCATGTTTTTAATGTGTTTTGGTGTTTCAAGCATATTTGTAGCCACATAGAAAGAGTGGAAAGAATGCAGTGCCCAGCTTTCCCAATCACATGCATGAATTTCAGGATATTCTTTCAGTGAAAAATTCTTACGGTAAGTAGAGATTACATGTTTGTCTATGTTTATCTCCTGTGCTGCAAAATTACTACCCAACTATGTTTTCATGACTTGCAGCATCATCTGCAAACTCATGAACAGGAATGCCAGTCCTGTAGGGAGCAGAGAGAATTATAAAAGTAGAGTAAACTGCGAAATAATAGTTTGGCTTTCTAAGGATCAGTGCCAGTGTTCTTTATCACTTTAGTTCATATAGGTTTTCTTCTGAGATGCTTGTTTATTCAGAAGGCTTTCTGTTTTGCTTTTTAAACTCTGAAAACAATCTTCAAACAGAAGTCCACATTTTTATTAAAACAAAACCCTGAGCTTCAATTGACTTTTTATTGTAACCATACTGAACCACTTACCAATTCATTGCCAAAAAATTAGGCAGAGTATATTTGTTAAGGAAATTCATGACACTACCAGAGAATAGAAGCCCACAATGTTTTCATTACTCTCATGCCTAGAAATGTTAGGCAAGTCAAAGCATTATACCAGCGCAGAATAAAAAGTCTCTGCTCCAAAGAGCTTGTTATCAAAGTATAGGGAGACAAGAAATGGAGGCATACTGGCAGGAAAGTAGCAGGTAACAATAAGACAATATAGGTCAGTGCTGACAATACGGCCAACAGGCTCTGTGTGCCTGCAGCCTAGCTATTGTCAATGTCTCTTCTTGCCACTGCCACCAGCATGAGGAACTGCATGAAGACAAGCAAACCATGCATGTTGGAAACTGTGTTCAGTGAATGATGGAAATGAGCATCACTGGCTGACAGGATGTGAGAGCTGGCAAGGCAATGCTGTCTGAAAGATGATAGGTAAGCTGGAGATAGAAAATCCATCAAGACCCTTGGAAGTGAAGACCAGAAGTATATATCTAATTTAATAGAAAAGGAGGAGTCAAAGAAGGGGATACGTGGCAATAACAGTCAAAGCAATGGGCTGGGAGAGGACAGGATCAAGCTGAAAAAGGCTCAGACTGAGCTGGACGTAGCCATGCTGGCACACTTGCATCCTGTCTGCAACCTTGTGAAAATTGCCCTGTACATTCCATTAATTAAGGTCGGAGAAAAAGGATGTCATAGCAACTGAAACAGAAGCCAGAGAGGATCCAAAGAAGGCATTTAGCAGAGTAGGTATTAATAAAGGCCACACTGCAGAGTTAAAGAAGAATCTCTGTTCATTTAGAGGTCTCATGTGAACACTTGGGAAATCAGAGTCCAAGGTGATGACAGGCTGGATGATAGCTCTAGCAGAAGAGTTTATAAAGAAATGGGCACATGGCTTTACACTTCTGTACATTGAGAAGCTCTGACTATAGAACTGCAGTGGATTCTCTTCTAGCTTAAGCATTAGGTCTGTTTGATTTTGGACTTTGTGTGAAAGATTTCAAGTTGTAGCACGGAGAAACTCCTCATAATGTCTTTGTTCTCAATGGTCATGACAGAATCCTGCCCAAATCTTGAACACTGTTGTAATCTGAGCCAAATTCTGCTTCAGCTGCTGCTGGCCGTTTTGTCTTGGGCAGGACTTTTATTACTGAAATCTCTTACAGACCCGACTAAAATATCCTCTGGTATTTTTAATTTGCACTCACTCTTCAGGTTGTTTTCATTACAAGATTTTGAAAATTCAGTCTGTTTCTCCCTCCTTATCCTGACCAAATTCCTGAAAGCCCTGAGCACAGCGCAGGCTAGAACAGCAAAGCACAGGGCACCTGCAATAGCTGTGAGCTGCTGAGACTTAAGCTGCAGTCAGTGATAAAGCTGTCTGCTTATTAGTGCCGTAATATAATTTTCTCCCACCAGTGGATTGACAATCATGTTTGGGGTTTTTTGTTTTTGTTTTGTTTGGTTTGTTTTTTTTTTTACAGAGTCACTGATGGTATTTCTAGAAACGATAGGATTTCTTTCACAGGGATGTTGTAAGACAAGACAGTATGTGCCAGAAAAAATAGTTGTATAACCATCAGGGCAGTATATGTATTCTCTGAGGATCGTTTGAAGACAATGGTGCTATTATCTAAGGAGAAAGATGATAATTCTTTAATATCAAATGAGACCACACTTTGTTTACCTTCTGGTTACCATGAACTATTATTTCTGAAACCCCAGGGTTTTCATTTTGATTGCTGTGTGTGGGTACAAATTGCTTCTTATTGTTCCTCTTCCCTTAGTCTTTTCATCAGAGACCCGGCTGTCTTCATTACTGTCCTCTGTCTTACCTATCAAGATATTTATGCAGCCCCTCCCCATGATAGGCTCTAGTCACTGAGTTCTTTCTATTTCAGAAGTAACTGCTATATAAGCAGATGAGATTATAAAACAAACAATCAAAAAACAAATGGTACCAATTGTTCTTCCTATAAGCAGTACAAACTCTCTATTCGTGCTGACCCAAACCTGGCACTGTTGTCTGTCACTGGCCACTGTATGCACCTCTAACAGCAGTCAGTACTTGACTGGGGGAAAATGTTTGATAAATAGAATTTCTCTGCAATTTTATTTCTCACCCCTTCTCTCTACCAATAATTCTTTTTTTTTTTAATCTATCTGAGTCTTACCCTAGCTAGGAAACACACTATTCTGCTGTATCTCTGCATAAGCAAATCTTTCATAATATCTGCTTCCAGCAAAGATGACAAGGCAGCTTGGAGACCACCATGTGCTCACCCCACCTTTCAGCCCACTGCAGACTGAGTTGCCTGTGGCACAGACCTGATCTGTTACAGGCAAGAGAATAGCAAGGGAAGTGTCCTTTAAGTTTTGTATCTAATTATTGCCTGAAAGATGGGGAGGTTGTTCTTTCTGCAATGATACAGCAACTTTTCTATTGTTTTTAAAATATGATTTGTCCCTGCCTACAGTAGGCACTAAACTGCACCAGCACAATCAACTTTATTTCACACACATGAGAAGGGCTGGAAAGGTGAGAACTCTTATTTGGGAACTGGAAATAGGGAAGCTTCCAGCTGAAATTATTTGAGAAGAGTTTGCTTAACCAGAGTTCCCTGGAGAAGGGTAGGCGTTGCACAGCGGTTAAGCCATAGGAGACGGGGAAGCATGAATCTGAGAGCTCAGTCCACAAAACAAGGTAACCAGCTTTTTTTGGAGGCACTGCAAATCCAGCTTGGCTGGTCTGAAGAGCTCTTTGTGTGACTACTTTGTCTTCACACTCTGTGAGGAAGGACAAGAGGGACAGAAGTGGGTTGACCTTTTCAAGCTACCCATCCTTGAAGCCATAAGCCACTAGAGTAAGCTGAAATACTACTGGGGAAACTAAGGCAGAGCACCTGCTGGATTGTGTCTTACCATAGAGTGGCAGTCTAATGCCATGTTACAGAGCTAAATTCATACTGCTGAAGAGATCACTGATATAATCTTTTCATCTCAGTGGAAAAGACCTTTTTTTTTTTTTTTTTTTGGTGAGTCTTAGAAAAAAAACTTGTGTTTGAATGGACTTTTCTAAACCATCCTTTCTGGTCTGGCCCTTCTGTACTCAGTCCAGCCCTGGGATTCTCACTCTCCTGCTGTGGGGCTAAACAGCTCTGCAGTGTTACATGCTTGCTGGCTGCACCTAGCGGTTTGTGCTTTTGCTGTTCACCATAGATCTTGGCTACTTTATAAAATCAGAACTACCTGTGAGGTGAATTATTCACTTCTACAGCTGAGCAGAAACCATGTTGATTTGATTTACTGTTTTCTATTTTGTCTATTGATTTTCAGGTAGTCCCAACAGTGTGCTCCCATAAAAGGCCATACAGAACTTGGTACTCAGTTTAACAATTTTATTTACAAAGGGTGTTCTTGCCTCCATGCCCCCTTGCCAAGTTACTCCAGGCATGAAGAACTAAATTTAATTTCTATGATTAATAGAGCACAAAGAAAATATATATTATACAACTCTCTCCCTGCTTTGTTATTTGGGGTGCCAAAATTGCAGTATGCTGTCTGGGAACAGCTAGGGAGTGGGAGAGTTCCCCCCTGACAGATCTTAGCTGTTAAAAGGCAAAAAGAACAGATGGTTGAAACCAGATTTCTCTATAAAACGAGCAACCAGTTTTCACCTGCATATCTAAGCAGATAGGTTTGTTGCAGGTACCAGTATAAAAGCAGGCCTCTGAAAACGCTTCTGAGAGAAACGTGTTTTCAGATATTACAGCCACTGACAAGCAATACCACACCAAATACACAGGGCTCACAACTTCTGTGGAGGAGGGACTGTGTAAGGAAGGCTGCTATGGACTCAGATTTTATAGTGTGGTATTGCCTGTTGAAAGGCAGATACTGAAAATGGATAGGCTTTCAAGTGAAAAAGTGAAAGAATTCCTCCCTCTATCCCATCACTTACAGAAAGAACTAGCATGTTTAGAAGGCAAGCAGAGCATATTTTGAGGGTAGCATTGTTTTCCCCAAGATGTTTTCCAGGGCTTATCACTATCATTCTCCCCATCGTAACAGGAGAAAAAATCACCCAACTTCCTTGCTTTGTGCATTCCTCATTTGTAACAACTCAAATACCAGAACTGTATCTGCACTCGAAGAAGAGTGCGAGTTTACCTTTCCCATTACTGAGTAGTCTGTTCCTCTCTCCTCGTGCCAGCCTTGGAAACCTAAGTGATCTTTTGTAAAGTTTACGGAAGCCCAGGTGAGCTTTCGTAAATACATCTCAGGGACATTAATGCCTGTCTGACCATACCCCTGGTCTTCTAACTCTCCTGGCATGTCCCGACAGCAGTCTTTATCTTCTAAGCAGCAGATTACCTGTTCTTTCAGTCCACTCTGTATTCCTGCAGATGAGCTAAAACCTAATTCCAGACAAAGCTCCCAAAGAAGAGGACACTGTTCCCATTCACTCATTGTGAAAGAACTCCTGTGCTCATCTGGACTTTAATTACATTTTACCCATGCATTTTCTTTCCCTTGTCCTGTTAGACAATTCTCTCGGTTTCATGGAAGGGCCCGAGTCCATGGTCTTTCTGTTATTTCTGCCTGTAGTTCATAAAAAGCTATGAACAGAAGTTAATTATCAGTAGCAAGAGGTTCAGGTGAAAGTCAGGACTCTCAAACTGGGAAGAATGACAGAATTCAGAGAGATGAATTCTGGGCAGGTTTTCTTTTTTCCAGAAGTGACTGGAGGGCAATTCAGACCTGGGCCATAAGCGAGGTGGGCTTCCAGCGTGTTTCACACACAAAACTGTGGCAGAAATATTTGAAAACTTTAGGATGAACAGGATGGCTTTAGAAAGTACCCGGGGTCATGAGCTGATACATTTTCTCCATTAAGCTTCCCAGGAATACAACAGAGGTAAGCTTTTGGTGGAGAATAAACAATGGAGAGACAGAGGGCAAATTTCCCTCCAGATCTGTAAGTCTAGCCTTTTGATGACTTTAAGCCTTACCTATAAAGAAAAACAATTATCACTCTGTAAAATACTTTGAATTGTTGCCTCTGGTTTAATACTGCATATAAAACAGAAGCAAATCTGAGACAAAAAAAGTTTTGTGAATGATTTGCTATTATATGTCTTTGGCTTCCCAAGCCTTAGGTACAGAGAATGAGATGCCTCATACTTCACACCTTGTGCAGTTCCGTGGAAGCTGAGGCATCACATATAAAATAGGTCAGCTGAATTGCCTCTAGCAATTGGCTATAACACAGGATCAGACAACTGTAATCATATGAGAACATTTCCATTGGACATGAACCTTAGTGTTAGGGTCCAATTTTCAGAAATAATTTCACCTAGCTGGCAAGTGCTTAGCATTCACAAAAGTAGGCCCCAAAGGCTAAGGAAGGATACCTAATCAATAGTCCTCTTTGGACTAGCATCCACTTCTCACTGGGGAAACTCTTTTTCTCCTTTATACTGCATATTGTTTCATAATATACTTTCAGCAGCTGCTGAACTAATCAAATTAATCTATCTGGAAAGGCATGTAAAACAATGCCAAATCTAATGAAGCAAGAAGACACATAGTTTCTATAATGTCTGATTTACTTAAAAAAAGACTGCATTTGTTCCATTATTTGATTCCAAACATATTATGCACTCCCTTAAAAATGCAAAAGAATTGGATGCTTCCAGGCTAACTGGAAATGAAATATTTTCAGTGCATTGACTTGTTACTAAAATGAGAGGAAATAAGAAGAAAAATGTAATCTGTGACCCAGGGAAAAGGAAAACTTAATATACAAGCTGTATGTAAACAGATTGAGTGTTGCCATTGTGTAAAACTAAGACATAAAGCAGAAAACTAAGAGGACTTGAGTAAAGAAAATTAGAATACCAAGTCAAAGAATACCTCTGATCTAGTATTTATGCCTGTCCTTGAAGATTATATGTCTCAAACTTTATGTCTTACCAGTTTGCTAAGAGCAGTATGTAACTGTACGCAACTTCTTTGAACATAAAGTTCACACAAATGGGAGATCTCCCATTCCCTCCTTTCTCTCCACTTCAATCATTAAAATGTACTTTCTGCTCTACTCCCTTGATAAGCTTTAATTGAAGATAGTACGAGCTTTTGCCAGTTTCATATTGTGGCTTTCTGTAATGACATCTCCTGCCTTTTTAGTAGTAAAATGCAAAAGTATTTTCCAAAAAGGTCTTGTCCTTCAAAATGTCCAACACCATTGTTTGTTGCCTCATATCTACAGTGTGCTGCATGTAAGCACTGTGTATGTAAGAACGTAGAGTGATAGATCTGGAGTTTGCATCAACGTCTTCTGAAGTTCGTACCGTTAATGCCACATCCACCATTGCCCTGATATTCATGTGTCTGATGTCACACATAGAGGGGAAGAGCACACCCTAGAAAATGACCATAGAATCTCAGACAATGACAAAGTTAGAAATTGTCAGGTGATTAGCCACCTCTGAGCTCAGTTCTGCCATAGCTAGTTTAAATCTGGCTTGGTTGTGTCTACCTAACGCTGCAGGGCAGGGATACTCGATGAAATCTCTTTGCCTTTCACAACAGGTCTGCTAATAATTATTTTTAAGGTCTCAGAGTTAGAGAGCCTGTAGAGTCTAAGAAGTGTCTCCTCTGTTTAATGTTCAGTGGCCTGGTGACACAAGGTAAACGCTACCTTCCTTAAACGACTATCAAGGAAAGGGAATCTGCAGCACTATAGGTGAGTGCCTTTGATATAGAGGCACAGCTCCTGTTCGTGCAAAGATATGTGATCCCTTTTCCCTCAGTTTAAGGTTAGGTACTGCAAGTGCTAATTTAAGGAAAGGTACCTGAGAAGGGGAATCTGCAAGGAGCTGGGGGAATATAGTTCCCACCGTTACTATCTCACAAAGGCTTTCCAGAAACAGTTCACACCATCTATTTTTATTACCCCCTGTAATTAAGCTAATAGCTTGCATTAGGGTCATTTTGATGGTGGGTGGAAGGCCTAAACTCTGTGATATTCAGGCTCCAGTATCTGCTAGAACAGCTTTTTCACACACTCTGCCTAGTTCGCTATTGCAATTAAACTTCACTTTACCACAGTGAAAACCAGCCTTCAGCTGGGAATACAGCAATTCATATCTCTTTGCACAGTGCAATGTAAAGGAAGATTTGTGTGAATAAGAATCTGCTTATGTACACCCTAACTAAACACAACTGAAAAAGAAAGCAGACAACTCTTGAAACTAGTGGTTATTCGCTGTTTGCTGCCTAGGGTATTTGTGTGCTTTTTTTTTTTAACTGAAGAGCAGAAAAGGATGATGTCAGTGGATTTCATCCCTATTTTTTGTTTATTTTTAGAAGCGAACCAACAAATAACCATGACCTAAATTCTACAAGACAGAACTGCACACAAGCACATTGTTAAATATCAGAATCTATTTGAGTTTGGACAATTTCAGCAGAACTGTACACATACATCTTCTTTAAAAGCAGACTACAAAAAACTAATTCACCAATACAGTGAAAATGAACAGTAAGGTCTAATATTTAAGACAATATTAAGAATATTAACAACTTTGTCTTCAAATGGGGATAATATGGATATAGCATTAAAATTCAGACATAAATCTGTCAAAGGCAAAAAAGATAACAGCGCTTTTAAGTGAACATCAGTTTTCTACTGTCATTAAAGTGAAGCTGAAATCTGGATGGAACAAGTTTCAAACTGGGCATGTGCGGACCCTGTCATCTCCTGTATTTAAATGGAAGCTGCTGCTGCTGCCCTTTGCTAAGCCGAAGATGGAGTGAAGCAATCTGAAGCTCTAGTGAGAAACTCTGCACTGGATCTCACGTTATTCCAGAGAATCTGACAATCTGCTTTACGCACAGGCCAAAAGGTAAATTGGCTGACTTAAATTCAGAGAAGAGCTTTTCTTTCTTTGTTTTTGCTTAGATTTTGTTCACCTGTATAATCAACCCATTCAAAGGGGGATCTCTTGTCCCTCTGAGGACCCCAACGGCACCAAAATTGTGGAGTCCTTCAATGCATGGAATGACTCGGAAGTCAATGCCTACACACTGATGGACCTGCCTCTTAGAGCCCCAACAGTAAGTGTTTTCTGTCACTAAAAGCTGTAGCAAGTAGTTCTGCTGGCAAAACTGGCATTTATAGAACTGTAAATGGCCATTTAAGGTGCACATACACATTTAATGCTGTAATGCAGTAACGAACAACATAATGAAAACTTTAAAATCTTCTTTTTATTCCTTTAACTATTTATTTACTGCAGAAAGGACTGTAGAAGCAGTGTTTTTCAGCAGAGTTACGTGAGCAGAAGACAGGGAGGAATGTCTAATGGCAAAGTGCAACAAATATGTTGTAAACTATCAAAACAACATGTTATTCTGCAATAAACAGCTGTTTAGCAGTTCAACCACAATGCTCTCTTGTGTTATTATTCAAGATGGAAATCCCCGTCATTTCTGTAATAGTCTGTAAGTGCAGTGGAATGCTTCTGTAAATGTTAAAGAGTTGTTATTCACAGTTGCCCAAGAGAGCTGTTCAGAAGGTTTTCCCAGGTAAGGTCTATCAAAGCTCTTTCTCAGCTGTTAAATACTAAACAGAGAGAAAATTTGCTTAGAAGTATGATGGTGAGAATCTGTTGTGATGCTGCTTCAGGATGGAATTTATTTGGGCATACTAAAAATATTCTTCATCCCACCCCACAAGCCCAAACCAAAGGAGTTCAGAAGTCCTCTTCCTGGTTGTGTATCTCAGTATACTATTAGGACTACAAAGTTTTGTTCACCTGCTGTTTATACGAAAATCTGTTTAAAAGTAAAGAATAAAAAAGTGACCCAAGCTAATTTTTAAAGTTTTTAAAATCTGAAATTCAACTTAAAATCAACAAAATACCTCACCAGATATTTTGGCACGGTCCACATAACACAATGGACGCTTAAAAATTGTGTGCAAGTTTCAAACACTCCAAAAGTTTTTATGCATATAGGATGTTGGATTGGGTGTTTCAGTTTGATCCTAATTTATAATGAAGGACCAGTGAATATTTTATTATTTGCCTAGTAAAAATGCAGTCTGTTGGTTTATTTTTTTAATAAAACCTGGATGTGCACAGTGTATTACAGGAAAATAAACAAAGTCCTGAGCCAAGGCGCTTACAAACTAAATTAGATGGATAACATATGAAAGAGGATAGCAGAACATAGCAGGGAGGGAGAAGAGGAACTGGAAAGCACATGGCAAAATGGAAAAGGATGCTGGGGACAGTGTGATTTACATCGGAAAATTAAAAATGGATTTTTTCCTTATTCTGCTGGAAGAGGTAATTAGCTGTCCGTTTCCACTCCCTAGGTCAAGTGACTGTATTTTCAAACTTTTGCTTTTTAATTTGACACAAAGATTGGTTTAAGAGAATTTCAGGACTGAAAGCAATATGTGCTGCTTGTGGTTGAGATTAAATCCGTAAGACAGGATACAAAATCTGCTATCCAAATTGCTCAACAGGACAAACATCATCTACGGAAAGCCCTGCTGCCTACTGGGAAGAGGGCTTAGCAGTTGGCATCACCCTGCTGAAACCATAATTGAGGTGGGATTACACTCCTCTTTGTGCTGCCTGTCATCACAGAGCAAGTGCCCGCAGAGGCAAGCTCAGAAATCAGAGCAAGGAACTGTGAAGAAAAAATAAGTGCTATCAGTTGTTTGAGGCCTCTTGCACGTAGTCAGTACAAACACTGCACCTAGAAACCCTAGGAAATTACAGTATTTCTGTTTTGATAATTTTTCTAAACTATATGATTTGTTGTAAGGTAAAAGGCCTAACACTACTATTGGTTGTGTAAGTCATACTGTGTAAATAAGCGGCTTCATTACCCGTGTTTGTAGGAAAATTAAGAACAAAGAAACCTGATACATTGCCAAAGTCAATGTCAGACTGTTCATATCCCCAAAGGACCTTATGAGGATTTCTTCTTTCCCTGTAAGTACAAACTAAACCTTGCTTTACACTCTTGTCATTGGGAGAATGTAGGGAGTGGGCTATATCAAATATGATTTATATTCAGTACAAGTATTTACATGCATGGCCTTGCTCCTACCATCATCACTGTTAGCTTTAGTAGGACTTCAGTAATCAATGTCTCCAACTGAGCAGTAATTAGGCGATACGATTTTTTTCTTTCTCTGAAAAAGAACAGGTTTTTTTCCCCCAATAATAGTTGAACTGTGTTCTTTGCATGTTGTCCTTTTTTCACTTATACACAAATATTTTTCTCATGCTATGGGTGGTGTGAGGGGAGGGTTGGACTTTCAAAAATGATCTGTCTTCTACTAGAAGTTCTGTTTTAGCTCTTTTGTTGTAGGCAGTAGACAAGCATTCCTTTGGGGATAACAGTGAGCATTTTAAGAAGGCAGACTGCATTAAGCCTAGCTGTTTCCCTCTATTCTAGTGTTTCCACAAGGACACACTTAAACCTGCTGGAAGGAAATACACTAACGTAGAGCAACTGCATAACTTCTTGCCATTGACTCTATTGAGGCAAATGATAAAGTAGGATTTAGAAATGGATTACACCCATATATGGAGGATAAAAATATCCTCCACTAAGATTATCCTTTCAAAGGGATAGTAGCCCTGTTTTAGGGTCCAAACCAACTGCTAAGACTCTATACTGAAAATGAAATTCCCACATTACTGTTCATTATGCACGTTTCGCAGCTCTGTAAAACACCCAGTCATGGCTAGAGGCAGGCTAGTGTTTTGTCAGGAATGCTGATCTGATCAGTGTGGCACTTCCCAAGTTCCTTACCACACCAAAATTATCCATCTGACTCCACAAAACTATAGTGTAAATAAATAATAAATGACATGCCTATCAGAGATTAAAAACACAAATTCTTTTACAGTTCTAGCAAAACTAGGCCAGTTTTCATATACACCCAAAGAGTATTATAAAACCTGCTTTTGAGGCTGACTAAAATGCCATCCTTGGCTAGAAGATGTGTTCTCCAACTGGCCCTTGGTAATTACTGTGAAGAAATTTTGTTACATTACAGTTACTATCTTAATGTCCTCCACAGCTTCCATGACCATTTCGTTTGCTTGCTTGAGAAGTGTGCAATATTTATATTGACTGACTGTCTGGAAGTTGGTGCTTCCCAATGACTTGTTTCCTGCAGAATTAATACCGATCTAAGCCATCCACAGCACAGTAGGCCCGTGGGTATACTGGCACCCAGTGGTCCAGAGGCTCAGGTACAAGCATCTTTTATTTGTTAACTCAAGAAAGCTGTAGTCCATTGTTCATCCACTGGAAAATGTCCAACCTCTTAGCTTCCAGTTCAGTTTCTTTGTGCATTTAGTGATGTTTTGAACCATGTTACTATTAAATGAACTGTTGTCATATCACTTGGAAGAGAAATAATGAAGCGCTAGTTTTGGCTGTTCATTTCTCTTATCTTCATTACGAGGTACTTATAGAAAGAAGGCTGAACAGAAAAACATGCAAGGCAACAATGCGATGTATTATCAGTGCAATCGAAATAGCTGTTCAGAGTATTCTCAAAGGACAATTGCTACAGTGGGGATTGCAACAGTGGGATTGTTATTCTCCCCCGCCAACCAAGTACTCATACCATGGGGTGACAACAGAAGACAGAGACTAAACAAGGCTAATCCGCTGGAGAAACCGAATAGAGAAAAGCTTTGGGAATTGTCTGATTTCTTGATTATCCTGCTGACCTGATTTCCTCAAGCACGATCTTTTTCTCCCTGTACTTTCTTTTGACGTACAATTCCCTTAGAAGATCTAGAGCAGAACTTGACATAGGCATGTGTGTTCATCTTCTAGTAATGAAGCTGTATGTATGCAACTTAGTGACGAATTTGAAGTGCTTAGGCCTGATCTAATGCCTTGTCGGTCAACTAGTACCTTTCTTTGACTTAAAGAAGCTTTGAATCAGATCTGTATTTCCAATAAAACCAGTGAAATTACTTTTTTTAATAATTGACTTTCTCCTCTTACAGTCAGAGTTGGATCCTGTGGTAGAAATCCCAGGCCTACAGGAAGTCCACACTAAAATGTGAATTTATTCCTCTTTGCCACAGACCTCTTCTTTGCCTGTATATTTAGTAAGATTTATGTCCTATCACTGCTCCAATATAAATATTATTCTTTTATTTTTTTCACACTTGACATTTTTATTGCCTCTGAACTTGTTTCATTCCTGAATAAGTCATTTTAAAGTCTTCTACTGTCCCTTAAATAACCTTTCATCTCTTGTGATTTCTCTGTGTATTTATATTTATCTTTTAAATTTTTTCTCATCCTTAGTCCTCCACAAATTTAATTCAAATTAAAGCCATTTTAATCTGTTCTTGTAGCCAAAACAAGCTCCTTTAGTTGCTTTATTTCTGTTACCTTGATCCAGTTCTGATTAAATGGATAGCTACAGGGGAAAACAACAGAAATCTCCATTCCATTAATTAATTAACTCATCATTAATTAATAATCATCATTAACTGTCTGCAGAACAGCAGTTAAAAATGTTCTAGCACAAGGCTAAGGAGGGGACAAAAAAAAAAGAACACCCAATCTCATTTATTTAAAACAGTTTTATCTCAGACTCTCCCTCCACACTTGCAATTACTATGGGATTTTTTTGTTATTTTACTGGCAGTGTGTTAAGCACAGCAATTTCTGCCTAGGCAAGATGCCCATTGATGTTGATGATGTGATGTCAACTTACACTTTGCTGCAGGAACCTGAACAATAAATGTCATGATACTGTGATTCAGCTAGTGTATCAACCTTAACATTTTGCTCCAATTATAATAACAGCCAGAGCTACATTTTCTCTCTCTAAGATCAGAGTATTTGTCCAGCATTTGATTGCTGTAATGTAGAAACCCAGGGAGCATGCTCTACTTGTTGAGGATCACTGTGGGCAGATCTTCGGCACATAAGCAAAGACAATCTCTGCCAGAATTCCAGACACTCCTGGGGTTCACCTCTTGCTACTGGCACATTGCTTTTAAATACACACTGTCTCTAATGACTTCAGTCCAATCTCACAGATGTATTCAGAAGTAATGTCTGCCTCTACTGTCTGATAACACCTATTTCCTTTGATAACTGGGGTGTTGTCAAAGGCATTTCTGAGTTGCACTCTAATGGTGAATGCCAACTACTAACACAACTGTAGCACAAAAGGGAGAACTTCGTATCTACCTCTGTGCACTCTCCTCCTTTCCTACCAGCAACCTTCCTTTTCCTGGGAAGGAATAACTGCATATGACAGCTGTTCCACCACCTGCCAGTACTTGTGATTGGAAAGAACATATCCAGCCTCATAGCACTCTTTAAGCTTGGTACCAGCACAGACCTTGGTACGGGCAATTCCCTTGGCCTGGATCCTAGGCCGCAGCCAGGTTGACAGTATTCACAGTAGGCAGGCTACAAATGATTCAAAATATTTCCTGGGTTTTTCTCAACCCCAGTGTGATTCTTGTAGCTCAGTAGCTGAGGAATGCCATGGCTGCAGCTTGCAGGCTTGAGCTATAAGCAGTGGTCATGGCATGCCTTTCCAGAGTGAGTGCTGCCCTTGATGAGAAAAGCCTGGCTATAGAGGCAGGATCTGTCCATGCAGATGAATGAAGATGGGGCTTCATATTTTTCATGACTACATTAGCTGGTTGGAGCTGATGCCAAGACACATTTAGGACAGTGGCAGTTGCACAGAGGTGAGTGTTTAAGTCTCCCTGCCTAACCCTATATCAAAAGGCAGCAGAAGAGTGATGGTTTGGACAGCTGTTCTACTCTCCTCTTCAATTTCTACCACATCATCCTGCTTCCTGGGTGCAGCCGTATTGTTTGCTTCACTACTAATCTGGGGTCACTCGGCCTAAAATGTGTTTGTGGCTCCTGATAATTAACTAAAAATATTTTTAAGCCATTATTTAAAATGCTGTAGTCTTCAGACTTGGCTACTGAATTTTGCTATGAGTTAGTTGATTAAGACACAAATGCTTTCATCAAGTGCTTTAACACATACTTCATAGAGAGCAAAATACCTTCATTCAGTGCAGAGTGAAAACAGAACTGGTATGGAAACCAGGCATAAGGTATAAAGTATTTGTGTTTTAGTTTTTCTGATCCTTAATTTAGTTTCCAAAAGACTCTTGTTCAATGCTGCCAGGCTTTTGGTAACTAAGTCTTGAGGGTAGCTAGCAATTCAGTGTTATTCAATGGGGGAAATTAAATAGACGTACTACTAAAGGAATAAATGCATGTTTATCCATAGAAGATAATTTCTACTTAGTTAGAGAAGTCTAGCCAGTGATGTCAGAGGAAAACAGAAATCATATTTCATAAGTACAGGAACTTTCCTAAAATGAAAACTGCAGAAAACTTACTTGTTGTTAAGTGCTGCATTGTTTGATGTCAGATGCAATAACAAAGGTCCCTTACTCTCTTTTTCTCTTCTATATCCTTGTCTTTCTTTTGGGAGAGAATAGATTGCTTTTCTTCACCAAAATTCTAAATCAACAATAAACATATAAGCCACCCTTTGACCTTTTCACTGTTGATGGCATATTTATCCCCTGAGGATGATCAACAGTAAATGTAATTTGAAAGCAGTTAGCTTATTCTGAATTTTTGCTTGCTATCTTTCTGCATTCTTGACCATTTCCTCTTCTAGAGAAGCACATGCCAGCTTATTCAGTAAAGTCTGACAATATACCTATGATGTCTTGTTTACTCCACAGAAGATGACAGTGCAAGATGTTCCTGATGCCTTTCCTACAGCGGATGTCCCAGACCATGTCCATTATACAATTGGAGTAGTCATTCTTATAGTGGGGATCACAGGAACTCTGGGTAATTTCCTGGTCATCTATGCTTTCTGCAGGTATCTTTCTTTTGGATTTTTTTTAAATACTCAAATTTATGAACTTTAACAGCACCTTGACTGTGCTCTGCAAATGCAGTGCAGGCATACTATCAGACTACTATGCGGACATAGTATAATGCACCAAGAGACACTGCTGTAGGAAAAAAAGCAGCAACCTGCCATTTCCCTCTGACTTCTTCCCATTAACCATAGCCATAGCAAAACTGTTAGCAAAATTGCAAAGAATCACCCAGATATGCCAAGCAATAGAAAAGCAGCCAAAACAGAAACCTTCCAGTGAATTTTTTTCTACTGGCTGAATTGTGTTTGCACTGGACCAACGGGGTGTTTTGCACCTGTCTCTCCCACATATCTTCTCTATTTTAGATGTTTCCTTCCTCCTGCTGCTTACTACTTGGTTTCTTTCCCCGCTCTGTTCCTTACTGGCCATGTCTCTTGTTTTCACATTTTCTAACACTTGGCTTATTTGCTTTTAACTAAAGCCACATTCCAACTTTTATATCTGAAGGAAATTGGATCTCTGACAATAATGTGATATTTTGACCATTCCTGTTCACTCATCCTGTTTCTGTTTTGTCATACTGGAGCGCAGAGCATTGGCATGATGTCCAGGCCAGTGAGCTTCTAGTTCATGATTGATCTTTAGGCACTACTGTAATAAACCAAAATAATAGCAATTATATGATAATTTGGCTGCATTAACTTAAATCACTAGAGCATGGATGAAAGTAGTCTGGGTTTCAAGCCTATATTTATGTGGTGCATTAAACAGTACGTTTCAGCATGTGCATTCAGAGTGGATACCAACACTTAAGTGTAAATGATATGGCCTTAAGAACAGAAAAGGTGTTGGCATGAAGACCAGATATGTGAGGATGAAGTACATGAGCTAGCTTAGCTGTTTGGCTGGTCCCATACAGGAAATCCAATCATGGCAGTTGCAGTTCCACTGGAGGACACAGCTTGTCTTCATTTGAAGATGTTATGAAGACAGAAAGGGATACTGATAGCAAAGTAACAAGTACATCAGAAGTTCAGAGAACACATCAGATGCCTACAAAGCAGTCTCAAGTAATGGCAAACTGTAAGACAGCCAGCTGCCTGAGACAGAAATATGTTTAGTAACTTTGCAGAATACTGAACAAATACAAGTGGCCCATAAGCATCTACTAATAATATCTCCCTGCTCCTCAATTGACAGATAGGGGACAGTAGTCCCAGTGATTGATTCCGGATCAGTACAAAGAACCCATCATTTATTCTGGTACTTTTCAATTGTGTCTGAGACTGGAAATTTGAGAAAGGAGCTAAAACGTTACACTGTGCCCAAAACTGAGGAGCTCCCAGTTGAGCTTTTATTTGTACCCTTTAAAACACTATACTATAATACTATGAATAACATATATAGACAAGATACACTGAAGGCTGGCTATTGCTCTCTTTAAAGTCACTGTCCAGGCCAGTGAAATGAGTGTCATAGAGAAGAATTGATGTAAAACAAAACGCTTGATGTGATACATAGTGAGTTTGCTTAATCCCTGTATTTGGAAGTCACTGTTGATCTTATCAGCAGTGCAAAATGTGCTCCCCTCCCCCTGCTTAACACGACCCAGATCCAGCAAATCCATAGAGTACATCAACTTTAATTTCCTGTTAATCATGGACATGCAGTGCACTGGGTCAGAATATTTAAAGAACAATATGATTTATCCCCATCCCTGAGCTGGTTATCAAAACAATCCTCTAAAGTGCACAGGGGTATAAATGTGTAAAACTGAGCCTTCCTTATGTTCTCTTGTGAGAGAAATGAGAAGCACTCTGCTCTAGCTTGCTGTATATGCCTTGGTATTTGTGAAGCTACCAAGGCTCACAGGAAAGAGTAACAACATAATTCATGGTGCAGAAGTGTTTAGCAACATTCCCTCTGATCTTTGTAGGTGTAGGAGCCTTCAGACTCCAGGCAATATATTCATCATCAATCTAGCTATTAGTGACTTCCTGATGTCCATTACGCAGTCTCCAGTTTTTTTCACCAACAGCCTCCACAAACGCTGGATTTTTGGAGAGAAAGGTTTGTATATATTCTTTCTAAGAAATCACTAAGTATGTTCTTACCATAGTGGCAGTTTTTCTACTATTTCCTTATCCTCAGGTACACTTGCAACATTGAGAACATTTCTCAACATTGTTTCAATGTTGACACAATGTTTCTTTGAATATTTTTGTCTGTGTGCAATAAATACATTCCCACCATGGAAAGGAAAATGACATATATGAGATACAAAGGTGACATTGGCAACGTAAGGCACAGGAGTAGTCTTCTTGCCAGCATTCTACCCCCAATCATCTCATAACTTAGTTACTGCCAGAGTCCTGTGAAAAAGAAGCACCACCCCCAACACGCTAGCTTAATAGCTCTTCTAAATAACCTGCTCTGGGACTTGCACCTGGCAAAGTGAGGCAAGAAAGCCTGGGAAAAGTGAGTTTTCACAACAGAAATATTAACTGAACATTTCCTGTGCAGTAAGAAAATGTGGGATGAAGGTGCTTTCATTCTTCCTCTATAGCTGTAGTAAGAGGAAGACTAGTCTTTGCCTATAGAACAGATATTTACAGAGAGGAAGGTCAGAGAAGTAATGTTGCTATTTTGATCTCTGATGACCAAAAGCATATTTTTTTTAATTCCATGAAGTGTTCAATTGCATACATGGTAAAATAAAAAAACAAACCCCTTCTTCTAATCATTAGGTTGTTTGAATAATTAAAATCACTCATTAATATATTCATAGTCTGCATATTTACTCCAGTTATGCTGACCTTGAGATATAAATGGTTCCATGATATCAAAGTAGCTATAACCCATTGTTAAGCAAAACAGCTGTTTCTACGGGAGCTGCAGTAAAACCAGAGTTAAATGAGGTACTAATGGACTGCTGAAATGATCCCACTAGAAACATCAGAAATCAATGAGTGAAAATATGTTAAGTATCACTATCTCCAGCAATTCAAGCAAACAAAATCTTTGAAGTTTATCTCCATGGATAATGTAATTAGCAAGACAGCAGCTTTGAAATAGCATTACAACTGCAGGAAAACTGAAGTTCCATTGCTTTACAAATTCCAGAAGACATTAGTTCACAAGAAATACAGATTTGAACTCCCCCAGAAATTAATTAGCATGGGTAGATTAATTTCACTGGTACTTCTGTCATCTTCATTGAAAGGCTGTGAGCTGTATGCCTTCTGCGGAGCTCTTTTTGGCATTACATCTATGATCACTTTGATGGTGATTGCCTTGGACAGATATTTTGTCATCACAAAACCTCTGGCTTCTGTTGGAGTGATGTCTAAGAAGAAGGCCCTAATAATCCTGGTAGGAGTCTGGCTGTACTCTTTGGCTTGGAGCCTCCCACCCTTCTTTGGATGGAGTAAGTGAAATGGAATAAATGTTTTTTACCCTCATAGCATTGGATTAAAGACCTATTACAAGTATAGAAGAGGGCTGAATTAACGGCTTGCATATTAGGCTTGAATAAATCAATTTGAAGAAAACTGATAAAATACATATTGAAACTGAAGATCTCTAACCAAAGAAAAAATATCCAGTGTGTATTACAGCATATTATATGACAATGGCACTTTTCCTTAAGCTCATTACTTACTGAAAAAGAACTGTAGATAAAATCAAGGCCAAAATTTATGAAGGTTGCACCTGCCTATTATCCCATATCTACTTCTGTTGAACCAAATTCAACAATATAAAAGTGAAATAAATGTATTTGTGTTTTTTCTGATGACTTTTTTCCTCCCCAAAGGTGCTGTGTAAGATAGTAGTGTCAATCTAAATTTCTTTATTCACATAAAAGAGGAATACAGTCTGAGTATTTTGTGCAAGTACATCTTCAGTAAGTCTTGAGTGTGTTCTAGATGGGCAAATTGCACCAGGTGTTGGTCACATTCTCCATTCAGCCATTTGTGTCTTCACTAAGGCTTCCAATAAGGATGGCATTTAGTAATAACTAACTAACTAATTTGCTTTTGTAAATGTGAATTTTACACCTGCAAACTGGAACACACACATAGCATCTTGATCCTTGCAACTTGTAACAAAGAGTTTCTGTTACTCTTCCTCATTTGAATCCACCTCACTACCATTAATTTGTTGCCTATGAGTCACCAGTTTCAGTCAGTAAGTTAGAATGAACTCATCATTCAAAACGCCAGCCCATTATTTTGCTCCCTAATTCCAGAAGAGAATGTGTCAGCTCAGCTGAGGTTAGAACATAGCAATGTTTGACTTTCCCAAAGGATGCTGCAACCAACTCAGTTACTGAGTGGAATTTCAGCAGATTTTTGTTATTTTCTTGTTATTGTCATTCTGGTCCCCCATAAACGTGAACGATGTTTAAGCAGGCAAACTGCAATACTGGGAGAAGCAGTCTTTAGTTGAATGAGGAGCTGTTAGAACAACAAAATAACAATATAGTCTTAGATTCTTAATTGGAGAAGGTGCAATAATTGCTTGAAGGGTGTTGTTATCTTGTAATTACATTCTAATAGTACCCACAGTACTAACTCTCATATAGTAATTAGATGCATCTGAGCACATCTGATGCAATATTTTTAAGAGTTCAACAGAAAATATCACTGTAAACAGTGAAAATTAAAATACAAAGGTAAAAAGACATTGCTGTTGACAATTTCTTTACTTAACAGTTTGACATAGTTCCTTTAAGGAGATTATATTTTATTTCAGGCAGAATATTATGTATGTATGATTTTTTTACTTGTACTCAACTTTACTTCATGACAAAATTAATTCGGTCGGCACAATAAATCGCTCTCCTTTGTACAGTAAAGCTTTTTTAAGCACAAGCTTAAAATAGTGGTAGCTATAGCAATCAGTTTCATTTCACTCCTTGGGAAGACAGCAATTTGACAGGAAATGGAGATATTTAAAAACAATACAGGTCTGACCCAAGACCCACTGAAGTATTTGGAGAGATGCCCTTTGACTATGTTAAGTTTTAAACAATATTCAAGAACTGAAACAAAATTATTCCATTTTTCGATCTGAAGCCTTAGACTGCTAAACATGAATACAACAGGGCAACAGAGTAGAAGAAAATAAAAAGAGGTGCTTTAAATGAAGAATCATGTATTCTTTTAACCTCCTTTTCCCTCTAAGAGAATAGGACTAAATCCCATGTTATTCTAAGTATCTTTCTCAAACTTCTGGACTCAGAATCACTTCATGGCTTATGCCTTCTCTTGTCTTTCTTTCCAGGTGCATATGTTCCCGAGGGTCTGCTGACTTCCTGTTCCTGGGACTACATGACTTTCACACCATCAGTCCGCGCCTACACGATGCTGCTTTTCTGCTTCGTCTTTTTCATTCCTTTGATTGCTATCATATACAGCTATGTGTTTATATTTGAGGCTATCAAGAAGGCCAACAAGTAAGTACCCAACAGTCTTAAGTTTTTATCCTTCTGTTTAAGGGACTGCTTATTTTCTTAAAACAAAAACTAACAGAAGAAAACTGGGAAGTTTTTCACTTTTAACTGGTATGCATGACCGGGCCAGGAAACCAAACAAGAATCCTGTCAATAGTCAACATGGTAAGAAGTATGATCCTTAGAAGGGCCATTCCTGAATTTAAGCCAGAGCTGTTCAGGATATTTTCTAATGATGCAGAAAAGGGTATGAGTAGCAGCACAAGAAATCTGAAAGATGAGAAAGGACTACAGAAATTAACCAACAGAAAGAAATACTAAAGGGACATCAGAGACATCTAACAACAGTGTATCAACAACTATTCCACAGAAAAATAGACGGAATTAAACTACAAATTCCATGTTTGACAAAGGGTGAAAGAGAGGTAAAACATTTAATCACAGGTCTCTGAAACAAAACTATTGTTGTAAAAATAAAGGCCAATGTCTGCCACTACATTTGTAATCTGTAGATATCTGTCCTGTAGATATCAGCATATGTGGTTACATAGCTCAGAAGTACAGAGTAAGAGTAAGGTACCAAAATCGGACCTAGGGAAGCGAAGACTTCTGTAACCATATTTAATATAGCGTCGTTCAATTGGCCTGAATGCCTGGCTTATGTGGAAATTCTTCTCGTACAGGACTTTCTTCACTGAAGCACATGTGAATTTTGCCATTGACTAATGCAACAAAAGTGCATTGAATTGTGAAGGACTGGTCGCATACATACATTAACACATTAAAAGTGCATGACTTTTAGCATAAACTAGCATAAGAGTAATTGTTGCCCCATTTTATGAAGCTGTTTGCTCAAAAACTCTACCTCCTTTTTTTGCTGTTGTATGTTTATTTCCCCTAGGTCTATTCAGACATTTGGAGGCAAACGTGGAAATAGAGAGTTCCAGAAACAGTATCAGAGGATGAAAAATGAGTGGAAGATGGCCAAAATTGCACTGATTGTCATCTTGCTTTATGTCATTTCCTGGTCACCATACTCTGTTGTTGCTTTGGTAGCTTTTGCTGGGTAATTATGAATGTATCAGCAAAGGAATATTCAGTGAAAGCAAAAGGTGTGAAATTGTACGAGACAGATGAAAGTCAAAGCTACCTGTCAAGTTTAATGCCTGAAGTGCATCCAAAACAGTCACATATTTAGGAGTGACATTTAACAAATGAGGCACATGCTGATTGTGGGTTTTTTTTTAGTTTGACTTTAAAAAAAAAGTTAAAAAAAAGGAAAAAAGAAAAAAGAAAAAGAAAACAGCAAGGTTATTACTGGCAACATAACATTACTGTGCTGATGATTTCTGAATGCAGATTCTCTATGCTAGGATATTTGAACTATCTGAACTTTATTTAGCACCAAAATGCTAAATAAGGGGCCCAAAAAGATCCACCCAGGGGTTGATTCTCTTTTCTTTCTACACTTCTTTTACTTACAAAAGTCTATTTGTTTTCTTGTGTTACATCAAACTGCTGAACCTCCTTACATGTACAAGCAAGTTCAAAATTAGTACATACTTGCATTGGGGAGCTTTTTGATGCTGGATATAAAAGATCGCAAATATAAATCATCTTAGCATGTTCTTCATCTATTTGATTGTCAGCATTTTATACAGTAATTCAACAAAAGCATGATACTATTAATACAGTATCTGTACATTGCTTGACACCAGACTATAGTTGATACAATCCAGGTACAAGTAACAGATTGGGAGTCTGGATGCCTTGGCTCCATGTTGATATTTCTCCCATGTTAACATGTGAATTTTCCTGTGCTTCAGTTTAGCCTTTGTAAAATGGGTGTGACTATCAGCTTTAGAAAGTCTTGTCAACTGCAGATCCTCTAGCAGAAGACTCCTATGACAGTACAAAACACTTTTATTTGTATTTTTCAAGTCAGAAATAAAAAGTAGGTTTTCCTAAAATTGACATACAAGATAAATTTACATATGATGGAGCATTTTGGGAGGCAGGGGTGATTTTTGTTACACACCTAAGGAAGGGGCCACTGCAGGGCTGCTTCTCAAACATAGCTTAGGAAGGCAGCTTCCTAAACATAGCACTTCTAAAATCTTATGCTTAAGAAGAAAAAATGCTAAGAGAAAAGGATTCTCTCCTCTTGTATCCCAAGGGCCAATTCCAGGCAGCAGCAAACATTTTCTCCATGAAGGTAAACAGGTTCCTTACTCAGAAACACGAATCCTTAGGATGTGTCCCAGTGTCCCGCTTCCTATCACAGGGGGACTTAGATACTGGGCACCCACCACTGGTGATAGGTGACCATCTAGAGACAGAGGAAGAGCAAGAAGACAAAGAAATGCAGCACAGCTAACTTGCAGCACTATTTGCTCTAAGATATCTCAAAAAAAAAATTAGGAGATGCTTTAAGCTAAGCATTTTAGCTATGTAGAACCGTCAGGCTGTACCATACGATTCAGCATCTACTTTAGGATGATCAAGTGCCTGCTGAACTTGACTTCTAGCCCATGTCTCACACTGACAAAAATCTGAACAAATGGACAATTTTGTAACTCTACAGTATGTGACAAATGAGAATTTGCAAATTTTGCTCATGAAGACATCTGGTGAGCAACACAGCTTCATTCAGCTTTTTTTCCATTTCTGAACTATGCCTTTTAGGCAATCCTTCTGGGATTTTTCAGAGATTAATAGACCAAGTCTGGAGGCCTTCTGTGGACTTTCATTACAATGAACTTAGATAAAATCACTGCATGCCACATATGGGAGGCAGACATAGAGTCTGTGGCTATAGTCTTGGGCTAAAGACAACTCATCTGACAGAGCAACAACATACACAAAATGAAGGAAGAACCTTAATTCCTTTAGAAAATATTTTGGATGGGGAATACTGAGCTAGCACACAGTCATGCTCACTAATATTCTTGGTCTACAGGTTGTATTTTCTGGGAATGGTTATCTTAAATAAAAGCCTTTGTCACTGTTTGTTTCTGTTAGCTGAACTCTCCATCAGTCTTACCAAAGCACTCTCTCTCTCATCTCAGGGTCAAAAACTCCATTTCAGCAAGGTCAGACTGTTGTGTGTTCTCCAGGCTCTGTGAAGAATTACATCTCTAACCAATGCTTTAAAAATATGATTAGGAGAAACCATGTTAAAAATTGTATATGGAGAACATGCTTGTCAAAGAAAAGCCTTATATTAGAGGTGAAATGGCATCTCACCATTCAGGCGGCTGACAAAATGATTCCTGTATTATCACTGGCAAACCTTATCACAGAGCATCAATATTCCCATAGTATGATGAAAAATTTCTTCACCAGGAAGACGAGCTGCCACCTACTTATGCAGTCCTCTTCGTTGTTTCTTTGCAGCACTCATATGAGAGACCTTCTGAGAGAGGACTGAGAAGAAAACCTGTTTTCTCCCATAATAATATGGGAATACAAGGCTAATTGAAAGATGGAGCTTACACTGTCTTCTCAGGAAGAAGAGCAGTGATAAAGAAACAGTGTTATCCTTAGGAGGAAAGACTGACTTTCTGGGCCATTTCACTTAGAATTCTTTCTACCAATGCAGGAAGAGGTCTTCATAGCCTTTGAGCAGGTCTATGGAGAATTTGCCTGGTAGAAACTGCCTATGAATGTTAGTGTTATTTTCATCTGAGCTGTTTTATTGACTTTCTTCTGACCAAGATCTTATGGGCTACTTCAAGCTATCTTCAAAAATTAACTCACTGATAGCAGCATGGCCGATAGACATCAGTCATAATGCTGTTATCCTTTAGAGTCATATCACCTGCATATACGCATGGTCACGGTAACACATGAGCGTAACATATGACACCTGAAAATACTTTCCCTTCACTGCTTAGTTCAGAAAAGTACTTCCCCTTCACTTTTTAGTTCAGATCAGGCAAAAAACAAAGTTTGAATAGGGAAATAGATTTATTAGTTATCTTTCCATATAATGCCTTATTCTGCACACCTATTTAGTGATGTATTACTCAGCAAGTGTACCTGCTGAGTTTGGAACAGATAGATATTCCGATGAATGCACATTCACTGACTTTGTCCCTAGGGTAAACAACATGGGAATTACCACCATCCTAAGTCATAGTATTGAAGTGCTGCAAGAGAAGCCCCAAGAAAATCATGTTTCTCAGAAATGCAATTAGGCTGGTGTTCATCTTTACAGGCAAAGGATGTAAAATTTGTTCTCTCACTGTTTGGGCACAGAACTCCCCCTTTTACTGTCTCTGGAGCACTAATAAGGCATTGTCTTGTCATTGTATAACTGCATAGACTACATAGAACTCAATACTAAATATATAATGCATTTGCATTACTCTAGGTATTCCCACGTCCTAACACCCTTCATGAACTCCATACCAGCTGTGATTGCCAAAGCTTCTGTTATCCATAACCCCATCATTTATGCCATCACTCACCCCAAATACAGGTAAGTTCACTCTTATAAGCTATGTTTAATATAGCAAAGAAAAGCAGACAGTAACTCTGTCACTTTTAGGACTAGTACCTGAACTCTGCTTCACTTGCTTATTTTACCTCTACAAGACAGCCTCGCCCTCCCCAAGAAAACTTCTCAATGCCCTATAAATGTCAGTGGAATTTGTACTTGGAACAAATTACTATGCAGATGGGAGTTAGAGACGTTATGGATACTGATCTGTACTTACAGATTACATGATAAAAGATAGAGACCTTCCCACCTCAAAGAAAAGCACCATAAATTTTTTAATTATCTTCATGACAGATGCAGACATTTGTCAGTGTTGCACATAAATAGCAGTTTGTTAAATTAACCAGGCCAGTGAGAGGTGCAATTCAGTAAGTCAATCCACCTCTTCCCTATTTTGTGCATCCTCCCCACCCTTCTTCAAGCTTTCGTATTTCAGATAGCATTTCTTCTGAGTTGTAACATCTAGGGTCATTACCACATCAAGTTCAGATGCAGGCTGTGAGATCTGACGGATGGCAGCAAAGCCATATATATGCTGTTGTTTCACCTTTTACAAAGGCCTACTGGGGAACTGGACAGAGAAGAGGTGGGCATGAACATCTAAGCGGGGAAGGCTGGGAAGAAGAGGAAACCTAGGCAAAAGAGTTTCCTTACACTGCATATGAGAAAAGAAATACTGTAATATAACTGCACACTTTGTACAACTCTACAGATAGCCGGCAAACAGATGTGTAAGAGGAAGCTAGAATAGCTGCTTAGGGGAAGATTAAAATAATTCATTATGTGGTACTTTTGTGAGGTTCAGTTTAAAGGGACAGAATTTTATTGTTGCCCTGATTAAGCTGAAAGCAGATAAAACATCATTTTAATAGCTCCCTTCAGTTCGAAGAGTTATACTTTAATGCCCTTATCCCTGACAAGCAATAAATTTGGGTTCTGCAGAACACTGTGAATAAGTGATCTTGCAGGGTGATTGTACATGAGATATTGGATATCTGGAAAACTCTATTTGTACCCAGTAATTTTCCAGTCCATGCAGCATTAGTTCATCTCTCTGAATAAATGCATTGTCTATAATGACTGAATTTTTGTGCTAACAGAAAAAATCTGACTGGTTCTACCTCTCATCCATTAGAACAGCCATTGCAACATATGTTCCTTGCCTTGGATCCCTGCTGAGAGTTTCTCCTAAAGACTCACAGTCTTTCAGCAGTTATCCCTCCTCCAGACGAGCGACTGTAACCAGCCAGTCTTCTGAGCTAAGTGGGCCGCAGAAAGGAAAAAGGCGACTGTCTTCTCTCTCTGACAGTGAATCAGTAAGGGAGACACTTCCCATACATCCATTTTTAATTGCAAAGTAATTCATTTTCATATAGAGTCCTTCAAAGTGGTAGATTCTTTAGATGAAATGCATTATGCTGCTCATTACAAGAGCTCCAAAGAAAGTAGAGCGACAAAGTGAAATAAAATACAGAAGGCTGAAGTGTAAAAGCAGAATGTAGATCTTTGTATTCTTGACGGTTTGTGACACTGAAGGAAGAGTGAAAGACAGAACAACAGGAATTTTAGAAAGTAATGGAAGCGTAAAGTCAGAGTACCCTTGAAAGTCTGATCATACTTCTAGAATGTACTTGTCTGACCACAGATTTGGAGTCTGGACACACACAAAAAAAACCCTGCTGGTCACTAAATAGTTCTGTAGTGAAAGAAAGGTTGTAATGAAACAGATAATGCTTTCTGAAAGTGAAGTGGGCTGTATTTGGAAACATATTAATCATCAGATTTAGACAAATCAGTAAATCTATTACAGAATCATTCTCACAGAAGACCTCAACAGCTTGCTTCTGCCAGTCTAAGTGAAATCAAATGTTTTGCACAGCAGCTGGAAACATGGCAAATATTTGGCACCTTAGGCTCCCTCTCGCAACCCAAAGTTACATTACTAAGTAACTAAGCACATTAGTTAGTTCATTGCAATTGTTTTAAGTGAAATTTCCAAATACATAAAAAGCCATAATTTTCTTGGTGATTCTTTTTATAGTCAAGGTAATAATTGTATCTAATCCAGCCAAGCACTGAATTCTGACAGTTGTTTTTAACAGTGACCTTTCAATTTCTTTGTACTTTATATTCTTTTGACTTATCAGTCCAATCAAAATTAAATTCTTCTGGCTAGTAGCCACCATTCAGGTGGAAGGTTTTAAAACTGGCTAATAAAAAAGGAACATTTTTATATTGCATCTCTTAGATTGTGAAACCTGATTCTTAAAAAACCAACAGATTCCTTCAGTAACTCTGTGTGTTCTTGTACTACTATCAGTGCTCAGGAAGGGGAACCATACAAACAATTCAAATATTTTTTTTGCTTAGGAAAGTAACTCCTAATACTTGAGGTAAAACAGTGGAACGGAGAATGAAAATTACATGCTTCAGTCTGGAATTTTCTGTAAGCCTTGAGTAAGTCTGGATCTTGTTCAGAACAATGATAGAGTCAAGATTTTCTGACAAGAATATATGTTTCCCTTAACTGTTTGATTTGACCATAGAATACTCTGATTTATTAGTAAGTAATATCAGTTTAGCTGAAGTACAGAGCAGAAAGAAGGGCTCAAGTTTAAAACAAACAAACAAAATTGCTTCAGTGCTCGCTGATAATTTATTTGGGGGTTTTTTGCACCATATGTGGCTCAATTAAGCTGTAAGATTTCTAGACATACACTCACAATGCAAAAAGGCAGTACATATGCTTCCATGTATTTTATGTCAAGGCTGGTCATCAAACTGTAAGCCGACCAATTATCTTTACGTAATTTTTTTGTGCTCCTGTGGATGCAAAGATATTCTTCACCTTGGAAAATCCTAAAGAAACAATTTCCAGTCAGTAATTTGCAATGAAAAGGAGCCAAGCTCCAGAACAGATGCTCAGAAAATAAAGCTGCTTCCATTTTAAAATTCAATCAAATGGGACTGTAAGTGCTATTACACTCTATGCATGGAATGGGAAGCACAGTACACATTTTTTAAAATGTTGGGATCCAGAAAATAGCCTACCCCAACCTCTTGTGCTTCAGCAGGAAAACATATGTTTAGATTGTCCTCTGGATATTTTGTTAAGCTCTTCTAAAAAATCTTCCTTGGAGACACTTCCTTTCAGTCTGGAGACACTTCACTCTGTAGACTCATCTTCATCATTGCTTCCCCAGTAGTTAGAAAGCTGCTTCTGAAAATACAATCTTGATTGTCACTGTTCCAAATGAAATTAATTTTTCCTTCCCCTTCTTCTCTGTTCCCCTTATTCTTCCCCACAGTTACACAGAAAAAAATATTCTGATCCTCCTTAGAGCAATCAATCTGTTATGTATTAAAATTCTGGTATAGCATCACTAATTGGGAGTCTCTCTTAATAGTAACAGACTCATCAAGCCAAATTCTCTAGTTCCATCAAAGTTCATGTTTTTCTACACCTCTTATTTTTATTTTCTTCCCTGGGGAAAGTTTATCAAAGTATCAGTAATTGAAAGTACCAAATATTGAAAGTATCAATAATTGCTTTGAGTGTTTTCAAGCAATTATATACTCTCTTCTGATGGAAGCTACATCCAAAGCACATAGATTGCTTATGAAAAACCCTTGCTGCATGAAAACATTTGAGAAAGTATATTGCACTGCTATGTTCCCCTATTTTAAGGCAAAGTACACTGTCAAACAGAAAATAGGCTGGTTTGCCATGAGCTGCTCATCACAATCCCATTAGCTGTTTCATTCTTTTACTATGCTCTGTGGAAATCTGTGATTCTTCCTCATTGTAGTGAAAAGGCTGACAGAGTGAGGAAAAAGAACAGAATTTTTGACTTCTAGGAAATTCTGATGGGTTGGGGTTTTTTGTCTTTTTATTATTTCCTTTTCCCATTTATTGGAACAAAATTTATAACATCAGGGCTCCTTCATGGAACAAAATGTTTCTAAAGCAGTGATTCTGCAGTCCCCAGACATTTCCTTCTATTTATTTCTGCTTCCACCCAAGCCACTTTGGAAAATTTGGCCCTAATCCCTCCAAACACCTGTGGTTCCTAATTGGGTACTACTATGGAAGCAGTGTCTCCTCAGAGCTACGAGGTGCATCAGAGAAGTTTCAACAACAGATTATAATGAAACACTATTTTGTCTGAAATTTTGCAGGGCATTCTGTGGAGAAAAAAAAAAAAGTAAGCCAAATTTTAGACTCAATGGACTTGATAGTTTTGTTTCTACCTCTTATAAGCAAGGATTTTATGAAGTCAGACATGGAATAACTTTTGTGAAATGTCTTTTATACAATGTCTGTCTCTTTTACAACTTCTGTCTAGGTAAAACTGATTCTCATGGGGCAAATTGGACGAAAGTCTAAGGAACCTAGTGTGATTGTTTTTGCTGTATTCGTTTTAGGGCTGTACTGATACAGAAACTGGTACCCCCAGTATGTTCTCCAGACTTGCTAGCAGACAGATTTCCTATGAAACGGGTAAAGACACAACTCAAACTAGTGACGTAAGAGCCAAACCTAAACTGAAGCGCCATGATTCTGGGATTTGTGAGAAGGTAATAGACTGTGTAATATCTAAATTCTCTGACAAGTGGTAGGTTAACAAAGCTGCACATTTTATCATAATTAATCATGAAGGTTCCTGCCAAGAAGATGGGGATAACCTATGAGTTAACACAATGAGTAATGACCTAGAGGCTGTAAAAGGTCATCAGCTTTTTATTTCCACCCTGGTTCATCATTTAGCTGTCTTTGTTACATTTCTGACAAGCAATGGTGCTGTTTTAGTGAACTTAGCATCTGAACGGTATGTTGTCTTGTGTGTGGTTTTAAGTGTGTCTTCAGTAATATTTGTATTTCACTGTCCAAATTACTGGGTCAATCTTTTTGTTGTCTCACCATTTGCTATCAAATGAACACACATGGTGAGAGGTGAAAAACAAGGCTGTCTTTAGCATATCACTACTTTTCAGTCAGTCCTCTGCTGTCCCCTTTTTTTGTTTTTCCTATACTTTGCATTTCGCATATGTAAAATATTGTGACATACCTATATATTTATGTCTTTCTTATCTGTGTTCATTTTTCAGGCAGCTGTAGATGCTGATGACATATCCATGGTGGAATTGAATGTCACAGAGTACACTGCTACACCTACTGTAAGAATTATTATTTTAATATTTGGCATGGGTCTAACTAACTGAGGGAACAAAAACTAATGACAACCCCAGTCTCTGAGCACAGATTAAGTTGTTTTTTGAGATGCAAAGTCACATGATACTCCCAGCAGAATATAGAAAGCATGACCACAAAGGGTAGATCATGGCTGAAACTAAGCAGAAGAACACATGTACTACAGGGTTCTCCTTAAGTCCAACTTCTTCAAGGAACTTGAATATTTTTGTGAATTCAGTAGGTCCCCTGATGAGGTCTGTGATTTCCTTAGTGGAGCATGGAAGCGTTAATTTTGTGCCATCTTTATATGAATAATGTACACAGTAAGCGGAGATAGCCATTCTGGTGGCTGTACCTCTGATACAACCATAGTCTTATGGCAAGTACTGCTGTACAAAGTGACACTGTTAACTATTTAATGTTCTCTGCTTTGGGTAGCACCAAACATCTAAAAAATCCAACTTGGAGGAAATCAAGGTGAGTTTTCGAAACATGCCATATCACCTATTCAATAAGATGTTGTGCTACTGCCTATTTCTTCTTCCATGTAACAAAGCTATGGCTTACTGATAAAATTTTTTTAACATCTGCCACGAGTCAACGTGCCTTAATTCTTGACAGACAGGGAAATAAGAGAAAAGAGTTGACAGGTGAAAACAATCCAGTTTTATCTTTGCAGTATTAACCCAAACATAATATAAATATCTTAAATTATCTCTTTATTGTTAGTAGTGATCCTTATGAGCTATTGCTAGCCTCATCCTAACACTCTCATTTTTTGGTCCTGTGCAATTGACAGCTAACATTGTTATTGTCAAAAAATGCTAAGTAATCTTTCCCTCAGTTCCTCTTTTCACTTCATTCTCTAGCTTGCTTCCCCCTTCAGACTATCCAGGCTGTTATCACTACATTTTACATCACCTCTTGCCCCAGTGAACCTAAACAGTCCCTCTTTATGGGGGGACGCCTTACTTTATTGAATTCATAGACTGTCTGAGCATATTCATAGCACTTTTGTTCATAGTCAAATGTGCTGTCATTAGCCTGGTCTTTCATCAAAGTAGACTAGCTCTTAAGTAGCAAATGCAAAGTCTGTGCTTTAGTACATTAACTTGTTTAACAGTTTTTTTCTCATAAGTTATTCATGAAACATTCAAAAAATGTTCAGGTCTACTTTTTCCTCCATCCTTTAAGTTTGGTTTTGAGTTAGTCATGGGCATTGGCTTATCTAAATATATGCCACTTTTTCATAGATGATGCAACCTGATCTCCTTGTAGATGTTTGTGTTTTCCATTTCTTTTAAATCCTTGCATCTTTTAGAGAGGTGAGAGCTTGAATGGTATTGGACAAAGAAAAGAAGAGGCTAACCACAGACCACCTGCAGCCCAGATACCCAGCATTACAATAACATACATCAATGTCCAAGGAATAGAGCTGCCTTCTGGATACAGCTCTGGTTTCCTGTACCCTAAGATCAACAGCCACAAGCAGAACAAGAAGTCAAACAGCTAAGTGAGTGGTGCAAGCCAGATGTCACCTTAGCCAATACCTCTGGAAAAACTATGGACCAGATGAATCCAGAATACCTTCCTACATTGTTCTGAAATGCTCCTACAAAGACACAAGACAAGCAAGGATAAAAGCAAGGGGAGTAAGCTTTTCAGCATCAGAACTCTCTCCAGTGGTTCACTTCTTGATCTGAGTGACATTGTAATTTTCTTATTTCTTCTTTATGCAGCTCATGAAACAATTTCTTCCACTTGGATTTTACTCTGCTCAGGTATATTCCACCACTGCATGGATCTTACCTACAAGCCTCCTAGGATTAACTTGAGAGGAAAGGGAAGTATGAGATTCAAAACTGGCCTTTGCTCACTTAGTGTAGTTTAACTTCAAAGCTATTACTGAGTTTAAGCTGAGAGATTTGGGGAAAAACATACATTACTTCCTGAAGACGGTTTCATTATTGTGAAGTTCCTCGACCAAATGAAAACTTAACTACACAGTCAGTGCTCCCTTCTCTCATTAAGGACACATTTTCCCTCATTTTCTTCTACAATCCAATTGAAAGGCAATGCACGTGAGCAGTAATTTGAAGTCTCAGATCTTTATTTTAATTTCTGAGATTCTGGGCAAAGAGAAAGGAATCACACTGAAGATGAGGCTATGGTCCTTGCCATACTTAGCTTCTTTTTCCAACAGTCACTTAAGAGACCAGTTTAACTCATTCTTAGCTAACCTCCCCAGAGCTATAGGAAAGTATTAGGAAACTCCCTCCAACTTTCCTTTAGCAGGTTTCATGAGAAGAATGCAGAATTCAAAGCAATGTTTGTATTGAAATGTCTTATAGGTAAGTCAATACATCTGCCTTCTAATACCTGAAACTGGTTTACCTTTAGATGTGCTTTTCTAAAGTAAATCTTGGGAGGAGAAGGGTTAGTTCTCCAAAAATAGTTGTTCTAGAAATGTGTGGAATCCACACCATCCCCACTTTAGCATTTTAATTTTCCCCTTCTCTAAACAGCAGCATCCTGATAGCTGAGGTTTTTTTCCACAGTGACTAAATCCATGAGACTGTACTTATTTCCCCTGAAAGGAAAGGAAAGGAAGAGTTCTATGAAATAGTGATTTTCTGCTTTTCCCTAGTGCTCCTTCTAGTGCTTGAGAATAAATGGACAGAATTCATTTGCAATCCTTAGCAGTCTATATCACAAGAATTACGAGGTATAGGCAGTCCACGGTGGGGATATATACCTTCTGAGCCCAAAAGCACAGGGCACAAAGAGCTATTGAAACAGTTCTTCCCCATGAGCCCTCCAGTAGTTCTCCTTTTCGTTGCCATAATGGAGGGAACCCAGCAAGGAATTTTGTCCTAAGTAAATCAGGTCTTCCTTATGTCACATTAGAAAAAGCCATAAAATCAATAAAAATTTAACCAGCTTATTCTTTTGAGGGGAAAAAAAGTAATCATTGGGTTCCAGAAGATTTGGGGCATTGTTTTCAAGCAAACTTTTGGAAACTTACTTCAAACTGAGGTTTATTAAAAGGAAAGTTATGAAAACTAAAAATGAAAGTGATAATGACTTCTGCAGCAGCCAAATGTTAGATCATGAAAAAGTGGGCTATTCAGGCTGGTAATAAACTGCCAAAAGAAACAAACTGTTCAAAATCCAGGGTGTTTTTATGTAAATAAAATCATAGGCATTACAGATGGAAAGAAGCTATTACAGTTCCTCCCTTCACCTACCACAACCGGATATTGTCTCCAGGCAGAGGACAATATTAAACTGATAACACACACAGCTAGCAATAAGGAGAAAGAAGGGAGAAAACATATCATCTTCAAACAGGAAGTATGTTCAAAGATATTCATCAAGTCTAAGGAATTTTATTATGACTTATTGCTTAGGCTTTTAAAATTATTTAAAAACATGAAGCATGTAATTCTTCCCATCCTTTGTCATGAAGGCCATTTACACTACTGAAAACTGGGAAGAAATGATAGAGAATGCTTCCCATTTCATACGGGCCACAAAAGGCTGAACCTGTCAAGAAAATAGGTCGAAACTCACACATTCTGTTTCATGTGTTAATAAAAAGTGCATGGTATGTGTCATTAAGAGCTAAACCCTTTGCTCCCATCATGACTTTGTTCACAAGTAGTATTCTTGAAGACTATATTCTGCTCTCATCTGCATTCCCTTCCACTTTTAGAGGGAATAAAAAGAATACTTCCATGGCTAGAAAAGCCTTACGAATCCGCAGCACGTTGTTCTCTATATCCTTCAACTCCAATATGTACTAGAGATTAGTTTGTTTCTATAAAAAGAACTACAGCTGTTCATGCTCGTCTACTTACAAGAGGCTTTGAAAGCATACATTAATTAGGGAGAATTTGTTTGGGAGCACTTCAAAACTCTTGTGTGTACTCCCTGCGTAACTAACAGCTTTGCCTTCCCTTCACTTCTACCGAGACTACAAAAATCATTCAGGGGAAAGCCTACAAAATTCATTTCACCTGAATACCTCTCCAAGTGATTCACACTGTAACCCCAGTGGCATTTGGAATAAATCATTATTAGTTCATATTTCATCTCATCTTAGCAGTTTTATTTGTGTCCTGTATCCTCTACTTGGCAGCCATTCTTTCCGCTTTGCTGTCTCTTTACACCCTTTAACACAGATGACTGATTGGATTAAAATAATTTAGAACTGAGATGATTCATGTTTCAGTTAAAGTCAACTGTACAGCCTGTTCTGCACTGGGGAGACGACCTGTAGTTTACCATGCACTTGGGTACGTTCCAGTGACTTGGAGATATGAAAGGACTAGGGCAAAACTGAGGCGCTTCCCTTTGGCCTTTTGTGCAACAGCAGCTGTTCATAGAGCAGCCTGCTGGCAAAGGCAATAGCAAGCGGTGCTGGTTAACAGACAGCTCTTCACCTCCATGGGCTTGAGCTCAAATTCAGGCTTGGGTCACAAATGAAAATGTTTGGTCGGATCATCCAAGCAATTCTGCAAAACTGCTGAGCAATTGGTCCCTATTGGTGGTCCTGCAAAGAAGGTGCCAAGAACCAGTGTAATAAAAGGCTGTTGCAAGTCAACATTGAAGTACTGCATAAGGCAGCAGTCACAAGTTGCCAATCTTTCCAATTTTCACATACTGCCAGGGATCTTAGTCCCTATGTTTTACAGGTTACAGCCTCATTTTTCATACTTTTAGAAACTGTTTTGCATCCGCCACTGGACTAAAAAGTGTCATCATAGCATGTGACATCATTGAGTAAATTTTCACACATTCTCAGGTAAGACAGTAGCAAAGAGTATTTTTCTTGAAGTCATATACAAAACCAACACCCAGCTTGACATTCAGAAAAAAACAAAGGCACCTCCAATGCTTTTTGGGTGTTTCTACAGCTCTTTAGTGCATAACATGGGCAACTCACATGTGTTCCCATTTTCCTCAGTGTGACTGGTGCCATTTTTTACTTAGGCCATTCCAAGAAGTGCTGCAATGTGGCCCTCATCTTTCTCTGATCCCTCAGTGAAAGTTATTACCATCTTAGTAACTCTGACAGGGCATCTGTCTGTCTCTGCTTCTGAAACCACTATTTCCACAGGGCTCTATGGAGAGAGGGCCCTTATCTGCAGAGCAATGTTAGTATCGGACAACGGTATTTCAGTGGCTGAGCAACAGGTATCTCAGTTCAAACACTTGTGCTTGTAGCCTTGCATTTGTTAATGTCACAGGAATGTAAGGATTCCCATGTTATAAATAGGTTTATATAAAAGCAGTCTTAAAACAAAGAAATAAATTATTAGTACTGTCATTCCTAGCAACCCTAGACATGGGCCACAATCCCATACACTAAACATTTCATGTAGAACAAAAAGATTACTATACCTTTCTTACCCCATCAAATTTACACCTATATGCTCATTTTCAAAGTCATGCAAAGTTCACAGTTGTCAAGATTTATAAGTTGTCCTATTTACATCTCTTCTAAGGACAGTAGACTGAGTAGATCATCAGTGTAAGCTTAATAAAGCCTGAAAAGTTTCTCTAGAGCAAATCTAGGCTTAACAGTCTAATATAAAGCACAAACATTAATAAAAATATTTTTTTTGTAGGAAAATACTTCTTTTAGTTACAGAGTCCTGGCAGCAGCAGGGTTCTGCTGGAGACAGAGCACAAGAACTCTATGTACCTGGCTCGCAGAGCAAAGCAAATGCTGCAAGAGTCATGTCAGTGTAGGAAAATGCTAATACATTTTCCAAACACTGATATCACCTCACTGTGTATAGAGATGTCAGGATCTTGTGATATTAGACTACAAAGCTGGCCTCACGGTAGTTGGTTGCCATGTTACCTACAAACACTTTTTGGCAATGAAATTGGCTCTCAAGATTAAGATTCACCTGAAACTGGGGGTAAATAGTAGGACCAGTGGCTGGGAAGAATGGAAAGGGATTCATCCCTCTTTACAGTGAACTTTTCCTCCCTACCCTTCTCGGTTTATTTTTTATTTTTAAACTTACACAAACAGCAGTATTGACGAAGATTCAGTACCAAAGAATTTTTTGATCACTTTCAGGAAAATTTGAACCAACCCTTGCCAAGGAGACTTTATGTGAGAGAACCTTTTTAAGACCTACTTTCATTTGGGCTACTACAACAGTCATAATCCATCAGATCTGTAACTGAGAAGCACAGAAATTCACAGCAAAAATGGCCTAAGTATGTCTTCTGATGCTGACTGTAAGTTGAAAGATAAGTAGAATTTGTAGAAGCACCCTTTTTAACTTTATCAGGCTTGAGTCAAGCCTTAGGTATGCTGCAGAGCAGAGTGAGCTGCAGCTCAGGTTAAACTGTCTCAGCACACAATCAAACACAGACATAACCTGAAAGTAAAGCTCATCATATGCCTCTTAGACCATTACTGTTTGGTGTGTTCATTTATGGAGTCGTATGTGATTTTCTAATATTAGAGTTTATCCTGGAGATAGTTATCATCTCCCACATTAGTAATGGGAAATTTTATGACAGCACAGTTGCAGTATATGTTGCATTATATGAATTTGTGTTTCTTTCTCCCCACAAAGATTCTGCTCTCAGTATTATCATCCAACTTCAGCATTCTACCTTGTTATGAATAATTAGCTTCAGCCACTAAAAAAACAAATGACACATGTAAAAAAGTTGCTAAGGGGAACTTTTGCAAACCATGTTTTACCCACACTGTAAAAGCAAAGACATTATTCATTTCCCTCAACATTTAAACTTCACTGTGACTTCCACATGTGTATAAGAAGATGGTTCAGAAACAGACACAAAAATCTGAGACTACATCATTGGATAGCACAAGGTCTCCCATGTAAAGTTTCATAAAGGACATTTCCTGAACAGTGCATGGAACACTTACGGGCATACTTACAATTGCTATATGTTTTCCACTGACTGGAAAAATAGAATGGAAAATCCATACCCTTCCACACAGTGCCATGCCCAAAGGGTCACACAGAAAGTGACTGTACCTCTAATGTAACAGCACTTTCTTCAAAAGCCCCAGTACTTTAAAAATGTATTACATATGCCCAGATGCACCCTTTGGATTGGTATAATTGATTTTTATAAAGTTTTTCAGATGCCTAAAGTTAATCACATGCATAAATATTTACACAACCCCTCAGGACACACAACTGAAATGAAGGAGTTAAGAGTATGTTAGGTCAGTACTAAAAGTTACTGAATTTTTAAAATATTTTTCCAGTCTAGTATTTGCTGCTAACTCCATGGAACTGTACATTAATAAATCTCCTAAGTTTCACATTTTTTAAAGCCAAGGTTAATACTGATAGATGAGCTGGGCTGCAAACTGTATTGTTATTAGGCCTACTGTGATTTGATATAGAAAGCAGTACTTTGGTATAGCAAACCTTACAAAGAGGAGGAAGAACCATCCTGAGAAAACGCACAAAAGTTGGAATCAGAAGTTCAAGATTCTATTTTTGGGTTTTTTCCCATGTTTCCTGTGTGACCTTGGAAAAATTACTTACTCTTTTCATATCTCAGTATTTCTACCTGTAAAATAGAGATAATATGCTCTTCATCATCATGAGGCTATTCTCAACTAGCTTTTGCAGTTTGTTCCAAGATTCACAACTGGAAATATAATTTCTTTTTTCCACTGTTCACATTTTCTTACTTTACTGTACAGTTATCGAAAACTCTAAACTATACTATTACATATGAAAGTCAGAGATTGTTACTGAAATGGATATGGGACGCATAGTAATTCATTTTCTCAATAGGAGTCACTCAACAGAAATAATTTACAAACACCCACCAAGCTGACTTCAGTTATCATTTACAGGTATATTTTACTTTGTAACATGAGTCAAGCAGAATCAAGCATTTTAATGGTAAAATGTAACTCATAAAAATATGTATCATACAGTTGTGTGCATTCTTTGATCAAAGAGCCTGATATGTAAGAATATATTCCCTTGAGGAAACTGAATATTAAAAATCACCAGATCAAATTTTACTCTATGGTGCATAAGCAAAAAGGAAAAGTATCTGTGGAGAAGGTCTATGGGGAAAAGCAACTAATTAACAGGAGATGATCTAAGAGAGGGATGCTTAAAAGAGGTCTGAGGTGTCATAGGTAAGGTTTGTCCCTTGAAGTCAGCTAAGTCAAACAGATAGTAGAATAATTTTTAGGGTTTTCTGCTCTATTAATGGGGCAAAAATTGTCAATGGAAGAAGGGAGTCATTGACCAGAAGCAGCATCCAGGAAACAAGGGCAACATCAACAGGAGGAAGCACTACAAAATCAATCCAACAAGATTTTCACAACCTTCCCTGGATATTGCCTGGAATGAAAATCAGAGACAACTGCATAGTGCAGCCTGCTCTGAATATCAGATCATTGTTTCTGTCTTGTCCAGACATGTGCTACCCTTTTCAAGGCCAACTTCTACTTTCACACACAGAAGAGCTCCATTAATGTCAAAGGGTTTAAAGCAGGGCAATTCATCAAAGTTTGAACTCCAACAAGTGTTAAGAATATAGTGAGGCTCAGCCATAAAAGGAAGGAATGAAGGAAAGAATAAGACTATATTCTTAAAAACTTAGAGAAGCATTTCTAGTGCCTGCAGCATGTAGCTCTTATCACAGAGCGCTGTAATTCTCTAAGGTAACTGCTCAATGCTGAGCTGTGACTTCTAGGAAATCAGTTCTCCATCAGACTGCGAGTAGTATTAATATACACTAGACTGGTCATAGTTGTAAATGCATAACTGGACAATAGAATATAGCTCAAAGTTTTGGGTAATACCTCTCCCCTTATTTGTCTATATTAGACATGCTATGCAAATTCACTTTAAAAAAGATTAAAATAAGAGAGACAGGTTTAAAAACAAACCATGAAAAATTGTTTTTCTCTTTTTTAACCAAAAGTTTCAGATCTGAATTTACAAGTTCTTTCCCAATGCCACCGCTCACCTTCATCCTGTTGTGCAGACTGCAGAGAGCCTCCTCAGCTCAATCTGTATCTCCTAGAGATTCTTCTCATTTTCCCTAGTCTCAGCAGACAGTGACCAGTCAACTCTTTGCTAGCTAATCCACAGGGCCACAGGACAGGCCTTTGCTTACCCTTTCCAAGGGCCTGGCATGAAATAGCTGTTTCTCACCTCACTTCTCTTTGTAACCCTGATCTCTTGAGTACCTGTAAACTTAGGTCTCAGCTCCCTTCTACCGGGCAGATCCTGCAGTCAAGCATTCCTTGTCACTCACTCCAGAGACAGTCCTGGAGCAGTCCAGCCTTCAAGCCCTCCAGGGTCTTGCCTCCCAGCAGTGTCACCATCTTCTTCTAGTTCTTACTAGTTCACACTTCTAGTACCCCTTTCCAAGCAGTCCCCAATGCCCTCAGGTGCCAAAGCCAGCATTAACTAAACACAGCCCCCTCCTGGCTTGTAAAGAAACCACGTATGCTTCCACCTTAGCATATAAACAGATGGAATCTGGGTTTATAATAATCCTCCAATTGTTATTTAAGAATATGAATCCTTTTGATGCTGCTGTGCTCAGCTGAAGTCTCTGAGTAACAGAAGCACATGGCAGAACCCTTAATGTGTATTGATACATCTTATTTGAAGTGCTGTTTTCTAGATGCACTGGTTAAAACTCACTTTCCGCTGCTGCTCAGTGAAGTAGGAAGAGAACTTAATCTGATGAAGGACAGAGTTGAGGTAGTAGCATTAGGCAGCTCAGTGGTTGGTCATATTCACTGCATAGATTCCTTCTGAAAATCATTCCTCTGAAAAAGAAAAAAACACACCAGTCTTTCAGGTCCTGGATCATTATGTTCAGTCAGATGAGAAATAAGTTTCATGCAGTAGAAGTTGTTCACTTTGGGCACTGCAGAGACCATTTATTTCGACTGAAGGAATTAAAAACATGAAAACTCCACGAAACATCATGTGAAACTCTATTTCAATAAATCACATCCATTTTAATTCTTGCTTTACCCCAACTTGTTATGGTAGAGGATGGCCAAAGGCAAAGGAAGCAAAAAAGAAACACAGTTCAGGATACCCATTAGCACTGCATCAAAATAAAGTGACTGTAAATAAGCTAGGGAATCCTGAAGTGTTGCAAAACACAGTAACTTTAAATGAAACATGTCTCTCCTCTTTCCTGTTGTAGGCCACTATCAGCAAAGGAACTTAGAGTTACCATCTTGTGTCAGATTTCTCTTTGCTTCTTTCACTGACTCAACCCTCCTTGATTTTTCTCCTGTGTAGGAGCCAGACCATAGTCATGTCAGAGACAGGCCTAAGGAGGCCACAGCATGTGTTAGAGGGCTGCATCTGGCAGCTTCCCTTCATTGTGCTGTCTCCTGAAATAGAATGAATCCCCATCACAGCTGAACCTGTTCCATTTTTGCTGGGTCACAGCACAAAGGCAATTGCTTATTAGATCAGGTTATGAACATGGCAAGAGTGTAAGCTGCCTGAATTCCAGTTTTTAAAAATAAAATTACTGCAGGAGTTTTCAAAATAACACAGCTGACTGTCCAGCATCACTGGAAGCCATTTCTGGGAAACCTAGGATTTTGATTGTAGATAAGATCAGTGCATTTCTTTTGCCAAAAGATGGCCAGGGCCACAAGCCTTACCAGAACAGCCATACAGGTAGGAATGGCATGATACCTGTAAGGACTTATAGCATAATGCTTCAGCCACATGAGGTAGATCCTGATGGAAACTGGGTTTCAGGGAGATGTACTTTCTAATCCACTTTTTAACGAGGATTCTCTGAACAGAAAATCATGGCAGTTAAACCACTTCACAGGGATCTCAAATCAGCTCTGAATTTGTCAGTTAAAAATGTTAAAACAAAACAAAAAGTCCCATGGCAATACAGCAACATCCCCTACTAAGTACTTTGTGTCTTAGTGATTAGTTTCCTACTTACTTAAGATTTTCACAATACTAGTATTTCTTCCCCAGTTTTGGATCTCTCAGGACTGGAGAGAGTGATTTGAAAAAGGATCCTGCTTGTGCAAGGGATATTCAGTTGTACTTCAGCAACTGAAACTCTTTGGAAGTCCCAGCCTAAGTATTAATGCAACAGTCCCAGCTATTGCATATTCAGTGCAAATTACACTCAAAATATCAGTTTATTTGATAAGTCAAGAGGACACCATAATGTTTCTGTATCAACATGTGACTAACTTGTAGGCACCTGTCTTTCTCTGCTTCCTCCCTCCAAGAGCTTGTGGCTTGGTTCTACGTAAGAAACATTGGTTCCAGCAGAATTATCTGACTTCAGTTATAATTTGACTGTTATTATTTTACTTGATCTCCATTTGCAAGATCTCATCAAAAAAAAGCTCATCACAGAGCACACATTTAATTGGAACTTTGATTCCAGTCTCTCTACAACTAATATCCAACTTGTAAAGGAAAGGGCTGAGGAACAAAATGGAATAAGGAATAAGACACTCCTGTTGACTTGTCTGGGAGTTCTGTTCCTGTTAACTCATGCATTCCTCTAAACATGGGGGAGTTGAATCAGGTTACTTTTATAACAGGATCCTGAATTTGTATCTCACTTGTCCTCCCCTAGGCCACTGAAACTCAGCTGGAAAGCTTGGCTGACCCTAAACAAACTTTTTATTATTGAAATTGCCAACAAAGCTACATATTAAATTCATTTTTTTAAATTTTACTTATTGTGATTGAATGGAGGTAGTCAAGAACATTTTTGTCACATGGTGTGCCTTTCTCTACCAGTCTTTCATTCTGCTTACTGCATGAAAACGTTGTGCAAGTGCAAATTACATATAGCCGATTTGTCAGTTCCCATCTTACATGAGTTGTACATTTCTTATCTGATCACCAAGACATTCCTGATCTTTCTTCCTCTCAACTGAGAAACAATCTTCCTACACACCTTTCAACTAGGAAAAAAATTACCACTTGGGAGAATCAAGCTAAGTCAGCTAGCACACTCCCTCATCCTGCCCTTCTTGCTTTGAGTTCAGTTCCTCCCTTGTTCGCAGCACAATTGAAAACACTAAGAAAGGAATGGAAGAACGTGTGAATGAACACTGAGACGACTTTAGTTAAATCACTATTAAATAGCCAAGTCCTCATCTGAAGCAGTTCTGTCACTGTATTTTGTTGGAGCATTTGGCTACAGTCTCCTAACTGATGTTGAGTAGCAAATGTTTGCTTTTGCACATATTCTCTTGTGTAGATTTATGTAACTGGCAGGACAGACTGCTAGCATAAATGTATTAAATGGAAACTGTTGTGCTTAGGTTTCAGTCTAGTTTGTTCTATTTCCCTTTTAACAGACACACTGCTACAATAATAGCTTACCCCAGGTTATCTGTTGAGGTGGTGGTATTAAACAAATTTACTTTACGCTTGAAGGGCCAATAAAAATTCTGTGGGATGTTGAAAGGTGGGGTACCGAGGTGCTGCCCTTTGAAAAAAAACATATACCAGCAGTCATTCTCCAGTGGCGGCCGAGTTTATTTTAAAATCATTACCTTTACCTGCAACTACAAAGTGGCCAAAGCATTACTTGTAGGCCACTGTGAGAAAACTTTTTTTCCATACTCAGAGTATTAGCAGTGCCTGTTTTAAGAAAGCTGCAATGATGGATTAATCAGCCTTCAACTGAGAGATGCAGAGAGATATCGAGTGAAATAGGTGGGAAGAGATTCACAATACCTTTCCCTTCATACAAATAGCATGCATTTACAACTGAATACTTACAGTTGAACAGTGAGCTAGAATTAAGAGGCCAACATTTATTTAGACAAATTAACTGAAAATAGATCAAGTTTAAACTTAAAGAAAATTCCAGCTTTTTTTCTGTCTAAAATTGGAGCACAAGATTTGTGGATATTGTAGAGTCAACACTGACATTTTGAGGCTGGATTGGCCCCAAGTATGAAAGCAGCCTGGGTTATGAGTCAAGCTGCATTGCTGGGGTTCATCCTGCTGACAGTCCATCTTGAATTACCTACTGCCATAACTCTGTTTTTACTCTGTACTAGGAATGTTATGCTAATAATGTAGCTCAGGGAAATGACAGGAACAGTGCAAGGAGGTTACCATAGGGGCAGCCGCCTTTTTTTATGTTTGAGCAAAACTCTAGAGTTGCAATTCACAATGTTTTATTGAACTCTATCTAACAGCTTGGTGTTTTGACTGTTTTGTTTGCTTGTTTGTTTGCTCTTGTAAGTGGGCAACACTGAGGAACTTTGCAAAACTGGTAAAACAAGATGGGAATGGGATGATGAATCTCTGTCCTACAAGGGTAAAATTACCAAAGTAGAGTCACTCTAAAAATATGATTCTCATCTGATCTGCATTTGCTACATTTTCCTAAGATTATCTGTAAAATTTCTGCAAAATAAAATAATTTTGAAGATCCAAAATATTAGATTGCTTTGGTAGCTTTTTTTGCCAATGCCAGAAACTAAGCTACAATCCCACGTGAATCAGACTGTAAATTGGACATATCTATACTCCTAATTTTAAAGAAATTCCTTCCACTCTTTTATCAGAAGGAAAGTGAAAATTGTGAGTTGTTTTGCAAATTGCTTATTCATTCACTAATGACAGAAGGAACAGATCACTGAATCTCCTGCCCTCTTACATAGCATGTGCAAAGGACAGTGAAAGTCAGAACTGCTAAGCAATAAGCAATCACAAATGCAAAGGCCTCATTTATTGGAGCTGTTACAGTCTGGGTAAATGACAGTGCAAATGCACCCCAGATCTGCACTCCTCTAAAAGTTAGCACTTCTGTCTGACCAGTCACATCAAAGTCACCACAGAGACACAGCCCATCAAAACCAAAGGTAATATCTTGTTATTAGTTTTAATTGAGTAGAGGCTCCCAGAAAGCCACACTCATCACTAGTTCATTTCTGAACTTGGAACTGTAACTCCTTCAGCTGGACAAGGAAGGAGATCAGATATCAAAAGCATTATCCCGGCAGAAAGCACATCCATATTTTATGCTGCAGTGTTATTTACTTTACACACTGATTTTCCTAACACCATCGTTGGTGAGGAACCCCTCAGTAGCTGAGAAGGCCAGCCTTGTTGGGCAGCAATCATACTTTTACGTTTCCATCCACGATGGCTGTACCTTCAGTTTACGGTTACTGCAACTAAACTGTGCAGGCAGCTTACCAAAATGCCTCATAACCCTAAAAAAATCATACTGCAGAAATTTATGAAAAATGAAGGGCTTATTTATGAGGAAAACAATCTTTCTGTGACTGATCTGAGGCTGAACACCTAATGCAACAGTGGGGGAGATCAGATTGTGATTAGAAGAAAGGACAAAAGACTTGGAGAAAGACTTGTGGAAAACCCAGAATTAGCCCTTGACAGAACTATCCGAATTTTCCAAGAAAGGAAATTGCCCAGGCTGGAATGAAACTCATGGGTCAAAAGCAAATCACACTGAGTGAGTCACAGAGAAAAATGGACAGCTAAATCTACCAGTAAGCTACTTTCCGGAAAGCAAATCAGATTGCACAGGATGGCCTGGCCAGAGTAGTCTCAGTCTTCAGCTTGCCATGCTAAGTGGTGATGCTGAAAGTGTTTCACAGAACTATTCCAAGGCCATTCGTAGGTCAGCAATGTATTTTTGAAATGTTATTTAAAATGCAAGTTTAATACCGTCACTAGCGCTTGCTAGAAAAAGAGAACAGAGGATTTCATCCCTCCAAAAGACAGGCACAAGTTTCTGGGAACAAGTTTGTAGGCTCTTTTAGAGAGTTCTGAGCAGGTAGAGCTTCCATACTTTCAAATTCCCTGGCCTTGAGTGACTTATTGAGCAACACAAAAGCTAGTGTTAGATACCACCCTGTTTCAAACAAAAACAAATTCTGAAGAAAAACTGATCCGTCACTTATCAGAACAGGATTACGGGCTGATTTGCAGTCATCCTTGCTGATGTGTTTACCAGGGAGCAGAAAATCAGGTTGCTAAAGGCCTTGTAAACGTTCAGGTATAAACCCTTAAATTGAAATATGATTTTTTCTATCACATGTAGAATGGAATAATCTGACAGATCATCACCTATTCATAATAAAATAAACATAATTTCCCTCCATCTGGATCATGTTTTCCAGCCTAAGTCATCAATTATGCTACTTTACAAGGCTTGCTCATCTGCAGGAGAACTACTTGTGGTCATTTTGCAGCTTTTGTTATTTAAAGAGTGCTTTTAAGAGACAGCAGAGTCGATGAAGAATTCAAAGGATGACAAAGAGCTACAGCTAACTTCAAGGATAATAAAGCATGTATTTTCATCCTGATATTCATTAACACAGATCGCACTGCAAAAAGCCTCTGACAATCAAAATTCCTACCCCTTATACACGCTACTGAGGGTCTGAGGAGGGTTTTAATGCACCTGCATATACCATATGATGAAACTAGTACAGAGCACACAGAAGTGCCTACCCACGTGCCACAGAAAGTCAAATCAGATTCTGCTCTCATTTATTCCCACCTAATCTTCCTAAAGAGAATCAAATAGCCTTGATGCAAAAAGGGTATGAACTTGTACAAAAGGGAGGCTTACACCATGGTAAAAGCATTACTCAAAGGCAAAAAATGAAATATCTCTTGAAGTTCTGAAGCTTTCTGGCAGAAAAGGAAAAGATATTTAGGTCTTCTGTTACGCCAACTTCAGGATCAAATAATCACTTACTTGAAAAGTACCTCATTGCACAGTTACCCCTGCAAATATCCATTATTTTCATTAATTGGTAGATATAGAAGTATCTACCATCTTGAGAGTTGGTTAGCATCACCATTTGTAAATAAAGATACACAAAGTTTAAATACATTGATTTGAGTAAATTTGTTACATTTTACCATATAATTTCACTGCTGCCTCAGGACTAATCTAACAGGCAAGGGTTCATAGTTCTGATAATTGTGTAATAAGAAGCAATTCTAAAAAAATACTTTGGTATTTCCATGGCTCAGGGCATCAGTAGCCACAAACAGACGCTTTAAAATCCATTTTCTAATTGCTGTCTTTATTAAAAGACAAATTGAATATACTGCTGTCAGCATCAACACTTTTTTCCCTAATGAGATGTATAATTTTATCTATAAATGAATTTTGGAAAAAGTGATATCTAATACGCTGTTGAAAATTAAGTGATCTATAAAACTAACTGTGCACAATGCTATGGTATGTTCTTCTTCCTTCCACAGCAGCCATACCATTATTTTCTGTGTTGTCATATTTTTTGGGGGGGGGGGAAGTTGCAAGGATTTTGGTTTTATAATCCATGGTAAAACTCATCTGCTCTATATGCACATTGCCTTAGATCCGACAAACCTTTCACATAAACTGCATTGTCTTGTAGTAATTATTGATAACTTTAATGCTCCATGAAAAGCAACGTATTCAGGCATTTGACAAGATGCAAAATGTTTCCTTTGGGGATGTAAGCCAACTTGTCAGTGGAATATTTTTGCCACTACCACTAAGTCACAATCCATATGAATATGAACTTCGGCCAAATATAAATACAGAAATAATTTAGATTGTGATTTCCTGGCCTGGTCTGTGCATCCTGTGCATTGGACCAAAAGACCCCACTTAATGTGCATCACATTCAGTACTTAGGCACGGTGCACATGTGGAATAAAGAGGCTTTAGGTTCCATAAGACGAGAAATACTAAACCCCAACTGCAATTCCGTTAAGCAGGCTACAGCTGCGCTGAGGACGTATTCAAAACGGTTGTTTTGTACTTCAGCGATGCCGTTGCTGGATTTATTGCCGCGCACGACCTGTGAGGCGCACGACCTGAGAGGCTTAACCGTGGCCACCCGAGACCCCGCGCAGGGCGGGGGGGCCCCGCCGCCGCCCAGGCCTCGGGGCGCTGCCGGCCGCCGCGGCCGCCGCCCGCTGCGGCGCGCTGCGGGGCCGGGCGCCTGTCCCTGGTGCTGACCGGGCCGCCGCGCCCGCCGCGGGGGAAGCGCCCGCCGGGGAGCCGCGGCAGGGCCCCAGCGGCCCGCCTTGCCTCTCGGCAGCCCTCCCCCTGCGCCCTGCCAGGGCAGGCTGGCGGCTGGGGCAGCCGGGCTCAGCGCGGCTCCGCCGTGGCCGGGAGCTTCCCCAGCCCAGGGTATTTTCCCTCCTGTGCAAGCCCCAGGCAACTCAGGGCGGGCACTGCATGGGTTCGAGTGTTTCAACGCTTGGGAACAGATTTATTTCTTTTTTCTTTAAACGACCTCATAAAGCAGTATCTCAGTCCACTGAGAAAACAGCTGCCTTTCTGGAAGATACTTTTGGGAGCAGACTATAACAAATGCACATAGCACTGCTGAACGGAGGGATGTATGTGGTGGGTAGCTTGGATCTTGACAAAACTCAGCAGTCATATGAAGTTACCGCAAGGCTAAGTATTCAAAAGGGAAAAAACTCCCTTAAATTCAGGTGGGCAATTACGGTCTTCATTCTGTATTTTTTGAAAATTGTCGTCCAAACTATTTTTCTCCTCTCGGGCTGTCGTTTTAACTTTTCCACTCAATTAAAGCGGCCATTACCTATCAACATCGGTGAACCCCTGAGGGGAAAAAAACCTTCACTTCCAGTTTTCCTAAGGGGAAATCACCGATTTCACACGTGTTGCGGCGGTGAGGAAACGAGGGGGTGACGGCGGCAGGCTCCAAGCTAGCAGAGCCTCAAAGCACATGCTATAAGCCGGCTGAGCTTGGGCAGGACGCCGGTTTCCCGCCCGCCGCGCCGGACCGCTGGCAGACGAGGAGCCAAGTGCCCCTTGCGGAGAGTGCTGGGAAGCCGGGGCAGCACCCGCCTCCCGTGCCGCCTTCCAGAACGTTCCGGGTCCCTTCGGAGGGCGCAGCCCCCCGCTCCCCCCCCCGCCGCCGCCATTTCTTCCCTCGCCGCGGCCCTGAGGGCACCCAGACGCGTAACGCCCGGCGCCCGCCGGATACCTGCTCCCCCGGCGCTCAGCCGAACCGCTCCCCACAGCTTTGTGTCACCTTCCCGCTCTGCCACCAAGGCCCAGAGGTGATCTCCGTTCAGAAACGGATTTTTTTAAAAAGTGTTCGGGCACCGCAGATAACGGTTTCTCGGTTAACGGTCACTCCGCCGCCGCCCGCGGCGGCAAACCCCCTCACGCTCCTCCTCGCCCGCGCAGCGCCCCCTCGCGGCGGCCCCGGGGAAGCCGCCGCCCCGCTGCCGGGTGGCCTCCCCTCCCCTCCCTCCCCTCCCTCCCCTTCCTCCCCGCAGCGCGGCGCTGGCGGCGCCCGGTGGGCACCGGCGCCCCGGGCACGCCACGCCCCGGCGCGGCGGAGGCGCCCGGAAGGGCCGCGGGCGCTTTAAAAGCTCCACCTTGGCAGCAGCGGCGCTTCCCTCGCCTCGGGAGCGGGTGGTGTCGGTGGCGTCGCCCCCTCTCCCGCTCCTTTCAGCCCCCCCGCCCCCTCGCTCCCCGGGGCCGCCCTCTGGCTGCGGGGCGGGGGGGGGGGGATGTCCGTGGGTGCGTGTGGCCGCAAGCACCGCCCGCTGAGGGCAGCGGGGGCGGGGACCTCCGCCCGCCGGTCCGCTCGGGGGCTTGGCCGCGGACGACCGTCCCACGCCTACCGACACCCACCCACCCGCTCACCCACCGCGGCACCGGCGCGACACGGTAAAGCGTTGCGCGGCCGGAGGTAGCGGTGGGCTCCCGGTCGGCCTAGAGTTGCCGGTCGCGCTACTCGAGACACTGCAAGTGGGCAAGGTGGGTCGCGCCGCGGCGCTGAGGGAAGGAGCGGCGCCGGCGACAGAGCGAGGGGACGAGCTCCGTCCCGCAGAGCGGGGCCGGGGGCGGCGGGGGCCGCCCGAGCCCCGCAGCCTCCCACGGTCCGCGTCTGCGTGGGGAGAGCAGGCTGCGAGTGCTCTCCGGTTCAGAGGCCGGCAGAAAGGCTAGCGGGCAGGAAAACGCAGGCGCTGTGCTAGCCAAAGACGGCTTGCCAACGACAACTGTAGGGTGGGGGCCACTTGCTGTACTTAAAAGTCTCCCTGCAGCTTTAAGGAGTTTCTCTAGTGAAAAATGTTACCCAGTAAAGCCTTTACTGGGAAGGCAGAAACGGGTAGGTGAGTCATTTGGCTGAAATCTAACTTTTGAGAGTCTGCTCAATTTAAGATAAATCTTGCATCCTTTTGCATATGGACATATGCATAGGAGCACACAGCTACATCAGCGTGGTGTAGTGATCCTTGAGGAATCTGTGCAACGGAGAAATTACACTGACGGCACAGGATCCCTCTTCTAAGCCTTGTTGTATGTTCATTGTGCTGTGCCAAACCTCAGGCTCTCTGGATGCAAGCCAACACCGTAGAGATCCTGTGACATCGATGTCACAGCTCAGTCCCTGGTCTGTGTGGAGCTGACAATGATGTGCACATAACCTCTTTAGCCATTTTTTGTATGTGTGTGTTTGGGTTTGTTTGTTTGTTTGTTTTTTTCTTTTGCTGTTTTCTCCTGTAAGCCAAAACAGTCAATTAGGATCCCCTGCAGCAAGGCACAAACTACAGTAGTCACAGGGTTGCTATAAACCTTCCTGGTTTCAGCCCAGAGTCAGGGAAGAACAATAAAAACAAAACAGCAATACATTTTGCAGCCTTCTCTTTCTGGTTCAAGTACCTGTATTAGAAACTGAGCTCTGCATTTTAATCCAGTTGCTGCTGTCGACTCATTTTGTGACCGAAAGCTGGTAACTTAAGCACTATGGCTACATATATAAAAAGGAGATGGTAACAACAACAGGCATTTAGGTGTTCTTTACTTTAAAAAAAGAAATTCGATACCTTGTCAAGGTAGGTTCCATAGAAGTGTTAAGTATTACATGCTGTAGTGCGTGTCTTTAAAAACAATGACTGAAATGCTGGTAAGGTGAGAACTTGGTAACGTACACTTAAGTCTTTCTGTAATACAGGGGCAAAAAAGTCTTTGTAAACAGTCTGGACAGGTACCTTTTCCTCTTCCCTTGCCTCAGTAGCCTGTCTCTCCACAGGTATGGTTTCCAGTTTAACATAGTTACCAAAAACCTTCAAATCTTTCAAAGATCAAGTCTGACTACACTATGGTGTATACCCAGTCCCTTGTGGTATGAAAAGCAATCATGGCAGAGGAAAAAAGTGTGAAACGTCATTTTTCCATAATGGTGAAAATAGTCAAGGTGAAGGATCTAGAGGTGAGGGTAACAGCAAATTTGATTAATCGATAAGGTGATACTGGCAGCAGCAAACAGCCAAACAGAAAACAGTCTGACCAGCATTTCTGAAGGCATTGTATTACAGAGAAGGGAGATAATATTCCATCATTATATTGCTCCAGCGTATCGGCCCAGGAATACTATATTCTGCTGGGACCCACAAACCACATTACCAGAAAGGTGTTGACAAAGCAGAATTTGATGAAGCCAAGTGTGATAGAAAATTTAGCTTCTTAAGAAAGATCAAAATACAGGACTTAGGACAGCTTGATAAAGGCACTAAGAGCTCAGAACTCAGAAATACAAAGTTCTGTTAGGACTGAAGGATTTTCATTAAATGGGTGAAACAAAGCTGTACATGGAAGTACAAGTAGGATTAGCTCAACTTAGTTCAGAGCTCAGCAGTGAAGGAAAGGAGGTGGCAATGAGCTCTTTTGCATTGTAGAATAGTCTTGCCCTGGAAGCAATATTAAACTTGTGGGAAAAAAATCTTTGATCTTGGTAATTACTTTTATATCCAATTTGACATTGGCAAGGCAGGAATCCAGAGCTAGAAAGCTTTTACATCTCTAATGTGTCAGTTTCAAATTCTTTTGCACTGATTAGCCAATATATAGTAAATATGTGCTATTTTGTCCTGTGGATTGCAATGAAGATCAGTCCCCAGATAGAGCTGTTGTTTCCTTATTCCATGTGTAATATAATTAACATTGGGTTAATTCAAAATTTTGGAAAACCCTAGGATTGCATATATCAGACATCTAGTTCAAAGCTTGGGTTTTCTTCATGCATATGTCTGGGTGAGTAGTTTCTTCACACACTCCCGATCCATTCTTCTCACCTTTCCACTCTTTTGAAAGAGTGTAGATAATCTTACTGGGGACAGTGCAGGAATCCATGGGACAAAAAGGACATGTTTGTCATAAAGCTGAATGCTGCCTTCTTGTACTGCCACTCCCTCAGGTGAGGGAGACTGAAACAAAGGCAGACAATATTTTTGTCTGATTGCTTTTTTAAAGGAATGTCTATCCAGCTTGTTGAAGATCTTTTTATCAAAGAAGAAATGATAGTTTATTCCTCTGCAGGACAAGTCCTTCACTTGGCTAAAGAAAAACAAAAGGTTGCTGAAACCATGACCTTGCATGCATCTTTTTGTATGCCAAAGATGCATAGTCTATTGCAGATCAGAAGTCAAGCTCTCAAGCAATCTACTTCTGAAATGCTTAATAATACAACCTTGTTGCTGCAGTAACAGTAATTCAAGGCTCTTCCATGAGCACATCTACCACTGCAGCTAAAATATAATCGATGAGTCATGTGGCCAGCTTAATGAAGCAGTAGCAACTTGAACAATTGGAATTTCCATTACTTGTTTCCTTCCACCTTAATTTAGCATTGACACTAGTGGTTTTTATTTCATTCACTTAATGGCTGTGCACTCCCAAGCATGCAGTTGTAGCTTTCCTGAAGTCAGTTCACTGTAATACAACATGGTCTCCAAGCATATGTGAATTGTTTCCGCTGGTGTAACGTCTCTGACGTAGCTGTGGAAGGATGGCTCTGCTCAGGATCAGAGGCATTTGCTGGAGGTGGCAGCACTCTCCTCTGCTGTAGAGCCTGCAGAGCCTGGTACCCATCCAGCTTCCTCACAACTGTTCCTGTCAGTCAGCTGGGGACAGCTCTGTGGGGGGGACCTGATGAGCTCTGGACAACTCTCTGTTTTGATATCTGTAGAGAAAATGTCACCCTGCTCCTGGAATATGTTTTTTTTTCTTTAAATGTCACTCCTTACACCAGTGACCTCATCTGACTCAGCATAGCTTCTGTCTGAAGGGAGGGAACTATAAGCAAGTCACAGATTTTGACATTGCTGGAGAATGTAGGGAAGAAGGCACACCAAGAGAAACAAAATACTGTTATTTGAGCAAATAAAAAAATGATTTTTTGGAACAGTCTAACAGGCAGTTGTGTAAAGCAACTAGAACCTAATCTAAACATCACAAGCTTCTGAAAACAAGGGGATTGTCTATTATGTACACACAGTTTATTTCATCCTCAGGTTTCACGGAAGGTTTTGCTGAGGTTTGTGCTGGTAGCTGTGATGGCACTGTACCTGCTGCACCAATCCAGTTCCTGGGTTTGCTCTGGATGTTTGACACAGTGAGAACACCCATGTCTCTCACCTTTGAAAACAGGGCAGGGTTGAAATAGTCATCTGGGTGGATCACCAGCTTTCTTATTTAGAGGCTGCTAAAAGTCTGTAGAGGACAAGTAAGACCTGTGCTAAGAGTGTCCCCAGCAAATGAAGCTGTGACTACAGCATGAGCTTCTTTATTGTTTGTACTTCATTATTAGGCACAGAGCTTTCTCCAGGCAGGCAGAGGAGAAACAAACACAGGAGGGAAAGGACTTAGAGAGGCCTGGAGAAAGAAAACTGTGGAATATTTTTACTCCAAAATGTACCTGGTAGTGATAGTGCAGGCACATGAAAGAGCTGCGGTCCTGTTGTGTTGAACAGGAATGTTGGCCAGGACACTGGCATATCCTCTACACTTTCTTTTTAAAAGTGCCAAGCTATGCTGAGTGTTCATGCAGACACAGACAGCAACCAAAGGAGTAGGAACAAGTGACCTCAGTTTAACATTTCATTCAAATGACAGTGCCCCTAATGAGATTACCACTTTAGTTTCCTAGCACATCACCCAGCCTGAAGGATCTCACAGACCCTTTCAGATGTCCTAAACTGATAAGCAAATGGCATGTTACACATGTGAAAGCAGGATAGAAGCACATAGTGTTTGATTAAGCAGCATCCCTGTTTCTTAATGCTTAGTTCTGTTGAGCTTGATGTCTGTGCAGTTTTATTCTATTCTGGGCTCTGCACACACACACACCTTTTTTTTTAATGCAAATGACTGAAGATTTAAGTATAGGAAGGTAACATGCATAGAGATCACCATCCATAAAAATGTAACATCTCTCCTAATACTTTTTTCTGTGACACTGTCTTTACGAATGAAGCGATGACTTGCCATGTTTATCTTACTCCTGTTTTTATTCCATTCTCCTGAACCCTTGAAATGGAGCCAAGAAAGGGCACTAAAAAACAACAGTGAATTCCTAGGAAAAGGAAAGGAATAGTGCAATGGGAATTTACCTTCAATCTTTTGTGTGTGCATTTCTAATACATAAATAAATAAATAAAAATATCCAGTACCAGCATTTAGAAAGAGACCTACTGGATAAGCTGGCAGACCTGAAAACTGCTGTTTGAAGTGCAACAAGTTAGTTTTGTCTTCCCTCAAAGCAGTCATCCAAACTTCACTGGTTGTGGCCTCATATAGGGTAGGTTCTAAATGCTGTTAATGTAAATGTGCCCTCAAGGTATTTGTGAGACATCAGAAAACCGTTTTCTTTTTAAGCTGTGTGTTGCTATCTGCATTGATTTTGGTTTGGGCCAGTTCTACCAGCTGAGTGCAATTTACTCTCAAATCCATGTGAATTGCTGTGGCTTAATTTGGTCCTCTGACTAAAAAATATGGTTATGTGGTTTAGTCTAGTGTCTATGTGGAGCATAATTATTCCCCTGTACAGATGGCTTTTTTGCCACTGTGAATACTAAACACACACTTCTATTGCCTCCTGGTTTTGAAAAATTATTGACCATCTCCTCAGCTAAAGACTGAGGCCGTGGTAGTGTTTGCTCTCTGCCGTTTCACCATCAGTTTTTCTATCACATTTTAAGGTAGGTGTATGGGCAAAGTGACCTATTATCAGCATTCAAACTGAGCTGCCTCACTCTAGTGCATTATGTGGTTTTGGTTGCCTTTTTGATTATCAGAGTAGAACCCATGGTTGGTTTTTTTTTTCCCCCCACCTTAATGTAATGGGAGTTTCTTTGTAACTGGAGGATAAAGGCAGGGATGCTGTGGAGGTACAGCAGAGTGGTTCTGGAGGTCCTGCACGTATTAATAACTTGAAAGGGGTGAGTGTTATTTAATGTTTACAGCTTTACCCTGAGAGCAGAAGCTTTTCTTTATATCTGTAGTTCTGCTAACAGCTTCTCCCCTTCCCTCTTGTTCTCTGTATTTTAGCTATTCCCAATCTAAGGCAGAAATGCTATCCAGCATTACTGAACACGGGTTATAAAGTTTTGTGGAACAACTAACAACTGGCATATACGCTATGAAAAATCAAGGAATGAATTAAGGAAGCAGTTAGCTAGCTATTTGTATTCTTAGCCTTCCACTTAAGTGTCATGCCTTTAGAAGACTTGTATTGAAATAATGAGATAGGTATGTAGTGAAACTACATGGCTTTTGCCACGGAAATTAAATGGTGATTAGAAATAACCCATAATACGTCTATCTGCTTTCAAAGAGAATAAATTTTAATTTTCCCTTGAGAAAGCAAGGGCTTTGGAACCAAGAGCCAAACACAAAGTTGTGGTGGTATTTTGTGATGCTAAATGCAGGTACTATATACTTTTTTCAGTTTAACAAACCAATGCAAAAGAAGTTAAACACTTTTTTTTGGTGCCTTTCCTGCTACATATGGAAAGATCTATGTAAAAAGAACTTGTTTGTAGTACATTATATATCACAGTGCAATAAATATGTTCTGAAGCAGAAGTTACAAATGGCTATGTAGTTGTTAACAGGTGAGTAAAGAGATTTGGGTGTTTGGGATTTTAGCATGGGATTTTGTTTGCTTGTTTTATTACAAAACGTGTTTTGCCCACAAAGTAACTGACCATGAAGAGGGGCTTGAGAAGCCTAGAAAGATCTGTCCCCTTCCCTGGGGGCTATATTAGACCTCTGAGTCATGAAGTCTTTGCATAGTAGGTGTCTGGTTACAAACCTTTTATGGGCCCTACTCAGCTGGGATATCAGCATCTGCATTATAGTTCCCATCTATTCTTAGGTGATATCCCAGCACGACTGATCAGGCAAGGCAGAAAGAGAATTGCTTTCATTATATAAAACTCTTTCCTTTTCTCATTCTGTTTTTTCACGGTTTCTCTGTCTACCCTGTCCTTCTGTTCTGCAGTGCCTTGTTGTCACCTTGTGAAAGCAGTACAAAATGGCTTACAGCGTGACTCTGAATGGACCTGGACCATGGGGTTTCCGACTGCAAGGGGGCAAGGACTTCAACATGCCCTTGACCATCTCCAGAGTAAGTGAGCAAAAAAACTCCGTTGAGCTTGTTTAGTTTGGAAAATAGCTGTGAACTAGTCATATGTACACTCTGACCTGGCCTAACAGAATAGAGGATCTTTGCAGCTAGATCTGAATAAAGAGAATATAATGTGGACTTTAAATATACCAGTTCAAGGTACAACCTGGCATTGATGATGCCTCAGGAAGATAGTTCTGGTTAGTATATTTTAAGAATGACAATACTGTCTCCTTTAAATAAGCTTCCAGTTCTATTTTGTACAGTGTTATGTCTTTTTCTGCTGACAGGGGCCTCACTGGTGCTGTCTATTTGGGGGGAAGGGAGTAGAACAACTATGAATGGGAATATAAAATTATATTCCTAGAAAATAAACATGTAACTGCTTGTAAATGGTCAAGTCTAGGTGGTAAAACTGGACAAAGATAGGGATACATGTCCCCTCTTTTTGGGGGGGGAGCAATAATTGGATGAAAATTAGACTTGTCAAGCAGAAGACTCAATAGTGCTTAAAATACGGTCTTAAATTATGCAGAAACCTTCCATTTGCAGCTGACAAACAGCGTGTGATTTAATAATTAATTACCTGGTGTATCTGCTGATTACAGATTAGTCCATTTATTTCTTAGCCTTTTTTTTTTTTTTCCTTTTTCCTAAGAGCAATATTTTAAGGTGTTGCAGTGGAGTGCTCCTATTACCCGAATTAGCCTGGTTTCTTAAAAGTTTTTAATGTTGGATGGTTTTTAGGAAATTTGTAAGCATTTCCCTTACCTACCCTTCTCTTATCAAACTAGACAGTTCTGTGTAACTTCTGGTTTGGGAACTCTGCTTTCTACTACCTCTTGCAGCTCCCTCCTCCTTTCCTTTTTCCTTTTTTCTTTCTGATAGTCTCAAATCTGTTCCAGAATGTTCAGATCTTTTTAGAGACATCTTGGTTCCTCCACCAGTCACCTGCAGAAGGCTTATTTTGCAGTGCAATGACAGGAGACGTTACTTACATAACAGTGTTTAAAAGGAATACCAGAATGATTTAATCAGACAAACAAATAGAATGCAAACAAAAGATCTGCTCCACTGCAAAAAAGCCACCTACACTACTTTGAAAACTGTTTTTTTCATGATGAAAAAGTGCAGTCTGTTAAGTTGTGGGTACCAAATTGATATCCCTGCAACAGTCATGATTCAGTCATCAGCGAGCTATTGAAATCTTAACTATGCTATTTCATATTCATACTGTAAAGCTCTGTATTATTTGATCTCCCTTATTCTTATGCACAATATTCCTTTCTCTGAAGATAGAGCTGCATTTACCTTAATACTAAGTCCTATGATGATGAGAGGAACTTTTCATAACCCCTTTTGCAGAAGCGGCATAGTAATTGCAAAGAAGGCTGTGCTGTCAGTGTTATTAAAAACAAACAAGCAAAAAACCCCCTCAAAAAACCCTGCCCACAAAAATACACTCACTTCATAAATTTACACTAATTTCACTATGGTAAATAGTTTTGGTATTTCTTTCCTTATCCCACCCAAAGTAAGTACAGAGAGGTGCCAACATATTTCTGTAGGCACTTTCATGATGCTTTGCAGCCTGCACTGCATGGTGTGGATTATTTTTTTATAAGTAATTCAGTCACACCTAGAGGTTGTCAGTCAAGGGCTGGGGCTGTGGCACTTGCACTGTATATGACACAATCAGAAATGAAACAACAGTTGTTTCCCAAAGAACCCATTGTCTCAGATTATAATCTCTAAAAGTATATTCAATATGCCCAAAGGCTATGTGATTCTCATGGGGCTTTTGAGAGCATATGATGAGCAGGAGTGAATCTGCAATGGCTGGATTCCCAGAGGTGTGGAGGAATTACCTCTTCACATCTGGCTGCATTTCCAGCAGTAGAAGTGTCAGAAAGCACTGTTAAATGTTTTGAACTCTTTCCCAGTGAGGCGCAGTTTTTAATTGGGAGCATTGCTTTGGGCTGGGATTGGATTTTGTAGCCTGCCTTAGAGAGGAAAAGCAGGCATGCAGAAATGAACGTAGCCTCTTTCAGGGGGAACTGGAGCAGGATTGCCTGCTGGTTGTGATATTTTTTAATTGGAACACAGTGTAATACATGGCTTTTGAGGATAATATTCTTAAAGTCTATTTTTTCTTTAGCATCTTTCACATAAATATATCTCCAAACAGATCAGATATTCCCCTTAATCAGCAATTTGCAGTCATAAGTGAGTTGAGCTGTCAACTTAGCCATAATTGCAATCTTGCCATGGGGGAAAAAGGAAAGCTGCACTTACATTCTCAAGATGTTCTTGGGGGAGTATGGGGGAGGGAAAATAACTGTGAGGAAAATCCCCTTCTTGGGAAGGGCACACAGCAATAAATGTTGTCAGTGGATGCCATACACTTATCTATGGACTGGTTTTGATCCACAGCTGCTCTGAGACGGGATTAGACTTTCTATGTGCAAGATGAGTCCTAAATCCCAAACACTTCAACTTAAAGGGTCTTCTAATGGCTTTTAATACCAGATGTGCCATGGCCCTTTTGCCTACATATGCGTAGTATCCATCTATGCAGGCAGATGGGGTTTACCTGCAGACATGTTCATTAAACTCTTAACTGCCCCCAAGCAATAAGACCGTCTGTGGGTGGGCCACTGAGAACAAAAAGATTCATCTTTTTTCATGGAGGCTCTGTGCTCTTCTGTCATGCTGCAAGTCATGCCATGAGAGAGTTGCCTCTGAGCTCCTGAGAAAGGTGACGGCAACAGTCTACCACACTGGGATTGTTCATCCCGTCTGTAATCTTATGCCTTCATGTTTCCAAGGACCTTCCTGAAAGAGGAAGCTAGTATTGTGCCAGTATGAAGCTAGCCCACACCTAGACATAAAGTGGGCACCCTTGACTTAGGAACTAGAGCTGTGGCTTAGCTGTCTGTTAATCTGCACTCTCTCAGCCAGCCGCATACAATTCCCACTCAGCTTGCACTTCTCCACCTGAGAAGCAGGGGAGAAAACCTCTTTGAAGCCTACTGACAAAAGTACAATACAAGATGGTGGTATTGCTAATGCTTCTGTTCAGGAAAATGCTCTTAAAACAGTGGGAAAGGAAGGGAATTACTCAGAGCTGTTTGGCACAACAGTTCACTTTTAAAGGACCCTTTAAAATGCTGTCTGAGACATTGTATTTTCTTCCCTTCAGGTAGGTCCAGGTGATCAGCTCACTGCTGAATAGTCAACAGCATATGACACAGGAGTCACAGTCAGTCAGCTGGGTGACAGGTGAAGATGTGTTCCCCTGAAATGGATTGTTCTGCTTATCTGTTCTTTATCTAAAAATAAGTGCCTGACTAACATAGAGGGGTGGGGACAGGAAAAGAGGAGACAAAAACAAGTGGAGAAGAGTTAAGGTCACTCTGCAGCTTTCACACTCCTTTAACAATGGCATTAGAAAATAATCTGGGAAGATTTTTTAAATATTTTTCCAGTCCCCACCCTGCAGACCATCCTACCCGCTAGAACAAATTCTGTCATGAGATGTCATGAGCAGGTAGCAGAGGTAGGAAAACAGTATTGAGAGACTCTTAGTAAAGCTGAGCATGTGTCAGTCCTACTGAAATGAATGAGACTTGCAGGTTGTTGACAATGCTAAGAGCTGTCACCAGTGGCGTGATCATATGCATAAATTTGGTCTTTCCAAATTGATGTGGGCAGCAAAGCAGGTTATTTTCTCGTGCTGCTTGCATGACCTGTCTGGAAGCAGGCAGAATTCATTAATTTTTATAGACCTAATCCTCTGTAAGAAGGCTTTTAGGCATAGTTAATTATCTAAGTGCTGCATTGCCACGTTACCTAAGATGGTATGACTGTACATACATGGACACAATAGCAGAGCCTCTCCATATATTTGTGAATGATTATTGCTGAACAGCAAGCTTTTCAGTGAGACAGATTGGCTTGCAGGTGATGCAATGAGCTGAAAGGTATGCAAAAATCATCATCATCATCTGAGATAGCAGAAATATTATCCAGAACAGTGCAGTAATTCATGACTGGTATATTTACTTTGTGATTATCCATACAGTTTTGTATTTCCTAATAGAGGGTTTTTTAACGTTTCCTGGGTTACAAATCAAAAGCCAGATCCTGAAGCAGAAGGAAACAGTGTTTAAACAAAACAGAAGTGTTAGGGAACTATTTTGGCTTTATTCTATTAAGTGAGGAAGAAGTTGAAATCTGGTGATGACATAAGCACAGTGAGGGGAAATGACAAACACTAATAGGAAAAAAATGAAATTAGCTGATCTGTATACTTATTCTGATACAAGCAGCCTGAAACAGCTCTTTGGGGGGAAAGAAACCGTATTCTAGCATTTCGCAGTCCATGTCTCTGGAGGAGAAGGAAGGCTTTTCTCACATTTGTTGGGCTCTTTCCTTTTACCAGCATCTTTTCCTGATTACTTCCTATCTCTCCTCCACTCTGTAGCACACATGTCAATCTCTCGCTGTGACTGCATTTTCTTTAGAGGAGCCATGTAAGAGTATTCATTTCCTGTTGGCCTTATTACATACAGGGTATCAGTGCCTTACAACAGGCAAGTGATGGGTGGAGTCCCTCTTGGCTTTTTTTCTTCTATTCTTGAAGGCAGGGAAACCTCAGATTATCTGGGTCGGGCGCTATGCATTCTGCAACTGTCATTTGGATGGCCATGTGGTGCTGTACATACATTGTAATCAGAAGAGTGAAGTGTACCTGTATTGACTGAACTGAAGAAATTTCACAAGTTCCCTTGAAATGCTGATTCCACATCACCTGTTAAGCATCCATCTCTGGTGAATCGAACTGCTGAGCAGTTGTCCTACAGGTACAACTGCAACTTTGAGAGGTTTTGTTTCATCTCCAAGTGCGAACTCCTTCACGATACTGAAAGCCATAGATTAGTATTTATAATAGTTGATATTCTACAAAACTAACAGGTAAGTCCCATGTCCTCTAAAAGCCTTCCTTTTTAACTGCTATTCAGTAGAGATGTTTCCTTTTTCCCCCAAAACTCAAATGACACTGAGTCAACTTGTGAGAGGGGGAGTGAGACATTTAATGTAATGACCGTCGTATGTCTAGATAAGCTGTAGTAATTTCTTATGCATGAGTGGTTTCACATTCTTCCAGTCTTCTACAATTTAACTCAAAATAGTTCCTTGTGAGAGGAAAATTAAATACTTCCAGGCCAACTTTTAAGAACACTCCAAAACTTTCCTACATGTTGTTGATAAAACAACTGTTCTGTGGGTGTCAGCATTGCTTTGGGATAATCTGCTTAATTTGTAGATCATTTCTTGAGCAACAGAGTCACCCCATCCAAAGTTACAGCATTCTGAATTTTATTACGTGCAGCCATTTGTTATATGTATGGGTGTGTCAGTATCATGAGAGAATGCTTGTTACTTTAGATGGTATCTTTGCTTTCAAACTAATTTGCAAGCCAATTCTGGTATGTTTACAGCCATGGTTATCAGAAATGATTGCATTTCTGTGAGCCTGAACCCTACAAGTAACTCCTAAACCTCCTGATTTGGTATTGTTTATTTGAGATGCTCCAGTAGTCAGCATCTACACTATAAATGACAGTTCAGTATATAGGGCATTTGTATGATATGGTTGCATCTCTCGTCAAACACAAGTGGCATGTGTATGTTGGGCAAGGAGGGAGGGAGCAAATTCTGTGGTTGCATTCTTTTTAAATAATATTTATTGGGCCAGAGAAAGAGATGGGGTCTGGGGATCCGACCATCCCTGGGTACTGGGGACTCGACTCAAGTCTCTACTGTGAATAAAGAAGAACAGGTTTAAACTTGGCTGTGCAGGTGGTCTAAGAGGTAAGGCTTTAGTTATTCTGAGGTAGGCAGCGTTCCTTGTCTTGATCAAAAATACTATATCAGGTCTGAGGAGTAATCCCAATGGAAGTTTCAGCTAAGCTGCTAACACTTTAAGAGAAGGTTTGATTTCAACAAATACCCGATTTTTGTAATACAAAGCAGTTCCAGCACAAGATGTACTATTTTTTCCTTTCTGGTTAAACAATTGTGGTATAAGAAGCTTTTGTTTTCTTTCCTTGCAGAAAACATTCTGAAAAATCCATGCAGCTTGTTATTGTATCTTTAAACTCAGGATTTTGGGGGGAAGAGTCCTTTTATTATTATTTTTACTTAAATCTTAGCATCATAACGCAATGTGATTTGAATGCATGTACTGTACTCAACCAAATAGCTTTCAGGAAGGATATGGAGCTAACTACAGCTCTTGGTCAAATTATTTCTCCTTTAAATCAAGTATGTGCTTGAAACTGAAAGGCAGCCCCTCTTATCTGTTTGTGTGATCAGAGTAATCACTAAATACTAAGCTCACTGCTGAAGGCCAGAGGTATATAAGGAGTATTATGTACTCTGCACAGTATCTGCGCAGACACACATCACTATTTAAGGTTCTGTTTCTCAATTCTGTCCATGTTTTGAATTTCAGGAGAAACATTTAGCCCTGTTAGAATGTAGGCCAGATTAATATGAATAATGGACTGTAATAGCTGAGGCTTAAATGATGTGACATCATCAAACCTGCTGCTCTGACTATTCTGACACATAATACATAACCAGTGGGTTTGAAGCCCTTTCTTTATTTCACCTGCTAAATGCAGCTTTTCTCTTTGCGGTGTGATTGTATCTGAATCATCAATGCTCGTGTGGCATTATCCGTGAAAAAAGCTCAGTGTATGAAATAATTGGGCTGAATGGCATCTATGCAATTACCAGCTCAGTTATAAATACTGTCTATTTCTTGGTGCTAGCTTTACTACTCATGCCAAAAAAGCACTCCATAGTGACTTCACATCTTGCTTTCTGCAAAAGGGAGGGGAACATAACCCTTCCCTTGAACAGGAGGCATAGTGCTAACTGTGAGAAACTAAGAAGTTCACAAGTGGGGATAACCATAGTTATTGTGTCTTTATGGAGGAGGAGGAGAAGGTTTCTTAACCGAAGGAAACAGGGCCACAACTCAAATGAGTTATGTTAATTTTTTTCTTTTTTTAACTTTTAACAATGTTCCCTGGCAACTGGATATTCTGGTCTGACAAACTGCCCAGCCTTTGACCTAGAGTTTATTTAGTTGAGAATATAGTTGATGTAGTATTTCAGGAAGTCCTCAGATTTACTTAATTATTATAAAGTTAATAATTTTGCAGATCCTTTAGAACTAGTAAACACAACAGGAGGTAACCATTAAATTATAAATTTAAAGCTGCTGAACTGTTAGTGCTTTATAATTAAAATGCACGATAAGCTTTTTTCAGGTAGAACTTTTTATTAGTGTCTGATGTCTGAACTCAGTAAATGGCTGTCTTCATAACACAGCAGATAACTCTGTCATTAGCTCCATTCCGAATACATTATTGCAAAATGTTCTCCAGCAAGTGGAACACAAAGAGGTAAATTAGCTCTGCAAATGCATTAACATTAACTTTGTATACTAGCAACAGCAGTTCCCATCTGATCACTCTTGTTGTCTAATTAGTAGCATAAAGAGTATGTTATTTTATAACTCTATAAAATGTAGGTATTTTAAAAAAATACCTTCAGTAGCACTCTGAAGGTGATGTACAAAATGCAATGGTGGTCTTTATAATGTAGCATTCATAGTGGACTGGAGCTAGCTGAGAACACAATTTGATATAGTTGATTTGTTTTGTGTGTAACTAGACGTTTCTGCATGTAGGTACCTGAGATGCCACCATTTTAATGCATAATATAGTGTTAAATAGTGTCCAATATAATATGAGATACTGCTCTTCTTTTTCCACTGGGTTTTGCTGCAGGAAGAGCTCAATGCTCAATGTGCAGGTAAGTTATTAATCCCTATTGAAAGATCATGAGGAAGAGGAGAGGAAGGAGGGAAATTTTTGCTGAACATGGTAAAATCAATACTTGTAAGTCTCGAGGAAAGAAATTAATTTAAAACAGTGTCTGGCAATGTCAGCTATGGTATGCTTTGAAATGTATAATGCTAATTGAAAAAGGATGGCTTATACAGCATGTTAAAGGGCTGTTTCTTCTGTACTAGTGTAATTAAAGCCTTAATAAAAAGGTTACCTGGGAGAGAAATCTCAGAATAGGCTTTTTGTTACAGTTGTATAAATTTTTAAATTCTAATTTGATAGAAGTATGTTATGATACGTAGTAAATGGCACTTCATAAAGAATTTAATTCTTGCCAGTACAGAGTGAGGGCAAGGATGTTAACAAGTGTGCTGTTCAGTCACATTGTGTTGACCCATAATTTACGTAATATCATATACTTAAAAGCAAACAGGTATCACCTGTCAATGTGCCATATAGATGAGAAAAAAATGATATATTTTACTTAGCTGCTATCGTAACTTAGGGGCCTAAGTGGAAGAAAAACTTGATCATATGAACCATCAGCCTGAAGCTGTCCCTGAAGCTTAGTCCAGCCCTACTGTTGGGTATCCTTTGGGAACAGTCCTAAAAACTTTTCATTTTCAGGTCTATGAAGAGTATATTTTTTTCCCCAAAATGTGAAGCTGTTTCTGTGTTCTTCTGAGAGATTGCAGGAGCAAGAGCACCCAGCTCTTATTTATAGGGGGAAGAAAGAACTTTTTTTTTCCACCCACTGACTTTGAGTGTAAGCACTCTGTGTTTTTTGGCATTAGGTACCCTGAAAATAATTAGTTTCCAGCTTACAAATGGCTCCAGATGACATCTTGAACGTGCTTCATACAAGGTGACTCCTCTTTTTGTTAGCAGTGGCTAGCAGCCATTTTTCCAGAAAGTCAATGAGATCAATGAGATCGTGCTCTTCTTTTAGGAAGACGTATGGGTCAAATGTCTTAAAGGCGTGCAAATCCCCTGGCAAGGGTAGAGTTACTTTCTGCACCTCCCACATGCATAGCTGGTGTTGTGATCATCTATGCCACAGGTGTTCAGTGCCTGGACACTGTGCATAAATAGGTTTTAACCTTTCCCCAAAATCCTTCCAAATACACTTGATTTGTAGCAATGGCAGCTGAGGATTAGGAGGAACTCAGCCTTTCATATGCTTGCACCATATCCGCTCCTTTCCCTTCCTCAGAGTCCGAATTCCAGCTGCTGGGCTATTTTCACTGCCTCACTTGGTTAGCCATACTGGTTACTACGCATAAACCCTTATTCTCATTAAGGGTAACAGGCTTAAGGACACACACTTACTTTAAACAATTTATGGCTCTTCAGTTTAGAGCCAGCATTAGTGACAATTAGTCTTCATGGCATGAAGAAAAATAACTGTAAGGCATTGTAGTCCTTATTATACCTGGTTAGGGTACCGTGCACACTCTTCAGAAGCCTCTGTGGGATTCTCATTCTATATTTAAAGCATCCTGTAAGTTAGGAAGCTATTTTGAATTGGAATGAATGCTACATTTACCTCAAGCTTCTGGAATGGGACATGGTATCCAAAACTCCAAAAATACTACATGTAACCCCAGATTCTGGTACGTAGTGCCAAATCAGAATGCTCTGGTATTAGGGTGAATTTGGGCTGCCTTTTCTTGATCCTGGGGGTCACTGGGACCATCCTGCTCTATTTGAGAATGTCAGCATTCTCTCCTTACCTAGTCATAGCTGGTTCAAAAATGGCCAAGGGCAGTTGGTACTATGGCAGGTGTTTAAAAAAGAAATAGGCAGCCGAAACAAGATGTTCTCTTTCATCAGAGTTGGCTAAGATTAACTACTGTAGGAAATAAATGGATAGTCTTTCTGCTAATTTTTTGACAGGAGTTGCAAAATACAAGTACCCTCCTGACCTACCGTCAAAATTGATTTCCTGTCTAGAAGATTCTTTCTCACTTGTTTACTTAAATTATCTAACAAATTATTCAAGATTAAATCCTTTGCCAGCTGTATGGGGTGGGGCGGATGAGGATCTCTCTTACGTGTCTGCTTTGCTTTTCTGATGACAAGAAGTGGTCGAGAGTCTGTAAGTGTCTACAGCTTGTTTGAACAACGACAAACCAAACCTATTTGAACAGGTTAATTGCCTACTGCTTGGTACTGCTTCTTTTCAGTGTAATATTTCTAAAATTAAAATATGGGCTGTATTGGCATACACTTGTCAGTAGTTCAGGATGAGTTTGCGGAGTTGTGGGTAGCAAGCTGTTGGAGGTAAGCCCCTGATGGAAAGAGTGAATAGATTATTAGGGTGCCAGAATTGTTTGGCTGTTTCATCCCCGAGGCATAGCAAAACTATTCTCTCTTTTGAAGGAGGAACTATCCCACACTTGAGAATTGTATGCCTTAGTTGCAGTAGTTGGCTGCAAGGACAAGTGCTGATATTGCTGTGGTCATGTGGGAGACCCCTAACGTTGGCTCTTGGCATTCATCCTTGCTCCATGTGGGATGTACTCTGCTGTCTCCTTCCGTATGCCTGGGATGCTGATGTGGGTTTCCACCCCTGCCTGCCTTTCCTTGCTCTACCCCGCACATTCTCCCTCCTCAGAGTCTGCCACCCTTCCTTTCCTCCCAGCTTCCAATGATGTTCAGATTAAGTGCACTGTGAGTAGAGGAGCAAAGAGATGAAGACTGCATTTGGCAAATGAAATTTACAGACCCTTCCACAAGGAGTTATATTTTCTTATAGAACAGGGAAGGGAAAGAGAAAGAATATGTGGGATGTAAGGGTGCAGGAAGGAGTTGGCTGAACAGGGTACCTTATGGAGGTTCACAGCTGCTCTGTGTGTGGCTGAGGGGTTTCCTGTTTCTCTGATTACATGTGTTGCTGTATTAAATAGCCGCCTTTACCCTGTGGTGGGGAACCCAAGCTGTAATGAATACCAATATAATTTCTGTGTTGAGAATAGAGTATATCTCCACTGAGAATTCCTGAAAGAGACTTTTCTCACTTTACAACCATGCATCCTATGGCCCACAAAACAATGTTTTTGCCCTGCTCATCAGCAATTCCCTTTTCCTACATTTCTATGCTTAGGTTTCTGCAGAGCTTTGCTTCCTCACCCTGCAAAATGTCATTTTAGACTGTAATCTCCAACTTTTTCTCTGAAGAAAATATGCTGAGCATAGATAGTAGGACACATTAATCTTCTTCAAAAAAAAATTACAAGCAGATAGTGGTTGTGAACATTTCTTTAAGTCCTTCATGGCAAAACACAGGAATATGTGCATGTTTTCTAAGCCCATGTTGTATCTTCTGAGGCTAACATTTACTTTGTTGAATTTCTAGAAAACATTCTTTAGGTGACCTAAAGAAATAGGCAAGTGAGCAAAAATCTGCCCTGCAAGGTAACAGCAACAACAAGCTTTTGTGGAAAATGTGCCCTGTGAAGATGTGCATGTGTGTCCTAAGTGTTGGTGGAAAGACCCCAATGACTCGCATCAAAAAGATCTGGATCTTCAACTCACACAGATCTAGTGTATCTTCTTTTATACAATGTGATAACATGTTTCTAGCTTTGGGAGTCCAAGGTGAATAAGGGGGGGGAAAAAAGAAAGCAGAATAAACCTTCTGTAAGCTCTTGAGAATTTGTGAATTAATTCAGTTTTAATTTCAGATCAGTTGCATCTAGACCCAATTCTAATTCCTTTCCTAGTAAGAATGGGAAGAGGACTAAGGTTTGATAATTTACATGAACAGGGTTGCTTGCTGTCTGGAAGTATATGAAGTGAAGAGGCATTGGTTTTTCTCAGTGTGTGTGACTTGTCTTAGAGGTTATCCCAGCTTGTGGGAGCATTCCTGGCAACAAAAAAAAAATAGTGGTGATCACTTCCACAATATTGAAGACGTATTTGGAGTATGATTGACAAGATGAGGAGGTGGTATATCATTTCTCTGCGCATCAAGGGACTGGCAGCGAATGAAACCAAAACTAGAACTTAGCTCCTTTATTTATCCCTTGAACAGGTGCAGTACAAGCAGCTGCAATAAGATCTTTTATACATTCCACCCACAATTCCCTGGAGTTCATGTGTCCTAAAGACAACCTGGAAAGGAGACAGGACACTCTCTTGTACAGTATTATATTTTATAAATACAGTGTGAGATGCTGATCCTTCCCATGGGGAAGTAATTCAGAGCTGGATCTGAGTTTCATGCCATTTCATGATATGGGCAGATGTCTTTTTCTCTTGCCACTCTGAGTGTTTAGCTCAATCACTTAACTTGGTCTGTAACTTTTTTGTTTTATTAAAACTCTTTATAGGCCAGGAAACAGCACAAAGGAGTAGTTTTAATATAATTTAACACTTAGAGTTATTTGCCTTATTAACTGGACATTTGATGAGTTATGTCTGAGGAAAGCATCACGAAGAGGACTTATAAACAATATTACCTTTTTGTCTACACTAAGTCTTGATGTACCTCCACTGGTTTTGCAGAAGTTGAATTAGGTCATAATATTAAATGCATCTCCAAGCTTAGGAGGCCAAGGAAGCGCTCTTGCCATGTAGTTGATTGTTAAGCCTCTTTGTTCAATCTGTAGATAAAGGGTTTGGGAAGAAACTTGCCTTGTTGGCATTTAATTTTAGAATATCCACAGTGAATGTTCTGGCCTGGATGCCAGAAGTCCTTAGTTTTAATCTTCCCCTAAAGTATCTGCTCTCAGCTACTGTCTGAGAGCAGTGGCTATCTAGCCCATACATCCACACCAGTATGAGACTGTCCTGGGGTATACTAATGCTGTAGAGAGAGATGTGTAGAAAATACTCTCTAAAATATTATCTTTTCCCCCTGCAGACAGCCCAATTTTACAATAACAAAATGTGGATTGGGAACTAGCAAGAAAAGCCCCCAAATTGCCAAAGTCTCTCTGAAAAGAGAAGGGGGTGCATGCCATCTTCCAAAGCTGTTCATATCCTCCCACCATTGCTACAATTACATTAATGTGATACTCAGTAAAAATTAGTTTTCTCAGTGTGTCATAAGAGAAAAGCATTTTTCTGGCTAAATTCTAATGCCCTACAAGAGCTGATGGTGACCACCTTGAAGAGGAGGAAGTTGAAACATCTAATTGTTTCTTAATATTTAGCTGAATGTTTTCATATCTTTATTGAGTAAAGCCATAATATTAAAAAGCTCCAAACTCTATGTTTATTTCTGTTTAAAAAAAAAAAAAAGGAAAGAAAGGAAATATGAAATCAAGTAAAAGCATGTTTGTTTAGAAAGATATCCAGTCCTGAGAACAGATGAAGAAGGTGGTGACTTGTAGTGTCCTTGGTACATTTTTAGATGAGCTTAGTTTTACATCTTTGGTTGGTGTGCAAGAAGCGTTCTCCCCATTTTCCCTCCTGAATGTATACTGCCTGTGACCTTTGTATTTAGCTTTGGGTGCAAATGGCCTATAGAAAAATCTCTCCTGCTCTTTTTTTGTATGCCTGTGATGAACAGGTACTCTTGATATATATATAATAATATATATTTCCTTTCTCTGTCATTTGTCACATGACTTACATTTTGCTCAGTTTATCTTGCTTTGCTACCAGAATAAGTAAAACTCTAGGCTGTTTTGATGGTATCTTTTTACTTTTTGTCCAGTTTCATTCCTTTAGTATTCAAGAACATGGAGACTTGGATTTTTCTCCCAACTGTAGTGCTTTATTTCTTTTTGCATATCTTGCCTAGTTAGACAACAGTTTTGATGGCCGTAGATGTTTTCTTCTTGTCCAACAGGCTCAGCATCTCCGACTGAACTTGTGGGCATTACTGTGACACCAAGGACAAATAGCCATTGGTTTGACTGTGCCTCTCTTTCTCTGGTGATGTATATCACTTTGTATTGCAAATAGGTTGCACTGTGACAATTCTCAATTTTATTAGAGTGCACCATGGCCTCATGTTTAAGGAGAGCTGCCTATAAGTTGCACTTAAAAATTGATAGTATGAATCTTAACCTCTGCTTAGCTTTGAAATACAGCTTCACCTCCTGTAATCCTGACAATGTCTTGAAATTTATTGTCTTTTTCCTTTTTATTCTTACCTCTGACACCTCCATCTTCTGGTTTTTATGGCTAATTTTCATTGCAAAGACTAGTCAGAGAGAGAGAGAGACAACGACAGGTCTTTATTTTTTTATTAAAATATACGTTGTCCATTTTGTGATACGAGAACACCATGTTAAAGGTGACGTGGTATCCTTTTTCCTAGCTTCACTCCAACCCACTGTTATCCTTAGTCTTACTATAAACATGGCTATTTATATCCTCTAAGTAGAAACCCAAGTAAGGAGTAACTACAAGACTGGACAAACTGCACAAATACTGGAAATGTAAGCATATATTCAAAGACAGTGAGATTGTTAGCAAGCTATGTATATGCTAATGGATATCTAGGATGCATGTGGAAATGACTGGTAATTTTTGCTGTCCCCATCTCTCGCTATCAAAGCATTTGGCAATATCCTGCTGGGACTGGGATAGTATATTGAGGTTTAAGTTTGGATTGAGTAATGTCAAGAGAAATGCCAGGGTCAAGTCTGAAAGAAGAGAGAGCACTGTAAGCCTACGTGCTGGCATAGGACCAGAGGGAAGAAGTTTGAAGCCTTGCCTGGCAGCTATCCTTCTGTAACAATCCTCCTATTCTAATGAACACAAGATTAATCTATTTTAATTTAAACAAGGAAGTTGGAAGCTTGGAGAATAAATAGTCCTGCTTCCACTTCAGTGCTTGCTCACAATATTTACATTGGGTTTTAGAACAAAGATGATTTATTTTGTGTTGATCTATATGTTATTTTAAATACATTCTGGTGTTGGTAGCAAGAAGGAATGTTCCCCAGTAGGGGTAAAAAAACCCCAACCAACCAGAAAAAAAGTAAATACTCAATAGTGTGAGAGATGATTGGGCCTTTAAAGAACCGAAGCTATTCAAGTCATAAAAGTTTAGATAGAATGTAATTAAAGAATTCTTTTGGTTTCGCATACTGTGGACTGAATACTAAGCCTCTGTGACATGGCCAATTCCAAATGTCAAATCTCCTCTTTTTTTTTTTTTTTTTCCTTAGTTTTATCAAAGTATGGAAGTATTGACTGAGTGAGATGCTATTGTTGGCAAGCCTTTGATGGACACTCCTGGAATTTCATTGCAGGAGCCATGACTTCTGTTTTATCTGAAATCTCACTGGCTCTTGATGACAGACAAACTCTGTTTTTAGCGTTGCACTGAAGGTCAGGCAAATGACTGGTTTCCAAATAGAGTAACTGAAGATACTGGAACAGATTTATTCCTGGTATAATTCCACTAGTTCTATGAAGTTACAAGGGAAATATATTTTTCAAGAGAGCCTTATGAGCTGAAGGATAATACTGCTGTTCTCAATCACTTGTGTATAAAAGGAGGTTGGAAAAGAAATCATTTAATATAAAGTTAAAATTCCTTCTGTAAGAGAAATGCTACACTAAGATAAGAATAATATTTTTAGCTGGTATAAACCACCATAACTCCATTAACGAGACTGAACACCATAGAATGTGGTATTTTTTCTAATATCTGAGAATCGAGCTCTAGTTTTTTAATCAGAGATGAGGTTGAGGTTTTCTGGCTGTGTATATATTTTAGGGTTAATCTAGGAAATGTATATGCTGCTTAGGCTGCTTTTCTAGTGGCATTTGGGATGATTCCATTATTTTTCACAGATCTTTAATTTTAGCTACAGCTTTGGCATACCTCAAGTCTATAAACTGACTATCAAGCAGACTGGTTAGATATTTCACTTCATTTTTACAAGGTATCTGTAACCTTAATTAATATACAAAGCAATAAATTGATTTTGCAAATGGATCAAGAGAAGTCAGTAGTAATTTGTGAAAATGAAAACAAGAGACTGTTGTACCATTGCTCAGGTATTAGGAAAGGAATAATCAACATCTTTGTAGAATGACATTGCAAAGGTCAAAACTAGTAGAAGCTGCGAAAAATTTCTTGTAGGAGAAACTTTGTTGCACAGATCACAACCACGTTGACTGCTTCTAAATCATTGTGAAAAGTGGACGAGCATATGCACACTTACGGATGCAAGAAGCGTATGTGTGTCAGCAGCGAGGTACAGCTATGGCTAACAAGGCGGGGCTTTTCATCTCCTACTTTGTTAGAGTGAATTGATTAGTCTAGGTTGGGGACGTACAAAGTCATAGATGCAGAGAGATCCTTTGGTTGGTAGAAGCTGTCATCTTCTATGCCACTTTGTGCCTGAAGGACTAGGAGTATATTGATTACCAACATCCTGTGACATTGAGAGTTTGTACAAAAATTCAAGATTAAGTTTTTACAAAGAGGGCATTATCAAGAATGTGAAATAAATGTAAACTATGTTTTACATTTTGTAAAATAGATACAAATATAATTTTTACAGTTCTGTGGCAGAAATGTATCCCTTGAAGCTCAAACAACATGTTTTAATACTTTGGTCTTACTTTCACTAAGAGGTTGCACTTCAGTGAACTTTTCCCTTAGAGGTGGCAAAAGGTTTCTTTAATGCCAGATACCCGATGATCATAAAGTCCAAACAACTGTTGCCGTCATGCGGCAGGATTTCTTCAAATTCAGTTAGCTTTAACTCTATTGCTATACCCCGAAGGCCCTGCTTTTCCAAACCATTCACAACATATGCTCTTTTTAAATCCATCAAACAATCCTGCACTCACTCTATACCCTGTTCTAATGTCAAAGCAAATTTATATTCTACTTGTGGCACCTGCTGTGGCACATACTTCAGCTACTTTAGGGTAGTATTAAGCATACCACCATACTTAAAGTCCTGTCAACATAGCTGTGATAAAGACCCTTTGGAAAATGTATAGCTTCACCCTAAAATAATCATTTATCATAACTCATAAGGGAGAATTAATTGGCATTTAGTCTGTGCAATAATTTGGATTAGTGCCCTTCATGAAATAGGGCCATGTATGTAAGTATAAGCCTCATATAGAATAGGAGTACTTTCATTTTTAACAAGGCAAAACTATTTCTATTACAAATAAACTCCATTTTTAAAAAAATATCTAAGACTTTCAATATATTAGCAAGTGTTGTTACACTGAATACTCTTAAGTCAGGCTTTGGAAATATCAGTCTGTATTACTAAATACTGAAAATACTATCATAACTTAGATTACAGATTTACAACAAAAATGGATTATTTTTTTTTCCTTTACTAATATCAACACAGTTCAAACGATGGGTTAACAAAATGCCGTACTGTAATATTACTGTCCACTATGGAAATACCTGTGCTATGGACTGACAAATACTATGTCTTTTTGTTGAACTTTGTTCAGCGGTTGGACTTGATGATATTAAAGGTCTTTTCCAACCTAAAGTATTCTATGATTCTATAGCTTATGCAAAAGCATGCAGATCCCTCAGCTTCTTTGGCATGTCACATATTATGACTGGATTTGAGAGTGTGCACTACCTACACATGGATGATGTTTCCCAGTTGATTGTTATCTCTATTACATAAAGCTAGAAAGGGAAACAAAAGATGTTGGGGGGGGGGGAGTTACTTTCTTAGTATTAACTCATGTTTACCTCAGAAGTTTCTGTAGTCATCCTTTCTTCCCACCAAGGTAAGCGTACAAGTCTGAAATCTGAAATCCAGACTCTCCTAAATCTATTATACGTATCTGTTGTTTTTTGGGGTTTTTTTTAATGGATCTCCATGCTTCATAGGTTTGTCATGGCAAGGAGTTGCTGAAGTGAACTACAGATAAATGTAGATGGATCCTTTTGATCCTGTGGACCATTCTCCTGACCGTCTGCCACTAGCTTGGGCTTGTTGCCTGCATTCTGCCAACACAGGCATCTTCAAACTTTAATTTCTGTGATTTAGGCTTATATGTCATTCAAAAGATTACAAAGATTGTGTGCTCTGAGTGTTCATATACTGGAGCAGAAAAGGACTGTCTGGTACAAAGAGGAAGGTGTGCTACACATTGACTTTACAAGATGGCAAGTTATATGTGAGTCCTGCCAGCTCTCTCTTTTGTGAAGTGAGTTTGCTGTGGCCCTTAGCTATGGTCATTAGGGAGGGGTTCTCAAATGTAAAGGTGAGATGGACTTACAAGTTGTTACTTCTGATAAGAAGAGCAGGGAGGTTGCTCTTCAGGACAGAAGGAAACAGGGACATGAGCACTAGGCTGCCCGCAGTCCTTAGTTTCCATGCTCATGAAACCAACAAACATTTACATAAAACTGTAGGCGGAATGGAAGAGCTTTTAGAACCCTATTGTAAATTAAAGGTATGTTTTCCAAATGTTATTTGAGAAGAAATCATTGATATTTTGCCTGAGGTGAAAATGCAAACTCTGATTTACCATTGCCAGGCAGCTATGCAGTCATTTGTAGTGCTACAAAGCAGTTAACAGAGAAACTGAAATACTTGCATTTGCACTGAAGAGAATAACTTTGTGCTAAGTAACGAGGAATTGGGACCATAATGTTTTTGCTGTGCTAAAGCTTTATTTCTAATGTGTTGACAGACAGGACAGAAAAATAAAATCCCAAGAGACAGAAGTTCTCTGGTCCTCCAAGCGAACAGGCTGGGGTCACAGGAGGAATATGCACAATGGAATTCATTTCCTGCATGAGACTCCTTGACTCACTAACTTCAACAACAGCTTGATTCACACCTTACTTGCAGAAGGTACTTGTAATCATGCTGTTTCAAAAGCTGTTAATCTCAGAGCAGTTATGTTCTTTGCCATTCCTTCTTTAGAAGGATTTAACCACTTCTGATATTCAGACTTTCAGTTCTCCACTCCATTTTGTTTTGTTTTGTTTTTTTTTTTTTTATGAGGGCTGATTATCAGTGTACCTACTAATACAAGCACAAGGCTTTCTAATTACACACTGATATGGCATAAACAGCACACAGCCTTCTTATCGGTCTTTACATAAGATGGGCATGACTTTGTGTCATATCTGAGTTGCAGCCAGCAAAAGCTCAGCTTGACAGCCTAGTGCTTTTCTCTCTGGACTATCGCATTGCACATTCTTACAGGGTCATGCATGTTAAAAAAGGATAAGGGGCCTCCAAACAGACGTGACCAATACCTTATTGTCTGTGGAGCTTTTACCTCTGCACTATTACTGCAAATCTCTTCACAGAGGCTGCAACAGATGCTAGAATTATTGCCTAGACTATGGGGCAGAGTAGCATAAAGCTTTGAAATCCATGATTTCATGTCAATTCTGTTGGTCTGTGGTATTCACACAGAGCAGCAGAGTTAGATGAGGTGATGTTAGATGTTTTGAAGTGGAGAGTGAAGACAGTGTCTTGTTGTCCTCTGACATAGCTAGAATCTTGTAAAATAAGTTTTCTCTTTTTCTTATGCCTCAGTTTATCCTTTTTTCTATTTGTATTTTATTAGGAACTCATTTTAATACCTGGATGATTTCTTTATATCAGTCTTCTGTATCATTTGCCCAAAATACTGCTTGATGTTTTGTTTGTCACTCTGTGAAACACGTTGATTCTTTATTTGCAATACTTGTATTACCCTGAGGTACAGGGCCAGGGAAGGGCTGGGCCCCGTTATGCTAGGCACTGTACATCTGTGGAAGAGAGACATCAATGCCTCACTGTTTCAAACTAGAGAATTTCCTCAAATTTCTGGTGTGTCTCTTCATCAGAGAAGACAGATAGCTAGATTAATCTAAGCTTACATTTACATTTTCTCTGTGTGGTTGATGCATATAGCTTTAATATCAGCTACTGTTTATGCTTAATATTTTGCTCTGCAGCCTCAGAAGTCTCTCCAATTTGATAATAAAATTTTGCTGGTAAAATGCTATTTCCAGTAGTGACTCAATGTTAAGACTGAATAATAGGAGTCTTTTTCGAGTTCTGACTTTGGATTGCTGTTGAAGAATAGCATCATTATGAAATGATTGCTTTCTAAATATAGAATAGGAGGTTAATGTCACTGTGTGGAATAGAAATTGTTTTACTTGAATGTATGCAGGGCTGTGTATGACCCAGAAGACTCATTGGTATGATCTGGAATTGTGAGGGAGCTCTTTTCTGAGGATTTTATGTAGGAGATACACAGGAAATGGAAGCAGAAGGTAGAGGGTGAATTTCTTTCAAACCTGGAAATGATACAAAAAGGCAGAGGGGAAGGCCACTCAGAGGAGAATGCCTGTCACCAGCTGAGAGAACCAGATGGACATACTCTGTGGTACTATTTAAAATATGTATCGTATAAGTTTGTGAGTATCTTTGGACTTTATTAGGCAGTTACATGTAAAATGCATATGTTGCTCCCATATCATATATGTATGTAATCTTACAGTCTCTTGAAGAGCTGTATAATTCTATAAATAGAAGACCCATCCTAGGATAAAGAGAGATTACTAATACAGCTCCATTTGGCACTTCTGTCTGCCCCAGGAATCTCCCCAGCTGCCCAATAATCATCCAAGCATTCTTAATTTTCATTTATTTCCGCTTCTTGGTATCTGAAGTAAAAGCCTCCTGTTGTTAAATAGGTGCATATTCACTTTGAGAAATGTCTTCTGCTGCCTTTGCAGTTGGCATAGTCTTGATGTGGAGCACATCAAAGTTCCATCACTGACAGCTTTTAAATATTTTCTCTGCAAACATGATTCATGAGACTAAGCAATGTTATTGAACAAGATGCTGTGAGAGAAGGAAGGATATAAAAAAAGGAAACAGATGAAAAATAAATACCAGGGAGGGTAGGAGCCAGTCATCTATTGAGAAATCTCCTGTTTTAAAAGGGTTTAGAGAAACTTGGCTAAGATCAAACTCTGACAACATACTAAAACTCCAAAACACCTACAGATTTTGTTTGCACGTGGGTGCACAGCTCTGAAAAATATTACTGTACATATAACTGCCTAGAACAGAGAACTTTCATAAATCCATCAGTCATAATTCTGACTGGACCTGAGATTTGCATGTTGGTATTAGGGAATACAACAATCTTCTTTAAAGACATTTTTGCTTTATGCAGTCCAAAATGTCACTTTAATTTAGCCATTCAGATGCTTGCTTGATGACAAAATAGAGCGATGAAGCTCATTGTCCTGCAGTTTAGCTAAGTCCTCATTTGAGATCCAAGTGGAAGGTTAACTTTTTTCTATGTACTCCTTTCATTCCTCATTTGTATCAGGCAAATAATGGTTTTACTAGCAGCAGGAATCTCTATTAAAGTAACTGTCATATTTTGTCATCTACACAATTCATTGTTTAGCAATTCATTTGGTGCCAGATGAAGGAAAAAAGACAAACTGGGCACAGAAAGGCAGACCACCTTAGACTTTCTGAAATTCTTTCTTGATCAAACAACAACTTTCCTGCTGCCTCTTCCAAACCAATTATTTTGACATGCTCCACTGCAGAAGTTACAGTGTCTAGTGCAGCCAAGGAAAACACTGTTAAGCCAAATTCTGAACTTGATTGCATTCCTTCCATGGACTTAAATAGATGTCCTGTGAACATTTGTTCCATAACAAAATATGTGAACAGATTATCATAATTAGTGTATTTACCCTGGACCAGGAGAGGAAAAGTCCCAATTTGGACACGCAGAATTTTGAAACTCATTGTGGCTAGGTGTGTAGCTCATTACAACCTCTGCTTCCAGTGCTTCCGAGAAAAATGTCTGCAGTTATCAAGGAACGAATGAAAGATAAAGTACAGCTTTGAAATGGAAGTGAAACACCCTGCAGAATAATTCTGTTACGTCCAAGCTATGAGTAAGTTACACAGCTTGATGATCCATAAGGAGCCGTGCTCTGAATCAAGGAGGAATGAAAATCTTAAACTAAGAATCAGAACCACATTCATCTAGATAAAGCCTAGCTGAATATACCAAGCAGGCTAATGATAATTTTCACACATAATTTGTGCACCTAACCTTTGTTACCTAAGACTGTTTATTAATAGATATGAACGTGTAAGCCTTTTTGAAAATCTACCCTAATCTCCTAAACCACTGATCATGCTGCCAACCTGGTGGAAGTCTTTATGATTTACTGTTTACTTTCCTTCCAACTATATTAACTACCTGAAAGAAATAGGAATGTTCAGAGGAGTGAGAGTTTGGGGGAGTGCATGTAGACAGCATGCTTCAAGGCCCTACCTGGAACACTCGATTAAAACCTGCATGCTCTGGAAGAATAATCCTGCCTTAGCCTGGTGGTGCTTACACCAGTAAATGGTGAACACTGAATCTAGATGTGATAAAACAGGAGAGAAGCGGAGTACCCAAAAAGGAATTGGCAGAAACATTGCTCCCCAGCTTAACAGGTAAAAGTATCACTAACTAGCAATATCAGTATCACAGGCAAATCTGCAGGCTGTGTTTTGCAGGGGCCTTTTGGTTAGACAGAAAGTGTTCATTCACACTTGATGGTTGCCCACTTTGCTATCTGTAATTAAAACAATGGAGATTTTTCACTGGACCCTCTGGAATGTTGTACAAAGTAAGTTGAAGAATTTATTAAGATGGGATGCATCTTACTTAGCATTCCCTATGCAAACTGAAAGCTCTCCAGCCCTCACCTGTTGATCACCAGGGTGAGCAGCTCAGAAGGTGAAAGGCTGTCCACAGTAGCATGTCAGCTGGATAGGAAATACTGATCAGGCTTCCCTTCCTGCCTTAAGACCTTCTTTCAAGTGCCAGTTACTGGTCATAGTCTTTGCACATTGAAATCCCCCCTCCACACACACATGTGCTGGGTAACTCTTCGGGGAATTCAAAACCTGTCACAGAGACAACAGATCAGCTTGTGCACAAGGGAGTGCTTCGCTGGGCACCTAAAAGACTGTGGATGAATATTGACAAAGTAGGTAATACACCTGGTATTACTGCTGGCAAGGGGTCCTAATGTCATCCTTGTCGCAAGAAGTTCTGTGAATGTCAAAAAGTTTCTGGTTTTCCTATTGTGGAAGTAGAGTTCTATTTTTCTAACGATGAGTATTGGGAATATGCTGCTGAGTGGGATGGTCAAATAAACATGCTTTACCATTTTGGAGAACTCTAGAGGGACTGGGAGTTTGAATAAATAATTTTACCTCTGCAAAAAAAAAACAAAACCCCAGTAGCTTATCCAAAGATAATTGAGGCTGCTTGAACTATGCACTCTGCTGAATTATGAATCATGAGATCACAGACTCCTGCCTTTATCTGGAATGGAAATTCCCCAAGAACAGCTTTCCTTGTAGTGGCTGGGAATTTCTGAGTCAAGCTTCAGCCCAAAACTTGGGCATAAAAATAGAAGATATGGTGTGATGAAGGTGAGTGGCATTGTTTGGATCTTCAAATGCAGGTCAATTTAAATGAAGAGCCATTCACCATAGGCAAATTAATATTAACTAGCTGAGGTCATTAATTTCGTAAAGCTCTTTCTAAATAACCTGCTTCTAAATCAGCTTATTGGCTTCTCAAATTTACGGGGCATTCTTGTTAAAACCTTATTTCAGTGCAACCTTCTTGATGTTGCATTTTCTTAACTTAGCAGTATTTTCAGTTGTACCTTTCAGGATGTGTTGGCTCATAAACAATATTGATGTTTAATGAAGACTTTCTGTAAATTTTCAGAACATAATATCTCTGTCTTTTGTATAATGTTTTGTAAAAGATTTTTACTTCAGATTCTCCCTAGGAAATGGGAAGGGCAGCTGATGAATCAGTACTCTGTGCGGAAAGACTATCAGTCCAGGTTACCTTTTTGTATAGCACACCCAGCTGATCTGACTTCTTTCTGACCAGAAATTAAACAAGCTTGTGAGCCCTAGATTAATGTAGGAGCCACCCTCTCAGGGTTTACTTGGCCTCCTGTTTCATCACAAGATTGATGGTTTGTAGGGGAGAGAAGTCAAGTAGGTAAACTGTTACAGTCACTGAATCTACCCATGTTGCATTGGTATTTGAACAAAAAATCAGTGTCTCTTTCTCAATAAATGATACTTTTTCCATCTTACTCATTTGATATTTTATTTTGAGTCTGAAATAGCCTTTAGCTACAGACAGTACCAGTATGTTAAAACGTATCGTTTCTATTATTTAATTTTGTCTGTAAACAGGAAGCCATTCTAAAGTCACATAAAGATTTGTTATTGTATATGGAAAATACTCTAGTATATGGAAAAAAGACAAAAAAACCCCACATTTTGAAAACTTTTCAGCTTAATATTGCTACATGCCCTGAAGCCACTGTGAGATGTGTGGGAAGGTACTCAGCTACATTTATGCAATAGAGAATTATAAAGCTGATGGATGTAAAATTCTCTTAGAGGGATGCTTTTACCTTGAGAAAACCATATATGTCACTGGCTTGTACTTTGTCAAATAAAAGCTGGGGGGTTTTTATACTCTGCGAGCTTTAAATGGGAAATTTTGGAAGGCTGCTGTATCCACCACTTTAATGGGTTAAAACACCCAAAACCAGCATTGGCATCATCACTCTCTTCAATCCTTGTCCCAAGCAAGAGCCACATCCCTCCTCAGTCAAAATAAAGAAGCAGTAAAACAAGATGCTTCCTTTTTTTAAAACTCAGATTGTGTTGCTTTTAATTATTATTTTGTCAGTCTTCAACAATCGTCAACGTAACAAGTTTTCCCTTTTAGATTTGAGATTATATCAATATGTTTAAATTATTTCCTGTCAAACAAATGTGGTTCCTGTGGCTTCACAAGGGAAGTGGCATCTCTGTGTTCAATTGAAAAGCTAGGAAAACAAAGCTTAAGCTATTACATTTTAACAGGTAAAAGAAACATCCTCAGTCTCTACAACTTCCCTTGCTTCCTGAAACACCCAGCAGTTTACATACCTGTTAAACGTGTCAAAATTGTGTTTTACCTGCTACATCTTTAAATTTCCAAGGATCCTGCTGGGATACCTGGCAGGATCTCATGTTATGCACTAAATATGATACAGCATATTACAGAAGAAATTTGCATTGCACTTTCTCAGGGGAACTTTGCTTCTGTTCTTTTTTATTCACTTGGATCTTGAAAGGAATTCTTCACTCTGAAGTTTGAAGGCCTGTGCTTTTGTTTATTCTCTCCCAGAGCATGGATGAATGCTACAGGTACAAAACCGTTATTCTTGTGGATAAGGAGAGTGTTTAATGAGTAATCGATGCTATATGGTGGATGGTTAATGCTGGGCCATCTAATTGAAACAGATTAATATTGGGAATATGGCTTCTTAAAACCTTAGACGCAAAAGTAATGGCATGATACTGAGTGTAGTTCCTGCAAATTTAGTTCTAATTCAGCATCTCTGTCACTGTGGACATGTGCTACATTTCATCTTCTTTCATACAGATGCCTTTCTGTGTGTACTATCCTATTGTAGCATCTGTAGGCAAAGCATGGAGTTGAATACTACATAGTTCTGGTTTAGAGATGGGACTGCTACTTACTGTGTCAAACTAGCAGCTCGTGTTTTAGTGATCAGAGGAAGAATTACTCCCCTGGTATTCTGGTGGTTAGAAACAAAAAGAACTCAATAAACAAATGCACATTTAAAGAACAGTTAAATGTAAGCCTGTGTCAATGTAATAAGTACCCTAATTTACAAACACAGGAGCAGAAGAGTCACTTATACATCAGTCAAATCTGTGCTGGAACCTCAGGACTTACTCAAAGTCAAAGCTATTTTAAGTTGCTTAGTATCAGAAGTGGCTGCAGGCCACTAACTGCCAAACTGAAACTCTCAGTATTGTCTCAAATGCCCTTTTAGTCAGGCCTTATTGTTTCTTAGTCTATCAAAAGCCCTTCCAAGTTATAAAGCATTGTGGTCTTAGTTATATGCAATGAAATGCATTAAGCAGAATGAACTTGAAAAAAAGAAAATCTTAACATAGTGGCCAATAGCAAAAATAAAAATAAAGCCCTCAGTTTATTGCTAATGCTTGTAGGGGGAGACAAGACAAATTGTGTTTGTATGAAGAGGTCAAAAAACTGCACAGAATGTAGAATTCAAGAAGCCGATAGCTGTGAAAATGTGAAAGGCCATATTGACAACTGAGATCTGTCTACTTGAAACACAAAGAAACATCCCACCTTATAAAACAGCCTTAAAATGAATTAAAATTTGAAAAAGAAAAGTAGGAAAGAGGAAGGGGAACCTCTGAAGAAACCTGGCAGTTTTGATCCTGTCAGCACTTACAAGCTGACTGTAACTTTGCTGCAGGGAGTTGTCCTGTGGAAGTCGACAGAACTGCTCACACACACAGGACTGCCAGAATACTGGGGGTCAGTACCTCAATTATATTCTCAGTTTTGGTTTGCATTAAGGTTATTAAACTCTTTGATACCAAAGAACAACTTACTTGTTCCTTAAAAACTGTTGTCGTAACAAAACAATCAACGTTTATTATTATATGACTTACCTCTCTACTTCCATTTCATTTCTGCAAGATACATAGCACATACTATCTTGGCACAGTACTTGATGCTAACTGAGAATAGACTGAATAGACCTAACAGCTATTTTTAGAGTAAGATTGGGAGAAGAGAGATTACTATTAGTCATACCATAGAAGACTTAGAGAGCTGCATAGTCGTCTAGCTATGCCAACACATCCTATTAAAAAGCCACATCCACATTTTGACTATCATCTTTATAGTTGGTATACGTAGGCTAGTATTGCTTCTAACAGGCTAAGCTGCAGACTCCAAAATATTTCCTTTTTTATTCTTTTTAACAAAGGATTGACAATTTTTCAATCTGATAACATGGAGTTGAGGCAGGGAACGGAATGATCTTCCTTCCAACCAGGGACAGGAGCATTCACACTCACTCTCAAAAAAAATCCCTCAAAGCCTTGCCTAGGGCAATCCCCTAAACATTGCCTATATGCTTCCTTTCATTTCCCAGCTGAAAATCTTTTACATTTGGCTTATTTTCATCACCTGGGTCTATTTAGCTTGGCAAGAAGGGCTAGGTGTCTGACTTCTTCCTCGAAGACCCTATATATTGTGCATGAACAGGAGCCTTGTAAAGGCATTAAGCCCAAGGAAAATTTCTGGTGTTAACTGAGGTGGTATTATTCCAACGTGGCCTGGCATACCCGTGACTGAGGTAAGCCGGATAGCTCAAGTGCTAATAGCCCTTCTGCTCTTGCAGTACAGATTTCAGCACAGGGTGTCCTGAATTGTAAGTGCTTGCCTGGCCATCCCACAAAATCTCTGTGCTGCTGTGGCATTGTGGCTCCTGGTACCCAAGAGAGGTAGATTAAAGCTATTTTAGGTGTTCTCACATGTATTGTAATCTCCCTTCCTAACTACAGATGAAGCATCGCCTGAGAGGCCACTTCAGAGTGTCTCTGCAGCTTGCCAGCTCAGCTCTGTTTTATATAAATGGAAGCTCTTCAAGGTGTCAGTGGCACATTTTGCAGATGCCCTGAGTGTTCATTTAAGGAAGGTTTTGTTGGCTCATTAAAATCAAAAAGCAGAAAGAGGGAAAAAAAAAAGTAAAGCCTGGCAGTAAATTGAAAACAATGAGACATTTTCTTCAGGAAGATGGTAGCTGCAAAAAGGGAATTTTCTTTAGGTTTGGTTAGCGATAGGTGCAAGGACTTCCATTTCCAGTTTCCTACAGTCTTCTGTCTTTACATTTAATTGGTCTTGCTCAGCTCTTCCCATCTGACACTGAAAGGTATAAAAGCCATCATCAAAGATAGTGGGATGTTTGCTCTATGGCGTAGGTTATCTAGGTCGAATGAAATGGTGAATTTCTGCCTGATGACTTATCCCAGTGGGTTTTATTCCTTTTCTTTGCTGTTTTTTCTTGTCCAGAATTGTCTTCTATTTTCTAAGAAAACCCATGATTTTCCCTTTGGAGCTGTAAAACATTTATTGTGGGGACAGTGATGGAAAGTGACTCATTTAGGAAACAATAATATAAATTTCCTCAATTAACTTGTTAACAGTGGGAGAGGAACTGATGTCTCCAGTCCAAACATAACTACTTGGATTCATCTGGGCATTCACCAGTTCAGTGCAGATGTTCTGCAGTGGGATTTCAAAGCACGTCTCTCCTCCTTGCAGCAGGTCGTGCTCCTATCTGCAGAACGAGGAAGTTTTGCTGCCACTCCCAGGCATTGTGAGCCTCGGTGCTTAGAAAGAAGCCTATGATGGTTTGTTGAAAGCATCTATACAAAAACCCACTTCAAAAGATTTCACAAAAGGGGATTTAAATGCTGTTTTCTCTATAAAGGAAACACTTTTTATTTTCTAGTGATCCTTAGTGTCTGTCCATTCCTTTTCTTGCAATAGTATATTATAGTTTCTGGTAACTGATAGCGTATGTCCTGTCTCTGATTTCTAGCCTTTCTGACTATGGAAAGGAACATTTTCTTTTCATATTTTCTTCTATCCCAGAGACCCTGAAGAGGAGAGGGTATTAATTTCCAGTGCTTTAGTGTATTTCTAGTGCTAGTGAATACTTGATTCTCTAAAACGTTATTCTTAAATGAGAAGAGGAAAATACAACATGTTGATTTGGGGGTTGGGGTCAGGAAGGGGTCAGGCATAGCTCAAGTCCTGGAAAAAGAAGAGGCCCTGGCTAATGCTGCAAGCTACCATATTAACACCTTCTCAGTGGTATAGGCCTCCCTATGTATTTTTGTCTGCCTTGTAAATTAGGAGTTCCTTGGGGTAGGAAAGCTGTGTCCATCCATCTGTTTATACAAGCATTCTCATTAGTATTTTAACACTCAGCCACTCAAATGCTGCCTGATCCCTCTCTCTCCCCCTTTGGAGTGGAGCTGAGGGGGCTTGGATGGGAACACGTGCTGTTCTCAAGGTGGTGCAGCAGCTGCACTTTGTACGCTGCCTCCCAGAGCTCCTGCTAAGTACTATTTACTCTGAACCCAGTGCAGACTTATTTTTTAGGGCACAGCTGTCACTGTCATGCTATATATTCACCCAGTATACAGATCTGATCACAACAGAGCGTAGTAAGAATTCTCTGTTGTGCATTGAAAGCAACATGTGATACTTCCAGCCTGCTCACTTGCTTTAAGCTGGGGATATTGGAAGTCAAATGTCTGCCTTGTAGGAAATTTGTGAGGGCTGAAAATTCACATCTCTGAAGCAGCAAGTGTTCCTCTGCTTTTCTGAGAGAGGTGAAAGATGCTTGGCTTTTCATGATGAAGTCTGTGCTTGGGCGTGAGGCGCTAAAGAAATACTATTAAAATTAGATCTGTCAGTGGTACCCTGGCTTGGATTTTGTAAATCAATTGACAGAAACAGCTATACATTGAATCTCCGGTGAACATCTCACTGTAGCCTTAAATAAAGGCATTTGCAACACCTAGCATCTGAAAGCTATGTTGTAATTCAGAGCAAGTGAGTTAAGACTATGATAAAGATTTTCTGAAATAGTTCTGTCTAGACCTTGCCCAGAGATGTTTTAAGAAAAAAACATTGGTGGTTAAATTGAAAAATGCATATTTGGCCTAGATAGTACTATATTTCTCTACTTTTGTTAATAGAAGAGAGGCCGAGATGAGAGCAAACTAGAACTTACCGTGTAGACAGAACTGGATTTTCCGTCTAATTCCAAGGGTTAATTAACATTCACCCTTCATTTAAAAATATTTTTTAAAAACCTTTTTAAATAGAAAGCAAGCCCTAAAGATTTCACAAAGGCACAGTGATATCTTCTCTGTTTGTGATTATATTTAGTAAATTTTTAGTAGATCAGAGATGAATTTTCAAAGGAAAATACCAACAGATAAACACTTTGCATTCCATTCCTTTCTGCTGGGTCTTTAAAAATGGGAACAAGATAGTCTTGAATGTGCCTTGACACTTCAGATCTGGCTGCCCTATATCTCCATCTGTACACTGGTATTTTGTCCCCAACAATTACTGACTGTTCTCAATGTCTGCTGTAAATGCACGCTGTGGGTTCACTTGAAAATCTCACAGAGAAGCCTGTTAGCTTCTAACTAAAATAGGTATAATTTTGTACTTTGATTTGAATATTTTATACAGATTATACATCTAGACTTTAATAATGCCTTCTATGTAAAGCTCTACAGAACCAAATAATCTACATAGCATGCTCTTAGCCAGTGGGAAGAAGTAATGCTTTCCTGATACTTCTTATGGTTCTGAATTACAGATACAATAAACTAGATCCATCTTTTATATTTGCGAGTCTTACTGTCCATGAAGCTAGGATAAGCTGAATTTTAGAGGTAAAGTGACATCGGTGGAGTGCTGGCCCCTGAAATGGGAATTGGAAAGGTAGAGCTATAAGAAGAAATCCAGCCCAGAATTTGCTACCATTATGCTTAGGTGAAGAGAAGACTACAAATCCCTTTCATTTTGTTTTCAAATAAAGGAACACTGGCTGCTAAGCCATGATTGAGACCATTCCCTTACCTTTCACAGTATGGTTCTACCGTAGCTCTTTGCCTCAGAAAGGGTGTTGCAATGGCCGTAGTTAGAAATTCATATAAATCACGAATTCAAAGTTACCCAGGATGTTTGTTTGATAGATTCTTCTGATGAATATATTGTTCATTTAGGTAGTGTTTTCTACAAGTGTTAGGCAGAAAATATCCCACTAGAATAAGTGAAATCAGGTCACTAGTTATAACCATCCCCTCCCTCTAAATTTGACTCTAATTCTAGGACAGTCGTAGTTACCTGCTGTATCTTTATTTTAAGATATAAAATTTAAATTTGGGGCTGCAAAAAGCAGAAATCATAGAATCTGAGAGGGAAATCAGTATGTTACAGCTATCTTAAACTAGTCCCGGATTTAAACTTCTTTATCCTTTCTGTGGAAGCTCTGCTTCCCTGGGCTTATTTTGTTGGAAGCATTGCTGGGGAGTGGAAGGAGACATGTATGTGTTAAGTAAGAATTCCCAAATTAGGATAGACATTTGACTTTCAGTAACTGGGTTGATGTTCAAAAAGTAGTCTTTGTTCTTTATGAGCAAAAGAGGGAGTTCCCAGCATTTGGAACCAGCTGTCTGGAGACTGGAAGTATCAGCACCACACAGTTAATGTTTTGTGGCAAGAAGTTGCATGTTTCATGAGGAGGTAAAAAGTGGTGTCTTAGAAAAGAAGTGACGTGTGAAGATTATTTATGAAAAATCTTTATCAAGAAGGCTCAAACCTTGGTGTCTACCTGACTGGCAAACAGTTTATGTTAATAGAGAAAAAGCATAAATTGAGAGACTGAAGTGTCCTACTTGATGAATTCAAGTCCTACTGACTGATTTATCTAAATTTGGGGGTTGTTCACATTTTGCCTTTTCCTGACCTCTTATTTTATTGCAGATTCTGTTTCTTGACGTATTTGGGGGACTGAGCAGGAAAGAGTCTTCCAGTAACTATACAAGTACATGTGGGTATGCAAATAATCCATAATCTTTGTAGGCTTCTAGGTTCTGTGTACTTTGCACAATGCAAATGCATAGAAGCTAATGTTTGTGTAATAGGTTAGGAGAACTATGCTTGTAATATGAATCTCTAGTTTCTACTGATCTCTTTCTATGAGGGTGCGCTAGACTGCAGAAGAAAAGTCCATCACTGAAACTACTACAAAGTATTTCCCCCACCCCTCAATTCCTTAACATCAGAAAAATACATCAGGGAATGGCACTGCCATTATCAATCAACTCTACTCTGCATGAGAACATTTTATCTGTGGCTGTCCTTCTCAGAAAATATAGAACTCTCATTGCTTTTACTCTAATGGAAAAGTATAGAAAGCTGTCTCTTCCAGGCAGATCCGTTCTGGGATGTTATTTACAATGCCTAATTGCAAAGTAATCTCTATTTTTAAGTGGAGTGTCCAATTATTCAGGATGCTGTGTTCTAGCACCCTGATATTAGAGCTTGTGTTCTAGTAAACAGACAACTCCCATTGTCAGATTACACTGTTAATTAGACTGCCAGCCTCAATACTGAGCACCTTTAACAAGGTGTTAAGAAAGGGGTTTTCTTCCTTTTTTCTTCTTCGTCTCTGCCAGTGGAAGAGCACATACAAGCAGTCTAGGCAATAGTTTTGAAAGGACTTCTTTGTTTTGAGTGTGTACATACTTTTAAGTGTTTTGAGGTCATATTAGGGAAGGCAGGTTAAGGAATTTCACTTCACACTTGATGAGGAAAAGTGTTTGGATTTGTGTTGGGTTTTGGTTTTCCTTAGGAATTTAACTTCACAGTTTCAGCCTGGCTGAATTCACAGGGGAGTTTTGGCTCATAATCAGACACATCTTTCTTTTATGTTCAGTGTGCTGAAGGAACAGAGTTTTTGACTTCAGCCTTTGCTGTAGTATTTTAGATTATCCTTGGGTTTTTTTAGAAGTGAGCAATGTAAGGAAGCGAGTACCTGAAAATAAGAGCAAAGACCTATAGCTTATGTCTGTACCCTTTAAGTATTGAGTGCTGAAAGCAGAGGACAACTCTGATGTGCTCACTAAAATTTGTCTGGCTGATGGTACGTGAAGGCTCTTCTGTTTTAGTTGGAATTCCCTAATGGAGTCAAGTTTCATAAGTAGCTGTGCTGTATCAATGTCATCCAGATGCAAGCTAAGGGGGCTGGGTAAAATTGAGGTCAGGATACCGTCCATTTGGAGAAGATGCAGTTCACAAGGCATCTGGAGCTAACAAAATGTGATGCCATAGTGAACAACCAGAATTTCTGAACTGTTGTCTCAGTAGTTGGGTTTGTAGTTGAAGTTTGTGGCTTCTTATTTCTAAAAGTGCTGGTCTGTCTTTGGAATGTCAGGTCCAACAGGCTGATGAGGTCATCTTGGGTATGTAGTAATCTGTCTTGGTAATGGAGATATAGTTGTATGTGGGTAAGGTTAAGCAGAATGATTTCCTATAAAGCTCGCTATAAAAGAAGCAAAGCATGTCCAGGGCCCCTCACACACATTCATTTTTTGTCCACTCAATGTAATGAATTAATTTGGGAAAAATGGCTTTTAGGAGGAAAAATACAATAAAATCATGCAGTAGATAGCGGTTCATTAGTTTTCCACTTCTGAGTAATGTCTCTGTATACTACTCCAATATAAGCAGTGATAATTATCCCCTTGAGGAGGAGACAATATGTGGTAAGGGAACCACGACATTGGGCTTAACCTCTCAAAATGAAAGTAATGACAAGTAGATGTTGTCCTGGACCTTTGCAGAAATGTGAGTTAATGTTGAGTTTGTTTAATTTCCCTAAATTTTCTTGTTCCACTCATACAATAACAGATACAGCTAGTGTTGTATCTATTGCTGTACCTATTGCTGTATCTATTCCTCATTAAAATTCTGGGTGAGTTCTCTATAAGTGCTTTGTGTACAGAACGACTTATCCTGATATGACTTTTTTTTTTTTTTTTCCCCCCCCACACAGATCACCCCTGGCAGCAAGGCAGCACAGTCACAGATGAACCAAGGGGACCTTGTGGTAGCCATTGATGGAGTCAACACTGACAGCATGACCCACTTAGAGGCCCAGAACAAGATCAAGTCAGCCAGCCACAACTTGAGCCTCACTCTTCAGAAGTATGTTGATATAAGTTAAAGTCCTTGCATTCCTAAGGGCATCCTGTGAAACTCGTGACTAAGGGATATAAGTGTTTTATCTCTGTCTGTTAGATTTATTTGAAGTGTTCGTGGCACAGATATGAGATGGAAAGCCAAAATCTGCTCCGATTCTTGTAGAAATCAGCATGGATTCTTATAGAAATCAGTGTGGTTGATATATTGAGTGTATCTGTGTTGAATTTAGCCTATTGAATACAGTTGTAATCCCATATCCATTCAAGCTTCTGTTAAAAAATCAATCCAACGGTGATATTTCTTTTGCTTATTCCCATATGGACAACACACAGTTTTGTTTGGTTAGTTTATGAATGGCTATTCTAGAAATGACCATCATAACAAAGTGTTATGAGTGCATGGGAGGAACCTGTCATTCACAGGGTGAATAATCACAGCAGGGTGAGAATTTATGTTAATGATCTGGCACCTGTGAGTTTGAAAGTAGCCTCTCTGCATTTGACAGAATAAGAAAGGTGTAGCTTGAGCACAGGAAAGGAAATCGGTAGAACATGGAGAGGGCAGACTTTCTCACAGAGATGTGATAAAAGTTGTCTTGCCATTGAGAAAGCACAATCTTTTTACATAACAGGTCCCTTAACTTTTCCTGGTTAATGTTGCTTCCAAGGAAACTTGTTCTCAAGTCAGATAACCTTGCACAGAGATTTTCTGTAATAGTTGCATTAATATTTAAAGCTCCATAATTATACAAAGCAAAGTAACTGCTATTGTTATTGCATTGTGGAGAAGATGATAATTTTTACATAGGCTAAGCAAAGACTGGTACATAAAGCAGGTTGTAATGTGGAAGTACAATTTCTGAGAATATACCAGAAAATCTCATACATGAATGTGCAGTAGAGCTAAGCAATATCAGGAAGAGACTAACACCTAAGGAAAAAAGATCTTTAGCTGAGGTTTCCAAGACAGAGCAGGGTACTCTAAAGCAAAATGTATGGCTGAATTTCCCGCGTGGCTTTGTAACTCTCAAGTTTGTCTTTAAGTGGGTGTTCCAGATAACAGACAAAATAAGTACACGAAGTAGAAAGTTGCTAACAAAATTGCAACATATTTGTTAGTTTCTGTGAGAACACTGGGTAGACGTATATTTCCTGGAAATGCACAACATATTTCCTCGGAAAGAGTTTAAATTAAAGCTTTTCAGATTTTCAGATGTTACAGATTTTCTGTAAAAATCTTTGAGATTTTTCTCAATGAGTGTGGTCTAGCTGTTTCAATGAATGCAAGAGGGGTAGGGAGATGCATGGAATAATTTCTGCCACCTCATACGATATGCATGTGTGCCTCTAGTGTGCTTAGGCAAGGTTTTCAACCAAAATTAAAGACAGACCAGGAGCCTAATCCTAAATGTACTAAAATGGGCTTTATATCAGAAGCCAAAAAAAGAATGGTCTTCCAAAGTTGTTGAGGGAAGGTGGGGCATGTAGTTGAATTCTTATCCTATGGCCCACTCCAGCTTCTTTTTGCTCCATTCAATGAATGCTAGTGATATTATGAATATATGTTTGATATATATTTAAAAAAGATTTACATTGTTCTGGATTATTTTGTATTTCAAAGTTAAGGAAAATCCTCTCTGATAATTTTAGAACTTCTGTCTGCTTTTCTATTTGATCCTTGTGTTTCTACATTGAGAGAAAATGTTTCTTATTGTGCTTTGGCTTGTTGCACATTTGGAGTTAATTTTCCTGCATATTGGACCTGAAAAGTGGTCCAGTCGCTGCCTCTATGGCCTGGCATTTAAAACTACAAACCATCACCCTCCTTCCACACAGAGGAAGGGTTCCCAAATCTGTGACTAAGAAAACCAGGTTATTCTAATACAGATCACAGATGCAAGTCACTTAAAACAGTAATTTTAATCAAGTGTTGGCAGGGATATTTCATGTGAGTAATTGTTGTGCTTTCGTACTTGCTGACCTTTAAATTACAACACTAGCAACTCTAGTGGCCACATCATTAAAAAAAAAATTACTTACAGCATCCAGGACAGCTTATTTACTGTTTAATGATTGAAGTAATTGTTAGTTTTTCTTAAAGTATTTTCAGACTGCTCAAGCTTTATTTATTGTGGTATGCATTATTCTTTGTCCACATAATTCTAGTGGAAGTATCATTATTTATTGCTTTCTTGCTCTATCGTTTCTTTTATTTTTTTAAGGCTTGCCTTGTCTCTTGGTTCCAAAACAATAGTATGTGATTCAGATAATCAACTTACGTGGATAATGAACAGCCAAAGTAAGCAGTAATGGAGTGTTCCACAGACTGAAATATGCTTGCATAGATAATAGATGTAGATGAATTAAGATCTATCTTGAAAAGAAGAAAAATGGCATAAAGTGATATGAAATACTATTAAGCACAAATAGGTCAGACAGCTTCTTTGTTAGCAAGTGAGAACTTTCATAGATGACGCTTTTGCTCTAAACTTATACAATTCATAGAATCTCCTCTTCAGTATGACAGTTGCTTTTTGATGTGAGCTATTAGTTCGCATGGGTGACCCATTCAGCCTTACTAGAGTTATATGGGAAAAACAAATGGCAAAGACTGAAAAGTAATTATTTTTTTTTAACAGAGTGTTATTTCTTAGATGATTAGGGGCTATTCAAAAAGTTGTGGTCAGAGGCATTAAGCTGGCTTTCACTTTGCACAATTCAGTATTTATACAAGCTAAACCCTATCAGCATGTGATCTCAGCTGGCTGACGTATGCATAGGACCCTGTTAAAGACCCAGTATCACAATGTCTTGAACAAAAGGCATCTCCACAATATTTGGGAAGTTTGATTAATCTCACCTTGAAAAATCATTTTTCTTAGGCACAAATGTGTTCATTTACCCAAGTACAAAAAGATTGTGGCAGTTTTGCCACCTGCCCAAAATTTACAATGAAATATACTTTTTTCTAACAAAAATAATTTTGCAAAGACTGATTGGTGAGAAGAAGAATAGTTAACATGAAAAATATGGGAGCAGTCACTAGTGATAGTAATTTTCAACCAAATAAGAACAAAACAGGAGAAAGGCAAAATCTCCTGGGACATGGTTACCAGGAAAATGACTGTGCTAAGAGATTATTTTTACTTTTTTAGACATGGCTTGCAGCAATGAAACTGGAGTGTTCTACTGCTATGGAAAAGCAAAGCTAGTTTCCATAAAGATCATAAAGATCAGATGGGTACACTCTGTTGTCTAATTTGCATAAAAGTTTGGAAACATTGGAAATGCTTTCAAATGGAAAAGGCATATATGTGCATTAGGAAATTGACTGTTGTGATGGGAAGACTTAAGCCCTAAATGTTGGTGATCTTGGACATTTATGTGAAGTAGTCACGTCGCTCTACAGAATATGTTTCAAGGTCATGGAATGCCTTACCAGGCAGTCTGTGGCTTGGTTTCACTGTTGCAGCACTGGAAATAGAAGTGAACTGGCTTGTTTAGTCTATAAGGCAAGGGAAGAAGCAGTGGAACGTGAAATCTAGACATAAATGCCCTGAGACAGAAAGCTTTTTATTTTTCTAATGGCGCTTGGCTCTCAAGAGCGATGGCCTTTCCTTTTATTGATCCTGGCCTTGAAGGTTTCATGAGCATTGTTTATGTCCTGACAGTTCAGACAGCACTTGCTGCTACTCACTTTTATTATCCCACTTAAGTTCCCTGTGGGGTTTCTCTTCCAGAGTGGGACACTGGTTATTTTTTATTTGGCTGTCAAGGAAACCTGTACATGGTGTCAGCACTGGTGCAGGACGTCAAATTGCAAGACATCAAATGTAGCAGAAGGGAAGCATTAAGAATGCCCATTCGTACTTGCCTGCCTAAACAATGAGAGTCTGCACTTCTCTGGAAGTACAAACTTATTTTTTCTTCAAGTACCATTAATCTGCACTGTTCAAGGTACACTAACAGCTCTTCAAAGAGTGCTTAGTGCACAGTGCTGGCCTGAGTGGAATTCTCCATGTTTCAGTCATGTAGATATCCCATTATGGGTTCAAGAATTTGTGGATGTCAAGTTTTTTCCTGACAGCTTCCTTCCCTGAACTCCCTGTTAAATTTGTTCTTATCACCTCACCCATGCTATGTTTTTTCACATGAAACCACAAAATTAGGATGGAGGTCTCACCAGCTCTGCCAGAGGTTTGGTCAGGCAGCCAGAACTTGTCGTGCTACTGGCTTGAGTGAAACGCTGCATTTTCTGACTGCTCATTTTCAGTGTCTGGCTGCCTAGTTCTCCAGAGCCTGCAGTGTGCCTCCCTGTGCTGCTTTGGGGAAGTTAAAGAATGCAGACAGGCAAGTGGCAGGGAGTTGAAGTATTTGGATGATTCCTGTGATCCAGTGCTGTGGAAAGGTACGGGACCCTCCAAACCAGCTCTGCTTCCTTCAGTTTAGAAGGCAAAATACATATAGGAAGTGAATTCTCTTTTGCTGAAGAAAAGAGAGCGGCAGCGAGGGGAGAAGGAAAGAAATTTCTTTGCCACGAGGCATGATAGTATTCAGGCAAACAAGGCTGATATTCTAAAACATTAGATACTTATATAGATGCAGCTTTTTCCTTAGAAACCTACATTACTCTAGATACGGTGAGGGGGGATTGGTGCTAGTTCTGCTAGACAGTGCTATGGAAGGCTATGATCATACTCTATAATGACCTGGGTTCTGGTGGAAAAAGACATTGCTTTGCTTTTAATCTTTTTGTGACCTCCTGGAGTTTAGTTCTCAGACATTTTTCAGGATCAGTTTCTAATCAGTTACTTGAGCTACACAGCTGCCCCCAGGCATTTTAGTTCTGGGCCAGTCAAAGTTCATCTTTAGCTGGCTGGTTTTCCCACAGATACGAGGCCATAAACTTATTGTCCTACAGTATTCGGTTCACAGGTGAAAAACGAAATGCATGCAAAATCTATTTTTATTTCATACAAACAGGTTTCTTTTTTAAATTCACAGTAAATGCAATGCACGAGAGTGCAGTATTATTTGTCAACACGTTTCACTGGAGCATCCACCACATTCATTTGATCTTAACTCAAGGAATCTGATCAGCCTCCTTGGAAAGGATTCACCAAATGTACTGGCTTAGTTTTGGAAAGTGCTGTAACATGAGTGCGCCTCATTCTGCTGGCACAAACATTCCTGTGACACTCTAAGACTCCTGCCTTGGCGTCACCCTGTGCTGCTGGAGAGGAGCAGGGAAGGTGCAGACTTTCTGTGCCTGGTGTGCGTTGACACGGCCTCCACCTCCCGGGGTGTGCCAGTGATGCTACCATTCACTTCCAGACAGTCACAATTGACTGTCATTTGCTGGAAAATCGTAAGCTAAATAATCCTTCTCTCTAGTGAAAGGGAAAGTGTCAGAGGCAAAGCTATGAGAGACTTATGGTAAATATTTAATAGCTTTCCTTTTTTGTGCAGCACCAAAAGATGGCTGATCCTGCAGTATTTATTTCAGGCCTACTATAAATAAAGCACGTGGTGACAGCAAACTGCAAGCAAGGGGAATTCAGTTATTGTAAACTGCTTTCTTTTGTCTGAAGCTGTGAATAGTAACCAATTCTGTGCATGTTTTGGGTCTGCTGATGGGCACATTTTAAATCAGAACCAGATTTAGGCTGCGTTTATGCTCAGAAGAATTAGAAGAGGGTATCTATCCCAGTTTAAGAGTAAATTAAAACTATATAAACAATATTGATGAAAGCACAGTCTGAAATAGTGGTACTCAGACTATTCTGTAGAAGCATTTCCTAAAAGCATTGTAGGGGATGATTAGTAAAATCAAACAGAAAATGGAAATACGGATTTGGAATTTTTTTCCCTTCTTTGAATGATTCCGTTACATTCATTAGACTAATGATGTTTTCATTCAGGGACTGCTTATACACTAGAGGTAGAATGTGAGCCCATATGAATGTGAATTTTTTTTTTTTTAAAGGAACACTAAGCTAGTGATAATTTGCTAGTGTTCGTGTTCAGCATTGTGAATATATCTCCTGAAATCCATTCTTGGTGTGACTAAGTTTTTCCTGATTGTTCCTGCCTTTCTGACTGCAATCTTAAAACTGTGGAAACTGAATGCTCAGTACCAAATGAATGCTTCTTGGATGAGGCTGCAGCAACACTTTTACACTCAGGAGTCCCACCTGGAACTCAATAGCTAGCATAACAGCACTTAAAAGTCCAGGGAACAAGGACCACATCAAGACTCCAGTAAGGATCTCTGAACTACTGGCTGCAGAAGTGAGATGGTTATGACCATGTCAGACTGCATTAAGGATATGAATGCCTGCCGGCTATCAGAACACAGTATTTAACAACTCAGCCTTAAGTGTTGACAAAGATGTGCCATTTGCATTTGATAACATTTAACTAGAAATGATGGACTCTTATCATATTTTCAAGTACAAATATGTTCATATTGCCATAGAAATAGAGCCTGAAATTAGATGACACTTTTAAAAATCAAATAAGAGTATAAAAAGAAAAAATTAAAAAATGAAGCTCTGCCCTTTAATCCATTCCCCTGAGTTCTACAGAAATTATGTTTAAATATGCCAGTATGATTCTCAGCAGGATTTAAAGGTTAAGTTAAGAATATACTGGCTAAATAGCAGAAAGAAAGAAATTCAAAGCTGGTGCAATGTTAGATATTCCATGTGATGTTCACTGGAATAATTATGATGTAGACTGGACCAAATACTGAGATCTGTGACTATGTGGACAGTCTGTGTTGGAGCCCTCCACAATTCGCTCAGTGAGCACCTTAGTCTGTAGGTAACTGCATGTACCTGTACTCTGGAGAGGTATTAGAAAATCTACCTTTGGAAAGATAAGAAAAGCAGAGTAGCCAAATAGCTGCTTATGTGCTTTACTGAATCACAATGTGTATAAATTCAAAATGTTAGGCAGATTAGTAGAAAAAGGGGAGGAACACTAATCGTGGATGTGACATGTGACTCTAGAACTTCTGAGAGCCATCTGCCTCCAACAGCCAAGGTTTCCTCCCCAAACTTCTGATGATGCTGTGTGCTCAAAGCATTAACAAAGACATATCCTACTAGTAGATTAAGGAAGCTACCATGTATTACTGTGAGCTGAGAGGGCTGGTCCTCCCTCACTCCTTGTGAGATAGAGGTGAATCCCGCTGCATGCCCAGTTGTCTCTGTACGCAGGTATGAGAGGACAGTAGGATTTGTTAATAGACATCAGGCTAGCATTTGGACAGGGCTGTGAGTTACTGTCTTTGAGTAGTAACATTTAATGCTGTTAAAATTAATCAGCAGCTTTTTCCATGGTATCAATGTCAGTCACTGCAATAAATATAAATATATTCCTTACATGAGCAGTTTAATTGAGTGGACTGCTATTTACACTCACTGCATTTAGCGTCCTTCTTGGTTTTAGAAAAGAGCCTGGAAACTGTGGATATATGCCAAGGCTTTAAAGGGCAATGAAGTTTTAATTACAAGAAGATTCTACTTAGGGATTAGAACTGTTCTCAGAGTGCACATCACTTTTTTTCCCCCCAAATACCAGCTTAGAGGTGAGGTTGAAAATCATTGGTTTATTTGTCTGAGAAATATTCTCTGGATGAGCTAAAGATAATCTCCATGTGAATCCTTTCACATATTATATTGCACTCACCATGGAAAGGTCAAGATAGGTATCACGGGCACATCTCACCAGAGTCAATGGGCTGACACAACTTACTAAACACACATGACAGTTGTAATCTTTCAGACAGTCACTGGTTGCATTCTGCAACAAGGAAGTCAATACATTACCCAAAATGTTACAGTAGACAGGAAGGTCCCAATGTATTAGGGCTGGGACTTTTTCTTATTGATTAACATTGATGAGCTTAAGCATGGTCATGTCAAAATGTAAATTACACACTTGAAGCTCATTGGAATGGATGATATAGTATTTTTAAGAAGTGGAATGAGGAATGATTCAGTCAGGTAAAATACTAAGGCCTTACTAGATCAATCTTGTAATGCGTTATTTGTGCATGTGAGGCTCGTAGTTTCCTTTGGATCCTTTTTACTGTAGTGTTTCTTGCCCACCAGCCACTATAAAAGCTGTCAGGCCTCATTCTTTTTTCACAAAATCTTAATCATTGGTGTCCCCGTTGTTTCTTAGAAGAGCAGAGATACACCAAGGACCATTTCACCTGGCTTTCAGGTGTTGGCCACCTCTTCATGTCTGTGGCTGGTGTCTGTTGCAGCATGGCAATACTGAGCACTGGGCACAGGCTGGCCCTGTGGTGTTTCTGCATTACTGTAATGACAACTTCAAACAGTACTTGCGTACCTCAAAAGGAAACAATTTCTTTTGACAAGTCCTGGCTAACTTTCTTGACTTAGCAGTCTTAAGACGTAGAGTTATGTTTCCAGTCAAAGTCTCTCAGATACAGGCATTAATGGAAAGCTCATTGAAATGTTTTAGCTGGGAAACAGAAAAAGCAAAGGCCTAAATGAGGCAGGCTGTAGTTAAGATCTAATTATCCATGTTCACTAATTTTTCTCTCCCATATATGTCAATTAGAAATGCTCTAAAAGCCATGTGGCACACTGCAAGGTCCCATCCCAAGTAAGAGGAATTACAGGAAAATCAGCTAAGTAAATATGCTTCATTAACAGCTTCAGGAAACTAGAGAAAGTAATTTGTGGTCAGGATGCTCAAAGTATCCTGAGTTAGGCTTTTGCTTTTAGAAAATGTTGAGTGGCAAGGCAAAAAATAGATTTCATCTGCATAGTATTAGAAATCTGTTTGGATTTGGACAATACTTGAACTCCCTGGTATGAACCGAAGGCAGTTACAAAGCTTTATATTATTCTTTTGTGAATCATCATATCTTTGAAGTTTGGCTGTGATTCCCCGATTCTGGAGCTGGCTCTTTAGAGTGATGCTCTACAGCAGTCCCCAGTGCTGCTCTGAAATCTGTACCTGAATGACTTTCACCATTAAGGAAGCTGTTAAGAAGCCAAGAGTTGCAGGACTGCGGTGGAGCCTGATGATATTTCAATGGGGATAGTCTAAATCTCAACTATCTGCATGGCAGGTGAAAATTAAACAGGGGAAATCGCTATGGTTCACTTCAGATGTTTTTCAGGTAAAGAACTTATATAAATATTTGATACTTGATTCTTCAAAATTATTATTTATTATGTTTACTGGGGAGAGTTGAGTCACATCTCAAGACCAGGGGTATGGTACGCTACGTACAAGCACTGAATCTTTATTCAGTGCCTCTTCTGCTCTTTATTAATAATATCTAATTCTTTGCTGTACACTATTACAGGTTTTTTCTGCTCTTCTTAAACTAACAACTTATTTTATTATTTGTATGTTTACCTTAAATAGGTTTCCTTTTAACATCTCTCAGTAATTATAAATAATCAATATAATCATGAAATCATTAATAATAAATAGCTATGCTGAACTTAGAGATTTCAAGTGAGACACTGTATCTGAAGGTTATATACCATTAAGCTTTGATCCCTCTCTGATAATTTTGGTGGTATTTCAGCCTCTTGCTTTTGATTCTGTAACACCATTCTCTATAGCTGGCAGTCCAAATTCTGCATTTAGCCAATTTGTTATTGAGGTGAGAATAGTGGCTTCCTATTTATAATCAATACCTGTTTATGTATTTCTGAGTATTTGAAGTACTGTGGTTTTGCCTGCATTGTGCTGAAAGTACCACTTCTATTCATCTTAATGTTTCTGCTGCTATTTTAAAGCAAGCTTTGAGAGGAACATCTGACACTTTTATCTGATCAGTAATAGCCATAGAAAATGCATAAATGAAAAGTAGAAAGTAAAAAGAATGCATACCCTCCCTCTAATAGAATCCTATTTCAGCCTAGTTAAAATGTGTTTTACTTGCGAATCCTATGCTATTCAAATTGAGTTAGTATGGATAACTAGAAAAGCTGTGCCAAATCTGTGTAATGAAATCTGAAGTCAAATGTGAATTTGGATTGGGTTAACATTAAAAATTCAGGTAAGTAGCATCGTGATTATAATCTATGGATGAATGGTCTCAAGCAAAACTAGTAAAATGTCATATTTGAGCTGAAAACAAAGCAACTTAGCTCTGTGAGAAACCTGAATGATAATATAGTGATGTCAACAACATTTTGCAAGCTACAGTAGATCACTGTATAACTGAGTGATCTATTTGGTAATTCAGCATTAGAGCAAGCTCATTTTCAAATTCTTATGATCTACTTATTATTACTTAGAAACAAAGTTAAGGATTTGATATAAATGAATGTATTTTTTCAAGTGCTGATGGTAATACAGCTCTACGTACAAATTCAACCCATGACAGCATAAACAAGTTCTAAAACCCGATGAAATTTCCTGGGGATGAACCCACATTTCTTTATGGGTTACCTGAGTTTTCGGTAGTGATAGGGAGAGGAAAGGTTTGGGAATGGTTTAAAAATAGTGCAAAGACAGGAAGAAGAGGACAGCAAGGAAAAAACAAACAAACAAACAAAAAACAAACAAAAAAACCAAACAAAAACAAAACCCAACTGCCTGAAAAAAGGTGTCCATGCTCCATGGAGGTTAAGTGTAGAGCTTGCTCTGTGCGTCAGGTGAGTGCCAGGCAGGTGCTCAGCATCCACACCTAGTACTCTTTGGAGAACTGTCACACACAGAGCAGAGCTGCAGGGATACTGGCAGAGCCTCCCCATTTGCCCTTAGGAGCTGCTGGGATGGAGGAATTTTAGCATTGGTACCGAGTCAACTAAGAGGAGATGATGGAGGCATCGGGAGCCAGTTGCTCCATTCGGGAGGGAACAGGCTGGAGGGCTGAATGTCAGGCAGTTCAAGAAAGAAGGGATTTTGCATAGCAGGAGGGAGGGGAAGAGTAAAAAAGATGCAACAGGCCCTGTGCAGATGCCACAGAGGTAGAAGGGGTCAAAGAGACACCAGGAGAGTAGAATTTGCTTCTCCAACATTTTTTAATACATAGTCCTTTTCAAAAATCTCAGCTTTATGCATATTCTCTCCAGTTCCCTTCCTCTCCTTCCTTTCACAAAACTCTCCAAGGCTTCATCCCTTTTCCTTTCCCTTCTATCCCATAATCTTTGCAGCTGCCCCTGACTCAGATCCCTTCTAAGGGAAAAAGGGTATTACATACTTCCAAACAAGTTCTATTTCATAGATTTTTTTTTGGGGGGGGGGGGCGTGTAGCAGCTTCCCTTTAGGTTGGTGCCGTTTATGCATAAGAAGTTTTTGTCCCTATATTGCTGTGGGTATGAACATCACGTCTGGAAAGCATAATTGCATATCTTGCAATCTGAGTGTAGCACAATGCAGGTAAATAATTAATAAATTAGTCATCCAGCCAAATACTAATATTTGCATTCGCCATTGATACATAGAGAGGAAAACTGCTGGTGGAAATGCTTTTCAATTTTATTGCAGGCACAGATAATATCCTGAGAGAGGGAAAGTAGGTCTCGAACTAGCCCCAAAGTGATCGCAGTTATATTTGAAGTACTGTGAAACGTTCAGGATTTTGTCTTTGTGATTCTCATTGGAGTCACTAAAACTGTTTGCTGATGTCCCAGGCAGGGCTTAGAAAATTAAACCATGGTATCACAAGACTCAAGATTTTCTGTGCAAGACTTAGAAACAAGAAGACTCTTCTGTTTGGCTACTTAATTCACTGTTTAGCTGAAGATTTAACTGACACATTACTGATCTCATCACTTATTAAATGGACACCTCAAATTGATAACCATGAGTAATATTTAGTCCGTCCCTTTTATGTCTCTTCTCCCCACAACCCCGCCAAATTGTCAGGACTATTATTGCATTAAAACAGATATATGATCAGAAGCCCAGTTCTACATGATCTATTGTTTTGCATCCTGCTATGTGCTCACCCACTCCACTCCAGAACGACTCCATTTCAGTTAGGTGATAAGTAAAGTATGTAAAATGTTTTCTAAGCATTTCTAACCCTAATCTGTGTTATTACCTTTCCATGCACTTGACCCTTTTTAATTTTCTAGTGGTTGAGATATTAAGATACAATTATGAAGATGCTCAAAGAGGTATAAATAAGTGTTCATGTGTAATAAAATTAAAGGAAAAGCTTAAAAGAAAAGAAATGTTGATTTTGGCTGTCCTGAGAATTAGAAAAGAGAAGATAGACACAGACTGGTGAAGATACGAAATACAAAAAAGCCACATGAAGATGAAAAAGAGCTATTATCTGTTAGATCATGTCACCTCTCTGTAAGTACAGTACTGTGCTCCCCTGAGGATGTGGGTTAGACTAGTGCATTACAGAACTCTTTTGCAGCCCGTTCTTAGGCAGGCAGCTCCTCTTAATGCAGTTGGCTCCTAATGAACCTTTGTTGTGAGTGCAAAGATACCAGGATTGAAGTCAAGTGCTCTTCAATTAAAGATATATTTAGGTAGGTGGGAACAAGTAGAAATTTTGACAGCCATATCAGCAGCACTATGAAAATTGAACGGCTTTGCAGAACTACATCCGTCTTGGTTTTGAACTTCATTAAGAAAGAGAACGAGTATTGAGAGAGAGGGGAGGTATATCTGTGGAAAGGAGGAGAATTTTAAAAATATCAGAATGATGTATTTGGTCATCATTAAAAGTGGTTTGAGTTTTCATTTTGAAATGAGGCTTTTGTTTCCATTTTTAACTTTAAAAATGTAGAACAAGATGTCTAAAAGTCACAAATTAATTGCTGCAGAAAAACAATCTTGATGTAACATTTCAACATCAAATCTAAAATTAGCAAAGTCATTTGTGAAATTTGGACTTTGATCCTCCCATAGCCCTACTAAGCAAGTACACTCCCTGAGTGTTTGGAATAAAATAATTTTGCAATCAGTGGATTAAAATGTAAACCTGGACACACATTTGCAACAGTACCATCATCACTTGAAAAGCAAACTTGTGTTGCTGCAGGATTTGATTCATCTAGCAAAAGAGGGAGGAAAAAAAATGTCCTGAACTTGCAGATGTTTTTTCCTGAGGAGTAATGTCTCTTATGTAAATAATCACTTTATTCTGTAAGTGCATACACTTTCATTCCACAAATTGACTTCACCTCTTCTGCCCTTTTCTCTGGTGCAAGCCTCTGCTAAATCTAGCAAGCCTCATCATTCTGTTTTTAAATATCAAAGCTATAAACATCCAGGACAGAGTTATGTAGGAACCTCATTTTTTTAAAGTAACATCTTGAAACCTCAAAGTCAGTATGAGATAAAAATCTTGGTTGGATAACACTGTGAATGACAGATGTAGTTTATCAGTAACATGGAAGGAATACAGCTTTTTAACGTCATCTTCTGTGGTCAGGTAATGAGGGAGGAAAACCAGACATACAATAAACAATAGAAGTGATGGAATACTCTGGTAAATAAATGCCTTTGCTGCAATACAAATATTTTCAGTTACGCATCAAACATGCAGTATGTGGTTGTTTGCCATGTGTCTGTATGGGACCAACAACGTTTACGGTGCTGAGCAACTTTGGCACTAAAATTCATAGTCAGTGAGCAGAGCAGAGGGGACACTTGGTGTCTGCTCTGCCCGGCTGTGGTCCTGAGTATGCCTAGGTCCCCCCACGTAACTTCACAGAAAGAACTGGGGGTACCCAGAAATGGAAGGAGGATCAGAATCTCCCCCTAAATCTTTGTCTGTTCATAAATTGTCACCGTCAATTTTCAGCAACTCTGACTGTGTTCTGGGCTGCAGCTGATTTTTTTTTTCTTTCTCTTTTTTGCTGTCTTTCATGATACATGTGCATGTCTCATAAATATGATTTATTGTTTCTTTTTTTAAGCTAAAATGGTTGGAGGAAGGGTACAGCACTCACTCCTTAGGGAGGATCAGTTAGTAATTCGTCTGAGGAAAGTTTGTTCTAGGCAGTTAGCGATTAGCTCTTGTTCTTAGAACTTGAAGGTATATATTTCTCAGATAATTATGTCTTAGGGAGTATATTGTGATATATTGCAACTGTGAATATCAACGTTAGTGCCTTTTACAATTTTCTAGCCTCTTGTTTCAGGAATGCTTTGTCAGTGAATTTCACACGTTAATTACCTATTGTTTAACAAAATGCCAGTTTCCATTGTCTCCTCAAACTATGTTCATTTTCGTAGTATCTCGTTGTGAGGTAGGCACCTATTACATCGTCTTTGTTTTCAGCTCTCAAAGTAGCATAATTTCCGTATCTTCTATAAGGAAATCTTCCAGTTCCTGGAAGGATTACTCCTTTTCCCTAGGTTTTTTTGTTTGTTTACTCCTGCTTATGGACATATTTTATGTGTGGCAGCTAGAGCTAAATACACAGCTCAACGTGAAGCTAGGTATTAATGCAGGGATTGCCACTATGGATGAGCCCAGTTTTTGTCTAGCTTAGCTTTCTGTCTCTGATAGATGCCACTGGTAAGTATTTCAGAGGAAAGTGCAGCACAGCCCTCAGTAAGGAAATAATGAACCTAACACAGAAGATCTTCCACTATCAGTCTTTTAAGTTGTGCCATGAAAAATGAGAATCTGTATGGCTACTTATTTTTACCCAATCTAAAGCAGCTGTTGGGGTTTTTGTTGTAAGTATAAATACCTAATCCTTTCTGATATCCTGCTATTCTCATAGTCTCAATGATGTCTTGTAGCAATGAGTTTCACCTCAGGTTAATCAAGTACTCTAGGAAAAAATGTTTGCCTTTATCAATTTTATATATGTTGTCTTTTCAATTTCACTTGATGTCCAGGAACATAGCTTTATTTCCCTTTTCCTACCATTCATTATTTTCTAAGCCTCTGTAATGTCTTCCCTTATTCATCTCCTGTCTAAAGCAAACAATTCTGAATGTCTCAGTCACTTCTACTTGATTTGTGTGCTTTTAAGTCTTTTTATTTCATTTTTGTACCTGTCCTGATTTTGAAATGTACTTTTTCAAGATGAGAATTCTGGGCATAATCCTGGTCTGTAGGTTGGCAATAGGATATTACTTGAATAATTCTGATTCTTTTGACTATTTTTACATTTTTCATTTCATTTTCTCTGGTGATCCCATGTGTACTGGGAAGATTTCAGGGGGATGTTCAGCACTATGCAGGTTTGCCCATCACCTTCCACAAATACATCTTCACTTACCTGAGCATTCTAGAGTGCTTCAGTTAGCATTTGGCACTGTCCTTTCTTTGTTATGTTCCAATGAAAGGGCAAACTGTGTTTTGAAAGCATTTTAGTGGCATTTATTTTTGGTTTTTAGATGATCATGTATGCATATTTGTCAAATACAGGAGAAAGGCAGGCATTTGGAGTGGAGTGTGGTTAATTCAGTAGTGATCTGCTCCTTTTGAAACTAAATTGTCTGAAATGAAGCCCATGTTTCTTCCTGCAGAGAGGTTTAAATTATGGCAGTTGCTATACAATTTAAGCTATTAAATAATCATCTTTTGAGGAGTTGATCTTTAGATGCCTCAGTACCAAAGTTTAGTCTCTGCATTTTAAGACACTTTCTAAGTCCCTTTTTCCGGAGTGCTGCCCAAACCTGAATTTATCTAGTTGTGGCTGATTGTCATCTATGAAAATACAGTTTGTCCCAAGGTACTGGAAAATGGATGATCTCCCAAGTCAGAGATTGCTTCCGTAACTGGCGGCTTTTCATCATTCAGAAAAACTATATCAAACTTTTTCTCACATTTAAGACCTTTGTAAATGAGGATGTAGAATAAGCATGATGATCACTAGAAAAAGTCTAGGCTATGCTTAGCTTTCACTCCTGATGAAGCAGCATTTTTGCATGAAATTAGAGCTGAAAAATAGGAGTCCAGATTGCTAATCTTTTTGTCTTTTTTTGGGGGGGTCCTCAGATCTAAACGTCCAGTGCCAGTTTCAACCACAGCACCCAGAATTGACTCTCCCAGGGCTGTAATTCCCCACCAGAAGGTATGTGACACATTTCTCCTCAGCCAAAGTTAATACCATTTGTCTCTACTGGGGTGAAGGCAAATACCTACTACAGGAAATAGCTTTTGCTCACCCCAGATAAGTAAACATTGAATGAATGCACAGGCAGCAAAACTGACACAATGCAATGTATTAGGGATCTGTATTTTGCTGATTTCTGATTAGCAGAACCAAAGCATCCAGCTATCCTCCGACGTGATCTAGTCTAACCCATCCTGAGCAGTTTGTTTTCATCTAGGCTGCAAGAGGCTACCAAAGCTTCTCAAAATATACATTTGCTTTTGTAGATTCTTGGGGAAAAATCATTAAACTGTGCCTCAGTGTATCCAAATCCTGACTACAACTGAAAAGACACTGATTTGGAAAGAGGGCATTTGGGCATTTGAAAGCTTGCATCACATTGCATTCTTGTCACATTATTCAAAAGACATGAGAATAAAAAATAAAGAGGATAAGTCGATTTAATGAATAACAGCAAGTGGCAGAGGAAATGGATGGCTTGGTTTCTGTTGTCAAAGCTCATCATCTTCCATAAAATAAATGTTCATATTGGAATAAACAGCATTCACTGACTGTACCTGGCAACTCATCATCTGTATGTTTGGAGGCACTGAGGAGGAAGGATACCTGAAAGATGGTATATAACCTTAGGCTCAATCACTGGGTAGGACATTTGTATTGTTGATGCATTTAATTAGATAAATGGAGAAGACATAAAATCTCAATTGCTGCAACTTTACCCCTTCTGTGAGTGCCAGGTTGATCCCTAGCATGTAGTATAAATAAGAAACACTGAAGACAGGGAATTAGGTGATGTTCTACTGGTTTTGGCAGTTCTGACTTCCATAGATCAATTTTAAGTAATTTTTATAAACACCGTGCTTTCCAAATTCAGAGCTCAGAAGGTAACATCATCCCTGTAACCGCTGCAAATATGTTCAAACTACCAGAAGAAAATGCACTTGGGGAGAATAATTTGATTCAGTTTTATTTTGACAAATTCGAAATGAACCTGTCTGGCCATTTTTCAATTGAGACAGAAATAATGTTATTTTGCTCCAGATCTTTTAAACTTTTTGGCAGGGGAAGATGAAATTAAGAATTTATCTTGCTCAGAGTTGTTTCTGCTTATAACATGATTTTATAAAAGTTATCTTGGAGAAAGTTATTGGAAGAGTCACCAAACAGTACTGTGAATTTCCTAGAATAAAAACAATGGATCATTGTTTTAGTTAGACTGGTGTTTGACTGCACCAGCAAAGCAATAGGGACAGGAAGGGGGAGAGCGTACTTATTTTCCCTCAAGAACTACACAGAATGCTGTTAGTTTTCAAGGCAGCAAGCAGACATGTCTCTTCAGAGTTACTCACCAACACAAGACTGACAACTATCTTTTGGGACCCTCAATAGCACCTGTGCAGGTATGACAAATTTGCCGACTTCCACCACAGGCATGTAAAAGCTTTTATACATCAGATTTTCATGACTTTGTATTAGGTGCATTTCTTCCCTGGCAAGTGTCAATTTTAAAATTACTGCCATAGGTATTCAAAGCTGTTTACCACACAAACCATTTTTCTCCCTTAACGATCTACCCTATAGAAAAGTTAACTCCACGCACTGTAGTTTTTGGGGTTTTTTTAAAGGTCCTAAAAGTGCCTTTGGCATGAAAGCTATAAAGTCACTTTACATTTCCTATTTTAACCCTTCAGAGAGAGATGAGGATCAAAGGACGCAACCCTTTTTCAGGAGCATGTTGTCTCACACTTGAGCACCCTGTGCATTGGTGCTTGGGAAAGGTTCATAGGAGCTGTTGGAGGCAGCCTATTCTGAATGGGCTACAGGCAGTACTTGCAGCTGGAAAAGAGATTTACTGGGACCTTTCTGGAGGAAAAGGTTGGCATCTAGGAGAAGGTATTGTAGGAAACAGGGTATCTAGCAGTATTCAGAAAGGTCTTCTTAGGTGTAGGGTCTTTGGCCCGGGGGAAGAGGTAGCAGTAGAGTGCTGGAGTGGGGGGCCCTTTGCAGGTCAAGAGGAGTGATGCTTGTGTCACTAGTATACACTAGTAGGCAACAGTAATTTTTAACTGAAGAAAACTTCTTCTCTGAGGGTGGTTTGGAAGGGAATGAAAGCATTGAACCATTGGAGAAGTCTCAAAATCTGGAATAAAAAGTCTTTACTGATATAAACAGTGGTATGGGGATGTTGCAATAAGGTATGATACAGTAAATATACTTTAAAAATCAAGGTTTCTTTCCTTGTCCCTTTATTATTTCTAGTAACAGTATCACTGTAGAAATGAAGAATTCCGTGGCACATAGGCAGAAGCTGTCACCTCCGCATCACTGCTTGACAGCATTTAGAGTCTGATGGTTCACATGAAATTAATTTGATTGCATTTCAAAAAAACAGCAAAAAGCTACATTACGAGACTGTCACGACAGTGTTGTCCTCAAACATTGAGAGGAGTTTTTCTCACCTTTTTCTGAGTCAAGGTTAAGGCATGGCAGTGTTAGCTAAAAATCTGCATGTGCAAGTTCAGTGTCTAGTTTAAACCATAAATTCTCTTGTATGTTATTGCTGATCTGATCGCAGCTTCCACTAATTTTCAAGCATGTATTTCTTCTTTGACTGCTATGGTCATGGTTTTTTGTGTTTTAGCATACATTCTTTTACAAAGATGTAAGGAAGGTATAAAAACCCTGGAGTTCTTCACCATGATAGAAATTTTTCTACATGCCACAAGTAACATACATTCTCTCCTTACTTTCTTGAGCTGATCAATGTTATGGATGATACAGGTTCTGCAACCATAAGTATGGCGTCAACTGAGCTGTAGGGCTATTATTGGAAATAAAAGTTTGACTGATTTAGTCAAATCTTTTTGATTTAGTCAAAAGATTTAGTCGAGTCTTTTGCACAGGTGTGGCATAGCTGGAAGAAAGGGCATAGCTAATGCTGAAAGCATTCAAATAACAAGAAGAGTAAGCATGAGTCCAAGGATTGAAACTAAGCCATCATCAGTCAGTGAGGTCCTGCAGCTTTTCAGGGGTGGCACAACACAGGTGAAGATTCAGCTCAGTGCAGTTCAAAATGTTCAAGCTGACGCTTTAAGGCTAAGCATAGCTTTAACATTTGTCCCTTTGCATAAATGTATTCAGACAGCCTCTTTCATTTTAATAATATGACTATGTGTTGTCCTGTTTATGAAACAGTACTGAACACACTTATTTCAGAGTCCCAGTGAGGATCTCGTAATGTTCATGATTTGTTTCCTGCCAAATTTGGGAACCTATGTGGCTAAGAGAAAATAGATGAAGAAATGATTGACTTTTTAAGTAAAGCATAGGATGGAAGAGCTGGCTGAGCCAAAAGCTATTTGTTGGATGTCTTTGAGCAGAGTCATTTAATGCCATGGTGCCTCCATTTCCTTCATTCTAGAAAAAGTTTAAAGCAACAGCTGCTTCTTGAGCATGTTGGGAGGTGAAATTCATTGGTATAGTGTTAAAATTGTTCTCCCAGAAGAGCAAAAGGTGAATAAAGACTGTATGGTGGTCACAGCTGTAGATAAATAGAACGTGGACTGTCAAAGGAAGACGACCTGAAAAACTGGTGTTGTGTCTTCTGATATAAATTTGTTTCTCACTTCTCTGATACATAAGGAGCATTTGCCTTTCAGAGAAGTTGAATATTTATAAAGAAAAGAATAATAATATTTCAGAATGGAAATTGAGCTAATTCATAGCTTCCTTCTATTCCCAAATGTTTGAGACTCCTCTACGTTTATCAGTTTTAAGCTCATTCACTGACATTACACTGGGAAATTAAAATGCAGTTTTCTCCTTGTAGTAAGGGATTGCTGCAGGATCACAGCATCTTTCTCGAGGGAAGAAGCCCATTGCTCAGTGTCAGAGCCTCCTCTTCTGGTCGGCTGAAGGGTAGCATCAGGCTTGCAGAGTTGAAACGCTAGGTTGCTTTTCCAGCCACAGAGACTGAACAGAGTGGGATGAGAGAGATGGGAAACAGGGGAACGTTTGTTACTGTTGGCTGCATTTCATCTGATGTAATGCTAAAAGCCGTGCTGCTGCTCAGTATTAGAAATTTGACCTTCACATTCAGAAATGGTTTCAAAAATGCTGCATTTATCTGGTTTTGCCACTGAACTGGAGAAAAAAAAATTCTAAAATATCCTACCGGGGTAAACTGAATGAGAGATTCTTTGTCAATCACAAAAAGAAAGAGCTAAATAAGCTGATTATTGGGCAGTAATTCTTTAGAAGTTATACAGCTGCTCTCTTAGACACTGCCTGTTTCATCCCTTTCCCCCCAAATGCAGGGAAAACAACTGCCTTAAAACTACCACGAATAGTAACTCAAAATGGAGAATGCTAACCTGGCACTGCTGGGTTCCTAGGAGTTCTAGTGTGGAGTTATAGCATGCTGCCATTCCAGCTAGAAATTCTTTGAGGAGTGAAACCAAAACTCTATTCATGTCATAAAGGTGAGCAAAATCATCAACTGTCATTTTTATGGCAGTCCTATAATTTGCCCTTTGCCTACTGTTAGTGTCCAGTAACACCAAAACTATTAAAATGCATTAGGATTAAGGAAATATCTGGCATTTCTCTCATTAGCAGTTGAAACTGGTACTTTATAATCAGATCTCCTTGCATGTCCTTTTATTATGGGGTTTAGAAAGGAAACCCACAGTTCACTTAGATAAAAGCCACAGAGTTTTCAGGGTAACAAACAAATATAACTCTGGCACATCCTTTTTCTTCTCGATTACCTTTTTTTTAATATTTGCTTTGTCCCTCTCTGCTAGCATGTAAAACTCATTTGCACAAGTGGTGACTTAATTTATGAACATGGCCTTGTGCATTTGTGCCTCGTTTACAACACATTTTTAGAGAGAATCCCTGTTTTCTGTTTGTTTAACTTGGAAGCTTGCAGTAGGCCACTTAAAGGTCAGTTTTTTGCCATTTTCTATGTCAGGGTATAATGACTGAAATATGTAATTCAAATGTATTTCTTTAAAAAGGCATAGTCTGAAAAATGCTTTTAGGATTATCCGTTTCTACAGCCTCAGGCAGCTATTAATGCCAGCTAAAATCTCTTCCTGTTTATTATTAAGAAAAATGTTCTCAGTTCACTTTATCTGCCTTACATTTTTGATTCAAAACATCTTAAATGTATTCAATGTTATGATTAATTATATCTTTAGACCTGTAGGGTTTTTTTGCAATTAATTTTAATTAATCAGGCCATATCATCTTGATTTTTCAAATGTAATCTTCTTAAACTTAAATATGCAATATAGAAAAATCCAAGAGGAGAATATAAAATATTTATCTTTCTAGTGAACCTTAGTATCAAAATCAGTAAATGACATTAATGATAACTAATACTACCAAAAGTAGAGAATCAGAGGCCAAATTATTCTCAGGCCTGTGTTTCATGGGAGGCTATGGGGAAGATGCGTGTAGGATGTTAAAGATGGCAACTGAAGCAGTGCCAGGCAAAATGTCACTGCAGGCCACCACCTGCTCTTGTACTGGCTTTCACTGAGGGCAGATTGTGGGCTCCATCCCTTCTTCAGGAGGAGGTCCCCTGCCTGTCCCTGTGCCCCAGAGCTGGACTGCAGCATGCTGCCAGCATTACTGGTGGGCCTCTTAACTGTGAGCATCGCGGCATCTGGGTACCCATTATGGCTGCAGCATATCTCGGTCCAGAGGGAGAGGTTGAAGTGATCCTTCTGTAGCAAAAGCAATGTAGCCCAAGTCAGGCTGGAGCCAGAAGCTTCTGAGATAAACTACAAATTGATATTATGGCTCTAGAGAAATCTGTAAATTGCCAAGCATTCAAATAGTTTGTTGAGTACCTCAGCTATAGATTTTTTGTATCCAAAGCACATAATTACAGACAAACAAAACTGAAGAATAAAACAGCTTTCAAAACTATATAATTCATTATTTTAAGACATGTGCTGATGAGTTCCAGCACTTAGGATGCTAGGTTCAAAAGGCAAACATGAAAGAAATGTTAAAAATAATCCATATTAGAATCTTGCTATTCGTGTTCCGGTCACTGAGCCTTTAGAAGTTAAAGAATAAGAAAGCTGAGAGTAAAGTTATAAAATGCCTTCCTGAAAGTGAAGTTTGTATTCCTCTTTGATAAAATTGTCCATACTGCAGGTAGGCAGACTTCCAAAAAGTATAGAGCTGTGGTCACTACACGCTGCCAGTGCAGAAAGGAAACGAGGCAGTTTAACCCTAAGGGTGCCCTGTGCTTCCCACGAAGTGCCGAGTACCTGCCAGTCCTAGGGATTTAGATGGTGTTACACCAGAATGAGCTTGAAGCAGTGATAGGGTGTTTGAGGCAACACGAGCACAGAAGTTTTACATGCAACTTCCTCAGAACTCATGTGACAACGTAGTTCCTGCATTGTGTTGCTGAAAAAGCAGTATTTTTCTTTTTTGATATTACCTTTTATTTTGGTTTCACTGAGCTGCATTAATAGCAAGTCGTTTATGAAACTGAAGCATAGCACTGCGTTTTTCCAGGGTGAGGTTTTGGTAGAATGTTTCTAATTTGAGCACCAGCACAGACTTCTATTGGTATAGCTATTGTAGGAGAGATTCCTGTGACTTGGACTAAGACAATACATCCTGCTGTCCTAGTTAGGAATATTGTCTGGGCCATGACTGTAGGATCATACACTCATCATCTACATACTCCTGCACACATTCCTTCAAGGGGAAATTATGCAGAAATGAACAGAATAGAAGCATCCTCTCTGTTGAGCAGTACCTGTTCTTGAGTCCTGTTGGTCTATCTGCTAACCATGCTGCATGGCCTAATTAGCATGAACCAGAGCCTATGAAAGCAATGCAACGTGTGGGCTTCAATAACTTGAAGCGTACTCATGGAAAATAGAATGGTGTGGTTTAGAATCATTATGTTTTTATAATAATGGCATTGACTTTTATGTTTGTGTATTATCTCAAATGATTCTGACCTCAAGACTTTTTTTTAAGATTTCTTAATTATCCTAGAAATTACTGGACAATGTTGTCTTTATAGAAAATTATTGCTATGAGGTTGACTAGCAGCAAATGCTCTTTTAATGTTAAGCTTTATTTGTTGATTTCAACTAAAACCCAGTAAAAAAATGCCTGAGTATGTTTTGCTTCCCTTATTTTGAAACAATGCATTTCTTTGTTGAAAATCTTCCCTGAAAGGTTGGATGCTTTGGCCCCAATCTATTTACTGCAAGTTTATCAATATGTTTAGAAAGCAGTAATTGCAGATATGTTATTTTTGCATGTGTTCTATGATTGCTCTTTTCTTTTTTTCTTTTCTTGGCCTGCATGTTTGCTACTACAGGAACCTGCTTGGGAAATCAATGGCAACAGAACAACCTTCAGTCCTCTAACTAACACGGCGACTGGGCCTATGGGTAGTATTTTAGCAACCAATGGAACGTTTTCAGGCTACCTCAACAAGCAAGAGATCAGCTTTTCAAATAGCTCTTCCTACTTAAAGACTACCACAGTTAGATCTTCCATGTCCTCTCAGTCTGTGACTCCTGACATTTCACCTGCAAAGAGTAATCTAGGTTCAAAACTAAGCCCTGTATTGGCTGATGGCAATAGCCCTTTACACCAGCTGAGCCCTGCAAGGCAGTATAACAACCCTATTGGCCTTTACTCAGCAGAGACTCTAAGGGAAATGGCTGAGATGCATAAATTAAGTCTCAACCGAAGGGCTTCGGAAGGTGGACTTCCTAGAGGGTAGGTAACACGGTAAAATATTTAATATTTCGATAAGTAATGAATTTGCTGAAAAATGAATGTAATAGTACCTACCCTATTGTGCATTTGTCTGGCAATCATGATTAAGGTCTGGAACAGTCATTACATTTTCCAGTACCCCCCAAAACATATACACAGTACCATTACAGAATAACTCTTGGTCTTTGGTATCTGAATTGCAATATGGATTGGCAATAGTCACCACAGCATGAGGAGGAACACTATGACTGAAGTAGCTCTTAATCATCTCAGGGTTCTGGCATTTAGTGATTTAAACGGATGCATGTAGTCTCATAGAACCGAGTATCACTTTCAGCCATTATAGAAGCTGCTATAAAACAGATCTGATCTTTGGTACTTTCCTAAAGAGAAATTGCTTTGTGCAGCAAATCTGACATGCTAGTCTACTGGAGCATCCCGCTATAATTCCTGCCTTAATATGTATTGGCTTTCCTATGCAAAGTGAGTCAAAATTGCAATATTTTGAATCCTCTGGTTTGAACATTGTCAGTCTCACATCTGTTAGCTTTGCTCTTAACTTGTATGTAACAAGGAATGATCTCTAGATACTACCCAGATAGTTTGATCCCATGCTGTCAAGGTTTTCAGTGTTACTGTATTGCAGATCAACTGTTTTATTAGTAGGTTCTTAAAGCGAGGAGCTTGGACTACAACACATGAGAAAAGGCAATGAAAAACAGGTTTTCCTAATTTTTCTGCCTTCGTGTATTAACTTGCAAACAAATCTCTAAGCTTTTGTGTTTATTTAAAATGAAGATAAATTTCTTGTTATGAATATGGGAAAAAGTGTACTTTCAACACTAGGGACTTGTCTATATGAGGAAAACTAGAAAACTGAGACAATCCACTCGAGGTCTGATAGCAAATGCATATTTTTCAAGTACTTCATATCCCATTGCAGACGCTCTTTGCAAGGGTAAAACTAAGGGGTTTTAAGCTGTAGCAAAGTAAGGATATTTTATCCTTAAAAAAGAGCATATATACATGTTCTAGATGATTCAAACGGTTTAGATGATTCATTATAACTCTCTTGAGCACTCAGCATTAACAATCCTAATTAATTAACTTATCTGAAAAAATTCTATCCTCCCTTCCCATACTGGATAATTAGGAAAGGCAATTAGTGTTTAAAAGAAAATAGTTTCAGTTAGTAAGCAAGATCAGCAAAATAAACCTCAGAATGCTTCTCTCTTAATTTCCAGTTTTCTTGAGGAAAACTAATCCTTGTCTTATTTCAATATGCAGGGTTTTCTTGGGGTATATCTCACTATCTTTCTCCCACTATCTTTACAACCCTCCTTAACATCTGCAAGGGTGAGGGTGAAGGGGCTGTGTTTTGGATAGCTCAGCATTCTGACTATTTCTTTGTTATCAAAATTACAACACAGCTGCATCCATCACTCACCGGTCAATGTGAACCATTCTGTTGATTCCAGAGGGCATTGCGATAGGACTACATAATCTGACAGTGATTGTTGGGGTGCAAAAAAGGTGGACCTGCAGAAAACACTTCACCATCTTCACTCTGCTGCTTTTCCATGTTTTATGTCTCCTTTATATGTACACGTTAGTGCACACCTGTGGAAGTGCATTGAATTACAGAGCAAGGTTCTACCTTAGAACAACCATCTGAGATTTATTCTTTTCTAGTTTGAACAAAATTTTAGGAAATTGCTGACTATCTACCTATAATATCTGTAGCATTGATGAACAAATAAGAAAATTTATGAGAAATCATCTAAATGTTCTGTTAAAAAATTCAGCCTTTATCCTACAGCCCAGGAACAATCTGAAAAGATGAAAGAGCCCAGAGCTATTAAGTACATGTGTCTTTTCAGGTAATTCCTCTGAGACTTAGAGAATTGTACAACTTTGTTTACATGCAGAGAAAATTCAGAGTTCAATAATCCTGTCATTCCCACTCCCACTTGAGTGTTATCCATGAAATGAGAGGCATCTTTCCTGCTACTCTGTGGAGAGTAACATGGAACCTGTAGCTACCTTGGGACTTGGTATCATCCATGATAGTCTTGATCCCATTGTGGATATATGGGAAAGAGTGCACAAGGAAAGCACTGGGAGCTCTGCAAAATCAGCTCCGGACTTTGTGGACATTCTTATCATGTAGTACAACACAAGATGCTGCATGAAGATTGTGAAATTACGATGCTCCAAAACTGTGAATTTATTATACATTTATGAACATGCACTTAGCAGTATAGTAAAAGCTACAAGAAAATTCAGGTTTGGGGGTTGATCTTAAGGTATATTTCATATGTCAATTTGGTGTCCTTTTCACCAAATCATTTTAACTTAATTGTGTGAATTGCTGTTAGAGGTTTAGTTAAACCCTTTGGAAAATCCTAACAGAAAGCTAAAATCCATTTTGAGATTATTTCCTTGATCTGTGAAGAATAACAAAGCATTGGTTTCTCTGATAGACTTTTACATTAAAGCTTTATCACCCTGGCCCAGGGTGAAAAATAGAGGTGGCCTGTTAAGAGTGTGGAACTTCATGTGCTGAAAGCTCTGGAAAGGGGAGTATTAATAAATACGAAGAGTGAGTCATAGCTTGTAACATGTGGTTCTTTTTCATTCCAGTGTAAGTTATTTTTCACATTGTAGGTCAAGGGCAGTAAATACCTGTCCCACAAGTACGTGCCAGGTGGCTTGGGTTACTGGCTTCTTACTGTGTGACCTCTGTGAGCAGCAAGTTGGGTGTTTCATACGCGTCCGTATTTAGAGTCAAGCTAAAACAACGTGTGGCCCTGAACCGGAGAGAATTTCCTCATCACATACTAAACATAAGGAGAAGTAAAGCTTTACTCTTTTTGGAGGAAGCTACAGTAGCCTTTTCACATCTAAAAAATCTTTACTGAGACATGTGGCTGTTGAGCTGTTCTTAGTGTGTGCACATAATGATTTTTATCTTGGAACATATTTTTATATGCAAACAAGTGATTCCTCTAATTAAGGTGTATTTTAGGGACAGTAGTTCTGCCTTTAAAATATTATTTTATATGTAAGGCAGAGGCCTGGATTAGAAGATTAAAGCAGGCCTCAGAGTCCATTTCAGAAAATGATACTATTACACTACGTTTCGTTGTAAATGAGTGCCCAGCTGTCCTGCACATACCTAAAATGGATATAGGATCACTGATGTGCTTACAGGCTACAGCTTGTTCCTAATATATCTCTACCGGTTCCTGTAACAGACTGATATATTTGGCTTAATGTAGGGTTTATAAAGTTCGAAGAATATTCTCGAATCCAAGAGTCCGAAGAACAGTAACTGCAGAAGGTGATCTGTGATTTGCTTTTCCATGGAAATGCAGAAGTGCAAAGCCTTTACTGCAGCTTTGGCTCATTAGATGTTTTTGATCACGAAAAAGGCAGCTGGATGAGCCAATGCAAAAGGACTGGATGTAAAAAGAAGCAGTAATATCAAAGATTCTGCAAGGCAAAAGCAGGAGACAAATCCACTTTGAATGTCACTCTAACAGTATAACATTGCTGTCCCGTATTTCGTGTCAATCCCAGATCCAGAAATGCTACAGCAGCAAGTAGGAGGGTTCAGTGCCCAGTTCTGTCAACAGCATTCTGTGCAGCTAAATAAGAAGAAATGTTATTAACTGATCCTGGGCTCTCTTCCTTTTTATTTTGTGCAAAATACGATGAATTACTCTTCACCCAAGAATATAAGAGCAAAATATGGGTATTCTAAGCTTTGAAAAAAGTAAGTTAAAATAAATGTCATAGCCCATTACTGCTATTCGTGCAACCAACAGAAAGAGTTATTAGCAAATAATATAATATTACAGTCTGAGCACACTATCTGTCCATCGCTCCCAGCTTTGGCCCGCATAAGGCCGACGTTGAGTTTTGTATTGTGTTTCTTTGGAGTTACTGTGCAAGTCACCATCACTTCTTGTTTATGCAGCGAAGCAGGATGTAGCATGAACATATGTTTTTTCATACTGTGTACATACCAGATGGAATAAAATATCCTGATATGGATATCCAAAAAAAACACATAATGCACGGACTTGCTTCATTTCACATGCAATAAATTAGGAATGACTATTCTGAAATTAATTGGCTTACACCACTGTTGGCATAATGTAGGTACAGTCAGATTTAGGCCAATAGTTTGTTAAATACAAAGGCATTTTCCTTAGTTTTAGATTTAAAACATCTACCAATATATTCTTTGGATATTCTCCAGCATGTAAAAGACCAAAAAATCAATCTTGCAATACCAACTCTGAGGGCAGCCTGAGGAGAACAGACTTCATCCCTGAATATTTAGTATCTGAGGGAAGAATATAATCTCTACCACTCATTTGCTATTTTCAGATGAGAATATACTCTGCAAATGCTTCTTTCTTCCCTCCGCTCCCCCCCGCCATACACTTTGATAATAGTACTTTTAGGGATGCACAGCAATAAAATCATGTTCAAGGGTCAGCCAAAATGCCATGATACCCTACTAAGTCCTAGTGGATCAATTATAATCCTTACGGTTTTTCCTTTCTTAATCATGTTGGGGTTTTCAGGCATACATTTACTTTTTGTTCTTATTTGTAGATGGTCTGAAAAAAGCTTTAGTAAGCTTTTGTAAATACCTTTTGCCCTTTGCACTCTAAAAACTATTGACTTTTTCTGTTTGGTTGGTTTTGATGTTGTTTGTTCTCTTTCTCTTCTTTTAGGTCATAACCAACACCGCTGCCAAGTTAGTATCACTTCCATATAGTGCTAAGTATTTGTGTTACGCTGTATGTGTGAAGATTTGTTTTCTGGGGTAGCATGATCCCTTGTGTTCCTGCTGTGTCTGCTTGCAAGTGGAAATATTTTTTGAAAAATCTTATTGGTATGACAAGCGTCACAGGCTGCCGCTGGTGTCCAGTGGTGCTCCCTTCTAAGCACACCACATGTTCGGCATTTCTTGGTGATGTTCTAACGCTGCAAATGGAGTTAGCATCTGAGCTTGCTCAGTTCTTGTAAATGCTTTCAGATGTTTTCATCTCTATAGTCTGGGTTTAATTCCTCCTAACTCTTTAAGTACTCTTCATGCCTACAGGATTTGGGGAGCCTAATCTGAGCCTTTTTTAGTGTATTATTAGTGATGTATTTTTAGCCTCAACACTAAATTAATTTCCAAAGTCCCCCTCCACTAAAATTCAAATTTAGGTTGCTACGAGATACTGATATGGAAAAGATCTAAAAAGTAATTTACCTTAGTAAGTATATTGCCCAAACAAGAAGCAACTATTGATTTGAAAAGGATTGATCTGCTTTATTTAGGAGAGTTCACAGAGTCCTCAGCTTTGACCTTTAGTTTTCTAAGCGCAGAGGATTGTCTCTAAATTCCTGCTTCCTGTCTCTGACCTGAGTGTTGTCCAGAAATTGCTGGAGAGACTGGGTTAAATTCAGCATTAAATAAATAATTACATTAGTTAAATGTCAAATTTAAACTGATAAGAGAAGGTTGGAAGTAGTAGAATGCATGAAGTTGAAATAATACTGGAGGCATATCAGGTACACTGATCTGGCATTCTCTGTTCATTTTAATGAGGTGTGGGTGTGATTTCATGCAAACGATGTAACTCCTTTGGAGTGATGAAACTCTAGCCAATTTACATTGATAATTATTGTGTTACAATTGTCTTAGAAAGCAGAAGTCACATTATAGGGGTGTTTTTAATCTTACTTGCTTTGGGATTTATGTTTCCTGATCCTTTTCCAGCTTGGTAGAGAAATCCCATTCATTTTGCAGAGGTACTCCAGCTGTCTCTAGGGTCCTACCTCTGCCACTTCGTCCTAGAGCACAGCACCCCTTACAAGCACTAATATCTTCTGTTTACCTCCAGAGTTATAAAGAAAACTCTGCAGTTGAAAATCTGTACCCTTTTCTCTTATTTTTATGGGAATCCTGTTAACTTCAGTGAAAGTCTTGCCTTGGTATGTGTAATGTGACTAAAACCTCTTGGAAGAAGTCACTGAAACTGTTTAAATACCACAAGTGAAAGCCTAAATCACTACTGCTGCTACCGTTAGGGAAGTTTAGGCTCTTCTAAGATTACTAGCTTTTATTTTTGTAATTGATTCTGGAAACCAATTGCTTTGAACTTTATTCTTTAAAAGTGGCATATTTAACCTCTGCCTTTTCATTCGCACAATCTTCTCAGATCTTGGGTTTAGAATCTCTTCAATACTTGTAACAGTGTGGGGGAAAGAGAACACTAAATTCAAGATCTCGAGGACCTGTGTGTTCATAATTATCATGTGATCGTTTAGGGTATTACAAAGAAAAGAGATACCATTGTTAAAGTAAAGCATGTGCATGCTGAAAAGTCAAGAGTATAACAGCCTGCACATCTCTGCGCATCGCCCTTCAACAGATGATGCCAGCGTAATAGTAGTATTGTCATAGTTGATGAAAAGTTACTGGAGAGAAATTTAAATGGAAAATGTCTTGCAAAAAGATGATTCTCACTTTTTGAATGCATAATGTAGCTTCCCGGTTCCCTCCCTGAAAATGTTGATGTGTCTGTAAGGTTGTGGCTGTAATACAGCATGCGCATATTTATGTGTCTGTTCCTTGAGCATGTGGCTGTTAATGTTCTATCAAGTATTTTGAATGATGTGTGACTGTATCTCTCTTACTGTCCATCTTCAGTCAGGGTATCCCACCAAACAAAAGGCTGAAAACACAGTGGAATCCCCTGGCTGGGTTCAGAGGTGGCACATCACCTTTGATAATCTCTGGAAAATTAAGTCAGATGGCTGCCAGCTTTACTTGATTTTCCTTTTTCCTCCACGCTGGGTTGAGGGTTCGGTTTTAACACTCACCCTCTGGGGCTAACCCACGGCAGACAGGCGCACTGTTGTTCCCTTGCCAACCAGAGAAGCTGTTGTTCAGTCACATGAAAAAAATTCAGGGAAAGACTTAATATTAGCTGATAAATTTATGGCGTAATGGTTTTAAACTGAAAAGGAAAATTGTTCCAATCAAATGGGATTACATTTTTCAGAATTTCTTTTGGTGGGGAGTTATATCCCTTTCCAGCTTCTGGGCTCAGTTCAATATGAAACCTTTGTGAAATATCCGTTATTTCCCAAAGGACAGAATTCTCAGTTTTGCCCAGTTTGGTGAGCATACAGAATCTGTACCGCTGCCATCCTCCTGCTGCTGGCAGGACAGGAACAGCAGACTAGAGATTCAGCTGATCTCCCGTAGGTAAGAGAAGAGCAGCTCCTTCAGTGACTGACAGCTGAGGTTTAGCTTGCTCATTGAAACTCCAGGCAATACTCAGTCCCAATGCTAGGACTAGCACAACGTACAGCTAGGTGCTACAAGGAAGCCAGGTGCTCTTTAGCTGAAGTCTGACATTAAACTGACTTGTTCAGTTGCAATGGGAGCTTCAGTTAACTTGCCCGTGGCTCAATTTCTAAAATAAAAATCCTTCCTCATAAATGGAGCCACTGGAAAATATGGCGGCTACTCTTCCAACTGCAGTTGTGCTGTTGGTTGCAATGTAGGATATTTTGATCTGAGACCAAGCATTTATCATGCTGTAGCAATACTTATGGCTGGCTGTACAGAGATTTTGGGAAGATTAATTTAGTCTTTGTGAGGAAAGCTTTGAAGATTAAAAGGTGCAAGTACTAAATTTCACTATGATTAATAATCCAGACAGAAAGCACTGGAAGCTTCTAAATAATTGTGGTGAGATGCCGTGAACAGACATGCACGCTCCTCTGTTGGTGCTTTTTCTCTCACTTAACTGTCACGCCTTTTTCCTTTCTCCCCCCCCCCCTTCCCTGTCGAACCTCACTCTTGCGTAACCCAGCACGGAGTTTACGGAGCGTTTCAACCCCAATGTCCTGAAGGACTCTGCCCTGTCTACACACAAACCCATTGAGGTGAAAGGCCTAGGCGGCAAGGCTACTATAATTCACGCCCAGTATAACACCCCGATCAGCATGTATTCCCAAGATGCTATCATGGATGCAATTGCAGGCCAGGCACAAGCCCAGGGTGGAGAATTTGCTAGGTAAGATTATTTCCTTGTGCGGAATGCTCTTTCTCTGCATGATACATCTAACAGTCCCGACGTGCATGACACGGCAACTCTTCCTGGACTCTTTTTTCTGGAGTATCTTACATGTGAAAAATACAAATCAATCCTAGATAGTGTTCGAAAGCACTTCATCATTTTGAAGTTAAAAGGATGGATAGCTAGAAAATGTAACATTTCTTTTTTGGTATTCTTCCTAGAACTGGTAAACCCCACGAAAATATATCCAGTGCTCTGTGTATGACATTGGATGGCTTTTCATTTATGATGACCATGCTTTGCAATAACCACTGTATTATATGCAGAACTCAGAAAGAATGCGAAAGGGGGGGTGGAATTTTTATTGATACATGAAGAATGCAAAATATTTATTTAGAACTGGCTACTGTTTTATTCTTCAGAACGGAGTGTTGTGTTGTATTATCCCTATCCCCAGTTTACATACTGTACATGTGTCTTATGCATATCCTTTGGACTATGGCAAAATCCATTGATCTCTAATAATTCTGCTTTTCCAATGCATGTTTATGGTAATCTTATCTGATAAACTTATCCATAATTTTTATGACTTAACTGAAATTACATGTGCGATGAATGTAGCCAGGTTTCTCTCTTATTGGGTATCTTTCTACCCAAAATAAAACTTCCCTTCTTTTCATGTGACCCCAAAATACAGATATAGCAACACACTTTAATATAGTTTCTTTTCAATAGGTTAGCTGCAGGCTTATTCAAAATGTAGGTGGTTTATGTATTTGCTTGTGCTCCCTTTTGCTGGCCTTTTCCCTTTTTTTTTTAATTCTTTTTTTTCCCTGCTAATTTTTTGCACCAATATTATTGTGTTGTTCATCACAACTCTCCCTAATGATGGATCCCAAACAATACCGTTAGTTGGTTTTGACCATGCGTCAGTGAATCTCCATAGGTGTAAGTAGACTCATATTTCCAATTAGCAAGGTACAATGAAAGAAGTTCATTCTATCTGTGGTCTTTATAATGGTTCACGTCTTTCATAGGCATGGATTATATGAGAAATTTTATGATATATTGGCATTTTCTACTAAATGCTGTAACATTATATAATGCAAATAGTAATGCTTAAAAATTTTACCTATTTAAATGATCAGATGATTATAAAGTTTCACTGCTGAGCACGTGGATCCTTTTCATTTTATAAACAGCACACTACAAGAATCTCAAACGCGGTTCCAATCACAGGAGCGACTCTGCTGGACTGGAAAACATCATTATCTTTTCCCACCTGTGGAAGAGATCAAAACACACAGTGTTGTGGGGAGAGGGAAATGCCCTTTCTAGAAAATCCCAGAAAGGGTGAGAGAAGTCCAAAGAGTGCAACTAGGACTGGAAGATCAGCATGCTTCCCAGGGGGGGTTAGGGATTTGTCTTAACATGTAGAATTGTGAAGTAAAGAATCTGAATAATTAGAGAGGCTTGAATCATAAACCACAAGGTGGTAACGAATTATATCAGTATATACATATATCTTGAAAAGAGCCGAATGAATGGATACATAGATAAAAAATAAAAAACAGATTTTCATGGACTGTTGGGTTGTTGCACCAGTAGCAGCAAGAGCTGTGTTAAACGCCACTAGCAAAAGCTCTAACTTTTTTTCTCATTTTGAACATGGAATCTACCTATCGCATGGGTGTTTTTGAAATGAGATGATTATTTCCATTAATACTTTTGCATCAAACAATTCTAGTGGAACATTATTCTTTGCAGACAACTCCATAACTATGTTCTCCCCTGTAATGTTGCGAAAAAAGTTTTTCTGCAAGATCTACTATATAAACTGTTGTTTAAGCTTTTCCTTCATTTTGGAATGTGACTCCTAAGCCTAACACTCCCCTGGCCCCAGAAGAAGCTAATGTTTCTATTCCGATGTGCAGTCAGGTGCGGGGGACTCTCAATCTACTGTGCTGTGAGCTACAGCCTGTTTTGTAACTCCTTTTTTTAAACTCGTAACACTTAGTGATGAAACAATTTTCTCAGTAGATTGTTTTATGACAATTAACACAGCATTTTTAATGTAGATATAAAGGCAAGGTTTGTGCTGATATAACAATGGCCTACCCATTGACTGATATTAATTCGATTAAACCTGTAACTCATTTCCTTAAGGTGTTGCTTTGACCTCTGTGACATTCTGAACTTTAATTTGCAGTGGAAACAGAGGATGTTCTTTAGTTTGCTTAGTTGATCAAGTCTGAGATAAGGTTATGCTTAATGCAGAAATATTTGTATGAGAAGTTTGTCATATAAAAGCAGACCAGATTGTGTACTGATTCATTTTGTCTCAATTTTCTGCCTATAATTTGGTCTCAGCTCTGAATTACTCTTCTTTGGGCTTTTCATTTCATGTTAGAAATAAGCCCTAAAGCCACAAGGTGCATGTAAGATGGTAAGCATACTCCGACTGCAGATCTAAAGGGCTTCTGTTCTTTTTGGCAAACAGTAGCTGGAAACACCGCTTATTTCTTTTATCAGTGATGAAGACTAGACAGGCTTAAGATAAGAATCCATTTGTCAGTGAGATCGGAATCAGGCTCATGTCACTTCGAAAATAACCCACACATACTGGATCACCATGGAAAACACAAAGGAAAGCATGTAACTTACTTATACTGCAGTTATTCAGACCTCATGCTGGAACTTAAAGGTAGAAAAATTTGAATGCCCTGACTTTGTATCTTTTCTCACTCTGTGTTGCTTTGTTTTAATTGATTTTGATATACCAAGAACCAAGAGTTGATTGCAGTAAAACCATGTGGTCAGTACATTTCAAGTACATTTCTGTCAGACCTCTTCTAAATTCCATTATGCTGTTTTAGCCAAATTCACAAGTCACGTAAGTAGACATAAATCCAACAACTTTATCAGGATTAAGATCTAATGGTTCTACTAGCAGAATCAATAATGTGATTGTACAAACTAAAGTCTCGTATACCCTCTACAATGAGCCAGCTTGGCTGGATAATTTACCAGTCTGCATGAACTGTTTGTTTGTTGGGTTGTTTTTTTTTTTTACCTCTTAGAGCTTTTTTTTAATAGTTGGAATCAGTCTAATATCCAAAGTCACAATATTTTGTTGTATGTCTACATCAGGGGTAGAACACTGCACTGTTCCTAAGTTTTTACTTATTATCTACTTAAATTAAATCTGAATAATGACTCCAGGGAGTGATTCACATGGTAAACCGTACTTTATAATGAACTCCAAGAAAAAAAAAATCACATTGCTACTTATTCAAAGAGGTTTCGCTGTCTTTAAAGCTTGTTTTAGTGTTAATAATGGATGACTTGTATGATGATGTGAAAAAGGGGGACAATTTTTATTGAATCCTACTAAAATACCTTAGGCTATAATATAAAAAACCTTCAAAAGCTCTAACCCATTTGGGAAGAATTTTTTTTCAGTAACATCAATTTAAAGTAATATGCTTAAAGATGCATGATATTTCTGCACATACACACCCAGATGGAAAAAAATTAAATTAAGAAGAGGTATAACAGAGGTATTAACATGGTTATGTGCATCTTTAGGCTGTTTGTAAGAATCAGCTGTCACATTTAGTTTTATGAAATGCTCATAATCAGTGATGCACTCTATTTTACACTTCCATGCTGAGTGGCTCATATGTCCTAGTTACTCATCTACAATATAATTATGATTTTAAAAAAAGAAAAAGTCCTGTTGCATTAAAGACAGAGTTGGAAATATCCCAATGTATTGCATTAATTTAGTTCAATCTATATGAGCATGTTTCACTCTGCTAGGGAAGGTTAATTCACCAAGCTCCATTTCCTGCCTTAATCATCTACCATAAGGATATTAATATGTCATATTAATGCCGCACATGCTACTGTGAAATTTGTGGTCCAGCCTCTAATGTTTTTTTAACTACCTTTGAGCTAATGGCATATCTATACATACACTTCTAAGCTGCTTTTTTGTATATTGGTCATAATATAAGAACAAAGCATTTCAGCTAGAGGATTTAAACAAAGGAATTTGAACTGTGACTTGCACACCACTGTTGCCACTGTAGTCCATGGTTGAAATCAGCATTACTATCTACTCAGTGGTTTATTATCCAGTCTACGACAGTCTCCAGCTGTGAAATTTGCTATCACATACAGCAGGTTTTTAAGTTTCAGCAGGATTAAAAAGTCTGGGGATATAAAGTTAACTGTTGGTCAGAACCAGGCAGTCACCTACGGCAGTAATACAGGGCAAGGTACTTCGTGCTCAGTCAGTACCAAGGCATAGGCCTGAAGTGCCTCTGGGAACTTGAAAATGGGGTCACCTTTTGGGGAACTTTTACTGGACCCTTTACAGTGACAGAACTTGTCAGCAGTAGCCGAGAGTGAGAAGTGGCAGCAGAACGGTCACAAGGGGGTTGCTGACGGACTTTTGGTATTCCAGAGTCTCTCTGTTCCATAGAAAGACTATTTCTGCCCGAAGTCAGCAGAAGGCAGAACTTGCTACTGCGCTTACTCCCCTGCCTCAGCAAGCCCTTCTGCTCTGTGTGAAGGGCCGCAAGAAGAACACTACTGCTCTTTCGCCCATCTTCCCTCTGAAGAAGATGGCACTGATTTGACCCTTGGTGCACATAGGAGCAACACTAGGGGAAGCCACTGATGGCACACCCTTCCCAAAATAACCAAGTCCACATTATGCCTTCCATACCTGCTAGAGTTCAGATATTGTAAAGGTAATGGTCTAGGAAACGAGCTAAAAAAGGAGCTGGAAAACACTGCTTCCTCCTACAGGGTATCTTCGACGCTGAGAGACTTTCTTATGTAACTTCTATGTTTTGTGGCAGAGCTTAAACTGAAGAGTCAGGTGTTTTTTCTCAGCTATGCTCCATCACACAGGTGATTGTACTGAAACATATAAAAAGAAAAATAACCGGTTTTTGTACCCTGCTGGGTCCTCAAGAAAGTGAGAAGTTTGCATATACTGGGAGTTATGAGGAATATACTCTTCTAATAAAAAAAAAAAATCTTAAAGAGATGGGGTGTTTTGGGGTCCATAACATATATAAGCACACATCTTACTTGAAGAACACATCCCATGCTGTTGTTAGGTGCAAATCCATTAAAACAGCATATATTATGCATTGCTGAAGAAGAGGAGTCTGTCAGCTGGAAAATATGGATATTTAAGGCACTACTTGGTAATATTTTTATTACAGTGTATGTTATTGCTGTAGGTAGGATATCAGACATGCTTCTTGGCTTTTTCATGATTCCTCGCGGGCTTTCAAATCACAAACCCAACTTCTCTGTAGATTTTCTCTGCACAGGGGTATCTTAGGGAACACTAACTTTGAGCCTGAACCAAGGAAGCAACTTTTATAGCAGGTGACATCTCCTGGAACTTTATAGCAGTGACTTAGTTGGACCAAATGGCCCTTAACTTTTAACAGAGCCATTTCTCAATTTTCATGAAGTTGAACGTGCTGCCTGCAAAGCTCTATATGGAATAGCATGTTAAAGCTGTTACAATAAATCACTTGCTTCAAAAATAGACCGGTGTATTTAGAGAAGTCATGGAGCCAAGTTACTCCAAGCACACATCATCCCCTCAGTGTATATTTCTGCAGCTCTGTTAATATTTAATTTTAACTGTAGGCTATGCAGAAGTTATTTTCGCAGGAAAAAAAAAAGCTATTAAGTTACTAAGTCTGTTTCTAGCTTGCATCATAAATCAAAGAGAGGTTACCTCATTTGTATTAGAGAGCTTCGTAGCTTTGACTTTAGGTGTGCAAAATTGGAAGTTTCTTCCTGGATATATCACTTTCCAAGATGATTAGAGATGCCATAAGACTCTGAGATACATTCTGCTGTTCAAGATTCCAGATACAAAATATGTGTGCAAGTCTTGAGTGCAAGTCTAGACTTCTTATGCTTCACATGTTTAGTAGACAATGAATCCGGAGTTATGGCAGCTGGAAATTTAATTTAGAGTTTGGCAAAGAATAGTCATCTCTAGAAAAAAAACTATAAAAGCCCATCACATTATTTTTACAATGAAATATGGTTTTTATTTCTAATTGCAATGTTAAAATACGCTGGCCCAAAACTGTGATAAGATGTAACATAAAACAGTATCAACATGAAGTCGTTTTTCTAAGACATAATATGGGACAAGAATGCTCAGAGAAATAAATGGTTTTGCCTGGCTTACTCTCCTTTATCACCACACATTACTTTAACGACTGTAAGCTTGTGGCTGCATTGGCTGAGGAATCATGAACAGACATTTCCAAGCAATTTCACACTCTTGAATACGCAGATCTGAATGATAACAGGTCATTTCAAAGGCAGAATGAGCCATAACATTCTTAACTCCCATAAAATTGATCTGTGTATTTTTTTTTTAAAGTGGTATTTTCAAAGCCGTGTTTTGGATTGCTGTTACTTTGGATGAGAAGCTCTAACACCAGAGAGATGTTGGGATGAAAGCTACCACGTGCTGTTTCACAACGTTTCACTTTCTGAATTGCAGTACCCTGCCTCTTAAAGATCCTCACGTAGACAGTGCCTCTCCAGTGTACCAGGCTGTGCTTAAAACTCAGAACAAGCCTGAAGATGAAACTGAAGACTGGAGTCGCCGTTCTGCCAATCTGCAGTCTAGGTCTTTCCGTATCCTTGCCCAGATGACTGGAACGGAGTACAGTAAGTCAAATAAGAAAACATCCCCCTCATCTTGATTTTAGATTCGTGTCTTTATTTCCTTACCCCAGTAATAGCAACTGATACTCAAGGAAGACTCATGTCTGAGAACCCTGGATGTAACCTAGGAAACCACAGTGTTCAATCTCACCTTATGCTTTATGATGAAAATTCCTCGATCTGCCAGGGCTCTCACCATAAAAGTCTAACAGACTATACAGTAAAAGAGCATTTGGGACCCCATAGTTCTTACTTACAAATCACATCTCTGCAGTGTAATCTTTCATTTTCCAGCAGCCTAGCAAAGGCGTCCATTCATTAGAAAAAAAGATAAACAACTTATGTTTCTTGTAACAGTCTTTTATAGAAGTGACTTCCCGAGGTGAAAAAAATTGTGGATCACCATTTGTATTGAACCTATGGTTCTCTATCAGTCAGTCCTGTTATCTAAACCTAGGTCTGCTATGAATGTCATGGGAGCTTGAACTTTGTTGCCTATGGAAATGTTTCTCTGACCGCCAGGTACTAACCTCAGAGCTTGTTTCTGATCTAGAAAGTTCAGGCACCTTTCCCATGCCAGGGGATAGGAATCTGCTGCTGCCTCTCATGCTTTCCTACAAAACAGCAGGCCCTCTGTGTGGAATCATTGCCTACAGCTGTGAAACATTGCTAATAAATGAACGAGAAACTAGTTGTAATTGCTACTTTCCTACTAACATCCTTCTTCCTAGTTCTAGGGAACTGCTCCTCTTCGTGCTGGTCTTACAAAACCCACGGCTGCAAAGTCAGCATGAATGCACCTTTAGATAGGCTTTTGATACATTTCTAAAGAACTTATAATTTCACCAGAAAGCCAATTCCTTTCCTTCTTTTTTAACTGAAACATTTTTTTGCCTGCAGTGCAAGATCCAGATGAAGAAGCCCTGAGGAGGTCAAGGTAGGCAACTCCCTGTGAAAAATACGGCTTTCTCCTTACTGATAACCAAATGATGTTTTAAAACAGCATTAATATGAATGCACATTATTATCTTTTTGTCTTAAAATATTCTAATACATTTACTTAAAAATCACTAAAATTAAAATGCTACCAGTGAGAGGCATTTGAATGAAAAGGATAACAAATCAGCATGTTGTTAGGAAAGACAGCGCAAAATTCCTGAAGTGTGTGTTCAAATCTGAAAGCTCTCTGCACATGCAACTCTTGCGTACTTTACTGGGTGTGTGAATGCAATGAGTTCCTACGGCCAAGCCCTGCGTAACTACTTGATTTTGTAACTGGATGAAAATATATAATGTTGTGATAGCACAGAAATTTGTGAGCAATTTATTTGGATGATCCTGTGATTGACATTTGATTCTCCTGAAACAATGCAGCAAAGGAGTTGTTTCCATCCATATCCAGAATCATTTACTTATGTCTTATTTGGAATAAATACAACCCAAATTTGTAGAATATGGAAGCACAGGACTGCTTTTGCTAGTGGATAAATGTATTTGTTTCATATGATCTACCAAAAACACTGAAGAAGTGTATATGTTCAGAGATATAATAAGGAATTAAAAACTTATCATCATGTTATGTTGTCCTACGCAGCCAGGAAATAGAATTATTAGAGATTCTTATGTTGAGCTTAAAAACTGCAGTTGAATCAGAGCATCCTGCATGCAAGCCTGATTTTCTGTTAGCATACTTCAAATCCCTGTATCATGTTAGCTCCTCTAAGCCGCTGGCTGGGTTTATGATGTGTTTGATACTCAATCCACTTTCTCTTTTTTTTTTTTCTTTTCCTTTTTACTGCCATGTGGCTTCTATAAAGGTTTTGAGCTTTTGATCACAGTGCAAGTTACAAATGTTGAATCAGTGAGAAAGATGTCTGTCATCTTCCCTGTGAAAATACAATAAGTATACTTCCATTTTATGTTTGCTATAAACCTTCCATTGCAGGTCACCGCAGTTCATGGCTAGGTGCCTGAACATAAGGCTTGACATTACATCCCTCACGGATTTATTTCTTCCCTCAAACATGCAAGCCTAATTCTTATTAAATGTATTGTGCATTATCCGTTTTGATGTAATAGCACACATCCAAATCCTTATTATGAAGGGATTTAAAGCGTTGTGCTGAACTTAAGTCCCCCATACACATCTGAAAGTAATACGTTGTTTTAAAGAAATAATCTTTCTAGCTGTAGTCTGTGGCTTTGGAAAATATTAGATATTGGAAACTTACCATGGTATCAGATATGTTGAAAATAATTATCTAGTAACACATCAACATATGTAAAGAGCACGTTCTGTTCAGTGTAACTTAAAGTACATGACCACATACGCTGTGCTTTGCACATTTTCTGCAGTTTTGAGGTATCACTGTGTTATCCTTTTTTTCACAAGGACAGTTATGGTTATGAGTATATTTAGGCACAGCTGTATTACCTAAAGAGGTTTAAGGGCATTCATTGGCAGTAGAGGCAGAAGGGAATATATACTAGGTAGTTACATGGGTACAGTATAATTGGCGTGAGCTCTGGTGCAAGGAACGAAATGGGTCTCCTTCCTACCTAACCAATAGTGCTTGCCCCATCTTGGTGGCTTGGTACCTACCTCAAACGTTGCACACACTCCACTGCAGATTTGGTAGCAACAGCCCTGGTTATGCACACATCCACCATAATACCATAGACCTTTTGGGCCTATTGGAATCCTTCTGTTTAATCTTTTGGCAAGGGTCTTGCCACTCTTGATTTTGTTCAGGATGGAAGGACGTATGTCAGATGCACAGAATCGGTACTTTAACTCCACTCTTCCAGCACAATAATGGAGTAGAAACTCCTCTTCAGTATCTACTCCAGACAGCCTGTACAACCACACCTTTCTCCATGCCCACAGTTTGGGATCACCTGGAAGGCTTCCTGGGCTCCCGAAAGCAAAAGGTTTCCATGGAACTGTGGAATCTGTCTTGCCAGATTCAGCGTTGCATTGCTCCCATGCTGTGCTGGCATTCTGGAAAAATCCTTCATGTTCCAAAACTTAAACTGCCAGAGATTTCACAGTGTGGGGAATTTTGGCCTTGGGGCATGCTGTGAGCGATCTCTCTCTGGTGCTTTCTCTTGCCTCTTTGTGTCAGCTCTTCAGTGTAGTCAGCAAGAACTGCATGAAATGGTGATCAGGTTTCTTCTAAACACTTGGGGGGAAAAAAAATTGGAAAAAAACCCAAAAAAACATGTAGCTTATATTTGGCAGAACTGTTTTACGTAATAGTCACTTGTAGATTGTCATGAAGTTAGAAGCAGCGTATGCTCTGAACAGAACCCATAAAGCTTGGGAATTTTCAGGTGGCAGAACGTTCCTTTCGGTTAACATTAATGAACGCATTGCAGGACTGTCCTTTGCTCATGCTACTGCTATTTTGAAGGCACACACAAGACTCTAACTTGCTATGAAAACTTTCCATTGCTGTTGTGATGATTGTTACGGAATATTTTCCGGAAAGACGGTATCCATTTCAAGCTGAACAGATGTTTCTGAATACCTTTTCCTTGAATAGAGGGGTGTATCTTTAAAGCAGTAAGGGAATTCTTAAATTTCATGTAAGACCCACTGTAGCTAGTATGCTCCAATGTAACTTGAAAAAATGCCATCAAGAAGTTTCAGCCTTTCAGCTAGGCATACTCGATATCTTTTAATTACTTAAAAGCATAAAAGATGGTTTGAGAAGTCGTACATCAAGACTGCTTTAGGAGTGTTACTTGCATGACACTGGGTTATTAGGAATGGAAGATTTAGAAATATCAGTGAATTTCTTGGCATTTACTCTGTTTATTGTTTTGCGCTTTCTTCAGCCTGAGGAGTAAACCCAGCCCAGTCTGTTCTTTTCTGTTTGGCTGGTTTCACTCTCAAGTTCTGCTGCATTAACCCAATTGTCTTGCATTTTGGGTATAAATAGTGAGGGGAAAATTACCTTGCTTGCAATGAATCAAATACAATTTGCAAATAACACTTTATTTTCCATTCTGTTTGATATACTTCTCCTTGACTGTGCTCTCATCCCACATCTTCCTCCTTCCTCTTTTTATTTATAAAAACCTGAATTTAAACTATAGAACATCTAGAAGACATTAAACCCCAAGAGGTGCTGAACATTGCTTGCAACTTGCTTGAGTGCCCCAGTCTGCAGTCAAAGGTCACTAGGGGTGTTAGCAGGAGGTGGCCAATACTTCACAGGACTGTGCTTTGAAAATTCCCTGTTATTCTGCTTTTTGACACAAACGACCAGAAATATTTATGCAAATGTCAACATTTACACTCACTTTATGTTGAGAAAAGCTATAGAAAAAAGTACTGCTGAAACCTGTGGCTGATGGTCCTTACAGGAAGGACAGCAGGATATATATAGAGGCTGACCTAGGTATTACAGAATGGAAAATATTTGCATTAATTTTGCTCTTGTATGGAGTTAACTTGCACTGACCGCTCAGTTGCGGGGGAGGGAGGGAAAAGCCGAGAGAATCTGCTGGCAGGAAAACAATGGGATTACACTGCATTTCTAGCAAAAGCAGCCCTGTAATACCAAGCACAAGTCAAAGAATATGAAGTTATATCAAGTTACTTCTCAGAAATGAACAACTGCAAAACCTTTCATACATGGTCCAAAAAGGATCAAAGCTTTCTTTGCACTGATTTGAAAGCTGAGGAAAAAATCCAAATAAATTGCCGTTGCCCTAGTTATAAGGCAGGGGAGTGGTAGCCATGGTCCCTAACCCCTTTCTTTCTCCCTCCTTTCTTTCTTCTCTGTGTCTCTCTCTCTCTCTGTCTCTGTCTTTCTCTCTCTCTTTCTTCATGCCACAGGGAAAGGTTTGAAACGGAACGTAACAGCCCACGCTTTGCCAAATTGCGCAACTGGCATCACGGCCTGTCGGCGCAAATCCTTAACGTTAAAAGTTAAAAGCCCACATTTAGCAGGCAAATACATGAGGCAGAGAATTACAGTAAAAAATTAACTGCTGTCCTGAGTTAGAGCCTAAGAGCGTCACACACACAGGAAAGACTTACTGCTAGGGCCTTTCTCTGAGTGCCTGTCTTCTGTAGATTTCTGTTGTTAGCCTGGTATCCATTCACTGTCACCAAAAGTAAAAATGATGATACAACCTTGTTCATGGGTTGTTGAGGGTTGGACTAGCTGACCTTTAAAGGTCCCTTCCAACCCAAACTACTCTATGATTCTATTCTATATGTTCTTCATTATAAAGTAGATCAGCTTTTGTCCTTCACTGTATCGAATGTAACTTCAGTATACAGGAAAACATCGCTATCGTACTCTCTTGACTTTAATTCTAGAAGAAAATGAGAGGGAAGTTATTGACAGTATTTCTTCAGGAGGAAGAGGAATGAGACTTTTACTGAGTTTTACTGCTGTAAAGATAATTAAGTAGGAGAAAGAAAGATGAAAAGAAAAACTGACTGAGCCTGGCCTAGACTTTGCTAAATGTAAAACATACTTAGTTTGCATAGTTGAATGATGCCATTTGAAATGAGATATTAGCAATGTGAAGTTATATTTCTTCAATATATTATACTGGTAGAAGTCATTTGCTGCAACCATTGCTGTAAGTTTTCTGTTGGAAACCTGAATTTCTCATTGTATGAAATCTAGAGATAGCTGTGATTGCTCAGGATCTGTGGGGAAACAACATTTTGCTAGAGGTGATTTAGGAATGAGAAGAATATATAGTACTACTGGTACACTGAAGTTTTTAAAAGCATCTTGTAAGTTTTAAGGAATATGTAAGTTTTAAGGAATATGTAAGTTTTAAGGAATATGTAAGTTTTAAGGAATATGTAAGTTTTAAGGAATATGTAAGTTTTAAGGAATATGTTGCCCATTCTGTATTGCTCTTGCTTTGACCCACATTTTTTTCTGTATATAGCAGCATGCTTTATCTGAAATAAAAGGTTTTAAAACTAAAATAATTATGTGCCTGTTTTACACAGTACTTCATTCTGTTTTAAAACAATAACTGCTTCAACTGATTATTGAAAGAAGGAGAACTTTTCTTTCCACAATAGAAAATTCGGCCAAAAAGCTTTCCCCTATTACCTATAATTCTTACTGACCTTTAAGTTATCTGAATTAGACTAAACCTGACAAAGCAATTGAAAGAACAACAAGAGAAATGAACAAATATTATATTAGGTGTGAATGAAAATAAAGCATAATTAAATGATATTATCAATAGGTCGTACTCTAACATCTACTAGCATTTCCATTTGAATACTATGCATTCTTTGGCAATAATGTATTAATTTGTGCCCATGGCAAAGGCACTTGAGACATTGCTGGTGCTTAGAATGGGATCTTTTTGTTTCAACGTTACAATAATGCTTTGCTTTTAAGCTGTGTCAGTCAAGATATGGCAAACCTATACCAAAGGCCCCCAAATATTTCTATTTTCTGTTTGAAGTACACCAAGAGCAATGTCCCCTCCCTTTCTAGTTTATGCTCTGATCATTAAATGAAACAAAAAATGCAATTAAATTAAACTGTTTGTGGTTTCCATAGAAACAGTTGATGTTAGCCCTCAACAATCTGCATTAGGAGTCCTAAGCACTGGTTGAAGCAAAAGTTTCTGGTGCTAAAACACTGGTCTCTGCAACGGAAGGCTGACTCTGTTGCAGCCCTGCCTACAGCTCTCAATAATTTTTTTTTTCATTAACTTCTATAAACTGCAAATTAGGTACCTTTATTTGGTAGCAGTAATTCTGATCAAAGAGATTAGTGCATGAGATTAGATTGAAACTCTGACACCTTTTGGTGCTTCCAAACATTTAGCATTTATATCAGCAGTCCATAAAAGAACAAAGTTCATTCACACTCCCATTGTTTTTCTGTGTTGTAGAAGGAAGGAAAAGCTACTGTTCATGGAGGATTTTGCATGAATCAACCAAATGAAGTGTTTAAAGAAAAAAAAAAATCTAGCTATCATACTTTAAAAAAAAAAAATCGTAATTTTTGAGTATTATTTAAGAGTACATGAACACTAGTTCCTTTTAAAAATGCATTTCACTTTTCTTAGATAAGTACCATAGCAATTCAGTAAGCATGCCATTTAATACACAACATTCATTTATATTTTCCTTATGGGAGCACAAACAGATTCTGATCATACCATCTTATTAGTGCCTGTGGAAAATCAGCATAACTGCATGAAATAAGAGCAACATTTTAACTCTTCCTGAATGTTGCTAAGATCAAACTTTGGTTCAGAGTGGGTGAATTTTATTTATATATAGGAAATTTTGATAGAATTTAAAATATCAATAGGCAATTAACTTTTTTTCGTAAACATCAAATGTACCTAAGTGAAAAAATCTTCCAGTTCTAATTTTCAACCAAATTAAATGGTTTTCTGAATAATTAATAATACAGTGTTTTCACTAAATAGGAATTGTGTAACCTTAATGTTTTATGAACATAATACAGATACTATTTGTTTCAAATAGTCCTAGTGCATGTACTATGATGGAAAAGAAAATGTCTAGATTATATCTCAATGTTTATACTTAATGTTATTTTTAAAAGTATTTTTTAATAATCAGAAAAGCATAGTTTGATCAGATATGAAACTAATGCAGATGTAATTGAGGAACCCCTTCCCCTTAGCTCTGCTTCAGTGGATTTAATGATAAAAATTCAGTGCATATAAACCATGTAATCAGATAGAGAAATAGTTGTAATGCTTTCTCCTGGAGGATCCAAAATAGAATCTAAACACTCTCCAAGCCTGTAGAATTTCAATTCTTTATGTAATTACAGAAGAAAAAGTAATAAAAAAAATCTTCACTAGTTGGTAACTTTTGGAACTTTTGCAATGATAAAGACCTTTTGTGAAGATGCTATCATTAATCCCTAAGGCAAGACTGTTTACTACAGCATATTTCTACTGCTTAGTCCAGTCCCTCTCAAAAAATCCCCTAAGTGATGGGCTTTGTTAATTAAACTGTCAGTCAAATTTTTCTGTCCAGTTTCTTGTTCGTATTTAGACTTAACTCTTACTCCTCAAAAATCTGCCTTTATGTTGTCATGGCGATCTTCAAGCCCAGAAAATGAATGTTACAGATCTTGCTTTATATAACTTCATAACTTTTTATATAACTTTCTTTTTATAACTTTAACTTTTTTTATATAAGTATTAAAAGGCCTTGTTTTTCCTTCCTGAGTAGGAGGCTAACTTTTTCTGTAAGGTGGAGAAGTTGGGCTGGATTTGTCGTTCTACTACATCTCGTTGCTAGAGACTGTAACAGACTTAGGCCTGATAAGAAATCATTAACAGCTTGAAGAAACCACTAGCTTTGTTCTAGCAAAAAGTCAAGTGTGGCCTGGTTATGTCCTATTTTTAATATGTCCAGGCTTATCTCGCTGTATGTTGCTTCTGATTGACCAACCCCATCCTGCAGTGTTTCTTGACCATTTGCAGAAGTCTGCTGGTTTGCCTAGGAAAATTAGTCTCAGTTAATGATAGTGAGGCTTAAAATAGGTTCCTGATTGAAGACTTGATGAGTCATGTAATCCTTTAAAATAGCACTGATGATAGGCAGGTATATCTGTCCCACATTGAATATATTTTGAACCATGACTGTTCTGCTGAGCAGAGGACAATGGTTGGTGACAATACTGTCTTCTAAATAGCCACTGTGCCAAAAATAAAGCGCAGGATGTGGATAGTGATATTAACCCCCTGCCCTTCCCAATATTGCCAGTAAAGTATAGTGTTATAAGCATTTAATGAAGATACAGCAAAGCTGATGCCAGTAGGAAATCAAAACCAAAAGGCCTTCCAGGTAAATCTGCTTGTCTGGTTATGACACAGGGAAATGCTCATTTTCTGCTGTGGTATAAGACCGTTTGATCTAAACTAACCTGTTTCCTGTAAACTGCTGCCTTGCCTTCTATTCAAATGGTCTTCTCACCTCCTACAGTGCTTAGATTGCGGCAGGAATACTGACTGCATGCAGTGTGTGCTGATGGGACGTGGCTAGAGTGTGACTTTAGGAAAGCAGGCATGAGAACTTGACCTCTCTTCCTTTCATGCATGAAGAAATTACAAAAGGAGAAAGGTTCTGTGGCTCCTTCCCTTGCCTCCCTCTTTTCACGCCTGCCTGCATGGGAAGGAGAGTAAGTTTTTGCTATGTAACAAATACAGAGGTTGCTTTCTTTTCATTGCGGTTTTTCTTTCATTATGCACAACCGTGTGGAGTATATCTTCAGTAGCAAGGAACAAGTATTTTAGGGACTACTTTATCCCTTTTGAAAAGTCCAACTCTTGTGTATCACAGAGCTGTCTGAAGCCTTCTTCAGGGGCAGAAGAGGGGGCACCAATTTTTCACTTGTGCACTCAGGTTCCCACAGGGACCAAGTTGATTTTGCAGCTGCTTTAGCAGTGTCTACCATGAGTTTCAGTGACTGGGACTATCATTACGCTACCATTACATGTATCAGAAAATACACGGATACTTGCACAAATTTTAGTTTGCAAAGTTAAAAAGATAGAATTTTGGTGTGGTACATGGTAGTACCAGATAATGAGTTTCTTTCATCAGTTAGCCTTTAATCAACAGCTTTCTGCAATATGCACAAAAATGAATTGACTAAAATTTGCTCTCAAGTACAATAACATTCTTTGTTCTACCGCTGCTTATCAAAGCCATCTGACACCACCAAGACAAGCTAAGGCACCTTGATCCCCTTCCTTCATTTGCCAGAATTTCCAATGATTAGCATCGCTGACCTGCCCAATTGCCAAAAACTTCCTATCTGTACGCTAATCAGATTACCAAAATCCTTTTGAAAGATATACCTTATTTTTCCACAACAGCCCATGAAATAAAGCAGACTTCTATAGGTAGCTTTCTCATTTAAGGAACATAACTGCAATAAAGAATGATAAGCACATCAGTTTAATATATTCTGATCCTCACTTACCTTTTAGCACCTAAAGAGTGACAAAAACGTAGGAACAGTGAATTAATTCAATTGTCGTTATGAATTCTGAGTGAAACCAGAAGGGAAAATTGATCAAATATAATGTCTTTCTTCCCCAAAATACTCCTGGAAGTTCTGTGGGAAAAATTAATTTAGAGATCATAAATTCTTTTTTTTTTTTTTCAAGCCAGTTCTCTGTAGAATCAATTGATCAAAGACGGTGACCGTAAGGTATGGTGTATCCACTTGAATGTACTCACTTAAAATTGAAAGAGTGAGGCCTCTAAATGAAAGTAGCAAACACCGTGAAGCTTTTCTCAAAATAGCTCATAGAGAAAGTAATGCATAAGCTAACAGAGCTTGTTAAAGCTTAAGATTCAATTTTGTATGTGGGTGTGTATATACTGACCTATATTTAACATCTTATCTTTACCATCTCAGTCTTCTGCATGTTCCTGTCCAGCACTTAACTTTTGCATGGGCAGAAATTAACATCACTTTCATTCCTACTATGCCACCTTTAAGATTCTCATATGCGTCCTTCTGCTGATGTAGATGGCTAACCGAGATACCAGTGCACAATGCTGCCTTTCTCCCTGACTACTCCCTTGCGCTGCCTTCAGTCCAACAAGGAAAAAGCAGTTCTTGCATGTAGCAGGCTTTCCAACAAGCATGTGTAAGCCAGAGGTCCTCAGCTGTGGTCTGTGGATCATCAGACTGACTCACAGAGCTTTGCTTAGGGTGAGCTGGAGAACTGGCTGATAGCATAGCACTGGCACTGCTTCCTTTTATTCTGCTTCTAAATTGCATTAGTGTCGGCAAAATTATGCTAAACACTAATAACTTCCTAAGAGTGCATTTCCACGTAAGCATTTGTTGTAGTTGACCCAGAATGTTATATGATTACAAATGAGAGAGAGGGAAGGTAAGAAAATCCTTAAGAGACTTCATAAAATAAAATGTAATCCACATTCTGAAAGAATGACAACATCCCTAATTCATACCGCTTAGTTATTTAGTTCAGGAACTGAATAGAGAAGACACATTAGTATATTTCAGATGCAGCTTCAAACTTAGGATAATACCACATAGAGAAAGTACGAATTTTCTTATCATCGATGTGCACAAATTAGAAAGTAGCTCTAAAAAACTACCAGCTGAAATTGAGATCTATGGGTTCTTGTTCTTCTGTCAGCTTCCCTGGAGAAAAGTGAAGTCATGATGAGAAAGAACACTTCAATAAACAGGGAATAATTTCCTGGTGTACAGTTCCTAAACTCGTTGTGCATTGGGTTTGTCTATAATGGTCACAAATACAAACTGACAGTCCTGGGCCTGTGTTCAGGTGCCTGCTGGCAGATACCTGTGCTTTACCAGCGGGGCTATAAAAAGCTAGAGGGAACCATTCAGATAAATCCAATTGCACACTTAACCCCAAGATAGGGAATAATTATCTGAAATATATCCCAGCTCAAATTGCTCCACATACTCAGAATTTTGCAGTCTTTGTTCTTATTAAAGTGATGTATTTACCAATAAGATAAATTGGAGTACATATACTTGCATGCCAAATATCACTATGTAAATCTTGGAAAAGAGTTATCTTAACTTTTGCCAACACCACTGCTGCTGTAGTTCCAGCTGCATTTATTATTTGGCTGTTAAGTATAACAGCATACTAGTAGATGCCACTAAAATGCATCCATAGGAGGTATTTACTTTGATTTTAGTGAACTGCTTTGACTGAGTGCCATACTATTTGTTGAAAATGAGTTGCTGGTTGGTTTTTTCCCACTGAATAGATGATAATGCTTTTCCTATTCTGTGGCACTGTCTGCACAAACCAGGATACCTTTTGGGAGAAATCTATTTCCCTGTTTTGGAAAGCAGACATACTGGCAGGATATATTGCAATAGTTTTGGTGTGGGCTGCTCACGTTCTTAACTACAGTGGCTGAAAAAGAGAGACTAGCTCTTCTTCTACCCCTTTTTTCTGATCCCCAGCTAAAGTTTTAACTAAACCAGCATGATAGTTGTCTTCTGTCCTCTCCAGTTAACTGCCTATGATTTCTTTGTGTGTCTTGTGGTGTCTTTGTTAAGATAACAAAAACATAGCTTGGGGGAAAAAAAAAAAAAGCCAAATGATCTCATGATCTCATGACCATGGAAAAATTCTCAGCTGCAAACACAGAAAGGTAGAAATAGTCTCACTGGATCAGAACAGGAGTTAATCTAGCTCAGTGTCCAGTCTCCAACAGTGTCCGTATCCCATGCCTTTGAGACAAAAATGTTTGGAAGGTAATAATGAAATAGCTTTCACACAACTTTACTCCCAGACACCCTATAAGAATTTTTTTAAAAATTATTTTGTGACCTCTACTTCTTAAAAGGAAATTTTACTTGTATGCAAATATGTTTATGTAAATATAAGTACATGTTAGGATGAAAGCTATTGTCAGTCTAATAAGGACAAGTCCTGCAAATCCACAATATGCTACTAGAAAAACAGGGGTTTTTTAAATTTCAATATAGACCCTAATAATCTGTAAGTCTTAATAACTACTTCCTCTTTGAAAAAAGGCCAGTATATATCTGTTGGGTTCAATATAAGACTATTGGATGATCAACACAGGAAAATATTGATAAACTGAATAGTAATATTTATTTAAAAAAAAATCCATAATCTCCTATTAAAGAGGGTGAGCTGATATTTTAAATACTCAGTTGGAATTCAGGAGAGCTTGTTTCAGTTCTTTGCCCTGCCATGGCCCTTCTTTTTGATCATGAGCAATTCTATTACGTTTTAGTTCCTCATTTGTAAAATGAGGAAAAATATTGTGTTGCTCCATGAGAATATGGAGAAAAAATTCAATTCTAGTATTCACTTATTGCTTCAGTACTGAAAGACAGAGAAGAGTTGAAAGACTGTGTGGTCTCTTGGGATTCCTGATGTTCCTTATGCCATCAGATCTTCATTACAGATTAAATGATTCTGTCTACAACATTTTAATGGAACAGAGAGGAGCTATTCAAGGGAGAGTCCAGATGTGTTATCCTCTAAGGAGAAGGTAGATGGAAGGTGGAGAAGTAGATGGAAGGTGCACAAGCTCCACATCTCAGGTCACCTGATACATGTTTGTTTGGGGATCTTTTACATTTGATTTCCAAAAATAAAATAGAATGGGAAAGTATTCTAATGTCCAATACATATAGCTCAGATTCAACAGACTTATTTATTGGAAATTCTCTGAAGTTTCTTCAGGCTCTTTTTAGGATCCAATAGCACAGACAAGCTTGGCTTGCAAATGAATTTTACATTTTGTTGCTCAAACTATTATAATTCTCGCTAGTGTGTGGGAGGAAAAGACTCTATTTCTATCACTTCATTCACTCTGTCTTTATGACCATATCATGTAGCATATTTTTATGAGAAGGAAACATTTCATAATTTCCATTGTATAATATACTGTGTATTTGGAAAGACAGTACATTGCATAAATAAATCTTGAGATATATGTACAATATTTAATAAAATCTGTGGAAGTTGCACTGTTCTCTCAGAACAGCCATTGATTAAGGCCCTTCTATCAAAAGCCATTTCAGCTGGGGACTAAAAGGGCTGCAGACAAAAAACCATTAATATTAAATCTCTCCCAGATAGCTCAAAGCTACTATCCGCTACTGTCAGTTATTTGAAGAGCCTGAGCAGCCACAGAGATACAAACTGCTCATAATATTCTGAGCCAAATTCTTTCATGTTGTGAAGGTATCGACTTCACTGAGCCTGCGCCAGGGATGGATTTGACTCAAAAGTAGAATTAATTCTGCATTTAGTTAGCAAAAAATGTTTGATTGTAAAGGCTGGAAATCCAATAGTCTGTTCCTCAAAAATATTGCCAATAAGAGATACATATGATCTTGAGCCTTGCTCACCGTTAGCCAAATGGGAATTACTCCTGTTGACTGGGAAGAGAAATAGTTCTTGGAAGCAAAACTGTGAAGAAGTATTGTGTGCCTCTAAGCTCATCTTTCCCTTTAATCTCTGCCTTTTCCTTTGCTTTATTCTGTGGAAGTATATTTACTATACTTCTCTCTCTTAACCTTCACAACTCCCCTGCCATCGTCACTCAACGTTATCCTATACTTGTATACTCATGGAAGAAGCTTTCGTGAAATCCTGACCTCAAAGTCAAGTGATGTTTTCTGCATTCTTCAGTATAGCCACAGCTAGTGGAGCAGAATAGTTTGGATCAGATTAGTAGTAACAACAGAGGCCTAGCACTGCTTCTGCCTGACCCCAGCTGCCTGCCTTTTGGTCTTGACTATAATTTCTCACAGAATATTTGGTAACACTGGAAATAAACAATGCTTTATTCTTTTCAGCCTGTGACTGTGTTTTGTAACATTCTCGCATGATTACAGCTCTTGGTATACTAACACTTCCCCCAACGCACACAGAGTTTCTAATCCTCTGCCTTATTTCATCCTGGCTTTCCTATACCCGACGTTCCAGTGAACTCACGGCTTGGTTACCATAAAGATAGTGTTTGGTTTCTCATTGCTTTAGAGTGGTGAACCAATTGATCTTATTGGGGCATTTACTTTCAAGACAGGTTCTTCCATTCTGACCATAATAACATTCTTAGACAGCCACATCTGAGGGTCACTTCAGATCTACTTCTGGGTTTGAAAATCTGGCTTCAACTCATATATTTTAGGGGTTACATTTTAGTTAGAGATTTTAAAAAATTGGTAGAGAACACCTATGCCCAAACCTTTGCTGATGTAAATTGGACTGGTTTTTATAACTTTATTGGAGCCGAGCTAAGGAAGAAGTACATGACTGTACATACATACATACGTGTACATACATAAACACAGAGAGAAATATATGAAATACTACTAATAATGTGGAAAATATTGAGAATAGCCTTCTGAACATAATGTAAGATAATGATCGGAGCCCAGCAAATCCACATAAATAAATACGTGTATTCCTTTTTTTTTTGAAGGACTTTTCAGAAAGAAGGCTCAGTTGGGTAAATGAGGACATTTGCTTTGTGTTTTGTAATTTTAGATCCCAATTAAGAAAAATGTTCTTATTTGGCATATTTCAACTTTAAATGTGCTGAAATTCCAGCACAATTCCTTAAATACGAAAGGACACAATTACCCACTAAATGGCTAAATATTGAAATTATCTCAATTACTTAATTGGATTTCAAACTTAGGAGTCTAAGGCTAAAGGATTCTATTCTTTATGAAAATACCTATGTCTTAACTTCTTACACAATTGCTTGCACTTAAACTGATCAGTTATTTTTGTAAGCGTGTCTGTGTGTTTACAGAATAATTCCCTGTCCCTGAAATTGAGGCTGACTTACTCCTCACCTCAGTGAAGGAATGATTTCACTTGTTTCTAATCCAACTTAGACTGAGAAAACTAGTACTTACTTGGGTAGGACAGAGAATTTTTAAGTGATGCCAGACATGCATAATCCATCTTGTATGAGTCTTTGTTAACCATTTAACTGCTTATCACTTCAAAGTATTAGAACCTTGAGGACTGACCAACTCTCATTATTTTTACCTCTTGGAGTTGGCATCAGAGTATGTTCTGCTGGAATATTATTGAAATTTTTTTCTAAGAGGGAACTTATTAAAGTCAAAACTATGCCTGAAATTATATACATACATATGATGTCTAATTTGTAACTGTTAATTTTCCTTCATTTTACTTTAATATTGAAATGAAGTGGTTTGCAATTGAGAAGAAGCATACAGTAATCTTGCATATTTGGTGGGTTTCACTTTGAGAGCCGAAGAGGTTTCTCACAACTATATTTATGAGCAACCACTCTAGGATGCTTTTTGCAACCAAACATTTATCCTCAACCCATCTTCATTCTCCCCGTTGGGGTTTTTTTGCCACCACTGGCAATTGCATTTACTTTATTCATACTGTATCCCCTCCTTTCACAGAGACAAGGAAAATGTTGCAGCAGCATCAGAAAACAGGTAATGTTTGCTGTGTGTGTTTGGCTTCCCTCCTACTCAGAGTTTACCTCCGTTTTCCCCATATTGTTCTTACCTCAAAAACATGAAATTGGTACGCTGTTTGAGCAGATGATGAATGTAGCGGTTTCAACTAAGTAGGTTTGTTAGGCATTTCTTTCTAATGCAGACTTCAAAAAGCTCTGTGAGGTGGGGCAGGCGGGGATCGTGTTTCTCAGAACTTATAAACCTGAAAAATAAGCAGCTTTTATCAAATGTTCTTGAAATGGAGTATTGCCAGTTTGTGATGGATTTTTAAGAACAATTTCCATTTTAAACTTTGTCTAGATTGTTCAAGATGTTTTAAAAATCTAAATAAGATTATCTTCTTGGTATTTTAAGAACGCTTACATACCAGATTCTTGCATACCTTGATTGATCCTCGATGGGTTATGAGGTTCAAAACATTGTATCTCTGTAAGTAAGTTCTTTCATTTCAAAAGTTGTTTTCTCCCAAAGAATCTCAGCACAATTTGCAGTTACACATAGAAATGTGTTGTTTTCTATTAGTTCATATACTAAAACACACAAGTACTGAAACACAGGTACTTCTTGAGTGAATCTGCCTAATTGTTTAACGGAGCAAAGAAATGCCTCTTATTAGTTTGTCATGAAAAGAATTCTCTCTCACTGCTTTCCTCTGTCTTGTTGATTCCTGCCTAAGCAATGTGCAACCACTTTTTATTTTTGTTTTTTATGACTGCTCACATTTGAAGAAAGGTTGCATAGAGTTAAAATCCAAGTGCAAGCATTATCATTACTAATGACACAAGCAACAGCAACTGGCACTTGGAACAGCAGGGAAAATTGATTTTTATTTTTAAATTAATTATGTCAAAAGAATGAAATAAAACCCTTGATTCCTGTATAACAACTGTATATAAATTAAATTGAAAAAACAAGTAACACATGTTAGCATTTCACTAGCAGTTTAATTTGTGTAAATCATCTACAGGACTATGCAGCTGCTCCACTGAAATATCTGGGTTTTATTATTATTATTTTATTTTACCAGGAACAATTTCTGATGTATGACTGGTGTTAGTGTCACACTACATTGCCTTAATCTTGCATGGTTTGTCATACCATAGCTTTTCTCCACCTCCATTATCATCACAGCTCTGCTATGTGTCTTATTTTGATAATCCTAGCAATATGGTTTCCAGATTTAATGCAAGGTACCTTTTTTAATTCTTAAAGCCCTTCCTGGTCTTAAGTGGTAATAAACTAATGAACTGTCAAGATTTGTCGTGACTTCATCTGCAATGTCATGATGATCTCCTATGGTATAAGGAATTTGGGGATAGAAAAAGAGGACACTGGATATTTACAAATATAAGTCTTTTTCCAGGGAAAGAAAAGACAGAAAAATAAAGCCTTCATTATTAAACCTAGACTTAACTTGATTTTTTCAGTTATGAGGTTCAGCACTTTTGTGGTTTTTTTTTTCTGGGTTTGGGTTTTTTTTGTTATCTGAAGGCTTTACTGCATATAAATAATAACTGCTGTCTTAAAGGGTCAAGTATTAGCATTCTAAAATGCTACTTTATTTTATATGGTAGACAGCAAGCATGTGTATCTCTGAAAACTAAAAAATCGAACAACCCTTTTTCTCTTAAACCACCAGCTGCTTCTGTGGTTGGAATTCTGTCTCTCAGTCAAATACCTGCTATTAGCTAGGAAATTGGTGACAAGATAATAAATACCTCATTTACAAATCCCATTGTAATCTTTGTTACCCAGGCCTACAGCTACTACACATGCACCACAGTATGTGACGTCAAGTATTTTGCATCCTCCTAAATCACGCACCATGGATGCCAACACTGACAATGCTAAGCCAGTGGCTTCCAAGGGGTCTGTGAGGCTTGGAACAGGTACAAGTCAGAGGGAGGCCAGTTTCGCCACTACTGGCCAGAAAGTCCCTCTTACTTCATCCAGTAATCAAAGGTACACTGTGACGTGTAACTGCATAACTGACCTGGTTTGGAGCTTTGGAATGGTTTGGTAATAACAACCTCTAACTCCTTCAGACAGAAATGCCCATTGCCTAACAGGCAGATGTCTCAGTTCTACAAATTCCAGGAACTTCTAGTTCACGTGGGTTTTACGTTTAAAGTGGCACTCCTAAGGATCTCACCTACAATATAGAGACAACAGTCATTAAGGACCTTCTGCAGAGAAACAGCAGCTGGTACTATTCACTGTATTTCTACAAACATTCCCATATTAAAATGGAAAACTCTTCCATGTTATGTCTTTCTCTAAACACCTTCTCCAGCACTTTTTTTTTTTTACAAATGCTACAATAAGAGATAATTTTTGCCTATTCATTTTTATTTTTGTTCCCTGTATTTTCAATTCTTTACAAAAGATCTGTTGGAGGATTGGAAACAAAAAGAACTTCATGCATTAAATAAAGGAGACTAAGTACTGCTTTAATGATCCACTTGATTGTTATTTGGACAGAAAGACTCAGAACTTAGGACTTTACTGAGAGAAAGAAGTGTAATCTGCACTTATTTTTTAAATGTCAGAGTGCGTTTGTTGCTGTGTTTTCTCATTATAATTGTTAACCATTATTATCCTCTTAACCTCTACTGATCTGTGTTCTTTTTCATGAGTGAAAATCAGCTGAGAAGAGATATGTGTGTTTGTTTTCATCCACGTAACTTACTCACATTGTGCATTTTATGTTTATTTGTTACCACAAATATGGAGATGTTTGAGAACATCCACTTCTTTTGATTTTCCTTAAAATGCAAAATACTGTAAAGATTAAAAGTGTACAGAATGACTGTTTAAAAAAAACCCCAAACCTCTAACATACATAATAATGAAACTGTTTTAATAGGTGATCTATTTTATAAAGCAGCATTCACATTTATCAGTTCTTAAAATTTTTCTGCACTCTTTCAGATTGAAAATCTAGAAAGGAGGCAATCTTGAGGGGAAAAAAATTATGTTATTTTATTTGAATATCTCAATAAAATTATTTAAAATTTATAGTGGTTAAGCTAAAAAAAGTCAAGTTAGTCTGAATTCTTTCTATAAAAGTGAGTAGAGAATTAGCTACCAACTGCATACATTGTATGTAACCAGATCACCTTAATTTTTAAGGTTTATATCTGCTTCATTTATATTTATTCCAATTCCTTGTTCTGTTAATTAATATATTCTACCCTGCAGGAAGGTGATCAAGCCTCTAACATTTTAATCACATAAAAAGAATTATTACACAGCATGCAAGATAAAATTTGTTTGTATTTCTTTTAAATTTTATAAGGTATTCCAGTATATTTGCATTTATTTTATTTATCTGTGTTTGTCCAGTTCAAATCTGTCTCCACACAGGTCCATGTCCACACATATTCTTTTTTCTCTTTTAAATATATATCACTGAGTATGTGTTTTGGTTAACATTTGGGAGATCGTTACAACAACTAACTTCACTGTTTTCTTCTATTCAAGGTATGAAGTCTTGATTCTTTTGAAATCTGTAGCAAATTCCCTTTCATTTCAGTGAAAATAGACAAATAGGTGAAATCCTAGTTTGTATTTGTTTTTAGGACATGCATTAAGTTCCACTTTTATGTGCAGTATAGTTTCAGTCCTTTCCTGTTTGCCGAGTCAAAGATGTCTTAAGTGCTAAATTTCGACTCGACACCTCTTAATGTGACAATTCCGGTACCCACTGTTGCCCAGAGTGGAAAAAAAGTCCTACAAGTATTAAAACTTGGTAGCAGGCTAGCCCATGATCCATAGCTGTGATGTACAATATACAGCTACTCTGATACACAGTTGATGTAACTGATACTGTGTTAGCTCAGCAGAAGAATTTACATCATAATGCAAATGCATCGAGATGGAAGAACTGATCTTAATTTCAAATGCATATTATGATGGGCAAACTTTTGCAAAACTGCTGCAAAACTTCTGGTGTAATGATTTGAAAACCAGAATTGCAAACAAGGTGAGTATTTTTAGGAGCTCACTTGTTATGTGTATAATTGCAGATGAAACTCATAAAGGAGAAAATACTGATTTTCTGCTTTTGTCGTGGGTTGCATTGAACTTTGAAATTGGTGGGCATAACAGCCACACTTCCATTTCAGCTAATCAAACAGTAAAATATTCAGCTGAACTAAAAGACACCATCATTTAGACTACTAAACCATACAAGAAAGTGGAGAAGAGGAGGAGGACAGGGGAAATGGGACACTCCCTTGCAGAGCAAGGGGTATCACGAGTTGTGAAGTACCAAGCGCTCCCTCTAGATCCTAAGGAGTACAACTTGTTGAATCAGTGCTTCTGAGAGAAGCAAAAGAAAGTATTAGATAGAACGGCTGAAAGACAGAGAAAATATTTGCACAATGGCAAATTCAGATAGGAAAAAAAGCTGAGAGAAGGAATGTTTGAGGGCTAAGGTTTGGCTGAAAAACAGTCGTGGAACTGTAAGGTTTCTTTTGTTATTTGATACTGTGCTCGGGAAAGAATATTTTGGGCATTCTTTGTATGTTGCACAAGAGAATCACCTAATTCTATCACCCTGGTAGGAGTCATTTGTAAGAATCCAGAGATGTGGCAATATACTTAAGAGTTAGGTCAGAAGAAGTAAAAATATATCTGTTATGCTCTTATACCACTGCTTGTGGACAAGACAACTATGTCATGCACAGTAATGTGCTGATTTAAAAAAAAAAAAAGAGATGTATTAGGATAACTAGTAAAGAAAATAAATCTACAGCACAATCATGGCATCAAGAAAAATGTCCCTTATGCCTGGAGGACATATGCTTATATTGTGACTGAAATTCATGCCCCAAAATAGTATAATAATCTGAAAAATCAGTTCAGTTAGTTATTTTTTAGTGGCTTATTTGTTCTGTGGATAATAATTAATAAAATCCACAGTAAAATCTGCCTAAACACAAAATCAAGCTTTTGTCTTTTCTTGTTTCTCTTCTCTCTCTCTTTATTTTTTTTTTAAAACCCCCTTTTGATTTTAAATGACCTAGTGATTTTTGTTAGGTTTATTGACAAGTGAATAATGAATGTACATATTATTATTATTTTGTTGATATTAAGTTCATTGAACCAGTCAGCAATGTGAATCTTTAAGTTCACTTAATGATTTTTTTTTTCATTTGATGTAAGAGCTAGTGCAAGACAATAAACTGAACCTCCCAAAAGATCAGTTCGTTTCTTAGCAGTGGATGGCTTTGACTACGCTACCTTGCAAAGGTGTCTAATAGATAACTGCCCCATTTGTCTATCTGTAAGAGATGAGTAATACTTTCCAAATCTGAGTGAGGCTGCAAGGCTAAAATATGTTAATGAGAGCACTGGGTGCTCTGATAGCAGGTGAGGAAAGACACTAGTAGTTCAGTAGGTTACTAAAATGGCCACAGGATACAAGACTAGATTTTTATTATTATTCATTTCAATTAATCTATCTTGCAATCAAATAAAGACAAGAGAAAAAAAATTAAACGTTCGTATTTCTCCGTTCCATGTTATCTGTGCCACAACAGCACAAGAGGGCCACAAGGATAAAAACTCATGTTCGTCACCCAAGTGGTTTGAAAAACTGGTGTAGCAAAATTTTATGCTACATCTTCCCCTTGTATTTTGCATACTGTTTTATGTGTAAAAAAGGCATCTTATTGTTTGACGGGTTGGCCAGTGTAATGTAAGGTGAGTTTAGGTCAGACATGAACTGACAATCAATGGACTCCTTTTAAACATCTTTCCACTACCTGTATTGTGCAAAACTAATTAAACCCAACACAAAACTGTGCTGACTGGATTTCTAGACTATCAGAACTTGCAGGAAACCTGCTGATTACAAGACTATGATAATATCCTTTAAATTGCTTTTCTTCATCTAATTAAAAAGTTTACTCCTAACATAAACTTCAGCTCCAGGAGTAAATATTGGGTGAAATTTATCCTAGTTCAAAGAGTTTGTGAAAGGCTCTTTGCAACTATTTAAGTACTGCATGCCACGTTTCCTACCGCTGGCTTCAGTGGGAGCAGGACTTAAGTGCTGTATAACACCTGGGATAAATTTCAGTCAAACAGGACCAAAACTGCATTACAGTCTTAACTGCACATCCGAAAAGGCCTAACAAATATCTTTTTTTCTGTGCATAATTGTGCTTTTCCCTCAGTAACACAGCCTGCTACTATGTTTGCAGTTTCAGGTTCAAACATAGTAGGTTTTATGCTCTATGTTTAAATATGCACCTTCTTAAGATGCTTCTTGTTTTATTTAATTTAACTCTAATTAGTACCCCTGTTGAGCATGTTCCGGTGTCTACCAGTTCTGCCTCTGCTCCTGCACCACATGCTTCAGCACATCAGCCTGCTACTGCTGCCCAAAACACAGCCAGTCTGATGACACCACCAGCAACCACCTCAGTAGTGCAAGAGTCTTTCTCATCCTCCTTCCAAAGGTAATGCTTCATCGCTTTGTCCTTCCGCAGATACACCCCTGTATGGCTCTGGAAATGCTGCATACGCATTCTTAACTTAAGAATGTAGTATGTAAAAGCTGTAGCCTATTTTATATGCTTTTCTATATTTCGGTGTGTTTTCTCATTTTGAAGTACGTTGTTCATGTTTGCAAAGAATTTGCAAAATGAAACTGCCCTGAAAAATAACAAAAAGTAGCTTTAAGTCTGCAATACAGTTAACATGTTCAGAAATCAAGTCTAGGGTTAAAACTAGAAATGTTTTTTCACCACTTGTAATAAAACCAAAACAACTCCTCATAATAGTTACAGTGGTTGAATGAAGGATCTTTTCATAGTGTTTCTGCAGTATGACATGAAATGGAAAATTAGAAAATGTCATTTACTCACATGATTGAGCTTACCATATTGTCGCAGATGTCAGTAGAACATGGTGGACAGTGAGCAATATGTCAATAAAACCATGCATTTGATGATTGACTTGCTCTGTAAGGTGTTAAGTCAATTAATTACTATTAGATTTATCTACTTTCTATTCTCTAATGAGATTTAGCTATAGAGCTAAAGTGAGGTTCAAGGATGTATGCATTCATAACACTTGTAGTACAGTAGGAGTTACAGTTGTATGTTAAAAGTTGTCAGTCTGAAGAAACACGTGGGATTTATACTGCTGTCACTTACATTATAGTAATTTTGGGGATAGTAAGACTGAATTCCTTTTGGTGCATATTATTCTTTTCTCTTGGTTTTTTTCCACATGAATATTCCTAAAAGATGTATATTTTAGCATGCTTTAAAAATGCAAGGAAAAACACACTTCCAGTAACGTAAACTGCTTTAAATAACTGAGACCTAAGATGTAGTCCGCCATATCTTAGATGTGTGCAAATGGAATTGGAAATGTCCTCTTGGCTCTATTTCTTGTTTAAGTTTTGCAAGTTGACTTAAATTATTTATGTATACCAACTACTTAGTTTCTCACTTTAGTCATTTTTTACCTAACCGTGACCTACTGGACTCCAGTGTTTTTAATCCAGTGCAAGAAAATCAATCATCCAGCCAGCAAAGGAGGTTTGAATAAGATATTATTCTGTAATTCAGAACTGTGCTGTAAGGCACTTTCACATGAAATAATGATACGGTTTAAGTGATTTTTATCCTTCAGTTGAAACTGTAACATGAAGAAAATGGATTACCTAATATATGCTTCAAAAATAAATGCCTCTACTAAACTAATCATGCCAATGATTTGTGTTTTAAATAGGAGACTCTCTTGTCTGGTACTGCTTGCATATTAAAAAGTTTAGCTTGAATTCAAACTCAAACATCTTCAGATCTTGCAGATAAAAACATGTCTTGTTGACAAAAGTCCTGTCCTGAAATATTGTCTTTCTTAGTTATCGATAGACTCTGGTTTGAAGATTTTCACGTAATGTGTGCATTTTGTCTTGTGTTCTGTAGGAATGTTCTTGGTTATGCTATTCTGTAAGTCTGCAGATGTATGCTACAGAAAACCTGTTCCTGGTAACTATGCAGCAGTCCTCTCGTATCTGAACTCCGACAAAGCGTGATTCTGATGTCACTATTTTTGTCCCTGTTAAATTATTTTGTACGTGCTTTCATGTGTCTTCTGCAGAGTGCTTGCAGCCCCCAGCTCTCTGTCACAGCCTAAGCCTTTCCATGGGTCCAAGAGCATGTCATTAGCAGCTTCCACTATTTCATCTGCTATCTCATCTCAGTCTAGGTATATCTGTAAAGCTCTCTTCTTTTTCTTTTAATTTGTTTTTATTCTGTATTACTCTCTCTGATTTAAGGTTTTCAGCCTCTTAAGAGATTGGCTTGGCAGAGACTATGGAAAAGCATGATGTGTTTAAAGGAATAGCCTTCTTGCTTATCTTTCACATTAAAACCAAGCTAGGAAACACCTAAGTTTTAGAATTAGCATACGTGACCAAAAGATCCTTTTGGAACAAAGGTATTTCAGTGGGTTGGTTTGTCCTGGTTTTGCCATCTTAAAATGAAAATATTTGTCTAGTGACACTGGGTGAGAATGACAGACTTTTTTTTTTTTCTTGGTGAAAACACAGGATCACAAGAATCACAGACCTTCTTTTATTATGCTTTTAATCATGACTAATGAAAGACCACAGATAGCGAAAGGTAGCATCTATCACTAGAAAGACAGAACGCTGCTCTACTGCCTCGCTGCTAAGCCTTTTTATTGCTTTCATTAACACTTTGTCAAGACTAACAGAGGAGAAAGCAGTAGATTTTAAGATTCATTATTTGAACATAATCTTTAGAAATAATGAAAAACTGAATCAGCAATACCTTTGAGGGTATAATTATCCATGTCTCCCTTATCTTGATATAAAAAGGTAGTTAGGAATCACCCAAAAGTGATGTTTGAAATTAACAAAGTGCACAAGTTTGAAGGCTACACATCAAGAAGTATAATGATCTTTCTCGAGAGTATGATAGAAAACAGCAGTTAAGTGCTATGCACAGGTATGTACTTGAAAGCATTTTGGTTGGCTTCACATCACTGAAACCAATGCAAAAATGAAATAGCTACAGAACAGAAGATCAGAAGAGTTCCGAGTTTTAGGATGTAAACATGGCAGTTTACAGCCATGGGAATTACACAGGGAATGTAATTCCCATATGGAGCTGATAGAACATAAGAAGTAAAATTAACTGCTGATCTAATTCGATTTATTTGAGTGGAAGTACGCTAATCGTAACTTTAGTTTCAATTAAACTATAAAGTTGGTGAATGTCACTGGAATGTTACCAAGAATAGAAGGTAAGAACAGATGCAAGGGTGTTTATTGCCATTGACATCTAGTTTTATGTATGAACTTTCAAAATTCCAAAGTGATGAGTTATTTAGGGAATTCATTATTTGTGGGTATCCATCATAAAATAGCTTAAGAGGACCTAATTTTCACATTATAAGTACTCAGTGCATTTCAGAAGTAATTCTTACACTGCTTTTTCGTTCAATCCTGTGGTATGATTAGGCTCTTAAATGTCACCAGTACTACTTCATCCACTGTTTGTTTTACTAACAAATCTCTTTTAGTCAGTTGGAATGATCACATCTCTCTATGAGAAGAGGGTCCTATATAGTTGTTGTAGGAGGCAGTTAAAAACCTCTTATAACCAGGGAAAGTCCCTCGCTTCCTAAGCAACAGTAACTGTGCATATTTGAGCTTGTTTATAACGCTACCATGCAGAACCTATTTATTTATTCTGAGTTACAGAAAAGACTCAGTTTTAGTATTTCTCTCAGTTGAGGACCAAAATGTATCCATCAGTCAGAACATGAAATTAAATTGAAGTCTTGGTGACTACTCTGACCAGACAGAGGACATCTATTCCTTTTTCATCAGTCTATATCTTAGGACCCAACTAAATCTTGCTGTGAGAGGTATGTTTTTACATACCTGCATAAGAGGTTTCCTTGGTATACTGCTGGCTTCAGTGAGAATTGTACAGGCTGAAGCCTGCATGTAGTAGCAGTACTGCACGCAATACTTTTTATTTCTGCAATATATGCATATTTCATTGAGATTAGCATTGATGTCACAAAATGCTCTAGTTTTTCCCCTTCAAGAAAAACAATCAGATAATGAGAGACTTTCATTTGATGAACAATTTTGGTGGAATGCAGAAAGATAAAATCACAGATGCGTTGCATATATCACTTTTAGGACTCCATTGTTAAAATCTGAATCAGGTTTATTTTATTGCCCACCCAAGATTAGAAAGGCATTTTTACACTTGAGTGAAAAAATTCTATTCATTGACAATTTCTGAGTATCTTGAATAGGAGGATACAAGGTGAGGGCTAAAGAACACATCACATTTTAAAAATGTCAAAACTACAGATTTTCCAGTTTTAAGAAATGGCTTTATTTCAGAAATAAAATTTCCTTTGCATTTTGTTTTTATTATTCTGTGAAACTGCCTGATCAGGCGAAGACAGACACAGATTTGAACACTAAGAATGCTGCTAGTCAGGGGGACCATTCTAAAATTGGACCATTGAGTTATAAGACTGTACTCAGAGTCATCTAAAAACTTCAGAAACCCTTATGAATATGTGAATCATCACATCATGAGCTTTTAAATCAGTTATAAAAGTGATAGATCTCTAGAAACCTTTCAGAGACAGATAGTTTATCATCACAGAAAATCCTTAAAATAAGGCTGCCCAAGCAGGCAGAAGGCATGTTTTCACAAAATGGTTAATGCGTGCATACTTTTTTTAACTGAAGGCTATTCATTTAAGAAGCTATAGTTCTTTTGTATTAATCACAGAACTATGGATAGACTTTCTGAATCCCAGAACAGGCACTCTTCACATTGAAGTATGGTAGCTATGTTGGTCAGGAATAGAGTATGGCAGTTACTTGGGACAGATTGACAACTGCTGGCATAGCTTTCATTTTCAATGCTAGCTTTTGGTATAAGAATTAGATGCAGATATCTTTTGTTAACTTCTGGGATAAATCTACTCTTCCGTAAAAGCTATGTTTTCATTGCTGTCTTGGAAATGACAGTTAAGCAACGATTACGTATAATTTACATATAAACAGCTAATAAAATAGTATAAAGATAGCCATTATTTGCTGACGCTACTTGCATGGCTATCTTAGAACTAATATAATACTATTTCTTGATTGAGCCTTTATCCATTTCACTTTAATTTTGCATTCCTTTCATGGGGAGAAGGGAAGCAGTGTGAGGCCTTGAAACTATGAATTCATTTGTAGTTATGCATCAATATGGACTAATCAGTGTGAATTACAATTTTAATGAGTAATGAGGATAAAAAGATCACCTTGAGATATTAAAAGTTACTTCCAATTCAAATGTCTCTCATCTCCTGCATTAGCTTGGCATGGACCATTTTACCCTTTCCTGATGCTTTGAAAGGAAGCAGGTTGTCTGGGGAGGCTGTGCGTCTCCATTCTTGAAGGTTTTCAAGACACCATGGGATAAAACACTGAGCAACCTGGATTCACCTCAGAGCTGGCCTCGCTCTGAGCAACAGCTTAGATGAGAGACCTCCTGAAGTCTCTTCCAACCTGAAAGATTCTGTGAATCTATGAAAAATGACTGTCCGTTTCAGAAAGCAAGTCTTTAATCAGACTACTAAAAATTATTGCTCGTACCTGGCAATTATTTAAGTCAAAGATGTCAGATCTACAGCGTGTCAGCTTTATACGCCACTGCCCTGAAGTCCTACTTGCTAATGAGTGACACAGGTATCATGCTGACATATGCTTCAAGCTGTTATCAGCAGGCAAATGTTATTGTCTTAGCTAATGCCCCTCTTGGAAGTTCAGTAATTCAGTGAGCCTTGGGACATAAAGGCAGATCAGAAACTTGTAGGACCTGTAAAAAATTGGTTCCCTGATAATCAGATACAAGAAGCAAACTCAGTTTGGGTTTTTTGGGTTTGGTTTTTTTTTTTTTTGAGGGTTGTGTTGCAGCTGAAATAGGTTCTTTATTTTTGTACACTACTTTCATGTTTGTTTTAAAAACTGTCATGTATTATAGCTAGTGTATTCAAACATAAGGGACTAAAACTGGCTTCGAAATTCATTTATAATTCAAATTTTTGAGCATCTGATAGTTTTCATTTAGAAATCAAGCAGTGCATTAGCATGCCAAAATATGGACTTAAAAATCCAGTTTCACCTTGACATATACGATTGGAGCATTGCGACATTTCATATAATTTTAGTTCAAAATAAAATGTGGATGACTTTAGTTACAACAGTATCCCCATCCTGTAAAACATGCTGAAAGTAGAATGGGGCTGAGATTTGACCACCATTGTTCCAGTGTTCATTGCGTTTTTTTTCCTTCAAGATACCTTAAAAAGGTCCACCAAGAAAATGCAGGAGGATTTCTTGATCAATGTCCTTAACTATTTAAATCTGATTTTAAACTTTGGTAGATCAGTTCTATAGTGATTTTGCTTTTGTGAGCAAAGGCTGTATACATAGCACCTAACATGAGTAAAATCTTTATAATGTTCCTAAAGAGGAATGTTTGAAATAAGTCATTAATCCTTAACTGACCATGTTACTCTTACTTTTAAATCTGCAATGTTAATCTTACTTTTTCACTTAACGATCTTACTTACAAAGAAGAAAGCATATAAGGAGTGTTTTAAATAAGCTATGAAGCTCTTTATGCAATAGGTTATTCCATTTGGAGGGTAAAAGCAGGGCAACCTGTGAGACAGCACTCTGGGATTACAAAAATGGGAGAAACGATGGAAAGAGCTATGATTACGGTTCTAAAAGGAAGGTGTAGATTCTGTGATCCTAGGATTTTAATCCAAGCACTGTTGTCTATGGTAAAGGGAAGCAAAACTCTTCTCCAGAAGCTGGGAAAATAACTGGCATACGATAGGCTTCTGGTAATTCTGGCAAATGTGGGCTGTGCTCCTGTGGGATGTGATTGTTGCCATGTAGCCCTGCACTGCTCTGCATTTAGACAGGAGCTGTGTTCATTCTGAATCCTCTTGTTTCTCAGATCATACACTGTGCAGGCTTTTAAGTACTTTCTGTATTTACATAAATAAATCATTTATGTTCTGAAATGATGCTGCTTCCCCAAGAAAAAAAACAAAATCTACCTGTTTACCTAAGACTCTATTTAGTAAATGAACAGTAGAATGGTGCTGCAAGGGAAAAGTTGAACGTGATGGCTTGATGTTGTTGCTTCAACTACTTCCAGCCCGTCCTTTCTGTGGGGTTGTCCCAGTCGCCTCATAAGCTAGGAAACGTAGCTGATCTTTGGACTCAGTTCAGTCAAGGTTTGCTTTTAAGATTTGATGCAGCTTAAGCTTATGACATTGACAAAAAGAAACTCATTGTTATTTTTCTGTGCTACTACAAATAAACGGTGAATGTTAAAGCAAACAGTCCAGTGGGTGAATTAGAATTCTACAACTAAAGAATGATCAAAGCTGGATGAGAGTGACTTATGGAGCAATATATTCAGCTCATTTATTTATGTCACCATTATTCAGGTTTCACTATGATTCCTAGCTTAAATAAGATAAGCAAAATGTAATGTAATACTTATATGATTATCAATATGTACATGTTGTTTACTTTAACACTTAAGAGCACCTCTTATTCATAAGGAAATTCACTGTAGGACAAGATATCCCAATTTTCTTGGTATTTTTTTTTCAAATATAACTTTTGTCTCATTTTAGTTTCAACCGGCATTCTTCCACCTCCATCAGCTACCAGTCAAAGAAGAGGTATAAAAATGTTTTGTGCAGCTACTCTACCTTAAAAGCACTTAACAAACCAGTTTACTGCTGCTAGTAGGCATCCAGTGAAGTATTAACATAAAAATGATCTGCTTAGAAATATTGACTCTTTCTTTTTCTGACAACTAATAGTTTTCAGAGCCAGTATTTAATTTGCTGCCTGTCACACGCCATTGGCTGCTACAGATAAATTCAGTAAGGGTGCTTTCACTGCTTTTCGAGATGCCATTGCTTCCTGTTCCATTAAAGCATCTTTGATCCTTAGGACATCTTTTTATTCTTTCTTTCTTTTTTTCTTTCTTTTTTCTTTTTTCTTTTTTTCTTTCTTTTAATCACATGCTATTTCCTTTTCTTCAGCAGAAATTCTGATAAATCTTTTAACTTCACTAAAACCCTTAATGATGTAGTGTAACACTTTATTTCTCTTTGACAAGCCTATTTATCTTCCTTACTGTATATAATATGCATCATACACTTGTAAAAGAGTTCAGTAGTTGACTTCTTTTAATTTTGCCATGATTTTGGTACTATGAATACAATTTTTTTGTGTGTTGTTTTTGTTTTTTTCAACCTCATTTCCCTGAACATACAAGGAAATCTAGTGGCATGGTTTTATCATGCTATTAACTTTGGGAAACACTTGAATTTTGAATAACCATTTTTCTTCGTGACAGCCTAAGTATCACTAATCTGGCTCAGAACTTCTTTATGCATTTTGTGCATTAAGAGAGCTTCAAATGAGTCTTTCTACCAATGGACCTGCACATCTGGGAGTAGACTTTGCTGAGTGTATGCCATTTTCAGATTAAGGCTGTATGACACATAATTTAAAATCTTTTAATCCACATTGTAAATATTGATTGCTGATCCTGTAAAGGTAAGTATGTTTTGCTGGTTTTCTGTCTAGTTTACCTTGAACAGTAGATTTTAAAACAAGGAAAAGTCTTTTGATAGTGTGTATTTAACTAAAGGCATTTTGAAAGCTGTATGTGAAGCCAGTGTACCTGAAGCGTACATCTTCCTGTCTGTGCTACAGTAGGAGCAATGATCCTCTGTCCAGTGACCCCGAGTACAGTGCATTCTTATGCACTACAGATGAGGAGGTATCAACAGGAAATAGATGGTAAGAATGGAAAGTCAAAAGTCTTACTGTGCTTAGAACAGCTTTGGCGGTTACAAAATCACAGCACAGTTCACAACAGAATTTACAGTGAATACAAACCCACTAAAATAGTTTATCTTGGAGAGTCCTGTTCATTCATGGTATAGTGGACCCAAATCCAGCCCTAAGCCCTAGACTAGGTACAGAAATAATTAGCTATAGTCATTGCAGCAATAGCTATGTTTCTAGGTCTAATAAAATAGACAAAATAAATTAGCCTGAGGCAGCAATGCTATGCAAACTAGATCTATAGTATAAGCACTGTCAGAGTAGCAAAAAGCTATGTTGTGAGGATAGGTTTATTTTGTTCAAAATTAAAAATCAAAAGTTTACATTTGTCAGAATGCTTTTTACCGGTACTGGAAGGAATTTCCTGGGTTTACCATATGTAAAAATTATAACATGTTCTCCCCAGATGGCATCTATTTCCACTATTAATGGACATACAAGTCAAGATGGACCAATGGTCTGGCAAAGCTGGACGCTTCTTTTCTTATGCTGACAAATGTTTTCCTATAGACAAAGCCACTATGGAAATAACTCCTGAGCTGTCAGCACAAATTTATAGGGATCTGGTTCATACAGATAGTGAAACTGAAGGGAAAAAGAAAGTAAAACTATGTTATCAGGGTGAGTAAGAATGATGTTCGATAGTGAATGGTTTTTATTACTGCACGCATCTCGGTATCTATTGCTTCCTGTCCTTGCACTTCTTTATTCTCTCTTGCTTGCTTTGTTTGTAATACTCTTTTAGTGGTCTAAGAAGCAAAGTCACTACAAATAGAATCATCCTAAGTAATAGGCAAAGAGAAGAGCCATATATTTCAATGCATTACTATAATCAAACTGAGAATCGCCATCCAAGCCATAAAGTAGAGAAAAATGATTTCTTATTGATGTTTGGAATCCTGAGCAAATGTTTTTAATCTAGGAATGCAGAAATTGCATCATAGTATTGCATATGACATGCTTTTGGGTTAGCTGAATCTGAACATTAGAAAAATTAATGTAAATTGTGGTTTCAGTCTAAATAGGGAAAAGAGTTAGTTTCAGAAATGTTTTTTAAAGGTCACTACAATCTTTTTTTAAAAGAGTACAATGCTTATAAACAGTGGTTAGTATTTGTAGTAGTAGTAGTAATTGTGCTGAGCCAGTATCTTTTTAAGTCAATGAGATAGCCCTCATTGATTTACCTGAGACAAGAACAGGCCTGTTTGTTTGTAGAGGGACAGAAAACCCAAACGTTGTATGCATGTTCCCGAAGTCTGATCCCTTATTAAACTGAGAGTCCCTTTAATAAATTTGTCATATTTCTTCAGTAAGCTATTTTCTGTGACAACAAGAGCAACTTGGCATTATTTAAAATCCTTATTCGGCTAATTTTTCTTTCCCAAGAATTGTTGAAGCCTTTCTTAGCAATGATAAAGACTAATGAATCTCACAGTATTCTCTCTGTAGCTCTCAAGGACAGTTCCTCTCAGAGTGCTTTGGAAGCTGCCAGATCTATTATTTCATAATCAGTAACTTTTGCTGTTTATAAAGTTGCTCATACCTTCATTTTGCTTTTAGAAACACAAGCCAGTCATATACACCAATGCCAGTGTCTGGAAGCTATGGTGAAAGTCCTGCTGCTTCTGCTACTTCAAAACCGAGAGTTGTTACTACTGCCAGCATAAAGCCCTCTGTCTACCAGCCAGGTAAGGTGACTTCAAAGTAATGAAAGGATTCAGAACAAAGTACTGAAAGGACTCAGGAAAGAAATGCACATGCATTTCTTTTAGAAAAAGAAAATGCAAAGAATGTACATTTTGCAATAGGACACACACATATCAAGAAAGATTTAGATAGATGGAACCAAATGCTGCTAGTTGCTAGTTTTGCTTCAGATTATCTGAAGATCAAGGATTATGTTGTATTTGCATTCTGCTTTAGGGTGAAAATGTGGAACAAAAGGAGGAAGAAGAGTAAAAGCAAGGGAAAGCGTGTCCAAAGAAGGGCAACGAGGCTGGTGAAGGGTCTAGGGAACAAGTCTTATGAGGAGTGGCTGAGGGAGCTGGGGTTGTTTAGCCTGGAGAAGACGAGGCTGAGGGGAGACCTTATTGCTCTCTACAACTACCTGAAAGGAGGCTGTAGTGAGGTGGGGGTTGGTCTCTTCTCCCAAGTAACAAGTGATAGGACAAAAGGAAATGGCCTCAAGTTGCACCAGGGGAAGTTTAGATTGGATATTAGGAAAAACTTCTTCACTGAAAGGGTTTTCAGGCACTGGACCAGGCTGCCCAGGGAAGTGGTTGACTCTCCATCCCTGGAAATATTTAAAAGAGGTGTAGATGTAGTGCTTAGGGACATGGTTTAGTGGTGGACTTGGCAGTGCTAGGTTGATGGTTGGACTTGATGATCTTAAGGGTCTTTTTCAACATAAGCGGTTCTATGATTCTATGAGAAACCTGTAATTAAAAAATGTATATCCTGACTTTTGAAAAGAAATACATTTGGAAAATAACCCAGTGCGCCCAGTTAGGAGCCAATGACCCTTCAGAATTGATAAAATAGCTTAAGAATGCACAACTCAGGAAGGAGATAAAATAAATGAAGGTAGCTTGAGTAGGATATATTTGCAAAATAGATAAGGCCATATATTGAACTTCTCAAACTCAGGCTTATATTTGAAATAAAGAATGACCTATTAAAGTACTTCGTAATGCTATGCTTCCACTTCCCACAACTCCAGTTACTGAAGGAATATATTTGATTATTATGAACAAGGAGCTCCTGGACAAACTCAAACACAAAAAGGAAGCCTACAGAGGGTGGAAGCAAGGACAGGTAGCCTGGGAGGAATACAGAGAAATTGTCCAAGCAGCCAGAGATCGGGTTAGGAAAGTTAAAGCCCTGATAGAATTAAATCTGGCCAGGGATGTCAAGGGCAACAAGAAAAGCTTCTATAGGTACATTGGTGATAAAAGGAAGACTAGGGAAAATGTGGGCCCTCTCCAGAAGGAAACGGGAGACCTGGTTACCCGGGATATGGAAAAGGCTGAGGTACTCAATGACTTTTTTGCCTTCAGTCTTCACCAGCAAGTGCTCAAGCCACACCGCCCAAGTCGCAGGTGGCAAAGGCAGGGACTGGGAGGGAGAATGAAGAACCACCCACTGTAGGAGAAGATCAGGTTTGAGACCATCTAAGGAATCTGAAGGTGCACAAGTCCATGGGACCTGATGACATGCATCTGCAGGTCCTGAGGGAACTGGCGGATGAAGTTGCTAAGCCACTGTCCATCACATTTGAGAAGTCGTGGCAGTCCAGTGAAGTTCCCACTGACTGGAAAAGGGGAAACATAAGCCCCATTTTTAAAAGGGGGAAAAAAAGGAAGACCAGGGGAACGACAGGCCAGTCTCACCTCTGTGTCCAGCAAGATCATGGAGCAGATCCTCCTGGAAACTGTGCTAAGGCATGTGTAAAATAAGGAGGTGATTGGTGACAGCCAACATAACATGGCTTCACTAAGGGCAAATTGTGCCTGACAAATGTGGTGGCCTTCTATGCTGGGGTTACAGCGTTGGTGGATAAGGGAAGAGAAACTGTCATCTACCTGGACTTGTGCAAAGCATTTGACGCTGTCCTGCACAACATCCTTGTCTCTAAATTGGAGAGACATGGATTTGACAGATGGACCACTCAATGGATAAGGAATTGGCTGGATGGTCGCACTCAGAGTTGCGATCAACGGCTTGATGTCCACATGGAGATCAGTGACGAGTGGCATTCCTCAGGGGTTGATATTGGGACTGGCACTTTGTTGGAGACATGGACAGTGGGATTGAGTGCACCCTCAGCAAGTCTGCTGATGACACCAAGCTGTGTGGTGCCATCTAGAGGGACCTTGACAGGCTGGAGAGGTGGGCCCATGAAGTTCAAACCTCATGAAGTTCAACAAGGCCAAGCGCAAGGTCCTGCAGATGGGTCGGGGCAATCCCAAGCACAAATAGAGGCTGGGCAGAGAATGGATTGGGAGCAGCCCTGAGGAGAAGGACTTGGGAGTGTTGATTGATAAGAAGCTCAACATGACCCGGCAATGCGCGCTCGCAGCCCAGAAAGCCAACTGTATCCTGGGCTGCATCAAAAGAAGCATGGCCACCAGGTCAAGGGAGGTGATTCTCCCCCTCTGCTCCACTCTCGTGAGGCTCCACCTGGAGTAATGCATTCAGCTCTGGGGCCCTCAAGATAAGAAGAAGAACATGGACCTGTTGGAGCAAGTCCAGAGGAGGGCCATGAAGATGATGAGAGGGCTGGAGCACCTCTCCTATGAGGAAAGGCTGAGAGAGTGGGGTTGTTCAGCCTGGAGAAGAGAAGGCTCCAGGGAGACCTTATAGCAGCATTCCAGTACCTGAAGGGGGCCTACAAGAAAGCTGGAGAGGGACTTTTTACAAGGGCAGGTAGTGATAGGGCAAGGGGTAATGGCTTTAACTGAAGGAGGGTAGATTGAGATTAGATATAAGGAAGAAGTTCTATACTATGAGGTGGTGAGGCACTGGACCAGGTTGCCCAGAGAAGTTATGGATGCCCCATCCCTGGAAGTGTTCAAGGCCAGGTTGGATGGGGTTTTGAGCAACCTAGTCTAGTGGAAGGTGTCCCTGCCCATGGCAGAGGGCTTGGAACTAGATGATCTTTAAGGTCCTGTCCAACCCAAACCATTCTATGATTATTCATTCATGTGGAAAATATGCTCCTTGATGTTATTTAAATTCCCTTTGTATTAATGTGTTACAAATGGAGTGAACTTCTAAAACCACTGATGACCAAAATGAGAACCTTCGAAATGAACAAATTAAATGAGGCAGCAATATAAGTCTAAATGCAGTTCTGTTTCAAATTAAGCTTGTTCTGATCTTCGCAAGAGAATTTAAAAGTTCATTTATATCTTGACAGTCAAGTAAATATGAAAAGGCCAAGAATTCGAACAATCTTAAACTCTGTCTTCTGTAATGCTCTATCTCTGGATCTACTGAAATGAAACCAGTGCAAACTTAGACATAAAGCAGACAGACAGATCAGTTCATTGATCTTTGTATTTGAGATATAAAGGTGGAAAAAGCCAGTTCAGAACTATCGTGAGCTATTTAAGAGTCTCAAAGCCAATAAAGGTTTCAGCTTCTCATTTGCTTTTGGTTAAGTGTGGCAGCAAATACCATGTTCTCACTGAAGGCAAATGTTATTATTTTTGTCTTGCAAAAATAGGAACGATGAAGACAGAGGATTAATTTCCATAATGCAGAACAGAGCAAACTGTGGCAAGTCAAAATATCTCCTAAATACACTGATTGATACTAAGCCCCATGCTCATTTGGGGGAAGTATAAACTCCAGTTCTCAATATACAAACCTGCCACAGAAATAAATTAGTAGCTATATCCAATTAGTAGCTGTATCTGTTAAAGAAAAAGCTGGCTGTTGAATTAGACTCAGAATAAGAGGCAATGCTTTTGTTTTCTCCTGTGATGGGCATCTTCTTTGCAATTCCTTATATTGCTGGTTTTCAGCCCCATTGCCTCCCAATAAAGGCTTAAAATACACAGTATGGAAACTATATGTTCTGTGTCACTATGTATACAACGAACTTACTTCAACTTGTATGTATTGTCTGCCTGCATGTGGAAAATTCTTATTTTGCAGGCACTGCAAGGATATAACGTATTCTAGAGGACAGGAGAAAATTAAGAGTAATATGTAATGTGCTATATTACAAAGACAAAATTCAAATAGCATTCAAGTTGGCAGAGAAAGAAACAGTAAGTCTCCCTGTATTGTTTAGGAGTTTGAGATATACAATAAAGGATTCTAAAATACCTCCGTAATTGAACCCCAAAGTGACTCAGGTACAAAAGAGGTTAAAGAAAGACATTTTATTGAAGATGTTTGGGTTTTGTTTTGGTACCTTTTTAAATTTTTATATAGTTGATGTAGTAGCACTTCATACTGGTTTTGGAACATGAGCTGGCCCTCAAGACAATTGCAGTTGCAGTCCTGAGCAAACAGGAAATTGTCACTTGGGAAGTAATGGAGGAAACGGCGTTTCCTGTGACAGATGGGAAACATCAACAGTACTTAGAAAGAAATTGTCAAGACAGTTAGAAAACTTCCTCATGCAACTTTGTCAATGCATATAAATTCTGTCTTGCAGTGTAAAATGCAGCCTCAATCTGAGAGGACCAGCTGTTCTCAAATGATGACATATGAGATCACAAACCCCATCTTTTTCTTCCAGTCTAAGTGCAACCTCAGGCTTTCGCAATAACTGCACTCTCACTTTAGCAAATAATTTCTTAGACTTCTATTTTTGTAAATCCACTGTGTGAAAAGGCCGAAATAGTCGAGATTACTGTAAGGATTTGCAATGTAGAATTTAGAAGAGGAATGCCTTTATGCTAGCCCTCAGTGTTAATGGCAATGAGATGACTTGCTTCCCTTAAAAATGTGGGCCAGCAACTTCCAGATTAAAACACCCACCAACAACCTCATATATGCAATATCCAGAAACCTGAATCAATCAAGAGGGTTTGCAAGACTATGTTAATCTGTCTCAGATTGAAAAAAATAATGGGGCTAAATTTGGTTAAACTGAAGCCAATCTCAAAATGAAACTGCATTGTTGAGTATCTGGCTCAGATAGGAGTACTCAGTAAGTCTACACTTTAAAGCAAAGAAAGAGTACTACTTAGACTAACCTAACTCTGGTGGGAATTTTCTGCTGCTTTGTTTTCTCCCTATAGGGAAAGCTGTGAACTCCATAATCTTTTCCCTTCTCTGTTCTGTAAATTTCATAACCCATTTTTAAAAGCATAGATTTCTTTTCTGAACAAGGTCCACTAGATGGCAGAAAATACTTGTGTATTCCTTTCTTATACGCTTTCCCAGACTAGAATAGTGCTTTCATGTATTCCAAGCAACCCAAATGCTAGCTTTATACTACAAAGTAACATGATACCTAAAAGTAAGAAAGCAGATCTTTCCTTTTAAATCCATAAGTCCAAATAGGACTACTCATGTGTGTATAAGTGCTCGAGTGTAAAGGCCTGATCCGCTCTGTTAGAAATTGGTAGAAAGATTCCCACAGATCTCAATGAACTTTTCACTGAATCCTAAGCACCTTCAAGACTAAAACAGCAGGCTACGTACTGTTTTTGATTTTAAATTCTCTAAATAAGAATTGTGTCTTCTTATAAAGGACTTGTTGCATTATCTGCTTTGTCTGGCATCTATTATATACTCAACAGTATATAGGAAAACTTTGGGCTTCAGTGACATGTCCACTAAGTGTAGAACAAGCCCAATCAGTTGTGATTATGAATTACATTTGTTACTGTAAAATTATTACTAACAATTATGTGTTCTACTAACAAAGAAAAAAAAAGAGGAAATTGTTCTCACAGTGTGAGCTAGTATGTAAGACTAAAGCATGTGAGACTATATGAATCTTTACTAAATGAATCTTTGGTAACATGCCTTTTTTTTCTGGAGGGAAAATATCCATTGACCATAAATGAAGAACTGATAGGGAGAATTCCAAATTCCCCAGAAGCAAGGAATTGGCTTGTTCCTAGGGCTGTTAAAACAGATAAGAGGATAACAATAGTCCCATTCTTTGTCTCCTACTATAAGAGAGTCTGAGGGCTGAGAGAAACACGGTGACAGAGGCTGGGTTACTGAATTATTTAAAGTATTCATTTTTGAACAGTTAAGGGTCAGCTCATACAATACTGATAGTTTGATAATCTATTCTCTGATATACTGAATCTTAGTACTTTTTACCAGCAAACAGCACCTTTTATCTGCTGCATATATGCTGGAAAACTTTGAAATACATAAACATGAAAGGTGAATTTGTATGGCAGTAGCTACTAAGACAAGAGAGTTGTTCATATAAGCTTAGGGATATAGCTATAAGATAACAAGATAATAATTCCCTCTTAATAACAATAGCTAAAATCTCAAAGTTAGTGAAAGCTTTCTAATACATTGCAATGGCACTATTTTAAATCAATAGTAATTCCAGCCTGTTCACAGGAGGAAAATATGTTGTAATAAATCCAGCCTATAAAATTAGATGATAATGGCTGAAAAGAGAACTAAGAGCAGTTGCAAACACCCAACATTTGTCATGTTGCAGTAATTCTGCTGGTATCTCCTTTCAGCAACTGGAAAAAAAATGTACGTTGCTGCTTGATTTTACCATGGCAAGTAGAAAAGATAGATAAAGAAGAAATAGAAGGTAGAAAGAATGAAAGACAAAGACCCTTTCCCAGTGTTTATCCTTCAAAGAAGTCTAGATTAATCTGAACCCAGATAAATCATATGCTGTCTACATTGGTTGGAATAAACGAACTGGAAAAATAAAACACCAACACTGTGAGGTTAAGGAAAAAAAGTGAAAAATTAAGAGGTGGTAAGCTGAATTTAGTAAAGACAATCATGGAAAAAGATATCCTAAAAATGGTACCTGGACTGCATTTGTTCTTCACTTCTGGCACTCTGGGTTTGAATATCTGACCATTTTGTTAGGCCCTCTGTGGGATACACTGCCGTACTTTGCATGAACAATGATTGGCTCTTGGGGGAGGGAGAATCCTTTCACAAAACTGAGTGAGCTAGAAGTCACCTTATTTAATTAGAGAGCCTCATAGGTGGGAGCCTTTTGAACTCACCAATTAGAGATGAAATATTGCCTTCTAATTTTGCCTAGCTTAATACCGTAATACATAAATAGCAACAGCCCCAGGGTTTAAAGAGATTGCATATAAACTCTCTGTTCTGAAATCTTTAAACACTGTTTACCATTCCCAAGTTAAAAAAAAAAAAAAAGAAGCCTCAAGCTAAGGTGGGATACAGTTTTATGAAGCAGAAACTTTGTTGATGCTGTAGCATAAGAAAGTTTTATCAAGAAGATGCATTAGATTCAGCTCTGAAGTCAATAAAAAGAAGACAATCGGAGATCACTGGGTGATCACAGTGGATTGATACATATGCAATTTAAGCACCTGCAATTGCCAATAATCGGTGTATGTTATTCCATGTGGCAGGGTATGGGCTAAGGGAGGAGTGTTAAGTAGAAGATAATCTCCTCACCACTTAATTATTCAGAAAGATATATGTTACATTTGGAACACTTTTCTTGGTTGAAATACCTTTCTACCTGCAAACCCCTTGAAACTGTAAATGTTGTATTTGGTCATCATTTTATTGGCACTGGGATCTACTACCCAGAGTGTTTGCTGCAGGAGAACTGACTTCTGTTCCCAAATCTCTGCTTTCTCATTTGGGCAAAACACTTCAGCTCTCCAAGCTTCTGTTCCTCCTCACACAAACCAACAATCATTCACTTCTTTGTTTTCCTTGCAAAGGAAAAACTGCTTTTAGTGCTCCTGTACTTGGCAAAGTGAGGCAGTTTCTTGGGCAGTGACTTCAGTCCTACACAGTGCAAGATCTGATGTTTTGAAAAGAGCAGGGCAATGGGAAAACTTGTCGGTATGTGCAGGCTCTAGCTTCTGCTTCTTTTTACGTGATAAAGCTCCACCCAAGATTAGAGCCTGGTGCACACAAACACAGAGGCAGTCTGCATTGAAGATTTTATGTGATAGTCAAAGGGTGGAAGAAAGGAAGTATAATATTTCTATTTTATACATGGGAACTGAGGCACAGAGATACTACACTTTGCTCGAAGTTATACAGGAAGTCTGTGGCAGACCCAAGAACTGAACTGAGAGCAGTCATAACCGCAAGTCTGGCCTTCCTCTAAGTGCTGTTGGCTTTGTCTTGCTGGTCATGTGAGCTGAACTGGCTCCCTCACTATTGCTTCCAGTGCTCTCTATCTCTGTGTTCCTTGTGTGAGTCTGTTTTTCTTCAGAAACCTAGGAGTAAAACCTACAAATGATAGATAACAGTGACATCTGTGGAAAACACTGCATTTTAATGAATATAATGAGATTAAAATTTAAGCATAACTTACTATTGAAATTATGGGGAATTCCATCTAAAACTTTATTACATGATCTGGCCTTTCTATTTTTAACCTGTCTTAAACAGATTATATGGCAGTCTTTGAAATTATCACAGAATTGTCATATCCACTCCTACTAGAAAATGAAGAGATGCCCTTGAAAATGGTCTCCATAAAATCTGTAAAAGCCAGTAGGCAATGACTTCTGTAATGCATGTGGATTAAAAGTCAGTGATTGTGCTGATATCCTTGGCTTCAGTCCAGAATTAATGAGCAATAATGGGACAGACCAAAACTAAATGTCATCTGAAGCTTTTATTTTTTGTGTGTCATGGAGTACCCTTTGGTAAGTGTTGCTGTTTTGCCATCAGAAGAAAAGACTTTAAAATGCTTCTTGGTTTCTTTTGGGATACTTACAACAGCACCAGCACCAGTTCATTCCTACACCCCTGCCAACGCTGAGCCTGCAAGTCGCCCTCCGTGGGTAACAGATGACTCCTTTTCCCAGAAATTTGCACCCGGAAAAACCACCACCACTGTCACAAAGCACATCCTACCAAGGGGTGCTCCAGTACCATCTCCTGCCTCAACTCCTGCTTACCCATCTCCAGTGTCAACTTCTTCCCAGGCTCCTGCAATAGCCCGGGGAACAGTTCAGAGGGCTGAGCGTTTTCCAGCCAGCAGCCGAACTCCTCTCTGTGGGCACTGTAACAGCATAATTCGGTAAGGTCATGAGGTTTTGAAGAGGGATGAAGCAGAAAAAAAATATCAGAGAGACTGGTTATTGTACATTAATATACAGTACCAGAGCCTAAGACTCAGTTAAATTACCCAGCAGGGATGTCTGTTGTCTGCTTCATTAATTTAACATTTCCAGAGCTCATTTTGCTATTGTGTGGTTCACTTTTTATCACTGCAAAGTTATACATGCTAATTGTTTGTTTCATGGATGCTGTGGCAAATCACTGTTTGTTTTTTAAACAAGTTTCTGGTCCTAAGGTACCCCTTGAAGGAGGTACATACAACTTCATTGGGAGAGTTGGGGGGCTGGGGGGGAGGATTATGGAGAGAAAAGGAACAAGGCATCATTTTGGCACAGCAGCCAAACGTAATTGTTGCTTTTGTGTCTGGAGAAAGATAATGCCTACGCTCTATTACCAGTGATTCATAGCATGCCTCTCCCTTCTCCTCTCCCAATTCATTCTGTTGGAACGGTGCCCATTGTTACCCTGTGGACTGCGAACCAGCTTTAAGTAATCCATGTTTAATGATAGTCTCCCCCACTAAAAGGAGCTAGTTTGGTGATGTGGAACTGCTGATTATTGCCCTTTATATATTCTGAAATGGAAAGACTCCAGTAATAGTCACTATATCTAATTACAATCAAGAGTAAATCACCAAAACGAATTTAATGTGTGTTCCATGTAATCAAACAGCAAGTTGTCATCTGATAGTCTGACATTTCTAGAACATGCCGCATGCAGTGCTCTCTCAGGTGAAAAGAAGGCAGGAGACTTGAGGAGCTATTGTGAGGTGTGGGTGCGTAGGTTTGGAAATTTGTCTGCTTTTTCATGCTTTCAAATACTAGCATTATCTTCTGTGTTACAACCCTTGGCCTTTTCCTGTTGTCTTTACAGCTGTTTACAAAGACCACTTATAGCTATGCAGATATGAAAACAATTGATGATTTTTCCAACAGTTGTCTGTAAATCCAATGTATATGACTAAACAATAATGAAATATTTTAACTAGTTGGCAAAGTGTTTGAGTAACGATCTTGAAAAAGACCATTTCTGTTCAGGCTTCTGGATCTTATTTTAATATGCACCTTCATGGTTCAAGTAGAATGCTTGCTATACATGTACGTGGTGTCTAACAAAGTGGATTTGTAATCAGTGTCATTCAATCTTTTTGCAATACAAATAAGATAATTATGAATGTTTACAGGGGTCCTTTCCTGGTAGCCATGGGTCGCTCTTGGCACCCAGAAGAATTCAATTGTGCTTATTGCAAGACATCCTTGGCTGATATGTGCTTTGTGGAAGAGCAGAATAGTGTATACTGTGAGCGCTGTTATGAACAGTTCTTTGCACCAACCTGTGCCAGATGCCACACTAAGATCATGGGGGTAAGCGAACAACCTTAACCCTTTCTCCAACTGCATGGTTCGCTGAAATAGTGAAATAGTTTAGACTGTAAGCAATGAATGTAGATATTTCATTATTTCCTCCTTTTTAATAATTTCCCAGCTTGTTGATTATTTCAGAATAAGAAACATCTTATTTTATAATAATTTTTATCTATCTGAAACCTTGATATTTCTGTACCTTATTCAACTCATAGACAGAACTTGTAATCTAATTACCATCTCACTGAGTGTAAAGTAAGTAACACTTTCTGGAGAGTTCTTTACTATCCAATACACACTATGTCACTTTTATCTATCTTTTCCTTATATTTATAGTAAAAGTGTTGAACTGGAGGTTTTTTTTCTTATACAGGACTTAGTCTAAATTTCAATGGAGAAGTCAGTGACCTTGGGAAGAGGCCCATTGCTCTTGCTGCACCTCACTGGTAGCTAGCAACACAGCTGCCAAGAGGAATTCTGCTGGCTTCTTATAGTTAAGAAAATACAGAATAAATACAACGATCTGAATTCCAGAAAGGCAAAAATAGATGCCACTTTTGTCATAATGTACTCATGCTTAGGTACAAGTAAATTTGCTCTACATACACATTAGATGGTGATGAGGTTGGAATACCATAAGATAATTTTAGCAGTGCATTTATGTATGCAGTTATAGTGAATCTATGACATGATTCTCTTAAATGAGGAAGCACAGAGTACCACACTGGTTTTTCACTGCTTAGCTGCCACCTTTTGACATCTGTCTAAATGTTGGCATTGACAGACTAGGTGCTTTTCTCTGCAATTGCCAGTTAGGGATGGCAGCATTAGACATCTAGGGTGAAGCTCTGGCTCCAACCATGTCTTGTTTGCTACTGCGGCAATAGGAGTAATTTTACAGCAGAGTACTGACTTAACTTACCTAATTAATGCTGGCACAAATCAGTTCTCCATTATGGATTTTCATCAGGAAAATAGCAAAGATGCCAGCTGCCTCTATTTATATTAATAAGATTTCTCAATCTGTTTTTTGCTTCTTAGCTCAGTTAGGTTCATAAATGGATCCAAACCTATTTATCAGTGATAGTTGTTTTGCAAACAGTAACAGAAGTTAATGAATCTCAAATGGTGATTCTCTAATGAGATATATGGTAAACATAAATTAGACTATTTTGTCTATTCACTGGATTGAAAGCATGGAAGAGGACAATCCCTTTTGTCATAGTCAATGGAGATTAAAAATAATCTTTAAAAGAGAATCAGTGTCTACGTATATAACTGGAAGCAACATAAAATAGGATCTAGATTCTCAGCTGGTGTAAATCAATCCTGTTTCACTGAAGTTAACAAAGTTAAATTAATTAACACCAGTTACGCAGCTGGCCCTTTGAAATCTGGACTGTTTGACAGAGATACACTGTTGAACGTCATCTTGGGCACAAGTAAGATTGACAAATTAGCAGGTAACCATGCATCAGAGCTCAGTACAGCAGCTTTTGGACTTGGAGGACTTCTGTATGACAAGATAAGAAAGAAGCAGTAACAGAGATTGCTCCATACTGGGTAGAAGAAAGAGGCTGATAAAATCTGGGTACTCAGTTAAACAGAACATCAGTTGCACAGAATTTGGATTTTTGTGATGAACACATGGCCTAGGAACAGACGCGCAGACTCATTTTCACTAATCACATAAGTTAAAATCTAAGAACTTTTTTTTAGATTTTCACATTAGTTTGCAAAGCATTCTTGTGAGAAGCTTGAAGAAATTAGAACTTAATCTAAATTGCTTTGAAATATCAGACTTCAATCACTTATCCCCTGCATGCATTTCTTGGTCTTAGAGAAAAAAATTACTCTTTAAAATTTATTTAACAAATCATACTCTTGCATTGAAGAGTTCATACTAGTCGTCTCAAAACAAAGGAGAAAATAATCAGAATCTTTGTGCAGAATCTCTCCTGCAACAGCGGCTGGGCATGTTGATACAAACAGCTGGCTGAACTATGTTGTTTCATTTTGGCAAATGCATTGTTCTAGAAAGTTTGCAGTCCTGTTTCCTCTTTCTTTCCAAAGGAGCCCAATTTCTGTCATACTTCTTTCTTTTGAGGAGGGGAATTGGCTGATACAGAAGGGAAAAATTTAGAGCATCTCTGCCTTGTGTTCTTCTCCAGTAGGTAGTTGCAGGGCATGCTATTCTGCTGGAGATTTTTGTTTGTTTGTTTGCTTGTTTTACAGGAAGTGATGCATGCCCTAAGACAGACTTGGCACACAAGTTGCTTTGTCTGTGCTGCTTGTAAGATGCCGTTTGGGAATAGCCTCTTTCACATGGAGGATGGGGAACCTTACTGTGAGAAAGGTATGGCAAACTGGACAGTTCTGCTCAGTGCTTCATGTTGTATGGAAGCAATATAAAAATAAAGCAGCTGATGAACAAAATAAAATCAGTTACCCATCCAGCATGGATTTTGTTTCCACTCTCTGCATATACAAGTGTTTCCCTCTCTGTATTTTTCTCCACTTTATATGATACACTGGCAGAGCGCTGGTGTTTTGCCTCTATGTCCCAGAATGCCTTACCTCATTTCTCTCCCTTATGTATTATGATACTTACTCTCCATTTCTCTCCCTACACATTTTTTCCTGTCCCCCTCCTTTCCCTGGTAGATTCTGCTCACTAGAAATCTACACATTATGTGCTGAAAGAAATCTTCTTTTAAGGTTCTGGTAGCACTTCTATACAGTATGTGTGGGTTGCTGCCCACATTCTCTCTACTAAGTTGCTTGAATTATGACCTCTGATACTGCTGCTTCACCCTAAAACTGATCAACCAACATATATGAAAAGATAGCTCTGCTCAGATGTGCAACACATGGTAGTGCAGCTTTGGTTTCTGAGTGCTGCAACAAATGAACAACTTCTTGCCAACTAAGAAAGGAAAAGACCAGGGTTTCCCAAACTATGGAAAGGGTAATATGGTTTAATAAATGGTGCTTGCCATGCAAATGAGTTGCCTGGCATGGTCAAGAAGCAGGTTAAGGTTTAAGTGATATTCCCTCTGTAAGCCCTGCCTTGTCCATTTAACTGCTTTTCTCTGGTGATTCCTTCCTTATGGGTGCACAAATCAAATTTTACAAATCTTGGCACCTACCCTTTAAAATCGGAGGTTCTGCCATAACCTCTAATGACTCTCATGAATTCCATATAGCTTTAGAATTTCTCCTTATCTTTTTCAATGTCAAGTCTTTCCAAATTGCACTTGATATTCAAAGTAGAGATGTATTAACCAGCCAGTAAGGGGTTTCCATAATATTCTCTCTTAATGCGGAGAGAATATAAATCCAGTCATGGAAACTTAAACTACGCTTCTATACCACCCTTAAGGTAACGCTCACTGGCCATTAGATTGTGTTTTGTATGACCACATTTGTCCTTATGAATAGCTTCCACATACATTAAAGCTAATTTAAAAGTAGTGTGAGAAACATAACTTCAGATATCATGAATTTTTGTTTGTTTTCTATGTTTGTGATGATAACTGCCGTGCTGATGTAGAGTTTTGCACTGAGTTTGTATTAAAATAATGAAAGAAAAGAAGCAAATTTCCGTGTGAGTGTTTCAGTGAATGTAGTAGGAAACTCTGAGCAAAAACAATCAAAAAATTCATCCTCTGGAAACTTTCTATTTCTCTTGGATTTAATACAGTTACATTAAGAGTTTGTTCTAAATTTGCTTTTTGTTTTGTTTTAGATTACATTGCTTTGTTCAGCACAAAATGCCATGGCTGTGATTTTCCTGTTGAAGCTGGAGATAAATTCATTGAAGCTCTTGGACACACTTGGCATGATACCTGCTTCATTTGTGCTGTAGGTTCTATACCAAATACTATCTCATTTCTTTATACTCATAAATTGTGAAGTAACATCAGAAGACCTGAAAGCAGGAATGACTAACATATGCCTAAGGATGCAGAGGGATTGAATTTCATTTTTTTACTTGCAGATGGAGAAGGATGGGACTCATTTCTCTTCTCCTACATTAACTTTTACTAGAATTATTAAATTTGACCATCACAACTGATTGCTTTCTAATAAAATATCCAGTTTTAGAGAGTACATACAGTAATACATAGCACTATTGCTGTTATTCTTTCCAATGTTTACCAAATGAAGATAAAGCAGGATTTAAAATAAATTAACACCACACTGAACAGTATCGCCATAATCTTACTTACAAAGCAGTGCAGTTTGTATTTCCATGCAGAATGCTTGTTGAAACTTGCAAAAAGGAGTCTGTTTAGAGAGAATGAATAGTAATTAGCATAGAAGTTGGTCAAACTCATCAATCTGTGGTGTGCATACAGCTATACAGTGTGGCCATATTCCCACACTCTGCACACAAAGTAGTAAAATCCATATGATAAACAGTACTTTTCATATGGTTCTAATACAGCTGTGCTGCTCTACAACATATTATTCGTAAGGTAATAATATCTAGAACCTCTAATTAGCTAAAAACAGTATGTTCGCCACACCAAAAATGACCGTGACAATTTCTAATGTTTGTTGAACTCTAAAATTTAGGTTGAAGAGTAGAAAATATAGAAATGTTTATAAATATCTAAAGCTAAACTAGCTACTGGTCTTTCAAGGGTACATGGAAGTGAGTGACACAAAAGCGTCCTGTGAAAATTGAAGTCTTTTTGAAATTCTAACATAGAAAGGAATACTAAGACAGCGAGTTTCCTTCACAAACTAACAGCTATTAGTCACTTACTTACAAAAGACACTTTGTCTGAATGTTTCATGTTCTTTTTCACTTGTTCATTTAACTGCATACTTATGTATTTATTTAAATTAGCAACCCAATTTTCCGTAGAGGTGACAGTTTTGTTAATGCAGCTCTCACAGCGGTTTTTGTTAGGAGCTAACTTTATTTCTTTCAGTGGGTTAAGTCAAATGCAAATGAACACAGGACTTAATTTCTAATATGTTATCCTCAAACCCTTTCACATGATTTTCCTTTCACTTGCAGTAGCACATCACTGATATTATCATTCACTGGTCTTAAGCCTGCCATAAGCATTAGGGACAACGTTTATTCTTATTCCTAGATTCTGATGTGTTGACCTCCTTAAGTGGTTCTAGTCAACTCTGTGCAAGTGGTGTTGCACTACCCTGTGTAGATACCCGTACAATTCCAGGGCACTTTAAGCTGGTCTAAACCTGGGCTGCCCTGCCTTGGCCATGCATTCTCACATGCTTTGTTATGTCAACACTGGCACTTAATGCAGTCAGGCAGAGAACTCTCTGGGTTGAAGAATGACCTGGTAAGAATAAGTAATTAGTTTTCAATGATACCAGCTGTCTGAATGACCCACTCCTTGATCACATAAGCACCTGTACCGAGACAAAGTAATAATAGGAATGAGTATCTAATGGTACTATGGCAGGATGGTACACCTGGGACCTTGGCACCTAACCAGAGCTTTTGTAAAATCATACATTACAAGGATCAGAATCTAGGTCTTAAAGTCTGAGCTAGCTGCATGTGCTCAAGTGTGCCACTATCCTTTGACGGTCTACACAAGCACTGCTGGGACATGCCGAAGCTGCCTAGGGGATCCTGTACCCAGACTTCATTTTAATGGAAACTAGTGAATTTAGTGGGTAGTGGTGGCAGGAAAGTACAGAGAGGAGAGCTGATGCAAACCAGAGCCTAACCTCAACATGGAGTAGGAAAACTACCAAGGCATGCACTTTGATCCAGGAAATCAGATGCACTTCTGCCAAAGAAATGTGTGGGCAGAAGAGAAATACAATTGAAACTGATAATCACATCTTTCTCTCTCCCCTTATTTTTTTCCCCCCATGATTCCTGATTGTGTTTATTATTACTTCTAGGTATGCCATGTGAATTTGGAAGGTCAGCCATTTTACTCCAAGAAGGATAAGCCACTGTGCAAGAAGCATGCCCATGCCATCAACATTTAAAAGAAGAGCTGGTAGTCAGTAATGCCAGGGAAAAACAGATGACTAACTGGGCATTTATAAAGTTGATAACCATGGCTAGCATTTCTCTTGGTAAAAGCTAGGAAGTTGATACTTCTGAAGATTAACTTTAACCTCTTTCATAAATGCAGAACATGCTTTTGCAAGGTTCATACAAAAACCTACTGAATGATCAGTCAAAAACAAATGAACTAGTCCATTATTAGAGCAACAGTTGGGGGAAATATTGAAATTAACTAAAAACTGTAATATAAAAAGTAACACATGAATACAGTTTCAAATGAACTACCATAGCAGTTTTACTGCTTAGACCACACACTAGTGTTTAAGAAAAACTGGAAAAGTCCTTTCGTAATGAGTAATTTTCTTTCATAACAAGAATGAATAAGTGCCACATGTACAATAATCTGTAGAACCAAAGGCCATAGCTCTCAAAGGGAAATAAATAGATTAGGGTTTCCTCTATGAAAAGTGAGTGCTATTCCATTATGTTGTGGTGCTACCTCACAGCATCAAATATTTTAGATTCTTTCCAAATAAGAAGTCTGCCTTAAATCCATATGTAGCTGGGAAGCCTAGGAGACAATCTGTAACTTGGTTTGAAAATAAAGTGGAAACAGAATTAACTCCTTCCATAACCACTAGATTATGGAAGACTGAGAAAAGCATGTTGGGTCAACCTTGCTAGTGCACTTGGCTTACACATGCACAATAAACTAGGTCACTTTCAAATCATAATGGGAAAGGACAACTGGCTTTCTTCAAATTGCTCTTACATTGAATGGAATAGAGCTGGCTGGAATAATTCAAAACCAGTTTTCCTTTCCTCTTGTGGAAAAAAAATACTCGAAGTTGCTTTGGTTTCTAATTCCCATTGGTATCAGTGGGAGGTAGGAATCTACATCTGGACCTTCACATTGATGAACACAGAAGACACACATCCATCTAGCACAGCTAGGAAGTGAGAGAGAGCTTGCAAAAGTTCCCTACTCTATCCCACGTTTTAGGAAAAGGGCATCTTTTCTTTTCCCTATAGTAAATTAGCATTGATTAAAAATTCATAAGGCAGCGTAACACCACAGGCACCTGCTCTTTATTACTTTTGTTAGTTTAAATGCAACACATCATGAATTGCAGTAGTATTTGCCATTGTAAAACAGTAGATAGACTCCAACAATTAGGATAATCATACAGTGATCTTTTCTAATATTTTAAGAACAACTTTCAAGTTGTTCAGTTATTTATAAACCTTTTTTTTTTTGCAATAGATCAATACTTATAGTACTGATAATACTTTTGAATTTTTAATTTTAAATATCCATGACTTTTGTATTGGAGACAGCACTTCTGTCTGATAGAAAATAGAGTTAAAATGGAAAGTCTGATCACTATTCAAGTTTTATTAATTTGTTTAAGTGAGAATTATGCTGTGCGTGTTGACAGCTTGCAGTACTGACAGTTTTGAATTAGTATTTCTGAGGCTGAGGCGGCATTCTGTGGGCCACATTCTGGTGCCATCTGCACCCGATTTTACCTTGTGTTTTGAGTAACAAGCAATGACATAGCGTTGTCTGCCTTTCCCTCCTATGGGTAATGCTCATTTTAAGAAAATGGGTGTGTCTTTTCAGGGATGAAAAACTGTCCAAAGCTTGGGGGAGGAATAAAAGAAATTTGGAGTTCTAATATGAGAGTTAAGTTAGCTGCAGGCAGTCCGCATCTTGGACAAAATTAACAACTTGAACTGCCTGTGGCAGTTTGGACATGTATGACCTGTGTTTATTCAGTAGGTATCTTACTTCTCAGTGATCATAGCAGTGATCTGATCTGAGTGCTACAGGGTCAGATTTTTGTATGCATGAATTATTCTAAAACACTAGTACATTATATGCAAAGCCTTTTTTTTTCTATAGCAAACAAATTTTCTGTTTTCAGTCGGTGCTGGGCTGGTGTGAATATGGTTCCATTGATTACAAAATCCAAAGATCTGGCTCATAATATTCTCTAGAGGAATAAATTGTAATCATGGAAGTTAAATATTTTTTCACTCATATTTGACTTCATTACATACCTTTTCATAACAGTGAGATAATTCTAGATTTCCTTTTAATTTTTGAATGTTATTCAACAAATGGTGTTTATTATTCTCTATTATTTAAGAGAATTCATATCAGCTTATTATATACTAAGACTGCATTGAAGATATTCTTTAGGCAGATTTCTGTGTTACCCACTGACTGGGACTAGTCTCTTACTATCAACATCAAAACAGGGAGTCAGACTCCTTGGGAGGACACAAAATGCTAGGGCTTGTGATGCCTCAGGAGAATTTCATGAGGTCTTCACCTCTTATCTGTGTGTGTGTATATGTGTGCGTCTCCCTCTCCACCTTCCCTCTCAATTTCCCTAAAAGCTCCCTCTTTCACACTGGTGGTGTGAAGGATAAAGCATTTTAGGAGATGGTCAGAGATGGAGGGCTGCAGCTTTAGGCAGGGGTACAGTCTGTGCAGAGATGGTGGTAGGCAGCACGGCTGGGGCTGTCTCTTCACGTTCACAGGGGAGCCCAGACTGCCAGCTGAAGCGGCCCAGGTCAGCCTGCGAGTTGCTGGGGTGGACGGGGGTGTGGGACACAGGGGCCTCAGTGGGGGCAGGGGAAGGGAGACTGGATCAGAGAAGGGAGAACACCTGCGGCAGCCAGACTGTAGGGGCTCTGGGGCCCTCTGGTTGAGCGTGAAAAGATGAGGCATTGAGGAGACGGGAAGCCCTTACTGAAGCTGGGGTTGGAGGAGGGGGAATAGCTAGATAAGGCCAGTTTCACTAAGCTGATATATTAGATAGTTGGGGTGGGGCAGAGGGGGAGGGGGGAATAGCCAGGATGACTCACTACAGTCAGGGAAAGGGCCTGAAGCAAGAAATTAGGGTACAAGGAGCTCACAATAGTCCAGAGCCATAGTATGAATATGTATAGAAGGGGTGAGCAAGGCAGACACAGGATTCAATCTAGTAAATTTGAAGTCAGTAGCGCAGAAAGGTGAATGCAATGTATGTAAGCATAGCTGAGCTAGCTTGTGGAGTGGCAACAGTGAAAATGCAGCAGCACAGACTTCAGCGGGAGCTGTACTAGCTTGAGAGAGTCCTGAAAATTTCCTTTTCAGTGGGAGCCGTAATAACTTGAGAGTCCTGAAAATTTCCTTGGACAGATAACCTGCACTGTAACACATGCCCTGACTCCAGCTGGTGTCTGAGCAAGTGAGATTAAAGCTAGTTTACATATCACTATATGAGGTACAGTGATATCTCTGAATGAAGAACAGAGATACCCTGAGGATTATCATGTAATAAATTTCCTGTTTTGACTTGTGCTGCTTCATAATGTGGTCCAAAAAATAGGGAATCCACTTACCTGCCCTTGATATCTATATTAAGATATAATTTTTGCACATATCTGAACCAGAAATTTGTGAATAATAATGTAGTATTTTAACTTTCACAGAGGTAGAATACCACATAACTGCTGATACTCTTCTGCCGCATGTCACCTTTGTGATATAGAGGGGGGAAAGATGCATATATATATATAATTCAGAATAGGGCCCTTCAACTATCACTGAACATAAAAGTTGTACAAAAATATGCAAGATGAATAATGTGTACTTGTTTATATTTTATGTCTTGTAATAGATGCCTGGGACAAGTCCCAAGTTCTTCTAAATATTTCTTTTCATTCTAATTAACGTGGGGTTTTACATAATAAAACAAAGATACTGTACCTCTGAATGATCAAATAAAAAGACTAGTCTTTTATCTAATTAAAAAGTGTTCAATAACTTTTCAGTCAAAGGCTTCAAAAATGATCTTAATGCTTTTTCTCTTTTTCTGTTCTCTTTGCAGAACAGGGTAAATTAAATGTTTCCAAAGAATACTGCTTTTATTATCTGGAAAAAAACACTTTTGACTTCTTTTTTAAGAAGTTAGTTTTTACTATATTGGATTTACACATTACACATTTCTAAAATCAATTCAAAACAAGGAAAAATATTTTAGTTTGGTCCTTCAGTGGTCAGTACTTTGGGCAAAATGTTTTGTTAAAGATTATTTGTATTTATGTTTAATAATGTGAATGTCCACAGCGCTGAACACACTCATTAGTGTCTAATGCTGGGCACGCTAATGTTTATTTGCAATACTTGTCTCCTGGTAGCAGATATTAATTTGTTTAGTATTTATAAACATCAGAATTTGAAACTGAGTGATTTCTTGCCTGCAGTGATCATACTAGAAGTATAGGTTTTATAATATATTGACACGTTGATGATGCCACAAGTGCCCTTGCTTTTAGATACGTATTTTTTCTTAAGTTCCTAGTTATTTCAGAAACAGAATGTAGTGTGGTTTATGAGGTGTGAGTAACTACCTTGCATGGATTATCTGTGCCAACAAGAATAAAACAGTCTAGTAATAAGAGGAATGTGCAAATACAGTTAAAGCTTTATGATTTGGGCATATTTATTAATATGGCATGTGAACAGCTGACAGCTTTCAGCCATGTAATACTGATAAGAAAGCATACACAAGCTTGTACTCTCTACTTCAGACCTGAAAATAAAAATTAAAAGCATTGGTTTCAACTTTATTGTATATCAATCTTGAGTGTTTTATTAACGAAATAACACTGTTTTAAACAAACAAATGTTAGTATGCCTAAAAGATGTAGTGTACTAACAGTACATGTTGTAACTTAGCAAGACTTGTATAGTCACAGACCTTATTGTGTCAACAAGTACTGTTTATAGTAACTTTATAAGGAATGGGTAAATTCTGTCTTAGGTTACATCGATGCCTCTGAGAACAAAGTTTGATTGCATAAGTTCAGGTGGGTGTTCTTCCATTTCTTAGCAGAAGTGACTTGAAATAATATACAAAACGTTTTAAACGTCCTCGTTGCGCTCTAGTGCCAAGACATATTTCCAAATGAAAGGATATCTTCATATAACAGTGTGGCTTATAAAAACAGCCATTTTGTGCATTCCTAATCCACACCCCTCAGGAATGCAGGATATTTAAAGATACAACTAATTACATTAAACCTAATTAAGAAGTTACATGATAAATGGACAGACTTGGCTTTAGATGGCATTACAAAGTACAGCATCAGGAATCACAACTTTGTGCACTTTGATTTTATTTTACAGTCCTAATTTCTGTTTACAGTGTGCATAAGGAAAAACATAATTCAAAAGAATGAACAGAACATACGCAATTTTCTGTCAGTTCAAAATTGCTTTTTCAGATTATCTGTTCTGACCTTTAACCTTTGCACAAGACAGTGGTTCCTAAACTGTGCACTGTGATCCCTGGAGGGTTCAGCTGTTGGAAGTGGAAGCAATAGAGGCACAAGCATAGCACTGTGCCAGCTAATAGGGTGCAAAAAGTGAACAGAGCAAAGTTCATTAGAAAAGGACATGGTGCAAAATAGCTTGACAAGTGTTGCATTAAGAGACTCTTAATAGAAGAGAGATTATGATTAGCTCTGAAGAAAATGGTGATTTCTAAACTATAGGCTTTGGCATTGTTTCCCGCCCCCCAATCATGAATCTTAAATTCAGCCAGTTTCTGTTGATTAAGAAAGGAAGGAATGTGTGAATAAGATTGCTGAAACCATTATTGAATACACAATGAAATGCTTTGTTCTCCCAGCCAAATCAGAGAGTTATGGATGAGATTCAGATTATATTCAGGCATAAATTCTGTGCTGTATGCCTATAAAACATGCCCTTAGATAGCTGTTAAAAATACAGTTCCTCCTCCTCTTAAGAAGATTACATCAAAAGAAAATAGTAACAAATGTGTGTTGTACTAATAAGGACTGTCAGACTGAGTCACAAGACTTCTCTGTGTAATAAGGACAAGCAGAATTAATTTTTCTCAAACAAAGCTAACCTTTTGAACAAAATATGTTTTTCCTTTAAAAGTTTCCAGATTTTAACTGTTAGGGAATAATAAATTAGTATGCATAAAGTATCATTAATAAATCTGCCTCCACTACAAAAGTATTTTCTAATCTTACTACTTTAGAATTCAGAGTATTTTCATTAATGACAAAGATGTTATGGAAATTCTTCCGCTTCCACTTAGTTTTACTATGCGTAGTGTTACTGAAAAAGAGTTGAGGCCTTTCTGAAACTGAATTAATGATTTATTTTTCTTTTAGTTAGAAGATGTAGATAAAAATACAACTTCGAATTGAATAAAGGTGATGGTCCTTCCAGTGCTTGTGGAATGAATACTGCTTGCTACAAGAAAGCTAGGAAACTCGCTGTTCTTCTAGAATGTTTTATTCTTATGGTGTGTTAAAGAGGATGTTTTGGATTTTTAGGAAGCTTAATAAATATCTATAGCTGTAATTAAGGATCTCATTTCAGAACAAAAGAATGATTTACAGGATTTTAATTATTTTAAGATCTAATTGTAAGTAGACTAGAAAATAATGTTGGGATCAAGGTTTAGTTTGATTTAAAGAAATCTTAATATTGATGAATGCAAGCATTCCTATATGCACATATGGAACACATACGTGGATTAAAACACTCAGAACTGAGGCTCTGATTTCCTTTAAGTGGGTGTGTTTCATAGCTGCAGTATTTGAGCCTAAATTGTTGTCATATAGTCCATTTACTATACATAGCATAATAATAATAATGCATTCAACTGAGTGCACCTAGAGACCTAGTTTTTGTTATCACTTAGGTATTTGTGCTTTACGAGGTAACATCTCTAGGCTTCTGATAGCATAGGACATGTGGGACCAGAAAGAAGGCCACACCTTCAAAAATCTGGCTTCATATAAAAAATATGAATTCAGGAATAAAAATTTTATTTGTGTATTATAAACAAAGACCAAATATATTCTTTCAAAACCAAATGTTCTGCAGTACCCGATGCCACTGCAGGCCTGCATGTTGCCTGACCTATTTTCTTTTTCTTCCTGGAAATTTTTCCCTGTACTGATTCTGAGGACATCATAAATTTCCCTATGATTTCTGCACTTGTGGAAGCATGATGAGAGTTACTGTTACACATGCTTGTAAGCTATGTAACAATGTGGGGTAAAAAGTAATACAATGTGCTGTGCTGCTAGTGGGAGTGTATTCAGTCAGCCTACTGCATCCTGGAAATACCAGGTTTACTGAGATTTATTGTGGATACACAATATGTATGACACTAATTGGAAGTTTCTGCTTTACTGCATGTATGCTACACAGCATGTATGCTACATAGCATGTATGCTACACTACACTACTTCTGGCCAAAAAATCCTTGCAAGAAATGTGATAGTGCTAGCCAGAGAGATTCAGGTTCTAGCTATCACATCAAATTTAGCATACCTGAATCTAAACTGTGTGTTATGAAATAATGAGAGAGCATAGTTATCCTTTGAGACTGTATTCCCAGTGCCAGGTGCTGCAGCAAAAGGAGAATAGGGCTGTATTTTATATGGATGATGAGTTTCTGCCATCTGTATTATGTAAACCAGTTTCTGGAATGGAAGCTTTTCTGAGTTGCCATTCTTCTGTTACTTTCTTGTGACACCAACTAGACTGAATTCGAACTTGCAAAAATTTCAGTTCATTTGGCAGAATGAACTGAAGGACTCCACGTTTTCCTCATGTCTATTACTCAGCTTTGCGTTACACATGTTATAATGGATTGGAAAGGCTCTGGTGGTGTTAATTACACCTAGGCACACAACCACAGACTTTTAGGTCAGGAGGAGCATCCTGAGAGATTAAATTCCTAGTAGCAAATACATAACACATTATCCACCCTTTATAGACTTACGTGGCTGGTGGCTGTTGGGAGACGTCATTGATTTCCTAAGCAGCCACAGAACCTGCTCTCTGTTCAGAAGTTCTCTGAAAACAAAAAGTCAGTGTTATTAAAAAGTAGATATTAAAGTTTGGGGGCAATGCATATCCTGAGGGTCCAGATTTGCACTATTTAGTAGAACCTCAAACAGTCTTTGCTGCTATGCAATTCCCACCAAAAAAAATTAAAGAATACGTAACAGAGAAATGCTGGGATGTTACTACTCCTCCCTAACTCTGGGTAAGAATGCTCATGCCCCTCCAGCTTAGGAAAATTCACTGGCACAGAAAGGTATAAATTACATCTCTGTGTGCCAGCTTCAGAAAACCTGGCCACAAATACTTAAACTGAGAAGATTTTACTCATTCCTTTAAAGGACAGTGACAAAGCCTTCTGCTTTCTCTGATCTCATAGCATAAAAAAAAAATAATAAAACAATCTTTAAGTTAAAGGATAGTTAAGTAAACATTTATTTTAGACTTTCATTATTAAGTGCAAATACTTAAAAGTGAACAATTGCTATTAAAGAGTGCACATGTGAAAGTAGTAAAACGAGATAAAAATGTAGGAGAGTGAAAATGCAAAGAAAAAGTAGCTTTTAGCATAACAATTAACCACCCTTCCTTTATTCATCACAGGATAATTCATTGTAACCAAATTAATGATGAAACATTCAGCAATAGGCCTTGGTAAGGAAATAGGAGCAGTGTATCAGGATATCCTTTTTCCGCCCCAGAGTACCAATACTTTCAATTTTATATACAACGGAAGTAATTAATTGTAACACAAAGAAGCACAGCTGTGTTTCCTGATGGTCACACATGCACTAGCTACTATTGTTTAGCATTTTGAGTATGTACACTGAAAACTGTTCAACTGCTTTGAACATTTTATATTTTGGGGATTTAATTTCCATTAGTAGGTTTTGAATTCATAGTGGAATTTTAATATGCTATTATCTTAGATCCAATCCTGCATCCCTAATCAGGTAATTTTTTGCTGATGCCAGTGGGAGTTTAAACTGAATTAGATATAGCTGCCAAATCCAGAGATTTGCAGACACAGGCCAATTTCTCACTGGAAGCAAAGGAAGTTATGGACTATTTGTCAGGATTTGCTTTTAGTTGTATGTGTTTCTTTAACTTGTTCAAGTTCCAGTTCCAGATCTTTATTGCTATGACTTTAACTTCATTACATATTTTCAGACATATTAGCTGACTGCTATGAGTAAAATACAATCACGTCCTTTTCTTATTATTAATTTAGTGACCTATATTATTTTGGTTTTGCCAGAATATGAAAAAAAGAGGAGAATGAGAGTATTCTGCTGCATTTGTTCTTATCTAACAGCAATGCCTTCATGGTTAAAGATATGTTTAGACTGAGGAAAAATTAAGGATTTGATTAATTGAAATCATTTGGTTCGTTTGTTTTGTATAGGATTCAGATCTGTTTCATTCTAACAAGCTTGCAAGAACATAGCGTTTTCAGTCTCATAAATGTCCACCTTTGTAAATCTCTACACTACCCACTATAGCTGCCAGAAACACATCCACTTGAATCTACCCCTCTTGAGGACAAAGCTATTATACACACCAAGACAGAAAATTTCTGTATTGAAAAGAATTTTCCTTGTTTAACAGCAGGTTTAAAAAACATTTCCTCTTTCAGCACTGGTGCAGTGTCTGTTGCCGAAAAGGATTGTTATCAAGAAGTGATTTTTTTTGTTACAAAGGCTTGAGGGGATGAAGCCTCAGCATCAGTAGGAGAAATGTTAACACAATGTGGTTTTGGATCTAAGGATTATTCAAACTTGTAAAAGAAACTAACAAATATCTCTTACAATAAAAGGTGGAGGAACACAAACATATCTCGGATATACTCATTCTCAGAGAGAAGCTAATAATTAAAACTTCCTTGTAGATCATTTGGCACTACAGACTGATAGTTAATTCAGAATATAAATTTTAAAATCAGCACTACAGTCCAAATAATTCATCTTCTCAGAGCAAATGAAGACTTTAAGGATTTTATTTGCATGCAGCTAGGGGAAAACATATTATTAATTCTCCAAACAAACTGCTGTGAGCAAAGGACCCAGGTGAAGCCTCTGCTGAGCCTACAAATATTTTCTTTTTCTGTGTATGATTTTTAATGTTCTTACTACCCAACACTGGCTTTAGGAAAAACAAAATTATTTGAAATGTTTCTTTGTATTTATAAGGAGAGTTGTCTCAGGGTTTATTATGGCCTGGTGAAAAGACTGGAATACGTTTTTTGTACCTAGGAGTTCATAAAATGGAAACATACAGCTCAGATAGGCATAGGAAGAAGAAACAGAAAAAGCAACAGGAAGTTCGGTTCTTGATTGACAAAATGTTTCCTAGAGCGCTTATAACACCAGGCAAAGCGCTCCCATTACTACAGCCCTTTGCAAGATGCAATTGAGTTCCCTACTACACAGCACAGTAAGGAATCAGTTCACACCCTGCAGCAGCTGCCTAAGGCACATGGCAGGTATAGCCATTATGTTCCCCTTCCCCCTGCCCACCTGCACAAGGTTAAAGAAGAATCCAGTCTGCAGAAACCCAGAAGTAACTCCAAAATGCACCAAGTGCCTAAGCTGTGGGAACAGTTTCCTGTTTCCTTGTGCTGTGCTCTGCACATCGAGCTGTTATTCTTTGGAGTATCTCCACAGTGCTCTCCAGTGCTGCACGGTGCTCAGTTCCACATCACGCTCGTTGGACTGAAGGCTGGCTGGGGCTTGCAGTGCTGATGAATACTTTTGCCTTTTTACTATCAGTGCTTCGCTAGCAGAAATTTTTAAAAAACACCTTTCTTCACAGATTTCATTCAGCCTTATTGAATTAATTATGCTGACATTTAAAACACTTAATAAAATCCATGACATTTCTAAGTAACAGACAGCTGAATAGATTTATAATCAAAAGAATGTGCTTTCAAGTAAAATAATTCTGAAAAAAGACAAAGCCAAATTCACGTCATTTTAAGTGAAAAAATTGTGTCCCTGGCTGAAGGGTAATATTCTTTTAATATGTAACATGGAATATTTATTTTGGTAACAGTAACAGAGAAGTACTCATCTAATTGCAAACAGTTTTCAAAAATATATTTGGACCACAGATTTAAGACATATGAATTCCAGAGGCTGAAGGGAAGAAGGATCTACAAAGATAAAGTCCTATCACATGCATGACCTTCCCCCTATATATACTTCTTTGTTCTTAAAGATCTTTTGATATTTAAGATTTGCAGTTCCCAAGTGATTCCAAGAACTAATAAGAAATTCCTGGAGAGGAAATGACAAAGAAAGCAGCTGGAAGACAATCCAATTCATTAATTTTTTTTTTTTTTAAATACAGCTCTCTTCATTGTGACAGGCAGTCTTGAACTGCTTCTTCTGTATTTCATGTTAGACTTCCACATCCCATCCCAGCCAAATGTCGAATGAACATATGTTTATTTTCAGATTTTCAGACTACAGAATCTTTGAGTGTTGCTTAACTAACAAAATAAATACTTCATATTACCAAAACCTGATGCGTCCAAGTTTCTGAAGATTCCTAAAACCTTCACCAGGTGAGATGTCTGATACTGATAACTAGCTCACTGCAACCTTGTGTCTTTCTGAGTGCCTATCACCTCAAATGTTCATCTTCTGGTTTAAATAGGTATCTCTACCTGTCCTGCAAGGTAGATAAAGCAAAACAAACCAGGTTTGATTCTTCGTGGTTTACTTGACAAAAATCTTAGGTTAAATTTCCACAGTTACTTTCCTTTGGGGAAATACAATTGGGTTTTTCAGGCAGCGCATAGAGAAAACTCGTCCATCATCAGGTCAAACATCTCACATGTCAGGATTGGTCAACAATCCCTGTCTCACACACAGACCGCTGTATAATTGTAAATAAGGAATTTTAGTCTAGGCATATTGTTTTCGTACTTCTGTTGTGAATCTGTATGTTTCCAAAATGACAGTTTATACCTGTATGAAACTGGAAACACATTGCAAGTACTGCACCGTTTTGAAAGACACCAGGACTTTCCATGTGATGTTTCAGCAGACATCCATCACATCACAATCCAGATACTTTCTAAGGTTGTTATGATTTGTCATTTTAGATCAAGATTCAGTTCTGTCTCCTGCAGCCCTAATATTATTATAATGTAGTTTACTTTTCCTGACTTTATTTTGTGATTAAGACAAGTATTTATGCAGTGCTCATTTATGCAGAGAATAGGTATATTGGCCATGGCAATGCAAAGTTCATCCTCAGCAACACTATTTCTGACCTGTCAGGGACTATCACTTGCGATATCTTCAGTGCCTCAGTGCTTTGAAAAGCACTAGCTGAGATGGCAATTTGTGCGATGTGCAAATTTACTCATCAGAAATTGGATGAAAATAGTTGATCCATTTCACACAAGGGATCAAATAAATTTCAAGGCTAGTGGCTTTTGCTAAATTCATGCATACTGGATTTAAATCAATTTCCAATATCTGAAAAGCGCAGGACTGCATTACCACACAGATTATTAAAGAGATGCTAGCTCTAACAGCTTTGGTTCTGGTTGGGAGCACACACAAGCATGTTGCATTCTTCTTCCATATTGAGTGTCTATTCTGTTGCTATAATCTGATAGTAGACAGAGTGGAAGAACAGCAGACTCATATTTTCCTTTGAAATTATAAACATAAGCATAAAAGTTCTGTATCGCTTGGCATGAAAGCTGTGATTTTGTCTTTCGTGCAGGCTGTCTTTGTTTTGGACACTGACAGATTTTTCTGGATGATGGTCATTGGAAAAAATGTTCTGAAAGTCTGGTAAGACAAGACCTGTATTTTTAAATGCCTATCACTGTAGTATTTGGCCACCTAGACTTACTAGGTGTGCCTTTAACTGCCGGCATTTTAAAGGACTCTGTGAAGTTGACACGTTTGAAATTATACTTTTTTGCTTTGCTATATAAGATAGTACGCAAGCTAAGCACTCACCTAAGAATTTGTGGGTATAACGCATGTGAACGATATTGCAGAGCCAGTGCTCTCACCTTATGTTCAGAGGTGACAACTCTGGAGTGGAGTACACAACATTTACAAGTCCTATCTGATACCTGCATGCAAAAATGGAGCTAGACTGTGGAGAGGTCAACAAAATAAGCAAGCCTGTATTTCCCACAATATATGCACATGTGGCTATTTGGCACCGATAAGCGAGATTGCTTCCCAATTGGTTACTCTCTAGAAACAGTTTATCGGGGCAGGCATCTAGCAATTGCTGGTGTGTCCTGAAGGCCTAAAGCGTGTTTTGGTCTGCAGCAAAGGGAAGCTGAGTAGGTTTGTACGAGCCATATGATCTTCGTTTCCCCCTATGGTTGGCTTTGTGTACAAAGTTTTTGACGCAGAATAACCAAGTGACAGGACAAGTGAAAGGGAAGACCACATCAACAACACAACTGCTGCCACCCTGTTGAGTGAAGGATTAAAAAAAGCAGCCCAGGTGGGAACTGTGTGGTCTCCTTGTCATATGACATACTGTCATTAAAGCTCCTTCTGTGCTGCTGCTGGGAGACATCACTTGAAGACATGCAGACAAGTTATTACTTTGCTAATTTGTCCTAATGACGAGGAGCTTGGAAACGCAATGCAAATCATGGCCTTCAGCAACCTTATCAGCGAGCAAAGCAGCTCACTGCAGAAGTTATAATGTATTCCAACCTAACTGGGCTTATTTATTTAGAGATACAGGAAATAGAAAAAAAGCAAATAAACAATTCTATCCTTTGCAATGGAACTCTATCCCTCATACAGCACTGCAATGTCAACCTTTTCAGAACTATTTTTCCACAAAGCTAAAAGGCCCGTTTGAGGCCCTCATTTTTCCCTATGCTGCTGCCACCATTGCCTGCTCATTGCCCACCCCAGCTCAGGCACAGGCCCCTTTTAATTCACATCAAAGCTCTACGGTAATCCTCCACCCCACCTACTCTGTGAATCCTGGCAGCTTGTCCATTTTCCATGGCACCAACTCCACCAGCATCTGGATGGAGCTTCCCGGCCCGGCAGCCATATCCAGCCTTCACTGCTTCTCACGTCTCAATCCCTCTTCTCGGCCAGCAGCGCCTCCGTGGCACCTACTTGGCCACTTTTTGCCCTCACACCTTCCTGGCCTTTCCTAGAGGAGCTCCCGCACCCTCTTCACTGGGAAAGCCCTTCTCGGCGTCGGGGTAAGATAACGTCTGGGTCCCGGGGCTGGGGCCGGTGGGCGGGTGCCCGAGCGGGGCAGGGAGCCCAGCGACGAGCTCGCTCAGGCGGCGGCTGGCTGCGGCCTGCGCTCCCGCCCGAGGAGGGACTACGGGGGAGGAAAAGCAGGCCCGGCTAGTTCCTCCCGGCCAACTTTTTCCCGGGGTGCCCCGCCAGCCCTCCCGCCCACGGCGCGTGTTGATGGAAGGGCGGAGGATGGAAGGTCCGGGCCCCGGACCCCGCCCGCCCGCTCTGAGGGGCGGCCGCTCCCGCGCCAACGGCCGCCGCGCGCTCCCCGCCGCGAGGGAGGGGGGGGCGCCCGGCACCCCTGAGGGGCCCCCGCGCGCCGCGGGGACCCGCGCGAGGACGCCCGGCGGGGGCGGCCGATGCCGCTGCTGCCACTGCTGCTGCGCGCGCGCTCCCGCTCCCCCTCAGCCCCCGCCGCGCGCGCGGCCGGCGCCGGCGGCTGCCGTGATTGGAATCCGGCTCCTTCCCGCCCCGCCCCGCCCGCCGCAGGGACGGGCCGCGCCGCGAGCGCCTGCCGGGACCGAGCCTGCGCCGAGCCCGGGCCGCGCCGTCCCGCCCTCGCCCTCCCCCGCCCGACACGCACCCGCCTTCGCCTCGTCTCACCGGAGCTGTCGGGGCCCCGGGAACGGCCTGCGGGGCGCGGTGGGGAGCGGACCTCCTCCCCCTTCGCCTTCCCTCCCGCCGCGGAGGATGAGGAGCCCCCACCGCCGGTGAGTGCGGGACTGAGCCGGGCCGGGCCGGGCCGGGCCGCGGAGGCCCTGGCCGTGCGTGCGTGAGGCTGGGGAGCGCCGGGGCGCCCCGGGCAGCGCCGCCGCAGCCCTCCCTCGCCCGGCCGGGGGTCGCGGGGCGCTTCTCGGCGCTGTCCGCCCCCGCCGTCGGGCGGCCCTCCCCCGGCGGGGCTGCGTCCCCTCCCGCCCCCGGGCTCGCTCTCCGCGGCCCGGCCCCGGGCAGCGCCGTCGAGCGCGGACGCCCACCGCGGCTCCGCCGGCTGGCGGCGGTTCTCCCGCAGCGGCCTTTCTCCCTTCTCCGGGGGCCGGGGAGCGCCCGCCGCGGCTCCCCGCGCCGCCCTGCCCCGCCGCGGCGCTGGGGGCGCTGCCCCGCCGCTCCCCTGCCCGGCCCGGGGCCGCCGGCGGGGGTCGGGCCGCGGCCCAGGGGAGGAGGCCGGGTGGGCGCCGCGCCGGCGCGAAGGCTCCGCGGGGCCGGCGGTTTCCTGCGTGGGCACGGGGGCCGTCGGCGCGGCGGTGGCGGGGCCGGGCCGGGCCGGCTGGCAGCCCGCGGGGCCGTCCCCCGGCGTGCGCTCCCTCCCCCCGCGTCTGTGCCCCCGGTGTTGTAATGCCGGGCTCGGTGCCGAGCGGCCCCAGCCGGAGCGAGCGGCAGCGCCTGCCGTGGGAAGGGTGCGAGGAACAAGGTGCTTCGTCGCCTTTTTGTGCGAGCTTTGAACAAAGCTGTGCGCCGGCTTTCCGACGCTGTTGCCGTTGAGCGACGCGAAAGGGAAACGCCGTCTGGAGAAACGATAAACCCCGATCATCGCACGTACCTTAGTAGTAAAATCGTTGAGTACTGTTGAGTACCGATTAAGTACGATGTTTTCATATCTGATTACAAAATCTATTGAAGAGGGTTTAAAAACATGAATGGCTCTTTACCACCCTTCAATCAAACACCCTCTGATTTTTTCTTTTTTTGTAAAATTAAGAGTGAATTGAGCAGCAGGGAATGGTAGTAAGTTGTGGTATTTCCATTCAGCAGTCGCCTGTCGCTTTGTGTCGAAGGTTGTATGATGATTCTTCCCAGTGTAAATTGATTGCGGTTCTAATTTACGTGTTTTGTTCTCTGTGGACAGGTAATTATTTTTGAGTTCTTTTATCAAGTTAGTGTCCTAGGGATTGTTCAGCCCTGTTACCTGTAGGAATAGAGAAGCTCCTTTTTTAGACGAGGAAGACTCTGCTGCATTGAAAAAGTTTTGTGGTAGAACCCAGTCCTGGAATAAAAAAGTTACATGGGAGCAATTTATATTCAGATACTTTATCAAGTCCATAGCCAGAAATACCCCATGTTGTGGCATTTGTAGCAGTCTGGATAAAATTCTTGCTGGCGATGTATTTGTCCTTTGTTCTTGTACTTTTGTTTCTTTTGTAACTTTCTCTTAGGTTATTCACTCAGTTTCATTTGTTATGTGAGTGTGTGTGTATTTTATATGTATTTATATAGCAATGTACAACCTGGTAGGCTTTGAGTTCTAGTCTGAAATTTTGTGGAGGATCTTCTTGCACAGCTGCAAGATTCAGCTGCCAGTTCTTAGTATGTCCTGCTGGCTGCTCTGTTCCAGGGACAATGAATATATGTGGCTGGATCTGAATATTTTTTTCTTTTTTTTTTTTTTTTAAATTGTGAAGTAATTTAGGTTTGAAAGGGACCTCTGGATGTTATCTGGTCCAGCCCCTGTTCAAATTTGGGAAGAAAGCTGTTGGTAAATTACAAGCCTGAAATAGCATGTTATTTGGAATTCACTGATTAAATACATGTTTACTGAAACAGTATGTAGCTAGCGTGTAGAGTTTCTTAAAGTCAGTGTATGGGACCCAAATCCTAATGTTTTTGACATTGTTTTGCAGGATCCTTGCAGCGAGAATTGTGTGCTTTGTTATGAGAATTAAAAATACTGAACATGGTAGAGTGTGTAAATGATATATGTGCTTTTTCTGGATACCAACATTCAGGAATTGAGAATCTAAAGTGTAAGTGATGTAACCAAAGTAATTAATTTTATTCTTTATAGTAGTTGGTGTATTTATTCAAGTCAGGGCTAACAAAATTTTGATGACGTTTGGGATTGAATATGGTGCTTGTTCAGATGTGCAGGAAACAATGTCTGCTAACTTCCTTCAAAATGGACATGTGTTTGCCATAGATGAGCATTACTGTTGTATGAAATATCATGGAGTATTGCAGTGCAAAGAGAAAAGGATTTTGAAAAAGCAATAGATAGCTTTGTCTACTACCCAGAGGCCTGAAAGGCAAGCAATTGATGGATAAACTGATTTTCATTTATTTATTTATTATCTCTTTTTTCCCTTGGTTTTAAAATTAGGAATGATGATAATGTTTTAGTTGTTCTCCAAGAAGCAGTATACAGATTCAGTGGCTATGTAATATTAAATAAAAATGTAGGGAAGGACTTGCTAAATATTCACTAAATTGTATTTTTATAATGAGAAATCAGTGCAGGCTATATTCATATTTTAAAAGAAAGAGGTGTTTTGAAAACAGTGATGTTAAAGAACTCTGATTTACTGTAATCTCTCTTAAATCGTGCATCAGTCAGTGTAACTAAGAACTCTACAGCTTTCCAAGGCATAGTGGGGCACAAATGTGTAGCTAGGAGGAACTGAGTACATCCCTTTCACAGAAGGGATCAAAGAACAGATATTAGTGCTTGCACTAATTTTGGTATAGCCAGGCCTTCCAAGGGAAACAAACATGCCTTCTCCAAAGTTCTTCAAAGCAAACAAACCAAAGAAAAGAAACACCCCTCCTTTTCTTTTTTTGTTCATTGTTGTGGCTGGTAACTTTTATGATGAGGACAGTATCTCTTTCCAAGAGCAGGCAGAGGTCTGACACATGGAGCAATTTGGTAAATTGCTGAAAAGCCTAGACGGACGAATGAGAGGAAATAGTATGTGGTAGGGAATGTGTTACAAATGTCTATGTTTCTTCCTTGCTTACATCAAGCATCAGTTGAAGATCTGTCCTTTCTATCTGGATATCTGGGAAAGTGTCTGATATTTCTTAGTTCCTCAGGGAGAAGAGGGCATATCTTCAATGCCTGGGATTTTCTTCACTTACCTTATGGTCATCTGTAAATAAATGACAGAAGCAACTCAGTAATTTAAAGATGTATCACGTCAGAGGAGTTGTATGTGGGTGCAGATGGAGGACGTAGAGCGTTGTTTCACTTGTTAATATTCCCAAAATGCAGGACTTGGGGGCGGGCACAGAGTGCATGTGCTTGGTGGCCTGACAGGAAACTTTTCTTTTTGCTGCTGCTGATTTAGTGGTTCCACTTTTTCCTTCCTTGGGCAAGATCTGCAGAACCCTCTGCAGTAGCCCCACCACACTCGTGCTGATGGTCCCCAGTCTCCATGATGTCTTCTGTGCCTTCCACAGTGGTTACTGCTTTAAAGGGAAAGCAAGGAATTTCTTTATTTCTTTCTGCCTGGTTTTCTTGCAATCCCTTAAAAGTTGCTGTGAAGTCTGTTGAGGGTTTGATATTCCTCAGATGTAAAGTAGTTTTACTTATTCTGAAAAATGTTTAAAACTGAAGACAAACGTAAAATTTAACCTGCTACATTGTGTCCTTTAAAAATAATACGGAAACTGGAATAGGTGATCCTTGAAATAGGACAAAAAGCTGAACTAGTCACCTCATTTGTCTTCATTGTACAGCAAACATAATTTTAGCATTCTGAATGCTCTTATTGAGAAGATATATGGTATAGTGATTTTATGAGGGATTCAGTCCAGTCTCAGTACTTTGTGCTCTGGGTACGTAATCCTCAAGAGGCTTAGTTGGATACAAACAAATAGCTGGCCCACTGCTGACCAGGCAGTCAACTTGGGGACAAGCTGCCAACTTGCCAGGATGGTCTTTGTTGTGAATTGGCTTCCCAGCACCTCACCAGGTGTGTTTGCAGAGCATATTAGGCGTATTTGATGCCCACTCTCCCCCAAAAGCAAAACAAAGCAATTATTCTACTACTCTTCAATATATCTTCAATATCTATTTTGAAATATATTGTAGTAGGTTTATGACACTGAAGTGTTTTAGGTCATCGTATATTTGATATATTGAAAAGACCAAGAACTTAATTCATGTTGTGGTAGTGATAAGATGCATGAGTTTCTGGTTATGACCCTGTTGTTTCAGCTGTACACAAATGGTATTAAAAATATGGTCATTATGTTTCAGATTTATAGTCCAGATAGTTTTATTTCTTGCCATTTTTCTAATGAGTGTCTTGTAGTTGCCTTCCCATTTCATGTGAACTCTATGCATTTCAGTTAGGTTTACCGTTTTATGGTCTGGTTAATAAAATTCAAAGTAAGTATTAAAGTAGGAAAATAAACTCTAGTTCATGATTGTGATAATATTCATAGGTTGTATATGCATGATGAAAGGAGAAGCAACAGCAAAGCCTTATTTAAGGTCCAGTGTGTTACCACCTCAGAATTTCTTCAGGGACATCTATTACTACAGTGAAAGCGATTGGCGTAATGGAGCTCTTCCTGTGCGTCATCAGCGAAGTCTGCTACCTGTACTGAATTCACTGGTGGATGTGTTCATTGCTGGGTGGAAAGTGTTCTGAGTAGCATGAAGGGTATGAACTTTATTTAAATGTTTTAAAAGGTTCTGATAAAACAAAATCTGTGAAGTAGTAGTTCATAGGGTCCATACCTGCAGCATGTGGCTGAATGCTCTGATGCTCATTTTTTCCACAAAATAGAATTTCCCAAAATAGAGAGGAAAAGATAGTAGGTTTAAATGTAATTTTAGTATGTGACAAGTTGGCTGTGCATTAAAAGGGGGAAAAAAATCAGTATTACTAACTCAGTTCTGTAGTACTGTAGCTTAATTTGCGTCATATGTCATAAGTGCAGCAATGCTTTTTACAAAAATTTGAAATCACTTGAATTTTCTCAGTGTCTCCTCAGGTAATTGCTTTACATGGTGGCTTCAGTCAACTTTATTAGCATAAAACGTGGAAGCAACTAGCAATTCTTTGCGTCTGTATTCCCTCAGTTCACCATCTTAAAGACAAAACCGTCAATCTTGCCGTGTTTTGGCCGATAAAAATACAAGCAGATGTAGCAGGGATAAGTCGGAGAAATATCAAAGAAAGTCTCAGAAGATGCATACCAGGATACAGACCTGGTTCATGGAAGTGATTTCCTTTTCACTGCTGCAGCTGTTGAAATGGTCTAAATTTGCTTTTCCTTAAGTCTCTTGTCTTTATAGTGTTAATTATTAACAACTTTTTCTTGATTTGAAAAAAAAACCTAAAAATGTTCATAGGCCTTCACACTTCCTCTGTGAGAGCCTGATCCCAAACATGACTGGAAATCAGTGGGCAGAGCCCACATGACTTCTGGAGGACTGAAGTTGTCAGAGATTTCACTTCTGCTGAGAATTAATATTCTGCTCATGAAAGATATGTTGTGCAAATGAGTACATTATGTGCTCAGAGTCAGAATTTCAGGGATACAGAAATGGTGAGTAAGCTCAAATATAATTTTCTAAATTAATCATTCTTTTTCCAGTTCTTTGTTCGGTTGGAAATTCACAGTGCGGTAGTGATGCAGAGGCATAGGCACTGTCCCATGTTGTTGTGCAGGGGTAATAGAGGGTTTGAAAAGGAAGCATGAACAGGTAAGTTGTGAGGAATTGTTCAGCAGGAAGAATAGATACTGGAAATGGGAAATACTGTATCATCCCACTGTCCCATGCTTGGGAATGAAAGAACTTGGAGAGTAGTATGAGAACAAGAATGGCTTATCGGAAGACAGAGTGAACCTCAGTGACTGGAAATGTGAATGAGAAAACCAGAAAGCTGTGTAAAACTTGCAACTCCTTGCTGCATATCCTTCTCCGTGGAAGAGAAATTAATCTTTTACAAAATGTCTTGGAGAAGGTTTCAAAAACCCTCCTGTACCCTTCTCTGTGTTGTCCAAGGGACAAGCCTTGCAGTTGTCAGACACTGGTCTAGACAACTGAGAGTTAACTACAAGACGGGATTGGGACAGGGCGCAGGAAGGCACTGCCAGCTACTGAGGTACAGCCATTCTTAGACTCAACACCCGAAACACGGACTATCTTCTGTCCAGATTATTGAAGGGATTTTAGCAATAATCAAAAATTCAGGGGTGGTACTGAGTGTTCAGTGGAAATGTCCCTGATGATACGTGATGTGGGAAGTTTTATTAAGAATTTTATTTGTATTGCTTTAAAGTGTTTTTTTAAAACTTGTTTTGAATGTGTTCTCTCTCAGAGACAAAGCAAATGATAAACCTCACAGAACAAAAAAGTGCTTTTTTGTTTTTATGTATTGATGTATTTTTCTAATTTCATCTTCCATATTTACTAGTTCACAACCATTTAAACTTTTTTTGTGGAAATATCCTATAGAAAATTTTCTGTAGGAGTATTCTGAAGTGTATGCCATTCATGAGGACTGAAGATTGTGCCCTTCCTCACCCAGGCAAATTTATTATTGTGAGCTTAAAAATTTGATAGGTTTTGCAGCCTGTCACATTTGCTGAGCTGAACCAGTGATCCTACTACTGATAATTCTTCTCTAAAACTCATGGTGTGGACTGAAGTTTCAGACAGACAATATTCTATGACCTAGTCTTCTACTTTGCTTAGATGAACAGAAAATTTTTCGAACAATGCTAACTCCATTTAATTTTTTTTTTTACTACTTTTCCATTAATTGATTCTTTACTGAATTGATTTGACAACCACTGATACTAGTTTACACTAATCCTTATATGTTTTGTAAAGCTCTTTTGGTACATGGTGAGTTAATTTTTTTTTTTTATGCTTGCAACTATAATTAATTTAATATGACTCTAAAAAGAAAGAATCAAAACCTAGAACGTTGTCCTACTCAGAAGTTAGGGCAGCAGACTGGTGAATTGTAGGAACATTCCCATATAGCTGATATTCTTCAGTTTCCTGCTCTTGAAATTTCATGGAAGGAATGCAGTTAGAGACTCGCCAATTTGGGTTAAACCAGGAACTGTGAAATAAAACTCGACCCAGACAGGATAGTTTTTACTCAAACCCAAGCCTCTGTTGAACTGTCTGTTTTTGTTCCACCCCGGCCCTGCTTCACTCCCCCACCTCTCTTCAAATTCACAAGTTTTTGAATGTAGAGATGTTTCTAATTTAGAAAATTATTTTGGCATAATGAACTAAAACAGAAAGGAGGAGACTAAACTAAGGGAGGTCAAAAAAACAGATGGAAATAGAAAATCTGAAAACATCTAGTAAAAAAAAAAAAATCACCCTTGAAATAACGGAATCTAAATGCTGAAATTATATATCTGCTCAGCAGCTGTGCATTCCTTAGCCAGAGGTTCTGCTGCAGAAATGGCACTAGTCAACTTTTTTCAAAGTTTCAAATGCTGTTGTATAATATTTACATCTCTCTGTAATACTTTTGGTAATAGTCTTAGGAAGCGGGGAGGCGGGGAGAGAATAGAGGTGGAGGGAAGAGCTGGTGAGCTGATCTAAGAATTTCCTTCTTTGTCCTTAAGCATCTGTAGCGTGTACAGTTGTTCGCTGCAATGAAATTCTGTGATTTTCTTTCTCGGTAGTTCTTTCTAAGTGTCTTTTAATTTCTGCTGACTTAATTTCAGAGGTGAGGTTGGTTGCAGGAAAAATAACCAAATAAAAATATATGAAATGAGGGTGCACTAGTGAGAAAAGAATGTTACAAATGAAGAAACCTGCCTCAAGTGTTCTGCTCCCAACAACAGCCAGAGGTATTGCTCCACAGGAAAGCGCAAGAGAGTCTGCAGCAGACAGCTGTGGAATTACACCTCTCTGTGGAAACTTCTTCCTACATCCCAATAACGGGGAGCTAGTTGAGACTGTAATGCACAGTAAAAACGTTTAGGTATATATCCACAGCATGTTTTCATACAGTATCTTAAAATGTTAAACCATGTGATTGGTTTGAGTGCTGATGTAAATGGTGATTCAGTTAGTAGTGTAAGAGCCTATGACGATTTTTGCTCTGTAAAAAGATAACAATCAAGGTGACTCTTGCTTCAAAGAATTTTAGCCAAAATCTTAAAGTTTCAGGTTATGTAAGATAAATGTCATGGCTTTCAGAAATGTTGAATGTCGTTTTCAAAGTGTATCTGGTTTTGGAAGAAGTAATTGTTTAGAGGAAGATATTTTTTACTACATGTACTTGGAACAACTGTAAGTAAAGTAATTCTCCTTCGGGTTAGTTTCAATAAGAAGAGAAGCTGTGGGTGTGCTGCAAATACAGATGGTAGGGTCTCCTGAGGATTTGAAAGAGCAGAAGTGGGCTTGGGGCAGGGTAGTGGGTGGGCTCAGGTAACAGGGAGTGCGGGCACAGGAGCAGCAGTGTGGTGAGAAAGGCTTGCTGGGTTTGAGCCCTGGAGTGCAGCGGGGAGTGCAAGGTGGGCAGAGGTGGGACTCAGCCTTCACCAGCACCCTCCTCTAACAGGGTTTCTTACCTGAGGGTAGGAGCAACAGAGCTGTGTATTTCCTTTCTCTGTATATAACTGCATAGCACCTCTTTCTGTATCTATCCATAATGTTTCCTTTCCTCAAGTAGTTATCGTTCCGTTGTCACTCTTGATTTTTCCCTCCAGCGTCTGTGATTTTGTCAGTGTGAAATGAGGTTTCAGTCTATTATGGCGTAGCCAATACGAAGTTTCCCCTCTGCACAGACAAAGTTTAATACTTTTATTTATTTGGATTTGACTCTGTGTGCCATAGGTTGTGGAAAAGCCTGGACACAAACAGGAGAAATCAGAGGTCTGTGTGGCTGCAATCTTGTTGAGATCAGAGATGTGGTGGGACAGCTGACATGGCTGGAGTGCTGAGAGGACTGGTTACGGGCTCTCCAGGAAGGACAGGCTGGAATAACGAGGGGTGCAGGGTGTTGTGTTTGGGTTTTTTTTTGTTTGGGTGGTTTTTTGTTTGGTTTGGTTTTTTTTTTTGTGAGAGCGCCATGGAAATTTGTGGAGCTCTGCCTCTTGGGTGGATGAGGAGTCAGCTGAGAGCTTACAGGTCAGGATTAACAGCAGGTCAGCACGGGTAATGTTGGTGGGTTGCCTTCTGCAATGAAATGACTAGCTCAGTGAATGACTGGAGAGCAGTGGGCATTGTTTATCTTGACTTCCATAAGGCTTTTGACAGTGTGTCTAGTAACATCCCCATCAACAAACTGATGGAAGTACAGACTAGACAAATGGACAATGAGATAGACTGAAAACTGGATGAGCTACCAGGTTCAAAGAGTCGTGATCAGCAGCATGAAGTCCAGCTGGAGACCAGTCACTAGCAGTGTGCCCCAGGGGTTGATGCTGGGTTCCAGTACAGTGCGACATCTTCATAAATGACCTGGATGATGGGACAGAGCAAGTTTGTAGGTGATACAGAACTGCGAGGAGTGTTTGGTAGGCCAGGTGATTGTGCAGCTGCTCAGAGGGACCTGGATGGACTGGAGAAGAGAGCAGGGAGGAACCTCATGAAGCTCAACAAAGGCAAATGCAAAGCCTTGCACCTGGGGAGGAATAACCCCATGTACTGGTACAGACTGGGGACTGACTGCCGGGAAAGCAGCTTTGCAGAAGAGGACCTGGGGGTCATACTGGACAACAAGTTGAACACGAGTCAGCAAACGTGCCCTTGTGCCAAAGAAGGCCAGCAGCCTCCTGGGCTGTGGTAGGGAGAGTGTTGCGGGCAGGTTGAGGGAGGTGATGATGCCCTTCAGCCCGGCACTGGTGAGAGCCATCTGGAAGGCCCTGGCCAGTTCTGGGCTCCCAGGAAGAAATTGGCAGGTACCCCTGTGGCAGAGAGGTGCTAACAGCCTCGCTGGAAGCAAGTGACAGGGCCTGTTCTGTTCTGTGTGTTTGGAAGCAGTGTGGGAAGGGGAGTGGATGGTGAGGTGGTGAAACTTGTAGCTGATAGAGGTGTTGTAAACTGGCTGTAGCAGTACTGAAGGCCTGGATGATAAAGTATCAGATGAGGCACAGTATGTGCAATGTAATTTAATTCAGACAGAGGAAAAACAGTAATAGGCTTTAAATTAGGTATTAACACTTGGAGAGATCTTGGATAGTTTTCCAAACAGCTCTTTGCTGTGAAGCCCCAACTTTTAGATTGCACCTATCTGCTTATGGTGTTTAAAACTTCTTTTTTTTTCTTTCTTTCTTCCCTTTGGATGTGTGTTTCCGCTGTCACTTTTGTACTTGTGTAGTTGTGGCCAGGTGGAAGGTTAGATTTGTTTGCTCATCTGGATGAAAACTAACCCTATAAAAACCCCTGGGTTTTCAGTAGTTCCAGCTCACTGTGAGACTATATGAGGAGTAAGGGGAGAGGAGGGGCAGCACTTCCCTTCTTAATCAGCACAGTCTTAAATAAGTTTAAGCCAATTTTGAAGCAGCATTCTATAGAGTAATTATAAGGGTTTTTTTTAAAAAAATGTGATTATGCAGCTGTACACATTCATTATATATGGACATGCATGCTATGTAGTTCCGGTAACACAATTTCAACAATCCCATTAAAACTAGAAGGTAATTTTTTGTTTTGTTTTGTTTGTTTTCTGGTTTTGTTCCCCCCCCCCCCCCCCCCCCCCCCCGCAGGACAAATGAGATGCAGCACTAAATAGACTTGGGCTTCTTGAGTCAGGGAAAGAGAAACAGTGGAGCGGGAAATGGTGATGGTAATCTATCAAACCTTAATGAAATTAAGAAACTGATAGGAAATAATTTTTCACCACTTTGTTTCCCCCCCTTCCCCCATGGTATAAGGAAATGGCAGCTTACAAGCACAGTAAAATGTGGTGTTTCTTTCCCTCCTCACAGTGAACACTTTAGTTCAAGAGTCGCTGCCAGAATATGTAGCTGGGGATGAAAGTATTGTGCAGGTTTGCAGTCACACAGATTTGTTGAAGGATGTGTCCATTGATGGCAATAGCACAGTCACTTGTGTCCAGTTGTAGGTTAGGAACTACACAGGCTTCTAGATAGAGCAAGGGAGGACTCTGTTCTTCCTTCTTTCCCAACTGGTCTGATAGCAGGCGGTGTCACAGAGTGCTCAGCTAGACATCTGCTACAGTGCAGTAGGCTAATTCGTATGCCTTTTATCACACCCACACGCACCCAGGCACGTCAGCTCCTCTGCTGTTACATTCAGCAGTGTCTGTAACGCCTACAGCTCTTTTTTATACTGCACTGGCATCTAGCTGCCTTCGTGGACACATGCGTTGGGTTTGGTTTAACGATATTGCCATCAAACATGAACTAACATGTTTTCAGCGTCTACCTTATCTTGAACATTTTCTATTCGGGTGCTTTATTTTGCTTAGTGTGGAAAGACTGATAATATAGTTTCCTAAGGACTGGAGCAGTGCAGCCAAGTAGACTTCCATTGATGTCTGCAATGAAAATCTGCTAGACAAATAACTAGCAGATGAAGAGGGCAGTTCTGTGCTACAGATAAGCAAGCCTAGCAGCCGGGTACACTCGAAGGGCCAGTTCTACTCCCTGTTAATGCCACCCTTGTGCGTCCTTGCCTTTTCCTTTACAGCAGCACTGGCTGGCACTCCTCTGATGCTGTAGGAATTTAAACTGGCTGAAAGCCTATTACCTTTTTTGCGCCCCCCCCCCCCCTTTTTTTTTTTCCTTCCAGACTTCACTTCTTGCCAGTCTAGCTGCGGGTGTGGGGGCAGACCAAGTGCCAGTGTTGGCGTACAGAACAAGAGTGCCCCTTCCAGGCGCAGCTTAGTTGTAGTGTACTGTGCTTGTGGATAAGGCTGCTGTTTGGGACTGTTACCCGTTTTGGAACACTTTTTTTCATTAGCTTGATTAATAATGATCCCATGTAACTTCTTAGTGTATATTGAGTATATCCCCCTTCCTCAAAGCAAAAATGGGTTGACCAGAAGTTTTACTTTCCTATCCCCACATTCCTCTTTCCTCTTCCCCTTTTGCAGTTGTGTCCTTTGTTTTGTAGGTTTTTTAAGTTTGTTTCTGTCTCATGTAGCAGGTAAAGTTTTGAATTTTGGAAAATTCCCAATACCTAAACTTCAAAGACAAGCTGCGTGTATCAGCAGGCTTGAAGATTAGATGTTTGGTAAGATTATGGAGTGGATGTCACACTGTTTCAGTTTCAAAGGTCTTGAGCTGTGTTAATGTCCCCAGAGGTGAAGGATGTTATGATCAGAAGTGTTCAGTAAACTTGTTATGCCTGATAAGGGGGAAGTCAATGTGCACATACTGTCCAGCCAGTGAGACATGTTGTTTGGCACCAGAGGACGTGGGAGGGAAAGGGAGAGAGAGCTGTGGTTAAAGGAATATGCGTGTGAGTGGGGAAATGGATATATTGCAAAGGACAGAGAGTGAAATCATACAGTATATAAGGAGAGAGCAGGGGCAATTACGTTGGGAAAAGATATATACCAAAATAGAACATAAATCTGTAGGAAACCAGGCCTTCCTAGGTCTGTTGCTCATAGTGCAATTTGTTTGATGTGTGATGACTCTCCCCCCCCCCCCCCCCCCCGAATAACGAGGAAAATTTGAGATGAAAGAATCACTTGAGGTATAAGAACCAGAAATACCATAGGTGTTTGGCATCACTGCCAGGGCAGAAGGGATCAATTCAGCTAAGTTTTTTCTTCTGTTTTCCTCATGTAACCTAGGCTTTAGTAGAACAGAGAGAAGGCACAATAAAATCTTTATATAGCAGGGACAGATATAACAATGCGTATGCTATTCCCAAATCCAAGTAGTTTTACAGAGTTGGTCAAAAGGAGCTTAAAGTGACATAGTATCTAGCAAGTGAAATGTGGATGCTCCTTTGTCTGTATTACATGAAGCTGGCTCATAGCTGTGAATGGGGAAATATAGTTGAGAATTAAATACTGTCTTTTAAAATGTGTTTTTCAAAGAGCTGCTGCAGTTGAAGCAGAAGACTAGCTTTTTGACAATGGACATAATGGAATTAAATGCCATCTTAACAGTGCAGTTGGTATGAGAGAATAATCTAAAAATACAGTGTTGAAATGTCTGACAAGGTCATAGGAGTACCAATGCAGCCACATGTTTATATATTAGTATGTATGCAGTCCACACTCCTCCACCTACTGAACTCGTTATACTGTAATAGAAAACAGATTCTGTGTAAACCGCTTGTTGCAAATTCACTTATTTTTGAAAATGCTGGATGTGCCAAATGCTGCTCTTTTGCACTGAATTTTATTTTCAGGGGGAAGTATTCTCATCCAGAACTTGTGCTTTTGGAAGGTATATTAGGAAATATTTTATCCCTATGCAAACAAATTTGCCAATACTGTTGAGTTTTTAATTTTAATTTAGAATGCAAGTTTCTAAAAGTATACTTCAAAAATAACTTCATTTAAAACAGTAATTTTGATACATCTTTCAGACGATTGTTTCTCTGCTCTTGAAAGCAGTAACACATAGGCATAGCTTCATTTGGCTAGACTCACAGAATTCAGTTATAGTTCAGTGGGACTGTTTGTGCAGTTATGTTAGAGATCGGTGTCTAAAGTGGCACTTGCTAAAACAGTTAGTAATGTTCACAGTCACGTTTCTCGTATGAGATTGTGTGTTCAAAAGGACAGTTTGTTTAGAATGATACCTGTCAGGCTCTGTATTGCTCATTCACCCAAGAGTAGTACAACTAAAAGAAGTTAGAGGACATTTTCCCTTTCAATACTCCTTTTTAACAGTACTTTATGTAATCTATTTTGTGTCTCCTCTGCAGATAATCATTGTTTCAGCATGTACTTATTTTTCTGTGACATGTGGTCTCTAGCTTTCAAAGACGGTTGTGGTTGTGAAAACATAAATATCGTTATAAGTAGTATATTTCCTGACACTACTTTTCATTTGTTACAATTAATTTCTATTGATGATGTGAGTTTAGGGCGGTTGGGTTTTTGGTTGATTTTGGTTTGGGTTTTCTGTTGTCAGTTCCTTCCCCCCCCGCCTCACCCCCAAGTGACTGGTTGTAATCTTTGCTGGCATGAAACTTGTGCTGAAGTACTAAAGGCATTTGTGCGTGTCCTCATAAAACATCACAGTCATGTTTTCTACCTGCTCTTTTGGAAAACAGTGTATTAGCAGAGAATCCTCAGTAAAAGATGTATACATTCTTTTACTTTTAGCACAGTGGGTTTTACTGCTGTTGAAGCCTTCGGGATTATTTTGTATTTTTAGGGCTGTCTTAATTTTCTTTATATATAGTGCTTGTGTGAAATATCCCAATAATAGGTCTTGAGACCAAAACACAACCTGGGAGTGAGGGGGAAGTTTATGTTAAAAAAAAAAAAAAAAAATTAGCAACAAAGTACAACTACAGGGAGGATGCTGAGGGTGGAACTGTTACATATGACTTCTGAGAGAGAATCAATGCTAATAACTTCTTGCAAGCCATTTAATAGCTGTCAGGTAATCATGTTATGGTGTTTTGAGCTTCAGTTTTAATGTGTAAACGTACTTGCTCTTCCACTTCAACAATTTGAATAAATTTTATTCAAACCTACTAAGCATTATTATATATATTTTAAAAGAAAAATAACTGATGATTTGTTAGAATATTTGGAGCATTTTCTGTTATCTTGAGGTTAATATAGAAATGCTGAGTAAAAAAGAAAATACTGTCAGTTAGAAATTGTGATCGTACTTTCAATTTTGGTTATCCCATACAAATTTTATATCAGAAATAAATGATCCAGAAATAAATTCTGTAGATGAATAACAGATAAGAGATTTAGGGGAAAGATTTAAAAGATTGTTTTGCATAATCTGAAAGACAAAACGTACTGTATATATTGCATACAAGCAAAATGACTATTTTGCCTTCTGTAAAATAGCAACAAGGGGTCTTGCACATATAAGTCAGTATTTGCAGTAAATAAAAATATCTGTGTTTAAAGTGCTTATATTCTGTAAGTCACAAAGGCATCTGAGTTGGATTTTTGTTCTGATACGTAACGAAAAAAACAACCCTGCATTTACTCTGCCTAGAATATAAGGGTAAAGTAGCAATCTGTTAGGGCTTCTGATCCTTGGCCTGCAATGACCAAGGTTAAGAAATGTTCATAGCGGGTTTTTTTGTAAATGTATTATTGTATTGATAAGGGTGATTATTTTAATCATCCTGCCTACTCTAGTTTTTCTATTTCCAGATTTAAAGTCTTTTGGAAGCTCCCATCGTAGTGGTATTTGACATTCCTCACTAGATTCTGGGGCTTTAGCATGGAAACGCTGCTTCAGTTCAACATCTCTTAACATTTAGAATTTGTTCCTCTTTTGTAGTTGGGACCCGATACAGGAGAAGCTGTGTAAGTGAAGGATCCTTTATCTAAAGATCCCTCAGCTCTGAATTTCTGTTTTTGCCTTCTTATATATATCTAAAAATCTAGGCCCAAACCTTGATGACAGTGAAGAGTTTCTAGCAGCCTTTGTTGCTGGTGAGATGTTTTTACACAGAGTGATTCTGCAGATACCGTGTACACTGGCCAAAGGTCTCTTCTTGGTAGAGCTGCAGAATTGCCACCCTTACCAGTGTTTCGCAGTGTCATATTTAGTTAAGCCAACAAAAGTATAAACCACCTCCTATGGGATTCATACAAGAGAAAGTCGGTGTGAGCTCCTTATTGCCACACTAATGCCCTAAAGACTTGCACCCTCCTGAGATACGTTGAGGGCTTTTTTCTGTTCCTGATAGAATAACATCTGGTATTGTGTTTAATGAGTAAAATTACTACTGCTGGAAAAATGTTTTTCAAGTTATTCTTTCTCTCTTCTTGCACTGTGCTATCACTAGAATGATTGATAACTTATTTTTCCCAAGTCCTTGTCTCTTACCTAGTAGGATAATGGTATCTCAGTAATTTAAGCATGTTCAGAATGGTAAAAATCTTGGCTATTTTGTTTACAGCAGAATACTTACTACTTATTCCAAATTGCAACAGCCTTTTTTCATGCTGCAGAAATATAATCTTTTAGAGAAAATAGATGGAGACAGTTTGTGTATCTGTAAGATCAGCTGATATGTTCCCTTGAAGGGTAATTTCGTTGTGTTTGTTGTTATTTTTGTCCATGTATGCAATTGACCTGAGAAGTTAAGACCTTGTAGTGTCGTTGTACCCTAAATAAATGAAATGCGTATGGTTTGAAAAATTAAGTGAATTCATAACAAAGTTGTCCCTTTCATTTGGGTTCATGAAGTGGTGCTCTGAATGAAACTCTGTCTTATTTGATGTACATGAATGTTTTGGTTCCGAGATGCAGGGCTTTGTAGATGAAAAAGAGCTGTTCCCGATTCTTACTAATTCCTTGCTTCCGAGTAGGATCTATTCGTTTCTAAGGTTGGTGAAAGTCGGGTGAATTTTGAGTCGGGGTGGAGATGAACAGGGCAAGCGGGCCCTTCGCGGCTGGGCCGCGCAGCCGCCGCTGCCGCGGCCGGCGGGGCGGAGGGGGAGCAGCCGGGCCGGCGGCTCTGACTGACAGCGCCCAGTGCAGCCCCTCCGCCTGCCTCGGGGAGAGGCGTTTGTCAAAAAAGACATCGTTTTCTTTCCTGTTTCAGGAGAGGACGCGAGCGGCTCCGTTCCCTGCTCGGCAGCGCCGAGATGCCATTTTAAGAGGTTAAATGGCTCGCTGCATGCTGCGGGGCGGGCGGAGATCGGGTTACCGGCTCCGCATTCCAGCGCCGCCGCGCCGGGGCCGGGCCCGGCCCCGGCCCCTTCCCCGTCCCCGCTGGCCCTGCCCCTGCCCTGCTCGGCGGGGCGAGGCCCGGGGAGGTTCTCTTTAAAGGGGCCTGGGAAGGGGAGCGCGGCTCTCCTCCTCGGGCTCCGTCGTGGGGCCGTCCGCACCGTTGCAGGCGCCCTAGATGCGAGAGAGGCAGCGTCCCTCTAGTGTCTTTCGTTTCGCGAGGGTTTGGGGTTGGCTCCGAGTAAGCATAAGAACTTATTAGGAAAGAACTTGGGTTTGAAGTATTTTTGGATATCGGAAATCCTTGTGGCTCTGTTTAATTTTGCTTAGCTGTAGCAGTGTTTATAAGGACTTTCTGGAAACAGATTATTGTGCTTAAAACGTTTCTTTGAGAGCTAGAAAGTTAATTATCTGATGCATTTATTGCCTTCTCATTTTTCAAGTTGCTACCTATATTTACAGTATTATGTAAATTCTGAGTAAATATTTACCTTTTCATGGAGATGTAGGTTTGTGTATTTTGCTTGTTTTCCCATCTCTTCCCATGGATACAAAATAGCAATTTGAAGTAATGTGTTTTAAAGATCGTAGAATTTCCATTTAATGTTTGCACTGCAGCAGTACTCAGTTGTTCCTTGACAGAACAATGGTTGTGTACTTAGTGCACGCTTTTTAAAGCTTTCACCATTTTAAAAAAAAAAAAAAAACAAACCAAACCTGCAGGAGAATATCATTAAGGCTTTTTATAATAGAACTGTGTTTGTATTTAAAGTTTCAAGTTGACTTTGGAACAGAATGCTCTGTGGAATATTTATTGTAGTTGTTACAGTGCAAAGATACAGCAACGTCAGCTTATATCTACTCTTCCTGTAGGGTCATTAACACATCTTGTGTGCTTCTCTGAGGCTGCATAAGTATTTGCAGGTAAAAGAAACTAAGGAGGAAATCTTCATTTGAAACTCTGACCATGTTGTGTTGTGGTTTTTGGTGTGGTGTGTCGTCCCCGTCCCGTCCCCCCTTTTAATTCAGGTTGTAAATCATTCTGCCAATCAGATGTCCATAACTGTTGGCTTTTTTTTTTGCTCTACCTTCTGTATGATATCACAAAAATGAGATAAATGATGACCTTATATTTCCTTCAAGAGCTAAGTACAGCTTTGTTCATGGGAAGGCTCAGCAAGGGCATGAGATCCCACAGTTATTGGAGCCTAAATGATGAATACTGTGTATCAAGTGCTGTGAAATGTACAAAGCAAATCAACTGCAAAAATATATTCTCTGGTTGTATTATTTCTAAAATAATATGAAGCTGTTAGATCATAGGATTTTTCTTCATGGCATGTAACCTCTTTGTAGCAAAAGAGGTAAAATGATCCTGGTTGTGGTTAGCAGTGCAGCTCTCTTGTCAAAGGAATTCCTTTTATTCCTCTCCCTCCTCCCACAAATAAAAGCAATCACCCACTGAAATGGGGAGTCCTATGTCAAAATTCTGCAGTTGTTTTAGTTAGAACGAAGCACTCGTAGAGAGTATCTTGTTCTGATGAAAATTCTTTCTGAGAGTCGCTGCTGCTTCATCCCTGAGCTCCCCCAAACCGAAGGGATCAAACTGATTCTTTCTGTTTCACTGCAGGGAGTCTTTTGTGTCTTTTACCTCTCCCAGCAGAAGTGTCTGTGGTACAGGTTGGAGAATTCTTCTTCTCCTCAGCCTGAACACGAGAAATCTAGTCTCACCTGGTTACTGTCCACTCTACAAGTTTAAAATCCAAACATGAACTTTTTGGGAAGATTAAGTTTATCCTAAGGTCAATAAAATTTGATGTTAAGAGCAAAAATGAAAATGGATGCTGTATCTCATTTTCTTAGTAAGATTATATATAGTAAAAATAAATTACTTGATCACCTCATGTACTCTTTATCCAAATTCTTCTCTGTTTTCTCAACTTAGTGTCCCACACTATATTTCAGAATGTGTGTAGTGTTGGTTAAAAAGTGTGTATTCCCAAAAAGCAGTATGCAGTGGATGCAGCTGTGGTTGAGAATATATAAAGGTAACTGATACCAAAAAATACCCCACCTTGTTGTTTCTGTTCTGATGTGTACATCTCTAGTGGGTTTCAGTGCAGTTCAGATAATTTCATCATACACTGAGATCTTAGTTTGAAAATATAATGCCTAGAAGTGGGAAAAGGACTATAAATGCACATATAATGTATTTTACTTAGGTACTTGTGCCAGTTCAGAAACCTCAAGCAGTCTAACTGTGATGGTGAAACCCCTGTGCTAAGATCCAGGGTAAATTAATAGATGCAGAGCTCTGGGTAAAATTGTATCACCAACACCCAACGTCTGCCTTAGTTGAAATGGAGCGTAGCTGCTGCAGTCATGCTGTAAGTTAGCAACGAACATATCTGAATTATGTTGCTTCTGCCCGCACATGCTTACTTTGCAAAATGTTTGCATAGATCTTTATAAAAACACTTCCCTTAATCTGCCGTGGCAAGCAACAAAATTATTTTGGCACTAAAATAACATGGTATTTGAGCTAACAACCTTGCAAATGGAGGATATGCTGTATGTTTCTAATGTTACCTTCGCTGTAAAACTCTGTTATTTGTTCACCTGATAGGGCACTGAGATAATGGGTGGTTCTGCGCCTTTCATTTCTTTTGTTATATTCCATGTCACAATTGCGGTGACCAAATTAAGTCATTTCATTGTCCTGATCTGTCTGAAATCAAAAAACCAAAACAAACAAAACCCAACACCAAAACCATCACATCAGCTATTTGAGGAACCTCATCCTTTGGTTACATGGGGTACTAGCTCTGGTCTGTAACTGGGGGAGAAATAGCGGGATCAAGACTAAATCTTTTAGTTTTGGCTCACTGTTCTGCTGAATTAGAACAGAAATCATAGACAGCAGGCTGCAGGCTTGGTCTTCTAGGTCTGGGTCCCCCAGTACAAGAGAGAGACTGATGCGATGGCGTGGCCTGCAGCAGAGGGGCTGCCAAGTGCCAGGTGTGTTTGTTCAGCCTGCAGAAGGATGAGGAATGATCTGTTTGTTGTCTTCAGCTGCCTGATGGGTGTTTTAGAGAAGGTGGAGCTAGAGTCTTCCCAGGAGTGCATGTTGAAAGGATGATAAATTAGTGGCTACAAGTTACAGCAAGGTAATTTCTTACTGGATTAAAAAAAAATAATTAGAATTGTGAGGTACTGGGGCATGTTGCTGAGAGAGGCTGCAGAACTGCCATTCTTGGACATGTTCAGGATATTACTGGACAAAGTCCACAGTGACTTAACTTTGAATTTGGCTTTGTGTTGGGCAGGAGGTTGGACTGAGTGACTTCTAGAGGTTTCTTCCAACCTCTGTGAGTTGATGGTTATGTCTGACAGCATCTTGGATGTGTCGGGTTGTCAATTCTTGTGAAGTGGTCACCTTGTCTTCATTGGGACCTCTGTCTTCTCTGTCTTTCATCTGATTTCTAACCCAGTCTAATAGGTTGCTTGGTTGATCCTTTTTAATTGGCATCATTTTACTCAACAGAGTTAGTGAATGGAGGACAGGAGCAAAAATTGCTTGACCTTGTTCAACACCAGCCGTGTTAGTTTATCTGGCTGCAGTGGTTAAATTTGATTTGTATTGTGTATCGGGCGGTTAAGATGAAAGCTGGAACCTCAGTGTATAGTTTGCAAGTGTACCACCATCTTCCTTTTGTTTCACAGTTGAGGGAAGAACCCAGCTAATATATGTGGCACTGAGTGATTGCCCTTTTTTTAGGGTCAGATTGGTGGGCTTTTCTAGTCGATCTTTCTTTAGAAAGAGACTTCACATGATTTTTTTTTTTTCAATTCACTTCTAAAATTAGTTACTTGTAACTAAGGTTTGTTTATTTCAGGTGGCCTGAGTTCTAGCTTTCTAAAGGTCTAGGTTGGGGCATGAAGAACTATGCAGACTATTTTTTTCTGTTTATCCCCCATTTGTGGTAGTCTTCTATTCCCTGATTTAAGTCTGTCTTCATACAGAGAACTGAGGCAGGAGAGCTGCCAAATGGTTTAGTGCTACAGGCTATGTGAAAATCTCGATCTGAATATTTTGTCAGTGGGAGCTGTTGGGTGGATGCCTAGCATTTTTTTTTTTTTTTTTTTTTTTTTTGTTTAGTCTGACCACTTAGTTGTCTAAATAGATTCAGGCTCCTATTTTATTTTAAATCTTAGTGTTTGTGTTAGCAAAAGTAACTGTACATAGTCTTGTGCTACAGCAGTTATTACTTATGTTTTTTAAAATTATGGGTGTTTATGACCTGGGAAAGATAACATAATACGATGGACATTAAATGTTTTGTTTCTAAGAGCATATTTGAAACAATGGAAAGACTTTAAAAAATGTTGAAGTTCTGAAGTGTTTCTTCTGTCAGTGTTAGATTTGGCAGTGGTTCACAAACACGAGAAACAATTTGCCAGGAAAGGAGTAACTCTTACCGTACTTCTTGTGAGTCCCATGATTTTTCTGCAAATGTTAAAATCCTATTGTAGGACTTAAAAGGGGGGAGTTTACTTTGAAGTGAACTAAAAGTAGTTTTCTTCCTTCCTTTTGTGAGGTTGGATATGAAATGGCTATAGGTTGAACTGTTGGCCTGTAAGCAATTATTTTTATATAGATATAATCAAAAACTGACAGCAAATTTTTTTCAGCATAAGTTTACGCACGTCTGGTTTTCAAATTCAAGAAAGGACAATGGTATCATTTCTGTAATAATATGTAATAAACTCTGACAGGTTTTGAATTGGTGTTCGGCTATCTGCAAGTCTTACACAAATAAATCATTGCATTCTTTTTCCAGTTGGATTTTTCTTGGCTATATTATCAAATGTGAATGTTATCACTCAACTCCACAGAATGCTTTTCATTTTAAATTTTTAAATCAATTTGTTAAAGAAACCATGTTGGAACTTGGTGGAGGACCAGAAACCTTAAGGCAGATTACTAAACTAGGGAAAATTCCCCAAATGCTAAAAGCAAAAATCTTTTTCACCCGTTCTTTGTATATTTCCCAAATATCAACTGTGTACTGGCATTAAGTAAGATCTCTTATCCTGTCCTCTTTTTACTACTTCTTTCAATTTGAAAATGACAGTTTGAAAATGACAATTTCTATACTGCACATATATAAATGTATGAAGATACCTTCAAAGGACCGGTGTTAGCCTGCAAGTCATGTTTATTTGTAAGATGGTGTTGTATGAGTTAAGCCTGAAAACAGAATATTCAGAGAATCATAGAATAGTTTGGCTTGGAAGGAACCTTAAAAGGTTGTCTAGTCCAACCCCCCTGCAATGAGCAGGGACTAGATCAGGTTGCTCAGAGCCCTGTCCAACCTGTCCTTGAATGTTTCCAGGGATGGGGCATCTACCACTTCTCTGGGCAAACGGTTCCAGTATTTCACCACCCACATTGTAAAAAATGTCTTTCTTAGATCTAGTCTAAATCTACCCTCTTTTAGTTTAAAACCATTACCCCCTGTCCTGTCGCAACAGGCCCTACTAAAAAGTTTGTCCCCATGTTCCTTTATTTGTTTACATTGTGCGTTGATAACAATTGTGCAACTGCTACTTCTTTTCTATAGCCTGTTTTTTTTTTTTCCCCAAAAACATCATTAGAGGGTGGAAATATAAGCATTTAGTATCTTTCTTGGCTTTTATTTAAAACTGTGCACTTGATGTTTTCCTTTTTGTTACTGTTTTTAATTATTTTTATTGCAACATCAACAACAAATAGAATGGATCTGTGAACTGGAAAGCTTTCTCAAATATGGCTATAGTTTTATCAAAGAAAACTGAAGAAAATGTCAGGCAAATACAGCTATGGGTTTTTTTTATTAGGTGCCTTTTTTTGTTTTGTCATATTTTCCTCTTGCATTAACTTGGGCTTTAAAAAACAGTCCATTTCCTTGGAATTCTTTGGAATTTTGTCATTTGGTTTTTCTTTTTTTTGTGTGTACCATTTAAATTTGAATGATCAATTTAAATATCATTGTTGTCAGAAAGTAGAGGTGCTCTTGCAGAGGATTAGCTAATGAAAGAAGTGAAAATTGTTCCTCCCCTGATATATTCTTTGTAACAGCTGTATTTGAAATTTTTCTCATATAAAAAGTGGCTTTTTTGGTTATTTTTAGTAGCACATAAACTGAATAGCATCAGAGGAAGCCTTTTTAAAGAGGTTAAAATAAAGATAATAAGATAAATGTGATAAAGGTAAGACCAGATTATAGGCAACTTCCCATTGTAATTGTTATGTGATGTTTCTTAGTACTGCAGTAGGAGAAATCATGATTTCAATAGTTCCTAGATTCTCCATAAACTATTTTAGTTTCACTGCTGACAGTGGCTTGGAAAGCTCTTTATCTGCTTTTCAGTGGTAGCTGTGTATCCTGGTGGTGCTGTATAATTGGCATTTCACACAATTATTTGTCCTAAAAACGTAACATCAGAACAGTCTAAAGTATTAAATGGGCTTTTCTGTTTGTTCAGTGTCATATCCTGTTATGCTTTTAAGCAAAAAGAAGCCCTTGTAGCTCATCAAAATACATCCAGCTTTAGATATAAAGTTAGGGCTTAATCTGTGAAAACTTCTGACACTCATGACCACTTGAAAGAGCAGTTGACTAAAGAGTGTAGAATTGTAAAAGTCTAAAATTATTATTTTTCAAAAACGTAGAGAATATTTTAAAAAATAATCCAGGTGCTGAAAGACCTGTAGAAAAACATTGTACTATTGCTGTGCAGTAATCACAGAATGGTTGGTTTTGGAAGGGACCTCTGGAGATCATCTAGTCCAACTGCCCTGCTAAAGCAGGTTCACCTAGAGCAGGCTGCACAGGATCATGTCCAGGTGGGTTATGAATATCTCCAGAGAAGGAGACTCTACAGCCTTTCTGGGCAGCCTGTTCCAGTGCTCTGTCACCCTCAAAGTAAAGAAGTTTTTTCTCATATTCAGATGGCAATTCCTGGGTTTCGGTTTGTGCCCGTTGCCCCTTATCCTGTCGCTGGACACCACTGAAAAGAGTCTGGCCCCATCCTCCTGACACCCGCCCTTAAGATATTTGTAAGTGGTGATAAGATCCCCTCTCAGTCTCCTCTTCTCCAGACTAAACAGACCCAGCTCTTTCAGCCTTTCCTCATGAGAGAGATGCTCCAGTCCCCTAATCATAGCCCTCTGCTGGACTCTCTCCAGTAGTTCCTTGTCTTTCTTGAACTGGGGAGCCCAGAACTGGACACAGTACTCCAGATGTGGCCTCACTAGGGCAGAGTAGAGGGGGAGGATAACCTCCCTCGACTGCTAGCCATTCTCTTCCTAATGCACCCCAGGACAGCATTGGTCTTCTCGGCTGCAAGGGCACATTGCTGGCTCATGGTTAACCTGTTGTCCACCAGGACTCTGAGGTCCTTCTCCACAGAGCTGCTTTCCAGCAGGTCAACCCCTAACCTGTACTGGTGCATGGGGTTGTTCCTCCCTAGGTGCAGGACCCTACACTTGCCTTTGTTGAACTTCATTAGATTCCTCTTCCCCCCAACTCTCTAGCCTGTCCGGATCTCGCTGAATGGCAGCACAGCCTTCCGGTGCATCAGCCACTCCTCTCAGTTTTGCATCATCAGCAAACTTGCTGAGGGTACACTCTGTCCCTTCATCCAGGTTGTTGATGAATAAGTTGACTGGACCCAGTACTGACCCCTGGGGAGCACCACTAGCTACAGGCCTCCAACTAGACTCTGCACCGCCGATCACAACCCTCTGAGCTCTACCATTCAGCCAGTTCTCAAACCATCTCACTGTCCACTCATCTAACCCACACTATGAAGATGTTATGGGAGACAGTGTCAAAAGCCTTGCTGAAGTCAAGGTAGACAACATCCACTGCTCTCCCCTCATCTACCCAGCCAGTCATACTATCACAGAAGGCTGTCAGATTGGTCAAGCAGGATAATGGAAAAGTTGTTTGTCATTACTTCATGTGCAGTAGACAATTTGCTTTTTCGGGTGCTGCTCTATAGAGTCAGTGCACCTGAGGCAACATGGCAGGGCTGAGGAGCTTTGGGGTGAGTACGTCCCTCACTGCATGGCTAGGTTGAGTTCTGGAGTATTTTGACTTCTGTCTGGAGAGGAGCAGTAGCTAAAACAAAGCTGTTCTTTCTCCACATCTTTTCCTTACCTCTTTCATTATCCTAAACAGTCTCCCTCCTCTTCATCCCATTCAAAGTATAAATATTTTCAGTTATTCAATTATTTAAGACACCTTCCTATATACATTGCTCATAAACTTTTCTTTGTTATGACCTTTGAAGCTGATGGAGGGTGAAATCTTGTTCTTCCTCCTCCTCTTGATGTACCTTTGAAAGTCTCATCTATCAACTCGAACAGGAGGGTATCACTTCATCCTGCTAGTGTTCTTCCTGTATTTGGCGTAACATATTCTGTATCTTTAAGACCATCTCAATCATGCAGTTTTCAAATGATCAGGTGCTTTTTTTTTTTTCTTTTTTTCCCCTCAGAGGCAGGTAAAAGGGTTCTGAAGCAGCTTTTCAGTTTGTCAGTTCTAGGATCAAGTTACAAGTAGTGTAATAAGAATTCTGTATCTAAACTGCTGCTATTTTTCAGTATTTAAGAATGTTCCTCTTGAGATGACAACTTATAAATATTTTGCTACTTTTAAGAAGGAGGAACTACGAACAGGTCTCAGCTTATTTAACAAAAGAAAACACACTCCTCACAACCAGCCAAGAAGACCCCCACCTCCCCCAAACCAGTTTGCTGGACTGTGCATGGAAGAACTGATACTGTCATTGCACAAATTGCAACCCATTAGGTTCTCTTGACAAAGAGATAAACCTTACCCCTGAGCGAGCATGTAGACAAGGAAAGCCCACAAGCCATTAGTTCATCAGAATTCTTGAATGCTTGAATCTTCAAGCTTTTTGAGCTGTATCTTGAAGAACATGTATTGGGAGGTTGCCCCCTCTCCCTCCCAAGTTGGCTCAGGAAACACAAAATAACCTGAGGCCATTTTATGCCTTTGCAAGCCTTGGCAAGAGTTAGCAGTCCTGTTCAAGGACATTATTAGGAGTTTTTGTTTTGAGTCATGCATATGTGTCCCATGTCATCACTGTTTCCTCTTTAGGTTCCCCACTCCTTTCTCTGATTTTAGGAAAGGCCAAGACCCATGTAGTCTGATCTACATGGGGTTTTGGCGGTTTGACAGGCTAAAACTCATTTAATCAAATCAGTGGATTATTATATAACATTCTGGTTTATTAGAGACAGACACCCTGTATTTTAAAGAACTTGAGAATTGCTGGGTCTCACCTGACTCCCAGACATATATGCACAACCAAAATATATTACAGCGTCTTGAGCTCACCCTTTCCTGGGTTTCCTGTAGCTTCAAACTTTTTTTTTTCCTTCTTACCCCAGATATTCTTTTTCTTTCTAAATAAGGATGAGTTAGGTTATGGAGATGCTTATATTACACTAATGGCAGGCATCTGCTCTACTGACTGCCAGAATATGATTGCATGCTTCTTTGATCAAGATTTAGTTGCATTGCTTAGATCTTTCAAATCCTGTTTTCTTTTTAAATATAAAGAGCTGTAAGCTTGTTAAAGTTGTTGTGTGGTTCTGTTTAAATATACTCAAATATTTGTTATATTTTATTTTTGAGAATGCATTAATGTGAGAAGGAATGTGCAAGAGTACTGCTTCTATTCAGCAGAACTTCTGTTTAAACATATTAATTTATTTCTGCTCACTTTAACTTTTTTATTTTACCTTGTGACTCTTCTAGAGCCAGCAGAACCAAGTCAGACTTTCTAATCTTCCTTGTGTGCTTGAAAGCTGTTTCCTGAATTGCAGTCATGTATACTTCAATAAATCACTTGAAGTAAATGCAGAGACATATCTGGGGTACATACGTTCTTTTGCAGAATCTTCCACTGTTAATGCAATCCCGAGAAAGTAACCTGTGTTTGACCCTGGGTTGAGTTGGTAAGGCCAGTGGTTAGGAAAGCTGTGTACTTCTATGGGGCAATGTGAAAGATACTCCTGTAAACAGAGCCTGCTGTTGCACAGCTATGTAATTCTGTGTCAATTTTAGTTGTTTTCAAAGCTACTTATAAAAAGGTGGAAGGTTCTTTCATCCTTCCTAACATTCCGTGGTTTATAAGGAAGGGGCTACATTAATAACATTTCTTTATGTTCTTTTACATTTTAAAAACACTGGAATTTCAAACTTGTTCCTTCTTGGTTTTGTAAGACGTGTAATCTTATGTTTTAAATCCATAACCTGTACATTTTTCCTGCAGTTGTTTGTTCCAACAATTGCATTTCAGATTTGAACAAGCAAAAGTGGCCATGATAGTGTGTCTATACCTCTTCCTTTTATAATCTGATTTAATTATATGGTATACATCTGGGAGTTTTAACTGATGTACCTTGCTGTAAAAAGAAAACAGAGGCAAAATGTAAATAACCAATCCTTTATAAAACACTTCAGGAAAAACTGACTTTATTCTGTTGTTTACTTTCAATTTGCTCTTGGGCGGCCTTTCACCTTTCTTCACCTGAATAAGGAAGCTGCTACCCTGAACTGGGATTCTTTTCTATTTTCAATGAATACTCTTGGAAACTATCCAGTGTTGAAATCTATCAGCACTCACAAGTGTCTTCCATTCTTGACAAACAGGGAATGCTGAAGTTCCGATAAGTCATTTGTGGGCTGAAATTTGTTTCTGTAAGGAGTAAGGAAATACAATGGCTTTCTGGTTCGGTGGGAATGATGTTATGCTGAAAAGGCCTACCTGAAGACTGATGCTTCAGTTGCATTGTTATTATCTCTTTGAGTATGAAAGTGTTCCAAGGAATGCTCCTGTTGGCGAGGTTTGTCAGTCATATGCAAGTTTGTCACTTGAGCATATACCTAGACAAGGCTGAATTTCTTTAGACCCCAAGAGGTATTCGTCTGCACTTGGGCCCTTTTCTCACTGAATCCTTGAGTAGTGCTATGTATAGCCTATATTCTGTGGTATAGAAGATTAAAATACAGAAACATAGGAGATAAGATAATCTGACAACCTTATATGGAAGTCTTTGTTGCTTTCCCCTAAATTTCACAGTATTGATTGCTATTTTATAAATAGTTCTGTAAGTTGCTTAGGAGGAGGAGGAGTCAGCTGCTCTATAGACTAGGATAGTAGGCAAAAATATTTAGCTGTAGTTTTGCCTGTGGAATTTTATAAAATAGATGTCATGCATCTGAAGTATTAAATCAGCTGAGGTTCATACAGAGCTTTAACATAGCCTATAAAGAAGCTACCAGTGTTAAACATTTTGCTGGTTCTTCCATTTCTCTATTAACGCTGGTACTTGCTTGACAGTTTAATAGAATCCAGATGATTCTCAGTGTAGAGAGGGACAGAGGTTACCTATATATTTGAACTCCTTTTTGCATTTTTCCGTGGTTAAAATAAGAATTTTATTCACTTATTTGGGTAGGAAATTAAATACCTAAGTTAAGGGAACATGCATGGATGCTGTGTTTTTTCTTTCTCTTTAATATCCCGGAAAATAATAATGGAGCAGCAATTACTTAGAGTAATTAATAATCTAAAGTGTATCTGTAAAATTTATTTTAGCTTTTTGTTAAAAAATATACATTACAGGGTATAATAATGTATACATCTGAAATAGCTCTACTTCCATATTTTTTACAGCTTTTTTTAAAGTTTAAATATTATTAATTAGCAACAAATGGGATAGTGCTGGAAAGATAAAAGATCTTCCTGGGATGGTCCATGCTTTGTGCAATGGAACTTTGTCTCTACTAAATTCAAAGTGGTCCTGTGTATGGGGAGCTCTGCTTGGTTAGTCTGAGCAGAGGTGTGTGTGTTGGTTTCAGGCTTGGGGAATTTTACTTGAGATTGTTCTGTGTTCATGGGCTTCAGGGCAAAAGGAAACCCACATAAATGCCTACCCCAGTGTGCCGTAAATGCACTTAACTGTAATATATCCAGTATGCCTTTAGCAGTCTCCTTGCAATGGAGGATCCACTGCAGTCATGGGTGAATCAGTCTATAACTGATAACTCTTTAAAGAGTTTATTTCCTGTTTGAATTTAGATGAGATTCAAATGTCAGCTGCTGGCTCTTGTTCCTGCACTAAATAAAGCAAGCTGCTAGTGTCAGAGGGTTTGTTCCCCCCCCCCCCCCCCCCCCATTTTGTTAGAAGTCACATTAAAGCAATGATGTCAAGTATCTTAAGTTTCTTGCAGCAGGGCAGGCTTTCCAGAACTAAAATAAACACGACATTTTCAAAATGTTATTGAACAATGTAACTATCACAAACGTACATATTTCCCTGATGATCTCTCTCAATGTTGGTGGAAAAGCTTTTATATTATTCTTTATGCCACTGTGGAACTCAGACAGTGAAGTTTAAGCTACTTTCTCTACCTCCCAAGAATAAAATAACTTCTCATTTGGAGTGTATTTTGCTATAAAACATGTATTAAAATGTGTGGTCATATTTCAGGAGTCTTCTCCCACCCCAAGTATGCTTAATTGGTTAAAAAACAATTTATGCCTGTTTTCTCCCTTTTGCCCCTTCTTTCATGAGCCTTATGCTTATCTCTGTAGAATGACGTCTTGAGCAAGTGCAGCAGAGAATGATCACTTGTACTCATCAGGTCTGTCTTGGAATACCCTGTTCATCCACAACTTGTAGGATAATGCTTTAACCTCTATATTAGTATATTAAAATGTGTCTGAAGGAAAGCTTTCTTTCAGATCCTTGATGAGGGCACTAGTAGTCCTGTGTATTTGGAGAAGAGAATTTGAGATGAGATGAACTGGGATTCTTTACCGTTACTTCTGAGTATATAAATCAGTAGGAAACACGAGAGGCCAGATCAGATATTTAGATAACTATACAGCATGTCCAGGAACTTGGTGTTGAGTTTTACTGCCCTGTGTTTGTCTGTGCCCTTCAGGTTTATTCTGTATGTAGTATTTTTTTCACAAATCTGTCATTAGGAATCTTAGGTCCATGGTTTGGTGGCCAAAGAACTACAGGCAGTATAACATTCCAGCGTTCTGAATGTATAATTGTTAGACTTAATAGCTGAAATGACTGAGGATTTTTGAGCAGCTTAGTCTCTACACTGAATTACCTATGTGTATTACTTCCTACATGATGCAGCATTGCCTTACTCTAACCTGTTCACCTCAGCTGGAGCAGAAGTTGAGGCCGTGGTTGCCTGAGTTTAGACTTGCAAATCGAGTTCTATATCATCATGCAACTGGCAAGGATGGAAATTCTTTTTATGGTCATATCTTCAAAGATTCTAATGAGTAAAAGGATACTTTAGCAGTATCCAGTTTGTTTTATTACTTGGGATTTTTCTTCTAATTCCTCTAAATCATTTTTTTTTCCTGAAATAACAATGTTTTAAGAAATTTAAGGGACCAGGCATGCAGGAATAAGTCCCAAGTGCAAAGTTCTTAATAAAAGCCTTCTGGTTTCATAATTATAGCTTTCTTTTGAGTTGTTATCTCTTTCTTTTTTTTTTTTTTTTTAATGTGTAACCTCTCTTGCAAAAGAAGACAAAGACGACAACTTGTGTTTTCTGGGCATGGGACTAACAGTTGTCTGAATAACAAATCAGTGTTATTGTATCAGGAAGAGTACTACCCTGGTGGTTTTGTGGTTTTTTGTTGTTTTTTGTTTTTTGTTTTTTTAAACAGATGAGGAAAGAGATCAAATACAGTCAAATGCTACCAAGGTAGTTTCATATAGTTTTCTGGCTTATAAAGCACTCTTCCACTTTTCCTTATATACGAAGGGTTTTTTTGTACCATTGAATTACAAAAAATGGTAAAACTTTTAGTTCTGTATTTTCTCTGCCAAAGACTTAGTTGTTTCTATAACATCAGTTCATTGTGGAAAGCCAGAACATCTCTTTAGATAACCATGTGGAACATTGTGCATTAGAAGAATATCAGATTATGACTTCCTGAAGTTTTATCCGAAAGAATCTAATGTGTAGACCACGGAAATACCTAAATTTTAGCTACTACACTTGGACCAAATGAATTCTGAAATTGTCTAGAATAATGTGAAATATTTTTATATGCCTTTCTTTTTGCTTTGTTATACAATATTGTATAGTTAGTGACTTTAAAGAGAGCAGGAGATGATGTAATGTCTTTTATCTTTATCTAAAAGCTGTTGTCTGCAAAAGGCTCCTGTGCTTGGTTGTCTCCTCTAAAGAGTTTTCTGGGAGTTTGGTTATTCTCCAAATGTCCTATCACCGTTTCACAAAAATGAGATTGTATTCTGGGGAATATGGATGGATCTTCTAGGAACCAAACTTTATGTATTTATCATTGAGCTGTTGCTCGATATCCAGATGGAGATCGGTGACAAGTGGTGTCCCTCAGGGGTCTGTATGGGGACCAGTACTGTTTAATATCTTCATCAACAACATAGAGAGTGGGATCAAGTGCACCCTCAGCAAGTTTGCAGATGACACCAAGCTGAGCAGTGCAGTTGACATGCCTGAGGGACGGGATGCCATCCAGAGGGACCTGGACAAGCTTGAGAAGCGGGCCGACATGAACTTCATAAGGTTCAACAAGGCCAAGTGCAGGATCCTGCACCGGGGTTGGGGCACCCCCTGGTATCAATACAGGCTGGGGGATGAAGAGATTGAGAGCAGCATTGTGGAGAAGGACTTGTGGGTACTGGTGGATGAAAAGCTGGACATGAACCGATAATGTGCTCTCACAGCCCAGAAAGCCAACTGTCTCCTGGGCTGCATCAAAAGAAGCATGGCCAAGGGAGGTGATTCTGCCCTTCTGCTCTGGTGAGACCCCACCTGGAGTACTGCATCCAGCTCTGGAGTGCTCAGCACAGGAAAGACATGGACTTGTTGGAGCGAGTCCAGAGGAGGGCCACAAAAATGATCAGAGGGATGGAACACCTCTCCTATGAGGAAAGGCTGAAAGACCTGGGGTTGTTCAGCCTGGAGAAGAGAAGGCTGTGGGGAGACCTTATTGCAGCGTTTCAGTACTTAAAAGGGGGCCTACAAGAAAGATGGGGACAAACTTTTTAGTAGGGCCTGTTGGTATAGGACAAGGGGTAATGGTTTTAAACTAAAAGAAGGCAGATTTAGACTACATATAAGGAAGAAATTTTTCACGATGAGGGTGGTGAAACACTGGAACGGGTTGCCCAGAGACGTGGTAGATGCCCCATCCCTGGAAACATTCAAGGTCAGGTAGGATAGGGCTCTGAGCAACCTGATCTAGTTGAAGATGTCCCTACTCATTGCAGGGGGGTTGGACTAGATGACCTTTAAAGGTCCCTTCCAACCCAAACTATTCTATGATCCTATATATATCCTTATATAGATGATTGTCAACAGCTGGAATCTCCAGAAGATGCACAGATCTTTTGCAGCATTCTAGGCCACCCTATCTGCTTCCTATTTGAGCATCCTTATTGTAGTCAGTTTTTCCCAAAGCAGTATTGGTAAGTCATAACTAGTCTGAAGGAAAACACTTTGCAATACATTTTAATAAAATACTAGAGTTGATTAAAGTATGACTAATCAGTTATAGAAAATAAAGTATGCATTGTGGTTTTTTTTATCACTAGGGATTACATCAATAGGAGCCTAAATTTAGGGTTTAGTGTATAAATACAAATGCTCTTCTCTATGTTCTTGATATGATGCACACTGCATGAATTTCATCTAAATGTACTTCCCTTGCTTTTGTAGTCACTGCCAATTTTAAGATTTAATGATAGTTGACTGATTCTTTTATTTTACTTTACAATGGTGGAAACATGCAAACTTTAAGGTTTTATGTTTTAGCAGAATTTAAACAGATTTTATTGAGCGAGGCAAGAATTCTGTGCTTTTGTGCCTCTAATGCCAATAGGATTTTTGTTTCAGTACAGACCATTTAATATAATATGTGCATTTTTATAGCTCCAGGGGAGAAAAATAAATGTTCAACTCTGTCTCTGTGCCAGCTGCTGACTTCTGGACCTTAAGGTTTCCATATTCTTTTTAAATAGTTCTCATCGCTGACAACTAAAATGCATGATGACTGACCTTCAACACTGTTCTGTCTGTCAGATCCAATAGGGGAAAGCATTCGTACTTTGAGTGTTCTGTTGTGAAAGACCGAGTTATGACAGAGACATAGATGATTATTTTGCTTTTGGGCTAATAAAGAAGTGTTTTTATGATTTTTAGAAGGACGTTAATTGTAAGGACTCTTAGTGCTTAAAGTCTGTTTAAACTGTCAAAAATGTCTAGATATGTTTGTATTCTCATATCGGAATGAAAAAGTAATTTTTTGAGCTCCAGCACATGTTGCATTGGCTCCCCCAGGAGTGTTATTTTACTCTCTTGGATGTTAGAGGGTAGTCCACATCATTTTCTGTAGGAAAACTTACATACCTGATAAGTCTTCTCATGGTGAAGGCCTTTAACTACTTGAGGAGGGGGGTGTGTTTGGGGTGTCTCCTGATTTCCTTAAAGATGCTGTCATGCTTCCATGTGTTTAGAGCTGTTGAGATGATGGCTCTGACTTAGTGGCTTGCTGAAGGCAGTGATCTCCTTGGAAAGGTTTTCTCATTCCCAACTATGTGTTCCTGTCACTTGTGCTCCTTGTCAGAAGTTAGCAACCCCACAAGCTGTGTTTATTATGATTCTGCATAGCTATGTGTATTGGGTTTGTGTGGCAAAGTTTTGGTAGCGGGGGGGCTACAGGGGTGGCTTCTGTGAGACGCTGCTAGAAGCTTCCCCTGTGTCCGATAGAGCCCATGCCAGCCGTCTCCAAGATGGACCCGCTGCTGGCCAAGGCTGAGCCCATCAGCGATGGTGGTAGTGCCTCTGTGATAACATATTTAAGAAGAGGGGAAAAAAGCCTGCACACCTGCAGCCGGAGAGAGGAGTGAGAATATGTGAGAGGAACAGCCCTGCAGACACCAAGGTCAGTGAAGGAGGAGGGGGAGGAGGTGCTCCAGGCGCCGGAGCAGAGATTCCCCTGCAGTCTGTGGTGAAGCCCATGGTGAGGCAGGCTGTCCCCCTGCAGCCCATGGAGGTCCACGGTGGAGCAGATATCCACCTGCAGCGTGTGGAGGACCCCACGCCGGAGCAGGTGGATGCCCGAAGGAGGCTGTGACCCCATGGGAAGCCTGCGCTGGAGCAGGCTCCTGGCGGGACCTGTGGACCCATGTAGAGAGGAGCCCATGCTGGAGCAGGTTTGCTGGCAGGACTTGTGACCCCGTGGGGGACCCACGCTGGAGCAGTCTGTTCCTGAAGGACTGCATCCCATGGAAGGGACCCACACTGGAGCAGTTTGTGAAGAACTGCAGCCCGTGGGAAGGACTTATGATGGAGAAGTTTGTGGAGAGCCATCTCCTGTGGGAGGGACCTCATGCTAGAGCAGGGGGAGAGTGTGAGGAGTCCTCCCCTGAGGAGGAAGGAGCGGCAGAGACAACATGTGATGAACTGACTGCAACCCCCATTCCCCGTCCCCCTGCGCCACTGGCGGGGAGGAGGTAGAGAAAATTGGGAGTGAAGTTAAGCCCAGGAAGAGGAGCGGGGTGGGGGGAAGGTGTTTTAAGATTTAGTTTTTATTTTCTCATTACCTTACTCTGATTTGATTGGTTATAAATTAAACTAATTTCCCCAAGTTGAGTCTGTTTTGCCTGTGACAGTAATTGGTGAGTGGTCTCTCCCTGTCCTTGTCTTGACCCACAAACCTTTCATTATATGTAATCTCCTCTCCCCTGTCCAGCTGAGGAGGGGAGTGATAGAGCAGCTTTGGTGGGCACCTGGTGTCCAGCCAGGGTCAACCCACCACACTATGGTTCAATTTAAATATGAAAGAAACCAGACATTAATCCTACACATGCATGCAGAGGTATAAGTCAATGTGATAGAACATTAGTGCAGTTTTGGGATCTTGTTTACTCTATAATATTTTGATAGTGCCCAAGACCATGGGATTTTAAAGTTGTGGCAGACCTTTTGATTTAAAAAAAAAAAAAAAAAGCGTTCCTGAAAATGTTTCTCACCATTTGAATTACTCCTGTAAAAAGACAAATTGAAGAAATACTTGACCTTTTGCAGGAATCGTTAGGGGGAGGGAGAAGAGGATCACCTATCAAAATGTGGTCTAATATGTCCTGTGGCACAGGCAGAAGCTAGATTTCATTGGCTCTTTTGTCAGAGAGAAATTGAAGTCTGGGCAGCATTCCCAGGATCAGTATTATGATAAGAATGCGCGCCTCTGGGTCTGTGTGCTAAGTGATCAAATTTTATTGTTGCTTCCATCCACGCGAGGCAACCGATTAGTCAGGTGGCGAGTAGGGCCCAGTGAGGGTCTGAAGCATGCTGGGAAAGTTGACTCTGAAATTTGCCTGATGGCTGAACAGCACGGAGCCTAGGTATTTTTTGATAATTTTTTGAAACTCGGGAAGGCTTGTGAAGTCCATGGTATCACAACTAGTCTTATATTTTCAGGGATATCAGTTGCAGAAGACTGTTAATTGTGGGGCCAGTCTGTCTTCGGTATCCTGAGAGGAAGTTCAGGTTGTGGATGGAGGAGCTCTGGGTTGGGTACCTCCAAAGTTGAGGTAAAACAGTTGATTTTTAGATCTCTGTTGAAAAGCTCAAGTGCTTGTTAGAGAACTGTTTGGGATACTTGGAGAGCTGTGGGATATGATGAAAGAAGGAGTTGCACAGCAAAGGCTTTAGCCCAGTTGTTTTTTGACAAAGCTTGGCAAGTCAGATTCTGACTTGACCTCTCCACGCTGAATGAACTGTCTGGCTTTGATGCGTCACCAGTGCTGCAGGCTGATGGGATTGCCTTTGAGGGTGGCCTACTACATAACCACTTTTGTTTTAACAGGGAACTGTTGTCAGATTCCTTTTAGCCCCAAAGTATGGAGAGTCAGCTGATTTTTCAGCTTCTACTGGCTCATTGGACGAAGAACATTTAAGATGAGTGAGAGGAATACTGCAGCTTGACTAGGAACGCAGAGCCTGCTCTCACAGCACAGCAGGCCATGGAGTCCTTCAGATGACTCCAGATGATGTAGCTAGGTATGCCAAAATGAAATAGTCAAGATATCCTCTAAGAAATCAGGAGGCTTAAACTCTTTCTACTACAGGAAATTACATCTGCCAGGGCAAAGTAAAAGCCTGGTGGAATTTTCTGGCCCTACTGCCGAGGCAGACTTTCATTATGGCTCTAAGGAGGTTTATGTCTGGATTCTCATGGCCCCAGTAATGAATTCCTTGTGTCAGTACATGCTGTGGAGGGTACGGTGCATTGTGATTTATGCAGATTCGTGTCATTCTGGAAAATGCATCCTGCCTATCTGTCTGGTACTGTGCGTCCCGCCTTACTCAGGAATTTCTGTTCAAATACTTCTAGATATGCTCTGGGGCAATGATTTTTCAGGAGCTCGACCATGTAGAACACTTTGCCTTATATCTCAGTAGGAAACTCAGATGATGAAAACAGAAGTGTGTAACAAGGGCAGGGAGAGTGCCTAGCTGTGAAGGACTGTGTTGCTCCTTCAGATATTACCTATTCAGGGCATCTTCTGTCTGTGTGAGCTTGCATGGTTGTAAGGCCTCAGAAGAAAAAGCTCAAGTTGTTCTAGGGCACAGATTCTTTCCTCCTATGTAAAGGGACCAAATGATGTGACGTGAAGAGTCCTCTGATACCTCCTGAGTAGACAAGTTCTTTAAGGACCTGGAAGAGCATCTGTGTTCTGCAAAAAAATTATGTCAATGTGCTAGGCCTAGTCCATGGACTTAACTTCCGACTAATAATGTTCATGAAACAAATAAAAATTCTGTCTCAGTAAGAAGAAAGTTGCATGCCTCTGATAGAGAAGAAATTTTTCCTGAAAAGCGGGAGACTTGACTTAAAGAAAAGCAGTTGTTTTTTTGATTTTTTTTTTTTAATTGTACAGATTTGTCCTATATTTCTGACTGGAAATTAAAGGTCAGTCAAGAGATTTTTGCATTAGTGGCAGCAGCACTCGTTATTCTACCTGCCTGCACAACCAACCAGCCAGATTAGATTAGTACTTAAATTGACCAGTTCATGTTTAAGTCTGTATTATTTATATGTAATATCTTGTTTTCATCAAGCTATTCCAAGGTAGTATTTCTGAAGTTCTGTAAACCTCCCCAGAAATGATTACAAATTTTCTCTGCCATAAAGGATCCATGCAGTAATCAATAAAGACAACAGAATCTAGGCTTTCCAATAACAACCTGGAAGTGCTGGAAAGATCAGTGGTATCCTGAACTAATTTGAGAGTCTTGACCAGATATATAGAAAGGCCAAACCACTGTAATACAGATGTGAAGGATAGTATGATATGAAGTGCTGGAATATTGTATTATTTCTTGCATTTTTAATACCTTGCAAGAATAACTTGATGATTTTTTTTTATTAAAACTCAAGGGAATGCAGGCATAAAATTAATTTTTAAAATTAGCTTTCACATAGATATATTTTTACTTCAGTGATTTTAAACAATCTTGAACTAGCTTATCTCAAGGATTGGATGTACTTGAACGATATTTCAGGCTCTTATTTCCCATCTTGCTACCTGGAAGACTTGGTGACCAGAGGCTGGAAAGTGATACGCTTGCTCAGCCAGTTCATCTTGTTTCATATAACAGTCCCACTGAATTTGAAAGGGCTGTTTGTTCAACGAGATGTTCTTGCTCATATACCTTCACTGTTCCACAGACAAAACCACCAAGCCCCAAATGTGCTACAGGCAGTATGACAGTTGCGCTTTCCAGCACGCTGTGGGGTTTTTCTCACATGTAAATTTGTTGAAAAGGTTTTCCTTATGAAATTCATATCCTTGGACATGAGCTTTGAAGTAGGATTTGGAAATTTGGTATGGCTGCATTCCCTTTAAAATTCCACTCAATTTCACAGCTATAGTAGACTTCTAAAAGCAGTATACTCACTATTTTTCAAACTCTTTCTAGCTTACAGCAACTCTGGCTAAATTTTCTAGTGGCAGTCATGAGACTGTTAACTGAAGCATCTTCTAGGCTGCAGTCTGGGCCTGCAGTATATTTTTTGTGTGCATAGATTTCTAACAAAAAGCCTTTTGTTTCAGACTATAGTTTACCTGAAAATGAATAATTCTCCTTCTGAAACCTCTCCCATCTATGGTTAGCAGACCCATCAGCTGGCTGTGAACTCTCTGACACTGCATACAGAGGCATGTTGCTAGCACAACATGCTTTTCACCTTCTCCCCTTTGCTCCCACCCCAAATCAGATGCTGAAGGTTATTGCCCCTGGATTTTTTTTCTGATTTAACTGTTTGTCTGTTATCACCCTAGCCCATGGCTATGACATGATCTGAATTTACAGGAACTTTAAAACAAGTTCTGTTTCATAAATTGGGGTAAAGATATGATTAGCTGAACAGTTAACCCTGCAGAAGTGGAGCACTGGTGGCTGGAAGAAGTAAAAGAGCAGGAAAGAAGTAACTGGAAGCCAGAGTGAATGGAGCAGTATTTAACCCATAGTCTGTACCAATGAGTCCTTGTATGATCATGTACTTAATTGCAATTGAATTACTTTAAGGGTTATGTTACTTTAATTAAAGTTACTTTCCAAACTTATGTTCCTTAAATACATATAATTTTGCATTTAAAATACACACCTGAGTTAGACATGTCTAATAGCACAAAGATTTGGCATTTGCACCCTTCTGTTTCTAAAAACTGTGATAAGTCAATTTTCATTTAAAGGTAAAGCCCTTCTGAGCATCCTGTCTTCCTGCAATTGCAGATTTCCCATGTGCCAACCTTTCCTGTCTGTTTCTGGGCTAAAAGCTGTGTTGCTTATTCAGCTATAGATTTGTCAGGGTACTGGATGTTTATAGCCACGTCAGGAATGCCCTTCATCTACCTCTGGTGTCTTACTCTGCTGTAAAATTTCTAATTCATACTGAAGGACTGAAAGTTTACTTTTTCTTTTTCCCCTCCTCAAAATAAAGGGCAATTTTCAAATTTTGGCATATTTCCCCAACTGTAAGAAGTAACAAGGTGCTTTCAGGAGGAAGAGATAATTTAAGACAAATGAAGTAATTGAGCTGAAAACTGGTGAGGCAGTTGGGGCAAAGGGGCGGACAGAACACAGGGAGCGTCAAGTGCCAGGAAAGTTTTTCGCTTCGAAAGAGGAGGCAGATGAGTTGGATGTGGCCTTGGAGCTGGAGGAACTGGAGCTACTGAGAAGGGAAGCAAGATCTAGAGGTAAGTGGGAGGATGAGAAAAAGGAATCCACAGCCTGAGTACAGTTTCCTCCCTGAAGTGAGTCAAGTCAGTCTGATTTGAGCTCTGCCACTGCAAATCCCTCCTGCCTGTCTGTCCTGGCTCCTGTGCTCTGCCCTGCACTAGCAGGGTAGCCCTCCCCCTAGCACACACAGGATGAGGCTTGAATCAGCTCAGCTTAGATATTCTGACTGTTCCCCAGGACCTGCCAATGGCAGAAAATTTACAGTTCTCTGGGTTAGCTAGGTAACTAGTGTATTCATGTAATTCAGATTTTTCTGTTCCCAGATTGCATGCTGATATTCCTAAGTTAGTAGTATACAAAGATCCTGAATTTGATCTTAACACTTACAAAAATTCCCAGATAAATCTGGATTTAATATGTAACTAGTGACAAGCGCTGTGAGGCTGTGTACTTTTGAATTTGTTCATGTTTCTTGTAGTCATTGTAGTAGACAAAGTTCTAATAAAGTGAGGGTGGAGTTGTGCAAATAATATATTCAATAGTTTTGTTCTTGATAGCATTTCTCTGGAAGATGCCGTCAAGAATGACACTAAACATTTTGAAAAACGAATCCATTAATAATTGAGCATTTTGGATAACTGTATAAAATAAATATTTAAGTAAATTGATTTTTATAAAATTAAGTACGTTCTTGAGTAGCATCTCATGCCGATGAGGAAATGGAAGAAATAGTAACACAGTGAGGTCACTCGCATAAATTAATAATTATCATTAACTTCACTCCCATCTCTGATAAAGGTTTTGTAGTTCCCCTTTTAAAAAAGGGAGAGACGAATTTGGAACTGACACAAAAATTCAGTAAGTCATGAAAGAGGCTGTGTCCATGTTACCAAGCAGCGTGGTGTAATAGGATCAGATCTGTCAGGTGCTGAGAACCTGGCATCCGTGCTATACAGGTTGTGAGGCTTTCAGGTTGTGAGGGTTTTATTTCAAGCTGGTCCTCGTCTGATTCTGTGGCTGAATTCCTGTTAGTGGTTGGAGCGTGTACAGTGTGCACCTGAAGCTCATTCTCTGATTTAGTTTTATTCAAAAGAAATCTTGTTCATGTACTTGGAGACTGCTTTGCAATGTAAAGCAAAGCAAGGAAAATAGGGTTGTTAGGGAGATGGACTTCAAAAGCGCACTCCTGATTTGAATTAAAATGGTAATGTAGACATACTTAGAGTTGTGCAGATCAGGAAGTTCACTCAAATAATTTTGTTTGGTAAGAGAGCTTGGATATCTGATATGGGAGTGGGATCAGGAAATGCAATGAATGCTTACAGAAATTAACAGTTACTAAGAATTTATCAGTTTGGGAGTTGGGAAAAAACATCAAGAGGACGACATTTTAAAAACAGAAAAAAAAAAATCAACACTGTTCAGAAATGTCTTTACCCTTGTAAAGCAGCCTCTTTAAATATACAAAGTGGCCTTTGTATAAATCAGATACTACATACAGGGGGATTGGAGGTGTTGTAAAAACAGAAAGCACACCAACCTTTTTCTGTTTATAGTTGTTTCTTTTGGAGTCCTACAGAAGGTGAACTCAAGTTCCTTGATTATAGAGACAGAGATGGATCTATTTTGCAGATTCTTTACAAGCTTACTTTTAAAAAGCGAAAACAATCCCCACAAACACTTTTGCGTGGCAAGAATGTTTTTTCAGTTTTACCATGGAAGAAGTAACAGTCAAGTGTCAGCCTGTCTGCTCAGTGGAGACAATTGTCTTTAAGAACTGGTGCTATCTGATATTCAGGATGGTTTCAGGTTACCATTTTACACAAATTTATTATTTATTACCAAGACTATTAAACCTCAGTGTGTGAGGAACAGTGCTTATAAATTGACACGGAGACAGAAGTATTCTGACCTTCTTGTAATGGTAAAGGTCTTTATGGTGCTTAGAAAGGAGAAGAGAAGGAAAGTGGATGCTGAAACTCTTCCTCTGCTGGAAATCATGCAGGCATGTGGTTTGTCCATCCCTATTCCCAGTACTGTTGCAATAGGCGTTCAAAAATAAGTCAGTAAATCTCTACACCGTAAGATTGATTGTGTGTTTTTTAACAATATAGCTGGATTACCAGTGTTTGAGCCTTTGTGTTACTTCAAGGTTACATTTGCAGTCATAAGACTGGGACTTCTAAATGATAAAATTCTTGTATGATCTTTTTGAAAGCTTCAGATGATGGAAACATTGAAAAATTGTGACACTGTGATAAAATGGGAAGAGTTGGCAATAGGTGGCATATGCTTAAGATGGAATCTAAGTAGTAAAGCTGATAAGCCCAACTTAGGTATCTGCAATGCATTTGAAAACCTTGGGATCTGACACAAGTCAGGCTTGCTCACAGTTGTTAGAGTGCCAGGTAAGAGCCTGTGCTGTGCTTTCCTCTAATGCTTGGATGTATGCCAATTCAAAAACACAAACAAAAAATCAAACCCACCCTATTGCCAGCACTTTCTTCCAAATTCTTGGCTTGCTTTTTCTTTCCAGGAGTAATCATGCCTGTGTGTAGCTACAATAAACCTATTGATTATTTCTCAGTATATTGCAGTTCCTTGTGTGCTGGAACTAATGGGGTAACACCAGTAAATTTTTGTTGCAAAGCTGCAGTCTTACAGATTCTCTGGTGTTTAATAAAGATTGACTTGTACATTGCTTGTTTGGTTTTTCCATTGGTGTCACCAACAATGTGTCCTTCCTTTAAGCAGTCGGCTGCCTGCTTAAAAAAAAAAAAAAAAAAAAAAAAAAAAACAAAAACCAAAACTGGAGAAACCTGGTATCTGGAGGCTTGCAAACCTGGCTGGTATAGACCAGGTGAATCCAAGTCATTGGGAGAGATCAGAAAGGCTTATCTTCATAGCAAAACTATCTACAGAAATTTTTAACACCCTTCCTCCCTGTCATCACTGTTCATGAGTGAGTAATTTAATGATATAACATAAATAAAATTAATTTTAAATGCTTTTTAGTGTTAATATTTTAGAAATACACTGCAACCATACAACTATTAGAAATGCAGGAGTCTAAGAAGTTTTTTTCTAGCTGGGAGCAGTTCACAGTAGCAGATGGCTTCCCTAATTCCAGATACCAGTATCTGCAATGTGCAGTTCACATTAAGTACTATAAACTGTCAATACAATTTCTTCAGATATCTCTTAAGTCAAATTCTTTTCCTGTTTTACAGATTAATAGAAATATGCATTTCCATAATATCACCTTTGAACTAATGAAGTGGAAGTACAGATGAAAACAGTCTGGAGGAAGCTCGAAGTACAATACAGTTCTATTCAGTTTCCTAATTCTGAGGTAAGGTTAATGCATGCAAAATTTTATTTCAAGTATTTCAGGGGTAAAAAGCATATGATAAGGAGCCACCATATCTTTCTTATAAAAATTTCTGAGCCTTTTTTTATGCTAGTGACAATCAGTGACATACTGAAACAGCAGTTTGATCTACTCTCTGTCCCTGTTTCAGTTATGAAAAAAGACAAAACAGCATCAACTACAGACACATCTGTTATAGAAGGATACATTGGAAAAAAGTTACAATAGCAGACAAATTTTATTTGGTACAATCTGTCTGGTCATGGTTATTACTAATGCTTCAGTTGAAATAAAGGACTGGTAACACAATTAAGTGACATGCCTGTTGGGCATCATGTCTTCTGGCACAGTGCTTGATTGGTACAAAATGTTATTACATTGGTTTTTTATTATTACTGCTATTAATAAAACATTATGGGTTTTTTTTATACTAAATTCCACTGCCTCGATATCTTAAAGGCATTCCTCTGATTGATTATGAGTGATGGCAGTGTTTGGTTCATAGTTTGCTTTTTTTTTTTTTTCATTTATGTAACTAAGAGGCTAAGTAGAATAATCCTGAAATGTCTGATTTCTGACATATTTCAGAATTCTCTTCTGCAGCATTAAATCTGTTTAAAAAAAAACAGATAGTGAGCACCGGCCTTCCTACCCTTAGCTTCTCACTGCTCCAGTTTTACTTAACTGGAGCTGAGGCAATGCCCACATAGAGTGGTTTTTAAGCTGTGATGCTGTTGGCATCCCATTGGTTGGTTTTCCCATTTGGGTAGAAATGGGGTCTCTATAACAGGTGGGACAGCTTCACAGACTTACACTAGCAGGTTTCCTCAGTCTTCATCTGCTCATTCTCAAAGGAAGTTTGCATCTCAGATTATGTCACCTTGCAGATTTTGGCCACTGTTACAAACAGATGTTGAACCTCTTTTCAAGAAAACAGAAACTTTACTTACAATAGGACTGTGCCTCTTTCACTTACAGAGATCAGCCAAGGAATCTTAACATACATTTGACATTCATACATTTGACTTGACAGAGAGAAGCATGTATCCTCTTTTGGAGGTCGAATTTTAGAGAAACAGCTCCAAGGGAAAGATCAGCATTGAATTCAGCTAACCCATATTTTATCTTCATCTAACTTATTGCTCAAAACCTCTAACTTTCTGCACACCATAAGCAAATTCACAAGTGTTGACAAGTGCAAAATTTGTAGTCAATCTACAAAATTTGTAGTCAATCTACAGTACTTTAGGTGAGGAAGATCGTCACCTGGTCTACATGCTGAACGCATGTCTTGATGATTTAAGTTAGCTTTTTTCACCTTCCTATTTTACTCAGGTTATTTTATGGCTGACAAGACAACAGGCAAGTACTACTTCTCCTCATTCAATCACATATTCCTAAAAAGATGTTAGATAATTCAAAGGCCAGTTGTACTATGCATCTTGCAAACAAAGCAACAGCTAGCATAGATTTAACATACTTGTGTACTACTCAAAAGTAAAGAACTTGGAGTCAGTGCTGAAAATTACGGACTGACAGAAAACCAAGAACTAATTTCTTCCCTTTTCTCCCTGAGGAGGGGAGCAGATCATTCCTCCTCCAGTAAGAGACAGTTGAACAATAAATAACAGTTCTCAAATTGATTATCAATAGAGGACTCTGCAGATGAGGCACTGTCTTGAAAGGTCACTCTTTTGTCTACCCAAAAGAACAGTTTCTGTTCTCAGGCTTCTAATTACAAGCAAATTTCAAAATTGAGATTAAGTGTTTGGGGAACATGCATACTAATAGAAGACTATGTACTTTAAGAGCTATTTCTAGCATTAAATAGCTTCGTTAACCTAGGTGGTCTGCTGTGGACACTAGAACCACATCAGCCATTTAGAAGAGCGATTGATATGCTGAAATGAAAGGACAATCTGTGTTTGGGTAAATCTCAGGGTTTCATAGGGTTAGAGAATGGTAGAGGGCAGAGAATGGGCTATCGTAAAACAGTTCTTCCATCACTCTGCCTTCTGTTCTCAATGATCCCACTCCCAAAGCATTTAGAACTGATGCAGTATTTAGAGAAGTAGTGCTGTAAACTTTATTAATGAAAAATCTCACTCCTTTCATATAAGAGATTTGAGGGAAGGGTAATGCTTGGAGACACCATGTATAGGTGAGCTCTCTGAATAAAGAGAACCAGTAAATGCTAATTAGTATGTCTTCGAGGTACCATCTGTATTTCCTTCTTAAGTGTCTTTCAGATGCTATCCTGAATTGAAATGAACTGAAAAATGGGTGGATGCCCTTCTGTTACACAGAGGGAAAGAAAGAAGGGCTTTTTTTGCTGATACTTATTATTTTGCCGATATCGCTGGGCAAAAGCTTTCTGGTGTCAAGTGGCAGGGCGTAAGCATATACAGTTGGGTTGAAAACTCTGGATGCAATATTATTTTAAAAATGGAAAAACAAAACAAACCCAACACTGCCCACCACCACCTGCACAAGTTACCTTTTTTCCCTTCTTGTCCGCTGTCTCTTTAAATAGTAATAGTATTAGCAACAATTGAGGGAGGGAGGTGGTTTTATGCTTTCCCTGTATGTAAATAGCTGATCTAGCAAAAAATAAAATGGCAACACCACTCCACCACAAAATTTCCCTATCTTGACACAGCTTGTCCTGTTTTTACTAAGGATTATGGACTTGTAAGTCAACAAGCACACAAATGGTGAGAAGAAGGGAGCTTATGAGAACCAAATAAAAACAAGTCCTTTTACTAATCATTTCTGTTCCTGTGCATGTTCTGCCTTCTGTTTTCATACCTTTATACTTGAATTTCAATAGCAAGGTGACAAAGACAAAAAAATAAGGTTACCAAGGCCAAAAGAGGGAAAAACTATAAATACCAGATGTGGACAGAGTACATCATCCCAGGTGTTGATCAGATATTTTATGTATCTCCTGAGTGAGAGATCGGTGGTATTGTATTTCATAGCCTGACCTGCTTTCAGGTGTATTTTTTGAGCCCATTTATGATTTTGACACCAACAAAACCCTGTGAAAGTGAGTGCTTTAGTTTTGTTTGTTATATACAAAAGGTGCATTTTGTTTGCATCTAAACTGCTGCCTGATAATTTATTTGTTAGTTCCTTGGTGGTGTACAGAGAGAAATTGTGATTAAATCTCTCTGGTTATCTCCTCCACGTTATGGTTCAATGAAGAGTATCGTACATCTCTGACAGTTCTCAAGAACGTTTATTTTAATCTTTCTTTAATATGGCATCTGTCTGTAATACAGCCCTTCATTGTACTTTTGCTATTTTTTCTCTCTATTTTTTGAGAGAGTGTAAAATTTTCTTACATCTTACTTAGTAGGGTAAATGTCTGTCTTTTAATTGCAACTGCGAATTTGTGTAAGTCTTTAGCATTTCTAGTGTGATGTAATTGGAGAAATACAGCTTAGTATATTATACCTAATCAGTACGGCTATGTATGCTTAATTACCTTCTGCAACTGGTCTCCTGTATCGTGTTGTCTCTTTATTTAAGATAAAGGTTTTGGTTGTGTGATTACTTTGTTTTCTTTGGGCTATTGAAAACTGGACTTGGATGACTTACCACTCCCACCTCCCCACCCCCCTTAAAAGGTAAAATACTCGCTTAGTTTGACTTGCCTGCAGCAAGGCATCAACTAGAAGGAGATTCAAGACCTCTAATGTACAACTGCTGAACCAATAACTTTAGCTGGCAGTTTAGGAATAACTTCCTACTTTTCAGCTTCTACTGTCCATAGAGTTGTCATCTTTCTGTCTCCTCCCAACCCGGTGGTGGTAGAACCGTCCCTTCTCATGTGATGGAGCTTGTTCAGTCCGTAGCCACGAACACATGCCAAGTGTTTCAGAACAAAATCTGCTAGTGACGAGATGCTGTTCCTGCAATGATTTTCTTATTAACCATCAAGACTGCATAAAATCTCCTCTGTTCAGTTAGGAAGCAATTATTCTATAAGGTTGGGTTAGCTGCCACTGCATTTCCTTGGCGGCAAACTATTTGCTAGGAGTTAATTCCATAACAAACAGGCTGAGCCACTTCAGGCTCAAACCACAAATAGGAAATGCAGGTCACTGTGCTCAAAGCATTTTCCAGGAGTGGAGTAACCAGAAGTCCATGTCGTCTTTTGAATCAGTTGATCAAAACAGGAAGTGCCAGTGATTCCACTCCAGAGCCGCTCTGTTCTGCGGCGTGCTGTCACACGTTTTGCTGGTCCCTTGACCAGTATCCTCCTGACAGTGCTTCCCTTACTTCTATTTGGCCTGGCATAGCCCAGGTTGTTCCAGTAGTGTGACCGTCTCAATCTCAGACAGCATAAAACAAGACCCAACCCCTGTTGCTAGGCCAAGACTGTCAGGTTCAGGAAGGTTGAGTTAAGCTGTCCAAGAATCCCTTCATTTTACAGTTTATGTTGCCTCTGTCTGGCTCAGAAGCTCCTGTTGAAAGTGTAGTGGGTAACATATCTCAAAGAAATCTGGGCAAGTTCTTATGTAGTAAGAGGAGGCTAAATTTTGTATCTTATTTCTGTATCTGAGGATGGAAATTTTATGGAGTGGGATAGAGAACTAATTCAAGAACTTATGGTGAGAAAAGTATAAAGGGAATGCATTCACAGTACAGTCTGAAGATGTTTGTATTGATAGGAATGTGTTTTACAATCAGATTGTTGTAACATGGATATATAATTAGAAACATACCAGATTTTCTTTTTTGCTTATTTGTTGACTTAATGTTTAGACTAAGAATGCTAAGTTGTGGTTATCTATTAAACATTAATACAGGGATTGTATTTGTTGTCATTTCAAGAATTGCTTTTCTCCCCTGCCCCCCCCCCCTTTTTTTTTCTTCCTTGAGGCAAAACCAAGCAGATAAACATTTCTTTCTGATGGTACTGTTTTGAATCAGTCCTAAAAAGTCCGTTATGGACTAGGGTCCCCTGAGCTAGGTTTCAAAGTCAAGAGTGTCCTTCTCCAGAGGTTCCAAGGTTATGATAAGTTTCATGAAATGTTAGGTAAAATGTTTCTGAAGTATTGTAGTTGATACGGAATTGCATGGAAATAAATGTAGGGGTCCAGTTAAAATGTATTTTAAAATAACAAACAGCTACCTGTTAATTTACCACAATCTAATAAGGGTCCTTGTATAATATCCCTAATTTTCATAAAAAACAATGTGATAGAAACGTGCTAGTTTTCTTATTTCTAATCCAGATATGTAATACCCTTTAAAAAAGTTAAATGCATACCATAGCCAAGTCTAGGTAAAAAAGGCATGCTTTTATCAAGTCCTTAAAATACATATGTTTTGCATTTAGAACACAGTACAGGAATTTCAGGATCTTGAGTAATAATTTCAATCTTTTGAAACTTAAGTATTCTGTTCTGAAATCTTCTTTGTTAAAATACCTATGGTAAAAAATAATCTGAATAATTAGAAAGTAAATATTCATGAATTAGTCATATGATACTTAATTTAAATATTTTGCCATTTTTGGAAAGCAAGGAAATCTGTTAATTACTATAGAATAGAAGATAACTTGTTGATGGTACAAGTTAATAAAAAAAAAACCAGTATTTTTTTCTTCCATGTGCTTTGTCATGAACTAACTTGATGTGATAATGGCAGTAGTTATTTCTAATATTGTAATCCAAATATTAGGATGGTGTGCTTTATATCTATAGGGAAGAACAGATACAAAACACTGGTTCGGCTACTGCGTACAAGTGCACAAAGTCTTAAAGTATATGCACCATGTAAAGTTTTAGGCTGCTAGTAAGTTTGCTAGTTATAGTTAGAAATCAGCAGAAGTTGCTTAAAAAAATGAGTAAGAAAACAGAATGAGAATGTTCTGGCTTCACAACAGAATGGTTTGAAAAAGAAAAAAGACCGGTTAGGCAGCTATGTGCCAAAAAGTAGTAATACTTTAGTTGTATTTACTAATAATCTGAAGAGCAAGCTAACAACAAAAAAGGCAAGATACTATAGCTTGGGGAAAAATAAAGGAAGTACACAGCTCTGGAATGACTGATGAAGTAAGGATGATGAAAGAAAAAGTTACTTTAGCTATTTAGTATAAATTTAGAGTAAGGAAAATGTAACTATTTAGGTAGGATGAGCTGTGGTCAAGTATTTGCTTTAGGGGAGAAAAGGGGAGCCTTGCTGCTATGTCCACCAGAACAAGCATTTCAGTGTTCCCACAGTAGACAGTTCTTTATTTAGTTAAAGTAGCAAGGCAGATAGTTGTAAAATATTAAAATGTTACAACAGATAAGAAATGGAGAAGTAGACATCACTGTGAAGATTTAGAAACATGGTGGCATACCTGTATCTGGAAAGCTGTGAGACTGCGTCATCTTAATAAGCAGAGACCCACTAGAACCTGAGTGTTACCCATCTTGTGAACCTAGTTATTAACACCTGCAATACATGCATAAAGGTAATGAAATGGATGTCCTATCTTCTGCAACTCTATGAATGCACAAATCAGAAAGACAACATATTTAGGACAAAGTACTTGGTTTACATAGTCCTCTGAGTTCTTGCCTATCAGTGAAAATTTGTCTGGAAGAGTGTTTAATATGTATTTAAAAAGAATAATCACATTTATGATCAAATGCATAAGTTACATGGAAAAAAATTATGCATATGCCTGCATTTGTGTGTTGTATACAAACTTTTGAAGAAAACAGCAACCTCGTTCTTGATTTTTAACGTGAATTTCCTGGAATCTGTGGGTTGCTTACAGTAATAAGGAAGTTTCTGTGCGCTGATTATTCCATATTTTGGTATAGACAGGGCATCTTGCACTCAGGCTTTAAATGTTTACAGTTGATCACAGTTAGTGACAGAAAACATGAATCTGTTAGAGTAATGCTAGAGGTGTCACTAGCCCTATCTATTAGGAGAATTTCCACAGTGAAGATGTGCAGAAGGGTCCCCAAATGGCTACACTTGACCATGCTTCAAACGCATTTTGTTGTTGTTCTTCCAAGATCTAAAATGCCTGTTCTCATTCAAACATGTTGCTTTGAGTTGATGGTTTTTGAAAAATGATGATTTGTTTCAATCGTCAGGTAAAGCATGTGAAATTTTTTTACAGAAACAGTTTGGTCCTAGGCTTTCAATGGAATGAAAGTGATTAGGGGTCTGCCTGTACAGAGGGGACTCCCTTTGAGATGGCAGTGTATGAGAAGAGGGATGTTTATACAGGTGTCTTGAAGTTCTGTGCACTGTAAATTATAATAGAATTTGCAAATGTACGCTTGTAATCTACTCAGGTTTTTTCCCCCTAAGTAAATTTGTTGTTTGGCGATATTCTCATTCTTTGAATTAACAAGACTTTTTAATTAAAAAAAAAATAAAATTATTTATCAGTCTTATGATTTTAGCATCAACAGTTCTGTTGCTCTTACTGTCTCCATGCATCAGTAGATGGTACCGCTCCCCCTCCCCTGCCTGTTACTCAGCCAGAGCCTGAGCAGTAGCTCCTTATGTGGACATACAGTCTTGTGAAAAGAAAGCATACTGTCACCATTCCTGTGACTGGGAAGAAAAATCAAAAAAGCATCTGAAAAGATCTTTTAGAAGTCTTGAACCTGTGAGAGGCCTACTCTTGCTGTTGTTTGTCCATTGGGTTTAATAGGAATTCAAAATCCAGTATGAAATGTACCACATACTTGAAAGCAAGTAAGTTTCCTAATTCCTTGGTCTTGTAGATGTTACTTTTAAATGTATTAATGCATCTGGGAATTTTACAGCTGGTAAATTGATAAGCTGAAATGAATTCCTCAGAAAACTAAAACATTCGTCTTGGTGGCAAACATATATTTAGTTTGACCATTCTCTCCCCAAAAAAGAAAAAGCTAATTATATAACTCATGTTGTAACTGAAAGAAGAGGAAAAAACTCACAATTGAAAACAAAGTTGTTGTTTTTTTAAATAACCATGCATACTTATGTAGAAATGCTTAAACTTGAGATTTAAGCTGCTGTTACTATAAAGGGAGCAATTATAACTGGGCATGTAATGATTGTGTATAGATTTGTGATCTGGGAGAATTCTATTCTCTACAGTCTGCTGTACTACTACCCTGTGCCAGAATATCAAAACTGTGCTTCAGATAGAGTATATAAACAAAAATAGCTTGCTGTGTGTCTCACACTGTCCTGGGGGATGTGAGTAGCAAAACGCTTTTAAGGATTATGAAAGAAGTTTTACAGTGTTCTTGTAAAACTGGAATTTGGATAAAGCATGTTCATGTAGCTTGTGACAGCCAATTGATACCTTATCAAAGCTTTTGAAAGCATTAGCAGTGTTAATGTATCTGTTTACAGGTCTGTGAAGGTTTTTTTTTTAACACAGGGCAGAGCTACACGTGATACTCAGTTATAGCAAACTACTGTAGAGACCAACATTTTAAATGGATTTAAAGGGGGTAGATGGGTACATTCATGGTGAGTAGATCCCTCTGTAGGTATTAGGGGTATGAATAAATTCTGCAGCAGAGGAAATTAATGTAGTGGGATATCCGGAGAAAGAGTATCCTAATCATTCTCTGGGTTTTATAGTCTTGCCCTAAACACTTCCTCCTGACTGCTCTTAAGGTCAGGGCATAGGAACAATGGACCGATCTGCCTCTTGAGTAGAGCTGTATTTATACGACAGTATTTCATCTGCTGGTTTTGTTTCAGTACAGTTCTTAAATGTGTGAAAAATCTCAAAGAAAAAAGGGGAATGGAAAAAATACTCAGGATGTGACAGAGGATTGGTCATCACAAGATATTGTACGGCTTTTTAATAGAGAAGGTTCAGTAATGATGACTTTTTTATCCCCTTTCTTTCTGCCAAAAATAATTCTTTATTCTCATCAACTCACAACAAAAATTTCTTCCTGTTATGGAATCTGTGGTTTTCCTGTAACCCTCAATTTTTCCTTCACAGATTTAATTTGAATCAACCTTCATTCTGTCTTATTGGAGGTGATTAGTGTAGGCTAAAGAATCATGAAAGAAAGAAGGTTTTGATAGTGAAGATGTGGAAGGAATAAATGACTTAGATGCAGTAATGGCCTTGACAGAAGTAACGTAAGAAAAGGCAGAATGGGATGGTTATAAGAATGTGATCTTGAATGATTGGGGAATAATTGAATTGCCAAAGTCAATGAAGAGGTGACTTACGACGCAGATGGATTTACTTTCAAGATTTTTAGCTTAAGGAACTGTTGAGACATCACAGGAGATAGCTTCAGATTTAAGGATGATGGGGTAATGGGGGAAATGTTTGCAATAAATAGTGTCCAAATCATTCCTGTAGTACTGAGTACGGACAGTTTAAGTCACACACCATAAAAGAGGAAAGCAAGTAAAAGTAGGAAAGCAAGTAAAATTGATAGGAGAAGGAATATATATGTTGTGGTTTAACCCCAGTCGGCAACTAAGCACCACGCAGCCGCTCGCTCACTCCCCCCACGGTGGGATGGGGAAGAGAATCGGAGGAGTAAAAGTGAGAAAACTCATGGGTTGAGATAAAGACAGTTTAATAGGGAAAGCAAAAGCCGCGCGCACAAGCAAAGCAAAGCAAGGAATTCATTCACTACTTCCCATCGGCAGGCAGGTGTTCAGCCATCTCCAGGAAAGCAGGGCTCCATCATGCGTAACGGTTACTTGGGAAGACAAACACCATCATGCCGAATGTCCCCTCCTTCCTTCTTCTTCCCCCAGCTTATATACTGAGCATGATGTCATATGGTATGGAATAGCCCGTTGGCCAGTCTGGGTCAGCTGTCCTGGCTGTGCCCCCTCCCAGCTTCTTGTGCACCTGGCAGAGCATGGGAAGCTGAAAAGTCCTTGACCAGTGTAAACTCTATTCAGCAAGAACCAAAACATCACTGTGTTATCAACATTATTCTCATCCTAAATCCAAAACACAGCACTCTACTAGCTACTAAGAAGAAAATTAACTCTATCCCAGCTGAAACCAGGACAATATAGTATAATCTCTGTATCTTCTTAGTTCCCTTAGGGTCTTAGTCCAGTTGCTTTCTTACAATATGGAGAGAAAAGCAAAGATTTGAATGAAAAAAATTAAGGATGATATTAGCTGAATGTGAAGTTTCATTTGATCTAAAAAAAACCCACCCAAACAAACCGCTACCGTACATGTTGATGTTCTGCTATTCTTAGCTCTACTGTGCAACATATACTACTAATAAAACAATTTAAATATTTTAATCTCATTGAGCTTTCTAGTCATGCTTGTGTGAATGTGTGTGAAAATTAACAGTATTGCTTTAGCACTTCAGTGCAGGGAAATAGGGGACTATAACAAAGTATAAACATTACCTTTGAACTCTGTCTACTTATTGAAAGTTTACTGTGTTTGGATTTAGAAATGTCTTTGAAGCTATATTTGATGAAAGTTCATTGTTTAAACTTAAGAGGAGTAGTTTGTGTGCATGTGCATGCCGTGTTGTTGCTGTAGTTATTTAACCAAGCGGATCTGCAATACGCTTAAGAGTTTGACTTCGGTTTGCATTAAAATGTATTTTCATCCCAGCAAAACTTGCAGAATACTAACAGGGTAAGATAAGCTCAGCTGCATGCATCTAGAGTCCTGGAAATGTTTCCCAGAGCAATAATACTTTCTTACATACTTCACAATTAAAAATTAAGTATTGCAGATGAAAGTAGAAACTGAATGCAGCGTAGAACTCATTTTAGATTATTTGTACTGGGGAAGCACTTTCTTAATATAGCCATCTAATTTAATATCTCCAGTATTTGTGAAATAACTCTGTGCATGAGCATGTCATGCTTTATACATAAGTGTTTATCACACTCTGATACTGAGAATAACCAAATATTTTGCAGGTTCTATGTAAGATAATGAATGTTCTAATTACAAGATATTTGTTCGCCGATGGATTTGGACGTTTATTCTTTTTTCCTTTCTTTTCTTTCCTTTTTTTTTTTTTTTCCCCTTTTCTGCTTGGGCCTATTGAAGCTTTGTTAACCTACTTGTATGTATTGGGGTTCTCCTTGCAAGCTCTGGGAGTTACTAGTGAGACGGCTTGTGAGGTTAGTACCCCCAGCTGTCCACCTTGCTCTTTTGCTGGAGGTCAGTGCCTCTGTGGCAGTATCAAGCAAGCACCAGCTCATCAGCCACAGCTGTCTGGAGCCCAGCATATTAATTTAAACTGCCATTGATTCTGATTTAGGCTATGCTAGACTGGCCACCAACAATACTTGCTCACTTCTCTTGCCCTTGCTGTGGAGGTGGTAACCTCCCTGTGTTTTGTGTCTGGAGCTTGTAACCTCGTAAAAATATCCCAACATGAGTTTCTAGGGTGAGTGCTGAGGCTCACAGATGACAGAAGAGCTGTTAGCTGACTATTCATATTATTCAAAAGCATTATAAGAGAGGTTGAAAGGGCACATTTCAGCAATTTAAAGTTAGAAGGGCAATATAACTAACACGAAGAACAAACTTAACTGTTAAATGTAATTTGCAAAGTACATATCTGAAATTTTGTTTCTGTAGTAAGAATGCTTTAAAGAATAATTGCCCCCTGCCACATCTGTGTTTTAGAGGAGTGTAAAGGAGCAGCATCTACTACTTCGTGTATTTGGCCTATCCAGCTATTAAAAGGCCTCTTTGGAAGACTGATGGAGACTGCTCCTTTGAGAATATCTGGGTGTTATTTACAATGATTTGTGAGAACAGCTAGACTGAGAGTTTCTCCTGTCAGCAGAGTATGGTGCTTCTATGGGCATGGCAAGCAGGCAAAGAAAATAAGGATTAAGGCTTACCTTGCCAAGCAGTGTTTGGTATTAGCAAATCATGATGATGATGATGAACTTGCCAGTCTTGCTCCTCTGTTTCTATGTATTGAGCACATACTGTTAAAGAAAGCTTTTCTCTTGCTCATTGCAATAAGGAGTGCTGAATTTGATTTAAAAATTATGTGGCTTATTTATGAAGTAACATTTGCAGGTGTGTTTTTATCTTGTTCACAAAATGATGTATGAATTAATTTGGACAGCAGTTACCTTATAGGAGGTAGCAGAACAAAAAAATACGTCCATGTTTTCAGTGTTCTGAGGGCAAGCAGTTTGCTTCTTGTGAAACGCTCTTCCTGGCCTTTTTTAATACCAGATCACATCACTTGCTTTACAAGGGACACTGTAGTGTCTTGGTCAGATACCAGAGGGAAAGGAGTTGCAGTTAATACAAGTAGGCAGCAGTTTGCAGGAGGGTTGTTTGTATTTTTGGCTGGAGGTTGTGTTGATCAGTAGTGCTTTCTGTCTGTTCTCAATAATTTGAAACTCTGTCTTCCAGGGGTAAATAAAAAACAAAAAAGAAAGGAGGTTTAAGGTCTCCTTTCTGTTACTCTTTCATAGAACTTATTCTCTGCTCTGTTTGGGAATTATATTCTTTAATAACTAAAATCATACCTGCAACGTGAGCGTGAGGAGTGAAGGCTCCATGAAGAGCATTATCAAGTTGACTCTTTTGACCTTGGTAATTATGAATCTATGCAATCGGGTATTTCTGAGCCTTGTCAGCCTTGCTTGTTTAGCATTTTATTTATTTTATTGGTTTTTTACGAGTCTTGACTAGGAAGAGAGGATTTAAAGAGAAAATCTGAAAAAAAGAAACCCAACTCGGTGTTGATTCTTAAGGGGTAGAGGTCTTCTAGAGGGGAGCTGGCTTGCAGGGGGGAAGACAGTATTCTTATGCTAATCCACGCTCTGGATAAGGAGCAAAGCAGCCGTGCAAACAATGGAAGTGGAGCCAGAAAGTCTGCTCTGCAGTCTAGCACGCCTTGAAAAGCATGTCAGGCAGGGCGCCTAGGGCTGCGCAGGGGAGGGGCCCGGGCGGAGGGGAGAGCTCTCCTCCAGCTTGCGTTGTGGGGCTGGCAGCTAGCCATAAGGCTTGGAAAAACCTTAGTACCTAGAAAACCAGAATTAGGGGTGGAAGTGAGGGGAAGGGGGAGAGGAGGAGTTGCAGTCTATTTTTCATGTTAAAAACAAAACCCTAACCCCCCAAAACCCCATTGAATTGTCTCAGCTTTCTTGCTGCTATTTTCTTCTTTGTACCAAAATTGAAATTCAAGTGATGTGTTTTTTAAATAGCAGCCTCTTTTTCTAAACAGTGTTCTGCGTGAGAGATGTAGATTTTAGCAACGTGCCCCTACTCAGAAATTAGCTGACACTACCCTCATGTGGGCAAAATGTTCAGATCGGAAAGTGTGCTGGAAGCTGGAGCTGCAGGCTGGCCTAAGGATGGATTTGGGGGGCTTCTGGTTTTCTGTTCCTTGCTCCTTCTCTTGTAGGAGAAACCAATGTCATTGGCATCGGGGAAAAAGCATGGTTTTGCATAGCATGCTTTGATATTGATTAAATTCAGTAACCAAAAAAAGACAGGCTGTTCTACTTAGGCACCATGAAATGACAAATATGCTCTTTAACCACCAAACAAAAACCCAGTTTATGGAGAACGCTTCATAAGTCTCAGAATTTGCATAATCACCTTTTGCTTTGGAGACAAAAAGTAGTTGTGAATTTCTTTTTCTAGATTGAGCAAAGGTTATAGGTGTAATAGAAACAAGCTAAGACCATGTGATCTAAGTATAATAAAAGCTTACCCTGTCAGTTTTTTGGTCTAGGGATTTTTTTTTACATAGATTAATGAACAATTGTCCTTAAATTATGAAAAAATTACTGTAAGGTTGTGAAAACATTCATTAGTAGTCTTTATAGTGCTGAAAGGGATGTTGCACTTTAAAAACCCTTCCTATGAAAGCATTTGTACTTTTAACGGCACTGGCCCTGATTTTAGGGTCCATTTTGTTCACTTTAAAAAAAGTGAGCAAATATATATCCAGGATTGAGGCCCAGCTTTTTCCCTTCCTCAGCCTAGGTATATTGTTTGTATAAAATAATTGTAATTCAGAGCCAAAATATGTGATAGGTCTTGTAGGCGGTATAGAATGACCATAATATTTTCAGTTGTGATGTGTGACATTTGTAACAATTTTAATGCCTTTTGCTGCTTATGTTTAGTGAATGAAAGGCATTCTTTCAGTAGTTCTTTTGCAAACGAAATTTAAAAGGTTTAAGTTACATTCCCAGTTCGGATTTGTTAGATTTAGAGATGGAATGTATTACATGTGGAGACTTTTCTCCTTGTTCACATTGACTGGTATGACAGTAAGGAAATAGCAAAAATGATAAATAAATAAAAACATTTAAGAATTATAGCTTCTGGGTAGAATAACAGAAGTTGATGTCATTTATGGTAGAAGGAGCATGGGTGTCTGTTTGCCAATTGTCTTAAGGGCAGAAGCTCTCAGCCAGCTAATCACCAAAGTGATGGAGGTGAAAGAGGGGATATGGGTCAAGATGAATAAAAATTGTGTAGCGAAAACCTATTTGAATATGCTCAAATAAGAGAGTGTGTCATGTTTGTAACACACTAGGATGTGTCTGAATACCTGATGGCACTGGGAAAACAGTTTTACTGAATTTCATTACTGTTAATTTAATGGCAGAAACTTTGTAGCAGTTAGTTAATTGGAATTCCAGAGTAACAGTAACATGGGCATTCAGGAGTCCAATGAGTGGCGTCCCCAATTACCTAATTGTGTTGGGCATGGTAAAAAGCAGCCAGGCTTTAATTTCTTCATGGTTAACAACTTTGTTTATGCAACAGACAGATATATCATAATTTAGTAGTTTGGCTTCTAAATTCTGCCATAATATACACACATTTGATATTTGCAAGCAGTGTGAAATCTTTCTTTCATAAGATTTCTGTTAGAGTATCCAAGGTGGATTTTGGTGACTTTTCTTCTAGCTGCTCAAAAATAAGAAGTCCTTTTCTAAGACTGTGAACTCTCTTGCTGCAGAAAGCAGTTGTTAGGAGCTCGTGTTTTTTGAATAAACAAACCCACCGTTACAGTACGTGCATTATAAACGTGGTTATAAATGTCCTACAAATAGAACTCAGATATATTTTTTTTCATTTCAGTCTTTTGAGAAATGGATAATACACATACACATGCAAGCATGCTTCATTTAACATTTCAGATATTGTAGAAGTTTGTAGAGAGAGAAAGAACATTGAAATAATTTACACAATCTTTTGGCTTTTAAATTTATGCAGTCACTAATAGTTTTAAATAATTCTAATACAATCTGCAGTTTAATGGAATTATTTTTATGAGCTTGCACAGATTAGTACCTAAACAAACAGGGCCTTGTTTGAAGTAGTTTTTGTTGATGGCCATGCAGCCAACTACCTTGCAATAGCCAGCAGTCTTCTCCATCAACTGTATGATTTCTTCATAGATTTTGGTGGTGGATTTACCTGCGTTTTTAACTTAACATATTTGACAGCGCTTAAACAGAGCTAGTTCAGCGGTTTCAGTGTGACACTTTTCTACAATCTGTGTAGGCATGCCTTGCAATAAAATATAGAAACACGTTTAAAAAGTAGGCTTGTACAAGTATTTGACAAAATGACACAGTACAGAATCTGAAACTTTTATTTAAACTTTCTTCTTGTTATGGAGTCAGTTAAATTTGACTATTTGAATAAGCTAAAGTTAACTATAGCTCTTTTTGTATTATGAATAACAAAATAGAGTTGTAAGGGCTCTCCTGGATCAGAGTCCTCCCATCCTGTCACCTGCAGCTACATGAGATGGTAGCCTTTGTAAACTAAAGACTAATTAAGTTTTTGGACTCTATTTAGTTTGAAAATCTGCCCTAGAACCTCCTAACTGGTCGTTAGGAATTGTCTTCTAATTTCTGATCTAAATAAATTTTAATGGCTAATCCATACCTAGTTGTTGAACCAGTAATTTTCTTCAGGTTGAATAGCTGTCTTTCTTTCCTTGTGTTTACCCCTGTGTTACATTTTCAAAGAGTAATCATTTCCCTGCCAACTTTCACTGTATTAATCTCTTCCGTTCCCTTCCCCCTCCCCTTCCCTTCCCCATTCATAGGGCTTTCCTGTTCTCCAGGTAGTATTATCAGTCCTTCTAGGCATATGTTGAATTTATCAATCATATTGTCTCTGTGCTGGTCATGTTTTACTGTTTCCCCTGGGAAATTTCCCTAGGAAATCCTGGAGTTGTGTTTGTCTCTTTCTCCCAGCAACATCACATGGATGTGTCTGATGTTCTGTAATCAGTTAGTGTACTTGAGTCCTTGGACATAGCTATCTCCTATGCGTGAACTCCTAGTCTATGTCAAGCAGAAATTCTTCAGAGTTCCCAATATGCATAACTTCCCCCATTTCATGCTGTTGCATTTCATTCCATTCCTGTTACTTCAGTTCTTCATATGATCCAAATCCTCCTGCATAAAAACAACACTCAGCTGAATTGACAATTCATGTTTGTCAGCAAGGTTTATCAAAGTTTAACTTTTTGTGCTTAGCTCATCAATGAAAAGGGTAAGTATTCTTGAATTAAGCTGATTCAAGAATCAAGGTCCTTGAATGTCATTTGAACTACACCAGTAATCTCTGTTCTTGAAGCTACTTGTCATCTGCCCTGTAGTGAATTCTTTACTGTTCTTACAATCCCTCTTTTCTTCATCCAAATTAATAGTTTTCTTTGTGGCACCATATCAGGGTTTTTTAAGCTCTAATAGAAAAGTTGTTGCATACTGGCTTAGACTGACAGTCCAATTTATCTCTGGCATTCTGTTCCTCCTCGAAGTTGTGTTCAAAACTGTACCTGTGATTGAGGTAATATGCTTATGGTTACCTAAGTCACTTCTTGCCCCCATTACACATAGGAGAAACACTTAATATTTTTCAGTTTTGCTTTGGCAAATACATTTACTTGGTATTGTATGTACTGCTGCAAATGTTTTGAAACGTCTGTTGAGATGGATTTGATGTTCTAATTCTTGTGAAGTCTGTTTCTTTTTTCATGTGTTCCCCTTTTACAATACTGTCTTTGTTGTTACGTTCAGCACTATCATTCTTTATTGAAATTTGGGACAGTGCAGCTCATTTGGTTTGGGGATCATGCTGTTAAAAATATTACAGAGCCACATCTAAAGAACAGTTACCACTGAACTCCCTGCTTTCAGAATCGTTTTGGACCATATGACAAATCTTGCACACTTTAGCTTCATATATTCGGAGTCATACAGAGTGTAGGGCTAGACTGCCGTGATAGTGCCATGAATTCACAGCTGAGTTCCAGTTCAGAAAAACCCACACACAGTTTTAATAACAAAAGCATTTTCTTCAATAAACTATTTTTAGGAAGGATAATAAATTACACCGTAGACAAATTGGGTGTTACGATTGATGAATAAATTACTTTTTAATGGATTATAGTTGAATGCTTCTTCATGGCTACGATAGGGAAAAAAGAGAGATTGAGGACTTTTTAAATTTCTTCAGCAGCACTCTGTTGCCAGAGTAGCATTCCAGGTGTTAATTGGTGCTTTAACATGTTTGAAGTAGTCATTTAGTTGTGTCATTCTACACTGTTAATATCGAGCAGGTTTTGGAGAAATTCCAGCTGTGGCTCACTTTAGATAGTGCGCCTTAGCAGGGCTGCCAGTCTTACTCTTTAATGGGAATCCAGAAACGGCTCAAAAAAGGTGTCACTCCAGCTTCTTCAGTTTTGTCAAATTTATTTTTTGTTGTTGTAGTTTGTTTTGGTTTTAGTGAAAGATACTCTCATACGAAGAACATAACTACATCATTTCGGGGTGTGGCACTTGTTAGAAGCACTAGAACATCTAGTCTGTTTTTTAAACACTGTTTTTTTTTAAGCTGTTAAATGACATAGCTATACTGGAGTGCCAGGTGGTTTTAAGAATGAAATGTTTTCAAATAGTTTCCATTTCTGTGAAAGAGCAACATAGGCCATTAGAGAACTGATGGTCTTAGTTTGTTTTGCTCAGAAACTTACATGAGAAAAAGGAAGAACAGTTCAAAGAACGGGTAAAAAATGCCCGAAACGCATCCACGTCATGTTTTTGACACAGCTTTCTTGCTTCTGTAGCATAGGTGGTAGAATAGGACATGTGTCCACACTGCAGTTCGCATAGTTCATATTGGGACATTTTATTGTAAGTGTTAGTTTTTCATCAGTGGCTTAAGGTCACCTGCCCAACGGTGAAACATTACCATTAGTGTTGTGGGTGCAGCAAGGCTTATCGACGCTTGTCTGTCCAAGCCTTGCAGCCAGCTGCAGGGCTTTCCTGGCTAAGGGCGAACTTGAAAATGACAGTAGCAGCAGCAGAAAGATAACTCAAGTGATAGTATTAAGGCATCATTCAAGACAAGGGAATTGCAGCACTGCTGTGGTTTACTTTCCATTTTTGAGGTATTCTTTTAAATGCTGATAAGCATTCTCGAATTAGAATGATTTTAAACTGGGGAATTATAACAGAACTTGTTCTCAGTGTCATTTTATTACATGTCTTTATATACATTTTTATACATATTTCCATTTTAATACATAAGTATCTGTGAAAAATGAAATATTAATGAAAGGAAGATTCAGGTACAAAATACTGGTTCTAAGTGGAGAGGGTGATATTCTTGAATAGGTTTGGACAACATTTTTGAAAACTACCTTAGGTTGTCTCACTGAACAAAAATAACCATGAAACTGGAAACGAGTTGCATTAAAATGTTCTTTTTTTTTTCCCGTTTCTTATTGACTTTTTGATAACGTGCTGTGTAGTACAGTGGTAAATACACGTTGCCCGTTAAGTTCCCATCCCAGTGTGCTCTCTTACCTTAGTGAGCTGCGGAGCGAGATCACCAGTTTTCTGAAAGCTTAAAACACTGCTAGTCTTGAAATGTGGAAGAGTGAGAATGTGTAGTTCTTACTGAAACTTGCATGGAGAAGACAGACAGAAATGATACTAAAATATACTTTAAACAGACTATTAGCGGGTTTGTTTTCCTTGACGGACTGCAAATATAGTACTGTAAATAAAGCCTCTGTTTTACTACATACAAGCTGTTGGCAGTTTTCGTCTTCCATGTGTTTTATTGAGGATTGAAGTTCATTGCAGTTGAAACACAGAATAAAGCAATGATACTTACAGACATACGTTGCTGGCCTGATGTTTTTATAGCTAGAAGGACGTTACCTGTCAACTGTCAGAATTGGTCCTGTTTCTTCTGATTAGGAAACACTAAAGAGGGTGAACGCTTTTGCTGCCATATTGCTTTTAGCTCTGCCTCACTGGGAAGTTTATTTTGAAGTTACTAGAGCTTAGGACATCCAGAAAGTGTGTTGTTCCGAGTCCGTCCTGCTGCAGCCTGGCAGTAATGATGGCAAATGCCGGGGCCACTGCAGCATTCGGGCAGCATGGCCCACGGCCCGGAGCTCGCCCCGGGCTTCCTCGGGCGCGGAGGCGCTTTGTCGCTTCATTAGGAAGAAGTCAGAGATGTGTGAAAAGTAGGCCAGGGGTCGGGGGAGGCCTGCCCCGGCTCGGCCGCTAATTTGCCTCCATGTTAAATGCCTCCGAAGCCCTCATTAAAATGAAAAGTTCTTGGGTCTCACCAACAGACAGATTGAGTTATTGATGGTGGAAGCGGCCACCAACAGTAATTGCAGCCCATCCCTGAGCGAACGCCAGTTTTGGCATTCATTAGCAGCGCCAGGCTGACAGGGGTCAGGGGGGTCAAGCCCACCGAAACAAGAGGCCGAGGAAAGGCAAAATCGGTCCTCTGTTCATCTTTGTGCAGTGTCGCTTTTGTTGCGATTAACTGTTTAGGTGTTTGAGCTGCTTTTTAGTCCTTTGAGGCCCAATTATGCTTCCCTTGTGAATTGCCGTAGAAAGTTCGTTAAGCAGAACGTGACGACAACTACTATAGTCTGCAAAAGTAACTTCTTATTCAATTTGGCTGTCTTAGCTATGTGTTCATCCACGAGATGAGTAGAATTATATTTTATTTTTGGAGCAAATGTCATGTGCGTATAGCAGCATAATTTTCCAGGAGAGATTAATTTACACAAAACTTGGAAATCCAGAAGGATATCAGGATTTTGAACTGGAGTTAACAGAGATTAATAACAAATGTTCATTGGTGTTGTGAACTGAGCTAACTTTCTTTTCTCCAGAAAACACTTTATAACGTAGTAGTCTACAGGAAGAAGGACTGGAATACAGCTGATGCTAAGTGAGAAATTAATTTCTTCATTCAAATGTTAAATGAGATTTTGCCTTTTTTTTTTAAAGACGTACTACTATTCTAGAAGACAAAAGTAACATTGTAAGTAAATTAAATAACTAAACTAACTATTTTAATACAAATTTAGCTTTCATCCAGCAGAGAGGCTGGGGTATTACTGCAATAAAGCTTCCCTGAAAGCATTTTTCAATTGGTGGCTAAACATGGTGGGTTTTTTTTTCCCCACAATATTATGGGAAGACACCACTGAATTTCATTTTTAAGAAAAGTAGTAAGTATAAATGTTACTTTCTGTAAAGAAAATAGTTTTCCAACAGATTTGCTTTTACATGTTAATCTGTCGAATATTACCTATGATAGCTGTATGTGAGTCTTAAATATATGGCTGTGACTAGTGAGTTAACATATCTTATATTTTTTATAAGAATGTAAAATCATTCCTGTGGATGTTACAAAAAATGTATATTTCAGAAGAACCCTGCTGTTCAATTTGTTAGTAAATAAGGCTAATATTTTCAGTTATTCATCTTAATAAACATATGCATTTTTAATTTTTTTTTTTTTTCAGCCACATGGTTATGATCAGTGTGATGAGAAATCTTGAGGGTTTTTTCTTGTTTCAGAAATGCAAGGAGTTTCTTAACACTTTGTTTTACTCTATCTTTCAGGAAACGAAGTTGGAAAAATTACAAAATCATCTTTGCAGTCAAGCACCAAACCTTGTATTAGGCTTCACCGAACAGACTAAGCTTAACATTGGTCAAACAGAAGGGCCAGTTGCCTTGCGCAGGAAGGATTAAAAGTGAACAATGACTCGACTGAGAGTTTATGAGCGATTGCTTGGAGCCTACCTGCTTATCATTCTCCATGTTCAAGGTAAGTATGTACTAGTTGAAATAAGTTTATCGTTTTCATCTGTAACTGAGACGTGTGTATTCCACTGGTTGGGGTAGAGGTTTTTTGGTTTGGGGTTCGTTCGTTTTGGGGTTTTGTTGTTCTTTTGCAGGCAGGTGGCTTTCCTGCCTGACATGCCATATAGACACTTCCCTAAAAAGGAGGACATTATAGCGGTCAGGTGGTGTAGTACAGATTATAGATTAGGTCTATTTTAGCAAATGCTTATATAGACACAATACCAGAAATACATAGTACGCTGTGGAGCAAGTTATATGAGCAGCAGAACTGAAGATTTGACTCTCGGAATTTCAGTTTCCTATATGTGTGCATCTTTGATCCCTGTAAACTTGACCCACTGAAGAAATTCCAGTATGCAGTTCCCCATGCGTTCTGATGCTCCCAGCAGCCAAGAGATGGTGTGGCATAACTAATCTAAACAAATTTGTTATGCCTACTCGACGGGCTGAGGTGAGGCTATGTGATGTTCACAATAGCCTGGTTTTCAGTTAGTGAAAATACTCGTTTGTATATCTGTTGTCTTTCCAGCCACGAGTTATCAAAAACAACTGGAAACCCAATTATCATTAGGACTTTAGCTCCTCTGTCAAATTGGGTTGAATTAAAAAACATATTGGGAACTGACCAACGTGACTGTCTCATGCTCTATCAGGATTCGAAGCTTAAGTATAAAGATTATAACTAGTTTGTGGGAAAATCCATTTTATTATTTCCTTATTCCTTGTTAGCAACTGTACCTGGCAGATCTGGTTCTGTAATTGCTTGCAGTTCAGAGAAGTGTCAGAATAGCAGAATGGTATCTGAGCTGTTAGTGATACCACGTTCTCATGTCTGGGACACGAACAGTAGTGCTCTCCATGCCCATCAAGCATGTACACCCATAATTGGTCTCTGTGTAAGATTTCTTGTTCTGCCAGCTGTGTACCTCTCACATGTTTGAGTTGAGTACACAGAGCTTTCCATATGTTTCAAGGGAAATAGACAAGACTAATTTGATAGTGCCGTTTTAATACTTGAATATAAAAGGTTTTATATTCTCTTTTCATAGTTATATCAATTACTGTCTAGTGCTTGATTTTATTTTGAGGTATTCTTTGAGCTATTTACTTTCAAGAATAACAATTCAAAGAACCCATTAAAATGGGGAGAGGAGGAAGCCTGACAAGTACCCAAATGACAATCTTTATGTTCTGTTTCTGGTGCGTACCTGCAATATTAGATTAAATGATTTAGCAGAGCTGTCTCTATCAGGACTATGGTTGATACATAGCTTGACGACTGATTTTAAGAGCAGACTTGCATCAAATGTGTAATGGGCCTGCCCCTTCCAAGCCACTTGATCCTGCCTCTTCCTATGGGCTGGTATTTATCCTCTTGGAAACCAAGTGCCAAGGTGTATTTGGGAATTGCTGCAGCTTCTAACCTGGGTAGGAGGAAGCACTTAGAGCACAAGGCTGTTCCCTTAAACATAACTCAAACCTTTATTAAGCAGTACGTATAAATGACACTGACCAGGGATGAGCTGTCAACTACACTAAGACCCGAATTAAATGAACTGTGTCTCAGTGCAAGGAGGATCATCTTTAAGCTCTTTCAAGTACCATCCCACACACACACATTCACAGCTAAGCTTTTGTAGAACAGAAGTCCTCTCTCTTGATCTGTGCAGAATTGTTAAAGATATTTAAAACTGCCATTCTTCCTTTCAAGTTTCCTCTGGGGGTCAGTCTAGGAGGCTACCACAAGCACACTGAAGGCTTCTGTATCATTGAGTACAGCCTACAGAATTGTAAACACTTTTCTTCCAAAACTGGACAAGTGTTCCTGTATAATTGCCAAGTTATTTGAGTGCTTTCATCTTTTTAGCCTGCGGGGGCTCAGAATAGCATCTCCTAACTTCTAGGTATGTGCTTTAAGCGCTGATGTTTGGCTTAATTCACTGTCTGTGTGTAGGCGTGCAGGCACATATTTCAGGAGTGGGGAAGAGCATGGGTCTTGGTTGGAAGCTTTGCCATTGCAGCAAGGATTTCAAGGTTGAAAGCAACAAAAGGAACATAAATCGAGGATCTTCGTTACATTAGTTAAGTTGGGAGAGGGAAATTCTCAAGACCAGTCCCTCTTCCTATTGTGGACATAGAATTTTTAATTGGCAAGAAATAGCTCAATCTATTTAGACAGAAATAGCCTAGTTTGGGTATAGTTGAAGTTTATAGTACATATTTACAAGTATTTACAGGTAGTTCTAAGGTGATTAGATTGGTAATGGGCACAACTCACAATAGAGGAAATTTTGGTGAGAAATTAGGAGAGGAATTTTCACTGTGAATGTGGTTAAGCATTAGAACAGGCTGCCTGGAGAGGTTGTGCATTATCCATTCTTAGAGATAGTCAAAACTTGACCAGAATTACTTTGGACAACCTGGTCTAACTTAGAAGTTGGTCCTGCTTTGACCAGGTGGTGGTACCAGCTGACTTCTAGAGGTCTCTTCCACTCTCAAATACTCTCAGACACAGCAATTTGCAGCGGAACTAGTATTCAAGTAGTTTTGCTGCTTCTTGCAGAAGATACCAGCTTCTTCCCTTGAAGAGGTTGGGAGTGATATGCTTTGTTCTTCTTACTGAAATCATGGTTACCCCTTTGCATTAGTCAATATTCAGCATTTTACTCAAAGGCAATAGCCACTCAAGGAAAACATTTTTTTTTTCTCTCTAGATACAAGTAGAAATAATAATACAAATATACAGGTCTTATAGTGACTTACAATTAAATTACATTAACTCCTTCCATGATCACATTTATTAATAATGCTTCAGTGAATAGCTTCTAATAAAGAATATAGCTAAATTAACTTTAAAGACTCTCTAAAATTTTTTTCAGCTTCTAAAGAAGAAATTGGCTTGTCTTAGGAATATTTCTGACTTTCAAATCAATACTGAGCGAGTTCTGAAAGCCATGGGAAAGTTGAGCTTGCTGAAATGTTGTTGGTTCTTTGATGCAAGTTGCCTAAGGGCTTGTCTTCAAACATATGAAATATGCTTGGTTTCTAGGGGTGGTGAGTAGAAAAACAGTCAAGTCTCTCTGCTTGTCCCTAGATTCATGGAGGAGTTGTGTTTGGGGGGGTGGAGGAAAGAATAAAGTTGATAGTCATCAAATATTTGAAATATTTATAGGAAAGAGGGAATCTAAAGTGTGAAGTCTAAAAAGTGGAAATTTATAGTGAAAAGAATAGTTTCAACAAGGAAAATATATGCAGGATGTTACAAAAATGCATCATAAAAGAACTGACAGAGGTGGAGAAGACACATGAGGAATTGAAGAGAATTTGTGTGATTTACAGAAAGACGAGGAAAAAGCAGAGGAAGTAGAAACACCCAGCATGTGCACTTTCAGTGACTGGCACCCAGCTTAATGGTTTGCTCCCTCACTTGTTTTGTTCTTCAAAATGGTAGGAATCTCGGGGCTTACCAAGACCTGAGAGAATGCTAATAGCAAGTGTGTCTGTATATGTGCATGTATATATACACACCAGATGCCTTAATAGGTAACTTTTAAAAGCAAGTGGCTGCATGTGTTGATTAATGTGAAAATATTCTTACAACAGCAGCAGAAAACAGAGGCAATTCCATGAAATTATTGGTCAACAGCTGCTGTTTCTCGGGTCTGTGCTACAGAGCAGGAGCGCACCACGGTTACCCTTTGGATTGTGTATTCTTTATAGCTTATGGCACTTTTTCACTTATGTTAAGAAATGATCAAAAATAAACCTGGGTAGCAGATGGCTAGATTTAATAGCAACCTTTTCAAGAAAAACATTTTTGTATTTCCTTTCTGGCTGTGGAAGGCCTTTGCAGTATCTTTAGAACTGTGACTTGCTCTGCATCTTCATCCACCTACTTTTGCTCATCTAAGGCAAGAGTTTATCAACTTCATTTGCAATTGAGGACTGTGCTAAATATGCTTTTGTCTTCCCACTAGTGCAGGTTTTTAGTTCAGATAACCAGTTCTACTTCTGAGTAGAGTTCTTTGTTTTTATAACACATTGATGAGCATAACTAATCAATATATGTAATGGAGTAGTTAAAGAACTTAATGTATACTTAAACAAATTCTCCTAAATTTTGTACTTCATTCCTGTCAGTTTACTGTATGATGCAATGTTAGATATGTGGTTCATCACACTTTTAAGTGTTTTTCAGAGACACCGCAGAAGACCAATATTTTAATCCTTGTAAATTAGTTGACTAAAAATGTATTAATAGCATTCAATATGTATGAAGAAAGGTTTATTAAAAGTTAAATTTTAAAATAATTAGTGTTAATATTCAATATTTTAAAAAAGACTTATTAAAGTTGGCATTGTCTGTTAGTGAACTGAAAAAAAATCTGTTGAGATTTGATTTCACTGTCATACTTACTTTTATTCAAAGATTTGATATAGAAAAGGATACTACTTTTTTTTACTTCTGTGCACTTTCTGAATTTCAGGTAAAATAGTTCCTGAATTTAAGCATACAAACTAATCTGAAATAAAGAAAATATTCTAAAATCTGCAGAAGGAACTTAGAGCTGTCAGAAGCTGATCTATTGCTTGAGGACAGTGTAGTTCTGTTTAACAGTGATTTCCCCAATGGCTGCATCTGTCCTGAAAACATGGGCAGCAAACATGTATTGTTAAATGTTTGTCTGATTAAAGTTATTTTAATGGATTATTAAAAGGTTATATATTTATTTATTTTAAATTTAGTTTTAAGTAACTTGAGTCTTTAAAAGTCCATTTCATTTAAATTAGAATGCAGTGTACTTTTTTTTTAAAGTAAGATACACAAAATTTTCTTGTCTCTGGCTTTTGTATTGAATACGTACGAACAGAAAGTAGTCTTCTTCAGAAGTGACTTTTTTGGGGAAGGGAAGTGGGAGCAGGGGCTGGGGATGGCTGGTTGGGAAGGTAGGGACTGACTGACTGTTGAGCACTGGTGTAGCTCCTGGGAGAGCTGGAGGGTGGTAGAGAGAGATTTTAAACAAGTAGTCTGGGAACATGCTGTGATTTTTAGGAACCAGTTCTGCTAGATGGAGCTACTTCTAACATGCCTGGTCTTTGGAGATCACAGGCTTGATATATAAAAACACACTATGGGGAGAATTATGGTTAAAATGCCAGACCAGTTAAGATATTTTCTTTGCACTCATAAAACTGTTTTTTCTGATTTTTTTTTAAATTATTTTGTGTTTTAAGAAAAAATACTAATATTTTACTCAAGCTGTATCGGTTGTACCGAAGTCTAATTCACATCGTAGTACACATTAAATCATTATGAAAGCTTGTGATAGGCAAAAGGTGAAATGTCCTTGTTGGAGTGGATGATTTCGCACTATCTGCATCCTAAAGCAAGAAAAAGTAGTTTAAAACTACCACATAAAAATGTCAAGGTATGTCTTTTTCATAAGGAAGGCCTATCTAACATAAAGAGCTTTGGTACAGCTTTCATCTTTTATGAAGAGAGCCCAGTGTGGGCAAGCCCTGAGTGTCAGCTAGCCCCAGCGAACAGCTTTAGCATCAGCAGGAAGGCAGGTGAAGGTGGTCTTCTGACAAATATTCTTTTTATTAAAATATTGGATTTATTGCTTTTTACAGGCTTGGATCAGAATAGCTACAAAGAAATGCTGAGAGTACTGTAGTTCCACTAGGAGACATCCCTTTTAAGGATAATTTACTCTGGAATAAAAATGTTTTTATGTGGAACATCTATATTAATTAAACCATTATGAATTCAGAAAGCTATTGAACAATTTGAATGCTGTAGGCTACTAGTTCTAGCATTGCAACTTTATTTGTGGAGGTAGAGGGGATACAGTTAAGTAAAAAACTATACGCATAATTTGGCTTTTCTATTTGTCTTCTTTCACTTACTGCTCTCTGTCTCTGCATTTCTTAAAAGAGCTGGTTTTTATGGGTTGTAGAAATCTTTTCTTAGATCAGAAGCCTCAATGAAATTATATACATATCCTAGCATTGAGTTGCAACCTGGTTAGCTCCATTTTTAGTGGTTAATAACACTTCACTGTCATGCACAGTACCTTTTAAAGATTATCCATATTAGTATTAGTACTTAAAGCCATGCTTTCAAGTAGAGTTACTTTTCTAACATAGTGGGATTTTTAATATACTGTTCTTCTTTAAAATATATTTTATAGTCTAACTTATTTTCTATGATTGGAAGTAGTAGTTCCTTGAATAATTTATATTTTTGATCAAGGGCTGGATATGATACATTGGCAGTTGTTGTTCTTTTTTATTAAAAAAAGTTTAAACAGAAAGCCACTTTAGTGCCTTCTTATCTGTAGCAGTTGTTCATTCTTCTAGAAATTTAAAATTAATGCAGTATGTATGAGACAATGTTGTGATGCGGCAGAGCAAATGATGAACTGGGAACTTGAAGTCCTATCAGCTTATTTCTCTTTATTGTCTTACGCTGTGGTTACGTTAAAAGACGAGAATCTTCCAGCTCACGATCACTCTGATATTTCGTTGAATGTTGTAAATTTTTGAAATGTGGTAAAATATACATATTAGAGGAGTTTGTATGTTTAAAGGTGTATGATACTATCATACTCGAGGCTGGACAAACAGGCTGAAACTGGTCCAGGATCTTGAACAAGTCCTCCAGTGTGTGACAGTTCATTTGCTGCTAATGTATATTATTTTGCCCCACCAGCCCTGTGCAGTTTACAGGTAGAGGGTAGGAAATAATGGCGAAAAGAGCTTTTCTGTGCCTGAAATCCCTGGGTACTGTATTTCAGTGCAAACTTTTTTATTTTGAAGGTATTAATGCATAGATAGCATTTACACCTTTGAAGGTTATGTAAGACTTGTGTATGTGTGTTTCTGACCTGCACCACAGAGCTGACAACTGCATGTGTCATGGAACAGAAGCCATTAATTACATCATCAAGTAGTGTAGTGTCACAAGATCCCTAAAATGTGATCCTCCCTTTCTCTGTCCTGCTCCCACAAGGAAGCTAAAGCAGTGTGAATGCTTGAGAGGTGTAGCTCTGAGGGAAGGGGATAATGAGAGCACGGGTGCAAGAAGGTCAGATGGTTCCTGAAACAAGATGTCATTTAGCCATATCCTTCATTCGCTCTTATTCATTTACCCAGTATCTATTAACCAGGAAAAACAGCCATGAAACATCCTGTGACCCCATTCGGATCTTGATCTGCCCTCTTAATATCTCAGGTGACTGCAAGCCAAGTCATTTTCCACATTCAACTCCCTTCCCTATACCTAGCATCTTTAAGATAAACACTAATCTTTCTTGAAATGCTGAGGATGAATTGTAGTACTGCAATAAAGGATACAGTTAGGGATAATACCTAGACAGGGGCTATTCAGAACTTTCTTCTGAAGTGATCCTGAACAGTCTCAACATTTTTCTTTTTCTTCCTTCCCTGGATACTCAAACTCCTGTTCTATAAGAGTTCTCTTTACGGTCTTAGAAAATAAAAATGCAAGAGTGATGGTTCCCACCCCGCCTTCTTTGTGCAATTCAGATATTACCTGTTAGATGAAAACAAGCTACCATGGAGTATTGTTTCTCTTTCACATTATGAATGTTACAATAGAGTGATACAGAGGGTGGTATCTGCACAGGGTTTTAATTAAGTTTTTCTGCACATCTTTCAAGCAAGGTACAATATGAGACTAATGTTCTCATTACTCTACAGCTAGTGTTTGGTGGGTTTGACAGGAAGCCACAAGATAATGCAATTGTAGTCTGGTTTTGCTTTGAATAAAAATCTTCACCTATATAAACTGTACAAAAGACAAAGATGCTGGTTCTTTGAAAATACAGTTACCTATTTTGGATTTTATGGGGTATGTATTCTTCATCAATCTTATTATACAATCCATCATAATAAATTAAGAAGAAAAATGTATTTCATCTCAGTTTTAGTATAAAAGGTTGGTATAACTGTAGTCATGCTTCACTGTTAGTTTACAAAGAATAATAATGCTTTAAAAGATCCCAGACCTGGATAAAAATTCTGGTTCTTTCTCTTCTGAGCTAGGAGAAGCCATGCTTTAAGGGTTCCTTGATTTCTCCTGTAACAAATTGAAAAAATGCTGCAATCAGTGCTCAGAGCAGGAAGATGGATGAGTGACTGTGAGACATATATCATAAAGTATTCAGACTTTTAACATGTGGAATGTCCCTGAAGATAAAGGGGTTTTTATAACATTAATTAGGAAAGATACCTTAGTAGTTCAACAAAATTAGAAGGAAAGACAATATTTGTACATAGGCAGTAGCTTTTCCTTTAAATATTCAGTAGAATTACCTGTTCTCTGAGCAGGTAAGGATCTCTTAAATGTGACTACAGAATGTTGTGTAACATTAGTAGCACAGTATTAAAATGAGCTTTCAGTTTTTGCTGGGAAGAACACCGTAGAAAGAGAGAACAGATGGAGAAGCTGCTATTTCATACGTGTAAAATTCCTTTTGGTTAAATCAGAAATACCTATTGCACAGGTAGACTCTCTGTTATTCTGGCACTGAACCTTCTTGTTAATAGTCTGTACATATCCAGACTGTTTAACTCAGGTATTACTGAAGTACTGTTTGAAAACTACCTTTCAAATAAAACATGGCTAAGTGATCTGAGGGTTTAGGTAAATGGTGCTGTACTTTCTTAGGATAAACTCCTAATTGTATCTGAAAAAGGCACAGTGTCCTTACTTTCAGGAAAATGGCTGAATCAGGACAATGCACTGGGTATGCTGTATTAATTAGATAAGGAAATCTGCAAGTCCGCTTTGTTTCAGAACAGTAAGATCAAATTTCATAAATACTTAATTGCACATTTGGCTGAATGATATAGTGAATGTTACAATAGAGTGATACAGAGGGTGGTATCTGCACAGGGTTTTAATTAAGTTTTTCTGCACATCTTTCAAGCAAGGTACAATATAAGACTAATGTTCTCATTACTCTACAGCTAGTGTTTGGTGGGTTTGACAGGAAGCCACAAGAATCTGTTAAAGAGACCATGAGTTTCCTGGTCAAAATATTTTTTTTATTCTTAGATAAATTGATATTTTCATTGTAACTCAAATCTTTTTGAGAGGTACCTCCACTTTTTTAATTATAACTGAATTTGTAAAAGCTTCTTTTGGTCCTAACTGGCTGTTCTCTTATCTTGCACACTGAGCCTCCCACAGAGACTTGCTGTAAATTGTGTCAGTGCAGGTGGTAGTCTGCTCACAAATCTTCTAGCTTTATTTGGTTCACACCTTGAGGACTTAGAGCCAATAATACTGTTAGGCGATGGACAGAAAGAGATGTTCTGCTGGTAAAATTATGCGTGATAAAGCTGGAGGAGATGGATGAAGATGTTCTTATGTCGTATAGTGGTCATAAAGCATATTCCAAATGAGGCAGATAATGTTCCTAAATTTTTTTTCTGGATGTTCTTCACTAAGAAAAAAACAGATGGAATTTTTCTTCTGAATGCCTACATTCACAACAGCACTTTAATAATATGAACTAGAACAAATGATGCTCAACTCTCCTCCTGTTGAGAAATTGAGGGCTACTTGGAATGTAATTTGGCCCTGTTTTCATTCTCTGAGAGCTCGTTTGTGTGGATGTTCATGTCATTTACTGAAATTTAATTTGCAAACAAGATTTACTTTAGCTCTGTTTTGAAGTACTAATGCATACAGAGATCAAAAAACCCAAGAGATTTTGGAGGTATTACTGCTTCTCTATGAGACTGTAAATCCATAAAAAATTACTTCAGTTCAGAAAATTAGAAAATTGCATATTAAGTACATTCAGTCACGCATAAAATATATACTGTTGTGGTTATCAAGTGGTCAGCATTTTGGTTTTCTAAATACATGAATGAGAAAGCCTTTCTTCAGAAAATTCTTACCAGTTACATCACTACTTTTCTGCCTCACCTCAAAAAGGGAAAATATCCTCTTTCTGTTTATGTTGATTATGGTTGGAAGATTTGCTGTTAAGATACAAAATATTTGAGCTAGGTATTTCTAGAATAAAATGGTTAACTCAAATTTCTGCCATAATCTTGGGAGAGGAGGTTCTTATGTCTTCTATAATTCAATTATTTGTTAATATAATTACTCTGTTGTCATGTTTTGCCTGTAAAGCTCTTGAACAGTTATCAGAGAGATGCAAAAATATTTTCTTTTTTTTTGTTTTTTTTTTTTTGTTTTTTTTTTTTTTAAATGTCCGGGTCAAAATCTAGACAGCGTGCTTCATGGCACAGGAATGAAGACAAATCCTGACCAAAAGAAACAAGCAAATGGAGTAACACTCGCTCCAGAGGACACCTTACCTTTTCTTAAGTGCTACTGCTCAGGACATTGTCCAGATGATGCTATTAATAACACATGCATGTAAGTATTGCATACAGGATAGAAGAGGCTCTTTGAAGAGTCAATTTCACTCAGGAGAGAGCAAACTATCTCTAGAGTGCTGACTGAGGTTCTGTCAGGTGATTTGACCATAATTGATTAGGAACTCACTGGTTCTGTGGAGAGCTGAGCACTAAAACCCATGGTTGTCTGTATGTAAACAATACTGCTTTCGCCATACCTTAGAACCATTTGCAACCAGTCATTTTGCCATCAGCAACTGCTTTGAAGGACTGAGGTTTTGAGTAACCTGTAGCATTTTATAACTGGGTGAGTATTAAATGACGCAAACCTAAACCTTCTGATATGACTACCTGCTTGCTTAGTCTAATATTTCTTCACCTAGTAGTCAAAAGGTAATGTTAGCAACATAGCCATTTACTGAGAATTCTTCTTGTTACATGTTGTTGAGTATGAGGGAAAGGCAGGGGGAAAAAAGAAAAGCCTCTGAACATATAGGGATAAGAGGGTAGTTTTAGCGTTGATAGGCATAAGAATCCTAACAGACTCATGCACTGATTATGTGCTTGCTTAAGATGTTTTTTCATGTCATGAAATGTCCCTGTTTTTCTTTTTTTCTCTTCATTTACTATTCCGTGTTTAAGGCCCTTCTGTTTTCTTCCTTAAGAATTAATATAAAGATACATAATAGAAAAAATATTATTTGCTGCTGAGAGTCTTCACTTTAACACATAATATTAAGCCTCTCTAAAGCTATTACTTGGCAGATAAAGCAATTTTTGTGGAACCCAAGGAGGTGGAATAAACACTACTATCTTTTTAAATGTAAACACAGGTAGTATTTTACAAACATAGTTTTGCACCTAGAAATGTTCAGTTAAGATCCAGTATTTTGTCTTTAAATTCCTTTGGCATTTATTTTTTGCTTTTTATCGCCCTCTAGTGTATGCAGTCAGTATAGGCCTTGTTAATTTTTTGCCTCTGAACTAGTGGCTGTATAGATCATTATTCTGATAATAAAGCTGTTAGAGAGTTAATTAACACTTATGCAGTGTTCATGTGCAGGGTGTTTTATGGCATTATGCTTCCCAAATCTGCATTTCTTTACATTCATTTAAATAAAAAATTTTTGGCAAACAAAAATATTTCTGGATTTGTTTTCCTTAGTATCCGTGGTGAGGAAATGAATGAATTTTGATTTACTTAATAAAATCTTAATTTCACAGGTATTAAAAGCACAGACCTACCATTGCAAATTGATTTGGGATTACTTACAAATATTGTTGGCATTCTTATGTAGTATAGAAATCAAAGCATTTGTATGAAGAAGTAATGGGGAATTGAAGTTCCCTTCCCCCCCCCCCTTTTTTTTTTTTTTGAAAGAGTGTCATCTATTTGTTACTGTCAACTTCAGAAAGTGGGTTTGGGGGTTTGTTTGTTTGTTTTGCCCTAAAGGCTGAATATTTGAGAAAGCTTATGTGGGAAAAGCATAGCTGAGCTTTTGACCTTGAAATAGCCACCTTTCACATACTGGGACTTCTCTTTGAGAGTTTATTATTGCAGTTTCAAGAGCAGACAAAAGTGAATTTTTTTTTTCTTAACCTATCAAATTGTAGTTAGTAAGCCTTTTTAGTCTGATCTCCGCTCTTCCACCCCCTCAGTTGTTTCTGAACAACTGTGTATGTGTGGTTGGATATGAACAATCTTGAAGCAGAGTGAGGAAGTAGAAGACAGGATATTGGGGAGAAAACATCTCTACAGTGTTCTGTTTGAAAATACTGTGGGGGTCTTTTGTTCTCAAACTGTATGCTAACCACCATGTTAAAGAAGACTTTCTAGATATTGCCATTCTAGTATTCTTAATGGGTTCGTGGTCAACTAATGCTGCATGTTAAACAAGAAACATGCTGGTAAAGCACAATTGATATGTTTATTCCAGAACTAACGGGCATTGCTTTGCTATCATTGAGGAAGATGAACATGGAGAACCCACGCTTGCTTCTGGCTGCATGAAGTATGAAGGTTCAGACTTCCAGTGCAAGGTAAAAAAAATGAGATCTCCATGGAGATTAGGTAGGGAAACTGCATAAGCAGTTTAAATTTCTATAGTTTACAACTGCAATCATAGAATTTTGCATGTTGCTATTTACCACTGAGGAGAATGGGACTGAATAATCGTGGGTGAGTAGTGACAGAAAGGACACTTAATGGTGTTTGAGCAAAGATTGGAAGAGAATCCTAGCTTGATGGAGTTCTCTGCAAGTATCTGTAAGCCACCGACAAAATGAATAGAGGACATCAACCTTTTACTTCTGTCAGCTGTTTCCTCAGTTGGAGAGAAAACTTTATAGTCAGCCTAATTGATCTGAGTGGTTTATCTTTTAATGCACAATTTCTTGTTTTCTTCAGTTCATTTGACAGGAGAGCATAATCATAAGTTGTCTTCACAGATTACACAAGAGCTTCCTTAGAGTTTCATGAATATGTACACAATTTATCAAATGTGTATGTTTTCCTGTCTGATGTATAACTTTTTTTTTCCTTTCCAGAGGAGTTATGTGTTGTTAATTGCATGAATAGAACTTGCTTTTGATTTAAAGAGGTATAATTAAGCAGACTGCTGCCTTTAGAACTCCTTTATCTGTTACAAAAGTTGGAACTGGAAACACAGTTAAAGCAAGGATTTGTTCAGAAGATAGGGATATAGCGCTAGCTGGGCAAATGAATATTGCCTTGGAAGACTGGATTTTGCTTTTTTCTTTTGTCACATTGCTTATATTAAACAAAGCTTTCGGAGGTAATCCCCAGCTGGGTTGCCCCCCCCCAATGCCATCACTGTTTTGCATACTCAATTTTAAATCTCTAGTACTTGAGTTTCTATATAATGTAGCTGTCAGTAGCACTGCTTTTTGGAAGCAATGTTGACTTTGGTTATGACCGTGAATGTTTAGGGCTTCTGCAAATGAGACCTGAGGTGTCATGATGACCTCCTGAAATTGTTCTTGTATTTGTATTAGTGTCTTACCTTCAGATTAATTTTCATGCTCCTCCATCTTTTATATGGTGTTCTGAACATGTTTTTGAAGCAAATAGTGCTGCTATGATGAGTGCAAGAGAAAAACTTCTAAAGGTATTGGGTTTTTTTGTCTTAAGAGCAATATTTAGTTAACATGTGATTAACTGCTTTTGATCAAAGTTAAAAAATTTTGCCGTCTATGAAATAGCAACTTAAGTAGGAACCATCTAGTTCTGTGGATCAAGTAAAAAAAGTTCCATGAAAAATAAAAAAAAAATGTGAACATAGAACATATGCACCCAAAGAGATTAGATGATACTTGTCTGCCACTGTGACATTGTCTCATATATTAAATGGTGAGGTTGAACTGGTTTTTTTTTTAAATAAAATAGCTTAAACTTTTTTATGTGCTGTGTTGTATCAGTAGCATCACCTGTCCCCATCCTAGCTGATCACTTTAAAATCTGAATGTTTATTCAATTCTTCTTCAACAGGACTCACCTAAAGCACAATTACGTCGAACAATTGAGTGCTGTCGGACTGATTTCTGCAATCAGGATTTACAGCCAACATTACCACCACTTGATAGTACAGGTAAACAGCTCCTAGGTGTTCACACTGCTACTAATAAATGCTATGGGGATTCTGTTCTTCCTGATCAACAGATAAAAATGAGGAGAAAATGTAATTACAGTTTTGCACAGATCAGTTTTTTCCTTACTAAGTAATTTTGGTACGAACCTCTGTACTACACTTCATAGTCTAGTTCCAGTTTCCCTTTTCTGCTGCTTCCAAGTTAATCCTTTCCTCCATCAGTCACTCATGGTATTTTTATTCTCAGTTTGCTCATAACTTGATCTGCATGGGATCTTCTGATCTGTTTTTATTCTGTTTCCGAAGCCTGTTCTCTTTTCTTTTTAAAATGGTTTTCTTAATCTCTGCTGTGCTTTTGCCATGATTAATGTATCCTAAAAAAAAGTATTCTGACATTGTTATCTACTGTAAATACATTCTCTTCTTTCTGTTGTTCCCAGTGAAAATAGTTTGTATTTTCATGCACTTATTCATTGCTAGACAAGTTGTACTGGTTTAACTGTTGCTTTTAATACCTTCTCGGAATCTTAGTGCGGGAAATCTTTCATTTCTGTTTCTAAGAACAAACTAACAAGAGTCAACCAAAACCAACAACTCCAAAATCTCAAGTGAATTCCTTTTTTTTTGTTGTCATCCAAATGAAATTATCTCTCCTTTTCTGGTGTAAATACTTACTTTGATACTAAAACACTATAAATATTGTGTAATTTCATATGAACTGATATGTTTTATGCATCAACTGTCTTGCTCCTTTCTGGCATTTTGCAAGTGGCTCCACATCCTGTCACAGAATCACAGACTGGTTGAGGGTTGGACAGGACTTCTGGACATCCTCTGGCCCAACGCCCCTGCTTAAGCAGGAGCACCTAGATCTAGTTACACAGGACCATGTCCAGACAGCTTCTGAATATCTCCAAGGAGGGAGACTCCACAGCCTCCTTGGACAACCTGTGCCAGTGCTTGATCACGCTCACAGTAAAGAAGTATTTCCTGATATTGAGACAAAACCTCCTGTGTTTCAGTTTGTACACATTCATATACACAGTATATGAAAATGTCATACCTAAATAAACTGTTTACAATAGATGTTTAATTAATAGACTTTGGAAACTTTCCTTTTTTTTTTTTTTAAATAGATGGACTTTTTGATGGCAGCATTCGTTGGATGGCAGCGTTGATTTCTATGGCAGTCTGCATAATTGTCATGATCATCTTGTTTAGCTGCTTTTGTTACAAGTAAGGAAAGCACTTTCTTTATTGGCAATGTTTTTCATTTCCCAAATGAGTGTAAACAGAACAGTTATTTTCTAAATGTACTCAGTTAATCACATGTATTTCTGACAAAAATAGATTGGAAGTGAAACCATTGTAATTTAATTTTGCATTTCTGTGCATAGCAGTTTGCATTGCTAGGTAAAATGAAATGTTCACAGCATAGAATTTATGTGAATTTGATCCTTTCCTGTGCCTACAAAGTGTTTACAGTTTTCTAAGCTACATATAACTTTGATGCTATAACACGTAGTAAATGGGAATATCTTAATGCTTTTTATGGTTTTGGATCTTCAGTCACTTTTGATAATTAAATTCCATCTATTTCCATCATTTACCTTTGTAAAGTGCTTTTGCAAACCTAAAGCAACAAGGATGTGTTTATAACTTTTCCTTTTTCTGCTGTGTTTCAAAACTAAATAATTGACCAGCTGAGCTATGGCAATTCGTGCAGGTGCAGTTTAAGAAATTATGCCTGCTTCTGTCAGGTCCAGCCCTGTGCTGGAGATGATCATTGTTCTAGCAGTTTCAGCAGAAATGTGCATGTGTCACCCTCATCTACCATGGTTCAAGGTTCAGTCTGTTAAGTTTAAACCAAAACCAGTGGTGTTATGCTAGTAACACTGGCTGTGAGCTGAGTATTAAAAATGCTGGTTTGCCACCTGACTCATAATAAACTGACGTGCCTCTACATGCATTACAACAACTTCTTAATATTAAAAAAAGATGTAAGTTACTTTTCTGAAAAAAAAAAAAGGTACAGTAAAATCTATTTTTTTTTCTTTTAAGAAAACTTGTACATTTAAACAGCTTCTTTTTTTTTTTTTTCCAAAATAGCTCAATTTACTACATATTTTGAAGAGTGTTTTGGAGTTCAGCTTAACTTCTCCTGTTACTTTTGCAGGCATTACTGTAAGTCGATGGCAAAGAGGCACTGTTATAATCGTGACCTGGAACAAGATGAAGCATTTATTCCAGCTGGGGAGTCATTAAAAGACCTTATTGACCAGTCACAGAGTTCTGGGAGTGGATCAGGACTACCGTTGTTGGTAAATCATAAACTAAGATTTTTCTTCACTGAACTTCTCTCCATCAAATACAAACTTTAGTTTGTACCTAATGCCTAAAACAAGCAGTTTATCCATACAGTATGTTAATTATTTTATATGCAATTACTGTGAAAGATACAGTACAAACTAAACATGCACAAAAGCCCATCTTCACATAATTAAATACAATGAAGTGAAAAATTAGATTATATGTTAGGAAATCTGTTGGCATCAGCAAAATTTACAGAAAAAATAAAGCCTATAGACATTAAGATAAAAATGTAATGAATGGATCGTACAAGTATCGAATTGAGTGAACTCAAAGATATTTTTTCGTAGTGTCCACTGTCTGATAAAATAGATTTGCTTTTTATTAGCTGATAGTTCATAATTTTTGATTCACCATTCTATATAATACTTGCATAAAAATTAGCCAGTTTGACAGATGACTGTAATTATTTATAAAATAGAAGCAAATAGAATGCAAGAGAATGCATCTGAATTAAATAAGAAGTTGAACTGATTGCATCTTTTTGGGTTTGTTATACAATTCTTCCTTGGAGGCAGCAATAATGAGTTTGAAATGGGAATAGTGGAAAATAATATAGAACAAATTTTACAATGGGATCAAAATTCAAAGCAATCCAAGCTTGAGAAGCAGCTTGTCCAGGTGCTTTTGGTTAATCACTGCGTTTCCTTCCTCTACCATTCCCACTTTTTTTTTTTTTAAATTTTGTTTTCTTTCCTAGGTTCAGCGCACTATTGCCAAACAAATTCAGATGGTGAGGCAAGTTGGAAAAGGACGATATGGTGAAGTGTGGATGGGCAAATGGAGGGGTGAAAAAGTTGCAGTGAAAGTGTTTTTCACAACAGAAGAAGCCAGTTGGTTCCGAGAAACAGAGATTTACCAAACTGTTTTAATGCGTCATGAAAACATCCTTGGTAAGGAAGCAATATATTGTTTGGCTACTGGAGGACTTGTGTGAGGGTGAAGGAGGAGGAGTTCTTAGTGGGTGCCTTGAGGGGTACATAGCAGCTTCTATGGAATAACCAGATGCGTGTCCCTTAATGTATGCTAATAAAATGTTATTAAAAGGGTAGAATCTTGCTGCTCTTGGTTGGTTGGAAACGTGTCTGCAGTCTCTTTGCTGGAAGAGTGGAATGGTAACCTCATGTATAGTTAAAATCTGAGCTTTTACATTATTAGTTTTCATAAGGGTAACAGGTATCTTTTGATACAGTCCAGAACAATATAGGTTTAGGAATTCTTACTAAATTTGTTGCATAAAAAGTTTATGTACAAATAAATTGTAACTTTGTTTATATATTTCATAGGTTTCATAGCTGCAGATATTAAAGGCACTGGCTCCTGGACACAGCTGTACTTGATTACAGATTATCATGAAAATGGATCATTGTACGATTTTCTGAAATGCACTACACTAGACAACAGGGCTCTCCTGAAACTGGCGTATTCTGCTGCATGTGGTCTGTGCCATCTACACACAGAAATTTATGGGACACAAGGCAAGCCTGCTATTGCACACAGGGACCTGAAGAGTAAAAACATCTTGATAAAGAAGAATGGAACCTGCTGCATTGCCGACTTGGGTCTTGCAGTCAAGTTTAACAGGTAGATGTACAAATGCTCTGTAATGGGAAAACTTTTATGTATATGTATTTTTTTTTTTTAACGTGCAGATGTCCAATTTAAAAGCAAGTTGGAGTCATTTGGTTGCACGCTTTCAGTGTTTTCAGTTTTGAGAGTAAAATGCTGTTCTTTCTTTGTATGCTGGTAAGCATCGAGATGAAAATAGGTTAAGAGAACAATGAAAAGACTCTTGTGGAAAATAAAAGTAGTTTTGTAGAGGAAAGGAAGAGGAGACTAATTCATTCGTTATTCAAAACTGGCCTTTCATAGTAATTGCTATCATGTAGTTTCATTATAAAGTATCTCATAGAAAATTTGAACAGTGTGAAGGGAGATGAAACTATAATAGTGTTATTGAATACTTTTTCTTTCCTTTTTTTTTTTTAAGTTCAATGGAATCAGAGAATTGTCTTTTGCTACAGTAGAGCCTGAAAGAAAGCATAAGCCTTTGCAAATAATTTTCTGAGTTGTTACCAAATATACTGATCTTTACAGTGTTTTTTTAATTCATTTTTCTCATATGTGTTTTCAGTGTCTTGCAGAAGAAGCAGTAAACTGTCAACTTCCATACTCACTATCATTTTTCTAGATAAACTTTTTCAGGGAGGTACAATGTATTGTAAGTGTAATATTGAGACAGAAATAAAAGAAAGAATTTAATTTGTAAATAGGAGCTTTGCAGTGTAGTGATTGCATCATACAGGATTTCATACCATGTCTTGTAATAGTCCACAATTCACTAACTTCCTAATATTTTCATGTAGTGACACAAACGAAGTTGATGTTCCCTTGAATACTAGAGTGGGAACAAAACGTTACATGGCTCCAGAGGTCCTAGATGAAAGCCTAAATAAAAACCATTTCCAACCGTACATCATGGCTGACATCTACAGTTTTGGGCTGATCATTTGGGAAATGGCTCGGCGCTGCGTCACAGGAGGTAAACTTCTAAATATTGTGTATAAAATCTACCAGGCCCTTGTCTCACTTTAACAATAGTTCTCCAGGAAATAACATAACAAGCCTGCTACATCAACAGGCTTGCATTCTTTAAAAGCGGTAGTAACAGTCTGTCCAGAGTACAGCTTGAAAATCACTGAACTAAACCTTTTTGATTGTTACAATTAAGCATCTCAGGCTTTTTTCCCTTGCTCAAAAAGCAGAGAGCCTGGTCTGGGAGAAGTAGTAGGATGCAGATGTATTTCACCCCTGTGCGGTTAATAAAACTTCTAAAAAGTAATTGATAAAATATTATTCTTTTGTTATACTTTCTTGCATTTCTGGTGTCATTCAGTTTTCTCCATACACATATTTTTGTGACTCATCCTTCCTTTTCTTTCACTCTTCTTTTGTGACCTTATATATCTTTACATGTATTCTCTTCTTCTTCCATCTTATGCTTTCTCCCTGTTTCTTTGTAGCATGTGGTGAATTAGAAGATGTCAAATTCTACATTGGGTATCAAAGTCAAAGAGACTGCAAGGAAAAATTGAGTTAACTTTTGCTTCTTGCTAAGGAAATCTGAGAGTAGATATATAGATTTATTTTATTTTTTTGATGGTTCTTGATCTTTCACAATTATCTCCAGGTATTGTTGAAGAGTATCAGTTGCCATATTATGACATGGTGCCAAATGATCCATCCTATGAGGACATGAGAGAAGTGGTGTGTGTCAAACGCCTACGCCCAGTAGTATCAAATAGATGGAATAGTGATGAAGTGAGTATGCTGAAAGGAAAAATTAGTTCAGTTTGTTCATTAATATGGAAGGATATTTTAGTTTAATAAGTACTAAAACAGCTACTGTAATAGTAGGTGGTGAAGGGGAGGAAAAAGAAGGATTGGGACATGGTTGTTGGGGGAGTTTTTTTGTTGTTCTGTTCATAATAGTTCTCTATCAGCAGTTTTGCAGAAAATGTGGAAGTTGTACATTTGGGTTTGAGAGTTCTCTTAATTTGGGCTTGACAGCAAACCAAAATTATACACCTCTCAGGTCTGTCAGTTATTACAATACTGTTCTTTGTTTTTTATTTTACAGTGTTTAAGAGCAATATTGAAATTAATGTCTGAATGCTGGGCTCATAATCCTGCCTCAAGGCTCACTGCCTTGAGGATCAAGAAGACACTTGCCAAGATGGTGGAATCACAAGATGTAAAGATTTGACATAGTAAATTGACATTGGAGAGCAAAGCTGGACTCCTAGATCTTTTCACTCAAACATGGGTGAGACCTATGTGGAAAGAGGAAATAACTGAGATTCAGTATATTTTCTCAGCACACTTCTACAGGCTGCTAATCAAATCTTTCAGTACTTCATAGACTGAGATACTGAGAGCCTCTATACACTACATGCTATGTATACGGACAGCCTTGATAAAATACACGTTTTGTTTTCGTTTGAGCTGCATTGAGACTTCAGTCATACTTAGTGAGTCTCCAGTAAAACTCTGGGTACTGAATTGAATGTTCAGATTACAGTGCTTTCTGTGAAAGCCTAACAAGCTATATGGATTCAACAGAGATGGAGAATATAAGCTTTTTTTTGCCTTCTACCTGATAAAACCTAGTCAATCCATGCCAAGTTTTTGTGGAACAGCCTGTAGGTTATGAATCTGTTTGCGATACTACACAGTTTAACAATTCCTTATGCCTTTATGTGTGTGCCAGGATTATTTTGCTGTCATTTGGAATAGATAAGAAACCATTTAAATGAACAAAGTTTTATGGTCAGGGCTCCATGCATTTTGTGGCTCCACAATCAAGAGATTTGCTACAGAATTTACTCCTTGCCATTAGGTTATCTTCTAGAAATTCAGTTTTTATTTTATTTCTATTCTTATTTTGGTCACAAGGAGAACTGCAAAAATGCGCACCATTAATAAATTAAGGAATGCCTACCTGAGTCTGTAGAGAGCTTGAAACAATCTCTCTTAGAGGTACAGGCTGCCTTGATCATCTCACTTATAGTCTAATGGGCTCCATAATTGGATGACTATGAAATTTGGCATATTTTTCACAATGTCACACGATACCAGCATTTTTGCTGTAGAATACTTTACATCTTAACAGAAAGACCATTGATGGTATGTTTTGCCTTTCTGTTTTATTGGGACTCACTGGTACGTGTCTGTCATGCTGTGAACTTTTTTCCGTACAGGAGGAAATTGGTCAGCTGTAGGAGCATGCTTTCTCATCATTTGACAAAACTAGGCAGAAGATAAGTTTTGAAAGGCTTGAGAACAAGTCTAATTTACAGACACAAAAGAGGGAAGGCAGGAAGCGCAGGCCGGACACTCACAAGATTAGAGAATGCAGTCAAGACCAGGAGAACTGAATATGTGAAGTGTTGAGGATAAGATCCATAATGTGCAGAAGATTTTGAGCAGGGTTGCCCTGATGTAAATGCAGGAGGCCACGTCTGTGGGCCACTTAGTGGACAGTTACAAAATTCAAGATTTGATACAGGGTAAATCAGTGGGTGTTTTAAGGTCTAGTTAGGCACATTTGGGAGGAGTACCATTGAAAGATAATTCATGAAGATAAAGTAAGTTAACATAATTGCAAAATTTGGTCCTATTGTGCCAACTATTTGGCATGCACAGGCAACCGTAGTTCCCTCGTTTTCTTCACTGATCCAGACAAGTTGGTTAAAAACCAGAACCCCTCCATGAGGTTACTGTAAGGCAGAATTACTGATTTATAACTCCATTGGCACTTCTACTTTGAAGTTAGAAAATAGTACCATAACTCAAGTTGAAGCTTCAAATGCATGAAACATCAGAAGAATGAAAACATAGTATTGGAACCATTGAACCTATTTGATAATTTAAGTGCCTATAACTTCGTACTGTAAATCTTGTTCCAGATAACTTTAAAAAGGGAAGTTATTTATACAGTGTGTTTTGTGCTTTAGTGGAAAAAAAAAAAAACCAAAAAAAACAAAAAACACCTAGTCCTAGGTACATGTGCACAATTAGATACATGCACACACACACACACATATATGCCATAGTCAAGATTTGAAGAAAAAAGTTCGGAATAATATTAAATTGATGAAAAAATGTTAAAACTTCAGATTGATTTATGCCAGATTATTTGTTGTCTTAAAACATGTACATGGAGATTGTTTTGATATGTGTTTAAATTTCCCTTGAAAAATACAACTGATAAAAGACAATGTAATGCAGAACTAATGTGATTTCTGAACAATTACAACCTTCTAAACATGTTATTTTTTTGTTCTAATTCTGTAGTTCAAATAATGTAAATGGTCAGGCAAAAAATTGCAGTATTTTTATTTTCTATTGTGATGTACAGACTTTATTTAACAGTTCTACATATTTTATAGAAAACTGGCTATTTCGAGGGACATTTAGTTTTTAAAAAAAATAAAGTCATTACTTTTGTTCAGTAATGCCTTTAAGTATTAATATGTACTCTGGCTGAAAAGTTTGTAGGTGTGTCAACTATGATTTTAACTTATTTGAAAACAGCGAGAGATATATGATATTGTGCCACAATCCTCATGATAAAGGGCTTTTTAAAAGAACATTTCTCCGTCCGTTGCCAAGAAATATATGATGAGTTTGAAATTGTTAATCATGTCTTCGCGCATCATTTTTGCACAGGTAGTTGGAAAATATTTGGTATGAGCCAAAAAAAGTAAGGGATAAGCTTTTTTTTTTTCCTTCTCTAGGGTTTTTATCAATAAGAAGGAAAAATGTTTATGTAGGTACCCTCCTGGCTTAAACTTTCAGGGCATGGAGGTCTATTTAAATTAACCCATTCCTATTTAGAATATTTTTTTTATTTCTTTTAGAAGTTGAAACAGCATTATTAGCTGTAAACTTGTTTTGTGAATTTTTTAGTTCATTTTTCCCAAGTCTTCAGGAAGCCATTGCTGGAAGTGTGAATTTCAATAGTTTTTAATTATTCACTTATTTTCTCCTCCATTGTTTAGGTATTTGCAAGGCAACAGGATGGTGATCTTTGGTAGACATCTTAAGACCTGAATTGATTTACACATTCACTTTAACACAGAAGTAGTGAGCCGACTGCTGCAAAGATGGTTTTTGAGAGAAAAAAAAAAATCTTTTCACCTTAAGCTTAAGCTTAACTTTTCAGCACTTCATTTACTAGGTTCATACTCAAACATATCATGCATATGCAGTTGTCATTGTCCTGAACAGGAGCTGCTAGGTCTTTAGCATTCCTTGATTCCCTGATATTCCAAAAACTGTTATCGCTAAAGGACCTGGTTGCATAAAGCACTTGAGCACATATCTACATTCCATGCAAAGTCATTTGCTGTTTAGAGCCTAAGTATGTCTATACTGATATTTTAGCAATCATTTGGAAAAAAAAAAAAATTCACTTAAAGCTAGCCCATTAATTTTTACATAATTAAGCATACTTAGTGCAGATTCTAAAGCTAAGTTGTTGCTTTATGCAAAACTGTAGAGTTCAGAAGCCTTTAAGGTCAGGGAGGGTAATAAGATTCTTCTGCTGGAGTGTGATTAATCTCATTTTGTTGGTCAAAATTGTAAGCATTTTTCATCCAGAAAAAATGTCCCCTAAAATTGGCAAATGTGTTTTCATTCCTTTTCTTTTCTTTTCTTTTTTTTTTTTTTTTTTTTTTAAATATAAGAATCAGAAGTGTGGAAAATATCTTGGGGAGTCTCAAGACTGTGCTTTGGAAGTTCTTAAACACTCACATACGGGGGTGGTTTTTTGTATTTATTTAACCTGCTCCATGTGATTTCAGTTACATGGAAAAAAATTTGAGTCAGTTATATAATTCTTACTGTTACAGCAACTGAAAGGAAAGTTTCGGTGTTCCTGGTTAACTTGTAAATTCCACAAGAAACATGATATTCCTAGAGAAAAATGTAGGCTTACATTTTGAGTTTATTCTGAGTTTTACTCAATATGTAATTTTTCCTGAGTTTTACTCAAGAAACTGAGTTTTCCCAATATCCATCGCTTTCCCCCAATTATTTTCTTAATTAGTCTATTTTGAGGTATTGAATAAAATGTAAAATTAATATTTTGTTACCTCCATAGTAGTCTAGAATCAAACTTTAGATCTTGATCTAAATGACCATTTGAATGTGTTTATAAAACAAATCATTTGGATACATTTCATCTACTCTGTCCTCACAGACTGTATTTTAATGGTCTAAAATGTTTGAAAAGCAAAGATACTAAGTTAAAAAGCATTCTTTGGCTATTGCAGCTGTTTTTAAAGGGAACTTATGTGCTCATCTTCTGTCAAATATTAGAATGATTTAGCACTTCCTCATTGTTCTGACAGTGCCTTTGAAGTCAGAAGTCTTTATCCTGTGCCCACAATCTTTATTCCAAGTAGGGGTGATATCTAAAACTGGCTGGCAATGTTGCATGATACAGTGCTTTATGGAGCCATGGTGTATTAGCCTTGGTTGGTATAGCAGAAGTGGAGTGCACGTTACTTCTGATTTTTGAACAAATCTCATGTAATTGTTGCTTTGTAATGTTTTACCTTTGAATGCGATTATAGAAGCCCACATCATGTAGTGACATTTGTGCTCTGACATGCCATGCCCAAAATGAAATGTACTATATTGTATACAAGAAGAATAAATAACATTGTAGTTAACCTAGAGAAGATGTAAATAAAATATGAAAGAAGAGTGGAACAAGACAAATGGTCACACTCTTATGTGTGTTATATGCCAGAAGTGTAGAATACTCCTTTAAAAATGTAACACACTAATGTATTTTGTACAGCATCTGCTTTAGAAGGTGCCTTATTGAGTTTACCATGAATTGCTTGTTCTGTACACAGATTATGTCCAATGTATCATTTTTAAGTAAATAACCTTATTTTAGTACACATTAGTTATGTGTTTTGTTACTATAAGATTTTGCCTTAAAAATGTGTAATGACTTGGAAATCATAATACTGTAACTAAATGATTCCCTACTTTTTAATATTTTGTTTATGCTTTTTTTTTCCCCACAGTCTTTCAATAAGTTGTTAATGATCACTTTTATTGTTCAGTGGTATTCAGAATTATTTGGTGCTCTGTAAGTTCAGGCTCTGTATTCCTTGGACTAAATTTGGGCACAACAGTAAAAGTTGTTTCCTTCTCCTGATTTTTATCCCTGTCTTATAGCAAAGCTAGAAGCAAGTCGTAATTGAATGATTCTTTTATTTGAGCATATGCAAGTTCACTACGTGTTGGTTTTACCCATATAAATTTGCCTCAAGCTCTTCAGGTAAAAAGAAAAGATAAAGGAATGGGGGATTCTGTAATTGGTTTTTGTTCCCTCTGTGTACAACATTCTTTTTGTGTAGTGATATCCAAATTAAGAGATTTGAGCTAATATGTGCTGTTGGTTACAAAATTATGCAGGTGCTTCTGTATCGCCTGCTAAATTCACTCTGGTTTTTTATGATTTAAGCAAATGAAGACCAATCAAGGGGATATCTCATCTGTGAGTACACAATTCTATAAAATCTCAAAATTTATTTCCTCTTTGCAGAAATGTGTTGGCTGCTACTCTCCCTAGAGTTCACTTTTAGTTTGCAAGCAGGAAGAAGTAAGATCAATTTCTATTCTCTTTTTGCCTTTGATCAGGAATAATCTTAGCTTTAAGGATAGTTTTTTACAGTAGCTAGAAAGTTTTGATCTCTGACCATCGCATAAACTGTTATCAGTATATTACAAAGATAATTATAACACTTTTTTTTTCTCCTATAAAGTCAGGTGTTAAATTCTTGCATTAGAGTTCTGGGAAGTACAGTGGAAGACTAGACTGTATGTAGTTTTAAAACTTTTTTTCCTCAATACATAATACCAGGAAATTATACTGCACAAAGATTGTCTCTTTATGATTAGTATCTTGGCCAAGTAAGCTTTTTCTTATGGTTGTGGCTATTGTGTAGTTTGTGGAACATCTTCACTGATTACACTGAGCATGATTGGACTGAAAACTGGGAATTTTATATTAGCGTTACAGGAGGACATAATGAAAATACCATGGGTAACTGAAACTTTTTGCACCATCTTTGTTTTGACAAGCACGTAAATTTCTTTTGCCACTAATGATGTTCTTAAAATGACCACAGGATGGTGCTATATCCTAAAGACATGAAGATCCTTTTGAAAAAATAGGGGGGTTTTGATAAATGAAAATAATTTGTACTGCCTGCTAGTAATGAATATCAAAATGCTTGTGTATGAATATTTTTGACCTCTATATAAAAATCTGGTACTGATAAGCTTGCATCAGTATTTAAGAACTGAAACAGCCATACCCAGTGACATGTCTGAAAACCCCACATGTATATTTTGTGTGCAAGCAAAAGAGCATACTGAGTAGCTGGTGAATTGAATCACAAGCTTTTAAATAAATTGCAGAAGTATTACTAATTTCATAAAGAATCAGATTTAATTCCATTAATTTCATTAATCCCTTCTGCAGTTTTATCTTCACCTCTCCCCAGAATACCGCTTCGGTCTTTCTCACTGATAGTGAGTAGTAAGTCAATGCCAGCTGTGAATGTGAGTCATGAGAGGACCACTACTGTGGGCTGACTGCCTCATGAATCTGGGTCATGAGGGGTGACCACCATGGACTTCAAATGGCTTGATGTGGATATCTAAAATGGATTCAGATGAATCTGATTGTGGAATTCAGGCACTGATGGATCTACACAAAGTAAAATTGTTGATATACAATGGGTACTTCCATTTTGAGCAAAGTAAGGAGATCATCTTAGTAACAGAAACGAAAAAACATTAGGAGACTGTAATTTTAAAATGTAAAGCACTATAAGCTACTGACATTTATAAAGTAGTAAAAGTTTCAGTAACAATGCGAAGGCAATAAGATGCACAGCTTTTTTATCTTTTTATAAAGCTTAGTGGTTTGATCTGGAAATCTAGAAAGCTGAGCTATTGGCAACGTTTTCTGGCAGTTACAGGATTTTTGGGAAGTACTAAGAGAAGTTGGAAGCTTTTTTTCAAATATGAGGCTCAGGCTGACAATATATCTATATTTTGGAGTAAGCATACATGTTTCTGTGCCTGTTGGTGCTTGGCTGAAACTGCCATCAGGCATGCTAGTCTAGATGGTCTGCTATGAGATAAACTGAAGCAACTTGTCTACTCTTACAGACAACTCTGTCTTCCTAATGCCTATGGTCAGCTTCAGTTTGTTTTTCATGTTTGAAAATCCCCTATTCTTAATCTACTGAGCCAGCCAATAGCTATTTTTTTAAAATTGTCAGTTAATCATCCTTGTCTTCTTGCCGTTTTTGTGGCAAATTTTTCTTTCCGTTAGGTCCTAATCTGGAGTCTGCTGTCTCTTCATTAAAATGGTTTCCCCTAGTCTGTTGCCTAAAAATGCAGGTCATGGTGATGTGGCTGTGTTAATCTTACAGAATAACCAACAAACCAACCCCACAAAAAACCACAAACAACAAAACAAGTGTTGGGGGGGGGGTGTTAAGGAAATTTATATCAGTAGTCAAATAGTTTGCTTGTATTTGAGAGGTGGTTGTTTGAGAGACAGAATTTTATTAAAAAGCTGATGTGTTCATTAAAAAAAAAAAAAAAACACAAAACAAAACACAACCTAGTAGCTTAATCATCTTTTTTCTTGTAGCTTGAGAAGCAAGTCAGGCTTCCTGGCTCATGCAGCCCATAGGATGTTTTAAGCCATTATCTTTAGTTAATTTTTTGCTTCATAGTCTAAAAATGAGAGTGTTCTAGTCACGTATGTCTTCTTTGTATATGCAGGTGGCTAACTTAAGCACATATTTGAAGAATGCAAATATGAAAACATCTTTATATTAACCTTGTGTTCACTCTGGAGTTGATGATCTCTGAACTTGCCTGGCTTATTCAACAAAAGTAAACTCTGGTAAGCACAAGGATGCCAAACCTTTAAGAGTCCTGTCTGGATGAACTGCTATCCTATCTACTACCTACCATGTCCTTTTCCAACTAGCTGTATGGTTTTCGTTCCAGTTGAAGCTTTCTGTCAAAGCTTTAAAAGCAAGCGAAGTGTTTTTTGAATATATATATGTATCTCCCCTGTCTGTATTTAAGTGTGGAACATAGCTGGTAGCTGCAGAATTGGTGTGCACTGAAGATGGGGTGTTCCTTGAGCTACCCTGACATAGGCAGCACACTTGGCTTGGCACTGTAGAACGCTGCCACCACAAAAGCCCATAGTTGGAGGACCACTGGTAAAAACACCTGGGTCACCCCAGTATAGTAGCTTTGTACTGAAGGAACCTAATCTTACAATTTGATGCTTTTCTTCCTTTTTGACATTTCACCTCTTCAAATTTTTCTTCTCTTCCTTCCCTCAGATATTTGAGCAATCTGTGGGACAGAAGATGACACTGAGCTTGCGGGCGCTTTGTGCTGCCTGACGCAGAGCAGTGCAAGATGTGGCTCCATGCTAGATAAATGGGGAGACTTGGCCCATTAATCTCATGTGAAAATCAGCATTGGCTAGGAGAGGATGGGAGATCATTTTTAGTCATTTGCTTTGTTGGATTTTTCAGGATGGAGAATAACAATCTTCTCAGTGAGTCGGGAGCTGAAACTGCTTTGTAGCTTTATTTCAAAAGATACGTATTGTCTGCTTGTCAAACTATTGTCTTAAGTGTAATGTGTATTGGTACCGGTGTGTTTTTTAATAATTCTGTAGTTCAGTGTTGCTTAGAACACAAGTAGGTGGGGAGAAAACCCCTTAACAGCAGGATAGATGTCTGTTAGAAAATGCTACCTTAAAAGGGCATAAAATAAGTAATAAGAATTTACCTCTTTCATAAAAAACATTGGGAATTTCTAAATGCATTTCATTTTGGCAAATTCAATTGTTTTAATATTGTTTTATAAGGCATTAGGATAGACAAGGAAAAATACCATAATAATTTAACTTCTTTAAAATTAAAGCCTTGGAGATATTTTATTTGACAGAAGAAAAGTTTAGGACATGACCAGACACGGTCATCTTGAGATTTTGGAAATGCAAAAGAACTCCACAGTTCAGAAATTCTATTCTTTGGTTTACTCTAATTATAAATTTATTTTATATTTGACAATGACAGCAGACCAATGAGCTTGCCTTTTTTGCTGTTAGTTTTATTTGCTTGCTTGCTTGGTTTTAAACTATTTACTGAATGCTGAACTCTGGGCTGAATTCATTATATTCTTCAGGATTATCTTTAGAAATAAACTGCATTTTCACCAATATTCTTTGAATATTGTTGAGATTTTCCTAGTGTCTAAATGTAGATGTAATTCATCTTAACAATGTTATATTGCTATTAAATTCTTGCAATGTAATTGAAATACGGCACAGGCCCAGAAGCAAAAAGACCGGGCCATTTCTAAGGTCCTTGCTTACGAATACTAGCATAGGGTGCATCTTGCTGGGTTTGATCAGTCTCCTCTAGTGTTCATGTTGTGCACAGACTGAAACATTGAACTGGGTTGAGTTGCAGAAGTTTCCAAGACAGTCTGTGAGTGACTGTGGTCCACAGAGAACTAAGAGAGAAAATTGTCCTGGCTTCTTGGTTTTAAGATACTATTCACAAAATATGAGAGTTGATATGTACAGTCCTTCCTAAAATCTTTTCCTTGCCAGTGGTGGGGGTATTTGCCATGGGAGAATACTCTCTTGCCAGGGGAAAGGAGAATTTGTTTGTGTTATAAGTGAAGAAAGTCCCACAAAACATTTTTTCTAATTAGGTGCAGGTCTCGCAATAGAAGGATTTGGGAGCGTGTGTGCCGATACATTTGGAGTCCAAACCATTAGTTCATCACTTGAAAGAAAATCCCATTGCTGCTCATAAGCAACTAATCAAAAGCCAAACACTTCCAGAAAAGAAGCATGAAGACAAATCTAGAGTAATGCTATGTTTAAACACATGCAGTAGGATTGAATACATCACAGATGAAGCAATAGTGAATTGATCCATTGCATCTATGGAAAGATATCAATAAAACAAAATGTCACTATTCAAGTTTTAAATATTAGGAATCCACCCATTGTTGTCCCAGGTGGACTCCGTTTCACTACAGAGCCCTGCAGCAATTCAAAGCATACTTTCTCCCCCTTCTCCATTTCTGCCATAGCAAAAGTAGTCATGGTGTTTCCATTTGGTGTTTTCCTCTGACTACTTGAGAGAGTTTTTTTGTACCCACGGCTAAAGGAGAGTTGTCCTAATGCTGGTCCTGAACTAAACTCCACAGAGATGACAAACAGGTAGACACCTTTATGCGGTGCTTTAAAGTAGCCGTGTTCAGGGAAATAGCTGTTTCCGTAATTGAGGTAAGCTTCATTAAACCTCAGAGTTTTTTCTTTATCCTTTCCTTCTGAGAATCCCACATGGAATGCCACCAATGAGTCTGAAAAAGAAAGAGGAAAAGGATTTTAGCAGTGAGCATTCTTCTCTCCCCAGGATCATTAGGGTGGGGAGATAGGATGAAGTCCTGTCAGGCCTGATTTCTGTATGCTTCTTTGTAGAGCTAAATGCTTGAAATGGGTATGTGCCTGGGATTAGATCAAATGGTTCCCTGGAAATATCTGACCCACTACTCTTGGAAAAGTATAAAGCTGAGACCACCCAGGAAAAAAAAAAATATCACTTTTTTGCTGTCCTAAAAATAAATTAGTTTGAAATACATTCTCTGCTTATTCAGTCTTAACTACAGTTTTGCAGCACAGATGCCTAAAGGGGCTGATTTTTGCTCTATGCTATGTGTCCATAACAAGGGCTACAATCATAAAAGCCAGTGCTAAAGCTGTGGTGGTTGTAATTACCAAGTGGTTATGGCCACATGTTTACAGGGAAAGGGAACCAGCCAGTCACAATGAAGCATAAGCTGAAAACTTGTCTCTGAAGCTTAGCTGTAAAAGAGAGTGTGTGCTCTCTGGTCAGTCCTACCTGTTCCACTTGTGCAAATTATAGCAGTTCATTTAATGTATCTGTCCACATTAGGAAGGATTTGGTGCTTTGAGTACACTCCTTCCAGACTCAAATAACAGAGGAAAAAGAAGCAAGACCAGGAAACTTAGCACTCCCCATCAGCTTCCAAAGAGAAAACTGCTACTACATTAACATGAGCATCTACAAACAAAATTTGTGTTCTAAACATCTAAAGTTGAATTAGTTCAAGGCAAATTTTCCAGCAGCTATAATGGGTGTAATTTTATTGGCCTCAAGCAAATTGCAGCAGCATATCAACTTGGTTCTTACTCAAACTGGTTATTTTGATGGAGGGGCAGGATGTAAATAATGTCAGAATTTCTCCCTCCAGCATCCCACAAGATACTAACGGGTCTCACAACTAATATGCTGTCTGTGGAACTTACAGCAGGGCCCAGAAGGAAGCTAGACCTGCACATGAGCAAGTGAAAGAAAAGAACCCACCTTTTTCCAGAAGTTCTGTCTGCACCGTATTTCTTCCACTTATCATTTGCATATTTTCTCTGTGCTTTTCAGGCTTTTTCTTGTCTCTTTGCTTGTCATGACCTTTCTGTTGCCTTCTCGCTTTTCTGGTCAGCATTGACTGAATCTTTGTAATATCCAGGCTTATATTTGAGGCAACTACTTCTTCATTGCTTCCAAATAGCTTTTTAAAAATCAGCAGATGTTCCTCCAGCTTCTGCTTGATGGTTGCTAAATCTGCTGAGAGAATTTCCACAGAAATGTTGAGTGGCTCAATTACATTTGCTATTGTATGATTGCAGCAGAGATTCATGTCACTTCTGGATTCATGCCTCTTGATTGCCAGGCTCAGGTGTTTGATGTCATTCTTCAGAGTCATTATATCGTTATAAGCTGAGCTATCCAAGGAGTCATCTTTGGCAGCCTCATAGTTAGGTTCCATATGTTCTACGATGCTGCGTTGACTACTAACTTCATCTAGAGTAGAGGATGTTTGCGTTTCTTCTTTGGGATGCTTAAGAGCTGTATGAGCATCATGATTTTTCTGTTGACCTCTCTCCAAGAGATGAAACCTCTTTATAAGAGATTCCAAAGTCACATTTTGTTCTTGGAGTTTATCTGAGGTATGTCTGAGAGATTCTTGCAGCTGAAATACTGATGATATTGGGATACTAGGATCTTCTTCAAACAAGACTTCCATAAATTCTTCTCCCAGTAAAGCCTCCAGTGCTGCTTCATGCCGCATGGCATCTTCCAAAAGAGAGCCGAAAGAACTGTTGAGATACTTGATGTGTTGATGGATTTCTTCATCTTTCTTCTTCAAGAAGCCTATGTCTTCTGAAAAAGCCATAACTTGTGATTGAAGCTGTCTGTTTTCTTCTTGACGGAGATTAAGGGACTGATAGATAGATGGAAAAGCTGAGGAGAGCTCTTCAATTTCATTCCTCAAGAGATCTCTGAAAACTGACTCTAAGTGCTTCATATCCTTTAAGTTTGATTGGGTGCCTTCAAGGGAATAAGTGATATTCTTTAAATCTTCCTCCAGTACATCAGTGTCAGAAGATATTCTCTGGCAATTACATTCCTCCATGTACCTCAACAGATCTGAATAGTTTTCCCGAAGATTTGAGAGAGTATAGTTGAGCTCTGATATCTGCCTTTCCATTGCTGCTTTGTTTTCTTCCATAATAAGTGATTTCTCCATTAAAGTTATTGTAAGATCTTCTGGCCTATACTTTGAGATATTTTTTTTTAACTCTTTAAACCACCTCTCTAAAACTGCAATATTTTGAAAGGCCACATCTGATTCCATGTAAAGTTCTTTAAGCTGCTTTGCATGCCCTGCCAGAATGTCATTTATTTGTCTGATGGTTAACTGGCTATTTTCATCTTTGGGACCATGATGCAAGGAGAGTTCTGTTAAATTTTTTTTCAAAGTCTCAAATTTATTTTCAAGATTGTTTTGCTCTTGTTTCATGTTTGCTATGCTGTTGTTTAAAGCTAAGAAATGGGACTGCTGTATCTTATGAAACTTCTTGAGCTTTGTGTCGGTATCTGCCTTGATCATGGTGAGATTATAGTGAATACTAGCCTTTTGTATTTGCAATTGGTTCTCTATATCTCTTTTCACCTGATCAACTTTCACTACATTTTCTTGGACTTTTGAGTCAAACTTAGTTCCCAGCTCCTGGAATTCCTTCTTGGGCACAGTGCTCTCTTGGAATCTTTCTATGCTTTTCTTGTTGGCTTCCACGTCATGGGACAGGTTTCTTATCATGTTCGAGAGGTTCTGTAAGCTTCTGTTGAAGCTTGCCCACATTGGGTTAAAATGTTTCCTTAGAAAATTCTCCACGTGGGGAAACAAAACTTGCTGCAGAAGCCTTTCCTGTAGATCTGTTAACACAGTTTAAAAAAAATTTATTTAATTAAATCAAAATTCTGCTTTTGGAACACATCTTAATCTGGCCAGGGTAACTCAAGTATGTGAATTTCATTCTTTAATTTGTATTGGAATTGCATCCATTTTTTTGCTCTCTTTAGAAACGACTAGCAGACCAAGGAATATCAGGGTATTTTTGTTTTCAGTTTTTCTTTTTGATCTGCATAGTTTTACAGGGCCTATTGGCAGGCTGATAATTCTGTGTCAGACCTCTCACCTGAATTGCTCTGGTTCACTTCTAACACCATGCTTGTACCGTTGTTTTCAAATATTCTCTGTAAGTCACCTAAGTTGCTGACTGCTTGATGAATATCACTTTGAAGATCATCCAGTAATGCCTCATGATTTTGAATGACTTCCAACATTTCTCTTGAATCCACAGATGTTGACACTAATCACAAGATTAAAAAAACAAAGTCATGCAACGGAGTGCAGCGACCAGGCGACAGGTATTCCTGCAAGACCTCTGGGAACACCTGTGTACTTCTTGCTCTGAAACTTTTGCACTGACAGTTAGGGGGTTTGTTGATTTATAGCGCCTAAACTCGTGGTTTCTTTGCAGAGACTTTTTTTCCAGCAGTGATGAAAACCTAATGTATTTACATATTAACAGAAGAACTTCAGCCATGCTAGCCATGATGGCAGTAAAATGCTCTTCATTTAAAGTATCCCCATGCCATAAAAATGTTCTGGAATAATAACTCCTTTCAAGCCAATTGACTGAAAGGATAGCATGGTTTAACAACCCAGAATAAAAGGACAGGATGAAAGAGCAATTGAGGGGTGTTTCACTAAGGAATCGGAAGCATAGGGTGTGTCACCTGACTCTTGCTGAGGGGCCCTTTAACTGACGTTATTCTAAACAAATACCTGCTAATTTGAGCTGTAGATTTCAAAGTGTACAGAGAGTTACAGAGAGTTGCAGAAACTGGTATATCCCAACTTGTGCCATCCTGGGGACCTCTTACCCTCCAGGGTTACCTTTGACATTTCAATCTAATGTTTTATAAACTTAAGTTCTGTAAAGCAAGTGCATATTCATTCAGGGCTGAGAGCATAATGTAAAAAAGACTCTCAGGGCTGCAATACTACACTAAAGCCAATTGCTAGAAGATACTTAACAGCGCTGCAAGCCACACCATTTCCTCAGAGAGTAAGGAAAGGTCCTTCTTGGATACTTAGATTGGTAGGATAGAGTACCCGAGATGTGAATCTACGGTACCTCATAATAATAATCTCAAAGCTACTGGGTAGCTGCTCTAAAATAACATTTGAATACATTGTTTTTCTGGTAAGACTTCTGAGCATGGTATTCTTTCCTGTGAATCCGCTTAGTATCCATGCCATTGAAAGGTTTAACACTGTACCAGCTGGCATTCTCACTAGGTATTGCTGATGACTGGCCAGCATACAATTTTTGAAACTTTTGGATGCTTTGTCTAGAGTATTCATATAGTGTTATACCAAAAGCCCTCATTTATGCCAATAAATGTAGTTGTGTAAAAGATTTCCCAAATAATGCTTTCGCTAGAGATACTGACTATAGCTTATCATGGTAAAATTGCAGCTAAAAAATACGTCTTTTTTTTTTCTGATCTGTGACTGAGAGGTAAAAGAATGGCAAGCAAAATAACTTCAAGCACATACTGTGGTTTGAGAACTCCTCTTCTTCCCATCCTTCAGTTTGATTTCCTGGCACCAGAATAAAATTGGGATCTGCAATTGAGATACAATACATCTGTGAAGCTGTTTTAAATGCAGAAACTACTACAGTTTAGCAAGGCACTGCAGGGCAATTTCATGTGTAGCGTAACTCATGTGGAGACAGGCTTCTGCACTGCAGGTTTCTTAGGGAAAGAACATCTTGTCTGGAGAATTTACTTTGCTTATGGTACTGCACTAGCATACAACTTTGCATAAATGATAATGCTATGCAGTAGGGGTGTTTTTTTTAACTCGTGGTGAGTTATTGCTCCTAGGAAACAAGCCTATTGCAAATATGGGCGTTTTTTTCTGGGGGGGTCCTATCAAAAGATCTGCAAATTCCTCGTCCTTGTTCCACAGTTACCTGAACCTTCTGATGGCACCAACTACAGTGAGTGATGCTGTACAAATGAGGAGCTAAAGATGGAGCAGCTGGTTTTGGTCAATGAGTGTAACGAAGGAGGGACTAAACTAGAAGCACTGTATTTGGTAATATCTTTCCAACATTATAAATGAAGGTCAGGCTGAGGTATCACCTTAGAGATAAGTCTGTGAAGAAAAGCTAAACCTACAGAGATAAAAACAGGAACTCCCATTTTATCCATGGAGTCTGTTTAGGTAGGTGTGTTAGGCAAAGATTGTGTGAAAATTTTCACAGAAGTGTTTGACGTGTTTGTTATGGTTGCCTTAATTACTAGGGGGAATTACCTTTTATCCGTTTAAATTCTCCTACTTTTGGAGTATTATTTGCTAAATCCTGCCAATGCAATGAAACACTCCAGTTTTTAAACCACACTGCCCCACCTGTCTTTTAGCAGGTGCATGCATCAGTATTCAGCAGTGCAGAGCTGTAGGAGTTTATTGTATGTAAAGGCTATTGCTAGAGCTTCCATGGGCGTAACAGCCTGGGCTGTGTTCTTCTGTCGCAGGGCTGCTCCCTGCTCTAGGAACCTGGTATCTGTGCGGCCGGGGTAAGCAGGGAGGAGGCAGCAATGCAGGCTGGAGAGTGAATGCTGCCTACCTTGTTTGAACTTGGATACATTGTCATTTCCCTAGTCAGATGACTTCATCCTGTAAACTGACCGTAGGGGCATTTCACATACTAGTGTTGCTTTCTGATGTCACCAGTTTCTACCTGGAATTAGGCATTCCTAGATGGACTTGTACATCTGACAGGCCCCCTGGCAAATGAATACCTTTATCTGTGTGTAAAGATTACAAAGGTGCTACTAATGGAAGAATAAGTAGCTAATGCTGTTGGCTACTAATTGCAGCTAATTACAACTACTCCTTGTTTCAAGGTATCAGTGATTTGGGGCATAGCAGACCAAAGAAAATAAGGCATCTATTTTCAAAAAAAAAAAAAAAGGAAAAACAAATAGGCAAACATTTATTGCCATCGTGACTGGCATAGTCATTAATTCTCATGCTTGTTCGCTAGCTTTCCTTACCACGCTGTTCACAGTCCTTGCCAATAAATCCAGGGCAGCATTTCCACTGCAAAGACTTCAAAACCTTCTGTTTCACTTGATAGACTGGCTTCAGAGCTGTCCTGTACCTGGGGAGTAAGGGTCTGGGCATTAGATTGCAAGTTATTGTCAGCTGGCATCTCTCGGGATAAATTCGCTGACTGTAGCAGCGGTCTGGTGCCAAGCCTGTCCTAGATGACTAATGCAGAACACAGTTAAGAAATTTGTCATAAACTGTATCACTGCTGCTTAGTAAAACATTTAGGCAGTCCACAGCAATGTTTTTCCCCCTACATAAGATTGCTTTTCAGGACTACTGTCTACAACGGGAGGTGAGTGCAAATGCTTACATGCAGACAGAATGTAACTGCTCTTCAGTGAGCAGGGCTCCAGTGGTCTGCCTCATGCTTTACTGTTCTTCGGTAGAGACTTTTTTCAAACATGCTGGCACTGATCTGACGCAGGTCTGAGAAACGTCACAGGTGGCAAATTTATGTAACTGTCAGAAATGCAACTAATATTTATTGTAATAGAGTCCTTTGCAATCAAGTTTGGACTGAGCTTGAACTTCTGTAATATTCCGATGAGTTGCAGAGAGAGTTTTATTTTTAAACAAATATTCCAAAACATCACTGGTACCAAGGAAGGTACAAATTTGTTAAAAACTCCACTAGAAATAATCATGAAAGTTTTTTTGTTGTTGTTCAGAGAAAGAGAAATGAATTGTATTAACAAAGAACAAAAGCATTTTTGCCATCAAGTAACCACATAGATGTGAAAACATGTAGGTGAGTATTAAATACTATTTCATTTCAAAAGTGTGTTGTGATTCAGTGGCTCCCAACTTTAAAAATGTATCAGTCCTGGTACCTTAAGGTACACTGTTGGCTTTCACCAGTACTCTTTGGACAGCCAGTCCTTCTGAAAGAAGAGTAAGCACTTGGGCAACCGCACATCTCTAACTCCTGCCATGTAAATGGTCTCACTGATGGCCACAGGCAGAGCTTTTTTAAGTTATGTGTGTGTATTATGACCTGAAAATCATGGAAAAGGTATGGTCTCTGTTTTTTTTCTGAATAAACATGTGGGAAGATTTGAAAAATTGCTTAATCACCTTGTAGTCCTTTACTTGATGGCTTGGAAAAGCAGTTGTTCTCCCGGGTTACTTAAATGCCTGATCACCTTAGGTACATAAATCAGACCCTACATCACTTCGGTATTGAACTGGGTTGGTGCTTTAATTCTTTTCAAAATGTGTCATTAAATACTTCTGAAAATATCATTTAGATACTTCAGAGAAAATTATGTTGCCTTCATTGGTTTTGTTTAGGATACTTACATGATCTTCTGGCAGTCTGGTGCTCCGTTTAGACAGGGCTGTTGGGAGTTGACAATGTACTTCTCCTTCATGCAGGCTTCTATGTATGTTACCAGCCGGGACTGCATGAAGGAACACCAGTTGCTAGTGGAAGAAAGACATGGGAAAGGAATTTGAAGTAGGTCTTTTAAAGTCTCTGCTTGTAACAGTGCCAAGGAAGAGTGAAATGCAGAAGGGTCTTATTTTTTTCTTTTTTTTTTTTCATCTGGATGATGAGGAAAGTGGAAAATGCTTGCTAGCTTCTCCCTCCACTCCCAGTTCATTTGTTTTCATTTGGGATGTTTATCTGAGTTTGTCAGAAAAGGGTTGATTGTCTGAACTTTGATGCATTAGTTCCATTTCCAGTCCTTTCATTTAACAGGAGAAATTTCCAACTCACGATAACCTGCAGGTTAATGTCACTTTAAATGTCAAATTGCCTTTCTCGGCACGTTGCCATTTCAGATGCCTAATGACTGACTCATCAGGTTGAGGCAGACTGCTTCTGAAAACTTAATCCTACATAAACTCCGTTAATAATCAGTGTCTTCCTAAGTATTACTTCTTCAAGGTAATATAGTCGCTGATTGGATTTTATTAATTAGACTAGCTTTGAAATAATTTCTCCCATCACCTGCAGGAAAATAATATTGGAAAAATGAGGGTGGTTTTCTTGGGTTTTAGTTTTATGCTTATAGCAAGGACATGTGAGTTTTACTAGCCTGGTAAATATTCCAAGTCAGAATTATATAGACATCTGTTAACCCCAGAGTGTAGGTGAGCCTCTTCATTTTCAAAAGTTTAAAGTTAGGATATGGAAGTGTACTGTTGGTTGAAGTTTGATGGTTAAAATCCAAGATTGGAAGTGACAGGAAGTGAGGAGTAATAACTGTAATGGGAAATGAAAAAATATGTGATGATTAACATCTGATCAATTAGTAATTGCAATTATTATTGATAAACTATGCATGCATTCAATGCACTATTTCAGATGGTGTGTTAACAGAAGTTCACCAGTTAAACACAAAGGGATCCTACCATTCTCTATGGATAGTGATGAGTAGAAAAGGGATGTGACAACCTTGTTTCGACAAAGAAGCTATAGAGAGACCAGGGGTCCCTGCTCTCTCACTGTTTAACTCTGGCTACAAACCCTCAGAGGAAGAGCCACTGAACCAGCAATTGCATTTTACAGACAACCTGTCTTAAAGACAGCCTGGGGCCTTGCGTTTCACACGAGTTTGTCTACGTGTCCTGCCTTTTGTAGGAGAGCACCTACAGTGTGGTTATTTCTAAAACTGTGCACACAGGGCCATTAGGAAGTTGCAACATATCACTTAACAACATACTGATGTTAAAACATGCTAATCCTCTTCCTTAGGGAAAAGGTGGGGTTGAGCAGTTTGGAGAGAGAAATGAAAAAATGTATACCAGCCTCACTGTTATAGGTAATTCACCTTAACTTTCTAGAGCATTTCTATAAGACAGGCCCAAACAGGCTGCCAGGTTAACAGTTAACCTGACTGGTTCCTGTCCTGGGAAATGGAAGCAGGGATTGGATTTAGTTCCTCTTTTCAAATGAAGATGTAGTTTTTGAGAGTTAAGGGGCTTACAGCAGCACACTGACTCTGGCAGCTCAGCCTCTGTGGTTTAGGCTCTGAAGCAGTGACTTTCCACAGCCTGTGCTGCCTGGGCATCAGGCAGGCTGCAGAGGACTCTACCTTCCCCAGTGACCCATGAAATCCAGCTCTTCCCTTTGCAGCAGAACCTGCAGCTCCTCCAAACATCCCTTGATGCTTGCTGGGTTGGGGCTGTTAACTATTCTGAACCAAAACACCAGACTCCACAGTTTAAATCACAGTCTTATTTTCCAGATGGGAAGATCTGCATTAAATCAGTTGCAAAAGAGGTTTGAGGCTTTCATCACTCCCTCATGATAAAGCACCTGCAGAGGGAACAGCTCTCTAATTGTCATAAAATTAGCTGTCCTGGTTGAAGACCACTTGAATCTCAAAAACTGAGCTACTCTGCTATCTTAGATGTCCATGTGCCAGATGTATTAGTGATGGCAAGAACTGGTCATTATGGTTTGGGTCGTTTGGTTTTTTTTTTTTTTTTTAACATTATTCTTCCTGATACTGCCGCTGGCAATTCAGTACTCAAAAGTTTGTCACTGGAAAGTTTGAATACCCAAGAGTAAATCTGATGAGTGAGCAGGTGCTATTTTCACATGATTTGGGTTTTTCTCCCTCTGTCTGGCATCTCTAGGGGTCTGCTGTTCCATCTCCAGTGCAATAGCATCCAGCATAGTCACAGACGTTACTATGCGCCTTAGGGTTTGCTGGATGTAATATGTGCAACATATCTGCTTAAATGAAGCCTGGAGAAAAATTAGAAATCATATTATATGCCATTATGCATACTATTAAATTCCTTTCCTATAAGAAATCAACACTAGTTCCTCAGAACAAAAGTAAAATCAGACAGTACTAGTCGTGTCAGTTGGGGTGTTTGGAGAGATCAGAAGGCTCTTGTACTCCATGAGTTTGTCAGAGCTTGTGTTATAACAGAGCAGAGCATTGTATGAGGGAGAGAGCCATGTCTGATAAAGAGCAGCTGAACTTTAGGCAGTGTATTTTTAAATGGGAAGACAGGAACCAAATCTCTGATAATCAGCATATGTGGAAAAAAGTTTGCTTTTCTCAGAGAGTTACAGAAGCAATGGGGAACTGAGTCCCGCACAAAAGCAGAAGCTGCGGCCGCTGCGGCCAGGCGGCTAGGAGAAGGGGAGAAAGCTGCAAGGAAGCTGGAAACATCAGGAGGAAAGGGCAGACAGTCTGGGCTTGCTGGGAACAGTTCACCAGGCTTGCTGGGACATACAGAGCTTTTTCTGCTCCCCCATTTCTTAAGGAAAGTGTGATTGTGATTTCAGTGAGCACCTGTGCAAACAAAACTCTTCATCTCTTAGAAGCAGGGGCAGGAATCTGGCAAAGCTTGCAGCTCTGGGAAAGCTGAACAGGAAAGCAGCCTGCTGCAGCCTTGGCTGTGATTTCAAGCCAAAACAGCTGTAGCTTTAAGGCCTTTGCAAATGACTGGGGGAATTTTTGTGCCTGTTATCAATGGGAGTCTTTTTTCCTGTGGGACTGAACCAGAGGGCAAATCCACAAGTTTTTATTAAATCATTACTCTTCTAGAGTCAAATGCTCTGCTTGTGTCACTGGGCAGTTCAGTTAAAGCCAGCGGACCAACACACATGCTCTGGCTGACGCCTGCATCCAAGGTGTGCGTATGTCTGCCAGGCTTTATAAGGCTGCATCGCTTTCCAGTGGTCGGTGTAAGATGAATAACTCTGAAACGGAGACCCAATTTGTGCTTGTAGTTAGGCTGTCCTCTCACATGTGCCTGGCAAGCCATAGCTGGGAATGGCTTTTCCCCCTCAAATCCTCTTCTTTTTTTTGTGGTTTTGTTGGGGTTTTTTTTTTGGGGGGGGGGGATAAAGCGACCGGGTTCTGCTGCTGGAGCTCGCTGGCATTGTTGCTAGGTGCAGTATCTTGGGTCTGCCTGCGGGATGCCTGCCAGATTCGGGCAGGAGTCTGCATTCAGTGTGGAAACCTCCTTTTAAAATAGGATTCTTTGGCTTTAGTGTTTTGTTCTTTCCTAATGAAAACATTCCACGCCCCATGAATCATCATCTGGGCTGATTTGTTTTTCCCACCATACACAGCTCCCAAACAAGTCCTTTGAGTCATGTAGGCCATACAAATCTACACCAAATGTTTACATGCATCAACACGTGTGTGAGCAAGAATGTGGCATCATATGACTGTGAGTACTTTTGCTATTTTGCACATGTAAACGTGCACACAAACTTAATAGAAAATACAAGGATTCCCTTTCAAAACCTTTTAATGTGTTGGAGGTATCTGGTGGGCTTCCTACTTGTAGAAAGGGCTTATGTTGCATCAGAAATTGAATCAATGGTTGATCCCAACTTGATGCTTACTTTGGACAGTTATTAGCATTATGCAGAATGAATAGCATGAAAAAAGGGGAATTTGATAGACTCTAAATAAAAACTTCCTTTAATGGTAGTCACATTTCTTTGTGTCCATTTTTCTTTAGTATCTGCTCACTAGTTCTCCCTCACTTGATCTTAAAAGCTTATTTGTGGAGCTGGAGTGGTACATAATATGATGTTTTGGTTTTGATAACAAGAACTTCTAGTGGTTTAGAGTTCCATGAAGCTTATCAAAATTTATTCTTTCATCAAATAAGTAAATAAGGCTTATTTTTCCCATCTGTAATGAGCTGCAATATAGATATACATGTGCCCAAAAGTGAAACTTTTATTGCAGTATTTTTTGCACATTTTGTCAAATGCTTCCTTTAAGGAAACTTTGATATCTGTTACTAAAAATACTCCTTCACTGTATTAACCTTGAGGGAAAATATGTCATTCTTTAATGTTAAGTGGAACAATTTAAAGGCTTATGAAAGCTTGATATATTCAGTGAGGCAAGCAGGACAACTTCTGCTGGCACCAGTGGGCTCTGAATCAGGCTCTGAAGTTTCAAAGAGCTGCTCTTTCACAAATAGCACTTTCTTTATTCAGCTGGTTTCTGGAACACAGCAGCTTTGTGTTCTGCTTCTGCATTTTTTCCCCTCTTTGTAATTATGTCGCTTCATTCACTGAATATATAACCAACTTAACACCCTCTGCTTTTATTCTCTTTAATACAGTTTCCTTTTGATGCAAGCCTCTGCTGCCAAGGAGAGAGGAGAAGAAAGAAGTTGCTCATGTGAGAAGAGCAGAAGAGCTTTCTCCCCAGTCTGGTGAATGGTAAAGTTTATAACAATACTGCAAGTTAGAGCAACACTTAAGAGAACCCTAGCAAATCCAGGACTACAGATGTTTCATTTGTTCAGTTCCTTTTCCTGTTTTACATTCCAAGTAAATTAATCCTTTTTCTTTAACCAGGAAAAAAGTATCTGAATAATTTTCTTTACTAGACTAGGTGGGTTTTTTTCTAGGCTTTCTTCTAAGCTCTTTATTGAATAGAGTCTTCACATGAATAGTCATCCATTTTTGCCTTATTTTGACGCAAGTCTGTTCTTTTGTCTGAGGTTAAATGCATCTGATGACGAGACATTCTGCATTTAAATAAGATTCAGAAACTTTAGGTTAGCTCAAGCTCCTTTTATTTGAACTTTTTAGGTCTTTAAACTCAAAACTGATCTTACAATGATTTTTTCCTTATGATGGATACTACTTCTGTTTTTACTGAAACATGGCAAAATGCAGGCGGTTCTATCTCTGATTCTAGGATTTGGCTGGGCCACTTTATATCATAGCAAGCAAAATAAAGCCCACAGAACCGGAAGATAAAGCGAGATGGCTGGTCTGCAGTAATTATCACTCTGCTCAGATGAATATGGGGTAGGCTCTTTTCATACAGCACCGCACCAACAATTGCAGCATGATAGTGAGTGTAAGTAATCCCCCCCAGCTCAGCTGGGTACTTACATGCTTTATTTTTCTTAGTTACATGCTCTTATGATTGCCACTGCAATGCATAGTTTTAGGCACTTCCTAGGTCAGTGGAATTTTTGCCTGAACAAAAGCTTCAGGACTTCAGGACATTGTTTTTTTCATAAGTTTTGGTGTTCTTTTGACTGTAGTAGCACAGCTGAGTTGTCCTTCTCATTGGTTTCCCCAGGTTTTTATTGTCAAGGAAGCCAGTTTCTATAATTACTTTGAAAGCTCCTGTCCAGCCATTCCTGTGTCTACCACTGACAGAGCACAAAACTTAGCAGGTCCATGGCACTTTCCTTTTCTATACAGGGCAAAAGGCACTAGATAAGCAATTATTGCTGCTTAAATGTGCTACAAGGTTACAATAGAGGACTATGTTCTCCTAATTTAAACAAGCAATTTTCCACTAACTTGTACAGAACAACTCCCCATTCATACCAGTTGAAGCGGCAAAGAAGTATGGCACTTTAGCTATGGTATAATCTATGCTCTGTTTCTCCCACAGTGCAAAATTCTCACTGGCAAGGAAAAGCGGCCTCAATAAAACAGAGGTAAGAGATCATATTTAAATTAATCTAAGCTAGGACTATGCATGTCAGTTTTAAGACAGATGTATCTTTTTATTCATTATGGAATGCAGAAGGTATTCATGTTGAAAAATGTGCTGGCTCTCCAAGGGAACACAGTGTGCCACTGGGTTTTCGATTAGCAGATAGCGAGTGATTGCTGGTGGTCTATCAGTGAATTCTCCAGCTCCTCCCAAGCAGCCAGTAGTCCTGTATTACAATCAGAGAGCAGAAACTCTCATATTTTTCTGTCTTTCCCTTAGGATGAGTAGAGCTCCCTGTCAGGCAGGGTCTGGGATCTTCCTGTGAGTCATCCCATGAACCACCCTGGTTTTCACTGGGGTTTAAGCAGACTGATTGATTTGCAGTTTAGCTTAACAAGCTGGACTGAAAAGAGTGGCAGTGGTGGTTTCAAACATGTGGCTTTCCATACAGTGCTGGAAGCCTTCCAGAGCCCTGAGTAATGCTTGTTGAATGCCGCTTTTATTCCAACAGTAGTGCCAGTTAGTCTGTTATCAGCTGGGACTTGTCCTGCAGAATGTCCTAAAGACTTAGTGCAGTGAAGGCTTTCTGAGCAAGCCCAGTCCTGAACCTGGAGCCTCACTGGGAGCAGGAGCTCAAGAGAAAGCAGGCTTGCCAAATCCAACTGTCGTATGAGCTACTTCAGAGAAATAAATGCAAGAGGTTTTTCCTCTTCACAAAGTGCCCACAGCCATTACCTCATTTATATTATCCTCCCCACAATAGAAGCTCTACAGCCTGCTCAAAGGGCAGCTTACACTTGGATTTCATCTTTTGATTCCTGCAGACTTAAGTTCACCCCTAGTATAGCACACTCAGTCCTTTGTCAGACCTTGTCTTGAAGCAGGAATCGCAGCCAGTGGCCACCTACTAGCACAGCTGTGCTGATGCCAGTGAGTCCAAAATGCATGGGAAGACAACCTTCCCACATGGCTTGCACTCAGGTTTGCCCTGATCATGTTTTGGGCATGAGTGTAATTTTGTTCAGGGTTGGCCACCCATCACTTGCTCAAGGGGTGTTGACCCCTCACAAGTAGGAAGGCATTGGATCCATGTGGTAATAGTACTGATGGTGGTTCTGTGGCTATGCCAAAACAAGAGATCCCTTGCTATCTGCTGAAAGAATGAGTTGCTGCAGCTTGCAGTAATGACCTGTGAAATAAAACAATCCTTCAGGCACAGAGGGTTCAATAACTCCTGTATCGCATGCAATGAAGCTGCAATTTGCAGCAAATATGCTAATAGGGAGCCATTCCAAATATCGGAGAATTTCCTAAAGTCCTGAAAGGAGCCAAGTGCCTAACTTTGATAGGAAACCATTGCTTCTGTTAACAAACTTGGCGCTGTGAAAGCTATTGTTCAGCACTCAATGGCCATTCCACTAGTTTGCAGGATGTCAGGGGCTGAAGATCACATTTAGCTGCATTTCATCCAAACCTGTTTTATTTTAAGCATATGTTCTATGCCCCTTTGTTGGGAAATTTCAGTATCCCATAAGCTTCTTAAGAAAGTCCCTGTCTAGTTTTGAAGAAATAGATGAGTCAGTGTGAAACCAGTCTTAATTAAATCAATGGATGTTTTCCTGTAAAAGCAGACAAAAAAAATAAGCTATTAAGGTTGAGCATTGTTCTGACTTTCCCTAGGGTAAGACTGATTTGGCTTTTCACTGCTTGTCTACACTTCGGAGGATAGTCGCTCTGTATTTTGACACCCTGGGTAATCACAAAAAGAGGCCTGTTTCTATGTGGCTGTTTCAGTGACAAATTAGAGGAAGAGGGGTGTGTTTCAGTGAGATAACAACACACCTGGTTGACATCAGGAAGCCGTCCTCTAATCAAAGGTGACTTCACAGAATCATGTGTCCAAATCTCAAAATATGTTAATGCAGTTAAGGATTTACTATTTACTTAAGCTGAAGATTTCTGCCTTTCCTATTTATAGTTCAGGTGGTGGGGTTTGGGGATTTTTTTTGTTTTGTTTTTTCATTTATTTGCATGCATATTGTAATTGTAAGAAAAATCCCAACAGATGACAGGCGGAGTGTGTGTGTGTGGATTAAAGAGAAAGAAGGAAAACTAAACCACCTACTCAACTGGAGGGCAAATCCAAAATGGGGGCTACTTGACAATGATTACACTTTTGGAAAGACAGAGAAGTTCTGTGAGACTTTGTCATAGATGGGAAAACCAGCATTAGTTGCTTTGCTCCTTCCCATTTCATCACCACAGTCCATTTCTCCCTTCCTGTGTGAGCCAGCCATTGGGGGACCAAACGTGTCAGTGTGGTTACTGAGGGCAAAAGTTAAAAATAACCTCTGCTTTTTCCTAAGATTATTTTTAACCTGGAACATTTAAGTGATCTGGTTTACAGTGTTACTTGGCAGACAGGTCAGGCCAACTGAGGGTACAGGTGGCTTTGGGCTTCGCTGTCAGAGCTAGCATGTGATGGGATTGCACCTTTTAGATGCTTCATTTATCTTTTTTTTTTAAAATGAAATATGAACACTAAGTGCATAAAATCTGAATTGTCAGCGTGACTGTTCTTGGTGTTGCAGGCACATGGATTAGATTAAAGCCAGCCGGCTGTGATTCTGCTCAGTGCTGAGAGAAGACAGGAGCATCGGGCTACAGTGCTCCACTAACGGTGCTTCAGTGCATTGCTTGATTTGAGGAATAATTGTTTGTAGGGAAAGAAAACAAGTCCTTCTGAGTGTAATTACAGTAGAGGTCTTTCCATGGATCTGAGATCAACAAAGGTAAGCCCATGGCAAAGGTACAGAGAAGATGGCTTGTTCTTCCCAGGGCCAGGGAAACTTTCCTTTCAAAGGCTGGGTCACCATGTTCCTGGCCCTCATACAGCCGCATGGAGGAGGACAACGTGTGTGTCCAGTTCTGTCTGCCCAGGTCTGAATTGTACAGCCTAAGGGAGGGCACGCAGCTGTATACTTATGTGACCCTCTCCTTCAGCTCCCCTGAGGCCAGCTTGTGTCATTACCAAGTATTTGGTGGAAGTGGCTCTAAAGAAAGAAAAATCTCCGAGGTGGCTTGTCAGTTTAGGACTACTTTGCACAAGCTATCAGGTGTGTCATCCATGTAGCAATTGTCAGGATAACAATAGTGATGTATTATCTCCTTGACGTGTTTGTTATTCCTTTCAATATGACTTGATCAGACAGCAGTTGAATTGGTTATACCTAGTGGTAAGTATTAAGAGTAGGTGATGAGCTAAGGCAAAGCCGATGAAAGCTCTTATTTGATATTTGCTGGATCACTTCTAGAACTTCCACATATCTGGTCATGTCCCAGGCACTTCTTCAAGCCTCGCTTTAGCTGCCTGTATCCACACACAGGAAAGCCACCGGTAACAACAGAGTGTTCCCATGAAGTTCTGTGTTAGGCATCTGCTTTATATGGGAAATGAAGAGTGCAAATGTATTTATTACCTATTTGGGGTGTTATGCATTGAGTATTTATGAAATCCAGAACCAGTTTTTACTGTTCTTGCTCTTCATCTTCCATTGCTAAAACAAATGCTAATACAGTTCAGCAATTTCACAGTACAGATCTCTTCATGTACTTGTGCTTTCATTTCCCTTTTTAATTCTGCAGGAAGTTTGGGTACACATGAATCCATTTACCTTAGCTATAGAATGAAATATCTAACGTCAAACCAATCAGCTTATATGAGGTACAGCTGCTGGGGAGGAAAGAAAAACAGATTATTTCCTTTGGAAAATTGCCCCTTTTTGATTTTTTTTTTTTTTTTTAAATTTTGTAAACAACAAGTACAAACACTTCATAGAATCATAGAATACCAGGTTGGAAGGGACCTCAAGGATCATCTGGTCCAGCCTTTCTAGGCAAGAATTTGCACAGTCTAGACGAGATGGCCCAGCACTATGTCCAGCTGAGTCTTAAATGTGTTCAGCGTAGCGGAGTCAACCACTTCCCTGGGGAGATTATTCCAATGATTGACTGTTCTCATTGTGAAAAATTTACCTCTCGTGTCCAATCGGAATCTCCCTGGGAGTAACTTGTACCTATTACCCCTAGTCCTCACCATATGACTCCTTGCAAAAAGGGAGTCTCCATCGTCTTTGTAGTTCCCCTTTAAGTACTGGTACATGGTGATGAGATCACCTCTAAGCCTCCTTTTCTCAAGGCTGAACAAACCCAGGTCTCTCAGCCTATCCTCATACGGCAGGCTTCCCAGACCCTTGATCATCTTGGTGGCCCTTCTCTGGACCCCCTCCAGCCTGTCCACATCTTTTTTGCATAACAGGGACCAGAACTGCACACAGTATTCCAGGTGCGGCCTGACAAGCGCCGAGTAGAGTGGGATAATGACTTCTTTATCTCTGCTGGTGATGCCCTTTTTGATGCAACCCAGCATCCTCTTGGCCTTCTTGGTCGCAGCAGCACACTGCTCACTCACATTGAGCTTCCCCCAGGTCCCTTACTTGTCCACTTTGAACATGCAGAGCTTCTCTGGTGTATTCAGATACAAGCAACAGCTGAGATACTAAACAGTTACCTAGTTCTTCCTCTAAAGAATAGTTGAAGCAAAAGGATTATTATCCACACGTCACCTAAAGGCCAGTGAGTTCTTACTGATTTTCTTATTTTAAAACTCTAGTTAGAATAATCTTGTTATTCTGAGAGGAATTCATTAGTGAAGTAACATATCCAAGCATTTGACTGGGATCTAATGAGTCATTTCACCTTACATGCTGAAGGATGTAAGGTGAGGATTCTGTCTGACTAGTTACTAGTCGTGATAGTCTCAATTATTCAAATAACTGCAATAAGAAAAGTAATAATCTAAATTAAAAAAAATCTGAGACTATTTTGTGACAGCCACTATTCCTAATACATAAGCAAAATAGCAACAAGTTGGAAAAAACCACATCACTTTTGTTAGAAAATAATGAGAGTCAAAACTTTGTCTCAGAGACAAAGTTACCATAGATTTTGTTTGTTTGTTTGTTTCCTAGTTCTGAAAATAAAGTATTTTCTTATTTCAAAAGCGAAGTAGAAGTGGGACATAGTTTTGCTAGAAAATTATTCTCTACTACCCTGGGCTTTTTTTGTGGCTTGTCTTTATGTCCCTATATCTCTTAATTCCTGATTAACTCCTGATGCTTTTCTTCTTGCTTTCCCCTTTAGAGATGTAAGCCCAGTTTCTTGATGTTTTTTCCAGGGTGTGTGTCACACTTGTAGAGAGCAAATACCAGATTCATGACAACTTCTTGTCTATGCATAGCAGGGTACTCCAGCCATGAGCACCTGACATGCACTTGAGGGCTTCAAGCTCTGAAGGTACATTGCTTCAACCATTTGCAATGACTTTTAGAAATTGGAGTGCAGTTACAAGGGGAGCCATGCTGTCCCTTCTTATTCGCACTCTCTCCCCTCACTTTTGGACATAATTCCTCTCAAAATCTCAAATTTCTTTCACAAGACATACCAGCTTCCTGGGCTTGTGTGCACTATACATGTGATAGCTCTAGCAAAAGAACAAATACCTTAAAGCTACTGCCAGGCTAGATTTTGATTGCCTGTAGTCATCAACATAGCTTTATAATTGGGAAGAATGTTATGATTTGACTCATTATGCAACTATCTCCATAAAAAGAGGAAGTATTTCTCTTCTTGGGAGGAAATTAGGATGAGTAATAGCTAGTGCTGAACTGAATTACACAAACTGGTGCTGAAAAAAGTTACATAGCAAAGGAAGAAATCCCTATTAGGACAGTGTATTACAGCATCTTGCTGACCTATACATGCATTTTTTACACCATTGAATTTTCATAGCACTTATAGTTTTCAGAATGCTTTCGGCATTTCAACCAGCAATCAAATGATTACCACCTGGCAGTGTAACGTGGAAGTCCCGAGTACCACTTAGGCTTTGTTTTCCATCCTCTGACAGTGTCTGAAATGCATTAACCAGGAGTTGGTGAATTAACAGTGCATGTCATTATCGAACGCTACCCATCAGGAAACTGGAAGTCAACACTTACAGGCTTTAGAAAATGACTTAAGGGTAATGGCAGGAGGTACAGATTTGTGGGAAGATGTAGTATGAACGGCAACAGGGTTTTAATACACTCACCATGCTACGTGCAGAAGGGAGGCCTTAATTTTACATGTACATGAGACTAGAAGCAAGATTGCACACTTCAGTTTGCATGAAAGGGAAGCATGACATGAGGAAGGTTTTGTACTCTCTTTCCATCTCCCTTTTTTCCTTTCCTCAAGAGCATTTAAAGGGAAAAATACCAGGGCACCCTAAAGCACTGAGCTGTGAACAGCACTCACTGTGCTGCTGTTTCAGCTCTCCCAAAGAGGGCTCTGCAGTACCTATCCATCAGGCCTATAAAAGATTCATTCACTGTCCTGCTTGGTTTTCATCTATTTTAAACATTTAAAGACCTACTTACGTGCCCTGTAAAACTTACAAAAATCATAGTGTTTGGAATTCTTTCTGGTGAAGTGCATGCCTTTTCCACTCAGGCTGGCTACTCATCTACTAGAGATTACCATGAGAAGCATTTGACTGTCATGAAAACCTTTGAGGGGGGTGCATTTGTAGTCATTTTCATGCTTATTTATTGTTCCTTACTTTGGTTTTACTCCTCACTATTTTTATTTTGCGAACATCCCACCATTCTCTTTCCCTCTCCATTCCCAAGGCCCAAGACTGCAGCCAGGCACATTCCGATGATGGGCAAAGGTTGTCACGAGCAGCAAAAATAATCAGCATTTGTTTGTGATGAGAAAAAGTCAGTAAATTAATTTCATCTAGTTCTGCTTTGCCAGAAGTAATGTTTTGTTTTACAGTGCTACAGAAGAACTGGAAGGCTTCATATCTGCCAGGTGTGTCCAGACACCTAAGCCCATTCTGCCGCCTCAGGCTAGGACAAAGGGCCGGTCCCATCTGTGGTTTCATCCTCCACAAGCAATTTAGCTTTCTGTTTCTGTAGTTAAAACATTTTAAACCCTCCTGTTTGGATATAGATTGATCCCTAAAATCCAATATCTTTTCATGAGAAACTTCTATTGAAAATGGTCCTTTATCAGCAGATTATAAAGGTGTCAGACACGATTGCCCTATCGTTACATGTAAGACAGACACATTGAGGTACTTACCCATTTCGAGACTGTGGGCTTGCAGCTTCAAAATCCTCTCTCTCTTCCTGATGTGAGGAGATCATACTTGAAGGGTAATCTTGAGTATCCTCCCTGAGCCCTTCTGCCTCCCAATAACCTTCTTCCTTGTGTGACAGAGGAGTCCTCTGGGGGTATGTAGAGGTCTCATAAATTCTTGGCTTGTGCACTGAGCCATCATGATATCCATGATGGTCCGAGTGTTTGACCAGCCTTGCCAACCCTATTGTATTACAGATGAGCAAAAGCTTCACAAGCATCGTGGGTTTTTTCCCACCCAGTTACACCTGTCTCTTGTTCTCTTCTCTGAAGCACAGCCTGGATTAATTCAGGAATGCCCCAGCAATATTCTTTATCTGGAAAGTTGGAAGAAGGAAGGAAGAAAAAAAAAAAATTGTAACAAAGAGCGGAAAAAGCTTTCGACCCTCCCAGCTACTGTGGAAACGTCCGTGGCTATTGAACAATGTGAGTCTGGTTCCTGTGTGGGGCTCAAATGCCTCTGACAGAAGGGAAAAAAAAGGTGGTAGGAATATAGCTTATTTAAGGAACTTCGGAGCTTGGCTGCCTTCTAAACTTATCTGTGAACAGGAACTCGGCTTTTATCAACTGCCTTCTCCCTCAGGCACAGGAAAAGGATGTTAGCTTAAAGGAAAGGAAGAGAAAAGAAAGGAAAGAAAATACTGAGTGGTGTAACAGACTCTCATTAAGGTGCCAGAAAATGTCACAGACCTGGTTGCTCCAGTGTCTGCATATGGGGTTTTTTTTCTACAATTTAGAGGCTGAAATACCCTGGTTTTAGCAGCACGATATTCATGGTATGCACAACAAATTATGTGCATTAAGAGATTCAGAGTAAATGTACAGCAAAAAAGAGCTTACAAACATCCATTTTTGTGTGGCCTTTGCAAAGTAGCTCTGTGAATCATACTCTGTTCCCATCAAAGTGGAAGATTTTCATGAAGCAGTCCTTCAGAGAGGTCAGGATTACTGAGCATTTTTCAGAATTTCTGTTTGGGTTGTCATCTCTGGATCTCACACCTCATTTTTTTTGGTGCATTTTTAATTAGCATTACAAAAAAACACTTGCCCAGAGCCGCTCTAAAGAGCTACCTCTGTCACCACATCTTAATAATAAAAAAGAAAAAGGCTGTGGAGGTTGGATGTAGTTTTCTTACTGGTTTTGCTTTACTTGATGGTGTTGCTTTTAGTTTTGTTGCTATCATAAACTCTATTTCTTTTCTCACTGTCTTGCAGGGTGATATGCCCTGGCATTTTTAAGAAAAAAAATGAAGGAGAATGATGCTCCACTGACAAAAGAGGTGGGAATTCTGGTGCAGGACTGCTAGGTCATGTCTCAGTTTGAATGATGAGATGTGCAGCCCAAAGTTCAGCACGTCCTGCAGAGCATTAAATGTAAAGCTTTTCTGGAGTCACTCCAATGCCAGCTGAAAAATAGAGAATAAAATCTCTCTAGGATTTTGGAAGGCCTTGTTATTAAAGGCTGTGGATTTGCACCTCCTTATCACTGGTTGGATGTGGACCCCTCTCCTTCTGATTGCCCCTCTTTTATGCTTAATGGAAGAACCTAGAAGACTGCAGAAATGCCCTTGCTGGCCTGTGACAGACACCACTGCATAAGAGCAATTAAGCCCTAGGGCAGTGACAGTGGCACGTGGGGCAAAGCAGAGAAATTTTGATACTTTTAAGGGCAAAACCTACTCTTGCTGTTGTAGTCACTTCTCCAGGGAGATGAAATCACAAGTTCTGGACTGAAGACTGAAAGAAATAGCAACTTCCCTCTGTTCCTTCCTGCTGCTTTTATTTCAGAATTGTGTGCATCCTGCTATAATGCATATTAATATGTGAATATTTTATGTGCCATGTTTCACAGACAACTGTGCCTTTCTTACCACTAACTGGATGTGACCTAAGTGTTATGTATATTTACTTAATAAGAGCTGTTATTGGGAAGGAACTGAAACAAACATGAGACAAAACAAACAACAGGCTTATAACCTGAACTGCTGGGTGATCGTGGCTTGCAGAAAAGTGACTGTTGTGCTACAGATATTGAAGTTGTCCCACTCGTGACCTACTTCCAAACCTTTTGTACTTGTCTTTCAATATATACCTTTCCACTTAGTCTTAACTCAGCCATTAAATCTTTATTCTTCGTGGATCTGATAACCTCCTAAGTGGTGGGGCAATGTTTAGCTGCCATCCTCTGAGCTTGGAACATCTGCTGCTCCTTCAGGTGCAAGAACCCGTTCTCTGTGCCTTTGTAACGGTGCTGCCTGTGAGTGCAGCAGTCGGGAGGCATAGATTGCTCAGCCATTTGCAAGTTAATAATTTGGCATGACTTTTTGGTAGCATCTTATGAAAGATGTTAAAATATTGAGCATACTGGGGACTGGCTTCTCTTTCCTTGTGATGGGCATGGCATAGGATGCTGCCATGAACACATGGAAGATATGAGTTATTCAAAGGACCCTCCTTACTAAACAACACTAGTTAACATTTCTGTCTAATAACTGTCCTGATTTGGGGTGTCTGAATAACATATTTGGGTTATACTGTTGATTCATAAGATTTGATTTATTGGCAGACTGAACTGTAAGTTTTCTTGCTTAGCATCTGTAGAGGAACAGGTATGAGGAGTACCCATTTAGGAACGATACATCCCAACTTTGCTGCTTTTTTTGAGCTGGTGCCTCAGCATGGAACCAGGGAAACAGACATATAAGGTCATTTGCTGTAATTACTTACTCATTGCCTTCTGAGGTCAAGCTTTTCTAGGAGGTGCCTACTGGATGAGAAAGGCAACTGTGTACCAGCTAAACAGACACCTATTCACTATTCGGTTGCCTAATTGAGGCTTGGTATACCTTATGGAGCTGGATACTACTGCTGGAATAGAAGAAATAAGTGAAATAAATGGAACTTAAATCATAGTTTGGAAAATGATTTGGAAATAGGTGTTACTCCAAACGTATACTCAAAACCCTATCAGTAAGTGATGTGATGATAGCGGCGTGGAGATGTTTGGAGCTGTCCTGGTACTTCTCAGAAGCTTCTAGCAGTTTTCACAACAGCTAACCAAAAAAACCCACTCCACTTGTTCTCTATTTTGGCAGCTAAATTTGACAGGTGACGGATATTTTTCATCCAGTCTTGGTCCCCAGTCATTAGTGGGTTGTTTTTTTTTTTTTACCTGTGTCCTTATTAATGAAAATACTTTTCCCCCAAGTATTTCTGAGAAATGCTTCTTCAAACTGTTTTCAGTCTTGAAAGAGTTGATATTGCCAGTTATACCAGATTCATCAGTATTCCCTGGGACCTTGCAGACAACTGTCAGGACTACTCTTGCCTTGTCTAGTAATTATAACCGCTTACATTAAACACAACTCTTAACCTCCTCCAATGTTGCCCACCCCGAGAATTCAATGTCCCGTTTGCAATTCCATAATCAAGCTGTCAAATAGCGTCACTGTCTTCTGGATAATCTGCGCAAGACGTAAAATCTCATCTCGGCCCCTTTCTGTTTGTTTAGAGTCAGAGCCCTGCAGCTACAATTCAACAGGAGATGGGTGACCACGCAGTAAACAGTGCCAAACAATATGCTTGCTAAATGACTTGTACATAGTTGGAAAGCAAACGTGCTGGCTATTCCAGTCAGTTTCTCTCTGGAGAAAGAGCCCTTAGAAATTAAATTTTCAGTGAATAGATTGCATTTTGGGGTTTTGTTTTGTATCTTCCCAGATTCATTGCCTGCTCCATAACACTCTTAAATCGATATTATAGCCTTAAATCCAGAATCTGGGTGTGTAAAAGAAAAAAAAAAAAAGCCTTGGAAAAAATGTTTTAAAAGCTGGAATTATTTTAATAAGCATGTGTTGCTTTAGATTCATATTTCCCAGCTCCGAATCTCTGAAGCAGACTGAATAACTGAAAGGATTTTATGTCTGAGAAGATGAATAGGACAGTTCTGTTGATAGCTGCACAGCAAGGGGATAACTTCTCATTAGGCATTGGTTTTCAGATCCGGAAAATGCTGTCTCATTCCCTGCCCGCTGCCGATGCACACACGTGCCTGTGCAGCAGCTCCAGGGAAGGGGAGCAAGGGGAGAGGATTGTCAGGAGGGGGGCTGCTGGGCTAGGAAGGATTCTTTTCAGTGGTCTAGTCCTTCAGAGAAGGAAGATGAATTCTTGCTGACTATATTTTTATTAGTTTGCTCAAAAGCCATCAATGGTATTCAACGGCAGAGACCAGTCATGAAAGACTGCTGAGTGCTGTACTGGCAGCCCTCTGCTTGCTGTATGTGTGCCTTAAAAATGGCTCATCCGTTAGCCTTCACGCTATTCATTCCCTGGCAGAGGAAATTACTCATTAACTATGCAAACGTACATGCAGGGATTCAAGTCCTAAACTGTTTGCCAAGAGGATGTCAGACAGAACTGCTTGTTTTTGTTAGGGCATGAAAATGAATTATCTGAGACAGTTCTCCTTTCGGCATTTTGAAGTTTTCATAAATGGAGAGACAGAAAGGGAGGATTTCTGTTTATATAGAGCAAGGTTTGATCCTGTTAATGTTAATATTATTCTTCATACAAAAACTTCCTGAACAAAGGATATTTACCAGCCACAAAAGCAGTCTGTCTTTCCTTTCCTTACCTGTCTTTCAAACATCATGTACCATTTAAATACTTCAATAGGATATGACCAAATCCCACTCCTTTCATCCAGCGAGATGCCTTTGTCAGCTGATAGTCTCCAGCATAAGTTCATCGTTAAAGGACAAGGTTAAGGTTTTATTGCAACTGGGAAAACTAAAGAGGGAAGAGACACAAATTAAGTAAAATCCTGTTTTAATCTGTAGCAGACACACAGAAAAGTCAGGCAGTAGAGGACAGGGAATCTTGATTTCTGCTTTGCATTGTTTTCTTTCCCTTGCATCTGTGCTTAGGGAATAGGTAGACTTGAGTTGGACTTGTCTTGCCCATATTCCAGAATTACTGGCAGGCATTGCATAGGCCTGCTTCCAGATATTAGCAACCAACACCCAAAGAGAGGTTTAGGAGTGCGGGAGGTGGGGAGCTGCACCTTTCGGAGATTCTGCAGAAACTATGGTGTTGTGCAGCAAGAGACTCAATGAACAAGCCTGAGCAGACAGAATTCAGACTTTGAATGAACAAAGGTTGGATGGTGGTGTCATTGCACAAATCAAGACGAGACTTTCTTTTGTTATTATACAGCTCAGCTAAATGTTTGTGAGATACGAATTTGTTTGCAAAGTGATATGAATGAAACTCAATAGAAAAAAATGGGAACTTAATGTCTAGCTTAACTGACTTCTCCCCAGTGTCCCAAGGTAGATAACAGAGAAAAAGAGGTTGCTGCCAGGTGAGATGCAAACTTGGGTTCTCTGAATTGCCCACTGTAGGAGCTTCTCCTTAGCTGCTGATTATGTTACCTAATACAAGGGAAAAAATGTTTTACAGGCACAAAGTTGAGTTCCTCGCAAAATCTGAAAGCTAAGGTTGCTTACATTAACTCCTGTTGTTAGGTTTGTCCAAGGCAAGATTGGCAACAAATCAGAACTGAATCCTCTGCTTAGAATAGAAATAGGGTACCACAGCTGCCGTCGGGTGGCACACATTCAGGAGCCGTTATTGAGGCTTGCCCTTTATAGATCACCTATGACATTGTCCTGAGTCCAGAGCTTTCCTTAAAAGGGTTTCAAGGTAAAACAATGCCTGTGTAAACTGCCTGCTGCCTTGGGAGTGATCCAACAGCATTTAAATGCCTCTTGTGAGCTCTTTGTGAAGGTCATCAGGAGAGGAGAATGCAGGAAAGGAGTATCCCACTCGAGTACTGGCTAATTCAATCTGGTGATCATTCATGTTTCACATCCCAGGATGGCTTGATATTTCGCATATTTGTTACCTTTTATAGCAACGCAAAATATGTAGAATTCAATTGTACAAATTACAATGGCAGAACAAAAGCTTAACAAAATCAAAATACACTTCTCATTCAGCCTTATCAGCCTACGCGTTCTCCTGAAAATACCAGTAAAACCCATAACCCTGGGAAGTGCTGCGCTTTGCTTTAATGCTCTTTGAAAGCTTAGTGAAAAGGCAAATGGGCCTGGTAGCAATTCCCAAAGATGGCAAATTCACATTTTAATAAATGTAGTAAAAACAAGACTCCTGCCCTGTGCCTAATGAAATCAATGGGTCTCTTGCAACTGACTCCAAGAGCAGCTAGCTTAAACCACTGGTCGTATGATACAATAAGACACATATATCTTCAATTTAAGAATACACTCGGAGCAGAAGCGAGCACCAGCTGTGCACCTTGGATAGCGGTCAATCAGCCACCTAAAGAAGATTTTGAAAGATGGTATGAAAAACCTTTTTTCACTCCTTCCTGCAACAGTCTACAACAGTGAGAGCTCTTATAATAATCGGTATGTTGTGATGGCCTTCCTCTGAATCTTGCACTTTTTTTAATTAACAATTGATAAATTAATTAGTCTGTCAGGGATTTGGCTCCTCTACATTCAAATGGAAATTTGTTCTTCATTTGTAAGTAAGGAGACCCATTTGTGAGAAAAAGATGAAGAAATCTCTATGTTATTTTTAAGATCAACAATCTTTCAATTGTTTCAGTATGGAATAAAAAAAAACAAACCCAAAACTAAAGAAATAAACTTACTTCCACAGTATGAACTATGCATATGTACACATCTGCATGTATGTACAGACACGTCATTTTTTGTTCAGACTTTTGTTTTTTCTCTGTAGTCATTCCTCATCTGACCCTTCCAGGCTAATAACTTGTGGCAGCAGTGGCTTACAGACCACTACACTTCATGACATTACAGTGTGCTACCCTCCTGTAACGCAGTTAAACCTCTGAATTTCATATTCTGTTTGCCTGGTAAGGAAAAGCAGCTAAAGCTGGGGGTTTCTGCTCAGAGACCAGTGCTCCATGGCTTCTGTAGTTTCAGATATGGCACCATTAAATAATAATAAAAATAAATAATTATTTTGTTGCACCAGCAATTGCTTTCACAGGTGCTTGCGCTGAATTTCAGTTTGTGATTTGGGCCACTTGGAATCTACTTCAGAAAACAATTTAGCTTGAATTTAACTTTAAACACATTAGGATATCCAGCTGTGATTAATAGTCGTACGTTTTGGTGTTTTCTCCTAGCAAGGCCTTGAGGCTGGATGGATCCTCTATTCAAACTGTAAGATTTCCCCAGTCAGTTCTCAGCTGGATGATTTTCTCACCCCACTGTGCTCTGCAGCACAGACCTCAGACGTGAGCGATGGCGTCAGTGTAAAACATCGTCTCACTCTGCAGCAGCGGAGCTCTGTCTACAGCAACTCAGAGAAACAAATAGGAAACAGGATTTCCCTCAACAGGCATCTGATTTTTCAGAAATGAACCATTGTAATGGGATGTGCAGCTGAGCAAAACCCATAATTTATACTAAATGCCTTGAGGGGCCAACTTCAGACTTGACAAACATGGCAAGTGGGACTTCCAGCTCCCCTCACTTAGGCACCAAGCTCCAGCTGGTTCCCTTTTTCTCTCAGTATTTACTAGAAATAACATTCTTGTTACGGTTTTGTGCAGGATGGGTTCTGGTAACTGCCAGATCAAGATACCTGACCCTGTTTGTTTGCTACGAATGCTACCAGCTTTACATGCTCTTCAGCCTCTGGGAGCCCAGGAGAGCTTGTGTGTGCCTCCTGCTGCAGCCTTGGGGAGATGCCCTTTCAGGAACTCAGCTCTTCAGATACAAAGTCTCCCTCTTCACTTGAGAGCATCCTTGAGTGAGAGCATTGCAGCATATTTTAAAAGCTTTATCTGTCTGGAAATTTTCCAGACAGTCGCTTACCTCCCGATGTCCTCCTTTTCCTCCTCTCCCCCTCCCTTCTTAAATCTTCCCAAGCAGATCTATATCATTAATATTTCAGTATCAGCTGTTCACAGGCATTGGCTACACTGCAGCGCACTTCATCAATAAGAGCCAGCAAAGGCTGCGAGGTTTGCCACACTGCCTTCATCCAGCAGAGGAGTAAGAGCAAAGACAGAGACTGGCAGAGAAACCGAGTATCCACCAAGGATAAGGCTGCATATTGCAGTCCCGGTCTTGAGCTGCTTTTTGCTGCTGTCCCTCGCTCAGATCGTCCAGGTCATACCCTAGCAAGCAACAAGAATGGATGTCTTTAAGAAAGGTTTCTCCATTGCTAAAGAAGGTGTGGTGGCTGCTGCAGAAAAGACCAAGCAGGGAGTGACGGAAGCTGCAGAAAAGACTAAAGAAGGGGTGATGTATGTAGGTAAGAGAGAACTATTTTCAATCTACATTTGAGCATGAACTGCCACATAGATTGTCTCTAAGAAAGTCTGGGGAAATTATATTGTGGCTAAAGCTTGGGAGTGAACAGCAGGAGGTCTGGATAGCATCCTCAGCTCTGTCACAGAGCGGCTGTGTAAGCCCGGGGTGAAACATCCTCCCCATGCCTCAGTGTCCCCAACTGCAAATTAGACACAAAACCAGCCACTACTTGAGGGGAGGCAGCACTAATGCAATGCTAATGAGCATATGCCCAGGTGGAAGGTTTCTGTTATTCACGGATTGTTTGCAGAGCGAGTCACTCACTCTCCAGGCAGCCCAGTACTGCTGATCTCCACCTCACCTCCACGCTGCGAGAGAGAGAGAGAGAGAGATGCGCTGATGAGGTTCTTGAGAGGACCCAGCAGCATTATTAAGTAGGGATTGCAGGATGCATCTGTTTCCCCACAAACTCACTGTTTTGTCCTGCAATCCTTCTCCTATTCACTGACCTGTTTTGTTCCGCATGCACACATTAACCTTGCTTTACAAGAGACGCCCAAATTCATTTTGCCTAAAGGATAGGATCTGGAAAACAGCACACCTGATGCCCTGCTAGAGACCTCTCTCACAGTTAATGTGCTGTTTCAGAAACCTCCCCTTCAAGGTCACCCTCGAAACCCGCTATCTCCACTATCTAGTGCATATAATTATATGGCTGGATGGTCAGATATTCCAGATACTATAAAATCTATGAAGTCTTAGGTTCCCAAGACTGATTACCTCGGTGCTGATTACTGCACCTCACACAGCTTTTTATGTTTGCTAGATGTGGGAATGAGGGGGGGTTTTTTAGTAAATTTTACATGCAGGCTCTTCCTGCTATCATGCTGCAACATCCACAGCTGTATGTAGCTATTATATTTAAAACAGTTATATTGACAATAGCTACTGATATATATTTGTAAATTACAAATGAATTACAAATTTTGTGTAGCAGATCTGGTAATGTCTTCCTCCTGAAATTTTAAACACTCAACTATTGGCATGCTGTGAATGAACGTATGTAACAGTTCACATTTCAATTTGAAGCTGACTCACAAGATAGAAGGTAAACAGCATCCCTGTAAATAATTAAACTAACCACAGTAACTGAAACACCAGCCTGTGAAACGACACATCTAGGTGTCAAATTGTGGCATCCCTACTGCTCCGGCCGCTTCCTGATTTGAGTGATGTCAGAAAGGATTATTCTGAATTTTTATACATAATTCCTCACATCTCTGTTCAGTCATGTTGTATGTCTCCATACTGTGACCTGTTTTTCATTTCTGCACAGCCATGGGGTACAGAGTCTGCTCATGAGATTCTAACCTTTTCCATAAAGTTTTCTAAAAGCCTTCTTAAAACCTAAATCTCTGAATGAGGATCAAATAAGGATCAAGGTGAAAATGAAGTGCTTTCTCCTTTTTTTTGTTTTGTTTTGTTGGGTTGTTTGGTATACCACCAATTCCTGCCCTGTCACGCACTGGATAGTGCTTTGCCTTGGGGCTGATTCAGTTCCTGTTCCATGCCAGGGGATGCTCAGCCCTTTGGGGAATATTCAGTCTTTCACAGGCAGCAAAAGTAAAGGCCAGATGCTGATTAGCTCAGAGAATTGATTTTTAAATAGAGAAGGTGGAGACCAGGTCTACCGATTAAAACTGAAGTGATTAGTATGTTGTCTGTGCCACTTTTTCTCACTCTGTGGCACATGAAGGGTTAATCAGAGACCTGAACTGTTACTTTCTTGCTCCTTCCTTTGCAGAGCCCTACCCTAGCAGCTTGGTCTGGAGTGTTATGTGACGCAACCTGAATTTTTGGATTCTAGGAGAAAATAATACTTGTATAAAACCTTGAGGGTCTTTTCAGAATGTCAGGAAAGGGCAAAGTGGGGGGGGACCCAATGCCTAGGATGGATTAAGTGGATCCATGACTTTTATTCAGGTTACTCATCACTGACTCTCCAAGGAGGATTCCAGATGTCTGGGCACAACCACCACATCTGGTGAGTCACTTGCTGCTGCCCAGAGCGGATGTCATCGGGGCTCTGCAGCCACCTCGTCTCTTCTCTCTGAGCCACGCAGGTTCAATTCCCACCACCCATGACAGAGCCGAAGGTGCCTGCCTCCTGTGCTAGTACTGCAATGCGGTTCACAGCTAGGCTGGTTAGAGATGCTGCCATCGCCAGGGGAGTCACCAGGAGCGTGGGGTGCTCCTGCCCTGCTGTGTGGCTTGCTGAACGTGTAGGGTGGAGAACAGGGTGCATGAAAAGAGAGAGAAATCCTGTAGCATGGGCCACCTTTGCACTTAGTAAAACCACAGTCTGCTCGCCAAATTGTAACAGCCTCTGGGTATACCGAAGTGGCTGTGGGTTCTTGCACAGTTAATTTGTATCCAGAAGTTGATTCAATGGGCTTTTTTATTTGGCTTAAATAGGGGGATAAGTGGTGCTGAAGTTAATTAATGAAGTTAATGCAAAGCTGGATCAGAGTTTTGAGTATAAGGTCATTAGTACTGTTAATTACTATAATTCAGGAAGCCTCAACAAAAAATGCACTTATAGTTTTCCAGAACAGCTTTCAATCATGCATGTCACAGAAAGCCCCAACGCACCAAGCTCTCCTTAAACAAAGTGACTCCAGCATCAACTCCTGCAGGACTTGCAGCACATCATGATATCCTTTTCTACTACAACTCTTTTCCCACTGCACAGCGCTCCACCACCTCAGTCGCACCCTTGTGATACCAAAGCTCTTGCAGATGACTCACAGCACTCAGAAGAGGCCGAATGCATGAACTTTTAATTCTGTGTACACAAGCTGCAGGCAAGGACTAATGAGTGAAATGAGATTGAGCATCAGGTGATTGCTTTCAGATTCAACAGATGCTGGTTGCTGGCAAGGTCAGATTTCATGCAGTGCATAATGGATGCTGAGCCTGAGTCATTGGGTGTGGTCAGGAGACTGGGTTAGGAAGATGAGGCAAGCTCTCCCCAGCGGTGGCTCTTCCCGCTGCCATTGCTTCTGTCATGAAATGGATTTGGGTATTTTTCTTTTACCTGCATCCCTCCTTTCTGGAATTATTTTGCATCAGAAAATATGGCACCCACCCCCCTCCCCCTGCAAAAGAATCGAGCCCAGATAGTCATCCTAAATCAAAAGTCTGGTAAAAAAAAGTATACAGAAGTACAGCTCTTGTCTCACTAAGTATGTTTGCTGCAAAACTGAAACCTACGCAAGGCTAGTACAGCGAATTATATACTTTGCTTATCTAACAATGGCTCTTTGGTCAAAAAACAGCAAAGAAGGGCTAAGCTTGAACATCTGTGTCTGATGTTAAAAGATCTTGTATGTCAAATTAATATTGTGGCAGTCTTTTACTCGAATGGCACTGGGAGGGAAACTGAAGCAGGATGACGTCTGAATTGAACTGTGTGCATTTGGCCCGTTCAGGAGCTCACATTCATGGCTTGAGATTTGCATCTGCTCTGCTCACTGCCGTGCTTCTGTACACGTTTGTATATCATGGGCGACATATTATTAAATCCGGTTTACAGCAGTGCACACGTATCATATGCATCATTAGGAATTGCAGTTTATAGCAGTAACAAGTATAAACTACAAAGATTTCATCTCTTCAGTTTTAACACAGTTTGGGAGGGTGGAGTGAAATGTTGAGGGCATATCGTAGCAGAACAGCTTTGTTCTGGCCCAGGCAACCATTACAACCACCAAAATAAATCAACAATTGAGAATTACATTCAATAATACATAACATGTATCAGGCAGAACAGAGCTGGGCTGGATCTGTTATCAGGGCAATGCACCTGTTTTGCTTTTCAGGCTGTTAATGAGAACGAGATGCGGTTTGTAGCTGACTTCTCCTGCCACACCCATGGATGCTCCAGTACCTCTGGAGTTAAAGATCTGCCTGGTTCTCTATTTCTATCATTTTGACAGTTGGCCGTAAAAATCCTTTTGTTGTATCAGTATGGGAAACTTGAAAAGAGCCTGTATAGGTGCAAATGATTTACAAAATACAGTAAAGTGGGACCAGTGGAACCTTTTAGCACATGTTTGTTTAACTTGCAACAGAGATAAATTTGATCCCTTATTTTTGTAATGTGAAAAAGCATCTAGTTGCTGTGGGGGCTGCTCATCTACCATATGATTTAACATACGTGCTGCAGTATACAAATAGAAGGGATGTATAGCAGATCACTTCAAGCTTGGAGGAAAACCGCTGAGATTAATTATTCCTTAAGGGCTACTTGTGTTGTAAACTGAATGCCCTTACTTCCTGTTAGCTTTTCTGCCTTGAGAACAGCGAGGTAAATTACAATGCAAGCATACATGTGGTGTACTTTTGTAATTTCAGATAAAAACATCTGCATTCTGTGTATCGCTGTGAGCAGGCACTTACAGCCTAGGCTGAGGCACCAAAATGGGAATCTAGTAAGTAGGTATGTAGTAGGAGGGTGGTTGTTCTGTAAATTCAGCCTCAAGTTTCTCCAGAGTCTTTATTAGAGGTATAGAATGAAGCTTTAAATGACCACTGCAGCCAAGTAACCTGCTGAAAGGCAGGGGAGAGTCATGTGTGGGACTCCATGACTTGAAAGACTGAAGTAGGTGAGATTTCACCAGGTCACTTAATAAACATTCATTTTTACAATTAGCGTAACATTGATTTACCTCCACTCAACTGTTCTTTTCATTCTGGAAATATTTCAGGGACAATTTTTCCTACTTAAGTATGCTGTAATCAAGATTTTTCAGGTCTAGGCATCTCCAGACGATTTGTAGTTGAAGTTATCCCACTCCCAACACAAAGGTACTCCTTGACTTCACTGGGGAAGGAAGCTGGTCCTATCTACCAGCTCTACAAAAGGCTTGTGTCTTAGCAGGAGGTGCTGGCAGCACTGTGGCTCCCCACCACACCTGTAAGAACAGAAAGCCATCCATGTCCAGAAACCAGAGGGTTCTTTGCCAGGTAGCACTGATGGTCTGTGTGTTTCCTTTCACAGGTACCAAAACCAAGGAAGGAGTAGTGCAAAGTGTGACCTCAGGTAAGAGCGCAGCCCTGAGAGGGATGTGGAAATCTGTGATGTGTTGCTGGACCTTGATAAGGCCATCGTTCCTGCCAGATGGCAGGTCTCTGGGGGACACCGCTGACCTTCCATTTGATGAATGGAGGATGCTTGCCAGGAGCGATGGTTCAGGGTCTGGTATTTGCAGTGCACGTGGATGGGAGAAAATATTTAATCAGTAGAGCAGGTCAAAAAAATCTAACAAATGTCACTTGGCAGACTCGGATGATTCATGGCAATTTAGACATTTCACAATGCCAAGAGCGCTGCCCAGCATGCAGAGGGGATTTGCTTGCATCAGTTCCTGTCGGGCCAAAACTGTGGTCTTTGGGAGACTCCTGTCAGGCAGTCACAGAGTCAGGGACCGTAAGGGATCTTTCTAGGTATCCCAAGCTCCAAGGCTGGGCAGCCTTCTGAACTGCCTCGAAGAGAGATGAATGGATCCTTTCCCTGGAGAATTTAATGACTAAATTACTAATTTTTTTTTTTTTTTGCTACCCAGGTGTATTAAATCAAACAGAAGGTGCCCAGAGAGAGATCATACACAGCCTGCAATGCAAAATACCTAATTTGCACAATTGTCTCTTAGTATCTTACAGTGAATTTTTCATTCTTCAGTTGCCCACAATGACTGACACGCTACAGTGCTGCTCTCTGAGCAGCATTTTGAGTCAGCCGAAACCCTGTCTGTACATGTGCATGATCTAAATTCAGACATGATCTCATAAAAAATCCAAATAAGGACTGTACCAGGGCTAATTTCTTCTCTTACCTTGATGCAATCATTTTATTGTCCCAGTGAATTTGGCAGCCTTTTGGCAGTGCCTAGCTCATTGACTTTCTGCTTTTGTTGAAATCCCAGTTGCTGAGAAGACCAAAGAGCAGGCCAATGTGGTGGGAGAAGCTGTAGTAGCCAGCGTGAACACAGTGGCAAACAAGACTGTAGAAGGAGCAGAGACCATCGTGGCCACTACAGGAGTTGTAAAAAAGGTATGTTTGTTTCTTTGGTGATGTGCAGGACAGAAGAGCTGTCTTTGGCTAACACTTAAAATACCTGCAAACATTTACAGTTGACGGTTTTACGAATTCCATGAGAGGTTTTCAGCAATATCTTCTGTTATATAATGCTTAATATTATTATATAATGCTTAATATGTAACTACAGAATCGTTTAGTTTGCAAGGGACCTCTTGGGATCATCTAGTCCAACCCCCTTAGGGTCAATGAGAGCAGCTTGCCCAGGACCATGTCCAGTTGGGTTTTGAGTATCTCCATGGATAGAGACTGAACAATATCCCTGGGCAACCTGTGTCAGCATTTGACCACCCTCACAGGAAAAAAAGAAGTGTTTTCTTGTATTCAGACGGACACATTGTCATGGTTTAACCCCAGCTGGCAACTAAACACCACACAGCTGCTTGCTGACTCCCCCCGGTGGGATGGGGGAGAGAATCAGAAGGGTAAAAGTGAGAAAACTCATGGGTTGAGATAAAGACAGTTTAATAGGTAAAGCAAAAGCCATGTGCGCAAGCGAAGCAAAACAAGGAATTCATTCGCTACTTCCCATCAGCAGGCAGGTGTTCAGCCATCTCCAGGAAAGCAGGGCTCCATCACATGTAACGGTTACTTGGGAAGACAAACGCCATCACTCCAAACATCCCCCCCTTCATCATTCTTCCCCCAGATTTATATGCTGAGCATGACATCATATGGTATGGGATATCCCTTTGGTCAGTTGGGGTCAGCTGTCCTGGCTGTGTCCCCTCCCAGCTTCTTGTGCACCCCCAGCCTCCTCACTGGTGGGGTGGGATGAGAAGCAAAGGTCTTGACTCTGTGTAAGCACTGCTCAGCAATAACTAACTAAAACATCAACACAAATCCAAACCATAACCCCACATTAGCTACAACGAAAAAAATTAACTCTATCCCAGCCAAGACCAGCACACACATTAATTGATTTGTGCCCATTGCATCTTGTCCTGTCAGTGGGCACTGCTGGCAAGAGTCCGGCTCCACAGTTTCTCATGAGTGTAGAAAAGCATTTTTTCCAGGGACTTGAGTAGAAATACGGCCAGGCTGCAGTGAGCATCTGGCCGGAGTCAGAGCTCTGGAGTGTGCTGGGTGTGAAGGAGCGGGAGCTCAGCGCCTGGCCTCGCAGCAGCGCCCAGCCTTGGCCCCAGCAGCTCCGCAGGCAGCAGAGGGCAGCAGCAATTCAGGCAAAACCCGGTCCCGGCAGAGAGCCTGACCCTCCTGCTCTGCTTCGTGCTGGTTTTGGCAACAGCCAAGCGCTTGTTGATAAAGGCCGCGTGACCCAAATTGTGCACGGATTAAGCCAGATTCAGACAAGGCGTCTTCTGTCCTCCAGCCTAATTTGACAAACTGGGTTGCTTCAAGTGAGGGGATTAAGGGCCATGTGAAGGAGCAGAACAGCTCCCTGTGAAGGCCAAGTTGATCATTAGAGAAGATGCTTTCACCGAGTGGTAACAAACAACAACCATTTGTACAGTACATGAGGCTAATACTTGGCAGCTCTTTGGTAAGCCCTGCTGCGTTTCCCCTCTTTAGAGAGCTGTGGTCGATAGCATTGATAGCGACATGAGCTAGATGAGTCACAACAAACCCAAACCCGGAATCAAAGCAAGGCTGGCCAAAATTGTTTTAATTGTTCAGACAGTTGGCTGATGAATTTCCTGACCTGCACGTAAACACATTGTGATGTGAAACAAAACTTCTACACACGTATAAATCCTGAGAGAATAGCCTAACAAAAGAGGAGAACAGCAGCTACGAGTGACGCAAAATGTCCTCCTGAAAGCATGTGAAAAGGGCAGATACAGAAGTTCTGCTAAGCCCTTGGGATAAGGTTAATCTCTATTCCCACAGGGAACGGCAGTTAGGCTGCAGGAGTGCTAACAGTGATTCCTAATTCTGTGGGGCCAGACTACCCCCTCCTACCTTTTGACTGAGTGGGCACGGGGTAGTTGACCCAGGAGAGTTAGGAATTTGCTGATGGTAGGAATCTGTCCTGCAGATACTGAACTGTCTCCCCTTCTGACAAGGACTGAGCAGCAGCAATTCTCTTCCCCTTTCGTCCTAAGTGAGAGCCTTCCCTCAAAGACTGATGAGCTACAACTTCCAGGTGGTAATTTCACAGCTCAAACCTGTTGACGTTATCTGTTTCCATCCTTGTGCAAATAGTCCCTTAGAAAATCAGCGATTCCTTCACCCTAGTAATGGTTCTGGGTTATGCAGACTGCAGGCAATATAGAAAAGCTGTGAGTTTTCCAGAGGGTTAAAGCATTAAGCATCTGAACTGTCATTCTGGCATCTTCTGTCGATGTCTACCTGCTTAGAGTTAAAATGGGGACTGATCAAGAAATAAAAAAGCGGGATGTGTCCCATGCCAAAGGGCAGACTAAATGAGGGAGCCAGGCAACTGCTTTGGATACAATATCACGATGTCATGCCAAATAGCAGAGGTGGGCAACAGAATGAGAACAGGACAAAAGCAAGGCAAAAGAAGTCACAGAAGAAATTAATTCAGAAAAATGTTTGTTTCTGTGAGAGAGGGGTTATCTACTCTAGCATTTTACTTCAGCTTAAATTAGGAGTGCAAATCTTCTAGTCATCCTCACTCACCATACTTCAGTTGCATGCACTAGATACCTTTTGGATAGCAAAGACACAGAAGATGGATCTCCGAGTGCATCCCAACTGCTACTGGATAATGGCCATGGGGCCAGAGCTGCTCTGGAGGGAGGGCCCTGAAAGGAGTCAAGGGGTTGTGCTGGGCTCTCGACACCAGCTGTTTTCTCTTTAGATCTGCTCCTATTGTGCTACACAATTTGCTAATGGAAATAGAGCCAGAGGCTGCCAAGAGCAGCGCTGGGCACTGTAATGCATTTGAGAGACCCACTGGAGGTACACTAAGAGTGATAAGGTATAGCAGTTAGATGTTTAAAAAGTAAATACCTACTGTTAAAATCTTGCAATCCTGAAATTATACACAAGCGTCCCAGCCCCTGAAGTTTGAGACAGCTGTTGCATCCAGTCATGAGACTTGCTCATGCTCCAACCCGGCCTCCTCCTTTTTAATTGCAAAGAACAGTTGCTAATGTCTTATATCTGTTTTCAACTATCTATCTCCAGTATTGTTCCCTGCTGACTTTATAGAGGGGGTGTTCAAAGCACTGGGGATCTTCGTAAATGCATGGTAAGCACTGAGCAGTGCTACAGGATGACTCGAATCTGGGGAGTCGAGTGGCCTAGGAGGCATGTCCCCAGCTCAGCGTTCCCAGTATTAATATCAATTACGGAGAGCTTGTTGACATTTAATCTGTGCACTTGACAGCTGGGATCAGCCCAGGCACATACTAGCAAGGAGTGGAGAACTCTAAGGATTCTGGATTAAGTTTTGCTCGGGGCGGCAGCTGTGGGGTGGTTGAGCTCTGCGGGTGTATCAGATGGCAACTTTGGCCACGGGGAAGAATCCAGCCCTTCGCGGAACATGGCAGGCACTGAAATGTGGACACGCATTGGGCAGTTGGCAGCCCACTGCTTCTTGCTGTCCTCAGTGGGCGCACTCGGAGCCAGGCAGAAAGAAATGGGGCTGAAGTAACTCTACGCCTACGGAAGGGTGCCAAGCACCAGACGAGAGCAACCTCGAGTAGCGTTGGCATCGCCTAGTAGGGCTTTGGCATGGGCCTGGTCATTGCTAGCTGAGTACAAGAAAGTATTGACTGATTTGGAGGAGATTTTAAGTATTAAGTAAAAAATATGTAAGTTAAAAGACTATAAACCTTCCACAATTTTTCTGATGTGCAAAGGAATGAGACCCATCAGTAATGTGTTTTGTCTGTGGCTCTGTACCCATCCCAGTCCCTGGGGTGGACATTAAGGGATTTCAGTGAAATAACCACCCACTAAATATCCCTGTCTTAGAAGAGGATTAATTCTTCATCTGCATGACACAGCACAAAGTTTGCTGCATTGCAGACACCACGTGGTTGGGAACAAGCGCATGTACGTACACACACACACTCACAAAATGTCCCTTGGGGACTGAAGGAATTTCCCCAGTAGCTGATGCTTCCCCATGCCCTCCACCTAGAGCTTCCCTTTAGATCTATTTGCCCTGTCAGTTTTTATATGGTTTAGTTGTCAGTTCACGGCTCTGTCATTTTGAATTGGGTTTGATCTTTTTGTTATTTCACTCCATTAATTATTTGAGCAGTTGTCAGTTACGTGCAACCGCTGGATGCATTTGCTGGATCAAATCATTTCTCTCTGCGCTTGATCTAGCACACATGTACCATACCCGTACCGCAGTTTATCGCTTTCATAACCACTGCACATTTTGAATACAAACGGTTGATGTTCATGGCCTTAATTGTGTTCACTTAAACCCTGTGATGCCACCGACGCTAAGACAGTCACACCAAAGGAATCAGAAGCAGAAGCTGATGAGTGATCTCCCTGTTGAAGTTAGTTTGGGCAGGGCGGGTGCCACTTAGGAGAGAGCAACCAAGGGCATCTTGAGAGGCCACTGAAGGCAGAGCTGCTAAGCAGGAGGAGCAGGGAAATCAACAGCTGAACTACCTTACAATTAAGTAGAATAAATAGTTGAAACTCTTCCCCTTTGTATTCAAGCTTCATTCTTTGTATTCAAGCTTCACTGTACTTCACTGATGCAGCGATGCATCCTGGTGGTATTCTTCAGCATCCCAAGGAGCAGGGGAGACTGCAAAAGCAGCATGGCGTGGGGTACTCTGTCTACAGGCGCCTTTGCTATGCTTCCCTCTCAGTCTCATTAGTGCATCCAGGCATCCATTTTTCACATCCAGAATAGCTGAGTTAGTGGCACTGGTGAAGCCTTGAAGTCTACAGGACTGTGTGTGTGCTTCATGGCTAGGGACTGTGGCCCAGTAATCCTGTACAATAATAATATAAACATTATTAAATATGTATTATTTGTATAAGCAGCCCCAGGAAACCCTAAGAAAGTCTGGCTGTGAGCTGGATGAAAACAAAGCCACCCCAAGAGTCCACCTGGATTTGTAGGGTAAGACAGGAATCCTGCGCACCCGTCTGTCTGTCCTGTCAGTGGGTCCACTCACTTTAATCACGGGTTGACCTCTTAGTCAGAGCTGTCAGCATCACTCTGAGCATATTCAGCCCAAAACCCATCCAGGACAGCCCGTCCATAGGACCTGTCAGGTTGCCTGAGGACTTACAAGGGAGTGGTTTGAGGATACTGCCAAGTAGCATTGCTTTTGCTCCAACATCCAAGGTCAAGAGCATTACAGGAGGCTGAACCTTTCTCTGCCTTATGCAATTGATGTCCCATTGCAGGCTGTTAAATTTGTAGCAGATTACATTGCCAGTGAACCTCTCTGGTTTTACAGCCTTAAAATAATAGTAATAAAAAAAGAAATCTTGCTTGCCACTGAATTTGTTGGGGTTTTGATGAGTGATGTTCTAGTATCCAACATTTAGACTCTGCATGCTTTCTCTGTTAGATAAGGAAGATAATCCCAATAAGGTTGTTTATCTCAGAATTTTTGGGGATGATGAAAAAAACCCACTGGCCTGTAACATAATATGGATAAAAATATAAATTCCATTTCATGTATGGACTCAGCTAGCAGAACATGCAACACAGTCGTTGAGCTGAACAAGGGAATTTCATAGAACCTGTGAAACTGAGAAATCTGAAGAATCAAATTGTAATTATTTTTTTTTTCAAAATCTGTGGACTTTTAAAATCTGTTTTAAAAAACATATTAAAATATCTGAACCCCGAAGCCTATAGTACGCTCTCTTTAAGACCTCTTAACATTGCACAGGATTATTTTTATAAATGGCAGGTCCTAATTTGTTGAGTTTTTCATTAGTGATATCTGAATATGTAGCTATGTTTCATAACCTTACTGAAATATTGTATTATATGTATGTAAATCGTCTATAATATATATATTTTCTATACACAAATATATTTTTATATATATAAAAATATTTTAAAACTTGTGTAATATTCCTGTAATGAATTCTAAGGTCTTGTGTTTCACTTAACTATTGTGTTAAACTACTTCATTTTTCTCTCTTCTCTAATCAAAAAGATTCACACCCCCCCCCAAAAAATAGAAAAAAACAACCCAGAAGAAACTAAATCAGTTTTTTTTAATTTTAAATACTTTTTCTAAGACAATACATAATTTCTGAGGGGAGGAAAAATCTGCTTGCCGTTTAAGAGCAGGAGGCGCGTTACTAATTACTTCATGGTTGCAACATGCCTTTCCCTTAAAACATTTTATCCCTTTTAATGAGGAGATGAACACTGAAAGTAATGGCAAAGTTCCTGCTGTCCTCCAGAGAAGCTGGATTTTCACCCTTGCTTTCTTGCCCAGCGTCACGCTGTGAGTCAGTGTCATAGCTGGGGTTGGTACCCAGGCATTTCTGGCTCTTAATCCAAAGTGAAGACCCTTACATCACATGGTCCTCCTCTGTATATCATTTTCCTGACTAGTCACCGAAATCCCCAGCCAGCTAACGCCCAGCTAAAGAATGCAGCCCTTCCTCATCTCATGCTCGCTATTCTGGGCAGGGTGGGAAGCGTGTGAGAAAAACGCTGTGAGGCGACGTCCCTAACATGGCCTGACACCTCTTCATCCTGCAATTGTGCTGGTTCCTCCACCAGAGTTTAGAAACACTCTCCAGAAACATGGTTGCTTCCCTTTCTAAAAATAGGTGGATGAGTCACTTTTATCATTCTGGAGCAGAGTCTTGGCAGAGAGCATGTTTTAAGGGATATAATAAGCAGCACAATAGCTGAACAGGGATTCTTCAGCCCATCCATCATGCTCGGATGCAATGTCCTGAGGAAGGGATCCCCTTTTCCATGAGTGTTTCCACATCTACCAGAGCTGAGCTCCCTGCCCACAAGAAGAGTAGGTGGTCATGCCCTGTAGAAAGATGGGGTGCACTGCACTCGTCCTTGTGTTCCTATGAGCTGTCCCCCAGTTTTCCCAATGGAACTCAGTGCCTTAGGCCGTCACCTTTGATTCACCTTCACGATTTCACACAGCAGCTGGTAACCCCACCTGCAAAAAAACCTACGAAGCGCCTGCTGTTGCAGCTATTGTTATTGGCTTGCATTGCAGGTTTCTTTTCTTTCCACCTAACAGTCTAAAAAACTGCTTGTAAAGCTTCAATATACAATTTGAGGCTACTTACCTGCTTTGACCTAATGTGTGCTGTTGAGTTATAAGGTGTAGTCCTTTTTATATGGCCCTATAGCATGTAAAGTGTTTTAAAGCCACAGGCTGGATCCTGAGGCCGGATCGGCCTCCATAAATTCAGAGCAGTGAGTTCTGTTTGCTGACAACAGGAAAGCTCACTCGTTTCAGAAAGGCTATGGCTAAGTGGCTCCATCAGAGCAGTGCCCTGTCCCCAGCAGCCTCAGGTCCCTGCTGTGCCGGGAACTGGAGACCAGAAACTGGTCTCTGTGATGTGCATAACTTGATGTCATCAGGTTACCTGGGCTTACTTAACACAGAACAGGCTGATGCTAGCAAGAATCATTTCAGCCAACAACGCAATGCAAATTAAGGGCATGTTTGTTGGGGCGGGGGAATCACACTGTGCTTTTCATATGGAGGTGCCCCCAGTGCATGGCGCTCTCTCTAAACAAACTAATTGACTCTCGGCAGGGAGGTGAAGGGAATGCCTGGAGCTGCCACAGACATCAGTACTGGGCTGTGGCTAATATTTTGGCCATTTTCTTTCTTTGGTGGATTGATCTCTTATGGTAGCTTACGTGGAGAGCAGGAAGCCTATGGCAGGACAACCAGGTTGTGGTGCTTCCATCTCCAGGCTCCCCTTCCTGCTAAAAATGGATCTGAAGTCCAATTTCCAGCTTAAATTTTCATGGGATCTACCTTATATCTATATAACTCTGTGAAATATGTCTATTTTTTCCTTTTTATTTCACATCAACCTCTTCTTCCCTAATTCAGTCCCAAAAGCAGCAAGGCTGTTCTCCTACTGATGAGAACAGTTGTGACTGGACAGGAAAATAAGGACATGCATGAAAATGAAGAGTGGAGTCCCCCAAAACACATGGAGCATAAAGTTCTGTTTACAGTAGGTTTGATGGGGACATTTGATTTGCACTGCATCAACAGTGGCACTAGGGAAAGTGGTGGCCTTGTGTTTCCAAAATATTGAAATTCAAATGATATCTCTCCCTTCTGCGCAAGATTGACTTTCCCTTTACGTAATATGTGTGTCTCAGGCTCCTTCTATGGTGGCCCTGACTTCATGTGGGAAGAGAGAGTAAAAATTCAGGGATACTGCTGGGCATGTGCATTCAAAGGGAATAGAGAAGCTTTGTAATTTTAGGAGAGTTGCCTAGTGATTTGGGCCTGGACTATAGAGGTCCTGCTATTTCTGCTTCCCCTAGCTCTTGCTGACGGATTCCACAAAGGTGTATTTCTGCTTTCTGTCCATCCCCTGGGCACACCCACTATGATCAGGATTTTTGTCTTCTCTTTCCATATGGCAAAATCATGGTTAAAGTAATTGCCTGGTACTATAATCTTTTCTCCTCTTGTTTGAATAGGAAGGTAGCTGAAAGATGTGAGGAAGTAGCTAAAAGAGCCCAAAGTGCTTGTGAAAATGCTTGGACTTCAAACACAAAGGAAAGCTTATCCTTTGATAATTAAATTTTATCTGAGGCATGACATTAATGCCACCACAATATTGCTATATCTGAAATTAGTATCAGTCTATGCAATGAGTGCTTAGGGTAAGTAAGATAATGTAGGGAAAGGCTAGGCATAATCTGTTTTACTCCAGGTAAATTTACTTGTTGCTCCCAAATTTCTCCACACCGAAGGAGTCAAAACTCTGTTTGGTCTCAGTAACAGGAAAGAAATCTTCAGAAACAGAACTGATTTTCTGTATGAAAAAGACCCTAAACGAGGTTGTAAGAAATTGAATTGCTTTTTCATAGACATCTGCTCTAACAAGCTGCACAAAAAATGGATTTTGAGCAATATTTGCCATCTATTAAACCTGGTATTTTATTCATGTGTGTAATGCTCAAACCCATTTCGCGCAGTCTGCTCAAATAGTCTGAGATTAGGGTGATGACTCCGCATGTGCTGTTAAGGACAAACATCTCGCTTGTGACTTGGCAGGAGGACCTGGCTGCGCCGCAGCCACCCGAGCAGCCGGGGGCGGCGGGAGAGGGGGCCCCAGCAGCAAGCACAGGCGGCGGCGGAGAGGTAAGGTGATGCCACAGCCATGACTTTCCTGCATCCCAGGCTCTTGAGACCGCGCGTGGGCTTTTTCTGGGTTACTGGTTTTCCCCAGGACCATTTCCCCTTTGCTTCCTGTGATCATAGATCTGCTGCACGTGGAGCCCAGCAGTATTCCCATTATTCAGGAGTTATTTGACAAAACCTGAGCTCATGGCTTCTCACTCTTGCCACTTCCTTTTTCGGGACCAAGAATTTGCCATGAGTGACAGATCGGACAGACTAAACTGCTGCTTGATTTTGGCATGTAAATGTGCATATAATAGTTAATGTTATCCTACGGTTTTATCATCACATGGAATAGCTTTTCCCTGGTTGCAGCCATGCTTTAGAAGAGCTTTAGCTAACAAGTTAGACTTTTCTACAGATTTTTAGATAACAAGCTAGATTTTTGTATAGATATTTCTATATTTAAATTAGTTCTTTTATTTTTTGATCTATTCTACCTGCAACGTCCTTTTGAAGCCCTGGATCAGATGTCCATCTCTGGGAGGACGACCTCTTATTGCCCAACATGGGATTTCCTTCACAATTTCAGTGCTGAGGCCTTTGGCTGCCCACTCCGCAAGCCCCGCAGTACCGCGTGCACCCATACTCCCCAGTTTTCAGCGTCTCTGAAGCTCCGACTGTTTTCACTGTGCCCTGAAGCTCCCAAAAGTCTCAGCTTGCACCTACCAGCCTCTGCCAGCCGTCGCCCCCCCGGTGCTGGTGCTAGCACTTGCGCGTCCCAAAAATGAACCCTGCTAATCCGACTGACTTCATGGCTGCACAAGTGCTAATGTCAGGCTGTGTGTCGGGGCGGGAGGCAGACCCGGCAGCAGAAAGCAGGACAGTCCTGCCGGTGGCAGCCCGGCCCCGCGTTAGCTCAACTTCCACCACATGCAAAATTACACCCTCGTTTTCCCCGGAGGTCTGAGTTACAGTGGGAGTGTGGCTGGTTCCCAGAAGGAAGGATAATTCATTTATTTTCTGCACCACATACAGTCATTGTTATGAAGTTGTTTATGGGTTTTTATGCGGTCACTACCAGGACTGATTTTTCTCCTAATTTTATTTATATGTGTTTTCCACTGGAAATATTTAACTGTTTTCCTGTCTGTCTTCTCTCACAGGGTGAAAATGAAGGCAATTAATCAAATTAGAGACTTCTAGCTCAAAAGAAAGCATTCCAAGAGCATACATGGAAATATTAGCTGACACTACAACAGGAAAATCCCGCTCTCCACAGACTAACTACATTCAGCTCTGTAGTCTTTCACCTCCCTCATAAACCAGTCGTACAATATATGTAAGCCAGGCTCCTCTGATAGTAAGTAAAGTGCAGCCACGTACCAGGGTGTGTGTCCCTCCCCACCTCCCTCGTGGCTTCCCGACCCGCTCGCTTTGCGTGTTTTGGTTGGACTCACTGATCCGTGTCTCGCGTCCATCTGCACTGGCACTTGGGATCTCTAGGTATCGTGGAAATATTTTTTTTTTTAACTAATAAAAAAAGTGTTTGAAGAAGTTTTTTGTTTTGCTAGTTTTACTTGCACGTTTTAGATGTTGATCCTTCCAAAGGGATGAACTCTTCCTGTAAAAAAGTGTGGTATTAAAGTACAAGGATCTTAGGACTGTAAGTGTCTTAGATCATAATGTGAAAGAAAGGGAATAATGAAAAATTGTATTTCAGAAGTCAATAGCATAGTTAGGCCAGCTTTCTCTCTCTCAGGGCTGAAAAACAGAGATTTCACTTTTTAAATATCCTCCCCCCCCATCTTTAAGAGGAGGGGGGGGGATTGGAAAAAAGAAGGCTTTATAAAGGAACATGAAAGTCACATTGAACTCGGTTAGCATTTGTCCTTTTCTATTTATTCTGCTTACACCAGAGCTTGACAACTCTATCGTGTTGTCTTCTGGGTATAATGAATGGCTAGAAGGTAATTAAAGAAATGTGATGGGCACTGACATGTTAGATCAAAACTGCATTACTGCTGGCAGGGGCAGGCAGAATTCCTGTGAAATGTGTGAGTCCAACAACCAGCGCCAAAGGAGAACTGCTGGTGCAACGCGAACACCGGGGCTGGTACCGGTTACAGGAGCCAGTCCGTCTGCAGGGAAGCTGCTGAGCGAGAGCAGCAGAGACCTTCCGCATTCACAAACGTAGAGAACAGCAAAATGTTGCTACGAGCTCATTGCTGTAAATAATGAAGAATGAGTTTAAAGCACGTCAGTAAGTATGGATCTAAAAATGGGGTCTTTTATTCACTTACAGGCAGAGCACCCATGAATCCACAAGAAGCCAGTATAAACTGTGGAGATTTAAGCCGCTTCAAAATCATACCATTAATCTTCATTAAGCTGCATAATGATGACTATGGAAGGTATTACAGGAGAGACTTGCTGTAGCGTGGAAGGATCTAGCAAGTGTGATAGCAGCCTCTCTCACACATTAACAATACACGCAAAGCCTTGCCTTGCAGAGACCGCAGGATTTCCCTCCAGAGTGGATGTTTGATCTCGACAAGGAAAGGGAACAAAAGAGCCCTAGCAGAGATAACAAGGCCCCTCAAAGGAAGTTATATCCAATATGTGCATACTCTTCTCTGATGTCCTGCAAAACATCTGCAGAATTTGCCAATTAAACAGAATAACTAAAATTGAGGCCAAGGTAAGAGGGCATAAAGGGCTGTGATACTCCTGCCCAGCAGCAGGAGGCTGGAGCCTATTCTTAGTGCTCGCCAGAGAGAGACAGGGAAAAACCCCTCTGTTCCAAAGCTTAGCTTTATGGGGATACAAAAAGAATGTTCTGGCAGCCAGAGGGAAAGAGATGTTGAGTGCCTCTGGTAGCTACAGCGCGTGTGGGAGGCAGGGGCAGGTATCAGCTGGGACAGGCTGTAACTCAAAGTGAGGAGCGAGCCGCTCCCCGAATGCTTGTCTCTCACGTAGGCTTCACCCCCCAGTTCAAAAGGACATAAACCAGGAGAGAAGTACAATTGCTGAGCTAAGAGTGCAGGCACACTACTCTGCAGTAGAGCTATGCAGCTGCCTAGGAGAAAGGCTTGCAGCACTCCACATTGATATGCTGTGCTACAGCATCTTCTTCCCTGTGGGAAGGAAGGGATTTTACCGGTATTTACACACCTATATCTGGAACTGTGAGCCTAAAAACACTGCTCGACTATTGCCTAACATATGGGCACTGAAATTGTCTGAATGTTTCCTAAAGATCCACCTCTGTGCTTGCCTGCTTCTCACGTCACTGAGCACCGTTTTGTGCCTGGGCTGGATGGGGATTCAACACTTCCCTGCCATAGCCCCTGCCTAGGTCTGGTCTAAGTCCCATTGCAGTCAGAGCTCGGAGGAGCGCTTATGCATCTTGCACAAGGCGATCACAAGCCTTAAAGGCAGAGATCAGGACATGTGGTTTCCTCCCATGTGAGCATAGTGCATCAGCGAGCAGGAACAGGGTAGTGTTGTAGTGCTGAGACTTTTTCCCATACTGAAGCGTAGCCTATTTTAACTGTTTCATAAATGCCTTGCAACCCTACCAAATCACAAGAAGATACTCCGTACTGTTAATAAGCGTATCAGAAAAAAATCAGATTAAAACTCAGCTTTCTAAACGTCAGATAAAACCCTGCCTGCACAACCTTGCACAGGTCTGTTAGCAGCGCAAAGGCTCTCTGTCAAGCTTTGGCACTGCTTTTTTGAGTGGATTCCAGCATGGGAAGGAAGCAAGCTTGGTAGCTCTGCTTCTCCACCTTTCCTCTCCCGCTGAGCCCCAGGTGGGGTGGGCAGCACGGCTATGTGCCAGAAGGGTAGAGCCACGGTGCTTCTTCCTCTCAGTGTGCCTAGAAAAATATACAAAGCTCTCCTGTAGGCCTTACCCTTGGCTTACATCCCAGCTCACATCCTTGGCTTTCCTAGCCACTCCTGGGATAGGACTGGTTATTTCTTTCCCTAGCCCTGTGCCAGATCTGAAGGTGGTGGTCAAGCCTTTCTCATCTTTTTATCCCCTTACAATTTAAAGACCAGACAATTTTTTTCTTTTCTAATACTCAAGCTGCAGGATATCATGAGACTCCACAAAAATACCAATATTTAGGCACAATTTTAGTCTTCAGTGCTCCAGAAGATGGCAGAAACTAGATGCTTCACTTAGATGTTGCCTGAAGATTCAGAAACCAGAAGGTAAAGAAATCCATATATACTGACCTTATTTTGATCTCATGCTTTGAAGCAGAGCTGGCTGATGATTTCTGGAGAATGTTGCCACCCATGCAAATGAAGAGTCAGTTAGACGTACTTTTCTCCCGGAAATATATTTCTCTATTTGAACTGAAGGGCTCGTTGAGCTTAATTAGAACAGCTTTAGTTCAATCCTTTAAATGACTTACCTATGACTTATGATAATTATATCTTGTTATCAGCAAACAATTCTATTTCTTAATGTAAACATCACACTAATATCAGGCTCTTTTAGCAGCTGCGGATGTTGAACACTGCACACTTCATTAACTTCAGGAATGGTCTGTGTAAAACTTTTCAGCCCTGACACATCATTGCATTTACCTTGCTGATGGAAACCATAAAACTCAACCCTGGTAAAATTATAATTGAACAAAAACCAAATAAATTTCAACACTTTCAATTTAATTAACATTGTTTGCCCATTTTCATGTGTAAAACTTGAGCTCTAGCTCTGATCAATTACTTCTCACCTTCATCAGGTAATAAAAACAGAAGGGTTCATGTTACTGATATGTGAGAGGGTGCTCAAAGATGCCATAGAAGAGGAGGGAAAGGAAAGGAAACCAGAACAAATTCTAATTTCCCTGCAGTGCCTCAGACTTAACTCACAGCTATTAGGGCTGCATGTTTGGAGTTGCCAACTAACTCCAGGGCCGTGGGTCATGGAGCAATCCTAGCACTTAAGGAATCAGTTTGGGGGGTTTTTCCCCCCCCAAACACAACTAACTGCTCGTCACAGGCAACAGACTGAAAGGTGCAGAAGGTGGAGAAAAAGCCCAAGGAATCGGGTGTGGGAGAAGGGTGTCAGTGAGACAAGCTACCCGCTGGAGGTGAGCAGACAGTGCTGCTGGGGGTGGTGGCACTTTTTCACATCTCGGTTCTGGCCAAGCAATGTCAGCAAAGTGCCCCGGCGTTACCAGATGGAGTAACTTTTGGAATAACCGGAAATTTCAGGGGCACCTCAGCAGGTGGCTCTGCCTGCACACCGTGGTACCTACCCCCGCTGGGGTTAACCAGGATTTCTGTCTGCAGTCTCAGCAGATACCAAGAGCTGAATGGAGCGCAAATCCAAACTAACTTTCCACCAGTTTGATTTGACCTTAGGACACACCAAATGATGCAAAGGCCTGGAAACCCATTTGGAAAGAAGCAATGCATGGGAGAAACAGGAGCAGAAATTGTAGATGTACTTAGAGGCTGGAGCTTTGGGTAAATGCTGTGGAGATGTCAGGAGACAAAGAGCACACAGGCTATAGTATTTTGGCATTTAGCTTTCAAAACACTTTATAATCTCCTGCCCCACCCCTGTCTTTTCTTGTCATGAGACAACATGGTTGAGAACTGACAATGGTGAAATGAACAGTCCCACAATACTTGCCAGCCAGGTCCATCAAGTGATGGTTAGATCTTCTCTGACAGTGGAGGGAGACTGTCGAAAAGCATACAAAAGAGTCAAAGCAAAGACTGGGGTTCATGAGGAGAAACAGTTCTTGAAGCAGCTCATTTTTTCACCCAGATGTTCAGGATAGTGGAGACAGCATTTCAGAAGACCACACATTTGAAAGCTGACTTTCTTGAAAACATAGCCATTCATTTCCCAGGGCAGCCACGCGTGCGTTGAACTCCCGCTGAAGTTACAGGAAAGGCTGGTGGCCAGGTGGGACATCCAGCTCATCATGAGCTCAAACACTTCCCATGACACTTGTAAGAGACCCATGGAAGCCCATCATGAATACCTAGTGTCAGGAGATATACACAGTGAAATGTAAGTCAGATGACCTATAGCTTGGACCAGGACAGGAACGAATTTAAAGCCATATGGTTAGTTCGCTTAGTTCATTGATCTATAATTAGAAATAAGTTACCATTTTACTTTTACTTAAATGGTCTGTTTCAGGAAAAGCTTTCAACAGTTTCTCTTGTGATATTATTCTCTCCAGAGGGCAAGAGAAGGTTAAATTCTTTTGAGAAATAGCTTTTTACAAAATCCAGGAATAGATCCGATCTACATTAGTAGTTTCAATATTCATAACAGAATAAATGAAAACTCAGGGATAAATTGCTGTAAATTTCAGAGCAGGTGGAATTCAAATCCTCGTTTTTGCGCAGGTCAATCATCCTTTTTATATCTGAATGCTCTAATCTGTATCTAACATCAGTTCAAAATGCTTCATGTTAGCTTTAAAAAAGTAATGTTAACTCACAAAGTGGATAAAGATGATGCAATACATTCCATTAATTTTCTGATGTGGTTTTGTAACTCTGCGAGCCACCTGATGCACAGACCATTTGTCCCGTCATATGGGATAAATACATACCATACCAAAGGTCCCTTTTCCTTCTGCTGTGGGCTGCATTATAATGATCACACCATGTCAGCTTTTACCAAACTGTAATTTGCTTTCTTTGCCTTTTTTTTGCTTGGAATCAGGATAATGGTCTTAATGATAAGGATAAGATTACATTAGATGAGGAGTCATGCTGTCATGCTATGCTGACAGTGGTGTAGGTTTTACTCACAAATTCGTGCTACTTAATGTTTTAAGCAGGAGGTAAAGCAAGCAGTGTCACAGATCAGACACCCATACTGAACTCAAAGTGCCGAACAAAGATTTCCACTTGGAAGAAAAATAGTTGGAGCTGGAGTAATCTAGGTGGCTGTCAGCGCAGAATTAGAGAACAATATTTATCTCAACTGCTAAGGAGCCTCTAAAATATTGCTGTGTGCATGTTTAATGCTCAGTGTAAGTGTGCATCAGTTTTAAATGTTCTCCCAAACTCCTGTTCTCCGTTTCAGGCAGAATGCCCCAGCCAGCGTCAGCAGGGCCTGGAGCTGAAAGTCCAGCAGTAGAAAAGAACCGGGAGGGCAGCTGGAAGGTATTTGCTGCTGGAGCCTCGGCATGTCGTCTCTTAAACCGTGACAAGCTGCCTGGTGGGTGCTGGGGAGCCTCTGCCTTGCTCTCATGAGCACTCTGCACAAAGTTAAGCGAGGCAGCAGTGATCTGGCTAAGGGAGCTGAGAGCAGCTGAAATCTGTCTGTTTGTTATGGCTTTGTGGTTGCTAGGTTCTCAGGTTTGGGCAAGAAAGATAAGTAGGTCTATGTTAGTGGTTTGTCCAAAAAATGCCAGAGCCTCAGAATATTGGGTGTCTTTTATCTGAGTTTCTGCAAATCCAAATGAGAAAATCATTCAGAAAAATAAACCAGCAAGGAACTGAAAAAGATACCTGATGTGAATATATAATTAAAATGCTAAATGACCTGTCGAGGGGGAAAGAGAATTGCTGTTTGAAATAAGAAATAAGTGGTGCCAGCGGTGCAAAAGTTGAAAAGAGCTCTCTGAAATGACAGGCTGAATAGGAGCCGCAGAGGAATGCATTTAGCCTTGTTTTCTGCTGCTCTTCCTCACTTGGGTACTAATGAAGTACTAAACTTATAAGCACTGTCACTTCCCACCCTAGTTTATCCACGGCATCTTGTTCTCGTGCCCATTTCTCAACAAAAAAAGCTTTCCTCAGGAAGATGAATATGGGTATGAGTGTGAACATCTGAACTGAGGTGCTTTGTATGCTGGAAAATGGCGATGAGGAATCCGAGCCCCACAAAGCCAGCGAGCCCTTTGGCCCCCAACTCTGCCAATAGTTTATTTGCACAAAGTTTCTTTGTACTGGGGATTGGTGGCAGAAAACATAAATTCTAAAGGCTAATGGAAACATGTTAAATGCCAGAGGTTAAAGCTAGAAACTTTTATTAATGTAGTGATGCTATGTAAGGAAATTATTTGAAACATTATTTCTGTACGAACAAAACCCATAATACAAAGCCACACTAGGAAAAGGTGTTTTTTCTAACTTGGCTTCTTTTTTTCCCTTCCCATGAGAACTGCTAGCTCTGGCACTGGTTACCTGCCTGACCCAGGCAAGGCCTTCAGTGATGCTGGGCTTTTGCAATCCGACTTGAGCAAACAACTGGGAAGATGACATATTTACAGTTTTGTATAAAAATACATGTAAATAACAACTTTTCACATCTAACAGTATCCCACCTGACAAGAAAGGGGGATTGTGATTAAAACTGCTAAAAACTGAAAGAAGTTTGGGTTGGTTTCTGTTCTCAGGAGGTTCAGCTTAGGGGATGAAGGAAGGAGGAAGAAGCCAGCCCGGCAGGGACGAAAGTTGGCCATGCCTAGGCACTGCTACTTCAGTAGTTTTCCAGCAGTCTTTACAAAGCTCAGTTCAGTGGTTTTTCTCTCTCTGTAGTGGTGGAACAGGTTTTTTTGTGGTTTTGATTTAAGAAAAAAACCCCAAACTTACAAACAAAGACAGTGTGATGAAGCAGAAATCTCTACCCGGGCACACCCTCTCATTGGGGAGGGTAAATAAACGGCTTTTCTGTGTGTTTTTTCAGCTCTCATGCCTCACATTCAAACTCCACCCATTGCACCAATCACCCCCAAAAGCATCAGCAGGTCTCCTGGCACAGGTATAAAACCAGGACATGTCAGGACACCCCTCACATGGTGTGCTATACATCGCCAGACACGAGTGTTAACGGGTGTCAGAAGCCATGATGTCGGGTAAAAACTTCCAGGGACTGAAGGAACAGGCTGAAGGTGCAGCAAAAGATGCTGGTAAGAAAGATTAAATATCGTTGTATAGTTGTGGGGGGCTTAGCTGCTGCTTTCACTTACAGAAACCACCATCTGTAGTTACACTACTTGCTTCACCAGTGGTAGCAGGACACAGCTTTTCCTTTTCTTTCAGTTCCTGGGGCCAGGGTTTGGCCATCACCCAGAAAAGGCCCCAGGCTGGCCACTGCTCTCGGCTCAGCATGGGCAACCACCTTCACCCACCCACAGCTCCCTCAGCGGCTGCTGAGCATCGTCCAACCCTTATCACTCCTCAAACAGATCTTTAAACTTAGTGTTTTTAGAGAAGTGAAGACTGGTTTGGTAGTAATAACCTTTTGTATCTAGCATTTATATTGCTCAGGGTGGTCTTTTCTCATGCTCTGCAGAGGTTTTTAAATTGCTCTCCTTTTAAGAAGCTGGAGTTAACCTTTGATTAATGTTTGCTACTTGGCCTGACTATCAATGCCTTCTGGTAGTAACTATATTGATTGCAATGGACTGCTTGTAAAAAGTAGTACGTTTCTGTTGTATTCTTCTCCAGCAGTGATCAACAAACTTTGCAGCATTTAAAAAAGAATCTGTGCACACATTTCTGTCATAGCTATGCCTATGTTGTAGGGCCAAGCTCGGTATTATTAGCGCTGTGTTTTGGAAACCAACTTTTCAATGCAAAGTATAATAGCTTTTCCTTTAAATGAAAAATTTCAATATGTGTATAGCTTATGCTAGTATTTTATAGTATAATCCTTACCGCGTTTGCGTGCAGCTCATTCCTAGCAGGGTATAATTTGTATCAATCAGCCCTGGATTCTGATCCTGCCAACACTTTGTTGCACAGCTGAAATATGAGAGTAACCTCACTGATGTCTTTGGAATTACAGTAAGTTTCCATACACCTGGGAACAAATGTATAGTAGACCCAGAAACATGACAGTACACCTTTCTGAAAAACAAAATACTCCTTGCTACGTCCTGAATATATTCATGCCATCGAGGGGTCACTTCTTCTAGCAAAAGTGACAGGATGGCTATTGCTCTTTCGTAAACTATCAGGCATCTTACAATTACATGGCATCTCACTTTTTTAACGCTTTATATTCTGGAGTTGATCTGTATGTTTCTAGCTTCTGCTCCTCTTCTTCCTCTATTTATATCTTATTTGTAAAATCTCCCTTTTCCTATCCTGCTCTGTTTAATGCGTTTGCTTGCATTTTGGAAAAGGTAGTACTCCCAAACAGCCTGCAAAGAAAATGCACGCTAGATGGCCAAGCTTCTCCGAGCAGAACAAGCTAGAAAAATCAATAAAAGCAGATGTAGTGTAAAATAAGCAACTTGCAGCTAAATGTCATCATTCCAACTCACTGCTAATCTTTGCTTCTTTATCTCCTTCTTATTTTATCTTCTTATCTGTCATTGATTTGCTCAGCTGACCATAGGTGCTAGGTGAACGCTAATCTCATAGCAAGCTGCTCTGGCAACACGCATGGTTCCCAGGGTGCCCACAAGCAAAGCACACAGCCTCAGCCTGCCCTGTACCAGCCTTATCTCTTGCCAGGGGCATAACCTTCTGTGGGCATGCAGAAAAGTTGATTGACATAGGGAATTCCTATAAGCATAAATGTGAACAGCTGGAAATGAAATTTTTTTTGTCCTTAATTACAGCAAACACATTGGGACAGGCTACTCAGGATGCAGTCAACCAAATTACAGATGCAAGCCAGAAAGGTAGGAGAAATTATGTGCAAATCAAGAAGTGACGGAGCAGCTCAACACAAGCCAGCAGTGGGCAGTGCTCATTCCCCCTCTGTCCTGTGGACGTTTTCAGCCTGAAAGTCCTTGGTTGTGACAATTTTTGGCCTTTTACAAATCTCATGGGAAAGGATTTTAGGATCTGTTGCTTAGTAGCTCCATACGTTTACTGGCAGATGTACCGTGATAGCTGACACACCCTTAGCCACCGCGTCTCATGCACGGCATTCAGATTTTGGCTTCTGTCATAGAAAACTTGTAGGAACAGTGCAGAAAAAACTTTGCTCTTCTTTCTTGAGGATTGAGTAACCCTGTGATACATCTTGCTTCCCCAGCCCGGAGAGCAAGGGTCTGTCCAGGTCCAGGCCCCCCGCCAGCCCTCCGCACCTGCTGAGGGAGCAGCGGGGGTCAAACATTAATGATCCCACAGTTGGAAAGGTGCCATCAGGAAAGCACTGGCATCTCATTTCTGAGGAGTGGAAACAAGTCAAACTAAAAACTAAGCTCAGTTCTCACTTAATTTTAATGATTTTCTAAGAATGAAGGGAGAATTAGCAACTTCAGGGTCTAAAATGTTTAATGAAAGCCAAAATGCATTGGCAATATCTCCTTAGATCAGATACCCTCTACAGCTCCATGATGTGACAAGGAGGAAGGGCTTGGACATCTGTTGACATTAGATGGGGAGGCAGCAAAATTGCCAAAATATAGCCAAGATCCCAGAGCAGAGAGAGACGCCGTGCCCCATTTATGAGGGTCTCCTCTCTCCTCGTGAGACCCTTCTGCAGTTTCCCATCCCAGCTGATGCTGGGTCCCACATAGGAGTGACCCTGCCCCCGTGGCCCACAGCTGAGCACAGCTTTCACCGGCAGTGCCTCAAATACATTAACCGAGGAGAAGGGAATAGAGGAGAAAGCATCCTTCACCTTCCCCATCACTTGATAAGATTGTCTTTCCCAAACACCCCAGTATTCACAGCACTTTTTAGCCCAAAGCACCCTCCTCCATCAGCCAGGCCACGCGTACACCAAAATGGGTCTATTCCAGCCTTGTCCCATCATTCATCTCACACTGCTTCAGCTCAGCGCCCAAAACTTCTGAGTGACCGTTCCTGTTTAGCAACGTCTTACAGCCCATCCTAAATACATCCTGCCAAACCCAACTGTAACCAGCTGTGGAGAACCTTTCTTTTTTAAAGATATATCCCTATATTTTTATAGTCTAATCATTTTCACACCTCCCCCTTTCATCATAAATATTAAACCATGTTGCATTTTTCCAGCTTTTTGCTTATTGTTTTCCCTCTCTTGCAGCTATTGACAAGACTTCCAAGGCGGTGCAAGATGGGGTAGAAAAAGCAACCGGACAAGCTGCAGAAGCAATGTCTGGCCTTGGGAAAAAATGTGGATTTAAGAAATGATGCTAATTTAAGCAAACAGTGTTGCATATGAAAATCTCTGTTTGGTCTGCAATTCCCTACTCCTTTGTGTGGAAAAACAAAAGTTGTCTGAGATCTGGATAATTTCTCTCTGTCCAAATACAAAATTTTAAGGCAGAAGGCCCCCCTCATCCTTCATATAGGAAAAATACATCTTTTAGCACATCTTGTAACATCTCTTCGCAATCTTCAACATGGCTCATAAGGCTTCAGCAATGCTATTGCCCCGCTCTTACAACAGTGCAATGATTATTGCCACATTTGCTGAGTGTATTTACAAAACCAGTGAAAACATTCGTACTCCAGGACACCAGAACATTTTTGTGATGAAACTGAGTTTCCTTCCAGTAATCAAAAGTGAAGCTGGGGTTATATTTCATGTCAGTTGTTTGTTTGTTCCCACCTGCTGTATTTTCAGATTAAGATAAATGAAAGGTATTGTAAGATTTCCACCACCCAGAAATACATCACTTTTTGTTATGCATTCTTGTTATTTTATTGGGCTTTCAGTAAAGGATCGCACAATGTCTTGCAAATTTCTTTTGCTTTTTGATTCAAAGCCCAACGAGGTCAGGGACCACCCTCTAAGGGAGGTGAGTACCGAATCATTTTTCAGCCTGGCAGACAGACAGATGGAAACCAACAGCCCCACGCCGCTGAGGAGCCCCGTGGTCTCTGTGAGTGAGTGGGAGCTGTGGTGTCCACCCCCTTGTCCTTCCTCCTGTATGTCTGTTGCCAGTCCACATTTCTAGTTACCATTATCCACAACACATCTCCTGTTAAATCTCCCGGGGACAAAAATCGGACACTTTATCCCGATGCACACTTGCAGTACTACCACTAAAAACGACTGGTAGCACTGATGTGAGAGACGGCACCGCAGCATACTTGGTGCGTCTCCTGCAGCAGTGTCTGTGTGGTGCTTCCAGGCAGCCCCGGGCAGGCTGCGGAGCGGCTGCCCGCTCACAGAGGTGGTGGTGCTCGGGGATGGAGCCGGGGCGAGAGAGGGAAGTGGGCAATCTTCTTGCCTAGGCGATGGAAATATTTATTTTAGATTGCCGCTTGCTGGGCAATCAGAGGCTGCTGCAGTCAGCCAGGGTGCCCACTTAGTGCTGCCTCTGTCAACAGAAGGCACTAATACCCATTTATTCACAGTAAGTGCTCTTACCTCTGCCTTTGGGTGTTTCTCATTGCTAGGCAATATTTCCTTTCTTTTATTTCTTTCTCTTGTTTTCCATCTCTTTTTTTTTTTTTTCCTCTGGGTTTGAAGCCTTACCAGACTGGTTTCAGTAAAAAGCTGATCTGGGCCTTACAAAAGAAAACCAAAGAACAACCAAAAGCATTTGGATGTAATGAAATAAGGCAATCCAGGCCAGCTTGAGATACCACTGTCCTGTACCTCTTGACCAAGAGCTGTGGTTGCCCAGGGGTTTTGGAAGCCGTGTGTGTGCCGATCTTTGGAAAGCAGTCCTAGGAGAGACTGACTCACCGTTGAACCCAAAGACCACTACAATCTGCAGAAGGACTGCACGGACTGAAGAGTCTTTAGAGGATCCTATGAGTGATAGACCATCTGTGAGTAAACATAGTCCAGGGCTTTGCACAGAGTGTCCCAATGCAATGTCCACTGTCATTTAAAGCTTTAAAAGCCTAAATATTTACCCAAGTACAAGCTCACAGAAAAAGCATTAGACTATTGCACTCTCAGTTACTGGGCAACCTTCAATAGTACTTAATTATTTTGTACTTTCCATGGCTACCTCCCTGATGGTGAAATCTTCAGAGAATGAGCCCTTTAGACACCGGTGCTGCGTTTGTGGATGATAGTGGTCCATACACCACCCTCCATCACACCTTTTTTTTCTGCAAACCGTTTCTTAGTTCATATTACAAAAAAAAAAAAAATTGAACAGTTGTGGGTTTTTTGCCAGTAAAACCTGTTATCCGCTTACATGACTGGTTTATTCCTGCTGCTTTGTGCGTGGGGAACACAGCCCTGACTCCTCTGTGCGTGGTTTTTATGTTCCCTTATTGCAATCACAGGCGACGTCTTCAGTGTAACGGTTGCCACCGACTGCTGCTCTGGCCCAGTGCTGGCAGCAGCACTGGCAGGGCAGGGGCTGGATTGCCTGGCCAGAGAGACTGCCGGAGGTCATCCACTGAGTCAAGAGAGGAGAAGCGCCTTTCTCCATCTGGCCATGGAGCACCAGGAGGCAGTTCCTGATACCCAGTCCCTGGCACAGGGATGTGACACAGAGCCCTTGATGCTTCAGCACAGATCCCAGGAGCCTGATCAGAGCATTTCACATCTCTTGTCCCGAGGGCAGATGCTGTGCCACAGGCACCCGTGAGTCTGAGTCACTTGCTGGCAAATATTTCTAGGTCTAAACTTCAGCGCTTTGCTCCACAAACAAGGTCACTGCCTTATTCACAGTGCTCTTTGGCCTTAGAGTATTTGGGGGCTGGCCCTCCTTCGTGCATCACACAGGGAGCCATGTCCTAACCCAGGACCGTGTCTTCCCATCCCACCTAAAGACTCCAGATGTTATGTAAAAGCAAACCAGACATCCTTAATGCCCCTACCAGCTCACGTGCCATCAACCCTAGAGACACCTGAAGTTATCTAACACCTGAGTTCTCAAATTTCCTGAAATTTGCTTCTGGGCGTGCCTGCAGCTGCCTGAGCCGTGAAATGCTGAGCGAAGGGGATTCATGTGCCGGCCTGGCCAGGCTGCCCAGTGCGAGCACCGCCTGCCCTGTGCCCCACCCCAGTGCCCCAGAGACCTTCCCGGGGTGGCTGCGGGGACAAGCAGCCGCCCCATCTCCTCTTCGCAGCTCAGCAGGGCAGGGGCTCAGGGGGCACAGATTTCACCAGACTGCTCGAAATCCACCTTCAGCTCCTTCCTTTGCCCAAGAAAACATGAATCCTCATCTCAGGTGAATGCTTTGATTATCGAGTCTATGGGTTATCAAGAATCCAGGCTTCCTGAAAGGTGTCTTTGTGGTCTTAGTTTCCCGCCATGTGGCAAAACGCAAAGGTGATTTTTTTTGTAAATCCCCGCTGCCTCTCCCCCAGCCTGGTGCCCATTGCCAAGTTTCTGTGCAGTTTCCAGACCCGGCCACAGCAGGGGAGCCCAGCCCATGTCCCTGCCCAAAGCCACTGGGCTCCAGGACGGGCTGCGCTCCACGCCACCGGGGCCAACAGCCCCCAAAAAGATTTGCATGAGCCATTTTCACTCTGCTTATAGGCTCTGCCTTAATAGATTCTTCTTCTGCTTTGTGTCAGTCCCTCAGCTGCTGCCGGTACCACACCGGTACACACACACACACATGCAAGTGGTGCTTGTTCAGTTTTCCTGTTGCCTTCAGAGAGGAAAATACCAGGAATTTAATGCAAACAATCCTGTTTTATAAGTAGCTACTTCTTCCCATTTAATAACAGTTCATATATATATCTTTTTTATTCCTTTCTTTGCAACTCCCAGACCCAGCCCAGGCAACCGGGAGCACCCTTGGAGCATTTCTAGCCCTCGTGGTTAATTTTGAAAGCTGGGAGAGCACAGCCTATATAAAAGCTGAACAACAGAGAGCATAACTGTTGAGCACTTTCTTACTGCTCTTCTGTTGGCCTTGGCATGAGCAGCCCCCCAGGGCCTGTCAGTGTCAACTCACCCTGCCTCAGTTTCCCCCCAGGTCCCGCTCTCACACCTTGCGGCTTTAGCTGCTCTTTCATTTCCCATGTCTAACTTAGGCAGCATTTATGAAATACAGCGTCCTTTGTCCTTTAGGACTAACCATCTGCCTTTTTACCTCTTTTCCCAGGTCACCCTGTTTGCTGTTAATCAGGTTCTTGCTTCCCTCTGTGGCACACCCCGTGTCCCTGACCCCAGACCCCCCAGGGTCCTCTTGGCCCTCCGTGGGCTGGGGGGCTGCTGCAGGGGGCTTTCCTGGCACAGCTGCAGCTCGGGGACCTGGGGCTGAGTGATGGGACACAGACAGGATACAGGCAGGACACGGGTGGCTGCTGCAGGAGGTCAGCGAGTGCCAGGAGGGAGCTGCAGCTGAGGCAGTGCCAGGGCTCGTGGGGCACAAGTGCAGGAACAGCCCCCTGCTTGTGAGGATACCACGGAGAAACTGCTCACCATGAGACAGGGCAGCACGTCTGCGGAAAGAAACTCATCCTCCTAAATGTAATGCCAAGAAACATAAAGTTGAATAAGCTGTTGCTGCATTGGATGCTATTCTCCATGTACAGCCGATAGGTGCTGGGGGGTGAAGCTACCGTGTTGGCTGCATGCTTTGACTGTGTTATGCCATTACCCCATGACCTGAAAAAATGTCAGATGACTCCCCCTCCTCAGCCTCTCTCCTTCGCAAAGAGCAGCAGCAGCGGCAGCAGTAAATGGCAGCAATAGGACAGGTGACTTGGGGAGCCTCCGCAGGCCAGGCCACTCTCCGCACCGTTCCCCTCGTACTCCCAGGCAACCACGGCTGCTGGATTAACGATGTTGGAGGGTATATCCTGGCCATTCCTGGAGTCTCCGGTTATGAACAGATCTATTGTCTGTGATGTTGCCCAGCTTCTTTTTGGAGCTGCCAGCACTGTCTGCTCCCAAAGCCTGTGGCGGCAGCAGGTTCACTGGGGCTTGCTGCTTACAGGACAAAAGCAACCTTCCTTTCATGTTTTAAATTTATCTCCTACCAATTGCACAGATTTCCCCTTTACTTGAAATCTCTTAAGGTTTGTCAAAGGGCCCTGCTGCAGGCAGGGCTGGGCTGGGGCAGAGGGACCCTTCCCTGAATCCTGCCCGCACCTGGGCTGGGGCTGCCCAGCTGTGCCCAGGCAGGGGCCGGGGAGGCTATAAAGGGGCTGCGGGAGGGGGCCTGGGGGAAGCTCCTGGCTGCAGACATGGTGGGCAGGTAGGAGTGGGTGTGCATGCGAGCGAGGCAGCTGTGCGCTTTGCAGGGAGGAGGGAAGTCGGTGGCACGTCGTGTTGGTGGTGCGGTTGCCGTGATGTGGTTGTTGTGATTTCTGCCCGCCCCGGGTGCTGTGGCTGCGTGGTGGTGGGATGCGACCCCGTGGGAGAGGCTGTGACGGCTCCCGGTGGTCGGGGCTGGCAGGTGGTGGTGTTCAGCCAGGCTGGGGCGAGTGTCCCGCAGCCTGTGCTTGTGGCAAAGGATGCTGGGTTTTGTCTCTGCTCTTGAGCCCTGTGTGTTTGCCCGTGCTGGCTGGTGGCTGAGCCTAGGATGCGTATGTGCTTGTGCCTTGGCAGCTTTAATCCATGTTTTCAGCAAGCTGTCCTGGCATTGATTGATCTGAGCGGCAGTCCTGGGCTTTGGCTGTGTGATCAGCCTGGCACAGGGAGGGGAGCAAGGCACAGCGAGGGGCATGTTGGTGCATGGAGATGAGCCCTGCGGAGCCAGCGGGAGCCTGCTCTCATTAGCCCTGGTGTACTCATGAGCAAAGTTCACTGGGATGTGTCGCTGTGCCGGGGTGGCTGACGGAGCCGAGGAGAGGAGAAGCAGAGGGGCATTCTGCCCCTCTGCTTATGTGAAGTTAGTAAATGCAGCTACTGAAATGTGCTGCTGCTGCAACGATGGATGGCAAAAGCTATGGAACTGAATGCAACCTAATGTCAATTTAAATGCATAAGTGATGAAAATTCTGGTGCCTGCAGAGAACTACACCACTGGTCTTCTATGGTTTTAGTCTACATGTAGTAACAGAAAATGTGTCCTTTTTATATTTGAAAACTGTGGTGTGTTTTATGCTGTATGTTTTTACTCCTGTGAGGCAAACATTACCTTCACCTGTTTGTAGGGAGTGTTGCAATGGCACGTACTCTCTCTGGCATTACAATTCAATATGTACCTGCAGTGCGTCGGTGGAATATAATTACAATCGTCTCTGTAATTTTATTTCTACACTCATGTTCATTGGGAAGTTAAAGCATTAGTGCTGGTGCTGTACCAATCTGCTCTCATAGAAGTTGCTCATGAGCTAGTGATGATGGGGCTTTTGAAAAGAAAGAGTTGCACTTGCGGTACTGGAGCATGGGAGCGAAGGAACTGTCATTCACTTTGCGATTAGGACAGGATGAAGAGGGGTATTTCCAGTGTCTCTGTACAATATAAACAGTCACCTCACCAAATACACAAGCCCATTGCTGACTCTGAGTCTTGCTGTCTTCACACATCTCTCTCCCTGTCAGTAACTGGAGCAGCAGCCGAGCAGGACTAGGAAATCGCAGTTTCCTGCGAGCGAGGCCAGCCGTGGGTAACTGAGGGTGGTACGGGGAGCAATGGGTGCGTTTTACTGCTCAGCTGCTGTGCAATGAATTTCCCTGGGTCAAATGCTGCTCTGAGCTATCTGAAATATTTCAGGTTTTTTTTCTGCGTCGTAGGTCAGTTCTGAACTTTGTCAACGCCCCTTGACTTGACATCAAGGAAGACATTAATTTAAACCCAGAATTGTTACTTTCCTTCTGTGTTTTGTGAGCATACTCTGGTAGAATTTGCTTTCAGATATGGTGAGTAATCCCTTCCCTGCTGTCAGAAGATAAGATGATGCAGAGAAGCCCCTTCCCACCCTCAGACAACCCTCTGCATAATATTTAATTCCCATAAAGTAGGACTTTGTGGTTAGTAAGAAGCTGCAATGGCTGGAAGAAAACAAACTTTTGCTGTAATGCTGGAAGGGACATTGTAGAGCTGTTGTTCCTGAAGTGACATGTCTGGGATCAGGAGAGGTATTCCTAGAGCCTGCTGTGGTGGTAGCTGTCAGCAGAAAATCAGTTTGACAAATAAACCCCTTGTTCTGAGGTAAGGTACACTTTTTCCTCCCTTTTCAGCAACAATTATCTGATCAACAGAGCAAAAGCTCCTGTCTGCTGTGTGAAAGGGCACAAAAGTAGTTCTGCTAGAAAGCAGATGGTCCCAGAAAAAAATAAGCCTGGTCTTTTGGGGCGAGAGCAGCTCCTGGCTGGCTGGACGGCATATAGGAGTCCCGGGAGAGGAACCCGGGTGGCGTGGGGACTGTGTGCTTGGCAGCCTGCCTCCCGCCGTCCTGCGGTGCTGCACGCAGGCTGGCCCTGCACCACGTCCCAGCCCGTGGGCTCTGGCCCGGGGAACAAGGTGGCAGCTCAGCTTTTTGTCACTCGGGGAGGTGGCGCAAGCCTGGCGCTGCAGCTGGGTGCTGCCTGGCCCCTGGTAAGGGCAGGCCAAGGTGGTGGGGCTGCATCCCACCGGCCTGTGCCCGATGCCCAAAGTCCTGGAGGCTGCGCTGGGCCCTGCGAGTGTTTGCTGTGGGGATACAGGGGAATGACACAAACTTTCTCTCTTCACTCTTCTGAGCCAGGCGTTGGAAACAAGGGGTTAAAATATTAATTATGACACACCACAAAATTATTAGCTTCATCTAACACAACAAAGATTTCATCAGATACTTTAAAAAGCAAGGTTAGCTCCTCCCATTTCTTTTTATAGCGATGGATTTTAAGTCCCACTGGGGAGAAAAAAAACGTGGGCAAGAATCATCTGAAACTGGATGCTTTTCTATGTAAGGTTTTGAAATGCCAAAGTTGATTTAAGCAATTCTTCAGCTGTGTGTTTTGCGATGCAATGTTCTTCTGCCCGGTTCACGATGTGCATCTCCCCCCGTGGGACAGCTGTGGCATGCACACTGTTTACCAACTCCTCAACATGGAAAAAACAAAGCTTTCATTCCTGGGCTATGGAAAACTTCTGCTGATTAATCCACGCCCTCTCTCTGGGGAGGAAAATGTAATAAACACTAATGTCTCTTCACCCTTTTATGCCTCGTACATTAATCACCCGACAAGGGCTCATGGTTTTTCCCTGTTCCAGTTTGCGTTTGCCCTGTAACTACTGGGAGGAGTCCTGCTTTGTCTATAAAAAGCTGCACTTTGCCAAACATTGTAATGGAACTGAATTTAGGGATTCACTCACCCATTCTCCGCGGGGAGAGAGAGGACTGAGCGCAGCCATGTTCGGAATTGGGAAGAAGCTTGCCGAGGAGGCCACGCAACAAGCCGAAAGCGCTGCACAAGTGGCAGGTAAATACAAATTGCTGCTTTCCCTCCTCTTGTGCCTTGGGTGGTAAAGTATGTGCCCTGCTCCCACCCCTGCAGCTGGGAGCAGATATGTGTCTTAGGCATGAACTCTATAGATGTTGTCCTCAAGGGTGCAGTCAGTATGTCCTGTGATCTCCAAACCCTCTAACGCTGTAGTAAATGAAGGACCCATACTAACTACTGGCTTCCCACAACTTCTCCCACTCTGTTTTTTATTGTGTGGATGTCTAGATGATGCACTGAAGAGAGGAGAAGAGGACAGCAGAAAACCAAGAGGCGAGGCAAGGCTGCTTATTTAGGGCTTTGTTTTCTAACACAAACAGCCATGATAAATATGAGTTTTGGAATAGTGTAGTGGATTAGTTTCCTGAAGCTCTGAGGTCTTTGATCTGCTCAGTGCTGCACAAAAAGAGGCAGTTAAGTCAGCTCTGCTCTGCTGTCAGTGCTCCAGCCCCGCTGGTATCGCAGCCGCTTACCCCACCAAAAGCCAACGTGCAGTTGCAGGGGCTTAGGGCACCTGAGTCAAGTTTACTCTGCAGAGAGGCTTGCAGAATTGGCCCTGGATTTAAATAACGTGCCACTCAGATGAGCCATTGTTAGTGAAGCTTTAACATGGAGATGTGCACTGGTGCAATCCCTGAAATGTTTGTGCTTAGTATAATACCAGAGCTGTGGAGACTGTTTCATATTTCTTTGTGACATTTAGGTAAACTCTTGAAACCAGATATTTTGTCTGTGACTTCATATGCAGTAGAAATATTACTTGCAGGTTATGTGCCCAATGAAGCAAGTGGAAAGCCTGCTACTACTTATTTACCATCTATCCTTGGTTAAGTTTGCTAGGAAGATGAGATGCCTAATCCCACACCCACTGCCCCCCTTTTCAAAGCTGATTCTTAAATTGACTATTTTTATGCTGAAGCATGAAAGGGAAACACCAAGACATGGCCAATTGGAGGGTAACAATCAATTTTTGTTTTCAAATGAAGATTTCTTCATTTTGCTTTTGCTGCACAGCAGCCCTAGAAATGCATATTTCTGGAGGTTCTCTGATGTTCCTAACTTTTTTTTAACATTGTGGAAACATTTTCTATGGCTTCCTATGCTAGAAGACTGATGTGGATGTTTTAGAAGTGGTATTTGTCCTCTTGAAGGAACTGAGTAGTAATCTCAATGTTCACCTGATTGATTGAACTGTTTCGGAGTCAACAAACTCTAAGAGCAAAGTTTTTAACTAGTAGCAGCAGTTCTTCCCCTTCTGTCCCAAGCACTTGAAGCTGAACCAGTTCTTCAGATGCCAGCGGTCTGAAGCTCTTTGCCTGCACACATCGTCCCAGCAAATCCTGTGCCACGGCACAGCCCTTCCAGCTGGAACTGGATCCTGGAAGAAGATCAGGAGCTCCCAGGCATTGGCCTGACTTAGTGGCCACTTACTTCTGTGCCATCAGCCTGTACCTTGATGACAGGCAGTAAATACCCAACATGTAATGCTGAACTCATGTTGCATCAGTGCCAGTACTGCACCCACTCCTGGGAGTGGTATAAAGTGAGGTGCCCTCCAAATCCCCATGTAAATGAAAACAAAGGGGGATTTAATGCTCGTTTTTAACTAGAACAAGACTGTCCAACTAGTGGCTGTAAAACTATTAATTACCTTGTCTCTGAACTACTTCTGTTGTGCCTGCATGTGCCCCGAAGGCGTGGTCCCATGAGCCATTGCTAAGTGCAGAGTGGCACAACTGAGCTTTGCAAGTAGCTAAAATTAGCACCTCCCCCATGGTTCCTAAAAGGAGCCATGAAATCGGCTGTGACCCAAGATTGCTATAGGAAGCATTTTCCTTAACTGTGCTTTATGAGCAGTGTATGTCATTCATGTTAGGAAACGGCAGCAAAAGCTGATGCATGATGATAATTAGCGTGTCTCTTAAGCAGTAGAAAGTGTCCTACAAACCCAAGGTGAAAGAGGCCACTGGTTTTTACAAGACACTGAACAAAACAACTACTGTTGAAGAGCCATTCAATCCAAGCCTGGAGACCTTTGAAGTTTTAGACACTCCCAGTCCACTTACATGTCTTTCCTCACCTCAGCACTTCTTCCTCATGCAATGTCCATGAGGAATCTGGCTTGCTCAGTCAGCCCCCCACCCCTTCAGTATCTGTTGTGCAGAACACATCAATGTTTTTAAAAAGGTAGTATTTGGAGGCAGGGGGAATAAAAAAAAAAAAAAAGGTTCAACTGAAGGCCATTTGCCTCAAGCTTTTATTTGATTCTTGTGAGCAAGACTTCCTAGGCTGCAGTTCCTCCACTTTAAGACAATACCTTCTCTTGCTCATCATGTCTCAATAAGTCTCCTCTATTGAACATTTCCAAGCCTTTAAAACTAGTCTGACCTCTTATAGAATATTTTTTTCTCTAGCTACAACAGAAAGTTTTAGACTAATCACTAAATTTTGATGTGCTGCTCTTACAGCAGGCTGCTTCAGACAGCGAGCATCAAGCTTTGAGGTTGGTGGGAGAATCTTTACCAACCAAACTGCCCAAGCCTTCTCTTCGCAGATCCTAGCCAGCTTCAGTAAAAGGAAGGTTTCGTTGCACCTGATTTTCTACTAGGGTTTGTTTCCTGACACTGTAGGTGACACAGATTGTAACTTCCATAACCTTCACCTGTACCAAGATATATGATAATGTGGGGAACTACAGCCAGCTTCCAAATAGCATCTCTCTCCCACTAGACCAGGGTGCCCATCCTTATAGAAAAATTTGTAATCTTCTAGCCCTGGAACATTTAGCAAACCCTTCTAAAATGTGATTACTGAGTTTAGGGGAAGAGTGCTTGATTTACCCTTGTTTTCCTCCTCATTCCAGTTGACACGGTGGGCCAGACTGTGCAGCAAGCAGTGGAACAGGCTAAGGATGCCGGTCAGAAAGGTACGGCGATGTTTCTGTTTATTTCAATAATGTCATGCCAGTGAAATCCCAGATAGGTCCCCCAGCTCTGCCTGGCCCCTTGTCCCCCACCAGGTGGGAAAGGGAAAGGCAGTGCAGCGATGCTACAGTTACCTTTGTTTCTCTGTTTTAAAAGCTCTCGAGGAAGTCTACAAAGTTGCTGAGACCGGTGAAAAAGCTGTAAAAAATGTGGCGAATCAAGCAACTTCGTGGGGCAAAAGCTTTGGACAATGAAGATAAAAATGTAACACTACTGAAATTTTTGTAACAAGTTTCTACTACATGTACTCTTAAATAAAGAAAACACTTATACTCTACCTGTCTTGCATGTATTCCTTAGGAATCCTTTGGTTATACATATTAAAAAAAAACATTTACAATCACTGATCTAGAAAGACTGGATTACTTCACAGAGCGGACAGCTAAAGCTGTGCTGTACCATTAATGCAGACAAACACTTTTTTTTTTATGAGCTAAGGGATGGTTCAGAGTGGGCACAATGTCAAGCCAAGGACTTGAGATTTCATCTCTCATCTCTCTCTCTCTCCCATTTTGTCACTGAGCGTAAGTTGTGATCGTGTGTGCAAGTAGCACAAGCTGAGAGCTAAACAGCCATTACAAGACAAGGTAAGCACCTGTGTGCTTCTGGGACCGTGCTCTTACTTCTGGTCTTGTCTGTAAAATTGCATTTAGATATTGTGCTGATGAAGACTCGAGTGTGTTTAAGGTGTACATAACCACTGTAAAAGAGCACTGTGCTACTCAAACTAATGCTAACAGCAGAACAAGGCATTACTGCCAGCAGAGCACTTTGCTCACCACTGAACTGCTTAACACTGCCTGAGCTGGATCATTGGTATGACTTCAACAGCCCGCACAGCGGAGCAGTGATGTGTAATGCAGCAATGGAGTCATTTACCACACTTGCAGGGCTCCTGTTAAACACACAGATGGACAATAATCAAGCAGGAGCTGGAAGAAGGAAAACTGACCAAGTTTCAGCTGTAAAAAAACAAAACCAAACAAACTCTGCATGCACATGAACCTAAAGTGAGTCAGAAGGGAAGAAATTACTTGCTTCTGCAATGAGTAAGTAATCTGATATTACAGACTCACCAATTACTAACAGAGTAATTTAGAGATCATTTACTTGGCATCTTGAAATCACAGCAAGAATTACCATTGCTCCAATGCTTCTTTCTAGTGGTGACAGTTGCCATCAATGAAAACAGATGCAGGGCTGGGTTCTTTGCTGGGATGAAAAATGACTGTTCTACTTGCTCTTCTGTATAACAGAGATATTTTTGCATTTAGTAGTTTGCAGGAGGCATGTAACCCCAAACATTGTAGTTATCCTTATGAAAAATCACTTGCAGCTTCAGAGTTGGCTGAGGTGAAATCCAGTCAACCTTAAGGGCTCATCTCTGGCTTTGGTAGAATCATACCTGGGGGTAGGTCTGCTTTCTTTCAAGATGTTCTGGGAAAAGAACTGTTAATGTGTGGGTGCACAAGAATACAAGATTCTAATGAATTGGGGAATTTGAGTGTTGTGCAGCTTTCGGCTTTTTTTTCCTTCAAAGTGGGCAGGAGGTAGAAGCAGCTTTCCATATGCTCCACCACTGAAAGGGTCCCATTTTTCAAGTTTGCACAGCCAGACTAGCAGTGGTTTACTAGCTGGAGAGAAGGAGAGGAAATGTTGGGGGGGAGGGAGAACAAGAGTAAATTAGCCATCTCTTCATTGCTACTGCACTTGGCTTTCAACAACTTTGCTGCCAGACAATGCAACTCAGCTTTTAAGATTCTTTCTCTTTTCAATAATACAACTATTTATTTGTGAGTTTTTAGCCTCCAAGTTTTGGTGGAAGTAGGTTACAATTTGTCAGAGTTGAACTGTTACAATCTTAGTTTCATTTGACTACAATAAATGTTTATATAAAAACTACACTGAAAAATATGATCCAAGATAAGATCTCATGTTCAGAGATCCACATGCTGATCACAGTAATTGTTTCATGCTCAAAGGGTTCTCTTTTTTTTAAAAAATAAATGCCAGTATATATATATATATATACACACATACTGCACTTAGGTGATCTGTAGTACTTTTATAATCATAGATGAGAGCATACATGATGGAGTAAGCCACTAATTCAATGCATCACACAGGTTTATTGCTCCATGCTGACTACTAGAATAGTTCTTCACACAAATTTGAGAGGACACAATAAAGACCTGAAATGATTTACCAAATACACCCAACTTCAAAAGTCTTGCTGACAGCCAAGTTCAAGAGACAGAGATCTGTATTAGTGAGCCCCTTGGGATAACTCGGGAACAGTGCTGTATCCAGTAGGCATGTAATGAATAAACAAGTGTGCTATGAAGACTCACAGACTGATTGTAACTATGGAATGAAATAGAAAACAGTAATACACCAGCATAGTAGGTTTGGAAAGGTCAGCTTTAATAACTGCTCTTCTCTCCAGGTTATGTCATGCAGTTACAAAGTAGTTAGAAAAAAAGCATGAGTTTCTGGGAGGGACTAAGCTGTCTTTTAAAAAAAAACATTTATATTCATTACATAAATAATATCTGGCACTTCAAGGGGACTCCACTGGACAAAAGCCTTATACTTTAAAAACTGTGCTTGATCCAATATTGTGTTGAGGTCCATTTTGTTGTACTCTAATGTTCAAAACTTTCAAGACCTCCTGATGACAAAAAAAAAAGGCTGCGTGTGTTAAGACAGTGGGTTAATTTTATAGCTGCATTCTAGCTCCTCTCTAGTTTGGCCAATGATTTCTGGCTTGAGTTTCACTTTAGTTGTTCACTGAGGCAGTATCTAATTTTCAGAAAGCCTCTGAAAGGGAAAGACTGAAAAAGAATTCCAAAAAACCTAAGTATGATTGCTTATCAAATTCAGACTATCCCTTTTTTAAAAAAAAGGAAACTACTCATAGTTAGAATAGTTACGTAGATACTTGATTAAAAACATAATGAGAGTTGCTCGATAGTTTCAGCTTATAAAAATATTAGTCTGTCACCTCTACATACTTCATGGTGATAGTCAAGCTAGCTTGAACAAGCAATAAAAGGCAGTCCTATTAACAGCAGCACAGTTAAAGAAAAAACATTGCCTAAAGAGAATCAGGCCTGAAGCTTTACTACAAATAAAAATTAGACTCCTATCAAAGTTAATCCCTGCTGGAGGCCCATTCTTCCTTTGACAATGCCACAGCATTGATCATACAAGGCCTTACTGAAAGTGCCAAAGCCAAAATTACATCATTAAACAAAAGTGCATGAAGTAATAATGAGCTAAGTGCTCATCTAGTACAGTATCTGATCTGAAGTCTGAGAAGTGGCTCAGCTGGCAACACCACTCTTTCATACATAAAATGTACCATTTTGTTTTGTAGGCAGAATACCCAGAATAGCCCCCAAAGTGCAGATGAACTGTTATCTTCAAATACATATTTGTATACAATTTCCTAATCCATGGATTTTTATTGTAAAAAAAGACTAGTTTGGACTGAAACTAATTGAGAATAGAATCCACTATAATGTCAGAAGAAAAGAAAATTTTGTGGTTACATGTAAACTTGTGATAAGCTTTTTCAGGAAGAGGGTACATTAACGGCAAGAGGGATGGGATACAATAAGGAGCAGTAACGGCCTGTTTATGTAAAGGTCAGGCCAGCCTCATTGTACACTTTGAAGACTTTCTCAATTGCATTGACATAGGCAGCTGTTCTCAGGTCCAGACCCAGGTTGTACTTCATGGCAGTACGCATGATTTGCTGAAACAGAAAAGGTTACATGAGATTTCTGCAAGCTTCTCCATAGGAGCAACACTAGATTTTACTCGGAGGATCTAAGTTACGAGTATAAGAGTTACTAGACTGGTATCAGAGCTCAGATCCCTTGAGGATCAAGTCTAAACTTTCTTGATTCCCCTTACAACTGAGATCTGAAAAGGAAGAAAATCTTTCCCAGATTACTATATTGCCCCTTTTCAGGTCTTGGATCCACATGTACCTCAGATACATAGAGAGACAAGATGTCTCAAGTAGTCTCTGCCCTACTAATTAAAAATACTGCATAAAGGGATTAATCTAAAACTGCTGATGGCAAAGTAAAGCAGTCTTAGCTATGTGTCCCAGATTAGTCAAGTACAAGAGGACAACTAAAAATTTTCTAATTACTACAGCTTCTACTAGAAAATACTTCCTGACTTCACATATTAATCTCTAATGTTTACTATACTTAGTTAAAGTTGGCCATCCTGGCACAGAGCAGAAATACCTCATACTCACAGTGACTTCCATTATTGTGAACTGTTTATCTACTCTTTTAATTGCAAAGAAATTCTGTACCACGCATTCAAAAACTGTCGTAAAGCCACATAAGTTCTTTTTCCTGTAAGTACATTTCCTGATGCAGTACTTACCCGGGCAGAACGCTCCATTGTATAAGCCAATCCAGAGTGGACAATGTCTTTCTCAGACGCACCCTGCAACAACAGGAAATAAAATGAGGGTTTAATTCAAAACACAAAAAGGTAGTAGTCATGTATTAGGGACAATGACACGTTGGATTCCCATAATTACTCAAGCTTGTTCACTCATTTTCTTCTGATGACTGGTGTAAGAAACTAAATCGCCTTTACTGTGTTACTTGAAGAGCTAATTATGGTCAATTCAATTCTAAAACCTCAGATGTAAGCACTGGAGTCTTTCATGTGCCTAGCTTCTAGATGCATGATGCTAACATTTTTTATTGATGTTGTAACTACTGTTTTCAGCCTTCAAAACACACAGTAAATGTTAAAAAAATTCCCAAGAGTTAATAACCTATAGAAAACTACTTCCAATTGTTTTGAAGACTGTCAGGTTTTAGGAAGGGCGCAGATCCCCAGTTCATATACTCAACACTGTATCAGCCCTGAGCAACTCCACAATAACTTTGTTGCCATTAAAATTTAAATATACGGAACAATAAATAATTGAAGATATTCAGTCATTCTAATTAAGGCTATCAGCTTTAATGTTCCATCATCCTGACTGTTGTAATTTACTAATAATTTGAGACCTGGCTTCACAAAATACATGCTTTTCCTCAAATACCAATTTGGGTTGGATGTAGAAATTACTAGGCCAGTTTCTATGGCTTGTGTTTAAGAGATCACAGCAATCACTTTAAGCCACAGAACCTATTTGCCATGGTATTCATTCAGGCTAACATTTATGAAAATACTAGCAACACACTGGCTAAAGTCTATTTCTGTCATCTGACAGTGACCCAAGTTTACATGCATTTCCCCCAATTTCTTCCCGGGGAAGCATGGTTTAATGTTTTTCACAATTCAGTGGATTGTTTCCCCCAACCATTTGTCCCATCTCCTCCTGAACTTGTGTTAAAAAACAAACCAACCCACCCTTTTAGCTTCCATACATCCCTTGGCAGGGTATTCCACATCTTAACTGTCTGCTGTGCTAGGAACCACCCCTGTTCTTCATTCTGCTCCTCGCTCCACTGGTTTTGTTTGACAGTGCCTCGTTCTCCTTCACCCTTCCTTCCAGTGACCAGTCTATCCTTACACATCCATTTTCACTCCACTTGTTCTACAGATTACTGTCTCCACCCCAGGACTATTTCAGGCCAATAGGGCTTAGGTTAGTTCATTGTTCCATGTATGAGAAGCTTCTGTATCTTTGATTATTCCTGTGATCTTTCTCTGAACTTTCTCCACATCTACAATGTTTTAAGATACAGAGACCTAACCTGCACGCAGTATTCAGAAGGCAGCCATGCTCTGGGTTTATATTGTGGCATCATTAGTCAGTCTTATTCTTTTCCCTTCAGAACAAATCTCTAACACTGGATTTGCTTTTTGATTGCTATGGATGTCTAAGCTTATATTTTGTCATTACCTCCAGATCTTCCATTTGAATGCAAATGGATGAGCTCACAACCCATCGTTTTATACGAAAATTTCCCCGCCATGTATTGGTACGCTTTAGATGATAATGAATTTTACCTGACATTTCTTTGCTCATTAATTCAGTCTTAGAAGAACATTCTACAATTTTTCAGTCACCTCTTGTCTATAGTACAGAAACAGTGTACCAAACTGTCTGTGGTGTGGGATCTTGTTCAGAGTTGTTTGGAAATCTAGGCAAACGATATCAACAAGATCTCCAAAACAAATTCTGGTAATGTTTGAGGCAGTATTTCCCACTACAAAACCTCCATAGACTTTGATAGATAGGGTTCAAAGAAATTATGGAATCTATGTATTTATCAGGTTAGCCAGCAGAAATATCAAGTATTTCATAGCAAACAAAAGCATCAGGAAAAAAAACAGGTTTTAAAGTTTTCCTTACTAGCCTGCAAAAAGAATCATTCCCTGCACCCTCCCTGGTAAAAAAACCGCACATGGTTTGTCTAAGCAATGGAGATAGTCTGTTCCTCTGAAAAACTCCACTACGTGAACGGCAACATACAATCTAATGCCAGTTACAAATACAAAATGCATCTGTATTAAAACTGTAGCTTTTTAACAATATTGGAGGTATTTTGCATGGGCTCAAGTAAAAGAAAGAAAAAATAGCTTACTTCTAGTATTCCTAAGCAGTTCAGATCATTTGCTTGCTTTATTTGTTTGGTCATCAGGCTAACTATGACTAATGCCTTGCCTGGGGCAAAAACCTCCATAATAGCTACAATGGTAAAATTTAGATTGCAGTTATAATATCAGAATACAGCTACAGCAACTACTTACCGATATCCTATCTTGAAATTCTGCTGTAGGCACAACTGGAATCGTTCCACCATGTTTCCCAAATTTTCTTTCCAAGCTTTCCTGGACAGACACTAGAAAGGAAAAAAAGCAGAGGCAAGGTAACTGACAAGGAAAGGAATGTGCTCCCTAACAAAGGAGCTGACCCCAGGACTTTCAGCATTCAATGGCTTAGAATGCAGACTATAGGGGCTGAGGGCAAAGGGAGTCATCTTATTTTTGTTTTCTAAGAAAAGGGAAAGATGTTGATTTATCTGTTTTTATAGGTGAATGACTCCAATATTAGCAGCAATATTGCTATAGTACAGTCGCATGGCAAGCAACTGTGGATTTACTGATCCCACTTTGCTAAACTGATAAAGCTGATAGAGCAATCTGGATTAACTTTCCTAACTTAATAGATAGCATTAGACAAAATATTTCCTGAAGTTAAAGCAATCCATTATCTCCTATTGCACTTTGCATACACACTACTTGCTAAGAAAAAAGCCCAATGTGGAATTTTAGTTTTTTTCCTTAAGACGTGAGAAGTGCTTTGGTATTTTAATTGATACTTATTTCATCTTAATTCTTGTAATTTAATTAGTATGCTTTCCCAAACAACATCACAGAATATTTCAGATGGCACAATCTTGAAGTTAAGAAAAGGATTTAAATTAGAACTGCCATAACCCTCAATCACTTTAGAAACACCTCAAAAGGCATCATTTATGAGAAAAGTTTATATTAAAAAGCATTCAGATGTATGTTTTGTCAAGTCCTATGTCCTGATATTCTCATGTTTTCTACAGAGTATTGTTTAAAATGGAGTAATATCCTGCAGTTCTTCTCCGTTAAGCTTCCTCTCTCCATGTAATTGGTATCCTGGCTCAGAAACTGGGAAGCACAGAATGGCCCTAAGTGGAGCTGTAGGCCATAAGCAAATTTTTACAGTGCCTGTACCAATTAAATTATTGCCCTTTATAGAAATCCTCTATTGTTATATGTGCAGAACAATGTTACCCACTCAAACTTTGAATACTTCTCAAATACCAAGTGTGCAGCTGAAAGACATCTGTTAAGAAGTAATAAATATTTCATATAAGTGGCTTGAGTTCAGTATTTTCACAAAACTGAGGAAAGCATCACTTTATGAATAAAAAGTATACTTTTAATTTAAGTCATTAGAGTTGCAAAAGTCAACCTATCAAATCTTTCCTACTCTTCAGTATGCAGCAATAATAGACGTGTGAAACTAAGGTGAATTTAGAATAGAATATTCATTTCTCCCACATTTGGTGCTTGCTAGTCCAATCTATCAAACAGCAAAAGCAGAACTGAACACTTACTGAGCAAGTGGTAGTTTGAATCCCTTTCATATTTAAAAGTCAAGCGGCCATAGCTGACATGGTTCAAGTTTTTCAGCCACTCAAAATAGGACACTGTTACACCACCAGCGTTCAGGTAAAGATCCTGCACAGAAATAGTAAATGTCTTGAATTGTGACCATGTGATGAAGACAGCTCTACTGTATTAAGGAAAAGCAAGCAGAAGTATTATGTATAAAGTATTAAACTGCAGTACAGAAAACAATCCAGTTGTTATTCTTACATGACACTTTTCCTCTTCTGCAGTCCAGGGATTACCTACTGATCTAGAAGAGGACTTGACTTTAGAACACATGAAGTTCAGGTGTGCCTGACTGACCACCTTCTTTTATTTTAGCACAAGTTTTTAATCAAGAAAGTTAGGGCATTCTTAGGCCATCTCAGTGAGTAAAGGCTGAAGATCAGCCACTCTTTCTAGCAGTATCACTCGATCAGGACATGTTTCTCTGGGAAAAGGGTATCATTATGCCTAGATAGGTCTTATTCTTTCAAATTATCACTATAGGCAACATTTATGCTATACAATCTACGATACACAGTTCTGTCACAGCATCACCCAGAGATACAATGTTTACAAACAAATTGGCCAGTGTATTTACTCTGCCCTCTTCCTTTGCTTACTGGACTATTTAATTGAGCAAATGTCAGCTAATACTCCAAAATGCAAAACTACAGATTTAAGAACTAATTGTAGATTGTTCTCTCTTCTGAATACGTAGCCTTCATGTAACAGTTATCTTTGATCATTTACAGTTGCAGTGAGATCCTTAAGTAATTACTACCAATCTTAAGCAACATTGACACCCATTTCCCAGACATCAGTTGTTAAAAACCACCCTAAGGGAATGAATGGCTATTCATAAAAACCTTCAATAAATAATGTCTTGCTACAATTTACAGAAATATTACCCTTGTAATGAAAATCAAACATCATAATAGAACCTTACAGGGATAACCATGATATTCCGCTCCAAGAAGATTTTGTCAGCTTCAGGAGTGGTAGGCCCATTGGCACCTTCAGCAATAATCTGAAAGGAATCACAGCAGTATAACTCAAGAGGTATATATTAGTTTCCATCCATGCTAATTATTGAATACTGGTATTTAAACAGGCCTTCTCCACTTTTCATTTGCATTTGAACTCTCCAACTTACTTTTGCTTTAACCTTGTGAGCGTTGGCCTTAGTCAACTGCTTCTCGCTGGCAGCAGGGATGAGAATGTCACAGTCTGTTTCCAGAATGCTACCCTCAAGTGTCTGTGCTTTAGGGAAGCCCATGATTGTCCCATGTTGCTGTTTGAAGGAAACAAACCAGGGTGTTTTCAGCATGTGTGTATTCATTTGACTTCCTTCCCTTCTTCTAACTTTTAAAAAAGACATAAGGGAGAAGCAACAGTACTAGGAAGAGAGCATATAACATAATTCCTGTCTTTACTTAGATTGGGCATAAAAAGCAAGCTATAAAGCTTAGATAACAGTCCAAGTTGCCATGATTGAGGCATAACTGCTCTCTGGCCAAAGACACTGATAACCACTTGGGCTCTGGAGTATTTCATTCTTTTGAGAAAGTGGTGATAACAACATTCAAATGCTCCCTATGTAAAAGAAGACACATCAGTTAAGTCCCTTAGAAACTCTAAGTGGGGGAACTGTATTTTAGTGCCTGTGAACTGTCCCGTCAAGACTGGAAACGGAAATAAAAAGACCATGCTCAGTTTTCATTATAAACTACATATTCGAGTCACACTGCCAGACAGGCTTTCATTTTTTCAGAAGCATCCGATAGGTAAGAAGCAGCAAAACTGCACTTTGAAGTCTTAAATGTCCATATGGTTATGATTCTCAGTCAGGAATCCTTTAGGAACCTCCTTGCTCTGGTTCCTTGATACATCCTTCCTAGTTTAGTCATAAGAAAGGCAAAATAATCATGAACTCCAATTCTGAAGCCAAAGTACACATGCAAGCCCTTGCCATTTTTCTGAGAGTTGTAAAAATGTTATAAATGTTACAATGTTATAAACTGAAGAGACAGCGAAAGCCACAAGATCAGTTAGTGTTAATCACCTGCATTCATATTGGGGATAAGGAGAAAGCCAGAAGAATCAACGTTCCTAAGCCATTTTGTAAGTACTAATTGCAGCATGATTTAAAAATCAAAAATTAACACCAGTCTACAGTCATCCTACGTGCTTGCGAAGCTGACAAAACCGAAACTATTTCTGCTCAGCTAAGTTTCATACCAATTTGTAATCTTCTAGTTCCTTTGGGTCAATCCCATCAGGATTCCAAATAGAACCATTAAACTCTCCAACGGCAACGCACTTTGCTCCAAAACGATGCAAGTATCTCATAGAATGCAAGCCCACGTTACCGAATCCCTGAAGGTGGAAAAGAAAGGGAAAAGCAGTCAACCCTTCAGCCAAAACAGTGATTACTGCTAAGGCTTATAAAACTTTGAATAGCTTTAAATAGTTCTTCATCTATTGGCATATCTTGGCATTAGATGATGTGTATAGGAAAGATATAAGAAATCCACATGCATTCTATTCTAGTCCGAATACCATTGTAGAAATTATGCATTGTAGCCAGTAATGTACAGTTGTGCTCAATTTTTTATACTGGAAATACAGAAGGGAAGTGTTAATGCTATTATGAAAGTATCAAAACTATGATATTTATCAACATATTTTACAACTGGCACTGTCTTAGAGGGATTCATGGATTTTTATAGGACTATTCAAAGGTTTGACCAACATTTGCAGGCCAAGAAATAGTCTCATTTAATTTGGGTAAGGAAGGCTTACAAGTGTAAAACCCATCCCACAATGGAAAGCATTAAACAAGAGTATCATTAATTTTTCACATTAAAACATACAAACTAGTAGGAAGCTATGTCATTTCTAATACATTTCTGAAGCAGTCCTGTACAAAACAGATTGCCTAAATTCAGGATAAGGTATTGGTTTGTACTTTTCCAACTGCTCATTCCACAGTGGAACAAGAACATAGCCCCTAATTCCTTCTCTCTCTAAATATTTTAATTACAAAACAGTGCAACGAATTTTGTGTAGGCAGAAACAGTGTCACAGCTTATTGAGAAGTGTGCAATGCCTTAGTTTAAAGAACTCCTGTAACAGTATTTCACTTTTTTCTTTGCAGCCTATGTTTATAAAGACTGGAGATTTGGCTTTGTGCCTGTAGAGCTCAACCAAAAGTTCAGTTTTTATAAAACAGTCCAAAATAAAGGGCACCTACACTGCTTGAAAAGTGTTTCTGAAGTTTGAGAGTAAAGGTTAACTTGGAAGTCATAAAACCCTAACAGGATTTATTGCTACAGCCCTTTTTAAAAGCAGCTCTACTGGAAGTTTGTTTACTACTTTTCCCCTGCAGTTAAATGAAAAACGTTACCTGAACAGCAAATGTTTTATCCCCAAATCCAGGAGTCATTCCTAATATACTCATATACGATGCTTCATTGATGAAATTTTCAATTCCATGGAAGAGTCCACGACCAGTTGCAGATATACGTCCATGGATCCCACCCTGGCTGATAGGTTTACCAGTTACACATGCATGTGCGTTAATATCCTGTAAAACAGTGAAGGACTTATGAGCTATGGAATTAATCAAACAGCTGGAACAAGAAGTTTTGTACACCTTAGAGATAAGGGAAAACAGGAATCGTAAGAGTCATAACATGATATAGTTTATATACATTTAGATTGTAAAGATGATTTCCTTCCTGAGTTTGTGTGAACATGTTCTCAGAAGTACTCTAGTGGATGTCAGAAAAGTTGCATAATGCAATATTGGATATGCTCTGTAATTTTTTGTGGCATTTAAGTGTATATGTTAACTTCAGTCTGTGGTTAATTAATTACGGTTATATCCATGTTGCACTGTTAGCAATGAGCAGGCCTCTGACAGATGTGTTTCTCAAAATTAGCTCCTATTACAGCCATAATTTCCATCATTATTCTTGACATTTTAATCTTTTAAAGGGCTCAGACATATCCTTGGACTGGTTTTTAATCATCTTTAAACAGTGTTTAGTGTTCCTTTTTACCAAATTCAGTTATTTTGAAACAACAACACAGGCCTAATACCTTCTTGTTGATCTCAGAGGAAAATCTACAGTACGAAGTTCATATGGGAAAAGTTAGACAAGTATTTACTACTTTTGTTCAGAAAAGCAATATATACAATCAAGCCTCTATTATTAATTTGGTGATTATTTTCCATATGCTAGACAGTTAACCAAGATAAAATAGACTATTTAAAACCAGAGTTAATTTTTCAAATTGAAATTAATAACTTGAAAAAAACTTCTTCCAAACTAGACACTGTTTGGGTGTCCCTCTTCTGTTACCACTGGTTCCCATGCTCCCACACCACGGGAGCACAGTCACACAGTGGCTTGGCATCCAACCCAAGTGAGAGGGTAGGGATGAAAGGGAATCCACCGAAATGAGTCTGCCAGCAGCCAGATGGGTTTCTATTCTGCCAGCCACATATTCACTGGGAGGCTCCCTCCTCTCCATCGCTTGTGCCAAATGCATTTGCATGCCTGTGGCGTGAGTGCAAGATGCTTGGTGAGAGGAAGGAAAGGAGCAGACAAAAGTGGAGGCAGAATGGCAGGAGATGACTAGAGCCATAATGAAAACAAAAACTATTTATTATTTGAAAATGATAGTGAGTTAACCATATAAAGCCAAAGATAACCTCTCTTTAAAAACAATAAAAGTGATGCTGGGCTTGCCACAAAATTCCTAATTCAGTTTCCCAAAATGTAGCTGCATTGCTCTCATTAAGCTGTATGCTCCCTCTGGTGGCATATTGACTATAAACAAGATCTGTGGTAGTGTTTTGCTAGGAACAACTTGGCCCAGCATTTTTACGTATTTTTAGGTTTTCATTCTGTTTCAGATTGAAACCACATTTTAGCCTTCATACATTCACAAAGGAGGAAGTATGTTTTATAAATACTTGAAGAAATAAAGCCCCCACCATACATAAGAATGTATTTAATAAGGTCCCTTCACATGTCCCAAAAGTCAGTTAGATGTGTCAGGAAGTACAGAAGAGTGGGAAGGATTAACTTAATCAAAAACTTTAGGCATATATAATTCAGTGACCCAGCAACTTAAGATGGATTTTCTGGAACAGTTAACATGGTAGCTATTAAAGACTTGCATGGTTTGGCAAGAAAACAGAGCGTGAGGTGAGGGCAGGTCCGGATCTTCCTGAAGTCACATATACAAACCACCGTCAATGTCAAAGTCCTAAAACCTCTGGTTTTAAGTCAATCAAAAAACTCTTTAACACATCTTGGGATAAAGACTATGGCTTTTAAGGAGAAGCTTGTAGAATAGCTTATGGCTAGCATTAAAGACTTCTATATTAGTTATAATAGTCTATGAACTTAGCTGGCCAAGTTCAGACACTGAACTTTTGCTTGTTTCTTAATCCCTTTCCATACTGCAGTAATACTCTCCTTATCTCTCCAGCTTCCTGGCTCTGTATGTTAGGTTTTGAGCAGACTTCCCCTACGTGTTTCTCTCTTATTTGGCTTTTCCTTGCCACTTCAAGCTCCCTGAACACATCTGTGTGCCACCACACAGATTCATCAGGTCTGTAGATTTCTCACTGAAGTGTTATCTTTCCACTCAATTGCATATAGTCCCTCACATAGCTTCCATCTGCTTTCTGAATTATGTTCATGACATCTCAACCAGATAGTTATCTGAAACATCTTCCTCTACAAACTGGTTTTGATAGGTTATTCCACTTTTTGCAGCCTTGTCAGAGTTCCCACCTTCCTTCTCTACACCTGGTCATTCTCCACAATAGCTCATAAGTTCCACTATGGCTACCATTCTCTCTTCCATATACAAACAAGCAACCCAGCAAAATTAAGTAAACATTTAATTTTGTTCCTTATTTCAATTCTTTAATCCACTTTTCAGAAAGATGTACCTAAATCCTCTCAGATTTTTTTTTGTTCTTCAAGAAAAAGATATTGCCATGCAGGGAGGGCCTAGGAATAAAAGAGGCTGTTGTAGCACAATTCACATTTTATTTTTATCCTCAGTAGTTGTCGGTTTGTTTTCTTTTGTCATTGAAGCGTGTGTATGTGTAGGACTACACAACAAGCTGAGATGACAAAGTGGAAAGAGTAAGAAATTCAGCCATTTAAAAATCTTCTCCTGTATCAGTGTTTAGTTTTCCACCTATTAAAAAACCTGAAGCTTCTGTATAAAACTCTATGTCAACTATTAACAAATACAGCAAATCTTGAGCAGGTCATGTGCTGTGAGCCTTCTGTCAGTCATAATATAGCAATGCTGGTGTATCACAGTGAAATATGCATTTTAGTGCAATGAGTTAAATGTTAAAACTTAAAATGCTTTGAGGCAGTAGTTCTCTTAAATGTCAGAATTTTAAGTTATGACTGAGTTACCACTCTGCATGCTGAAGTCTTTTTGAAGTCATAATTTTGGGGATTTTATCACGTTTAAAGTTTTAAATAAAATATTTACATTTACATATGTGAATAACAAAAAGCAAGTAGTGTTTTATACAGATACCTCTATCTAACAGACAGCTCTGTGTAAAAGTGATTTAACTCAACTAATCAGCATGCCACAGCCTATTCCTCAAGCATTCTTTCCCCGCCACCCATAAGATACCTTAGACTGTATTTCAGATCTAGAAGAACTGTGCCATCCCCTCCTCCTATTGTTAAAGGCATCAGACAGCCCAAGTATTCTGCCAAGAGACTGTCTCAGGAAAGCCAGGCACATCGTGAACAGACTTGCCAGAGAGAAATACTTGGGTGGCTCTAATGCCTTATTACTGGGGGTGTACACCCTGCTCTATTTCTGAGGAACTGTTGAAAGGGACTGCAGAAAGTGAAAAGAAAGAGTATTTTCAATTCAAAAGGAGCTGAGATAGGCAAACATGCAATAGCATATCAACGCACTAATACAGAGCTATGGCAAGACTCCTTAGCAAAGCATGACCTGCTGGAGTAGCAGAAACAATGTCTGAAAGAGAAGGTAGAAAGTTTGGGTAGCACAGACAGAGCCTTAAGAAATAAGTTGTCTGTAATACATTTTTCTTTTGTCCAACCTGTCAAAAGTATACAACAAAAGTGTTTGGTCAACAGTCATGTTTTTGATACAGTTAAAACAGGTTACAAACAACCCCAGCAACATAAGGGCAAAGGCCAAATTAAGGGCTATAATTAAAAACTAATTCTTAAAAACTTAAACTTAATTTTTTTATTGCCTTCAGGGCAATAAATTGCATCAGTGTCTTTTTGCTTTACATTTTGGAAAATTTGCTCTAGTTTGCACTGATTACTTGTTACTTTTAGGGGACCACAGGGAACTTTAATACTTTTACAGGTTATACTAATAGGGCAAACTTAATTTACGTGGTTTCTTGAGTGCACAAAACCAGAGCATTTATTTAATAACACTTGTAAATTCAGTAGTCTGAAACAGAAAGATTTCACTACTTTAAGACTATACCAACTATTATGAACTAATTGTTTAACAACTTTAAATTAGTAATCATAGTACTAATGAAAAACAGAGGGAAATGGTAAAAATAGAAGCCAATTTTAGACTAAGTATGAGACCTTTAAAAACAGTGTATTTTCTTTTTGCTAACAGTTGCAATCAGTATTGTATCAAACTTAATTTAAGCCTAGTATAAAAACATTAACCTTAAAGCTATTTTTCTTTAACTGTACCCTAAAAACCTCACACCAATTAAGCTGTTACAGTTTGCAAGAATATATTTAGATCCACGTAATTAAATAAAATTATATGATTAAGCAGCATGGTAATAAATTTCTAGAGAAAAGGATTTCTGCAAAGACCAAGGAAGCTTTTCTACTTCAAAGCCTCTGCTCAAAACTTACATAGTGTCCTATGGTACTGGCATAGGTGTCGGCAATCCAGGACATCTCCCTCTCCCCTGTGCTCATATCAGGAGCAGGCACATCAACACCAGGTCCTGTTGGCAACAGTGAAAATAGCTTTTAAGGATCAAATACAAATAGTTATCTTCAACCATTATTCCCTTGGGAACTGCGCAGGGCTTGGCAGAGAACTGTTTTCCTGTTTAATCCTCAGTTTATTATGCAATCAACAGATTTTTCTGGATTAAATTCAGTTTTGTATGTCGTACCACACATTTGTACAATATGGTCAAAACCTCAAACCTTTCACACAAGCCACTCCATAAAATGAAGGTCAATTTGTCAATAAAAAGTCAGAGTAAGATAATGTATCAAAAGCATATTTATATTTTTTTTTTTTTACTATCATTGGTGTAACAACAGGAAGGGGCGCTATCTAGGTATGATTTCTATATACCATGACGTTAATTGTGTTGGGTTGGTTTTTTTTTCCATTAGAATTTCCTTTTTGTTCCTGGATGAGTTTAACAATTGAAGGTAGGCTGTTCCTAGTCATTGCACTGTAGCACATACATTTGATTTTACCCCTCACTTCAAAAAAGAGACATTACATCTTTCTTGATGAAATAAACCTTTGAAAGAACTTTGACACATCTGTTGTAATAAAAGCAAATTCTGTTTTTTCTAGATAACTAAAAATAGCATTTACCTAACCTATTTAAGATCAGAGGGACTTGCTCAGTAAGATTTTAAATGCAACTCTGCGCCTCTACTCTTTTTTTTTTTCCCCTTAAGTATTTAAAAGGTTTGTGAAATCTGCATAGCACCAACCAGAGAGCCAAAAAGGAAGACAAATTTAATCATTTTAATTGTCACTGAACTAACAATCACTATAGCTGGCATAGTGTACAGTATTCCCCTAGTCACATGTAACATCAATAAGTGTGTTTATATAGAAGCTTAATTTAGATGAGAAACACTCTGGCTGTAGAGCAAGAAAATGCAGATAAATGATTATACGTTCCCAGAGGCAGTTAGACATCAGGAATACATGAAGACCTTTAACTAGTTACAGGCCTTATTATTCAGTTGAATAAGAACATCCTCCAGGTAAAGATCCTCCATTTAATTACAAGTCAAGCTAGTAACATTCAGCTTTCTCCAGAGGAGACTTCCAGATAGCAACTCCAGACAGCAAGCTATCAGAACAACACAGGGTTGAGAGTCTGAATGAAACACCTACTAACATTACAGAAGCTGAGGTTCTGTTACAACAGGCACCTATGCTTCTTGCCTATGCTTCTCTTGCAGCCTGTGGTTGCCATGGGTGAAGCCATCAGCTTTCTCTGGGGTGGATCTTCTATTTCCTTCCTCTGTTTCCTCAGATATCTGCCAAAAGCCTCAACTGAGACTACAGGAAACAGTAACAGTGAAGAGCTTGATATTAGAGATTAAAATTGCAACAAACTTGGTCACAATTTTATAACCTGCCTCTAAGAGAAATGTGATTCATTTTGGAACCTGTGAGCTCAGCTTTTATGGCTTTTCATAGCAGAACAGCCACCAGAAAAAAGTTAAGACACAGTTCCCTTTAAAATGCACTAAGATGCAATGACTCGATTCTTGAGGCTATTTGCTGAAAGTTCTATACCCAAATTATTTACAGCTCTCAAAAATATGGTTATTTAAGCATACTATCTAGTGGATGCTGTCAATGCACAATAAATCAGATTCCTAAATTTTAATAGTAAAATTGCACAACATACCAATAAAGCCCTTTTTTGCCAGCTCCATGGTAAACCTTCTTGTGATCTTTTCCAATTCATTGTCCTATAGAGAAAATGTAATAAATATCACAAGTAATCATTAGTGTTTATGAATATTTGCTAGAACTTATGCCCAAAGATAAACAGATGCCCTTTTCTTTTGAAAAAAGGATGATATAATTTATATGCCACTCCCTAACAGACCCTTGGTACTCAGGCAGCACAAGGAAACATTCGGCTTTCTTTCCGTACATTCTGATCCACAACAAGTCGGCAGTGTGGCACAGGAAGAACAACCTGTGCTCATGGCAGAGATTTCCAGCAAACAAATCTGATATCCTATGTGAGAGATTTATAACCAGCAACAGCAATAGCTGGCCTGCCAGTTGTGTAATCAACACAGTAGAACGACTTCACACAAATCCTTACAGGAGTGTTGAGCTTAGAATATCTGTTATGTATTCTAGTATGCCTTTCTGTACAAGTTATTTTAATTAGGGCAAGAAGGCAAGCCTGCAGTAAACTTTGTATAAGCCAAGTTAGTTATTATGCGCACTGGAACACTGCATAGAAAGGTTTAATGGAGCATAAAACTATTTGTCAAAAACAAAAACATTAACTTTTTTCTAAGAGTAATTTAATTTAAGCCTTTATTAACAGTATCAACTTAAAAAAAAACCAGGTTCCAAATTATTTGTAGTCTTCTGACTTTAAGAAAAAAGTAATAAATTAAATAATTGAAGTATTCCACCTCTGAAACACACACCTTTTAAAAATTCTTTTCCTACCTATTGCATGCACAAGCTAAATTCAGCCTTTACAGAGGCAGAAGTGGCAAGAAGTTTTAAGTGGTCAATAACGCCCTTAGAAGAGCTTTTTTTAACTGGCTGGCTTCAGTACTGCAGGTAACTGAATTTTTATCTATGATTAAGCTTACTGTGTAGTTCTTGGGATTGATCTTGACACCAGCCTTTGCCCCACCAAATGGCACATCTACAAGAATGCAAAGGAAAATCATTTTACTTTTTCAACAATAAAGGCAGAATACATCAGTAATATGTGTGAGGAATTATATCTTTGATTTTAGCAGTGAATTTGATTTTGCCACATTTAGGGCTTTACAAGCATAAGCTATAATCTCATATAGGTACTCCTATAAAAATAGGAAATCTTTTAAGGGCAGCTTGAAAACAGTCTTTGAAACTTAGAAGTTAATGATTTAAATTTTCTATGCTTCAAGCTCTTGTACTTGGCACTTGTAGGAACAGTAAGTTTTACAGTTTATATTTTACTGGTTTAGCTCAAAAACTTTTACTTTGGAAGTCCTAAGTGAAGTGTCTCTATATACATCAAGAAGTATTTTGTTTTCTTATACATAATGTGCAGATTCTCTCCCAACTCCCCTACAATTTAGCAGCCGTGTATGAAATATACTTCTTTATGACCCATAAAGGAATTTTATCCTTCTCTCTCCACAGCTCTGCTGCCTGAATCCTTTACAGTCTCCATCTGTTCCCCCTAAAATTAGCCCCCTCCTAATCCAAGTTTGTCATACTTTGATTTGAGTTCAAGAGCAGTACTTTTATGGGAGGGGCTAACTAGCAGAATTTGGACTTCAAGTGAAAATGTAACTTTATTCAAGTATGTACAGTAACAGCAGAGGGAATATGTATTATTATTTTGGTCACTATATGTTTTTCCCATCTTGCCCCAGATTTTAGTCAGAGATCAGTGTCTAAAACTTAACTGAATCCTTTAGATGCTTTTCTGTAAATTACATCAGTATTCATTGAAATTAAAGATTGTATCCTTGCTTGAAAAATTACCACTTACCAACCACAGCACATTTGTATGTCATTAGAGATGCTAAGGCTTTCACTTCATCCACACTAACATCCAAACTATAACGAATACCTGCAAAAGACACATGAGAAAAAAAGGAATTCACTGAACAACTTCACAGGTATTTATATATTGGGAAAGTTAATTCTAGGCCAGCCATCTATAACATGCAAGTATGTAATTTATCAACTTATTTGCTTCAAATCTTAAAGAACAATCCCCCGTTCTCCTACTTAAATATCTTTTACTTAGCAGAAATTCAAGACTTCAGCAATTCTCTATTAAGTAGTTTAACAGCAGCACTCAACCTTGGAACAAAAGTGAATATTCCTTGGGAGGAAGATGATCCAAGCTGATAGGTAACTCGGAGTGGAGTTTTCAAGAGGCTGATAAAGTTCATCAGCATCCCATAAGATCTTTAGCTTCAGACTTCATTCGTTGTATATAAAAGATGAACCTTGCTCCTGAATGTAACTTATCACTACAAGTTATAATCAAGATCTCTTTGCTAGAGTAATGCAAGCTGCCATTATGAGCCTTGCAATATGTTGGCTGTGGTCCAACAAAACCATATGTACCTTCAGAGCTCTGGCTACAGAGCTACATAACAGAAAGCATCAAGCCACTCCACTAATTCAAATTTGTTCAAAACATTTTGATAGAATAACTCTACCCTAGCAAGTTTGTTTGACCAGGCCACCCATCCCACACCCATGTGGAAGCCAGCCCACACCTGCATTCCCTGCTCCGAGTCATTCAGCAGAACTGCAAGTGTGTATTAACACATGGTCCAGATGCAAATTCAAATTGTTGCAGTCTGATAGCAGCTCAGATGCAAAATGGGTTATCCCAGCCATCAAAGCAGTTCAAAACTGGGTGGAAAATTATTACACAAAGGAAGGGAGATCTGCCTGACTCTTACCAGTCTTCTAAAAACAGGGTTCTAGCTGTCCAATAAATTGATTGAACTCCAAGTTAAAAATTTATGTATTCCGGAGGTAGTTGCAGAGTAGAAAATATTTAACCAAACTGACAGGGCACATACACAGAACTACAGAATCCTAAGCATGACATTTAAGATCAATACAGTGCCCAAAGTCATGTGGGCCACAGCAAAAAAAAAAACCACCAAACAAAAACAAACAAACCCTACAGCTATATGTTAGCTTCTATCGAAGTTTCTCCTACACCACTGTGCATATAACAGAGCCATGAAGAATTTATTATCCCCACCTCTACTCCCCAAATCCTTGGCTGTTGGTTGTGCCAAGTTGCATGGTGGTTTGTAGCAGGCACAGAGTGTCCTTTAGATGCTAGGACAAGGCACCACAAATTTCCCATTATGTAAAGAGAAGACCATATTCAGGTCCTCAGGAGTGAAAAAAGGCCAGCATACATTATCCAAACTAAAGCACTGTGCTGCTATGAAAGCCATTCCTGAATGCTCTGGAAACAATCCCAGTTTCAAAGGAACCAAGTGCTGCTCAAACAAAGCTGAGGGCCAAGTGCTGCTTTCTTATGTGAGTTCAATCAGTAAAAGAAAGTACTATGCCTCCACAGAACAGAATTTATATTTAGTGTGTATATGGGGGAAGGGTGGTCTCCAAAAGCAAACTAACTAGTTTCAGACTTAGGTAGCTGTAAGGTGTTAATGTCTGGGCTTTCGAGAACCTTCTCACAGGAAGTAATATTCGAAATTTAAGTGGAATCTATCAGAGCCCAACAGACCAGTCAAAGTTACAACATACATGTTTTTTAACACTTCTTACTCTGATCCTCCAGCAGAGCTGTTATCCTTCTGTCCAGCCCTGCGCAAGAACAAACACCACCTACGGCACTGACTGTCCTGCCTGGGGACACTGTTCCCTCTTGGCTGAGCAAGGTACTCTAGGGACAGGTCTCATCTGAGCATTGCTCAAACCAGCCAAGTCTGAAGCCCCGATCTATGCTGGTTAGAAATGAACTCTGCCCCTCCACCCCCAGCTGCACTAGGTCACTGTGTATTTATTCAACCCATATATTTACTCAAACTTCAAGTTGCATACACAAAGAAGGTTTGCTGTAACTGTACTCCTGCAGGCACACAAAATGTTGTTTATTGATATATGGAAAGCAGCAGTGGGCAAAATAGTTAGGGATAGTTATTTTGTACAGTTTTAACAGGGAAGCAAAATACAAAAGGAGAGAGCAGCCTCTTCTGCATATCATATTGAAGATCGGATCTGAAAAGGTGAACAAGCAACAGTTTAACTAGAAGATTCAAACACCTGCAAAACAGTTACATCTCCAGTTTCCTTGTATTACAGCCAAGGGTTACTATAAACTTACTGTAACAAATATTAAACTTTCATACGAAGGGAAGTAGGGAAAAAGCCCCAAGACTAACAAAGTACTGAAAGGCTTTCAGCTGAGATGCCTATTTGTCACCTATGTACATGTACCAGAATAGGGAAAACTCTTAGACTTCAGGCTGAAACTGTCCTTTTCTGGACAACTTCATATTTTTGAGCAAGATTTAGCTTCTTTTCCAGCCTTTTAAAGAGCTTTAATAGAAATGGCTTGTCTGGTGGCTTTATCTTCTTAAGTGGGAGACTAGTCAATTCTGAGAGCTGTGCTGACTTCACTAGCCACTTTGCTCCAGTTTATCTGCTAAAAACTTTCATTACAGTGTCAGGCATAGTTCAAGGTGTGGATTCCAGGTTTCCTGACAGGTGTGACGATTTTTTCCCTTCTGTGGCATGAGTGGATAACATTTAAGATGCGCTAACATTTCATTCCTTTTCACAATTTGGCCAGCTACCGTTTTCCAGGAATTGTAATTACTCTACAGGAGGCCCACCTCTTGACAGGGAAGTTATTTGTGCTAAGCTGTTAGGACTGATGAGAGGCAGGCATCTGAGAATGCTGTACATTCCATCTGCAAGGGGATGCACAAAGATAAAAGACTTAATTTATATTCTATTTGGACATCAGTGAAATTTAGTTTGACAGCTTCCTAATTTGGCAGGAGGGGAGTATTGCCATGCATTTGTATGGCTCTTTTGGCAGTGTCACTATGCATTCAATAGCCTGAGACTAAAAATGGATCGTATACACAGTTGTGGGGTTTTTTTTTTGTTTTTTTTTTTAAAGATTCTTAATACATAAGCAAATGAAAGTCACTGCTACACAGCAAGATTATAATTTTTTTAAACCCTGGCAAGTCCCACACAGTAAGTCTCTGGAAACTTGTGACTTTTACAGCAAACTAGCTACAAAAAAAACAGTTTGAAGAAAGCCTCAAGTTACAGTATGACTCACTGCCATGGAAAATACTTTTCACTGGAAAACATACAAATTCTTGTTCTAGTTGAGAATTCTCTTTCCTTGCCACACCCCAAGAAGTTAAACAGTACGCTAAGAGAGACTTTGTTTTTCTATGCACAAGACCTTCTAGATGAGAAAATGTTCTCATTTTAATTTTGTTTCATTACTGGTCAGTACAAAGAGAAGGCTTTATCATCACACTGCAGTGTCTATGCTTTTAAAACTTTTTTATGATCTGTAGTTTGGAGATATTATACTTCACCCAGTTACCTCTTGTACTGAGCCTGATAATTGTTTTGGCCAAAGCAAAATTTGCTCATGATTTAAGCTTAGCTTCTTAGATGCTATGGATTAATTTTCACTTTTCCAAATGGAGCTAGCAAAGCACCTGAAACACAGTATTTTTTAAATAAATGCCAACATAGTAATTATCAGTAAGACTGTATTTTGGATTCTGTAATAATAGTGGTCAGTTACCATTTTAATCAGCAGGTCTGTACTAAGGAGTGTACTAACAGGCATGTAACAAAGATCTTGATTTCAAAGAAAACTGGCTATACATCCTACTAGATTTTACATTGCACAGATTTCAGTATGTTCCATGATGTTCAGTGTGTTTATTATGCTTCCTTAGAAAACATGATGTACAGAACCACCAACTTTTCAAGGATGATTACTGCCTTTCTAGTATGCCTAAAAAAATCTACATTTAGGAAAGTTAGTGTAATTATGTCCTGATCTTCTAGTGCAGTGATCTTAAATGGTAGTATCTATGCATGCCCTCACCACTAATGAGCGTGAAGTATTCAAAGACGTCTCAAAACTAAGCAGTTGCCATAGTAACAGTTCAGAGCAAAACACTTGGTAAACTACTCCTCCTGCACTAAATGTCTTGCAAATCTTAGTAAGTCCCTCAACTTCCCCAGAACCTGGAACAGATATGCATCTCAGTCTGAACTATTAATATCTAACCAAGGCTTTTGTCCTGCTTTGACTTCAGTGTTTTCTTCTAGTTATGATCATCTTTTGATCTTTGAAACTAATTTGGGTCCTTTACAGATGACAATTCTTGTTAAGACGGTGCACTTGTTTGGCTCACCTCTATTTACAAAATGCTTGCTCATCAGAACAAGCATTACAGGGCAGCAGCTATCCTACACTATCTATACAGCACTCAGCAAAACAGATTGTGATCCCATTTGAAACTTTTTAGGACGGACTACAGCCATATTAATCTCCCAGCTAGCAGCACTGGATTCTGCAGTGGCTCTGTGGGTTAACAGCTTGCCTGACCCTATCCAAAGGCTGACATTACATCCAGATTCTAAAGGAGCTTCAGTAAAGGTGCTCACCTTGTTCAAACTATTCAGCAAAATCCCCAAACAAAATCCATAAATCAGCTCCAGCATTTATTGTAATGTCTTAGTTCCTTAAAGTTTTAACTCTGGATTATGTATAACATTTTCATTTTGGGAACTTTTTTAACATTTTTACATTTGGGAAGTAAGCGAGACTGTGGTTATATTACTATCAAACTCTACGTAATCATTGACACCTAACACAGTAGGAACCGATGTCCCAAGCAATCCTTAGACTCTTTCGGAACAAGTACATTCTTCTAAATCCAGAAAAACAATCCAGCCTTCCCTATAAGGAAACTGTTTAGCCTTATTTAACCATTTGGAAAGTATGGTAAATAGCACAATGACAAATTTGTAATTATTGAAGACAAAGAAATTCCAGACAAACCTAACAAAACAAGATGAATAATTCAGTGCTAGAAAACAAGAACATTCCTAAATTCAATTCACTAATTGCCAAGAGAGGAGATAAAAATATTTATCTCTTCCCAGACAGCATTAGCCAGCTACAACCTGGGGCAAGAAAGAGATTCCCCTGTGGACACATCCCGCCATTCTGATTTAACCAAAAGTATCTATTTGGTGGCCGTTAAGGTACTCAACCAGACAGAATACTTCAGTATACCACTTCTTGTATACTTTTAATAAGCTGTACTTACATTTGAAATATACTTAAACATATATACATTATTAGTTCATTCCATGCAGAGAAAAGCCAAGAATATCCTATATTAAAAAAAAAGTGGTGTGTTAGTAAGATCTTGTGTTTTAAATGCAACTATGACAAATTTAATATACCACCAGGCAAGCACATATTACCTGAATTCATGCACTTAGAATATGGCTATGAAATGGAGTCTCACCTATAGAACTACCTCAACCCTGCCTAAAGGATTAGGTTGCTCATTAAACTGCAGTCAACAAAGACTGATACAGAGAGATGCAGTAACGCTGCTTCCATGCAGATATTAATACCACGCGCATGGGTGTGTGCAGAGGGCGGAAATAACACACAAGTTGGCCCTGGCTAGTCCGAATGCCATAGGAGCCACAAAACAATAAGCCACCATAGTGCTGACATGAAGCAGGCAAATTCCATGCTCTGCCTATGAGTTTATTTCTTAACAGGATGGAGTTGTTGCAATTCATGCAACAAAGAATACCTGCTAGGATGACCCAGAGAACAGAAGGGAGAGTATCATGCAAGAGATTCCCTTCCTCACTCTCTCCAACACGTGTTTATCCAGAAAGCCCAATGCTGAGAGATCTCTCTATAAATAGACAAGGAGCCAACAGCAGCAAGGGAAAACAACTATTTAAGATCAAGGACAAAGCTGGCTACTGCACAAACAATATGAGCTGATTATACAAAAAAGCTGAGACTGAAAAGATTCATAGCCAGAAGAACAAGGCATAGACTCCTGCAAGAATATCAGAGGTAAAACACAAAACAGATATGGTTCACTGAGAATTGCAATTAGTTTAATAAAGGACAGCAAAAGCATAGGACACCCATTCCATGTCCTGTTTTTTCAATCTGCAATTTAAATATATATCCACTGTTGTACTAATTGTAAAGTTAGGTATGCTCTACAATAACAGAAACCTATAAAAATAAGGCACTCATATAAGCTTTAGCTATAACACTGCAAGTGTTACCACAGTTAGGCCAATTACCCTTTTTTCTGTAAAACTCTAATATTCCTTTGAAGTTAGATCAGTTTCCATGGTTTATTTCAGGTTACAGATGGTCTATGTTACAGTTCCATCTGTTGCATGGTCCCTAGGTTATATTTCCATGTCTTACCCTCTAAGACCCCTGGGCCAAAGACAAAACCTCAGAACTTTAATCCATGCATGACTTGAAAAAAGCAAAGCCACCAATACAACCCCAGGATAAACAGAGCTCTGCTGAAGTGAAGATACCTTATAGCACTACTTCTTACTTCCCCCACTTACAAAGGGGAAAAAAACAATGTCACAGTAGCCAAGACAACATGCAGGATTGTAGTGGTCCAACTCTTGCATGTAAAGCTCTTTCTTAAGGTGACCATCATGATGTATGTATACTGTTTTAGACAAGGTAACGTGTACAACAGAGGCTATTTGGTGACGGGGCACTGAGATTAGCATCAGCCTTAGACCTCTGCAATTGGGAAACTGCAGCAAGGACAGCATGAATAAGTGTCACCTTATGCAGTAAGAAGCTCATTAACATGAACTCGTAAGTCAAGTGGGGAGGATAAACCCTGACAGGCAGAAGAAAAGCAGCCAAAAACAAAAGATAAGGAAGTTTTGTAATGCAGAATAGTTCCTTCTACTAACCAGCCAAAGCAGCACCACACAGGAAATCAGATTCATTCACCTCCAAGTCAACTGTGCAAATAAAGTAAGAATCATCTGTCTTTATGTACAGATAGTGACCTTTGAAGTAACATATGACAAAGTTTTTCAAAATTTCTATGTAAGTGAAAGTCAGACTAAATCCAGTTTGGCACTAAAGATGGTGTTAAAGCCTTTCAGAACTGAGGAAGCCATTGAGACTTGGTTAAGGCAATTTGGGTGAGCATAAGCAAAAGCTTAGGCTGTTTCCCAACTCTGATTCATTTGTTTTTATTGATAACAGACCTGTTGGACAGTCAGTTAACATGAAAAGGCTTTAAAAAGTTTTTAAACCACTCAATAGCTTTATCCCCACAGTAAATGCTGCCTAACAAATATGGAGTCATTTCCATACTACTAAGCAGGTAGGAACTCAATAAGCTTATTCATATTTGCACATTGGTTATTTTCACTACTCTATTCTCTGAAACCGACCTATTAATGAAAACAGCTGTCAGCAACCACATGAAAAAGCAGCTTAACCAGTTTTATACCTTTCATAGAACCTGATAAAATTATTTACAAAGATTCATCATTTTAAGTAGGAACGGCCAGAGTACTTTTCAACAAAGTCATTTGTATTCAGCCATCTCATTTCCTGTACCCTGTTTGGTTTGTTTTAGTTCTTTAGGCAGCTGTCAGTGCAGTGACCAAGAGCAGCTGTGGTTTCCTGTTCGTGCTGGCCACTAGCATGCAAGTCACTGCATAAGCAAGGGAAAGAGTGACCCGACCCACAGCATTACTTTAGCAATCATGCAGCATCAGTCCAGTCGTATAAATACTAAGTTTGGACCGTAAGCAACTTGAGTTCCAACACACAAGAAAACTCCTTCTCTCTATGTTCTCAATGGGATGAGGAGGCTTCTAACTAATTTTCCTTTCTAGCAAACAGCTATATTGCAGAATTTAAAACCTGGACTTGCATGCTGGACATACTGCGAGACCTGCCACTTAAATGGGTATATTCATGACCCTTCCATAAAGATTCCTAAAGCACAGAAGAGAAGCACACCAAAAGAAAAAGAATCACCACCTTCTTGAGTTGCAAAGGTTTGCAACGTGCAAAGTAGAATTAAGGATTCATTTCTACAACAATTAAATAGGTAAGCACCACAGGATGCAACAAGAAATGTTATTTCTGGGTTCTCTCGATAAGGTGGAAAAAATCCACACGTTACAAACTGAAAAGAAAGCATGTTTCAGTACTTAGTGCCAGTTTTCCTGAAAAGATCTTCTCTTGACCCAATGAAGAATCACCTGCACTACCGTGTAGTGACAACTGTGTCCAACACAATCAAGTTGACTTGTGTTTCTACACCTGTTTTGGGGGAAGAGACTAGGATAAGCCATTAAATAACTTCCTATTTTTATTAACTACGCTTTAGATTGTTAGAACTAGGGTATTAAGAGCATCGTACTTCTTGAACAGAAATATGACAGTCAAGTTTCCCACCAAGGTGTATAAGTTTGCCTATGCAAAAAATGTAAGACTGATCTTGAATTTGCCCTCATCCAGCCTGACCCATGTGGTCTGCCATTCCATTTCTGTATCAGGCCACAGTCATCCATCCTGTCAGAAGCCTTATTTTCAAATCAGGCCTCTTCTGGCATTCACTCTGCTGAGTAATTTCTACTTGCAGGCAACAGAGAAGACAGAGAAAAGGTACAGAAGGACTAGTAGACAAGGAACTGCTGCATTTCTGCTGGCAGGTATCATCTGCAGGCACATGTGAGTTTTAAACTTGCTCCATAAAGAACAACCTCACATTAAGAAGTCTGGCACTTTCCAGATTTGGGCTAGACTACTAAGCAGGGGTCGAGGTTTCACCCTAGAAGAGAATGAGCAAGCAAAGAAATTGAAGATGACATCTGCGACAGAAGGAACGTATCTAACTGCTATAACATTAAGCTAAAAACATTTAGTAGAAACAGAAGGTGCTGCTAAAGTGCAGATAATTCAAATGTTTATTCAGTCTCTGTTTCCTCAAGTAATTGAGCTGTCTTCCAGGTTTAGAGCATTTAAATCAAGATTTTTTGAATTTGATTTACAGTATAAATTCTTCATTAGTTCATGGTTAAATCTGTAAATGACCTTATAAACAAAAACAGTATATAGAAGTAACATACAATCACTAATGAAGTATTTTGGTATGGGTGTGTAAAAAGAAATGTGGAACAAAATTAAAGGAAGACAGCCTTTAGAAGACCTAAAAAAAAAGATTGTTTTCCTGCATTCCATACTTGAATTCCATACTTTCATACTTGAAAGTGCACTTTGATCATTTGTCTAATCTGCATACAGAACAGTATTTAATATTCTTTGAACAGCATCTTAACCTTCAGCTTATCAGTAAGTAATAAATGGCCATACCATGTACTTTTTCTGCAAATGTACTTAAAGACGTAAAGCCAAATTTGATTACAATTGATATAACATGTAAACCTCAAGAAATAGAAGAGATGAGCATTTAAGGTACAATGGTCCTTAAAAGAATGACAGAGATGACAAAGCATCCCTACTTGCTAGCAATTACCTAGCAGTAACTAAATGCTATCTCCTTCTTAGTACAAAACATGGATCCTTAAAAATGGTATGAGGAACCTTATTTTATCAAACTTTACTTTTCAGTAAGTGCAAAGTTAAAGCTCACATTTCTGCATCTGAAAAGATCTGGAAGCTGTGTTCCTCCTACTGCTCTGCAAGCCTTCCAGATGCCAACTCGCCCCTTCTTTTAAAAGGTGGCCTTATGTCCCTTGGTGTTTCTTGCTGGTGTGAATTACTTGCATCAGACTCCAGACTCCACAGAGTGTGAGACACTCGCTTCAGCAAGTTTTCCCGTATCATAATCTTATGGAGTTTGAGTTGTATTTCACTGGGCTTTGTGGTTTTGTTGTCCCCCCCCCCCCCCATGGAATCTACTAGGATTCTAGTTTAAAAATCACTTTTGGACAGAAGCTTAAGTTGTTGATCCATTTCCAGTGGGTCCAATGTACCATAAAGGCAGAAATACCTTTACCACCCCTTTTCTTTGCAGTTTAAGTAGAAATGTTCTACTTCCTCCCACCTTTTTTCATAGCAGGTTTCAAGCAGTCAATCTATACTTATCACATGTCCCATTTAAATTTACTACAAAGCCAGATCTGTCCTCTGATAGTAAGCAAATTCCTAGAGAGCATTAGAAGGTGAAATCCATTTATGATCACTATGCTGAAAAGAGTGGAAAGGAAATATCATTTGCAATTCCTTCCCTAAACCCATGGGGGTGGCACAGGAAGAAAGGGACAAACTGTTGAGACTTAGCATTAGTTCTCTAGCTGTCATTTCCAACTGCCTAGAAATTTACAGTTGTAACTTTCCATAAATACTCCAGTGTTTGCTCCAGTGTCAGGGCAGACACACATAAGATGCTACCGAAAATCAAGAAATTTCGTTGAGGATTTAGAAATGTAGGTATCAAAACAGAAAGTATCACTTGGTGTTTTTTTTGTTCATGTACAGAGTATTTTATAATTCTTTGTTGTGAAAACATTAATTCTTTCAGTTTTGAGCAATACTAATGTGAAATATTAGAAGTTATCATATGTTAAATACTATCTTGTTACCTCATTTGCCACTGAACTGTATTTTGTTATGAAAGCAGGGATCTTAAAAGTAACACAGGCTGTACAGAAAAGGACTTCTTGGAAGCAGCAGCAGAAAGTAACTTAACCTAAGCAGTGACAAAACAGAAGTGTAACAGCCATCAGTATTTTAAAAGAAATTATAGCAATCGCAGAGAAACAGTAGCTCCACACAGAGTAAGCTTCAGCCATACTCAACTTCAACTACAACCAAGTCTGATGCTGGTAACTCTTGTTCCACATAGTCACCAGAAGTTATTTTGAGTTAGCCTTTTCTGGGTAAGAATTAAACACGTCACAGGATGCTCACTACATATTTGATTTTGGAAAGTTAGGAACCACATCAACAGGACAGATTATTTGTGCTGCAAAGAGAAAAATTCCCATGCCTTATATACACACCAGCTGAACTGATTATCAGGAACACATTTACCTAAGAACACCCTTGCTACTCTATTCTAGAAGTCAGAGGTCTTCATCGATAAGAAACCACAGAGAAAACTTTGCTTTCTGCAGCCTTCATTATTTACCACAAAGCTGGTCTATGCTAAAGAAATGTATTTACAGACTATAGAAGCTCTGGTTTGAGACAGTCCTGAAACGGTCTCCAATACTTGCTGTCCACAAAGACCAGAGCTCCTGAATAAGTTACGCTGAAGGACATCTGTATTTGTTTTTCAAGGAAATGCCATCTATCCTGGACTAAAAGGGAGTTTGATTCCTCTGAGATCAGAGCTGATCCCATATGAGCTCAGCTCCGCTCAGCTCCTGTGGGATTCACCCTCCCGGTCGGTCCCTTTGCACAGACATGCCGCTGGCCTCACCTATGCCAAGTCAGCTTTCCCTAGAAAAATCACTTTTGGCTTTTCCTGTGCATCCAGCCGGTAACTGGGAAAACTTGTTATTTTCCTCTACTGATGTTTTTAGGTGAGCATTCGGGTTTCACGAACGCAGCAGGCAGCATGCTAAGGGACAGCTGCTCCACCTCCGGGCTCAAGAGCAGAGCCTTCAAGCGTGGAGCTTCCACACACTTTCCAACAACCGCCGCCGAGGCGTGGGCCACACCGAGCAGTCACGCAGGCTGCCCTCGCACCCTTCGCCTTGCCTGGCACCAGACCTCGCACCTCGGCGATCCGGGAGGCCACCCGCGGGGACGGCGGGCAGCGGGCCGCCGCCGGGCCGCGCGGCAACCGCTCTGCCCCTGCCTTCCCGGGGGAAACCAGACGCGGCAGGCGGCGGAGGGCAGGCGGCGGAGGGCAGGCCTCCCTGGAACGGCTCTTAACGGTCGCCGCCGCGGTACCTCAGGGAGCGGGGCGCGGGAAGCGCCCGCCCCGCGGCGGGAGGGGGACCGCCGGGCAGGGGAAGGGCAGCGCCGCCGCCGGCCCGGCCGTACGGCCCTCCGCGGGCCCGGGCGGGGGGCGCGGGGGGTCTCACCTCCCTTGCAGGGGGTGCGGTGCTGGCTGTGCTGCGCCCGGTAGCCCTCGATCACCTCCCACTCGCCGTTGTCGCGCTTGATGGGGAAGGAGACGCTGAGCACATGGTTGCAGGGCTTGATGATGCGGAGGATGCCGCGGACGCGGTGGCGCCGGTCCTCCATGCTCTCGCGGGTGCGCAGCCCCTCCACCAGCTTGTCCTCTACGATGCTGGCGCCGCGGTCGAAGAACCCCTCCACCATCTTAAAGAAGTTGGGGTCGTCCTCCTTCTTCGCCGCCTCGCAGTAGTGCCGCCGCGGGCACCGGCCCCCGCCCCATGCCGACGCCGCCACTGCCCCCCCGGCTGCTGCTGCTGCTGCCGCCACCGGCCCGCCCGGCTCCGCGCCCGCCAGCACCGAGCCGGCGGCCAGGCGGGAGGCCAGCAGCTCCCCCAAGTAGCGGTACATGGCGGCGGCCGCCGGCGCTTCCGCTACGGGCGCGGACGGGAGGAGCGGGGAGGCGGCTGCGGACCCAGCGCGGCGCTGCGGCCACCAGAGGCGTAAGGTGCCGCCGCCTTCGCCTTTAAAGGGCGGCGGGGTGGGGGAGGGGCGGGCAGGGGGCGGAGGGGGCGCGGGGGGGGGGGCAGGAACGCGCCGCGCCTCCCCACTGCGCCTGCGCCCCCGCCGCCCCGCCCCGCCCCCGCCGCGATTCGCGGAGGCGAAGGGGGCGCGGCGGGCGGGAGCCTCGCGCGGGGCGGGGGGCGTGGCGAGCATGCGCGCTGCGGCGGCGCGCGGCCCCCGCCCCGCTCCCCACGAAGCCGCTACCGCCCGGGGTGCGGCCTCGCCTGCGGGGCTGGGGCGCGGAGGAGGGCGCGGGCGCTAATGGCCGCTCCCCCGCGGGCTTCGGTAGGTCGGGCGGCGGGAAGGGGCGGGCAGGCGTGTAGCAGGCGGCCCCGCCTCACCGCCGCTTCCCGCCAGCGATCGCTTCCCTTTCCTCTTGTGGAGCTGCGGGTCCCGGCGCGCTCGTGGGCCGCCTCTCCCGCCGGGTGACCGTTAACGGCCGCCGGCGGGTGGAGGGCTGGGCTCCGCCGTCCCTCGCAGGCGCGGCGCTCTTCGGCTGGTGCTGCGCCCCGGTGCCCCGCGCTGGGAAAGCGCCGTTGCTGGTGAAGAGCCCGGGGCGCGTAGCCCTCACCAAAACACAGGCGTGAGCCTCTGGCCGGCTTCCAGCGCCTGCTCCCCTGCGCTGTGCCCGGCGGGGCTGCTGGAGTGCTCTGGGTGAGGGAGGCCTGGCCTGGCCTGGCCTGGCCCGGCCGGCGCATGCTGCCCTTCTGCTGGGTAAAAAACGTGGCCTTTCGTACCGCGAGTGCAAGTACAAGCAAGGGTACTTCCACACAGTGCAGTATACAAAACTCTTCAGGGAAAGTAGTGTTTGTGTGAAGACCCCTTTTGATGGGAGCCTGTTAGGAAGGCCTATCTTATCCAGATGTGTTTAATTGACTGCCCTGTCAAGAAGGGACAAAGGCTTCAAGTCAAGCTGCTAGCACAGCTGCTTTGTCTAGTCAGGTGTTAGGTTGGTAGCGTGTTGCCTTTTACTGGGCCTTGGTCCATTAAGAGGAGTTGGTTTTTATGTAGCTCAGACTTTTGAGTACATCTGTAAGAATATTGCTTTAAACTGCATAAGATCTGCTTTCCGAACATGGGAGATAGTGTGTTGCAGCACTTTTACCAGGTTCACGTTAGAAGAAATAAGTGATTTCTTCACTTTCTGTAGGATTGGACTGCTAACTGGAAAATACAGGGTGGTTGTTTTTTCTGCTAGACATGTGGGACCCCAGTGCCCTTAGGGCAGGAATAACCAGGAAGTTGCTTTATCTCTATGGGAATCTCTCTAACCACTGTGGACATCCAAAGGCTGTGCTGCAAGGCTTGTGGGAAAGTAACATAACTTTTGTGTGTATTTGTCAGCAGGAGGCTTAGTCACAGACTCTTTCAATACACATAAACTTTTCAGGCAACTGATACTTAAATTTTATCTTGATTTCATGTTGTTTATCTATCTTAAGATTCCTCAGAAGTTGTCATAAGGACACAAGGATACTTTTATCTGTAATGAGGATGGTTTATAACTGTAGTTTAGAGAACAAAGATCCTTGATAGTAAGTGATATGGAAGCAAAAGCAAGAAAGGAGCTTGTTCTTAAGGCAGTTTGTTATTTGGATGTTCCCACAGGGCTTCAGAAACAAACTTACTGAATTATGTTTTCCTGTCCATACTGTAGGTGGTTCAGAGACAACTTCTATTGTGGTGTTCATTTTCAGTTCACAGAATTGCAGTGTTCTCAGTGGTTGTATCAGTTTTGAGCTACTGTTTGATTTGCATCATCTCCAGGTTCTCATTAGCTAAAGCTCAACTTCTGTACAAGTTCTTAACTTTTGTAAATGTGTAGGAAAGAAGGTGGTGAAAGGTGTTGTGGCAATTAGTCCTTACCAGCTAATTATTTTCCCCTGGTTCTGTAGGTTATTTAGAATCCTATTTCACAGATACAAAAGGCTGAATGAAAAATATGATTAACCAGTTTGCTCAAGTGTGTAGTCTTAGATCAAAATAAGGTTAACATGCTTAGCTGCTATCCTGGCTTCAGCTGTGGCACCTCTAATTTATGAGCTTAACTCAATTATCAGCTGCTTGCAGGATCAGGCTGTTTGCAGTATGCGTATGTGAATGTGTTTGCTACTGAGTATGGGACATGACAGTGTGGGAACAAAGTGGATCTCTCAGTGGATTCAGTCACACAATTATATTTGGAGTAATGGCAGCACCATAGCTGCCCTCTTTTCTAAACAAGACTGGATTTCACCAAAATATTCAACAAGCTGTGTGCCGAATGCTAAGAATAACTAAATCAGTATGTTAAATTTCTTAGTCTTTAAATATTGCAAATGAAAAAATAGCTAGGGATTTTTGTTTGCATGTTCTTATGAATGAAATCGTGTACAGTTTACAACCTCAGCAGGTCCCTACCATATTTTTGTTTGCTTCAAATCCCTTGTGGAGGCAAGAGTAATCATGCTGCCTCAGGGTATTGAAGAAGAATAAAAATAGGAGTCATATACCCCATTCCAATACTCTTATATGGTAAGTGGTGAGTAGTTGAAGCAAAATCTGTTTGTTAGAGGAAATTAAAATTCACATGCTTTAGAATGAGTTCCAGCAAGTATGAAAGTGGTAATTGCAATAATGAAAGATTAACTGTATGTTCTTTGTTCTTGTATAGCATATGGGGTGCCATTCGAAGATTCACGTTTGAGTAGCATCACTAAAAAAAAAAATCTCTTGGATGGATGCAAAGGTAACTTTGTCTTCACAACCAGAAGTTTCACTGACTTTGTTAGTTTCTTACTGAATGCTGGTCTTAGGCCTGCATCTGAAGAGAGAGATACATAGAGAAAACTTTGTACCTGTGTGGTAGGAGCTGTCTGTATGATTCATGGACTCTGCAACAAGGTCATATTTAACTGTGTATACATGATAGATTGGTAAAAGTTTTTATTTAAAATCTGTGAAGTATAGGTGAGGGAGACAAACAAGTTGATCCAATTTCCTAAGCTGCTTCTAAAACATCTTTAGATATGATTTTAACAGATTATTTTTATTTTATATAAGAACAATAATGAACACTGAAGCAATCCACAGTTTTAAGGTGTAAATTATCAGTTTCATAGCAAGTGGAGTCAAATTTATTATGTGTCAAATTTTAAAGTTTTATTGAAAAAAGTACTCTCAGACAGGAATCCAGTACTTCCTGCTTTAATCCATGATATTATTTGAAGTATTAGCTATTTGAGAATATGTAGGTGACTAGGATAATCTTTTTCCCATGTCTAACATCATTAATAGTGGCATCATAAATGGAAAATATATTTTTATTAGAATTAAAAGGTCAAGTTCAGCTTAGTGTTCTCTATCAAAGTTTGTCAATTTGGCTACGATGTTCTTAGGATGTACTGGTACTGGATTCTCTCAGAAGCTAGGATAGCTATCCCCAGTTTGCCTCCCAGTCTCCTTACCAGTTCACCAAAGTAGGTGAGAGAGAGCAGAAAAGCTGGAAATTAGGGATCCTCACTAGGCTCTGAATAACTCTGCCCCTTGTCTGGCTAAGCCCCTTTGAATCCAAGCTAACCCTGAGATTGCTTCTGGTTCAGAGGCTTCGGAGTCTGAACATCCATTAGACAACATGCTCAGGAGGAAAGTTGATCTGTACAGTGGGCAGAGAACTAATGCCTTTCTGTGGTAAACAATTTTTCTTCTCGGAACAGAAATGGATTTTGAAATACTCTGCAAATGGAATTACAGTTGTTTCAGCAAGCTTCATTTTAAGCTGTCAGCCATATCACATGAAGCATTTGGCAGTTCTTACCCTTTGCTTAAAGAATTGGTTGAGATAAAGTCCAAATATTGGTAACATTTACATATGATGATTTTTTTTGCCCTAGTGTTTCCAGAAATAACATGGCAAGCCGTAAAACTGAGGTTCTAGCCCAGATTTAGAGTATTACACAAGTTGAAGCAAGTTCTTGTTCCCATTTGAATTGCCTATATGAGCAACTGCGTTCCCCTTCCTCATTTCACCAGAAGTTGCAAAAATGCTTATTTTTCTAGGACTTAAGTGTTATGCTGTATTGCTTTCTGTAGACTTTGATAGTGTAACTAAATAGCTGAGAGCTGGGGTTATTGTCTTATCCCAAACTGTTGCTGAAGAAAAACTGTTCAGCCTCTGAGTTAACAGATCTGTGGATGATTGAATAATAGTTACTGGGAAAATGGGAGGGTATAAATCTATCAGGAATACTAACTGTAGTCCTATTCATATTCCTCTTGGTTGAAACCCTGTGCATGTCTCTGTTAAATAGAAGGTATGCAGGTAGGCAGCAAGTATGTAGGACTTCACAGTAATCCTCCTGCATTGGAGCTGCCTGCCTATTGTGCCAAAGGATGCTAGCATACTACCAAATAGCAGTCTAATTCTTTTGTAGATCATTAGCTTGAGATATTCTCAAGTTTTATGGATCGCATTTTCCATCTTCACAATGCTTTAAAGTAAAACTTCATATATAGTTATTTTTGGCATGGGATATGAAAGTAGAGATGGCTGTTTCTTTATCTGCAGGAACATGTTGTACCAGCATTCGGTCTTCAGAATAATGGGGGGTAATGTTGATAAAGCATGTGTTCTTTTAAATATGTATATTTTTATAAAATAAATATACTACAGCCTAAAAGATCTAAGGAGTGATTAATGTAATCCAAGCTTAATTTTAATTCCAAATTTGTGAATAAGTTATTTTACTCTAAGTGCCACAATTCTTCCCTTTTTATGCCAAGCCAGTACATGATATAACAGAGATGAAATGAGAAGTGTGTCACAGTTACCTAGCTTCAGTGTTGCTAGAGGACTGGCTCTATAAGATGCCAATACAGGCAACACATGAATTAGGTGAAACCCAGAAAATTCCTTTAATTTGCAACATGTCTATATAAGCACTTTTACAAAATAAACACTTGACTAGAAATCTTCATTTCAGTCATCTCTTTACAACCGACTAGAGACTAAAGCTGATGAAAAGCCATTTCGCTGGCAGCATAAGGTATCAATACTTAGATGTATTGGCTTGGAGGCTAAGGGGGAGCCAGCTGAATTTAAAATTCTGGTAAAGACCTATGAATCCATTAACTGAGGTCTGCAAGATAATCTTTCTTTCCTTTATAAATAGCTTCAGCTGTGTTCAGCCATACCAAAGCTGGAGAGCAGACTGGCAGGTTTTCTCTATTTGCTCCCTTTGCCTTGATACAAAAGAATCTTAATTTGGTGGTTTTCCAGGCAGACTGCAAAAGTTAGATTTGCACATGCTGCAAATCTGAGATGTGCTTTCTGTAATACTGCAGAGTTGGAGAAGAAGTATTTGGATTATTTCCTGTTGAGATAAAGACTTGAAAGCTTCCAATACTTTGTGTTATTAATGAGATGCTTAGGTACCTGTGGTCTCATTACTTAACATTTTTTTATGTATTATTTTGCATTAAAGTGTTTTCATCATTGCTAAATTCAAGTATAAGCTGCTAACATCTCGTTCATATGTAAATAGTACCTTTTTTGCTTGTCTATAGCACTGTAAAAGTAGGGAGTGAAACTCGTAAGTGTACAAGTAAAGTAGGAAGTTGGTAGGTTTAGCCTAGTAGGGACTTCCTTTAGGAGATACTAGTCTGAAGTGAGAGTCTTGGTTTTAATACTTGAGGCGTTGCTACAAAAACAATCAGTAGCTGAGCAAAATAATATTTAAATTTATTATTTAAACAATCATAAGATTTTTTTACTTTTCCAGAACTTCTGCAACAAGATATCATTCTTATTTTACAATTCTGGCAATAGAACTATTAAGCTCTTTTTTAGAATGTAAATTTGGCAGGGGTTCCTAATTCTCTCAGTGAAAGGTACTTGAAAAACCTTCAATAAGTGGACTAATCGACAAACATTTCAGAGAAAGTGTCAAGGGCAGTTTCCTGAGCTTTTAAAATGTTAATTATTTTGCTGCAGAAATCAGAAAATATTGAATAAATTCTTATAACTACCTCATGAGTAAATACAGTTTTGATTGCCATGAAATGTGGTGGTGCTTATGTTGATCAGCTTTAAAGGCCTCCTGTCTCCATCTGTTTATATTGTTGCTGTGCATGATGACTGAGGTTGCCAACTGGTTACTTCAGCTCTGTGACAGAACAGATATAAAAAGCTCTTCATGTATACAGGAGATAATGTCCTCATCTCTTTAGACAGTCTATAGATATGCAAAAAATTTCTGTGACATGTTTTGGTACTGTTACTGTCTATATATTACTAATAGGCATTGCCACGTAATATAGCTGAGAAATATAAAATACGCTTTTTGTAACACTTATTTCCTGTAATGCCACTTCAGGTTTTCAGATGGGTAGGACAAAAAGTAACTTTGCCTGGAGGCTGTAGATCTGATCTGAAGCTTACTGAAGTCTGTAACAAATTAATCTGATTTCGGTGACCCTTTCAGTCAACATGGCCCTTCATGAAGTGATAGAGGCTTTTGCGGGTCAATATGAAGGCTTTTCCTTTTCCTTTTCCTTTTCCTTTTCCTTTCCTTTCCTTTTCCTTTTCCTTTTCCTTTTCCTTTTCCAGTGAGAATCTGTTAAAGCAGCTGTTTTGTCTTTCTGGAATAATATTTAGCTTTTGCTTGGTTTTTCCTCATTTCTAGTTTAAAAGGCAAAAAAGGGGATGATATAGTTACCAAACCCAATATATTTGAGATTCCCATCTAACTGTTATGTGTGAAATTAGCTGATGAAAAAAGCTAGTAATGGGAAAGCTGACTGGTATACAGGCATAAAAACCTTCACAGATGCACTATGAGTGTGCAAGCTTTGTTCCCTTAAATAGGGTTAGGAGGGAAAGAAAGTACTTTAGTCAGTTTATTTCCTGGAAATTACACTATTTTTTAGAGAATTGCTGTCAGCACAGCAAACAACAGATAGTAAAAAGTATGGTTTGCCAGGAGCGAACTAAGAATTGTTTGAAAGTAACATTTAAAATTGAAATTGATGTTTTTTGCAACTCTTGGTGGCCTTGCCTGTCTGGCTGAAAATTATACCTAAGATCTTAACAGCCTGGAATCACAGCATCAGAGACTGCAAACCAGTTTTTTCTTGCTTTAATGCTCAATTGACAATCAGAAGTTGTTGACATAAACAAAGTGTGTATTGTTTAAATAACAAACATTAAAGCTCTTATGAACTAGAGAATACTAGTCTTCTATAGTGCTTTTGTTTGCATTTGTGTTGACAAAATCAACTTTATCCTCTTTCACTTTGGAAGGCTGGTTATGGAAATCCATATTGTTAAAATATGTTTGAATGCTTAATCCTTTGTGAAAGATGTTGGTGGATGAAGCCCAGATACAAAGGAATTAAGAATTGCCTCTCAAGTTTGTTGGTACAATTGAAATTGGCATTGTTCATCAGAAAAGTTTGGGAGTACATTGGCTGGTATTTTTCAATACATTATGGATTTCCTAAAAAAAAAAAAAATATCACTGGTTATGCCGGATGCTAAAAATGTGTATGTGATTTTCTTAGTCAGTTTTCACAGACCTCAATATTGTTCATGGTGCCCACTGGCTGTAGAGATCCAGCGTAAGAAGTCACTGTTATATGGCTTATCCCCGAGGAATCTCAGAATGAGAAAATAGGTTAGAATAAGAAATACTTCTGTTTTAATTAAATTGTCCCATCTTGAGCACATTTGAACAATTTTTGAAAACACTGTTTAAAAAAAGGTTAGATATTTTCCAGTCCTTTTGGTCTGTCTTCTAGTTAAATGACTTGGTTTATTAATAATGTCCTTCTCTGGAAATGCTGGAGTTCATTAAAATCACGTTCTATACGGTGTTTAGGTGGCCATATGGCAATCATGTTAAATGTATAGCCATGCAGTGTCAGATATAAGTGCCAGCTTATGGAGTTGTGGCAAAACCTGGACAGACAAAATCTCTGTATCCTGGAATATCTTCTGGAGGCATTGTTGCTGTCATCGTTACTTGGTGCTGGTGTGGGAGCATTGGACGCCTTAAGGAGCATAGGTGGGATGGGCCTAGCGGTGTCCAGAGATGTGAGGAGCATCCAAGGGATATTGGCAGTTGACATGAGAACAGTTTGCAGTTGCTGCCTTACACCCTCAGCACTGCCATAGAATCTGATTTAGATAAACATTTATTTTAATTAACAAGCTGAAGATTTGATGCTGTTGAAGTTTTTCTTGATTATTATTTATTGTCTAATCTTGTCGATGTTGGCAAGATAATGTCTAATTTATCTGTTCTACTTTATCTCCTCTGTTTTTTCCTTTGAAAGTCAGTAGGTTGAAGGTAAGCTTATTTTGAAATACTGGTAAGGTAACACCTCTGCACATCATTGGTAACAGATTTTCTGATTTCAAAAGGAGTGTTATATTGCTGTCATCTGACTAAATGAGTTAAAATCGTCATGGAACTAGTAAAAGCTTATCTTGATTTCTTTTGTTTTGTCTTATCAGATTAGTTTTTCAGATAATCTGGTGTTTGCCTTTAGTAAAGGAAAGCTAACTGGCAATCTAAATAATGCTTTTTAATGCTTTTAGATTGTTCACAGTTATCGTTAGACATCAACTTTCTTGAACAGAGTGTATGCTATATGTTCATCTCAGGTTTATAGTCTACATTAGCATTGTGGCAGTTATATAAATAAATGTAACATTGGGCTATATAAGCAGAAATTGAACTTCTTCCTCATGTGACAAATACCTCATGAAGGTAATAGAGGAGAAGGAAGGAAAAAGAAGCCAGTCTCCTTCACTGTTCTGTTCCCCCTGTATACTTTACGCCTCACCTACCACTGAACCCATACTTGTAGTGCCAGTCCATTAGTGTTGTTTAGTTTTAGGCTTAATTTATTCTTGTTTATTACGTGGCTAATTCAGTGAAGGTTATTTTAAGTCAAAGAAATTAATGGGCCTGTTAACTAAACGAAAAAAGATATCTTATTTGGCAAAACATTGTACTCTCATCACCTTTTTTCTCTCCCAGAGTGTATGAGTCTTAAAGTCATATGAGAATATAGCGCACTGCCTCAGGACTTAAATTTTAGAATAATTTTTAACATTTTGAAAATTAAGGCTTAGTTGTGTCGCTAGGTTCTGCACAATGAATAAGGTAAAAGAAAACATCTTTCAAATAGTGTATGAGATTCAAGAACTAAACAAAAAAATAAGTAACACCGAGTGCCCTGTGTTAATACCAACTTTGAATCATTTGATTACTTTATGCTGGGGTAAGTCAACACCTGAGACTTCAAGTAAGGAATAAAAGAATTTGACTGAGGAGACAATAAGAATTATGTTGCAGGAAGACAGAAAATTGCAGATATAGAAATGGAATAACCAGAGATAATGAATGTTAAAATCTCAATAGGTAAGCTGAAAACTTGAGATGAAAAGGATAGTTTTGTGACTTATCAAGAAAGGCAAAGGATTACGCATTGGGGAATGATAGTGCAATGTTTAAAGTACGAGAATGAAAGATTCACACAGAGTGAGTTCTGCACTTGTTTCAGCTTACTGTGTGAGCCAAAGTAACTTACTTACTCTTTCCTAGCCTCTGTTCCCATAAGAAAAACAGATGATAATTTATTCCCTACCTTTTTAAAGGTATGGGGAGGACAAATACATTAAGTATCGTTTGGAACTGAGCTGGTTATGCAAACTTGTATGATCCTCATACCTGAATGAATATAGGTCAGAAATTACAGAGCATGGACGGTATTTATTCTCAATGAGAAACTCATGGGATTTGCTTTTCTAATAAACTGATATAGTTTTTCTTTCCTGTCAAACTTAGGTTTTCTCAAGACATACAGGAAAGTCTTAGATTGTCTTCCAAGTGATAAGTAAAATACTTCCTGTCTTGAATGTTTAGCCTGTATCAGAGCATATTAAATTTACTCAGGTTTTTCCTTGTTAGGAACAGAAACAGTGAGCTCTAATGGAACTACATTCATTTTATGTTGAAGATAATGAAAAATATAAGTTACGTAAGATTTGCCAGGTTCTGTTGGATTAAAAGAACCCATAGAAATTAGTGTTGGAGAAATAAGCAGAAGTTCTCTTGGAATAACAAATACTATCTGCAGCTACTTTAATGTGTCAGTTTGGATAAAAGGAGTGATTGTCAAATACATTACGTATGTGTTTTTCCAGCAGATTTTATTTCAATTATTTCCACACCATGTGTTTAATGTGTCTGAAAAAAATCAGTCTTTCAGCAAGTCTTCATCCAGCAAATTGGATGATGATGGGTGAAGAGAAGATACTATAACTTGACCTGTGGCTATATTTGGTTATTAAAATTTCTAAAATGCCAGGTAAGGTGAATATACTCAACAAACAAAGGCAATAGATACTGGAATTGGCATGAGTTCTTTGGGAATGTGCCAGTGTAGATACAATTGTGCCTTTTTGCTGAGAATGTCAGATCAACTTCTTTAAAGCAGTGTAATTTCTTGAGCTTTATCTGCACTTGGTTTTTTCTATTTTGTTTTCCCATCCTAGATCATAAGAGAACATAAAATCTGGAGATGAGATGGACCAAGGTGACTCTATCAGGTCTTTAACTGCATGGACTGCTAATTCTAATTGACCTGTTGGGAGTACAGACGTTGCAGTTTTGCTATTCCCCAGCCTTCCTGCTTGCAGCAATGTAACCACAGTGGACAGAGCTCTGACTTCTCAGGCATGAGACTCTCATTCCTACAGTAGGATAATCAGTCAAGATCAAACCCCTTATTGCATCAATGCTTGTAAAGCACTACTAATCCTAAAGATCAATGACAAGCTTTCTTCCAGTAGTACTGCTCTTGACATCTAGTTCTTGATCTGAGAAGTCGGTATTGCCTTCTTTGGATAATGGGATTAGACCACTCTTGAATTATCATGAGTACTGTTATTAGTATGAAGCGTGGTGGCAAATTTCTATCATGGAGCCTGGAACTAGACTGGAAATCTAATGTAATGTGGAAAACCCTAGATAGCTTTTAAATGGAAACAGCTTCAGTCCCCACTAAACTGTATTTTGATTCATACAAGGTGAGCATTTGAATAGATCAAACCCCTTTCTTTCAAAGTCTCAAGTGAGGTTTCTTCACCCCTTTCTAAAATACTAATGTTGCCTGCAAGAGAGATTTTTCTTTTCTTGAAAGATAAGTTTGAGTCAAGATGTCAGGTAACTCAGAACATTAGCTAAGATAGAACAAACTGTACTGCTCTTTAAATTCCTTTCTCTGGTCAGTCGTAAAGGTTACTAATCTCTGGAGAAAGATAATAGGTCATATGTTTAATGTAATAGCTTTTTGGTTTTCTGCTTTATCTACTAATTGTAAAATCTTTTAAAGTAAGCTCATATAAACAGATCTTAATGTGAAATTTATGGGAATGACAAAACCAGTGTGTGTTTACTCATTACCTGTTATATGCTCAATACTATCATAGCTGATTATTTATATTCTGTGTGCTTCCTAACACAAGCAAGTAAAATCTGGAGTTACTCAAATCATTAGCTAAATACATAGAATAGTTTGATATGGAATGGATAGCAAGGTTCCCTGTATTTCTTTGCCTCCCTGCATTAATCATAATATATTTTACCTCTAATTTTCCTCTTTCAGGTCTTTACAGAAGGTAAAATTCAGCTGTGTGCACATGAAGCTGAAGCACCACGAGTCATACATAGTTGTAACTGTCTTTCTGTAAAAGTATGTCAGTTGACATAGAATAAGGGCAGGTTACAGAAGACTATTCAGAGCTACTTTAGTACCGAACTCATTTGTGTATTGGGTCATTAAACAGAACTCTTCGTAAAAAGATATATTTCTAACATTGACACTGCCATTTCTGTTCTATATGAGAACTTCCTACTAGTGTGTGTTAAAATATTTTTCTGAAAACTACTGTGATTTTAGCTTTGTATAGCAGCTCACATGGTTGTGTGGATAAAAATTACGCTAGTACACTAGTAGCCACATTGGCCTTGTGTACGCTATCAGTCATATTGTTTCTATCCTAGTAAAGATCAAGTATAGAACTTGCGACATTTGGCATACAGAAAAAATTGTACTTGCAAACAGGATTGCCAATCCAGTACACAAAGTTTTAAGTAAACTATGAGGTAAGCATTTGTTAAATCTCTAATCTTTCCTCGTTATATTGAATTATACTCGGAAGCAATTTATAGTTTTACTTCACCTTGGAGCAGCTTCTGCATGAATACAAATGGATAAATAGATAAACCTCTGTAGTTTCCATCCTTAACTCTTCATACTTTTAAAGTTACACAACTTAAAATTTCATGGTTCCTTCACATTTTTTTATTGTTGGCTTTGTCAACATAGTTTGGTGGTAAGATTGATCATCTAGAGTACCAGTTTCTCTCTGAAGAAAGGTGCTTTCCTCTGAGTGGGTTGCTGGTGTATGTGAACATGTTAAGTCTGCATATACTTGGCTGGACCTTCTCCCAAAGCACATGATGGAAGAGTTAAGGTGGGCAAAATATTCCCAGGTATTAAAATGGTGAGCAGGAAATAAATGACGTTGAAGACTTTTTTTCGGTCAGGCAGATAGGACTGGTCTCAACCTCTTAGTGTAATACACCTCAAAAATGAGGACTATGTAGTACTGCAAGTAATAAAATCATTTGTAAAAGTTATTGAATTAAAAGCAACTGAATGAAGGTACACAGCAATAGTCATATTAGCATGGTACAGAAAATAATTGAGCCATTGCCTCTGACATAAAAACAGTGAAGAAAATGATGCATCTTTACTGAGAACATAGGTACAAGAAGGTTTTTATCAGTGGTTATGGTGCTATGCACTATGACTTACAACAGCAGAGGGAGACCCAAGATGACTTGTAACACCATACCTTGAGTTTTTTGATTTTGCTTGAGGTGTTTTCGGACAGCTGAATTACCATGGAAAAGGGTAGATATATGTGCAGGCCATGTCAATCAACGTTTCAAACATTTGATTCACAGGTTTTGTTCAATTGTGATGATTTCATTTAACTTTTATGGGCATAGTAGGATAGAAATTGTCATCTACAATTTTTTTTTAAGTATAATCAATCAAATTATTTGAATAACTAGTCTAAGTGCATTGCTGCCTTAAAGTCTGAGAGAAAAGTTACCTCTTTGAAATAGGGAAATTTGCATCTAAAAGGCACCTTTGGCTCAGTCAGCTGTGTTGATAGTTACTCAGTGTCACCTGTTCTCTGTTAAAGCTTAACCAGTTTGCTAAACTAACATCTATCTAAACCATTGAAATGTAAAGGCTTATATATAAAAAAGGTAATGTTAATTTCCTTTATGTATCATATCTTAATTTTTTGCTAGGTAAATACTAAAGGACTTTAAAACTTTCTTTCTGTTTTCAGAAGTTTCGCCGTAGTTTTCACTAACTTAAAATACTCTGAAATATTTATCTTTGTTTTTCTGCCGTGCTCTAGTAAATTAACAACTTTACACCTTAGCCATAATACCTGTGAAAGAGCTTTTGCTTGGCTGACATTTATACAGTTCTATAAAGAAGTTGGCAGGTATGTTTCTTCTGTGGCCACAATAACAAGCTAGTGTGTGCAGAGAACCACCTGTGATCTTTGTAGTGCTATTTACTATTGTATGGAGCCAGCTTGGCCCAAGTCTGAAAGTTATATTTCCTTAAGGGAGCTTTATCTCTGAAAAAATCTTCAGTCTAGAAGTTGAGAGGTTTATCTTTTTCAGTTGTTAAGGCTGAAGTGTATTCTTGGAGGGGGGTGGTGTATTGTGTGCAATAGGAAGATCCTAAAATAACCTGGAAATTTCTTTGCATTGTCAAGAAAGAAATAAGAGATGTGGATATAAAAGTCAGTACTGTCATGTAGTTAACATCTGTCAAGGGTTTTGTTTAAAATACAGTGCTCACATCAGAAGCTTGTGTTGTGAACTTTCCTTTTGAGACTTTAGATTTATAGAAATTTTGTGCGAAGCCAGCTTTCATCTTCCTGAGACATGAAAGTATTGGTGAGATCAGCTATTTAGTATATCAGATCACCAGTTACTTTGAACCTCACAAAAATACACTAATGATACCACATGAAGGATGTAGTTGCATACTACAGAAGTAGATAAAATGTGCAGAATGTGGCTCAAGGTTGGGAAAGAATAGAAGAGGTCTGGTGCCATAGGTTCAGTAAAAAATACTTGCTGTTGTTTCTGTGTACAGGAAGGTTAAATATTTGCTCTTCTGGAGAGATCCTGCATAAACAGTGAGGAAGTAAATGAACTCCTGATTGAGCTATTGGTCTGAAGAGGTCTTGCGGGCTTATATGCCATCTGGCTTCTTCCAGAGCTGCTTGTGTAGTTTCTAGTTTTGCACAGCCTTGGAGCACATCTTGATCTAGTGATGACTTGTATGCTCCCTAGTATGACTTCTTTGAGTGGGTGGCTGGTTTTTTTAGCTAACAGACATCTAACTTGAATTGTTTAGTGATGCTGACAAATGAAAAAATACCCCACTTGCCTTAAATGCAAGAGGAAGTTCAGCTTTTGTTAAAGTCTACTGCTAGCATATTCACTTGTGAAAGGCATTTTACTAACACTAGTAGATTGCTGATTTATCCCGCCTAAGTAAACTTATGAATGATACCTTTTCAACACCCTGTCTCCCACAGTACAAAAGCACAAGCACAGCACAGTCTTACCTGTAGCTGTTGTCCAAAACATTGATGATATCCCATTTTTGTCTATGAATATGCAGTCAGCATCCATTTTTTTTGTTATAAAACTTCATCTTTTTTGAGTGAGGCTTTTGTAAAGTTGAGAAAATGCGTGGTGGCTTTGTAGTGTAAATATTTTTTTTCTGCCCTAGGGTAGAAGCCATATACAATATGGGGGAGTAAATTCTCTTTCCCAAGCCACTAAAGCACCTGCGAATGAGAGAGCAGCCTTTGGTTATGACTGTCTGTGTGCTATAACCAGTTAATCCCAGTGATGTATTTAATTGTTGTAAAATATGGATTCCAATAACTTTCATAATGTGAAATACCGGCTCACATGATTTGAGCCTAAATAAGAATTTTTTTTTTTTTTTTTTGATAAATACACTGGATTTATGCAGGAAGGCGTCCCTGATTAGTATTATAATGCCTGTTGCACAATATCATAGTGATGTTCTGGCACTTGTGTTACTAAGTCAAGCTGAAAGGTATTTGCTGTTCTGGAAATAGATTTTGCAGAAATCCATTCAATCAAAGCCCAATGAATTGTTGCTCAGTTTAGCAAAAAAGTTCTATTTTCCTGATTGGTCAACAAAAATCAGTTTAGGAAAACAGAAAAGGCTTTTACAAGAAAAAAATAAAAGCTGATGCTAGCTTGATATTTTGGTTTTTTTATCATCTGATCCTAATAAATCAAATCTACAGGCAGTTAGTCTGATGGAAATAGGGCTATTACGATGGTGTTTCTTTGACCAGTTGCCTCACTTTTATCCTAGGTTCTGTATTGTTTTATCAGCCTCAGTTTATCAGAAGGTTTAAGTCCTAAAATAGTTTTTTTTTTTTTTCATTGGTAATGATACCTGTGGATAGTTTTCTGCAGACTTAACCTATTTTCTAAAAAAACCTGTGATGATGTCGTTCTAATATTGTGAGTTTTTTGAAGATGCTGAAATACCTGGAAGAATATTTTTCTTGACAGAAGGTATAGCAGTTTAGTTGTTTAAATAGTTCTCAAAAATAAGGGTTTGGGGAATGAGTGTTCTTCAACAAAACATGCACAGCACTTTTGTGTATCTTTGACCTTTTACCTTTATCTTTCTTTCCTACTCAAAAGGTCACTGTTCTTCAGAACTTTTAACTTCTTTTGTTTGTAACAGCCACTGTATGTTCATATCTCCTTAATTATATGTTTTTATGTATTGCAAAACAAAAATCAATAAATAGCATTTACTTAAAAGGAGATCTCGCAAGGCACAAAGGCAGTGAGGAAAGAATTATCAAGTTAATCACAAAAGCCTACTACCTTTACTCCAATTTTCAAACACAATGAAGACCCATCTCAGTGGCTGAATTGAAAATGTATTATTAGTGTTCAGATTTTTGCATTATTTGGTTCAAAAAAATAATTCTTTTAAAGTAAAATGGCTGATGCAACTGCTGAGTGGATGCCTCCATATGACCCAAGCTTGTATTTACAGAAGAAATGTGTTTATTTCAGATTAAGGAAAATATTTTCCTTTTAGAGCACATCTTTAGAAACCACAGGCCTTGATCCTGCAGACAAGTAGGTACACATTAAATGTTAGCAATGCCATTTGATTGCTTGACTTAGTTATTTTAATAGTTCAGTAATAATTATGAACAACTACTTGGTGTTTCTAGCCTTTTATTCAGTATTTTGATTTAACTTTTGGAAAAGTGTCAGATTGTATGGAACTTCTCAAAACACTGATTTTGGTTTAAATTATCCATCTCCCTGCTTATGCTGCAGGAGTATTTAGGAAGGTTTCTATTGCAATGCCTAAATCATAGGTGTTTCATATTCAAAAAAGCATTTTGTTACTGAAAGCGCTGCAGATAAGGAAAAAAGTTTGAATACTTGGGGTTTTTTTATGGCTATGTATTGCCAAATACAGCTTTTATGTATTTGTAAACCAGCTGTACCTGTCTTGAGGCCAAATGGTATTGTAGTCCTCTCGTAACAGCCAGTGATGAGAACTAAATACTGAAGGGATTAGTATTGCTGCTCTTTAATATAAATAATAAGTACTAAAAGAAATCACTTTATTGTCAATAATAATCTATATTCAGATAGCATTTAGAGGTAACTGTATACCAGTTATTACAGGTACTGCTGTAGGCAAATGAAGACTTGTGATTTTCATAAATCTAGATATTGACTAGCAGGATTCTTGCTATACCACTGTGTCTGGTCAGCAGCTGCCTCTGTGCACAATATTCCAAAAACATTACTTTATTATGTGAGCCAAATAACCATCTTGGAGTAAAATTACTTTTGGTTAAACAGGTCAGTTATAGGACTACAGCCTTTGCCTGAAACCTTGTATTAAAATTTAGAGGAAAGGTATTTGGTGATTGTTACCATCACCAAACAAAGGATGACAAAAATAAGACCTGTAATTACCTGTCCTATCCATTTCCCCAGTTGCCCATATGTACGTGTACTTTCTCCCACGTGCATGTTCTCTTGACTTCTTAGGTCCCACTAGCCTAGTCTAAAGCAATCCACTTAAATCTCCTTCAGCTGCCATTCACTTACAGGTATAATCTTCTTTTAAGCCCATATGATACATCCCTCACTCTGATGTAGAGTATAAGATTGCTTCAGCTATGAGTTGCTTAGCTTGATTTCTTCTGGCAGTTTTTATTTTCCATTGGGTTCCTCTTAATACATATATATATATCTATATATATATTTGGACCAAGCTTCTTATTGATTTGGTGGATAGGTGCTGTTGCTGGTATATTGATTCACTTGCAGTGCCAGCATAAGTTGTTGGCATAAAGATCATCCTTCTCTTTTCTTGCACAAGTTGCAAGCAAACGTGTCGTGTTCATCGCTTCATCCTGGAGTTGTTTTGGATTGTATGTGTGTGAAACTGTTAGTACACTGCTTGCTGTTTCTTCAGTTTTTCAAGGTTATCGTACAGCTACAGTACATGGCTTTTAAAAAGACAAAGTTGAATTTTGGAGGAAGATTTGAGCAGCGTGGTAAAAATGCCAGAAAGTTTCCTGTGATGTAATAGGAATTCTACATCCAGAGGTTTATTTCTATTTTTCATTTGGTTGGCAAGTGTCTCAGTAGATTATCTACTCTACCATCATACGGAATGAACTTTCGTAAAAAAACCAACCAAAAAACCCTACAGCTTGAACTGAACTGAAAGTAAACACTCTGAAGATGACTCTTAATAACTCAGTTTCTTCTGTTGTAAGCTTAGTGAAACAGTCCTTTAATTTTGTTTATGCTACAGGTAGGAAAAGTGTAAAATCAAGCATGCAAATGAGGGAGGGGAAAGCTCACAGTAGAAGTTAAAATTTAGAATTTAGAGAATATCCTACACCATGTATTTGATATCTACAGGGCCAGCTTTTCAGCAGGTAAAGGACCACATAATTGCTTTTGCATATTGTAGGAATCAAGTTATTAACTACTTACAGGTTAGGATGTTCATCTTCAAGCTGTACCAAATTAAAGCTGCAAGTTAATAGAATATACTGAATTTTTTTACCCTCAAAAATTTCAGTGTTGGGGGTGTATGAGAATTCCAGAGGGGGAAAAGAAGTTACACTTTTGCATTATATTGCTCTAATCCTTTGTATTCTGATGCATTGCTGTCTGTTATTTCTGTAATTTTATTTATAGCTTGAAGCTGTAGTGTGTAACAGACATAAAGAAACTGTTACCCAGAGGCAGAATTAGTGTGGTTTACTTTCAGTGTATAGGGCTTAAGTAAAGACTTGGTTGAAACTGTATTTGGATGTAACTTTTAAAAACAGGGATTTAGGCATTGGACTACCATTAGTATTCAGGAGTGATAGGAAGCTGAAGCTGTGTCATCCTCTTTAAATTACCTGGGCCTAATGCTTAAGTGATTATCATGGTGAGTGAATACTATTAATGAACAGTGAAATATGGAATCATAGAATAGTTGGAAGGGACCTTTAAAGGTCAGCTAGTCCAACCCTCCCTGCAATGAGCAGGGACGTCGTCAACTAGATCAGGTTGCTCAGAGCCCTGTCCAACCTGACCTTGAATGTTTCCAGGGTTGGGGCATCTACCACCTCTCTGGGCAACCTGTTACAGTGTTTCACCACCCACATTGTAAAAAATGTCTGCCTTATATCTAGTCTGAAACTATCCTATTTTAGTTTAAAACCATTACCCTTTGTCCTATTGCAACAGGCCCTGCTAAAAAGTTTGTCCCATCTTTCTTATAAGGCTCCTTCAAGTACTGGAAGGCTGCAATAAGGTCTCCCCGGAGCTGCCTCTTCTCCAGGCTGAGCAACCCCAACTCTCTCAGCCTTTCCTCGTAGGAGAGGGGTTCCAGCCCTCTGGTCATTTTTGTGTATAAAAAAGTAATTAATACTTCTAAGGTATTTAAAGGGTCATTTAAGGCCATGTGTGTAGCATCACACAGTGTTCCTAGAGTATTTAACGATTGGAAGAGGACTTTTAAAGCTATTTTTAATTTTGTCCTATGTGTAACAAATCACTAGAGATAAACAAACTGTTAATGACATAGTTGTTCATTATAGGAACCTTTAAATTTAGAATTCCTGTCTTACTGTTTAGGTCAGGGGAAATACACTATGTACCATAATGTCTTTCTTGTAATAGGTATATTAAACTTTAGTTGCAGTGAGTGTCTTGCCAATGTAAAACTTGCTGATGTAGTTACTGTTTTTAATAGATCATTGACCCGTCAATCAGACTCTGACCATTTCAGAGATAAAAAGCTAGGCTTTCATTGGCTATTATGAATAGAGCACCTTTCCACAATTTAAGAAATGGTGTAATAATTAACAGGTATAATGGATATGTGCATTCAGGTTTCAGTTATATCTTTATGAGCTTTAGCTCCTGTTATCTTTGGTGTAGTTAACCCCCTGTCTACCCACAGATAGTTTAACTACAGTATAAAAATGGATTTGTTTTGTGGCAGTGGCATTTTGCTAATATGATAGGTTTTGTGCTCATTTTTTAAGGTCTGTAATAAGAGCTGTTCTTTCAGACTTTTTCTTTAAAACAAGGCATAGAACTTCACTAACAGCTCATTAAATAAGTAATAATACTGTTCTAAAGAAGCATAGCAAAGATTCTTTAAACAATTTTGCATACAGAGAACTTACCCAAACTTTAATTTTTTTCTGATTTACAGACTTAAATGATTAAAGTACTTATGATTCCTGGTACTGGAGTTTGGTATCTTTGACCTAAAAAGTTGCTCGGAAATTGCCAAATCAAGTCATTCGATAGTGGACTCATTAGGTGAACCAAGAAGTAGGCAGAGGTCACTTACCATTCCTAAGCTCTAAATATCTTAAGAAAAATCAAAACTTTAGGTTTTGAAAATACAAATGATATTTCAGTTGCAAAAATTCATTACATAACATCAAGATTCAATTGCTTTGAAGTAATATACTTGCACTACAAAATATGAATCAGGAAAGAAAATCCAAGGTTTAGAGAAGTTACAGAAATGGAAGGTTAAGGAAAACTTTTTGAATTTATGTATAACTTTTATTAATGTTTAAGCATGACAAAAACCAAAAGATAAAATACTACATAACTGGAAGTTTACCAAGGTATAGAAGTTATTTTTGTTTTGAAAAGTGTTCTCCTATTAAAGTATTGCTGGCATCTTAGTGCTGTTCATCTGATTTCACCTGTTTCAGGTGTGTTCTTATATATGAGATATTTATTCAGAACACATTTGTATAGCGGCTCACATGTTTAGTAAACTCATTTTTGTACTAGGAGTTGGCATAGCCATCATCCTATTGTGAAGTCAGTTTAATCTATTTCAGGGAAACTCAGTTGCATAATGACATCAGTTGTCCCTATATGTATACAGTAGTAGATCATGTGGTCTATGCATTTCTGATCCAAGAGTGGCTTACACTGAGACTCTGGAATGCAATATTCCCTGTTCCTAACCTCATCCTCATAAACCTTCCAGTTATTTGTTCCTTTATTTTTAATAGTTTGTTCTTTCATTAATCATCTCATGCTGCAATGTACCCTTACTTCCTTAACCAGAAATATATATAACTACTTTTTTGTTATATTCTAATCCTTACACGCATAGTACTTAATATTGTAGTGCAAGCAAAACTACCTAAAGCAAACCACAAAACTAATTAATCCATAACAAATGAAAATCATTAAACATAATTCTTCTATAATCTTTATCTTCCATTTCTTTTTTCCCTTATTTAAATCTAAAACCAGAACTCTTGTTTTGCCACAAGGATCTTATCTTAATGTAAGAAGAATTAATCCAGTTGAATCTCAAGGGTGAAAATAAAAATAGTAAATAGATTTTATGAAGACCACAAGTATGCCAAGATAATTGTCGAATTCGGACTCTGCATAAAGAGTTTGCATGTATATATATACTGAGAAGAAAGTTTGGGGCTATTGGGATGCATTTAGGTTTACAGTTTGTTGTCATAGATTAGTAAAGCTTTTCATTACAAATAATATAGTAGTGCTTGGGAATTAAAAACAAAGTCCATGTTTTTAATGTCGGGAGTAGCCAGAATTACAAACAAAAAAAACCCATGCTTTAATATGATTCTTCAGTGATATTTTTCCTTCAAGTGTTAACTGATTAAGTCATTGTTCAACCCTGATTATAGGAAGAATACATTTAAAATACGACATGGGATATCCTGGAAGTAGAGTGAAATACAACTGCATTTCTAGGATCTTAAACTTACTTTTATACTGAACTTCAAGTATTGAAAAGGTATGTTAGCCTATGAAATACATAGTTATCTAAAAGCTTTCCTTTGTTACTGTTTTCTGGTTTTAACCTATAAAGTGCAAAAATTTGCTCTAGTATAGTATGTAAAGCCCTGCATTATATTTACATGAAGTAGTCTAGGACACTTGACAGTTTTTTAATTTTAATTTCGAGTACTTTACAGTACGGCAACTTAAGCACCAACTTTTCTAAGAATATAAAAATCTCTGAAAGGTCTTGCAACTCCAGGTTGTAAGCTGGCCTCTAAACGTACTGTTCTAATGATCTCAGCTATTTAGCAACCAAATTGCCCTTCCAGTGTCCTCAGAACTCATCAAGAACTGAAGTATTCAGTGGGCTTATTTACAGTGTAGTTGAATCTCAGTTTTTCCTTATAAGAAAACTTAAAAGAACTGTTTGTTGTAAGCTTACTCTGAGGGTATAGAAAGCAGATAAGCAAATTATTTTCTCCTGAACATATTTTAGTTCACGTAATTTAAGATTTCTCTCTCCCTGAAACTTGATGCACGAATGCTTGAGAATTTTTGCAGAATTAGGAAAAGCCTCTGAAATATCTTCCAGGTTAAAGACCTGTAACGAGACAGTAAGATTGGAATAAGACAGTATCTTATACCTGTGACAAGTCCGTATTCAGCCCTTGTAGAAGAAGATAAAGATTGAAGTGAAAGAGCTGCTCACTCTATCAAAGCCCAGTTTGGAAATGACTGATTATTTCATTAGTCTCTGCATGGTATGCAAGTTCTTTACAAATGGCATGGACTTGTGTCAGAATTCTGCTGTTCAACCTCTTTTGTACTATAGCACATATGTGGAAGAAATCTTTTGTAATTCATTTAAACCTTTTATTCACTTGAACCTCCTTATTAAGAGACCTTTATATTGTTATACTATACAGTACCTAATTAAGAAAGCTACTCATCTGTAAAGCTGTAACCAAGGTAATAACACATGACAAAAGCTACCATAGACTTACACATTTTGAAATGGAAGAAATTATTTAATCCCATCAGTTAGGTTACACTTCTAAAGTTCATTTGAAGTAGTGGTAACGTTTTCTATTTGTCATAGGGGATCTGTTACTGAAGTTGTTTTTACATCATGTATTGAGCAGCCTTTTATCTGCAAAACTTATTTTTAACATCGCTTCTTTAGGGATTCAACCTCACTATCACTTCGCTTTGTCTTTCCCTTCTTGCCTGATCCATTATTTTAGTGTTGAACTGTAAATTCTGTCTTTTTGGTTATTTGTGTATTACCATTCTTTAATTACATAACTTAAAACTTCCACAAGTATGGGAATCGTCCTTTAAAGTTGCATTCTTATGAGCCTAAACTTAAATATACAACTGCAGAAGACTGGATAGTCTGATCTTTTAAGTATTATTCATTTTGCAATGAGCATAAAACTGAGCGGTACCAGTTCCTGTGTTTTGTAGCTTCCTTGTATTATGATGATATATCTAATTTTAGTGGTTGTATATTGTTTTTCCAGTTACACCTATAATATACCAGAGATCGGTGTTCCAGGATGTTTATAGTTTTTCCATGTTACTATGAGTTTTATGAATGTGCAGATTTATCGACCCCTAGTGGGTTGTTAGGAAAACAGCTGTTAATTTAATAAGTACTAAATGAAAAATTAAAACTTTTTCAATGCTGTATTTGTTTCAATGCTCTTTTTCTTCTGTTTGCAGCTGGATTAGCTCCTGAGTTTCATTTCTTGTGTTCTGTTTCCTCTGCAGAATTGCCCGTTGCAGCAACTTCTATTAACAACATTCCCAAACCATGTAGCTAGGCTCCTGCATTTTAATGAACACTTGTAGCTGTAGCTGAGTATTTTAAAATTACAGTATAGCATAAATTTAAAAAAGAAAGGGTCTTTTGTTTTGTGCTGTGTATGGTGGGCTTATTTTTAATAAGCTAGGAAAAGCTAGTAACTTCTTGGGTAGTATGATACTATATAAATGAATTTTTCTAGCAAACTTTTAAACTAATTTTAAATAGCTCTAGTATTTTTAATCATTTAGGTGAAATTTTAATTTTCTCGGAGGTGAAATTATCTCCTAACCATGCTGTGAAAGTTTCTTACAGGCATTTATTTCACATGAATTAAAATGAAATACTGAATAGTGAATTCACATTTGACTGTTTAATTAGCAATAATAAATGAAGATAAGTCTGCTCAATAATTAAACTTACATTGAACTTCACTGTAATTCTGCATCTGCTACATGTTTCCAAGTATCAGACTCGGAAATTAAGCCCTACCGTAAAGAATTTATTTTCCTATGCAAGTTTGACACAATAACTTCCATTTTTTATTCTGTACGTTTAATTTTATAGGCTCTAAGTAGTAAAGTGGTGTATTTACCAGTTGAATTATGAAACACTTCTTTGAATTTTAGGTATCTTTAAATTGTTAAGAAAAGGCCAAATATAATTTTTGGCATTTACTAATATTTAGTGTTGTGTTTATTGCATAAACCATATTGTTTAAAGTCAAACTTATACAGCAATCAAAAATGTCAAAAAGACCTCAAATTCATATTTTTGTGGGAGCACCCAGTATTCCAAGCCCACTGGAGGTGGCAGAGCAAAGTAGTTCAGCACCTGCTGCTGAAAAATGGAGAGAACTCCGCTGTTCATGTGATATACATAGCCTCTTTTCTGAGAAAGTCAAAGGTGCTGACCAAGTAGTGTTTCGGGCAGAAAGCTCTATAGTCACAGCAGTTCCTACAAATGATGGCAGCTCTCAGCAGTCTAAACAGGGGAGATTAGTGGTAGCAAAAGAATATTTGACATCTCTTGTACCTGTGGCAGTAACGTGTACCACAACACCTAAAAAGACTGAAAGTTTAATTTATTCTGATTGTCAAATATCTGAAGATAGATGCACACATGCAAATGTAAATCAGGCTGCAGATCAACACCTTCCTCAAAAATTTGTGGAATCAGCTGGACAGGATAAACAATCACATGGCTGTTGTTCAGACCTCACTGAAAGAAAAGCCAGTCATTTAGAAGTTAACAGCTCTGACATTTCCGATTTGGTTGCCAGTACTAAGCAGATTAGCATACATCTAAAGTCTGTGGGACAAGTTGTTCAATCAGATCATAGAAGTGATCAACATGAACATCTAAGTAAATATCTTGATATGTTTTTCCCCCAAAATCAAGAGTCAAAACCAAAAGGAGAACCAGGTGATTGTTCAGACCTTGCAGTGTCAACTGATACTGAATTTCGTAGTATAATGACTTCAAGTCAAATGGCTGTTTTTGCACAGGATCAGAATGAGATGCAGAAAAGAATCATAAAACTATCAGAAACAGAAGCAGGCAAAAAAACTGAAGAAAGGCAATATGATCACTTCCAATTTGATTCTTATGTTGGAACATGTCTTAATGTGGCTGAAAATGAATATAAGGAAGAGTATACAAGTTCCCTTGAACTTTTCAGTTCTGAGGGTGATGGGAAAAATGTTTGCTTTGAAGCTACAAAGCAAGAAGGAAATGCTCAGGAAGATACAGAGAAGTCTCAAGAACTTAATGTTCCTGCTGAGCAATTTGTAAATGAAATCCATATTGAACCATTGAGCTCAGGAATACTGTGCTCTCAAGTAGACAGTTCTCAGAAGAGCTCGTCTAAAAGAGCCCGCAATTGTGAAGATTCCTTTCATATTTTTCACTCAGCATTTAAAAGACAGCTGAAATCGAAGAGAGCTAAACTGAATTCTTCTCCAGCTGGTCCTGGGATGAGAGTGGATCAAGAGAAGATGGCAGAGTTCAAGAAACTTCAAAAGAAACTGTCACCACTTAAGAATTGCTGCTCCAAAAATCAAAAGTACAATGTTTTAGTCACAGTAGTACATCCTTGTCATATCAAAGAAATACAGGTGAAGACTAGACCAAAATCTTCATGTAATGTTCCTGTAGCAACAATTGTAGTTATTGACCAGTCAGAAATTGAGAGAAAGGTGGTGCTGTGGCGTGGTGCTGCATTTTGGTCACTCACTGTGTTCCCTGGGGATATTGTACTGCTTACAGGTGAGAATTCCTTTATTTGCCTTTTTAAAAATGTGGATCTTTAAAATGCCTGTTTAAAGTAGAACATTATGTAACCAGTAATTTGGAACTATGGCTAAGCATTTTTAAGTGTCTTTCTTACGTCACTTATATCATTCAACATCACCTTGAATTCTCAGTCATCCTGCCAGTGGAACGTCGACTGTCCCATAGAAGTTTGCCCATCTCTTATGTACAGTCTTTGGTCTGAGGCACAGCAGTGCATTGGCACTACAGCAGTGCCATAGGTAGTCAGGTGTATTCTGTAACCTGTCTGTGTTTTAAAACAGTTGTTCCTGGAAGGTAAAAGTGCTACTACAAACCAGATGTACTAGTTATTTGATTTATACTTTTTTTGTAATTCTCTGCTGTTGGACCAGCAGATGGATTGGAAAATTGTGATGTTATGTTCAGTCTCAGGATGAGAAACACTTTTCCTCCTAGGAAGGACTTTGTAGCTTAGCACTAGCATCTTGAGATGGATAGTGTTGTGAATTAGTAACTGACATAGACTGCAGAAATATAAAACGCTGTTTGCAGTTCACCTTCTTCATAGCATGTCAGCTAATAAAGAAGAGTCTTCCTGATAAATCCTTTGTACTCTTTAATACTTAACAGGAGCAAAACCCTCCCTCTTTAAGAGAACACATGTCATGTAAAAGAATGCAGTACTATAAAAATGATATTGCACCTAATTTTGGGCTGGAGTTGACCAGAACTGGTGATCTGGCCATTTATGTTTTGCGATATGCAAAAAATTACACAATATAAAATTGCTGGAATACTTCTACAGTTTAAGATACCCATTTCTCTTTAGGAGTTCTTTAAGTGCTTATAGGTAGGTGCAAAGGTAGATATTTTAAAGAGATTGAAGATAAACTGGGCTTTTTCTTTTCTTAGACATTCTTATTTCAAAATACATCAGAAGTGTTTCTGGGTAAGCCTAGTACTTTACTACTCATTCTGAAATGTTGCACAGTAATAATTTATCCAATACAGTCACCCACTTCACTTATACTAGGCTATTGAATATTTTATATGAATTGAAGAATTACATCAAAGTACTGAGAAAATTTGATTAACTCATTGTAAATGGTGTTGGTAGATTTCAAAAAAATCACTTTGTTTCCAAGTGATCTCTTTCAAACTGTCTTTCATACCTATATGTATGATGGTTCTATAGTCAAGAAAAGTATGATACACTTCAATATTGTTGATACATGAGTTAAGGGTCCTTTTTTCTTGCAGATATAATAATGTATGAGAATCTTTGGTGTGGAGAAATCATGCTGCAATCTACGTTTACCAGTCAGTTACTGAATCTGGGGAACTGCTCAGCTCTCAATCCAGAGGAATGTAAGATTATAGTGCATAAGCTTCCACAAAAAAAATCACAGTAAAATAGCAATTTGAAGTACTCCATTTTGTTGGCAATGCCTCATACACAGGATAAAATGGAAATGTGAGCAACTGAGAGGTACAAACACTATAGGAGAGTATGACAGGAACACCTGTGGACAAGATGCGGAAATGATGACATCAGATAGGCACGTGGAGTTTATGGTAGAGTTGTGTGGTGGTGTGGTTTAACCCCAGTTGGCAACTAAGCACCACACAGCTGCTTGCTCTCCCCCCTGGTGGGATGGGGGAGAGAATCAGAAGGGTGAAAGTAAGAAAACTCATGGGTTGAGATAAGAACAGTTTAATGACTGGAAAAAAAAATAAATTGTAATGAAAACAACAGCAAGAGAGAAACAAAACCCAGGAAAAACAGCGATGCAACTGCTTACCACCTGCCAACCGACACACAGCCAGTCCCTGAGCAGTGATCACTGCCCCCCCGCCGGCCAACTCCCTCCAGTTTACATACTGAGCATGACATCATATGGTATGGAATATCCGTTTGGCCAGTTCAGGTCAGCTGTCCTGGCTATGCTCCCTCTCAGCTTCTTGTGCACCTCCTCGCTGGCAGAGCATGGGAAGCTGAAAAGTCCTTGACTTAGTGTAAGCACTGCTTAGCAACAACTAAGACATCAGTGCGTCATCACATTGTTCTCAGGCTAAATCCAAAACACAGCACTATACCAGGTACTAGGAATAAAATTAACTATTCCAGCAGAAACCAGGACAGGTGGTTACCATTCAAAACTCTGAAAAACTGAATTCTTTGAGCTTAGTTTAAGAAACAGCAATTAGCCAAGGACTCAACCATAAGATGTCTGAGATTTCTTGAGGATTAAATTTTTGGAAAAAAATTTAGAGGCTTAAAGAGTAAGTAGATATGTTCAGGGAAAGTAATTCATTGCAGGCTATTAAGCACAAAGTCTTTAAAGATACCTGAGCCAGGGAGGGTTGGACACTAAGGGGAAAATACAGTGGAAGTATCACCATGAACTTGCATTGTTCTTACTGTCTTCCTGATGTCCATTATTGCCAGCTATTTAAGGCAGGTTCTGGGGTAAATGATCAAGAACAGCTATTCTTGCCAAGCTATTATACAAGATTTCTTTCCCATTTTTGGTGTAATTTAAAATATTGTACTTAGCTAAACTTTGGGATGTTATCGAGAGGAGGCAGATGAAGTACAGTTTCATTTTGGATCAAGAGTTACATATCTGAAGAATTTCTTGTCTTAGAATTATTGTGAAATGGGTTTGTTTTTTTCAGTGGAAATATGTACCAAGTGATAAATTTTATACTTCTAAGCTTAAAAGAAGGGTGTCCCTTTAACTTTGTTTTCTCATCTAAGTTTATCCTATAGTGGATGGTGATGTTCTCCATGGTTTATTGGCATACATATCATCAGAATTTCCACACTTTGGAGAGATTCCACGAAGACAGGTTCAGAGACTGGATAGTGTTCAGTATATGCAGCTAGACCAGCTCCAGCCAAATACATTGGTTCACTCAATCTTGAAAATTATCAACATTGCTGTATTAACAGGTAAGTTCAGGCACTAGACTTCAACTTCCAGAACTTCAACAATAGGTGAAACTTAAATAGCAATTTTGCAAGGCAATTCTGGTTGTTTCCCATTCCATACACTGGTGTTTGACATTGGCGTCACAAGTAAAACCTTTGCAATGGTCCACTCATGGGGGGGCATAGCAGTTAGAGAAACAGAGTTAGAGACGGGAAAGAAATAATGACTGTAGTCAGCTGCTGAAAGGAGGTTACTGCACACTAGCGCTGAGCAATAGCATACACATCTGTGGGAGAAGCATGCAGGCAGTGGGCACTGATGATAAAGAGAGATTGGTGTGTTTTCACTAAGAATGAGCACTTGCCACAGAGTGCAGTTATTAATGTATTGACTTGTCAATGAGATGGCTTGAGCATCTCCACAGCTCCAAATAGTGTGGTACCTGGTCTTCAATAAGATGGGGCATTGAAGAGAGATGCAGGTACAAAGCATAGAGTTGTGAGGTGGAATGGCAGCAGGAATATCTTAGATATGAGGAATCTGGGCTCGAAATCCTTTTCAGGCAAGATAGGTGTGTATAGCAGGAATGCTGAAAAGAGGGAGATATGGCAGTTATGGTGGAGAAACATAAATATGTTTTTTAATGGCTCTTGAAATTCAAGAGGTACATTCTTGCTGTAGACCACTGCTTGAGAAAGGGGGCTGGTTTATGAAAATGTCATGTGGGACGGTCAAGCTCTATTAATTCAAAGCTCACCTGCCAACTACCTTCCATGTAAGCATCCTGTCATTAAAGGAAGATTGGATTGCACTATAAATCATGTGTTTTTCAGAATGAAATAAGTTATTGATTATTTTAATTACTGTTTTAGGATTTGCTTGCCTGTCTTACTTTATAATGGAACTGTGTTGCTCTTTTCCAATGTTTTATTTGGAGCATTTTTTGTTTATTTCTTTCTATTTTTTCCTACTTAAAAAAAAATTTAAAGCTAAGCATTCCTGGTTTCTTAAATATGTGCAATATTTTTTTTATAATCTTGCTTGTGTGCCTTTTTGTACAAGTTCTTTTTGATTTTCAACACTGGAAAACACACAGTGTGAAACTGCTAAGATGTCTTACTGAGATACTCCTATTTCTTCCACATAGGCACAATAGAGAATGACCTTGTTAATATAATTTGGTTTTGAAATCTGAGTTTCCTGTATATTTTTATTGTAAAGACTCCTCTCCCTCAAAGAATCATGGTCAACAGTCCATGTACTGATTTTTTGAGGTTATTCTTCTGTCAAACATTCCTTTTCTTCTAATAGTTGCTGCAGTTATTTCAGGATTCCTTTTGCTGAAGCAATTTTCCATGTTAAAATTCGTAATTTGTTTCCATTTCTTAATAAGCAGGCCTTACAGCTGCTTCCTAGCATCTTCTCCACCTTCCAAAATGAACAAACCCAAATTATCTTGGGGCATTCTCAGTATTTCATGCAGTGTCTTGCCATGTTTTTTTAACATGCTTTGGGCAATTAAAGACAACTGTTCCCACCTGGACAAGGAGTCTTCCTCTTTTTTTTCCCTGCATAACTGTTCTGATTATGTTTTCTTTACAGTACCACTGTTTCTCAGTGCTTGACTTCAAGCTTTGCACATAAATTTGATCATATTGCACTATCATCTAGTATTAATGCTTGTATTAGTAAGATTCAAATTTTTACCCACACTGTCAATATCATGTTTATTCATTATAAATGGGAAATTTTGAAGACATAAATCTTCATAATTTATTATTGTACATAAATCTCAGAACTGTTAGATATTTAAAGCAAGATTTCTTGTTCAAAAATTATTTGTTTATGAAAAATATTGTAGTTTTAGTGTGGAACTGAAACTTACGGGCAGTATCCTGGGTAAGTGCTGTAGAGAACTTAATTGTTTCAGTTTATGTATACTGTTACTAATCCTCTTAGTGTGCTTGTATATGACTGTAGTTTTCTTTCATGTGAAAACTTCTAGAGAAATGTTTCTTTCGGTGTATTCCACAGAAGTTACAGGAGCTTTAACTGCCAATTATGACAGTCTGAGAGATTGAGTACAATTTCTTTCCACTTATACGAGTCAGGAGCTGAAAGATGCTCAGATACCTGCTGTTTCAAAGGGAGGTGTCCAGTTGCTGAGTATTTAGGTAGATAAAGGTAAATTAATATACTTTATGCATTCCTTCAAACTAGATTCATGTTGCTGAAGAAATCAGATTGCTTTCATTCTATCCTGAAGAAATTGTAGGTATATTCTTGTTTGATTATAATTGTACCATAAAATACGATAGCAGCATGATTTCATCTTTGTATTGAGACGTGGGTTTTGTGTGTTTGTATGCTTTTTACTGTAGAAGTCATATAATTTCAAACTTTTTCAGAATCTGTGTATAGCTACAGAGGTGGCAACCAAAGAAAAATTGTTCTAACGGTAGAACAGAACAGAGATCAACACTACAGGATGGTGCTGTGGGGAGCAGGGGCTGCCTGGTGCCCTCAACTTCAAAGGAAAAAAGGTAAAGTCCTTGTACCTATAGGTAGCTGTAAAAGGATTTTTGTGATGCTATTAATATCTTTAAAATGCTCAGCTGGTAACATTTTTCCATTCAACCTTTAAATACTCCCCTTGGAAGGGCAACATATTTGATACCAGTTTTAACATGTCTCCTCTGTTTAGAAGCAGTGCCATCAGCAACAGAATTTGAATGCACTCGCTTTAGAAGACAAAGAAAGCACGAGTATTTAGAAACTTGAATCTAGACACAAGATGCACTGGTGCCTAGTTATGTAACTGTAAAAAAGAGAACTTGAGTGTTAATTATGTTATCAGTTTTGCTGAGTCTTCCTTATCGATGTCTGGTTTAGCATGAATTGCTGGGCTCTTTCTGCTTCTGATTTTCATTCTCTGCTTTCTACCTTACTACAGTGTCAGGCTTTATATCCTAATGGTCTTGCTATCAAGATTAGCTGTAACTGACTAAAAGCATCTCTTGCAAGAATTACATAGCCTGTGTTTTGTTTTATTGGTTTTTATTTTTATTTTTGTTTTATTTGGTTTTACTACCAAATTTTGTTTTATTCTTGGCTTTCTTCTTTTAAATTAAGTAAAACTAGGTTAAAGCCAGTTTTTGTATAGCGCAAAATAAAACCCAGAAAGGTTAAACAACCTCATAGTGAATCTTTACCTGTTAAATGTAGACACTCTGAATTCTGCCAGTTCCACTTCAATTTATAAGTAATCTCTATTCCTAGAAATCATTTAACTGCAAGACCTACCTCTTAAACGACTTGAAGATAGTCCAATTTAAGCATTAACCATTTAACTTTACTACATAATACCTACATGGCTCTTATTTTTGTGCATACTTCAGTGTGAGCAGGTATATACTGTTCATCAGATGCTTAGAAATCTTACAGAATTTAGTATACTAGAATATTACACTTTTCAAAATATAGAATTTTAAAAATTTTTGTAGCTGCAAAAAGAAGATACCAAAGGTAATTTCTAAGACACAATAATATAGCATTCTCTGATACTTAAAGCAGAAAAGTATAAGATGTAGATCTCGGTGGTATTAAGTGTTTATATTTGATGTAAGGCTTGCGTCTTATTCTCCAGGTAGTGGTCTGTACATCTGGAAGTTAGCATTTTAATGATTAAAGGATTATCTGAAATTCAAGATAAGAGTGATTTCTCAACTATTCAAATACTTAATCACAGACAAACCATGAACATTTGTTCCCAGTAAGATAGCCAAAAAGATAAATTCACATGATACTAAAGCATACACAACACAACAGCTAAATGAGTGGCTTACAGGAAGAGCACGACGTCCATCCTTGCTAGGAGTCATAGATCAGCTGTGGTATGTGTTTGCTAGTTGTACTAGCAGATTAGACACCTCATAGTCTTGTACAGGAAGGCATGGAAACTTGCAATTTTTAAACTGTCTACATACTTAAAGTGCATAAGACTATACAGTTCTAGAGCATCTAAAAATTGTTGCCAGTAAAAGTTAAATTTATTTTTCATCTCTTGCTAAAAATCAGTCCGTTTCCAGTATACAGTCATCAGACATTCAATTCATGCTTTACACTCATCTGGTTTAGGTTACCAAAAAAGAAAGATTTGTTTCATTAAATACACTTCTGTAAACTTGATTACTTATAGTTTACTCATGTTTTGTGATCAGTTTTCTAATCAACAGGGGAATGTTGAAGATCTAAATAATAGGTCAAATTCAGGTATCAACCAAATCTTGTACCCTAGTTAGACTATGTCCTCTACTCCCATATATCCCCTCTTGCCAAGTGCCTGTTTGTTTCCTCCTGCTTAGATCTTCCCTCGGTGTTGCTCTTGTGTTACTGCCTGGATCTTGCTTTGAACTGCAGCATACTCAGTTCTGGGAGGCTGCAAGATCTCTAGTCAGATATGAGATGCATGAAACTAGACTGGTGCTCAGAGGAGAAGGGGCTTTTTGGAGCATTTTACCGTAAAGCACTGTGTCTGACAGCAGATTTTTCAGGAGCTTGCAATTTTAGCAAGTTACCACCAAAAATCAGACTAATCCAAAGTAAGAAAATACTAAAACATGGTAATAAAATGCTTATACAGACACTTGAATACATTAAATAAAAATATGTATTTTTCTAACCTTATTTCCAAAAACAATTATTTTGGCTGCAACTTTCAGCTTGAGCAAAGATGGGAAAAAATAACAACCTAAATGGTTATCAGACTTGATTAGTAGGTGAATACTGGATTCTTATAACAAAGCGGAGGACAGCCCAAAATATATTACTCTTCTGTAGTCTCCATTTTAAAAGTATTTTTCTTTATTACAGAGTCAATTGGAAAATGGAAAATAAATTAATAATTTTAAATCAGAGCATTATGGAGATAGAAGATTAAAAAACAGGGACATATTAAAGATGGAAGTTGATTAATAACATGAAGATTTTTTTTTCTTATAGACATTGCCAGCTTTTCCTTATTAGAGGTGACAAATTTCAGAACTGGTTTCTTTTTCAAAAAGTTGAGTTGTCTTGAAAGCTGAATTCAGTAGAAGTGAAATGAAAGCATTATTCTGTTATGGGAGGACTCACGCAAAGTTTATAGGAAAAGGAAAGGAAAAACCCTACATGTCATCAGGCTTGAAATAAAGTTGCCAGAGCTGGCCATATGAGAATGTCTTGCTGATTTGTTTCTCAACCTTGTAAGTGACCTTGGCTTTCTATAAATTAGCCAAGGTATAGAAAGTAAACTCTTGTTTGCTTTTTTGCTCTGTAGATCACATATGGGACTTCAAATACCTTCTCGTCCAACATAGTTCTGTCTCAGGTGACTTTGAACTGCACACAACTCCATGGTCATCTTATGAGTGCTTGTTTGATGATGACAAAAGGGCAATTGAATTCAAAGAAAAGTTTCAGAAAAGCAAAACATCCCTCATGCAGATGACAAAGCTCTTGGCACACTTGGAGGAAAAATGCTCAGGTAAAGTTGTTATCCATAGCTCTGTAATGTCTGTTGTGCAGTGCATAACTAAGCAAAATAGATGCTCTGTTGATAAAGTAAAATGTTGTTGGGGTTTTTTTTTTGTTGTTTTTTTTTTTTTTTTTTAAGTTGGCGCAGTTCTGGGAGTCTGAATGTATTCTGGAGGCTGCTGCTCAGTACCCAGTCAACCTGTGAATGCAGCCTTCATTCAGTAAGCCCAGAGATGAGATAGGTGTGGTATGTGGTACCATACAAAGATAGCTTTGGAACATGGGGAGGAATGCTGTCTTTTGTTGTTCACACCGACCAGTGTAGTAATGATGTGATTAGTCACTGGAATTTTGTCGAACAGTATTTCTCCAAAACTGGCATTCTCTAAAGCAAGAGTAAAATAGCTGCTGCTATTGAAATCTTCTTACAAAAGAACAAAGAATACACTTTACACAAACCGTCACCCCCTCTCAGATAAACCTGGAAGATTGCTAAGGTTGGTGTTAAACATTAAGTAGTAACTAAATAAAGTCGGTATTGCAGCATTTAACTCTAGTTTATGTATAAATGGTGGAAAGCTAAGTTGTTAAAGCTATGCTTTTCAGTGTCTCTGAATTAGTGTGGAAGAAAAGCAGTTGGAAATTATTTGCACAATTTTAATCTCTTGACCTCTTATTCAGTCTCTTCTGTATTGGCATCTGCCACAATAGTACCTAAAAATGTAGTACTTTTTACTTTTAAAGTAATATTTAACCAAAATGATTTTTCATAATCATCTCTAAAATTATTTTTTGTAATCATCTCTAAAAATATGAGCATGTGCTACTAAAGGAAAAAAAATCATGAAATGTTATTGATAATGATTTTGGGTTTGAATCAGCTGTAATCATTGCTTTTGCTTTGGGTTATAAATAAAACTGAATACAGATTTAATTGAAATTGTTGTTTTTGTAGGAGTGGTTCAAGTGAAAGCCCATATCTTGGAACTGAAGTTTACCATTTCAACTGGTCAGTATAAGCAACTCATCTTCTGTGCTGACACTTCGCTGGAGTGTATTTTGGCTTCTCTGCCTATGATTACGTATTCAGGTTGTGCTAAATGTGGTTTGGAACTACAGGCAGATGAGAACATGATCTACAAGCAATGTATTAGATGTTTGCCATACAACAAAGTAAAAACATTCTACAGGTAAACAAAATAAAACTAAAGTGATGTGTACTATTAGGGAAGTAAATGATAGCTTTCTCCATTTTAAGTTCCTCTATATATAAAATTCTGTTTTTAAAGTGTGGGTAGCAATTCCTGTTTTTCTAATGAATTTTCAAGGAGCCGTTCTTGAATTGCTGTATTGTATTGCCATTATTTATAGGTGATGTTCTTTGTTTAAATCTAACTTTTTAATTTCTTTGAATACTACATCATACAGTAATGACGTTTACCCAGTACTGTGTCAGTAAGCTAAGATGGAGTAGAGGCTTGAGGAGCAAAGGAAAACTCCCTGAGTGTCTTATTTTGGCCTAAGTTTGAAATCATGTGAACACAGAACCATATTTTTAAACCGATTAATCAATTTTAGCCTTGCAGAAATAATATTAATAAATGTTTTCAATAAACATTCCCATAGGGAGCAGAGATACTAAGTAATCAGCAGATGGCACTGTGAGACAAGATGCATATGCACATTTACTTAGAGAATATAAACTAAACAGATCCAGTTGATGTAGGAACATTATTAACTAATTGTTCAATTCTTAAATTTATCTTTGGCTTTTGAAATGTAAGTATCATAGCAACTGGAAAGATGTGTAGGTAGAGAAGGTTAACTGAAACAGTCATAGATGTAATAGAATTCTAGAATACGTAAATTTTCTACCAAAATTCTTTCTCAAATTATTCCTAAGCTATTTCATAGTGAGTTTAATGAATCATTGCATACGCAATAGTTTCTCACTTGACTTTGATTTAAATACTAGAATCCCATTTGTCTAACAAGGTAGTGACTTAGTCTTTTTCCTCTATGCAAAATAGCCTTGCATCTTTAAGTTTATATGCTATTTATTTTCCTATGAGGGAGGATTAAGTGCAAAGAGTTTTTTCTTAACTGAAAAAGTTCCCCCTCTCTTTCATAAGATTATGACCTCTCGTGGTCCTGAAGGACCTCAATTTACTATCACACAAAAGGTGATAGAAAAATGATAAAGATTTCAAGTGTTTGTATTCTCAGCATGTGAACACATCTTGATGTGGAACTTAAATGCACAAATTTTTCAAAGAAAAGTCTGTCATTTTTGCATTGAAATTTTGCTCTGATTAGTTTAGTAAGAATGCATCTCCTTGGTAGTATTTCCAAATTCTGTGTTGTAGGATAACTTAGTATATTTTACATCTTAACAGGAGAAAAATCTGTCTCTTGCTAAAGAAATTTCTTGTTAAAATGAAATGAACTTATTAACTAATTATGCTGTCCTAGTATTATTGCGCTACTCAACAGCTGGATATGTCAATGGTTAGTGTTAGTCTTGTTTGTAAAATTGTATGCACAACTAGTAGAAAATTACTTTTTTTTTTTTTTTCTGTAGTTTGCTAATTCATGTCCCCTTTTCATTCCCTCAGTATAAGGAGGTAGTAAATTCAGTAAACTGTATTTCTAACAATGCAATAGCTACCAGCATCTCCTTGGGAGTAAAATCTGCATATTGTTTTCTACTTAGTATGAGTAAAAGTAATAACACTAAACACTGCTGACTTCTTAAAGCATAGGATTAGTCTGTAATTTGATTTGCTGCTTTGATTCAGGGAATGTAGTAATTTATTAACCTAACATAGAAATTTTTATATTTTAAGAGTGTGAATATTTAAGATGTGAAATAGACACTATGATAGGAAAATAAATATTATGACAGGATCTTTGTATTTAAGAGACGTACATAGCCTTAAAATCTCAGGTTTCAATGATGTAGGTCAGTGAAGTCATCCCCTATCATCTTTTTACTTCAAAATGTAGGAGCCCAGTTTTGTTAATCTGCTGTGATTGTAATGAAGCTCATCTTTTCCTTCAGATGCCAAAGACACAAGCTTAAGATAAATGCATGTGTATATGCTTAGATAGTTTTCTTTTTTTGCTATGTTAGATACCCAGAACACTGAACACTTTAATAGTAGCAGTAATAACAAGGCAGAAGATCCTAGAAACTTATATTTTACATAAGTGCTGTCATATAATGTGTGTAAATATTTCCATATTCTTTTTGAGCTAGGACAATATGAATATCAAGCTAGAAGAAATCATGAAAACTAAGACAAGGAAAAATATTTTGTATTTCAGAGCTCATTTCCTAGATTTCAGACGTCACATATAGGTCCTTGTTTCTTATATCTGTTTTTGCCCAAACTTTCGGTTTCCTAGCATCTTTTCCCTGGAATTTGGTGTGATGGTAGCGTTCCCTTCAGATAATTAATTTTTCAGTTTATACCAATGAGTGTTCGTCATTTAAAAAGACGAACATTTTAACAGTAGCAGTAATGAGATAGGAGATTCCTAGATACTTATACTCATCAGGGATTGAATCTAACCCTTCTGTACTATTGGAAAAGCCCATTTCACTGGTATGCTTCACCAGCTTTGTATACAGGTACTAAAGGCTATTTACTTAGTAGCCTCTAAGGGACATTTTAGTAGAACTATGTATGCCTGTAGTGAAATATAGTTATATCCTCAAATATGTTTCTGTTTTACAATGATTTAAATTCACCATATTAAAATCAGTAGTATTTAAGGAACAAAGTTAATCACAAAATTGCATTTTCTGTGGTGCTAGTGAAAGAAATTTAACAGTGCTAGGCTCTGTTTTGAAGGCTGTGTTGAATTTTCTTTCTCACCATGACAGTTCATTCTTGTTGAAGTAAATAAGATTATCTGAAAGAAGACTTAGATGACCTTGAGAACAGAGTATGAACTGAGAAACAGGCAGTCAGCATATAATAACCAGGAATGAAGCAAAATTAGTCTTTCCTAATGCATCATTTGGTTTGCGAGTTACATCTGTAGACTATATTTACCTATGGTTTTGAAAGCTTTAAATTTTGCAACATCTCTTAGTATATTTCTCTACAAGCTTGTTTAATTATACTGTTTCCAAAATGTTAATGTAATATTTCTGAAAGTCATAATAACTGTCATGTACTTCAGCATAAATTGTCTAAACCAAAATACATTTCTTCAGAGATAAAATAGCAATTGCCCACAATTATTTGGGAAGCTGAGCATATAAGTGTACTGTTGTTAAGCTTTCTCTCATGAAGGGAGCCAGCAGTCTTTAATGACTACAAATAGTTTGGGCCTTGGTTTCTGTCTAAACCAACAGATTTGAAATAATCTCACAGATAATCAGGCATGGACTTCTCTTATCTCTTTTGATCACTTCACTTAAGATTATGAAATTTAGCAGTAGCTTTTAGATTAACAGGTGGAAAGTCAAATGATTTGCCTACTGGGAAAGTGGCATATTTGCAGTCATTTGCCTTCCTGCCTCACAGGCATTCAAATTAGTGCTGTTAGGTATATTCTGCATCATGCTAACGAAATTAATCTATTAATAACGCTCTCCAGTTGTCGATATACTGAAGTACTGGCTGACTGTCCTATTTGACAGTGCAGCTCTGCTAGTCTCTTGAAGCGACTGCCCTTCTTCCATTTCTGCCATCTCTGCAGTGAGCACTTTTTATCCTGTTGGGAGCATCTCCCATTGAAAAGTTCTTCACTGAAGATGACTGTGCCTTATTTTATTACTTTATTTAACAAATACTGTTTTGGTACTGTTCCAATATTGCTATAACCAGGATTTACATTATTGTAATATGTCCTGATGTTTACTATTTTAGTTTCTTCTGTGGGATGGTCAGGATAAGAGCATTGCATCCTGCTTTGATCAGAGCAGTGCAGGTTTTCCAATACGTGTGAGGATTGTGATGGTGCAGATGTTGCAGGTCAAATTGTAAATAAGTCTCAGGGCAGTGAAAGAGTGTATGTTGGGTAGAAGCTGCATCAGCTGTGTAAATGATTCGGCTTAGTAAAATCACTCAGAAACTTGAAAGCAAGCAGAAACTACCTGTTGAACGTCACCATAGAGGACTGCTAAGGTATCATCATCTCACAGAAGCATAGCAAAACCCAATAGCAAGGACTTGGGGGAACAATAAAAAAGGTATGGCATCAAGAATGACAGGGTAGAAAGAAGACAAACACTTGAAATATGGGGAATACGTGTACTAAAAAAAAACTATCACTTCTTACCAGTTGCTTGTCATCCAATATCACTTTTGAATCTTGTGAAACAGCAAAATTTGAAAAGACCAATGCTTGTGGGACAGCAGTCCCTAACCAGGTTCATTTCAGACCTAATAGGAATGCTATTGACCATATCCTGTGTAGAAAAAGGTTCCCAGGAAGAGGAGGGATTTTTACTTGTTTAGTGGTATGTGAAACCATTTGGTATTTATCATAGTACAAGAGATACTATCTTGGTATTATGCAGAGGCTATGAAGTGGTGTATTCAGACAGGCAATATTAGGTGATGTTGATACAGATGATACAATTCCAAGTGATACACCTAAGCTTGTCTCCCTACTTTGCATTTCAAATCTTTATGTACCCCTTGTATATTTTTAGGTACATATACTTACATATTAACATTTCTACTTTAAATATGTTAAGTTCAAAGCCATGGTGGACTTGGCAGTGCTAGGTTAACAGTTGGCCTCAATGATCTTAAAGGTCTTTTCTAACCTAAACGATTCTATAAATGACATAACACTAATTTCATAACAGTGCAGTTCTTATTGTCTTCCAGTGAAAGACCATTGCTAAAGCATTGTTTTCTGCAGTTGTCTGAAAGTAAGGCTTACTTGATAGCTTTAGAAGTTATTTTAACATTGAATAGTAAATTCAGTATATATATCTCAAACTTATTCCAACTCTACAGGTTTGACAGAGATGAGTGCATAGAGATTTTCTAGTTTTTCTAGTTCTTGGTGTTATGTTGGAGGGTAGTATTACATTGTATTACTATCATTCAGAAATTTTGCTTCAATCAAAAAAACATAGCAGCTAACTTTCAAGAGTCTTTTGTTTTCTGATCTAGACCTGCTTTGATGACAGTAGAAGATGGAGGATATGAAATTTATGTTCATGTGGTGTCTGAGTTGATGGAAAAAATCTTCCTCAATATTCCTGCAGACTGGCTGAACAGATTAGTAGGTACTGTTTCATGAATTACTTGTGATTAGAAACAGGCAGCAAAGTTCATCACAGAAGTAAAATTTTTAATTATTGACAATTTACAATTGGAATGAGATTGTTCAGAAAACATGATGATTGCTCATATTGTATAAGACTTACAAAAAAACCCCACCAACCTTAAAGAGAACACTTCAGTTGCTGTCTGACAAACTCAGAAGTTCAGAGTTGAGGTAGCAACAAGAGGTGAGATGGTATGAACATTGATTATATGTTATATAACTAAGTATTCAGTAACTAAATGGATTCCTTATATGCAAAATAGAATCTCTTAGCAGTTTTTAGAAATAGCTGACATGCTTTCGTGATGTAAATAACTGAGCAGTGTTTTCAAGCTTCCCTTGATACATCCTGTTTGACTTCTTGAGCGGTGTTTTACATGACTCACAGGTGTTATAGTTTAATGAGAAACAGTCTTAGCACATTGTTTTTTAAAAAAATTATTTAAAAAAAAAAAGCTGATTTTCTATTCAGATGTTACACTACACTTCCAGTAATTCAGTGTAGCTTTCATGGAGGTGGAACTTGAATGTTAGGTGCTATTACGAAAATAAAGAGTAAATTGGATTGTTCTGTCTTTTGCAGTGCCCTCTTCAGATATAACCTACAGCACAATAGTAGCAGATCTGTGTCATTTGCTGCTAGCAGATACGGAAGCATCCTATTTGTTGGAAATTAGGAGCCATTTTGTGCTAGATGAAAACAGCTATCCTTTGCAAAAGGATTTCCATCTGCTAAATTTTCATCCTGATCTTTGAAGCACTGACCTCTGCAATAACTGAGTAATGGAGACCATAGGAACACACAGATGGCAAACAGAAGAAAAAAGAATTAGCTCAAGGAAGGAAATCTTTCTAAAAATACAAGAAAGGATTTTGGTTTTAAGTTATACAAAAAAACCCAGAAGTACTGGTATGGAATATCTGCTAATAGTATATAATGCTGCTGTAATACCGATAAATTGTCATAAAGTATATTTTTATACATATATTTTTATCTTAATAAACTCTTACTGGGTATTTGTTTTCCTTTTCTCCCCGGAAGAGTTCACTAGTATTGAAAGACTGGATTTTTCTCAGATATGGCAGATTAGAGGAAGACAGCCACAATTGAGTAATATTATTTTAGTTGAGAGATTTTTGTTTGTCTTTATCCTCTACATTATCTGTAACTTGGTTATGTCTTTGCTTGTTTTGCTGTTGTGGTTGCTTTCCTTCTTTTAACGTCAGAATTTCTGCCATTTACCCTCAGCAGTTTTGCTGCCATTGTTTTCTCTTGTAAAACAGAACTGTCTCACTGAATCTAATTTTGTGTATCTAGAAGTTGTTGCACCAATTTAATTAAGAGGTTTTAAGCAGTTTAAACTGGTGCATTCTTTCGTGGACCCTTTAAATGATTTAATTGTTGTAGTATTTATTGTTGTAGTATATATTGTTTTAGTATTTATTGTTGTAGTATTTATCCAGCATAAGCTGGCAAATAATCACCTTAAGCGAATTTAATCAATTTAACACTGGTCTGCAACATTTTCTCAACTTGATCAGATTTAGAAATGAATTTAATTCTTTTTAAAGTCTTAATGTATTCTGATAGTGATTTTTATCAGTAAAAGACTGAGTAAATGATGACTGCACCTAACTTCATAAAGTAACAATCTCATAACTATTACTCTGTGAAAGCAATTCAATACATCGATCAGTATTTTTCTGATACAAATGTCTTTCTCTGATATAAATTGGGCCTCTTACTGAGGCTGATAGAAGCTGTAGGGTATGAATCATATTTGCTGTCTGGCTAGATCCTTGCAGATATTTACTTGCACTGTTCTCATTTAGGAAATCAGTTTCCACATACGTGGTTTCAGCTATCCTCAGGCTTCAAACATAGAACTGTTCTCAAAACTGAATTTGATTAATCAAGTTGTCAAATGTATTATAATGCAAGTAATATGACTGTTGAACAGCTTTCATGTGCTGTTTCTTGGAAGTGGCTACTTACAATTGAATAACCATGTTTCTTGGTGCTAGTTTGGATTCTGTTGTATCTCATGTGAAACCAATTTGGGACTGTTGAGTTTTTAATGATGTTAATTAGACCTGTGTAAGCTGTGTGGTTTTTTGTGTGCCAATAAAGGGGAAGATAGTAATGTTTCTGATCAGTCTAGCAGCAAGAGAGAATCCTAAGGATTATTGGATGACGTTGAAGAAATGAATTCTCAGCTGAAGTTTCAGAAGGTCACTTACTTATTTCTGCATTTAGCTACTTGTGTACTGATCAATCTCGTCAGATTCTATTGATCAAACAAGTTTGTGCAGCTCTGCTTCTCATAGCAAACTTAGTCTTCTGGTTTAAGCCCCAGCCATCTTGTGATAAAATAATTCCCCAGTATTTTTGTCTATCTTTGAAACAGTCTCTGACAGTTTTGTCAGCAAGCATAGAAATGCTGATCCAGCAAAATAAATTTCCTGCTCTGCCAAGATACCTGAGACTAGTATAAGAAAGACATCACAGTGACACCAAAAACTCTGCTCAACACTAGCATCACTGGTGTGCAAATCAGGTGCAAATGGCAGGACAAAATCTCCAGAAGAAACTAGGTAGCTCCTTATGCAAAGGAAACACTGCAGAATCTCTGTAGAGTAATGATAATTTCTACAACATCAAGCCTAGGGCAGGGGAGGAACCAGTTACAGAAGAGACTAACTGTAGTGTCCTCATCTGATGATCAAGGCTGAAAACTTACTTTTGCTACTGTTAGTAAATTGTCCTAAAGATAATATGGAAAATCACAGCTTTGGTGTGCTGGTTTTAGCTGGAATAGAGTTAATTTTCTTCATAGTAGCTAGTATGGGACTGTGGTTTGGATTTGTGCTGCAAAACAGTGTTGATAACACAGGGATGTTTTTGTTACTGCTGAGCAGAGCTTACACAGAGTCAAGGCCTTTTCTGCTTCTCACACCACCCCACCAGTGAGGAGGCTGGGGATGCAAAAGTTGGGAGGGGACACAGCTGGGACAGCTGACCCAGACTGGCCAAAGGGCTATGCCATACCATATGACATCACGCTCAACATATAAAGCTGGAGAAAGAAAGAGGAAGGGGGGGGATGTTCAGAGTGATGGTGTTTGTCTTCCCAAGTAACCGTTATGCGTGATGGAGCCCTGCTGTCCTGGGGATGGCTGAACACCTGCCTGCCGATGGGAAGTAGTGCATGAATTCCTTGTTTTGCCTTGCTGGCGTGCGCAGCTTTTGCTTCACCTATTAAATTGTCTTTATCTCAGCCCACGAGTTTTCTCACTTTTGCTCTGATTTGCTCCCCCATCCGACTGTGAGGGGAGTGAGCGAGGGGCTCTGTGGTGCTTAGTTGCTGGCTGGGGTTAAACCACGACAGTCCTTTTTGGCCCCCAATGTGGAGCTCAAAGGGTTTGAGATAATGACAGTTTTGATTGGAATGTGCTAGATCGAATTTATAGCTGTTGCTGTTTAGGTATTAATTGACAGTCTTCTGTGCTCGCCATGGGGCTTGCTTGCCTCACTGTATGTTAGTGTCTGGTGCTCATTAGTGGCTGTTTTTTGCTTTTGCTGCTTGCTGTACTGCTGTAGTGCTTATCTTACTGTGCTGTGCCTGGGAACATTTTGATAACAGCAATGGCCATGCGCCTGGGCTGGCAGATGGCCAGGGCATCGCTGCTGTTTCTGTGCTGCTGTACTGGACAGGCTGGAACTCAAGTCGACGGGACTGTGACCTGTAGATAAGTCCATGTGGGAGCAGGACACCCTGAAGCATCTGTGGCCGTGGATGAGCCCATACCTGAGCAGGTACATTTGAAGTGTCTGTGGCCGTGGTTGTGTCTGCGGCCGTGGTTATGTCTGTGCTGCAGCAGGTATACCTCTGAAGAGATTGTGGCCCAAGGATGAGTCCGTGCTGGAGAAGGTACACCTCAAAGTATCTGTGCCTGTGGATACGTCCATGCTGCAGCAGGTATACCTTGAAGCATTAGTGGCTGTGCGTGAGCTCATGCTGGAGCACCTCGAAGTGTGTGGTTGTGGATAAGCCCACAACAGAGCAGGTACTCCCCTGGAGGGACTGCAGCCATGGGTAAGGCCATGTTGGAGCCAGTTTACTTCTGCAGGGACTGTGGCTGTGGGTAAGGCCATGTTGGAGCAGGTACATCTCTGAAGGCATTGGGGCCCATGGAGAAGGCCACGCTGGAACAGGTGCACCTCAAACCTACTGTGGCTGTGGATAAGTGTGTGCCACAGCAGGTATAACCCTGGAGAGACTGTGGCTCATAGGTGAGGCTCCACTTGGAGCAAGTACACCCCTAAGGGACAGCAGCCTGTGGATAAGTCCAAGCAGGAGCAAGGGGAGGAGTTCATTGCAATGTTAAACCCCTATAGTCTGGTCCAAAGGGGCCAGGGGTGGAGTTTTTAATGGAAATACCTTTAAATTGTTGTAACTCATGTTTGAGTTGCATGTTATGGGAATTACTATAGCAGGAACCACCTGAACCAATGGAGGAGAAGCCTTACAAGAAGCAGTGCAAGTGCACCAGTGACCTGACCTGAGCTGGCTTTGGTGCCCAATAACTCCATAAGAGATGGAGCCCAAAGTCGTGGAGTAAATGAACTCAATGGACATTTTGTGGACATTTCTGGACATTTTGTGGATGTTTTACAGGGGAAATCCATAGACTAGGGGTATCATATCTGTATATTGTATCAAAGGATGGGGGGGGTTAATGAGGATGTATTGGATAGTGTGAGACCTGAGCATGATGTAACTGGTACAGAATAAGGGGTGGAGAATGTACTAGTTTTGGCTGGGATAGAGTTAATTTTCTTCATAGAAGCCAGTATGGGGCTGTTTTGGATTTGTGCTGGAAACAGTGTTGATGGGTAGTAGTGAATGAATTCCTTGCTTTGCTTTGCTTGCGTGCACAGCTTTTGCTTTACCTATTAAACTGTCTTCATCTCAGCCCACGAGTTTTCTCACTTTCACTCTTCTGATTCTCTCCCCCATCCCACTGGGGGAGGGGGGAGTGAGCGGCTGTGTAGTGCTTACTTGCCAGCTGGGGTTAAACCACGACATTTGTAAAAAGAGAATTCAAGAGACTTGCAATGATTTGAGTTTCAGCTCACTGCAATAGCACTTTTTATCTTTAGTTTCATGTGACCTGGCAAAAACAGGATGACGTTGTCCCAAAACATCACCTTGGGGAAGGGGAGGAGGTGCTCCAGGCACCGGAGCAGAGATTCCCCTGCAGCCTGTGGTGAAGCCCATGGTGAGGCATGCTGTCCCCCTGCAGCCCATGGAGGTCCACGGTGGAGCAGACATCCACCCGCAGCCCACGGAGGACCCCACGCCGGAGCAGGTGGATGCCTGAAGGAGGCTGTGACCCCGTGGGAAGCCTGCGCTGGAGCAGGCTCCTGGCAGGATCTGTGGGCCCATGTAGAGAGGAGCCCACACTGGAGCAGGTTTGCTGGCAGGACTTGTGACCCCATGGGGGACCCACGCTGGAGCAGTCTGTTCCTGAAGGAGTGCACCCCGTGGGAGGGACCCACACTGGAGCAGTTTGTGAAGAACTGCAGCCCGTGGGAAGGACTCATGATGGAGAAGTTTGTGGAGAGCTGTCTCCTGTGGGAGGGACCCCATGCTGGAGCAGGAGAAGAGTGTGAGGAGTCCTCCCCTGAGGAGGAAGGAGCAGCAGAGACAACATGTGATGAACTGACCGCAAGCCCCATTCCCCATCCCCCTGCGCCGCTGGCGGGGAGGAGGTAGAGAAATCGGGAGTGAAGTTGAGTCTGGGAAGAAGGGGGGGGGGGGGGGGGGGGGGGGGGGAGTGTTTTAAGATTTAGTTTTTATTTTCTCATTACCTTATTCTGATTTGATTGGTAATAAATTAAATTAATTTTCCCCAAGTTGAGTCTGTTTTGCCTGTGACAGTAATTGGTGAGTGATCTCTCCCTGTCTTTATCTTGACTCATGAGCCTTTTGTTATATTTGCTCTCTGCTGTCCAGCTGAGGAGGGGAGAGATGGAGCAGCTTTGGTGAGCACCTGGTGTCTTGAAAACCAGACATCGATTACATTAGAGAAATCCTAAAGATTGTTCTACATCCTGTCAATGTATGGTCTCATTCAGATGATTTGATACCTTTGGGTGGAAGTCATGCCATCTGGATTGGTGAGCTGTGTGTGGCTAACCACCAAGTTCTGTGTACTGTGGTTAGGTCTCTCCAGCTGACTTGGACCTGACTGCCTCATCCTCTTCTCATGATTTTTCGGATCACCACTTGAACTCTTGATTAACAGTATTCCTTCTTGAAATCTGAGCTACTAACACAACACCATCATTCAATGTTAACTTTAATAAATTTACTATAATTCTATAGTTTCTTTTGGTTCCTATCTTCACTTTACTAACTGTGTAAAATTTCTAGGTCCTGCTGCCTTGTGTTTACTACTTCAGACTTTTCTCCCTGCCTTTCAAACAGGAAGCCATTTCACTTTTTGTGCCATAGAGATTTCTTCTGAAGGAGCTTTCTGATCCTTTATCACCTGTAATGCATCTTGCTCCCTTTCAGTTTCATCAAGCTGCTGCTTTTAGAATGTACTGTTATACTAGGAGCAAGTAATTATCAAATAAATCCATCCTCACTTAGAGGAAGGATAGGGTAGTACAGATGACAGTGATCATTAGGCTTCCTAAAAGACTAGTGTAGGTATAATTTTAATTGGGAGAGAAGTGAGAGTGATCCACAAGGGAATATAAATAAAAAAATACCCTGCTTGAGTAGCAGTAGGGCCTCTTCTCCAAGATCCTGTTCTCTAGAGCAAGATGTAACCATTATTTGTGTCTGTTCTATAATGGTGGTAAAATGCTGCTCACTGTCATTTGATGGGGTTCTACTTTCATTGTTACATGCTAGATTTATTGCAGAGCTTTGGAAATTCCTGTATTTGTCAATAGTAATGGGAAGTATTGAGGAAGGTGTCACATTTTGTATGATCTTGTATCTATTTCTTGTGTATTTCTTGGATGGGGGGTTTCTGTGCTATGTATCTTGGTAAAATTTTAAAATTTTTTTAGAGGAAAAGAAGGACTGCTAGTTGCTGAGAGGTCTTGTAATCATTCCTCCTCCTTCATCTCTATGTCTCAAGCAGAAGACCAGATGGGTGATCTATAAAAGGCAGTAGGTAAAAAAATTGCTCTATCATGTGACAATTGATAACACTGTATTATAACTCCTTATTTAATAAAGTTTCTCGCTTTACTGGAACAACTGTCTTGTTCAGGAAGAGTCAAAAAGACCTTTCTCATTTACTTCACTTGGATGACCTTGAGCAAAGTCAAGTATGTTGGTAAGTGCACTTAAATATGTTCCTTCATGATTTTAGCTGGAATTATTGAACACACAAAGTGGAAGCATTGGTACTTTAATGTATAAGAAGCGCAAAGAAAAGAGACCACATTAGTACAATGCATTGTTTTATTACTTGGACTGTACTGTACATCAAGTCAGGCAGGTGACTTACTTCCCACTTAGAGGTATTTCTGTTAATAGACACTGTACATTACATGCATCTTCCTACACAAGTTAGTAAACCTGTCTGAAACATTTTTAACAGTTTACTTTCAAGGTCTTTAATGTTTATTGGTATGATTTAAATCATAGAGGGACATAATGTATTTAGTAAAATTGCTTTATTGTAGTAATATAGTTATCATAGAGCTTATATATAGTTTTTCTTCCCAGCTCAAACATGTTGCCTATTAGATTGGTTTTCAGTGGTTTTGTAGGAGTAAAATTTGAAAACAGCTCTTTGGGTTTGGGGGTGCTGGCATTACTCATTTAACAGATATAATGAGGGTTGAACATTTTGTAAAATTCAATTAAATGTAATGAGTCTAGGCTCATCTTATAGCCAGTGGTGTAGTTAGCAAGACAGACTGAGGGTACCATGTAACATTTCAAATGGGGGATCAGGTGAAGTGGAGTCTGTTATCTTAGAATTCCTCTCGGATGTATTCTCATTCATAATATTTCCTCTAGATAATAACTATTATCAAAATGGAAAGTGTCCTCATTTCCCTAGAGAAGCCTCATTTTTTTAATATATTGAATTAATTAATATTGTATCCTGTTTGGAAGGAAGTTGGCTTTATTTCAGCTACAGAGATTATGGTCCTCTTGGAACATAATTGGACAAAATGTTTTGCTGCATTAGTCTGTGTGTCTGGTTTATGATTGCATGGCGTGAAAGGTACAGAGTTCAGGTCCCCAGTGAACAATCAAGAAGAGAATAATGTCCTATTTATTTTATTTTGATTAAAAATAATTGCTCTGAATTATTTTACAGAACAGTAATATACTGAACGAAGAAAACTCTACCACTAAAACAGACATATGTCCTGGGGACTTAAGCTAATTAGATTTTCAATATAAGAATGGTCATACTAGGTTAAACCCAAGGTTCTTGTAATGAACACTGTCTCCAGCAGAGATGTGTTTAGGGAAAAATATATAAGGATAGGACAGGTCCCTTGTATTACTTTCTCAGAGTACTCCCGCAAGCCTCCAACCATTTGTGATTTCAGGACTTCTTTTATGCTTCTCCCTTAGTGTCAACATAGTGTTGTACATTGGGGTCAGCTGAAAACACCTAACTGAATCACTGCAAGAAATACACTCTGCCGAGGGGTGTGAACAGGTACTTCTAGGTTTCTGATCAATAAACACTCAGTGCTTTCTACTATTCATATTCAAAGGAGGTTTTAAATATAATGCTATTTTAAATAAATTGTAAATTTAGTAGTCAGTCAACATCTTTTGGGCTTTGTATCTTTCGGCATGCTTACTGGGCTTCCAGCCCTTTTGGTGAAGCTACTCTGTCTGTGGTGATGCAATGCAGTGGACAGTTAGGCTTGGTATCATCACTGAAAATTCTTAGGTCATTTTGGGTTCTGTCCACATGATGGATGATCATTTGTGCCCAGACCTCATGACCAAGAATTGGAATTTACTAGTCAAAATAACTAATACTGGAAGATCATGTTTGTCTTTCTGTTTTGTTCACTCTGCTGCATATTAATTACATTGGAAATATATTTTGAAGAGAGGAAAGATAGCGTTCCAGCCTAGCAGGGACCAAGTTTTTATTCTTGTCTACTTAGGAGTGTAAAATGGTCAAAGATTTTTGTACCCTTTATCATTGGATTATGAAAGATAGTGAGAGCTTTTCCATTTTAAGGTTGGTTTGTTTTTTTTTTTTTTTAATCCATGCTGTTTACGTGCTGTGGCAGAGAGCATGCCATCGTTTAACCAACTCCTTGGGCTTACTGATCATTTCATTCCAGTGTTCTAGTTCTTTGCCACGGGTGTACATGAAAGGCCCAACTACTACGCGTCCCAGCAGATGTGTTTCTGGGAAAAAGAGAAAGCAGTTAGTGATTAACAACTGTAAGTGCTTCTCTGAAATCCTTACCTAAATTAGAATATTAACTTGTATTTCTCTAATGCATGTTCTGAAAGTTATTTTTAAAGCAAAATTTTCCTCAAAGAATTTACTCTCGATTTCAAGTTCTGTTGTTTCTATGTGCTAAGATTCAGCATTAAAAGGTACTGCAGAAAGTGGGTATTTAGTCAATTCAGGCATACCCTACTGCCTGCACCCTGAGCTAGAACCAGTTTAAGGCACACAGATCTGTATCTGCCCAGCCCCTCTACCTCAAGTGTACTGTGGATGTGTGCCCTAGTTTTGGGCATCAGCAACTTTAGTAGGATTCATACGATGCTCTAGCTTGGGAAAGAATAGAGTTAGTTACTGAGACAGCTGGGAGCCAATATGTGGGTTGCCACTGACCACTCTCTGCCAATGAGCAGATTGTTTCTTCATGCCTGAACTTTTCAGCTGTGGACGGGAAAAATAGTTTGAACCTGCCTTACATGAATTTCAGAATGTTCATAAAGCATTTGGCTGTCTGCAAGTGAAAATGATGAAAGATAGTGGAAGTATTGAATTCTGATCTGCTTCTCTAAGCAGAACTCCTTAATGGATTCTCTGACAAGTAGTAAGAGTGGCCTCAAGCATCAGGTTTTCTGCTAGGGAATGGGGATGTTTGTAATCTTTTTCTTCTTTCTCACTGCTTGAACTGCTGTGATAATTAAAATTCCTAGTCCTCTTTCAAATCTGGTTAGGAACAGTGAATGGTTTCAAAATTTTGGAGGTTGGGGATTACACACACACATGTTCACAGAATGTAATTGCATAAGCTTGTTTTCTTAGGATACGAAACAAAACGAAACAAAAGTACAACACCTTGTACTGACAGTGACTAGCCTACAGTTATTTTATTCATGTCTTCCATTAAATTTATCTTTAGCCTCTAAAAGAGACTTACAATTACTGCAAATAAGTTGTTCTGGTTCTTAATGAAACAGCCTGTGAAATACCCCAAACCTTTTATATGTTTTATGATTATTGCTGAAAAGGAATTAGTTCATCCCAGCTTTAAATGTCTCTGCAATATGTAAGAGATTAATGACATCTTAACTGTAATAATTCATATAGCTTACGTTCTCCCTTGATGCTCTGGAGCACAGATAGACTCAGGCTTGCTGTATCCAGCTCTGTCTGATCTGCCTTGAAACTGAAGGTTTCATTATACACTGGATTGGGAGATCCCAGAACAGCTGCTGTCTTTTTACTTTTGATTAATTTATTATGGTTCATTAGTGAGACTTTGACATACACACCTTGAAGAAAAAGAAATTCAAGAAGAAAATACATCAGAGGCAGTTGGGAGAAGGGTTAAGGAATTTCTTGCCTTCAGGAGTCAATATTAAGTATAAAATTAGATCATGAACGATTCCTGAAATATAAATGACAGCATGGCAATGCATAACATTAAGCAGGGAGTACACAAAGTACTTCGGGTGCAGTTTTGCAGTATACTTTCCAATTTAAGAGCTGTTAAAAGGAGCAGTCATATTCTTACCCTGCATCCTTGATCTTATATTCCTGTACCTTCCCTTCATCTGACGGAGACTTTTTTGAAGGCTTAGTTTGTTGGGTCAGTAGTTAATTTCATATATTTGATCACAAGATTGTTGCTGTGACCCAACACAAGGGAGGCTGTGAGGGAGGAGCCATGTCGTAGAGCTGCAGCCTGCACTTGGATTGGATATGTTTCAGGGGAGAGGATTCTCGTAGTCAAAGAAGAATCCTTAAACAAAAGGTTTTACTAATGACTTCTAGCCCTGTGGTAAGGGATTCTGTAGAAAATTTGAGGAAAAGATCAGTGATCTCTGCTCTTTCTTCTAGAAAATATTACAAAAACTCTGCGTGAGTGTGCGAACGAGAACAACAAAAAAATTTCGCTTTGCTTCGTGAAGGGGACCTGTATTGCATTGTGGTCTTATTCAGTAGATCTTTGACAATGAGATCCAAAGCAGCCTGAAATTTTCCTTTCTTCCCTACCCTTCTACAAAATATAGTGACAAGCGTGTAGAAATTTCATCTTAATTGATGGCTAAAGATTTGTTCTTTTCCAGTGAAGCAGTAATAGATTCCATGCTGCTTCTGTGTTTATTACTCCCTGCAATTCACTTCATTAAGGTTCCTCTGTATATTAAAAATTATCAGAAATGTCAGGATTGAGACAGCATTGATGGACTCCAATATCTCCTTGCTATTTCCACAGATGCAGTCGTCTCTCATTACTGTTTCAGAGGGTGCAGGATTACCAGAACAGACTTTTTTTTTTTTTATGGCAGAACTGCTGCCTGAGTGCTATATATGGAAAAAAATTACTATGTAAACTACTTGCACAAAGTCTGACTTTTCATTACTTATTACTTCTTAATACATTTAATCGAGTAATTTGAATCTAAAAATAAATGTCTCCTTGCTGTACTCTACTGCATATTTTCCATCAAAGATTAGTGTTGCACTAATCCCTGTTAATATAGAAAAACTTTTTATTCCAGTTTCTTCAGGATTTACCAGAGAATCTATGGACCCTAAATCATACTTGAAGGGCATTATCAAAGGAAATAACACCCCATTTATTTAATTTTCCTTTTTTTTCTTAGTAATTTATTCTGGAGAATCGCCTTCTGGCAGCTCTTCCTTCCAGAGTGTGCCCATGACTCTTGTTTATTATGATAACCTGAAGTATACCAGCACTAAAATAACATGGCAGATTAATGTTAGATTTGTAGAAAGAAACACATAGAGTTCTGGCTCTCCATGCTACAGAACTTCACAACAACCTGCAGGCAGAACCAGGATGTATTAAGAAGTGTGTTCTCCCTCTCTTGTAAAGCTATTGAGATGATGCAAAATTAGAACATTTGCTCTTAGTTCATGATGCTTCTTTGTTCATCTGCCACGAACCAGTCATATTTTTTCTGGCCATCTGTATCTTAGTTATTTGTTTACTAAAACTAATACATTCTGTAATATATTTCTCTTTCAACAAGTGCACGGGGTATGATTCTGCTTGTTGGAAACCTCTATACTCTCATCATTTTACTGTGTATTTCTTAATCTATGCGTTTTACCCTAAACAGAGCAAATTTATCTCTAACATGAATGCAGATTTACTCATTTAGAGGGCATCATTTCTAAAGTTAAACCTCCTGGTAACAGCCCACTCAAAACCTCAAAAAAACTTCATAGTTAATGTGTGTATATAGAGAACTAAACATCTTTTTCTTTTTAACTGCTGGGTGTATTTTGCATTTATATTGTTTAATTTCAAAGCCCTTCAAAAAAATCACTACAGATTCAAACAAGTTTGGTTCTTCCATCGATTTTTGCTTTGAGTGTTTAGATTTTAAACAGCATTTTGAGGTAATCTCTACACTCAACATCTCTGAGGCGAAGGACACATAAGCATGATGTACCAGGAAAAACCCCACTGCGGTAAGGGAGAAAAGTTGTGACTCCATGCCATGGTTCTTTGAACAATGGCTAGGCTGTCCTAAAATGGGAATCTTTTCCCAGTTCAGTTCTTCCCAGGACAACTGTTCAGTGTAAGCGGTTGTCCTGTAGCCGTTTCCTCTGGGCTTTTGCCTTGAGGCAATTCTGTTCACGTCAATATCCCCTGAAATGCCACCTTCTCTGGATTGGCGTGCAGCAAAGGGATGTTGCTTACTGTACTAAAGCAGGAGAAAAAAATGGCTACTGATGACGAGACAAACCACTCATTATGAAACAAAAGCAAAACATAGCAAAACTGGGCTATCAAAATCTAATTATGCCAGTAACAAAGTATGGCTTGTTTCCACTCAAATCAAATCACCCAGATGTTTATTTGTTCTTTTCAGAGTCACTCAGTGCAAGCCTGGGTGGACGATGAGGAAGGAGCAAATTAAAACAGGAATTCTGGAGCTGATAGCAGAGAGGAAATCACACTTACTGACAGCATGGCTCTCCTCCTGGAGCTTTAATCCTCTTGCCCTTAGAACCACTACAGTGAGACGGCCCAGGTAGTCATTGTAGCTGAGGGAGAACTGGATATCACCATAGTCTGAAGGAGGCTTTGGAAGCAGAACACTTGTCAAATATACCTGAAAAACTCTCTCTTCATGCAGACAAATGGGGAGAAAAAAGCTGTTCTTCATACTAGCGGGTTTTGCCACAGCAAGGCATCTGAGTGAATTGTAATGGCTTTATTTATGCTGTTGTGACATTTGATAGAACCAATTAATCAGCCTTCCTGAACCTTTGAATTTCTATCTCTTCCAGATGATGCCTATTTCCTTGCCTCTTCTGCTTTTTTCTGCTCTTACTAATTCAAAACAGAAGCAAACAACAAAAGGTGCTTTCTTATGTAACTGTCTCCTGACTCGTGTGACTGTTTGTGAGCACTTGGATAATCCCTGTACAACAGCTATGGATCTGCAGGTTGGTAAGATGGGAATTTTGATTCCAGATGTTTATCAAATACTTTCGCATTTGATGTATTTGATACAACGTACTTCTACTGCAGCTGTACCTCTCCAGTACTTGTAAGATGACAGGAGTTCCACAATGCCAAGCAGCCTGTATCACATACCTCCAAGTTTTCTTTCTCCAGATCTCTCCATATGACTAGTTTGTTGTCATCAGTTAGTGTTTCATTTTTCAGCGGGAAGATAACTTGGCCTAGGAGATGATGCTTCTTCTGTTTATCGACATGATAAACCAAAAACTTCAGAGTCCTTTGGAGCAACATTTTACTGGAAACCTGTACAGGAAAAGGAAGAATATATTAATAATTATAAAACATGTGGGACTCTTCTACTCTAGCATGACTTCAAAGGAAGACTTTTTCAAAGTATGTTAAAGGTAGGTGGAGATTTCCTTTGATTATTTGAAATCCACTTTCTTAATTTGCCTAAAGTTTTAGCTATGCAGGAGTCTAAAGATCCAAGCTAAAACAGAATGAGTTCATTTGAAAAATGTGAAGTTAGCTGGTGGCTTTTCAACTCGTATAGATCTAGTGTTATATGATGCATTCACTTCTGGACACAAATGTTTAGAAATCTGTAAACATTCATTTTTCAGTTGTCTGAAACACGACCTTTTTTGGTTTTAAAGCTTTTGTCTTGTGACACCTGCTCAAAGCCTCTTGGCATAGGGAGCCAAGCTCCTAGCTTTACAGCACTACACAAATAGTATACCAGACGTCTCATGAGTTCTAGTTTCTAGCCTACTTCCACAGCAAAGAAACTAAAAGCTATGAAAGCATGAGTTCAGTATAGGCTGCTTCTGGACTTCTAGAGCTGCTGGGCTGAATGGCTCGGCCATAGTTCAGACTGGAGTTTTCATCATTCCTGGGGCAAGTTCTAGAATACTCAACTTTGGTGCAGACCACAAATAAGATCAGTTCTGGAGCCACAGACTTAAGAAACCCCAGTAATAAATCTTATCTCCAGTGGAAACGATTTGTATCTTGGTAGAAGTTTGTAGAAAATTACTTTTCACAAAACATGTACGGTAGTTTGACAAGACAATATTTGCAAACAAAAATCTGCTTCATAAAAGGAAAAGTACCTGAAAAACAAAGTTTTCATCAAACTGCGGGTTAAGGGTTTTGCGTTTTGTTTTGGACTGCAAGTAGCTTCTTTCATCAGGCAGCAAGTAGATTTTCACAAACGGACTACAGGAATCAGCAGGAGGCTGCAGCTTTCTGACTTTGATCAAGGAGACGAGGAGCCTTTCTGACTCTTGCTCATACTCTATGGAGAACCAGAGGCGGCCAATGTTGCCTTCAGGAAAATCCGTCTCACTTTTGTCTTCAGGAAACTTGTACAGCTCTGGGTTAATGGTCCCTACAACATAAGCTCCAGCTTCATGAAATAAAAAACAAGCACCCTCAGATTAGTCTCAAGACTGTAGCAAGCATTTTTATAACCACTGCTGTGTTAGGGAAATCATATTAATCTCTTTATTAACAATCCATTTTTGCATAAACTTGGTATTTTAATTCCTTTTCCCTCAGATTTGGGGGAGTAGTTGTAGGCTGTACCACTTTTCTTTCTCTTATTCCTGTGACTGTACCTTGATAGTTTTGGGTATTCGTTGTTGCAGTCTGCAACTGGTCACTCTGCTGTTTCTGGGGACAACAATCAGATACTTCCTGGCCCAATTCATATATATATATACACATTAAAAAAAAAATATGTATACATACAGTGTGTAGGGCTTGTACTGTGTAATGCTATGTCTGGTATACCCCCAATAAAAATGCTTCATAATAATAAAGGTACTCTTAAAAGGAGTCCCATTTTTGCAATGCCATACCCAAAGAATGAAATGATGACCGTGGCCCAGACTGAGGAATCATGTAGGGGTCACTGTCTTCCTGAACCTGTTCCTCGTTCGTCAGGTTAGTCCAGTCTCGCCCATGCAGTGTTGGTGGAATGATAAACGGAACGCCTCTGGATCTGCTCAAGACAAAACCAGCTACTGACTCTTCTCGTTTAAATATGGAAACCAGACTTGGTAACACTAATAAGTTTACTGTTCTTCTCTGTAAAAATTCTTTGTAAAAATTCTAGAGATGCATAGGTAGAAAATATAAATAACCCTTGTTTTGCAATTTATTTTATTTATGTAATGGCTAAAGGTCCAGTGAGGGACATCAGATCTTAATTCTTCAGACAGATCCCTCACTTTTTCCCTTTCTTCTGCTTTAGAATTGATTTTTCAAAGGAAAGGAAGAATTAACTGCAGCTGCTTGTTTTAGAGCCCCAAAGCCCTGCAGTAATTAACTTTCTAAGACAGTCTCCTTTCTGAACTGCAGTCCTATTCTTTGGTTCTCAGATGCTTCAGTGAGACCACCAGGAATGACTCTGAGGCTGAATTTGTCTAGGTAACAGGTAAAGCTATCCATGTACCAACTACACTTGCATGTATTCTCTCTCTTACATAAAACAGAAATAATCATTGCATTCATAGTTACAGAAAGTAGTATTTTCCTAAAGGAACAAAACAGAACATGACTGATGTTTTCATATAATTTAGGGGTCTCATTTATTTCTGTACATGCATATATTTAGATCACCCCCTCAATTGAGATTTGACAGCCTGAAATAAATTACCAATAGTGTATGCTTTAAAAACAAAACAAAAATATGTACCTTGTGCTTTTTAGTTGAAACTCAGAAGTTGACTGATCCTGAAAAATGGCATTTGCATTTGTTGTTTCGACAGGACTGGTGAGCTTTTCATAGGAAAGGAGGCGGCAAAATTTCTTCCAGAGCAGGTATGCAGTTATGCCAATGAGAACAAATAAAAAGATGCCTCCTATTATACCTCCAGCAACAGCAACTGCTTGTTCTGTTTAAACACAGAAGCACACGAAGCATCATAGGAGGATCAAAGTTATGTATGTTTTGAGGGTAGACAGGAATATTAAAGCTGACAAATTTATTTTATTTACATTCCAAAGTGATTTTTAAATGAAACATTCCGCTCACGTGCACATTTTTGTCTTTGGTTATAGCATGATGCAACACCTGAAGATGTACGACATCGGCAGTGAGAGATTAGAAAGTGTTCAGATATGCTGGCAATGACTGCAAGGTAAGAGACTATATGAAGAGGAAAAAAACCCCAAAACTCAAGGAGTTGTTTGGGCTCTTATTTTACATTAGCATAAGCATTTACCTTAGCATGGCAGAAGTGCAAGACCTTTCATTACAGAAGAAAAAGAAAACCCATGAGCACCTAATACAAAAGGTACCATTATTTTGGTTTGGTTTGGTTTGTTCTTCCAATTATTCATCTGTGTTGAATTGAGACTAGATTCTGGCTCAAGGAACAAAGCAAAGCTCTGGGTTGTTTTCTTTCTAAGGATGCATGTGTTTCCTGATCTGTAAATTCAAACTTAAGTATCCATTAAACACTGTTTCCTGAATCTTGATTACTTCAGATAAAACCAATCTTGTATAATTTGGTTTTTTTTTTTGCAGTAATAAAGTTAAAACTTAATAAATGTCTTTAATATGAATACGAGGAATTCTGTTGTGAGAATTTCTCACTAGACCAAGGGTAGGCAATTGATAATGGGCTCAGTTCATCGTTTTCTCACGTTTGCTGAGCATGCTAGAGTAAAAGGCTGGAAAGACCACTTCTGCGCTGTACCTTATACCCAGCCTGCCTTGGCCTACCACTAAACTAGTACTGGTGCATCGAGACATGACTAGGTCTCAGCTGAGAATTGATCCTACCAGAATATGCTCTGTCTGCAAAGGAGCCCAAACTGCAGAATTATCTTCCACTCTGCAGCCATGGGAGGCAGCTCAGGATCAGCCGAGTACTGTGTGCTGCCAGTTCTCAGGCTCTCCCCCGAAACTGAAGCAACAAAGTGACCCGGTGTTCTCTCACAACTGGTACCGACTTTTTTTCTTCTTCTCTGCTTTTAGGTAGAGATAACTGTGATTATGCTTTATTCCTTTCTCCTTTTTATCTGTCTGTGCTCGGTAGATACCTTGCAGTTAGTCACCTCTATATGATCGTACAAGCAAATAAAGACAATACAAGCACAAAATAATCAGTCAACACTAGTAGTAGTTTTGAATAAGAATTCAACACTAATTTGATACAGTTTATTGATTAGAGCTACAAAGAGTATAGGAAGTGAGTTGCAAATACATGTATTACTGATCTTTTTCACTGTTGCCATGTTGCAGTAAGTGATATGAAATGTCCTTCAGCTGCTGAACACTTATGTAAATACCTTGTGCTATAAAATTAACCTGGCCATAGTGCCTCAAAGGCCTTTATCTGATCCTATCTCATTTTCTTGCCTTTGGTACAGTTATAGGAGCCAACTTATTTTTGCAGCTCCCCTTCCCGTGTGTTGCTTTAGCTCTCTGCAGGAATTAGCTGGCTGCTTCCCCATGAGTCGTCTCATGTCTGCCAGCACCGTGGAGCAACCACCCTGCTCCTGGCTATACCACAGCAACAAGCACTTTGCTGTCCTTGCAACTGGTAAGTGTGCTGAATATGTTTCAGCGTTTAGCCGGGCTATTAGAACAATACTATTAGTACAAGACTAATTCTGAGGAAGAGGAAACAAGTACCTATATGGTATGGGTTAATATTAATAGAGACAAGTCTGGTTGTGCTACACTGGTAACTTAGTTTTCTTTCATAAAAATGTACAGTATGAGGAAATGTGTAACAAATGCAGTCCTGAGCATGGAAATCCTGTGTGTGTGTGTTCCTCTTAGTTTTGTAGGGCATGCTCAAGTACGTCTTCAGTCAGATTACTGTTTTATTACAGCTTAGAAAGCCTGATGCAGAAAAAATAGTTTAGTTTAATGCCTATGAATGTAATAGAAATTAATGGTTCACTTCATACAGGTGTACTACCAACAACACAAATGTTTCTATGGCTGGTGGTTTTACCATCTGACATAGGTATCTTAAAGGTTAACATTTCAAGCAAGCTCAACAGGGAGGGCTCTGTCTGTTTAACTTGTCCTCTCCATTCCCAAGTCTTTAATGCTCTCAGCAGCAGTCCTGTGTTCCACCATAACCACTTTGTCACCATTTACCATTAAGGACAGTAAGCTGAGGTGCGCTGTAATGCAATATATAGTATATCAGCTGTGCACTGATTTTGGAGTAAGAGAATGAGTTTCCAATCTCTTCATTAATGAGTTTAATGTACTGAATTTGTTCACTGCAGGATGATGTTAAGTATTCATGACCCACCCACTCCCATTGGCTCCAATTTTGCTGTTTTATTTTTACACAGTGGTAGACATAAGCTAAAGTTTTACCCATTTCAGTAAAGCTACCTGTGATTTAATGAGGGTAAGGAGAATTTGGCTCACTTTTAGTCCATCTTATCTGATTAGATCAGCAACAGAACCAGTAGCTTAGGGCACAATGTAGCACTAGTCACAAAATCAACCATTGAAATAAATTGAATCCATTGTGTGCAGGGAGAAAATACGTATCTCTTTCAATAACTACCCGTCATCATGAGAAATTGATGTATTGTATTCTGCTGCGGTACAGGATCGTGGCAACTGGAGATGGAAGAGACCTGTTGGACCACTTCATCTCCAAGTGGCTTGCGCTGGGGGACCATCCACTGTTAAAAGGTACCAGGTTTATCCTAGCACAGAGAAATGTTGATGGTCATCATCTGTCTCCTTTGGGATTGGATCCCTTTTTGCTTAGTGTCTGATGATACGCTTTTAATAAGCTCTTCTTAACTTTGCAGTAAGCCTTTTGGAGTTACGACCAGCCAATTCTCCATCAAAAGATTTAATCCCTATATAAATACTCAGATTTATTAACCTTTACAGTATAGGCATACGTACAGTACAAACCAAATTATTTGTAGTGGGGGCTAAACTCCTTGCACTTGCTGCGTCTGTCTGAGAGCCAAGCTGTCCTCTGGCAGCGGAGCGCTCCGGGCAGGGCGGACCGACGGCAGCCGCCTCGGACCCGCAGGGCAGGGGCTGGCGTTTCCCCGGCCGGCTCCAGAGGCAGGGCGGGTGGCTTTACGTTACAGCCCTTTACCTTCAGAGGCAGGTGGGAGTCGATTTCTCAAACCCAAACTTTCCCGAAGGGCTAAAGCCGAGCCCTCCCCTCCCTCCTGCCCGCGCCCGGCCCCGGCGGAGCCGCAGCGGGGCCGCCCCGCGCCCCACCGGCACTTACCGGGCATGGGTGCTCGGCCGCCGCCCTCACGGCCTCCGTCCCATCTCCTCCCGGGCCCGCCTCGATCGCTCCCTCGCTCGCAGGCGGCGGCTGCCCGCTCCCGGCGCCGGGCCCGGGGCTGCCGGCGGCCTCTGCCCGCCCCCCCGCCGCGCTGCCCGAGGGCCGGCAGCGCCCGGGGAGCCCCGCCCGGGGCAGCCCCTCCCCGGCCCGGCCCGCCCCGCGGCCGCCCGGGTGGCACACGGCGGGGGCTGGAAGCCGGGCTGAGAGACAGACACACGTCTGCGGTTCCGAGCGGCAAAAAGGGAAGGGGCGCGTTGGGAAGAAGGTGCAGCCTCGCCGGGGCTCCCCGTGCCCGGCCAGCCGGCGCTGGCAGCCCCCGGAGCCTGGGAGGGAGGGGGGACAGCCGGCCACCACCGGGTTGCAACAGCCCTGCAGCGGCCGTGATGGGGAGGGAGGTGTGGAAATAACGCAAAGTAGCCCTTGTGCTAGGTGAAGCTTCTGTCAGCCCCCCCAAAAGCCTGTGCGACATTAGCTACGTGGGATAACTTCGCAAACTACAATTATGCTCAGAAAAAGACTTTGATATTAGTAGCTTAATTCTGAAAATTCGGGTGGGCAAGAAATTAGCATGCACTCGTTTCAAACTTTTGACTAAATGCATAAGCACAAAGGATCACGGAGAGTCTACTTAGACAATTGCAATTACAGCTTTTCCTATTTATATTTATAAAGATCATTACATTTAATCTCTTACATGTGTAATAAATACAACCAAACAGATCTTAACCAACAAAATTACTCATGCATAGCTCAGAAACAAAATTATTTACCTTCACTTCTTGCCTGCTAACGCTTGCTTCTTTCTCAGCCAGTATGACAAGCATCTATACCTTAAATTTAACAACTTTGTATTACATATGCTTGTTCTGTTCACAACTATTGCATGTATTTGCATAGTGCCATTTAATCTAAAAGCCAAAGAAATGTGTAGGAATTAAACCCGTAGGATTCTAATGAAATAGCATCTGTTTCTGTGGAATCTTAGAATTCTTTTAATTGCATTTAAATATGTCCTGCTGTAGATGGAGTGTGGTTAGCCTTTTCTATTAATTTTTGAGTCCTCCATAAGTAAGAAACTATTTAGATCATTTTTACTCTAAAAAGAGAAAGCTCCATATATTTCAATTTTGCATTTTTACCATAGCTGTTAAGTAAATATTGCATAGTCGATGCTTTTGCTATTCCTATTTCTATGCTGAATTAGTAGTAATATTGAAGTATAGACTTTTTGCTCAGCCATTTTGCACTTGGCAGGATAATCTCTATAAGCAAGTTTGAGACAACTGAAAGTTTATAGTTGTGTGGCAAGACCAACAACTACCTGCTTTCTATTACAGTGTTCCCACTTGAGCTCACTTTTACATCCGTGTGAGGAGCAGTAAAGTTGCTTTAAACATCTGACTGCTTTGCAGAACGCTACAGAACAGTTCAAATGATCCTGGCCAGATGCACCGTCTCCCATGCAAGCTGTGCTGCTTGCGTAGAGGGCTGTGAAGTGTGAACGTCTGGGAAGCTATAGCCATCTGCTGATTCAGCTCTTGTTTCAGTGAGTTGGTGGATGGGATGGCGTGCGCTTGGAGGAGCAGATCTCGCCCTCTCCACGTTCCTGTGGAAGGAATTAATGGCGAAGTTGCTAAGCAAGGAGCTTTAATTTTGATTCTGTGCTGTACTGCAAACTTGCTGTTCTCTAGTCTTTCTGTGCTGAGTTCTAGCACCAGTTGGAAATCAAAATAAATACAGGATGTGAGGAACACAATTACACCCTCCTTTGTCTCTGATTACTGGCCAGCTTCCTAGCCCTAATTCTTTACAGGTTCCCTGTTTCATCCTATACGTTAGGTATAATGGCCCCTCAGTATTGGGGCTGGTCCTGTTCAATGTCTTTATCGATGATCTGGATGAGGGGATTGAGTGCACCCTCAGTAAGTTTGCAGATGACACCAAATTGGGTGGGAGTGTCGATCTGCTGGAGGGTAGGAAGGCCCTACAGAGGGATCTGGACAGGCTGGATCGTTGGGCCGGGGCCACCTGTATGAGATTCAACAAGGCCGAGTGCTGGGTCCTGCACTTGGGTCACAACAACCCCAGGCAACGCTACAGGCTGGGGGAGGAGTGGCTGGAGAGCTGCCTGGCTGAAAAGGACCTGGGGGTGATGGTTGACAGCTGGCTGAACATGAGCCAGCAGTGTGCTCAGGTGGCCAAGAGGGGCAATGGCATCCTGGCTTGTATCAGGAATAGTGTGGCCAGCAGGACCAGGGAGGTGATAGTGCCCCTGTACTGGGCACTGGTGAGGCCGCACCTCAAGTACTGTGTTCAGTTTTGGGCCCCTCAATTCAAGAAGGACATTGAGGTGCTGGAGCGTGTCCAAAGAAGGGCAACGAGGTTGGTGAAGGGTCTAGGGAACAAGTCTTATGAGGACCGGCTGAGGGAGCTGGGGTTGTTTAGTCTGGAGAAGAGGAGGCTGAGGGGAGACCTTATTGCTCTCTACAACTACCTGAAAGGAGGCTGTAGCGAGGTGGGGGTCGGTCTCTTCACCCCAGTAACAAGCGATAGGATGAGAAGAAATGGCCTCAAGCTGTGCCAGGGAAAGTTTAGGTTGGATATTAGGAAAAACTTCTTCACTGAAAGAGTAGTCAGGCACTGGAACAGGCTGCCCAGGGAACTGGTTGAGTCCCCATCCCTGGAGGTATTTAAAAGACGGGTAGATGTGGTGCTTGAGGACATGGTTTAGTGGTGGACTTGGCAGTGGTAGGTTAACGGTTGGACCTGATGATCCTAAGGGTCTTTTCCAACCTTAACAATTCTATGATTCTATGATTACCACACTTGAAGGAACTAAAATTTAGTATAAACCAAACATATAAATACTGTTTGCTGCATGTCTGAATGTGTCTGCTTCCAGCATGTAGTATAGCAGAGCCCAGGAGCAAGAGATGAAGGATGTTTCTCTGCGTCCACTGTGTGTCTGGTTATGGTCCTGATTGCTTCCAGCCAGAAGCTGCTATGATTTCCTTTATTGTTTTAAAAGCCCAGCTCTAAGTTCAAATATAAGATAATGCTGATCTGCCCATGTTGACATACTGTAACTTCACTACTGTATCAGAGAGAGTTCTGGAAATGTCCTAAGAGACTGCCTGCCTAAGTTTGGGCATTTTAACAAGTCTGTTCATTTCACGTATGTAGTATTGCCTTAACAAGTATGTATTCTGCACATTCCAGCCTTGACCAGGATTGATTCACACTGTCTGCTTCTCAGTTGATGCTGTGAATAGTTATTCAGTTGTGTTTCTCACCTGCTAGATTTGAAAAATAATTTTGTTTTCTCAGAGAAAGTTTATCTCTGGAACAGCTGAGAGTTTAATGTTTTGTGAACCTAGATGTTGTACTATAAATATTGTAAGTTTCTGGTGCATTTTTTGTAACATAACATACATTTTTCAGTGTGCATATCCAGGTCTCACCTCTTATAGTAAAGTCTTGACCTTTAAAAGCCCACATAAAAATTCCATTTGTAACTACAAAATTATATTTACTATACTTCAGGATAATCACCAAGATATCCTAGTTTAGAATACAGGGAAAGGATGCTGCATTCTCCCCACTTTTTAATGATTTTTGTAGCATTAGCAGCAAAAGTAAGGACTCAGGCCCCCAAATAGTAATACATATTTCCTAAATATGTTTTCCTTTGTATTCTGTTTTTCTAACTCTGGTGGCACATTCCTATCATGTCTTTGAAAATATACATTCTCCTGAAATTGCATAGCTCATCGTCTGGGGAGATACCAAATACTGTAGTTTTTATTGTGTATGTCTGACACTACTTTGCTTATAGGCAATTTCCTTGCTTTGGTGGTAGTTAGTCAGTCTTGTTTTGAATGCTGAAATGATGGTACCATTTTTATGGCTGCTCAGGCAGAGGCATTCTTCTTGCTTTGGCAAAGGTGAAACTGATGCTGAAAAGGCAGATGTCGTCACTGGAAGAGATGTGTAGAAAAGGTAAGCCTGAAAATCTGCTGTAATATTGCTCTTAAACCCTCTGAAAAATAGAAAGAGAAGTTGGAAATGGATTATCATCTCCAAGGAATCGATTTCAAAAGTCAGAACACTCAAGCTACAGAATATTCTGTCACAAAACAATTTTCTAAAATGCGTTAATTTAAAAACAGTGTTATCACATTTCTCGTGAGACACGCAAGTAACATGTTTACATCATTTATCATATGATATTCCTATAGTTTCCACTAGAGCGGGTGAAATTGAAATGTATGTATTTTTGAAATTGGATATCTCTTTGAAATATTTGCTTGGCACCTTTTATACCATTCTGTTTACAATCAAGTTGACTGCATGTAATTACTTCATGCTGTTTGTAGGAACGCGCCATGACAGAGGATAGAGAAATACGTAAAGAAGATATAGCTGTAGAATTGCAAGCATCAGTAGATCCTTCTAATGATAAGTAATTCTAGCATAATTCAGTTGACAGTTTCCCTCTAAAGTCTAATCCCTACTGTAATTTATTAATAATCTTAAAGTTACAACAGATCCCTTTCAATGAAAAGATTTTTTTTAATTTTCTTTTTTTTTTTTTTTTTTTAATTTTAATCCCATTTGGCAGCCCTAGAACGATCTTTAAATCCAGGCATTTTAAAGGAAACATGTTCAAGTTCTTCTGCCTTCGCACCCACTTCCTTGTATTTGTGAATTTTGACTTTCACATTGGTGGTACCGTCGGCTAGTGTGGCACCTAGAAAGAAGGCGACTTTTTTTTTTTTTCCAATTAAAATGTGACTAGTTTTATTGATGCTGGTGAATCAGTCAGGGACATAAGAGATTAGGCTCTGCAGGGAGCACTGGTGGGCACCCTAACTACAGCAAATAGATTACATCGAGAAGTATCATTGTGAATGGCAGAAATAATGAGTACTTAGAATTTCTATAGTGCCTTTCATTCCCAGGCTCCCAATTTCTGCATCAGTGTTAATTACTGGTAGTTAACCATCACAAAAGCTCTTTGAAATAATAGTTATTGTTATCCTTATTTTATAGGTTGTTTAATAACTGGAGTTCCTCCAGATTCACACTTGTGTAACTGAGATAAGAATTTCTCCCACAATCTACTGTTGGCCTTGGACTAACATCTAGTTCTTAGCTTTAGCAGGCTACGGATAATTGATTGTTTCAGAAAAGAAAATGTGAAAGAAAGATCTACTCGGTCCTAAAATATCCTTTGGATTCATTCTGGGAGCCGTTTGTTAGTTTCCTTTCAAAAGAAAAGATGGGAATGGGAGAGCAAGTGCATCCAGAAGGGAATGAGTCTGCCAGAATTGTTTTCTCTCTGCTTTGCTGCTGATGGAAGTTGCCTTTAACCACTCTAACTCTGAGTGTCTCAGGCTACAATCCAGAACAGCTCTCCCAGTAAAATTACAGGTATGAAATTAGGATAGAGACAGGGCCAACATGGACAACAGGAAAAAATCTTCAAAAGCTGCCATGTTTGGTGCCTTTAGAGGGGCCTACAGAGAAAGACAGCAAAAGAAGGAAGGGGGGGGGGCGGGGGGTGGAAGATAGCATTTTAACCTCATTTAAGGGGTTTGGATTCCTCCTTTGGTATTTCATGTTAGCCCAATAAAACCCCTGACACCGCAGCTAACCTTGATATTCTTCAGGGAGAGGCAGGCAGAATGCTTTCTGGACCTGTGCAAACCTTCCACCTGAGTGTATCTGTCCCATCAGTCTCCTTCTGGCACAGGAGTAGTCAACAGAGCCTGGGGCACATGAAAAACTGCTGCGGCTTGCAGAGAGCGTGCTGTGCAAGGCAGACTTTTTCCGTGCTTTGATACTCATCTTTTGCTAGGTATTTGAAGTCCCTGACAGACATGAACACACAATGCATTTGCTTTCTCTTTAGGGCCTTCTTACAAATCTTTTCAGCAATGTTATGGTATACCTGCTGATATGAAAGTACACATAGATAAAGTCTGCATATCAGCACTTCTACAGAACTCAGAATGTTTGTCTTTTTTTTTTTTTTACCTTCTCCTTTTGCTTCTAGTATGCTTTAACTGTTGCTGTTGCCTAATAATAAAATTTACACAGGCTATAGCACCACCTCCTGTCCAAAGTTGGGCTTTGGTGGGAATCAATAGAGCAAACTAAAAAGTTCTCTTAAAGGTGACTTTTTTTTGCTGTATGAAACAGAATGCAGAAAATGTGAATTTTTATTCCTTTCAATTAACTTTTCCTCCCTTTGTTTTACAGTAGGAATTTCAGAAATACCAAGTCTGCTTTTACTGGAACATGTTCTCATGGCTCTAGGGTTTTTTTGCTAGTGTAAATTGCATTAAGAAAGTTAGCAGCTGTTGCTGTTTTAAGAAAAAAACAGTACAAAATGTTCCTTTAAAATTACTTTTATTAATAAGCTCCAAGTTCACAGATGATGTGCACAAGGCCTGTGGAGATTTTTGCAGAGAAAATTACTTGCAAAGCTCTGGCTTGCATGGCTGTAAAGCTTTTTGGGGGCAATATCTGGCTTTTTCTTCTGGTTTTGTATACCACCTAGCCTTGGTAATAGTAAACTAAACTTTGTAACTTTGACAAGACCTTGCAAGATTACTTATGTACACATGCAAAATAAACTGTTCACGCAGCTGTAGCGATGAACAACAAATGTTGCTCTAAGGCAAGACTAGTTTTTATTTTAGGCAGTATTTCCTAACTCTCACTCTCTCTGGAACAGATAATGGATTTAGGCCAGACATAATGTAAATAAGGTATGAGTTCTCGAAGACAAATGGGGAGTGATTGCTGAGCAGGCAGATGAATCTGTAGACAGGAATGCATCTTAAGATTTGGGTGAAGTGCAGGAAAGCACAAAATCATATATATGGCATAGCAATCATACCATGTGTAATATAGCCCTAACTGGTACAGCCTTATGGAATGCAAACTTTTAACTGAGAGCAAAATTTGATGTTTGTTTCTGGGAGCAGATACAACCCGAAGGAGATACTGAAAGCTGAAGATCTGTTTGCTTTAACTTACAGCTGTTTCTGCAGGCACATGCACCTAAAACCGCTCCGTGTATGGCAACAACAGATTTACAGATGTCATCCCATACATATTTGTGTTTTAGAAAAAAACCAAACAGTGGGGCCCAAAAGCCTGGGCAAGACTGTAGTGAGGTCTTCAGGGTTAAGGATGTAAGAAAAATATGTTTTAAATCCTGAATGCAAGGAAAAAAGAATAAACTTGTCATATAATGAAGTCCTTATTTTATCTGCGTAAGTGATCCTTTTCTCTTTGCAGAGTGGCCCGGAGACTGCAGGGCGGACGCCATCCTTGGGCTCCTGCTGCTGGCTTTCCTTTGCAAACCACCGCACAGGGCACAGCTGAAACATGACTGACACTACCTGGCCCCAGCTTCTGGCTCTGCCAGAATAAATGGTTCAATGTGATCACAGAATCCACTAGGAGACCATCCTAATATGTAACGGGACTTAGTAGAAAAGGCACTGTGCCTGTTGCTATACTGCTTTTGCAACAAATAGTAAGGAATACCTGATCCGTTTACAGAGTATTTGTCTATTACTGATAGTGTCTAGTATGCATCAAAAATACATAATGACCTCTCCTAAATGCATCTAATACAATGGGATTTGGCTCCAAATACATTTAATTCCAAGTGATATTGATCAGCTTTGGCCTGCGCATGAATCCTCAATACACAAAGGGTTAGAAATTAAATCAGGTGTAGTGTAGATACCAAGTGTCACATGGGCAACATCACAGCAGCTACGTGAACTATTCAATTGGCAGGAAAAAAAAAAAAAAAAAAACCAAAAAAAACCAAACCACCAAAAAACCCCCACAACCCCAAAAAACCAAAAAGGGTTCATCTTAACCCAAATCCTTTCACAAATCTAGATTAGAGCCTAGCCAGGAAGGACCAAAATAAGCTGATACGGGCATGCTTCATGTAGTAACCACTAGAACTATGACTGCTGCAGCAAGAAAGCTGCACGCTGTTCCTGTTGTTACCTCCTCACTTAAAATATATGTGAAAATGTTCTAGGAAATGCAAGAAATATGAGAAGGATGAGAGTAAATCTTTCAAGCTAAGAGGAATCAGTATCATTCCCACAGATATTGTTGCCTTGCTTTACTCAGAAAGGTAATGTCTGAATGCTAGAAAGCAATATTTTTTTTTCCCCTAGGAGCTAAGTAAACCATTTCTGTCCCTTTCCCAGCCTGGGGCTCAAGTGGTACATTCTGTGGTTGGAAATGCTGACCTGAAGGACACCTGCCTACCATTAGCCAACTTATTATATAACTTTGGTTGTATGTATGGAGAAATACGCTGGTTTTTAGGACTTTAGTTGATACCTTTTATTTTTCCCTAGCAACATAATTTTTCCTCGAAGATGATGAATGAGGTCTCTGACAATCTAGTTGTTTATTTGGCAACCAGGGGTTGAAGGATGGGAGAGAGTTAAGAAAAGGAGATTTTCTTTAGATTCCCAAGACCTATGAGTTAGTATGTCCACGAGCAAAGGTTACATAAACTAATAGATTAGAACAAGATTTAGTTGCATAAACACTGTTACTGCATTTCAATCTGTCACAGAGTCAAGCCTGCAGATTACTGCAGGCAGAGTTAGCCTGGGGCTTACAGTCCATCTCGCTGGACTGCCTCTGGCACTGGATACACTTGAAATAGCATTATTCCCTCGCTGTGGGGCTGCCTGAAATCTGTACTACTTTATAGGTCTTATTTGTGTGAGCCTTATTTAATGTACAGTGCTGTTGCTCTCAGCTTGTGTTTAATTTGGAATGTCACCCTGGTATATCAGTTGCATAATAACTTTATCTCTGTTTCATTTAACCAAGGGTCATGCCTCTTATGAGGGTGGTCTGATATAGGCAGCCACAGGGACTAGATCCAAATCCTCTTCAAATTCCCCCAACTTTCCTGAAGCCTCTGTCCTCCATCTCTCTTCCTTCCATCATAGTCTTCCCAGCATATCCTGGACGAGCCTCTCAACTCATCTGAGAGAAGTCAGGGAGATCAGTATAGGAAGGCTTCTGCTGCGTGGGGCAGAAATGGGGATGAGTATGCTGCCCAAGAATATTGTCCAGGGAAAGGGAGGCTGGATCAGGAGTGTTGAGTGGGCTGCAGTCAATCCACAGGCCATGGGGCCAACAGACAACTACATGGTGACTAAATTGTTTGAGAATATTCCAGGTCATATGGGAAAACAAAGCCTTTCTTGGAGCTGCAGAGCTATGTTTCTTCAAAGTGCAGCAGGGTCAGAAATCCTGCTCCCAGGCTGCAGTACTTTCCTCTGGCACAGTGTTATCCTTGGTGCTTTCCCCAGCATCTCGCTGATACCATTTCCTCATCTTTACATCTGGGAATTGAGGCATCAAAGTTCAAGTCTTTATTTAGATGCTTGATTCCCATTAAGTAGAGCTATCTGTCTCTACGGCAGGCTTGGTTCATAGCACTCAGCCCTGGGCACCAGCTAAGACCTAGAAAAGACTCCGATACTTTTGTTTCTATTTGTCGTCCAAAGACCAAATCATTTTTTTGAGTCACACCATTTGGAAAAGTAGACTAAGGAGGTTTAGTATATGCATGAATGTGTTTTTGAAAAGAGTTCAGATCCAAATTTGCAAGAGTGTCTTGGTGGACGAGTCAGGTGGGACGGAGTTATTGGTGACTTCTCAAAGCATAATGTTTTGTACTGTTTTTTTTTTTTTTTTTTTTCTGGGAGCAGGCCCTGGGAGCCCTGCCGGCTTATGTGGTGCTGGCTTGCTTCCTTTCCAGTTGAGAGGAGTGGAACAGATGGAAGACTAGCAATGAAATGCAGAGCGAAGCTAAACATGTGATTAAATTCTCAAAAAGGCCAAAGCTCTTATTGCATGAAAGGCAGCTTAAAGCTACCCCAAAACTGGCTTGAGGGGTTATTTTTTGTGCAATTATTTATTGCTTTTCGCTATTGGAGATTAAGCAACTGTAAAGAACAGGGGAGACATTCCAGTGGTGGTGCATGGGAGGAAATGAGATCTTGGAAAAGGAGAAGTGAGAGCAGTGTGCTCATGTGATAGTCCCTTGATTTAAGATGAGATTTAAGGTTTCACGTCATGAAATCTTTGGTTTATAACAAAACATGCTTAAAAGAGGGATCTTGTTCGCATTCTCCATAATCAGCTGCTGTTCTATTCATTTGATAACCAAACAAAAAAATAGTGCTGTGTAGAGATTTTCTAAGTCTTTCAAATAGATGAGACTGCTTATATCAGCAGGCTGCCTGGCAAACTGCCGATGTAAAATAAAGGCAAAAGAACTGGTCTTTGTTGAGAAAGCTGCTCTTAAACCCAAGATGAAAAAGAAAGGAGATGGCATGGCTCAAAACCACCAGTTTTCACAGTGTTAAGAAGCCTGACAGCTTTCAAATTAATCCCACAAAGAAGAGTACTACATCTATGTTGCTCCTTGAAAAAAGTCATGTCAGTAGTGTTACAGCATTATTCCCAAGAAAGATGAATGTAGATGATGTGGCAGATTTCATAATGACTTTATGAAAACAAACGGATGAGATAAACCCACACAAATCATCTTCCTTTTCACAGAAAAATAAAATTGCAGAATAGAGGCTTATTCATAGACCATACTTGCTACAACTGGGCTGTCTAACCAACAGTTACCTTCTCCCAGGCAGAAGAAGCAGAAGTCATCATGCCACTCGCTAGATATAAACACTCTGAAAATAGATATACAGCCCCTCCAACCTGGCATATCCTTAATTAGATGTATAAAAATGGCTTTTTTTCTATTGATCTATCTATCTTCGATATATAATAGTGGAGTCCTTAAAGAGTAACGCTGTTACTGCTTTTTAACAGTGGCTTTTTGTTAGGCTATCATATGCATTGTAGTGCAACTCAGGTGATAAGGATCTCTAGGGGAAGGGTTCCCTCTCAGTTTTTGTAACACAGAATGCTCATTGGATTAAATGAATAAACCACCCTGAGAACAGAGACTGGAACCCAGTCTTCTGTCCCCATATGAACTATCACTAGAAAAGATTGCCATGTTCATTCTCACTTGTTCCCTAATTCTTAGTGGATCTTCAAGTTGTTAATGCCTTATGCAGGCTAAAAGTATGCATGCACACTAGCCCAAGCAGACTGTTCTACAGCAGTCAAGGCCAGTCTAAACCATTTAGGGAAATGCCAACAGAGGTAGGTTGTGATTCTGAGGATTATTTGGACATAGATACCTAAACGCTACTTTCTGGGTCTAGTTCTTAGTCAGTCAGTACCGGGAAGTCTAAGAATTTGAGAAGAGCTCATTTTCTTAAATAACTCCTGTACATGAGAAGGTGGTCTAGACTTGCAGATATTTTTAATAAGTTAAGCATTTATGTATAAATGGCATTGCTTTCTTAAGCAGACCACTAACGTGATCAGATGGATTCTATCTGTAAACTATCTTTGAATTACAGCACTTGCATGTTTATCTAAAATTTTAATTTGAAGTTTTTGTGCTATTGCTTATCTGACAGAATCGCTTACTTTGCAAAGTTCTATATTAGAAATAATTGTGCTTCTTACGTCAAATGGAAGGTGATGATCAGTTTTGTGTTTTCAAACAGTCTCAGATGCATTTCACTTGCCTTAAGTGTGTGTGAAAACCCTTGCTATGCTAGCTCCTATACTGGACTGACTGGAATTATTTTGGGTATCCGAGCATAAGCAAAAACTGAAAACCTGGCACTGCCTACAGAATGCCAATTTCAATAAGGGGCTAGCAGTATCTAGAGTGGAGAGCTTCTGCCTGGTTATAGGCATAATAAAAGTTAAGTTTGGCTATGGTGCATTAGTTATTATCTTGAAGGCGCTCTCAGACTGCACTAAAGTGCTGTTACTCTTCAGAAACACTCAAAAATGCTTTACAATGGAGATATCCAAGACCTGATCCAAATTGGCTGTGGCAGATGACATTCAGGCAAATGAGCAGTGTTACCCACAAGACAGCATGTTGTTCCTGGAGGGCTATGTTATTGTTGTAGACTAGAATAGATTCCAGAAATGCATTAAGCTAAAACTGGCCTGGTTGGCAGGTGCAGTTTCACTGGCTTAAGTGGCTTCGAATCAACAGACAGCAAATATCAGCCTTCCAGCGTTTGCATACAGAGCCCCCAGACAGAGACGTATGAACAAATTGCAAGCAGCGTTTTTGTGGGTCGGCTCAGAGAGGCACTTCCAAGTGGGGCACTCTCCCACTGGGGCACTTGAACCTGCCCCCTCAAAGGGCAGCTCTGCCAGCGCCAGAGCTCAGGAGGTTCGAGGCTGATGGAGGAGTTCAGCAATCGCAGTCTGGGCAGGTCCAAATTGCCCCACCTGGCATCAAAAAGTTACTACAAATGACAGCAGTCCAGGCAGTGCAAGGAAAGGGTTATAAATGGGAAGGAGTGAGAGGAGGGCTTCAGTACAAGTTTTTAGGTCTCATATGGAGGAACCAAGAGATCAGGATGGTTTTCCCACCCAATACCCTGTTCTGAAGAGGGGTAGCTGGTCAAAGTGTGGTGAGTGAATTTTAGGTTAGACAAAGGACTTCTGGGCTAGGACTGGGCTGCTTCTCTCTTGAATGTGGAAGCCCTGATTGCCTGGATGGAGGCTGGGGTGACAAAAATAGGCCTGCAGGTCTGACAGCTCTGCCCAGTGCTGCCCTTCTTCAGCAGGCGAGCAGAGCTAACTGCCTTTCCTCACATGAGGTGACTCAAAGTCATGGGGCTGGTGGCTTACTTACTTCTGATCTTCAAGCACCCAAATCAGTAAATAGTAATTTTGAAAGCTCTCTTCCATGGCTGGGCGTAGGACTTCAATTTCATGAAATTAACCTCATTCTCACATGTTTAAACCCTGGATGGAGTTCTCAGAGAAAACAGGAATGCTAGTCAGGCTGAGCAACAGTGGCAGAACTGTTCTGCAAAAATCCTGTTGAAAACCAAGGTTTCCCTTCTTCTCAAAAGAAATTCATCAATGTTGTCTGGATTTAGCCTAATGTATCTGTAAGCTATTGACTTCTCAGTTTCCCTTAACTGTCAGCTTTGTTAAAGAATGATACAGAATAAATTCTCCAAATTTGAATTTGAGACATCTTTACACCTTTTCTCACTAAATGTAAAATGAAAAAGCTGTATGCCAGTCACATTGTTATGGATGCCCAGATGTGTAACTTGTTGAGGTAAAAGTTGGTCACCAGTATCTTTCTGTAACCATATTTTGATGCTTTTAAAGAAAACAGTCAACCTTGCTGGACATACCAAATCCAGGACAAGAGAGCTATGCAACTTCCTCCTGTAGAGGGTTTAAAGAAAAAGAGAAATGCAATATTACCCTCTCATTGTATCCTTTATATGTTCTTGGGACATCATTTGGGCAACCTGGGTCAAGTCTGGAAGATGCATTTGACTGGAAGGGTCATACACTGAGTTGTTCCACAGCTGGCCACTGGCACCCAGGGAACAACGCTGGAATAGCTGCGAGTGCCAGGGGTGTGTCTTACCATGTCAGCCAAAGGCCTTTTGCTAGAATAAGAAAGGAAGCAAAATGCTGTGGAGTTGTCCTCTCCCTGTGGCACCATTGCAGTCCTATACCACTGGGGGGAGAGTCGCCTGGGCATGATCCTGGGCCGCCAGGAACGCTGATGAGAATGTTCTGGAAGGGACGGGTTCAAGGAACTTCTGTTTCCGCCCTTGCAGGAAGGATGCACAAGGTCAGCACAAACAGTTGACTTCAAGTGCCTATTCTGCTTCATTGCTGTAATAAACGTGGCAAGTAAAATAAAGCAGCCGGAAAGCTGCTGCTGACCCGTGCATGGCTGTTAACCCCTGAAATCCTTCCTGACCTGGAGCCCAAGGGAGTAATCGCTCAGTGAGCGCAGGGGTGGGGGGGGGTGTCTTAGGAACAAAGCCTGGAAGCACATAGAAAATGACTGGTTTTGCAGCCCATTTTGAAGACTCAGAGAGCAATCTTGTGTCCCTAAAAGCATCGGGAGGGGGGTCTTGGCCCCCCTCTCCCAGCTGAGCTAGGCTGATGGGAGGGTACTGGGTGAAGACTTAGGAACAAAGTAAGAATGTGCTGTAAGTGTTTTGCAGGAAAGGTATTAATTCCTTCCTGAACAGAAAGAAAGAGGACTTGAAAGGGTTATTTTTTGATGTTTTGGCATCCTTCTTGCCCCATCAGAGATCCAACCAGCCTGCCTTGCGTAAAGCTTTAAATGGAGGAGAATAGGCCGGAAAGAAATAAAAGCAGCTCACAATGCAGAGACAAGGAGAGGTGCTTGGGAAAGGACCGGGTGTAGCAGCTGAGAAAGGTGAGTGAAAGAGGAGATTCTTTACAGAAACAGGGCACCATGGATGGGGATGAGACTCTCATCTGTCCTTGATGTTCTCCAATGCATTATGGGTCATACCTGTGTCCTCCAGGTGGGGTTTCTCTGCCAGGGGAGGATGGGACAGGGGATGCTCAACAGCAGCACCCTCGGGACCCTGCCAGTGCCCTCGGGTGAGCCCCTGTGTCAGGTCGAGTGCGAGGGCACGGTGCTGCCTTCACACTTGTGTGCAGTGAGGGCCAGACTGGCCGCAGCCTCCTGCAAGCAGGGGATCCCCATGGGATGCAGTAGCACAGCGGTGCAGGTGTGCAGCCGTGAGCCCAGAAGCACCTGCGGGAGGGAGGGGAGGGCATGACTGGGAGTGTAGCTGCCAGGGCGTGGGACTTGGGGGAGGGCAACCGAGGCCACAGCTGCAAGCACCCTGATGTGTGTGCTGATACGTACTTTTTTTAAGTCACTTTGGTTCAACTAAGATTTGTTTTAGTAAGGGGAAACAGGGTCTGGAAAATGACTTGCAACAGAAAATTTGTTCTAAATTGTGTCGTGTCCATGGCAAACTAGATAACTATCTGTAGCATACAGCTTTTTCCATTTCTCCCTACTGAGCACAATCAATCTCACTCTTTTCAATCCATTGGGACATCTTTGTTCTCAGTCCGTGCCTATACAACTGATGCATTCTGGATTTTTGGTTTGTTCCCCCCCACCCTGCAATTGCTCTGGATTACCAGAAGCAATGGGTGTTTCCTACTGGTGATTTCACACGTACATGAGGGTAGAAATTGAACGCATCCAGGGTGGCTTGGCCCAGGCACCAGTTCCCTTGTATACCTTTTATAATTTTCCTTTTTCCCTTACCATTTCTATTCCTCCCCCTCTGCTCCTCCTCTTCCTGCCCCTCTTTGCCTCCCCTCCCTGTGCTTCCCTGGCGGCATTGCTGGCTCTGCACAGGCCCAGTTTCTCTAATCAGATGAAGCCGCAGGATTATCTCTCTCCCTCCCTCCTAGGCTCCATTTTATTTCCTCTCCAGCCAAGGGGGGAGGCAGGAAGGGGCGTCACGTCTAGGCAGAGGAAACCCCATCTCCCAGTCCCCTGCCTTTGATGCTCTCTAACAATTCCTCCTCCTTTCCCTTATCATATGCTCACCTTAGTGTCAACAGCATCGGGCAGATCAAGGAGCCCAGTTTCTAAAGGAAATCTGAACTCTCTTGGCTTTTGTTCTCCTCAGATTTCTGAGCATCTGTTTTAAATACCCTCCAAGTAACTTGGACAGGGAAGCTGGATGTGCAATCTCTGAGTAGGGGGAAGGTAAGGACCACGGAAATCATGTATTGCCCGTTCTCTTGTCTCCTGTAAGGACACCGAGTCCTCTCCGTTTTGCCAGCAGGTCTTTGAGAGTAACAAAGCAGATGAGGGGAAGGGAGAGGAGCGGCACAGAGACAGACCCAGGCTTCTGTAAGTGCTGTGTTGGCAGCAGGGGGTTGATAGCTGGACTGAAAAGCCCAGGAAATTGTGGGTTTCTCTTTTACTGAAATGATGGGTACTATGGCTCTGAGCTTTAATTTAATTTAATGTAGTTCTGCAGAAGATGGTTGTTTTGTGCTGGTGTCTTTCACTTAGATGTGTATGTATTTGTCTTTTAGCAGGTGTTTCTAGAATATACTTGTCACTGTTTCTTTGGGGGAGAAAAACCCCCATAATCCCATTCATCTTATTCCTCTGCACATCTGCAAGTTTATGAAGATGCTTTTTGATTATCTTTTGTGTGTATGTTGGGGTTTTGATACTAAAAAAAAAAAAAAAAGAGTAAATTATCTTGCTTTAAATTGTTACCTTTTAGTACTAATCTGCCAGAGAATGGTTTCCCTTGTTTTTCCCACTGTGTACCATGTTTTTTTAAATTCCTAAGAAGTTAATATCCAATACTAGAGAAAAACTGAGGACTATTTCAGTGCCTTCTGTGTATCAGCTTTGTTTTACACTCTTCTTTCCTAGATAAATGATCAATTGCTATTTAGAATGACTGAATAAATTTTCTCTTAAACCGAAATGTGTCTTTTCCAAAGTCAAAGATTTGATTTTCTTTGGCTTTTTATTGTCACTAGAGTAAATGTTTTAAATCAGAAACCATAGTAGAAGAGTGTTTTGTGCATATGTTGTAGTTTATAACCTGCTATGGTTAAAAGTAAGAATTTGTGCTGATGTACTTCTGGATTTTAGGGGAAGAGGTTTAAAAGGGAGGGGGAGAGCAAGCAGTAATTTCTGTTTAGAGAACTCTAAGCGTGACTGGAAAGATAACCATTAGATAAATATGTTTTGTAAGATGTTGATCTTTTGCATAAATAAGACGGACCATATAAAGATCAAAATCTACCTGTTTTCCAGTGACTCATGCTTCAAAGTAATCATCTTATACAAAAATATCAGTGATTTCCTTGCACCAAGACATTGATTAACGCTTGCAAGCAGTTGTTTGCATGTTTAAGGTTAAGCATATGTCTGAATGCTTGCAGGACCTAGATTGCAGTAAGATCCGAGTTCAAAGACCTCTGCGTGGAGTCTTTGTGTAAAATAATTAGCTTTGGGGAAGGTTTCATTTATGAGGGAGGATTAGATGAGGGCGTCATGTTTTCCTGTTTTGGCTCAGTTACTCTGTAAAATACTCTTCTCTGATTATAGGGTTTTGTTGATTTTTGCCATTCGCATATTTTATCTTAACTGTACTCTAGAGAGAGCTGCAATTGCAGTTTAGTTTATCTGACAATTATCTAGGGCTGCATAAAGAACAAGAGCAGTGAACTGCATATAGCCTTGTGATGTCTGAGCCGGTTTATAATACCAAATGTGATAATTCCCCATTAGATAACCATACCAAATCCTTATTTTTCCTTCCATAGTAAACTATACATATTCAAAATACACTTGAAAAATAAGAGTGTATGAGGGAGGGTGGAACAGATGAAAATTGTTATTGATGATCACTAGACTTCTGAAGTTTAATTTTCTTTCTGTTAAGGGCAATGACAAAGGGTAAATTGGAGGTAGCTTTAAAACACTCCAGATGAGCAGAGGTATTTGCTGTACCGGTGAGGTAGTTACACCTGTCTGCAGGCTGGTTAGTTCTGTGCAGAATAGCAGCAAAATCCTCTTCCTTCTTCAGCAGCTCTTCTGGAGATTAAAGAGGTTGAATTCTCCATTCCTTTCCCCTATAGTTAATGTTTTAAAATGAGGATGGAGTGTACTTGACTGGTCCCTTGTGTTTGGGTATTGCAAGCTGTTATACAATTTGCAGGAGAATGCAGCCTAGGAAAGATGCTTTCAAAGGCTCAGGAGCTAGACAGAAAGCTGTTAATGGTATTTATTCATTTTCTGTGTTCTATAAATATTTTTTAATGAATCAGAAAAAATAAAAAAAATCTTATTTTTGTTATCGTATACCATAGTTTTATTGTTGCAAGTGACCCTCAAGTCACTGGGCAATTCTCTTACTTCCTAAAAGAAACAAAAGTTTTTATCTTTGGCAGATGTATGTGATAATTCATTGCTTGTAGTCCCAAACCATTCTAGCCCAAGAACAACACGATAGCATGAATCATAGGCTGCAGATGATGTTACACTTTACTTTCCTTGTCAGCCTTGCACTTTTTTTTTTTTTCCCTGTGGCCATGAGCAGCACCATAGGGTTTGGTTGCACTGGCCTTTTGGTTAATTCTTGCCGTTTCATTGTACAGTAATTAGAGGTTTTTTAACTGGTGTAAACTGTCGTGCTGTATGCATATACAGTATCATATGTGAAAACACTTCTTTGGGCTATTAAAATCCTGGAAGATCTGAATTATCCAAACTCTTAATAGTCTTTTTTTTTTTTCCTTGGGGGTAGGGTGGGAGGTGTTTCAGTGGTGACAGAGAGATCTTTTATGTAAAAGCAAAAAGAGGGGGACAATGAAAATAAATGTTGGAGTTCAGTGGTCAGGAATATCTGCGCAAGGGATACAATGAGAAGGCAGTGAACTGAGAGATACTAAATGAGCCATTCTCTGCTTAAGATCATTTGATGCGATAATTCTTGTGGATGCATTATAACTATCAAATTAATCTAAAGCTATACAGCTGATAGTTCATATGTATGTTAAGAACTGTCCTTTAGGAGTATCTTCTGATGCTTTAGTGGATGGTGGGGAAAGAAGGTGGTCTCTTTCCTTTGCAAAAGCTGCTAAAGTTCTTCAGAATGAAGTTCCACTCAGAGAAATAATCTTTAGCAACAGGAAGCACCAAAAAAAAAAAAAAAAAATCACTTTGGGGCTGCTTAGGTATATATACTCAGAGCATGGGAACAGGGACAGTCTAACTAAATGAAGTTAGCATCAGCCAGGTCTCTGCTAGCATGGTGTTAAGTGTGAGCATTAAGCACGAGTTATATCCAAGCGTCATTCTGCACCAGTAGAACATTGTAAGAAAGATCACCTTTAAACTGGCCTGTCCCTCTGTGCATCTTTAAAGTAGTATGTCTTCCAAGATTATGGCTTAACTCTTGTGCAGTGTGGTTTTAATACAAAACAGAGAAAGGAGCAGGAGTATTTCTCCATCTGTAGAATATTTGCTAATTAAGCTTTAGCAAGGGCACACCTGAGTGTGCAAATGAAGGTTAATGGGATTGAGCAGTTGTAAGACCTTCATTTGACTTGCAGAGCTTTACTCTAGTCAACAGTGCATAAGACTGACAGAACCCTGTTCGTCTGAGCTGAATTGAAAGATCCGACTTCCTTTTCAGCTCAAACTAAGCAAACCTGACATGGAAATTGGAGAGATGATGAATGCACAAAGCCACCCTAACTCTTCTAAACTGGATTTTTTTTTAGACTTTTAAAATTATTTTACTGCTTTCTGCAAAGAATCTGCTGGGAAAGTTCAGTGTTTATGACTGAACAGGGTGGATAAGTATGTCTTGAAACATTGTCAAGGAAAAAGACACATCTTGTTTTAGCAGTTTTATTTGTTTCTCAATGGCTTCTAAACTGTGGAAGGGGTGGAGTGCTTTTGTTGATTTAGTAACAAGAAAGGTGCTAACAGCTTGGAAAGAAACTTTTGGAGTTCACTGCCTCCTTCATATATATCACCTTGCCTGTAGAATACAGGGATCACTTTTGTGGTTCCTTTCAAAAGTAATTCCTGTTTTACCTCATTTCAGTACAAGGTACAGGTTCCACTAATCAGTTTAAACAAATGGTTTAATACTGCAAAATGGTTGCATATTCCAGCTTCTTTTGAGGCTCAGGATGAGAAGCCATATGAAAACTTCTCACTGGCAATGACAGATAAAAGCACAAAATTATGAAAACAATAAAAAAAAAAAACATTGAATCGTTCAGTTTGGAAGGGACCTTGGGAACTCATCTATTCCAACCTCCTGCTCAAAGCAGAGACAGCTATGAGGTCAGAGCAGATTTCTTAGGATTTTGTCCACGTGGGTCTTGTATATGGTCAAACCAATGTTTGAAAAGCAAAGAATTCCTGTAACAGAGACTTAGTTCTCTATAATCAGTATCTTGTTGCTAGCAGTTAACAGCAGATGCTTAAAGAGTTATCCTCTAGCTGTTCATGTTATACAGGTGGGATCTACCTCTACCCTGGTGGTGACAGGAACCTGCAGTGTCTTGCTCCTCTTGAGTTGTTCTGAATTTACACCTTAATATTTTGTGTTTCTGACATTATTAAATGTTAATAAGGAAGTAGAGACTCTGCAGCTCATTTTGTGGTTGAGATTAACCAAGAGGAGTGGAAGCTTGCTTGTTTACATAGAGTAGGGTGTAAATACAAGTTCTTGAGGAAGTTCTTCACACGCTCAGATTCAACAAAACATTTTTAAGTTTTAGTCTGCTGCTCTACTGTGTCTCAGTTTGTCTCTCCTTAAAGTCTCTGGTGTCAAACAAGCTTTGGATAGCATCTTGTGAGCATGGGCTCTCCTCTAGCCAAGCTCTGATGTTTTTCTTCTCTCAGCCCTGAGAGAGTAGAGACATGCTCCCTTTCATCCCTTTCAGATGTTTTCTGGAAACTACAGATAATAGTTTCCCACATAGGTCTGATTAGACCACAGAGTAATTCGGACAGTTGCTTTTTTGAGAGACACCGCACTTTGACATAATAACTGTTAATTATGATGAAATATCAAGTTTGAAAAGGAAACTTACTCTTCCTAGTTCCTCCCTATTCTTTGTTTATATAGTTTCAAAGCTAGCTTATACTACAGTCAGACAATGGGAACTTTTAGCAACACTATGAAACACGATTAGATAATCATCTTTTTAGTCCTTTTCAATACTCACTTGACTATATGTGTGTAGCACCACTTATCCCTCTGGATAGAGATTGACAGTTCTTTTCCAGCTTAAAGATATATAAAAGACTGCTTGCAGTGTGAACTGAAGACTTAAATTTGTCACAGAATCTCTCTGCCAGAGAGATTTTCATGAAAAGTTCATCATAGTAAATAGAGGCTTGTAAGTGAATGCAGCACTGCAGGACAACATGGTCTGCAGTTGTGGCAGCTCTGCTTATAAAGATATAATGAATCTACTTATAATAAATCGTTGCTACTCAATATACCATGCATATATAATATGCATGTTATTAGCATGTATATTATTATACACTATATGCATATGGCACCTAATTTGATAAATTCTGTTAATACCGGGTTTATGTATTTGAAATCCTTAAGATTACTCATCCTGACTTGATGCTGGGAAGCCGGAGGAGGGGATGCTTTAAATAGATGTTTCCGAGGCATGGATAGTGTCTGAACTTTACCGGTAAGACAAGTTTTCTGCAAGTGCAACAAGAATTTCAAGTAGAGATGCTTTATTTATTTCTTTCAAACCAAATATTACAAAAGAAGGGCCAGAATACACCTTCTCAATGTCTTATATTTATTATCTTTCGTTCTGGGATTTCAGAGTGCTCTGCAATCATGAATTAAGCCTTTAAATACCTGCATCAGGGGCTTCTGCATCTAATCCCTGAGTCACAGATGAGTAAACTGAGTCATAAAGTGAATGACTTGCTCAAGGTCGGACATTATGTCAGTGAGCACAGACAGAATTAGAAGGCAATCGTTTCCTCTTTCTAATTACTGAGCAATTGTTTTTTATAATCTAGAAGTCGGTTTTCTGTCAGCCTACAATCTAGGAGTCAGTCTTTTCCCTATCACTGCTGAGAGTAACTTCTGGAGGTAGATGGATTGCCTTTTTGAATCTTTCCTTTCTCCAATGTTTTGTGTACAGTTCATAAACACTGTCATTTAAATAAAGAATTAAAGGGGTTTTTTGCAGCCCTTGTGTAGTGTTCAAGCACAGGGAAAAAAATAAGGGAACAAGAAATGAGGGTAAATTACTAGGTCTTGCTAGATAAGTTGCCAGTTTCTTTTAGGCAGGAAAGAGATTTAACTATTACGTGTAGAAGAAGAATGAACCACCTTTGATTGTTTTGGTGGAGCATCTTTCAATCTGTAAATATTGTCTTCCTTTATCCTAACAGATGTTTGGAGAGCTTCAGATTACTGTTACTTTCATTTATGTCACCATTTTTCCTGTTTGATACCGCTATAGGAATCATCATCCTTCTATTAAGGATGATAGGTGAACATGAAAAGGCAGTGTACCTGCAGCTATATCTAGTCAGTATTTTTAAGGCAGATTTGAACTTGCTTTTTCTGCCACCATAACTACTTATAAAGCTTTGATCTCTGTCGATATAACACTGAGCCCAAGTGAGTGAGTTTTTCTGGGAGGCTGGGCGTGTTAGCGGAGGCCCCGTTCTGCGCTTTTGGCCACCTCCTTCCAGTCAGCACAGAGCACACGCACGCTCACTGTCCATCGACTCACACGCGTTGTGTGACACAGCTTTAAGTGTCAGATGCACGTTCGCTTGTCAGGGTGGAGTATCTCATTGCCCTCACATTCAAAAGTAACTAACTACAGTGCTGAATCCTGAAGTTAAAGCTAGGATATCCATAGCGCAGGGAGGCTAAGCCAAGCTGAGTTCATATCTTGCCTCCAACTCTTGCTATTAAGCTTTCAAGCAAACAGCAAAAATGATGATTTGAATATTTTCTACTAAAAACACATGAATTTACAAGTAGGTATTTTAATCACTTAGCCAGTTTGGGTGGAGTTTGTTGGATGTGCAAACTGCTGGTCTCTTGTGAAGATTGCATTAATATGCAGCTGTACTCCCTTGCTGTGAGATTGGAAGCAGGCTGTAAGCGGGCTTTTGGTTTTCTGTATGATTTTTGAGTTCATGATGCTTCACAGGCAACTGTGATTCACACAGTTTGCAGGCTTGGGCCTCTGATGGGTAGAGGCTGGCTGAGCAAGCTATGGCCATGTGCCTTTGCAGAGTTCCAGGTCAATGGGTTTGCTTTGGGGGTAGTCTGTTCAGGACTGAAGAGTGGACCCAAACAGGGAACTCTGAGGAGGATGAGTCATTCAATACCAGACTGACCCTGTCCGCTCCAAATTGGTACATGTGATGGAGTAGGATTTGATCCTCTCCTGTGAAGAGGAAAAGGTTCACTAGTGTCTGTCTCTGAAATAAATCCAAATGTAGATAGGTCACTGCAAATTTAGTGCGTTAAAGATTAATTCCTAACAAAATTATGAAATGTTTTTCTCACAGGACTTTTGTACTGCCAGTGGATATCAGCAGCCAGCAATTTTTAACAGCATAAACCTGGCAGCTGAATTAACAGTTTCATTTTGCATAATTCTGTTCTGCTTAAACCAGAAAGGCAATTATATTAATGTACCACTTCTGTAGGCCCACACTATTCACTGTAAGTATGATTCTAGGTCAGTGTTGCCTGCTGTCACAATATTTGAATTATGTTTTTAAAGACCCAGCTGTTGAAAACAGCTGATTACATGACCATATCAGCATATTTCATTTGTAATGAAAAAGTTAAGTCTCCTGACTGAAGAGATGAGTTTTAAAGAAGTGAGCTGTCAAATACTAACAGTGAGCATCAAATATGACTGTACAGCACCTCATATCTTAGCTCCTTCAGGTATATTGTAGGGCAGCTTGTACACTGAAATAGGTCTATGTGCACATGGAGACATAGTGGGAGTAATGTTTTGCTTATAAATTTCTTCTGAAAAAAGATCAAAATCCTAAGAGATCTTTGAAGTTGTTTCTGGGACAGATGATTAAATAAAGAAGGGTGGTGAAGAGGACGTGTAGTTGCACAGTGCATCATGTGGTGGTGTCAGGACTACACCCTAACACATGCCTCCCTTGTGATAGACTGCACCCCTCTCTGGTTTCCCAATAATTTATTTACAGCCCTGTGTGTATTTTCCTTCTTGGGAATTCAATTAAAGTTGTCATTAAAATAGTTTCCTTTGGTTCATCCTTCTCAGGCTCTTCTCTCATGGCACTGTCATTTTAGCCTTTCATTTTAGAGCTCAGAGTTCCCAGCCTTTCTTTGCTGGCTCAGACTCTTCCAGGGCTGTGGGCTGCCCCTGCTGTTTCTTAAAAGTGAATGCTCATCCTCTTGAGTGACTTTTCTTATGCTGTTGGGATAATTGTGGACACAATGGCCTTGTCATTCTGCCTTGAGGTGAATATATCAGCAAATGTTTGAATCTATTCACTTTCTGACATGGCAACTATTTTATTATCCCCTGATGAGGTCACTGGTAACCAGGCCACCCATGGTAACTTCAGTGTTTGGGGGAAGAGGCCTCTGCTTGGGTCCTCAGTAAGGAGATAGCTGAGGTTCATTAATACTCAGTAAAAAGGAGACTCTCTCCTTTTCATCTTGTTGCCAATCAATGCAGAGGGATGTCCATCCAGTGCCCTCAGCTTCAGAGGGGGAAAAGACAAAGTCTTTTAGAACAGCCTGATAGACAAAGTGATAATTAACAGAAATTAAAGAAAAGCTGTGACTAGTCAGCTTATATGTACATAACTCTTCAGCTCTTGTGTTTTCTAGCCTGTCAGATGTACTCCTCTTCCTACAAGTGAATTATGGTCCTGGTGACATGCACCACTGTCACCGGTGCTTCTAGTGGTGCAGAACTGAAAAACAATCCTGTTTATTCACACACACAGTATGCACTTGTCTGTTGTGTGCATCTGATGGTATTTGTAGATGCCCAGATCAGTCTGTCCTGTAGATCTGTCTGATACTTGGAAATATAAGATGACTCAAAATATTTACAAGAGGGCATTAGCAGATTGAACTGAGCAAGGCATAGTTAATTTATAATGCTATTCCAAAATGGAAAGCCTAAAGGAAGATGATGGATTAAAGGTTAAGTAATTGGGGTCTCAACCTGATTCTATATTAATCTAGTTGCATTGATATAGTTGTCTTTACAGAATGTAGAGAAATTCCTTGAAGTTCCCTGATGAGTGATACCTTTTCCCGTATTGTAACTCCTCTATTTCTTCCTTTCCCTCACCAAAATAAAATAATTAAAAACACCAAAAAACCCCTAATCCCAGGCACTTGAATCTGTAAGCTTTTTACCATGGCTAATCCTGTTTTGCCAATGCCATTCAAGTGGTTTGACTCCCCCTGCCCAACAGTAGATGTTAGTGATTACTGTTGATGGACTATTTCTTTCAGGGCAGTGTAGTTAGGGAGAGGCCTTCAAGTCTCATAATACTAGCATGTCAATCTTTGTCTAAGTGCAAAACAGATCTTTCTTACCTTGTGCAAGTTACCGGTAATTCTCAATGTGGGCAAGCAGGGACGAATTTTTAGACATGACCCTACTCTACTTTTTAATTTTGGTGGTATGAGCCTCCTTAAAATGACTACAGCTCTAAAAGAAATTAATGTCATATTAGATGATGTTCCTTTTTATGTCATTTTACCATGGTAAACACCTATCTTAGAAGTTCAGTCATAGATGCCAATAAGCAAGACACATCGCTTAAAATACCAGGCCTTAGGAGAACACAGTGTGAATATGCTGCATTGCTTCTGGTACCCAAGGTAACTTGGCTGTTTAAGGCAGAAAATTAGCTATTTCTGTGTGTGCTGTCTTGTGTCCCAGGCAGGTGTCAGCAGTGTTTATGGCTAAGTGACAGCTACCCCTTAGGCTGTAATTTAAGTTCTGTCATTTTAACCATAAACTGCTCTTGCCTTTTCAAATTTATAACCATGGTGTTTGTAACAAGATTAAATAGAGTTAAGAACCGACATATAGCAGCTTTCTATTCAAGTAAGTCTTGTAAGTTAATTAAAATCACACTATTCTCCTTGTATAAAACATACATGTGTTTGTCTTGGAGTTTGGTACTATTGCAGAAATTCTGTGTTTGTCTTATGAAGCTGATTATTGCTCAGGTTACCAAGTGCTGATGCACAGCGGGGCCAGAATGATGCAAATGAAGGAGCAAATTCTGGGCAAAGACCTTGCAACCCCCTAACGCTGCATGTCTTCTCAAAAAGTGCTAGTCCTTGCCATGGAGGGTCCTGGTCAGCACCCAAAATTAACAGTCATCATCCAAAAATTTTGGTATGGATCAAATCACCGAACTCTTCCAAATTCCACACTTGCATATTAATGCTCTCACCTCTGAAACCGGCTCTGATTTTCTCACTTATTTTGCAGATGCTGATTTTGAAAGCATAAAATGAAATATACAAAGAAAAAAAAATTTTTGATTGTATGATCAGCAAAGTGAAGAAGGGTGAAACAGCCTGCAGTCACTATTACAAGTTGTCTTGATTTGTGGGTTGACCATCACAGTTATATAAAGCAAAAATAAACTGTGGAAAACTTAGAGAAATAAGTCTCTGGCATTGCATGTATTTTTCTAGTAAATAGTATTAAATTTTAAATGAAATTTCTCTTTGTCTCTTCCTAAATTCTGCAATTAACTTGTATTGTTTAATGTGTCAGGCGATTCATACTGCATCACACTATGTTTAGTTACTGGAGTAACAGAGTACTTATGAAAGAGCATGGTCAGTGTCGTGTAACTCGCTCAGTTATGGTGCAGATTTTTGCTTAAGACAGTATTCAAAATAAAAAAATCCTTTCCTGGGATAAAGGATCCAGCAGCTGTGTTACTTTTATGGCATTTTGTAGTTTCTTTCTTTGCTTGTTGGGGGAAACACAAAGCATGGCTGGATTTCTTCTGTTATTAACACATCGTCTTATGTTAATATTCCCTGTTAACTATCCTCGTTATGCAAACTATGATTTGTTTTGTGGATGTCTTGTTTGTCATAACACTTTTGAAGCCTGCCAATGCAGGGAAGAAAGCAATCACTAGCAAGTACATAATGCAGAAGCTAAATACGATCATACTGAAATATCGTGTGGTATTATTATATTACATGAAAGCTTGCTCTCTATTTATATTGACACGATTGTTAAGGAATTATTCCCCTTTACATCCACTGGTGTTTGTTGTCAAAATTGTAATTAAAAGTACATGCATGGAATACAAAAATACTGAAGAATTTTGGAATCATAGTTAATTTACCAGTGAATGTCTTTCAATTGGTAACATACATGGTATTTAATACTCTGAGACTAAATTTACTAGTGCATTAAATAGGTCGCAACTTTAATCATAAGTCATAGCAAAATACACATTTGTTGCTTTAAAGTAGTTCAGTGGAATTAGTGAAAGCAGCCTAGATCCCCTCATAAGCTATCTGAAGCTAAGCCAAAAATAGTGGATGTTAATTCCATTTCTATCCTAATCCTTTCTCTGCTTGTCTAACAATTTTCTATATATTCATAGGAGGGTATCTGCCTCAAAGTTCATGCTTTCTTGTTTGTGTATTCAGGTGCAGATTTCCTTTGAATTTCCAAATGAAAATCTTTCAGATCAACTCAGAATCTACAATAGGTATTTCTTAATAAAATTACTTTCCTATAGATCAGGTATTTACTTTTTAAAAAGCAAAGTTAAGCAAAGCGGTCTTCTCTGCCCAACATGTGCAAAAAAAGTTGTTTCAGGTCCCTAAGGACACACTAAGTCAGCTGTGTTTATATCCATGTTTCACGTGGGTAATCCATTCCTAATTAGCTGATTCACAAAATGCAATGGCCTTGCATGACTGTGAAATTAGAGAGATTCCATGTTTGGGGGTTTTTGTTGTTGTTTTTTAAAAAAGTTTGTCACACTGTTCTCAGTACCTGCCCCCAGTGTGTGTACGTGCAGCGTTGTGCTGCTTCTGTAGGGATGTACATGTAAGAATTTTTGTGTACCCTGGGGAGTCAGTGCCAGCATCGCACGAGTGAAATGCAGAGTTTGGGAAGGTGGATATGGGGTTATGTGCCATTTCCAAAGTCTTAGGAAGAAGGGCACCACATGTGCAGGGTTGCTCTGGGTTTACGCCACTAGCAAGTTTGTGTTTCTGCACAGGGGAGTGGTCTTCTGTTTCCTCCCTGTGCTGACGTTAGTGATCGGTGTGGCTGGATTGATGATCTGATGTAGTGAGAGCTAAGCCAGCTTAAGAAAAAAAAAAGAGAAGAAAAATTAGGGTCAGCAAGCTGATGTGGTTTGTGGCACACCTGCATGCTCACTAATGCCACTGTGAAATGCTGTGGCAACATTTGGCTGCAGCAGAGGTGAGGAAAGGCCAGGTCTGCCAGACATTGATTTGTTCTGCAGCCATCACCCTCTGTGCAGAGCTCCACGTGCGCAAGTCTGGCTCAGGGCCCTGCCTCTGCCAGGTGGGCAAAATGTGCTGGTTGTGTAAGGGCTCGTAGGTGTCTCCAGAGAGGGGGAAAGGAGCAGGGAACGGAGGGAGAAAGCAATAGGTGGCCTATAAATGGGGAAGTGTTCAGGCTGTCTGCAAAAATGTAACTCTGGATTTCAACATGATGGGAAAGTGAATTATTCTAAGGGAAACTGATTCATCTTGTTTGAATGGAGCTTTGCTTTCTTTTTTTACTGTTTTTTTTCCCCATCCTTAACTATGTCCTAAAATATCAGGTGAGATGCTGGTTTACTTAACTGGTAATTGTTCCCATTGTGTTTAAGGTCCAAAACTTACAAGAATTAGGAGAATTGTTACAATTGTGCTAGCATGGAGCACTGGTCTAGCTGAGCAAAGATGTTCAAATGCTGATGGTAGTTGCTGGTTATAATGTTACATATGCATTTGTACATACGTAATATATGTAGCATTGGCCCATGTTTGGTCTTGATTTCAGCTGCAGTTGGAGTCTATGTGGGTGGGGCAAAAATAAATTTCCTCAGAGTTCTCTTTGAAGGTTTCATTGCAAACAACACACTGGATATTGTTTTCAGTAATGTCAATATATTTGGACTGTTTCATTCATCTGAATGTGTTTCTTCACATTCAGGTGATGAATCAATCTCAAATTGCATCACTTCTTCCAGTTACAGAGGTTTCTGCAGCCATGCTACATAAAGAAAGCAAATAGAGATCTTGGTATCTGTGTATATATACATATTTGAAGCTTGTAAACTTTGTGAGAGAACTCTTCAAAGTTTTCACAGCCTTATATCATCAGTAACAGGATATGTTTGAAGCTTCCTTTCACCTGAGACTCAATATTTGTGACTGAGGATTTCCATTAGTAAATGTTGTTTCATCCCAGTGTGTGTGAGAGCCTTTGCAGGTGTTATCTTCTAAAGAGATTAAATGTAAGGTCTTCACCTTGCAGACAGCTATGCTCTGGTGTTTAATCCTATTGACTCCTTTGAACTCTATGTGGCAGACTATACCCATATGTGTAAGTGGCTGCAGGATAGATTACATGCTGGAGGAGATGAGTGAAGTGTTTTAAAACTGTCACTTTCCCAGTTCTTGCTTCTCTTCTAAGTGTTGAGTGAGATTTTGTGAGGGCTTTTGAAAAACATGCAGAAATACATTGATGGCCAGCCTGGCAAGAAGTGGTTGCTTTTGACTGCAGCTGCACTCAGCAGTGCCTCTAACCCAGGAATCTGAAATTCCATTCCTGGAAGAAAAGATGCTTTTGTCTTGTCCTTAGATGCCACCAGCCTGTTGGGTCCCCCAGGCCAGAAAGGCTGTGTGGCATGCAGAGCAGGCCTGGTGCGGGTGGAGTCTGTAATAAGTTTAACTTCTAACTAAACAAGCACATATAAAGGCAGGGAAACTACCTTTTTTCTGCATACAGTCCAAATTCAAGCGAACCCTAATGCTAGAGGATATTGCTGCCAATTGCAAGTCCCTACTGCACAGCCCGCAATGAGAAGCTTCCCAAAGAAATGATTGCAAATATTGTTATTTTTTAATGTTGTCTTGCTCAGTTCAATTTCATTATGGAAAACAGCCAACGCAAGTGGATTTCAGGTGATGGAAAAAATGCAACTTGAACTATTAACTTGCCAAAGTTAACAACAAAAATGGAATTAGAAGCATAAGCACTGATAGCTGTCTGGATCAGCAGCAGAGCTCTTGGTTTGTGGATGGAGTAACAGGCATGCTCTTTATCGATTATGTTGGTAGTTGACTCTTGGAGCCTGTAAATGTCATATTAAAAGGATCGCATATTAAAAGCTTCTCACTGAGAGGTCTGAATGTGACCCCTTGCAGCCACTGGTCTCTTGGTGTTTTGAGTGAACTTTCCTGTTACATTTACAGAGTGCTTTTGTCCACCACATGTACATACCTTTCTTGTTCCACACATTCATTTTTATTTCAGTGATACAGTTCACCAAAAATTGTGAAGGTTTCTTTAGGAGTCTTGCTAGGGAGGCAGAGCATATAGAGTGCATCTGAGGGAAAGCTCTCTAAAATGAGAACTTGTAGCTTCCACGATACTTCTGCACAACAAATTACCCTGTAGTACATGACCTGGAAGCAATGAATAATGGTCTCAATTTTTCTGTTCAACAGAATGGGTTCTTTTAGGAAAGAGATATATTTCTATGTTTGTGTGTAAATAGATATCGATACATGAGCATATTAAAATAACTTAGTTATACAAATGTTGAAAGATCTCTGTGACACCAAGGGAATGTGAGTAGTCAATCAGTGGAAAATCTGATTCAATCAACAAAAATGGATCACTAAATCTGGTTGGATTCAAAATCTTCAATTACAACTTCTCTTAGATGTGGAAGTGCTAACATAAATGTTAGCAACATATAGGGTACTATAACAACCAGTAGAAACAAGTGTTTTCTAACAATAGAAGTGACTGAGTGCACTGAAAAAAGGCCAGAAGAACCACAGTACTTTGGTTAAAGATTTTCTTGGGGTTTTTTTTGCCCTGCTTCTGGTGCAATGAGTATGTACCTTCCACAGCCAGTGTGAACTTGTGGATTTCCAAAGGTGATTGGCACAAGAAGCCCAAACCATGCACCGAAGCATGTACCCTTAACAGTCTCTGTGCTGAGGTGCAGACTTCCTATCCAGCTCAGTGGTTCCTAGGGGAGTTTCCCCTCCAGCCTTTCACTGGATCCCTCTTTGCTGCCACCTCCTATCGTGCTAGTGGTAAGCACAAGCCAGAAAACCCACTGTTGTGGGCCAGCTGGGTATCTTTGCCCCATGCTGCCCAGCATTACTTGTTCTGGGAACACTGGCACCGACTCCACATAGGCCTGGCAGAGATCATTTCCTTGGGTTTCATGTCATGTCTCCTCTGCCACAGGTGGTCAAAACAGTTTTGTCCACGTCTACTGTACATTTTGTACATTCCACCCTTTGTGGAAACTGAAAATGGAAACTGGCCAGTCTGAGTACACAGAGACTACAGTATAGTGCTTTTTAAAAACTATTTGTGAACTGTGAAAAGCAAGAAGCCCAGACAGAAGGTCAATAGAGATGATAGTTTCCCATGCATGTATTTCCTTCTTAAATTGCTTCTTTTTCTTCTCTCCCATTTCTTGCAGATATCTCTTTTTTTGCCATGTCAGCTGACAGCCACCAGCTCCACACTCATTCCTACCAGGATGCACTAAGTTCTACTTGTCACGGTTTCTTGAATGTCAACAGTCACCCCCTGTCGAAGAGCTCCTCAAGTCTGGCCTATACTGGGCAATCAGCTTTAGAGGAAAGGCAAAGCAACAAACACGAGCTGAAGAAAAGCCACAGTAGCACCATCTGCCATACCCTGGGAAATGAGAGTGTCCCTGGGATGGTGGGACTTGGATCAGTGGTCCAAACCATAAGCGATCAGTCAGCTGATGACAATTCACAGAGCAGAACTAAGACTACAAACCATTTTCTTATCGCTGAACAGATCCCAGCGTCCTGGGAAGTGGGGGACACTAAGATGTGTGTCAAGAGCAGCACTGTTGAGAATGTTTCTTCAGCCTGGCTTGTACACCAGCAAAGCACGTGTGAAATGGAAGAACCAGGAACTGCCCTTCAGAGGAGCCACTCAGACCTAACTTGCAGTTGCAAACAGCAGACTTATGTCACTCACGCAGAAACCAGTGCTACTCACTCCAGCCTAAGCTCTTCTAGCTGCAGGCATGGTCCACCAGTGGCTAGGATGTCTTTCCAAACACAGAGATATGGATCAGAAACAAATGAAAATACATCTCACTATCAAAACCTTGTGACTCATCTTCCAGTTCTACCTAGAGACCAAAAAGTACCCACAAATAGCTTTGACAGCAGTGGTATTCCACGTAATACTACTGTTTACACAGATCCTGGAACATTTCACGCTGCTGTTCTAGGACCTCACATGCCTGGAAATGGTTTCTCAAACAGGACAATGTTCAGTCAGGCCACTGGGATTATTCATGGTGGTCTGACTTACGGTAATATTCCAAACTCTGCATACTCACCCATGGTGATGACAGTTCATAACAATTCTGCAGGGCCCTGTAATATAAGGCAGGACTCTTGTATGAAAGTAGATGCCACCGTCCCTGCCTATTGCCATTCTTTGCCCATACCATCTATACAACTTGTTCCACGGTTGGTATGCTCAGTTAGCGAGTCGGGAAAAGAGCAGGCAGCACCTGGCTATGTTCATTCCTTTTCTACTTCAGACATTCTGACATATCCTAAGCTGGTGTCTTCAGTAAGTGAATCGGGCCTGGATGCCAAGAGAGTCCTGAAGTGCTGTAGCATTCCTGCAGAACAACTGCAACATGCCCAACACTGTGCTCAGCAGGAGAGAGCTCCTCCAGAAACAAAGGCTGCCTGTGTTGCCTTTAGTAGCCAGCAAGGTGCAGACACGGTAATGACAACTAAGGACATGTGGACTATGACCTCTATGAATGATTTAACCAAAGGACTGAAACCATCTCTTGAGCGTAGAGATGCCGAGGTACAAACTCTTCCAACCATGGAATGCAAATCTGTGGCCACAAGCCCAGCAGCTGCAGCAGAAGGCCACTCGCATGTGTTCCCAGAGGTGAACCTGGAGCAAGACTTGGAGGCCCCCAAATCTCCAGTACGTGAAGTGAGATGGGATGACGAAGGGATGACATGGGAAGTGTATGGGGCATCTGTGGATCCAGAAGTCCTTGGGTTAGCCATTCAAAAACATCTCGAGATTCAGATAGAACAATTCCAGACAGAGCCTGCTGAGCTGGCTGGGAAAAGTAATGAGGAGCCATCTTCTGATAAAATGGGGAAAAAAAGGCCGTTCAGAACAATGATGCATTCCCTGAGATACCCGAGCTGTTGTGCTCGTTCCAGTACTGCAGTGGAGTGAGCACAGCTGTAGGACAGCAGTGTGCTGCTTTTAAAGTGTAAATAAATGCTCACTCATATGTGTGAACACAGTACATGTGGACAATCCACTTCAGGATAAGTGGGAAAAGTTCCGTGACCATCAAAAACACATCAAAGCAGGGAAAAACCCATGGCTGGGCCATATAATGAAGGACATAACGTTGTACCTACATCATGCCATCTGAATGCTCTTGATTGTATTTAATGTAGCACTGTTTCTATGTTAGTTTTAAATCGTATTGTAAGGAATGAGACTTCTTTTCTAAATGATGCATCTTTTTAAAATAATGATGATCTTTTTCCTGTATTTTAATAATTTAGGGTTAGAAAAGAAAGTCAGAAAATGAAGCTTTAATCAAAGTTCTTAGCTTTCAATCCTACTCCCTTAAATTGTTTTGGGAGCTACTTTGCTGTTAATTTATAATAATGCTGATTATAAACCCACTTTAACAGTAGACAAAATGACAAACTAGTGTAATGCTATATGACAAAGAATCGTAACTTTTGCTACATAACTCCATGAAGTAATTTCAATATTGCTAGTCTGAACTCTTCCCTTTGCAAGCTGATGTACAGTTGGAGGATGCTCCTGCAACTTTCAAATTAGTTTGTAGTTATGATGAATTACACTCTAAATATCCAGCACTGATGTTTACCAAGTGATTGATACAAATGTACAGTGTTACCAAAGATGACTCATGTAATGTGAATTACTTGTTGAATGCTTGTTTATTAGAGACATGAAACGAAAGCTGTTCAGATCAGTCTGTCACACTATCATACCCTACAAATCACAAGCAGTTTTGTTTTGCTTATATTAAAAGTAATCTCCAGTGAGTTTTTTTTATGTGCATCTATCCTGAACAGTGGTTATTTTGTTGTTGCATAAACCGCAGGCGACAGTTTGCACGTAACCTTTGCTTGTCTTGTGTTCCCTGTCTGGTCTGACATCAAATGTCTGCTGAAAGTGAGACTTTGTGTCCTCACCAAAGTACAGCTCTAAGGTTATTTGTTCTGAATGCCTTGGTCATATGGGCAGCTTAAAGATTTCTTTTCTCTCAAAACCTACTTTGCAAACAATTTCCCAGTGAGAAACCTTTTATGATACTGTAATGCAGCTGTAATGCGGGGCCTGTTTGAAATGAAAGGTTTGTCAGGGAAGCTGCGACTATTATTTCTAGTGTCGTATGTGGCCTTTGGTCAACATCTAAGGTTCTTCAGGAAACTAGGAATGTGCAATATTTTTTGATGGAGAGAGAGGAGGAACACTCATTTCAGTCTCAAAGGAAAACCTGCAGTGTCAGAGAACTTACTGATGTGGAGTTATCCATTCTTCTTGTGTGTGGTTGTGCTTTTGTTGGGTTGGTTTGGTTTTTGTCCCAGCTTCCTAAAACAATAAGTTAAGAGGCTGTCTACATAATGCTCACCTAACATGTATATGAACAGGAGCCCCTGGTGCTTTAGGATGGCTTTAAAATTTCAGCTAGAAAATCCTTAAATATAGGACCTGCTAGCTGGAATGCGCTGTGATGCATTAGTTTAATAATGTAGAGCAGTTCAAGCTCAAATTTTCCTTCCTGGACAAAGTGGCATTAAACAGAGCTGGCTCCTGTGAACCTTGCTTTGAGTTCAGGAGGCTTCATTCAGGCCCTGGGACTTTGACCTCAATAAAGTCCAAACTCAAAATGACTTTTATACAAACCAAGTCTGAAACCACTGGAATATGACGCCTTACTCAGGATGCCTCTATAGCTGCGAGCATGCAAGTTTTGATAATGATCCTAGATGTTAAAGTTCCTTTTATTAAAGCTTTACTAGAAGTAAAGAAGTAATGAGTAACTAAAAAAAGTTACTTCTGCTGTTATTTAGCATTTAGCTAAACAGTTTCTATACCGGCTAATTTTATTGTCCGGAGTATCATAAGCAGTACTAAACATTGATTTCTTCCTTTCTTCAAATATTACACTTTGAGAATTTTAAGCACTATAATGGCCTAAAACCTTGTGTTGTCTGTTAGCTTGTCCTTGGGTGTCCAGGAGAATTAAAAGATTTGAACAGTTAAATTAAAGCTTTAAAATAGCAACTCTACCTTGCTCCCATGACCGTCATAATCCATACTTTTAAGCTATTTGACATGTGGAATAATCTTGATTCTCCTTCCCATCCCTTCATCCCAAGCCTCCCTCTAAAACAAAGCCCCCAGCTCTAGGAAGATGGTGAAATAGAATCAGTATCAAACTGTTCAGAAAAAGAGAATTTGCAGAAGGGCCTGGAGCAATATGGCAAAGTCACTTGAGTGCTTTGGCTGATGTAATACTATAAAAGCTGGAACTACTCTTAGATTTCATACAGCTCTGGTGTGAATTACCTATGGTTTATGCATTGGTACAGATTTGCTATTACGGTACTAAACACTGGTTATCATTCCTGGATGAGAAAAATGACAAGCAAGGGGAAAGGACACCAATGGTTTGCTAATCAAGAAAAACAGATGCTCAGTCATTACAGGCATTGTGACTCTTTAGGATACTAATTGGAGTCGCTGTTGGTAACAAAAATAGTGTTTGTCTTTAAGGATTTCCTATGCTTTTCGAAAGGATTAAAATACAAGGCATATTAATAGAGATTGTGGAGGGGCAAATAAAATACTCATCTGAATATTAACTACATGGATGAAATAAGTTGTTTTGTTTGTATGATGGATACCTCTTAAAAAGGGGAATTTGGATTCACTTTGCATTTGGGTTCAATTTTTTTTCGTTTAAGTACAGTCAGTTTGTATATTAAGTACTCTTCATGTTAGTGCTCTGTTCAAGTGTTACTTTTGTAAATGTGAGAACTCTCTCTCTGTTTTTTAATGTTTTCTAATTTAGGAAAATCCAAATCCATTATATTCTACTTTTAAATACAAATAAAGTAGAAGGAGAATTTACACTAGATTTATAACTGAGTGGGTCAATGATGAACACAGATGCTTGTCAAGCTAGGGTGAAATCAAGGTGTGTTATTTTCTTGAAACCATTTGAGAACCAGTTTGCATTGCATCACGCTGCCTCTGCTCCCCAGCCTGAATGCTCAGGTACCATTTACAGCTGATCAAATCGGGGTTGTCTTTTGCACAAATCCTCAGTGAGGGCTGCACTGGCACACTGCGAGCTTAACCCTTTTGCCTGTGCTCCTTCTTTCCCTTGAAATATGGGAACAGCCACCTGGTAATGCAGTATTTTGGATATGTTGTATCATCCCTAGATGCTAACTAATGTCTCTAGAAGGACTGAACTGTATATATTACTTGATGGCTATAGGATTGATAATGGGCTGAGATGCTTAGGTCAGTGGTTCAGCACAGAATGAAGGGAACTGATACTGATGTCATTATACTGATGAAGTAGGTCTGAAAAAGAGTTACAATGATTAATTTCACTCTAAATTATTATCTTTCTCTAGTAACAAAGGAGATGTATCACCATGTTTACTGTTACCATTCCTGAAGGAGAGGCCAAAACCTGTCAGACATTTGCCACTGACTGACTTTATTAACATTGCACAGTTGTAATTTGAGATAATCTTTGGTTGTGGGGTTAAATACTGAAATAGAGGATATTCTCTCAATATTTTAAATAAAAACCTTCCATAGTTAAGTCAATTCTTTCAAAAAAAACCCTAAAAAGTTGCTTAGTCAGTTTCATATCAGCTAGTTTTATAATAATTGTATTTATTTGTTTGGTCTCCTGAAAAAATTTTCATTTTTTTCTGAGAAATGGCCTCCTGGAGTTGTGCTTGTGACAGGTTGCTTACTGTTTGGGGATCAGGTGGGAGGGCCACCTAACCCAATTCACTCCGGGCCCAGTAACACAGGTGCCCCATAACAAACTCCCCAGTGATTCCTGCCGCCCCCAGGGCAATGAGGGGACACCAGCGGGGATGGGGGTGTGCAGCTGAGGGGCCCTCTGAAGCTGGCAGCCCCGTGATGGGGTGCTGTGGGCTCTCTCACCCCTGGTTCAGTCTGTGGGGTTTGCAGACCACTTGTCTTCGGCCTCATGCTGCTGGAAGAGACCTTTAGTTGCTACAGCCTGGATCCTGAGCGGGTTCTGCTACGGATGGCCGCAGATCTCACCCTTCATAGACAGGTTTTGCTTTAGGAACCCCTGCTCTAGAATGAGCTTCTCTTCCTTCCAGATGCAGCTTAAGAAATTGTGTGTTGTACAGCTGAGCCAAAAGGCCCCCACGGAGTGACACTGCCCCGTGCCCGTGGTCCTCTCAGGTGGGAGCGAGTGGGGAGGCAAATGTAATCAGCTGTTCTGTGCCCAACTCTAATCAAAGATGTTTCAGGGAAAAAAGCATCTCCATTGTACCAACTGGGGAAGGTATTTCTTCCTGATCACTTCTCTGCTTATAGACAGTAAGAAATAATGGCAAGCTGGACTAATTGCATTATTGGATAGACATTTAGTCTTTTAAATCCAAAGCAGTAATGACCTGTCTGAAGACGTGCTGAGGTAAGAAGCCTTCTGGAAAGATGTTACTCCCTGTTAAAGATGGAATAAGAAAAACCGTGTAGCTTTGCTTAGGAAAAACAATTTGCGGTGAGGTTGGGATAAAGCAGAATCTCGGAGCAGAGACAAGACCCAGGACCCCCAGCTCCAAACAGGGAGTGGGGCCAGGTGCCCTCCAGACTCTGCTACCCCCCTCTCTCAGGAGCTTTTCCAACTGTGAAATTGCAACGTTAATACTTCATTACCATCTGTTCCTTTCAGACATGTTGAGGTGATTAATTTGTCTTCTTAAGCCCCTTGAAAATGAAAGCAGTCTATTAGTGCTAAGTAATACTGTTAATTGGCAAGAGAGAAGGAGGCAGCACGTGGGTTTATGAGTTGGAAATAAATAATTCTAATCAACTCCTACGATACCAGTTAAATAACTTGGTGGGACTTGCTGCGTCAGTCACTTGTGTCTTTCCCTTTCAGAGAACTTCAGGACTCTAAGAGCAAAGAGAGTTTTGGTTTCTAAGTTTTATTTCTTTTCCCTCCATTCAGAACTATGGATCTGAAAAGAAGAACACAATGTGCCTATTGAGCTTCTTTCCCAAGCCTTGTTATTTACACAGGTCACAAGATCCAGCTGTCCCTCTGGAAATAAGGAGGATCTAATGCCTGGGAGCCTGTGCATAGAGCCCTGGGCTGCTCGTGTCTGCAAGTACTGCATGCCTGCTGAGGGAGGGAGTTGTGGTGTGTTCTGCTGATGTTACAGTCCGGGGCATCCCGCTCCCCTGCCCTTCTACAGCAGGCAGCTCTACAGAGCCGTGTGGTTTATAAAGGGGAAGAGACGGGTGACTTGTGGGTTGTTCCTTTTCTCGCTCAAAAAGAAACTTGCAGCCAAAAATTCTGCCCACTATAAAGATGGGTGTGCTCCTTTTTCACCTCTGCAAGCGAGAATCAGTATATCCATTTTCTGTGGGGCAGCACCCCTGCCCTGAATAAAACCAGTGCTGTGGAGCCATTTCTTCCTCTCGGAGCTCCTTCACAAGACTAACTGCACAGTTGCTCGTGGCTTTTACTGCCCGTCTACATCAGGGAAGGGAATGGTGCATATCCTTTGCCACGGTCACTTGGATGTCCAGCTTCCATCTTTCTCAGGCTGTAGAAGTGCTGAGTCTTGAGCTGACAGCCATCACATGTATAAGGGCCAATGTGTTCAGATAGCAGAGTACTAAGCTGTAGCTTGCAAGTCTTTAGAAGCGTTAATCCTATCTAATATGTGACCTAAACAGATGTCATCTATCTTATTATCAGCCTTTCAATATACTACGGGCTACACCACTCAGATGACATGTGAAGGAAGCTTAGAAAACAAAGCAGGGAAACACAAGCAAGGAAATGACACTGCGGACCTCCATCCCGTTCCAGCCGCCTCCGGCTCGCCTACGGGCAGAAAAGACAACTCCAGCAACAACAGTGTCGCAGGTGGCTCAGTGGTGTAAAGAAGGAGGGATTTTTGTCCCCCATGGTGTTAAAGGTAGTGTAACATAACAAATCTGAGTCAAGAGCTTTCGTGAACTCCTGCTGGCCAGGATTACGTCTCCCAGCTCCACCTGGTGCTCAGCGGCTGGCGCGCAGCCTGGCAGTACAGACCCACTCTTTCGCCCGGCAGTACAGACCCACTCTTTCGTCCCTGCGTTTTCTGGTCCCTGCTCACCTCCTACAATTTTTACTGTAAAGCAGAGATGGGGTCACAGCTCCCTGTGCAGCGAACCTTGTCAAAACACCCTTCTGTTTGTGCTTTCCAGTGTGCAACTGCTGACGGGCAGCTCCTTGCAGTGCATGAAGCACCCAGAACCATCCAGGCTTGGATGCCATGATCTGACCTGCGCTGTACTGCCCTGACAGCAACAGCAGGAGCTGGCTTTTCTGGTCCTTCCCCTGCCACAGACGCAACACCCTCAGTAGTGACACATGCATAAAAAGTCAGTCTCATCTCCTCTGATTGCTTTTTGCAATGGTTGTAGACAATTTGCTTACCCTGCCCCTGGTGCTGGCTGTGATGCAAGCTGCTTCACCCCAGACTGGGACCGAGCAGAAATTCCTGCATGTAAGTAAGTCTAATGTTGTCTTGTGTTAACATTGTCTGGAAAACCCTACAAATGCCACTGCCTCAGAGAATCCAATTTTAGGAAAGCCTGTATATTAAATTAAATTAATGGTGTGATGGGTTATGTTGTAATTTCTTCCTTGTTTTCACAGTGATCTGTTTGCTAAATGTTATGCTTTTTTCAGTATCAGCCTCACTCTAACAGTAGAATTAAGGGTTAATTTGGTGCCATGCTGCTGTAGCTACTTTCTTAAAAAGGATCTTGGAAAAAGATGAGACAAGTGTTTCTGAGAAAGCAGAAGAGACCTGTTTAGATTCTGTGATGCCTGTTGTTCAATAACTCACTTCTCCACTTAAATGAGAGCAATCCCTAGGGCCATAACACAGCCTAGTTGTTAAAACAGCCCTTGTGCTCTAAGCCTGCACTGAGAGTCCTTTCCTGCTCCAATTTTGACAGGAATTTGTGTGTGTGTGTGTATATATATATATGGGGAGAAAAAATGTTCACAATGTTTAGTGACCAAAACCATACAGCTGTTTCACTCCAGGCTGAATCTATGTTTGTGATAGAACATAGAAGTTTTCTGAAGTAGGTCGAAGCTTTGTAAAAACAGTTTTAGGTTTGTTAAAATTGTTTGAAATCATACACTGTTTACATGCCTCCCTCCCTCCTAGTGTGAGCCCTTTGGTGCTGTGCCTGAGCGGTGATGCCGAGACCTTGCCTGGGGCTGCAGAAAGCGGGGACATGCATCTCCTCTGCTTTTGCTTCCCTGGAGGCCTGTCCCTCCTGTTCGAATACAGGGACTTGTGGCGGGGCCAGCACCCCACCTGGGTCACCAGGTCTGCGCCTTCCCAGCACATTTTCTCCTCCTTAGGTTCTTAGAGTTTTTTGTTATTTCTCTCATAGAAAAATGGAATATCTGGATATTATATGCCTTTATACAAAATAAAGTACTTCTCTCTATTGGGGCTATTAAATTTGGAGGCTCCTACCCTGCGCCAGACACCAGCTCTTTCCTGTATCACTTTCCTACCTTTTAGCATCACAGAAGCCAACTGTCTTTTGCCGAAGATGATTAATAATAACCTTGCCTACTTTAAGCTCATCTCCTCAACCCTGTGGTAACAAGCAGGAGGTAATGAACAATCTGGAGAAATACATTGTGCAGGATCCAGTGCTTTTTGTTTGTTTGTTTTCTAATTCAAATGCAAAGCGAGTCCCTGGGAATAAATAGTTTTTCAGAGATAATATCTTGAAATCAACTCAAACTTGGTTTCATGCTCAGTTATTGAACACCGACTGCTCTCCACTAGCCTGCATCTGAGCTATCCTCCAAGCAGCCAAACACAAAGCAGCTGCCCTGTCCCAAAAGCCAGTCACTTGCAGGCTGAGAGGCATGGGGGCTTTAACCCCAAACCCCAGCTCTTCAGGAAACCACAGGTCTCTGAAATTTTAGCAGTGAGCTCTACACTTGCATGGGAAACTTCTCCATTGATGTTCTGATTTCTTAAATTAACAGCAGTTTTAACATCCCAAGTGTGCGAGGCAGTTATTCAAAATATGACTGTGTGGTGTATGCAGAACATGACTAAAGATTTATGTCCACTGTTGGGATGTGACTTTGCTTACTGAATGTATTTCTTTGCTGGCAAACTATGGCAGAGGATATTTTCAGCCAAACACTGCAGGGAGAATTATATCAGGCACTGAAGCAAAGCCACACGCCTGGCCTTGGCAAGTCTCATTACAGGTATGCACAGCCTTTATGACAATTTTTCAGTGACACGAATATTGATGTCTTGGAAGAGGTTGCTGATGAAGTCAGTAACACACTGTCCTGGTTTCAGCTGGGATAGCGTTGATTTTTCTTCCTAGTAGCTGGTATAGTGCTGTGTTTTGGATTTAGGATGAGAATAATGTTGATAACACACTGATGGTTTAGTTGTTGCTGAGTAGTGCTTATACTAAGTCAAGGACTTTTCAGCTTCCCATGCTCTGCCAGGTGCACAAGAAGTTGGGAGGGGGCACAGCCAGGACAGCTGACCCAGACTGGCCAAAGGGCTACTCCACACCATGTAACGTCATGCTTAGTATATAAGCTGGGGGGATTTGGCTGGGAGGCAGCGATCGCTGCTCGGGGACGTGCTGGGCATCGGTCGGCGGGTGATAAGCCAATTGTATAGTGTATCACTTGCTTTGTATATTATTATTGTATTATTATATTATTATTATTACTATTACTACTATTCTATTTCATTTTACTTCAATTATTAAGCTGTTCTTATCTCAATCCACGAGTTTTCTGACTTTCACCCTTCCGATTCTCTCTCCCATCCCACTGGGGTGGGGGGAGTGAGCGAGCGGCTGCGTGGTGCTTAGTTGCTGGCTGGGGTTAAACCATGACACACACATATAATACTTTGTGTCGGCACATTTTTGTGTAGCTATTGGGCCATTCCTGCTGTCATTGAAGATGTGGTCAAACCTGTTGTGACCCACAAAATATACATGGACATTCCTCTCATTTTTAAAGCACGTGTGAGTTACAGTACCTATCCGTCATGTCCGAACTGAGTGTGCTTTCCACTTGGTAGGTGGGAAGACATTTAATTTCTGGCCATCAAAGGATCTCCTGTTTCTGCAAAAGGATATGGATATATGAAGTGGTTGCTGTTTGAGATGCATCTATCGGCTGAAGCTTTGGAGGGTTCCAGGAGGGAAAAATGAGTAAGGGAAAAAATGGGTGAGGATTAAAATGGTCATACCCATGGTTTTGTTTTAGAGAATGTGTGGGACTCTTAGGAAAACCTACTTGCCCAGGCATCTATCACACAAAAGATGCTGTGTTGACAAACATCTGAATGTTTGGGTATCTGCTGACCAAAATGTCTGTGCATAGGGTATGGAGCCCTAATACCTTCATTGCATACACGATGAAGTAGCATATGAATGCAGGTATTTCCCTCTACAATTGATAGTAACCCCTGTTGCAGAAGAGACAGCATTTCTGTTATCACAAGTTAAATCTGTCCCTTTTCTCTGTCCCTCTACTCAGGGATGACACTTCTTTGGTTAAAACTTCTGTTGTCATTTTTTGCATCGATAGGTTTGGACCACAAGAAGTTAGAGATTTGTTCACGTCTGTGGCGGGTGCCTTATTCACAGACACTGGGTTCTCATTGCAGCCCATTGCTTCCAGAAGTAAGTTCTGCCTTTCGTTAGACTTCCTGGAGAAGCTACAGAAAACCTTTCTGGGAACCTCTTTAAAAGAAAGATGCATGTGGAGTTAGGTGTATTCTGTACTTGTGTTTCATGTGAAGTGGGATAGACTATATGTGGGATAGATGAATAGACAGTAATTAGAAAAAGGTTGCAGAAATGAGAAATCCTTAAACTAGAGGAAGGAAAAAGGCCGAGTGTGGCGTGCAGGAAAACGTTATTAAAACATCTGTTTACAGTCCATATATGAAACCATTTGTGTGGGAGTTCAAAAATATTTAGTTTATCTCTGGCATTGAAGTAGCTCGACACAAAAAGCAAAGATTCAAGGCGAGTAAATACAGTGCAGAGAGCTTTGAAAATCCCCTGCAGGGAAGTAAAGCCTTGGACTTAAGCACAACTGACTGATGCCCTGCTCGGCTCCTTGGGTGGGTTGGTGGCTGCGAGGTCGGCCTCTGGCCACGGGCAGGATGAGCTCTGGGGGACGGCTGGGGATGGATCTGGCGTGCAGCTGCGGGACTGAGTGCCAGGTCACGGCGTGCCTGGAAGGGGACCAAGGACAGACGTCAGAGAGGATATGCAGGAGGGAGGGCCGCGCAGCCGGGCTGGCAGGGACAAAGAGAAAACAGCCTGCTGCCAGCGGCAGAGCTTGAAGTTACTGGTGATTCCCCCAGGAATTGCATGAATTTCCCTGATGCCTACAATGATCCCTCTTCTATAATTCCATACTCTGCTTTGGGACCCTTGCTGTCTCTGAGAGGAGCCACTGTTAGCTTGTTGGTCTGCCTTGGCAGCTGGTTTCACCTCCAGCTGTGCCGTGCCTGCCGGGCCGCTGCCAGTGTGCTGCGCTTCTTTATTTCCCTTTTAAAAGGCAGCGATGTGCTGCTTAACTGTGTGGTAGAGTTGCAGAACAGGGAAATTACATTATGGGGCATTAAACATAGGAGTTAACGCAACTGATTCTCTTCAACTTAATTATTGCAGTTATTGAAAGAGGAATGGTCTAAACAGGAACCAGAAACATTCTTTAAGAACATGTGCATAAGCCCCATAAAATTTGCTATAAAATCATTGCAGCAGAGAACATTGCTCAAGGTCTTTGTGTTTTGGGTGGCACAGAGTAGTACAGTTTGGCAGGCCAATACCCAAGAACTGCAGGAAAACCTTCCACTTCTATATCGAGGCTCCTGTTGCAAGGGGGTGTGGAGGGATGAATCCCACCCTGCCCTTTGTTCTCACTCTGCAGCCGAGCAAGGAAGAAGTCTTTGAGCATAAAAAGAGGGTCATTAAGCACTTTTGCTGAATCAAGGCAAAGCCAAGTGGTGGCTTGTCAGGAAGGATGGGCTTTATGGTGTGGGACTACATGTGTGATTCCCATTCGGCAAGAAGTAGTACTGAATTTTGGGTACAGGAGCACATTATGCAGTGTCATACACTTCCCAAGGGAAAAGTCACATGCATTAATTCTCATTAACTATCTTTGACGTGTATGTAGATCCCTTTTTGCATCCAAAATGCTTCTCTTTGTACTTCGGTTGGATGCTTACTGTCAATACCAATACACAGTTTTATCCAGCTCTGAGGAAGAACACAGTACCTAAGTCTCCATCTTTGCTACTGTTTGAATATGAGGCAATCATCTTGTTTATTTTTCCACAAAATCGCATCTCTACCCAACCTTTTGCCCCTATTTTAGCAGACTACCAATTTGCTCTTTGCTTAGGCTAATGCCATTTTACATTTCAATTTTTGATCAGCTATGTAGGTTTGGGCAAAACGGCACATGTGGTGTGGCTAAGGGTACGGCAGAGGGAGGAGCAGCGTGTACTGCCATCAGTGGTGGGAGGAAAGAGCCCATTAAAAATATGCATATGGTTTCTTACCCTGAAATTCTTTTAGGGGTGAGATGGAAGATGTATCTGACTCGCGAATCCTCCTAGGAATGCATAACCTTAGCCACAATGAATCCACACAGAAAGCATACCACGTGAAGCAAATCTACCAGCGTGAGTGGTTCCACGCAAACCACTCAAACCATTTGGATCATAGTATTGCCTTGGCCAAGCCTATGGAAGACATAACAGCAAACTGCTTCATCCGCTATGCCTGCCTGCCCATGAGAGGCTGCCCTCTTTACCCGGGACAGTCCTGCTGGGTAACTGGATGGGGGGGACAACAACAGGTATATGAGCACTGCTGGTTTTCAAGGTCAGATGGGGCCAGCATTATTTTATCTGAAATCCAAATACAGAGAGAAGGATTATATAGCACAGCCTCTGTCTCCTACATGTTCAGATGAAGAAGCCAAATACCTGAAATGCAGGTTCCTAGGGTAACAGCACATCTGGGATTAGGTGGCTGACTTCTACTTTCTCTTACGTCAGCGCTGAATTATTTGTGCTCTGGCTGCAGCCATGAGCCCTACCCACAAGTAATATCCTGTTCAAAAGAACAGCTCCTTGGTCTGTGCCCAGAGGAGCTCCTGTGTGTAGGAAATGGTGACTCGGCTACCACATGTATGCAGAGCTGCACAGCTACTTAGGTTTCCATTTGAAGTCCTTTCTCTCTGTTAATATATGTTTTAAGTACTGTGCAAACACCTATGAAAGGCAGTGCTTCACAGACATGCGTTCTTGGAGGTGCTGGCTGGGTGGTCCTGGAAAGGCTGAGACCTCCTTGCCTTGAGCAGCTAAAAGCATGGGCAGCAGCAGTGCAACCCGCCTTTGCTGCCCTCCAGAATAGTAGCTGGAACCTTTTCCCAGCTGAAAACTGTGATGGCAGGTATTAGGAAACGTTCTGCTCTGCTTCACGCCTGGGGAAAGACACAAACAAAAAAAGGTACTGTGCAAAGCCACGCCACGCAGTGCGCACTGGGACTCTTCCAGTGGGCACGACAAAGACCAGAACCGGTGGCTTGCCGCATCCCCTGATGCGTTCTGTACTTCATCTGCCTCCTCTGCTTTGGTTTGTCGCAGGCGGGGCGGCCGCCCCGGCCTTGCCCGCGGGTTTGAAGCGGGCCGGGCTTCCGCTGCGGTTCGGCCGCCCGCGGCCCGGGCGCGGCTGAGGGAGCCGGGCGGCCCTCCCGCCGCCGGCCCGGTGCCCCGGCTGCCGAGCAGCTCTCCCGCCACCACAGGGAAAACGGGAGAGTGGAGGACGTGGGCTGCCGGGGACCGTGGGCTGCAAGGCCTTGCCCTGCGGGAGAGGCTCTGGGGGTCAGGGCCGCCGCCGCCCGTCCCCGGCGGGGCGGCTCGGCCGGGCCGCTGCGCCGGGTTTGTTGTGAGCCACGGTTTTGGGCCGGTTGGTGGAACAACACCCCCCCCCCCCCCCCCCCCGTTCTCTCTCCCGCTCTGCTTTCGTGCTGCCGGGTTTCGCCGGCCCCGCTCCGTCCCCCCGCTCCCTCCCCCGCCGCCACGGCGGCGCCGGCGGCCGCCCGGCCCCGCAGCCGCTCCGCCGCGCCGCCAGGGGGCGGGCGGGGCGGCGCGGGGGCGGCGCTCTCGCGAGAGCGGCCGTTGGTCGCCGGGCAGCTGCGGCGGCGCTGGGCCGAGGGGGGAGCGCCGCGCCCGACGCTGGTAAGCGCGGCCTCGCCGGGGGCCGCGGCCGCCGTGGCGGGGGGGCGGCGGGTGACAGGGCCGGGGTCCCCCGCGGGCCGGGCGGGCGGCGGTTGCGCGCAGCGAAGGCGGGGGGGGCGGAACACGCGTTACCCTGCGGCGGGGGGGTGGTGTGCTGTTAATTTCTGTGAGGGTTTTCCCTCGGCGGTGCCGGCGTCGCCGCCCGCTTCGGGCTGCTTGAAGGGAAACGCGCGTCCGTGTTGCTCAGAAGGTGGTGGCTGCACCCCCGCCGGTCGTGGCGCGGCGAGGCCGCGTTTCCGCGCAGGCCGTGCGGGCGGGCGCGCAAAGGCGGCGGAGCGCCGCCGGGCCCGGCGTGCCGGTAGCGCCGGGCTGCAGCCGCCCCGCGCCGGGAGGGGAGGCGTCCTGCGGGCCCGGCGGCCCTCCTTGGATGCGGCCCGGCCCAGGAGCGACCAGCTGAAAGTCGCTCAGGCGGCCCGGCTTGGGTCGGGCAGGTCAGTTAGGAAATTACAATTCTGTGGTGCAGGGCTAGCATTGATCGAATGGGGAGGCCGTAGGGTCTTTTTTTACTGATCTCGCTTTCTTTTTACACCCCTGGGAAGTTAAGCTGCTAGCCCTCCTAAAGTCACCTCACTCCTTAGTTGAAAAATCAAAATCTTTTGTCAGCAGCTGCGCTTTTCAAAGGTTGCATAAGCAGCAACAATCTGGGTTAGAAACAATGCGGGGTTGCGGTGCACCGTGTTTGCTGAAAGTTTGGGAAACATCTGTTGTTAGGTAAGGGGTAAGCGTTTTCAGCCAGAGCTTTCAGGGATTTTGTTAGTCGTTCTTTCAGCATTAAACTCGGTATTTCTGGTTGGGACTAAAGGGAAAAGCTGACAGAGGAACAAAATTGTCTTCCGCTAGGGTTTTAGGTAAGTTATGCAGTCACGGGAGGGGAAAAAAAGCTGACAGTCATTTAAAAAGTACCATTCATAACTCTGCAAGTGCATAACGTTGAATCGATGGATATACAAGGAGCGTGGCAATGCTCTCTTTGGGGCCATATGCTTCAAACAGAGCAAGGGATTTGTCAGTTGTTTTCCAAAGGGTTCTAAATGCAAAAGTCTGAAAGATGGTTGTGTTGTAATGTAAAATCTGTGTTAAGGTAACAGCGTGTCTTTTCTACTCTGTGATACCTACTTTGGTCTTGTATGTAATTATGGCATAGTGATTTCAGGCCTTCACATTCAGATATTTTGGGATTTTACTTATGGGGCTGCTGTGCTGTACTTAAAAAAGACATTAACGATCGATGGAATAAAACGATGATCAGACTTCTTGTCTCAGCTGCACTGGTGATTTGCAACAGAACCAGCTCTTGTGAAGATGTCTCGGTACATGTGCTTGGTGCGCTGGCCAGGCTCTGCCAGGGCTAAAATAGACTGAAAAGGCAGCTGTGTGTGTTCAGGTTTGTGGCACAGATCCAATACAGTGCAGGTAGGTAAAACCTACTTGAATTTTAGAAAATGTATTACCTGAAACTTTTTAAATTGTTATTCCTTCAGGTGTTAATTTCACTTTCTCTCTTATTCAGAAAACTGTTGGAGGTCATTTTTTCTGCATGTGGCTTGTGACTTACAAATTATGGTGATACACGCTTGTTTTGGAGTAAAATAACCCCTGCCAGCAGAGGCTCCACGCAGATATTGGCTCGCGATGTTGATGCTGTACTGTATAAAATGCTTGTTATATTTGGATGTAAATGGAAATTTCTGAGATTCGTCTCGTGTACTTACAGTACTTCACTCCCTGACCACGACTCCCACGTACCTAATTTGGGACAGTTAAGAGGAACTACTGGTTTTTGGTGGGGTAAAATGGAGATGAAGGATTTCAGTTCAGACAAGCCAGCTGGTTTAAAACCACATGAGGTCAGGTCGGAGAGACCTTTAGAACAGCCTTGTCCGGCCAACTGAAAGGAATCGTTCCACATTTATAAATAGCGTCTGTTCGACGTGAGGTTTTGTTCCCTTCAGAAGCCTTTCCCCAGCACAGGCTGGCAGGGCCATCTTTTTGATGTTATTCAACACTCGTTTGAAATGGAAAACAATGATCTTCGGCAGCGGGGATGGTTGTGCTGAAAGTGAAAAGCTGGTAAAACCAGTTTTCTGCCGGCCTGTTAGCAGAGTGCGTAGGCGGGGAAGGGTTGTGCCCTCCTCTGCTCCCCAGCCACGCGATAATTAATTAATATCTTAAAAAATAGGTTTTGTCCAGCAGCTTCTGATCTACAAGTAAAAGCAAAAGAAGACAAATATGGGAAGGAACACCTCAGGATGGAGGCAGGCAGCCTGAAGACTGGAGGTTGTATACAGAGCATTAGAAGTTTTGTCTGCAGGGTCTTTGCAATGACAGCCCTTAGGTGAGGCTTTTGGGTGCTAACAGAAAGAGCCCAAAATCTGTCTGTAATGGCTGGTAGTTATTTTGCGATTAGGAACAACAGTATTATCTTCCAGCCTCATTTGGGCAGTTCTTTTGGTTTCATAGCTGTAACATTTTTACTGCTTACATGCAGGCCTGCACATGTGCTTTCCTCATCTGCGTGAGAAATGGTGGAAGCAGGAGCAGAGGTGATAAAAACTGTGTATGTACGTGTATTTCAGTCCCTCCAGGAGTTAACCGGTTTGTTACCAGAAGGGTTTCTGGAACTTCCCAGCCGCGGTGCTGGGCCGGGGAGCCTCTCGGTGTGGGGGTTTGTGCGTGGCCCGGGGGGGAAGGTGTCGTTTGGCAGCCCCGTTAGCCCTTGGTGCTGCACGCCTTAGCGCTCGGGTGCGCCTTGCTGCATTTATGACCAGAAACAGGCGCGTTGCACACTTCTGGACTTGCAAGGAATAGTGGTTTTGTTGCAAAACTTTGTGGGTTTGCGGTTTAAACTGCCAGTGGGATGCTAGGAGGCGGTTGGTATTTCAGATGAGAGGCCGGGGGAGGGGAGCGCGGCTGGGGCTGCTCCGCCGCCCCCCACTGCCGGGCAGGGGCGAAATGGCCGCGCCTCGGCCCGATCCCCGCCCTGCAGAAAGGTCCCTGCTCCGGACCAGCGCGCTGCACCGCGGGGCCCCGCCGGCCGCCCCCGGCCCGGCCCTCCCGCGCCCCCGGGGCGGTGCCGGCGGCTCCCCCGGGCGCTGCCGACGTGCGGCCGCGGGGCGGGGCGCGGGCTGGCCGCCCCGATAAGGCGCGGGGCTGCCTCCCCCTCCCTCCCGCCCCGGCTGCCCGCACCGCTCCGCACCGCCCGCCGGCTTCCCCCCCGCCTGCGGCTGGGGCGGGGCGCGTCCGCCTCGGCGAGCAAGGATTTGGAGCGGAATTTGCAGCGGGGCTGAAACAATTGCGTGTGACTCTTTCAAGGCACTTTGGAGTCCGGGCTGCTGCAGAATAGAGGGTTGAAAATGGAAACAGCTTTATAAGCAGGACACTGCTGAATTGCTTCCCTCGCCCGGAAAGTAAGTGCAAGTTCGGCTGATGGGGGGGGGTGCATCCCGTGACGCAAATAGAGCCATGGTGGGATACCTCCGTGCGGTTGGAAACAGTTCGATGACGTGGAAATTGCCAAAAATGGTGACTCTGTGTTGCAACCATGTATCCCGTGCAGAAGTAATTATGTTTTGTTACTGCTGAGCCTAAGCCTATGATCTCGGGTATTTCAGAGCAGGGGACCCGAAAATGTCTTGAACTCCTAGTGCTATTTGGTGATAATTGGGAAGCAAGGAAATAGGTGGTTACCCCTGCTTGTTTTTGTTAGAGGCTTGTGGAAATTGAAAAGAAGGATGGATTGACTCTCATCCTCAACTGTAACGTTAGTTTTATTGGCTGATTTTTGACAAAGCATGAGAACAGCCATTTTACAAGGGCTGGCTGGCTGGAGGAAAGCAGCATTCATTCTCTCTGTATACATTTTGGAGAGAGAGACTCTTGCAAGCAAATGAAAAACCGGAAAAGCAACAAACGCAAGTATTTTCAGGCATCATTAGAGGAGCATGTGTTTCTTAAGTTTGACTGTGCCAGTCTGAAGTTGCTAATGCAAAGTGTGAAAAGTAGCATTTCTTCAGGCATTGAGCCCAATTCTCTAGTGGCATAAATTCAGAAAACACGTAAATGGCAATACAGCATACTTTGGACTTGGCATGTGTAGATACACAGCTTAACATAATTTTCACAAAACTCTTTTAAGTACATTATCTCCTGTGCAAGCAAACATGGCAATTACACGTAGCCTTTCAGACTTTGACTCGGTTGTTACGTAAGGGTATGATGAATGAAATAATAAGGAACAATATGATTTTTTTTTGTTTACTTTTGAGTATAGGATAGCTTTTAATATATCTAATGTCCTTATTTTCTTGGCTGGGTATATCTCTGCCTTTGCATTAAAACTTTTAGATAAGTGGGAGCCCTAGCTCTCAGATGTTATGTTTTCCTGTAGGTTGTACGTGAGAGAGCTGACAAGCAGGATAAAATCTAAGGGGTGTTGTGAAGAGAAAGCTTACTTTTTATTGAACATCACTAGCAAGGTGAAAATCGTGAAACCTTACAGAATTGAACCTGTGAATGAATTAGAGTATGCAAATACAAGGACAAAACTGGCGTTGTAGCACAGAATGGAGAATGATGTATTTTGGACTTCTGCACCCTGTCTAATTTGGTGTAGAATTAACACAAGCTTAAAAAATAAATTCAAGTCCACTTCTCTTGTAGTTGTGCTCTGTGCTTCCTAGAAGATGAGATGTTATGGCGAGGATGGGATTGAGTTGCGTGCAGGGGCTTGGTGGGGCTTCTGTGCCTGCTCCATGTCTCGTGGCTGGGGGCACCTGGGAGACGGGAAGCCCGTGGTGTGGAGGGAACCGAGGGAGATGCAGCCTCTGCCTCACAGCAAAACTTGCTTTTTCTGTCAGCTTCCACTTGCGAACCTCTCCTAGCCCTCTGCTCTCTGAAGTACACAACTTATATCTGGTGGGTCTTGGCTGTAGAAGGATTTTTGGGTTATGGTTTATATGGTCATGGGGCTTGGAAATTGCAGACTAAATAGCTGCTCAGTAACACAAGCTCTGTGGTCGTCTTGTCATATTCAAAATACTCTTTTTAGTTCTCTCCAGAGGAGTGGTAAAATCTATGAAATATTTAGATTGGCACATATGTACGCTTTAATTAATTCTGCTGGGAATTTCCATAGCTGTCATTGCTGAAGACTTGTTTTAAATGGAACATTTACTACATATCTTTAGTTAGTGTTTCAGGAATCCCACGAAACTGACAGGAGAAATGAAACTCTTTGGTCACAAAATACCCACTGCTTAGAAAAAATGCTTATATTGATGCTCCCCATTTTTACTAAAAATCCATATTTAGCTTTTTTCCCATACTTGCAGAATCCTTATCAGTGTACCTTTAGTATCTGAGCCCCTTTTACTTGAGGATATGCTGAAGCTAAGTTACTGTGGCTGTGACCATGACAAAAATAATGGGCAGTTGCTGTTTCGGCCTTTGCAGCTTAGTAAAGAGTGATCTGTGTATCAACACTTGGTTTTTCAGTTGATCAAACTGTATTAGAATTTTCTCATTTATGGGAGCCAGTTCATTTGCCTGCAGCTGAAAAAGGGGTGACTGAAACAGTTCCTGCCCCTTGCCGGGCCATTCTCCCCCAGCTCTGGTAGAGCTGCTGAACCTTGCCTGAATCAGTCCTCAGCTGCTGGAATTTGCTGGCTAGACATAAAAGCCAGAGGAAGGTGAATGGCAGGGGAGGATTGACTAAGCTCCTGCGGTTGAAGCTGTTGTCAAATATCTGTTGTTTTTCCTGCGATTGTGCAAATTCCGTGGGCCGAGGTGTTTTGAGAGACCATTGTCGCTCCTGGAGAAAGCTTTATCTATGTTTAGAAAACTTGCACTGGTGTAGGGTCTTAGTGTGGTGGGTTTTTTGTCACCTTCATAGTGAAGTAGAGCAGATGGTTCTTCATATGATGCCCTTCCTCTTCTGTTACAGAGGAATAGAAACTATTAAGAAATTGTTTTTCATTGTGTTTTAGGAACACTTCAAGAATGAGTCCACCACAAGATAGAAACAGAAATTCCTGTGGCAGTGAGCCTCTGGCAAAGTGCCTTCAAGCAAAGAAGGACTTGGAAACAGCTATATCCGGAATCGTCAAAGCTGAACAACAGATTAAAGAGAACTGGCGGGAGGTAATTTTAAATTCTTTTTAAAAAATGTTTTAATAACTAACATGACTTTAATGAGAGTTTTTATTATTCCAGGGTACTTTCTATTATGATGATGGTCTGAAATTTTCCTAGAGACTTGCAAGCATCTTGCTGTGTAATTTGGTCATGCTTTTGATAAAGGTATTCCTGTATTACTAGCTTAGGCATGCAGAATTTACTAAAGCTGTTGGTTGAAACATCAGAATAGAGAGATATTGCAAATAACATTGTTCTTTGATACTTCTTTAAAGGTAGCCTTGGAACTTTTAATGACTTGAGTCATGTGGTGCTGTGGGTGACTGTGGTTAGTTTTTGAGAAATAAATTGCTCCAAAAATACCACTTATCTGTGACAAATACTATTTTGTAATCAGCGCACATATGCTTGTTCATACTCTTTGACAGATGTTCTAGAAATGGTCCATGTTACCTTACAGGTAAAAGCCAAGATTCACAGCCACATAAGCCGCCACCTGGAATGCCTGCGCAGCCGTGAAGTTTGGCTGTTTGAGCAGGTAGATCTCATTCAGCAGCTGAAAGAGGAGGCGTTGCAGCAGCAGGCGCAGCAGCTCTATTGGGTAAGATTTGGTTGTAAATTGTTGCACTGGCATTTTTAAGTAAACTTTGTCCTTGCAAGTATTTTCTCAATTTTAATCTTAGAAGCCAAAACAATAACGTGTTTTGTCTTCCGTACAGTATTTGGGACAATTCAATTGCCTTATTCATCAGCTGGAACGCTCCTGTAGTAACGAACTAGCAAACCAGATTTCAGTCTGCCTGGAGAGGTAAATATATTTTATGATGCAAGTTAACACAATTGGTATTTATTTTGACTTAGGAATTTAATCTGATTTTTGATTCTAATAGAACTAATAATAGATCTAACTCACCGTTTCCACATTTTTAATGGTTCTTAGAAACAAGATCTTTAAAGCAGTCTGAGATATGATTCTTCTCATCTTTTTTTATCTTAGATTGAAAAAACAGGACTATAACGAGCAGTGGAGGTACTCATTTGGGCAGATTATTTCAAATATTAGTTGTTGATGGCAATTGAAGTAAGAAGGAGAAACTTGTGTTTTGCTGGGTAGTTATTCTGTTCTTTGTTTGTGGATAGGCATCTCTTTATTCTTATGCAAGTATTAAAAGTCTTTCTGTTACCTAATTAGTGCCAAGTCAGTTTGGAAGCCTTTTTATGAAATAATGGATTGATTCCCAAAACATGACAGATGAAGATGATAGTTACAGAAAGAAAAAAAAAATACAATTACCTTACTCTTTCAGACTGGAAAGTCTTACTCTTAAGCCAGAGGAGTCTTCCATCCTGAATTTTGAGGCTGACACATCTTACCTTCGCCAGGCTATTACCTCATTTGGTTCAATTAAAACAATGGTAAGCACCAAGACTTTTGTGGGTTGGAATATTTGAAAAAAAATCTTTTTTTGAGGCAATAGGGTGATATATTCCAAGTGATATTTCTACTTTTAGTTATAGCTTGAATGGATCTTCTGTACGAGTCATAGTTTTAGCTGTATAATGTATACATAGTGCTTTATGAACTATTGCATGTAGTTCTGATTTTGACTGAGCTTAGATCTAGTTACGTACATGTTATTTTAATATATTTTGGCTGAGACTGAGGGAATGATGATTATATTCTTACTCTATTCCAGCAACTGAAAATTAATATTATTGTTTTCTTTAGATATTAATAGTTATATATTGTAGATGGCTTTCTGTGATATAAATATTTTGGAATTCTTATGTAAGCAGTGTATCTCCTGTATTATTGGAGATAATTCTCTTAAAGGAAGTGGACTGAAGGTAGTATTTTTATAGTAAATCCTTCTCCATTCTGTTTTTAAATGTTGAGAAAATTGTTAGCCACAAAGAACTGACCAGTTGTAACTGCGCTTTACTTCTGCTTTATTGTAGAATTCATCCTAGAAGTGGGACAAAATTGAGATTCAAATTAACTCTTACTTTTCTTTCCTTACAGCAAACCTCAGAGAGAGAGAATACTTCTCCCTGGTTCCCAGGGCAGAATTGTGCCCTAATGAACTGTGAGCAGGTAAGATTAAGACTTGTATCTGTGAATTTTTAATTGTGTTAAAGGGAAGAGGAGAACTCAAGCACAGTATGTTAGCTTGCTTGAGCAATGACTTCTGTTTGTTTGTTAAGATGTTTGAGTAGCCAGTAACAGTCGCTGTGGTGAGCATTAGCGATCTGATGTTTTAGCTGCTCCAGGAGCAGACGTGCAAGAACATAATACGAAAGTGAATTTGGAGTGTGACTGTCAGTCAGAATTTTGTAATTGAATATTCCTTGATGTTGCCAAGTCAGGACTTGGAACTGTCCGATTCCTTTTAATGCAGAAATTCATGGGAAATCTTATGTTGGGCTCTGCACAGGAAGGGCGTCAGTGAAGGAGGGTAGCAAATTAGTAACGGGAATTGTGGTCAGAAGGAGGGTTATGGATGGGTTTACACTTATCAGAACTGTGCGTTGTAGAAATTGTCACTTACATTTCTTGTCATTTGCTCTCTGAAGAATGTGGGATCACAAAACAATCTATCAGTGCAGTGGCTTAAAGTCATACAGGCGATTGAAGATTTACTTTTTTCTTAATCGGAAGGGACTGTTTTTTCTCTTGGTTCAGAAATACTGATGCGTGTTGAATGCCTGTTTTGATGTTCACCATAGATTACCTCAGCAATTAGACTTTCTCGTAACGAAGAACATTCTTTCTCAGCAGAAAACATTGTATGGGACAGTGAGTGCCTCGCTTGCTGACTGGTTACTTGGAAGCAGACCTGCGGGTGTTTGCCAGGCTCCATATGTTCCCAGCACCAATCTTGAAGAATGGGTTACGCAAAAATGTGTGTCAGAGCCCAGCCAGGTAAACCTTTTATGCACTAACCTACTTTTTAATAAAGAGGGAAACACAGTATCTGATTGCAGGTGGAATGTGGTAGGAATTAAACCTTCTGTTCTCTTCACTCTGCCTCATGTTCAGCTAATACTTTTGTACTTACTATCAGAATGCTCCAAGCTGTAACTGTGCAAGCAGTTACTGAACATTGTCTTTTAGTGTTAATAGATGCATTTCAATGTGTCTTTACTAGGATTTGAATTCTTCCAAAGTCTGCTATTTTGAGCAAGCCTGGGGAAATCTGAAAGATTTGGAAAACTGGCTCCTGCAGAATCAACAGCGTGATGTTCCTGGGAAGACAGACTCCCCTGGCCGCAAGGACTCCACCTCTACTTTCAACTCATCCTTTTCCACTATTGAAAAGGTGGAGGAATTGGAATCCCTTGGACAAGAAGAGATGGACCTTTCTGACTGGCTGCTTACTCCTGACACAGAGAATGGAAGTAGTGCTTCAGATGAGAAATGGAAGTATGAATTTAAACCTTTCAGGGAAGAATTTAATTTCAATGATTGGCTCCTCAAAGCTGAAACATGTACCAGTTGTTGTGGCAGCCAGCTCAAAAATGTGGAAATTGAGAACCTGGGAAATCTGAAGTGCCTGAATGAGCATCTTGATGGAAGGAAATCACCCACTACATCTGCTGTAAATGCTTGGCTTCTTCAGCATCCCCAGGCCCCATTTAAGGTGGAAGATGTGTGCAAAGCTAATGAGCTGTGTGCCAGCTTTTCGGAGTGTGTGTGTGATGAAAACTGTGGAAAAGAGGCTCTGTGTAGATGGCTTCTGAAGAAAGAAGGGAAGGATAAAAATGGAGTTCTGGTCAGCCAGAAAGACGTACCAAACCCTGAGCACGAGAAGACAAAGTCTGCTGCCAGTACCTGGCTTAACCTCGCACAGCAGCTCACAGGGGAACCTGTTAGTGCAGAGAAAGCGGATTATTCAGCAGAGATCGCGGAACCCTTGAAAGTATTGCTCGAAAGGCCTCTGACAAGCTGGCTAGCCAAGTCTGAGCAGAAACTAGAAAGTGCAGAAGAAAAGGCAAGTAGGGAAAAAGCAGATAATAGTTTCAAGAGCCCTTTCCTAGACCTCTTGGCTCCATTCCACCTCCCCTTGAACGTAAACAGTTGGGTGTTGACTTCAAACAACCCAGAAAATGCTAACCCGCCTCCAGCAGAAGATAAGTGGCTTCTACGCAAGAAAGCACAAGTGAGCATGTTCATAAGTTTTTGTTACTGCTGTGTCTTAAGCCAGTATGCCGGGTTTATTGTTCTACTGAATTTAATGCCTGCCTTCTCTTCCAAATTCGTAGCTCTTCTGGATAATACTGACTGACAGTTTTTAGGTTTCTTAGCTCTTTTAATGTTTTCAGTGATTATTATGTAGTTACTTAATTAGATGAGGCCAGCATTTAACACAAGTTAATTTTGAAGTATAGCTAGTCTTACTAAATGAAGTAAGTATTCATCTCCAAGACTCAAGTCAGTTTTCTTGTCTTTGTGAACACTTTACAGAACTTGAAGATGCATCAGAATGTATTTATGTTTGGAGGTCAGTAATTAAGGTGACTTCTCTTTCAGGACTTTGGCCTTCCTGCAGTTTGTGACCTTTTTGCCTGTATGAAACTCAATGGAGATAAAGAAAAATGGCTGTATCGGACTCCTTTACAGGTAGGGTGCCCAGAATGTATTAGAACAGCTGAGCCTAAACATAACTTGGGGGTGCAGAATACGGATGATGGCAGCTAACTGATGTCTTCAGAGTTCTCTATACGTAATGTTTAACAGCATTGTGATTTTTCTCCCGATATACCTTTCTAACAGCTTGGACCATGCTATTTTTTCATTATTCCTCCTCTTTTGATCACAAGCCAGGGAGGGAATTACTTAGTTCTTGAGTAAATCACTCTTCAACTGATCGACACTTGGTAAAATCTTGGTAACTTCTGTTGTAACTAGAATGTGCAATTAATGTCTAAATTTCCAGGCAGCTTCTTTCTTATCTCGGTAGTGTATTTACAGCTGACGTCACCTGTCTCCTCTCTACCAAGATAACTCTTATAATTGTTTTTGAAATTAATGACAAAAGTCCTTCTTAGCAGGCATATTTCAAACCCTGAAGGGCAAGATACTCAGTTCTAGGAATTATTTTAGTATGATTTTCCCCCCCCCCCCAGGGTGTCTTATGCATGTTTTTTTCTAAAAGTGTTGCTTTCTGTTTATCAAAGAGAATAACACAATTTTAAATTTGTTTAGATGTGAAGAACTGGAAGCGTTGAAATCGTCCCCTTCCCGCTGATCAATCGCACATCATGCTGAGTGACTGCAGCCAGCTGAATTCTTGTGTTTGTGTTTGCCGTCTGCTTTTTCTTCTAAAATTATAACAAAAAGAAAGATTTCTCATATAACAGATTTACGGTGCAGAAGATGCCTTTTTGTTATGATTAATTCTGAAATGTAAACCCACTGAGCATAAGCAATCTGATACTATAGAGGTGTTAGTAAATTCGTGTCTGTTATGGGACTACGTGAATCTTCTTTCATGGGTTCTCACTTGAAGTATGTTGAAGCCAGTGCAAATATAAAGCAAAATCTCTCTGGTGCTGTGAAACGTCCACCTTTGGCAGTGACTTTAGAAGTGTTGCCGTTCCTTTCAGCTGCTACAACTTTGTCATGGGTTGGGTTCCAGCTTACTGGGATTGCAAGATAGGCTGTATTTGGAAGCAATTTCTTTTATTGAGCAGTTGCTAGCTTTTAAAGGTTTCATTTGCATCTTGGATTGGTGCGTCTCCCGGCTGAGTACGTGTAGTCCAGATTTTGAAAAAGACATGAATTTGTGGGACCTAACACGTGACAGGAGAATTGGTAACTTAGTTTTGAATAAGAACTTTTCTTGCCAATTTTTGAGCCATTCAGAGAACAGGGTAGGGTGTTAATTTTCATGCATCAGTAGATCAGATCCTACTGTGTCCCCAGCATTTGGTAACTATTTGAGTTTCACTGAAAAAGCTGTAAGGTGAAATGTGTACGTTTCTGATAGTTTTAGATAATTCATAATGAACTTTTATTGACTAAACCACTGGAAAGCAGGCATCTTAGCCACATAATATTTAAAGGTAGTGTTTGGGGAATTTGATGCCTTCTCATCAGATTGATGTCATGCTGTTGGAAACACTAACTTGGCAAACTGCGTGGCTCTCACTGATCCATTTTAAAGATATTTAAGCTGTGGGTTTCCATGTTGTTATGCATATGAAAGTGGGGTCGCATAACTCTGATCCCTGTAGCTTGTGGACATAGCACGAGCAATACCTCTGTAGGTATTTAGCATTTTGAGCCCATAGGAGATGAGTGCGGAGATGTTAGATGGAAATGTGGATCATGCCTGTCAGCTTGCATGAAAAACTGTGAAGTTACATAGTTTGTGGCGCAGCTTCTACTCACTTAACAAATTGTTCTTAATGACTATAAAAATAGGCTCCCCTTCTCCCCATCCCTGCAGCCTGCCTGGGAATAAAAGTGATTTCAGTCCACCACGACACTGTAGAAAAGAAATTATTAGCAAGATCCAACCTTGGTATCACTTTGCAGTGTGAACACATTCCTGTCTGATAGAACCTGTGCATTTGGTTAAAAATAGGTTTTTAGTCTGAGGGGAGGGACACTGCGCATCTGAAACCAGGCCCCAAAAGGGCTGAACGCCAGTGGACCACTTGAGGCTTTCGTCCTTTCATAGTAGGGGCTTTCTGCTGGAAGCAGAAAGGTGTTTTTGAAGTTCACTTTCCCCTTTGAAGGCGTCCTTGTTGCTGCATGGGAAGACCGCACTGTGACTAACTCCAATAATAGCCTAATTTGATTAGCAGTTGAACTTAATGCAGGTGATTGACGTGCAGCCCACCTCTTATAATTCCTTGTAGTTGTCATTGTGTGCTACTTTGTCAGTTCGTTATGAGCCTTTAAAACTTGGGGGTATGTATTCCTTTACTTACTCAACTGACTTGTTATCACTAATTGATATTTATGTAAAACATCAATTAGTCTTTTCCATTAAAAAATAATTGCAACCCAAGGTGTGGTACGTCTCCTTTGCAAGACAGTTAACAAAAAATGCTGCGGCATGTTGCCTAGTTAACTTCTGTTTGGATGCTGCTGCAGCTGTGCTTCCATCCCCGTGCTGGATTCGCACGTCTTAGTTCTTCATTTCACCACGACCTGCAGTTGCGCGGAGCCCCGCAGTCGCACCAGGCACACGCCTAACGGGTACCTCCTGTCAGTTACTGCACCGAAACATTAGCCCCTGAACACGTGGCTGGTACGTCCAAATCACCCGGCCTTTACTCAGCTGCTGTAAGAAAGACAGATTTAGACAAAATGATGGGTTTTTTTCTTATCACTCTTGAATAGTTAAGGAGGATTTATGGATTTTAGTGGCCTTCAGTCCTCTTCTCCCATGGCCGCAGAACATCTCTGGTCTAGCTGCGCAACTGGAAGTTAGTTCCTCTCTGGCTCTTCTGCTCTCCTGTGTTTTGAACATCAGGCTCCCTGCATGTTTGGTTCCTCCTTGGAGGATTTTCCATTCCTTTAAACTGGCAGAAGTGACTCAATCCAGGCTGCACTGTAGCATTAAGAGAACATTCTCATGAGACAGCGTGCAGCTGGGCCTGGCAGCCTTTCAACCACAGTATCTGGAATTTTATGCGTGGGTGTACATACACACAGTTTTTATAAATGAACTAGGGCTTCTTTGTTAGAAGCAGCCATGTGCAGAACTCCTGAACACGTATCCTCAGTATAGAGAAAAAATCTTCTCGAGGAGAAAAATACTTCAGGTTTTCCAAAGACAAGGAAGGTAGAGTAGCCGGAGCAGAGAATGCTATTCCTGGCTTCTGTGGCTAACATTTGGAGACCTTTTTTTGAGCAATCTGAGATTACCGGATTGTACTGAGGAATGGGGTCCTCTCTGAAATGCTTAATTCTACTTCTCTCCCTCCCTGTGGAGCTGGGGCAGTTACCTCCCACTTCTTCCTCAGCTGAGTTTCTGTAACAAATGAATTCCCCTAACTCACTTCTGTGCAAAATAACCAAAATGCTTTGTGGTCACATAATGTTTGTATCAATGAAAGTATGGAGCTTTATGGCTAATTTCAGGTGGGAGACTCTTCACAAGCTGAGAGTGTGCCCTGCCCCTGCGAGCTGCGGCGGGCACCAAGGGAAGGTGTCCCAGACTTCAGCCCATGGAAAGGCCAGCACTTGACAGGCAGTTACTGGTGGCAGCAGTGCAGGCTGCGGTACAGGCTAGGAGAGTCAAGAAAGCAAAATTTCCTCTACTAGACACACATGGAGCGTGGGGAAACCCTTCACAAAGGCATGAGTCAGCGCTGCTGCAGAGCCTTGTAAAGAAAGGAGCAGGAGGGCGCGAGTGGCAGCGGAGGCGTCCTTCCCTCCCAAGTACCCACCCAAGCCTCCGACCCAAACCTGCTGTGGTGCAAGTCTGGCAGCGACGCTCACCCGACAGGGAGAGAGGGCGGCTGATGGGGAGGAAGAGAAGCCCGAGGGGAACACCAGACCAGTGTTAATGATGCTGTGAAAGTACCAAAAAAGGCTGTGGTACCCTTTGGTGTCCCTGCAGTGCCTGGCATTCAACAGCACAGGCCCATACTCACAGAGTGCACAAAGCTTCACCTAAAACATACCCATTTCCTAACTAGCTACGATTTATTATGCACAGGGTAACCTGCTGTTAAGGCATAAAAGAAAAGTATTTTCCCCCCTTCTTTTTCCATCCCAGATCAGGTCGAAGGAAACAAGCTATGAACACTGGATCATTTTTCTGCCCTAGCATACATTTCCCTCCTGTTTTCAGAAGCCACTTCTGCTGCATTGAGGAAGCTGGAGATTCCTACCACATGACTAGTGATTTTTTCAACAAATTCCCCCAACTGTACGAGAAGTCACCTGCTGACAGGGAATGGTGAAATTGCTTTTCTCCATTCCAAAGACCACACAGAAGCAGCTTTACAAGATTCAAAAAGCTTTCATTATATCTGTTATCTCGGACTCCCTCACCTGCTGCCACAGCATGGAAAGCTGTCTCAGAGCTATCAGCAAAACTAGATGCCATGACTGGCACTGCAAGAGAATAAAACACCGCTCTTCAAGATGGCCAAGGTCTCCCGTGCACCCATACGTATTATTTATGTAATACTGCATGGGAGGACTGTAAGTGGCTTGCTAAATACTGTCTGCAACTTGATTTTACTTCCTTTTATTCCTACTAAACTCAGATATACTTTTGGTCACAGCTTTAAGTAGGAAGTTTATACTGACTGTTCACCATTAAACTGGGAACACAGTAAGTCTTGACATAGAACATCACAAAGATGTTCTCTGTATTCCTTACTTAAAATTTACCTCCCTCACTGCTGCCTCTGTGTTGGTTGTATTTCATAGCTCAAGCTATGGATCACTCCATATACAAACAGGTTATGAACCAAAGCTTTTAATAGCCCTAGAAACACAGTTATTTCAGAAAAATGCACTCAGCTCTGCCCCTGAGGCAAGCAAGTCCAGGAAATTTGAGGTTATTGCAGCCCAGATAACATGCTAAGTTGTCTCAAGAGTCAGCCTAGCCTTAAGGTTGTGGCAACTTGGAACTTAGAAAAGCTTGTTCCTACATTATCTCCAGTGCACCTAAAGGAGGAAAGACATTTGTTAAGCTTCACAGCTTTCCTGCTTCAACTAGGGGCAGAAAGCTCCTGGGTCATATTTCAGTTCCAAAAAAGCCTCTGACAAAATTAAAAGACACATTGCAAAGTTCCTGACGCTTAAAAAGCGACCACCATCAGCCCCCAAATTGGCTAGCAATCCTTCATCCAGCATTGTCGAGTGTGTAGGAGTGCAAGTCCTATTAACGGTGACCAAGAAACATGGGCAGGGAGGAACTCACCAATGCCAAGGGGAAGAGAAAAAGCAGCTCAGGAAGAACGTGCAAGCATTTTCCTGATGTCCCACCTGACAGCACTGTGCAGCTGGTGCCTATTCACCTTTCTGCAGCCTGTGAGTAGGACAGTTTTGTTGGTGGCATGGCCCTCAAAAAAATGCACGCTAGAAGGTCCAGCTCTGACACTGCAACAGTGATGCCCAGCCCACTAAAAGACAGTGGAACATAAGGCTTAACAAGAAACAGCAATTACAAAGCAGGTGAGGAAAGACCCTGTTGTCTTTCCTTTATGCTACATCTAGTTAAGTGCTGGCACAAAGCATCTAGTTTGACCTGGTATCCCCGTAAAGCTAATTGAGTTCACCTGTGAAGGCTCCTTAGCTAGAGCACTTGCTCTATAAAAAGCCAGTCTCAGAGGCCACCTCCTTCTAAAGAGGCTTCTCAACAAAGCTGAATTTCTTCCCAGAGGAAGGTAAGAGCTACCACCTTCCCTCTACTGCTGTTTTGTTTTGTTTCTATTTTCTTGAATGCAACATAGTTATCAAGAGCTGTTTCAGTAGGGAGAATTCAAGCAAAGTAACCTCTTGTTTTGCATTAAGTTGTCTACTGAGAAGTTTCTCATTTTTCCCTTGCCCTGCCTTCACGCTGTCTCAGACGTGTTTGTTTACAGACTCTATTTAAAACTTGAAGGAATGAGCTGTTATACAATAACTCTAATTACTGAACTAATTCACAACTTACTGTTTAATTTATTTGCAAACAATGCTTGGTACATGGTTTAATTTTAACACTGGAGAAGGTGTAGGTTCATCACATCTCTTCATTCTGCCAATAACCTACAAACATCACTTGGGGGAAAAAAGCTTGTCACTAATTAAAAATCCTGTAATAGGCAACGAGAGGGGTACTTATACTGTTTGGTTCTAACTGTTGGCTAAACAAGTTCTGAGGTCCTGAAGCACCCAAGTATCTTGATAACCCACTGGCAGCTGTTCTGCAACAGCAACTGTACCTCATCCAGAAACAATCAGTTCCTTATTTATTAGAGCAAATAAGGGAGCGGAGTCAAGCCCTGGTATGCCTCACCATCACCTCGCATCAGGAGACAATCAGCCTGTTAGTTCACTTCCCCTCACCCACTAACTCCCCCAGGATTTTATCACACTGGTCCTTCAAAACGAAACTGTAAATAGGAGTCACTGGATGCTGTGCATTTTTGTCTTATCAGTAATAAGAACAGCAAAGCATAGAAACGGTATTGCTTAAGTACCACCCTTTTTATTAATGATGATGTCCCTTTTTACAGCTTACCCTGCGCTGCCCGAGTAACAAGCCTTGCCCCGTGCCAGTTGCTACTTAAGGCTCCCGCTGGCTCCAGGCACTGCCTGGCCGGGCGATGCACGTTGAAAGACTGCAGTGAATAGCTCTATGGACACAGACTTTATTATGCAGTGCTATCGTTGTAGTACACGCAACCAACCAAACCTGGTAGCGCAGCAGGTACAGCTATGGGACTTGAGCATGCCTCGTAGCTCTGGCCCAGGGCTAGCTGGTGAGCGTGTCAGGGAGACTCTGTCTCGGTGGCCACTCTGTTCCCTTGCAGGTCCAACAAGTATTGCTGCCTCTCCAGCCACTGGCTGGCAGGAAAGAAAGAGCCAGTCCAGCTACATGGTGTCAAGAGGTTCCTCCCAGCATAGCTTCCTTCGGTTTCACACTAATTGTAAATAAAATAGGAAGGGGCACCAGACAGATCTCGCAACTGATTTGATTGGTGACTATGCAAGCGTGTCCTCCGTCCAGCGCCGGCTGCCCTGCTCAGAGGGACTGCCGGGCTATGGAGCCCTTCATGTGCTCCCAGTTGTTATAGAGAGCGTAGAGGCCAGTAAGCGTCAGACCTGCAATACCACCTCGTGCTATCCCACGCACTCCACCTGAAAAAGAGAAACAGATTAAAACCCATTAAAGTTACATCTGAGGTAATGGTCAGCTACAGCAACTTCCAAGAAGCTGCTCAAATCCATCAGGCATCTTAATGAAACAGAGTTTTTATTTTTTTTAATAACTTTCCAGAAAGGGTACCTGTGCTAATTCTACCCTCCCCTCAAACCTGCTGCCAGGCTCAAGAAAGGTCATTTCTGATCCTGACCCCAATTCTGCTGGTATGACTTCCTCTCAAACTGTTACTAGTTTGAGTCACTACTGCCTGAGTGACTGCTACAGAATACTCGAAGCAAAGCTGGCTTTTCCCAAGTCCTGCTTTATCTATTCCATCTGTCCTTAATGCAGGTGTTTACAGACAGATATGAACTCTTCCTGCTTTAAGAACTCCTCCATTTAGGATTTCAGATGAGGAATAAAAATCATATTCATCAGTTACAGTAACAAGGTTTGGGGGGAAGAAGAAAGGGCAGGAGGGAAATAAGTGAACACAACAGCAGCTGATGTGGACATGACCTTGGGTGCCAGAGATTCATGAGGGCCATCACGCAGAACTTAGCACAGCTTTTGTGTCTTTGGAATTTTAAAGCCTTTTGAAAAAAATCAAAAAGTAGATGAAAGGTATCAACTGGCAAGAATTTCCTAGGACATACATTGAACAACTTTCTTTATTCTTACTATTATTAATCTGCAAAATTATCATCTTGCAATGGCAAAAATTGAGTCACACAGACTATTAAAAAAAAAAGTCTTTATTTTTACTGCTCACTCAAGACTTGAAGCTTGTGCAAGTTGTGAAGGTGAAAATACAGGGCAAGTTTGGCTAACACCAGCAGCCAGCACACCTGGCTGGAGCTAGGAGTCAGATGGCACCACAACTCCATTCCACCCGCGCGAGGGTTGTGGTGTACAGGGGCAGAAGTAGACACTTCCGTTGCTTTTTCTAAACAGCAGAATGTTTCTATTCCTCAGTAACAAAGTGCCTTGGTAAAGCTCCCAGAATACACTATAAATGCACAAGAACACCTGAGAGTATGACCCTCAATACTATGAAAGCTTCACTGAGTTTGATTCTGCAATGTTTGTCAATCCCAGCTGAAGCAAGTTAGATAATGTGTACAGTATATAGAACAAGGCCAGTTTCCGCTTACAGCTAGATAAAAGCTGCCTGCTTTATTGGTAAAACGGACAGTGGAATTCAGGTTCCTCAAACTTGAAAAGAAATGCATCTCAGTAATTAGTGATTTTTTTTTTTTTTCATTATGGGTCATAAAGTTGTCTCACAGAATTGCATTTAGGCTTGTAGTGGGGCAAGAAGCTGTTGGCGTCGGCTAGACTGAGACTGCGTTACCTGTGCTGCAAGATCAAATGGATTTCATTGGAGTTGTTAAACCTACTCACATTGCCCAGGCACGTAACGAAACCAAGAAGCTGCAGAAGCGATAGCAGAAGTTGGACTTGGTACTAGAGGTCGTGTCTAGCTGTCATTTCTGGAGATTTCACTGCCAGACCAGCTATGATGATTCAAGGGGTTTTTGGGATGTTAGGCTGAGTTCACTGTTGAGAACTCTACAGCTCTAAGGAAAGCCATACTGATTATGCACCTATGTGCCTAAATCAGGATTTGGGAATGCAAATGGAGTTGCACAAAAGGCTTTTCACATGAAGGGGTTGCAGCTGGGTACACAGAACTAACCATGTGCAAGCAGCTTCTGGCAAAAAGCCACAGGTGAAATTTAAAGGACACTTTGTGCAAAACAAATATTTGAGATAATCTGTAAAAATACTAACTCCTTCTTACTTTTGGGAAAATGAATAAAACATTAGAGAGCTTGATTTTCTGCTGTTTATATTAGGAAGCAATTGCTCACAGAAGAAAGCCCCAAAGAGGGCTCCTAACCGTTCTGGTGTACAGGAAAATGCACAAAATGTGAAATATTCTCATAGAATGCAACACAGTACAGAGCTATGACTATTCCCATAGGCTCCTCCCTCAGCCCCCAGGTTCAATTCCCCTCCTTTCCCCTTAAAATCCTGTTCTTCCTATGGAAGAAAGGTAGGTTGAACGCTGATCAAGCCTGGTTCCAGATTCTGGGAAGTTAGGATTGTACAAGAAAGGTATCTTCTTTAATTTGGATAGCTGAGCTACTTTCTAGCATCCATGCAGACTTGGACACAGTGCTGCTAAGACATACTGCTCCTAAAACAAAAAAATGTTAGTATTTTCATGTGCTGAGGTCAGCCAGGTGAGGATGGCAGCTCTGAATCCACTTAGAAAGTGTCAACCACTGGGCCTAAAGCAGTCTGTAGGTCTTGCAGACAACTTGGGGGCTTTGCTGAAGATGTTTCAGTGGAAGCCTGTTTCACAAACAGGAACTAAACTTGTGCAGTTGCTAGAGGTGCATTACTGAGTTGGTTAGAAAAAATCCAAGAAGAAAACATGTAAGAAATGTTTCTTACCAGGTTCCCTATATCTCAGCTACAAAATTGTACCAGTAATTTGTTTTGTAGCAGTTGCACCTGGTTTCCGAACTATCCACAGTAATTACAAAAAAGGGAGAGGAAAAAAATCTTTCCTTTCCCTAACTGGTTAGATTTGCATTTGAGTAACTACCTCCAGGTCTGTGGCAGACATCAAACAGTAATGCACTTCAGAATGCAGCCCGGTTGCTGGGCAGGAAATGTTAAGCCCTCTGAGAAGATTACCTTGTTAAAAAAAAATAAAAAGTTCTCCACTCCCATCCCAGCTGTGTTTGTATGATAGAACACGTTCCCACCCCTCCTCTGCAATCACTCTCTGCAAGCCTCTGATACCAAGTCTGCCTTGACAAATGCTGCTAGAAACATGGTCATAAGCCTCTAATCTTGCATGTCTGAGTAAGATAACTTAAAGTTCCAGTTGACAGACATTTCTGAAAGCAGGTATTTTGAGATCAGGCAACTTGCACAATAGTTGAGAAGCTACTAGGGGTTTCCAGATACATGTGATGCTCTCTAAATGAGAATTTAGTTCTCTGTTTGGCTTTAGCTGCTGCACCCTTTCACCATAGAGTATTGTCCCTCTTCCATGTATTTAAAATAGGTTTCAGAGTACACTATGCAATGACACACAACATTCTCATAGCACAGCTTTGCATCTCTTCATAGCATGATCCACTCCTAACACTGAATTTGACTCATATAGTAGGTAAAATCATTCCCTATATTGTATAACATGAGGGCAAAATCTTCCATTTAGGACCTTACTGTATCTGTTTTCAGAATGTGTTACTCCACTACTCTGGGATAGTTCCTGGCATGTTTAAAGCAAGAACCATCCAACAGCAAACATTAGAAATACCTTAACTGAAAACCCAGACCCACATATTTATGCCAAACAAAAGTAGTATAATATTTCAGTTGTAATTAGTTTTCTGTCTTCCAATCTCTCTCTCTCAGATATTCAGAATGCAAGCAGTTTCTCTTCCTTTAGGGCTTCCAGGAATAAAAATATTTTTAAATAGTTTAAAGGGTTTGACTTTTCAAATGTACAAAGCAACCTCAGTTTTGCTTCAAATTCAAGCACAGTGGTAGCTAACCAGACCCTCTGAACCATCAGGCAGACATTTGTTTGAACATCTGTGGGTGGTTCTATGTCAATAGAAAATTGACAGTTTCCTCCTGCGGCTCCACAGGGGCCATTTTATGAAATCTTCTAAGTGTGGGCAAAGTCTATGGGTACAGAAATTACTGAGGAAACCGATAAGTTTATTTTTGGAAACAAGATACATTCCAGAAAAGCATGTTCCACTTTCATACTGCTACAGCTAAGACAGTATTACGCTTAAAATACAGAAACAACAAAGCTTGAAACAGGGAAAATGTCCTGTAGTTACTGTGGTGTGAAGGCTAAATTAGAAAAACAGTAAGAATTTAGAATTTAATTTACAAGTTTAGAAGTATTAAAGCTGTTGAAATTACTTTGCAAACATTATTAAAATTCCTTGTTTTCTCACTGAGTGAAAGCAGCAGCACCTGACTGACAGGAGACTACTTTGGTTACTGTAAATGGCAGCAAGAACCTTGAAAATCCCTGCAGCACTGAAAACTTAGTTCACTGCTTCTGCTTAGCAGAGCTGGGCAGAAGGCAGCCCTGCTTTCAGTGGCCATGTGTATTCTCAGACATTAGCCCTCAAGTAACAAAGAAAGCCTCATCTGCTTGTAGTTTGCCCTTATCTCTTTCTTATTTCAGACCCAAACCAAAATCCTTTCACTAAACACCATTTGATTAATAGTCCTAGAGACCTGTTATGTTAAAAGCAGGTTTTAACAGAGGTTCTTAATTTCTAAAATGCCTGACTGCTCTGAACTTCAAAGTTCAGAAGCAAATCCTTTACTTTTCTCAAAATAATGCAGAAAATTAAGACATCCCAGGGCCATACCTGCAGCAGTCTGCAAAAAGCTCCTCTTTCCCCCCTCCCCACCAAACAGAAACAAGAAGAAAAACTGTCTGGCCCAAAGAAAAACACAGATTGAGTCCACAGGGAAGAGGCTTTTATAGCTCAAGAAGTAGTTAGCTAACAAAACTGCCTTGAACTCCTACCCACTGAATGTCACTGGCTCTGGCCAGACTTTACTGCTAGCACTAAAACATTTAGCCCTTCTTAATTAATTCATAATGACTTTATGAATTAATATGTCAATGACATTGACTTTTCAGGGTTGTGTTCTGAGGTCTTAAAATGACGACGACTCCCTTCAGCTATTGCTAGCATGCAATTCCCTTCTCTTCAGATGTACAACATTTTATACCAAATTATGTAATATCTGTTGTGCAAAAGGCACGAGATGCTCTATCAAGTATCAGGTTCCTACTGCACAGAAGTACAGTAAACAGAATAATTTAGTTTGTCCAAGGCATTACTTTATTTTGTTCCTGTTTTCTCTAACCTCAAGAGTGGAAAAAAAAATTATCTAAGAAAAAGAACATCTACAACCTGTGCAACCCTCAGATAAGAGGTAAAGGTTATTTAATTTTTTTGCTTACTGAAGTCTCTGTCAGGAATTTCAATGAGAAATTAATGGCTGTCACCCTGGGTCAGAGCAAAGTCCCACCTAGCTCAGTATCTTTTTCCTGAGTGATCAATCCTGCGTGCTTGAGGAGGAGTGCAAGATCCTCAGCCAGCTGTACCTTTGTGATATGATGACTGGAGCCACGTGCATTTTCATGGTGGGAGGGAACAATAGTGACATAGTGCATGGTGACAATCATCTTTGTGATTTTTGCTACTTTTAGAGACTAATACAATTATGAGAAAACAAACTAAAGAGGCTTGATTTAGAACAGAGGTTGAAAAGGCATGCAAGAGGGCTACGTATTTGTTTTAAGATATGTTAGTATTTGTGCTTAGTAACATTTATCAGAAAAAACTTGGCATAACAGATCTTAATTTCTGCCTTTGCTTGAAATTGAAGAATAAAGACTAGTAGCTTATTAAATGGAAAAGCCATCCTCATGGACTTAGGCTATCAGATTCCCTTTTAGGAAAACTCTAACAGGATTGACTAAGTTGCAACAACATTTCTGCTACATACGCCACTGGCAAAGGAAGACAAAGGGTTTTCTTTCATGTGTCACTCAACTCCTACACAGAACATTCAATTTAAGTTGTGAGCTCAAAAAGCAGCTTCCATGAAGTTGCAAGTCTAGTGTAACAAGGTAACGCTGTACTTGCATTGCTACATTTGGGCTAAAATCTAGTAAGTAATCTTAGTATTAAATTTCACCTCAAACAAATGTGAAAACTAGAGATCACTTTGGTCAAAGGGATCAACTAGTGTGCTGTTTCAAAGTTCTTCCAATCAATTTTACTTTCACTCAATTCAACATCTGTTAATTTAAGCCATATGGTATGCCAAGAGAGAGATTCCAGCTAACACTTGGTTTATAATGTCAGGTTAACAGTATCTGACTCACTTCAAGGAGGACCATCAGAAGTCTTGGGGACTTAACTGCTTTAGTCACTTGCAAGGGGGAACTTTCAGTGACTAACACCACTTCCAGTGAAAAGAGGAGGGCTGAACTCCACAGCCCTCACTTGCAGACTTTTTAACCTTCTCATACACAAGCTGTGTGTTAAGTAGCCTTGCACAAAATCTAATGGCTTTAGAACGTGCGTATTTTGGAAAGCCTTTTTTGTTACTGCTGGCATTTTGGTAATGATTAACACCTCTACAAGGACAAATTGTGAAAACTGGGACCAGCTTGGGGCAACAAATCTTGCCTTCAAAAAGTCTTCCCACTTTTTTTTTTTCCTGTCTACTCCTCCCCCTCAGCAGAGGCTTAATCATTTGTTTCAGAAATTCAATCTAGGCTTTGTAGTGTACCCAAGAGTATTTTTCAGTGCAGCAGGGTTGCTGATGGGATTCCTCCATCAGTGCTATATTTAAACATGAACCAGAAAGTCATAATAAAAAAACCTGCCATACTTTATACAGTTTCTTCTTAAATACGTTCCTGATCTCTTTACAAAACAGGAATGATGGAAGTGGGAAATCTGAGTGTTTGAACAGTGCTGCCTCCAAATCTGTATCTACCCTTTGTGGATTACAGAACACTCTTGATGTGAAATGGCGTGTTTGCGGGAGTTTCCAGCTGACACTAAAATACGGGGATTTATAACAGAAATGTCCCTGATGGCTTTCAAATTTTTTTAAATGCCATCACAACATGGCATTCCATGTAACACAGGAAATGATTACAATCTTTATATGTGTCACAGATGTGAACTGATCATTTACATATGGTTTAAATATTCAAGATTTTTTTAGGTAAATATATATTGAGGCTGGGTAAAGGCATAACTTAGAGGGAATCTTTACCATACAGAATTAGGAAGGGCATTCTGGTATAAGGCGACAGGAGAGGAAGCATGGGAGAAGCAGCAAGACAGAGCATGAAAGAAAAAAGGAAAATAAGATTGTAATTAAATTCTTCAAACAGATCTGAATATCATCTTTTTCACTTCCAGAACTAATCCTTGACCTCTAAGGTGTACTGTGCCACTCAAATTTCCTCTATATGGTGAAAAATGTATTTCTTTTGAGTTTCTGTACACTACAGTCCATATGTACAACACATACTTGAAATACAATACTGTAATGAATACAGACATTCATCAGTGCTACTATTAGCTCAGTAGATCTTATGTTACAAAATAAAAGTTCCACTGGCAAGAAAATTTTTTGTAGTGTCAGATGATTGTGCATGTGACTAGAGTAGTTATGCATGGTTGCACTGTGCTAAAAAGAAGAGATTACACATAATGGCAGCTCTATACTTCTGAAAGGTAAGGGGGAAGCTTCTGCTGGAGTGCAAGATGACAGTTCTCCTTCTTAATGATAACTTCCTACAGAAAATGTTAAACTTCCATACTGCTACCCTATCCAGCTGTGGGCAATCTGGCATATCACTGATGAAATCCCAAATAAGCAGTTGATTACAAGAGAGCTATGTGCTCTTGCAAGGTTAAGTGCACAAGCTAGTATTTATGAAGGCTGCTCAAGCCAATTATTTCCCGTTTCAATTAGTCTAGGCCAACAGGAAAATACGACTTCTCAAACTGTTTTGCCCTACAGATAAAGCTGGCCTTCAGGAGCACTTCTAAGATGCTGAGGCTCAGTCAGATATGCAAAAGTACATAGGTTAATTCTAGAATTATCTCCTCAGTAAAATACGGGTGAATCATATAGCCAAAACTTTATCGAGGTACTTAAAACTTTTTTTTTCCCCCTATGGTAATGTCAATCTGTGGTACCCAGTAGTCCTCTAAAAAAGATTACCCCTCCAATTGTTGAGCTTGGAATATGTGTTAACAGGCATTTTGCTGATGAAGCTCAGACCCTTTCTTCTGCAAACAATTCAGTATGCATCAGCAAGCTAACCTTAAAGCCATGCTGTTCTCAAATAACATTGTTTGTTGGTTTTGACCGCTATGCAAAGACTAGAGTCCTACCACAAGACAACAGTTCATGAACAGCTAAGTAATGACTTTATAAATGTATTAGTTTCTCTCTGCATACTTTAATGACGTGAATTTGTAAAACTGGTTTACCAAAATCTTAAGGAAAAAAAAAAATCCATGTTAAATTTGAATTCCTGATTTTCACTTTCTTGAGAGTGAATTTTTTGTTAATCCTTATTTGGAATGCAATTTTGCCTTACACTCTATTTAGGGTTGTACTGGATGAATACCACTGTTTCATTTATGCTTAGAGAAGGTAATCTCATTTTAGTATTTCTAGCTATTGTTGCTTAACCTCAGAAGTAGACAGCATCAATTTAAGCTTTTTCCTTTTTGGCATTAAAAAAATAATTTCAATTAGCTGAAAAAAGACACTTAACTGCATTGCATCTAGCAAATAACTGAGACCTATTAGTTCAATATCCCCTAACCCACACTGTTTTTCACACAGCTAAGACTACTTAACTCGCATTTAAAAAAATTTTAGCTCAATTAAATTGCATTCTTTCCAACTTGCACAGGACTAATAATAATCATGAGATCTAAATTATGTCTGTTATACACTGAATAAATACGCAAATGTTTGCTCAGATTTATAGTTAGATTGTATAAAATACATACCCAGCTCATTCTTAGCCATGTTTTTCAAGTACAGCAGGAATAAAACCAATAGTTTCTCAAGTCCATGAGTGGATGCAGACAAATAGGAACTATCTTCCAAAGTGAAAGGGGGTGGGTGGGGGGAGGAATACACAGAACACAGCTTGACTGCATCAAGATGAAAATTATTACAAGTGATTCATGTGATAGTACCTGGAGCTGTAAAAAACCCCTACATTCTAGTTCTATGTTCCTAGTGTACCCTTTTTACACTGATTTTCAGAGCAGGACAGTATTTACTAAAAGTAAAGAGAATCCTAATAACTAGGATAAAGCACAAGAAGAGGAAAACTAGAAACATTTCGCTACTCTACCAGTGCTTTTGTATAGCATTCCTGTCAAGGTTCCAGCAGCTATGGTGTTCAGGTCATCTTCTGCACCTCGTGTTTTTTCAATGATGACTCCGAACGCACTGTAAAGTAGAGCTGGGAAAGAAAAACATATTAAAAAAATTCAAGTTAACACTTTCATTCTCTGAGACACAAGGCTTAGAATCCAGGCTCAGTCTAACTATTTAGACTATGCTTCTGATGCACAGATTTTCTGTTTATTTAAAGGGGGGGAAGCCTCTGTCTTTGGTGGTTTTTTCCCAGACCTATTTCTATTTTACAGATAATTTTTCTTTCTCTAGCTACAGTTTGGTTATAAAGTAGCACTCTTCATGACATCTAGTACTGCCTCAAGACATGATAAATATGTGATATAAAGCACTGACTGAAGTTTAAGCCCATTTTGCTAGTTCAAATTTGTTTAAAAAACTTCTGGGGTTTAACTTTGTACTGGCAGGCTTTATACTGGCTTCTGTGGATGGCATGAAATGGAACTCAACAACGCTTTCTAGGTAGCAGAGAAAATTGTTGCCCACGTGTGATTGAGATGAAATGCAAGTTAAGCACAGCGTTCAGATCATGTTATCAAGGGCTGGAGTAAAATGGGCTACTTTTCCCTTATAAATGATTATTAGATTGCTTGTGATTTGACGTTTACAGCTGCTTCACCTCTGCCTGCGTATGAAAACTTTGTCCCTGAAGGGCCTTTTACTCTGGGAGAACTTTGGGGAATGTCCCAGAAAGGATCAGAAAAAGAAGTGCACGGGCTTTTAGTACGGATGCATATATAATCTATGCATTTTGATGAAGGGAGAAGGCACCCCCATCCTCACCCCTCATGATATAATCATATTTCATGCTGACAAAGAACAGCAGAGTATGTCATCATTTTAGAGTGATAAAGACACCATGCCACTTTAATTCATCCCTTGTCCGCCAAGAATTTGAAATCTTTACTTCTGCTAAAAAGCATGTAAATCCTTTATAAGCAACCATATTAACGTTGATGAGCTGAACAGTAGCATCTTTCTCCATTCAGCATAGGCAACAGTATTTTACCTTGTCTTAGTAGCATGTAGTATTAACAATGAAGGGAATGAAGAGCTGAATTAATAACATTTTTTTTAAATAGTTTAACCCAGATGTTGCTACCTCTGTTCAGGAATAGAATGACAAAAATTGTCAGTAGTGACAAAAGGCATTTTTGAGGTACAGAAATGCTGCACAAGTGAAATGAGATGCAAAAATACTTCAGCTCCTTGAAAGGAACTTCTGTGATAGCTAGGACAAGGCAGGGCTATACCAAATCCCAAAATATCAAGTTCTGCTTAACTCTGTGACTTCAGAGGCCATATTTTATAAGAAAACTAACAATTTGTTACTGGAATGCACAAACATTTTCTTGAGTAATCTTTCTTCAAACACAGCTGAAAAAACCTGTTAATGTGTCACTTAACCTGGAACCTTGAACTGCGTTGTGCTTGCATCTGGGTTTTCAGACATGCTTTGATTAGATTTGGAATACAAAATAAGAAAAAAAAAAAAAAAGAAAACAAAAAAACCACCACCAACAAAAAAATCCCACCATAAAACTCACTCGGTAATATGTGTCTCTTATGAAAAGTGCCATTCTCACTGTAGTTCAAATCCCATCTCTAACCATGGCCTCTATATTATGCCTCAAAAGCTGATGTCTGAGTTAAATGGCAAGCTAATCTACTCTTTAGAAATAAGACTGAAACAACGCAGTAAATGCAACTTAGCCTATGCTTTGATGCATTTTTCAAAATTCAAATATATGTAGACTGGGTTATAACATGACGTAATGTCTGTTTTAAATATTGCTCATTTCTCTTCTACTACCACTTTGTGGGGCAATGAGTTCCATCATTAATCTTCTTCAAAAGAATTTCATCAGTTTTGGATTTCTCCTTTCAAAGTAACTGAGCACCCTTTGCTCTTTTAAAACTGGGGTGGGAAAGAAGCCAAACAGCTTGTATTCTCTAGGGCATTAGTTATTCCACTGACTTTTATGAAATCATCTGCAGTTGTTTTTCTGAGGCGACTGATGTGATTTTATTTCCTGCCCCCCTCAAACCTCGGTTCACAGAAGTGTCTTTCTCATACATCAGGCTTTTGATCATTTTCTTTTCTCTTTTTTCCTAACCCGTATTAGTTATAACTAACGTTTAGATTTAAAGTTGGTGGTATCATATGTGATTTTTCTAGCTAAGCTACCATCATAAAAGGATAAATCTTTATAGTCACTATCACATTTCTTCTACAGATAAACATTTTGTTGACTCTTTAACTGGAAACAGACATCAGGTTGTTGCTCACGTGACCACTGAGTCTCTTCTTAGGTTATTAAAGTTATTTCAGAAGTATTCAATTATAAATTGTGAATTAACTGGAACTTATTAACAAGTAAGCATTACCTATAATTTTCAGTTATTCCTGTTATTCCATAGCTGGAGTTCTTGTTTGTAATATACTAAAAATTTGGGGGTTTAATTACAGGCTTTTGGCTACTTATGCTTCAAATCCTATTTTAGCCTTTGATTTCCTTTTCAATGTCTACTGAAATGCCATCATGTCCCAAAGAAAAAAAAAAAAAACCTGTGGTTTTTCCTGATGGATTTCATAATGAATATTTAGAGAATACACTTTCCCATCAAACAGTTACACCTTTAAACTGTTTGTCTTACAAAATAACAAGTTTACTTACCCAGAGATCCCAGAGTGTTAGCCCATAATGCTCCTTGCCTTGTCACCATATTTAGAATTCTATAAAGGAGTTAAAAAGGCATTAAAACCTTTAGCTCTCTGTGTTTACATTGAGGCAGTGTTTACGATAGTAGGCTTAATGTGTTTACACTATGCATTTGATTAATAAAACTGGAATAATGAACCAAAAGCCCTTCAAAACAAAACAGTAAGGAAAAGCACACAGCTTGGTAATACATAATCTCCTCTACCACGCATACTACAAATAGTAATGCATGCAATGCTGAAGGCAAATATTTAGTCCTGTCAAGTGCTAAGAAAATCTTGCTCTCTTTTCAAGTCAAACTTGCACCTTCCCAAGAATCCAATCTCTTATGTTCAAATGACTTTCTAACCCTAGCTGATAGATGATAGATAGCCTAAACATGAGCCAGCAGTGTGCCCAGGTGGCCAAGAGGGCCAATGGCATCCTGGCTTGTATCAGGAATAGTGTGGCCAGCAGGACCAGGGAGGTGATAGTGCCCCTGTATTGGGCACTGGTGAGGCCGCACCTCGAATACTGTGTTCAGTTTTGGGCCCCTCAATTCAAGAAGGACATTGAGGTGCTGGAGCGTGTCCAAAGAAGGGCAACAAGGTTGGTGAAGGGTCTAGAGAATAAGTCTTATGAGGACCGGCTGAGGGAGCTGGAGTTGTTTAGTCTGGAGAAAAGGAGGCTGAGGGGAGACCTTATTGCTCTCTACAACTACCTGAAAGGTTGTAATGAGGTGGGGGTCGGTCTCTTCACCCCAGTAACAAGTGATAGGACGAGAGGAAATGGCCTCAAGCTGTGCCAGGGAAAGTTTAGGTTGGATATTAGGAAAAACTTCTTCACTGAAAGAGTAGTCAGGCACTGGAACAGGCTGCCCAGGGAACTGGTTGAATCCCCATCCCTGGAGGTATTTAAAAGACGGGTAGATGTGGTGCTTGAGGACACGGTTTAGTGGCGGACTTGGCAGTGGTAGGTTAACGGTTGGACCTGATGATCTTAAGGGTCTTTTCCAACCTTAACGCTTCTATGATTCTACTGAGAATGACTGATACACTTACACTGATTTAACTGGGTAAGAGAGCTCCAAGAAAGCTAGAGTGCTCTTCTAGAAGGTGCAAGCAATACAGGGATCAAGTGTCAGGGAGCATGGTGATGCTTGAACAAATGGGGTGGGTATTAAAAGCAAGTCTGAACCAAAGCAAGTCAAGAAGAAAAGAGGCAATCGTTTGCACTTCCATTTGTCAAACTTAGCACCCAACAAAAGGTAAAGTACCCTGAGTATTTCTGTATGTATGCTTCCAGACTAGCACTAAAGAGGGAAAGCAAATCTTTAGCGCACTCTCAGGGAAGCACAATGCCACTTCTTTTTGGCATCAGCTGTCTCCAGAACGGTGACAACAGCAGCCAGAAGAAATGACTGATCTTTATCTCCCAGCAGTGTAACACTATCACAGGCACAGTACTGCTCTGGACGGCTGACTACCACTGGAACTTAGTTTATCATTTAAAGCAATGAAAGTGTCACACATTATGTTCCTTCTGATTTGAGTTCATTTTCCACTACTTTTCCTTTTTATAATTTTCATTAGGAGACACAGGCCATTACTGAATATGGTTAGGTAATGAACTAAACATTTTGAAACAAGAGAGAAAAATCCAAGAAGCTAGGGTATTGACAATCTCCCCCTAATTACAATCCCCACTCCCATTCTGCTAACATTACATTAATTCTGAATTGATGAGAATTCATAATTTTAATAACCATGACATACTGTGAGATATTTGATGACAGGGTATTAACAGCAAAATTCAAATTCATAAAAAAAATTAATATCTGTGTATATTAAGGATAAATTTGAAGGAAATCTAGCTAGACAAGTCTCTTCCCTGCACCTGATTAGGGAAACATGGAACTTAATACACTGTTTCAAGGTGATGACCTTCAACAGGCCTTTTCCCTTGAAAGGCAAGGACTAACAACAGCATGTGCACCGACTGCCACCTGCTGGGCTCAATCCATCAAAGTTTGTGCTTAACAACATGCTTTTGTCTGACTCAGCTCATTCCGAATACATAAAAATCAATTCTGTTCATCTAGAACATTGTGGAAGAGTCATAATTATAGTGGGGAATACTTTGGTTCTATCTTTAATTCTAGAGATGGCAAAGAAGGGGACAAAGTGTATGGAAACAATATTTTAAAAGGAGCAGATCCAGTATAAACTGTACTAGAAAAAACTAAATTCCTCCTCTAAAAGTTCCTTTTCCCAAAGTATTCTGGGAGAGTGAAAATGGTCTCCTCCAGTTATTTCACTTCTCTACTTTCCTATGTCTCCTTCACAGGCAGTTAAGTTTTCTTATAATTATGTCTAAACTACCAGTAATTCTAGAAGGACAAGCACAAAAAAAAATGTGTTCCTATGTTCACTGTTCTTTGAAACAATCAGGTAAGGTGAAAACATGGGAATGCCATGGGTGTTCATGGAGGCTGTAATCCAGAACAACTTGCACCATGCAACACTTGCTCAGCAGCACACACCAATATCATCCCCAATGCAAATCCAGGCAGGCCCAGCTTCTGCATTTTAATCTCTTCCTGGTTTTGGAAAGTTTGGGAAAGAAGAGAGAACTCACTCTCAGATAAGTCACAGCAAAAAATAGCTCAAGCTAAATTGTGCTTCTCCTGGGAATACTTCAACATATAAAACCACTGTTTTGACTTCGAAGTAGATTTCAAGTAAATATCAAAGTAGTAATTTATTCTCAAATATTTAAGGTAAGTCAGAGGACATACCAATTGTCACTAAATGAAAAGCAGAAAGCTTGAACTGAACATCATTAAAAACATTTCATAACCTAAGGACGACAATCACTGACTCTCATTTGTCCCTAATAAAAACACAAAAATAGATTTATTTTTGCAGTATATTTAGATCTAACTTTGTACAAGCTGGAAGAAACAACTCTGTCACTAAGTTGTACTTTTTTTGAGATTAAACACTTACTGGACATTTCTAGGTTTTGACCATGCCATATTCTGTGTCTCCTTCAAGCCAAGTCGCAAACCATTCAGCGCGCCAAATGCTGCCCCTAGTTGGCATAATATCAGCGATTACTTTTTAAGAAGAAGAAAAAGGAACAAAAAGAACAATACTAGAAGCAAATACTGAGAACAGACTTCAGTCTATACACTGAAGTTAAATAGCTGTTTATGTAAGACTAGATTGCAGAACAAGATGTTTACAATCTTGTCAATTATTGTAGTACAGAGGTGTTACCTGGACAGCTGGGAGAAGTGAAAAACACAACCACCTACCTGTCATACAACATCCTCCAATGGTAAAAAAGGCCAGCTCAAATCTGCCTCGAGTTTTGTTGGCTCCTGTGGGCAAGATAAACTCATCTGTATCCTGGGGAAAAACAAAACGAAACAAACACTTTTGTATTTTCCAAGTGTACCTGCTTCAAAATGTAGGCCATATTAGATTTTTTTTCTTTAACCCATACAATGAACTAAAAAGTCCACAAAGATGGAATATACTATGTGTATACTTTAAGAATGAAAAAAGACTTTAAAAGATAAACTGAGAACTTTTTTTTTCCTAGCTGTCCTAACTTTTTATAAATTACATCAGGCAGCGAAGGTATTCATATTGTGTGGGTTGTTGGTTTGTTTGTTTGGTTTTTTAAATGACTATTTGCTTAATTATTTATTACATCTTGCAGCAGGCAATACAAGACTTGCTGCCCTCTAAAAACCTTCCTGTTGTCTGATTATGCAGCACTGTTTCCTCACTGAGCAACCTATACTGATGCAGTAATGCATTAAGGTTTCCCACTCTTGACGCTAAAGAAAAACTGCCTTTGTATCAAAAGAAGTATTTCCTTGCACTGAAATAAGTGACCTATTTTTGAAAAAAGCAAGGAATACATTCAAAATTAGTGACGATCAGGAATGAAATATGCGAGGTTGCTAGCTTTTCTACTTGTGCATCTTTCTCCCACAGGGACAGGCTTGTGTAATCGTAGACAAATAGTAAATCAGATTGGTCTAAAAAGCTAGAGAAATGGGCTGATAACTAGCGTATGTGTAGAGATAAGGTGGGCCAAGGCACTTTTTCAATATGAGACACTGACAAGATGCACACGTGTTGATAAGGTGCTAAAGCAGTAAGATCTCTTTTTGTGCTTCTGTGCTTTCCAGTCATAGTATTATTCACCCTCCATTTAACTGATAGATGACTGCAACAACTGCAGGCTTAAGTAATTGTATTCTAAGGGGTTTTCTTAGTCCATACTTGGCACTAAACATGGATGGCAATACAGAAAAAATATACAGCTTCTAAAATTGTGACTACTTTATCAATAAACTGAACCTATAATATGGTTTCTATCTTCCCTGTAACTAGATATTTGGAGAAATTCAGTGTATACACTAGTTAGCAGTTTCTTACAGCTTTCACTATTGTCCAAAAAGTCAAGATGAAGCAATCACTGTCTGTATGTAAACTCTATGTTTCTATAGAGACAGACACCTCAGAAGCCCATCCTCTAGGTTTCTGACAAAGGCTGCCATGCTATTTTATAATGCATAACTGCTGAAGATAACAAAAGCATTGCAGAAAACACATTGGTTTGTGCCTGCATTAATGGACTAACAAAGAAAGTGGGTTTTAAAGTCATGAGTACCATTGTACCATTTGTTATTATGGGAAGGCCAGGATCAAAATATAAGATTCTCAACAATGAGGCTAACTTTCCCTCTGCATTCTGAAAGCAAATGGATGGTCTTTAAATACAGGAGACCCTCACCCCTCCACACCACCTTCACAGACAAACCAATTTTAAAAGGCTAATAATTTAAGTTCTTGTATTCTAAAATATTAGCTATGTCTTTTTCCTTGAATTTTTAGAATCACAGAATGGTTAAGGTTGCAAGGGACTTGCAGAGGCTGTTTAGTGCAACCCCCCCCTGCTCAAAGCAGGGTCAGCTAGTGCTGGTTGCTCAGGGCCATACCCAGGTTTTGCACATCTCCAGGGATGAAGACCCCACAGCTTGTCTGGGCAACTTGTTCCCTTTTATTTCAATGTACTTGCTAGTGCTAAACATAAAGAGCAGTGAAGTGTTACAACAGAAACGGTAGCCTCTAGTGTTACGTCAACAGGTTTTTTTAGAACTGTTTTATAAGTTACTCATGACACTAATGCCAACACCTTCTTTTCTTTTAGAGCAAGCTTTTTTTTTTTTAAAAAAAACCTATTAGTATACACACACTTTGTTCCAAAAACTCTGTTATACCATTTTTAACACCAACATGTTCCCAGATATAGTGTACTAACTAAACAAGACAACTTTAGAGGGTATTTTCAGAAGAGGTCTAAATAATCATTTAGCAATTTTTTGACCACTCAACAACAGCAGGCAAGATAATCATGCTAGTGAATCCACTTCAAACAGAGGCATATCCCCTGTTTTCTACATTATGGGAATGTTACGTTGTAATCTTGACAACAGCTTCTAGTGAAAGAGAAATATAAAAAACAGCCCCCAGAACTGCATTCAGAGCTTTCCACTTACAAAAGAAGCAGTGACCCAGTGTACCATGAAACAAAAGGCACACAGATTAGCAGACGCCATACAACTGTTGACCTGCAGTGCTACTTCTGCAAAATTTAATGTTCTTAGATAATATAAGCCACATATATAAATATATAGAAAATATTAACTAAATAAAATCATTGACATGCATCCTTGTTGGATTAACTTAAACGTTTTCAGCTATAGTTAATATTGCTGAGAAAGAAAAACATTAAAATTATTTTACTTTCCTTATGGTGGCCTACGGGCCATCATGTTATGTCAACTAATATTAAGGTGTGTGAGTACGATAGCTACATTATTCTGTAGAATAAAACGGAAAGGTCTACTTCATGATGGTTTCCCTTCAGCTGGGAAATGACATAAGGAAAGTGGTACAAAATTTGCTGCTGCTGTGATGACAGCGCATACAATGACAAAGCCTGTACCCCCAGGTCTGGGGTTTGGCTGGACACCTCTGTAAACTGATCAAACTCATCACAGTACAGAAAACTAATCTATCAAAAGAGTGGAGAGTTTCTGGCTGCTCTTAGTGACTGAAGGGGCTCAGTGGAGGGTGTGACAAATGCCAGAACTTGTGCAAGGGCACGTTTGGGCTGTATGCCTCAGAGCAGAGAACGAGACCTCCTCTTTTGATAGTGGCAGGCTTATATTGACACAACTGTCTTACTTATCCTCTATATTAAAACCGGTTTTCTTCTAGATGCCATGGCACTGCAAGCTTTTATTAAGAACAATACTGAAAAAATCGTTCCTTTCAACTGTTCATCAGTTCAAAACTTCAGTACACACTGCACAGTGCTGCAGAATTTTTGGTCTTCACGTATGACCGTACAAACAATGGAATCTAGTTCAACGCAATAAAAACAAGCCGCCTTCTCACCTGTACAAGATACCTGGGGTCCAAGTTTAAATACGGGGACAAAGGACTCATTCCAGTTACTGAAAGGAAAAAAAAAAAGAGAATAATACCAATTTCCCTAGTAACAATTTCACATCCAGCAAGTTAAAAGGGGGCTGACCGCGTGCGAGGAAGCAGTGAAAATTCTGCCCTTAAGTTGCGCAACCGATTAAAGTACGGCACCGACTGACAGCCCCCTCTTTCCAGGAACCGCTATGGGAGCAGCACGGATGGGACGGACACGTCTCTGTACAGTGCCCCTCGCACCGCGCTGCCGCCGCCGCCGAGGGACGGGGCTGGAGCGGCGGTCCTCTCCTCTCCAACCCCCGGCAGGGGCAGCCGGCGGAATCGCTCTGCCTCGGCTCCCCGCGGGCGAGGCGGGCGGCGCGGCCGCGCCATGCTGATTTCCGACAGCGGCGCCATCGCGCCCGGCCCTGCCCCGCTGACGGGAAGCGGATACTGCCCCCCCCTCCCCGCAGCCAGCCCCGCCGGCCGCCCCTGCGCGCCGGTACTCACGCGGCACCCCGGCCAGGTCGGCGTGCGAGTAGCCCACGCCGCCGGCGCCGAAGAGGCCGCCGAGGCCCGTGCCCTTGGAGTTGCCGCCGCCCTCCATGGCGCCGCCGGGCCCCGCGCCCGCCGCCGCAACGACCGCCGCGCGCCGCCGTAAAGCGCGCCGCGCTGCTTTCCGGCCCGCGCGCCCGCTGCCGGCGGGGGGAGGAGCGCGGTCGCCATGGTGAGAGGGGTGAGGCGGGCGGGGAGCCATTTTGCTGCGAGCGGCGGCAGCCCCCGGCCCCCCTCGCTGGACGCGGCTCGGACCCGGCCCCGCCGCTCCTTCCGCGCCTCCCGCCGAGGGGGCGGCCGGCGGGACGAGCCCGGCGCTGCGGGCCGGAGGATGCGGAGAGGCAGAGCCGCCGCCGTCGCATCGTCGCGCCGTCCCCGGGGAGCGGCTGTCGCCTGGCCCCGGCGGCCGCTGGCGGGCCCGCGCGGCTGAGGCGGGCCGGGGGGGGCAGAGGCGGGCCCGCCGAGGATGAGTGCGGGCTGCGGGCGGGACCCCCCTCGGAAGAGAGCCCGGCAGAGCACCGCCAGCCCCGGCGGCGGCTCCCAAGGAGAGCGGCCACCGCCGCCGCCGCTCGGTCCCCGCCAGGAGGGGCCCGGGGGCAGCAGCTCCGGCGGCGGGAGCCCCGCCACCGCCGTGGGGAACAAAGGTTTGTACCGGCCGGGGCTGCGCCCTCCCTGGGCCAGGGGGTGCGGCCGGGCGAGCGCCGGGGGTCGTCCCCATCGTCTCCCCTATTGGGCTGCTTGGGCGGTTTCGGGGTGCTGGGGGACGGGGCGGCTCTGCCCGTAGAGCCTGGGCAGCGCTGAACTTGCCCCAGCCGAGCCGGAGCGCTGCCCGGCGGCCCTCGCCGCCCCGTCCCGGGGGCGCCGCTGGGCCCGCGGGAGCCGCGGCCGCGCCTGGGGCTTGGCGGGAGGAGGCGGCCGGGGCGGGCAGGGGGCTCCGCCGGGTTGCGGTGTCGCTACCTGCTGCTTATTGCATTGCTGCTGTGCTTCTGTTGGCGTGGTAGGCTGAAGGGAGGGCAGCGTTAAATGGCGAGAGGCCGCTTGTGCCGGTGCACGTACCCTCCCCGGAGCTGGCCTTCAATGTCGGGCTCGTGTCGTGGCTAAGTTGGCTTCCCGGGGCCGGCGTGTCCCGCGTAGCCGAGCCCGGTGGTGCGGGGCGGGGCGCGTTGCTACCCTTTTGGGTACAGCATTCGTTATCCTGGCTTTATGCCTGATTCTTTACAAACTTTCAGTAACTGTGCAACCATCTTAAGCGAGGTGTGAGCCGCTAAAGGTAGCGTGTTTCGTAGGTGAGAGGACACATACTCGCTGCAAGAGAACTGACGTTCAGCGGGGTGTCGTGCCAGGCTGTCACAAGGAGAGCTAAGAGCAGTGACAGGAACTCACACGGGCATGTGGCTGCAGGCCTAGAGCGCTGCTGGTCGTGTGGGGTGCCCCTCCTGCTGGGTAACAAAGCTGCGTGGAAGAAGTTCCCACGTGGCTTCCTCAGGTTATTTTTATTTGGAGCTCATGCTGTCAAAATAAAATTTTAATGCACAATAAAGTACCTATTTCAGGAATAGAAAGGAATGCAGGGAAGGAAAGAAAAAAAAAACAACCCCAAACAGATTTGCTATGGTCTTCAGTTGATGAGTTAAACCTCAGTAACCAGTAAGTAGGAGGCAACTTTGAGTAGATAATAGTTTGAAGTTATATGTACGCACTCCTACAGAGTGATAAATAAGAGCCTTCTAAAAATTCAGTTGTTTTCCTCAGTGGTAGATTCTGAGGAATGGTTTGTTTTATGGGAGTGATTTGGGGAATCTTGAAGAGAAATTTAGAGATCACTTTAAAAAAAATTACACCAAAGTCTGTTTTTATTGTTTGCACTGAATGTAAGCATACGTTGTCTTTTTGTTGCCTCTCATGTTTTTTATCACCTTATCTGTAGCAAGAAGAGATGTTAGTAGTATTAAAGAAAAATGATGTGTGTTATCTTGGTTATAGGGCTTAAATGGCTAGTCAGATGTGAAAGTTCAGACCAAAGCCATTTTGTTCTGTTCTGATGCTGCTGCTATCATTTCTATTTATTGTGCTAATGAATAAGTATTCCTTCCTCGACACAAGTTTATACCTCAAGAGGTAGTCAGCTGCCTTTGAAGAGGTTTATTCGTCCCATGTTTTAACATGTCTCTTCAGGTTTTTTTCTGGCTGCTTCTTTCTCCTTTCCTGTAGGCAATTTGGATTAACATTTCAAATATAAGAAGGTGAAACTTGGTAAACAGAATGACTAATATACTTCAGTTTTAGTGAATCTTTAGAAATAAAAACCTTTTAGTTTGTAAAAATCCATCAAGCTGTTATTTTTGTCTGAGTGGGGTGAAGCTGAGCGTTTGTTGAAAAATTGAATGGCTGAGTATGGCACAGGTATCCTTGTGCTTAGGTAATCTACAAGAGCTTGGCATTACTCCCTGGTGACCCAGTCACATGGTGGCAATTTTGCACTATTGTTTGTGCTGTTTCAGAAGAACTTAAAATGATTTAAACATTTTCTGGAGATTACTTTTTCATTCTTGAAATTCTGTACTTTTGATGAGAATATTTGATAACCAGCTGTGGAAAAGTGTTCAAGGCCTCAAATGTTAGGGAAAGCTTTTATGAAACAATGTCTCTTAAGTTACCTATGGCCTAAGCTACCTATGCTACAAGTTACACAACCTCCATTTTGCAGTAAAATGCTGAGTCTTTCTGTGGTAACTATTAATCAGAATAGCCAGGTCTGCTGTACTGGTTTTTAAATTCTGCAAAACTACTGTTGCAACAGGGGAACTACAAATTTTACTTACCTGGTTGAACACAGTGAGTAAACACCTTGCACAGTTAGCAGTGGCAGGTAGATAACTTCTCTTGGCAAATGGAAAGAAAGGGAACTGAAGCTAGTTGTCAAATTTTCAGAATTACCTTTAAATAGCGGCAACAAAACAAAAAACCCTTCTTATACTAATGAAGATTACTTTCCAGTTGTGAAATAACTGTTGCAAGTTTTTTGTCCCTATTCCTCCTGCAAGTCTCTATATAATTGGTTCACGTGCTGCTGTTCTGTTGAAAGCTTGTCTGAACTGCAGCATCACAGAGACTGAGCACACTCACTGGAGCTGTGTCATTGGTAGTAAATGTGGAAAAATTGTCTCCTTCACATTTTGTTGCTGTTTAGGGGAGTAAGCATTGATAGGCTTTACAAATTGTTTATGGATGGAGAGGAAAAGAAAAAGTCCTTTTCTCACACTTGTCATTTCTAATGTGTACAATCTTTATATTAAGCCTCATGTTTCACAGTATGCTGAATACAAATAAAGTTCTCAGCTGGGTCTTCTAGGATGCCTGGTTGTTAGTTTTTTGTTTGTTTGTTTGTTTTAAGCTATGTCACGTTGCCTTTTCACTCCAAAATTCAGCAGAAGTCTTTCAAGGCTCACAGTGGTTGTGGTAATTAAAGGTGGTAATGAGAGCTGGAAAGTTCAAGTTGCCTTTTTTTTTTTTTTTTTAAACTAGAGATTCACTGTATGTTTTAAACCATATTAAAAAAAAAAGTTGAATGAAAAAAAAAAAACCCATGACACACCAAGCCTGGCATTTATAAAGATTATTACAGAAGCTACAGCTGCTGACTGATACAAATTAAATATTGCATCACATGTAGTTTTAATAATGTTAGAGTCTGGATGCTCCCTATAGCAGAGATGATAATGAGTACTTAATTGAGGTGTTTTTATCTTCATCCAATACAAGTTATCTTATTCATAGGCAATCATGTTGCAGTTTTATCATGTTTCATGTAATAATGTAGTGAACTGTGGTTTTTCAGTTTGTAAACAACGGACAATTACCACTTGGTTGGAGAATAAAGGACCCAAGACAACTGAGTCCAAAAGGTAAAGTGTGCAGCATACCTATTCAAAAGTTGTGTTCTTTGAGCAGGCCTATGGGGAACTCAAAGTGCAGGTTGCCAGTACAGCTAGCTACTGGAAAAAAAAGGCAACCCCATTTCTGCTGCTTTCCTTACCTTGGCTCATCCTCTTGAGTATAGCTAACTGGCAGACTTTCACTACAAAAAGCTAACTAGTCCCCCACCCCTCCCTTATAACCCCACCAAAAGCAGGGTTTTTTTCTGACTTAACTTCCTGAAGCACCTCAGTGTTTTGGTGAATAAATACTGCTGCTCCTGCAAAGAAAAAGTTGGGAACTTGCAGCAAGGGAAGGCAAAGTGGGACTGCTGCATCCAGTGGTAGCCAACCACTAGGTCGAGTTAGCTGTAATATCAGACTGTGTTCTTAGTCAACAGCTCTGCTTTTATTTTTGCTTAATATAGGGCAGTAACAGTTACAGGTTTTGGCTGACAGTCCTGCATTCAACTCACAGTTCTGTTGTTAATTTACAGACAAAAGTCTGTTTTGGTTCATCTCATTGGACTGTGATTGTAGTATAAGTGTGTGCAACTTGATCTAATTTGGGTCAGAATTTACTGGTGCTCAAATGTGCATTCAGGTTATTTCGTGAAAGATGTTATAAAAGTTTTGCTGCTGAATGGCACCAGGTAAAGTTTGATATTTTCTGCTACTGTAGTCTGTCAGGAGCAATGGTTACAAGGCAGCGTTAAAATTAAGCTCCTAAGAGTTTTAACTATCTGGTGCAGAAGAATATCGGATATTATTTTTTCTATAATTGCAATTGTAAATGTGCTGGTTTATTTTTCATTGATGTTTGTTAATAAATAGAAATTGAAATCCATAGCAGTGCTAAAATAGCTAGGGAAATGTGTGATAATGATTAATACAGAAGTACGCAGGGCTTAATTGGACACTTATACGTTGCAGTAAAGCAAAGATGTTAAGAGGATGCTTAAGGTGGAAATGAATATTTTTTTTTTTTTTAAGATTGCCTTTAGAGTATTGCTTTTATATGCCTTCCTACAGCCTTGCTGACAGATAACAGCCTAGTCAGTTTTAAGCAGTGGGTTAGTTGTGTAAACACTTTATGTGCCTTTCTGTTGCAGTCAACATCACAATTTTAATTTACTTGGATTTGAACACTGTGTTAGACTTGATTTCTCATCTTAAGTTGACAACAAGTGTTGTCAATACCTTTAAACAGTCATTTATTGAGATGGCAGCAGTAACATAACTTTCATTTTTGTTCATCAAAATTTTCAGTGCAGGAACAAATGCATAGATGGGGAGTTAAATTATCATAACATAAAGCCCTCTAAAATTCTTTTGTTTTCAAATAATCTTCCTATCGATGAAATTCCAAGCTATCATCTGTTGCTCCAAGCCTCTCTATTTTTTTTTTTCTTTTTGTTCTGTAGTGGTAAAGGTGTGAATGCTATCTCTTTATCCAGAGTGGTCATTTAGAAGAGGATGTGTTACCATTCATAGAGAGAATGAATGCCTTTAGGAATCTATTAAGATGTTCAGTTGCCAAATTTAGGATTGCCTGATAATTGCATATTTTCCTATTTAGATGGGAAGATGGGAAACTGGGCAATGACCAGACATACAGAGTTTAGCGTGCTTAGTTTGCGTTGGTTATATACGATGTTGTAACAATACATTCAGGAGAAAGTATTGTTCAGAGTGATATATTCACCAAAACTAGTCAGTTTTTTTTAATATTCATATGGCGTCTAAGTATTTTTCTTTATCAATACACTTTCCAATGTATCGATAAAGATGGATGGCTTTCCAATATCTTCTTGAAAAGTTTCATCTGCTCATACAAAACTTGCTTCATTTCCCTGTGTAACTGTTAGGACACATTTCTTTGTTTTTTGTGTAAGACAGCACAGGACAAATTAGGTTATTTTTCTCTTTAAAAATAATAATTGATTTAATGTGTCTTTTAATTTTTGTTATCAGTTCTAAATATATTTTGCTCTTATGCTTTTGTGTTGTGATTTTTTTGAAGAGTTATGGGCTGCTTATAAAAGTAAGGAAGTAATAGGATGTTTTTGAGACTATGGACTACTGTGTCCTGCTCTTCTAAAAGATGAATTTGTAGCTCTGAGGGAATGGCTGCAAAACCATTGGTTTCCTTGCTCACTGTATTTAGCTGATTAAAATGAAAGTTAAGGAGGACTTTATCATGGTTTCTAACTTTTTTCATCTCGAGAAAATAACTAAATAATAGCTTAATACTGTTTAGATTTGAAAATAAGGATAATGAATCACTGAAATAGATTTCTAAGGTAAGCAACCGATTCATCATCCTTTGGAGCCTTTAAATGGAAATAGACTGTTACTAAGCTACATTACCCAGTGCAGTAAAACTTGTTGATCCTGGTAGTGCTCACTTACAGAGTATAAGTTCTATTGTATGTTTATAATAATTCTTTTTTTTAAAAAAAGAAATATATGTACAGAAATTTCATTTGGAGATAAGACATTAAATTCCCTTACTTCTCTTCCACAGCTTACCCAGCAAAATTAACAACAATACTGAAGCAAATCCCAAGATGACTTCCATTAAAAAAGAGAACTTTTGTGAGCATGATGTGAAAAAGCTAGAGAATATTTGTCAGCAAAATTATTCCAAAATATCTGTGGAAGCTGATGCAAAGCATGTAAATTTGCCTCAGACAGGCAGCATGTATGACTGGAAGGCTGAGGACAAAGATCCAGTCTTAGACACAGAGCCTGTGAAAGGGACGCAGTCTGGAGACCTCTTTAAAAATGCCAACATCGATCAGATGCACAAAACTGGCAAGCAGACTCAGAGAGGCTGTGAAGAAAGCAGTGACAATTGGGCTCAGAGGAAATTATCATCAGGCCGGTCTTTGAAAATGGGGAATACAAAACTTTCTTCAAAAGACACCGAGACAGATGGACAAGTGGCTTCATGCAATTCACAGAAGCCGAAGAGTTGCAATTCTGTCTGTTTAATGGGTGAACAAGAAGGGGATGTAGTTCCAGAAAGTCCACTTTCAGATGCTGGTTGTGATGCTTGTGTATCTGATCTTGGGGGTCCTGGGAAACTGAGCAAGTGTCAGAGCAGTTCAGGGGATTCACCTGCTTTTGAGAAAGAAAGTGAACCGGAGTCACCAATGGATGTAGATAATTCTAAAAATAGCTGTCATGGGTCAGAGGCTGATGAAGAAACGAGTCCATTTCTTGATGACCGAGAGGAGACTAATATGTCAAAATCCATAAACAAATCTTTTAGAATTCAATATGGGGATGCTGAACTGGAGTCAAGAAAGTCACGTTTTTCTGCCAAGGGCTGTGAAAGCTTTGAGGAAATAGATAATTCTGTTAAAGAGGATGGTCTGCATACAAAGTCTGGGATCTCTCCCGCCCCATCATCAGAATGCAAAGGTGCAAAACAGGGTGTGAAGAGAGACTCCAAAATCACCTCTCACTTCATGAGGATACCTAAGATTGAGGAGAGAAGGTAGCGTTCCGTCTGCCTCTTCATCTGTTTTTTTCACACTTGAAAATTTCCTCTTTGGTGATAGCACTTTGGAGGCTGGACTGTATAAGGAGTTTTGCAAAATGTATGTTAAGATATAGAGACAACTTTGATGTAAGCTTGAAGTAACTTATTTTTAATGGGACTACCTGTGGGTTTTTTTAAAGGATATGTTTGTCCAGCACAATTTTTTAGATCATTGGAGATCTGTTAAATTTGGGAATTAAAGACACTGCAGGAAGTTGATTTTCTTTATCAAAGAAGTGATTTAAGACCATGGGATTTTTAATGCTTGAAAATGAATGGTGGTACAGGAGTGCTTTATGGAGTGTAGCTCTAGCATTCATTATTTCATTTGGAATACTTGAGGAAATTGATGTGTGTTGTGGTTTTTTGTTTGTTTGTTTCATCTATCAAAAATACTGAATCTTTTGTTGAAGCATCAGTGCTACTGATGATTGAAATAGACATGAAAAATTTCACTTTTGAAAGCAGTTGTAGAGATATATGCAAGTGTGTTTTGAGGGTTTTTTTTTTTGCTTTATTCAGAATTTGGGAGAGAGAAGGACTGGTGATCACACACTACAGCAATAGAAATGGAAGCCCTGAGCAGGACCAGGACTCCTTATGCTAGATGTTGTGTAAGGACAAAAGGATAGTATCTGCTCTGAAGAACTTAGATTTCAGTGGGACCTGAGAAAGTGAATAAACAGCAAAGGAGTAAGCAGAAACAAGAGGACTGTGTGTGTTGGTGTAATAAGCAATTATCTCAGTAGACTCAAGTCCTTAAAGTAGGGCAAAAAAGTAGTTTTGTACATCTTTACGGGGATTTCCTTTCTGGATGTTTGGAGCAGCCCAAACCATATCTTTCAAGGAAATGAAGAGGAGGAGGGTGGCTAACGAGCAGCAGGAGCTTGCATCTGAGAAATCTTAAGAGATGAGTAGGCTGTGAGTGGATTTGGAAAAGAAAAAAGGTAGTTCTTAGGAAAAATGGATGGATGAAGAATTTGCTAAAAAGTATGGAGAACGAGGTCATAAAGTTTAAAATGATGGGTTTAGGGAGTACTCTTTTCACTAATTTAAATGAATTGCTGTTGTAGCAAAGCAGCAGAGGTTGAGGCTTGCATTTGTCAGTGATAAAGCATCGTGTGTTACAATAAGTCCGTGTTTGAGAAGGGAAACTCATGCAAAAGTTTTGCTGTGTGGATAGATGGGAATCCTAGCAGCGCTTTACAGAATAGTTAGTACAGTAGAGTATGAGGCTGGAGTGATTTTTTTTTTTTTTTTTTTGGGGGGGGGGGCTAAACAAGATGATGTGAAGGTTATAAACCTCAGTGCCAGACAAAATCGTGGTATTGCCTATAGCGCTTAAGAGGGCAATTAGAAAATCTTAAAGCTTTCCTTGTGGTTTTCATTAGACCAAGTCTACAGCAGGTTATAGAGTGGCTCAGATCTTAACTTGCGGAGAAAGAAGCAGTAGTGTATCAAACAGGCTTCAGTCATCAGTAATGCTGTGCCAGAATTGTCCTTTGGCTCTCAGATGAGCACAGTGGGCCTGTACCTAGTGTTGTGCCGATGTGGCTACACTGTTTGCATGTGATCGGCCAGGTTGAAGGCATTGTCTGCACCTAAGGATAATGGCACATGCATAGATGCAGCAAACAGGTTGGACAACATCTTTATCCAAGGGTGGAGTAAATTTGCTAAGGGGAATTTAGAGGTCTAAACAGTACCTCAAAGTGCAGTCTTTTAACTTGGTTTGCATTTTACTCTGAGAACTTTCTCTTGCATGAGAAACATCTGGTATGTTACATGAAACATACAGCAGGTTCAGATTTTTCTTCCCCAAAATATCTCAGATCCATGCAAATAGCTTTGGTCATTAAAGAGGATTAGTTCATCTGCTCTTGCATACATTTGAATTTTGCAAGTGTTTTTTGGATTACTTTTAAGTTTCTGCTTCCATTGCAAGTATTGTGTGCCTGGCATGAAAAATAAACCCTAGTGAGAATGGATGATTAAGAAGTTTATCTTTTTTTTTTTTATTTTTATTTTGAAGAAGGAATATGTGCATCTGTGCATGCACATGTGTTTGTTTTCTAACAGTTCAGAAGGGGCTGTAGAGGGTATCCTGACAAATGAGTCTGTCTCCTGTCCCTGGATAAACAGATCCTGTTGGGAAAGAGCATGATTCTGCAGAGGAGAACCCTACCTTGCTAACATATTACAGTTCTGTGAAAGTGTTTGTAAGCCTGTAGAGAAGAGTGTTTTGGTAGACGACATGTACTTGTTTGTGTTGGGGAGGAGGAGCTTGGTGGTGGTGGGGGTTTTCCCCAAATAGAGCTTTGGCCTGGGTCCACAGCAAGGACTAGCAAATAAACTGACTCTGTTATAAATGTAACCCTGGAGTGGAAGTTTGTGTATTTGCCTACCAGGTTTTCCAGTGGAAATAAAATGTTTCTATGCATTTTATTTTAACAGTAGAAAAGAAAAGTGTGAATTCAAACCCCAGAGGCCAGGAAGGAAGATTCCTAAATACATGCCACCTCCTCTTCCAACTAATAAGAAATGGTTTGGGACACCGATTGAAGAGATGAGAAGAATGCCTATGTGTGCGGCCCGTCTTCCTCATCTGCGACCCTCAGCCAATCATACAGTAACCGTCAGAGTATGATAATTCAATGTGTTACCTGAAATCAAATTTCTTACTGAATTGTTCAATAATATGAAATGCCAAACATTAGTCTTGTAGTATTAGCAGGTTGTGGAAATCTTTCTTTGCTGTTCCTTGTGAGCAGACTGGGGCGACTCATTTTCCTGAAAATTGACTTTTCTGATGCACAGAATTAGGGTATTAAGATCCAGAAGAAATGTAATTATGTTTTTACTGCCTCTGGCTTGTTAGGGACAAGTATTTCTCTTTTGCATAGGCGTGTGTGTACTTTCTTGTCTGAGTTGTAAACTGTGGGAATTTAAATATGTCTGCAAGTAAAATTTGTACTTCAACATTTTCATGTTATATTTTCATTTTAACATGATTCTGTTGTGGGTTCAAAATATACAAAAGGCTCAAGATATTCAAGATACAAAAAAGACAATGAAGAGGAGTTTCTAGCAATTTTACCACTGCTTTGAGATCAAATCTGATATATTTAATCCTTCGGAGTAGTATGCAGTTAAATTATTGTTGAAATAAAACATGTGACCAGAAACCTGTAGGGTCATGGATAAATTGCAAACAAAAGAAAAAGCACATTGAGTTTAAATGCAAGTTCTGAATCAGTGCTGCTGGAAGGCCAAATAGCAGATTAAGTCTCTAAGGACATCGCATTATTTATTTTTACATTTCTGATAATCTGTGGAGTAAACTTGAAATACTGCTATATCTATAATGATTTCTCATCCTCTTCAGTGTTAGGTTAAAACACATTATTTCTGCACATGACTATCGTTAGATTTGAAACTACATTTTGAAAATATGTGGATGAAACTATGTAGATGCTTAAATTCATAAATGAGGGAGTATTTAGCTGTTAATTGGACATAAAATAATTGCATGTATTACCTTTATTTCAGTGTGTTTCAAGAGGTCAAATGGTAAGGTGGTGTTCTTTTCACCAAGTATAACGTAAGAGTAACAGATCGATCCCCCCCCCCCAGCTGAATATCCATCATGTGGTTGGTTTGTAACTTTCCCCTTTCCAAAAAGGGTGGCTGTAGATGAGAGCTTTTTTAACTGTGTTTTTGCTTACTTTTTATTTCTTCCATTTAAAAACTTGAAAGTAGAGTCTGAGCTTTTGTTTTCCTCCTCCTTCTGTGTTGCAGGTAGATCTTCTGAGGGAAGGAGAGGTGCCGAAACCTTTTCCAACTCACTACAAAGATTTGTGGGACAACAAACATGTTAAAATGCCCTGCTCAGAACAAAATTTATACCCTGTAGAGGATGAGGTAAGATAAAGTATTTACAGTTGTGTAATCAAATAAGTTTGTTTACATATAGATGAGTTTTCAGTTTACTGCATTTGCTCCGTTAGCCAACTGAACACACCTGGTCTGAAAAGCTAGATTCTAGGTCGTGATGCTTCAGACAGAGCAGAAGATTTTTTTTTTTCCCCCCCGTAATTATTTTACCTAGCCATTGATTTGATGGTGTATGTTTTTCTGTACTTACATGAAATATAAGCTTATACTCCATGTAAGTTATATATTTATATACTTAGATATTTATATGTTTGTTGTTGGGTTTTTTTGTTTTGTTTTCTTTTTTTTTGTTTTTTTTTTTGTGAAGCAATTTGGGATGCCAAAAGATGTGAATGACTTTGTAACCACATTCTGATTATAATATTCTGTCAGATATTGCTGATAGAATGAGGTGTATCTGTCTGCTGTTCCACTAAAACAGTGGCAGAGAGATTAGACTTGGCCCTGCGTGGTTTGTTGATCTGGTATTTCTTGTCACTGCTCAAGACATACCTGCTGAAATACTTTAGACTGTGGTGAATAAAATGAGCAAGTGTGTCCTGTGGTGAAGACTGTATGATGATTATTGATACTTGAGTCTAGAACAGAGAATTTTTATAGCCTCTAGGAAATACTCTCAGTCTTTTCCTTTATCAATTTTACAGATACAGTATAAAGTGAATTTAATTGATGTTTCAGGGATAAAGTGTTGATAACATCTTTGTTGCCAGTTGAGCAAGATGAGTTGTCTCTACCCTTGTGGTAGTCTCATAAGAAATATCGTTATTGCTTGCAATGGGCAATAAGACTTTCTGTTGAGGAAAAATATCACAGGATGTCTTAAATTTGGGTTGGCGCAAGTCAGCCACAGCAATATGCTTTTATAATCTGTGCCCTTATTGTTCTTAATATTACATTTTTATAAAGTTGGTCCAGTTTGTATTTTTGAGTTGTGGATTTTATAAACTGTGGTCGTATTTTATCTGCAAAATCCACTTTCTTCACAAGGAATGTACTGAATATTATTTGTCCTTCTTGAGATGCCATGAGGAAGAGTGCTGCATATGTGAAAGAGCTCTTTATAAATGTTGTGAATGCTTCGATTAAAAAGGAACTTTTCAGGAGGCAGAATGCAGTGGACTAGAAGTTGCAAAAGTACTTTACTGTTACTCAAAATATGTGGTTTATTTTTAAAGAACTTTTTACAAGTAAAGCAAACTTTATTTTATAAAATGTGGCAAGGAAGACAGTTATTAGTAAATATGTCCTTTGGTTTTGAATAACTTATTCTGACTTTGTTTTGGGCTTTTGTTTTAAAGAATGGAGACAGAACTGCTGGAAGCCGTTGGGAACTAATCCAAACTGCCTTACTTAACAAATTTACTTGCTCACATGATTTGAAGGTAAGCTTGTCAATTTGAAATGAAGTCTATATACATATAAGAACATTCAGGCTCTCTGTGTACTGTTAGTGATTCTGGCTTGGTCCTGTTTGTTTATTCACTTATAAAAATAAATTTTAAAAAATCTGTGCTGTTTAAGGGATTCTCTAATGCATTAAGGGTCTTAATTAATGAGTCGTAAGTGTTACCACTGAATTTATTAGGTATTGTTAAAATGAATTGTCTTTTATAAGTCTACACAAAGCTGTGTTTGTCCAGTGGTATCTACTAGTTTGTGGTAAATGTAGCATGTAGGCTTTTTGTAGAACCAGATGGTAGGGTGATGCACAGATGAGAGAGTTTGAAACAGTAACTGTTCACACCAGTACACTCCACTAAAATTCAAGCTGCTGACAAAAATCTGTAAATTTTGGAGACTAACGCTCTGTTGATAACTCTTATAGTTCCGATTGCTTTTTAATGAGTTGTGATTTGGAGAAGCTTAGAAGTGCTATTATGGGTTTTGTGAAGAATAGTGTAATTTAGATTATACCTGAAAGGCAGCGAAGGAGGAGGATGTAAAAGCTACAGATAAACTTTAATAGAATAAATAGTGCTCCCTGGGGAACTAATGAAACTTCCTTTGATAATAGTATTTTATTTGGTATTTTTTCTTGAGAATTTTTTAAAGGTGGTTGCCGTTGTAAAGGGCCTGTTTGATTTTGTTGTGGTTCTGATTCTTTAAGTTTGTAAATTGGTAAAACTTCTGCTACATTGCTGAGGCACACTTTTTTTGGTATTTTTAAAGAGAGGAAGCATGGGGTGGGGAATATTTACATTGTGTGTTGTAGGCAGATCCAAGCATGCCTTATCTTGTTTTGTGCTAGAAGGAAAAACCTGTAGACTAAAGTTTATTCAATGTTAAACCTAAAATACAGGATTCAGTATCATGGAGTCGCACCATATTAATACAGTCTCATGGGTTTTGGTAGGCTCTGTGACAGGTTTTAGCCACTAGATGGTACTGTTCCTTCATAAAGGAAATTTCATAGAATCGTTTTTCTTCTGTTAATAAGTATCGCTAAGCTTTATTTTGTTGTGCTCTTTCCCTAGGAGGCTATACTGAGATACAACGTTGCTTATTCCAAGAAATGGGACTTCACTGCTCTTACTGACTTCTGTGAGAAGGTAAAAAAGGTTGATTTAAAACAGGAAGAAGAGTAAAATATACATGACTACTTTATCTATACGTCTCAGTGCTTTTGGCTTTATTTCCCTTTTCAAGAGTAAAGGTTTTGCAATAATAATTTATGTGGACAGTTATTTGGCTGGTAACTTCAGTTGAAATGTTAATTATACTTTATGAACTGGATTAATTTTAAATCTTAAGTAGGTAATTTGGGTGCTTCAGTAACAACTAAGATTACTGAAGGTAAGGTGAGAAATGCCTTTTCTCTGTTTATGATAACCAGATTTATTAATAAATTGCATTAATATTTCCAGTGTAATGGTTTCTTGTTTTAAAAAGTGTTGCTCTTTTTTTCCTTTTTTAAACAACTTTAATGTAATATTACACTGGTGTTTGTATAGACTGTGCTTTGCTGGTCTAGTAGTAAAATTTTGCCATATGCTGAGATGATGAATTTAAACTGTAGAGCCTTTGAAAGATTGGAGTGGTTTTTATGACTTCATGTTACCTTCCTGGAGGAGGATGGAAAAGAAAACTGAATAGTAGGTGGCAAATGCAAGTTGGGCTATTATTAATGTACATCCTGACTGACATTCAGAAACTATGCTAATTAAACCAGTATGGGAGATTACATGAGAGGTGATAGAAATTGTTGTATTTTTCTTCCACCAACTCAGAAGTGCTTTTAAAACACATATGATTGTTTTCTTGGGAGGGGCTTGCGAAGCTGTATTAAGGTTCATTGGAAACTAAATTTGATTTGAAGTTAATTTTGTTAGTTATGTATTTTAAAATAGATGTCTGCTTAATTCATGTGATCAGAGGAACTGTTCTTTCTATTCCCTATTTCCATTGCATACAGGGACTACTATTTTACAGAATACTCTTTTTGTTTTGCATGTAATGCAGTATTGTTATTACTGACAGAAAGTAATTATAAAAATACTGGTGGTATCATGTTTGCTAGCCATGAGAGCTACTGTGTTCGCCCATCTTGCCAACTTAGTGCTCCCTACTCTCATCTGTGGGGTCTCTCTGTTTTTCAGGCTGTCATGGCTGGATGGTAGAGGCTGTGGACATTTGGCTTCTTTGCTCCTCTTGTACTAACTAAAATTAACTTGGCCTGTTCAACTGTTCAGTCTTGTGTTATTAAAGAATACATATTTAAATTATTGGAATGTTTTAAAGTACAAGCAAACTACTTAAAAATCTGACTCAGGAACGTACCAGACTTGCATAGTATTGCTACAAAGTAACTGAGCTTGTCCTGATATGTTCATATTGTGTACCTAGGAGTCTGGAAACTATGGATGATTAGATTCAGAGATCATCAGCCAGGGAGAGTAAGTAATATCAGCTGTTTCCAGAATAGAGAGGAACAATAGGGAAATAAACTGTGTGTCAGGCATCAATCTTTCACTGAGGGTGAAAAGGCAGTTTCTGTCACCTGGGAATGATGATTTATTTGTGTGGTTCCCAGATGAAGGGATGAGAGCTGTTTCAAAACATGGATTTTAGACCAAGGTGAAGAGTGCAGCAGTATATTAAATAAGGAACAATGAAGCACTATAAGACAATGGCTCCTTGTAGACCACAGGAGCAAAATCTTACCCTAGCTTTGTTTATTGAATGTATTGAATTTGGTGAACAGAAGATGTGGAGGGGATACATCTTGTAGAGAGATGTTAAAATCTTTTCTGTTACTAAGGGATGTGTGAATTCTTCAAGTTCTGTGAATTCTTCAAGTTCTGTATATTAACAAGGCATCTGCTTTGAAAGACTGTTCGCAGTCTGCTTAAGTGAGCAGCTATGGAGTGAAAAGTTGAGATCCTCTGTGGAAATTACCTAAATATACTAGCTGTAGTGAAGTGTAGCTTTTGAAATATACTGTATTTGGGAGTTAATGATTAAGGTCTTCCCATTGGCTTGTGTATTTTCATGTTTATCTTAGGGTTTTGAGGGAACAGGTGAACTGTTTCAGGTGACATTTGCTCAGCAGAAGTTGAGAGGGTTGGTTGAAAGGAAAGCTAGCTTGAGTAATCAGCCCAAAGGGAGGGGCTCAACAGAGGGAGAAATAGTCACAAATATATATTAAAACAGAGGCTATGATCCTCAAATATCTATTTATATTCTTGGGCGCTATTGACTTCCAATACATTCTTAACCAAGAATTCTGTGGTCTGATTTAGAAGGGAGCTGGGTCCACAAATCTAATGGTGTCTATTTTAGTGATTCATTTAAGGCCAGAGTATTCAGATATTACTTCAATTGGTCTGTGCTTGATAAATTATAAAGTACCATTTGTTATTTTATCTTCTGATTCTGGACACAGGTCACCTTATCTATTAATCTGTTAAATGCTTTCATATCAGTCTTATATTGTGTTTCCTATTTTAGGTACTTTCCTTCCAAATTACACAGTCAAAATATGCATTATTTTTAAATCCTACTTGTAAGATTCAAACCAATTTCCTTGTAATAAGTCCAAGAAACTGGTAATTATTGTTAAGTTTACTTTCCTTTAAGACTAAAACACTTTCAGTTTTCTTAACTAATGGGAAAGAAATATCATGTATGTGAGCCAGGATTTTTTCCCAAAACAACATACACTGACATGTACAGGCTGACTAGTTTTACAGTTTGTCCAAAGCGTTGTCAGAAGAGGGAGCCCTCACACTATTTTCAAAAGATTCTTTTGCATGCCAGTTAATGTGTGGAAGTAAAATACCTGTTTGTATAGTGAAGCAAATTTGGGAGCTTGAGTGTTTTGTTTTGGTTTTTTTTTCTTTCTTTTAAAAAGTTCCTAGCACCCATCAGTAATGTACGTAAAGCTCTCGGTAGCTTATTTGCTTCAGACAGCTGACAGTTTTGTTGTCCTCTGTGGAATTTCCACACTGTTGTATTGATTTGTTTTGCCATCTGTTTGTTAATATTGGCAAACAGGCTTAGGATTTATTCAAGTTATTACTTAGTGGATGAAAATTATTAGTGCTAACATTTTTCTTCTTACTTGCAAAATTCTTGTCACTTGGAAGTCGTCCTTGCGTCTGTTTTCCCAGAACTTACCTAGAAGCCAGACAGGAAAGAGTAAACAGCAAGCAGAAAAGGAAACGTGAGGCAACTGCTGTGGATGGAGCTGTCTCGGGACCCACAATGTGTTGTAGATGAGCTTTATTTACGTGAATGATGATAGGTTGGGAATTTATTACGTGCTTTTGATCAACAGTGCTACGTACTGTAGTAGTTTTTATTTTTCTTTCTTGTGGATCTGCCCTTCCACTTCCAGGCAAGACCAAATTCTTTTGCTTTTTCCCAAATGCATGAAGTAATAAGTCTAGTGAAGTCATTCAAGGCTTATATCTTAGACTAATGTCCAACAGCAGCAACTTTATTAAAGGGAAGAGTAGGGCTTTATCGTTTGTCATCAGACAGTCACACAGTCTGCTGCTTTAGATTGGGCCTGCTTGTTCTGGACATGCTTTGTTTTTATTGTATTGCTTTAAAGTCTCTTAGAACTTAAGCATAATTCTTGTTAATGTTGTTTCATGAACTCTTCATTTTATTGCTTGCATCTGCCCTGTCTTTCAGGAACAGAGGAATGTTTAAATATGCAAATGACATGACATTGTATAAGCAGTGCTTAACTTTCTTTAAAGGTGTTCCTTCTTTTAAACTCAGTTTCAGTTGCATAGTATACAAGAACTTAAGTCAGCAGGATTTATGTTGTGAAGCTTCAGGAACCTTCATGATATAGAACCTCTGTTGTCGCTAAAATCTGAGCTCTTTTGAAGTGAACCAGTCGGTGAGCAGCCTCAAAATTTGTTTTTGTCCTTTACAGTAGAGCTGTATCAAACTGGGTGGTTTGGTCCCATCTAAAACTTGTGAGATTTAGCAGCAACACTTAAGTTAATAACAAATCTACTGAAAAAATGTGTAAGACACTTAAAGTGACAAAAAGGAACTCTGCAGGCAATGAAACGATGGGCTCTTTTATTGCTCAAGTGATTTAATTTCAGTCATCTTCTAAACTCCTTTGAAACCTGGAGAAGAACTATAGCATTGACATCATTTTAGTGTCAGAAAACAAAGGAATAATGCTCATATGCTTTTCAATTCTTACTTGCAAATAGATTAAGTTATAGGCTATCCTGATATGCTTCAGTAAAAGGAAAGAATCAGATCTAGTCATCTGATTTTTAGCTACTCTTGCTGCTTTTTTATATATACAAAGCAGAAAGAGAGGGACTCATGTTATATATGCAGGACTGTTAGCATTTAGGATTCCCCAAATATTTGTGTTTAAAAGGTTACTTTGTGAAATAATGTCTGTATGCGATTCAGTGCTGAAAAGGATTAAATCCAGTACTTAGGCATGTCATTAAAAGACAAACTGTAATCTCTGGTGATTACTCATGTGTTAGAAATTGCAAATAGTTTAGACATGTTTGATCTCTTCTGAAGATTGGAGTTTAGTGTGACATAGACAGTGATTGTCTCTGAGCTTCTGTGAGTCATCTGAAAAGTGGATCACGATACATCTTGCAGATGTTCACATTGTATCCATAACTATTTTTATGTTTGTCTGGATTCTTTGAGCTTGATCATCTTCATGGAAAGTTTGTGTCTGTGAAATGGAGAAGATACAATAAGAGGAGTCAGTAATGGTGTAAAGGTATGTAATAGTTTCTATATGAGGAACGAAATAAGCTAGGACTGTTTCATCTTTTCATCTTAGTTAAGAGAGAAGTGAGGAATGGGTATAACAGTGATGTCCAAAATGAATGTAAGAGAAGGTGAAGAGGAAATGGCTGTTCATTCTTCTAGTATGTCAGTTAAGGGACACCAGCTGAGTGTTCCTAGCAGGTAAGGGTTTCAAAGCCAGACAAAAGTAATTGCTTATTTAGATACTGAATAAAAGGCTGTGGAACTCCCTTGTCAGGGGATGTTGAGGATGCTATGGCTTTACAAAAGGTTTTGAAGGGATTTGGAGAAATTGCTGGTAGAAAGATCCCATTGACATCTACAGAGGTAATGTGATGAACTCTGGAAATTTCTGAAACTGATTACTGCAAGCAAAGTGCATTGTGAAGAAGTGCTGCTGATTACTTGCCTTTTTTGCTGTTAGACTTTTCTAGGCATCCTTTGTTGATGGGCTTTCATGAACTTTTGTCCATTTTTACATTCTTAAGACTTTGCTGAGTTGAAGTTAAAAGGCAGAAGTGATCTTGTCACACAGGTCCCATTGTGGCGTAGTACCAATATGAGACATTGCTGACAGAAAGGCATGGGGATCTATACACTAGCCTCTCTTAGGAGGACAAAATAATAAAGGTAATTGACATTTTAAATGAATGTCACTTGAAGGCACTTATGCCTTTTAAAATTTGTTTTTCCAGGCTCTCTGCAGAACTTTAAACCCTTGGTGCCTACTTGATGCAAGTAGGAAGACTTAAAGGGGATATGCTATTGGTAGACACTGTCATTCTCCACTGTATAATACTCAGTTTCCAACTGTTAGATTTGGCTTTTAGTGTAGGAAAAAGCATATGTGTGTCTGCAGTGCCTGTTTATGCATGTCTTGTGGTCTTTTTGTCTTTTGGGAAAGCTATTTGAAGCCAATCAATCTATTTAATGACCAGGATCTGCATATTTGCTGTTGATTCCCATAGAAATTCAGCATTCAGGAAATCCTTTTCTATTATGAAATAAGCTGTATAACTTTTAAATTTGGATTTTTCTATGAGGTTGACAGAAACATGATAATGCTCTTTAAAACAAACAGTCTCTTCGGTCTATACTTAATTGCAGAGAAGAACCTTCAGCATGAAGGAAAAGGAAGAATGTACCAGACCAATTTATGTGTGCTCCCTTTCCTCCTTTTCCAGTCAAGCATGAGTTCATTGGTTTTAGCCTCAAAACTGACTGTTAGCAGGTTTTTTGTATGGCACAAATCTCAGCTTATCCTAAAATCTGATAAAAAGCTACGTAGCAAGAAAACAAGGTCAGTTGTCAAGCTGAAGGAATATATTGCTATTTTTCTTCACCCTTTAGTTATGCTTTTACGTGATATAGAATATGGGCTATTAAAAATCTTTGTCTTACAATTACAGCTGTAATTAGTTTTGAAACAGGATTAGAAAAGGACTCCCATTTCTCCCTGCTTCTTTCCATTAAAACTTGCGTGACAATCATAATTCTGGGTGCTAGATCCTTTTAGAAGTCCAGAACAGTCAGGATGTGAGGCTTCGTTACTGTCTGCTTTTACATGCAAGTGTCTACCTGTAAATTTCTAGAACCTCACTTAATACCTTTTTCAAATTTTCTATAAATGTCATTTACAAATACATAAACTTATTAATATATAATATGCAAGCTAAGTATGTACATAAATTAATTTATAAATACAACTTTTTCTATTTTCCATAAATATCACACATCCATATTACAGACATTTTGCACTTCCAAAAATCTGGTTTCCTTTTCTTGAAAAGTTGAAGTTGATTATTGTACTAGAAATTATTTTTCTTTTGCACAAATCCTTACTATTTAAATTTTGGCCTACACACTTTCTAAGAGATCACTTTTTTTTCTACTGCAGGTGTTCTGCGCAGATTCCAGAATATAGGAGAATATTCTTAAAGTGAGGAGTGATGAAGCATATTACAATGAGTTTTGTTTCTGTTAGTCGATGCTTTGCACTTGGGAATAATTAAAATAAATAGAAGAAAACTCTTGTATTTCACTGAAAAACCTAACAAATCTGTGCTATTGAATTGCTGAATTGTAGCATAAACCTAGTAAGACCTGGGAGAATATCTACAGAATGTGTTTAGTGCATTTTTTTGCTGAAGTATAGTTTCTCATTTGAATGTGTGTTGCTATGTAGTGTACTAGCACATTTGGCCAGAGCTTGATACTTTCAGAAAATGTGTTGGATGCAAGTAATTGAGTTAAGACGGAGCATATTAAATGTTTGAGAACTGAGCAGAAAAATCAGATGTGCAAATATTGGCAGTACGTCTGCTTCCTGTCTAAAAAGAATTGGTTGTGTTTTGAGATCACTGAGCTAATTTGAATGAAATTAAGAACTATCTTGTCACTGAAATACTCTACTGCAATTGCAAAATTTCAAACAGCCACAGAACCACACAGCCTTTAAGTGTGTGGGGTCTTAACCTTAATTTAATAACGTTAAGAAATTTTGGAAATTACCTGGACAATTGTGGAAATTACACTTCCATTTTTTTTACCATTATTTCAATTTTTCATCTAAAAAAAGACTATAAATGCAACATCTGAAGATGATGGAACTGTAGTATAATCTAGTTGGATTATGGTTGAGCTCTGGATTTTCACTCATTTGAAAAAGACCAAACTGTTTCAGAACACCTGCTACTGTTAAGTAAGTGCGTATCTTGGGAGATTTTTGTGTTCTAATAAGGCTTTACCCCAGTCTGGTCTCCTAGCAGGTCTTATGAACCATGTCAGTCTTTCCTGTATGTTTTGTTGTTTGAATGACCTACTTGAAAAAAATGATTGCTGTAATCAGTGATACTGGAATAGAAGGAATTTTTAAGTACCAAATTGTTCTGGTGACTGGGTTTTTGATAAATCATTTTTATAATTGTCTGGACAGTATGAACAGAAGTGAGTGTTGTACAGAGATGTCAGCACTACAAATGTAGGCTTTTAAGCAAGAAACAAAATGTCCCAAGGCTGAAAATAGCCTATCCATTGCTCCTTGCTGAATTTCATTTTAGTCCAGATGTTTTCAAACAATTTTCATTACATCAGATTACCTTTTTAAAATCTAAACTGAAAAGGTCTTTTGAGTGTGCCATGTAGGGTTTTCTTTTCACAGTAGCAGAAAGGAATTTGTCCCCATATTGAACAAAATGTGAGCCTTTCTGGGGTGGGGGGGAATATGCATCTTGTACACATTCAAAACATTAGAACCTAAGCATTGTAGAGGAGAAATAGCATTGAGTACTGAATTACAGGCTTATTCTTAGTTTTCGGTACTTTCTCAGCAGAACAGTTGAGTATCTTTTAAGTGGTGTTTTGTAAGCACCATCGCAATGATTATTGCATCAGACTGTTGGCTCAGAATTACCAGGGAAGGGATATCTACACATACCAGGTGTAAAGTTTTAATTATATTTTGTCTTAAGTGTTTTTGGATATTTAATGCTTTGAGACAATGTAAAGATACATCCTGAGGATCTCTTCCGTAGTTTTTCACTGTATTGAGAACATTCCTATTTAAAAAAGAAAAGAAAAAAAAAATCTAGTAAATATAAACGTTCTGGTTTTAAAAGCTATCTTCTGATAGTTGCTTATTTTGTTGTGGGAACACGGGGCTGATGAACAGATTTCTTTCCTTCCATCAGATTATGTGTAAATCATCATTTATCTGTGCTCATCTATCTATCCCAAATGACTAAGAGAAGCTCCTTTTGGTTGTGGTGGCTTTCCTTAGCTGCTTTGTGCCTTTTGAATTTTTCTTTTAATGTCTGGAGCAGTTAGAATAAAAAAATTGATGATGGTCAAAGCTTTTAAGAGACACACTCTGAAAAAGTGTACATGGAAGTAGGGGAGTGATAAAGAGGCATTGCCATTGCTAGGATGACTAGGAAGGCATAAATGAAGTGTATTGTAACTATATTCCCAATTCTTCTCAGGCTTTTTCATCTGAAAAACTGAATTTGTTTATATTGCTTCCTTGCAGAGTTTGTTATTAGTTGCCATGCATTTGTTAAAGAGCAGGTTTGCAAAGGTGGCAGTGTGCGTACCCCGGAGATGGTCTGAGGGTCTTATTTGGCCAATATAATCTGAATTACTGGATATTTTTCTCAAGATATTGGTTATTTTGAGTCTATAATTCTGACAACCAAGCAAAAAATAGTTTATAGTCTATCTACAGTACTACTGTGTTATCTTTAGTTGATCCATCTTTTTCCTCTTCTGTCTGTGCTTGACTTTTTTTGGTAATGTTAAAGAAAATTCAGCTTTCATAAGGGCAATAGCTATGTTGTCTCATGAAGCTTTTAGTGCCAAGGTTATCGGTTTCAAAAGTGGTTGAAAAAAGTTGTAATTAAATCTCTGATGGCTTTTGAATGCTTCCACACTACGGTTCTTAACAAATGTTTTTAAAATCATGGAAGATTAAACATTTCCGCTGCCAAGTACTGTGTTTAGAGACGTAAGAGTTTTGAATGAACCTGGAAACAGATTGTTTTCACCCTTAGCTTGTGTCAGTCAGATGAAAGATACTTTTTTTCCCCCTCATGTTACAGCCCTGCTGTAGAAACAAGGTCATTGTCCTTTCCACTACTTTGTACTTCCCAAGAGTATTTAGCAATCAGTATTTGACTTTTCTTCCCAGGACTCTGCCAGTGCTTTGGAAATGTTTGTGATGCTTCTGCTCATGATAGAATAGCTCTGCAAGAACATGCAGGTAGAGTCTGTTGGTGGCCTGTAGAGAATCAGGACTGAGGTTTCACTCATTAGTAATGAAAATGTTTGAGGTTAGATTTCCAGTACTTCCCAGAAGTATAAACTGGGCTTCTAAAACCATTAAGAGGAGATGGCAATATAAATATATATTTTTCTCTCAGAGTTTATTTAGAATGTTGAAAAGGTTTGAAAACAAAGCTGCCATTGTTAGGGATGATACACCTGAGAGATCATTCCAAGTTTGGATTGGCAGAAGACGTGAATGAGCCTTCAGAGGGAAAAAAAATTAAACAAAAATGAATTAACCTCTGCCTTGTAAGCTGTCTTCCTTTTTCCTTTTGAAGTGTCAGTTTGTGGTTTTGATAAATGTCAGAAGCATTCTTCTTCTCAAATAAGATTCTTGTCTGCATAATCCAGTGTTATGGTTTTTTTTTCCCCTCTTCCCTCCAAAGATTACTTTGTCCTTCCTCTGCTTTCTAATCAGACAACTGCTCAAGAAATGGGATGAATTTGACAGCTAAGTGTGTTTCCTACTGAATTAGTTTTGTAAGGGAACTAAAGGAGGCAGATAAGAGTTTATTCTCTCCTACAGTTTTGGAAGTTCATTAACTTAATAATGTGGGAACTAAAATCCTCACCCCCCCCCAACCCCCACTTTGCTTCTAGGTTTCAATCTTGTTTATATGTATAATATTTTACATTATGACAAAGAGTCTGTTTTACATAGGCATACAAGTTAGCGGGCTGCAGCCTAGTGTCTCTGTCTGGGTATCAGATACACTGATAGTTGTGGCACTGTGTTTAAGTATAGTTCATCTACTCCCTGTCCAGAAGAAAAGGCTTTGTAGAGAGTATGACTTAGTGAAGCTTGTTTTGGATATTTGAGGGTGTATTAAGTTAATATATTAGTTTCCAAAGTCACCTGGTAAGACCTTGTTTAGGCTTTTTTGTTTTGTTTTGTTCCCCAGCTGTTCCAAATAACAAATTGAGAGAGTCTGCTTTTAGGATTCTATAATGTTTGAAAGCACTTATGACAAGGATTAGGGGAAGAAAGGGAGTACAGGTTGGCAGTCTGAGGTTGGTTTACTTTCAGGTAAAAGACTTAAATGTCATAGACAGTGGCTTGGTTGTTCTGTTGGCACCGAGGAGTTCTAGTCATGGATCTAGACTCCACCATGTTTAAGTCTTACACAAACAGCATACAAAAAGCATGTGACTCCTGTATGAGACAGGACAACAAGTAAATAAGTACAGGCTGCTCTGGAAGGAAGAGAAAATGAAGACAACGTTGTTTAGTGCACTAAAGGAGCAGCCACATGTTGTGATTGCTTAAGTATGCTCAAGTTTTTGTATAAGTGTCATCTCAAAGGGAAGTCTTAGCTGGAGGGGAATAGTGAAGGAGATGCTTCAGGGTGCCTGGGAGGTTCTTCTGTGGAATACACTTAAAAGAAAGTGGGAAATCAAAATTGTTAACATTATCCAAAAGTGCACAAGAGCCAATATCTTGTAGAATAGTGCAAGAGCACAATTGAACTCTTACATCTCTTTTGACAGTGAAATGGGAGCCTTTGGAAGGGAGGTACAGTCTATGCATTGAATGAAAAAAAGCAGCATTTTAAATGCTTATGGGTAGAACAAGACTGTTAACAGTCTTAAAAAGAAATTAAGCCTTCAAACACAAGTTCCTGTTGTCCTTGTTCCCCAAATATATTTTTTACTTTTCTTCAGGTTTTTGCCTTTCCTGTTATCCTCACCAAAATTGCAAAGTTACAGAAGTTGATCAAATTTTTTTCAGGAGACCATTCCGAGTTGTCTTAGACTTCATGGCATGTTCCACCTGCATATTCCTTGTGTGTGGCACTGAGCAAATCTTTCTCTTTGTGAGAATGTGAATAGTATTGCTTTGTTCACATATTTATCTTTGTTATTTTCTTTGAATTGCAGACTTGGAGGAGGTTTAATAATGCTGTTATGTCTAGGTAGGCTATATATACCCTTATATGCTACACCTCTATTTGCAACCAAGTTTTTCAGCTTGAAAGTATTCATCATGTGGATCTTAATAATATACAGATCTGTAAAAATATACAGAGATATTTTTTTATTTGAGACAAATTGAAGACAGTGAAGAAAAAGAAAAAAATTATTCCTGAAATTAGGAGACTGAACTTACTGTGAATAGAGTACATAGAAGTTATGCTGTTTGTCTAATTAGTTAGGAGGCTATTACCACCTCTAACCATATGATATCTTACATTAAAATAATTAGGAAAGCTGTTACTGGAAAGACAGTTCAGTATAATAACTGATGGTACAGAACACTTACAAACACAAACTGAAACAAAGTAAGTCTAAGAAAGTGCACGAGGCATTATGATAGTTGGGAAGGAAAAAGTCAGAATGTCAAAATCCATTAGAATTAGGAAATAAAAGACACAAAGTCTGAAGGAAGCACTCTGGTTTTCCCCTTCATCCTTAAGAACATGGTTCAGTTGGTCCTTGTCCTGCCACAAAAGTTAATATGGGGAAATAAAACCAAACAAATTGAAAGCATTAAGCCATTGCTGTCTTAGCATGCTGGCTGCCTGTTGGCGTGATGACTCTACCTTCCCATGTGATAGATAGAGCTGTCCAAATTTGTGTTCTGTATGTGCAGTTTGTTTGGTTTGATGAGCTGTCAGATTTAGATTTAAACTCTCTACCATCACTATCACCCCATGCTTCCTCAGATCCTTCTTATTAGGACTGTCAGGCATACTCGTTCATTATGTTTTGGAGGACTGGTTTATAGTGACAAGAGGCCATTACTTATGGTGGCGTTTAGTCAGGCCTCTTTGCTGCAGTATAAATGTTCATTTTGCAAAATTGCAATGCAAGTTTGGCCAAGAGCTCTTACCTCTGCTATGGCTCGCTGAACCATTTGCATCTTATGAATTGGAGCCTTAAGTCATGTTCATTTAATCAGTCACTCCAGTGCAAATACTGATGAAATCGCCAAGTGATTTCTTTGGCAAAAGGCAAGTCATGCTTTGCAACTCTGATTCCATATACTGTTCCCTCGGGGTATAACCCCTGCTTTTATTTCATTCCTAAATAATTTTTTGCATGATCGGAGGACTATGAATAAAGTCAACAATATATTTTTGTTTTTATTTCAAATCCTGAAGGATGCTGCAAAGGACATGTATGCATAATAAGGGAAGGAGAAACTGAGCAATTGTTTAAAAACAAAATTGCTATGATACTTAATGTATTTTACTTTATCAAAAATTGTTGACAACCATTTCATATTTTAGAATTCCTTAAATTATAAAACAAATGTTATTTTTTTAACAACGGAAATCCAGTCCTTTCTCCATCTTTGCATTGTTGTAGTCTTGAAAAAGATTGTACACAGTTAAAAGCACATTACTGAATCAATACAGACGTTCCTGTACTAGGAAATTTACTTCAAAGTGAGGTGCTTCTTGTAACAGGTTCATACTAACTAGAATATTACTGCTTTTTCCGTGAGAAGAGTTGCAACTGGTATCTGCCTTTGTAGCCCATTGACAAGGGATGTAATTGGTTCTGTTTCACCTACCACCCACCCTGCAGAACATCTAATAATGCATGGCTTTTTGGTAGGCTGGTTCGACTTATTAATGCAGAGGAAGACACCACCCCCCCACCCTCCCAAGTTATTTTCCTGTAGTGTTAGCAAGCTGAAGGTTCTCAGGAAATTATCAGATGAACATGGGAACTGGTGAAATGTGATGGGTGTGTGTGTTCGGGGAGATAGAATGACACATCCCTCTTTAAGCAGCAACAAACAAGTAGAATATGTAATGTGAGTTTAAATATGCTGGATTTTACATCAATGCAAGTCACTGCTTCCTGGAGAGAGTTGCCTTCTAAATAAATCTTCATTTAGTTCTGTGACCAGGTATTCTCTGTGCTGTTGCTAGGTTCTCCCAGGCTGGCATTTGCATCGTGGGATGTCTGTCAGATGTAGCTGTGGTGTCAGTACTCCACATCCTGGAATCCTTTTACTTTCCATGACTGAGTATTCTTTTTTGCTGCTTTCAAAGTCTGAAAAGACTGCCACAGATAAAACCAGGTTCTGTGTTGCACTGAGCATATCTGAGAATATGCAGTGACAGTGGTTGGTCTACAAAGCTGCAGCTGTGGTGGCATGCGGGTTTAGTGGTCAAAAGAGGATAAGGGCCAAGCAGCCAGGGGTTTGCAGGTGTCCTTTTTCATTGAAACTTGTTATCTTCATGTTATCTGTACAGGAAGAGTCCATGGGCAGAAAGGGGAAGTTATGATTACATGGATGTGGCCATGACTCAAGTTACTTTTTTTTTTTAAGAAACTTAAAGCAAGGAAGGATACATATTTAGGGCTTACTGCCACTGGTCAATAATGGGTTATAGTCTCAGGATATAAATGGGAAGCACAGGACTGAATAGTTGCCCAGGAAGTTATTTTTAGAGAGGAAAGGGAGAAAGGTTGGTTTGTTTGTTTTGTTTTGTTTTGTTTTTTTTAAAAAAAGCACCTGCAATTGAACAACAGAGTTCTTGGATTACTCACTGCAGCAGCTATTTTGTCAAGTTATAACATTTCCAGGAAGAAACAAACTATGTTTGAGCTTGAAAACTATTGATGTGCTTCCCTGCAATATTTAGGAGACCTTTGCCGAAATCGAGGAGTATTCAAAACAGGGATGCTTAGGCTGCTTGGTGGTTTGATTAGAGAACAATGCAGAGTTAGGAGTTTCTTGGCAAGGTCTGTGAATTTAGCACTCACAATGATCATCTTTTTAAAGTTGTAGGGTCCTTTAAATGGCTTACCTTGTGAAAAGGTAGTAAGGTTTTCGTAGCACCCAACACTTCACAAAAAAAACCCCCACCTTATTTGTCATTTACATGTAAGAATAATCTGTCTGAAGTTCAATGAGAACACTTCTGGGCATTAACAGCTCCAAATGTTGAGGTTTTCATTAGCGGAGGTCTAGTAAAAGTCATGCATAGGAATAATGTGGAGAGTAGACCATCTTCTGGTACAACATTAGGAAGGTAAGGAGAAAGAAAAGTAGAATTTGAGTTTAAGAAGTGAACTTTGTAGTTATGCATTTTGTATCACAGCTGAGCTGTAAAATTGCTGGCCCTGCTTCTGTTTTGGGAAGAAATTGTCTCACACTATTATTATATTGCTTTCAAAGGAGCATAAAGAAAAGGTTGAAGTTTTGACAGCTACGACAAAGTCCAGTGCCATAACGTGTCACCAGATAAGTGATACTGTATAGTCTGTGGCAGTCAGCAAAGCATAGCAGCCACTATTTATATGTCAACTTTAAAAGAGAGGAAGTGTTACCCGAAGGGGAGAGGATATCAGAATTTGACAGCCTGGTAGACATCTGAGGTTAAATGTCATCCTTTGAATAGATTTAACTTACATATTCATTTTATGTACTGAGATCTGAAATTCCAGCCTTTAAATGCTCATTTTATTACTTTATGGCACTTAAAAACATTGTGCCTAAGAACAGAGCAAAGTTTTCTGCTAGAGCAGATGATGTTAAAGGTGAGGTCATAATTTTCAATATCTGACTTATACTGTGTAAATATGTAGGTGCTTATGCAGCCAACAGCAGGGGAGAGAGAGATGCATCTGGTTTATTTCTTAACCTAAAAAAAAAAAAAGGTTGACTTTCAGTAATAATTTGTTTATTACTTGGATTCCTCCTCTATTAATATCAAATGATTTTCATGTTTCCTAGGCTTGCTGTTCTTTGTAAGTTCTTTGAATTAAACTTTGAATTAAAACCTTGTTTGGATGTCTCCATGAGCAGCATACATAATGCACAGAAAGTAACTGTGTAGGTATTGGGATTGTTTTATTTCCCCCCCCTTCCCTACCATAAGTTATTTGTCCTTTGAGCATTTATTTGTGTTTTGTTTTTTAACTTCCTGAGTACTCTTATCCCTTTGTATCACTTGGAACAGGAGGGAATAGAGCAGAGAGACTTCTATAGTTATTTTAATGATCTGGGAAGAGCAGAAGTTGTTAGCCTTCAAACAATATTTTCAGCTTGGCATTTATGGGGAACAGTATGCTTTGAATCAGAGGCACTGTATTTTCCGCTTCTCAAGAAAATTGCCAGTATCTTTTTTTACATTCTGAAGTCTGTGTGAAACTTTCCGTTGAAGTGTAAATTACAAAGCTTCAGTTATATGACTAAAGAGATCATTCTGTGATTTCACAATTAGTCTTAAGTGTTGCAGAGACTAAAGTTGATAATACCTTGATGCTGTTTCGTCCATTCTGTCTGCTATTGGTTTTGTGTGAAATTGGTAGTAAATCCAATTATTTTCTAACAGTTTTACTTGAAAAATAATGTTCTATAGTTTTAAAGCCACAGTTTCAGAATTTTAATGATTTTAATGTAGAAACTGGTAGAAGGTAGTTGTCTCAAATACAAATTCCCTGGATGGAGGGGAAAGAGGGAGGCAGAAGGCTGAACTGTGACCTTTGTGCTCCATTCCCCAGCTGTAGTGCAAGTTGTGTGTTCTCTCTGCTTTTTGCCTTAAACGCAGCATGCAAATCTAACAGCCCGTCACATCTGGTGCCTGGATCCCTAGATCAGGGGAAAAACTGCACCACTGCACAGGAAAATGGAGAATGTGCTTCTCTCCTTGATCTTACTTCAGCCCATTCATACGGCAGAATGTGAGACTTCTGAGGATATGGCATGCTTTTGTGTCGCTTTAAAGCAGTGCAGCCGCACTGCTTCATGTTGCTTTTCCTTTCACAACCTCCCATTCATGTGCCTATCTTAGCTTTTCTTAGAAGAGCATTGCCTGCCATAAAGAACACTTTGCACCTTTTAAAAATAGGTGTATGATACATGAATGGGGGTGTGGGTGGGTTCATCTAAACCCTGGGTATGTGATGTTGAGCTCAGAACTGGCAGTTGCAACTTAGAAGAGAGATCCTGGACTTTCTCTGAATGCATTGGCTTGATACGTTTTGGCAGCCAAACATATCAACAGTGAGCCAGTGTCAGGAAGGGAATTGGGAACAGGACAGGAAGGGTTTGATGTGACTTGGTCTTCAGTATAAAAGCTTTGAGAAGCCTTGTGAAACATTGGTGTGCCCATTTTTTTGAGTGTTGTCAATTCTGGTCTCTCCTTCTCAGGAAGAATGTTAGAGCAGGTAGAGAGGGGCAGCTAAAATAGTCATAGGATCAGCTGTCTTACAGGAAGAGACTGAAAAGATTGCAACTTCAACGTGTGGGACCAGGCAGGCTGCACCCTTTAACATATGTAATCCAACAGCTATAGTTCTTGAGGGAACATAGTGGGGATGGGCAGCAGAAAGTGCCCAGGCTTGTATGCTCTTCTTGCATAGCATTTCCTGTTGCTGCTGCTGAGGACCCCTGATCTGACCCAGCAGTGCGTTTCATACATCCTTAACAGGAGAATGTTGCAGGTCCTTGTCTTCGACTATGACCTGATGATGAAAGTTAAGTAAATTGTTCCAGTATTTTTGTGGTTAGGTAGTGATCTTTATCTGTTGAGAATTTGGTTCATTGCTTTGGAAAGAGTCAGATGATAACTTATTCAAGGTTCCTTTATAGGGCATTTGGTGGCATGTTTTCTCAACCGTAGCTCTTGAGAGTTGTTTTTGTATTTCGATTAGTGGATTATTGCAAGGTAAAATGCAGTGAGGTACTACCATGAAAAATGCTACAGATTTGCATGTAGCTAATAGGACCTATTTTTTTTTTCTCTCGTTTCTTTTGGATGGGTCCTGTTTTCACAAACTTTTCATACAATCATTGTTTCTGACTTTCTGTTTTTTGTTTGTTTTTCTTTTTAACAGGTTCTTGAAGATGCAGAGGCTCAACATTTGTTTCAGTCCATTCTTCCTGATATGGTCAAGCTGGCACTCTGTCTCCCTAGTATATGCACCCAGGTAAGTAAACAGAGCTAGCTACGTGCTCTGTGGCAGACAACTTTTCTACAAACTGTAACTAATGGCTAAGGTCAAAACATCAGGATCATGTTATGTTCTTAATAAAAGCTGTCGGTTTTGTGTTGAATGTAGCTGAGGCCTAGGAAGCAGAACAGACAATGCACATCTATAATGATATAATAGAATGTAAAAATATATATCTCGCTGTCATATTTTTAGCCTGAACTTCAGTAGCACTTTCCTTTCTATATGCTGGAGTTGCTTCTTGCTTTTCTTAAATGAGATGACCATGAAACCTTTCAGGTTTGAAAATCACACTTAAACTAAAATACTTGAATAATCTTAAAACATCTAATTCTTTAGTTCAGAAATTTTTTAATACTAGAAGTAGTATTTTCATAAAGCCGTCGTTTACTTGGGAGCATATTTTATTCTAGTTAGAGCACATACAAACTTTAATTCCTTATTATTGTTATGGGAATCAATTCTGTAGGTAGTCACGCTGATAAAAGTGAATAGGACTGATAAAGTAAGTGAGGACGTATGATAGGTAACACATTAGCAGGGTAACAACTCTAATTGGTAGGCTCCTTTGTTACAGTTTTCTAAATTTATTTTATTGCACAGGAGCAGGGAAAATCTCCCCTTGCTTTGTTATGCTGCAGGGGTCCTGCAGTAGATATATAATTTCAAACAGTATGAATATTTCTTAAAAATTTTTTTACTAGTCACTTGATGGGGGAAGTTTTTGAGAATGCTGTGAAGTTTCTTAACACAACATCAAGCACAGGACTTGCAAGTTCATGTAGTAATGCCTTTTATAAAGATTATGTACTGCTAGGCAGTGTAAATTGTGAAAAACTTTGTCAGACTCATTTTTTTTGGTTAGACATAAAGCTAAATTTGTTCCAATATAACATACTCTCCAAAATATCCTATTTTTATAGGCTCGTAGAACTTACTAGGGAGAACTTCTCAGGCTTTTTTCCCCCTCTAGCTGTGTGACTTCAGACATCATAATATAGCTTGTTAATTAAATAGCCAAAAGACAGAATGAGATTCAGTGAACATGAATGTAGTAGTTATAAGAATGAAGGAAAACTTATTTGTTTTGTGGAGTAAACAGGGCTGTGTATTCAACAGTCTAAATTAGTAGCAGTTTCTGTATTCACGACTAAAAGGATTAAACTGTAGCTGCTCAGCTCTCCTGGAGCTACGTTAATGATGATGGCTGAGCATATTGGAAGAAGAGGTGAAAACTGTATTCTTTTTCCTGTCAAGTGGGTTTATCATAATTGTTACTGGACTCCTTAGCAGTCGGAATTATATTCCCCCCTGGCCCCAGTATTATCACGTAATTTAAAAAAAAAAAAAAAAAGCCGTGAACGTGGTGAGCGAAAATTCCAAATCAGGAGGCTAATGCCTGATGTATAACACTTAAGTTGTTTTTTTTCCTCTGCCCCTTTGCTGCTTTTTATATTAAAGAAACCCTGACTAGAGTCAAATAAAACTCCAAACTGAAGACCAAAGTGAAGCTGAGCTTTTTGTTCATTCTGATTATAAAAGAATGGATAATCATGCACTTCCTGCAAATATTATCAGTGTTATTTCTTCAAGTAGGATAGAAAAAAATTCAAAGCAAGCCATAGAGTGGCGTGACTTCCACATTTCTTTGTAAAGCATAAAGCATGGTTATTGTAGCTGAAAGCATTCCTTAAGGGTTCTTAACTATACAGCTATTGAAAGTGGGTTTTTACTTCAGTTTTTAAGATTGCCCAGGATTTGCAACATCCCATCTATTTTTTCCCCCTCTCCATTCCCCATGGTTTTGTTTGATAAGTTGTGTTTTCTTGGTCTTTCTTTTTATTATTGATTAGAAATCTGCAGTTTGTCAAGCAAGCTTTTCCCAAATTGTCTTCAATAAACTGTTCTTGACTTTAATGGTGCTGCTGATTAAAGGGTTCACCAATGGCCTAAATTACTCTCGCTCTAATTTAACAAATGTAATTTGTGCTCCTGTTTTTTCTTTTAAAATGTGTAAGCTAATTATTTTTCTCTCTCCTTCCCTCCCTTCTCTCCTGCCCCTCCCTCCCCCTCACTTCTTTTGTTGGTAGCCAATACCTCTACTGAAACAAAAGATGAATCACTCCATCACAATGTCACAGGAACAGATTGCTAGTTTTCTAGCCAATGCTTTCTTCTGTACTTTTCCACGTCGCAATGCAAAGATGAAGTCTGAGTATTCTAGTTATCCAGACATTAACTTCAACAGGTATGGCACTCTGGAGTAAATGAAGCCGATAACCCTTCAATGAAAATATTATTGTTGTCATTTAGGGGAGAAACTCCCTGTTTCTTTCGTGTTTCTGTCACTAATTTCAGTAGTTTGCTTTCTGTCTTTTCTGTTTACCTCTAAGGGAAAAGAAAACTATGCAACTATGTAAGAAAGGATCTTGTGCGCAGGAAGATATGCTTAATATTCTAAACTTTTCTTTTTTTCATGCATGCACACACACAGACATACTCTTGCTCTGGCATAATTAGGCTGATACAATTCCTTACCTCCTCATAAGCCATTTGTCTGCGAATGGTATATGTTAGTTGTGTTTCAAGTGTTCTATATGTATTTAAATTAAAGGTCAGTGTTTCCCCAGCCATGTTTCTGTTGTCTCCTTTGTGTCAGCAGTGGTGATCTGCACATTAAGTCAGATCAATAGAACTGGATTCTTCAGCATCCATGCAATCTCTTATCATTTTAAGGCAGTCATAGAGCTGCATGTTAAAATAAACCTGTCCTTTTTGCTACAAGTTAGCCTAAAAAGTTTTCAAGATCACAATAAGAATTTAATTAAAGATACTGTCATTTCTAAACAAACACTTATTCTTTTTTCCTCAACATTAGCTTACAGACAGATTTGATTAGAAATTTTTCTTCACAGCTTTTATTTTTTAATTATGCTTATTTCAGTTTTAAATGGGGGAAGAGGATGGAGACATTTCCTGCTGCAGAGTATCATGGTTCACATGGATTTGTAGATTAGAAATGAGAGTTTGTTGTCTTCTGGGCACTTCCATTCAAGTCTGTGTAGATCAACCTTAAGTTTATTAGGCTGGAGCTTGGATAGATTATAGATCTAGAGTTTTTCTTATTCCTCACAGTTAATATATGTAGTGTATATGCTCTGAAAACTGAGATGAAATATGAAAATACTGTTACCTGTGATCCAGCACACTTGAGTATGTGTGTCATAAGAGCTATATTAGACTAGAACTTCCCAGAATAAATTGTCAGGCATGCTGATGTGCTAATAAAGGTTTTGGTGCTTGCTGTCTTTTAAGGGCTAGCACGGGTTTCTCTATACTGTGTCTTTCAGAAGAGAGACCAGGGTCACTGTCTTGGTGTTTATTCCAACAGTGCAGGGGGGTCACATAAGAGAAGTGTGGGTGGGCATTAATGTGCCATACAATTTAGCATATTTTTCCATTAGTTCATAAGAACAAATAAATGAAAAGTACCATCCATGCATTAAAAAAGATTTATGTTCAGAGCAGTGAAAGAGGATAGTAAAGTTCTGGAAAGAGTTCTGTTTGACTGCACCAGCTACCCACTTCTAGCTGAATTTTATGTTTTTTTAAAGAACTTAAAGGTACCAGTTTTTGTTGTAACTTATCATGTAATAAATCAAGCAGCTAATTTCTTACCAATTACAGACTAAAATGCTGTTGAATGCCTGGAGTAAATTCATATTATCTTCTATGAACATTGCACAGCAATATGAAGTCACAGTAGTACAGTGTAATACTAGTGGTTAACTTGGGGCATAATATTTTGAACTACTTTTAAATAAAAAAGCCTTGGCAAATTATTAGGTAAATAGTTTCCTGCCATAAAGTTAAAGAATGACCAGTATAAAGTATTAACTGTTCAGGATTTTCTGCCCTATTCCAGTCAGTCCTAACTTTGTTTTCTGACTTGGCTTGCTAGTTCCAACTCATAGTAAATTCCAACAGTGTTATTTAAAAGGGGTAATACAGCAGACAACTTTCAGGCCTTCCTCTTGCATTACGGATGAGGTAATGCTCACCTTTTAGTCACACAGGGTAGAAAGCTATTTTTATTCATGGAAGTGCAAGAATATTGTTGCCAAACTGGAGAAAAGAAGGGAAGCTGATGTCCTCTGGTTCTTGAGGATTAAAAGTGGCTCTTCCTCGGTGATTTATGTGATTTTTATATAATTACAGTTTCTTTTTTCAGTCCTTTTTTTACTTAACCATTTGTTGGACCAAAATCCCCCCCCCCCGCCATGTATTTTGCATTTGACAATGAGCAGACTAGTGAAGTAGAATACGTGGTGTGACAGGCAGTCGATGAAATAAGAGGGAAATGTGTCAGTGAGAGGGGGACTGGCAGGATAAAAGCAAAAGGAGATTGAAGAGAGTGAGTGGTGGAGAGAGTACTACAAAAATTTACAGTTTTCTGTCGTGCTACTGTATATAACCTGACTTGGTTGAAATCTAAAATGGGGGGGGGAAGGAGGATGGATTTTTCTTCCTGTCAACCCTGTATTTTCTTGCCCTGAAAAGTTAGTTCTTTAGTAGCAAGGACAGAGAATAAAATGTCATGTTTTCAGCTATTGTTTCAGGCTTGTAAAAACGACAAGGTTTGGTCCATTGCAGTGTGTATTTTCATCTTTTACAAAAAAGCCTTTTGTGGAGGTGGATATACTCAAAAGGCAGTAGGCAGTGACTGAAGTTAAAATGTCTGTGACTTCTTTTTCCTCTTTATAACGATGTTTTGATGTAAAGGCTTTGGAGGCTGCTGCTCTGCTCTGTCTGCTTAGGTATGGGCATAACAGATTGTTCCACACAGCAACCCTTTCTCCCCACAGTATTATGGTCTGCAGCTTTTTCCAGACTTAGTTCTTCCTCAGCATAATTCATCTGCTGCATGACTGAGAATGAATGACTTTGTTCTTTGGGTACAAAAAATAATCTGCCATGGTTCCCTAACGAAGCAAAATTACTGAGCGGATGCTAGCATTTGAGGGATTTTTTTCTTTAGCAAATGGGGTGTTCCTCGATTCCACTATGCATGCCCTTGCTATGGTCATACAAAAGGCTTCCACCCCTCCCCTCAACTCTTTGAGACTGAAAAAATAGAATTTGTGCCTTAAGTTAGAAACACAACTGTATAAGCTGTTTGTTTCTTGTGTTTTCAGTTTTACACAGCAGTCATTTATCTGTTCACTTTATGCAGACTTAAACACTAGTACCTTTTTATACAGGATGAAATAGTTACTGTTTCTACATTTAAATGCCGTCATGTTCCCTCTTCCCTCCCAGTCTTCTCCCTGCTTTAGGTTTTTATGTGGTATTAACTAGCATATTGTGACTTACACCCCTACTCCCCCCAAGGTACAAATCTGTTTGACAAAACAACAGGCAGTCAGTGCAAGATATTGAGAATTTACTTTTTCTTTATTTCCCTTTTTTTTTTCCTTCTCCCTCTCTTAAGCATTTTCTGGTACACCAGCGCTTAGCACTGTTACTACAGTGATAATGGTAGGTTGTTGGAATGCTGGTGTGTGTGCTAATAACTGCAACTGATTGGAAGGAAGACCATTGTATGTGTTAGTATTAACGTAAGTCATCCATGCTTTACCTCTCCTCTCCTGCCTGTTGGTCTTGCCGGATGAGAGGAGAAAAAAAGCAAGCATTCCTCTTTTGACACTGAAGCACTTAGTTTAATAGTATGTTGTGACACTGACTGTCTGTTTTGATCGTTCATCATGCTACAGACTGAAAGTCACCTGTGTATAATGAAATACTCAGTAGTTTAATTGAATTCTTCCCTTTCATACTTGGCAAGGATGGGCCTATTATGATTCTTAAGTCATTAATTACATAATTCTTTTCAAATGTAGTTAGTAAAATGGAATTCGTAGTTTAACTTTGAGAGCTTTAATATTTATGATTCCTAGTAGATAGAATGACATCCGTTCAGTGGCCAAACATTAGATCATACTAAATAGCATAAAATACTGCTTCCGTTCAAAATATCAAGCTAAATTTAGAGTTCAATTTTTCTTTTTAAAAACACTTTTATAATATATAAGATGGAAATAGATCGGCAGCTTTGTGCAAAAATAGCCCATCACAAAAGAAAGAAATAATTAAATTTGCCATTTTATTCCTCTTTCTGTTAAAGTTTCCACGGAAGTTGCATTCTGGTTGAATGTAGAGCATGAATTGCATTCACTCTTCTGAGATCATCTCTACAATTATGATGTTGGTTGCACAGTTTAAAGTAGTTTCTTATGGTGATGCTCATAATTCATCATCTTTGTGAATAGTTTGTGGTTTAACATAGCACTTCCATAAAAAATATATTCCTCTTGAAATATATTAAAGATAAGATTGAACTATGCTTTCTTACATTTCTTTTTTATAAGATGCTGAAATGGATATGGTCCACTATCACACAAGACTTCGCGCTGTGAAGGTTTTTCTTCCCCTCTGTTGACCAAGTTATCAGACCTATGTCTTAACACCGTAGAATTTGGTAATTTAGGAAACTAGCTAGTTTGAGTACATGTAAAAGCAAAGTATAAAGGGAAGAAAACTTCGGCAATCTTGAGTCAGTGTTCTCTATGACTGAAAAGGAGACAGGTTTGTCAAAGACCCCCTTTGCTTTTGCTGTCTTTGACCTGCTAGGGATCTGTTATTAGCTGTTGTGTCAAGTTACAATAACTCCTCTGTTTTCCTTTTTCAAAAAACTACTGTAGTTAAACTGGAAATACTATGCATCTGTAGTAGCTCCCATCAAAGCAATTGAGGTTGAATTCATAACTGAAGGTAGTATGTCTAATGACATAAGCCTGCTGGATCTTTTGGCACATATATTAGTGGATGCGCAGGTCTGAAACTGCCAGTATTCCACTAGGACTGAATTTCTTCATCTTTATCAAACAAACCTTTAAAGTAATTTCAAGTGATTGGAAATGAGGGGGAAAAACCCACTAGTTAAGATATATATGTCTTTTATGGAATGTATAATATATGAAAGGAAATGGGCAAACTGTATAGTACGTTTATTCAGGAGAATTGAAATCTAATTTACCAGTAATGCAATTGTCGCTTCATAAACAACATCAATTTCGCAACACTAATGAGTATTCTCTGGGGAATAAATTATCTAGCGACTTTGAGAGGACTTGGTTTGGACTGAGAGATGCATTGCTCCTCTGAAAAGTGGTTCTAGTTTTTCTGAGTTTACAGACACTGATCCTACAAAACTGATTCTGTTATGCCTACCTTAGGCCTATGTTCTAATTAGCCCTTGATGGAATACTTTAAGTAGAGTATAATTTTCTGAAAAATTTAACATCAACATTTGTGTGTGGTAAATAATGAAATACTCTTTAAATAGACAAATTTAAAAGGACGCTATTCTTAACAAGTCTGGCATAATTACTTTGCTGTAGTGATTAAAACAGTACTCAATCTGAATATTTTTTTTGTCAGCTTAGTAAATATAGTAATTTAGTCCAGAACTTAGTACCATGCTGTGGGATGTCTTTTGTTTTAGATCCTCAGGGTAAAACATTTTACCCTGCTATTCCTTGGTGTTAAATACTTGGAGTTAGCATCTTATCATTTCATCAAAGTCCGGTATCAATCTGATGTATTTTAAGACTCCTAAATCACCAAAATGTTTCCTTAAAACAGGTTTGTAATGCTGCAGGTTACTTGCCACAATAAACAAAAGTACAAAATGAAAAGCACAGGGAATGGAGCTATGGGTAAATGTGAGTGCCTGAGACGGAAAGATAGTTTTTGCATCTAGATTACCAACAAAATTACATTGCCCAACTTTTTGTTTATACAGTTCTTAAAAGTCACTATTTATTCCAAAGGTGAAGTTCTAATTAAACATAAGGGTATTGAATAGTACATGTTCTTAAATAACTTTGAGGTGATGACAGCTCATACCTATGACACATGACAGTAAATAAGAAATTACCTATGAGGTTGAATTATTGAGTGTATTGTTTTTCTCCTACTTGATGCCAAGGGAATTCAAAACCTCTGAATTACTTCCTGTATAAACAGAGAAAAGGAAAGTGGTTCTAATATGGAAAGATGGAATTCATGTTATTAAGTGGAAGAGACATACACTAGGCACCAGAAAAGCAGAACTGAGGTTGCTGTACCTGACTTGTGTAAGGTTGTGCTTCATTTTCCTGTTGGGAGGTGCACGATCTGGACAGTGGCATTTCCTTTTGTGCTGTCAGAGAGCTGATTCATTTTTCAGCCTTTCACCTCTCTGGGAGGAACTTCTCATCTGGATTGTTCTGCATTTGATTTATATAAAGTCCAAATTTCATGAATTGAAGTTTTGATATTCTGACTAGCCTTACTTTTAGTTCTCACTTTAAATATTTTCAATGGCTGCAGGACTTTCTAGTAAGGGTTTATATTTTATATTGGATATAAGAATTTCCCATTTTAAATTTGCTAAGGTTTCCTCATTTTACATTATGTAATTGATTAAGTATTTAAAGCTGTCTAGGGCAGTGGTGTCCAAACTTTTTTTTGATTGCACATACCTATCAGTAAAAAATTTTTGAGCGTGCACCCCCAATATATGCGTATTTATTTACTTATAAATTGCATATATGTGCTACTGTACTAATATATTATATTCTAAAACATGCACAAGAAAAGAAATCTAAAAAGGATGAGATAAAGATTAAATAAACAGTATTTAAGAAATATTTTTTTATTTTATGAGTGGTACAAAAATACTTTTTTCCTGCATCCTAGTGGATTGTCTTGCACACCCCCTGGGGTGCTTTGAAGACCAGAAGTGGGTCTGGGGTATTGGTATTCACAAATTACAGGTATGTAAGGAGAAATGAAACACTGTAATTCATTTCTCTTGATAAGGGGAGTGTAAATGGTAGCAGTGAAACACTTGTTGCAGCTCCATTCTTCAGGAAAAGTCCTTGACCAGTGACTGACTGGAACTATCTTCCATCTTTTTCACTGAAGTGAAGCTTTAGTGATGTAGCAGTCTGGTTTAAAAGGTAGACAAATATTTCTGTATGGGGGGGAACTCCACCCAATACATAATCAATTGAAACAGCTTTCTCGGGAAATACTTCAGGCAAAGGATACAGGTAATTAATGTAATTCCAGTTATTCCTATATGATAGGCTGAATTGTTTTCATATATTAGAGAGTGAAAGAGATTGTTCTCTATCTTGTGCAATCATGTGGTAAGCATACATAATTATATACACATTCCAACTCTTACATGATGGATTTCTCTCTCTCTGTGCGCATTAATGCATACAGGTTTCCTAGACATTAGATACACTAATATCTATAGGTAGTCCTTAATATGCATGTGACTAAGGTTACCTTGAGCAAAATGGAATAAAAATGTCAAATAATATTGTGACAGAACCCTTACTCAAACAGAGTGTTTTGATCAAACGTGCTTAGCATTGCAAATCAAAGCTTAAAAAAACCCTTCATTACAAATATGATACTGTTTTTGAAAAAGAGAGTTTTATTTTTCTCTTCTGTTCGTGGAACTCCACTTCTTTTGGGGGGGGGGGAGTGTAAAATTGCAGGAGAAAGATGGAAGAGAAGTTTCTTGCATGCTCTCCGGTGCAACTGTTGTAATCCTAAATGATGAGTTTATTGTGCCATTCAACACTATATTAATTTTTCCTTTAGGGTTTCATGTATCAGTATGAAATTTAAGTAGTTCCCATTGAGATTGCTAGCAATTGAGAATGCTCAGCCTTTTAATGAAAATAGCCCTCAATCATATGGAGAGTAATACAAGTTTGACAGTAGCATACGTAAGCATGGTACTTCCACCCCTACATGTATACATCGGATAAGCTTAGGCTTTGAAATGCAACAAGATACTAAAAGCAAGGTGCTCATTTTATTCTCTTTTCCAAGTGTTTTGTCATTCTATACATTAGACTAAAAGCTCTGCTTAGTGATTAGCTCTGTTCTTGAGATTGAAGGTAATGTCTATTCATTGTTTTCATTTCTGCCTTAACTTTCTGTTGCGCCCCCTGCTCAGTCCCTTTACTGGGTAAAATTCATCTATCCACACTACTTCCTTGTAAATCCTTCCACTTTTATTTGTAGGAGAAAAATGAGGTTTCAGTAAAATGTCTTGCACTTGCTTAGATGCTATGTTATCTTTAGCGAGATCACACTAAAATACAAGAAACAATACAAGTGTGTCTTCAACTATAGTAGTAAAGGAAAAGGCACTTTTTAGTGCCTGTGGTAGTTAAGAAAATGTACACGTAGTTAACTGTGGGGACCATAAGTATGAAATTGTGTATCCACACTTTTGCACACAGCACACGTGAAGTGCCATGAATTTATGAATGGGAAGTATTCTTTGAAGTACGATCCATACTGCAAATTTTTGCATATTGTTACAGCGTGGACAGCTTTCTGAGTCTTATGATAGGTTCCGATTTCAATGTAAAGACATGGTTATACTCTTTGAAAAGAAACATTCAAAGGAAGCCCAGCCTGGGGATGGGAAGATACAGGCTGGGGACGGAAATACCAATATGAAATTATTTAACTGGGAGATTAAACCACATGATTGTAATGGTTCCTTCTGCTTGTAAAAATTGCTGGAGCCAGTTCTTCAAGTAACATCAAGGGATCAATTTAGCTCCTTGGAAATTAAATTTTACAAGTAAACTACTGTATTTTAATTATACCTTAATCAGAAACAATATATGTCGGAACTGTTTACTTACGCTGGTTCAACTTTTCCCCAGTAAACTATTTGCATGCCAAGGTTACTTTTGTGTAGCTCTTAATGTTATTAAGTCATGTTGATGTTGCATCATTGGAAATGCACCCTTAAAGTACCTTGCAGATTTGCCGCTTGTCTCGGCACTCAAAGGACTTAGGAGCTGGTTCTTTAGAGCTTTTGGCTCCAGCTTTCTAAGGTGGAAACGTTGGTTGAAAATAAGACAATTTTGAGTTTGCAGTCAAGGAGACTGCAACAACCAGAATATTGATTACACTTTTAAAATGCTTTTTTCCCCACCCTAAAATTTTAGGAAAAAGCTAATGCAGAACAAATGCATGTGTTTTTGTAATAATTATTGAAATTAAACTATTGCCTTGTAATGTTACTGTATGTTTACTGACAATTGTTGAGTAATTTTTAATTTTTTTTATTTTCCCAATATCAGTTCTTATTATTTTTAATATTTTATTTCTCATATATAGGATTTCTCTTCAGAACGATTGAATTAAGTGTCTGAATATTTGCTAGGAAAGAGTTTTCACTTAGCCACAATGACTCTAACAATCTACTTTGTGTTTATGACATTGTTCACACATCTACTTTCTTATGTTTTTAAATCTCTGTCCTTGATTCCTCAAATACTTAAGTGTATCTCTGTAGAGGCCTTTTATTTGATTTGCCGCTACCCTGGCTTGGAAGCAGGAAAGCCAGAGATAAATTTGCAGCTGTGTTTGGTGATCAGCCCTGAAAGCTTTCTTTGCTCCAGTGTCTGCTAAATTGAAGTTAGCTGCATGGCAGTGGGAACATCTTGTACAAAGCAAAACAGCTTACATATGCAGTTGCCAGTAATATTTCAATTACTTCGACTGAAAGTGGGCTTGCAGTGCTTTGCATTTGATTTACAGTGCACTTCACTTGGATGAGTTCTTTAATTGGAATTAATGGGTTTTGGTCTTGGGTCCTTCTGTCAGGATATTGATTATGTGGTTGCCACTTACGTTTTTGGGTGGGCTTTTTAGTAGGATCTGTGTCTCGGAGCTTGAAGAAGAATTTTATTTATTATCTTATTGATGGCCTCATCTAGTTTTGCTCTTCAAAATAGAGATATTTGCTTCAGAAATAAAACTTGTCATAATGTTGCCTAATTGATCATTTCAGAAGTAAGGTTTAAGGTTAAAACATTCATAACTTTGCCATGTTATATCCTCACTTAAATTAATGGGGCAGGACTGGGCTGTTTTTGATTGTTGTAAATATCACTTGCTTTTACTGTTGCATTCACAAAGATGACTGGTTACTTTGTGCTGTGCTTAAGAAAGCTTGGTTGCCGGGGGGGGGGGGGGGGGGGGGGGCTGGTGTTTGGGTTTTCTCTTGTGCTTTTCTTTCTTCTTCTGACTTTAGTATAGCTTGCTGCAAGTCTTCTGAATCATTGATGTCATTGTGATACAATTTCTGTAGAAATTTAAAAGACCATATGAAGCAGTCAAATTCAACTGAATGAATATCAATAACTTTAAATAATTAGATACTATGTGGGTTTTAGGCTAATTTATAGCCCATTAAAATCTGTGGGGATTTTTCCACTGTTCTGATTGCCCTTTAAAACAAACTCCTAATGTTGTAAAGCACTTTTACTTGAAATAGCTGAAGACAAGAGTTCCTTGTGGTCTGGTTATATGAAAATATGCAAGCAATATACTAGTGTTTTGCATTTTGCAAACATATATATGTAATAAAAAGCATGTTTGCAGATAGCTGTCTTCAGTTTGCCACTAGCTCGCTAATAAAGTAAATTCTAGACACAGAAAATATGAAGTAAATCCAAGCATATTAATCTAAGACGTGGTATCTTCAACCTGCCATAAATGGCTGTCCTTTTATGAGTGCATTCTGTTTTGGACAAACATCATTTGTGGTGGTGGTGGTGTCCTAAAATGTGTGTGCAGGACTGGTTTTGCCTGCTTTTGTTTTTAATAAATAAATAATTTTTTAAAAATTATTTTTCTGTATTTAATAGTGGATTTTCAAGAGAAAGTACAATTTATATTATGTCATAGTGAAGAAAAGCAAATACTGTGAGGAGGAGAAGGGTGATGAGAACTCTTGAGCTAACTGCTATAAAAGATCTGATGCATGTAGTTACTAGATGCATATAGCTACTAGGTCAAAATACAGATAATTTTGAACATCACAGTGTTGTTCTATCCCCACTGTATGGAGTATCCCTCTACAGCAAGGGATGCCTGTGCCAGAACCCAAAGCTTTTCAAATTCTTTTGTGCTGCCCTGTGGTTTTTACCCAGCCATATAGGGCTAGAACAGAAATACAGATACCTCTTCCCACTATTATTCTCATTATAGATGGTGTTTTGGGAATATTTATCTGCTGTACATGAGATTTTTCAGAAGCAAATCAGCTTCTAGCTTTGATCCAAGAGGAGAAAGAAGAGAGGTAGTTATCACAGCTTTTAACAAGAGAAAAGGCAGGCCAGTGCTGAACACTTCAGATTTAAAAAAATATTTGGTTGAAATTCCCTAGTTGACAGAGTGACTGCATTTTGGTGAGTAATTGTAATGGATGAAACCAAGTTCATCTACCTTGCCATTGTCTTTTAGCTTGATCTGACTTATTTCGGGCATAGTTTTTCCAGTTCTGGACTTCTCCTGCCCGGTCTGCTAGTTATGCTGAATCACATATCACCTTTGTGACATGAAGAAGTCTCTCCTGAGAGTTTGCAACATAAGCAATATTTCAATTTGATGTAAAAAGGCAAAAAAAACCAACCAAACAAAAAAAAAAACCTAGTAAAGCCATGATTGGGCTAATAGATAAATTAACCAGTTTAAAGCATTCATACCAAATGAGACTTCCAGATAAAAAGTCAGAGTTAATTTATGCATTTAGGCAAGACCTGCACAAACACACACATACATCAACTCTTTCTTTGATGAACCCTTTATTAGTCGTGCAAGCACAACCCCTTGATAGAACTTGCATATTGGCCCATTTTAAAATAGACTGTATAAGTCTGGAGTTTGCCTTCTTAAAGTCCTGCTTGATTATTCAAAGAATAAAAAAGTTTTTATGAAACCTTTTTACCCTTTCTAAAATTAGCTTTTGTGACTTAATATAGATTTTGGATGTAATTGATCTCTTCAGCATGCATACTTCATAAGAATTTTTAAATAGTGAAAAAATCTAGTTCACTACTAAAAGCTAAATTCACCTGACAGCTTTCTGGTTTTAAAGGCAGGTTGTCATTCCAGTACATGGAAGCAAATGAATAATGTTGTGTCATTCCTTTACTTAGACTGTTTATTGCGGGGGAATCTTACATCCTCGGGGCTTTCACTGTATCAGACATCTTTTAGTGAACTTCCTACTCAAAGGATATTATTTCTGAAGTCGCCGCTGTTCTTCCTTCCAGATAAATTCCATTATGTGTTGCCAATAACAATGCCTTGTCACTTTGTTGGAAGTGAAATTAAATAATGCATGTTCAAGTTGCTGGAAGATAGATGATGCAGTAAAAGTATTTCAGCTAACCTTAAAAGAATACATTCACTTAATGGCTAAAAATAGGATGCTTAGGTTTTTACAAATGAATGTTAGAATGCCAATAGTAGCCCAGTGGATGAAGCTGTTTCTGTTGGGGGTAGGTTCTTTTCTTTAGAAACGCTGCTGGGGCAGTGCAGCTCTTGAAAGCAATATGGTTGCATTAATTCTTCTCTGCAACTCACTGAGCTGAAAGTAGGGTAAGACATTTGGATCTTGGAGTACTCAACATACATGTTTTCACCCCTCGGTCACTTATTTTCATCCAAGCCAGTCTGTTGCAAATAAAACTAGTAGCTTTCCTGGGTGTTCATACTGAAATTATATTTTTTTGATATTCCAAAATCAGTATGAGTGAGATTGGCATTCATTTAGCATCTTCATCAGAAACTTAGCAAGTGAAAGAACTTGTTACTCCTAAAGACCTGTGTTACAGAGGGGCTGTCTAGAGAGTTCTTTCTACAGTGGAGTATTTAAATGCAAGGCTAATTGAAATATGTGTATAATAGTTACAAAATCAAATCACAATTAGTAAGTAGCCTAATTACTATGCACTATCTCCCTGAAATCTAATTAATTGCTTTTATTTCTTGTTTTTCAGATTGTTTGAAGGACGGTCACCAAGGAAGCCTGAGAAACTTAAGACCCTTTTCTGCTATTTTAGGAGAGTCACAGAAAAAAGTATATCCTTTATTCTTTTTTTGAGCTACAAAGCAGATACATGAAAAATTTAATCCCATGAAATTTAGAAATGGCTATGCAGCATTATGATGGAAGTGTGTAACAAAAGGCAGCTTGCTAAGCACACTGATATTCATATTCGTGTCACTTCTTCTCATATAGATGATGCATGCCATTAAATTTTTTGAACAGAGCTTATTCTGTTTTCTTTTTTCTGGAAACATATATATGAGGGGATGTGTAAAATACAGAGAGATACTTTTTCACCCCCCTTAGATATATATATAAAAAGTGTGTGTATATAAATGTGTGTATGTAAATATACATATGTATAATGTTTGTAATATATGCAACTACTGCTGCACCACATCAGTGTGAGAATGTAGAGGGAACTTAGCACCATATGTAGTCATTAAAATTACAGGCTTAAAGATTCTGAATCAAGCTTCAGATTTCCTGCAGTATGCACATTTAGTCCTTTGACTATAACATTTGTAGTTCTGAGGGATTTTCCCCTACTTGTGTTGATATTTCAGTTTTTTCCCTTCTGTTCTCCCACAGCAAAGCTGTTGTGAAGTTTGCCCAGTTCAAATAAAACAAGTGATAGCAAAACATGAGATATTCCCAACTCTTTTAGAAGTTAGTGCAATATTTTCCTTAGTGTGCGTAGTCAGATCTTCTATTGTTACCATGAATTTGAACATCTGCATAAGCTTTGAAAAATAGATTTATTTTTGTGAGAACTGTATCAGAGCTTATATATTGTATTTTGGGGAAGAAAGAGACTTTACTGCAGTAGCATACGTCACATCTGCAGTAATATCCCTATTATAGTATTGTTTTAAAGAACTTTTTCTTTACATGTCAGTATTTCACTGTTAGCTTCATATTTTCTCAAAAGTGTTTGTTTTAAAAGAAAGACAGCTTTAAGCTATTAAATATAAAAATCCCGTTCTTTGGTTCAGTCCATCTTCAGTTCATCATTTTAATTCACTACAAATTAAATGTGGCTACATCCTGTTTCAGCTATCAAACTTTCAGCAACGTCAATAGAACTAAATCTCTGAGGTGAAAAGTAAATTGTGATCTATGTGTGGGACTGAAGAGATATAGTGTACTAGCTTTTTTTTTTTATACTTGAGTAATAATGTTTTCATGCAAATGAAATCCTAAATTTATGCAGCTGTCCCTGACCCCCTGTGCATATGAGATCTGTTGGGAACATGATTTATGAAACTACCATATTAGATTTCCTAATGTTATAACTTTAAATAATATTTAAATGAGATTCTTGAATGCTCTTTTCTTGAATTAAAAATTCCTATCATACCTTTAAAAGACCCTAGTTCTTGTTCTTTTTTGTCCAAGGAATTATTAAGACTGAAGTAACTTAGCTCTATAAATTACTGTAATAATTTTGCAACTCTTTTTATTGTAAATGGTAATTGAATTCCTTGTACAAGAACACAGTGGAGACTATATCAGCTGAAGACTTTGTGCTCAAAAGGTGAATGCTTAATTTGTAAAATATCACCACTGATACCGGAGTTCCCTTGTGGAAAAGCACTTCATTACTGAGAGCTGTGTACTTTTTTTTAAGAGCAAGCAACCCTTTTTTCCCCTAAACCTCTATAATTTTGAAGAAAAGCATAGGATTATTTAAGGCTTTTGGAAGGATATGCTTGTGCTTTACATACCATTTTGAATGTTTTTCATAAGCCAGTGCAATAGACTTACTGGAGCAAAGAACTGGGTCTTAAATGAAGTTTTTATTAGGATGGCATCACCTAATAAAAGGTTGATATTTTCTTTCTGTTGCAAAACTGAACTTTTTTGAGTAAAATAAGGAGAGAAGATGATAATGCATCCTTCCTTCAATGAACAATGGCTCCTCTTTTTCTCTTGAGGGCAGGAGTTCTTTCTTAGTTGAAATACAGTGAATTTCACTAGGCATCCTGGCAGGGCTGAAAATAGCTTGATTTGGAATCCACTAACACTGCGTCTTTATTGACATAGTAGGACTTCCTTGGAAATACGAGCTGTGGCTTCATCCATCCATAGGTTGAGTACTCTGTGCATTGCCTATTGGCACTGAACAGTAATCACCTCTAAAGGTTCACAATTTCTTTTTTCTAAGTGGCAGCACATTTTACTTTAACTTCAACTATTGAGTCTTTCTAGTAGTGCTTACAGTTTAAGTGAAATACGCTTAAGAAATAGTTTTTCCTTGATCTGGAAAAAGAAAAATACTCGAACTCTAAAGAGAGAAGAGAAGTGAGTGTTTTGGTCCTCATGTTACTTGTTTTCAATTTGAGCATGGGCTGTTAGAGGAGGATTCAAAGCTGCTCTTGAGGAAAGTTAAGCTCTTGTATTTCTGCCAAGAATTATGTTTGTTGTAATTTTAAAAGCTTATCACTTAAAATAATCTAAGGACTAAAGCTCCAGCAGTTAATGCATTTTCCTCTGGGGTTGGTTTGCCTGTAGAACCTACGGGATTGGTGACGTTTACAAGGCAGTGTCTCCAGGAGTTTCCAGACTGGGAAAGGTAAGTCAAACATCCTGTTAATGTTAAGAAATTTCTTACGTCAGTGATAACCGAATCCCATTTGTATGGAATTGATTCAGGCCTGGAAGTACTACAGAAAACAATGTTTGGTATAGATTGTTATGGAGAGAAGTACAGAGGGAAGTGGGTGAACTGCCACAAGTAGTTTGAGTGCCCTGAGTTTTCCAGTATGTTTGTTCGCCTGTGAAGCCAACAAGTCTTAAGTGAACTTTTGAAACAGTAGCACATCTTTGGTGCTGTTGCTTGAGTGGGGAAAAAAAGAGAGAGAGATGGCTTGATGTCAGAAATGACAGGAAATATAATGAAATATGGGCGATAACCAGCATGAAAACGCAAGTGTTGCAGCTTTCTTGCTGATTAGCAAGTTAATGTGGGACAAACTTGTGCGAAAAATGTAGAACTTCAATTTCAGGTTTGGGGCTTTATGGTGAAAGAGGTGGAGAAACTGAACAATTGACTATGTTAAACCTCTACAAATTGTTTCTGAAAGGCAAAGGCATTTTCTTGAATCCATCAGGTTTTTTTTTAAACCACCTTATGTTAGGGTGTGTGAGAAGTCTGGGTTTGAATGAGTTTTCTTTTAAAATGGATGTCTTTGTGTGGAGATTCTGTAATCATCCTTTCTGTACAATATTTTTCCTCAATGATAGATCTCAGAAAAAACTGTCTAGATTGCATGTCACCTATGAAGGCACCATTGAAAGCAATGGACAAGGTATGCTACAGGTAAGCGCATATAACAGTAAATGTGGCTTTATGTCATGTTTTTGTCATACTTTTATGGTCTGCCAGCTTAAAAAAGTTATTATTTATCGTCAATTGACTTAAATGACAAGATGTTATTCAGTGTAAAAGAAACATCAAAATTAATTCCGTGGGCAGCCTTAGTACTGTCAATGTTCCCCAGCTCATCTAGGTTTGCACATGTACCTGGTACAGAAAGAGCTGACAGAAAATCACAAGCCCTGGACAGCTTCAGGTCTTTTGGTTCAAACCAGGATGAAAGATTGACAAGATAAAAGTTTCAGGCTGTGATCTTGATGAGATGTCAAGGGTTTCAGTTTATTTTTAAAAAATTATTTTTGTGCCCCAGACAATGACCAGGTCAGTGGTTCAGGAGACTTTCTTGTTGCTGCCAGCACCACTGTTTCGGTCTGGGAGCCAGTCAGCAGAAGAAATTCATAAGGAGGATGTCCTGTCCATATCTATAGGAAGAACTCACATTTGAGTTTTCAAATTAGTTGTTTGTTTTTTGTCTTTCTTTTTTTAAAAAAAAAAAATCTGCCTTCTAGAGTTCGTTTACCAAAAAAAAAATTTACAACTTCTTTAGCTGTGAACAAGTGCTGCAAAGGAAGAGGAGGAGGGAGAATAGGAGGACTTTTTTCTGCAATGCTTTTTGCTCAAACTTTAAAATGTCTCATGACTTTATGAAACTTGAGCACTCAAATGTGCCTTGAAATTATTAAGAACTCAGCATCTGCTCAATAATAACCATTTTTCTGCTGTCTCTTTATTCAACTATACTATAACCTCAGAGGTGAGAGGTTGAATTATGCCTTTTCATGTACTGTTTCTGTTGCACCCTGTAAAAGTGAGTATTGCCTAGGATGTGATATTTTTCCTCCTGTCTGTTGAAAGTCTTATCAAACAAAATGCCACTGCTCAGATGAAGAGCGCTCATTCCAGGAGGGAGCAGGATGACCAAGGCAAGACAATGCAGGAGTCCGCAGTGACCCCAACCTCAGTGGGCAGGGTCGCTGGCTGGGACAAGCAGAGCAGGGATGGTGACAATAACAGTTTCTGCTGACAGGCTGGTGGTCCTCAGACAAAGGCAATGTGATGAGTCAGGTCACCAAGGTCAGTCCTAGGCATCCAGTCAGCCAGTGGGCATCAGCAGAGGACAGGGCTGGGCATGGGCCCATACATGATGTGTCTCAGGCGAGGTCCAGGACAAGGGTGTGTGTTTGTATGGGGACCATGTGCCGGGGGCGAGGATGGGGGCCCAGGGTGAGGCTACTCAGCACAGTTAAAGTGCATTTGGGGCCCTGACGCACTGAACATTTGGGTAGTTTTCATGTTACATTTTTTTATCATAGTCAAGTTCAGCAAATCTTAAACAACTGAAGTGTGTTGGTATTTCCAGGATAGACTTCAGGAACGCTTGCTGTTGTAGCGGCTGGCTCTGTGTGCTTTGGACTTGACGCGTGACTCCTGAATCAGTTTGTAATCTACACAGATGTTCATGGCACTGCAGCAACTTTGTTCCCCTCCTGTAAATATCTTGCTGATATTTAGATAGCTGATGAGAGCTCTCATCAGCTATCTAAGTATCAGTAAGAAGCTAATAGCATTTGAAAGATGAAGTGACTTTTTAAAATTATAAATTTATATGGGCAGTGAATTTGCATAAATAGTAATCACTTTATTGAATAAACCAAATCCTTTTAGAACTGTTGTCTATATAAAAATGTAATTTGAAAAATGTGTATTATTGCAGCAAAAAATAGAGTCCAGAGCTTCTCTGTTTCAAGCAGAAATCTTAATGATCAAATTACTTGCCTTGTTCAAGTGCATTTAAAGGAGAATTCATAGGAGATACTTTTAGGTACAGAACAACTGGTACAGGGGCAATGCTAATCTAAAAATGCTTCAGTGTGGACAGCTGGGGCAGAATGCTTGTTAAAGGACAACTTAATTCTTTAATGTCCATAAAATGCAGAAAGAATACTGTAATTTGCTGTTTTCGTCTTTCACATTTACTGAAGTAAGTTTTATTCTTAAATATGTGCTCTTCAAAGAAGACCCACAAAACTTGGATTGAGAGAATTTGAGATGCAAAACTTTATTTTGCTGTGTAATATCTGACTTGTTTTAAGTTTTCTGAGAAGTAGAAAGGAAAACAAGAGAAAGGCATGTTGTTAATCAGGCTCTGTCCTGCTGCTTGTATTTTTAAGTGATAGCAGCAGATTTCAACAGAATTATTGAAATTTGTACAGGACTTCATTTACCTTGGTAAATGAAATGATTTTATGCTGCTTGCTTATCTCATAATCCTCCTGAATATATTTTTGTTAGGTTGATTTTGCAAACCGTTTTGTTGGAGGTGGTGTGACCGGGGCAGGACTAGTACAAGAAGAGATTCGATTTTTAATCAACCCAGAACTGATTGTATCGAGGCTCATCACTGAAGTCTTGGATCACAATGAATGTCTTATCATCACAGGTTAGTCTTTGCAGAAAATGTTTCACATCTTATTCTGGTTTTATGTGTAGAAAATATATTTCAAGTTGAAGTTTAGTATGTTTAAATGCTGTAGGGATAAAAAATAGAAGGAAAAAAAAAATCAATACTCATTTGAGTAAGAGCTTCCTTCTTCACTCCACCTCTTAAGACCATAGGACCCCTGTTCCAATAGATGTTTTGTGAAGGAGACAAAAAAAAAAAAAAAGGGGAAAAAGTGACAGCAAGCAGAAAGAATTTTTTTAATCCTATATGAATGTGTTTTGAGGACTCCGTGTCTTTAGGCCTAGCTAAAGAACACTGTTGGGCAATATAGGTAAAAGCCACAATTACCAGCTATTAGCTGGTCCCAGCTATTAGCAGGTAATGCTTCTGTTACGTTAGAGCAGGGGTGGTTTTTTTGTTCCTGTCTGGAATTTGTAACGTTTGATGTGATCAGTGGGATTGAAAACTCTGAGAAAAGGAACTGCCTTCTGGTTAGCAAAAAGGGGAAGAAGTGGAAGAGGAGAAAATCAGCATCCATTAAAAAGGGTAGAAAGTCAGGAAATGTCTCTTAAGGATTTTGATGTTGTAAGTTAAGAACATGTGTTTGTGTTACTTACAAGTTAGTTATGGGTTCATAATTACAACATCAAAAACTAAATGCTTCTCCAGTATGTTGTTGAGGGGCTGTGTATGGAGATGTGCTGTCTGTCCAGTGCTTTGCTGAAAGTGTTTTTCCTTTTGTTTCCACCTCTGTCATAGAACTTGGAATGTTTTATTATCCATTGAATCAAAACAGTTAGCATCAAAACACCAAATGTCACTGTTAAGAACTGGAGAGGCCTAGGTCACGCTGTGTGTGTCTCAGTTCTATACACAAGAACACAGTGAGCATTTTTCATGACTGAAAAATAAAATGATGCTATAATATTTTTTTATTTACTCTAAAGAACGGCTATAAAGAAAAAAATTTGATCAGAGAGATCCTCTGGGCAAATATTATAATAGATTATCTATATTTTATATTTTTCAGTTTGCTGTAGTAAAAATGTTGGGTTTAGTTACCTGAGCTGCCTCAAGAGTCAGGAATTTGTACAGGTATTAGAACACAGTTCTTGCAAAAGTCCTTCCAAAGCACTGCTTTCTCTCACATGCATGCACAGTAGAAATTTGAGCTTAGATCTTGCAAATCTTACTCTGTCCTGAGCTACTGATTGTACTGGGCAGAGCATCTTTTGTTTTCATTCTTATACTTGGTAATCTTAAGACAATGTTTTATTTTGGTTTTCCACCCTGCCAAACCTAATGCCTTTTCTGTGAAAACTTTTTGATAAATTGGCTTTTAAAAAAATGAGTCAGAAAATTCTTGGCCATCGCTGATTTCTGTTGTGTATTTTGGATATGATGCTATAACAAGATTAACGTACTGAAGTACTGTCCTCTGGGTGAGGCTCCTCCGGAGAGGGTAAAAAAAGAGTGCAGCTATTGGTCTGTGTAATAACTGATTGGGGGAAAACACTAAGTGAATGTTTTGAAAGACCTTCCATTCCCCTGCCAAAACTAGTGATTTGGCATGAACAAATAAAGGTGAGGGTGTTTTTTCACTGCGGCAATATTATTTTAGTTTTCTTGAGCTGTTGTACTTTATAGTGTTTTGCAATTAGTATTTGTGATATGGTGTTCTTCTGTAATGGAAATGACCATTCCATCATTTTCATTTCATCCCTCGAGCTCTTCCACCTCGGTTCTTAGCCAAGTCTCACAGTCCTCTTGATAAATTACATTCTGTGTGATGCATCTTGACTCAGCGGCCTAATGGGTATAACTGCGTAGCTTTAATTTGCAGAAGAGTCTGAGAAATTGGAGAAAAATTAAATTTGTTGTGATTGCACAGGATCTGGTTAAGATCACTGCTGTAATGAATATGGAACTGGTCATGCAAACAGTCACGTTCTTCAGCGCCGACATCTACCTACAGAAATGTCAGCAGCAGCAGATTCCCACAGTTGCATTTCTGGTAGAGTTGTGAATAAGTATCAGTGTTTTTCATTCAGTTTTTTTCTTTTTTTTTTTTTTTTTTTTTTTTACTTTCTCTCCCCTCTTTCAGTTCACATATATTCGGGCAGTATTAAGAGCAGATGAAGCTGTGTGCCATGTTTGCTTTAAATCTACAGATTGAACAACAGCTGGTCCTGACAGCATCTTAGCAATGCATTTTCAGAGACTTCTAAGCATATTACCCGTGCAGTAAATGAGATCAGATAATTGGTTCAGCTGAAAATATACTCAGAGGGGAAAAATTGTTTTTGAGCTGGATTTAGCAGGGTGATCGTGGCACTGTCTGGAGAGCCAGAAGACTAATGATAGCACGCGATAAGGATCAGAAAAACTGACAGAAAGGGAGAGAAGGATCTTCCCCTCACTTTTGGCAGTAAATGTGCATTTATATTGGTGATCACAAAACCATACCCTTGCACTTTTCACGTGTACTCCTTTTTATTCAGTGCTAGTGGTACTGCCTCTTCAGAGGTATAATTTCTAGCTCATAAGAAATAGAGGGACAGTACGGTAGTTTTTTTCCCAATCCCTGGGAACTTTATAATGCCATACAGATCATATGCAAATGAAGCTAGACTATGGAGTCTGAGAAAGGTATATTTATTTTTAGTAATAATCGGAACTCCTTCTAGACGGATGAGGGTCCCATAAGCACTAACACTTGGCAATTTCACTGTTTGTCTGATGCGGTAACTTACAAGTTTCACAAAGAATGTATTTTTGAATGATACTTGTTTATACTTTCTTTTGACTTTAGGTAGGCTTTTTTAGTTCATTTTGTAGCTTGTTTTTAAAGTTCTGATGGAACTGTGCTATTATGCTGTATTTGTGGCTTGGCTTTTTTTTACCCCTTTATTTTTTTCATGGGAAGAAAAAAGATTCACCAGAAATATGAGCGTATTGAATTTATCCTGTGCTGCTTCTGTTCTCCCAGCAACAGCAGTTTGTATCCCAGTAGTTCACAGGCAAAAGTGCTGCCAGTTGAATAACCATTTTTGTCTGACACATTTCCAGAGCTTCACTTATGAAAACCCATTGATTTTCATTAACTTTGGGTTTCTGGGACATGAGTTTAGAGTTCATGTGATTTCTTTGAGTTTCTCTGTTATTGAATTTTTTTTTTAATATATGTATTTGCTTGTTTGTTTGTTTCCTGGTGCTTTCATCATCAGACACTGCACTTCCATAAAAATTAATGAAAACAATGAACCTTGAAAAAGTCAGCTTAATACTCTGACTGTCATTTAATCTATCCTGTTACAATATCTTGATAAAACCTAGTCTTTTCTTTCCACATGTTAGACACCAAAGGAAATGCTTCCTTTTCAAAGCTGGAAGTTTTGCTATGTTGTCCCCTCAAGAGAGCTGTGAGAAAAGTCACATAATTCCCTTGTCTGTCTTTTCTTATTACTTGCTCAGACAGTTTTTCCAAGCATATCAGTAAATCTGAATTTTACCTACATCAGGAAAAGTCTTACTGAAGGTTGATAGCCTACAATTCGATTAGAAGGCTGACTTCTGAATACTTAATCTGCTTACAGTTGCCCTTTATACGAGGGCATGAACGTGTGTGAATATATAGGCATATTCTGCCATCGCAATTTTGAGGGCTTTGATTTTGTAACAGTAAGTGAATTCTTGGTGAGGAATTTTTTACCGTCCCACTCATTTTGCAAGCAACTTTCTGAATAGCTTTGAGTGGAATTTGTGTGCCCTCAGTATGGCTAATCATCTAAACAAAGCCAAATAAATAATGAGTGGATAACAGGGCAGATGAGTTAAAGCAGTGCTGTTAAGTCTTTTCAGGTAAAGTAAAATTGGGTAAATGGGGAAAATGTCTTGAAGTATATGTGTAATTTTAAACCGTTTTTAACAGCTTATGTTTCATATGCTTAAGACTGCTGAAAGCAAGCATTCAAATTCCCTTGTCAGATGAGGTTAAAAGTGAACAGTTTTATGTTTCTGATTGTTGCAACTTTTTTTTATTTAGAGATTGAAAAACTTTGACATTAAATTTAAACATTTGTATTCTCAGAGTATCACTGATGTGTGCAATAGTTAAGCATTACTCTTGTCTTAGTAATCAGATGTTTTGTGCTGTCAGCTTAGGTCCTTCTAAAACCTATTTTTCTGTTATATTTATAGGTGTAGCTGGTGTCACTGTTTGTAATTAGGGGATTGCTTAACACTTCTCTTCTTACTCTTATTGTTTATAACTTGTGCCAAACAGTACCTGTATGAGCTGAAATTTTCCAAACAAGGTATTCTGTTCTATCCCCTACTTTTGAAATTCAGCTGTTGCAAGCTCAAAACAGGGGGAAAAGTTGTGGTTTTGCTGTGGCGTTACTTTAGGAGTATTTCTTTGAAACATTTGTGCACCCCCAGGTTTTGAAGCTAGGTCCTGAAGTTCGGTAGAATGAGGTGAAAGGCAGCCTTTTAGAAAGGCTCTGATCCTTACTCTCAGTTAAAATGCTCTCCTTCTTGGTCTCGGGATAAACCTTTGAAAAGGAGTTGGCACAGTAGAGCATAATGGCTAAAATAACTGGAGGTCTTAATGAGCTACTTTCTTACAGCCGTTAATGCTTGCCAAGATACCCTGCTGGACTTTTTCACAGAGCAGTCAAGTATGTTCCAGACCATGGTTTTGTGGTTCCTCAAGCTTTTACAGAAGTAGCTTCTTGGTACTGACCTCTGCAGCTGAGAGCAGTGACCTTTCAGTCCATTCGGTGCCATTAATTGCTGAGAATTCATGTCAGGAACCATAATGCAGGAATCATGCTGAACAAATGCGAAACAAAACAATAACAAGGGAAAGAGGTGATTTATTGGGCAACGAGACCAGGAAGCTTAACAGTCCTACCTATCCTTAGGTAAGGTTTGCCCTCAAGATACTGTAGGGCAACAAACTGGGCCACACTGGCATGTTGGAAATCTGCTTCGTTTCTGACCATCAGGGTTTTCTTTGACTTTATGGATTTTAATTTTGTTAGCAAAATAAAACTTGTTAGAGAAATAAAATGTATAAACATACAGCTCACCGCATACACTTTTGAATTTCTCTGTATTTTTCTTCTCATGTTTCCTAAACTGTCAGCACAAACATTTGCTAAATTGTAAAGAAGTAGGGTTGCCGTGTTTTCAATAGCGGAGTGACTATTTTATCATTGTGTTTACAGGTAGTAGCCTGAAAAAAAGAAAAGCAAAATGGTGGTGGTGCGAAGGCTGACAGTCTTTGTTAACCAGATATTAGCCAGTAAAACTTGAAAGATGACAGGCAGTTTATTGAGAAGCTATTGAACTGGAGAGTGGCAAAGTTGAAAACTATCTTCTTGTTATAGACCGGACAGCATACATAGATCTGCACTTCTAATGTTCTATGGTGGATGCTACACATCATCTCAGAAAAGAAGCTTCTACTGGTTACCAGAAGATCTTGTATTCTTGGTGCAGATATGAATCTTTATTTTCCATTGCTTCTGAGAGCTGAGTGTTCATTTGGAGAAGCAGTGATTCCTATGAACGATTTGCCAAGTGAAAAAAATACGTACATATTTTGTATGTAATACAGAACATCGTTTGTTTCAGGTACTGAGCAGTACAGTGAATATACAGGCTATGCAGAAACTTACCGGTGGGCAAGAAGCCACGAAGATAAGACCCCAAGGTAAAGTTCCACGTAAATATTTCAAATGAAAGAATAAATGAATGCTATAAGTTTGCAAACTTGGTGCTTTAAGTATTTCCTAGCATTTGCCTTAATAGAGAATTTGACTGTTATCCTGCTCTCTTCAGTAGAGCCAACAAGCTAAGAAAGTTATCTCATATTAATAATGAGATATTAATGCTAATAAATGGTACCTGCCAATATGTCAGTTCTTAAACCAACTTCTTTTACAGTTATATGTATTTAATCCAATTTTTTGTTAAGCTGACTGAACTGTGGATTGCAATGTCACGAGAAGTTTGACAATGATACCTCAGGTGCCACAGTGCAGCTGATGTGTGGCAAAATAAGATATAATATCATGAACCTGAGTAGAAAGCTCTGAGCTCTTGAATTTATTTCTCCAACAATGTTATCATAGAGTATACACAAAATTATTCATTTGGTATAGAAACACACACAATGTACTCTCATTTAAATGTTGGAGGAAGACAGAGAGCCAAAGTGCTTTTCTTTTGACCTTGCGGTGTTCTTACATACTTAATAAATAGTGCTGTGTGATTAGATTTGTTTCACGTTGATTCCCAAAGTCTAGCCAGAGTATTTCTAAATTTTTAGGAAGACCTGTCTGATTTCTGATGCTGCTTTCATTTCCGACCCACAAAGAAAAAAAAAAAAAAAGTTCTCCATTGTCTGCTATGAACTCACATTTCTAGCTTCTTCTAACAGAGTACCTCTGCAGGGAATTGCTCGTTTTGGATCGTAATTATATGGCCAATATTAAACAACTAATGTCATCTACCTTTTCTTCTCCCTCCAATTTTAGGGATGAATGGCAGCGACGCTACACTGAAATTGTTGCTATAGATGCATTTCACTTCAGACGTTTCCTTGATCAGTTTGGTCCAGAGAAAATTAGAAGAGAGCTCAACAAGGCCAGTAACCTCTTACAATGGCCTGCAGTCTAAGGCTGTTTCATTAATGTTTATAGTATCTTTTCAAATATTTTTGTATTAGTATCTTCAGCTAAGTAAGTTCGTGCTTAGTTGTGTCTCTTATAAAAGGTGTACTTTTCAGGGTTTTGCTGTCCAATGCTAAAGCAGAAACTTGTCAAACAGAATGACTCTTATCCTTTGATATGCTATTCAAGGGTATATTTTATTTAACTTTCAAAAATATAAATGAAATTTGGATATACATTTTGTTATCTCTTCCCTGTTCTGCTTCTAAATTATGATTTTAAGTTCTCTTCCCATGATTGTCTCTGCTGAATCCTACTCAGCCCTCCAGTCAAGGTGGAGAAGGGGGTGCCTCATGTTTTAACATGGTGATAGTTCATAAAAACGGTGCCACTTGCTTTTCTTCCACCTTTCTTGTTTGCTCTTGGAGTATTGACATGTTGCCTGAGAGTTTATGTTTTCATATATTGATGTCATCTTGAGATCAAGTCCAGCTGTTCATAAATCTCCTATCTTTATTTGTACAATAGCTGTAAGGGCTGTTGCAACTGAATATGTGTGTATATATGCCAGTTAGGGCTTGCAGTGATGGGGGTGTTCATAAGATTGATGAATCAGGCCAAGCAAGACTTTGAGTGGTATTCAGAAACAGCACGCTTCTTACTAATAATTCTTACACATTATTAATCATTATCACTATGTATTCACAGCAGTCAGTCCTTGACCTTACCCTGCGTTAGGTGTGTGTATACAAAACTGCATGGTTAGCTCCAATGGCTATGGTCCTTGGTAGTCTTAGTCATCAAGGTTGCCAGGCTGAAGAGCTCTTTGACGAGGGAAGCTGGAACTGCAGTGGGCATCGTTTTTCTCTCCCCTGCCCTTCCTAATGGGGGATCATGTCCTTAAATAAAATATTTGAGTTTCTAGATGGTTCCCAGCCCTTGGTCTCTGCCCTGGACTATGTGCTGCATAATGTTTGGGAACATGGGGTTATTTTCCCAAGCCATGGCAGGTCCTTTATCACGTTGCATGGCTGAGATTTTCATGTTGTTTGTTTTTCTTCTTGCTTTGCTGCTGCTTCTTTTCTTGAAGCTAAAGCAGTCTTTTCCCTGCTCTTGAAGTTGTACTTTTTCAATGACTAGTAATTGCTATCAGTGAGCTGTTTATAGTTCTGAGGCCTTAGCTTTCAACCTGTGCCAAAGTTTTCAAGGCCTTTGCTGTTATCCCACGCATAAATTTTATCTCCTAACAAGAGATGCCTGGTATCAATTTCCAGTTTACATAGCAAATTCTCATAAGTTAATAAAAAGGCTAATGGGCCAGAATGAGGGCCTTGCATGGCTAGTATAAGGCATAGGTAGTGAAAGGTCTGTGGCCTGTTATAGTAATGGCAATGCCATTTTTACTGGGCAGTTGAGTACAAGAATACTTATACAGTTATACTATATTAGTGTGCTTATATTTGGGTTCAAAACATGCTAATGATAAAGTCTGCTTAAGTGTGCTTCTATGTTTATAGATACAGTGGGCCTCTGCTTTAGCTAGGGTGTTAAATATAAGGGCACAATACTACCATTGTTAAAGTCTCCTGCTTTCTGTAGTATAGGAGGGTATAGAATAATACAGGATGCATTTTAAATAAATTCAAACATAAGGCAGGGTGCTCCTAATTCTCAGCTGGAAAGGGAGAGGAAATATACCTGAGAGATAATCTTTTTTTTTTCCTTTTTTCCCCCCCCTCCCAGAAATGATGTACAGTGCTGAAGGACTAATTTAATTTAGTTGTAAAACCTTAGCATCTTGACTAAAGTAACATTCATCAGCTTGTTTCTTCATGGCTGGTAATGAAATTAGCCCTGAAAAAGACAGTAAATTAAATTTTGTAAACTTCAGTGATATCTTAGTACAAAATTCAAATTACCTACTCTAGTGAATTTATGATCTGCCTACAATTTTCAATATTATTGATTGCATTTGGATTTTTAAAATAAATTATGGTAGATCCATGCAACTTTTATACAGTGTGTCTGTTTGGCTGATGTTGTTTGATGAGGACTGATTGGTATTTAAAGAAAACTTTAAGCCCGAGTTAATTCTCTGTTTACTACAGTAAAAATTTCATTAAGTTTATTGGAGGTTCTATAATATTTTAACAAATCAAATATTTTTTAATGTACTGTGGTGGGTTTTTTCAGTTTGATTTAAAATTAACAATAACCTTATGATTTTTCTGTGGGTGAAAACAAGTTGATGGAATAAGCTGCAACTCTATTTCTATTATGATTTAGTAAATCAGGACTCAGTAAGCACAGTATACGCACACAGGCTTTGAAATACAAGTGTATTATGTATTAGTAGACACAGCTCAGCATCCATTTGTTTCCAGAGGTTCTTTTGTTTGTCTGTTATTTTGTTAGACATGAGGAAATGATTGAAACAACTTAAAGTGATTCTTCTTACAACTTGTATTTTCTTATAAGCCTACATGACTTCTCCTTTATAAGATCCATTTGTCTTGAAGAACCAGATGTTCACTCTCGGTTAGTTTTCTCAAAAGGTAGCTGTCTGAGGCTGACCCTTGTTTCTGGTTTAACCCATACTCAGAAAACAAGATTAATATTGTCTAAAGACAGCTGTTCAGAATAAGGAGAAAAAAAAAAATCATCTGATTTCAGCATTAAGATTTGCAGATATATGTGTAAGAGATGTCACTGTTTCACCCTTGCTAGCCCCTTGAGATTATTGCCTAATAAAGACTCTCACTAGCAATAATTTTTCCAGTTGCAAGTTCCACTTTCCAAATCCTAAGGAACAACTGACTTCTAATTGGGCTTGCAGTCCCACTCATAAATGTCATTAGGCCTATTTTGATAGTCACCGATTACAAAAAGCTACAGCTTCATCTTTGGCAAGAAATGCTTCCCTCAGAATTATGGTATGCAGAACAGTTATGTTTCAAATGTGAAAATCGTGAGAACTATGTATAACTGTTTCATATGAAAACAAACCAATTATAAACATCACACAACTTCTAAATGATATGAGATACCATATATTCAAAGTTGTGTACAATTTAAAAACAGATTCATTTATGTAGTTAAAAAGGAACAGCTCTTCTTCCCATATGGAAGCAACTGCTTTAAAACTGCACAGAAGGCTTTTGTGCTCCTGTATTCCTAGGTGAAACCTATTTAAAATATTGGTGCGTTGTCTCTTTTTAAAAAGTGATTAGTTTTATCTTTATCCTTTATTTGCTATGAAAAATCATAGGGGAGCACTTACTTAGATATTTTTCTTCATGGCTGCTGAAGTCCTTCCACGTATTTGCTGACTTTCTAATTGTGTCTGATGAGACAGTTTTTGTTCTCCATGTCCTGGCAAGTTGAGAAATACATGCCCGTTAAGTAAGAGCTGAAAAGAAAATGGCATGCTGTTGCAACACCAATCCATTTCCCTCGCTGGGAGGATGGAATTTGAAGAATTACTGTCCACGCAACCAGAGTACTAGCTTGCTTGGCCCACTAGTTTTGTACAAACATGCTTTGGACATTAAGCACACTAATAGCTCTGACTTGAGAGAGCTCAAGAAGCTGCATGCACCTGATGATGCGTAAGTGCTCCTTATGCAAACTCTGTATCATGGTACCCTGCTAAATTATAACGAACAGAAGTCTGAATTTGCAGCTTAGATCAGATTGGAGTGAAACCGTGGGTACTTCAGTCTGTACCAGACAATTGTACCAATTCAATAAGCTTTTGTACTGTTGAAAAACTTCCCAAAGAAATTTATCCTTTTTTTTTCTATACATGGAAGCACCTGCTCAAGATTTCTTAGTGAATATCACACTTTTTCCTCCCACCCTCATTTATTGCATTAGACCTGTATTCTAAGATGCCATTTTGTATTTTATTTTCAGTTTTGAGGAATTTCAGTAATATTGGACACAGCAGGTCATCTGTCATGTATGCTAAATGGGCTGAAAAGCAACAAACATGATACAATCTACGGTTATTCTCAGCTCTGGCTATCCTGAAAAGTTTCCTACAGCTGTGATGAAATCCCTAGGAGTCAGCACCTGTATCTAATTTTTAACTTGGATCCAAATAAGGCAAAATTCTTCTTGCCTTAAATTCTTTAGTGGTTGACCTTAAATTTAAAGGAAAACTAATGGTGTACTGAAGTAGATTGAATTTAGTATTGCTAGAAGACAATACTGATTATTGTTATCATCTTATTGTTTGAAAATACGGCATCAGATTGCCTGTCAGCTTCATCTTCTGACTCTCGTCTGCCTGCAGGCCTACTGTGGCTTCGCTCGACCCAATGTTCCACCTCAACATCTCTCTGCAATAGCCACAGGAAACTGGGGATGTGGTGCCTTTGGAGGGGACTCCCGATTAAAAGGTAAATTGTAGCAATTCATTAATGTCCAAATGAATCAAATAACTTAGATTTTGATTCTTGGCCTTTTTTTTTGGTTCAAGTACATTTTTTGGTTTTGTTTGAATTAATACATTTTAGCCAAGAATTGGAATAATAGTTAAACTGTCCATAGAACTGGTTCATTAGCTTTGATCTTTAGGCCATGAGTAATGTGGCCTTAAAAAATAAAAATGCATGCTGCTTTTATATGCTATTTTCTGTTTGAAGTTTGAAGTAAGTACGTGATGGTGGAATGCCGGATTTACAAGGACTTGTAGCACTGAAACCTTCAAAAGCACGGACATGCAATATTAGTTCACAAAAGAACATGTTCACTGCAGTTCTCAGTCATGTAAATCAGTTGACCTTTCTGGAGCAGTCTTTTTAGATTATGCCTAAAATCTGTATCTCTGCAAAGCTGTTTAAAATACCTGGTAATTTGCAAGGTTTCACAAACTTGCTGGCAATGCTTAATGTTTAGCTTTGCTCCTTAATATATTGCTGTATGCCAGAGAGGTTTCCAGTCACTCAGACATGCTTCTTTCTTTCCTGACTCGCCTGCTATATCACTCACTCTCTCATGTTTTTATTTTTAATTAGAGTATTTATTATGCAGAAAATATCACATGCCTACATTCATGTAAGACTTTTTCCCATCAAGAGCTGATGTAAGACTTTTTCCCATCAAGAGCTGATGCATCTTGACATTTAAATTGATATCCTGATTCATATAGTTCTAAGGAGAAATTTACGTTTTTGTTGTTTTCAAACATTTGGAGAGTATTTAAAATTTGCTTTTCTGAACCGCTTTAGGTAGTTACATTGAGACAAACAATCATCAGGCTACCAGCTTCATTAGTTTTCTTTCTTAATATGTTTTATTCATTGAGCATCTATTTTTTTCTCAATGCTCATTGATTTCCTGACAGTTGTTTTTTGATTTGCATTAGATAAAACGGTTTGCCAAGTGCAGATCATCAATATCAGAAGTGGTATTTACTGCAGGATCTGATCATACTCGATTATGACTATGTTAGGAGAGTTTAGTAAATGCTTTGATGTGCATAAGGCCTCCTCTTGGATCTGAACTGTAATATCCCATGTGTATTTTTTTTAATGTATGGGTTTCTGATAAAAATATGGCTCATCTGATCTAAGCCATTATTTGTTCAACACTGGATGTGACTTTTAGAATGGGGATTGCTTACTGCAATGCTTTACTTCCTCTCCCCATCGGTCAGAGCTCAAAACTGAAACATACTGACAAAACCACCAGCACTGAGTCCATGTGGTGAGAGAGCCCATAAGAAAAGTCTTTGATGTAGACAAAGAAATGAGCCGTGAGGTGTGCTACATAGCTTGGGTATGAACTCCAGGCAGAACAAGAGCATGTAAAGAGTTGAACATTCTCTCAGTTTTATTTTAACTTAATATTTTAGTTTGAGCTTTCGTTTACGTAACTTTTCCTCTGGTTTTGGATCAACTTTATTTTCTTCCAAAGTCTGCAAGAATTAACACTTAACAGCAAGTTACAGCACTGCTGCTGTTACAAAAAATTCATCTAAATCTATGTGTGTACTCTCAAGTCTTCTCCTGTTCTTTTGGCAGACCTTACAAAGACAGACATTGGTTTAACTTGCACTTAAGTTAGTCTTTTTGTAAACTCAGCGTAATTTCTTAGTTGACTCTGAAAAATCAATACTTAATAAAGATAATTAAATGACAGTGATGTGCTATGGGATATGGAGCTAGTCTTTTAGTATGTGATGTTTTTCTCTGAGCTGATGCTGACTAGAAACGAGATGGAGCTACATCAGTAGTACAGTAGTTTGTCATGTGCATTTTTGTCAGAATATAGTTGCATTTGATGTGTGATAACCAAATGAAGTCTTTTCTAGTTCACAGATACTCTCTGCACAGTCATAAGTGTGAAAGGTGTTTCTCCCTTTTGTTCTAAAATGCTGTATAGGGTTATTCTGAAACGCAAATTCTCTCAAGGGCTTCACTTCATTATAAGCAAATCTCTTACACTGGTTTTCATAGTTTAAAATCTTGCTTTTCCATTTAACATTTTTAAATATACACCCTTGTCCTTTCAGAAGTAGTATCTGGATCTGTAACAGAGACTTTCAGAATCACCAAAGCATTTGATGTAATTGGATATAACTGGATAAGCGCCATAATGCATTATTATATTTTATCATGGTTTTTTTTAGTCATGAATTAAGGGAACATGATTGTGTATAAAACATGGTTTCACCCAAGGTCGCAGATGATGTGAAAACTAAAGTCGTCTTAAGGGAGGAGAAAAATAATCTGGCTTTATAAATTAAAGACCTGGTACATAAACAGGACAGATTCCAGCTAAGTTAGGGATATTTCCACAAAATTTTAGTATGAACTTAAGACTTTAAATACTGAAAAAGTATGTTTATATAATTGGGAGAAGTTGGAAGATTTTTGTCTTGCTTTTCAAACCAGAGGATAATTTAACAATTACTAGCTGCAAGGGCTCTGTGCAACTGTCTAAAGATAGGAGAAGTGTTGTTTTATTGAAAATGCAAAGGAGATGATCTGGTGAGGCATCTCATAAATACATATATTTAACATATAATGATTGTGAGATAGTGCTCTCTAGCTGAATTGGTGTTCTTATTTATCTGAGAAAATAACTTTCAATAGGAAGACTGCCATCAGCTTTAAAAAAAACCATTGTAGGATTAGTGGAAGGAGAGAAAAGCGTGCGTCTTGCCTCACGTAAATGCGTGCGATATTGAGGTGTTACTGTGATAGTACTGCAGTTCTGAACTGACACAGTAGGCAACGACGCAAGGAGTATTGGGTGTTTCACCCAGCGTGGCATTGCTGTGCCTGCAGTAGCGGAGTTCCGCTCTGCTTGCCCCCGCTATGTCTCTGGTGCCACTTTCCTCGCACTGATCTCTGGGCTTCGGCTACGCTGCCGCCATGGTACCGCAGTAGGGGAGCCCCTGGTGATAACATCCTTTCCTCTGGATAAAAGAGACTGAACATGTAGGGCCTGTGAGGATAGTTGGGTCCCCAGAGGGATTTGTATTATGCTTCTATTACCCTGGCTGGGTGGTAGAAAAAGGTATGTCAGCATAGCCAGTCCTTCAGGTGTGAGTCCAGAAGAGTTAAATGGGATCACATCAGCTGGGTGCAAGGGGCAAGAGAGCCCAAATCCCTCCAGTCCCCTGTACCATAGGCTCTATTGCTCTTCCTGTGATGCTCCTTTCTGTATCAGTAGCATGGAAATTTCGCATGGTATTGTATATCATTAATGCCCAGAAGATTGTGAAGCCTGATTCTTGACAGAAATTTTGACCCTCGTTTCATAAGATTTATAGCAATTCAAAATAAACAGTAGGATATTTTTAATATCTTCTGTAAAGTGAAACTGCATTGTTTGTTTGGAATGAATAATAAGATTCATTAGGTTCTGTTCCCCTATGCAAGCTAGTTAATTAGACCCTTTAAAAGCTGAACTACTGAAGCTTTACCAAATCCACAGCTGGTTCAGTAGTTTAATTAAAATATCATTCCCAGATTGAGATTAATTTCACATGTGAATCATGTAATTTATAATTTTAGCTGTGGGTTTACAAGAGGTTTTTTTGATTAAAGAATGCAGTATTTTATTAGGTCTCTGTTTAAAAATGTGAAAGATTCTTGAGCTGAGCTATGAACAGCTTTCTATTTAGTTTCCACTAGCAGGTGGTAATGCACTACATATGTTATTTTATTTAAAATTAATCTTTACAAAGGCAATATTAATCACTTTTTAATTAACTCTACTTACTGGGTAGAAAAGGAAAGAATTAATATCAGAACTGCACCCATAGGCTCTGAAAGAAGACAAGGCACAGTAGATTAAATAGTTGCTGGGCTCCATTATTTGGACTGTTGTAACATTACCTGAAATGAATGTGTGATTGATTGCATGCATCTGTGACGCTCCAGCCTCACGGTACTGGTTGGTGAAAAAGCTGTGCTCTTGTAATAGTTTGGTGCTACCTAAAAGGGTCCTGGTTTTTCTTGTCCCCTTCCCTGTTCTTGGCTGTATGTTCTGGTGCCCTCCCTTGCATCAGCTCTGGCTCTTAGCAAACCCTTCACTCAGCCAATTCAACTGCTGATCTAGCAGAAAACAATTAGCTTTTATTCTTTTGTCGTGTAACTTTTCTGCCAGGTTGGTGAATGGAATTGGCTCAGAGACATGTCTGATGAGCACCTGAGAGCTGCACGAAAGCCAGGAGGTGGGCGAGAAGGGAGAAAAGGTAGCTGGACCAGAGCCGCTTTCTCCAGTTGCAGTGGGTCATTAGCTTGGCTCAGCTGGACCACTGATGATTTCTCAAGATGAATCTTCAAAAATCGGTTTCCAAGATAGGAAGTATTCTTCTTTCTTTTCCATATAGAAAAACAAGGTCTGTCTATTTTTTAATGTTAGCCATTGACAGAACTTGGGGTGCAGCTTGGTCCAGTGAGTTTAACATAAAGCTGGAAGTTAAATAACCTGAATTGCATTCCTGGCATTGCCACTCACTTTTTATAGGTCAGGACGAGCCATCATATTCCATGCTGCATACTTCTATTACAGGCAAGATGGACACCTCAAATTGTGCAGTAAGAGGCTGCAGAACCATACATCTCGTCTTGGAAGCCAAAAGTTGGCTCGGCTCCTGCTTTGTGTAGCTTACCTAGTGAGAGGGTTGGCTCCGTTCCTTCTGAAGGGTGGCAGAGAATGGAAATTGTGATGTGCTAATGGATACTTTTTACCTCACTATTTGTGACTTGATGCAAGCAGGTTGAACCAGGATGTAATATGGTGCTCTGTTGTCTTACGCTGTCGCGCACGTTTATTGGATGATGTAATGGCTGCATGCTGCTTGGGGGTAGACACGCACCACAAAAGCCCCTTTGATTTTTAAGCACATTGTTCATCTGGAAAGTAAGGGTGGTTGTCACTAGTGACTCCAGCAGAACACTTCAACACTCTGAGCTGCAGTGCCCAGTATTCTTTACTTTGTTTTAGAAGTGGAAGTAATACTTGGCTAGCCATTTTTGAAATTGCTGTGCAGTGTTCACCTGGAGATGGGTGGTACGATTAATTGCTGTAAACTTAGGCTGTGTTTTTCCCTTCAGCAAATCATTTTATCCTGTATTCATGTGTGTAATCTTTGTTGTTTCAGCCTTAATACAGATATTGGCAGCTGCTGAGGCTGGACGTGATGTTGTTTATTTTACCTTTGGAGATATGGAGCTGATGCGGGATATTTACAGCATGCACACTTTTCTCTGTGAGAAGGGCCAAACTATTGGTGAGCATAAAGAAATCTTTTCATGCAGCAAAGAGACTTAACCGTCTCTGTACGTGGAAATTGTCCAGTAAGAATTATTGTCATCAAGTCCTGAACACAAGCAAATGGGTATCGGTTTATTTGTACCTGTTTCCAGAGTGGGGAACTCTTCTGATTCAGGGTCAACTGGGCAATGTTAATCTGTTAAAGACTTCTAGAATCCTTTTCTAATCCACTTGGGAGTTATGCTCCAGAATTTGGAAAATACAGATACATGTGGTAGACAGAAGGTTTGCAGAAGTTTTTAATATAACTCAAAATGCTTTAAAAAGGGAAAATCTGCTTACACATTCTTGATATAGATTTGTCTTACAGTGGTTCTGTCTTGTTCCGGCAAGATGTGGTCTGATGTGTTATCCAGTAGCAATACAAGAAAAGCAGTGTATCCATTGCCCCACTGTAATTGTTACATGTCTTTAATTTCTGGGACAGAAGCACAAAGCTAGGTAATTGGCAATACATTTGTAAGTAATACGTATGCAAGCCTAACATTCGGATAGCTTGTGCAGAAAGCTCAGCAGAAAGTTGAGGGAGCTCACCCTGTGTTCTGAACAAACTTGGAAACAGTCAGGTTCCCCTTGTACAGTTGTCTACCTCCTCTTTCACTGCTCATTTAAAGAGATGTTCCTAGCCACTATCTCAGTGGGAGTGTGCGTTTCTAGTCTTCATTTGCGATCATACATTCTTCATATGGCATGGTTTTACATGTTTTTTTAATTATTTCTTTTTATTTTTAAGGGGACATTTATAGGCTGTTACTGAGATATTACAATGAAGAATGCAGAAGCTGTTCTACTTCAGGACCAGATGTCAAGCTGTACTCTTTCATATACAACACCATTGAGTCCTATGCAGATTCTACTGATGATGATGAAGAAAAAGGGTTGTGCTTTGAGGATTAAAATACATGTATTTGATCAGAATATTGTTCATCTCCTCCCACTGGTATATTGTGTGAATTGCTGGGTATAATGTATGAATTGGTTTAACTTAGTATATATTGACTGCATTGGTAGCTATGTATAACACCCAAACAAAAAAAAAACCACCTTTGAGAGACAAGATTTTTTTGTTTGGTTTCGTACATGAAAACCTTGTTCATGTGTGTACGGAAAAGATTTCTTTGGTAAATCTGGTTTGCGTTATACCTTGTTAAGCAGGATGTTTTGGTACACACTTGTATTTCAGTTGAGAGATCGCTGAAAGACTTCAGAAGATTTCTCTGTACTCTTTTGCCTTTATTTTTCAGAGATGTTATCTAGATTTCTCATGTAAGCTTAGTGCTGGAGTACAGGCAGGCATGTAACTCCTGGGATGATTTTAGAGAGAACCGTTGTAATGATCGTTCTTACTGAAAATTGTCATAATTTGATTACATCCTTAGGACTGCCATGGTACCTTCATTGTTCTTACCAACTTATTCATTTAACTTAAAATGTCCTGGGTTTAATCTATTTTTTTAATAAATGGTTAAAAATTGAAAGATTCTGGAGGAGCTATGATGCATTTCACAACTGCATTGTCTTTTAGCATGAAGAAGAAGAGAAAAAATGAAGCGTGGGAGAGTGGGAAAATGAAAAATGTGACCAAAGTTAGAAGCAAAAGGAAGCATTTTCACGTGAAACTCAATACCGTTTTGTTGGTGCTATCTGTTACAACATTGAACAAGGTCTTAGACATATTAGTATATTTGAAGCTTTTCAAGGTTCACTGTTGCTGGTGATATCATTTGAGTTAAGGTCTGCTGGCTGTGTTTATATTGTCATATCACTTCTCCGTTATCACACTGTGCACATATGCAAGTAGAAGATCCCCATGGGATAATGTGAGTGAGGAAATGGAAATCACTTGTGTTATCAGTGGGAGGGAAGTCTGCAGACTACAGATAAGAACGTGAGGTCTTGTTAGGAGTTTGCACTTGTGTCTTTTTAGGCATGGGAATGATAACAATGAAGAGAGGGCAAAAGATGTGTAAAAACTGTGCTGTTACTATCTCTGTGAATACCAAATTAGTGTTGCTGTAGTACATTAATAGTTTACACAAAACTGCAGATGCATCTGTAATAAAACTTTTCCGGGTCTATATACAGGGCCAACCCAATCAAATGTTTGTCCATTAGTAGTTTAAACCCAGTTTAAGTTTAAGCCCAAATTGCTTAGTTTAGCCTCTTATGTGTTAGATTTTTCTGCTCTGTCGTGGTTGCTATTGCCAGTTCAGCAATACAAGTAAAAACCGCAGCAGGAAATGTAGTTGAGCTAAGGCTCTAGGATCAACAAATCCTTTTGGCTAATGTCAGATAAAACCTCTCCAAGCCTGAAACACAACGCAGTAATTAAATGCTGGAAGCTGTTGGCAGTCTGGCTTAAAATAAAGCACTCGCTGCTCGAGCTGCTCTGGTGGAAGCAATAGCAAGGAGTTTGGGTCATTTATAAACACCTTCAGAGTGCTGCATCTTTGCATTAATGCTGAGTGGGCAGCTTGGAAGGTGACGGACACAGCAGTGTAAGGGTTTCTTCCTTTTCTTCCCACCAGCTGTAGTTTTTTCCACCCCCATCCATTATAAGGAAAAGATTTGAGCTAGAATTTCAGGCCTTTTTCTGTGTTTGCGGCTTGTGTCCTCAGAGTTAGCGGCAATCTTTTCTCCTGCTCCTGGTGTTTCAGTGTTGGCTCAGACTCTGGCAATAGGAGTAACAGTGTTTTATAGTAAGCTCTTATTTGGGTATTTAGGTTCAACTATGCTAGTGCTTCTCGATGCGTTGCTGATGATAAATGTACCCTGTTAATTAAGACAAGTGATGGAAAATTGGTGCTATCTGCCAAACCTTCTTCACCTTACTACTCAGGATTTCCTATTGAAAAGGTGAACAGAATTTTCCCCTAAACAACTGGAAGAAAATATAGCAAAAAGCTTTAGGTGGCTAGATATGACCTCCCCTTTATTGTAAATAAATACATCTTTAGTAGTGCAATATTAAGTTTTCATTGTGGGGGGAAGTGATTTGTCAGGTATGAAAAATGTACCAAAATCAGATGGTATAAAATTCTAGTTCAACTCTAGAAACAGAAAAATATATTCAACTTTGGAAAGATTCTCTGAAGATCATATAGGGTATCCAGTTAAGAGAGTTTTTGCAGTGTCAAGTGTTTCCAGAATAATCCCAGTCATTTTATGCAGTCTATATTTTCACTGATATCTGAAAATTTTCTAATATGGGGAAGAATGCCTTTTATTTGAGGATATGTTTACCATACATTTTTCCCCGTATGAAATACAGTTGTATGGACAGGAGAAAAGGAAAATACTAACTGATTTTCTATTTAATGTGTCATCTGAATGAGCGTGATATATCCTGCATTCTACTGTGTGTTCCTGATCTTGTAAAGGGCAATGTTGTAAGAATACTTTGAATATGACTTTGATCGCAGACAGGCTGAAGATTGTATTTTTCTTAGTTGTTTTGGGTTTTTTTTTTTTTAAGCAAAGTAGCCTAGAGTTAACATATTAACATCAGTGTTACATTCCCATGACTTTCTAATTCAATAAAGAGCTAAACTGCCCAGAATGCTGCATGTGGAAGCAGGAATTTTGCATCAGCCCAGTATGTGCTCTGCATCTTTCTTTCTTTTTCCCTCCACCCACCACTCTCCATTGATAAACTACCTGAAACGTTTTCCTTAGCTAGAGATGCCTTTTGGTGCTCTGTTTGAAGCAGCGTGGAATGGAGATGCCGATGAGCTCTTTGTGCAGCCTAGTAAGCTTCAGTTTCACTCTTCTAGAAACCTATTTATGGAGTATTCCGGTTTTTGGGTTTTTTATTACTTTAAGGATGTTTGCTATATGATTTCAAATAAAAATAAACTTCCTACCAAAACTTTTGTTTTATACTTTTTAGCAGCTAAATTGAATGCTTAATATGAAACAAAAACAGGCAGTCATGTAGATTGCAATGTTGCCTCATAGTCAAGTTTGGTGTCGGAGCACTTCTGTTGTTTTACAGCTCTTGCACCTAAATTCCTCAGTTTTGAGGTGTTCTTATCTAATGATGAGTACCCATTACCGTATATATTAATTTATAAACTGTTGAAGTGTTCCTGACATTCTTCTAAACTTCAAGTTTATGCACCGTTATATTGATTTTTCTGGATCTGTATGCTAATGTTTACATGATTTTGTAGGAATACAATTAAAAAATTCTGACTGAAGCAATATTGTGTGCTTTGTCTTGTAATATACTTTCCAGGACAGAGAAATTCCAGCACATTTGAATGTACATGGCACAATAGTACAGATAGTTCTAGCAGTAAATTTAATAATTCAAGTATTTTGGCACAGAAAATATAGCTAAGTAATTTATTCTTACTGTACAGTATTGTAGCGGTGGTTCCCATCTGCGTAGCAATGTAAAAAGGAAATAACTACTGTAAACTGGAAGGGTGTTAGCTTGAGTGTGAGACTCCATCTGTGTGTATGGCCATATGCAGACATTCCCATGCTAATTCTCCATTTGCTTTTGGTAAGCAAGCAAGTGTTCAATTATTCTTTGAACTTCATGAAGGAAATATAACTAAATATAAGCGAATAAAACCCTAAAAAGATACAAATAATGGACATGTTGCATAAATGTTTGCATGGTTTGTAAAAGTGGGACTGACATCTTCCTAAATGAAAAGATTTAGAATTGTTTTTCAAAAATCTTGTTATAAGCCAGTAAGGAACTAATTTTTTTTTTTTAGCATGACAGAAAATGAGGATAGAATATAATTTCTGATTGTTCCTAAGGTTTTAGATGTAGCTGAGCTTATTAAAGTTTGCAGCGTTAATACTGAAGGATTTAGGCTGTAGTACAGCAGCGACAGTAACGAAGACACTGACCAGCAGGCGTGCCCGCAGAAGCAGGAATGAGCAGCTTGGTGGTGGCTGAGCAGGGGTGCCCTGGCTGCCGCACGCAAGCTCTCAGTTCATCCTCAAGCATGGTTTGTCATGCCTGGTTTTAGATTTAATTCTTCTCATGCAAATGGCTGAAATGATATCATTCTCTGTAAGAGGTGTTTGACTGAGTGTTGGATAACCTGGAGATGACAGACCTCTGGTAGTGCGATGACTGGGTGGGGAAGGGTTGATGCCCTTCAAGTTATACCTTGTAAATCCCAGGTAACAGGGAAGCAGGAGAAGGTGCTCACACGCTGCTGCTGCGGTGGGGAAGCAGCTGCCACTCCCTCCTGTCACAAGCTGTCACTGATGTCAGTGTAATCAGCAAGCACCCTCAGGAATATGCTTTATTAATCCTTAAAAGCAACTGGAGCCTGTAGAGATAACTCCTTAAGGATAAAGCACAATTGCAAAGGCTGCTTCCCCATGGACTGTTCCCATTTTTCTCCGTTGCACAGCATTGGCTTCCCACCTGTGTCAGGACTTGGATAGAGGAGTCCCAGACAACTGAAGTTCACAACTTTTGACGTTTACATTTCAAACAGTCTGCATCCACTCAGCCTAAGCAGCTTCCTATGACAGAAAGACGGACAGATGGATGCCAGACCTTGGGATGCCAAAAGCTGTTATAACCTCTGTAAGGTTCACCAAAGTATTTGCGTATTAGCCAGTGTAGGGCAATGCAATATTTGCTCTGGATGGATGACTGGGGTTTTTATCCTTTCTTTTTTTAAAATCTGCAAAAAGTCTCTTTTCACTATTTTGTGGTACATTTTTGACAAGAGTGAGAATATCCATAAAACCATGGAAACTGCAAGATGCTGCAGCTGTCTGAAGTTGTTGTTTTTTTAACTAAGAATTGAGTATTTATGATCTTGTTTTGTGCTCACAGTGTTTCATGCTCGTTTATCATTGCTTAAGTGAGTGTGACCTGGAAGCTGCATGGGAGGTATCTGTCACTGATAACTCCATTACAGCAATGCCATCAATTTCTGCTAAACAGAGCTGTCAGCCGGGGTTACGTTATGTCGTTCTGGTAAGGGGCGCTTGGTACGCCAGTAAAGTAAGCGCTGGTGTGCGCCAAGTCCTCTCGGTACTGCTGTGGTACGCCGTGAGGGTGTTTGTGGATAAGCATGCACCGCGCTATGCCTGCCGGCGAGTTGATGCATGTATTGCAGAAGCTTAAAGCAGCTGTCACAAACTACAGGGAGTGCAGATCATTAATATGTAGTTAATCAGCTGTAAATCTACCAAGCAGAGGACAGCAGAACCTGTGCACGACAGAGAGACTGCGCTGTCTTTACAATCTGACCGTGCCTGCTGGCTGGCTGGTGCCCACAGGTCACACGCCTCAGCCTTTACAGGCAGCTCTTCTCTAGATCCAGTGGAAAATGGATTGCACTGAAAATCCTTTCCATAGCTTATCTACCTAACAAGAAAAAGACGGGGGTTTGTGATTTGTTTTGTTTTTTAAAGGTAAATTGAACAGGTGCTATTAACAATGGGAGACCTGTTGCCCATTTCTTTTCCTTTTTGAGTATCTAAGAGGACCACTTTCATGTTCAAGTTTTCAGAGCAATGGAATACAACAAGGGGATTTCTTCACTGGGTGTAAAACGGTAAAAGCATGCCTGATTAGGTAAAGATTACTGAAAAGCCCCAACTCCTCTTTCTGCCCGAGTGGTAAATGTTGGTTTGTGTAAATCTCCTCTTGGAGAATTCACGTAACGTTCAGGTAACGACCTACCCGCCCTGTACAGAGCTTTCCCCAGACGCTTTGTCTGCCCTGTTCTCGGTTATAGAACTGGTCCTCTTGGAAGGCCCAGTTCAGTGACGGCTTTTTTTTTTGTTCTTTAAAGAGATGCCTTCTGCAACTGCTTGGAAAGAGCTGCTTCCTTTTGCAATTAATGTTATCAAAGTGAGATTCTGCCCAGATAAAAACTGCATTTGCTAAATAGGAAAGGAGCAAAAAAACAGTGGAGCAGGTTTGGTTTTAAAGTCCATGTTTAAAGGTACCAAGAAACAGAATGTAGTGCCAGTTTGGATGCAAGACATACGTCCGTGTATTAGCATTTAATCACTGTCCCTACACAAATGTTGAACTTCAGTTCCCAAGGCTATTTTTGTAGGAAGGCAGTTATGACAAATTACAAACTGTTTGTTTTAAGGTATCCTTATGTTGTCACTTTTTTAATATGTCTGGCCTTAGCTAAAGGTTAAAGGCATTACTGGTATTTTTGCCTGGAAGTACAATGTTTTCTAGCTTTTGCTTAAACTGTGTTTTACATTAGGAACAAAGTCTGGAGTGTGTGAGAAATTGAACCTCTGTAAATCCTGGATGTGCTCTGTAATGGCGATTGAGCATCTGGCATCTCCTTTTCAGGGTGGAGGAGCGTGTTAAGAGGCAAAAGGGGAAAGCTGCAATCTTCTGGCTCAAAGACACCTTTCTTTAACACTCACTTTATGGAGATAGGTAGAAAATTATTTTGATTGTTGGGGAACAGTTACGTTTGTTCTCAGAAATTGCTATTAGTACCTGTTAAAACCAAAACAAACCAGGAAAACAAAAGCAAAGTCAGGGGTAAACGTCAACATTTTCAGATTTATTACAGGAATCTGCTATAGTCATGCTCTCCAAATATAATGCTTAGATTCTCTCAGCAATCATTATCAAGACCAGTTTTAGGGGAGGGGTTCTTTTCTGATTAGCCTTTACTTTCTAGGTTTGCAGGTCTTTGCAAAGAGGGCAGAAAACACTTTAGGGAGGCAACTGATTTTTGTTTCCATGTTCCTGTTTGTGGGTTGCCATTTCCCATGTGTTAGTGAAGAAACACCTGTATGGATTTCCTTAGGTGCCTGTTTGATGAATGTTTTTCATTTGCGAAAGATTGCCCTGACTGGATGCTGATAGTAGTCTTGCGTTGCTTACAGGAGGGGGGAAAAAAAAAAAGGTGATGTTTTTTGGAGAACAGCAATATGAGCTCTGACCGTGTCTGGGTAAGTTGCATTCATTTTGGAGCTCAGTGGGGAAATGACAAGCGTGAGCACCTTACATGGCCAGAATATTGCAGCTTTATAATTGGGAATAAGAAATTAATGGAAAATTTTTTCCAGGCTGCTTCATTAGGTCAAGTTGTTTTGCTTTGTGTAGCTGGAACAGCAGAAAGTAGGTTTTCAGTGAAATATTTCAATGGGCTTGTGCATCTTCATCAGTAAAAATGTTCCAATGTTAATGGTCTTGAGCAGCCGCTGTCCCCTTTTGTAATCTTCAATAACTGGGCAAGCAAGAAACTGCATCCATGTGCAGAGAAGGCAGGGTGTCCCCTCTGGCGTGTATTGGCTTTGCAGGACTGACAGGGGTGAAATGCACTATAAAGATCTTTCCCCATTGCAGGAGTTTGACCTGCTCCACTCGTAAAGGAAATTCATTTGTTGGATTAATCTGCTGTGCTATTTCCACATCAGGTGTTACCTACAAAGGGACACTTGGGAAAGTTCATGGTCTTGAACTATGACATTAGTGTGGATTATCACTAAGCAGAAAGCAGCTTTGCTTCCGTTTGAAAGCAGAGGAAGCTAAATCAAATCAATTAATTTTGAAGTGTCCACTTAAGATTTAGATGTAGTTTATGTCATCTGCTTTAGAGATGCTTCAGAAGAACCTTCCTTCATGGCCTTATATCAGCGAGGACGTCACTCCTCTGCACGTGTACGCTGGGCTTTCAGCTGGAAGTTGAAGGGAAGTGCTGAATTTGCTGATTTCTTTCATTCATCAAAGCGTCTTGGCACACCAGATGCAATAAAGATATTGTATAGATCAAAGAGTTTCACCACGGCACGAAGTTAATTTTGCTAAGATTTGAAGACTTGCCTTTTCAGAATTAAAGGTTAAGAAAATTGCTTTGAATAGCTAAATCCCGTTATTGAATAATGACAAGATTTTCCTTAATGTACTATGAATTGATTTGATCTAAACCAAAATGTCATGGAAGTAAATTAAGGTGATTGTAAGTGTTTCACACCCTTTTATATAAAGGATAAGGTCCTAAAAAATTGTATTTTCAAATCCAGAGCTAACTCTATCGTCAAAATGCCTGCACTGTAAGGTAATTATCTTGTTGCAGTTTTAAGTCATTATTTCGCCTGTTGCCTGAGGAATTTTACAGCAGAGCAGTATTAATAAGATGCCAGGAGTACAAATTTCATAACTTAATCTCTGTCATAAACAGAACTCATATAAACAAAGTGGCATTTTCATTCATAATTACTTGACCTGGGGCAAATGTGGGGCAGAAATGAAGGGATGTTTGATTTTACATTCTGTGGAAAATCAAAACTTTTGCATTTTGAGGAGAAACGTGAAAAAAAAAATCAGTGTCTTCTGGGCAAGGATTGAACATACTGTAACTTTGAGAAAGGGAGGCTTCCAATTCTTCCACGTTGTAAATCTCAGCTAGTTGGCATTTAGACTTTACTGTTGGTGATGACAATTCCCTGAGCGTTCATGATGAAAAAAAAGACCTACTGATTGATTGAGTCCACCCCTCCCTCTTTCCGCCAACTCCATGTACACAAAAACTAGCAGCTAAACCCAGCAGATTAAATTTAAAATGCAACAAATCTGGAGCTTTTTTTTCCCCCTATCTGAAATTTGACCATTTGATTGCGGGCAATCATGAGGACTAGATTTTTTTTAATGACAACTAAGTACCTCCTAAAGTCATCTGACTTCAGCATCTGGGGCTCTAAATCTTTTGACTGAGTTTTTTTTTTTTTTTTTTTTTAAAGTTTTTGAAGTCCTAAAACTGTTTGTCAGTCATTGGCATGAGAGCTGGAAACACTCAGATGAAGCTGTCCCTTCTGCGTGTCAGCTTTGGAAGGGTTTTGTTACCCTGACTGACAGTAGGAACCTCCTTTGCCTGCTAGGAAAGCTTTTGGCCCCCGTAGTTTGAAGGGTTTCAAGGCTAATCAAATTCCTGTTTGCTTTAAACAAGCATCCCCCTTGTTTTGCCTCAAATCTTGACCACATGTGACCTTCAGATAGCCTCAAAATGTTAATAAATTACTTTGAGATTGGTTTCTGCTACAGTCCAGTAAAAGCTCCTGACAGATCCGTGTAAAATTGTACCCATGAAAAATGTTTAATCTATGACCAAATAATGCATTTATAGACTTAAATGAGCAGGGGAAAGCTACTGTTCTGAAAATTCATGTGGCAATGACCTGACAGAGCTATGACTTAAGGGAGTTAAATCCAACTTCGGATTCTGATCTCTCGCAATACTCGGCCAATGTTTTATCGAACGGCGTGCACAGGAACATATGGATCACAACGACCAGCATCTTGAAACAGCAAATAATGCCAGGTATTCTCTGCTGCCTTAATGTTTCTCTAGGACTGAGACATAATGCAAGTAGCAACTAGCGGCCAAAGTATCCTAATGTTGTATTTAGTAGTTTGTATCTTAAAGCATTTCCAAAAATGAGTATCTGGATCATCCCCAGGTGGGGGAAATTCTCTGAAGTGGGTTGAGGGAAAGAACAAGCCAGGAGGAGGTGAGGGACTCGTGTGGGTCCCCTGCTCAGTTGGTGTCCAGCGGACACAGGCAGCGCCTCTTCCTGAGAGGTAAAACACAGGAGTGCCACAAACCCAGACCTGGTAGGTGAAACCCATGTGTGTTTTGTCCCATGCTTGAGAAGGTGTTAATTCCTTGCAAAAGCCTCTTTGCTTACTGAAGTGCTTGCTTTGTATCTCTGTTCTGGTCTGATGGCCTCACTGCTCCTCAGCGGTGTCTAGCCGATGATCTCAGCCTCGGCCTGAAAGGTTCACCCTGTCTGCAACAGGAATCGTAATTCAGCCTCCCGGCTCACTCCCACTAAGCCTCTGTCACACGCAAAGTGCCCGTGGTGACACTGTGTGCCAGCTACGCTCAGTGGCTTTAGAGTATTGAGTGAACTGTCAGCTTCAAACTCATTTACTTAAGACTTTGGCTAATCACAGTCTCCAAAGTGACATGCAATCCTTGCTCTTCAGAGCTAGATCCTTCCCTTGCTACAACGTGCAAGGGTGGTAATTAGTGAGGGTCATGATTTGCTAGCTGGATTGAGGAAGAAATGACAGGCAGGATTTATTTCTCACTTTCCAAACACCTTTACAGAGTTTTCAATTTTTTTTTTCTTTAATTGGCTTCAGTGACAGCCTTCCACAGGCACTGTGCACATCCAGGGGAATGGGTCTATGCAGGAAAGGTCTGTTCGTTAAGGCAACGTCTGCAATTGCCTTAGGCTGCCAAATCAATAGGGCTAAAAGTCCAACACTAGCATCATTACAATCCAAAACTCATCTCGCTGTGGGTTCTGCCTTTTACTTAATGATGTTCCTCTTCATGTAGTGTACTGTGCATTGAAGGTGATACTATAATTAATCAGACTAGGATTTCATGCAGCTCAAAATGCCTTAAAATGGAGCTGTAGCGATACTCCCTTCATGTTAGTGAAACAAGCACCATCCAGGCATCCATTGGTAACTGGCCTGCAGAGAAGACCAGAGAGCTGGACGCTGTTATGGTGCTGTGTCCTGAGCGCCACAATGGCCTCCTGTTGATAAGCATTAACACAATTCAGTGAGCTCAGCATTGAGGGGTGAAGACTTTGTAAAACAGGAGGACCTGTGCAATGTGACAGCCAGAACTGCACAGCAATCTAGTCTGAAAGGAATTTAGAGCAAAGTTAGAACAATTTATTCCAAGCTGATAAAACAAGCACAAAACAACATGCTGGGGGTAAGTTTGGGGTGAGTTGTTGCATTTTTCCTATAACACCAACATTATTTTTCTGAATATTCAGTAATATGGTGGCTGCTAACAGATCAACAGTCCACATGAAGCATGAACAGTAAGCTCACCTTGGCAACTGAGACACTCAGACTATTTGCTACTTTACTGGAGAACAGTTGTACAGTAAGATGCAGGCAACAAAAATTAAGGGAAGCGTAGAGCTGTTTCAGCTGTGAACAAGAATCACTCTCTAATATTGTCCAGCTGTGTCCAGCACTGTGAATGTAATGTTTCCAAATGGCCACCATCAGGAAAATAAGAAATGATTGTTACTCTGCATGTAATAGATTCGATATTTACAGCCCACCCCTGAGCCCTTGGATATTTTACACTAACGCTTTTGCTGAAGGTCTCTTTGGCTCAGGCACCAGAGGAGAAGGGGTTGGGGGCTGCAAGAGGAAAGTGTTAGGAAGAAATGATGAAGTTTTAACTGTACAACAGGTTTGGAAAGCAGCTTCAAAGGATCCCATTAAAAAAACGGATATGGTGCCAGAACAGAAGTAAACAGGAAACCCTGTTTAGTTATTGCAGAATAACTCGCCAGGGACAGTGCATCTAAGGGAACTCTAGCTTTGAGGCACAACATGGTGTTGATTAGTGCAAACAAACCTCTTCAAGAGTCACCTTTCAGCAATTACAATCAAACACCACCACGGTGGCTTCAAAAGCTTCATTAGCAAACCCTACTCCCAGTGAGAGCTACAAATCTCAGATACCCCAGAAGTTTTTTAACTGATGGAGAACTGTCTTGCCTTATTTATTTTCTTCCAAATGAAAGAAGTGGGAAGATAATTACACATTCCCTCATCAGGATAAATACCATTAAAAATCAAAATAGATCCTCCTGAAGAAAACACAGTCAGTGGTATAGAATAAGAGATGAGGATAATTTTCTGGTTGAGTATGATGAAATCAGGGTACTTTTCACCTAAAGGGACAATCTAAAAAAAGCATACTGTGTTTTAGGTGTCGCTAAAAGAAAGCTATCAAAAGTAAAGATTTTTTTTTTCTATTTTTGTTAGGATTCTCTTATTAAACACCTGCAAATACTGAAAACAATTTTCTAGCAGTTTTCTCCTAATCCACTGCAGTTGGCAGTGCTTCATTCATTGTCAACATGCCAAATGCTGGCAGGCTTTTTTGCCGTGCCAGTGGCGATCTACTTCCACAGTTAGTGGGGAAACTTCTTGCTGTTTCTCCTGCCAACATCCTAACTTCCCATTAAAACACTAGGACAAATTAAGTTTAGTGCTCTTGCTAATTTCAACATGGATTCATTATTTGGCAGCTATAATAAATGTTGTATGCCAGAGTTCCTTGCTAACCTACCTCTCTTATTGACTCACTTGCTGCTTTGTATATACTGTAGTTCTTTGTTTACTCTGATATTTTAATGGTAATACAATGAGATATCAGAGAAATAATTACAGCAACAGTTGCTTTTGTTCTTGTAGTTGTAGTGGGCTAATTTATTAGGAAAGACTTGTGAAACAGCTAGGTAGAAGCTGTGTTTTCCTGACTTTCATTTGGCTCTATTGTCTAGCTTGTCTCTCTCCAACAGATCTGTGGCCAGACAAATGGGTTCCTGCAGTTTGATTCTACCCAGGAATATGTTTGGAAAATAAAGTCACTTGAAAATAACCTGTTGGCCAGAATCAATTGAGGAGCAGTCTTTGGTGATCTTGGTCTTCCAATAAAACACTCTGTACTTCTAAGCTACTGTTTTCTCCAGAGTGATACAGCCTGAAACTTTAGAATAGAGAATAATTAAAACCAAGATAGATGCTATCCATATAAAACTACCGATATGAGCTTGTGTGTTGACCAAATAATGATTGCATACTTAACCTTAGATCTGACGTGACTTCTGTTGTGAAATTGGTATGAATCATAGATGCTTCAGTCACGTTTGAAGGAACGTTGGAAGTCATCCAGGGCAACTCCTGCCCAAAGGAGGGTCAACACTGGTGTCAGACTAGGCTGTTCAGGGCTTTGTTCAGTTGGATATAGAAGCCTCCGAGGATGGAGGATCCACCACTTTTCTGGGGCCCTGTTGCAATTTGTTTATCCTCTGAGGGAAAACTGTTTTCCTTGTATCTAGATTGAACCACTCCTACTTCACCGTCTCTCATCCTCCTGCCAGGCAGCATTGTGAAGAGCCTGGTTCTGCTGGCTGTGTCTTCCTGCTGACCCCCATCCCGGTCATCCCTATGGCTGAGGAAAGGGCAGTCTTTTTTTTTCCTCCAGCTACTGGCTGTGCTTCTGTTGGCACAGCCCAGCATGCTGTTGGCTTTCCCCGCTGCCTCATGTTTAACCTGCCCAATACAAGAAGCAGTGGGAAACTGGGACCGATTTTTCTGTCCCTTAGACATCCAGCAGCCCATGTCTCCTTTACCATGGGAAGTTTATTCTGGGAAGTCAGGGATATCACTGAAGCTCATACCACAGGGAAGTATCCGTGAAGGGTATCCCCAGATGCGGGAACCCACTTGTTGAGAACATCGGCATGAAGCACTGCATTGTGCTATTTCAAAGAAGCCTTCTGCCAATGCCTAAGCATGTGCCATTTTAGGGAGTGTAATAAGTAAGTTCACCATGAAATGCAGTACTGTTACCCTGGCTACACAGCAGCTCAGCTTAAAGCAGATCTGTACTAGTGCTACTAAAAACATTTCCCCATTCAATGCAGATACGTCTGCTAGAATAAAAGCAAAAGCCATGGAGCAAACCCAGGGAAGTTTGATTTAGAAATCTGCCAGAGGAACTGCCCGGCAGCACTCGGCAGTTGTCAGTTCCTGCTAAAAGTAATTTGGTTCCTCCTGAAAACACGGTATGAACTCCAGGCTGAAAAGTGTGTTTACAATTAATATATTTTCACACTAATGGACATAAGTGGAGCATTGACAGCGCAGGGTGCTTAACAGCAGGCAGGATGCTGGATGCTGCGTGGGGAGACCGTGGCATGCAATGACAGCAGAGAGTGCAGGGCTGGGGCTGGAAGGGGAAAGGTCTTCATTATGCTGCGTGTGGCTTGAAGCAAGAATTTGTGGTTACCCTCTTGTGTGAGCTGCTCGAGATGTAAAGCACTTCTGGGGAGAAGAGTCAAAGCAGCTGTGACCACCCCAAGTGATGTACCCTGCCCAGGAAAGGCTCCTGTGGCCGGCAGAAGAGGTGCCTGCCAAATAATTTCAGGATATTCCAACTGAGAGGGCTGCAGAAAAGGAGGAGAAATGTTGTACAAGGAATCGGTGCAAATCTCAGCCAGAAGAGTGAGTGCCATTACTCTGCTACTGTTCACAGGGATTTTAAAAGGTTTTTAGCACTTATTTGAAATGTCTACCTAGGATAAGCAGCAAAACTCAAAAAAACCTACCTTTGAAAACAGACTGAATCATTCCTTGGAGTTGTTTGGTCTAGGATGGTCTAAGTATTTTAAATCTCAGATTTAAATATTAGACAAGCCTAATGACCAGAGCCCCATAAGACATTCACTGTGTTTATTGTTAGACTCAGACTGAGAGGATGCTTTACTGTTTCCAGATTGCCTTGCTTTAAGAAGACATGATACTTTAGATTTGAATCTACGTTAGTTTGTAGTCTTCATGTGTAATAAACACATTGGGAAATAAAGTAAAATGGAGTTTCTGTGCTTGGCTTAAGAGAACTTGTGGTAAACATTGTCTCTAGTGGAATTACATTATCAATAACAATGAAGAGTTGCCAAAAATACATAAATATATCTATCTCAGGAGGGGAAGCTATTAATGAGATTGTCCTTCTATGAGTAATCCTGTATCCAGACCACCTCCTATGAGATTACCCTTTGAAGAAACAAGCCTACTGAGAAGTCATGCTGTGTTAGAGAGGGAGTTGTGTGAAGCAGTTAACCACAGGAACTGCAATGCTGATTGCAAGTAGCTGCTGATCCGGCAAAGAAAACTGATGTACCAAAAACAAGCGAAGACAGAGGCAAGGCATTAGAGAGCCATGCAATACCATACCGTGGAACAAATGATGGGTCACACTGTGCCCCCGGTGGGCAACACAGTGTGTTTCCAAAACCAGCTTCGTTCTAGTTTTGTTAAGACGTGCTTTGGTTTGCTCAGATAGATTGGTTCTAGTTTTGTTAACTCATGCCTGAGTTAAGACATAAAAGAGGCAGAAATAAGTAAGAAAGCATGTCAGATTAACATTGACATGCTACAGAAAATAAAGATAAATATAAAAATAAATCACGGTGAGGCAGTGTGTCTTTCAACACAAAAGACAATCTCACATCTGACTTCCGTTTCGTAGAATCATAGAATCGTCTAGGTTGGAAAAGACTTTCAAGATTATCAAGTCCAACCGTTAACCTGGCGCTGCCAAGTCCACCACTAAACCATGGCCCTAAGCACCACATCTACCCATCTTTTAAATACCTGCAGGGATGGGGACTCAACGTATCTTCCTTTGGGTGGTGGGAGGGAGAGGTAAGTATACAAGTGGACACATAACTGCGCAGGTAAACATGAACTGTAATTGGAAATTTTAGGAATTAAAACTAGAACCATGAGAAAATAGCTGATTGTCCATCACAGGGGCTCACTGGAGAGCAAACAGATGAGTGGTAAGAAGGTACGGCTCAGGAGGCGCAAAACAGTGGCAAAGTGACACCAAAGGAAGGAAAGCCAGCAGCAGTAAGGCGATGCCTTAGCACAGCAAGAGCTGGTGGGGCAGGCACTGAAAGCTGAGTGGGAGAGGCAGGAGGAAAATCCAGTTACTATAAATACTGAAGAATTTGGGAGTTGCTCCAAAGCACAATAAACCAGAACTTTGGTGTTTCAAGCATACAAATTCCCATTGTGTGAAGAATTAAAAAAAAATGAAAAGAAAAAGAGCATAAATGTGAAATTGGGCAAAGGCTTCAGGGAACAACATAAGCACTTAAAACATACTATAGTATCTTAGTGTCTATCCAAGCATATTTACCCTGTTCACTGCAATGGTATTCAAAGTCGGATTTGACATGTGGGTTTCCCTCTGAGGTAGAGGGGAGGTCTGCTTGTTCTCACTATAATTTTTAATTGAATTTATGTTCAGTCAGCATAACATGATTGCTCTAAAGATGGCTTCTGTCTGCTCATAATAAGGTTAAAACTCAATTAGTAGCCACAGCATCTAACAATATTTCACCACTTGCCACAAGGCTCAACCAGCATCTGTCTAGCTGCAAGTAACCGGTTCATCACGGATTTTATTTTGCAGTGGCGATGGGCTCCCCCAGCCAGCGTAGCGGTCGCCCTCCCCGGCAGCACCCTCTGTGGGATGGGCTGTCCCGCAGTGCCTCCTGTGCCGTCTCTCTGTGCAATCTATACCCTGCACTAAATACTGTATCACAAAAATATTAACACAAAATCATTCACACCTTCACTTTGCAGTATTTATCAATTTCTTGAAGATGCACAGCTGCTAGGAAAACTGCTGAGATGATAACAAGGCTTTTGATTTATTTATGTGAGGATTAAGGGTTTTTTTTTATCTAGAAGAAATTAATTTTACTCCAATCAACAACTGTAATAACCAACAAGCTTCATGAAAATCTGTGTGACCATTAGGCAACAAAACCCCAGATGAAGCCTGTTATGTTCTTTCCTAAGGTTTTTACTTTCCATTTCTGCCCACCTGACCCTGATAAACTCATTTTTGCAGTGTAACCTTAGCACAAAATAAATTACAGCTCTTTCTCTCCTCCTTCTTTTTAAGGCATGCCCAGTTTTCCCATTATTCATATCTTATTATTTACCCAGAAAATTATCAAACATTGGTATTTATGTGATGGTGTCAATATTTACCCGAAATATCAATTTTAGGGTCTGTATAGACAACTGACCTTGGTTATATGTACTGTGTAACTTGATTAAGAGCAGGTAAATAACAAATATGTCATGTTGTGAATTATTACAGAAAACGGATAGACATTTGTAATTTGACGACATGTAGGAGAAAAGAAGACTTGGAAGGTATAAATAAAAATTCTGCCAGCAAAGGAACACTTGAAATTGTATTGTCTAGCATTTTATATTTGCCCACATAACCTGTGACAATAACTCACACAAAAAAATGCCTTAAAGGTAGTTCCAATCATTTTGTCAAGGTCTACTACTTTCAGTCTTCTTTATGTACAAATTTTGGACAGAAAGTGTAAGTGTCCTTGGAACACATTACATCTCCTTTATGAAACTTCCAGTCATTCCTGTACAGGAGCTGTGCGAACGACTTGTCCTTTAGATGTTTTCCTTCTGTGCTCCCTTCACAGCTATTCATCTGATCAGTGCTTTCATTTATACTTATATTCTATTTTTAATGAAAACTGTTGGGCAGGGATTGTCGAAGGACTCTCTATGTACACATGAAGTTTAACGCTGTCCTCTGCCATTATAGAATCATAGAATTGTTAAGGTTGGAAAAGACCCTTAAGATCATCAGGTCCAACCATAATTAATTAATGCCAAGTGCAATTACTTTCTTTGCACTGGTATCTTTACAGGTCTGAAGATTAACTCGAGGAAGGTGTAGCACACCGTCTTCAAGGCCGGGATAATCTTTTATGTCCCCACAACGCCTCACGCTGTGCTGCTGCAAAGGTGTCCGCTTCTATCACCAGTTTTCTTGACAGGAAATCTTGCAGATGGATGTTCATTTTATCCCGTTTTCCTTCCTGCCAGGTAGATCTCCTGTTGCGGACACCCCATGGCAGGTGGCCCTCCCAGAGGGTCACGCACCCCGGCCGGGGCGGCATCCGGCACAGCGATGCTTTCACTCTGTACCGGGAGAGGTGACCGGAGCAACCACGGGGCTTCCAGGCGTGCCCGGCTCCTCGCTGGAGCGCACCAGCACCGCGACACTCCCCCGCCTCGCACCGCACCAGCAGCCCCGGCCTGGGCGAGCGTCGCCCCTAAAATGGCGCCGCGGGCGACCGGTGCTGAGGGGCTGCGGGGCGGGGGCGTGGCCGGGGGGCGTGGCCCGGGGCGGGGGTGCGGCGGCCGCGCCTCTCGGCAGCGGTGCCGGGGACAGCGCCCGCCGGCCCCGCCCCGCCGTGACCTCAGCGCGCGCACCGGGCGCCGCGGCCGTTGCGGCGCGCGCCTCACGTGACGCAGGTAACGGTCCCCCGCCCCGCCGCTCCCTCGGCACGGCCTGTGCCCCGGGCGGCGGCGGAGGCGGCGCTCCCGCTGTCCGCGGGCGGGCCGCAGCCTCCCCGCCCCCGCAGGTCTGTCAGCGCCGGCGAGGGGCGGCGGGCCTGGCGGCTCGGCCGGACACGGCTCGGCTCGGCGGCGGCAGGCTGTGGGCGGTGTGGCGGAGCCAGGTCAGGCCGGGCCCGGCCCGGCCCGTGTGAGCATGCCGGGTGGTCGGGTCACCGTTGCGGCGCGGTTGTGAGGGGGCGTGCCGCAGGGCCGGGCCTGGAGAGCGGCCTACCGGCGGGGCGCCGCGGCTCGGGGTGAGGGGGGAAGGCGGCCCTCCTGGCCGGGCCTCCAGTGGTACCTCAGCCCCGTCGTAGCCGGGAGCGCCTTGGCAGCCTCGCTGGCTCCGGCCTCTGGTCGCGGCCAAGGTGAACAGGGCACTGACGTGGCAAGGTTTTGCCGGGTGGCCGTGGAAGGATGCGTCCTTGTGTTACCGGCAGGGCCAAAAGAATAAAACCGACTCCTTCCAGATATTTCCCCCCTGCTCTTTTACAACGTTTTGGTAGCCTAGAGTCAGTGGTAATGTTGTCCCTTTGGTACCCACTGAAGGCGTTTTTTTTGAGGGGAGAGTAATATATCAGGTAGCTTTATTGCATGGAGATGCCTCCATTGCCCAAGACTTACAATGTACACCTTGTGGTGAATGCATGGCTTGTAAACTTCCTCCAGGACAACTTTTTGGATGGAGAGTTGTGCTTCTTTATACAGTATGGCACATCTGTGCTGGAAGGAAAAGAAACATTTAGCAAGTGGAGGTATATATTCCTGAAGTAGCCTTATTTGGTAAGGGTATTCCATGCCTCTCTAGTTTCAGTCATCCGTGACAGGCTTTTGGAGATAGTTTGTTATCTTCATCCATTTTTTTCACTGTCGGCGTTGTTTTATTAGAATTATTCAGTCTTAAGAAGAGCTTTAGGAGTGAGTTGTATGGGGAATGTAGGAGAAAATGACCATGATAGTAGATAAAGGAGCATTTTTGTGACCAGACTTATTAATGACTACTTCTGCAGAGCATAAAGAACATTTGTTAGCATTGGTAGCAGGACTTAATGTGTGTGTTAAGAAACTCAGTAAGGGTACTGGCAATACCAGGAGAATATTGGTTCATAAGATACTAGCCTGTGCCATGTATTTATGTTTAAAGTGATTTTGGAAAAATCTAGATAAACACTTCACTACTGCAAGTGTCTTGCTGTCTCTTTTTCATATGCTTCTATTACCTTCTAGAAACCTAGAGGGTAGAATAATTCACAAGTCTATCTATGACACTAGGTCACTTCTAGAGTTGAAAGTGACAAGGTGAAAGGTAGCTCGTAGCTTGAGACACACATGCCATACTGCAGAACAGCTGCAGAAACTTTCAGCTGCTTAGGGCTTTCATTTACTTCCACCATTTTAAGGGTGCTTTGGTGCATTAAATATCAGGTTGTTCTTTTGGTTCACTGCTTCTTTCTTATTTTTGACCTCCGGTAGAGATTTAATTAATATCTTCCTTTAGGTTGCTCTTAGCTCAGCTTGATTCCTTGCCAATCACTGTTTTCATTTCAGGGTTGATTTAGGAAACAGTGGAGTAGAACAATCCTAACTATTTCTGACTTCTGCCTGCTGTCCTGTGTGCTGATTTTTGACTGACAGTCTCAAGGCTGAGTGGGCTGGAATGGTCTGTGATCATGCTGGTGGTCTCCGATTCGTTTAGCTGCTGACAGCTGACATCTGTGCTGAATAGTGGTGTGTGCGGAAGGAAGAACTAGGAAGAAGTCAGTTTTGTTGAGTGAAATTAATCTGTAGTTGAAATCTGCCTGGAATTACACGAATGGTGGCTTTCTCCATTTTTGTTTCATACCTGCATAAAAATGGAGGCATTACTTTTTGCTGAGATGGGAATAATGGCTGTGGTAACACTTTTCTTCACCTGTGATCTTTATATCTTCACAGGAGCGCCATAGCCCATATCTGCTCTTACAGATTGTGTATTCAGTAGCTACAACTTGAAGTATGGCTCTGACCCCATTTTGAAATTTAAATGGAACTGGAGGGAAGTGACTGGTACCACTTATAAGCTCTTTGTTTCTACTATACGTTATGTCATTTGCATCCGTTTTCAAAACTCCCTGACAAATTGTTGTTATTTTGCTATGTGTTCTTTGCTAACTGCTAGAAGAAAGATCTACACATTCTCCAGGCAGACATATTAGGAAGAAAGAATGTGAAATTACCTGTACTTAAGAAGGTTGCTGCTGTGGTATGATAAACCAAGAAAAATGTTCCTCTCATTCCCTTCTCTCCCCACTCTTTGCAAAGCACTTTAAATGAGGTGGGAATGAAAAACACCCTTTAGGAATGAATGTCCACCACTCAGGTATGTGTGCAGAAGTTTGGTAGCAGAGGGTGGGATTTGCAGGGAGTAAGATAGGTGGAATAATCATTTCTATCAGAATGGGCACAGACATAAAGTCCTAAGTGCCATGGTGACCTCTCAGTTCTTACCGTTATAACGTGTTGAAATCTTACCAAGTTTTGCAAAATGACACGCATACATAGTGTTTTTAGTGCCGTTACATCTTAAAGAGAATTATGTATGCCAACAGTATATTAACTCTGTCAGTGTTGTCGCAGTTGCTCTGAGCTTTTGCAGGACTTAATCTGCTTTCAAAATGGTGCTGATAGTATTTATGTTCCTGCAGTTGCCTAGGAGCCCTAATCATAGACAGAGTGTTGACACAGGAGGAAATCAGTGCTGTAATAAGCTTTGAATCTGTGAAATGGGAAATGACAAGTGAATATAGGTAGATAGGAAATAATGCTGATGTATAGGGGATTCAGCATACTAGTAGCCTAACCATTGCCAATTTGCTGAAAATGCCAAGTGGGCAGAGAAGAGTGTGTGGTTTTGAGGTTTTGGGTGGTTTGTAGGTTTAAAGGAGGATTGTATACCAGTTTTGGTGATACTGCCTTGGGAGAATACTTTTCATGTATTCATGTATTTCATGTGGGCACCATGGAGAATGTGAACAAGTGCTTGTTTGGAAAATTCAGTAAGTGGATGATGGCAGCTGGTGTTTACGAGCTAGACATCAGATCTGGTAGTGGATGAGAGGGAAAAGGCTGCAGAAGTCTTGAAAGAGGAGACAAGGGAATTCGGTGTGATAAAGGAGGAAAGTTCGCTGCTGGGATGATACGGTTAAAGTCAGCAACTAGGAAAGGGATCCAGATAGCAGCTTTCAAAATAGATGCTGAGTTAAAAATGTCATGTAAAAAACGTGATGCCAGAAAAGAGCATGCAGTAATACTGTTTTATTCAGTAGGAACCTTTTTTTTCCCCTCTTTTTTTAATCTTTTTTTTTTAAGACCAATATTCATTTTTAAATTAGATGATGAAAAATATAGCTCTTCCTATCCCTTACAAATTTAGGAATTTTATAACCATATATTTCCTTTTTTGGAGGGAGAAGGGGAAGAGGAAAAACAGTGAGAAAATAATTTAATGGGTTTTATACACAGAAAACATTTATACAGAATTTTTAAGGTATCTATTATTTCTTGAATTGGGGATAAAATAATCTTTACATGTAATAAGCAACATAAAATTTGATCTATGACTCAAAATGACAGTGTTGTTTTTAAAACACTTTAAAGTTCATTTGGCAGCTCAGTACTTTTGTTTGTTTTTAGCAATTGTTCAGCTAGTCACACTAAACACAGAAAACTTGGATTTTTGCCGTCTGACCAAATAAATGATTTCTCTAGATGGACAACAAAACAAATAAGAGACACCTCACAGTTAAATCTCAATTTTTCTTCCTCTTAATTAGTATCGTACCCTTTATGTTCTTGTAGCTTTCTAAAGTGAAAACAAATCTAATAATTTATTTTCACATTATTACTATTCCTTTGCAATTTTAGCAACCTCAGCATTAAGTTCATACTATTTTTGGTCTAACTGTAAGCTACATTTGTTGTTCTTATTCTGAAGGTGAGCTTTGATTCCCTTTGCTAGCACTGGAGCTGATGGTGTTCAACATTCCCAAGATTCAGCCCTTACTGTTTTTCTCACTGTGTTCAAAATTACAGGGAATCTACTCTCCTTGTTAAAAAACTCATAAGAGGTCATTGGAAGGACAAGATAAATGTTGCTAGGTAGGAAAGCAAATTAAACTGAGCCTTTTTGTAGTGTAACACTGATTGAAGGCTAACGTCAATATGAACACTTAACTTACACTTTTAATTATTTTATCAGCTCCATTATTCATGACATAAATTTGAGGTAGCAGGCTTTTTTTCAACCACTGTGTTTGCGGATGACGTTGTTCATTGGACCTACCCCAGTTTGGCTTGGTAAAAGGCCGCAGCTTTCTACAACCGAGAGACAGCAGTTACGGTTGCCAAGAGCTCCAGAGAAGTCAGTGATAAGCAGACTCATTTGTTCCCAGGGAACTGGGGCTCAGGGGGCATGTGGTACAGGTGGTATCATGATTGCTTCAGGAACCAGGATGATGTTATCAGTTTCAGATGCTGTGAGGTGAACTGATTGATGTGGGGATGGCCATCAGCAGCACTTCCACTGCTGTAAGTGTAGTTCTACAATCAGTCATGGAGTGGCCTCTCTCCTGAAGAGAACTTCATGCCTTCAAGCCTGAGCTTTGTTGAAGAGTACTCTAGCCATAAACCTCAGTTTTCACTGCAAGACTGAAATGCATCTGCAATTCATTGGCTCTTTTTCTGATTAGGTTTGGTTTTGTCTTTATTAATAGACTTGGATCTTCTGTCTAATAAACAAACATGAGTCATCTGAAGTTGTTTGCGGCTACGCTGAAGTGGCATGGTGTTAAACTTCTGGAAAAGCAAGATATAGCCAGAAAGGTATTTTTACATGGCCTACGGTATGCTTCATCAGGAACCTCAGAACCATTCCTGAGTGGGAGTAATTCAAATTATGTGGAGGAAATGTATTATGCATGGCTTGAAAACCCTAAAAGCGTACATAAGGTAAGTCTAAAACTTGACTGTAAATGATAATACTAGGTTAAGAGTGGAATTGATTTTTTTCTTTTTTAACTTGTTTTATAAAAAGTCTAGAAAAAAGTCTCGTATGAAATGAAGAATGTGAAACTAATTTCCCACATATTGATTGTTGTAAGATGTGATATTGCAGCAGAAAAAGTACAGAGGAGCCACAGGCATGGTGAGGTGAGTGGAAGAAATGAGAAGTCCAGACCAGAAATAGTAAGCTGCTCAGAAACTTTTGGCATTCGTCCATGGAAATGCTGTTCAAGCAGTCTGTTAAGTAACGAGTTACATCTGGAAGAAGACCCAAGAAATATAATACTTTTAATTTTTTGGTTTATTGTGATAAGGTTGTATCAGAGGATGTGTTATATTTAAATAGTATGTGTTGACGTTGGTACATCTGAAGAAGATGAATGTTTGGTTCCCTTTGGGTAGCTGTGGAAGCTGTAACCTTAAAACTGAATCTGAAATTGTCAGAAAAGCCTTCTTAAGTATCTTGAAAAGTATTTTGTTCTGTCTCTCTCAAATCCTTTCTTGTGGGCAAAATACATAGACTTATTTTTTAACAAGCTTTCTGCTGACAAGGAAGGCTCTCTTACGGTGATACATGTATAGTAACTTAAGAAGCTGATGAGAAGTCTGATAAATTCTAAGACAGACAAGTCATTTTCTAGAGAAGTAATGTGGCTTGTACCCAAAATGTTTAACTAATTGGTTGTGTGTTCCCTTAGTCTTGAGGCACGTATATCAAAATGTCACTTAGAAGTTGTTACTCTAAGTCTGATAATCTATCTAGACTGTGAGGAAGTGGCGCATGTTGATGGGGAAAAAAAGAGGAGACCAAAAAAAGCAATTTTGTAGCTGTTTTTTTGGGATGTTGCATATGAATTTAGTCTCGTTGGAAGGTGACATATGCAGTGACAACTCTGAAGACTGAACGTTATTCACATATCAGATGGATCCTAGGTCTTTGGTGTTATGCCTTAACTTGAAACTGAAGAGACCATCTCCAGGAGTGTCTCCTCTCGTCCCATCTATCTTTGATTCTTCATCGTGTAACTGCCAGCTAGGTTTCCAATCAGTGTAGGGCAGGGCAGCACATTGTGTGGATGCATTGAATTGATTTCTGAGAAGCCCTCGTGATGTGTTGGTGCTATAGATCGATATTAACCCTTTACTTTGAGGCCACTGAAGGAATGAAGTCATACAGAAGGAGCGTGTGTGGTGACGTCTTGTTTTTACTTGTTTTGTTTAAGTTACATCGACTCGTGACAACCTTCTTTCCTTTCAGAAGAACTAAATTTCTTGGTCAGACCCTTTACAGCAGAGTGAATTGTGCTGCTGTGAAGTCTTGCAAACTTGTGATGGGGCATAAACCTCAGTAAATGTCACGGGTGTTCGGCAGCTACATCAGCCGTGAGCAAGAGGCGGGGAGCGCTGGAGCGAGGGTCCCCGCGGGCTGCGGGATTCCCGCCGGCGGGAGCGGGCCGGGCCTCCGCCGCGGCCGGAGCTGGCCAGGGTGCTGAACGGCCGGGCCCGTCCGCGGTCAGGCCCCGCCCAGAGGCCGGCCACCCCCTCTGCGGGGGCGGGAGGCTTTCCCGGCGCAGCCGACCGAGCAAAGAGCAAAGGCTTCTGATAAATTTGGACCTGCTCGTTATTTTGCTGATACTTGGGGGTGGTCGGAAGTGCTAAAAATCCTGCCGAAAGACTATCCAATTCGTCTGGCAGTTTAGGCACAGGTGGGCAATGGATCCTGATGAGGTGATGCAGTGTGGAGGTTGAACAGCAGAAGTGAACTGACCGAGGAATGTAAATGTACTGGTGGAGTAGGGCATGGCCTAGGGAATCACAGAATATCCTGAGTTGGAAGGGACCCTCAAGGATCATCGAGTCCAACTCCTGTCCCTGCATAGAACAACCCCAAAAATCATACCATATCTCTGAGGGTGTTGTCCAATTGCTTCTTGAATGTTGTCAGGCTGGGAGTGGATCTCGGGTAATTCAAGATGCATTTTAAAAATGTGTGAATTCTTTTCCAGGTTAGCTATGTGTAATATACTTACAACAGTAACGAACTGAAGTAAGTTCACTGTGTGCCTGGTTTATGAGGCTTAAAAGAATATGATTGATGGACATCATGGATTACTTTACAGCTATTGTTGCCCAAATAATTAGGTTTTTCACAGCCTAGAAAAAAGAGGGGGAGGAGAATGATGCCAATTAATTTTACTTTGTTTCATCAACAAAATTAACTTGTGGTTTCTTGAAAAACATCTCATTTCATCAGCTGAAAGCTGTAAATACCTACCCAAGATTTTTGTTGACAGAAATTGTTCAATTTGGGCTTTAATACAACAGGTTAAAAATGTTGAGAGTTAAACTCGCCCTGTTTTCTTAAAAGTATGTTGTATGACTGTAGGCAAGTTGTGAATTTGTCATTCTGCTACGGAAAGTGGTGGAAGTGTTGGAAAATAATGTCAAGAGATGGCAATGGCTTATGTGGTATTATGGTATTGTTAGTAATTTGACTCTCTCTGCAGGCCACTCATATTTCATTGTTTTATCCAGTATGTCCAACATGGTTTAGAGACCCAATTTGTGCTAGGCTAAAAGACGTCTAGATGTTACATTCTCTTTCCTCTTTATTTCCTAGTTTTCCTCATGTTTCTTTTTCTTGGATATGTCCTTCTTATCAGAGGGGATGTGCCTCCTTCTGGTTCATGAGATGAAAAAGCTTTATTTTTCCTGGGCTTTAAAAATCATACTCTGTTCGCTTTTACTTAGAAACTCCAATTAATCAAGGCTCCTCAAGTTATTCCCCTCTTAGAACATTTGACTGGACATGTCTTCTCATCTATGCTTATTTAAAATTGTTTGAAATATGACTGTCATGTTCCAATGAGCATATTCAGTGTTACTAGCGTTTTTTTAAGAATCTCTCCTTTCTATGTATACCATGGTTATATATCAAGGAATATGCATTTGTATCCATAGGAACTTTTATTCTTTGTGCAAATCCATTCCTGATGACTTCCTGCTTTTCCTTGTGTTTTGAATTTCCTATCCTTAGAGTACCCAGAACAACAATCAGAATAAAATGACGTGGGTTCTGAAAAAGGCATCATTATTTCTTCTTGAAGCGTGGTGTCAGGGCCATAGATCATAAGTGAGAAGCTTGACAAGGCTCAGTTATTACTGTAACAAGATTAATTACAAAACCCCATGGTTGGATATTGAGTACATAATGCCTGCCATGTTATCCTGTATGCAGCCAGTCTACCATGAGTGTGTAATCACTTCCTTGTTTTATGTACTTGGAAAAAGCGTGGGACTTTTGTTTTGTTTTGACTTCATCTTTTTTTTTTTAAATGATGTAGTGATGCTCAGTGTGTGTCTTCTAAGGCTTTACTGTCCTCGCTGCAGTTGATAAATATTGTGATGTCACTAGAAAAAAACCCCAAACCATCAAGATAACTAATATGTTACTTGTTATTCTAAGTGCAACACTGTTTATTATATGAGAGTAGAATATTGCCACTGAATCACTTGAATTCTATTATGTTACTTGAGAAAATAATGGTTAACTACAATATGGGTTTGCTGACAGGAAAAAAAAAAGGAATGTGTCATGTATCACTGTAGTAATTTATTTTTTACAGATGTATTTTTCTATTATAACTCTCCTCTACCATTTTCTTAAAGAACTTTACTAATTTAGTTGAGAAACTGCAGGTTTGCTGTGAGACCAAGCTGGTCTTCTGTCTGGTCAGTCACATGGCAAATGCTGGTGCCAAAGACTGACATTGATACACAGGACTTGAAGACTATAATCTGGTATCAATCTTGAAAGACACTATAGAAATTTGTAAAGGCTTTGATGGATGTGTATCTAGAAAAAACTAATTTTCTGTAGCCAAATGATGTATTTTCCCTCCCCTCTGATTAAATGTCAAGCCTGCCCAACAAATCAATAAGTTCAAAAATGCGATGGGAAAAAATAGTGTGGGCTCCTTCTGTCCCAGCTGGCTGCATCTTCAGATGGAAACATTTTGAAGGTATTTCTTTATATTTGTGAGTTTGCATGAAGAAAGGTTCCTATGCTTACCCTCCTTAAACAGGTAGCTTGTTGGGCAAATCTATTTGGATTTTGTTAGCAACTGTCTCAGCAGAGCACTTGTCTAAAAACATATTCAGTTGTATGTGTGACTGTGCTGGGATAGCTTTTACATCTAAATGAAAAGCTTTTCACTCAACAAAGGAATAGTTATATTATTATCGTCATTGTATGTGTATCATGGTGTTGGAAAAAGTGAGGAAGGAACCTTAACATAAGCAAAGCATATTCTTTATTAAAACTTTGAATGAATACCAAATGTCAGATTTGTCATGGATCCAAATGTGTGTTTGGAATTTCCTAATTTAATGAAAGTTAATAACTGCATATTGCCAAAATAATTCCTCCAGTCTAAGTAGCCTTAGTTGTAACATGAAGGGATTGTATCTGTTTTTCATTGCCTGTGATCTGCAAACTCTCAGACTAGGTGCTGTATAGGCATGGAATAACAATACTGTTCTTAATACAGAGTAAGAAGGTGTATAGAGAGAATGCCAGAGGAAATGCAGTTACACTAATAGACTCTTGCAGACCATTGATAGGATGTTGTGTAAAGTCAGACTTCTAATCTCAGTGCAGCTAGCAAGGTGTCGAGGTAAGAAGAATATAGGAAATGAGCATAAATGAGAGAAGGGAGGAGGAATGAATTCTTCATCAGTGTGTCTGGAACTGACCACCAAGTGTGATCTGTCTGCCTTAATTTGTCATGGCATATGAAAGTTAGGCTATGTTTAGATCAAGTCTATGTAAGAGCAGGGTGATAAATTAAGTACGTTTATCTTATTTGTATCAATGCAGCTTTGTATTAATAAAGAAGTGCATTAAAGCAGTGTTTCTTGAGCAGTGGCTTCATGCTAATGATGAGGTTCCTGCCCAGAGGTTCGATGAGTCCCCTCACTGCCATAACTTGAATTTGGAAGGTTGGGTGATGTTTAGCTCTTGTATCCTGCCCCTCTTGTAGTGTTTCTGAACATGTTAAAGCTTGTAGAAATTTCAATATGAAGACTTTTTGTTAATGAAAACAGAATTTTATAAATATTTTTCTGTTGTGCAGTGTTGGTATTACAGTATTTTGATTCTTTTGTGTATTCTGTAATGAATATATTAAGTAATCTTCTTTTTAAAATCAAATCTTTGGGCTACTTTTTGTCTTTTCTGGCACTGGTTCCTTGAAATGCATTAGTTCCAAGCTCACAGCCGGGGTAAATAACATGCACTGTACAAAATGAAATTTAGCTTTTACAGTTCTTCTATTCCAGTCACAAAGATTTTAAAGTTTTGAAATAGCTTCCTTTCTTTCCTAGTTACCTTTTATGGAAACTGTAAGCTAAGCACAAGTATTGATTAGTCCCCTGCTAGTGCAGGCTTTCTTCTTTGTTGGGTATAAGCATCTCGGATGTTTCATCCCATTCTGCTGCTGTCTGTTGGCATCCATATATCTAATACCATTCTAACCTCCTCATGTTAGGAGTGACCACCTCATCAGAATAGAAACAGATCAGGAGAAACAGATTTGGGGTTATGTGGAGGAAGTGGCTTGTGTAAAAGTGTGGATGAAAATAAAAGGATCTTTCGTTTGTTGTGATTCAGTTTCTGAAATATGTGCTCTTCTAAAGTTATGACTTGCACCTGAAACCAGGTCCATAATTTCTTTCACAGCGAGGTAACCTAAGCTAGTTAGGAAAGGATCTTAGACCAAAAGCCTCACTCAGAAAAGCTGTAATTGCTTTTAAACAGTTTCTTCAAGAAAGGCCCTTAAGGACTGATTCTGGTTTAGCATATTTAGTGAGTGTCTTGAAGTATCATAAATTCTTTAAGTATCATTAAAGGAATGGATTAATTTCATTTATTAAGGCTTTCAGTTTTATAGGCTTGATACCTCTTTACCAGCAGCATAATATCATAGCCATTACTGGTTGCCTGAATAAACATCACAGTTAAAAAGAGCTGTGTGAATGAATAATGTACGAAGAAGCTCTGCACTCATATGTGCTGGAGAGTTTTCCACTGAGCAAGCTCAGTGTAAGAAATGAGATGAAAAGGGCTCTGTGTGAATGAAACACCCAGTTGCTATTGAGATGTGGACATATCAGTGCTCTCTTTTTGCTGGCTATTAGTGGTACTTAATACTGTAATGTAGTGAGGTACCATTTGCAGCTTGAAGGAGCTGCTTTTGGTTGAGACTTTTGTTTGAGGTAATAAATTTTCCTCCTTCTTTCCTTCTCTGTACACATGTCCAGTCCTGGGATTTGTTCTTCCGAAATGCTAATGCTGGCCAAGCATATGATCCCCATCTACCAAATCAGTTGGAAAGAAAGGCGTCATTTCTTCAGAGCCATGGCCTGGCCCAGACACCGGGTAAAGCTGAAAAGCTTGTTGAAGATCACCTTGCTGTGCAGTCTTTGATAAGAGCATACCAAGTAAGTGTACTTTGGGCTAGGTGTGGGAGGGCCTCTCCTTTGCCAACAACCTTTTTGTTCCTTTTTATGTTCTTGTTTGTCTTCTGGTCTTAACTCTTGCCTGTTGTCTTGCTTCTGATCCAAAATATCTTGAACTAGACAGTCTTTTCTTCCCTGCACAGTGTCTGAACACTGGGATGCTCCTCTGGCTTAGCAAACTCAGGATGCAGATTACCCGCAGCCCTGATGCTGGTCATCTGACTTAACCTGGAAGCTCTTTATGGAGATAGTTGTTTGTGAAAGGGAACATGAATCTATTGTTTTTTGCCCGTTTACCAGGAGCAGGAGCCAAACATGTAAAAGCTTAGCCTTTACTATTCTTTTGGCTTACTTGTATTAAGATTTTGTGTGTGTGTGTGTGTCTCTGATTCAGTAAGTTACGACCAAATTGGAAAACTAAGTTATCTGAAATAGTTTTTGCTTCATATGAAGGGATTTGTCATGGATATACTGGTACTAATGAATCTCCTGATGTGTGCAGTGAAATAAGAACTTTCCTCTCTCTTCAACAGGAAACTTTTCCATGATCCAAGTCTGTCTTCACCTCTGGGAAAGTTTGTATTACAGTTCTAAATGTTAGTACCTTTCTTTAAGAAAGGAGGAAATGTGCTTGCCTTCTCATACCTCTAGTGTGAATTTTGAGATTCCTGATTTGAGCAGGATTATAGGTAAAAAGAGAGAGGAGAAATAATGAATTAACCAGAAGCTGAATTTTGGGAGGATGATGGTACTGAGTTTAGGTCAGCTTTGATGAATTTCTTTTAGAGAGCTTTTGATCAAAGTTGACTTTGCTTCACACTCAGATTTTTTTAACCCTTTTATTAAGAAATTAAGTCTAATTTCCTTTTTTCCTCTAACAGAAGAAGGATTTTGGAAATAGCACAGTGGTTTTGGTTAGGTGTTTTCTAAGTAAAAGAAGTTTAAACATTTTTATTTAGACTTGTGTTTAATACCTTAATTTCAATAAAAGGCTTACAAACAGTGTGAAATGAAAAAAACCTGCTAAAGATGTAGATTGTGTGGAGCAAAATAGTCCAGTTTGATTTTTAAATTTCTTTTTTGTTTTTTTTAATAAGTATGTAACTTCCCAGGAAGTTTGCTATAGTTTAACTTGTGCAGAACTGTTCTGCCCTGCGCTAGGAATTTTAACTCCTGTTTGCTATTGTCAGAGGAATAGAAGAGGAACTTTTTAAAAAAACTTTATTTTCTATATACATCGCATTGTCACCATTGATTCAGATATGAACCATGTTAATCCAGCTATTGGATAGGTGTTGTAAAAGAGTAGAAAGGTTTGTGAATATAAAGAGTGTACAAAATTTACTTAGTAATAACTATGTAGAAAACAACCAGTTCGACTCATTCACTTTTGCTTGCAGTAAAAATTTGTTGAAGGATTGGAGAAAATGGGAGAATGTTAGTCTGTTTTGACACTGTTTACTTGAAAATAATTCAGGGATTGCCATTTTTTTTCCTGTATTTGAAAGAGCATGCTGTTCGACTCAAGTGACGGAACAGAAATGTCTGTATAAATGGCAGGCACCCATGTGTCTGTGACAAACAATGAAAGAGGATTACCTAAGGCAACTGTCTGTTTTTAAAAGGTATTTAATACCCTCTAAATTCAGTGTTGAAGGGCTACGATCAATTTGTGACTGTCCTTCGGCTGATAATGAAATGAAATGGAGAAGGATACAGAATTTTCATTTCTCAGACCTGTCAGTGTTTTATGGTTTTTGTGGTAAACTGCTTTGTGGTCTGTTGAGCTGGTCTTCTGAAAAGGCAGTTAATCTATTGCTTTTTCTAATGCAGAGCAGCAGACGCACTGAAAGAAGGATTTCCAATGAAATGTGTGTGCTTAACAAAAACGAGTCTAGATAAATTAATTTCTCGAGTCTTCTTTTATAACGTAGATGGGGTTTTTTGTGTCTGTGTCTAGAAAATATGATTTTAAAGTCTAGTTTCAGGTAGTCTGTACTTGCATTTAGTCATATTTATGGCAATTGATGAAAATTTTCCATGCATGTGTTTTCACAAGGTTGATGTCTGATCTTTGCAGGTGTTGCTGTTTTCTGTATCCAGTGAAAGAAGTGGAAGTTATTAAAAAATAACTTAATATGGAGGAAAATTTGGTCTTTTAGTTAAAGACCAAACTGTTCCTGCAGCGTAATATGGCACAGCGCTTTACTGATTTGCTCTTCTGGGTTTTGGCATTCTTGCTAATCCTCTTCCTCTTCCTACTAATACTGCAGAGCAGATGTAGCTTAGGGAGGTGAATTCTTTCCTGTTGATGATGCTTGAGACAGAATTGTTTGCTTAGTTCCAGTCAGATAGACTTTGTGCTGCTGTAAACAATGAGGTGGCACAGATGTTGCCATGGGCATCATTTGGCCTGTCAGAGTTTTATTACTGGTGATTCATGAGATGCAAAGAATCTCAGAGGCCAGGCTGAATTTACAGAGCTGGTGTTCTAAAAAAGACGCCATATTTGTTTGCGTGTAAGTGGAAAGCATTTTGTTATGAACTCTCCTGCAAATATAGAACATTTGAATAGTGTTTTTACAAGTCACTTCTTGATGAACCATACTTTAATCACACTCTATTATTGTGTGATGCAATTCATTATTAATATTGCAGTTTATTAATATGTTGTTTCCCAGAGACAATTAGGATACTAGTAGTGTGAATGAAATTCTACTCAAGTGATCTGAATTTGTCCTTAAAAAGAAAAACATTAAGGAGAAAATATTCATATATTCGTCTATAACAAAGCTTTTAATGAGCTAATTTGGTATATGAGAATCACGCACAAGAGACATTATATTAAAAAAATTGTTTTTTATTTGTGGCTCTATTGAATCAATTAGTTTTTTCTTCTGTAGCAATGTTGTATGTTAATATAAGGCACTAGTTTATAGCAACTTGCGGCATGCATTAACACCAGTCATATTGATAACTGAAAGCTGGCTAAATTTCCCATTGAATGCATGTTCTTTGGTGTCTTGAATGTCAATTTTAACATAGATGAAATTCCCAAAACTCCATGAATGAAAATAAATGCTATCTGATGAGGAGCACAGTTCATGAAGAGTGATCTGTTCAATTCCAATATAAACTTCTTCAGCACCAATCTGTGTTTGAGGTCAGCAATGCTGTATTTTAGTGTTCTGCAGGTGTAGAAAGGAGAATTCAGGCAAAAATACAAAATGACCGAATTAGCAAATGATAGGATCTATAGACTAGTCATAGTTTCTTAATTTTACCTAGAGATTTAGAGTACAGTCTTTAGTAGTTTTCTTTACTTAGACTTCAGTGTAATTACAGTTTAAATTGTATGTCAGACAAAATAAAGGTTATGCTCTAATGTGTATTCAGCAGTTTTTGATAGAGGTAGTATATGTATCCAGAGATATAATGCTTATTTCCTGTTCTTATGGGAAAACTCGGGAAATATGACCCTCTCATGACAGGAGTGGTGTTTGCTTATTTGACTTCATGGCTGATATACATACTATGGAGACATATCTGTGACTTTTTCCCTTTGTCTGACTTTTGTTAGTGTGATTTCATTTTTCTCTCACTTTCCTCCTTTTTCAGATCCGCGGCCATCATGTGGCTCAGCTAGATCCCCTTGGAATTCTGGATGCAGACTTGGATTCATTTGTTCCATCTGACTTAATCACTACAATCGATAAACTTGGTGTGTACACTGTATGCCTTGTTATTTGCAATGGTCATTTGTCTCTTTTGTCTCATTGGGCTGAGGTGATTTAATAAGACATTTCAGGGAAGCTTCTGCTTGCTGGTATCATGAAATAGTTTCTTTGAGCATCTGTAAGGAGGCTCGAATTTCAGGACGGTGGAATTTCTACTCTGAGATCACAGGTGAGGTTCCTGTGAATTCACCTTCTGATGAATGATGATTATAAACGCTTTAGAAAAACCCTAAGTCTTATGGTTTTGAACAACACCAGAAATTAATACTAATCAATACATTAGGCCAAGATTCTGGTAATCTAAATTACTTTTATACCATATGCTTGATACTTATTTTGACTGGGGACATCTGAAGGCTAATCAATAGGAAAAACAAGGAATAAACAAAACACTGGATAGAGGAATTTAGGGTAAATTTCATACCAACTTGGGATTCTAGCCTCTGATACTTATTCCTTCTGTATAACTTGAAGAAGTCTGTTTGAAGTTATCAGAAGAAAACACGGGAAGTGTAGAATTCTTGATTCTGTATATAATCCAATGGTGATCATTTTAGTTTACTGCTGGAAGAGTGTAATACACTAGGGTTTGCTTTTGCAAAGGTTGTTCTGGTTGCTAAGAGGGCATGTCTTTGAGAAATTGCACTGATCAATTTCTTTGCTTCTCTCTGCTTGAATAAAAAAACATCTGATTGATTTTTCTCTACTCCTCAATCTACCTGTTATGTTTAAAAGGTTGTTTTCTACTTGATAAAGACACCGAATCAATTTTTCTTTGATATGTAGGGAAGCTTTTTGGACCAGACGTAAAACATAGTGAAAGTAGTAGATAAAACACATTCTGCTTAATTTTACTGTAAGTACATCTACTGCCTCTTTGCTGCTGTTTTCTATTTCTGGTAGTAGGGAAAGAAGCAGTTCTGACCCTTGATCATATAAAGACAGTGGAGTGCTTAAGACTGTAAATAGAAAGGTGCTTACACAAATTAGGGGTTCTCTTTGAAGTTTGTCAGCTTTAATTAAAGGAAAGTACCTACTAGAAAATACATTAGACATTTACTGAGTAAATATAATTTGTTCAGAGCGTGGGTGATTGCTGGCACATCAGTTCAAATTTCTTTAAACTCTACAGATAGTTTAGTATTGTTGTGACTGGTCAGAAGGCATCATACTGAAGCCCTCGTGAGCATAGGAAAAATATGCTAGACCTCTGAATGAGATGGGGGGATGTGTCTGAGAGTGCAACTGAGGTGATATTTTAGTTTGTGAGGTAAAACTACATTTCTAACCTAGTCTTGGCACAGCAAAAAAGGGAAGGATCTCAAATGTTGCCTATCCTTGAACATTCCAGGCAGGAAACTTATGAAAGGTCTCTGGTAGTACAGAAGGTATTTTAGTGTTTGATTTTTCTGTGCATTTTATTTGTCCCATCTTCTGGTTTCTTTTTTGAGAAACCTTCTGGTAGGAAGTTTCTTCTGGGAGTTGCTTCTAAAGATGCAGCTAGTTACAGGTATACCTACTGCACGATTCAAATTCTAGAATTGCTTTCAGGAACTCTTGGATTTCAATAAGGTTGTATCTCTTTAAACATGAGGTGATGCTTCAGTAAATATGCAGTGCTGCAGTACAAAGCACAGATGCTCTGTGTGTGCCCAGATCACTCCTGTATGTGTTCTGGTTTTTGCATGACAGAACATGAACAGCCTGTGAAGTCTGAGAGAAAATCAGTAAAGGAGGAAAAAAAAATAGGATGTTAATACTGCTTTGTTTCAAATGACACTAATGCCCCTGTCATCCCCTGTGTCCCTCCCCCCTCCTTTTTTTTTTTCTACTTTTTTTTTTTTTTAGCAGCATTATCGAAAACAAGAATTAATTTGGTGCTGGAAAAAACTATTATGGTACTAAAAGGAGAAATACTGGTACACAAACCCTTTTTTTGATCACTCCAGATTTGACATTTTAATGTATTATTAAAATTACTATTAAAAACAAAATTAATATTTTAAAATATATTATTTGTATATATTATTTTTAAATAATAAATAATACATAATATTTTTAAAACACAAAATGTATTATTACGGACAGTGCTGTATAGTAAAAGTGGTGGCAGTGCAGTCCTATGGCCTGAGTTGAACTCTAAATGCTTAGTTCTGTTATTATTTCATCTTTAAATTGCTTCTTCATTTTCATCTTCAGGAAACTCATTTAACACGGAATAAGGAGCACTATTCTGCATTGATTTAAGAGTTATGTGCAGGCTGTCATATCAGTGTTAAAGTGGATGCCTGCAGTTTATCCGGAACCAAGATAAGAGTTCAAAATTAAAAACAGAGAAGCTATTTTTAGTTTTTAAAATATTTTTACATGTGCACACACACATATATAATATTTATGTGTATATATGGTTCTATAACTGTATGTAATGTGTATTACAAGTTTTATACATTTGCTTCTTACAATTGTAAGAAGCTATTTTTCCTTTCTTCATTTAACAGGTCTAGATTAAACTTCATCATGCAAAGGCTTTAACTTGCATTGATACTAGTCTTTCAGTCTTGTCTCTTGTGTATTTTGGCTTTTGAAACTGCCTAATAGTTACGTTAAATATTTTCTTAAACTGTATTCTGAGCCAGAAAAAGTTTAGATATGTCTAAATCAAGATGGGATGATATGCTTAAACAAGCTCTTGTTTTAGCTTGGGGGTGGGGGGTGGGGTGGAAATCTGTCTGTTTTATAATGGGTCGCCGATTGGGAAACAGCTTTACAGGTCAATACATGGCTATTTCAAACTAATTTCCCTATAAAGAGAAAGAGGGTGAATAGAGATACCTTGGAAGTTCTACCAGAGTATTTGCACAGTGTTACATTGAACATGTTCTGTGTTTTCTCTTAGTCTATCTATTAATGTTGTATAAATTAATCTAATATGCTTCCAGCCAACTGGGTTCTGTCTGTGAAAAGTGGTTCTTTTTGGTTTTGTTGCTCATGATAAAGCAAGGAAGAAATCCCAATCATTACAGTTAGTTATTTTACTAAACAGTGAAGTGCAAGATATAATGTGGAGAATTGATGGCATATATGCTAATATGCTAAAATATAAAAAGATTTGGGTGATTTTCATTTCAGTTGTTCTATCTGAGCATTTAAGAAAGAATGGTTTGGTACTTCTAATCAAACAATAGCTATTTAATTAAAACATTTATTTTTAAAATCCAGACTAAAGTACATTGTACTAATGGAAGCCTCCAAAATATTCACTTTCAATTTTTAATCTGGTACCTTCTTTCTTAATATTTGTTTATTAAAGTTAATTCGTGGTGGTTTGAAAAACAATGCAAATTTCCTTTTTGTATCCTACTGTGCTTTGCAAATTGATAATATACCTGTTGTAGGGTTTTATGGTTTGCATGAATCAGATTTGGACAAAGTCTTTCAGCTGCCTACAACCACCTTCATAGGAGGAAACGAGAACAGTCTTTCTTTGCGAGAGATCATCAAACGACTGGAGGTCAGTGGGATGTTTTTTGATTTGTGATTGTTTTCATCCAAACAGAAGTGAACTTCTTCCAGTTGTCAGTCACAAAAAACCCTTATCATTCATTGCCTCGATATCTGAAATACGTAGATTAAGGATGAGTATAAAAGAGGTGAATATGGTAGAATATTAATTTGGGCCCTAGTTCTGTAAAGAGCTGATGTTGTTTAAAACGAGTAGAGCCTTCAGGACTTGTCTTTTAAGTGTCCTACCACAGATAAAACACCTTTGCATACAGTACTCAGGACATGCAGGGGTTGCTCACAGAGCCCTAGCTTTAGTGAGACTTTTACTTGAGTAAAAATGCGAGGGTTGGGTATCAAATTCATGAAAGCCCAGCTGTAGCTTGTGGGTAGTGATGGCCCTTGCTTTCCATCCCCAATCCTTTTTCTAGAGTTTCATTATCTGACAGGTGATATGGTTATGCCACATGAAGTCATCAAAGCTAAAATAATTTAAAGCAAAAATATTTTGAAGGAATTAATATAATTAGAGGGGAACTCCAAATAGCAGAACAGCAAGTAGGAATGGTAATGAATTTGTAAACTAATGAGTTAGTAAGTATTGGATATTCCCGATTGTGCTTTTTCCAGGATTTTGGAGTACTAAAGTTGTAGACATTTCTGTTGCATGGTAATGAAATTCACTGGAGTAAAAAGGGCTAGGGGTGAGGAAATATTTTAAAGGACTAAATACAGAACTGAGTTACAAGAATATAAAAATAAAATAATTATTGAGCATATAAGGGTTCATGGCTTTGACCTGTTGCAAGTGTGAGAGAATGTGTTGACTTGCATGTTTGACTATTACATCAGCTTAGCTGAAGCATGGTAAGTTATTAACAACATCTCTGTTGTGCATTTGAGGTCTATATTTGCTTTTTGGTTTTTGCACTTCTAGCATGTCTGTGCAGCAATTTTCAAGAGATAATCCTTAAAATTTTAATGTGCAAATAAATGGACAAAATCTATAGCAAAATCTAAAAGCCTCAGGGAACTGATTTGTCTTAAAGAGAAATAACCTTCTGGTTTTCCTCTCCTCTCCAGAGCTTTGGAATTTTTTTTTTAATTGAAGTTAACATTAAATTCCTTTTTAGAGGCAGTAGAGAGCACATACTATGTCTTCAGAGTGTGTTTTTCTCAAATTGAACTCACAATAGGTCTTACTTCTGTTGACTTGTATTTTGGACACATTTTTCTGGTGAAATATTCTTTTTAAAGTAAGAAAAAGAAAATAAAAAAATGCAACAAGGAGATAAAATTTCTGAAGTGTCTTTGCATTTTTCCCTGTCCTTTCTCCACTCTCAGCTGCTTGGATTCTTTTTCAGATTTCCAGCCTTCTGAGACTTGACAGTTCCCAGATAATTTGCATGAGGTTTCATAGCTGTCTTCTCATTGTCTTTGTTACTTGATTTCAGGTGACATTTAAAAAAGACAGGGTAAATTTTGATAAATGACTTGAAATCTTTGCTGGTGCATCTAAAGAAAAGACTCTATTATGCCTGTAAGAACAGTAGCAAGTTAGGTGAAATAATGCCAGTCAGTTTAAGGCAGGTTTATTGGCCTACTTTGAATGTACCACCAAATGAGAATCTTCCAGATTCAAAATTTTGAAATGTTACTTGGTAGAGAAAGCTTTCTGGCACAAAACTAGATTCAGTAAAATAATTTATTCACTTATAGGATTACTGTGGGGAAGATACAGCGGAAGAGGAAGAAGACCAGATAGCTTTCAGAAGAATAATATATAGAGAAAATATAATTTAAAAATATATATTTGTTTCTTCATGGCCCATTAACTCCTAAAGCTTCTGTGTTGGTGTTTTCACATCCTAGAATACCTACTGCCAACACATTGGCCTGGAGTTTATGTTCATCAATGATGTGGAGCAGTGCCAGTGGATCCGGCAGAAATTTGAGACGCCGGGAGTTATGAAGTTTACTAATGAGGAAAAAAGGACTTTGTTAGCAAGGCTGGTGCGCTCAATGAGGTATGCTGGGGTGGTGCTGGGAAACTGCTTTATGACTGCTGGGCGTAAGCTGGTGCAGTCTGTAAACTGCTGAGGTGGAGGTGAAGAGTCTAAGTGAAATCTGGAGTACAGATGGGTGTAGTTAACCTGGCTGCAATATCAAAGGAAAGCGTGTGCTGTGTGGTATGTCAGGGTCAGTGTAGTTACTTTTAGTATTCTGTTTTCTTAAAAGGCAGGTTGTGTTCTGTAACACTTGTGCAGCCTTTAGTGGCATATCTGGCAATGTTTTCATTGGCTTGTGGAAATAAACGGGGAAAAAATGTTTCGACAGACTAGTAATATGCATCTGTGTTAAAGATTTGTAACGTGTTTCACAAAACAGGTGTCAGAACAGCGTTGGATACTGATCTTCTGCTATATTCTATCTACTGAGCATCTTTCTAGTAGCACATGATCAAAGGAAGCAATCCTAGCAGTCAGCTCAAGGAGAATTTTTCAGGGGGTGAAATGTTGACATGAGTGTTGTTTGGGATGCTAACAGTCTCTTTGGAGGGCTGTGCCAAGATGGGACTGGATTTGAGAGACATAATGTGATTTCAAGTCCTGGTTTTGCCCCTTTTCCTTTTGAGGTATGCCAAGATGTGCTGTACTGTTGCATGACCTGGCAGCAGGAGTTTTGGTCTCTGCAATATATGAAAGCATGTTTGGAAACAGCTTATTGATTGCTCCCATTGTGGCTATCTGTATGGAAATACTGTGATCCCAGAGACCGAATTACCGTCTCACCCCTAGAACAAGACTGTCTTCTCAGGCACGAGATTTATTAGAGTTCTTGCAATCTGAAACACTTTGCATATCCTTTGACAAACACAAGACTTAAAGATTTAAAGACACATTTTTTGATTAAGCTTCTATGTTCAAAGACTTAAAAATTAAGTGCTCATTGGAGGTGTTGGAAGATATTTTTGCCAGGTTTTGTTTGCCAATATTATAGCAAGATGGTTTGTCTGGTTAAAAGTTTCATTTGAACAGAAATTAAAAAGTCACTTGATGGTCAAATGAATATTGCACTTGAGTAAGTTTGTTTAACAAGCCCTCAGTATGAACCATCTCCATTTATCTTGAGACAAGAATTTGTGCTTTTATTCCTGCCTGTCTAAGCTGTGGAAAGATCTGGGGTTTCTAGTAGCATGAAGGAGCCGAATGTTCATCTTCTGCCAAATTAATTGTCTGCTGAAAATATAAGAAAAAGTTTTACATAAATATCTATTCAGCTATCTCTAGCATGCCTTTTTTTGTCTGAAAATGATCAAGAGAAAAGATCTGGTTTTGTGGAAAACTGGCTGTGCTCTTGAGATTTGTGGCTTTGTAAAGCAGATAGTCATTTTGCTCAAGAATACAGTTTTCAAAAATGTTCATTCCAAGTACTACAGACTTCAGGTACTTGAAACTGAATTTTAAAATAGGATTTCTCATCCTTTGTGGTGTTCACTGACAGGTTATTGAACAAAGGGTCATTTTTAATTCTTCCTTCTGTAAAATACTCATTGTATATCTTTGAGCTACTTGGTGTATGCATTAGTAAACATGTTAGACCCTGATTGTGTAGTCTGATCTGGGCATCTTCTTAAGCCTGTGCAGAGTCAAGCATTTCTAGATTATCCCCTCTGAGAGTAACCATCTTTCATAAGACTTGCTCCTCATTGGATACTCAACACATGCAGTGACAGCAGCTGAGCTGCCAGCCCTTGTGAACTCACAGTGGCATATGGGGGACTTGCAAGATGTGACTGTGAAAAATTGTAGTTGTGCACACTTACTGGCAGTTTGCCTCAAATAATGAACTTTCTGCTTGTCCAATACTGGCTTAACTTGCAGCTGCAAAGAGGAGGAAAACACCGTGTACAACCACCACTTTGATTTGCCTTGTAGGACTTGCTGTTCACATGGGACCCCACTTTCAGTTTATATAAACTGGCATAGCCCCACTGGCTTGCCTGAGGAATTCTAGCAGCATAGCTCAGCTGAGGGTCTGGCTTGTTGCTTAGATGCCTGAATTGTATGGGTATTGATGGGTGAGTTAAGGAGAGTCTTTTGGCAACTCTTCATTTCACTGCTTTTAGGACTTCAATCGAGACGTAAATGTCAGCATTCTAAGTAAAGAATAAGCTGAGTATTAATGGATTATGGCAGTGTTATGAATCGAGGCATTGCACAGATGATGTAACCAATACAGTTATTTTCATGAAGATGTATTTTCTTTGCCTTTTGTATCTCCAAGCTTTACAACATAAAATCCTTTCAGCATTTGTTAAAAGGTACTTTTTAACCACTCACATTGCCTCTGGCCCAAATGCATTAAAGAATGAAAGAACATAGAGCTGTCAAGGATTGACATCTTTCTCCTGCTGCAGCTGAGGCAGATACCAGTGTCCTAGTTCTTGGCATGTTACCAACCGTTACATCACACAGTCTGCGGAGCCCTGCCATTGAATAGGACCTATGACATAGGTGTGCTTTCAGCTGTATTTCTACGAGTTTTTAATCGTTACTTCCAGAAAATACAGGTTCTCTGTTATGTCTTCTTCAATCTGTGGAAGAGACTTCTTTGCTGTTACTCTGCCTTCTCAGTGGTCAGTATATATTTTATATACATGGGAAGAGCAGAGTTTAACTTGGGAAGTGAATTTTGTCTGAGGTGGAGACTCTTCTTCCTGTCTGAATTGTTTCAAAATCCTGGTAAATACTTCTCAGATGGACGAGAAAGAAGACTTAATTCTCTCCTATGTCACCCTCCCTACATGTGACTGACTTTCAGAGGCCTAAAAACATGTATTCACAGATGTTTTAAAACAGTGTAATGTAATTTTATTTGCTAAAAGATGTTTGACAATAAGTATTTTCTACATTATCTTAATACAAATACTCTCTCTTGTTTTTTTTGGGTTTCTTCTGGGCAAAGATTTGAAGACTTCCTTGCTCGCAAGTGGTCTTCGGAAAAGAGATTTGGTTTGGAAGGATGTGAAGTAATGATTCCTGCACTCAAGACCATCATTGATAAATCCAGTGAAATGGGAATTGAATATGTTATAATGGGGATGCCTCATAGGTAATGTCAATGGAAACCCCCCAACAAATGGGTTTATTGTCTTAAGTTTCGGGTCCTAGAATTTTATTAACAAAGTTGATATTAGAGAAGCTAGGGTAGCAAGAGCCAGTCATAGCAAGTAATGGGAACACAGAACTGTAACAAATACCTATCAGTGAGAGGGTACACGCTTCACAAGTAACTGCTAGTGAAACTCTCTTTGGTGTACTTTGAAGCTGCAAGCAAATGTGGCAGCAGTCATGGTATCTATCCCATTGCATAGAGTCTAGAACTGAGAAAGCTTGGTGAGATAGTATCAAACTTACTTTTGCAGTCTGCCTTAATTAATTATTAATGTCATCATGTTAAAACTGCTAGATACCTACAAAATTCATTGCTCATACTTGGATAACTAGGTGTTATAAAATGTCTGTGGGAATGCATTGGAAGAACTTTGCAATGGGAGGAGAAGGGTAGAGTGAAGGGTTTCAGGTTCAGAAGTTTGAGGTGAACTTCTTACTTGCACATTTCTGACAGAGATGGCTTGCTGATTTTATATGTTTTATGCTGTTAACTCTGTTATTACCATTTTTGAGACATAACTATGTTTGGAATTTTCTTAGAGGTAGGCTGAATGTATTGGCGAATGTAATCCGAAAAGAGCTGGAGCAGATCTTCTGTCAGTTTGATCCCAAACTTGAAGCAGCTGATGAGGTAAGATGGTTCTTCAATACATCTATATAGAGAGGTCAACATTCAAGGTAGTTTTTAGTCATTTTGGTCATGGTTATGATGAAAATAGCATTATCAGCTGCTGAAATGCATTGTCTTCTTTTCTAGTTTGAGGAATATGATTCGGTAAAATTTCTTAACAAATTTAAAGACTATACTGTGCTTCTAACATGCAGAAGGTGTCTTAGGAATGACTGTAGATAAGTAAGTTCCAGGTCATTTCACCGAGTTTGTCATCTCTGAGCATCTTTCTTTGTTTCATATAAATGAAATGAGTATCAATATTCTGTGAATATTTATCCAATATTGGATAGTGACACTGAGATAATAAAATGGAACACTCTTCCAATTTGAAATTATGATGTCAAACCCATAGCACATACTGGTGTACAATTAGCTAGATGCATTTTTCAGACTGAAGCACAAATTTTAGGTGTAGTCAATCAGATGCAGCTGGTATGAATGACATTCCTGAATCGTGACTACATCTTGTATGTTAGGGATCTGGGGATGTAAAGTATCATCTGGGAATGTACCATGAGAGGATCAACCGAGCAACAAACAAGAAAATCACTCTATCCCTGATGGCTAACCCTTCTCACTTGGAAGCAGTTGATCCTGTTGTGCAAGGGAAGACAAAAGCTGAACAGTTTTATCGAGGGGATACAGCAGGGAAAAAGGTAAAGATTTTTTTAATAAAGTAACTTGTAATGGTAGTTTTTCATATTATTTTTAATAAAAATAGTTTACCAGTAGTTTTGTATTACAGAGTCTTCCTCTGTTCCTCCTTCACAAAAGGGATATATCACCTGTTGAACTAGATATGGTTTTTCACATAGTACCTCAAGGGTAACTTCAGGAAGTAGGCTTAAACTTTATTTCATTTGCGAACTGAGCAAAGGCAGAATGCTGACAAGTCTATGGTTTAGTATAGAAATACAGTTCTGTTTCGTAAGCACTGCAGAAATACGGAGCAGAGAAATTCTGCTGAGCAGCTTAAATTGCAGTTTTGCTTTCTAATATATGTGTGGATATATGTGTATAATCCTCCCTCTTAGGTTATGTCCATATTATTACACGGGGATGCTGCCTTTGCAGGACAAGGAGTGGTTTATGAGACGTTTCATCTTAGTGACCTCCCATCCTACACTACAAATGGCACTATTCACGTTGTGGTCAACAACCAGGTAACAAGTAGAGCATTTTCCAATCAATTTGTCTGCTGAATAGTTGCTAGTGTATTTCTTTTTATTCTTGTTTGTTATTAGCAGGGTGCATTGTCCCCTCTGTTTGCTAGAATGGTTAGGATGTTCCTGAAAATGATCAGTATGTAGCAACTGAGTGGGTAATATTTTATCACCTACATTTATTTCATTCAATTTATAACACTTAATTGGGTTAGGTTTGCTTTGTTTTGTTTTTAAGGGAGCAAAAAGAATCTAGCTAGCCAAAACGAAAAGCTGATACTACTGCTGTGTAAATGACTGTTAAATGAAAACCTCAAGTGTTCAAAACAAAGTAGAGGGAGATGCCCACATTTTAATGGAAGTTTCTGGAATTTTTAGATTGGCTTCACCACAGACCCCCGTATGGCCCGTTCGTCTCCATATCCTACTGATGTTGCTCGTGTGGTGAATGCTCCCATTTTTCATGTGAATGCTGATGACCCTGAAGCAGTGATGTATGTATGCAGCGTAGCTGCAGAATGGCGAAACACATTCAATAAAGATGTGGTGGTTGACTTGGTAAGTCATGATTTTCTTAACTTTTCATTCTGTGTATTATGAAATACTCCCTTATTTTTCTGTGGCTAGAAGACCCAGTCAAGAAACATATTTTGATTTTAATGGCCTTTAGTTTCTTCATTTAAAAAAAACCAAACAACTAACAGCCCCACAAGAATCCATAAATGTTTTTATACCATAAACCTCCTAAAATATTTGTAAAACTATGAAATTGAAACATTTCATTTTACATTTTTCCTTACCAATGGAAACAATCTTTCCCTTTGTAGGTTTGTTACCGTAGGAGAGGGCACAATGAAATGGATGAACCGATGTTCACCCAGCCTCTAATGTACAAGCAGATTCATAAGCAGGTGCCAGTGCTGAAGAAGTATGCTGACAAACTGATTGCAGATGGGACCGTAACACTGCAGGAGTTTGAGGTACATGTCAACAGAGTTAAAGGGAACTTAAGAAACTGTCAGTAGGAAGACACAACTGTCTCTGTGTGCTATCTGCTTAAAAACCTTCCTTTCATTACTGTGATAAGTCTTCACCCTTCAACACTTTCTGATTCAATTTAGTTTGGATTTTCATGTAAAATGCATAGTATTGTTGTAACAAAAGGACTTAAAGTGCTGTGAAGTAATTAATACATATTGTACAGAAAAAAATTTGCTTCAGTTCTGAGATTTGTAAAAGGTGATCAGATCTGAATGTTGGAGATGGAGGCATTTGTCAGCTGTTCTTCTTCATCTCTAGAATCTTGATTCAGCAGTAAGACAGTATTTGAATGCTCATAGGTATAACTTTAGCTTCATATTGATAACCTTGGCAGGCTTGTATCCAGCAATTATGCAATAAAATCAATTTAACCTTTTTGTTTTGTTGCAATAATTCAACTGAGATAATTTGAAATATTCCAAAAGGATGAAGTGTAGAGTCTGGTGCCTGTATTAAGCTGGTTAGGTCTTTACCTTAATCTTTTTGAAAGTCAGTGTGCAGACTGCAGATGCAACAAAGGACCTTCTGAGAAGGTGTGGCTAACTATGTAGTGACATAGCATTGCAGATCAACAAAAAAGCAGTTTGTGTAGGTGCATTCTGTTACCCGCAAGAATGATCACAGCTCATGCAGAACTGGCTATCCTGAATTGTTGTAAGAGTGTGATGGTAGTGGCATGGGCTTTGGTGACAGGATCTAGGATCCGGGATAGATGTTTTGCTGTACAGACTGAGCTCAACATTGCTTTAAAGATTAGCTAGCTCAATAACTTGAGTGTGGTTTTGGACTGAAACATAGATACTGTAGAGGCATTTGGCCTCTACAGAATATGGCTTTGTATCTGTTGCCATTGATAGGTGTGGCCAGCAGATACTTAGCTAAACTCTCTTAGCCAGACTAGTTTTCTAGGAGGTTCTTTTCTAGTCTTTAGTGTCTTCTGTATCCTGAAGTATGAGAGCTGCATAATGCTGATCTTACAAGTATGACTGTAAATTATATTTGGTACTTCAGTTCTGTCTCATTCTAGAGTACTGTTTGCAACTTCAGCTCTTGGTACTCTCCTCTGTAACACCTGTCCAATAAACTAAGTAATTTGTTTAGAGTAATGTGGGTAAGCATGTTTCTGGAAGGCAATTTGATCCTAGATAAAAGGAAATTGTTTGTTTGCATAATTGTAACTAAATTTTCTTCTGGAGTTAAATAACTTTTTATCTTACTGATGGTAGGTGTCATCTGTAAGATACAAAGGTGTTATGTTTATCCATTTTAAAAAGGAAGTTTTTGTTCTACAGGAAGAAATTGCAAAGTATGATAGAATATGTGAAGAAGCATATACTAGATCTAAGGATAACAAGATACTACATATCAAGCACTGGCTTGATTCACCTTGGCCTGGTAAGAAGTCTCCTTTCACTTATCCTAGTGTTAATATTATTGTGTTTTTATTTTGAGTCCGTATTCTAGGACTGTTAAATGGTTTTTATCAGACAGTGTTCCTTTAAAATAAAATATGTGACCTTTGGTTTGCCCCTGTTAATAGTAAATAAAACATTCTGCCAAATGAACTTGGCAGGGGTACTTTTCTTAAGAAACATGTGAAGTGTGACTTTGAAAAAGACATCTTTTCAGTTTAGCAGAGAAGTGTTCTTCCTGTAATGTTAACTGTCTGTGCCTTCAGGAAGAAGGAGTATGTCTCATACTTTTTTTTTTTTTTTTTTTTTTTTTTTTTGAGGGATTGAGGTGCCATGTGCCTTTTATTGGCTGCCTGTGCCCACATAGCTGGACTTCACAGGGAATGAAAGCAGAAACAAAACAGATCGTTGTGTGCCTGTAAGATCAAGTTCTGTTGTCATGCACACAATCAAAATTATTTTGTCTCCCAATGAAAGGTGAAGAACTAGGTTCAGGCTGCTGTTTAGGATGTCCTTTAAGAGTTGTGAGTTTTTAAATAAATTGTAGATAGTGTAGATATCTCTTAATCAGTCCTTGGACTTCTCACCAAATCTTTTACTTCCAGGATTCTTTAACGTGGATGGAGAACCCAAGAGCATGTCTTGTCCTCCAACTGGCATTTCAGAAGACCTGCTGACTCACATTGGCAATGTAGCTAGTTCAGTGCCAGTCAAAGACTTCAGAATACATGCAGGTCAGCTGGAGTCTTTGTTTCTCCTATTGGCTATGTTTCTTGCTCAGATTTTATATTTCTGCACACGAGTTGCTGTTGGGCCATTTCCCAAAGAGGAAAACGCCTGTGACTTTTATTTTAACTCTTCCACCCTATGGGCAAGGAGAATGTGACAGTTAAGGTCCTGCTGCTTGTTCTCAGCATAATGTTCTTTCTGTATCATGCCACTTCTGTTCCCTACCTCATTAAAATAGATTTTCCTCTGAGGGAGGTAAAAGTCTCTTTGTAACATTAAGTTAATTCCTCCCTTCATTCTTCAAGTCCTTGTGGAAAATACTGCTTCTATGCAGCACGTTTGTGGGACTTACTGTGAAGTAAGGCACCCATCTCAGGAAGCACTATTAATGCTTTTTTTAGTGCTAAAACCAGTGGTAATTTGAGGTCCACTTAAGACACTCTTCTTGTAGTTAGATAACTTTCTACTCAGGAATATAGCTTGGTCTTTTCAGACCTGGCAACATTGCTGATATACTAAGAGCCTAATTTTAGTACAGCTAAACTCTATCTGGGCAAATTCAGACACAGTTTTTCTTTCAACTTACCATTTAGCGTGGATGATAGCACAAATCTAGCATTTTCTCAAAAAGTCTTAGCTTTTGGTCTCAAGAGATTCAATTCTGAATTTGGCATCTATTACAGTAAGAAGTTAAATGTGCCTGTCTCATGGGGGATCGCCTGGCACTGTGTCAAAATTCTCAGTTAATTCTTTTACTCCTTGGTCAGGTTGAAGTCTAGCAACTCTACAGGGAGCAATAACATGTTCATTCCATGGGGAAACATGGAGACACTTTGTTTAGGAATCTTTTTTGTTTTGTTGGCTGGTAGGGAATGTATTTAGGATCAGGAGAAAGAGCTGCTTTTCCTGGGTAAAATCGCTAGCTAATCTTTCTTCTCCAGAGTCATCCATCAAGGAATAAAGTGTGTCTGCTGTACATGTTCTATGTGTTTGTGTTCCTTTGGGACAATTAAACACCGTTACAAGTAATGATGATAGGGTGTTCCCAGTTATCAATTGCAAGCTTGTTGGGCAGATACAATTAATAGATGAACTTTAAAACTCTTCTACACATTTGTGCACTTCGTTGTGACACTGATAAATTTGAAATTATAGTCAGCCAATAAAACTTCATATTAGACATTCTAATTAAAAAGGTAAGACAGTCTCTCTTTAGTAACTTGATTAACCATTGACACTAAGTAACACTTGCCAGTATATAAGATAGATTTATAGTTCAAACCAAACTTTGGTCTGCTAGATTCTTTTATGCAGTTTAAAAGGCCATGAAAGAGAAAATTTGGGGAGAATTAAAAGGGGAAGAGCACCTTTGAAGTACTTTGTCCTTCCACTAGAATGAAACAGCTTAATCTCTTGCAGTCTTTCAACAAACAATTGGAAGATTATTTTGTTTTATTAAATGTTTAGTATATTCTAAAGAGAAAATTTTCAAGATTTTTTTTTACTTAAAATGCAATAATTTTGATGAAAGAATAGTTTTATGTGGAAAGAAAGCAGGGTGATTTTTGTAAAAATGGGGAAAGTAATGAAGGGAAGTATGGGAAAATAAACAAATAGGACAGCTTGCCAAAAGCATCAGTGCAGATGTGAAACTAAGATGGTGTCAAGTGACACTGAATACACTAGGCTTATAACCTCAAAGCTGGAAGCACCCATGTAGAGATTTGAAGTTTTATTCCCTTTAAAAGTCACAGTGTTGCAACTTGTGTTTTGGCTTACCAAGTTATAAAATCTTCACTGTAAAAAAAAAAAAACAAAAAACAACAAAAAAAACCCCAAAACCGAGCTTTTGGTTAACAACTGCAAATCCATTGGCAGCTGCTACAATTTCCTATTTATATGATATTCATAGTATTGATTAATCTGCCCTGTTTCTCTGTGTAACATCTCCAGAAGTCCAATAAGACAAATGCCAAGAAAAAATGAGAAAGAGAGAAGAAAAAATCACAAACCCAATAGCTGATATTTTCAGTCTCTCATAAAACAGTACCTGGTGTTAGAGATGTGAAAATAAATCTTTAAGAAGTATTTCACCAGGAGTCTTTTTAATGGTCCTCAGTAGTTTCTGACACAGCCAATCTTATTTTCTTCTTCTGAAGCAAGGTATGAACATTATGCAACCCTTTGCCTGGGAAACAAGTTATTTTACTTTGTTAGCAGTTCAGTTCTAGAAGAACAATTTGTAGACCCTATTAGGATCTGTGTTTAACTTAGCCAGTGGGGAAGAAGAATGGTGAATGTAATGTGAATATAAAATATCTCTGAAGTAGGTCCACTGATTTCTGATCTTTATTCCAATGTAGGACTTTCTCGGATTTTGAGAGCCCGCTTAGAAATGACCAAGAACAGGGTTGTTGACTGGGCCTTAGCAGAATACATGGCTTTTGGCTCTTTTCTGAAAGAAGGGATCCATGTCCGACTAAGTGGACAGGATGTGGAAAGGGGTACTTTTAGGTGAGTACTGAGATAACTGTTAAATGCTGTCCTATACTTAAAGAAACACCTTGACATTTTTTAACCGATATGGTCTTCTGCAGGGAAGGGGAGGTTGAAGCTATTCAGCATCAATCTGGATGTTATAGATTCTGGCAGTCAAGAATAATCAAATCTCCTGTGTATCTGCAAACAGCATTTTAAAGGATTGTATTTAAGGCAGAATGAATGTCCTTAGATACTTTCTTCCTTCTCTTGCTGAAAAGCAGAAATGATTTTTTTTTTCTGCTTTTTAACTAAAAAATTCCACTACAATCCATCTAATGGCTGAGAAGTAAAAGAAGGGTATTTGCTGCTGCAGATCCTGAAGTCTTTTAAATACCATTCCAGTGGTGGCTGCTTGGAACTCGGGTATCCTGTGAACAAACACATTGCCAGTTGGCAAGGCTTTTTTAAGTGAAACAAGATCCTTCGTACCGAGACTTTTAATGACTATGGAGCATGAATGAATGCAGAATCTGATCACTTGGTAAAAATATATATGGTTCTGCTGCCTTACCTGATTCTCCGTGGAGTGAAATGTTAATGATGTATTTAATTGAAGCCTTTGATGCGAAGCCCATTGCTGGGGGAAAATGAACTAGCAGCTGCACTGTGCTTCATTGTGAATGCTTGCAGAAAAGAGATAAATCTTGGTGCCTGTCTTCTCTGTTGCAGCGCTCTGTTTCTGTGCTGAGCTTCATTTGGTATCCAGTCTTTTAGGCTTTCTTCTTTTTGCTCCCATTCTTATGACAGTTTAATAAAATCCTTCAGACAAGACCTGAAAACAAAACTGAAAATGGGGAGATTTCTCCTCCTCTCCCCCCCCCCCCCCCGCCCCGATTTCTGGTCCTCCTTGATTTCAGTACCATGGTTTTGTAAAGTGGTGAGCATCTCCTGGGAGAGGAACACACGTGTTCATTGTTTAGCAACCTACCCACCTATTTCAGGTGAGTGCTTAGTCATGTCTAGCACACACCTATAAACTTGTCTTGAGAATACTGATTCTCTGTATTCCCAGTTCTCTCGCTGGTGGAAGAGGATTTTCCAGAACTATCATCCAGATTTTCTTCATGTTTGTTTAAGATAAAAATAATTGTTGTGCTCACAGCAATATAAGGAAAAAAGAAAAAATACGTGTTCAAATAAACAGGTATTCAGACTGGCGAAGGCGAGCTAAGGATTCCTGTGCCATCTGGATTTTATTATTCAGTCTTTTAGAAAAGGAGTAAAAAAAGCATTCAGATAGATTCTTGTGAAGTTCAGGACTGAAGCTGGTACTGCGGATGTTTGATTTATAGTAACTTGGTTCTCCTTTACCACTGGGTTTTGAGTTTGCCTGATGGGTAGTGGGATCTACAAAATACTAGCCTATGGTGTGATTATGAATTTTTGTTATGAATGTGATAGGGCGGTTGACCAATAAAGGGTGAGATTAAACAAATGCCTTGGACCTGAGGAAGTCAGAGAATATTCAACTACTCTGTTAAACAGAAGAGAACACTGTATAAATGTGTAAGACAGCCTGTTATACTGTATTCAGGCTCATTTCATCAGAGGAATAGGTAGAAAAGTTAACTTGTGGTACAAGCACATCTAAGAGATACAGCAGTTCTCAGTAAAGCTCTTTTTTTAGCTGTGGTTTGGTATCTTTGTCATTTGTAATAAAGGTGAGCAAATTCTCGAACAACTGAAGACATTTGCAAATACTGGTGCATTTTTATTGGAAAAAACACATTGCAAACACATAGAAAGTATATGTCGTTTTATCCTCTCTCTATTGAGAAGACCCTTCTTCACCTCCCAAAATCCTTGAAGTACATAATGTTTCAGACCTCTGGGACTAATTGAAGAGGGGGCATCAGCTAGAATTTGGGATGAACTGAAGATACTGTGCTGCCATGATGAAAACATGATGGGAGTGCTTTCACTATTTTGGAGCTTCTGAAGTGCTGTCTAGAAAATAGTACTTTCTGTCAGTATTCAGTGTGACAACTTGCTTTCTTCCTGTTCCAGTATTCAATGTTACCAATAGACAGAGGCTAGATAAAACTGCAGATAGAAGGACCGGGCCCCTTCTCATCTTGGAGACACACTCTAGAGAAGGGAAGGGGGAGAGAGACTTGAGTCTGTACTGGTGTGATGTCAGTAAACCCGATAATCGCACAACAGCAAAATCTGACTTGCATGTCTGTATTTTTGGTTGTCTGTCTATGTTCATTGTAATCGCCTTTTGTTGAGGAAACACAAAACTTCATGCTAAAGAAGCTTATCGCCTAGCTAGGCCTTCTATCTTCATCTGAATGACAAAAATAAAATGACAGTGGCAAAAATTATTTCTACTTAACAGCTGTCTGGTGTGTGTATTTTTCCGTATCTACCTCCCTCCCTGTGCTGTTCTTCAAAGATTCCATCTTTTCCTGGCCTTGTATTGCTGACTTCTAAATACATTTCAGAGCTCTTTTGCTAGCATTCATTATAGCAAAGGGAAGTACAAAAAGATCAGTCTTTAGTTCAGTGTTGGCAGCTATACAACATGCAGCAGTTGTTACCAGTATAATAACTGTCCTTATGTTAGCAGTTGTAAAGCTGGACATATTGGTGTGATTCACTCAGTCTGCTCAGAGTTAATGGATTACAGTAATTACTTCAGTCATCTCTGTTTTGGTAGGGTTCCTTGGTGCCCCATTCTAATGCTGATTAATGGTGTTCTAGAGAGCTGTAAATGGTGCATACGAGTGGAAATAGCAGGAAAGAGGATACAACTGCTTCAAGTCTTGGTGCTGAGATTAGATTAGATTAGATTTTTGCATAAAAGACAAACAACAGTTGTTTTAAGGAAAAGATTAATAGAATTTGCCAGGGAGGCAGAGTGAAATGTTTTTAATAACTTTTTTTTTTTCTTCTGTGTTTTTTTTTTTTTTTGCTTTAATCAGTCTATTTTATAGCAACAACCTCCCCACCCTTTCCCCTCCCCCCCAGTTCTACTTGAGAACAAGCCTTCAGTGAAAGTCCTTATAGTGCAGCAACTGTATTTAGACATGTGATTGTATTGCTAGATTTCAATGGAACCAGGGTGTTGTGTAAAGCAAAGATAACTGTGTTACTTGCATGCTTTCTAGAACATAGCCTTGATGGTTTATCTTTGAAAATAGCTCTGTTAAAGCCCAAAGTTATTCTTAGCTAAGAAATTTCTTTCAACACCTATTTGCAGCCATCGTCATCATGTGCTTCATGATCAAGAAGTTGACAAGAGAACGTGTGTTCCCATGAATCACCTCTGGGAGCAGCAGGCCCCCTATACTGTGTGCAACAGCTCCCTTTCCGAATACGGTGTCTTAGGTATGTCTCGGGGTAACTATCCAACAGGTCTGCTTATGTTTTAATAGGTCTCAAACAAGATGTAGGAACTGATGACTGCTAATTAAGAGGAATTTTTTTTCGATTTTGCTTTAATGTGTTGAAGCCTCCTGGCTACAAAGTTTTACTTTGTTACTTGAGTTTGCCAAGCCTCAAAACAAACAAACAAAAGTCTCCTCCTGGTAGTGGCGTTTAAAAATAAAAAACTCTGTTGTATTTTGACATTAGCACATTCGTAGCAGTTTTGTATCAGGTGAGAGCCAGGAATTGCAGAACAGGGGCCTAAAATCCAATCAAAATGCCTAAACTGATTCCCCCTCCTGCCTCACCCCCTGAAAAAAGTAGTTCTACCAAGAGATAAAATAATAAAATAAATTTACCCTGCTCATTGTAAGATTTGTCCCTTGTTGTCTTCTTATCTTGAAGGTTTTTTAAAAACTCATTGTAGTATAAACTTTAAGCCAAACTCTTTTTTTCCTACAGTGTGCTATGATGGGTTTCATTTCTAATGTACATTTTAGTTTTAACATTTTAGCATAAATTAAAAACTAGAGGGGAAAACTTCAACCAGGTGGTTGGTTGGTTGATTTTTGTTTCTTTTTTTGTTTTCTTTAATTTTTGAATGTGTTGCCTGTGGTATCAGGCATACGAATTTGCAAGTTTCGGTGTGCTTGCAGTACAAAACTTTCTGCCCTCTTCAAACGGTATGCCTGTTTGTTTAGGCTGCTTAGAACATACTTGTACTTCAAAACTATAAACTGGGAGACTTAAGCAGCTTTTGGTGGAAAAGTCACAGAATGTGCTAGCATTGGTCTCATTAGTATTCAACAGGAGATTGCATAGTAATGATGGAAGATGAATTTCAGAGAATAACGTAGCTGTATGAGAAGCAGAGCTCAGCAAGAAAGAGAATGTGGAAAAAAACTGTAAAACAGTTATATATAAAACAGGTATCAAAGCTCTCCCTCTCACGTTCTGGCATCTCTTAAGCAAGCATCCCCACATTTTACAATTATGGGATTCAGTTGAAAGTATCCATCTGTTGTGGTTGATCTTGTCAGTGCTGGAACATGCACCTAATGCTCTCTCAAAAAGGGAGGAACTGTCAACAAAATCAGGGATGCTTTGTAATACAGATATAAAATTCCATCCTAGCCTTATCTGAACTGCTATTCTGAATGGTGTTATTTCAAGAAAATAAGTTCTTGTTAGTGGTGGTATTAATCATAGTGAATTATATTTTTGGTACTGGACAGATGTTTTTCCTTCAGCCACAGACAATGGATAACCTCACTCTGACATGATGAGGGTGGCAAGAGGAATGTGGAGCACAAAACAAATACATCTAATAATTTATCAAAAATGTTATTGATTCTATGGATAAATAATGAAATATTGTTTCATATCCGTTTCAGAGCTAGTGTGAAGTAAAAAGATGAAACATTGTAGTAGATAAAGATGGTAATTGGCAGCTGCTTGCTTCAGAGTTCCAGAAATATTTGATCACATAGTCATTTTTACCTGTGTCATGGTTTAACCCCAGCCGGCAACTAAACACCATGCAGCCACTCGCTCACTCTCCCCCAGTGGGATGGGGGAGAGAATTGGAAGGGTAAAAGTGAGAAAACTCGTCAGTTGAGATAAGACAGTTTAATAGGTAAAGCAAAAGCCACGCATGCAAGTGACGCAAAACAAGGAATTCATTCACTACTTACCATTGGGAGGCAGGTGTTGAGGAAAAGCAGGAAAGTGTTCAGGTGTCCAGGAAAGCAGGGCTCTGTCACGTAACTGTTACTTGGGAAGACAAATGCCATCACTCTGAACGTCCCCCCCTTCCTTCTTCTTCCCCCAGCTTTATATGCTGAGCATGATGTCATATGGTATGGAATAGCCCTTTGGCCAGTCTGGGTCAGCTGTCCCAGCTGTGTCCCCTCCCACCTTCTTGTGCCCCTCCAGCCTCCTTGCTGGTGGGGAGGGTTGAGAAGCAGGAAAGGCCTTGACTCTGTGTAAGCGCTGCTCAGCAGTAACTAAAACATCCCTATGTTACCAACACTTTTCAGTACAAATCCAAACCATAGCCCCATACTAGCTACTATGAAGCAAATTAATTCTATCTCAGCCAAAACCTGCACGACAAATGCTATATATTGCCTATTGCTAATAATATTAAAATTAAAATGGTATAAAACTGTAGAGTTGGAGCATGGACTGAAGAGCTGAGATTTTTTAGGTATTTTTCTTAGCTCTGTGGCAGAATTGGTGTGAACAGAAGTTTGTATCTCTATAAGCTAAAATAGTAACATGTAAATGTGAACTCTAAATAGGAGAGTGCAAAAGAGGATGTGTATAAACATAAGAAAAATAATTGACATAGATAAAAAGCAAGAATTTAATTTCAGAGAATGATTTTTTTTGTTTGTTTCCAATTTCCTGTTGTTTCTCACAGTTTGGTCTGGGGTTTCTTAACTTGAGCCTGTTTACAGTGTTGCTGTAAATTTTATGGATAAGTGGGTCATAGGTTTCTGGTTATGGTTTGGTTTTTTTTGGGTTTTTTTTTTTTTACATTCAAATAATGTATCCAAATGTGAAAGTGACAAATGTCTGGATATGGTTAAAATCTGCTTTTGTTCCAAAAATTACGCCTCAATAGGTCTAAGGAAGCCTAGCGTTGATATGGTGTGAAGGGCAATTCTTATTGCCACAATTCTGTTCTTTAAAAATTTAACCAAGTGGTCCCTCATTCTTTCTCTTTCTCGATCTCATCCTGCTCTTCCCCCTTCCTCAGCAGCAGAAATGTGAAAGTTGATTTAATAACTTTCATTGAATACAAGCAATAGCGCAAAATATGGGTTTGTTCATACAGTGAAAACAAGAGTACCATTTCTGTGCAATTCTACTTCAGCAGATGTGATGACAGGTTCTTCAAAACTAACAATATTGATATTTTTAATTGTTAAGAACTTTAAATCCCTCATGTCTGAGATGTGTTCTAACAGTAAAGGAGATTAAATTGATAAAAATAGTTGATGAGTGATGATTTTTTTTTAACTAAGAATGCCATGTTTCTATGTTGAAGTGATCTTAGAATTAAGTTTCCTCTCCCATGCTAGCTTTATCAACCTTCTCCAACATGTTTACTCTTGCATTTTGTATCCATAGAGAGACAGTGTTGGGATAAGCAGCAGTGTGTGAACACGTCTCTTCTAATTAATGCATCTCAGTCAAAGGGGAGCTATTAGAATTGTTACCTCTTTGGCTGGTAACTTCACTGGGTCTCCTTTTTAGTACGTGGAAGAATAAGAGAACATTTGCAGTTCAAGGAGTTGATTCTTCAGGAGTAGCAAAACCCCCCAACACTTCATTTTCTCTAACTGCTATTTCTCCTGTATAAGCCTGTTACAAGGAGCAATTTGGAATTAGTGCCCTGAAGTACTTGGTGGGGGGTGGGAGGGTTGTGAGAGGATATAAAGGGGGGGAAAAAAAAATTGTGTTAAGAATTTAATTTATGACTGTGTTAACATGCAGCATCTCAGAAGCATTTTTGGGAATTCCCTTAGTTTCTGTGAATTAGAGCAAAGTAAAAATTGATTGAACAGCCCAGCATGATAAAACTGCAGATTATTTGCTTGGCAGGTATATAAGCCAAGAGCTGGCATCTGTTCAGAGCTGTGAGCTTTGCACCAAGTTATTGTTGAGCTGGTTAGAAACACCTGGGGTGTAACCGCTCCATTAAAATGATACTCTGACAAGATTGATTTCACTTAGAAATAAAACAAAGGCTGTCTTGTTAACTTGTAGTTCAAACAATTGCTTATGTTTTGTATACAGGAAGCTGTGGAGTGTGTGTACTGAGGCATTAAATCAGAATATTTAACAACCTCTGATAATTTTGTTTGACATCCTATGTCTACTATTTTTAGCTATATCCAGATAATTACAATTTAGTTGTGCATCCACTCATCTAGCTATAAATTTTTCGTGTTACTGAAATGGAATGTCTGGGAGTATGTGTGATGGCTGTGTGAAGTCATTTAAGCAAAGACGTTTGTCTGAGTTTATTTGCTGATCGAGAGAGAGGAGAAAAGCAAAAGTAACTTACAGGCACTCCATGCTACCTCTTCAGCATTTTTTAAATACTTGAACGCATCTCCTGTCTTTCTTTACTGCCCTCAGAATGACTTGTGTAGTGTTGATTCTCCACCCAGGAGGTGTGATTCTGTCAGGTTCAGTACTGGCTTTGAGAGGTCTTGGGCTGTAGCATCCCGTACTGGGAACTTCCAGAGAACGTCCAGGCAAGATAGACTTGGAACTAGTGCATAGTTCAGCAAATTCCTGAATGATGAGACCTGGAGTACAGCTTTTTCAAGGGGGAAATTCATGCTTAAAGCAAAAGATGAAGGGAAGAGGACAGGTATTGATTTAAACTTTTTTTTGCAATACACTCCTAGGATGAAATATGTAGTATTACTACTCATTCAGAACAACATATTTTTAGGGTTAGGAGTAGCAAATACAATTACCTGTCAGATATTGTGTTAGGAAATAGGACAGACTGTGATAACCAAGGACCAGGTTCTCCATGGCATCTGCACAGAGGTCTAAGAAGGCATCAGTCTTTCTGTTTAATAGTGTCAGCCACCACATGGGTATTAACTTCACTTTCTCCTGGGCTGTGTTTGGGTTTGTGAAAGGATGCGTGTCCCTCCGTTAGTCCCTGTGCTTAGATTTTCTGTTAAACATAGCACAAATCTGTCTTTGTAACTTTCCTCATTCTGACATTAAATCCCTGCACTGGTAAGCCCTCTATAACCATTAGTTAACATTCATGCCTTAAGTCACTTTGAAATCATATTGAATTAAGCTATAGCCTTACTTACATTAATTGAAAAATTACAGTTCTTATGACAATCATGAAAACTGCTGTGGGGAAAAACACAGCATAATATGCTGTGTAAGCTGCCACTTTGCTTGACAACACCTCTTTCTCTGCCAGAGTGACAAAAGAACAGTAAGGGAGCACAGCAGGAACTGGACTAATAGAAACAAACATTTCTGCTATGCCTGTCATCTAGGGACTTTAATGAACTTCAGCAATTAAAACATTAGTTCTGCAACCTTAGTCAAGTGCTTTGTATTTTTCTTTCTCCCCTCAGTTTGGAAGTTTACTGAACTGCTGTGCTGGGTCCTGGTCCTCTGTGCCCTGGTGTGCTCTGAGCTGGCTGGTGGCTCTCCACCACCCTTTGGGTGTGCAGATTCTTTACCTGTCATTCTTTGAAAGCTGCGTCTTGCAGCCTGGTTGTCTTGGCACTGGATTTCCTCACAGCTTAAACATGTTCTCTGTGTTTCTAGCTGTGTAAGAGTTAATCCTTTAAACTCGCAAAGTTTTCACATCATTCTGAAGAAATGTTCATTTCTTGTGACTGCAGACACAAACTATAAAAGTTTGCAAGGTCTCTGCTGCAGTTTTTTTAACCCTTTACTCTGGTCTGAGATTGAGCCCTCATGAAGGGCCTGGGTAGGAACCTGCTCCCCTGCAGTTTATGTCCTGTCTCTAGAACTGTGGAGTCTTTCTAGCTCAGGTCACTTTCCCTGACCGTGACTCATCTGGTGCCCCCAACAAATCCCTTTCAGGAGCAGCACCTCACCCTCTCCTGGGTTGTTCACCTTGCATCGGTCTAGATGTCTTTCCACCATTTTTTTTTTTTTTAATTTAGCAGTTCAGATCTTTCTCTTTAAATGATTTTTCTCCACATGCAGGTAGGAGTCATAATTCTTGACAGACACTCTAGCAATTGCTATAATCGCTGATGGAATAGCTTTAATATTAGGAGCTCTCATTGTCATTTGCCTCGTGGAAAATGAGCTCTGGTATACCAAAGCTGGGTATACCACAGACACATGTTCCATGAAATAGTAGTCTTGGCAGAACTAATTTCAAAATATTAATCAGAATGTATAGATTACATTTTGATATATTTTCCCAGATATTTTTATGGCTGTCAGAAAGCTTGCAAAAGGTATCTGTGTTAGGATCACACCTTTCAACGCAGTTTCACCTGGGACTTTGTCACCTTGTGCAGATTATTAACACAAAGTGGGCAACAAAATAGGAAATGAGAAATTACACTCTTTTTTTCCATGTGAATTTTAGGGGTGATTTTGGTATATGAAACAGAGTTATGTGTGTGCTTTGACCAAGTTTTAAATACGCACAGAGCTCCATACTGTTTGAAAAGCACTGTGTGATTATTGATAACTCCAAGCGGTCAAGACCTCAGTTCGTTCTTCTCTAAAAGCTAGATTACCCCATCCTTACAGAGAGCAGCATATGTGCAAATAAGTCTTGAACATATTGCATATTTTCTCAACCATGTCACCCAATCAGTAGAAATGGTCTCTTAATGCTTGTGTAAAATTAGAATGGGATTCAAGCCTATCTAGGGAAATCTATTTTTCAGATACCTTTGGGAGAATGCATTGAAGGAGTTGTGCAAATTTTTCCACTGTTAGCATTGTGTTAAAAACAATAGAATCGCACAAATAAGGAGGACAGATTTAAAAGATGTTCTGAAAGAAAGCCCATTCAGGCAGTCAGGCCAAAGGAATGGTCAGCAAAAGCCATCCACTGGTAGTGCACTGTCATGGTGACTCACAGATGAAAGGCTGGCTGTCTGAATTGTCAGTCACATTTTGGCCTCTAATTTACTGTTGCCTTTTGCTGTGAACATAAGCATCTGCTGGAGTCATGGATGGACTGTTCAGAGTTCAGCAGTCCAGAAGCCAAGTGACTAAAAGATTTCTTGCCATGGAAATGGTAAACAAAAAGCTGGGTTGGAATTACCGAGGGGTAGACTATGAAGACACACTATAAAAACAATATGTAAAACTGTTTTCACTGTGAATAAACAATTTCACTTGAAGCTCTTGTTGCTTTTTCTCTCATGCAGTTAATTTGTTCTGCAGTTGTCCCTCTACTCACCTTCCAGCAAAGTTTGTATCCTGGCATTAACTGAAGAGCCTGTTCCTGGAGCAGAAGAAAGAAATCCTGTAGTTCCAATTTAGCTGTAGTCGTCAAGTTAAGCTAAAGCAATTTCAGTTACATGCATAGATGACCTATGTCAAAACTTCATGTCAGGTGTTGCAAGGATGTTCTTGTAGTTTGCATTACAGAGGGACTTCTTTGATACATGACTAATCTCACTAGTTTTGTTGAGGGTTTTCCTTGTGGAACTGGACAAATTAGTTTAAACTTTCTGTAACCGCATGTTCATTAGTTCTCAGTGTTATAAGGTGGAAATGCTTGTCCTTTGCTCTTTTTTTTTTTTTTTTCCCTCCAGTTTGACAGTAAAACTTTCAGAGAAGGAACTACTTGTGTATGTTTGTAGCATCCAGCACACAAAGACCTCAATCCTAGCTTAGAGCTCTGAGTCTCTCTCTGATAGTGAACATAAAGTGAAAGTTGAACAAAAATGAAAAGGACAAAGAAGGTTTGAATAGGTTTGACATGATCCTGAAATCTTCCTCCATAGCTAAGTCAATTACCTTGCACTGATAATATTAAAGTAACTCATGCTGTATGTGCCACATGTTGTTCTCTTCTATCTCATAATATATTAAATGTTTTTAATGCCTGGAATGCCAGGCCATCTTAAAGGTATTTTAGGTATTTTTCTGTTATTGCTTATACAGTTTTTTGGTATTATAGTTCTCTTTGAAGTAATTCTCTTATCCACTGAATTCCACAAAGAGAGGCTCTTCTAGAGGGACTGCAGCCTCCAGTCACCAGGGTATAAATCACAAATGATAAGTATATGAGAGATGTCAGCTATCACTTGCTGGTGACCCTGTAGCAGTAGCCTTTTGTGTGTGGAGAATGTCAAGATGCTAAGCGTGTCTCTTCCACGAAGCCTGAGGTTTTTTGAAGTTCCTGAAACTTTTCTAATTAGAAGAGTTGTAGAGTGGGTTCGATCAGAGTCAGAAACTATAGTTCCAATGACTTTGGGTTTTATCATGGCTTCACAACAGTTTGCTGTAGTTTACTAAATACTGGTGGTCACAAAGCAGTATTGGATTTTACTGATACACAATATTTAGGAGGTGTATTAGGTTCCTGACTTATGATTGTATTTGGGCTCATAGCCACCTTTGGGTCTAGGAAATATAATCCACAAGATGAGGTTTTACAGATTGATATTTTTGTCCTGTACTCCTGAGAATGTCTGCAAGTTAAAAAAGGAGGAGAAACCCCAGTTAAGGCATAGTATCTAGATAGGTGTACCGTCCTCTCAGGTATGAAGAGATTTCTCTTTGCATCCCAAATGCCAGTCTTAGGTGCATTTCTGTCTTAATTAAATGTACACTACTCTTGTGACTGTTCAGGGGTGGGGAGAGGCTGGAGGCCAGTGGAGCAAATTAAGCAGTACGGATATTTTGTTACCAGAAACTGTGTTCATTTTTGCCTAAGCTGGTTTTGCTATCAAACCTATATTGTAGAACAGCATTTGAGTGGCTACTGTGTCACTGTAAGGAAACCAGGCAAAAATGGAAATTACAGTGACTTTTACATAGCAAAACCATGAAGCTGAGTTCAGCGCAGATCAATGGTAGTGGGAAGGGACTCTCTCTGCAACTTAGGTTGCATGTGCAGATCGTAAAGAAGCTGCAAAGAGATAAGAAATCCATATCAGTCTGTTAGCTCGCTCTGAGGTTTTTTACGGTCTCGCAATTACTCAGGAAAGAGTTGCAATTCATTATCGTAGCTTCTGACATAAAAATTTTACAACAGCAAAGCTAGTTGCTCTGCTGGCGTAACCTTCAATGAGAGTCTTCCCATGTTGCAGTTCTGTATTTGAAAACATCTTTATATTCTGTGCAGAACTTAAAAACTTCAACTTAAAACATATTTATCCATCAAATATTTATTCTCTATGTGTATTGAATCAGTTTTCCCTCCGTCAGAACCTCTACATCCAGAGCAGTGCTACATAGCACTGTTTTTTACTCAGAGCTTTAACTTTTTTGGTTTTAATCATTCCAAACTATAGAATATGAGTACATGCATTAGCTCAGCACTCCAGGCTCAGCTATATTGAAGTGTCAAAGGAAAATATGAGCAGAGATCAAATATATATTTTTATATTATTAGATACATTTAGATGTTCACTATGGAATGTGGTATAGAAAAATACCTTAAACTTAAGCGTGGTCATTAAACTGAGGCAGGTACATTGCACATAGCTAGGTTTTCATGTTCTGATGTGATACAAAAATCTGCATTTGTTTTAAAGCTACACAGCAGAGGCTGTGTAGCACATGCAAACGCCCTTGGAGTTTTCTGTCTTTCGCCTTTGCAGAGCTACTAGGAATCAATTATCTAGCTTACATTGTAGTAGCAGTTTGATTTGGTTTTCTTTTCTCTCTTTGCCAGTCATCTCCCCAGGTCCTGTTGTAGAGCTGGGGCTTTGTCATACTGCAGCAGGTCTCTCAGTGAGAGCAATAATTCGTTTCTGCCTTTTAAGAGATACCTATAGAGCCTGTCAGAGCCTTCAGTTATGTTTGGGCCTGACATGGCCGAGTAAGGGGGAATGTGTGGCCCTTCTGCTCTGTGTGGAGTTGACGAACGTACAGGTCAAACAGCAAAAGTTTAGGGAAATCTCTATGCTTACCTGCTACTGTAAACCACCTGAAAATGGGTTGAGATCTTTGACACGAGTGGAGAGCAAGAAAGTTATGTCTTTCTGTTTTCACTAGCTGAAGTAGTGATATCATAGAATCATTTAGGTTGGAAAAGACCTTTAAGATCATCAAGTCTAACTGTAAACCTAACACTACCAAGTCCACCACTAAACCATGGCCCTAAGCACCACATCTACCCGTCTTTTAAATACGTCCCGGGGTGGTGACTCAGCCACTTCCCTGGGCAGCCTGTTCCAATGCTTGACAACCCTTTTGGTGAAGAAATTTTTCCTAATAACCAATCTAAACCTCCCCTGGCACAACTTGAGGCTGTTTCCTCTCGTCCTATCGCTTGTTACTTGGGAGAAGAGACTGACCCCCACCTTGGTACAACCTCCTTTCAGGTAGTTGTAGAGAGCAATAAGGTCTCCCCTCAGCCTCCTCTTCTCCAGGCTAAACAACCCCAGCTCCCTCAGCCGCTCCTCATAAGACTTATTCTCTAAACCCTTCACCAACCTAGTTGCCCTTCTTTGGACATGCTCCAGCACCTGAATGTCCTTCTTGTAGTGTGCTCCCCATGAAGAGCACTTCTGGTCTCCTCTCTGCCACTGAGGCAGAGACCTAAAGGGTCCTTAACCCTGCCAAAGAAAGGATTGTTTACCCAAGTCACAGATGTGTCTCCCTTGCACCTATTATGTTCAAGTTTTTTTGAAGATCCGAAGACTATGATCCTGCCTATAGACTGATGATTGATGTCACCAATAATTTTGTTCAGTACCTGCATATGAGAGGGAAAAAAAAGAGACAGTGTTGTGCAGGGCTGTGCAAGTAATAAAATGAACAAGTGGCTTCCTGAACTAGTACTGGGTTGTAAGTGGATTTTTACAGGAAAAGATGGTACCTACCTCAGTGAGCTCTCAGGAAAATGTCACACAAAAGTCTGAGCTAATGGAGGGGGTTTAGTTCATTTAAAAACTCCTATGATATTTAAATGTTTGAGGAAAAGTTTGAAGGATTGGAGTCAGTATTGGAAAAACATTATTTGCTAATCTTTCAGATGAAAATGGTACTACTGAAAACTGCATGATTTATAACAGGGCTACAAAAATCCAGTTCATGGTCTCATTTTGGTTTTGTTTTAATTTTTTTAAATGAGAAATTAACAGAATTCTCAGCAAGTCTGTTCCTTTTCTAATTCTCCTACTTGTTTTGTTCTCAGGTTTTGAACTTGGCTTTGCTATGGCGAGTCCCAATGCCCTGGTGTGCTGGGAGGCCCAGTTTGGTGACTTCCACAACACAGCACAGTGTATAATAGACCAGTTCATCAGCTCCGGCCAGGCCAAATGGGTTCGTCACAATGGGATTGTCCTGCTCTTGCCACACGGAATGGAAGGAATGGTGAGGGCCACTGGCTGGCATGTGCGGGAGGGAAATGCTGGCTACCACGCTTTCCTCTGTGGCTGTAAAAGCCAAAGGTGTCTTGGAGATACAATGGTGATACAAAGCCAGGGGGAGGAAGGCGCTGTTTAACGTATTGGACTGCTTCAGTGCTACAGGAAAGAATGTGGATAGATAGATTGGTGAGAACCAAAGAAAACTGAGAAATAGTTCTGAGCTCTTAGCTTTGTGTCCTTCTTAGTGGTGTGTACCACGTTTTCCGCATTTTTTTCTTTTTTTCTCTCTCTTTTTTGTATCTTTCCCTGACACTGCCTTCTTTCCCTAGAAAGCCGGATTCTAAGAAATCATTAGTGTCTAGCAGTACTTGCTTGGTTTTATTTTACATCTGTGTAAACTCTGCGCTAAATTCACTTGCGATGAAATGATACGAAACAACTTTAAAACTTCTTAAAAAATCATTGACATTGGGTAACTTTGATATAATAAGAAATTTCCCTCTTCCTGAAAAGGAAAACGTTTCCACTAGCTGTTGACTCTCTTTTCTTTGGTGGCTAGTAGGAAGAACTACACGGTGTCTTAAAGGGAAAGGGCATGGGCAAGCTCTGTATATAATGTTATATGAAGTTCATATCAGCAGTAGAATTGTTCTTCAAATCTTTTAAATTATTTTTAAAGGTTACATGAACATCATGTCAGGCTAGGTTAATTTTCTCCTTTTCAAATGCATTAACATTCATGAATTGGTGCATGTATGTTTCTAGTTTTCTATTAAGAAAAGCATAGTACGTGCCACAGTGGCAATCTCCATCTGTATAAATGCTCTAGACCCTTTCACTACAAACTATGTCATTTCCATTCTCACAAACAATTTAGTTTATTTCCATTCAATTATAATCCTGTCCTGATATGCTGGGGTGCATTCATATCTTATGAATGGCTTTCCATACCCATTTGTGCGTAAAGAATAAAGGGTCTGATGCTGTTCACAAGAGTTTTGATAAATCAATTTTTTTAAAATGAATCCTGAGGGACAGCCTGAATGTGCCCTCAGCAGGAGGTGTGGCCCTCTGCAGGGAAGCACTCAGCTGAAGGGAGCTGGTTCTCTGCTACTTACAGTACAGTTAATCTTTGTTTTCTCTTAGCCACTTGGCAGCTAAGATTTGCCCAGATCTTCTGAAACATGCTTATTTTGCTACTAGTGTCAGGTGTTTTTGGAACATTTAAGAATCCCACCAGGCTGTTGAAATCTGTTATCTTCCCAGAGGAGCTTTCCATTACAGGAGTGTTATTCTCTCTATAACTACAGCGCTGGGGACAGAATGATTTGGGGAAGGATTCGTAATGGGATATGGATCCCTTCACCTCTAGGTCATGCATTCACAGGCAAGTTGGCTGTGATTGAAAGACTGTGCTGCCTAATGGCTCCTTGGGGACTCGTCTGAAAGTAGCTAATGGATTCAGTATAGGTCTCACTGGATAGGTGGTCACAGTAGAAATAAACCCTGCCCCATCCCATGCAGCAGTTGCTGGCAATCTGACTGGTGGTGTCAGCAGAGAAATCAAAGATGGATGTGAGCACTGAGGCTCTGGATTGAGGTTGTTGCTGGGGCAGCGTATGTGTGTATGTTAGGGAAGCCTTGCGTGTCTCTCCTGTAATTGCTTGCTAGTAACATCTCCGTTTCCAGCGCACTGAATTCAGCATGCTTGTGAAGCACTATGTTTGTACTTCGTTTAGGATTTGATTTACAGCAAATAGATGTATACAGCAGAAGTATTGCAATATTGGACTGTTACTGTGCACTGTAGTTTTGTGCAGCTTTGCTTCTTGTTCTCAAGCCCTTACCTGTTTATGACCAGATTATTTGGCACCTCAAAAGCGGAGACAGACTGTGAAAGAGTAATTCTGCAAGGCAAAGTTCCTGGCTGTTTGTGTTACTCCTTTGTTGCCAGAGTAGTGTTTTTTCCTTTGAATTCCCTTAGTTCATGGAGTAGAGTGAATCCTGCACTTGGAAGCAGGGAGGATGATGTGTTGAATCAAGGTGGACTCCTAGCTGTCAAAATAATGAGTGATTTTGGAGATCATATGTTAAGGTTTCAACAGAGGAAGTAATGATGAGAGACAGCCATATAAAGAAAAAAGCTCTTCATGAACATCGTTAGCTTAGGAGCCATGGAGAGATTTGAGAGGTGTAATAGTTTATGTCTTCAGGTTAAAATACCTTGCCACTGTCCCCAAAATGAAAGTCCTTCCTAACAGTAACTGTCACTTGAACAAGCAAAGGCTGCCAGTATTAGCAATAAATAAAAAAGCACACTGCATTCTTGTGCTCCTCACAGCTTTCTCTCATCCTTTATAAACAAGGACATGGGGGAAGATAATAGATTCTGTTACACTCCTTATTCCTGATATTGTCTGTGACCAGCATGCATGTTTTGCTAGTGTAAAATGGATCTCACAGTGTTCATTACACTAAAAGAAAATACCTTGGGTACTGCCAGTGAGACAGCGGCTGTGTGTTCAGTACTTTGACAGAGTGTAAAATACCTCCCGAGGAGCCAGAAATTAATCATGGGTTCGTTTGACAGATAATGTGTACATGTATTTTGATCCATTTTAGCTGAAGCATTCGTCTAGGTTATTTTGTCCTGTACTGAACAGTGAACAATGGTAGGAGATCCTGAGTCTGCTTGTTGTGTTGCTAATAGAGCAAAGATAGTCAGCAGTTAACTTTGTGTTTGCTCCTGTTCAGCATGCAAGCGTGGTTTGGCCCAAAGAAGTGTGAGTCACTGCAGTACACTGAGGCACGCAGAATTTCTCCTCCTGACATTCCTCCTGCTCCTTTTTGCCCTGCATTAGCAGGGTTGTTCTTGTGCCCACGTGGACCTACTGCCCTTTCACTGGTCTTCATTGTGCAGCTATACTGAGGCTAGAAATTATTTGCAGCTGGTAAAAGCATTGGAAATCCATGTAAAACCTAATCTTCTCCTGTGAAAACAGTTTACAGAAGACAAAGAATTCAGGTCCTGCGGTGTGTCCTCTCCTCTTCACTGGTGCTGCTGTTGATGCCTTTGGCTGTGGGGGCAGGTGTGCAGCCTGGTGCAGAGCTGCCAGGGTGACAGGATGTACTTATGCAGTGAGTGACCTACACTGATGTCTAACTGCTGATTTGGCTTTTTAATGTTGTTTTAAATGATACCTTTACCAGGGTCCAGAGCATTCATCAGCCAGGCCTGAGAGGTTTCTGCAGATGAGCAATGATGATTCTGATGCTTACCCAGTAAGTAGATTTGTCAAAGGCCATGTCCTTTTTTGGCTCTTCACATCTCAGAGATATTTTTTGTAAGAAGCATCCTTTTACCTAGGTATAGTGGATTAAGATTTAGCTTCAAGACTTGGTGTAACATTAACTTGATCCTAGTAAAAGTAATGGAAGTACGTGGTATATGCTGCTTCATTTCAAAGCTGAGGTCATATACAATTAATCTCAGCAGCATGATCTTTTTATGGCTGTTCCTTAGGGCCAGTGTTTCTGCTTCTTTATATTGCTGTGCGTACTGCAAATAGGTGTCTCTAGCTAATTTCTAAAGGAGGCCAAGTGAGACTACTCCTGGCTTTTTGCAATGGAGCTAAATTGTACTGCTGGGAGCATGAAAACAAGCAACTTCTAAATTTGATTCAGCTAAGACCTTCATATGTTGGCCATTTGTTTCTACGGTTAAAGTACATAGCTCTACAGGATACTGGGCGTCCACTTCCCCACTGCAGATTTCCTATGAAACACTGCTATACATTAATTGAAAAGCCCACCAATTGAAAAAATAAAAAGCAAAATAAAATGGATGTTTCAGTTTTGGCCCTGAGTTTGTTACCCTTGGGACAATGATAGTTCCAAAGCCACATCCCTCCTCATCTAAAAGTGATTTCTGTCAGTGTACTGTCAGAATAAAGACCTGTTTGATTGACTACATTTAAGCACTGTCAATTGCACGTAATAAGCACGTTACAAATTTTATCATAGAAGGTAGGAGCTCAAACCATGGACCAGGAAATCGTGTTAGATGCTGTACCAATCTGTAATGAGATTATTGTACCTATACCTATATATATGCTTACCTAAAATATATGTACATAGATATAGATTAAAAAAACCTATATTCAAAAAATACATAAATATAAAACATATGAAATTTATGTATTAAAAATAGTATAAGAGGACAGGACACCTACCAAAAAATGGGAGAGAGTGAGTTAACTATACACTCAAAAAATTATTCTAGTTTTAAGATTCTTTCAAAGGGGTTCTATTTTGTGTCTTCTACCTACTGAAGTCCTAGTCCTCCTCACCCTTCCTTCCTGGACTTCCCAGTTTGCTGAAATTAATGGAAGATTTTTGCCTTTATTTGCATAAATTTTTAGGAAGAAGTAGAAACAGAAGAGAATGATTTGTAGAGATGTTTCCCTAGCTAATAATATAATCTCAGCAGAGATCTGCTAATTAAGTTTTTTGAGGAAGGGAGTTGCTGAGAGTCAGAAATAGAAAGATGGCTTTCAAGCCTTTTTTTCTGATCTTTTAGACATTTTTCTGATGCCTTTAATGTCTCTCTCAGGAGTTCAGTGAGCAGTTTGAAGTTTCCCAGCTGTATGAATGCAACTGGATTGTGGTGAATTGTTCAACTCCAGCCAATTACTTCCATGTCCTCAGAAGACAGATCTTGCTGCCATTCAGAAAACCGGTAAAGTTGCTGTAATGGACTTGATTATTCTAGGTATATTAACCCTCACATAAAGCGGAGTCTTTGTTTGCATATGACACACTGCTGAAAAGAACAAGAATCGTTGGTGAAAAACCTTAATTGAACACAGGTTGAAGTCACTGATTTGATGGAATGAAACTCAGCTCTGACTTACTACAATTCTAAAACTTGATTTTCAGCTTTACTTCCTTCTGGCTGTGCAGACCTTCAGATGAGCTTGTCAAGACACTATGTAGCTAACAGGTTGCATAACTATAATCTGCATGTCTAATTGCTGGAACTTCAGAAACCTAAGATACAACTGTTGGATGTTTTACTGGTTCATAGCCTGTGATTGATTTTGTTCTCAAAGAGCAGCATAAGCAATGGTTTTTGACAACCTTTAAAGGGAGTGGACTACCCAAATCTTTGAATAATTTTGAAACTTCCTAGGCTTTCAAAACAGGAAAAAATAATTTACTGTGTTTGCTATTCGCATTAATTTGATCTATAGCATATTCAGTTTGTGGTTTTTGTATGAACAGTGTTAGAAACGTTACATGTAATAATGTAGATAAAGCAGCTCCTGACTGTTGGAAAAATTTCTGTCTTACAGCTGATTATTTTGACACCCAAGTCACTGCTGAGGCATCCAGAAGCTAAATCAAGTTTTGATGAAATGGTGGCTGGTAGGTCACCTTAAAGTATTATGGACAAATAATTAGCGATATCAAGTTGCACGTCAGACTGTGAAGAAGAGAATCTGCTCTGGAGAGTTTGCCTTTTCCTTTGGCGTAATTTCTGTGGAGCTGTTGTAGTAAGATGTAGCATGGATTCTTAATTTTAACAGGCTTATCTTGTAACCAACCATTAATCTTAAAAGCAGTGGAAAGTGCATTCCCCTCTCTGCAGGGATGTTCCCCTCAACATTAGGTCCCTCCGCTCTTATTCTCTTCATATAAAAATTGAGTTGTTCTTTGTACTGTCCCCCCCTGCCAGATGTGAGGGATAGGTTATAATCACACTGCCCATTTGGAAGAATGAGGGGCTCATTTCTTCTTAGAATACTCAGTTCTGCGGCTGCCATGTCACACCAGTGATCTAAGGTGAGATCAGCGAGTTCAGAGCTGTAGGCTACCACTCTAGCTGCTGTTGGCATGCTGTCAGCACCAAGAGATATGTAGTGACTGCAGAGGTAATACCAAAAACTGGAGTGATTTCTCTTGCCATGCACTGGTTAGAACATGTTGGGGTGGCATGAGGAAATGCAGTGAAATGTATTGAGTGAGTGATTAAAGCGATTGTTCAGAGTGAGAGAGTGTGCATAGGTGTGGTGGTCTGTCTCCAGTTCTAGCAGGTGTCTTCACTGATGTCAGAAAAGAGTAACTGCTCGTTTTTTTAAAAGCAAGTTACAGTGTATAAACATGCTTAAATATTGCATTATCTCCTTTTTGTAGATGAGTAAAGTTTGCTTCTCAAGCAAAGACATTTGCTGGTCTTGATTACTGTTTAAAAGCTTTGTAGAATGAGTCAGATTAGAAATTCTATAAGGATTGTGATTTGCCACTTTGTCTTGGGAGTCGCCTCTACTTCAGGCTAACCCTCCATAGTGGCCAAACTCCTAATTAACATTGAATTCTGACATAATTTCATGTTCCTGCTGAAGAGGACAGCAAGTAGTAAAGTATTGCTGCCTGTCAGCTAACTCTTTTTGCTCTGATTTTTAATGGAAAGTTGAGAAGGAGAGGAACACTGACTCCAGCTGATCCAATGAAGCGCAGATTCAGTCTTTTTTAATGATGAATTCTGCTGTTCAGTGAGACAGGATAATTCTGACATAAATCAGTTCCTCTTTCATATGTTTGTGCTGCTGCTTTTCTCCCCCCAAGATAAATGGTTCAAACAGGAGCTTATTCTCCTGGTAAGTGGGTGTGCTGATTCAGACTGGGAGGTCATGCCACTGTCTGCTACCTTGCAGTTGGTTAATGTGGGAGTAGTTCTAATCAATCATATAAGAGAGCAAAGAAAAGGATCTTTTAGACCATCAAGTCCCTCTTCCACTTTCATGTATCCCAAGCAAATTGTTCTCCTGGGAGATGATATCACAGGGGAAAAGATATCTAGCAGTGAGGATATGCATCTGAAATTGTATCTTATCACTTATACATATGTCTCAATACTATGCGAATTCTTCCTTTGGCTAATGCCAGTTTAGCTCTCAAACAGTGATTTAAATCAGGTAAATATATGGCAGTAATGTGTGTGCTTGTGTAAGTATTTCTGCAGTTGCCAGATTTAGTTGCATTATGAATATGTGCTATGCTTTTATATAAAAAAATGTTCTAAAATTTTCTAAACCTATATTAATGTTACATGGTTGAGATAATCTTGGAAAGAAGAAAAATATTTCAGGTAATTCTCTGGGAAAAAAAAAAACCTGTAAGCAAAGGTGAGCTATCCAATCAATTTAAAATTAAAGGTGTAACGCACAACACAAAGCTAAAAAAGAATCCACTGTTAATAGGTTTCTGTCTATTAAGTGTGAAAGAGTGAATTATTGATAATCTTTTAATTTCTCGCAACTAAACTGCTGAAAGCCACTTTAACAGAATTACTGGTCTGAAAAGTAGGAATAGAGAGGCAGCAGAACCCCGTGAGCATTGCAACCTGCTGCTTGCTCAGTTAAGGACTGTTTCTTGGGCTGCTTTATTACAACATCAGTTCCACTGGGAGCACTTTTCTAATTTGTGGTCTAACTAGGTACCACTTTCCAACGCGTGATTCCTGAGAATGGGCTGGCAGCTCATGCACCACATGAGGTCAAGCGAGTGATTTTCTGCACAGGAAAAGTGTACTATGATCTTGTGAAAGAGAGAAAGAATCAAGACCTGGAGAAACAAGTAGCTATAACCAGACTTGAACAGGTGAGCTCCCTGATCCTCAGATGGGGAGACTTTCAGTAAGGGGTTCCTATGCTTTTAAATAGATATCACTTGCCAGACAGGATGGTGATAACATTTTTATAGCACTTTGCATCTTACAAGACATTATCTAATCCTTCATGGCCTTGTGGAGAAGGACACATCAATAGTGAACTGGACAATGAGATCCAGAAAGCTTGATGACTTTTCCAGAACAACGTAACAAAGCGAAGGTTACAATATGATGGCACCTTAAATTTGTAGATCTGATCTGCTAGGTTTAAATGTTGTGAATAGTACACTTTGCAGCTATATTGTCATTCACTAATTAAGGACTTGTATTGTCACAGCTACTTCACTAGAAAAATGGTAAGAATTCGGGAGATCTGGACTACGACCTACTTCTGTTTATACTGGTGCAACTATAAAATATGTGTGTATTCATTTCTGACAGCATGAAATCAATTAAAGAAATATGACTCACTTAATAGAATTGCTATATGTTCTTTAAGGTATTAAATGGTTAATTACAATCGTTGGTTGTAATATCCAATAGGTAAAAGGCTTTCCTGCAATGAGCTAACACCATCTAAGAGAAAGCTTTGCCAGTTATTACCCTCTCTTTCCAGATCTCACCATTCCCTTTTGACCTGCTGAAAGAAGAACTTGAGAAGTATCCAGGTGCTGATCTTGTTTGGTGTCAGGAGGAACACAAAAACAGTGGATATTATGATTATGTCAAACCTCGTTTCCGCACTATTGTGAACCACACTCGACCTATATGGTATGAGATTTTAAACAATTGCTCTATCTCCTGGGCTGATTTGTTTGCTTTTAAATTTGCTTGGTTTTCGTTTTTGGGTTTTTTTTTTTTTAAATTTGTTTTTGATTTGAGGATGTTGTTCATGGGGAAGTCAGGTTCTTCACAAATCGACACCTCTGAGTTTGGGTTCTTGGGTGAAGGAGGGAAAAGTCTAGATGACTATTTCTCAAATATATCATGCATATTTTGCTCCTCCTTGTAGTTCTAAAAGAAAACCAGTAGCAACTAGCTCTATATTTATTGCCACTTAGCACAGCACTTAGCTGTCCTGGATTTTTCTCACCTTTTGTCTAAGATTCTGTCTTTTTTAAGATTTTCCCTCCAAATAGTAGGTTTCTGGAGGAAACAGTTGTTGTAAGAGCTCAGTCCAGGTACCTTTGCATTTATTTTAGATGATTGACTCTCGGATCTGCCCATGCAGCTGTCGGAGGAATGAGAGTCTTCATCGCAAAAAGCAAGTTAATCTAATTATGAGACAGTATAGCTGGCTGCCCTGGGAGGGATGGGGGAGAAGACACAGCTTAATATGGACAGGAGGGGGAAGAGGGGAAAGCTGACCAGAAGGTGTAACTGATGGTGCAACTTAGATTGATTTTTATTTAACGAAGATTGATGATTAAATGTCCAAATCTGCCAAGCTGACTTGAATGCATTTAGCAGCATGTTCTCATGCTTGTTAGTGTCAAAATAGTCTCTCTTCGCACCTCATTTGTCTGCCCAATTCTTTTTGTCACAAAGGTATGTTGGCCGAGAGCCTGCTGCTGCAGCTGCCACGGGCAACAAGAACACGCATCTGGTGTCGCTCAGAAGGTTCTTGGATACAGCTTTCAACCTGGAGGCCTTTGAGGGAAAGACATTCTAACCGCAGGGCACCGATCCATCTCTGACTACTAGTCTCTCAAATCACTGCATCTGGAAGAGGAAGTAACAGTGGGAAGAATACTGGAAATTATGTATTTTTGCTTTACCAGATAAAATGATCCAGCAACTGACTTCATTGATCTGCACCTTGCTCCCCACTTTGTCAGGAAAAAAAAAATGCAATTTACCTTCTACCATTTTTTGTCACTTGTCTATTTAGATTGGGCCCTCTTCGGCACAAGGAAGCCTATCCAAGGCTGCAGTGTCTGGCTCAGTGAGGCTCCAGTCTCAGTCTGTGGGCACTGTGTAATTACTGTAAGTAAGTAGAGCAGGCGTGGACAGCGTGATAGTTATGCACATCCCTGAAAAAGAAGCGAGTACATTTGGGAGCCTCTAAGGAAACAAGATGCATTGTTACAAGGAAAATGGTTGACAGTTATTTCTAGATATATTGGAGAGGAGTAATGAAACTGAAAAGCAAAGAGTTGATAGATGACTTTGGTAGAGAAATGTACTGGCTGTGGTTGTTGGAAGGAGATGGTAAGGTAGTCTGGTGATGTGAGGAGGAGGCTGGAAATAGGGAGTCAGATTACAAAGTTGCTGAACTATGAGCGATAACAAAAGTGGTGTGGACCACTTAGGTACAAGGTGGAGGAGGGTGATGAAGGCAGATATAAAAGGGACCAAGAAAAGGTTTGTTGGGGGTAGTTGAGGAGGAAAGAAGTCTACACAAGACCACAGCTGACAGAGCAGGGGGTGATCAGCAGGAGAATTCAGCATCAAATGACTTCAAAAGTAAGAGGTGGCAGCACCAATTGCTCCCACTCCCTGGGCTGCCTGCTTTGATGCTCTGTGGTATTAGGAACTGTGGGGTCCTGTGAACATCCTCATTTTGGATGAACACTCTTTCCCTCACCAAACTACTAGGATCTGCTTTTCTTTGACCTGGTAGCACCCGTAAAAAGATTGTGTTTGGATGAGAAATCTATGTTTGTGCAACAAGTAGCGGGTTCTCTGCTTTGTCCAGTGCTAATCCCTGCCTCACATCTCCTTGCTGATATTAATTCAACTCTGAAGTGGCAATTCCTGATTTAGTCACCCTTTTTTATGTTAAGAGGAAGGTGGGCAAGCAACAGTTGCTGATTGACCAAAGGCACATGCTGTGGTTTTGTACAAGTAGTAATTGATTTTTTTTGTCCCTTGTGTTTACTTGTCAATTAGGATATCAATTGCCATGTGCTTTCAATATGGACATAAAAGTGAACCGCCTCTGAGACCTGGCTCTGTGTAAGGCAACTGATGTACAGCAGGTGCTGGAGGGGAGGGAACAGCGGGGGTTGTTTCTCTTCCTGGGAGACAGTGCTTGGCTTCCCAGGAGGCACTGTGCAGCAGGGTGGTCTCAGAGTGCCGCTGCTTGTGCTTCCTCTGCAGTGCTAGAAGGCAGGTGGGCACAGCTTTCCTCTCCCCTCTTAATATAAAAACTAGTGGTGTCAGAAGTCCTGTTCCCTCTGCCCCAGGAGAACTTGGGTCTGGGTGAACCTTGTGACTGCAGGTTTCTGCAACACTAGACTACACAGCGGCCGGAGACTTCTTCCCTTCTTTCTGCTGGCTGCAGAGGGAACTGCTCAATGAACAGAGTAGGCGGTGTAGTAGGCCGCAGAGGGATGGCCATGCCTGTGTTGAAGCAGGGAGCAGTAACTAGCTGCACAAGGGCCCTGTGCCCCTGCAGTGCCTGGAGGGTTATGCTAGATCTGCTGAGCAGCCACTTTGATACAAGTGACTGGAAAACAGATGAGAGAGACTTCACCCCCATCTCCAATTCCCCGTCCTGAGCATGCTCCTGGGACATAGTTGTGTTCTTGGCAGTAAGTTTTACCCTGCTGCTGCTGTATTGGCTGTGACATAGTAAGGCTTGACAGTTTATGCCTCATTCAAAGAGTCAGGTGATGCGGGAAACCTTCTTGTCTCATCAAAATAAAAAGCTGTATTAAAAACTTTTAGCTATGACCAGGTATTACTTGTCCAAGCAGGTTACCAAAAAGGGATGTGTGCCTTATGCTTTCCGTTTATTTGGCCTGGAGACAACATGATGGTGAAAAAAATAATCCTTCTGTCTGATGTGGTAAAGTACTTACCATGGAATCCAGAACCAAACTTAGTCTAATGTTCATGAAACTCAGTAGGATCCTTTTAAAATCAGGCTGGTTGCCTTGGGCTTTTTCTCTCATTGAAACAGTGAAGCTAATTCAGTCTTTTGAAACCTAATGAACTTGGAAAGTATTGCAGCTGACAGCAGCAAAGATTGTCTCCTGTCCATTTCCATAGCTCAAAACATGAAGCAGTAACTATCACCCAAAGTATTTTAGTGCTTTTATGAATGCTTGTTTCTTTGGCAAGACTTGAGTGCAGCTAAATATTGCTGGCACTGTTTATTGTATTCTCAGTTTGCATAAGGCAGGTCAGTGCTGCATGAAATATGATAAATGCACTTATGCCACGGTATATGCAGAGGTAGAAAACAAAATTAACATAGAAATGTAAGTGGTAAATGACAGGTTTCCATTTTCATTGTGTATCATAGATTGTGGCATAATAGTTGCATAAAAATTCCATCAAAGAATGTAAAAAACCCAATAAAATAAAAACATGTAAGAATGAAATTCTCTGTTATGGCTGTTCTTTTTGACAGTTTCTCCTTTGAGTGCTGGCATTAGCATCCCATTCGTGAGAGTGCTTAGGGCAGCTCATTTTTTCCGATTTCTGTTTGTTTCCTCAATAGTGGCTTAAATATAGTAGCAGTGAGAGAGACAGCATTTGGACTAGAAAAAGCTAATTATTCAAAACCATTGGGTTAAAAGTCGTAATAGCATTGAGGTTATATTAGAATATTTTGTTTTATTCTACTCTAATTTTTTAAAGTAATAAGTGAACAGATTTCTATTTCAAGCAGAATTTTTAAAATACTGGAACTAGACTGGAATTAACTTCTCTAATTTCTAAACACTGGAATTAATTTCTCTAAACACGTTGGCTCAACATATATTTCTATTGAATTACTTTTCCTGTTGCCTGTACTTTCAGATAGTAAGTGTTCAAAAGCTACTAAAGCATTATAAATTGGTAAATGCATAGATTATACTTATTTGCAGAATTCCGCTGTTTTTCTTCAACGAGGCCCCTTGAAGAGAGTTCTTAAATCAATGCACATTAAATAGGTGCATTGTCAACAATGAATGCAAGTTTCTGTAAAGGCAGCTTTAAACCAGGTTAAGAATATTTCTCTCATCTCACAGAAAACAAATAGTTTGTCAGAACTAGCTGACAAGTTAAATACTTTTTACATATTAAATAGCAATCCATTAATCTTTGTAGACTGTTTGAAAAGGACTGAAGTATTACATAAGCCTCTTCCACAAGTAGTCTGCACTGAAATCCAAATCCCAGCTTTGTAACTCAGAAAGAAGAAACAGCAACTGTTAGAATCAGTTGACTTCATCATATTTGTGGGTGAGATACCACATCATGCATGCCCACAACAGCAAAAGACTTGCTAAGACAAACAGCTTCTGTCACAGAATTATTTTTGTTTCCTAGTAGCTACCTGATGAACTGCGCTAACAGCAGGGGTGGAAACCTTTGCTCTACCCATGGTCCAGTTGGAGTCAGTCCACTAGAGCAGAGGAGTAACCTGTGCTCTGGAAAGGGAACCATTCCGCTTGTTCCAGGAGGTAAAAATTATTGTATGAAACTAGACAAGGACCAGGAATTGTTTGAACTGAGTAGATAAAAGTGTGTGTGTTGGGGGGGTGGTGTTTGTTTCTTGTTTGTTTGTTTGTTTTTGAAGCATCCCTTGGCTGGTCTCTCTGGCCGCTGTCTTGAGAGCTCTGGTAGCTCTTACCTCGGTGCACAAACAGCAGACCAGCTGCCTCTGATACAGAGCTGGGAATAACCACTGCTCCTAATAACAAAATGAAAGCTTGGGAACCTCTGCTCTACGCGTGCATATGCGCATACACACACACACACATGTGCATGTGCCAAAAAATCAAGTCTTTTTGATTGCTATTAACTTTACGCAGGTGTCACAGATTATTGCTCAGCCTAGCTTTTTGCCAGTGGTACAGATGACTTTAAACATTATTTAAAACATGAAATAGAGGCACACTCAAAAATCCCATAAAGCCAGAAAATCCCTAAAAGCAGGTGAAATATCTTTGTAAAGTTAACAAGTCTGGTCAAAGATGGAGGAAAAAAAGTCTGCTGTCTTGTGTGGTGGTTTGGTGAATTCAGCATGTTTTAATTTTACAGGCAGCTGCTCACGTTGGCGCTGGGTCATGGGGGTCTGCCAGGGCACCTGCCAGGCTAATGAGTTACCCAGCACAGGTGACTACTTAATTATGGCTGATGGGACTGGCCTCTGGGGGGGTGGCCAAGCAAACGCTGCCTGTGGTTAACTGGTTAAAGCCCAGGGTTTGGCCCCAGCTGGCCCATCTCTGTCTCCTTTGCATCACCCCCTAAATACTTCACATACTTCACCTTGTTTTCCCCAGAATGGAGGGCTGTGGCTGGGCCCCTGCAGTGGGTCCCTGCGTGGGCTTCTGTGGGGCATTGCCAGCCATTTCTGCTGTTTGAAGGACAAGAGTTACAGAGTTAAACTACGGCAAAGGAGAGGCTGAGGATGGCTGCTGGGAAAGGCTCAGGAGGGAAAGGGGGCCACAGGCTCCCGGCTTCTGGTGCTTTCTACAGGCAGGTAAGAGACCCAACTGGTGGGAACTGGGAAGGGGTGCCTCATCCTGCCCTCGGGGTGAAGGGAACACCGTCCTTTGAATTATTATCAGAACTTCTGAGGACTTGAAGGCCTAGAGAAAACCTCACAGTGTGGGTGGGGATTTCCGATGCAAGTCACTGGCAAAAGCTGCTCAGGATGTGTAATTACTGCCACTTGCTGTGCAGGTGCAGTGAGGTTTGTTTGGAAAAGGTAGAGAAATGCATGTTTTGTTTTTTGAAAAAAAAAAAAAAAAAACAAAAACATAACAAAACAAACCCTTTAAAAATCCCTTGTCCTTCCCTGGGTGAAGAATGACCTTCCTTTTGCCAGGCTGCAGCCATCATCGCCAGTGAGGTCTGCTGGGAGGGACAGGCACTGGACCACTGCTTTTCCCACGTCCTGTGGACAACATTGCAGGTCTTGGAGCTTTGATCAGTACCTGTCATACAACCTTGCTGTGCTGATGAAAACATAGATATTATACCACACCAAAAAAATCTCTGCAGATGAGGGTAATTTGGCATGTATCTTTCTGCCCTTGTTCTGGGTAGTAAAGGTTACTGAGTAGAATAACTCCAACATGAAGCTTTAAATGGCAAAAGGCATTCAAGATTTCTATTAGCTCTGATCAAAAAGTTTTGGGTATTTTTTTTTTTTGTTCCCCTCAGTCATTTAGTAGTTCTGCTAAGTCCAATTGTATAGCAACAGGAGTCTTGATTTGATGGACTCTACTGATTAAAAAACAATTATTGAAAATTTTCTTCATGTTTATGCAGAACAAGGACAGAGATTAAGTGGGTACATTTTTCTTAATCATCAGTGTAAGATATCAGGAAACAGCATGCAGACTGAAATAGAAATTCAACATACTTGTAAGAAGGAAACAGATGAATATTGCCTCTTTTCTAATTCTTGCCATTTTTTTTTTTTAACTGTTGAAACCACTTCTGATTTTAGATACTTCTCAACTCTTATTTCAGATTGTGCTTTTCTTAATGCCATTATTTAAAACATAGCCTATTATCCAAAAGGAATAAAAGAACAAAAGGAAAAATTATTCAGGCAAAAGAATATTTTAGCGATATATTAGCTTTGACTGAAAATGTTTCACAGAGTTCTTCAAAGTTTTCAATTATTAATAAGTGCACCAGGCAGTTCCTTTGTGATATTTAAGTGATGCAGTCATTAATGGCAAATGGAGATCTAATTTGTTTAGAGGGAAAAACAATTGTAGTCATCACTAAAGATGCTGCATGAAACACTGAAATATAATTTCTGTTGCAGAAATCTTTACTTCTATTCAATAGCCCATAAATTCACTGCTACTCTCATAAAGGAGCACAGAGAAACTTTCTGCCCATGTCATACCCAGCCAGCCTTATATTCTCCTCCCCTTCAGGAGGGAGGGTGTGCTCAGACTATCACAAGTGAAGAAGCTCTGCGTAAGAGCTCAGCTTGGCTCGCGATTATTTCCCTCGGATTGACACTAGATGCTATCAGTATAATGAGTTTGTTTTAGCAGTGGTTTCAGTGACCGCATTTCAGTTGGCCTTGCAGTGGAATAACAGCTGTCTGCATGGTGGCTTGGTTGAAGGGCAGTGATGTTTAGTGCTGTGACAGATTTCTCCCTGCGCCTGCAGCACTACCTGGGGTAGAGGAAAAAGAGCAGGTCAATGTTAGAAGGTGCCTGAAAATGCACCCCTGGTATCCTCTGTCTGTGGCTCGGCTGTGCCATAGAGGAGACCTCAGTTCTTCTCTCCAGCCTCCCAAGATGACCTTGCCCAGGTTGCGAGGTTACTTCTGCAGTGATGCCTTGGGTAGTCTTGCTGGGGTTTCCAGTAGAGCTCCCGTATCTGTAGTAAGTCAATTCCGCAGGAGAGGCCGTCAAGTAAATGTGAACCATCACTGTGTGCTGACCAGGGCTTTGCAAGGGTAAGCTTAATTAGTAAAAAGCAAAACACATTTGAAGAAAGAGTATGTTTCTACACATTTGAGGAAAGAGTATATTTCTCCAAATGAGTGTCTCCACTGCTGTGGATAAAATAAAGAGGATAAAATAGAATTGTCTAATACAGAACATGATAAAATGATCGTACATAATTCCCCGTGACTAGAAATAAATGTTTAACAAACTGCTCCCAATAGGCTTGTTAAAGATGAAATATTTATTACTATATGTTAATTACAGGGTTTAAGCAGTACTTGAGTAATTTAAAGGGATTGGCTTCATCTTGCTTTCAAGAATTTTATGTGATTAGATCTTTCTTCATCAGTTGTTCTTTGTGCTAGACTGGTTTGCACAAACATATCCTTAACTAAGCAGTGTTTGCAATGTTGATTATGTTGTATAGGATGAATAGTGGACAGTTTTCTTCATGAATTTCATGGCCCAAGCAAAATCAAATTCCATCAGAATTAATGTTTTTGCATGTGGACTGAAACACAATAGCTATTCAAGTCTAGAAAAATCTTATTAAAATAGTAAAGTTATGTGTTACTCCTGGGATATTAGTCTCTGACACTAACAATCAGTTTCGAAGAAGTCTGTGTATACTTTTTTTGGGGTGCAATATATGAGAGAAATACATATAAAGTACACCATGTAAGTCTTCTTCCTTCCACTGAGCTGCTTAAGATATCAAAAGAACAATAAATATTTTGCACCTTTACATCTTAAGTATTGTTTTGTGCCAGCATATTTTGCACAAATTACCTTGAGGAAAATTTTTGGTTTATCAGTACTTCAAACTATTGTTGACAAAACTCTGTCATCTTAGAGTTGATGAAGAGCTGAAGCTTTGGGTTGCTTTGGGACTCTTTATTGCAACAGCCTACTGCCTATTCAGAAGGAAAGATAAACAGAAATAAAGCAACTTAATCTCCAGTGATTCTAAACGGTTCCTAGTTACACTCTTAGCTAATTAACTTCTCCTGTGATGTGCTCATTTAATAGATACCTGGTCATATGTGACCATGTTTATTTAATGTGCTCTGCAATATTTATATCACAATACACCCTTCTCATTATAAAACAGACATTCTTCAATTTATATACACACACACATTCTGAAGCTCTAGCTTAGAGAAAACTCTACAGGCTTCAGGAAAATATATCTGAGTATGTACGTCAGTATATGACTGCACATAAATTAACTTCTCCAGGGACTGTCAGCAAAAAAAAAAAAAAATTCTAGTATTTTTCCTTCTCTTCAGCATCACTGTTCTGATAGTTACATGCATTAAAAAATTAGGGCTATGCTACATGAAGTGTGATTTCCACCCCACCTCCCCCTTTTTTTTTTCCCCCTTAGGCCTTTATCACAGCCCTCAGGCCCCTCATTAGACTTATCAGTAAAACTGTGTTTTTCATAAGTGTGCACGGTATTGCACAGCTCATGAGCTCAATAGATTTATGCAGAACTTTGTAACTTTGTGGTACCTGTCTCTGTAACAAAGCCCAAAGGGAAGAAAACAGAGATCTCTGTAGCATATTCTGTGCCCCAGAATTAATTGCAAAGCCTATGGCAGAGACCACTGATTTGTAATGTTACTGGCTATACTTCCTATGACCTTGGTGGATGCCTCCCTGGGTACATTTACATATACATGTGTATGTGAGCAAATATTTATGTGTCTGTATAGTGCCTATGTGTGGGTGCAGAACAAGCCTGTCTTTTCTTAAAACTGCCTTACAAAATTGATCAAAACTGAAAGTTGTAGCAAGTAAATGGCCACATTTCAAATTCATCTTAAATTAGTAATGCATCTTGTCTCTCACTTGAATGAGCCTATACTGAGTTATGAGTCTTGTAAATAAGTGCCTTGACAGAGCAGAAGAATCCTACATGTATTCTCTTGGGCTGTTTTCCACTCGTAACACGTATGGGCATTGATACGGAACGTTCTCAATATTTTAAGCAAAAATACCTTAAAATAACCAAAAGGAATCTGGACGGTTTAAAGCAACTGTTAAAAACAGAAGTATCACTTTGTTCCTTCTCTTTTAAGCTGAAAAAGAAAATTAAAAAAAGAATTTACTGGAATAAAACACTTCCCTGCACTAATTGTGGAGTGCCATGCAAGTAGTTGTACAGCACTTTTTACTGGAGAATTGGAAAATGTTTTAGGGAACAGAAGATCTCTGTGACTCAAAGCTGTTATCTCCATTTCAGATGAAGGAGATGGAGAAGTGATTTCCTACAGACTGCAAAGTGAATCTGTCACAGACTTTCTCTTAATATGTAAAAATGATGCATGGAAGTTCTTAGTGCTGCCATGTTTAATATCATGTTACTGGATGGCCAATATGCAAAATGAACAGGAAGGAAATTTAGCTATGTATAGTATAATTGATATTTTTAAAAAAACCCCAAATATTAAAATAATTCAACTTTGTTCCTCTAATGAAGTTTAAACTCTTTTCTGAGAACTGTGCTGATATCAGCTGTATACCAAGTACACGATCAGAAGTGCACCCATGGGAAGTTGATGATTACCATCGTACAGTCACTTTAAAACAAGCAAAATATGTCTGAGAATAAATCAGATCTTTTCAACTCTTCTTGAGTATTTGTATGGAGTCATTTCCTTCCCATGCATCACTTCCATCTCCAAAAAAGAGCTCCTAGGCCTTTGCGAGTTTTTTTGATCAGACTGGCCACCATAGAAATGTACATTTCTCCTAGCAATAGCTGTGCTGCTTTTGCATTAGGCTTCTGAGAATAAGCTACTTGAAAATTAAGTGGCTGCTGTCTTTAATGTGATAACGTATGGGATAAACACCTACAACTCCTGTAAGGGGACATGTCTTGTTGCAATTTATGACTTGTGCAACCACTGGGAGTGGTGGCCGAGAGCAAAATCTTCCTGTTTGCTGAGAGTGTAAAGAGCGTGTAGTAGCACATTAAATAACACCAACTTGCTCCTTTTGAAATGTGCTCCTCATATGAGGAAGAAGCTTCATCTCTTTTAATATTGTTTGCAACCAAACACCAAAAAAGTACCTAAATTAGGAGCCCAGAGATCCTACAATCTATACTTAGTAGAGATGTGAATTGCTCTGTGGAGATGCCTCTCTCCATCAGTTACAGAGGTAGCCTAGGGCAAGCCAGCTCCTAAACGAAGTGCTTCAATAAAGTGCCTGCAATTAAATGTGACAAACTTGGTCGTTGGAGGTGCGTTCTGCAAGGGGGAGTGGACTGGGTGCCCCATAGCCATGCTGCTGTGCAGCCCGTGCTTGGTGCAGTTGTTTTCATCTTTTTTTAATGTATCAAGTGTTGTTAATTTGTTTTTTGATAGCTAATGATTTTTTTATTGTCCCTCCCCTTTTGAAGAAATTACTGGAAAAATTGTCAGATTTTTTGGAGCCATTTGCAAAACATAAGGAAAAGCGCATGATAGAGCTTAATCATGTTATAAGAGATTGTTACTCTAAAAGGCAAACTATTTTAGTTATATTGTGTTATTGTGCCATTAGTACCATTTGACTGCCAACTGTGCAGCAGTGGGGCTCCCATCAACAGGAGCCTTTGTGTGCTTTCCATTGCAAATAGTGCTGAGGATAGGAGGGAGAGAGGCTCTTAGTGGTACAATTTTTTCAGTGATTAAAAATACTTGAGATCCATTTCAGTGATCAGAAATGTGTTTTAATGAGACAATTAGTCAAACCGTAAAAGCTGCACAGCAATTTAGTTGGCGTTACTACTGGAATAATTTGCTGCTGCTGTTTTCTTCCTCCTGATTTGACTTTATCACAATAGTCTGGATGAAAGTCACTGTAGAGGACTTGCAGGCTAGGTTCAGTTCTCAAATGGCCATGATTATCTGTGGGGCAGATAATCCCTTTAAAAATGAGGGAGACTTTGAGGGGAAAAAAGTGGTTATTTCACATATAAAAAAATTAAATGCCTTTGTCCAAGTGGCTACTACAGTGCCTTCAAATATCCAGCTGCCTGCTAGTGCCATGGCAACTAATCGCAGGTAGTGTTTGGGGGACGGGTACCAAACTGAAAGGGCTACTTCAAATTTGTATTTATTTTTCCCTTCGGTAACAAAAGCACAATAACGGGGCCTGAGATGTCTTTATGCATTCTAGCCAGCTGTGTTCAAAATGCCTGATGGAGCTAATTTTTTATCTCGCTGGAAGATATCTCACTGTCATATTAAAAAGCTTTTTCTCATCTGTCTCTGGGCTTTCACAATTTGGTCATAATATTACTCTAAAGCAAAGTCAGAGCAGTTGTTCTCAGCCAATACTTGTCTTGAAGTTTGCTGCTTCTCTTTTAGAGCTGGAGCCTTGTGTTCCTCAAAGCATGTTGATCTATTAAGGCTTAATTTCTCCCTACAAAACTGCTGGCATTCTAACTTGGAGGTACGGCAGAAATGTCCTCAGAGTAATGTTACAGAGGGCACTGAACACAGCAAAACTGAAACTTTAAAAAAAAAAAAAAAAAAAAACAACAAACTAGTCACACAGGTGAGTTCATCTGCCTGGAGCGTTTCCACTGATGTTCACAGCATTCCATGCTCAGGAGGTCTGGGGAGTTTAGTCTTCCATTTTGGGGAGTAAATTCTGCCCAGAACTAACATTATTTGAACTAACTTAGTCTAATTAATTTGCATTTACCTAAGAGGCCAACAAACAATTTACCGCCAGAGCAGAAAGCCATTCGTTGGTGTCCCACTGACCAATGCAGTAGGGTGGATTTTTTTAAAGCCCCTCTCTGTGCCGAGGGCTGCCTTGGAGCTGGAGGCTGGAGTTGGGCTGAGGTGCAGGACAGCCTGCTCAGTAGTTACAGGTGTGAACTAACTCACTGCTGTCCAAGGCAGAGCTAGAGCAGGGCAGGTGCTGAACCCCCAGTCTGCCGTTTCTGTGAATGTCTGCTGCAGAAAGCGCCTTCATTATCTGTGCCAAGCTTAATTGTATTGATCTTCTCAATATGGGTCAGTCTGAATGTTTTCACTTTCTAATCTTGTTATATCAGAGTTGTAGAAAGCAAAAATGTTTCAGTCTTCTAAAGGGACAATATAATTTCTGATTCGCTCAACTTTAACTATGAGTATTTTTTTCTCATTAAAGAACATTGTTTTAATGCCTCTGTCATCTATAGGTCATTGGTAAGGGGACTGTATCTGGGCACAGAGAGAGTGTTATTTTGATAACACTTCTGGGTTAGGTCAGTATCCCTTTAACTGTGGTTTGGTTATGTGTAACTACAGCTATCTCCCTGCGGGTTACAGCTGATAGGAGATATCGAGTGATAGGATTTCTTTGTCTTTGGTTTTATGCTGGGTAGCCTGTCTGTCCTGCAGCTGCACTAGAAACTGCAGCTTTGCTGCCTAGTGCTCCTGAGCCTCAACAAATGCTGTGTTTCTTTGTTCACACCACTCCGTTAGGATGCAAAGACTAACCCTTTCTTTCTTTCATAACTAATTATGGGGCAAACTGCAAACTGCTCAGGGTACCAGCATTCTGGCATATGATTATCTGCAAACTGCTGAATTTACCTAAGACAGAAGTGTTTTTAAAATGAAGTTGAGGTTGAGAGTACATGTTGACAAATCAGAAGCAATAAAAGAAGCTTCATACTCTAGTTATTGGGGGGGAAAATAGAGAGGAAAAGGCAGCCTTAGTTTTGAGATACCTGGAGTATCAGTTGTGGTAACATCCAGTCAGCTTCAATCCTGTCCTTGTGGCTTTGCCAGCTTCATTCTCTCCGTGCCCTTGGGCTGTCTCTAATGATGCACGGATGTTCTCTGGGACATTCGTGGCCAAGAGAAGAGCAGAACCGGCACATCTGTATGAATACGTATGGGTTGATCATCAGCTATGAATGACTTTGAAATTATTATCTTTGACATAGGAAACCTTCTAAAAGTTGAAAGAATGAAAGATATCCAGGAGTTTCATTCTTCTTTTAATTAAAATCAAATTATTAGAACTACATGCAAGTCACAGTTCTACATGAATTTATAATATTGAGGGTGGTAACGTATGACTGGTTCTGGAAAAGGTGGTGTATTCTTATTTGGTTGACACATGGGTGTAACAAGTAAGATTATCTAGAGCTTCATTAAGAGGCCTAGAAGTGTAAAGAACCAACTGTATCCTGACATTTCTAATACCTTTGCAATGCAAGTAAATTGCCTGACAGAAAACCAAGGTAAAAGGGAACGTGTCCCTGTAAATCGGTAAGCATTTAACGCGGCTTTTCTGGCTTCTTCGCAAAGTGGATCCAACTTGCCATCACTTCCTAAAGGAGAAAAAACACAACTTACAAAGTATATGCAGGTAAATGTATTCTTATTTTACATTTCTACTTCTTATCCTAGCATCTATATCCCTTTGCATTCTCCCTCACGGTACTTGGACTGAGCTTGGCTCTGCCCTGGTTAGCTGTATAATCAGATTGATTCAGCTTTGATCTGGAGTTGAAACAGAGCAAAAAGTGAATGCAGTAGTGCCGGTGGTTCAGCAGACAGTAGCATGGCCTATTAGCCAGTACTTCACTGTCTAGCCTAGGATTGGGACAAAAAAAAGATTATTTTGTTGGAAGAAATTTCCAACCAGAACATCGCAGTTCCTGGCCTGTCTGCCTTCCCTGCGGGAAGGTGAAAGCAACCAAGCTGTGGTGCTGGAAATGCCATTATCATTGGTCAGTTTTCTGCTTTTGCTCCACAACTCCTGTCCCCAGGCCTAGAGAGGCTGTCAAAAAGCAGGTGGTGAGAAGCAGTGGCTTTCAGCCTTTCTCTGGAAGCCACTTGCACAGGAGATGAGAAATCTTGAGCCCTGAACTCCTTGTCTCGCATGCAGCAAAAACCGATAAAAAATTACTCTCTGCGAGGCACTGAAATGGTATTACCTATGTTTTGCTGGGGAGGGAGGAGGGGAAGACAAAAAAACCCAAAGAAACTAAGGCCCAAGCGAAGAAAAATATTTGCTATTTTGAAAGCAAAAGGATGTCCTAATACCTCTGTGGACTGAAACCTAGCAGGTTTTCTTGGGATTGTGTGCTGGTGCATGCGGGAAGGCCCCAAATGGTGCTCTCCCAAGCATGGCCTTAACTCCCAAACCATCCTCTCTTCCCAACTGTGCCCTTCAAACTGCCTCAAATATAAAGGAGTGCAGAGCTTAAAAGTGTTAATGTTGACAGAACCTGGCCTGTTTATGCCTTAGGAAGCGCTCATTTCAAAATGTAAGTGCTTTCAGCGAGAGACTGTGATGAATAAAATCCAGCTCATTGATGTTGCAGTGAAATACAGTCTCCCCGCTGACCACCAGCTCTACAGCGTTCCAGTCTGGTATCTCTTCCAGAATAAGTTGATGTCCATCTGCCTGCAGGACAGCTGGAAAAGGGCAAAGAAGCAGTGGCCAGCATTGTGTTTGCTTGCTTTCCTGTGAACTCTGAGTATATCTAAGTTTTAGCACTTAGGAGGGCAAGGAGCAGAAAACAGTGTTAATGTAGTTAAGTGCTGTACAAAACTCCCCACAAATCCTATTGGCTTTAATCTCTGGCTTCCCTATTATTACATTAATGCATCTCCTTTGAATGAAGCCTCCACCCTCTGTCATTTCTAGTTCTAGTGGTAAAAGGCAAGAAATTCATTATGTACTTGTATTTGCTATTAACTGGCACAGCAGCTGTAAGAAATGCAGCGCATTTATTTGCAAGTACCGTGGAATAAGACTAAATTCAAAAGAAATCTCCAATAAACGGTAAGATGGTGCTATAGAACAGCTGGAACATTAAGTGAACAACCTTGATAACCCAATTGTTCATTGACGCATAATTCATGTTGCCTCTGCTGAAAGAGTAATTCCTCAGGACGTTAAAGACTTGAGATTTTGTGAAGCTGAGAATCAAACCAGAAGGGACGAAATCCTCTCTCGACCCACATATTTGTTTAGATGAATTAGGTGCTTTTTGGGTTTATTACGGTACATGGTATAGTGGTGTGGCAAATTAATCAGAACTGGAGAAATAAGAGAACTGGCTGATAATGCAATTCCAGCAACACAGAAATGCCACGTGCTTCTGCCTGGGCCCCCATAGATTTATTTTTTTTTTAATTCATCTTATTCTATTGACTTGTTTTACAAGGCAGAAGCAGATTCCTGTATAGTCAAACATTCAGGGTCTCGCCTTTCCGGGTTTTTATCAGCTATGTGTTACGGCTGAGACAGCGTACTGACCGATACGCATCCGTTATTTTGGCAGGTAGAGGGTACCGCTTCTTCTCACCCAGTTCCGCTGTAGCTGTATGACTTGCAAGGGTTGGTGTTTCTCCAACATTTAACCTAACCATGTCCACCTGTGACAGCTGCTTGCAGCATTTTAATTATGGAATTTAATTATGGAAAAACTATAGAAAATGGCTGAGGAAGGAGTCTGGTTCATAAAGCAGCATGCTTTCAGCTTCTGCTGCTATTTTGTCATCCTCATCAGACAGCTCTCACTGCTTTCTAGGAAACTTTAATGGCAATCTCTGCCAATTCATCCACATGTATAAAATGGATGAGAGAGATGACATCCCTATTCTGGTGGCTCTAAGTTAAAAAAAAAAAAGTACTCGTTTCCCTAGGTTGGGGCCTGGTCTCTCTCAGTCCATGTCAGGTGTGTTGCAATGATCTCGCAACCCCAGCAAGAGATTTTGAATGAGTTGCCAGTAGCCTATGTACTGCATTAACTTATGCTCTTTGTAAGTTTCCAGTGTCAACCAAATACTGATTTGCCTGATATTGAGTTTATCTTTCTTTTTTTTGTTGCATCTATGTGACCTGAAGGCTTTGTAATCACAAAATTTGACATATTTGAATACATTAGATCTAAACACATACAGTTTGATTTATCTTGCAACTTTAGATGGATTTTGCTAGGCAGAAGTTTTTATTATGTATCCTCTTATAGATGCAAAGCATTAGAATGGAGAAAAAACGTTGCTCATTCCCTAATAAACAGAATGCGTGATGAATCAGAAAAAAATAGCTGCACTTTATTCTGTGGGCAATCTGTCACTGCAACTTTAGGTATGGATAGTCGGCTTCTGCAGTCCTAGCTAACCCCGCCACACCCCGCAGTAACTGGAGAAGGAAAATATATACACAGTGTAATACGAGCTTATTTTAGCAAACATAAAAGGTGGAAGTGTTTGTGCTTTCCGAGGCGTGTTTAAGGAGCCGCTCTTTCCTTTGTCACACACACACAACGCAGCTGCTAGAGCCGCCCTTTGCCGGGCGACACCGAGACCCTTCAGCACGGCGCCACCACAGAGACGCCCCGGGAGCGCCGGGCCCCGGCTGCCGCCCTGCCCGCTGCACCTCCCCTCCGTCGGGGGAAGAGCAGAGCGCGGCTCCGGCCGGGCAGCGGCCGGGCGGGCGCGGCTGCGGGGACCGCTTTTAGCGGGGTCCCAAGGCACGGCGGCGTCTGGGGCTTCTGCGGGGCGGGAGGCGCGGCGCCGCGGCCCTTGGGAGCCGTTGGCGGCGCTCTCCCGCCTCCCCTGCCCTGAGGGGCGGCCGGCGGGCTCCGCCCCGCAGGCTCGCCAGCGGCCTGTGGCGGGCTGAGGGGGGCTTGCGGGGGCAGGGGCTGCCCGGCATAAAAAGGCGGCAAGATCTTTCCTTTGGTAGTTTTTATTTGCGGTGCGGAGCTCCGTCTTTAAATAAGCTGAATTCGTGGTACCGGTGTACATTTCAAGTCGTATATATGAATATAGACAGGTAAATATATTTCAATAGAGCACAAAACATAACAGAAATGAAATGTGCTATAAATACACATTTACATTTGTCATAAATCTATAATATGCTATAAAAATAAAAGTATCACTAAAATATTTTTATGTCCTCTGCAACTCACACACCAGAAGGAGTTCAGCTGTGTCGTCACAGCCGTGCCCTGCTTAAGGACAGATGGCGGCACAGGGCCTTTGACAGCACACAGGGGAGCGAGGTCAGGTTCTTACGCCCTTAAACCACCACTGTTTTGCAGTCAAGTTTCTTTTGCTTTTGTTCACTGTGAATATAGAGGTTCACAAAAATTGGCTTTTTAATTTCTGCGTGTACGTGGGTGTATACCTACAGTGAGAGTGAAACAATTACCTTCTTAAAATTCTCTTGCAGGGGGTTTGTATGTCCCAGGTCCCACCGAGAGGTCTCATTCAATCATTGCCTTGTTACGTTAACATAATTACACTTAGTCCGTCAATCAAGATTTTCTCCCTTTTTGTAATGAACAATCTATTCCATAGTCTTCTGGTTGGAAATATTTTAGAAGCTTCATGTTTGACTTCCGTAAGTGCACGTGTACAGGCTGTGTGTTTTTAAACTTCAGAAGAGAACTTCATTTGTATAATACAAACAATTTTAAATAAGGACCTAGGAAAACTACCTGTTTCCTGAAATCCTTAATAGATGCAGCTGCAGTATGGGATCATACCACATAGGTGTAGGGGATTCTGTTAACTGAGAAGCAGCACAGTCCCTCATGAAGCTCCTGCTGACAAACCGAGAGGTTTGTAATGCCCTGTGCTGTGAATTTTATCCAACTGTAATTTAATCAGGACTCTCCAATTTAAACATACCTGAACTGAGTCTGAAGTTTCTTGAACAAAGTCAGGTACTTTGCAGATACTACTTTTAGCATGGGTAATGGCTAAGGTTAAGCATTTACGCAAATGCCTTCCTCTGGAGGGACTGAGTTCATTGAAGCTGCTCATTTCACGTATTCAGGCTGAATACTAAAACCAGATCAGTAAGTATCTGAGATACTTGGAATGGTTAGCTAAATAAATAGGAAGTATGGGTGGTACCTATGGGACTAGGAATACAAAATAAAATTACATATTTCATTAGAAGCAAATTAATAAATAATCAAATAACTATTCACAGCATTTTTATACACTTAAAATATGGTTATAATTTTAAACATAAAATTCTATGAAAAAATCTTGAGATTGTAGTGCTACAAATGTTAAAAATGCAGAAAGCCTTTGTAGTGACATGAGACAGAACAAAGCAAAATTACTGGGAATGTTTCAAAGTAATTTTCGTAATTATAGTGTGGGATCAATTTAAAGTAATATTTTGAACAGTATATTCATTAAGTGAACATGTGGTTTGACTAACAGTTTATTTTTTTATTTTTTTTACATTTTAATTTTGGGGCAGTTTTATGCTATAATATTATTTATATAATCTAAAAATAGGTTTCATCTTTGGTTTGAACCACAGCTCATGGAGTAATGAAACATGCATATTTTTAAATGAACGCATTAACTTTAAAGAAATGAGCCCTGCTCTCAATCACTGTAAATTAACATAGTTGATTTGCTCCAACATAGCTGACTTGTTCCAATTGATTATCAGGCTCACTGTGCTGTCATATATGGGGCTGTGGATAGCCTTTATCCAGCAGACTGCTTAATTGCATGTATGCAACTCCAAAGAGGCAGTAAAATAAGCATGGACATATATAATCTACTGAATCTGTATCTAGATTTCTTAGGCAGAAATGTATCTGTGCCTCTAGTTTATTGTAATAAATCTATTCTCCTGCTTTTAGGCTTGAGAGTGCTTAAGTATGTGACTGTTCAGTCTACAAAGGAAGAAAAAATGTCTCCACTTCTCCAGAGGCAAGTAAGCAGTCCCTGGCCAGCCTTCCGAGTGTGCTCCAGCTTGCCTAGCAAGGGATCTGCACTGGAGTTAGTAAGTAAGTGTCTTTAGTCAGGGAGTAAGTGGTATTCTAACAATGATGACTGAACACCTCTAAGCAAGGCAACGTATTTCAGCTCGAGAGAAGGTAACTGAAAGTATCGGTCCTTGGAAGGATTTGTAGGGAATGAAACCCTCAGGATAACACTGTCGGAATATGGGAATTCCCAGGTACTGTATTATTTTCCTGATTGAATTTACTGTGTATTGCAGAATATGATACCCTACATCTACTATTAAAAATATAAAATATAAATCCCTCCCAAGTGGGATGATGCAAAGCTGATATGAGTACCAGTACACTTCAACTGGTGTTTATAGCTCTAGCTTGGAGACTTCCTTATATTGCAAGTTTGCCTCTTCATTCTAGTTATTTATTGCTCTTTGATTTTGCGTGGTTGCATACACTCTCCTGCTAGTCACAGTGACTAAATTCATTCCTGTGCAAACAAAAAAGGTCTTAAGTAGGATTGAATTGCACTTATGCTTTGTGCTTTGCCTCTCTGTCAGACTGGATTTTACTCACTGATAGAAAGAAATAATTAAGTCAATTCATTACAGACAAAATTCTCCCAGTTCTCTGTGATGGATCTTATCTCCAACATGCTGCTTTCAAAATGGGACTGTGCTTGAGGCCAGTGCAAACCAGAATAAAGGCTAAATTATTTCTGCAGCATTTCTGAATTGGGGGAACATGCAAACACTAGTGTAATCTTCCTAAACTCTGTTTGTGGAAATACGCAGCAGCCACTCTTAAAAATAATCTGCTTTTCTTATGCAGAAAATAGCATGGTGGTTTTAAATACTCTTCATGCAGATTTTCAAGATTTAATGGCATCAGCCTATTATGTACAATGTTACTCTCAACATTCCCGATAGGGGAAATTTCTTTTTTTTTTCTCTCTTTACATGCAAATCTTGCAGGAATAGATGTGAATATTTTATAACTACTTGCAGGGGATATTAATGAATTGGTGTGCCTTAGTATTTAATTTATGTCACATACTCTCTTACTCAATTTTTTTAGGTGATAAAATGGCATAAGTTAATTATGGTTAGAAATGGCAGTACAACACATACTCCTCTTACTTCCTCCTTCGTTTCAGCCAGTGAGACCAAACCTTTTTTGCTGACTCTCAAGCAAGAAATGGTAGATGTAGTACTTACAGGGTTTTAAATGTTGGCAACAATGTAAAACAAATGACATTTGGGTTCTATACTAACATATTACTAGTATTATCTTGCCTTTGAACAACTATGTCATTGTTTCTGCATAAGGTGAATTCAGGAGAGTAATTCCCACGGCCTCTTAGAGTTTGCGGTCGCTCTGCAGCTGTGTGGCTGCTTCTTGTTTAGCAAGTGGCTTTGCCATAGTAGAGTTGCATTTGCTGCACAGATCTCTCATTTCTAGGAGACTTTCTTCCACAGCTTTTGCAAACTTGTCTGAGGAGGTTTCTTTGCAGTCTTTAAAGCTTGAGATGCAGAATAGTATATGCCCTGGCTGAGGGTTGTAACATGCCCCATAACCATTGGGCACCACGGGCCCATAGCAGCAGAACATTTCCGTAGTAGTTGGAACCTGGTTGCAGGGAGAAGGTAAGGAGTGATCTCTGATTAATCAGGGCACCTGAAATCAGTTGGTTAGGAACGAGGAAAAAGATAAACAAATGCTACAAATGCTGGAAATGTGGCGAATTCCCCTTGTAGAATATCACTTCCTTCAGAAGTCCAGACCTGGACCTAACACTTGGAAGGTAAAAGCTGATCTCAGTATAGAATTTGGTTGCTCTGTTGTTTTGCTACCATTTGAAAACTGGTATAATTTGAAGTGGATATAATGCATTTCTTTGCTCACTTTATACAGATCTTTAACAGCTATAAGCTTTGTTACTGATAGATAGGGAATTTTTAAGGCTGTATGTAATTCCGATACATAAAATTATGATGCATAAAATTTCTCTAGGGTTTTTAATTTCTTAAGGTTATCTTAAGGTTATGTTGAACTTGTAATGTGAAGACTGTAATCAATTCTAGAAAGTAGTATTGTCCCTTTCAAATAATCATTTATAATTGTGATGCTGTATAAAAACATATTTTAATGCATCTAGGTGCTATACTTCTATTACACCTCGGTTTAATCATGGCATAACACAGGAGTGAATCACTTTCTACTGCAGAAAATAAAAAACGTGTTAGAAACCTATATGTTTCAGACTTTGCGTACATGGGCCTTCACAAATGACATTTGGCTTTTTAATGGTGTAGAACAAGCCATTAGTCCTGCTAATAGAGCCATAGAATTGTCAGATAAATTTGCTGTGCAACAGCCGAAGGCCATAAAGCTATTCAGAAGCACTCTTTGCTCATGGATAGTTTCTTGGAGAATTTATGTAGTAGTATGTTGGTTACATTCACTCATGTCTGAAAGCCTACAAACATTATGACAAGATCAAATTACTTATTAAGGTTTTATGCTGTAGCATGATATCATAAGTCTCTTTTGTTGCATAGTTCTAATCTGTGCAGTTGGGTTAGTGTTTCAGTAAATGAATTCCTCCATAGATGTCTTCTTTCATTAGGACTTCTACTACATGCAATGAAACATTTAATTTTTAGGCTGTATGCTATAAAGATGTTTCCTTATTCAGAACTTTAAATGTAGGAAGTGTTGAGTCTTAGAGTATCTTAGTATAGTTGCAAATAACTGTAAATCTGTAAATGTCTAAAATGTCTGTAAATCCAAGAAGCATGCCTATACAGGTTGCAGTCTTACACTGAATAACTGAAGGCTCTCAAAGATTTCAAACAGAGTTACTTTTAAGAGTAAAATTTCCTCATGGATCTTGGCTTTTGTTTCTCAGAGTGGCAGCCTGTCTGGCTTGTGGCTGTACTGGCACTGGAGTAAAGAATTCCCACTAGAGCTGTCACCTTAGGGGAAGGAGGAGAAGAAAGGGAATGGTGTTTGGAAAGTGAGAAAACCCTGAGCCCTCATGCGAATTTTACTGAGTTTGTGTGCATTTCCAGAATTTCCAGGAAGGGCTTTGGGATGTTGCAAGGGAAGTGATAACTTCAGTCAGTATTTACGGTGCTGATTTTGTGGAATGAACCAAAATTAGATTACAAATCTGGAGAATTTTGCAGACTTCTTGATGGTTCTTGATGGTACCAGCCTTTTTTTTTTTTTAACATCGTTCTCACTGTGAGCTACAAGGTCTGGCAAGAACACAAGTGAATTAGCCTTTGCTTAGCAAGACCAGTGAACAGGAGAAACTTACCTGGCTGGTCGAGAGGATGAATCGATTGCTTGTCAAATATGTCTCATCTGTAAATATCTCTGGCAGTTCCTTGAAGTGTTCCCGTGCCACTTCTCTGAGCCCTAGCAGATGATTGTCTATTGCCATTCCAGTAATAGCCTGTGGACAACATGATAAGACACCAGCATTTAACTGAGTATGGAGACATTTTCTTGGCTGTTACGGCCTTGTTTTCTGGTCAGAGTTGAACTTAGTTTGAGTGATGTAATGCCTATAATGTTCAGATATTACTTTGCTGATGATCAGTAACTAGAAATTCATATAGTGCTCTGAAGATGTAAAAATTAGGAAGGAGATGATCTTGAGATGTATTATGTGCTGATGTTACCTGGTGTTCTGGGCGTTCATCACCTCTCAGAGCTAAATATCATGGACTGGGCTTCCAAAGCTGCTGAGGGGAGCATATGGGACACCAGAAATCTCTAAGTGTATTTTAGAATTTCCTGTGCGTCACTTGGGTTATATTTCAAGATAGGAGGCTCCAAAACACCTCCAAATTGGAACAAATTAATCTTTCATTGCCTTGCTGCCTGCATCTCACTCTGGCAGGTAAAGCATGCATCATTCCATAGAATTTAGATCCAAAGATCTGGTGGATGTCTGCAATAGATTTAACAATGATCACAGAATAACATAGATTTGCCAGTGTTCTATCACAGATCTACTAGCACGCTCCACCACTTGAGAAGACTGGGGTTAGGGACACAATACCTTCTCAATTTAATTCACTGCCCAAATATCCCAATTCCCTCCCCGTCTCCCTGTGCTGGCATCATTGCAGAGCTGGATTATCTCAGGGGTAGACCTTACTTTAGCCCTCACTCTGATGAGGCAATTGAAAACAGTAAGTCTAGGACAGCATAGTTGGATGGTACCGTAGTCCAGGTACCATGAGTCTAGAATCAAATTAAACAGGGTTTAACAAAGGAGAATAATGTGCTTGAGAAGCAAGAGACCTAGAGCAGCCTGCTTGCTGTCCTGCTTGCCTGTGTCTCTGCTCACCATCATCCCCAGCGCAGAACCAGCCACGCTTGCCCCCAAACCCTGTCCCCGAACGTCCCATTTCCTCTCCTGTCTCATGGTTACAGGCGAGGTGATCAGCAGCATGTGCAGTGGCTGAAAGTTAGCAGCAAGGGCACACTGGTGGCCAACTAGCCAACTCAGAAGAACTACTGCCGAGCCTGCAGTAAGTCTTTCTGCCATGAGCTTGCTGTGCTTGGGTCCCTCTGCTCTATCCAGCTACCTAATGCCATAGACTTAAGGAATTTATTAGCTTTAAGATCTTTGCCCTGCTAGCAAATGTGACTGAAGATGGCTAACAGGATCAAAAGTCAGTAGTGGGAGATGGGCAGACAGGATAGTTAATTTTGTTTCTTTAGGAAACCAAATCAAAATTTGTTCCAACCAGGCAGGAATTGCCTCAGATTAAAATGTGCATTTAAAAATCCTTCAGTCTAGGTTTATTCTAGATGGTGAGAGCATTGATTATGAGGACTGAGCTCTAGCTCATCCCCAGTAGCAGGCTGAAGTCACGTAGGAAGGGAATGCTGAACAAGGGACGTTGTACTACACTGAGAGCAGAACTTGATATCCCTGTGGCACAGGCCCCTTGTAATGAGGGGAACGAGCAACCTGAGAGAAGGCAGGATTTAAAAAAGGAGCACAAACTTGGTTTTCCTCTTATGGGGAGAATTAAAAAAAAAAAAAAAGGAACAAGTTTGCTTTTCCTCTTAAGAGGAGAATCATTTTAACCCCTAATAAGTGCCTGAAGCGGGGGGGGCAGGAGTGCATAATCCTGTCTGGTTTATCAAGGAGTAGGCACCCATTGGTAAAGGGGCCATTTGCTCATCAGCCCAGACGGAGCAAGGATGCTTGCAAAAAAGTAGCATACATCAGGGCAGTGTTTATGTTGTTTTTCCCAGAGAGGGAAACTGACTTGATAATCAAAGGAAATATTTTGCTATCACACAAGATTTATAAGGCTGTTAGCAATGACATTTTTGCAACATAGATCAATGTCTTGTCTGAAGAGAAGCCGAGACAGGCTAACGAAATAAACTGTGAGTCAACGAATAGGAAAAAACTGGGCTAAATCGAATTTTAAAGCTCCACATTTAAGATAGCAATGCTACTAGTAAGCCCTAACAAGGGGAAATAAAATCATTAAATTGCTTTTTGTTTTATGAAGTAGATTTTTTTGTTTTTCTTAGGAGCTATTACATTTCAGTCCGTTACACACGATTTAGTCAGACCATGTAAGTCTTGCCCATAGTTTAAAGGCACAACAATTACATTCTGCTATTCTGAGAGAGAAAGGGGAGCTTGCTGAGTAGAAATACCTAGAGACCTTTTTAAATTTAAAGATAAATTAACCTTCCGATGGCGATTTTAATATTTTCCCATGAGCTACACTGGAAGCTGAATTTTTATAGCAGTCTCTGGAACCGAAATGACTTGGAGGGGGAATTTTGTGGAAATGTTTTCTTTTTTTTTAAAGAGATGTTGTACAGAAATTCCATTAGTTGTGACCTAGTAGACCTACAGTATGATGTGCTCATTGTGAGGTTACCCTGAGATGGTTCAGGTGAGACAGTTGCCCTGAAGTAAGACTTGCCTCTGCTTTAGAAATGACGTGGAGTCTCAGCTTCTAAGATGTGGGTTCCCAGCACAAGGCTTGAAAACCAAAACTGTTTTTCTTCCCTGCTTCTTTTGTTTCATGGTCTTGGGAACAAATCCTGCCTGAAAGCAACACTTCACCTCTCCAGTGGTCTGAGTATACCTTTGAAACCACCTCTGGAAATGAATGATTTCTTGAATATTATGAGTGTTTAAACAGTAATCAGTAATGTGGGTTTGTTAGGCAATGGTCTGAGGCAAAACCATAGGTAGCAAATTCACTTAACATAGCTGGTGATTAACATTTATTAATTTCATGAGTGGTTTGACTAAGTTGTTTGTAGAGTAAGTCTGTGCTTTGTCTTGGCACAGTGGGATGTAGAGCATTACCCAGGCTGAATTGTCTCATTTTTAATCAACAGAATGAGTTGTATTTGATACTAAACTGATTTCTTCACTGGAGGGTGTCTCTTCCTTTTATTAGACACTGCATTCAGGTCTTTAAAAGAGAACTTACTATAATCATTCCCTCATTGTTAATGACCTTTATTAGAATTGGAATACCAGAATACACTTTCCATAATACCAGTCCTTCTGAGGATCAGGTCCCAGATAGGGACTTCTCTCCTCTGGGGAAAAGAAACATAAGAAAATGCATAAATGGTTAGGTTTTGGGGGGGAGGGGAAGTTCCTGATGTGTTACAGCTGTCTTGATCTTACCTGTAACATTATAGCTCATGGGTCTAAATACCTGTAAATTTGGGGGATCTGGATTTTGCAGTTGGAGTTTTATTTCTCATGCATGTTACACAGCAGTTAAGCTGGTTACTTTTAAGCCTTGCTTAAGGCTCTCAGCTGTCCACTTGCCATACCCCATTAGAATATCCCATTGCCCCTTTTCTTGGCTATCTTCATGGCTAACATTTCATGTTGATCACAGAGTGTACAGAATAAAGGCTTGTTTCATCTGGCTACTGATCTCCCTTGCAAACCTTTCAATATTTATAAAAAAAATCCCTTTATTAAATTTTGATTGCAAGCTCTTTGAGATGGAGGCCATTTTTGAATTGTTAATTTGTACAACACCAACCTTAGTGGAATCCTAATTTGTGGCTGGGACTCCTAATTATGACACAGATACAAATCATAAATGTTTCACAGATGCACATTCCCTGTCAATATGTTGAATACAGAGTGTCATGTTCTGTGACAGTTCTAGATAAGAGAGCTAATGCCCAAGAGTGATGGTTTGCAACTGATGTCTAATGCAGAATTTTGTTATCTTGCCTTCCAGGAAGTATTTTTTAAGGTGAGGTTAGTTGAATATGGCTATTTGGAGGGTGTTTGGGTCATCAGAAATTTTCATAAATGTGACATAGAAGGTACTTTCCTGTTTAGAGATGCCCACATTTTCTGGTGCTTAAATAGTTAATGATAGTATATTCATACTTTTCTTGAAAAAAACCTAACTAGTCCTTATTCAGACAAAGCAGTGTTTTACTTACCAGAATAGTGTAATTAGTCTGAGCTGTAATTGCATCCTTAAATCTCTGCATCTTCTCAGAATCCTGTTGGGGGAATTAAAATATATCTATTATTGAATAAACGCTCAAAGAAATAGCATCTTCCATCAATTAACCAGCAGCCAAACAGCAAGCACTCTCTAATGTCCTTTGCTCCTGACTCTAGGTGTAAGTACTCTTTATAAATGAAAAGCCATAGGGATTCAATGTCCTGAGCAGCAACAGTGCCTGGTTGTGCAAGGGTTGAATGGGCTTATTGGTGGTGGTTTGTTGGAAGTCAAGGAAAGCCTTGCAGTTTCTTTCATGGATTCCTTCGCTGGATTTGGGGGATGTAGATTACTACTAATTGAATCGCTCTGATTGAAGTAGGGAAAATAATTGCCTAGTGTAATTCAGTGTTTTCAAAACAGCCAGGCAGTATATCTTCTCCAGAATGGTTTATCTAGACAATGACAGTGATATTAATGAAAGCCATTACTGATAGTTTACTAGCCAGTCAAAAAATTACTCCCCTGTGTCAAAGGGCATCTAGAATTTTCCAAGGCTGCTCTGCCCTCCACAGATGCCTCACATTTCAGATAACAAGCTAGTAAATTTTGACGCCTGTCAAATGGCAGCCTTTTATATTAAGGGAACGATCCTAAGAAGTGCTGCCCTGCTGTACATCAAGTCCGACACTGCAACTTTGGGAGACCCTGAAACAGCCAGAAATGACTGGGTCTCCAGACAAACAGGGAACCTTCAGCTCCTATGGACGATTAATGATCTTTTGAACAAAGAATTCATTTTAGGAGCAATTCAAGGCCACCATCAGGGACCTTCAAAGTACAGAGTCTGATATTTTTTCACAGGGCTAAAGCTAGGCCTTAGTTCCCTTACACAGATTAAATTACTAAATGCAGTCTTTAAATCTGATTAATTTACAGCTATTCAAGCAATCTCTGCAGTGTCAGTTGCTGCTTCTTTTACAGCAAGTGTCAAATGCATGAGATATTTCTCCTGCTAGAGAATCAATCCAACTCAATCAATCTTTGGTGACTGTTCAAGCTATCGTTTGAAGACCATTTTTATTAGCATCAGATAGAAAATTGTTTTTAATTTGATTTGGATTAATGGCTATTAACAAATAATATTTTGGGGAGTTCAAGGCTACTTAAACCAAGTGATGCATCTCTTTGTCCAAAAAGTAGAATTAACCCCTTCACATCTAAAGGCAATCTGTACATCTAAAGAAATTACCTTGGAATAGGGCTGTGTTAAGTGAATTTTGTTTCTAATGATTCTGTGATAATAATATATTTAGTTTTGAACTGAAAGATAAAGATGTTCACATCAAAACAAAGATTTCTAAATGTTTGTGGGAAAGAACAATCACAGATCAGTTTAAATGTCCTTTGTATCTCTCAGTGGACAAGAAGCCAGGAAATGATTGCAGGTTTTTCAGGGGGAATGAAACCATTATTCTCCCTATTCGGTACTGCCAAGGCATGCAATATAAAGATTTGGAGGCTGAGACGGAGCTCACTCTAGACATGCATGGCAGTCTTCTGCTTGCTTGTGTGAAGCAGGATGCTGTGAAAGGTGGGCACAATCTCAGATTTGGGTGGTAAAACAGTGAGAAATGCTGAAGTTTTGGGAGAGCTGCAGAAGTCCGTAAGTGCTGGAATAAGGAAGGTAGGAAGAGATTGTTGGAGGGAACAAAAAGGATTTGGCAAAATAATGTGCTAGGAGCAGGCTGGCTCCTTCTAGGAGTACAGTCAGCCTGCAGTAATGTGTGTTGGGGCTAGGGGTATGCTGAGAACCGAAGTGTGGAGGGGAAGGTGTGCACAGATGACAGCAGCTTCTAATGAAATATGATTAAGAACCATGTTGTAAGACAGGACACTGATAGCAAATAACAACAGCCTCTTCTTGTCTACTGTATGGTAGTCACTATTATGTGAAATAGTATCGTCATGATCTGCCTTGAATTACCCACCCAGCCTAGGGAATTACTTCAGGTTTCCTTTGAGTTATCATTTTAAGATGGAACTTAGTTGAGTCTTGTTCATCATGAGCTAAGTTCTGGGCATGGTAACCTTAAGGAGGCTGAAGAAGCAGCTGAGGAACAGAGCACTTCTCTGGGCAAATTAGACATTAGAGCTTGGTTTACAGTATTTCATTAATTTACACTTAAGCTACAGCCCAGCAATACTTCTAGCAATGCTATGCTAGATTCTAAAGAACAGCCATGTGGGCTGTTGCCACTGGAGTGGGCTTACTGTGCAAAATAATCTATATTGTGGCAGCATTTTGCATCTAAACAGCCACCTGGAAATTCCCTGTACAGCAGCAAAGTGCAGTGGGTGGAAGTGGCACACAGAGAGACGTTGAGGGAGGCTCTCCAGGGATGGAGGGAGGGACAGTGCATAAAGCTGTTTACGCCCCTGTAGTCTCAGCTCTCTCAGCTGTACCTCTTTGCATCCCCATCTACTATGTACAGTACTCATGCTTCTGGCAAACAGATGGTGGTGGCTCAAAGAAAGGCAATTTAATTTTTCTTTTTGCAGGATGATGTCAGGCCAGTTTGGAGACTTGTTTTATTAGCTTGATGAAATTTTTTCATCATGAAGGTTCACCCCCTTGAGGATCCTAAAAAACTAACTCTATTTGGTAGAAGCACACCTTTAAAACCAAAAAGATCAGCCAGAACATATCCATCTTACCCAGAAATCAAAGCACGTGAATTATATCACTTCACACATTGCAGTCTGCAGCAGAGCTATCTACTGCAGGGGACCTGCCAGGCAATTCCCCTGGTGTGGCAGTATCATGATACTGAACTTTGCATGTTCAGCCTAGATCTCTCTCCAGGGAGCAGAATTTGGATCTGATGATAGGTTATTCAGAAGACAGTGCTGAGTCTAAAATCAGACATTTTGTTTCTTCTAACGTCATGTTTAGGCACCTCTGAATCTTTTGGATGCTTAAATAAAAATAAGAAAATATTTATATTTAGCTTAATGGTTGGTTTGCACAAAAAGCAAAATCCTGTAAGGCTTGCTACCCTGCCCTACGCCTTTATCTTCTCGGTTAACAGTTGAAAAGTGAGAGCTTGGGGATCATGAATACATTATTTGCGTAGTGTTTTGCCAAAGAAGGCAGAGGGAGCCAGACCAACATACCGACAGAGCTGTCTTGTCATCAGTCATTGCTTTTACAAAAGCAAATGCTTCCAAGGTAGCAGACCTAATATTGTCAACTCTGCCCTCATCAAATCGGCGTATGGAAGCACTTTCGTACGTAGGGACAAGTCTCCTGTGGCATCTGAGAGAATGAAGTAAGAGAAACAAAGAATAATTATTTTCAAGGAGTCATGAAGACTAAAAGAAATATAGGCTTAGTACGTTTTATTGTTACAGCCACAATTTTATTTTTTGCATAGTATTCATCTTAATGTAGATAGAATTCTATAAGAAACTTAAAAAGATGGATGCTCACTCCTTTCTAATATGAGGAGCTGGATACAGCTGTATACATTTTAGTTATGCATTGCCAGTAAAAAATGGCTTGCTGTGTAAAACAAGGCTAGTAAAACTAAAATTTACTGAAAGATCTCAAGGAATGTTTTATTTGTACTGCATCATAAAATAATTGTGTCATTAATCATTTACTTATGGGCGTGAAATATGTTTTATTTAAAACAAGAAAAAATGCATGCTGTGTGTGAATGAAAAATAGAAAACTAAAAGGGAAAAAGGGTGCTATTTGAGACTGTGAACTGGTATGAAAACCCATATAGCAAATAGAACAGAATGTGAAGACTACTGTTTAATTTGGGTCCAGGTATATAGCTACTGTTCTTCGCTTCAGGAGACCTACTGTGCCTTCCAGTTGAAGTAGGGGTCTCACAACATATCTGTCCCCGAAGGGTTTTGTTGTGTACACAGGATTTATATCATGGCTGGGATCCAGATGACAATCTTGGACCAGGTCATTGTTGGAGTTTGGTTAATGGAATACACAAAACAGATGTTTAACAGATGTTAATGGAGTATGCAAAATGTGTTGGGCATCTCTCGTTTTGACTAGGTAAAGACCACTTCAGGATTTAATTTGACATGATAAAGAATTATTTGTGTAATAGGCTATTCTGCAGGAAACCATGCAACTGATCTCTAGCTTGGAGCATTAGCTGTTCTGACAACACAGAAAGGAGCTTTTAACTTTGATAATACCATGGAAATTACAGGATATTATCAAATCTTAGGATGCCTGTGAAGAAGGATGCAGCAGTAGTATCCTGTGTAGGAACTCTGATCTGATATGCTGCTGTAGTATTTTTCCCTGTGAATGCTTCTCCCCCTGCGGTGCGGAGGACGCATATGTGGTGAGCTATGGGTTACTGCCACAGTTCCTCCCAAGCTACCCACAGTGGCAAGGGAGTGTTTCTGCCCCAGGGACTTTGTACTCCCTAGCTGCTTCTGCTGCTGTGGGTGGCAGGCTTGTCTGCCACTCCCTGCCACGTCCCTGCACCCTCTTCTCTATGCTAAGCCCAGGGACAGCTGTGGGGAGGGAGGATACTGGCTGGGAATGGTGTGTGTGGGACATGGGGATGGGAAGGTAGAGCTAGGAGAGGGAAAGGGAGGGAAGGAAAGGAGTACTCTGTCTCAGAACTGGGTGGCAATTTCTATCTTGTTTGACCTACAGTCATTAGGCAAGATCACTCGTTTCCATTCAGGAGGCATTTGTTTGGGTGCTGAGGAAAAAACGGACTGTGTGTATAAAAAACAAATTGTGACTCTCCTCTGTGCTACCTTGTTCCTATGATTTGAATTAACCTTACCTGTAAAATGCCAGCTGAAGTGCTACTTGGATGTAGGCGTCTGGGCTAATCTTTTGTTTCTTAATAAATTCCTTTCCATAGTTCTCAAACTTGTAGGCAATAAAGTCCAGATTTTTTACTATCCTGGAAAACAAGCAGAGGCAGTTACTGTAGGGGGAGATGCAAAAATCTCATGTTCCATTTCTGTTTGCAAATAAAACCCAGAGATCATTTCCTGCCTGTACCCACTTGGAGGTGAGTGGGCTCCTGCTCTTCAGACAGCCCTGGCCTTTGGTAACTGTTCCTACTCATAACTTTTATTCATACAGGTTCTAGACTGGGCTTGGCATCTGCAGCCTTAACATGAGCTGTGGCACTCAGGTCATTCTGTTCATTTGAGTAAAACACTTGTTTGTTTGTTTTTAAAAAAATAGTGTTTCCACTCCTGAAGCCTAAGCCAGGGCCTCCTTTGTTCTCCACAAATTTCTGTGAGATTTACTAGTATGAGAAATGGGTGGATTTAAAACCTGATGAAGGCTGTAAGCTCCTTGCAAGTTTCAATTTAGAGGACTACTACCTTTATTTAAAAACAAAAAGGAATTACTCTGCATCCTGAATGTTTTCATACTCTCCTGTATGCTTCTAGCCACTTTGAGGTCTCATTAATGCAATCACAGTGGACATACTTACAGCTGATCATGCAGACAACGTGTTAATTCTCTACAGAGGGATCACAGGCCTGAGTGTTGAGGTGAAATAATTTGAAAAAATATCTCTCATTGCCATCCCCACCCCCAAAATTATGCAAATCTTTTACAGTCTGGAAACACAGTCAAAAGAACTAACCTTTGTAGGAGCAACATAGACATAAACAAATTACATTCCTGAATTTAAATAGTTTATTCAAACCAGTTGTATTCTACAGTCCCATATATGTATCCCCGTTGCCCTGGCTTCAGCTTTAGTCAGGTCAAACCCATAAAGCGCATCCCCAAAAACAGAGGACCTGCACTGTTTGCATCCTGTGCAAACAGGACTCAACTGTTTTTTCCAGTGGTCTTTAGCTTTCCTAATATTTACATGGAAGGAAACAATGGTAATGCAATTCCTGATTACAGTGAAGTAGCTCCAGCCCATAAGGGTGCCATCCTGCAAAGAGATGCTAGGTATGTCCAGCTTGGGAAGATGAGGAGGAGTGAGAGGGCAGGGAGAGCCTTCTAGGAAGAAACCCATGCCTGCACTCACTGCTCTGGGGAGTTCCCAGCTTGCAGTCACTGCTGAGAAAAATAAGGCATCTGTTCTACCTTTGGAGTTTTTCTGCTGATGATGCCAAATGTGTCTGAATTTCAGGGGAACATTTCCATCTTAGTCTCCGTGGAGCAGGAAGCTCGCTCACTGAATCGGCTCGGACTAATTTCTTGGAGCTTTCTTTCCTGTTAGTATGTGAGAGAAAAGTCATTAAGGTCACAGGAATAATCTATCTGTTAAACACTGTTTTTTTAGCAGGTAAATGACTGGTTTCCAACAGTTGTATGGGTCTTAGTGGCCCTGTGCATCAAGGGGAATTTGCCACTGGCAGAGGCTTCCCGGGGGCTGGAGTGGGTACAACAGCTGTACTGAAAGGAGACTCACATGTGCTTGAGCAAGTGTTCAGTGCACTGCACCAGTACGATGCCATCAAAAGGGGAATGTTCACACACGGTACCGCAGACTCCGTCTCTTCCTACCACAAACTAAGCAAGGAAAAGAACAAATGCAAGATATATAGGGAATAAATAATGTTCTCGGTAAGTTACCCATAATGGCAACCTAACAAAAGATGTTGTTGTTCTCCTGTGGTTTTCTTACTGCTCATATCAAGAACTTCCTTGACTTACAGATCAGTGGGTGACTTACAGACCTATCGCAGGAGACTTTCTTGTCCTGTGAATGACATTGCATTGGACCCCTTTCATGCTGCTATTTGGGACTGAGTCCTGCAACAATGTAAATTTTAGCAATTCCCATTGGAGTCCAGAAATTGGATTTAGCATCTGCTTTATGGTAGAGAAAACCCATCAATAGAAAGACAGGCTCGGGTTCTCCTTCCACATCTGGAGGCAATGCAACTTCTGTATCTGGGAAGTCCCTTAGGAACACATTTTATTACAAATACCGTATCAAATGAGCAGGCTCATCCTTATTTGATAGCTTTCTCATAGCTAGTTTTACTCTCCTGCCTCCTCCTTAGCTTTTTTTTTTTTAATGGCATTTTCTTCATTTCCCTCTTACTTGTCTTCATTCCTGATTTCACTGAATACACGCTGTATAACCGGTGACAACCTGCTGCACTGTAGTTCTGTGATACCCCCATGCGGTTGGTTACTTCTACATCTCAAACAAAAGCAGATGTCTAGGACAAAACTGCATGTTGTCTCACATGTTTCTTGTCCTTTTTCTGGACTTTTCCCCCCACTTCTTTTGAAGTGTCTTTGGCTGGACTTCTCCCGCTCAGCTCACTCTGTGCATTTGTATCACACATACGCATCCTGCCTCCCTGGTTCCCATGAGGTTTTCACAGTGTGTGTGATGCAAAAAGTTTACCTGGATGTTTTCTGATGCCTTGCTGCAAAGTTGAAGAACAGTATGGAGAGAAAGAACAAGTCCTACTGTGAGAATAGCTTCCTATATAATCTGCATTTGCATGAAAGAAAATGGGATCTTTTTTCCCTAAGAATTTCTCTTTGCCTTTGAACTACTTCTGGCCTGAATACCTCTGGACAGATGAAGCTCTCCCATATTCTGTGCAAATTTATTTGCTTTCTGCTACCTTCTGATAGTAAACAAAATCTTGTTTATTCTCATCTGCTCGAAACATCTCAACTAGTGGTCCTGCAAATAACAGAGGGTTCTAACTAAAGACAAATGGTTTGTTCTTTAAAAACACAGCACTGGAGTCTGCTAATAATGTCATTTGCAGTGGCATAAATCAGGAATGACCACTGAAATGTATTTGCACTGGGCTAAGTCAGTGCAAGTGAAGTTAGTTTAGTGGTTTCTCTGTTCATGTTGCTGTTCTTAGATATGGTAAGAGCAACAAGCATTGCGCAAGCAATGTATCAGTCGGTGCTTTTATCAATTTTTCATGAGGTGTCAACATTGTTGACAGTTGGAGAGTAATACATTGCTTCACCCTGGGTCTATTGCAAAATGTGAAAATAACAGTGCAACACTTTCAAATATGACAATCAAAGTCTGATTGGGAAAAAGGCTGGAGAAATCAATACTTTCAGGAAAGTCTCAACAAGGATGTCATTAAATGAGTAAACATTCTGTTAACTGAGAACTTAATACTAACTTAAACACATGCTAAATTATAAGCAGTAGTATTTCTAGGATGTCAGGAAAGTGTGTAAGAAGAGAAAATGGAGAAGGCTATCATGCTTTTCTTATTTGTTCTGGGATGCTAGTCCTGCATTTTTATTTCATTTGATTGAGTGTAATCAAATGTGTACTGGTGTTTTGGTGTTTTGTTTTGTTTTGTTTTGTTTTTTTTTTAAATCAGATGTCTACCTACCTGTGTGTCTGTGTGTCTGTCTACCTCCTCAAGTGGAAAGGGCAACTTCAGAGAAGCTGAAAGTGTACCTGTGTTGGAGAAGGCCCCCCCACTGCCAGCAAGGCAGTAGGTCTGCTTCCCCTGCCTTGCGAGGAACGGCGCTGCTCACACCAACCCGACACCACCTTCCCCTCTTTCCTCCACTTGATTCTAAGTGGTCCCTGCCACAAGGGCAACCAGAATCCCTTGCCACATGCGAGTAATATCATAGTACTGTAAGGTTTTTACCTGCATAGGTTTGTCATACCAACGATTGGCCCCGTTTTTATGGTAGCCTCCCCCATGTAGCAGTTGCAATGCCATGTTTGTATCATTGAGTTCCACCCCGCTTGGGCTGTCCAGGCACACCAGGCATATGCACCGTTCAATCATGTCAAGAGAGTCGCGGTTAGTAGAGTCTGGGGATAAAAGAGTGAAATGTTCACATCCTCTTACCCGTAGCGCAGGACAGGTTGGGGAACCCTGCTGCCTTGGAGAGCACTGAAGATCTGACCCTGACTCTGCAATGAGCTGGTGCCTGCAGAGCTCTCTCAACAGCAGAACGTCTCAGTGCAAGGAAATGTTACACCAAGGCGTAACGTAATTCACGTGTTAACTTTTGCAATATCTCTGTGTATCTTTCATATGATTCAATAATATCCACTTTCATTTTCTGCCTTTCATTTCCTGAAGTAATTGTATTACAAAATAGATCTATTTTACTCTTAAAGCCAGTAATGCTTACTTATTCTATATATAACAGTTACAGAGAGGACAGGTGGAAAATAGAGAATTTCAGAGCTCGCGCTATTGCTGCAGTGCTGCAGTATTCTGTTCTGGAACAGCAGGGCCTATACTGGTTTTGTGCTGTTCTCCCATTAAAACCCTTTTCTGGACAAGGAACGGCAGGGCCCATGTTGTTTTTGTGTTCTTGTATTAAAACCCTCTTCTCTCTCCTGTCCCTAGTCATTTCTTGTACGTTAGAGAAATAAGCCCTGGACTGGGTATATTGCCTACATCACATCAGGAAACATCTGTGGATGAGGTCGTGAGGTTCAGTTTTTGAACATGGTATTGCCAAAACCATGGGTTGCCACATTACACTTCCCTCCTGTCACTAGTGTACTGCTGAATAAAATGTGCTTTTTCTGGTTCTCTTTCTCTGTTTTTTTTTTTTTCCTATCCTGTCACTCTTGCTTCTACAGGTGGACTACAAAGGCTATTTTTATGTTATCCTCAGTGCTTTCCTCCTTATTTACGGTGTATTTGTGCAGGTTTTTTTTTTTTTCTGAGTTTCTTTAACTCAGAAAGGTTTGAAAGTAAAGGTTTGTTTGCTTCTGAGGGCCAGTTTGAGGCATAGGAAATATTTAATTGTGAGCACTTAATACAGCTCTTAATTGAAAGGAAAAAAAGCGTGGGACCTATAACAGGAACTTGTTTTATTCAAAAGCATATAACATTATTAATTGCTGTTAAACGGTTGTTAACAAGATCAAAGGAAAAAGGGCTTTCAAACATCAACTTAAAATTCTTTCCATTCTTAACAGATCAGCTTTCATCTGCTAGTTTTGGTAGATTTTGGTGAAAATGTTTATGTTTCAGAATGTTCTTAACTAAAGATACGAATTCGGATTGATCAAAACTTCTTGCAAGTCTGTGCTAAGTTCAGGAAATCTGTGCTCAATTCAGGAGATTATTTTAGCTGAAAGAATGGAAAAATATTTAAAATTAAACAATTCTGATTTGCATTTTAAATATGGACCCATTTCAAAATGTGCATGTTTTAAATGTTTGCAAATATGAAAAGTAGCGTGATCTTCTGAAAGAACAGCATTTTTCAAAGTAAGAAAAAATGTACCTTCCCAAAATGAGTAACATATATTAGTGAAGAGCTAGAAAAAACACAGTTGCTTGTTATCATCCAGGTTCATTCTCCAGATGCTGTGTAGTAAAAAAGAGCGCAAATATGCAAGAAATGAAAAAGGTGACGAGGAGAGGCAAGTGACAGCAGTGGCTGAGAAGGAAGAGGGAGAGCTGTGGCCTCTTGCAGGTTATGGTCAGGTACTGTCTATTGCTGTCTGGTGGCTCCTGCCAAGGGAGCATTGGCAGCCATGGGCCCGAGTGACAGGGGTGGCCAGCCTGACTGCTTGCAGTCTGTGTGGGGACCCGGTGGAGCGCATAGTGTGTTGGCTTCTCTTGCCCACAGAAGCAGAGTCCTGGGGAAGGCAGCTGGCCTTCCTGCCAGCTCCTACAAAGACTTGAGCTAGGAGATTGTAACTGATGGGGCATGCAGATAGGTTGAGCTTTCTGCCACTGATCTGTGCCCCCATACAACATGTGAAACACTGATGTCCCTACAAATTGTCTTCAAAAGCATTCAGAAGCTTTGTAAGGGAGAAGGCATGTCCCTGTCCTCTTAGCTGTAAAGCTCTTCTAGCATCTGACACTTGCAGGGCTCACTGTAATTGTGGTATTTATTCCATTGATGGTCTGGGTACATCAGTGCAAAGGCTGAAAAGATCCTTGTGAATGGAAGTTGCCCTGTATACATCAGCTGCTGGTATTTGTGGACAGGCACCTTCAAGGAAAAACCGCTTGGATAGTGATTTACAAACTGCTCTCAGCTTGCTCAGCATTCTGCTTTATGTTGTCTGATAGGTTTATATGTATTTCATTGTGGCTGCTGCCCACACATCTTTGACAGACATGAAGCCCTTATTCTGACATATGGCTTCAGGGTATCTTGAGTCTAGGTATTAGAGTGAATAAAATTAAGCTCTGCTAGAAATAGAAAAGTAGGGGAAAGATGCCCTTACAGAAAGAAACAGACATGTCCAGAGAGCTGATCAAACACTGAAAAAATTATCATGTAAAGCAGGCAATGAACTGCACAAGAACTCATGAACCATGACTTGGAATGGAAAAGAAATATTTCCAGAAAGAGCTGAAACAGAGAGGAAGTGTGAGAACAAGCCTAAAGCCCTGCAAGATACTTCTTGTCCTTCTTCCTTTCTAATGCACACAATTGCATTGAATTGGCAAGTCAGCTTTTGGTTAGTTGGGGTTTTTGGTTTTTGTTTTAAAAAGGAAAATATGAGAAGACAGTTCTGAATCAAATTCAGATATCGTATGCATGGGACAGCAGCCCCTATAGCAGTAAGAATTCACTTCCTGTAGTTAGGAGAGTGAGTGAGTTCTGCAGCCTTAATGCAGTTCAAATACTGAATGTGTTTATAAATCAGCGATGGGTAGGTTTATTACAATTTCTTTGAAATTTTCTCACCTAGAAGACCTATCCTCTACTTGTAGGTCTATGCAGGCCCATGTATATATCTCCTTCATAACCTCTGCAAGGCTCTGTATAGGTCTTCTCCGTCCCGAAGCATCCTCTTTCCCTGCCCAGTATAGAACAGTTGTGGAGCGACCCCTTCCACCTCACACTGCTTCACTAGAGGCTTTTGTCTTCCTCTGTTAGTTATTGTTGCATAAACATTTCACCACAGATAAGAAAGAAAAAAGGGCTGTTAATAATCATGTATCCATGTGTAACAGCAATGCATTATACTATATAGAGGAGCTGTGCTAATACGAGTAGTCTAGGATGGGATTCCTGCTTAGATTAGAGAAGGCTCACATCATGGTGCTGTGATATTTGCTAGTGCAGAATCTGTTTTTTTCAGCTGCATAACTGAGTTGGTTTGCTTCCTCATTAAAATGAATATTTTGGCAAATGCCAGGCAATCCAAAAACACTATAGAGATGATTCTGCTAGTTGTTCATTTGTCTTTTTTTCTTTAGGATGATGCAGGTTTACAAAGACGATTTTGCTGCAGGTTTCAAGGTATTCACCGTTTTACTTAAAAGCATGGCATGAAAATAAATTACTAGGTGTTTATCTCTGTTTTCATTAAAATAAGGAATCTTTTTTCCTCCCGCTTTAAAAAGGAAAGACAGGGAGGGGAGGGGAAAGCCTGAAGATGAGACTGGTGCCACGTAATAATGCTGTAATAACGGCCAGGACACACTCACTCTCTCTCTCTCTCTCTGTTGTCTATATAAAGTTGTTTTAAGCACAGATAAACTTGAATAAGAAAAGGGAAGATCTTCCTTGGGATGGTAAACATATTTTGAGACTATTGGCAACTCTTGTATATTCCAGGGCATTGGTAAACCAGCAATATTTTCTGTAGCATTGCTGAACTGGGGATAAAGAGATGAGTTAACATTTTTTTCAGGAGGGAAAAATGAATACCTAAGTCATCTAAAATGGCAAAAAGAGGGTGCTTAAATCACTTAGCTTCAGGGTAAAATATATAAGGTGTGAAGTGATAGAGGTGACTAATCCCACCCTTTATTTTCATCTGTTTCAAAGTCAGGCATTTGAGTCCAGAATCCAAGACAGCCAAATGCTGCCTGTTGTTGGAAGAGGGAGAGAACTATCCCCAGATAATAGTTGCTGCTACCTTTCCTAGATACTTAGTTAAGATTTAGATGAATCAGCCCTGGTACTTTCTATTTTTCTCCATTGACTAGAGAGAGTACACAGCTAGATTCAATAGGTGTTTCACTTGTAGATGCCTTTGTTAGATGAGATGAAAAATGTCTAATGGTTGCCAAAAGCTAAGAGGATACATCATTCCTATTGGTACAAAATGGATGTGAAGAAAGAGACAAATCACAAAATCTGATGTAATGTAATTTATGTGATGAAAAACAGAGAATGGAGTGAGAGCTATTTACATGGCGTAACACACATACACAGCCAAAGGGTCACACCATATCTGCTGCTTCCCTGGTAACACACATCTGAACACTTACAGGTATTGAGTTTCCTCCTGCTAGAAAAATTCAGTAGTGATGTTGCACATTCAGTCCTATATTTGCTGTAACGTTCACTCCCAGCAAAGAAAGGCAATGATGGTGAGAAGGAAGAGGAGGAAGATGATGAAGAAGAGAAAGCTGGGATTGCTGCTGCTAACCTTTCATAAGGATGGTCCTGGCCTCTGCCCATTCTGTTCGTCCGTCTGTTGTCAGCAGGCCAATTGGAGGCAGCATTTCCTCTTCATTCTCTGCCATTTTGGCTATCTTTCGTAACTGAGTGAAAAGATCTCCCTCACTGAGACGACGGAAATTAATGACAACATCCAAAACAAAAAACTGCAAAAAAATGACAGAAGTCAGAAGAACAGTCACAGATGGGTTGGACCCTTACTGGTCCAACATTTTGCTTTCGCCTGGGTAGGTGTTGAGATGCTGAAGTCCTGCCTGGAGAGCCAGGCCTGCGGGCAGTGGAGCACAAAAACACTGGGGACTGGCCCAGGGCTCACTGCTCCTGTGTTTTTACATCAGTGTAATGCCAGTTGCTGTAGGGGACTTATATTGTGTGTTGGGCTCAAATAAAAATATGTTATTTGAATAAGCTTAAAAAAAAACTGAAGAGAGAACATCAGGAAGTATGTAAATAATTTCCATGGCTTTATTTGTTTACCTAATAATAACCTAGAGAATCTAGAGAACTTCCCATTGAGGTGAAGAACAGGACTTCCTGGAAAAGGGACCACTGGGATCTACCCCTTCATTCCAAGGGGGCCTGCAGGCACCGTTCCAGTACTACAAACAGTCAAGCTGGGTTATAAGGTACTCTGCCCAGCCAATATACTCTGCTGCTGGATGGCATTTATTGGTTGGGGCAGATTTACTCTAACGCTTCAGTATTTCTGCCTGCACCTGTGCTAACTTCTTCAGGCATAGCTTAGGTCCCCCTACGTGGGATGGTGGTATACATGCCATGCGTTGTGTGCCAAGACTTGACTGTCAAGTGAAGAGCATTTCCAGCAAATGCACTCTAATATGATTTTTTTTTCTCTGTGGTTTCCTCTCTGTTTAATAAACATTTTTGTTTGAATGAGAAAGCAAATAAATTCTGCCACATTTCTCCTTTCTGCATCACTGTACTTGGAACATAATGTGGGCTAAGGACAAAAGTGCTATAGAAGCATCTTTGGGAAATATTGACAGCGAATGCTTGGTAAAAAGTGAGCTCATACATAGCACGCTAATTGTGTTTCTGAACAGTGGTCACATTAGGCTGCTCTTGAGAGAATTTAAGCAAACTAAGAAATATAGAAAGGTATAAAAAAAGAACACTCATTTACCTGATTGTTACAAGCAACAATGATGTGCTCTGGTTCTGGCATTACACTGCTTTTCTGGGCCACGAGGGTATCTTTCATATGTCCTGGAAGACGATAGGAAGAAAAGAGTCCATAGTATTGCTTCATACAGAGAGGATGACCAGACAGCTGTCCACGAGCAAAATCAACAGGTAAAGCATGGCTGGAGAGAGAGAAGGAGAAAAACAAAGCCAGAGGAAAAGAGGGGAGAGAGGGGGGAGAGAGACAGAAAGGAAAAGAAATCTAATCTGTCCTTTGTTCTGTTACAATTAAATCAGGTATAACACAAATTGAATAATAAAATGATATTATAGTATAAGGGAAATGGATGAATTCCCATACCAAAGTTAAATATATCATTCCTGGCAGCTTCTTGCATATTCATTAAGCAATGGCATTATCATCTAGTGGAAATGGAAAGAATAGCAGGTCACAAGCAGCTTTGCAACGTGCGTGGGAAGCCTGCCTAGATGGGACCCCAGAAACTTTCCAGGATGGAAGTCAGCAGAACAGCTGGAAAAGACATAGCACCTTGAAAAAAAGTACTGCTGAAATTCACTGCAAATCACAGTGACCCTGTACTGTGTGGAGTGGTTAGAGAGTGTGTGAGAGGGCCTTGCCTGATGAACAGGAATGACTGGGGCAATACAGAGGGCATTTCTGTTTTCCACAGAGCCTCGCTTGCGTGCTAATCCTTACTTAGACCTATAGGGGAATAAGTGCTGAAAACCTATTGCCTTTTTATTGGAAAGCATGTGGAAATGACACCTCCTAAAAGGCTTCTTTAGTGGCCAGAAAAGAAGTTATCACAATTATGATTATGGATTGTAAAATATCCCACTGACACTGCAGCAGGAAATAACGCTGCTGTCGCTTGGGAGAGGCTGCAGAGACCACAGGAAGAAGAAGATCTTGTGGTGCAGAGGTTTTCCCTCAGCAAAAGAGGACTAAGCTTCCAGCCTGCCAGAGCGGGACAGGGGCAAAGAAGCACACAAGGAGGGTTACTGTCATACAGCTGATATGGGGTAACGTTTTATGCTAGTTTATCCTGTTTAACTAACTGTCTCTTCAGAACTGTTGCAGTTCTAAACCAGGGATATTCACTTTAGTTCCTGGCTGTCAAACTCTCTGTATCACTTATTTCCTTGTACAGGTACTTAATTGTTTTTTGTTCCTTATCAGTAAAACAGGGTTATTAGTGTTCTCCTCCTCCCACATTTCACATAATGCAGAAATCCTCTTAAATTTAACAGAGTTTTAAAGAGCATCTATGATGATCGAAAATAGTAGAATAGCATGGTAGATTTAGGTAAGACAATCCTTGATTATAGCAGTTAAGAAAGGGGTTATTAACTCTGACTGATGGCACCAGAAAATCTTGTACTGATTTAGGAGACGTCTGTGTAAGATCTTATAACTCTTTTATGTGAGCAAGTTAGGCTTTGTTTGAAATATTTAGTCCTGGCAACTGCATGGAATATCTGCACAGTTAAAATTAAACGCCTGGGTTTGGGCTGGAATATTGTGCATCTGCATGTGGGATGATCCAAGAGAAGCTAGAAGTATGCTCACCGGTAGAAGTCCTTAACAGCAACAAGGAACTGAAAATGTTACAATTATGGTGTCCTCATAATTATACAGGAGGGCTGATAAGCAAACAGTAATAACAATATGAGGACGCAGTAGTGAGGATTTAAATGATGATTGATTTAAGGCAAGCAAATCTGATCAGAGGAGTCTTTGGATCTAGAGTAGCGAGGTCAAAATAATAAGAATTTAAATTAGCCTTTGTTTGAGCAATGTGGTTTCTTTATCTCATCTCAGCTGCTGTCATATAAAGATGCAATGAACTACATTAGTATGCAATAGTACTTCACAGCACGCCAGTGCTGGTGTATGCAGTTGCATGGCATATCTTGGACAAAAGCATGTGTTCTTAAATAAGTACCTCTTCTATACTTTCTGAGTAGCTGTCAGACTTTTGAAGTGAAAAATCAAACAGCCTCTTCCTCTTTCTTTTATCTAATTCATAGATGATAGGGACTTTGTTTTTTGAATATGGACTTTGCCTTCCTCATCCAAATAAGCGTTGGTTAAAGCACATAGACCTCTTGTATTTCCAGACAAGAAAATGACCCCTTCCCTGCTATGCCGCGGTGTCCATTGTGCTTGTCTCTCCACTGTTTCTATTCTTTGGGGACCACTGATTTCAGCAGTAAACTTGGAACATACTAGGTGAGGTTAAGAAGTGCTATGTAAAATGCTGTTATGAGCTACTTCATACATGACAAAGAATCATGGATTTCCCCTGTGTTTATTTACAGAAAGTAACAATGGCATAAGTAACAACTTATTTTTACTAGCCGCTGAACCAGCCTGTCTGTGGTGAGGCTTCCTTCTCCTGGTGGGATGTGTTATTTCTTTTTTGGGAGGAGGGAGGCAGGGCGGCTGATGTTCTAAATGGAGGGTGCAGTATGTGGAGGAGGTGCAGCACCCTGGCACGTGCCCGGTGCCAGGGAAGGTGTGCAGGCTATGTAACCACTGTGTAACTGCTGCTTTTCGGGTCTAGGGAGCACAGACTTCCTGGTGTGTTCTCAATAGCTCTGTTAGGCAGATTGCATGCGTCCTTTGGGCTGCACTGCACGTGCTAGAGTGATGACTACCAGGCATCAAAAAGAATCCTTCTCCAACCTGTTAGATTGCAGTAATAAAGCAGAAAGTGCATAAAAAATTGCTGAAGTGCTTGCTCTGAAGCATGCTGGAGCCCCAGCCCTTCCAGATGGTGGAGAGGTGCAATGCAGCCTGACTTTAGGCATGTTAGAGCACCCTTGAATCAGAAGCCCTGCAGATACTCAAGCAGCAGCTCTCCTTCCAAGCTACTTACGTGTCCAGTAAAGCCTTATAGTCTTGCACTCCTGAAATGAGATTGGCGGCAAACCTGCAAGTAGCAGATAGAAGTGACATCAGTCTTTTGTCATTTGGCAACGCTGGGCTGTTTCTGAGAGACAGAGGAGAGCCTGAATGATTGATGACACAGCATGAGGAGAGAAAGTCTTCTGGCTTAGCAAGAAGAGCCCCCCGCCCCCACCCAAAACCTAAATTAATTCATGTCAAGAGAAATATGAAATCCTAGAGATGGTCCCTTCAAATGGTTAAACAGACTACCACAGCAGGAAGCCTGAAAGCATTTATTTAGAGAATGGGAGCAGAGGCTGAATATTTAATAGAATCCTTAACATGGGTTTCAATATCAATACTCATAAGCTGCCCAATTTATTAGAGTACTTCCTGTCCTAAGCAGATATTCTTTCTGCAGAGCTGTGGACAGGTGTATTATCTCCCGACACTGCCCATTTGCACTGTGTCTGAATGGGAGGCTCTGAGAAAAATATTTCCTTGTTAAAGCACGTGCATTAGAAAATGCAAAGTGAAGGTTTTTCGGAAGCTGTGTGCACAATAAATTTAGTCAGTAATGAATGGAAGCATTTATAGTTATGTGTAAAGTAAAGTAAATGATACATTGGCTGTCTATGCAAAATGTTAAAATAACACATATCGGCTTCAAGGTTCTGGCTGTTTTATAATAGCATAAATTCACATACAGTTAATTCTTTCAGTAATGAACAGGTAGAGAGTGCAAAAAGCAAAGAGGAAAATTGCACTATATGAAGGTAGATTTGATCTGGTTTACTGTTTTAAAAGGAGAAAATGTTTTGGCAAAGGCTGAAGAATGGAATCCTGTTTTAAGGGTGTCTGGAGAGGTATATTCTGTGCTTGGCTACTCGCTTACCTTTTCACTTTTTAAATGATTGTAATTGCCCACAACAGCTCAAAGGAGAAAGGTCAGTTCAGGGCTGGGAAGGATCCGCCTGAAGGAAGCAGTATTCCTGGGGAGGCGCGATTTCTGAATTCTTATTCCTAGATCCCCTGTGTTTCTGGTGCCCTTTTGGGCACCCGAGAGGGACAACTTAATGCCAGCATGGCCTTTTCAGTTTGCAGGGTAGCCATGAGTCATAATGATGGCATGTTAAGGTTTTCCTTTAAACAATGTGTCAGAAATTAGTATTTCTTTTTTCCATTGCAAAATGGTTTACTTGAATTACACAATGAAAAGCTTTGCAAATATTCCTTTAAAAATTATAAATGCCATGGCATTTTTTTAGTAATGACACTTTCATTTCTGAATATCAGTATGAGTAACCCCAGAAACACTGCCCTCAGTCAGCAGGCCTAGTAGGAAATCATTTAATGGTTACAGCCCTTATTTTTTAATGAAAGTTGATTGTCTTTTTGCAAAAGCAGTACATTTAAAATATCCTTTCATTTAGCAAAAGCTGCAAAGTTGTAGTACATTACCTCAGCTGGTCATTCACATCCTTGAAATACTGACGAGCAAAGATAATTGCTGGGCTGGAATTGACTGGAAGAGCTAGCCGGTTGTTGAGGTACATGTCATCCAGCCAGTAGTTAAACACCTAAGGGAAGGGCACAGGAAATCTTAAAGCTATGAACAACATGCAGAAAAGCAGTCTGGGGGTGAGGGGAGAGTGCTTGGTGCTCCTGGTGTCAGGCATGGGCTCTGATTAATGGAGCTGCTGAGCATTTTCAGTCTGAGCTCCGTGACCTCAGCTCAGCTGAAATCAGCTGCAATTCCATCATCCTATTTTTCAATCAATGGCAATTTATAGTGTGTTCCATTAAAAAGTAAACAAGCTCCATATTGTGGTGATTTGGGGATTTTGTTGTTTGCTTCTCTCTACAACAAAAAAATGTTTGAGTACAATATGCTAACTGCTGATTCTTGAATAGTGATTAGGATATATTTAAGAGACAGACAGAATTTTACTAGTGATGGCTTTCCTCAGGGGGCTTCAAATATTTGTCAATGACGCCAAGATGCTCTGTTGTTAGCCATCAGATACTGTCCTGTAGCAAGACAGAGTGGGAAAAAAATTTCTCAAGCCTAATGGTTCGGTTCTGCAGATACTGGCACGTGGATAGGGCCCATGGAGAATTCCCTCCACTGACACAAATGCAGATTACTGATGCTCAACCCAGACAGACACACATACTAAATTTCTAACCATTTTTATTGAAAACACAGATGCACGGTAACCGCCTTCCTTTATGTCTGAGCAGACTTTGAAGAATCGTTATTTGGAAAATGGAGGCTTTCATAAAAAGATCACATGGTCTTTCTGAGTTTAGCGGGCACGCTTTGCATATAGTAGCTATAAACAACAATGAAATTATGCAAAAATAATTACGAATGCATGCATCAGTTGAAAAAGTTTTCCTCTGAGATATTTCATTGCTGTTAGAACAGATGCTTCCCCCATAGTCTCTGGAGTCTTCAGGAGAACAGGCTAGAGCTGTACTCCTGGCACGTTAAATTCCAAATAAAAACATTTCTGTTTTATCTTAAGAATCAGGTATTGAATTTTAGTAACCAGTATTTAAAGTTGAGACATTTCAGAAAATGCTTATACGTCCTTCCTCTGTAATTTTCATGCTGTAAGTGGTTAAATGAACAGTTGTCTCCTGGAACGCTATTTGTTATCAGCAACACTATTTAAGTGAGGGTTAATTTAGCCACCAAAACCATGAAGTTCTATGATCAGCATAACAAAACGAGATTGGGCAGTATTTAGTGGAGCCCTCAGACTGTGGCAACAGGTAGTTCAGAAATTAAGTACTGCTTTCATAATAAAAGCACTGCCAGTACTGTAGCCTTTTTTTCTGACTATAGCAGCAATTTGATGGAGTTTTCTTGTGGGTCACACAACTGAAAAGTTAAGGGAGAACGACACTTCACTGACATCAGTAGCAAGTCTGCAGGATTTCACTGAATCCATGAAACGATTCAGTGTCTCTCTTCCTTGCTGCAATGGAAGGACTTCAATAAAATCAGTGTTTCTAGTTTTCAGCCGCCATATTCTAACATGGTTAATGCAGGCGGGATGAACTGTGACTTTGTGGAATGATAAAATCTATTTTATATACGGCTTATTTAGTTTTCCTGTCTTGGGATGCAGAAAGCTGGACTTCTTTAAAGGCTGAGGTCTCAGTATGGTCTATGTGATATCTATCTATCTATCTGTCTATATGTGTGTGTATATTTGGCAAAGTAAATATTTCAGGGTAACTACATAGGTATGGTGTGACAATGAATGGCAAATAATAGTTTAATTTAAAAAGAGGTAATTCCTATCCTGAAGTATTCCATTCCAGAATAATTTGACTGGATCTGAGCTTTAGCTAGATGGGTATGCAGGGCACTTTTTATAGCCCTATCAGAAAGTATTTTTCATTTTAATAAAAACTCTAAATCCTATTATTAAAGGGAAAGGAAGAAATTACATCCAAAAAGGATGTAACATAGTGCTTCCTACAGGTAGAGCTGACACCTGCATGCATGCACCTGAGGTGCACGAATTCCCTCCTTTATGTCAACAAACTGTTGATCTGAAAACATAATAATGACATAGATTTTGACATCGTTTGAAAATTCTAGCCTAATATGTCTGAAATATCCATTCCCTTTGGTAGAATCTCATGTGACCCCTGTTCGCATTGACTCACTGAAAGAAAGCAGTGATCACATATAGAACATCACAGAGTTTGTAAATGAGCATCATCCAACACAGCAATTATTTTTCTCATCTGCATTTGCTTACCCAGTTTGTTGTCTTTTCCCTTCTTTCCTCGAGGATTTGCTGCAAGGATTCCCCCAGGCCTCCTGCAATTCCAAACTGCTCCACAATGACCTTGGTCTTTCTAAATTGCTCCTCTGGCACCAAGTGTTTCATGCACTGTAGGTACATGCTTAAGGTCTGTTGCAGTGGTGGGACTGGAAGTTTTGGCACTACCTAATCATAATAAAAAAAAGAGATTAGCAAGTAATTCTACTTGTTCCCAAACTGTCCTCTTTTTTTTTCTTCCTTTTTTTCTTCTGTTGCTGATTAATACATTGCATCCCTTTTTTAATCCATTTATTCTGTTTTAGCAGTTGAGATGCCTGATTACTGCAAATGTAATTGTGTGACTTCAGTGGAGTTTCATTAGGTCTTAAAGTGCCTGGATTTTAAGACACAGTATGCAGTTGTTTGCAATACTGAAGCAGTGGTACCTCTCCAGTAGCTCTATTTGTAGGCCTTTGGCCAATGAAGGTTTCAAATGGATAAGCCAGGAAACTAGTGGAAAACAGGAAAATATTCCTTGGTAAAAATTCTAGAAATCCTAGAACAAACAGGCAAATAGGCATGATGTAAGCATATAGTCTAGGAAATCTTCAAATACATAAGAGCATAATGAAATAATGCATTAAGAGAAAGTATTTCATTAGCAAAGAAGTGCATTTAGCTTGTGATCAGTAAAACTGTGGATTAATACTTGTCCGATTGGTAATATGACTGGTTATAAAATTGCAGAACTAGAAAACGTGCAGGTCTACCTGTTTATTTGCACTGACTACACAGAATCTTCAATAAAACTGTGTTTTACCCTGCCAAACCTCTGCTGTCAGCCAGTCTGGAATCCTCCTAGAAGGCTTGATAAAACATTTCTGTTTATACGTGCTTTATGCTTATCCTGTTTGGAGCAGGAAACCAACAGTATCTGGGAAGAAAACAACCTCATGCTGTCCATGCAATTCCTTTGTTTTTTAATGTAGAATTAACCGAGTGAAGTGTAATTAGTCATTTAAAAGCCAGAGGAATTATAGGGGCAGTGGCAAAATCAAGCAAGGAGGTAATCCATGAAAGACTGGGAAATTGCAAGAGGCTGTGATGCTCTAAGCATGGCTCCTCAGGGAGGTGGACGTGTCTCCCAGTTGAGAAATGGTCATCTAATTCAGCGGTGTTTGTCCATTAGTGATTAGTGTAGACCATAAACTTTTGGAGGGTTTATTTCTCTAACTTGTTTTTTGCCTGTCTCCCAAAGCTGGTAAAGTTCAGAATTTTTTACTAGCTCTTGATGTAATAGACATTCATTTTGACAGGATCACAGGATCATAGCGTGATTTTGGTTGGAAGAGATGCCGGGCAGTCACCTAGTCCCACCTGCTGCTGAAAGCAAGGCTAGCTGCAAACTCCTTTGCTAGTGCAGGCAGGGCGGGAGGGGGTGAAGGAAGGGCTCTGAACAGCAGGCAGGGAGTGGGTGACCTCTGAGCTCAAATACCTGCTCTGCCTTTTGACATCCACAGAAAAGTCAGTGCTGCATTATGTTTCCCTATCTAGAAACTGAAGATTTCAGATACTCATAAGAAGTGCCATAACATTACCTGTTATTAATGGAAATGCAAATCCAATTTAGCCTGTAATGCACCCTGGATCTCAGAAATAAAAGAACGGTAATTCTACAGTTTCAAGCTATGTTTAGTCAGGGCATATCTCTTCTGTCACTGATCTCTTGGTCAGTGGAAACAGATGTGCCAAATAGTATTTCCTTTTGATACCTGGCTTTGGCCCTATCTTTCTGGGTAAGGTTACTGTACAGTTCATGACTCTGCTTAGGGCAAAAAGCTTTAAACCCAAGGGGCTGACTACTTACAGGCACTTACACATCCAGTATCTTTTAAACCAGCTTGAAAATGAATCATATGTGATAGTTTGATAGTTCTGTACTATTAAGAAATAATTACATGCCATCTCTGACTGTGTAGTAATGCATCTGCTGTTGTGCAATAGTATTTCACTTACTGGAATTCTTCACAGGATGTTGGGAGGAGGAGTGTATTTGGATATGAGAAGCACTAATGTTAGATCGAAATTCCTGAGTATAAACTGCTGCAGGATAACTAGTGTTCCCCTGGAATGAAGAAATCAGCTCTGGAACAGAGCTTGGTTTACAATTATTATATTAATTTGTATTAATTTACAGTATTAAAAGCTGTTAAGTCATCTACCTTCAACCTTTTTTTTTCTTTTTTCTTTTTGTTTTCCCAGAAACAGTCACTTACTGTCTCATCTTTACTGCATGTATCTTTCTCTTTCTTCTGCATGTTTTTTTCTAGGACAGGCATTCCTGCATTTCTTTTGATATCCTTTGTTGAGGACAGAAATTGAAGCCACTTGGGGGCACTTATGGAGCCTCACGCCTCAGTTCTGGAAACAGAAAAGATTTAAAGTCCAGTCAGTACCCATTATTTATAACCAAAACGTACATGGGGAGTATTCCCTGCGCAAGCATACACAGAAGCTTCAGAATGCAAAACTGAAGAGAAATAGAAGTACAACATTCAAAAGTAGCTGAACTGAGCCCTGTGGAAATTGCTCTGACATTGTTTGTCTCATTTAGCTATAAATTTCTTTATCCAGAAACTATCTGATGCACATAAATGGTCCCTTCTCAGCATGGTTTATTTTCTCAGTCTAATTTACTTCGCAATGCATTGTGCCATGATCTGCACGCTTTGTATTACTGTTATATGTTAGCTGGAGGAAAGAGGGGACTTTTCTTCGAATGTACTTATGTCGACACAGGTAATAGTAAGGTTGCAGTTTTCTATCTAAGGATCTTGTATGTCCTCCCTTTACCACTTCATATGAAAGCACCACAGTCTTCAAATGTATTTGTCATTGCATGGTTCCATGGACACAGTGAGGTGCTGTCATCTCCGCGCTGGATGTGGTAGCTGTGCAAAGGAGCTTGATGGAGATGTGCCTTTGCCCCTGCAGGCTAGAAGCTCGCAGGGTGCCAGTGCTTTGGGGCATAGCTCTGGGCTGGGGGAGCCTGTGAGCCTGCCCAGGCTGGCAGGCTGGCTGTGGGAGAACTGGGAGGGGTGGCGTACACTGCATTTGAGCCGCTTCACACAGCAGTCTTTCCAAATAGCAAAAACCTATACATGGAGATGGCTTAACCTGCCAAAAGTCACAGAAGTCATCTGTGACAGAGCAAATACTTCCACTTGTGTATCTCTGGTATTGTGCTTACCCTGGTTTTCACTTCTAAAGATGCCTTTTATTCCTTTTCTGTACAAGAACAAGCCATACGGCACACATATTTCTTCCGATATAATAGTGCCCACACCAAGCAGTAGTCCTTTAATTACGGTGGTACAGCTAAAGAAGAGTAAGTTCTGTGTGTTCGGTCAGGTCTTGGCAGATCACAGGTTTTTTGTTTTTTTAAATTACTTTGCGCTATATGTATGCAAAATATAAAAGACAACATGGGTTGACTAAGTAGAAAAGAACGTCATATTTCCCCCCTGAAACCCTTGGAACTATACATTCAGCGCACTTGAATTATCTCTACAACAGCTTTTAAGAACAATTTGGATGAAAACCTACAAACCTTCATACACTTATGAAAGTGAGATGAAGAGTTTTGTTTAGCGATGGGCAGGGATGGCTGTGCATTATTCCTCTCCTGAGGAACCGGCTTGGCTATTCCAGCCTTGCGGCTTCAGCATGGCGCTGCCAATGTGTATGTGGTCACTGACACCTTGTGTTGATCCTGCCCTCTCCCTGTCCTGCGCTGGCTGCCAGTGGGGCCATGTGCTGTGAAGCAGGTTGTATAAGGCTGAGAGATGTCCCTGGGGCCCTGCAATGAGGCACACAGCAAACTCGTGTTGATATGTCATCTGCTCACGATTTCAACCCAGGTGAGAGACAATTTCCCTCACGGAAAGGCCACATTAACCCGCTGCACTGCTCCGCTCCCTCTCGTGTGCCACACAGGTCTCATCACTTATCCGTGCACTCTATTCCTAGCAATATGGGTTCAAAACACTTCAAATAATGGACACGTCCTGTAACTCTTGGAAGATGGTGGCTTGCCCAGCTGTTTATGGGCTAGCCTCAGCTCCCCACCTGTGTTCAAATACAGAGCAGCCATTTTGTCTTCAGAGCCCCTAAAACTGTATTCCCCTAAAGGAAAAATCCTGCTGATATTCTTCTCACTGGGACTTCTGTTCTTTCTTTCTGTACGTTTTTGGTCAAACTGCAATATGGAGTCACACTGACTACAGGTCCACACTGGCTCCGTGTCTGTGGGAAATGCTACTAATAACAGATTCATATATCTGTAAAATCAGTGTGATAAAGAGTTTGGGTGTGGTAGCCTGAACTGTACTCTCCTGTCATGGAGTTGAACCGAGGCTTTGTCTCTGGTTCAAGCACTGCCAGCTTAGCATCACACTCAATCCTATATTTGCTTAGTAAAGGACAAGGAAACTGACACAAGAGAAAATCCTGCAGAAATTCAAGATGACTTCAAAGTTGCTCACTGGAATGGCTGAGAGGTGCATTGTCAAAGTTATTAAGCAAAAAAATTAATCCTAGCTGTTTTTATTTACAGCTGGCTTAGCTGGAGGGCTGGGGTGGGCGGCTTAGCAGGGTGGCTGCAAGTCACGGCAGGCTGGGGAGCCGGGTGGCCTTCCCCACAGCTCAAAGCAGCAGCTCAAATCCACAACAAAAGGCACTGATTTCTCCGTTAGCAGATAGCAGAGGACTGAAATAAGCCCATGTGCTTATGCCTGAGTTCTCTATACATTGTGGACTCGGGAGGCAGCTTATGTTGTTGGGGCATTAGACTCAGCCCCCATCTATTCATCCTCACTCTCGGTGCTATCAGGAAGATAAGCTTAAAGTTCTCAGGAATCTATGGTTAAAGTTAAGAGGAGCGTATGCGTTATCAGGAATACATGCGTGGGGTGCGCACTGCTGCAGCCATTGACACTACGAGAGGAGCCAGGAGCCGCCTCGTCGCCGGCCCTGAGCTCCCTGCGGGCCGCAGCAGCGGCGGGGCCCGTCGGGGAGCGCTCACGCTCCGCCGGAGGCTGCCGGCGCGCCCCGAGACCTTCCCACGCCTCAGTCCCGGGGAGCCCCTTCCCTCCCGGACCGTCCGTCGCGGCGGGACCCGCGGGCGGCGGCCACGGGGCGGGCCCGTGGGTGCCGCCGGCGCCGCGGAGTTCGGCGAGGGGAGCCCTCTCGGCTCCGCTCCGCGGGACCCGCCGCCGCCGCTCCCCCGCTCCCAGCCCCGCGGCTTTCCCGCCCCGGTACTTGCAGCCGCGCCGTCGGGGCCGCGGGAGGCGCGGGGCGCGCTGCGCGCCCGCCCGTACCTGCTCGTCGGGGCGCTCCGGAGCGGCTCCCGGGCGGGCTCCGTGCGTCGCGGCGGCTCTGTCCAAGGTACCGCCGCCTCCTCGGCGGCCGGGTCCCCTCTGGGCGGGGGCGTGCGGAGCGCGGCTCGTCCCCGCCGCCGCCTGGCTCCTCCCCGCCCCCGCGCCCCCGGCGCCGCCCGGCCCGGCCCGGCCCAGCCCTGCCCGCCCCTGCCGCTGCGCGCAACAGGCGCTGCCGCCCTCCCGCCGCCCCGGCCGCGCTGCGCGTGTTCTGCCCCTTCTGCTGGCGGTGTCCCGGGAGGGCGGGCGGGAGGAGCCGGGCAGAGCGGGGCTCGGCCGTGCCCTTACCGCCGTCGGGGTCAGCCGAGAGGCTCTCCGGCGGCGGCGGCAAGGGGAGCCCCCGAGGGCTGCAGCTCTCGGTGACCCGCGCTGCCACGGTGTCGAGCAGTGTGGCCGCGGGGCGCCTGCGGCTCCTGAAAGCTCCGTGCCCGAACAGGCGGGCGGCGCTGCCAGCAGGCTGCTGGCACCACGGTCGGGAGGGGCGGCAGCGGTCCCGGGAGGGGCCCGGGCTCCGCGGGAACTGCTGTGGGGCCGGCGGCGGCAGCAGCAGCGGAGCGGGGCGGGCGCGGGGGCGTCCCCGGGGCGGCGGGCCGCAGGAGGCGCCGCTGGTGCCGCTTGCCGGTTCAGGGAAGCGGGGCTCAGCCCCTACCGCCGTGGCCGTTGCTCCTTCGCCAAGCCCGCCGTGCTGAAGCACCATCGCGGTGTTTTTATGAGTTTTGCGCCTGGCGAGCAGCGGCTCGGCCGCCCCGGCGGCGGCTGCGGCGCGGCGGCGCCTCGCGTCCCGCCCAGCTCGGACGAACCGACCGGCGGTTTGTCCGCGTCTCCTTCGCGGCGCCCAGCTCCCCAGGGACCGGTGGAAGCCCTTTAATAGTTCCTGTGGCCGTTTATGTAATTTTTTTCCCCTCTTGAGATAAGAAGTCATTTATTTTGTTTCCTAATGAGCTAGGAATTTAAATAAACGATTTTGTTTTATATCAAGATAAATTTACAGGGCAAAATATGCACTCTGGTTCCATTGCGGTTGGATCGAAGGTTTCCACTTTTTGCAAAGGTTTGAATGAAGCACTTCACCTATCTTTTGTTTTGTTTAATCCCTGTCGGCTACACTGAGGTGGGCACGTTGCAATTGGGGCAGCATTAAGCACCAAGCAAGGCGTTTTCCAGTGCTGTGTCTCTAACTGCTGGTAATGTAATTTTTGGAATATTCGAAAGCTGAAATTCATGATTGTGAGAATTAAAATTAAATTAGCATGAGAATACGAGGAGCTGTTTTTAGGCAATCGATAGCATGTTTGCAGTGCGATGTTGTTTGCTCAGCCCCGTTAACATATATTTTGAAGAATGAATGAGAACATTTTGTACTGGGGTTTTCTCCTGGGCGATTTTGGTAACTGATGAGGTTTGTGTTACGAGGAATTGTTACTGTAGGGGTTACGCTGAGTACAACTAGCTCCCTCCCTCAAGCAGCCCTCAACAATGAAACAAAGACAATCGATCCCCTTCAATTCCATTTATTCAGATCGTATTATTCTTGTAGTTTGGACTTCAACATAATACAGCATATTGCACTTACCAGAGAGCAGCACAAGAGAGAAAAAAACAGTACAATACTTCAGTTTATTCCCAAGGAAGAGTAAGACGTTGTGATAGTTGTTGCTCTTCTTAAATATATGAAACCAACTGAAAATCTAAGTATATGTACACAAGATTTACTAAGTCCCTGAATATGCCATTCAAAATTTTACACAGACTTTTTTGCTTTTCTTATATTTTTTACAGATATACAGTATGTCACACACAGTTTCAGCTTGAAAAAACTTTGCACAATTATACCCCAGCTACAAGGCTGTTGGGTTTTTTGTTTTGTTGGTGGTGTTTTTTTTGGAAGGTGTCCCCCCCAGATTTATGCCAATGATTATTCACATAATTTTCTTCCGGATTGTCCCCCCATTCTCCACCCCCTCCCCCCTGCCAGAATGCTGAAGGAAATACCAGTTAAAAGTCTAGAAGAAGAAAGCCATTACATCATGACAGAGGTTAAACTGTATATATTGCACGTCAGTACAGAAACATAATGCAATAACGCTTTCAACCCCCCTTTCCCTCTCTCCCACACACCCCTCCTGGCTCCTGGGGCTGGCCTCGTGGGGGAACCTAACTGTACTCATAGTCTGACGAGTCCTCCTCGGACACCCCCGTCAGGTCTCTGCGGTAGGAGTCCATGCCGTTCTCCTCCGTCTCGCCCGCTGGCCGGAGGCTTTTGCCCATGCCTTTGCGCTCCTCCATTTTAATGGTGTCGTAGAGTCCCTTAGGTCCTTCTTCAAGGAGGATGTTCCTCTCCGAGTGAGAGGGTTTCATTTGGCAGACATTTCTGAGGAAGAGGAGGACAGGGGCGTAAAGCACGTTGGCGAGCCCCATGCCCAGGTTGAGCTGCGCAAAGCCCATGGTGTGTACAATCTGGCCGGCCACAATGGGCCCCAGGGCATATGCGACAGAGTAGGAGATGTCTGCAATGGCGTAGACACTGCCGTAGACAGAGACGTGGCGCACGTCCACCAGGAAGGCCAGGGTCGGCAGCAGGGCCGTGTCCACCAGGGCGATGCCGAAGCAGATGCCGCAGAGGGGAACGATGACCTGCCCGAAATTCCTGCAGGCTGGCACCAGGCAGGAGCTGGCGCCAATGATGGCCATACCCAGGGCCCCGTAAAACCACTGGAGGTGGGGGTACGCGGCGGCCAGACGGACGGTGACGTAGACGCCCAGCACGTGGGGGAAGAAGGCGGGCAGCCAGGTGAGGCCCACCTCCCACTCGCTGGCCCCCATGGACTCCTCCATCCAGTTGGCGATGGTGGGCTCCAGGAAGGCCAGGGGGATGTTGCAGGTGGCCAGGGCCCCCGCCACCACGGCGATGTAGGGGTCGACCATGAGGCGGTGGATGGGGGTGCCGACGGGCATGTTGGCCCGTGCCCCAGTGGCGCAGGGCGGCGCCAGGGCCAGCAGCAGCAGCCCGTCGAGGAAGCAGACGCAGGCCAGCACTAGGAAGGGCACCCGCTTGCCGGCGAACTCGTAGAGGATGCCGCCGAAGGGGGGGGCGGCCAGGCTGCCGAAGGAGATGCAGGCCAGCGCCGTGCCCAGGGCGCGGCTCCGCGCCGGCTCCTCGGCATAGCGGTCGGCGATGAGGGCGATGCCGGCCGTGTCGGCGAAGGCCGAGCCCAGCCCCTGCAGGCTGCGCGCCGCGAACAGCGTCGCGTAGTTCTCCGCGAAGGCGAAGGTGGCGGTGGAGAGGAACATGACGGCCAGCCCGGCCAGCAGCGGCGCCTCGTAGCCCACGCGGTCGATGAGGGTGCCGCTGAGCGGGTTCACCAGCAGCTGCAGCATGGCTTTGGAGGCGAAGAGCACCCCGATCTGCACGTCCTCGTTGCCCCCCGCGGCCGGCGGGTACCGCGCCGGCAGGAGGCTCCGGTTGCCACCGCCGCTGCCGCCGCCGCTCTCGTTGGCCCCCGCGGGCGCGGACGGGCCGGCGGCGCCCCCCCGGCCGCGCATGGCCGCGATGTAGTCGGGGATGATGGGCACGATGACCATGTAGAGCATGTTGTCCAGCAGCAGCGCCACGCACACCACCAGCAGCAGCAGCCGCCGCTGCCGCCGCGCCTCCCCCCATGGCGGTGCCCAGCCGCCGCCGCCGCTCGCCCACCGCCTCCGAGAGCCGCGCCACGGCGGCCCGCGCCCGGCCCGCGCCCCCCGCCTCCGACATCGCCCTCAGCGCCGCCGCCCCGCCGCCGCCCGCATGGGGCACGGCGAGGGCGGCCCCGCCGCCTCCGCCGCTCACCTCCCGGCGGCCGCCGCCAGCCCGCGCCGCCGCTGCGAGCCGGCTCCGAGGGGCCGGCCCTCCATCACCACACTAATAAGCGCCGCGCACGGAAACCCCACCCGCCCCCGCCGCCGCGCCGGCCCCGCGCCCCCCCGGCCCGGCCCCGCCGCTCGCCCGCCCCCCGCGCCCCGCCCCGCTGTACCGCGCCGGCGGCGACAGCTCTGCCCGGCCGCAGGAAGGGGGCTGGGGTGCCGCCGGTCCCTGCCCGCCCCGGGGGTGTGCCGAGAGGGGGCGGCGGGGAGGCGGCCCCACCCCCGAGGCGGGGGCCCGCCGCTAGCTCTCGCCGCCCCGACGGCGCGCCTGCCCGCGGTCCCCCGGGCGGCCCTGGCAGCGGCCCCGCTCCCCGGCAGCCTCCCGGAGCCCTCGCTCCGTCGTTTCCCTCTGGGCCTGAACGGCGCAGGGGCAGCGGGCCCGGTCCGACGTGCGCCCGCCGGTGCTGCGGGCAGCGGTCCCATGTCCTCGCGGCCCGGCGCCGCCGTTGCCCCGGAGGGTCGGTCCGGAGCCCTGCTCGCCTGCGGAGCTCGGCGATTACCGGCTCGGCCCCTGTGCGGTGCGAGCCGCAAACGGCCCCTCTGCCCCCGCGCCGGGGCGGCAAGGAACCGCCGCCCCCCTCCCCGGCCGCTCTGTGCCTCCGCGGCGCAGCCCGGACCCACCGGCTGCCGCCGTCTGACCCGAGAGCTCCTCGCCGGGGCAGGCCGCCGACCCCCGGCGCAGCTCCGCCGCCCGGGACGCACCCCCCGACGGCGTGGCCGGGCCAGGGCAGGGCTCGGGCTGAGCGGGAAAGGGGCTAGGCAGGGCCGGGCTGAGCCCTGCCCCTCCGCGGGTGGGTGTGCCCCTCTCGATACAGCGCTCCCAACTCGGAGGCCGCTGAAGCTGCATTGGAAAGCAGAGAGCAACGCAGTAGCCATCTTCCTGCGGGGGTGCATGTGTGCGTGTCGCACTCAGACAAATACCGGGGAATAATCTTCAAGTGCGGTGGTATGACATACTTCCCGCATTTTGCCTGGCCAGTGCTGCAGCTGGAAGCCCTGCGGAGCAAGGGGCCTCACTCAGTGCAGAGGCTTTGGTATTAGGAAGATACTCCTGGCATAAAGCAGAGGGTAAACATCGTGACTCCTGTAGCAGAAGTGACACGTGGCTGATCCAAGGAGGATCTCTGCAGAAGGCTGTATGAAATAACTGGATCTCTCAGACAAGCGGTTCCTGAGTAGATGTGGAGTTTGGGTGCCTTCATTTGCTTGCATAGCTGGGCTTCCGTGGCTTGAAAGGGAGATGATTTATCTGTCAGTTGCTGTATCTTGCTCTGTTGCAAGAAAACTGTCTAGATGGCCAGAAAGGTTTTAAGATGGATTCCTGCATGGAGTGGCATACAGATCTGATTGTGCTTACGCAGAAGTGGAGTCTTAAAGCACACTTAAAATAACAATACCCCTAGACATCCGTATGGTCATTGCTGTCATTATTTGTTATTCATTTACTACCCTGCTGTAAAACTGCAGAAATACACCACTGACAATAGGGACAAAGCTCTTGACCTGGGACTCTAAATAAGCTAGTACCCTAAATGCTTCAAAAGATCATTTCAGAAAGTATCTGAGAGAACAGAACAGTGTTATTGGAAGGGTACTGAGCTGAAGGCCGTGGCTGCTGTAGCCTGCTTGTCACCTGCGAGACTGATTTAGTTGGGGAAAAAAACCCCAAACGCCGCAAAGCCCATCCTCCTCTGGTTCCTCAAACAGACCCTGGGGTAGCAACGTGAGAACATGTTTCTGCGAGGGACTGTGGGCACAGGAGGAGCGGCTCCCAGGATGATAAGGAAACTGCTGCAGGATGCACCTCCTGTTTGGGATGGATATCACGTTTGCAGTAAGCGGTAATGGGTTGGGGGCAGATATGACTTTGGATCATTGCTGTGCTGCAGTCGGGAGTATTGGAATCTTGGCTCTTGCTTGATGAGGCACTTTATTTGATTAAAGTTTCCCTTTTAATCAGAGATATGGCCATTTCCCGTCTCTAAAATGGAATCTGGCTGTGGGGGTCATGTCTGGATAATAAAGGGACTGGTTCTCTTGTCTCAGGGGAGCTGGTATTGAATTTATTACCATCAAGGGAAAGCAGAATTAGACTTGTAAAATGTTGCATAATAAATTTAGCCTTCTTAGTAAATCAAATCAGCGGATACCCTTATCTGCAAGAGATGCGTCATCACTACGTGAGCTTCTTTGACTAGACAGAACTAATGGGGAGAAAATGTACCTTCAAATGTGGTCAAAGTTGATGCACCTACAGTAAATTAAAGTAAAAAAAAAGTCTCCCTGGTGTTTGGCTTAGAAACTCATAATTATATTTGGGAAGGGACTTCAGGGTGAGATGAGATGACTTTTAAAATTTTGTACTTTTATCCCAAAGCTCAGAAGATGTGACACTTATTTGGTTTAAGAGGAGGAATGCGGAGGAGGTGATGTACTTCATTTGTCCTGCAGTGCAGAACATGCGGTTTTGGAAAGCCACTGTTAATGTCAAGGAGATACAGAAGATTTTAGGTCTGTATAAAGAACAGAGTTGACTGCACCAGGACTTCCTACCACTTTCTTTGTTCTAGGGGCTGTACATGAAGGAAGATGCAGCTCATGATGACTGTTTTGCCATAGAGAGGAATTTATTCTTGAGTCCAAAAAAAGCCCAGGGCCCAGGAAGGGAAATTACATTTAGGATCTTCAAGATTCCAGAAACAACAGAAAATACATAACACACATACAGGCATATAAACCTACATGTCTGATGATGGTATCACTTCAAGTTGAACATGAGGGGAAAGTGGGGTATAGTATGACCATCTGGTCACACTTCTAACACTCAGTTTAAAAACAAAGACCTGCCTACCTTGGGAATTTTGGAAAAATGAGAAAGGTTTCTCTCCAAACATCAAAATAAATAACTGAGTAGTTAAACAGAAAAAATGACTTGTGTACAATCTGCGCTTGCTTGTCCTGCTGCCTACTGAATTGCTAGTCCTTGCTCTTTGGAATGACAGTTGGTTTTGATGCTGTATCAGGGTGATTTTACAGAGAGAGAGAAGCAACAACTGCTGTGATGCACTCTGCTGTCAGGAATGGACTTAAGTTAATTGTGTATCCTTAGGAGTCTTCCACAGGAGAAAAACTTTTTGCTATAAGGAGTCCAAACACAATGAGTCAGAGAGTTAGAGTTCCTCATGTCTGCAAAATATTTTGATAGCCTGAGTACTTAATGTCTGCAATAGAGAGCTTGTCCTCTTAAGGATATGGCAATACTTTTTAGCACTTAGTGCTAAACTAATTATATGTTTCTTTTCTAATTTTAATTTCTGACTAAAAGGCCTGCTAATCTGATCCTGCCAAATAGGAGATGCTCACCTAGTTTGACAAGTATGTTATAATCTTTAGAAGTGTGGTGGAGGAAAAGGAAGGAGATAGAAGGTAAAGTCCATTTGCAACAATTTAATTTCAAAAGCATTTTTGTGCACAAAGTGGTGGGGCTGTCAAACAGAAACCAATAAATTATTGCCATGAGTGGAATTATTGAGAAAACATTGGCTGTTTTGCCTTAGCCATTAACATATGCCTGTATGTCAGTTGAAATTCCTACCCTTCCTGTTGGGCACTAAAATCTTTGTTCCGAAGGCAGAGACACACGGGTGCAGGCAGAGGCACACAAAGGCACACACAGGAGCTTTGGAGAGCAGGAGAAAGAGGGAGTCCTGGTAGGGGCTGGCAAATCCCATGGCTGGTGGTGCCATGCGGTGGCACTGGTGGGGAGGCTAGGCAGGGCTCGGTGCCCCTGGTCCTGCTTCAGGTTCCCGCTGGGCAGGTCTGGTTGACAGTACTGGCTGGGCAAGCCTGAGCGCCTGCAGCCAATGGGGCTTTTGGCGTTAGCGGGAGTAGCCACCAGGCACAGCCTTCTGGGGAGACCATCGTTGGCTGTTGTAATTCTCTGTCAAAACTTCATGCATGATAGAGTTATGACAAGGGATAGGGACTGTACATGAAGGTGTGCAAGTCCATTTCTGTAAAAACTGTGTTCAATAAGCAAAACCAATCTTTAAAAATGGTTGTCACAACTTATTTTTTTTGAGGAATGGTAAATGATCTGATTTTTTTTTTTTTTTTAATATTGCACCCATACTTCATGCTGCTTCACTCTTTGGCAATAATGCTTAGAGAGGGGCAGAAAAATAGATGAGAAAGCGAAGAGAGAAAGTAATTCAAGGGTTTGTGTCTAAGCTTATGTTAGCTCTAGCAATAGTTGATGTTCTTGTTAGTTGTAATAGACAGTTGTGCAGTTAGACTTAAAAAAGAGCTATTAAATTATAGTGTGTCTTCCAACTCTGAAAGTACAGGGTATTCTCTACAGTAAAGTCATGTCTCTACTTCTAAATGGCTGAGCAAATGGAGTTTCCACTTCCCTCCTTGGAGAATACTTAGCTGTCCAATAAAATTCACGGCTTGAATAGTCTCCTAATGTTCAGTTTGAAATTTCTTTTCCTGTTTTGTTCCCACTATGCGTATGTCTACTCTGTGTGTCACCTTAAAAACCACCCTTGTCTTGTCTTTACATCCTTCAAACATTTGCTCTGTCAGTCCCAGACTGGATGAGGACTACAAATGGTGTCCATCTTTGAGATGCAAGAAGCAGCTATAAGATCTGGGAAGATCCTGCTCCTCCCAGTGACTGCTTCTCTTCCTAGTACCTCAGCATCATTTTTGTCCTATCATGTCTTTCTTTGCTCATTTGAGAAAGCCTGTCAAAATATTCTCCAACCAACTATAAAAATATTGCTTTTTTCCAAAGTTTCCCTGTTTTTCAGCTTTTCAATTATAAAAATACAGAATCTATCCTTGCTCCAAAACCCCTCAAGTTCATGCATGCACTTCTTTCTCATCCAGTTTTGCAGGGAGCAAGAACTGAAGAAATGCTTTGGTGCTACTGATTCCTAACTTGCTTCTCCACCAGCCCCTCATGTCTGCTCACCTTTTGGGGCTTTGCCGTAGCCCAAATCAAATTCCTCATTAGCTCCTCGTTGCTTAACAGCCTCTCAGAACTAAGACAGCAGGAAACACATCTTCCACACACTCACAAATAGCTTCTGTGGCTTTAAAAGCGGTATCAGATTGGCAATCTGATTTGCTGACAGTTTAAATGTAGGTTTCCATCATGCTGGGCATTCTCCTCGTGCTGGCTACAGAAGAAGGGTATTTCAAATAACCTGTCACATATTTTGGTTTGGTAATCTGTAAAGTGATCAACATTATCCCAAGCAGAATGAATTGAATATGAATGTTTTACTTAAATGGGGAGGCAAATCTCTTGGCAAAGAATTAAAAATGTGTTTGCAGGATATATTGTATGTGACAAATCCCAGTCACAGGATACAAGTCAGCTTGTATCTTCATACTATTTAAGTGAAATCTCACTGTCAAGATAAGCTCTGGCAATTTTGTAGTGCCTTTCTACAAAATTATTGCAAAGGAGACAATTCTGAGTAAAGCATGAAATAGGTGACAGTGTCTGGAGACAAACAACATAGTTGTAGTGGATCCTACTTTTCCATGTGAGTTATGAAAGTCAGAAAAGATAAACCTAGGTGATTACTCAGTGCCTTAGGTATTTACTCATGTGCATACACTATAGGCATGTTAGGTGTGGCTGTGGCAGAATTCATCACCCATCTTGCCCATCTCTTCTCATTGCATTCTTTTGTCCACAAGAAGTTACATTTCTGTAGCTTTCATCCATTGCCTTAACGTTTTGAATGGCTGTGGCATTTCAAAGTATTGAAAACACTTGAGAACAAGGGGAGAAAACGCTGCTTTTTGCAGGATAGATAAAGTCAGTGGAGATTGAAGCCACACTGTAGGTGCTTGCAGGTGTGTAGGATTAGTATCCACATAACTTTAGGAAGGGACATTAGGTGTTCATTGGGGCTAGTTCCTCAGGAAGGTATAAGGCTGAGTCTTATTCTGTTGGGGAAGATAGGCTCAGGCTATAGGCAATGTCAGTCTTGGGTTGGGACAAACCAGTGCTGATTTGAAGCTGCTGTTGGAGTGAGGGCCTGGGATAGATTGTGGGAAGACACAGAAGAGTGAAGGTAGTGATGTCATGGTGCTTTTTGTCACTTGGAGTATCTGCTGAGATCTCTGTTGTCAGTGCTGCTTCAGAGCAGCATATGGTCCATGTGGCCCTTGTCAGCTGGGGGCTCTTCATAGCAAGGTACAAAGGGCAGTGGCTCCTGCTGTTGCTTTTAGATCTATCAAAGCAGCCTTTGGTATTTTTGAATAGAGCTGAATAATAATCCATACTTAATAATACATTAGATAAGGGGTTTTTAGTCTTTGTTCATTAATCATCTGAAGGTACTTTTACAGTTGTCTCACTTATTTTGTTTGAAAATGTTGGAAGTTGTTCTCAGCATGAAGGTTGTTCTCAAATAACTTGCTGTAAATATGAGATACCTGACATTAGAAACCCAGACTGTACTGACTGGCTCTCAGGGGCCAGGCACCTCCCATTGCCTCCCTGCCTGGGCTGGAAGCATGTGGCGTTAGGGCCAGTTTCCCCTCTCCTGCCTGGTGTCTCATCCTTGGCACGTCTATGCTGATGCAGGGCTTTAGGAAATCTTTCTGGGGGTTGATGCTTCTGGCAGTGGAGTGGCAGGCAGTGCTGGCCGGTGTGCTGGCCTGGCCGATGCCGTGGGGGTGTATCCTGCTCCATGCCCAGGGCAGTCCTGGCCCCTGCTCAGGGGCTGCAAGGCTGCCGCTAGCAGGCTCCTGGCTGCATGACACTGATGGAGAGGCATTGCTGACTGTGGCCTGCCTGCAGAAAAAGTCAGATGAAATGAGAAAACTGTGGAAGGGTAAGTGTATCATTGTTACTTAGTTCTGGAAGTGTGTCCCTGCTTTGACTGTGTGAATGTTTCTCCTCCCCAAAGCCTCTGCTGCTGCCATCAATTTGGTCACTTTTAGGCCTTGTTGTATTTGCTCGTCTCTTTTCTTGGTTATGTCCAAATCAGCTTCCCCTCTGCTGTGTTTAAAGGGTCTGAGATGGGTCTGGAACTCAGTTCAAGAGATCACTTCTGTGTTTTTTCTTATAAATTTTTATATAAGTTCCTCCCCTCCCCCCCCCTTGAATCTAAGACGAGTAGGCTGTAAGTGGAAGAAGTGCTGAGATTTGTCAGCACATCCAGTAACTTTGTGTTTAGAAATTATACTGAAAGCTCTCTGGAGAATTTGCAAATCCGAGCTGATGAAGTCCATTTGCTAACCAAGGCAGGACCAGCAGGGTAGCAGGAGGAGCACCTAGGAGAATCAGCTGAGAGAGCTTGTGCTCTGAGCCCTCTTGCTAGTGGGAAGATGCATGGGATTTGCTGTCAAAATGTGATGGGACTGCTGGTGTCCTGGTTGTAATCCCAAAGATTGTCTGGTTATGTAGGTTACAGTCAGAATCAGAACTTCAGTTTTCTTTAGCAGTTTGGCACAGTGGATATGTGGGAGTTTTTTGTTTGCTTTTTCTTCTAGAAGCACAAAGCTAGGGGGCAAGTTTTCTTTGACTTTCAGTGAGATGGTGGTACTTGCAGATGAACTTCATTCTTGCTGAATGTATCCAATGGATTTAATTTTGAACACGGCAATAGAAAGAAAAGTACCTTGGACCTGCAGGGTGTCCTAGTTTTTCCAAAGAGTTTTCAAATTTTTATTGGTACTATTGAGAACTGTTTTTTTCAACTATCTCCATAGTATCTGAACATTCTCTCTTCTGTGCATTACATGACCTAAGCTGTATGTATGGAAAAGAAGGCTGTTCTATGCAGGCTTCTGCACTACACACATCCCTTCAGTAAAAGGGAAATGCAGGGAACATGCAGCAGTGAGCTAGAGGATGTTGGACATACGCTGTGAAGGAAAGTGCCTCTTTAAATGGAGACAAATGAGGTTGCATTTGAAGGGAACCCTGTACCTCCTGACGAGGATTTCAGTGGGCTCCAATAAGTTCCTAACTGAACTTTTAAAGAGATTTTCCATTTCCTTGATTGCAGCTATATTTAAAGAAGATGGCACTTGAGAATCGAGAGCAGGAGGCAATGACCTTGCCTTACTTGCAACGCTGGTGGAAGCTGCCTCTTCTTCGTGCAGTGTAATTCTGCTCTTGCTGTGAGGCTGCCTTTGATTTCGAGGCAAAAGGCTAGAGCTCCCATATGGGAGACTATTGTCCTGCATCTCTTACAGAGCGTGCATTAACTGGAGAGCAGGCATCTGATTAACATCCCTAGTGCTGTCATGAATCAATCTGTGTATGCTTAAACAAGTTACATCAGCCTAATGGGAAAAGATGTGGTGAGACAATTAAAAGAATTAACCCAGAGCAGGGGGGTCGATACCATGGAATAATCTGTTGCTGGAGCGTGACGACCAGGCGCCGTGGTAGTTCTGGCAGCCAGTCCCTGTAGGAACCAAGCCCCAATCTCTCTCATGAGGAGGCTGATGCATTTTCAGAGGATCTGGTGATGGGGCTCTGGGGCTTCCAAATGCTTGAAGGCTGATGAGGTTTAATTATTTTTATTATTAATTTTCATTGCTCCAAGGTGGAAAGCAGCTGTGTGTGAATGAGTTCACTAGTGTGTGTGTAAATAAGCCAGCTTGTACCTTTCCTGCCAGTGGAATCAGAGCATAAGCAATAGGGTGCAATCAATTTTAGTGATTTAATGCTGTCTAGGTAAGCTTTTCTTCTTACCCACTGACTCAAGAAGGTTGTCTTGCAATATTATGCTTATGCTTTAGTGAATTGCCTAAATCGAGCAGTGCAAATGGCTGCCAATGGAAAACAGAAACTCAGACTTCCTATTAGATTTAGATTGCAGTGGTCATTATGGTGGTTTTAATTAAAAAAAAAAGGGGGGGGGTGGGGAGTTTCTAAAAAAGAAATGGGTTTGTTTTCCTTAGCTTCTTTTTTTTTCCCCACTTGTGAAAAGTCAAATTGACAATGTGTGTCTATCAGGCTTATACCCTTAGAGAATGCATTGCAAGCTCCTGTAAAAGTTCAAGGAGTCCTGTCCTTGCACAGGAGTCCTTGAAAAATGAACCCATGTCTTCCCTAGCCAGTATTCATTGCCTGAATCCAGTTCAACCAAGCCCTGTGTGAGTTAATGAAAGCTTCTGGTCCTCCATTTCCCTTGAGTCTGCTTGAGGTTTCCCTGGAAGATTTCTTTTCTGTGAGGCTACTCATAGCTGGGAAACACAGGCAGTGTAATTGTAATGCCCCTGGGGCCAACAGAAATCTCCTCCTTTTCATGCCAGTTTAATGTAAAGAAAGGCAAACTGTGTGCTGAAACTCAGTGAGTCATAAGAGTCTGTATCACACAGGTATGTTTTGGAGAAAGGCAAGAGAGCCAAGACATCAGTCACTGGTGCAAAAGGACACTCTCAGCATTGTGGCTGTGTACTTGACCCTTTTTTGTGGCAGCTCTGTTGTCTTTCTCGGGCACAGAAACCTGTGCTTGCAGGTTACCTTCTCTTCAGCTTATCCCCAAGCAGCAACAGCCAAGTGCTACTGGGGCCATAAGGGGTGACATCACAGCCACCATTTTGGAGGCATTGGGGGAACTCCACCATGTATCTCAGAGCATGTGGGGTTGACTTTGTGAGTCTACCAGACCACCAAAGTCTAAAAGGAGAGGTTAAAATGCTGTCAGTGTTGCCAAGAAACTAAGTTATTGGCTGTCTTGGGTCAAGGCAAATCAGCTAGTGCTGGGACTCACTTTGCTGCTGCTGCTGTGTTATGGGGAGGCAAGCAGTGAAGCAACTAAGGGTGCAGTGTCCTCCATTTCCAGAGAGGCAGTGGCAATGGTTGTGAGGGAGCTGCCTGCTGGTGCTGCTCTGGGGGCTGGGGTGCTCAGAGGGATGCTGGCTTGCTGCAGAGCTGCCCCAGGGTTAGGAACAGGTGTCTGCTACTACTTCCCTTGGGGAAATGAGGCTGGTCCAAAGCTTCCTTTAGCAGCGGACAGTTAGGTCCCATTTAAGCCCCATAAGGATACCCTCAAGACCAGGTGCTGTTTGTACCTGGAAAATGGGTGTCCTATTGTGTGGTGAGAAAGCAGTGGGTGTTGAAACATGTACAAGGGCCTCAACTGCAGTGCAGGCACCACTGTGGAGACGGCAAGAGTGTGTATGCTGACTTATTACAAGGGAGAATATTTGCACTCTCTGTGTTAGGCACTGGCTAATTTAAAGTGCTCTAGTTTGCCCTTCTGTAATTACCTACCTTTCCCTGATTGCTGATAGGGAAGATGGCTATCCTTCCCCCTCCCTCATATATGCATGACTTAATTTTTGTGTGTGCTGTACTTAGATATGTTTTTGGAGATCATGCTGAAGAAGGTCTGGAACAAAGGAAGGCACTTGCTGGCCCAGGAGACTGGCAGTGTGGAAAGGCTATTGGGAGATGCAAAATGAATGCTGGCTCTACTTGTTCTGCTTCCTGTTCACTGTTTTGAAGTATCTTGGCAGTGAAGTAACATGCCAGATGTTTTTCATGATGTTATATGATGGATCTCAGCTGGGAAACCCTACCAGGACAGGGCAGGGGTAAGGGTTAGTGCAAACCTGTCTCTGACCCTCTCCTAGCAGCCATTCAGATGCATCTTCTAGCACAATGCCTTTAGCAAAGATCTATAATCATTGAACTTTTGACCCCAGTCTCTGAAGTAATGCCAAGTATGTTTAGCACACATACAAATGAAGTGGAAATCGTTATTGGCTTTGCTCATGACCTGCTGAAAGATGGTTCCTCTCCAGGGGCTCCGTTTGCATTTCCCTCAGTCTCTCTCAGCACTCAATCTTTCAGTAGTTTCATGTGCTACAAACTGAGCATCACTGTGCTTTTGATCAGAGCTACCTGCCATTGCCTGTTCACTCCAAGCCTTTCCCTGCCTTACATTTTCTCAGGCAGCAGTAATAGGGCTCATACATAAACACTCCCCCTGCCCCACTTCCGCCGTGTTTATATTGTGGGTCCAGGTATGGCTCTTGACCACATCTAGCTCATGTCATGCTGAGAGCTGGTCTGTCTGTCCTCTGAGTCCCTCCACCACCAAGTCCCAGGCAAAGGAAATGCAGATCTGTGGGCTGTCAGGAGGCTGTGCTGGTCCAAATGACTGGCAACCCAAATGGCAAGGCTTCTTCCAACCCTGAATTTTATTTCTCTCATTTCCCTCTGCATGCGCATACTTATCTTGTCTGGGCTGCCACACAGGCATTGGCAAAGCTGATCTCTTCTTTAAATGTCTGTCACTGGAGCCCCTTCCTTCTCTTCAAAACAAAGAAACCTCCAAACACTCAGAAACCTCTGAATTATTTATCTGAAAGACAATATGTATACTTTTTCTTTATTTCTTTCCGAAGCGAAGCCACAAATGAGCTTTGTTTTTATCTTAAAACTTATTGAGAGAATTGCTGCTTATTCTGTGTAAATGCAGAGTGGTACCAACACCTGGATTCTTCCTTGCTGGAGTCTCCATTTGTGTTTGCATGGAAATGATCACAGAAAGAAGGAAGTCCCAGTATTCAGCTTGTCACCTTATCCTGCATTAGAGCTGAAATATCCTGAATGTTGATCCTTCTGTTTTGCAACTTTGGATGCCTACTTATTTTTTTTTCTGTTGTACTTTTTAGTAAATGGCAATTTCTTCTCCCAAATGTGTTCTTTTTGGTGGGGTGAGGTAGCACTAGAATAAAATATTCTTTTTTAGTGAAATCTTGTCTTAATGACCAACTCATAAAAATGGAAAATGAAATAACCATGTTGAGCTATCTTAGTAAAAAAAGTTTGTGGTTTTTTTTTTTTTGTTTTAAAGTTCTTTTCTGGCAGTATGCTAGAGTCTGTGTTGAGACAGCAGCTGTTTATGGGCAGAGCACCATGCGTTTGCATGCTGTTAGCTGTCTGATTGGCAGCTAGCCCCGTGGCAGCAAAGCTCTCTGCTTCAAAGAGGATGGCGTGGCTGCGACTTGGTGTGGAGATGTGGCAGGCCAAGGGGAGCAGGACCCTGGCTCTCCTGCTCCACTGTCTGCTGCAGTCTGCTTGGAAATCTTGCCATTGCACCAAGGAGAGGCTTGGAGCCAGGCAAGCTATGCCTGTGCCTGTCTCTAGTGCTGCTCTTACACCCTGCTGTTCACTTTGCGCACGGTGCAGGGGTGAGTGTTGCTGTGCAGCAGCAGATTTACCAGGATATTCCCAGCATCCCTTTAACCTCCTCTTTTTATGTCACAGAACAGCTCTTCTGCATCTATGACAGACAGCTGGTGGTGCAGCAGGAGCAGTGCCTGCCCCAGGGTGTCCCACTGCTCAGGAGTGCGTATCGGCCCCAGGACTGAGGGGAGCAGTACAGATCTGGAGCAGCGCAGGAGGGAATCGAGCCTCCTGCTCAATTGAACGACACAGAGGAAACTTTGAGGGCTCTGAGGCTCTCTTTGGTGTCAGTGTGCAGGTGTGCATGTGTGGGTTTTTCTTCCTGAAACTTCAGCCATCTGAGAGATGCTTTCAGTATTGGCCTGTGCACTCAGGATGCTTTCCATTGCACTTGGGTAGGGCTCCAGGCTGTGGAGCAGTTACAGAGATAACTTCTTTCTCAGTAAAACCTGGGAAGCCTCTGCTTGAGCAATCCATACAAATGCATCCCTGAAGTTATACAGAAACGCTATAGGAGAGGCAAGGTGGCATCGTGGCCCTCAGACTTGCTGGAAACCAACAGAGGATCCAGCCAAACCCCCAGTTTCCCTAGTGTGATGTTTTCATTGGAGATGATGTAAATGGTAAGGATCATGGGAACCTGTTCCTCTGAAACTCCCCTGAGTTTTTGAGGTTCTGCTCCACTGCTGACATGAGACAGTATTGCACATGTTGTACACACTAAGGGACGTGGCATCCTTCTGAGTCCTGTTTCAGTTGTCTTCCAGAAAAGCCATGGGAGATATGCCAGAGGCTGGTTACACGGGGAGAACAGACAGGAGGGAAGAAATAAAGCATTTTTGTTGCCAGTATAGCACGTGTTAGTTATTGGCTACCTTGCTCTAATTCCAGGGAGTTTACCCAAGTGGTAGCCTAAATGACAAATTTGTAGCTGTGTGAAGTGCCCAGGACTCTTCCCTGCTAGGTTCTGGCAGGCAGCAGTTAAGGACACTTGGAGCAGATTTGTGGCAATTTAATGCCACCTTCTGGTTATAAATATAACAGCAGAGATGCTCTTTAAAAATGGGTTTATTGCTATCTTTATTTGATAAACTGGAATAACTAAATGTCTAACTTCTTTAGCAGCTTTCTTGAATACTCTTATTTTAACACATTTTCTACTGAGTCACATGAACATTTTCCCTTGGATTACTATTTAAATTAATAAAAAATACTGATAAGAATAAAACCATGATACTGTGTTTTGCTCCTGCTGACCTTAAAGGGAGAGAGTCAAAGTTACAGAAGAGGGCTCACCATCCTCGCTACAGTAAATCTGCCGCAGTGATTTCTGTGTGTCAATAGCAAAGGCCTGGTTTTCAGTAGCTAACAAATGTCTGTCCTCCTGACATGTTATTTAATGATACATTGACACTTAAGGGGTTGGGTTTTTTTTGGTATTAAAATGACCTTGCTACACAGCACAAGAGGTCTCCTCCATTACAAAAAGCAAAGGCTTGAGTGACCTTGCAAGAACATGATCATAAAATAAGGAATTTTCATGAGCTTCCCTTATTATTCATTAATCCTATGTGTAAACTTTTCACTAACTGCAACTAAAGTCAGTAGAGATTATGGCTAGAATCGAATTGATATCCTGGCGTTAAAAGAAATAAAATGTTTAAGATGAAACCCAATCGTCAGTAGTTAAATGTAGGTGGTGTGGGGAGGGAGGGAAATTTCCACGGCAGGACTTTGCGGGTTGTTTGCTCGTGACTCTCCCCAGTAGAGGGTGCAAAGGTATCGTGTATTTTTTTGGGGAAAAAAAAGCCCTTTTCTTTTCCAGCTCAGCCCCAGATCTGGTTATCTACCGCCAGGGAAGTCTTTGACAGCAAAGGAAGAAGAGAGCATAGAAGCAGCAGCGTGTAAGCAGATGGAGAAGCATTATCTGATAGAATTTCATTTCACTTTGCACATATGCCAGTTGCTATAGGAGATGCAGCCTGGCAGGGAATGGGGTTCCTTCTATTTACTGTAACTCACTTCTATTTACTAGATAGTATTTTATTGTTACTGACAGCACAGCATTTCTGCATGTCTTTTTGGTGTGAAAATGTATTTTATTTTCATATTTGGAGCAACTGCTGCTTTTTCATTCCTTAGCACAAAGATCTGATGCCACCTTTTGCATGTAAAAAAGACTTGCTTTTCTGAAGTGAGAAGAAGCTTAGTTATTGGGGCATACCAAGAAATTAATTCCACTTTCAGGTTGACAGAGCTCGCGTTTTAAAATATTTCCTCCCACATCTTAGAATGTTTGATATAAAAACTTCATTCTCCATTACTTACCAGTATAAGCACTGATTTGCTGCTTTGACAAATATTGTTCTTGGCTGCTATATGCTGACACCAAATTCTGCACAGAAACATCAACTCTCTGATTTCATGCCTCTGAGACTCTGATGGCAGTTGTATATGTTTAGAAAATTTGTTAATAAATGCTATATGTTTTCACTAGATCCTGTACAGGGTAATGGTGTTTAGTGGTAGAACTATTTTAAAGGAATTAAGAATTACAAGAGAGAATTTTTGTCATAAAAAGTAATGCATTCCTTGGCAAATGTTGGTATCTTTGTGCTTGATAGAACATTTAGCAACTTCTTCCTCACACAGGAATTACCTTAAAGTTATTGGCTTCAACAGGAGTTTTGTATAAGGAAGTCCTAGTTTTATATTCTCTAAACATTCATAAGGATCATCATAAAGGTTTCCTCTCTCTCAGGATGGGTACACTATGCTTTATGATCAATGGAGATATTAATTTGATTGTGATATTGTCTTTTTTTTCTTTCTATTGTAACACCAGTAATGCATTAAGATGATGCCAGTGAAGATGTGTCACAATGCCTACATTTGAATGTTGTTCAAATTATGTGTTTGGTGAACAGCAAACAAATATATGAATCTTAAAAACATAAGTTTCTTAGAGAAACAAATTTCTTTCGGCAGAGTTTGTCTCCATTAAGAGCAATCTGCTCAGATGCTTGGGTATCATCATCAGCTGTCTTTATTTGCTCTCAGTTTGTCAAATCCAGATTTCACAGTAAAATCCGCATTTATGGAAGAGCACAGAGCAAATGGCAGCTGCTCTGTCTGGGCTGCTTAGAGCAGATTAAGCTGCAGTGAGGTGTGCTGCCAGTGGCCATTGGCCTGAAGAGACCAGCCAATGAACTTCCCTCTGACTTCTTATAGACAGCTCTGTCCTGTAAGTCTAAAATAAACCAGAAGGTGAGCCCTGGCTGGGCTCCTTAGACAAGTAGCTGAATGGAGGGGCCAGCCAGGGCTTTAGAAGTTTCAACTATTTTGTAACTACAGTCTGAGATGCACCTCTGTATCTTGGCCTTCCTCCAAAGAATATTTTCTGTGTTTTCAGGCATCCCTCTGGTGCCATCTTTGAACCCAAACACCCCTTTGGTTCTGTTCTTACTTATCCAATCTCCCATTTCTTTCCTGAGAGAGGACACCATGATTTCTGCAGGAAATTGTACAGTCCACTTCTTCTCTGATCAAAATCCCAACAGAAACAGTCCACGCTTCTACTAAAGCTTCAGTGAAGACTGAAGGAAATGGCAGCTACCCCCTGTTGAGAGCTCATCAAAACAATTTCTAAAAGTGAAGAAATAGTTATCACAGAGACCTGTGGCTTTCCCTTCTCATTGCTCATCTTTCTGCCACTTGTGCTGTCAGTCTTGGACTGATGATCTATATTCAGCAGCTTCCTTCCACATAATGTTATTTTTTGAGAGGAGGCACAGCACTGAATGACCTTTCCATCTCCCAGCTGTGCATGCAAGTATCTAGTCAGCAAATCTGTGATGCGCTGTGTTTGGAGATGACCTTGTGGCGTACCTTTGAGCTGGCAGTGGCAAAGGAGAGCTGTTTTCTGCACTTGACCCAGCAGAGGGCATGAGTTGGCTCCCGGGATCCATGCCAGATCCAAGTGCATGTGGAAAGCACAACTCGTTTATGCATCACTGTCATTTTCTGCCACTGATAAGCCACAATAGGGCATGTATTTTGGAGATTATCGCACTTCGTGGGTGATTAAAGTCCAGAGGCAACCTAAGGTATGTGATAATCACTCAGAAATCCACTGCCAGGTGGATCTTGTGGTTTAAGTAGATCATGCCATTTCCTTCTGTAGTTTTGGAAGCTGCAGCAACAGTCAGGTGCTGCCATTGCTGTGGGAAGGTGGGATGCCCAGAAAAGTGGAGACCCCCTGCCCTGAGCATGGCTCCAGCCACCCAGGAGCGAAGGTGGCTTTCATAAAGAGCTGGGCTGGCCACATCATGCTGCATCTGCTCCTCCTCCTTCTCAGATTTTCAGCGTCTGCCAGGCTGAGCTAACTTGATTATCCCCAGGATGAGATTATCCAAAGGTGATTTTTTCTTTTCCTGCTGTGACAGGGATGGGAACCGACTTTTCACCTTTGGAGTCACACCGATGGAATAGGGTTTTCTTCAGGAAACTGAAGGTGGTGTTTATTACCCAGGAACCATAATTGTGTTTGTGTTGTGTATCCCTTCCTGGCTCATTTTCCTATATTTATATCTCAGATCACCAACTCCCTGCTCTGAGCAGGGGCTCTCAAACTGTGCTGCTTGGCTGTCGTGAGTGCAGCGGGACAGTCACAGGGGATCTGTGACTGTGCGAGCAGCTCCTGGCTCTGTGGGGGCATGTACGGGCGGAGGTTTGATGGGGTGGGCAGCAGCAGTCCCCTTGGAGGAGAATGTCTTGGACTAGGTTTTTTGTCTCTAATTTTGAAGCAGTGTCTGTACCACTGTTGGTAAGGATATATCAGTATCAGAACAGCAGGCTTAGACAATGCTCATTTTTAAAATGAACTTTATGTCAATTTATTGATCATATTTAAAACAGCAGTGGCAATGCCTAGAAGACAACCTGTGAAGGAGTTACTGGTTACGTATGATACCTAGACATGGTCCTGTGATGTCTGCAGTTCCGCAGCATGGTGGGTAGGTGAGCCTGCAGCGCACAAGCTGGGGAAGTCATCAAAAGGTCACGTGTGATGCATTAAGAGAAGTAAATCTAATGATTACTGTTCCAAAGACTGCTGTCCTTTGATTAGCTTTTTCTATCGTATGCTGAAACAACATGAGTTGCGTAACATGTTGGGGGTAAATATGGTTTTGCACTGATTTGATTTTTGGTGTGGCATGCTTAATTACTATAGAAAGGTATGGAAGACCTAGAAAAGGAAAATAATATGATACAGATATATTTAATAACAGATCAACAGATCTTAGCGTTTTGTAAGAGATCAACGTTATTTTCTCTAAGGGCAAATGGCACAAAGAGACTTCTACCATACGCTCACAGAGAATATTACACCTGCTCAATAAATGAGGTAGTCTGTGATCAGAGCCAGTCTCTGCACATTGCAGCAGGCTCTTGAAACTGTCTTTCAGTGATCAATGCTCCTTTTGCCTTAGTGCTTAATGATAGTCAAAACCCTTGAGAGAGCACACAGAGGAATGGGCCACCTGGGTGGGCCTCTCCTCTCAACTGGATGTGTCCCCTTTCTCCCTGAGGAAAGGGACTGGTGGGAGAATTTCTATTTTCTGCTTCAGAAGCTGAAATTAATTTTGTAAAGTGCAGCCCGCTGGGGGCTCGTCTGAGATCTGCTCACAGGCAGTGTGCATGTGCCTCTAGTCCGGTGACCTGTAGAAATGCTCAGCTGTGGGGAAAGTAGTCTAATGGTAATGAACAAGCCACAAATCTGCCTGTGTAATTGCATGTGCTGTGGCCACATCATACCATTTTCAGTGTCTGTTGGTGGAAGTTTTGCCCCAATTTCTTGTCTGTTTCCCTTCCAAACAATCATTCCACAAATGACTGTATGGAAAAGCTAGATTAAAAAGTCACATAAGCTGCTTTAGCAGCCATTAGTTTAAATACACTCAGAGTATAAACATTCATATGCCAAATCAATTCAGTAAATGGAGACGGGTCACTGTATTAAATGGGCTTATGGATGCTCAGGACATCAGATCCTTCCCCTCAGCAAGCGATGCAGGGACTGTCCTCTCTCCAGCACTTTGCTCTTACTAGAAACAGTCTATTGGGAAAATGATTTTATTTTATCATTACGTGGAAGTGGTTCCCCTGGTTAGAAAGATCTCTAGGAGATATGTTAAATCTCCAGGACTGGGAGGACAGTGCTTGCTTCTAGGGAAGGAAGGTAGCCTGGGCGTTAGGAGTAGCTGCGTGGGTAGAGCTCCCTGTATTTGGCTCACGTCCCTACGTGAGTGTGCTTCTGGAGTGAGGGACAGCCTGGAAAACTAACAGCAAGAGAAGCTGCAATGCCTTTCCCCTCCAGAGATGCCATGGTAGGAGAGAAGGGCTTTTCTCTTGGCGTACTTGGCCAATGCTGCTCAGCCAGTTGTGCTAAATAAACAAACAGCAGCATGGGCAATTGGGTGCCCTGCAGTCCTTGGGAGAAGTGTCTGTCTCTGCTGTGGCATGTGGATACTAGTCCCAAATCCTTGCACCAGGTGTTGTAAACCTGTCCTGGTGGGCTGTGGGAAATCTCTGGCAGGTTACATCTGAATATGCACCCTGGAGTGCTCTGTGCACGTGCTGGGTGAATGGAGGCTGGGGGCTCTGTGAGTCTCCTTACTGTAATGAGAGAGAAACAACAAAATGGTAGGAATGTTGACTTTTCAGAAAAAAAAAAAACAAAACAGAGATGCCAAGTGCTTTTTTTTTTCCAGCTGTGACACCGGCACAGCACTGCCATTGATCAGGCTGAGCAGATCAAATGGCCGCACATCCTTAGGCATCTGCCAGGTATGTTTCTGCCACTGATTCTTCGCTCAGCAACACTTATAGGTTCAACAAGATTGGGTTCAACAAGATTAGTCTGGATAAATTGTGTGCATGTTGGTGCTTTTCGTGGTTGGACGTAGCAGGAATGTGCCTCCCCAGCTCTCCTGGCAGTTACCCCCAGGCCTCTGGAAAAGACAGCCTGAAGAGGCGTGAGGCTGTGAGCCACCAGCGGGACCCGACAGCCCCCTGCAGAAATTAGACAAGTTACATACTCCTCGAGGCATAGAGCAGTTGTTTCATTACCAATAAAAGCAATGTGCTATCAGTTTGATTTCAGTCCTGTCTTGAGGGGAGGGTGAGGAGAAAGTGTGAAATTGGGCCATCCCCATTCGTTCCACGGTTAAAAAAAAAAAAAAAAAAAAAAAAAAAGAAAATAAAGTCCAGTGCTCTGGTCAGGGGACTGGCAGCACTGAGGACATTGGGAAGTGCCCAGGCATTGGCTAAGCCTAAAATTTTAGAGCAGTATTAAAGAAATATTTTTCTCATTGCACTCCCCTTTTTAAAGACTTTTTATGACAGGAACAATCTAAGAAAAAAAAAAAAGGTTGATTCAGTTTTCCTTGGGGCCCACTAAGGCTGCTCCAGTGATGGGAAACGCCATAGAGCAACCTCAGGTGTGCACCAGCTGTGCAGCTTTCCTGGCTGTGGGCATAGGATCTGGTGACTCAGCATAAGAACCTACTCAGCATTATCCCTACGGTGGAAATTTGCCATTTCAGTGTTCTCTGGTAATGGTAACACAAGACCGAATAAAGAGAATTTGAGTTGGGAGGGAGAAGAGTTTTCATTTGCACACCAGTTCTGATCAGTGGTAATTATTTATTATGCTCCCCACAAATAGTTGTGCAGGTAGTGAACTGTGATAAACTAGTAACGAGTCATTTTCCTCAGAGGCTGCAATATCAAGGAAGTACAGTATGGAGCCAGCATGGAGCAGTGGGTGCCATTACGCTGGCACAGCCTGGGGGCTTCCCCTGGGTAGACGTGGACATAGCTTATGGGATGTCACTGCTGTGCCTTGGTCATCACAACTGCCCTCTGCAACCCATTGCCCCTCTGACTCGCTTGCTACAGCAAGCGATTCCTGTCACTGTCACACATTTAGTGGCTGTATTGTTTTCTTAACCTGGAAAAATACATGCTGACTCTTCACTATTACAGTGAGTGTCCCCACTTGCATAATAACATTAATCTCTTTCCTCCAATTTCAAAAATTGGGCTTTCTTTCCTTTTTTTTTTTTTGTGAGGGGAATTGCCTTTAGATGTCCCTTAAGCAAATTACAGAAACTGTAGTTATGATGAAGTCTGGGTGGGGTTTTTTTTGGTTTGGTTTGGTTTTTTTTTTAAGAGGTGAGCAAAACCTTTGCAGCCTCTTTCATCTGGAGTGACATGCTATTTCATACTATAGCTATGCCCTATAGTATCACTGCAAAGCCTAAGAAGATTAAACTAACCTGTATTTCATGAGGAAATGAGAGCATAGATAATTGCTTAACTTGCTAATCTCTTTAAAAGTATCAGCAAGTTTTAAAAATTCTGCAGAATGAAAGTAAACAGAAACATTTTATTCCAAAGGGCCTGGTTTATGAAACTCAGATGACTTCTTTTTCTAAAGTGTGTAACCTACTTGGGATGTTTGTCCACCACCTACTGTAGGGGATTTGATCCAAGTCAAAGAGGTTGCTGAAGTCAAGAGTTGAATATGTTTGCAAATTGAAATATAGGGAAACTGGAGAAATTTCTCCTCTAAATATGTGATTCTACCACTGTGTCCTTGTCCTTCATCTTTGTATCCCCCCTCCTCTTTATGGTGCTGCTGCTTTCCTCATGTTCTCAGTGAGACCCAGTGCCCCTGAGGCAGCGATACTCTTGCTGGAGTCCACGGGGTGCTCAGTGTAGCTTCAGGAGGCTCAAAATAAATACCCGGAGCTTATGTTTCCTCCTGATATTTCCTGTATTGATTACTATCTTATTGCTCCTTGGATTTGTATCCAGGAGTAGTTGAAAATATTTTGTTTACTCTTCTACTATACAACTTGTCCAGAAAACAAAAGAAATTTGATGCTTCTTAAGGAAAAACGTTCTGGAAGCAGCATGAGGATCGTGTTTGTTACTATGGGCTCTGGATTTCATGCTTACAGCCAGTTTGATTCTGTTTTTGATGTAGAACCCTAATACCATTTTTTCAATGTGTTTGTTTATTTTGCTGGGATTTCGTAGCTTTTTAAACAGAAGCTCACAAAATGTCTTGGTAGTGGTCATGGCAGTTCACAAGAACATTTTCTGATTCATTATTTCTCCTTTGACCAGCTCTATCTATCCTCTCCATTCAAGCTGTATTTAACAGATGAGTGTATCTCAGTAATGAACATTTGAGAATATCACAATCTGTGTGCGTGGCAGTCCTCCAAGTGAAGGAGGAAAACTCTGTGGGAAGAGCTCCTGGGTACTCATTTTACTGCTCAGCTTTAGGCATCTGTTTAATTGTTCCTAACAAGCTGAAGCAAAATGGACAGGCAGACACAATCAGCTATATTTTAATTTGCATTTCTATGACATTTCCCATGCCAGGGTAGGGTTTGGTGGTCATTCTCTCCCTGGAGTATGGGAAAATGCCAGGCTTGCTGAGGGTGGACTTCCCTTCTCTCCATGTGGTGCCTGAAAAGGGCAAAGGTAAGACATGGAGAAACTTGCAGCCTTATTAAATCCAGTACTAAGTTTTGAGATGAACCTGTAACTTTAAGGGTGTTGCACCTGGTGATCGTTTACTTCAGGATGATTGGGCTATTGGGATTCATTTGCTGTTATGCTCCTCAGGCAAACTGGCTGATGAAAAAACATAGTTGGTCCAGAATAAGTGATGCTGCGGAGGCAGAAATAGAACATATAGGTTAATGAGTAAGTATGTAAACTATAAATGTGTAAGTTAAAATCCATGGACTGAGCTCTGGCCCTGGCAGCCTGGGTGTACCCCAGCTGTAAAGCTGGCTGCAGTCAGCAGGAGCTGGCACTGACTCCCTGGGGCCAGTTATGGGTATCCCTGTCTGAATGTGGGAGACCTCTGCTCTCTGGCAGCCTTCTTGAAACCCCTGCTTTGATGCTGAGGACATATTTCTTCCTGAAGCAATTGCTAAGGGAAAGGCAGGGTTCCCTGCAGTTGTTTTACTGAAGTCATTCTCGTTCTAGGTTTTGAGCTCGGTTTAGCTCTTTTCACTAGTGACTTACGATGATCTAGTGATGGTCCTCCCCTGCTTAAGGGATATATCAGTTTTTCTCATGGGGGTCTCATGGGGCCTAAACAGGGCTGTCCTGGAAAAACTAGTGGGAGTTTGATTCACAATAATGCTTTGACGTTCAGCGTTAGCCATTTGCAAATATAGCTGGGGTGAAGGAGCAGCATGAGCAGCCCTAGTTTCTTGTGCTTTTTGGGATGGCTGTTTGTAAGGGTGAGTACTGTAACCTGTGTGTGGCAGACTAATAGCTCACAAGTCCTAGGTTTCCAAAAAGCTGTTAGAGAATTCACCACTGTTGAGGTAATCTGTTTATATGCACTCACCAGCTTAATACCATTTTTTTTAAGTGTGGAAATACTTCTAGCTTTTTTTTTTTGGGGGGGGGGGGTGTCTTTTTTGGTTTGGGTTTGTTTTTTTTTTTTAATGACTGTTCCTGCATAGTTAACTGGAGTCAGCTTGAGGTTAAAGCTAATTTAAACTGGCTGCTATATTTAGCATTTATGGTGCTAAAAGGATTATAGGAAAATAGATACTACATAAGTGGCCATAATCTTCTCACTGTTTGTGATACTTGAGTGGCAGAGAATGGGGTGCCAATCTGAGATTAAAAATCTAATTTTAGGGAGCTAACAAGAGTCACATTGAAGCAAAAAGGTAAAGATGGATTAAATTTTGTGGACTTACTTAATTTTTTTAATTGGGCCTCAGACCTGCTTAAAACCTTGCAGTCAGAGCTTTAACCAAAGCCTGTGATTCTAAATTATGTACTATTTCCATACACCAATTTAATAAAATCAAACTAGACATTTCAGTTATACCCTTGATGGAACAGCCAGGATGCATTTTCAGAGGTCAATTTTTTCCACTGCTTGAAGTTTGACAAGCCACCTCCGTGCCATTATTTTTGATTGCTGGAGCCAGTACTTAACCAGCTCCTCTTCTGTGTTACTTCCAACACGACAGTGATGAGAAAGCCCAGCCTGGGATGTGAGGAACTAATGCAGATTGCAGCTCTGCAGCCCCAGTACTATCCCTTGGTCACAGCAGTGTCACCTTGCCTGAAAAGACCTCCCAGTTCATTTCTTTTCCATCACCTGGAGAGAAAAGAAAAAAAAGAAGAAACAGATGTGTGAATAGTAATGCTGTTTGCAGCCCTGGCCTTATGGCTCTGTCAGAAGGGTGGGTTACTTCTGAAAAGAGATGCAAACAAATTTTAAACCGGGAAAATCCCATCACCGCATTATAGATGAATCAGCTTCTCTGAGTTAAGTTGTCAGTGCAACTGAGAAAGGACTGGCTGCTAGCACGTAAACACTGCAGGAGCCTGGTGACTTGGTGAGAGCTAATGCATGGCACTGGCTTACTGGTGTTTGCATACAGTAACGGGGAGTTATTCCACCTTCTTTCAGTCACATTTAATGGCTGCCAGCAGGAGGAAGGATGGATCTGGCACTCTCAGTATGACCAAAATGTAAGCAAAATCAGCATCTGGAGAATATCTGAACTGGGATCCCTTTTATTCCTGCTTGTCTGTAGCCTTTAAAATAACAATTAAACCCTCTTAATGGGATTTGTGTACCATATGGCACCTTCCCCACAGGATGACTTTTTCTTGTTGCTATCCTGTCATTTGTCCATATCTACAAATAGTTTTCAGCCAGAAAAACAACATGCACCATTTAAAGACACCCAAGGAGAGATCACCATCTCTGTGGATAATTCTTTATTTGTATATCCTGTCTGAGGCATAGTGTTCTCTTGTGGTGGTAAGTCAATGGAATAGACTTCAGTGGCAAGCTCAGGCCTCTGAAATGTTATAGCAAAAAGAAGTTAATAGATGCTCAATGCAGGATCTAAGTATAGACTATTGGGTAATAGGATGCTGACATGCTTCTAGTCCTGAATTCCTTTGTTTTGTTTATAATACTCTCATTCCTGCTGGTAATGAATTCTCAGAAAGAAGAACTGCAAAAGGACACCAATAAACCAGTTTTATTACTTGGTCAATACAATACAAGACACACTAAGGTATTGCTTGTCCTACCGATGCTTGCGGTGCTTGCTTTTCCTTTTGTTTCATCCTAATCCCATTTCAAAGCACTGAGGTTCAGCCAGCAGTAGTTACCCAGCTGTTTGCTGGTAGATGGAGCCTTTAATTATGGGCAATGCTGTGGGATTAACGTTTCTAAATTCAGCTGCTGAGTGGGTTTTCACTGGACTCAAGAACCCTGGGTTTTTCCACTGATGTTTCTGGTTTAAACTCATTGCTGCTTCATGTGTTGCATTTATAAGTATGGCTGCTATATACCTTTAATTTCAAACGCCATCTTTAGGTGATAGTGCTGGAGGTGCTGGTGCCTGCTGTGGGATAGACAGATAGGGAGAGAAGAGTGTGTCTTTAGTGTGGAGGGCAGTTTGCTTGTGTGCCTGTCACAGCCTGCAGTGTAGTTGCGTGGTACCAAGCGCAGGCCACCGTGGCTGGATGGAAATAGGGCCATGGCAGTACCACCCTTGGCGGGTGTATTGTTGCACTGCCCTGTGTGTTCATCTGAGGGTGGGATGAGCAGTCTTCTGGAGGACCCTGCCTCTGAACGAGCAGAGGGACCATAAAAGACCTGGTGCCTTCTAACTTTAAACAAGTGAAGTTGGCTAGTGTGACTCCCTTCAGCAAGCACATTGGGATCAGATCTGACCATGTCTGTGATGTGCTCCACTTTCTAACTGCTCTGTGGATAAGTTTAAAGAAAGCAGTGGAACATTTCAAAATAGTTTGGGGCTGCATGTAAAGGAAAGCTTTCTTAGCTTCACAAGGGTTGAGTACTCTCCACTGCTATTCAAGAACAAAATTTTACACTTGGTGTGCTTTTTTGTTTGTTTTTAAGTCCTGTCTCAGATACCCTATTGCAATTTTTTTTTTCTTATCTGCCAAAATAGAGTTGCTAATGGCCACCCTGCTGCTGTGGCAATTGCTCATTCCTACCTTAGGAATGGATCACCATATCTCAAACACCTGCCATCAAAATCCTAGCTGATTGTCAGGGCTGCCTGCCTGAATCAGAACAGGACATAAGAGTGGGAGGAAGCTTGAGTTCACAGACAAGCAATTTTGCTCAACTGACAGGGTTTCATCTTGTCTTGCTTACCTTCATGTAGCCTGGAATTCACTGCATTCACTCAGTTACTCCCAGAGGACACTGGGTTAAAACCTCATTCCAAGTGAGTACTTTCTCTTCCCTCTTTTTATACTTCTGCTCCAGTGACCTGTGAAAGGAAGAGAAGACATACTTGGGTTAATACAAGAAAAAGAAACAACTTCAGGGACTATAAGATCATTTAGTCTGACCTCCCATGTATGACAGGCTAATTTGTTTAAAGTTCCTGTGGGTTGTCTGTCGCTACACATAGCTGTTTCTGGGACTGCAACATAAATGCATGTTAGAACAAGCAAGGTGTAGAGAAAAAGAGATTTTTTTTCTTGTTGAGAAGGAGCAGTGGTTCATCCACCTGATGCCTTTCTCTGGTTCCAGTCTCATACATGTCAGAGTCAGGAACGCTTTCCCTCTATCACCCGTTCTCCCTGACCATGAGGTCAATGTGGCCCCACAATGCTAACTCTGCATCCTCGCCAGCAATAAACCCTGTATCATCATTCGAGCCATCATGGAAACATTGCGAGCATGTTGAGTACAGTGTAGGCAATTCTGTTTCATCAAGGGCTGAGGAGACAAAGGTATGCATAGGGGAGCTAAGGGTTCACAGCTTACAGAGCTAGGAAGGACAGCCCTAATCATCCAGTCTGAAACTAGGCTAAAGGTGTATCTTCAGAGCTATCTGTCTTTGTCTAAAGGCTGCAAGTGATGGTGGTTTCACTAGTTGCCCTGTTTCTGTCTTTCATTACTTTACTGCTGGGAAATTTTCCCTTATTTCAAGGTTGCATTTATCTAGCTTCAACTTTTATTCATTGGATCTTTGTCAGCTAGATTGGAAAGCTCCTCACGTATATCTTCCCCAAGTGCAATTACCTACACAGTGTGATGAAGGTATGTCTATGCTTTCTCTTCAGTGAGCTGAATATCTTGAGCTCCTTACCCGTCACGTCAGAAGGCTTGGGCTTTTTTGTTAAAGCCAGAGAATTCATTTGTGACACTCTCTTGAACTCTGTCCAATATCTTCAAATCCTCTTTAAAATGCAGACACCAGGACAGGATTCAGTAACCTAGTAGGGGTCTTGGCAGTGCTTCCCAGATGCTGGAATCCTTCATTATTTCTGCTTCATACTCTTTTTTTTTTTTTTTTTTTTTTCCCCTCCCTTATGTTCAAGAATCTCATTAGTCCTTTTTGCTACGGCATTGCCCAGACAGCTTACATTGAGGTGATTATCTATAATGACCCCTAAATCCTTTTCTGAGCTCTGTTTTTCAAAGCAAAGTCTTCCATCGTGTAAATATAAGCGACTGCCATTCTTGGATCTCAAACACTTGGTCTTACCAAAATATATTTTGTCAGGTTACAGCTATTTACCCTGGTGGCTCAGGTCATCCTGTAATGATAACCCATCTCTCTCTTAGTTTACTACTCCACAAATTTTTATGTCACCTAAATATGTGACTATAGCATAGAGAAGCAAAAAAATTTGGATCAAGAAAAAGTCTCTCTGGCTTAAAAATGTCCCTGTTCAGTGGTACAGCCTACCAAATGTATTTTAAGATCTGTCAGTGGCCTAGTTTTTAGTCCATAGAATATGTTATGAGGTAATTCCATAGGAGGTGTAATTTGTCATATTTTACTCATCCTCACAAGTATCTTGGAGAAATTCAAGTGTTCATTAGCAGCACATGAGCCTTTGTGTTTTTGTCCTGGAAGCAAACATCACGATCCAGATTTCTTCCCTTCTAGTCAAATCAAATCAATCCCAAATTGCTTGTTCTCATTTTCTACCCCTTCAGCTGGCAAAACCTCGTATTTTTTTTCTGCAAAGGCTATAGTGTCAGTAGGGAAATGGAAGAGTTTCACAACAGCCTGGTTGTCTCTTCTGGGTGAGAGAAGATGTGTGCTTGACTGTCATCAGGTTAAGGATGAATGGATTTGAATCCCTCCACTCCCAGATGAATGGTATTGTGTAAAAGCATCTTTTTTGGCCATAACAGTGATTTCTTGCTCATTATATGAAAAGGCAAACTTCAAGTTGCCTAGTCCCAGGTTTTGAATCCTTGCTGAAAACCAGCTGCAGGGAAGTGGCTTAATGTGGTGCCAAAGGCCAAGCAGGCAGGATATGAAACAAAAAAAAAACCTTTTCAGATTTATAGTCTGTTTAAGATGCTTTTCCTTACCTTATGTGTGGATCCCACTTTTGGGGGAGAGCTTATGTACCAAACTCAGGCTTGGGGACTATCCTCCAGAAGCCTGATATGTTTCATGTCTGTGCCAAGCATCTCAATATGTAGTCTCTTTGTAGATAAAGGGCTAACTCAGTAAATCAGCCCACTGTCTTGTCTCCATTAAGAGTTTTCTTTGTTAGCTATTTCAAGAAAGTTGAAACCTTCCCAGTGAAGGAATGGCTGCAGAGCCCTCTGGGAAATACAGTATTTGATCCATACATCAGAGGTGCCATTCAATGTGATATCTAGGATATGCTGCCATTCAATGTATTGCTGGGCCAGCAGCATAACTGCAGAGTGCCGATCAACTTTGAGGTTTGAACTGACTCTGGTTCAGTAGTGAAAGAGCTGACAAATATTGCCATCAAAGCATTGGTTTTGTCTTCCTTCTGTTTGTTTAATGGCATTTTTTCTGCCCCATCTGTAGTTAATAGCATCCTTAAGCTTTTGCTCATACAGCTGCTTTTCAGCACAATAACCTCTCATCTAATGTGATATAATTTGCTTGCAAAAGTGCCTGTATTTGAGTGATAGGTCAGCTTATGGAGAGAGAAATCAAGAATGCTGCTGTGGCACCTCCTTGCGTAGTTCAGTGGAACAAATCTTGGGGCAGTGGATGCAAATCATTGAACACCATGAGGCAAAAAATCTGTTGTCTCACTGTTCACCAAGAAAATGCAAATAGTGACTTTTCCAGCAGTTAGAGCTTCCAGCTGTTGTCTGCCAAAATACAGTTTGTTTTCACTATCAAGATCTAAAGCACATTGAAAATTTAGCACTCTTGCTGTTAGGACTTGGAAGTTTGCTCTTTGCTTCCAACTATATAATTTTCTTCGCTGGTTTTCATATGTAAGTGAACTATTGCTTTCACCATTTCAGTCCTTTCTTATAAAAATAAGGTATATGTGTTTGTAGGCCACAAATATTTGTCTCCCTACAGTCACATTCTTGTACTACCAGTTAGAAATAATTATTTTTAAAACTTGACTTATGGTAGCACAGTATTAGGATACTAGACCTTGCTTTATAACTACACAATTATTTTTCAGATTCTCAAGAAAAAATTGTTATTAAAAGGAAGCACATTTTCTACCATTAGAGACCTACTGAAATAAGTATTTTCCTCTGAAGCATATTTCTAAACAGTGTTTAATTAGTTTACATTAATTTAAAACTTAGGTTAATTAAAATTAGATTCCTTTACATCAGGTAATTGAATCTGCATCTGAAATACTTCTCAATGTGAAATCAACATTTAGGTGTAAATTCTTAGTTGTATTGACAATTTCTGTGGGCCATGGTTTCAAAGGAGGCAGCAGCTCGCTTCAGCTGCCTTTGCCTCATCTCTCTGGCATTTTTCAGGGGAGTTGTCTCTAACCGGTGTGCAGGAGACTGAGCCCTGGGCTTGTCTCCTGCTTCTTCTGAAATGAGGAAAATCTGTATCCCAGCACAGCCCCAGCTCTCCTCTTCTGACAGTTCTATGATCTGATGTTGCGTTCTGAAAAAAACCTGCTTTGAAAAATTTCATACATGGCTCACACAGGAAAGAAATCCTGCCTGTGGAAATCCAAGGGTCTTAAGTCTTGCGTGTACAATTTTAATTGCATTCGTGATCATTCAAACTTGTGTCTTATTGAGCTCTTAGAATGTTTGTGCTTTGTGTTGCTGTTGTTATTGGATGCTTTTGTCTTTTAATGACACACAAGAGATTACCTTACATTAGCAAATTTCCAGACAACACCTCCAATAGATACGTGAACATGTCTGTTCACCATTTAAAAATTCTTATTATTTTACATAATCTTAATGCAACAGGTCCATCCTCCCTTTTTCTCTGCAGAAAGTGGAATGCCTGTTTTCATAACAAAGCGCCTGCTGAGTACTTACTATGTTAGCCTGTCTAGGGTAGCTCATACAGACCATTGATTGTAATCCTCTGATGAATAACCTCCAAGCGTGAATATGTATACAAGGCAGATGTTACCCAATATTTTTGCATTTTAACTCCAAAATGCAAGCTCTCAACATCATAGGCTGAGGTGTGAGTCTCCACTTAGCCATCCTCACAGGTGAAACATGAACAGAAATTTAAGTGAGACATGACAGGAAGGATAGGTACTTGTCACTAACACTTGGTGACTAAATCAGATCACTTCACTGTTTTACAGTAATGTAATTCAAAGTAGTATGATGATAGACTGGGAATAGTGCAAATTCTTCCCTGACCCTGTTCCTAAATCAGTTTGTAATGCCCTGATAGATGTACAAGAGGTGCTAGGAAAAGTACATCAGAAAGTGTATGGAGCACATGAAATCTAAGTGAGACATGACAGCAAGGATAAGTACTTGTCACTAACACTTGCCATCATCATATTATAAGGATCTTACATTACACTTTTAATCTCTGTATCCCAACTTGTTGAACCACATCAATCATTAGCACTTGGGTCCATATTTAGGAATTTGGCAATTCTTCTTTCCCTGTGGTGACAAAACCAAGTCGCTTCACTGTTTTACAGTAATGCAATTCAAAGTAGTATGATGATAGACTGGGAACAATTGTCCAAACCTTCCCCAACAAAGGGCTGCAGTAGCTGACCTGAAGTAGCCTGAAGTGCCATCTAATTATTTTTAAAAGTGGGTAGGTTGTAGCCGCTGTCGTCTTTAGTGACAGGACAGGTATTAGTCACTGATGTTCAGGGTGGCTGTTCCAGCCTAAGCTGAGTTGCTGAATGCATCCAAGTGTTACACGTTTCTCCTTTTGTGTTCTTTTGGTTCTGTTTTTTTTTTTTTTTTTTTGATAGTAGGTAGGATACTGTCTGTATGGGAGTGTTTTGCAGCCCCTGTATAAGCCCCTGGTCTGTACTTTGGTTAGGGTAATATAAATCCTGTTTCTAGCCATCTGGGATTTTCCAGAGTGTGAAAACATGATGGGATTTTGCATGCTTGAGCATAACCTACTTGAGATATGGGACCTTATTGTGACAGGCTTTATCAGGATGGTAGCAGATATTAATTGGCAAGATCTGGACAACCAGCAATGCCAGAGGGCACCGGGCCAGCGCTGTTGTGGTGAAGGCTGACTGTGCTAAGGATAAACTGTGTAATTAACTAGAAGCATGTGCTGGGCTTCTTGATGCACTGCAGTTTGCTTTCAGACGTTATTTCTGAAAGAAACACAGCACACTTGTTGGTGCACTTGTTAGTGGTCGTCAGCCAGTTCTTCTTAATGTGGATAAATTAGTGGTGAGAACTAGTTATAGCTAGAAGAGGATTTTTGTCTTGGTGACCAGTTCCTGGAAACTTTTATGTTTATTTCTGTCTCTTTTTTGCTTGTTTCAATTCTTTTTGCAGAGCGAGTGAGATTATCCATGATCCAATAAATGAGCCACGAGCAACTTCATTTCCTCCACTCTTTGGTAGGAAGTCAGCAGCTGAGGCATTATGAACCAGAACTGAGGAGGTGTTTAAGTCCACTCAGTTTGTTCAAATGCTTCATTTGCTTCTCTTCACTCAGTCAAGAGCCTTGGTGTCTTCTTGTATGAAGGAGCCCCTAGTCTGGGACAGCTATGGGCCTGACTGGTTGAGAAGCATTCGTTTAAGGTGTTTAGGGTGGAGATGAATGACAGGAGAAATGATTCAGGTTTTATGTACATCCTTAGGTTTGGAGGTGCAGAGTGAAACTGGGTGGGATTTCTGAGCAGATGGGAGCAACCGGAGCTCAAAGCTACTCAGTGCAACACGCTGTGGCACAGGGAACCATCTGAAGTGAGGTCTTGCTCCAGGGAGCTATAGGAGGCCCCTCTTGGGTGGGACAGCCTGTCCTCATGTCACTGTAATGCACTATACTGCCTCTGCTGTGGTTTCCATTTATAGCACTACACTGGGCTATATGAACATGTCCCGTGTTCTTCAAAGCACATCTGTAAGTTTTGCACCACCCCTAGGTCTGAAATATTTCAGTGACTTTGTTACCTTGCATTTCTGCAGTGCAGCCGTAGAGGACAGCTTTGGTTGCTGCTCAGGACAGAGGCCCTATTCCTCTCAAGGCTTGAATACCACTAAGCAACTGTATGCTCACTAAGTAATAATACTCAGCTTTACCCATCACTAGCTTTCAGTAATTAAATATGAAAAAGAATACACAAACCTAAACAGAGGCATATTAAAATTTGTAGCTGTCCAACAGAATGAAGAAACAGCTCTGCTGCTTTCTACTCCCATGATAAAAGGTTTACAATAAGAGAAAGTAAAAAATCAAACTGAAAATGGACTAAGAGCCAAAGCCTGAGACACGTTCCTGAGTTATGTTCCCTTTAAGCCAAAGGGGACTCAGATCCTAACCAAATGTCTTAAGCTGTTATTTGTTATATTATTACAGTATTGTTATGTAAGCCATAATGTGTTTCAGTAGGCAAACATGAAGAACACTCCTCAAACCGCAAACTTCAGAAAATACACAGCTCAATTTTACTGCATGTCCCATTGTTCTTGTGCTGTTGGAAGCAGCAAACGATCATTCCACCTTCACATCCCCTGAACCCCTGCTTCAATAAGGCTGTCTCTGGTCTCCTCACCAGCTACCTCTTCCGAGCCAGCACTCTCCTTCATTTCATCCCTGCTGTGTTCAAGCTTCTCCTTATGTTTGATCATTCCTGTGGCCCCTTTTCTAGCTTATCTATATCCTCTGGGAGTTGGAATGACCCAAACTATGCACCCTATTCAACAAGTCTGAGCACAGTGGCTTTCAAGTGGTGTGACCATGTATCATCTTTTGTTTCCTATTCCTTTTTTAGTGTTTTTTAGCATTCTGCTGAGATTTGTCAGTATGACCCTGCTGACAAGTCGACTGATGATTTCAAGACCTGCCCAGGTCTCTTTCCTGAGAAAGAGATAATTACAGATTCAGAGCCTGTCACTGTAGATACATACTTAAAGGTAATTTTGTGCCCATACACATTATTTTGCACTTATCAGTGCAAACATTTTGTCATCTGCTTACTTAATATTATGTGTAACTAAGATGTGAGTCTTAGCTGTCAACTTTAGATGTGATTATTCTGAATAATTTTGTCATGGTGTTATTCGCTGCTCTGTCAGGTAGTTTGCGACTAGATTGAGCCTCACAAGTCCCAAAGCACATCTGAATGGGATCCTGCTGGTTAACTTGAGACAAAATGACATTGATTTCCTACCTCTAGCCATGAGGGGAACGTCCCTTCTACCCACAGGTTGTTTAGCGTCCAGGATTACACCATCTACCCTTTTGTAACCCATACACAACTGTTTTTCCTTACCCTTTTGTAACTCACACACAACTGTTTTCCCTTCTAATATGTTGGAAAGCATCACAGGGACAGATCAGCTTTTTCTTTGTTTAGCTTCAAAAGCTCTTTCACTGTCAATGCTTGGAAATGAACCATACGATCCCTGTAAGAATCAATTAGGTTTGGCTTTTTGTACGCACAATCTCTCATATTCTGTGTGTCATGCCCATATTTTTTTGCAAATGGGTCATTCTGAGACACATCTGTAGTAACAGGCAACATCAACTGACAGTTTTTCATCCTGTAGGCAACGTGAGCAACATGAGCAAATACAAACATTTAAAGTGTACATTTCTAATAGTTTAAAATATATATGAATTCTGATAATTATAAAATAAGTGGCTTTTTAATTGCTCAGACTCTTTAATCACAACTGATTCAGTGATTGTTCTTACTTGTGTAGAACACAGGGGAATTTAATGGTAGATGTGAAGTTAATTTTTATTCTTATGACATTTTTAGAACAGAATCTGACCCATACCTCCCTTTAGTTTTTGCCTAGTGTTCAATAAAAAGATGAATGTTTTTATGATGGACTGTGAGCTTGTTGAGCGTCCTGGTAAGCAGCAGCTGCAAAATCTGATGCAGTTTAGTGTGTGACAAAGCTGAATGTCACACACTAATTCATTTGAATAGGAGCCAAGCTAATATTCCTTATTGGGGTAAAATGCCCACTAAAGCATTTTTATGGAATTAGGATGGCAGTTTCATCATGGAAACTTGGGAACTCCCATTTTGAGTGCATTGAAAATTCATTGTTCAGATGACCAAGCTATTTATACAGACATGTGGTGTAATGCTGGATACTCTTTAATCTTTTAGTAATCCAGACGTTGCCATATGGACAAACTGCACAGATTGATTTGAGGAAGCCTCACTGGATAAATGAATACCCTGCTTCAGTTAATTTGCTGAGCTTTTATGTTAGTGTTTCAGGAAAAAAAATGCTTTCCAGCACATAGTTTATTTGCAGTGACATATATAATGAGACTGATGACAATCAACACAGGTTTAAGGCAGCTTGTTTGACAAGCTGCTCATGATAGTTTGGACAGTTATCTGGAGGGCTTTCTTTCAGAACTTCATTGCTTGTAGCCAATGCACAGCCTTTCCAATGTGGAACCACGTTTGCACATACATATCAGAGAATGCACACAGGTTCCTCTACCATTTTGCTTTCAGTGCATTAGGTTAGCTTAATGCCATAATGGGTTATTTAGTTTTGTTATCAACCTCTGCTTTCTCAATCTTCTGTCCTGTGAGGAACTGCCATATTCCTCCTCTGTAGTTCTCATTCCCCAGGGCATATACAAAGGCATCCACCGTTGGCACAGTCTTGGCAATAACAGCAGGAATCTGTCATGAGACACAATCTTTATTAATAGGAAAACATACCAAGGAGCCAATGGGCTGATTTCAGCCTAGGCTCAGTTTCCCTTTACAAAACAAATGCCTGTCTCCAATGGCAGTAGCTTGCTACCCCCAGAGAGATGACAGGTAAAAACAATTTGGTCAGTTGGAGGCCCTTGCTCAGGAAATTATAGTCTCCAGGAGAAAGAATTTAGATCAGCATTGCCTGAAACTGGGATATTTCAGTTGAGAGTGAATACAAACACTTAGGAGGAGCGAAGGATGTGCCATGGACACCTTTTGATGGATAAGTGGGCTGATATTGCTAACACATTTTATGTGGGATACTGAATACCTAAGTACAGTAATGCATTTGTTGACCTGAAACTGGGCTGATTTTTGGGGACTGAATGAAAGGTTTGATGTGATATTACTGAGTCCCAGAGGCAGTCTCAGAGCCAAGACTCATGGAAAAAAGGGAAGAAAGGAAGCAGCATAACCTTAAGAGTGATCATTTGCAGCTTCCCTGAGGAGAGAGAAGTATTAGAAAAATGAATGATACAAACAGTCTGTTCAAAATAAAAAAATTTTGAGTTGTTACTTGACCCTGGGAAGGATGCAAAAAGCTCTTACAAACCATGAAGCAGTGCAGGCTACAGACCTCTGATTGCTGAAGAAAAAAACCCCTGACTTTCTAACTTGTTGCTTGATCAAAGCAGTAATACAATGCCTGTTATATCACTGTGCTCAGCTGTTTTGCCTTAAAAGTGGCAGATGAACAGAATGCTTGGAGGAAACGATCTGCTTATTATATATGTTATAACAAGTCAAACCAATTGTGAGTAAGTTGGCATTGTTCCATAGGAACAGAGAGAGGAGAGTAAGGAGAATGTCATTGTTTGAATTCCCTCGGGTGGCATAGACGTACCATGCGGTATTTTGGTGAAATGAACGTCACATTTTCAACTGCTGCGTAGAAGCATAAAAGGCAATAGGGACCCCAGCAAATGACCAGTGTCTTCAATGGTAAACCAGTATTAAACTGAAAAACAAGAGCAATAAATTCCTTTGTGTTTCACAATCACATGCCGCAACAAGCGGACAGGACAGATCCTGTGAGACTGTGGTTTGTGTTGAGTAGCAGGAGAGGATCAGCCATCAGGACATGCTGTATCATTGCTGCTTTGCTGTCGACATCGGAGGTGTGTGAGCATGGCTCCCTCCGTGTCGAGGGCTGCCTGTGCAGCAAGCCCCAAAGCCCTGTTCTGGGGGGCTGGCTGGGGAGTGGCAGTTGCTCCTGGGCAGAGGTGACCAAGCACCTTATGGTAGAGCAGTTAAATCAGTGTGTGTGCTAGACATAGAAGCCGTGGCTGGTAGTTGCTGCTGAGGGTGGTGGGCAATGTGTAAATTTAAAAACAGATAAAAAGGAATAATATTTTGCTGACTTCTTAGAGGGTCTTGCAGGTAAATAAACTGTGTGAAGCCACTACTACGGTAGTGCAACAGATGTATGCAGTGGCATCTGTGTTGTGGTAGTAGGATTCCTGTGTCCTTCATGCTAGGGCCTTATCCATGGTGTTCATGGCCAGCTGTTCCCATGTATCTGATAAATATTAATGAATAGGGAAGTGATCATTTTATCCTTAAGTTTTCTGCCTCGTAACTAGTTTGCACAGCTACAGAATATCGGAAGAAAGAAATCACACGCTATTGCATAAACTCACTGGAAAAAAAAAGGTAATAGACTTATAACGAACACTGAGAATTGTTCAAGAAATATGTAGAGGACACATGTATATATTCCAGACAGCTACAAACCAGTCTGCCTGTCTGTCTCTTTGCTGGTATAACATCCCCCTCGAGAACTGACTGTCTCTACTGAGTGCAGGGGTCAGGCTGCTCCCGCCAGCCACGCATAGTGCCCCAGACTGTATAGCCCTGCACCTAAGGAAACAACTCATATAATCACCACATTACATTCCCATAAACCTGCCATGCCAGAGCAATTCCTTTGTTTCCAGCTCATAAAGATTTCTGAATTTCCTCAGCCAAGTGTAAACATGGCGTGTTTAGGAAGGCCCTTCTCCCCCCACGGGGTGCCTGCGTGTTTCCTTGCAGTGCTGCAGTTCTGGCTGACTTGCTCAGCGATAAGCTAAGAGCCTGTAGCAAAGCAGGAAATAATGATCCTTCCTGAGCAAAGTTTCTCTGGATAAACATTGATATGCTATTAGCAAATATTCCGCATGCTGCATGTTTGTTTTGTGAGTAGAGTTGGACCAGTGTTGGTGGAGGGGAATCCTCAGGGTCACTAGTCCGGCCCCTGCTTTGACGGGAAACTGTTTACGGCACTAGGTTGGGGCAGATGTGGCTGTCTGGTCAAATCTTGAAATCTCTAACGATGGGGTTTCCACAAACTTTCTGGGTGGCCCCATCCTGTGTTGTTCTACACTCCTACTCAAGTAGCACTGAGGACCTGGCACAGAAGGAGCTGAGCCAAAGCCTCTATGAAAGAAATTGGCTTTTTGAGGACTTTGTCTCTATTGGATGGAGCCCTGTTTTGGCAAGGCAGTTGCAGGGGCTGAGGAAACTTTCTTACCTTATAGTGTCCACTTTTCTTGAACTTCTGGTATACGGACTGATAGGCCGTCAGCATGATGAAGCCCGGGATCATGAAATTGAAAATGGACAGAGCAAAAAGGAACGTGATATAGTTTCTGGAAAGGGTGAGGAAGGGGAAAAAAAAAAAAAAGAGGTCGTTAATTCTTGTTTAGGGCATCTTTGTAAACTTGCTGTAAATATTCATTAACTTATATTTTCAAAATTGCCCAAAGCAGTTTTGTCAACATGCTTTAGGTGCAGCATTTGCTGAAGGCCAGTTAAGTTGTGCCATGCTGTTGTGCGCAGGATGGATAGTATTGCAGAAAATCACAACAGGTGTTTGGTTTCTAAACCCAAACATCCCTCCTCAGACATCAGTGCTGGAGTGCATAAAAACAAAACCATTCTTAAAGAGTTTCAAGTCCTAAACCCAGAACAGATGCAGCTTATAGATGACCAAGGAGTAAAGGAGTAGCAGAAACCTGAGCGCCAGCCTCTCCCACGGAGGAAGCTGACTTTAGCTGTTCCCACATGCCGCCATGTGAGTCAAGGCAGCCTCAGGTGGTGCCTGCCTTGCCCCAGCTGCTGGGGAGGGAGATCTGCCCCAGCAACAGTGATGGGGGACGGCTGTGGGTTTTGGTGTGCTGCTGAGGCCACCCCAGGGGATGGCAGCCTCCACCCGCCCTCCCATGGGAGCTGGCCCCGGACCTCACCTGTCCCCTTTGCTGTAGTCCAGGGTGCAGCAGGTTCGGAGGGGTTCGTAGTCGTATTCCCCCCACCCCAGCAAAGGCATCACAGACCAAAAGGCAGCAAACAGCCATGCGAACACCATCATGGAGATGGCCGTGCTCCACTGCAGCTTGCTCCCTGCGGGAAGAGAAAAGCGGGTCTCCATGCCCGGCATGAAAGCACGGGGCAAAGCTGTCAGGCTCTGTGGGGCCAGAGCCAAGTGCCCTGGCCCCTGGGCCTTGGGCAGAAACAAGCAGTTGTGTCTGTGTTTTGTAGCCTGAGGCTGACCTGCGTCTGGAGGAATCAACCTTGCATTAAATTTGAGGGAAGCTTTTAGACTTTAGGAAACAGCAAATTGTACTTCCCTTTGTGTGCTTTACTTAGACAAATGCTATATTGCTGCTCAGCTTTGTACCACACTAGAGATACAGCTGCTGTTACAAACATTGTATTCTTGTGTTTTGGGAACATGTTTAACGAGTCAGATGAGGCAGAGAGTAGAAGGCACAGGGCGATGCAATAAATAGTGTTTGAAGAACTGGAGCCCCACTGCAGGGTGAGTCAGATCAGAAATGTGACTGCACACAGTCCCCAGCCCCTGCTTGCTTCCTTCCCACCCTTCCAGGCATGTGGGGCACACGTGGGTATTAAATATACCCCGTTCTAAAAATGCCGCTCATCAATATATACGTGAATATATATACACAACCTGACAACAGATCTTGTGCTAAAAATACTGCTGGTCAAATTATTTTGCCCTTAAGATCATTGCTTAGCCTGGAACAGGAAATGTGAAGCTCAGCATTAGTAATTTTTTTCTAATTTTATAATAAAAATGATCACTTGTGCCTATCTCATTCAGTTCCATTAAATACCATAGGAACAGGTAAATGAATGAAATGAAAGATTGGAAACTTCAGAAAACACAGCAAGTATTTATTTCTTCATGGAGAAGGCAGGCAGGCTTCCCTGCTGCTGCAGCACATTGTGTTAGCCTCGCTGCTTGCGTGTAAAAAGGCCTGGATAATTTTGTTATCAAGGCTAACGTCTGTAATCATGCCCATGCTGAATAGCCCATGACGCCAGCTGCAGCAGCAAGGAGCACGGTGACTTTGCCCACTACTCCTTTCTAATCAAATCTCCCATTAGGGAGAAGTAATGGTGTAATTTTCACTGAGGTTGGGAAGCAATCTTTTTGTCTGCCCTTAACAGCAGCATCATGACAACAGGCCAGGAAGATTTTGACCTTTCTCAGAAAGATGAAGTTGAGATGCATGAGGTGCATGAGGTGAGGCCCTGCCATGGGATCAGATGTGCCTGATTTGTGGGTGGAGAGCATGGGGGGCTGCACAGGCTGGAGATCCCCATAAGGCAGCAGCCCTGGGAAGGACCACAAACTCTACAGTAGCTATTTGGTGTTGTACTGTCCCTACTTATTTTAAAGAAGGCTAATAAAGTAGGTGTGTTAGTGAAATTGCCCTTTTGCAGGAATGCTGATGCTACTTCTGTCCTTTTTCTTATCTTCCAGAGGTTCTTCAGGGAAAAGAATTAGAGTTTGAGTTGCATTAAAAATCAACTTGGAAAAATTGTTTGGTGCAGGTGTTCAAAAATTAGTTATGGGAAAAGACAGGTGTACACATTGCAATTTAAATAGCAAGGGAAAAGTAAAGAAAATCCTTTTTATTAAATACTCTATGTTTTAATATGGTAGTTACAAAAAATATATTGATTTTTTAAAGTAATTTTAAACATTATTTTTTAATAATTACTAATGAAGAGTCATTAATAATGGCTAATATCTGTCTTTTGTATGATTCCTACATAGAAGATATATTTTGGCTGCAAAGGCTCAGATATTGCTTTGTAGTACTGACATAATATGACTCGAGAATGCCATAGATGAAAATAAAGGAATAGTTTCTGATTTAGGGGCTAGAAATATGAGTCAAACTTTTTAGTAACTTGTAATTATTCTTAACCTCCCAGTCCAAAGAAGCAATGTAGCCTAAGTTGTATATTTCAGAACTGCAGTCTATTTAGGTATATGCTCAAACAAGCATGTTAGAGCTGTTACTCATCCAGGGTTTCCATTTGTGTTCTACATAGCGGTTCTCGTAGCTTGGCTTTACACAACCATAACTTGAAAATCAATCAGGACAAAGCTTATTACACAAATGGTCAGGTTTCTTTTGTGTTTTAGATATTCTATCAACTTTTTAAAGGCATTATCAAAGGCAGCTGCACTGAAACCTGGATCTGAATTGTGTTTCTTTTAAACCAAGCTCATGCAAAAAGGAGCTTTATTGCTTTGGGAATACAATTTTGTAAGTGGTAAGCCCTCCTGATATTCTGAGAAAACAAACTACATCTTGGGGGTTTTTTTGTTTCTCAGCAAGTCCTATAAAATAGTTAATACCAATTATTTTTTGTGGTATCTTGTGGCAGAAACTTTGCTCTCTTTCTCTCCCCATTCTTTCACTTCATGGACTACTGCAATATCTTGAAGGTCTCAAAACACGATGGGCCATGACTGAGGCACTCTAGTGTCACTGGGTCCTAGCCACACACTGGCACCTTATGGATGTTTGCATGTAAGGAAAAGAAACTTCCATTGACAAAATATGCCCTCACCTGCTGGGACAGCATTGGCAGCGTGCTGAAGGCAGCCTGTGCGTGCCTGCATTGACAGAGGGCGGCTGATCCAGCTGCCTGAATGCGTCTGGGGGAGGGTGTCATGGAAATCTCACCTTCCCTGCTGTCACCTTGCACAGAAAAGCAGGGGAAGCTCTTGCTCCACTGGCTCCCACCACCTCCGGGGTTTTTCACAGTGCCCAGTCTCTTGGTGCCACGTCTTTCCTCTGGCCCCGTGTGCTACCAGCTGGGGTGCGTGCAGGCAACAAGAAAGTTGTTAGGCCTCCTGCTTAAATGGCTTTCAAATATTTTCTATCAAGAGTGGCTTTAAAGAAGATTTCTATGTTTAATTTTTTAACAGGAAAAGTGCAGCCTATAGGACACTCTAGGGGAAAACTCCCCATGCTTTTGGCTGACAGTGCCTTGCCTTGGTTCCCCTTCTGCTGCAGCTTGGAAAGCCCATGCACCTGGCAGGGCCATGGGGAGCACAGCGAGACGACGCTTCTCAATTTCCATTAGCTTTCTTTTTTTCCGTTCTTTTCCTAATTTTTTGCTTGAATGTTTGTGCCTCTTCTATGAAAAAATGTAAGAAAAAGTTTATTTTAGTTACTTTTCCATGGGTATTAGGGAACCCCATTTTCTTATTAGATGTAGAATAAAAGGACCATGCAATAATGGAGTCTGGCACCAGGCATATCTCGACAGCCTGCTTTTGGAAACCTCATTTCTGGGGCTGAGTTCATGTGTTCTTTCTCCTCACATTTAAGGAGTCCCATTTTGGACACTAGAAAAGGAGAGAATCAGAACTTACAGAATTAAATTTTTCCTTCTGGATTTGGCCTTTTGCAAAATGAGAATAATGGTGAAATCAGCTGGCTGTTGACCCTCCAGAAAACATTTAATGACACATCGGAAGTAGCTAAAAATGTACGAACGTAAAATTAAACAAACTTGATATTATTTTAGTTTTACCCAGAAAAAGTACTTTCAATACAAGAACAGTGAAAGAATCGTGCTCCGTTCACATGGCAAAAATGTCCTTCTCTGAGAGGGCCGACAGCAAGAGAGCAAGTTGAGAGCAGTTCAGTTGCTTTTGTGCAGAGCAGGCCATTGCTTTACCCTAAATGCCTTTTTTGGCCTGATAAAATTTAATGTAATAGCCATGTAGGTCCTAATTCAGTTAAATGTGTATGTATGGAGTTCAGCATATGCTTAAGGATATAATTCCTAATTAGTGCTGGCAATTTGGTCCTATTAAGTCTAATCACTCTCGTGCTCTGGCTTTCTCTCCTTGAAAAGCAAGAGGGAAGCTTCTCTTTTCCATACAGGGAAATATTAATACAGGGGATTTTAAATGGCTTCTGTAATTGCTTTGGAACAGAAAGAGGTCATTCTTATAAACAAAAAAACCCCATTGTTTAAAGATTACTAAAATTGTGATGTCAAAAGCTTAGATTTTAGGAAATACTAGATAGAGCACAGAACAATCCTTTTGATTATGCTGGCCAGTTTTTAGTGACATAATCATAAACTATTTCTTCATCTTTAGTCTGTGGGGACATTTACAAATTTAGATTTTTTTGAAGATTTATAAATTGGTCAAACAGCTGATTTTCACAGAAAGAGCAAAAAATACATCTCTGACACAGTGGTTATCTTTTAACTAGATTTCAGGCTGGTCTTCAAAAGGAATTTCTCAAACAAAAGGTCAACAGAATTTTCTATGATGGAGGGAAAAAAAGTCCCTTTTCCTCATTCTTGCAAATGGTTAAGTTATAATAGCTGATATATTCCAGAACAATATGGCTTGTACCAGACTTCATGGCATGCATCACTTAAAACTGGCAAAGTTTGTCAAAGACAAAAATATCTGTAAGTCTTATAAGGGAAAATAAGTATCAGTCATAAGTAAAATAGGTGTTGGTACCTACTTCACCAGCAATGCGAAAAGCACCAGTCACTGGTGCTCACAAGTATTCATTTTTTGTAGGAATAAGAAAGCTGCACTGTGTAATAGCTTCTTTTGTGCATATCATTAGAAAAAGCTCTTTGAAATAACCTAATAAAGGGATTTTTTTACTTCATTAATTTTTTGCTGTGGTTCTCCATGATCATAAAGCTGTCTTGGCAATTCAGTGAAAATGGAAGATCTGTATAAACATTGGCATTTTGTCAGGGAAAACTGATGCAGGTGCAAGACTAGATGAAGGAAGTGTGTGGCAGGGTGGCTGCAGTAAGTGTGACAGGAGGTAAGGACATGCTCCTAATTTGACAGAGTTGACAGCTGCAATTGGAGCAAATGGTAGTTTGCTAATCTTTGAATACTGATATAACAACCTAGATTTCCTTGAATGTTAAGGATTAGATAAAACTCACTGCAGTTCTACTTCTTGAAATTGAATGATGCTACAAAATCCCTGCTGTTCGTCTATTTTCTCATAATATTGAGAAAAGTACTGACACAAATTACTTCAGATTTTCCATTTCCCCCTAATTCTTAAATGCAAGTGTAAAATCTTTTAGTTTTTTTCTTCCCTTTTAAAACTGTAACTGTATGCTGTGGTTATGATAGGAAAAAAAATGACCAGGATCCTTCCCCTCTCCATAACCTGCTGACAGCAGCGTGCTACCCTCTCCAAAATGAACCGTGCGTTAGATCGAAATGCCATCAGCAAAGACGTCTCTGTGGTAGGTGGCTGCCTGCTTTCAGATTGCTGACCCCCTGGGCTGTCCACCAGCTGCCCTCTGCCTGCCTGATCCCAGCTTCACTGAGACCTCCCAGGCTGCTGCTTCCTTCCTCCCTTGCTATGTTAAGAACATAATTCAGGACATTTTCCTCATTTGAATGGCCAGGGAGTGAGAACTGACAATGTCTACCTTGACATAAAATGTCATCTTCTGTCCTGAATCCTTGACTATTGATAGACCTCAGAGTTTGCCCTTTCTTCCTTCACTGTCAGGCACTAACATAAAACTGCTTCTGTTTTCTCCTTTTCCCCCTAATGATCAAATTTTGAAATACAATAATCTGTTTTCCTATCTTGCTAGTGATTGACATTCAAACCCTTCAGACTCCCCTGCCTTTTCTCCTCTTATTGCATGCTTTTAGACTACAGATTTCTGTAGTTCTCTCCTCCCTGCTGTGAAAGTAGCATCTCATAGGCCCCAAAGCCACATTAGGGGATGAAAAGGGAGTTGCCCAGCACGGTTGCTTGGGAGGAAGAAAGCAAGAGGAGGAAGAGTAAAATGTCTTGAAACTCTAGCTTCTGTGTCTTGTGTTGCGGTCATACTATTTTCTTCCATCTGCCAATCAATACCAACCTGTTTTCTGATGAGTGACATGTCTAGTTATTAATACACTTTAAAGGCTAGCACTTTGTCACTGAGGGTTGTATTGACTTCCAAACTTGGTTAATTTTCAGGATGCTGGTGAACATATTTGTCTTATTAGCATCCAGAATGGCTGAAAAGTCCCATTTTCTCTCATCACCATAGTAATCTCTCACATTCTTATCAGCTCTTTCGTCCTCAGAAATATGGATGGTGGATAATCAAGTGTCAAGCTGAGGAATGCCACAACAAAGGTTTTCTCGGAAACTGTTAGGACATAACAAAAACATTGGGGATGTAATTGAGTCTGGAAGGAGTACCAGATCCCGAGGAATGAAGATAAAAGGTTGATAGCTTTGTTTTTTAGGCAAAGGTATTTTGTACCTTCTGTGCAGGCACGCAACTCGCACCAGTGTCAACAGGAGTTTAATGTATGGATTGAGAACACAGTATAGCCTGTAGGCTTGGTATATCAGATCTATGAAATACAACTTAATCTTCCTCGCAATCAGCATGTGAAGGATGAAACTAGAAGTGGCTCCTTTTACTGGAATAGCCACAGAGCACGAGCTTTTAAAACCTTCTGGGTTTTTGTTTTTGTTTTGCTGTTCAAAATGTTCAGTAATAGCAGCAATGTTTGGCCATCAGTAACAATTTGAGCAAAGTAAAGAAGCTTGTGCCCTTAGGGTCTCTCTGCCTGTGCTCTTAATGTAGTATGCTCTTGTCTGGAGGAGTGCATGACACGAAAGCATTAAAGTCAATGTTGCAGAGAGTAAAACGTCTTTCCAAAGACATGCTTATTTTCAAGCTGTCTCTCTTGTAAAATACAGATGCTACTCTTCTAGCTCCAAACACATTTCAGTGTCCAAAGGGTGTTGGTATGGATTTAGCTTGCAGCCTGCATTATTTGGGGCCTTTGTCTGGACATGAAAAAAAAACCCACATTTCCTTGCCTGAGCTGAATTCTTGACATAAGTTGCAGAACAAAAAGTTGGCAGCCTTTCCACCTTCAATGGGATCATCAGCTTGAACATGTTTGCTGTGTGCTCTGGGTGTGTTTTACCACTTGCTGCTTTAATCATACAGAGGCCCATGCCTGAAAGGCTGTGTGGAGGCTAACGGCAGAGGGGATTGAAGTGCTGCAGCTCATCAGTTTCTTCCCCAGCCAACTTTTACACTTTAATTTAGAAAATAGTTTGTGAAGTGGTCTAAGCAACCTGTGCTTTAGCACAAGAAAAGGAGGGCTGCATTTGTCTATCAACATTGCCAAAGGGACACAACTTTTTGGGGAACGGTGCGGTCATGTGAGTGTTCTGGACTCCTCACTCCTCTGGAAAGGGCCAGGCTTTAGCAGGAAACATGAAAGCTGCAGATCTGTGTGGGAGGACATCATCCATTTCTCCCAGGAGACAGAACTCCCACACAACTGCCAAAATGGCCAAATAGTGCAGATTAGGGCATTCCTAGCATTACGGAGTGCTAAGATGTCGTTTCAGAATAAGTTTGTGTTTCATATCATGTCTCTTTCCCCTTTCCTAATGAAGGCCATGAGATTGTACACTCTGTGTTTGTCACTCAGTCCTTTCCTAATAACTTTTGGAAACACTGGCTACGTAGAAGTAAACTGGAGAGTGAAGTGGGGACTGACAGGTACTAAGTTGCTGCGTTTACTGTGAAAGTTGGTGTTTGGGGACTGGTGAGGCCCCGTGAAAGCACCCATAGAGCAGTCAGCACAAGTCTATCTTACTAAACAAAAGCAAACATCATCCCTCTGCACCACATTCACAAGAAAGCAGGTTTTGCCAGTTCCAATGCTCACAAGGCTGCTAGTTTGTTTTGCAGCAGATGATAATGCCCCTTGCTATGCTTCCCGACTTCTGTGCTAAGAGAATACAGGTATTCCCCTGTTCTCTCCATCTCCAGTGGTAGCTGGAGTCTCAGCACAAATCGTAGCAGTCTCTGCAGACACCAAATCCAACTCAGCACCCTAATTCAGCAGAAATTTCCACTACATGAATGCACAAATCCAGTACTGCCAAAGTTTGGGAGGTAGTTCTGTGATAAAAGACAGAGCGTATCTATCTCTATAAATCCATATATTTGACAATCCTGTCAATCTCTATTTCTCACCTAAATCAAAAATATGCTTTCATAAGTTCACAAAAAAGGCAAATTTATTTTCCTGGGTTGATGTCCCTGTCTAATACTAGATTTCCATTAAATCCAGCTAAGGTGTCAGAGCCAGTTAAAAACTAAATTGCAAGAAAAATAAAAAATGGCCTTCACTAAGAGAAGAAAAATATTCCTCCTCTTATCAGTACTTAAAAATAGCTCTGCCACTTTTATTGAAACTTGCAGATAATTTGTTCCTTGCTTGGGAACAAATGTGCTGAGTTTCAGTCTTCATAAGGGGGCCTGAAACGTAGTACAAACCCCACAAATGACTCTTGCGCCCCAAAGCATCTGCGTGTCACACAGCGGGGCTGCTGAGCTCTGTCTGCCCGATTGTACCTCTGCAGAAGTTCTTTGCTGTGGGCTCTGTTCCAGCTGCTGTATCTGCAGAGGCAGCTCTCTAGCTACATGAAATTTATCTGCAATTAGTAAACTCTGCATGGGCATGAAGATCTATTTGGTACACAGCAGGGTGTTGGATGGAAGCCCAAGGTGCATAGATTTTTCTTCAATATGAGGAGCTGGATTTTGTTTGGGACACTGAAGATTACTTATGGAGAAGGTGAAAGCATGGCAAGAGGGTTAGAACTTGGATGAGATCTGGAAAAGGACATACCTGCTGAAGGTGGTTGGTTAGTGCCCCCTGTATGGGAAGAGGTCCTTTGGAGACATTGTTTATATTTGCTCTATCCTAGTGTGCAAGATAAATAAACTTACATATAAGATACACAGATAATAAATATGTGTTGCTTTGATTCTCTGAAATTTAAGCAAGCTGCCCTATAGCAGGATCTGGGTAAGGTTGCTAGTTAAATTGTAGCCCTTACTTGTACAGTAGTGATGATACCGGTCCCAGGCAACCGCAGCACTGGAGCTAATGCTGGCTAGTGCTGTCAAGAAGCCCTGGAATCCATGGATTTGACAGCCGTCAGAGCCGTAGGGCCAGTATCTGTCAACAAACAAGGAATATGTTAAGAAAATGATAGAAAAAGGTAAAGACATGTTTGTAAATCGCATTAACAGAGAGAGTAAAATAATAGCTTGTGCACGTGCTAAGTCTGAGAAATATTGTGAAAGCTGTTACCGTGGTTGCCTTTAGGTATTTGCCAACATTTATCTTGCTGTGGTGTCTGATATAGTACAACAGCTATTTTTACTTTTAATATGGAGAAGAAAATACAACCCTGCATTTATGTATTGGAAAGTTGTTTTTTTAATTTTAAATCTACATTACATCCAATAATCTGTATCTTCAAAATTTGCACCCACCGGAAGCAACCAATTTGTCAACATGTGAAAGTAGCAAATGAGTAATAACCTTTTGGAAAGTCAGTGTTCACCAGGCAACACAGTACAAAAGCTCACAACAGATAAAAATACTCCTGATAGCAAGACCGAGGCCTCCAAATGTCTTTGCAGACATAGAATGGAAAGAACCATGAGGTGGTCTCATGTAGCAGACATCTGCTGGCATGTGCCTTCAATATCCTGGTCACCCATGGCAAGGAGCTATGGCTTTTTTTTCTTTCTGTGTTCATCTAACCTGACTCTTATGCTCCTAAAGCTGGCTGTGAGGTGGAAATCTTCAGCAATCTCCTTTCTCATGTATTTACAGAACACCAGTATAATTCATTAGGAGACTACCCCTGGAAGTCCCCTTGAACAGGAGATAGCTGGCTTCTTGGGAGGCTGGCAAACTTCTGCTCCCATTTAAAAGAAAAGGTCCTGCAGTTGTTAAAACCAAGCTCATTTTGATGTATTGACCTTAGCTTCTCAGCTCCAGTTCAGTAAAGGCATCTTTATTGACTTCAGTGAGATGTGTCTGAAACAAGAGTGACCTATATAGGAGGTAAAATAGTGTTGAATAAGGCCTCACTGGAGCTTATTATTGATGTGTTGATTTGAAAAAATGTTTTTATATCCATTAAGAGAGAATAAAATGGTCACATTCTGGCTGTTCGCTATTAAAGGTATTTCCAGGGTTTAAAAATACGCTACTTAGGTGGAATTATTCATCAGCTATTTTATAGGGTGGTGGGGTTTTTTTTGAGTATGGTTTGCTTGTGATTTGTTTGTTGTAATTATTCACTGAAATGCTTGATATTGTTTCTGTCCTCTGATTAAATGATTGACATGTGTGAAAATGCAGAAAATCAAATGTGTCATAACTGATGTGAACTCCCTGCTAACAGATCTGCTTTTTCATTTTCCACAAACTTCACAAATAAGTGCTTTAATGGAAAGGTTCATAAAAAAACCAGAAAGACTTGCAGATAAATTTGGGGTCAGTCTAGAGGTTTAGTCAAATGAAGATGTACTACTGTTTTGATATTCAAGCAGCTTCTACTATAACCACTCGTAAAGCTGTCTGGTTAAATGTCTTCTATACGCAGTTTTATAATCTGTCAGTGATTATACACAGTAAAGTCTGCTTTTTTACTTGCCTGGTAGAACTATAGAGAGTTTCATTTTGCTGTTTCGGATTGAGAGAATGAGAAGGTTGGTTAGGTGGTATGCTAGAAAGAGAGTCACTTAATTAATTTGACCTCTTAGAACTTAAGCTGTTAATTTTCATGTGGTTCTTCTGAGCATCCTTTAGGAAAAAGAAGATATACCTTAGGAAGCTGGAAAAGGCAGCGATGAATGCATTGATGCAGATCCCGCAGTCAGCCAGTGCAATGCTGAGAACCAGCAGATTGCTGGGTGTTCGGAGTTCTTTGATTTTTCGGAAAGAAATAATTGTCAAGCCATTCAGGCAGAAACCAAGCAGGGCTGAAATACAGAATTGTTTGGCGTGATTCAACTGGAAATGGAAAATATTTACAACGGTACTGCTGTTTTCTTTAATGAGAGAACAATGATTACTGTGGAAAAGTATGCACAGGGAATATATCTGTAGTGGTCACAGTCTGCACACAGTTACAAAGACTTTCAGGAGAGAAGTCATAGGTGACAGGTGAAGCCAATGCTTCAAACTGTGGCAGGGATATGGCCGCTCATGCGGAGCAGAAATGGCTTAATCTTATTTGTAATTCTGCCTTTTGTTTTAATAGAGAAACCTGATTGCTAGGCTCCATCCAGGGGCACATGGATCAGAGTGAGGGAGATGCAGAGGAGGCAGTTTCAGAGGGGCTGACAGCCAGCACATGCTGCTGGTGCACATGTCTCCAGGCCTGTCTTTAGGAGAGAAACGGGTTGTGTTTAATATCAATGGTAACATTCTTTTGTGTTTAAGCATAGAAATCCCTCAGCCATGTTTCAGTCTGCCTGCCTCCCTTTGGGCTTCTGTCTGAGGTTAACCTAGACAGTGCTTGAATCACACGAGCTCAATCTTATTACTGCCCTTCGTCAATAGACTATACATGGAAAGGAATAATCTAATTATAAAAAGCAGTCACTGATAGATTTAAAAAAATAAGTTAATGTTGGTCCTCAGAGAGAAGCATCCAAGCAACCCCAGCTATTCACCCGGCATAGAGCTGTGCCACCCTGAAACCCATTCTTCACTGGTTTAAACTCAAGCTTTGTCCTTTAATGTCCTTTTCAAGATGACCTGAATTATTTTAGCTCTGATGAGGCTCTTACTCAACATCCCATCTCTAAGTCTTAGTTAGATGAGAGGCAGTATGTGTTTTTCTTTGTGTTCTTCTTGGAAAGAGAAATGATGTAGCGCAGGAAAAAATCCATATCCCCTAATTCTGTAAAGTAGTGTAGTCACTTATGCTCATTGTCTTAATTCTGCAGTTACATAAGATGGATGATTTTGTCTAGTCAGAAATCCTGCTCCTACCTTAATTGCATTAATGGCTGATGGCATAACCATAGTAACAGCTGATGTGCGTCTTTCATTGCACATCATATAGCAAAATATTTCCAGGACAAATATTTGGAGCCATTTGAGATCTGCTGTTCTTATTTCCTCCCTGCCAGCTTACCTCCCACCCACAGGGTGAAACTGCTGCCAACTCTCCCAAATGCAGTCGAGCCTTTAGGAGAGGTATGTTGTAACCATATTTAGAGTAGAGCTGAAGAGTTATTACTAGATCAACTTTTTTCTATCTTTCCCCTGGTTTTGGGAGCTCCAGGCTTCACCTCACTGTGCTTTCTTGAAGGCCAGCATGAGTGTACAAATAGAGAACTTATTAAATTTAAAAAAATAGCTTTGAGTTTACATTTTTAGAACAGCAAATATGTCCAGTTAATAAAGTGAATGCAAGGTTTTCCTCTTCCCCAGCACTTCTTTGCAAACTGCACTTAGAAGCTGCAGCAAAAAAAGGAGGTCTTCATTGCCTTTCTCTCAGAGTCTCTGAGAAAGTGAATTAATCTTTAATTATTTAGTTTGATCTTCTAAGGCAGATGACAAAGATAAAGTATTATTGCCAATCCGCTGGGCACATTCTGCCTAAAACCCTATAGAAAATACTTGAGTTTAGTAAAACATAAATATGTTAGACCACATCTAGTTCTAAGTGAAGGTTGCCAGCAGGTACCAACAGCTGCAGGTCCCTGGCAGGCTGCAGCCCCCAGGCTCAGGTGGGTGGGCGGGCAGGTGAGGGCAAGCAGGGCTGTGCTACCACGACCAGCCGTTCCCCAGCAGGGCCCCGGCTGTCGGGCTCTGCCAGCACCCGACGGTGTCCCTGTCCTCCTCTCGCTTCTCACCCCTCAGTAACGAAGAACAAAGTCTTGCCAGGCCCTGCAGCTGGCTTAATGGCTGTTGGCCAGGTTTAGCCCTGACCTCTCTGGTTAGGCAGCAGCTCTCCCCTGGGCCAGTAGTAGAAGATTTTTCTTTTCTCTGCCTTCCAAGGAAGAGTTTCTGACACAGCTCTTCCAGCTTTCGTTTGCAGGCAGATACGATGCTGTCTTCTGGCAGAGCTCACCTGCAAGGAGAGAGCAAGCATCTTCCTTTCTCCCATGCTCCATGTTCATGAGCATTTATCCCATTCTGATGGTGCTTATAGCTTCTCCTCCTCTGCTATTGGGCCCCGCAATCCCTGCATCCCCAGCTGAGCAGCACTACGCAGGGATGGGGTCCCAGGCCCTGACTGGGATGTAGCTCAGAAGAGACGCCAGTGACTGACACTGAAATAATCCTAGCTACAAACCTGTCCTTCACTAGCTGCCAGGTAGGAACAAATTCAGTTTTGTTGCAGTCTCTCAACAAAGTGGCACGTGCATTAAGACAAGCCCACATTGGCTAAATTAAATGAATACAGTTTTCTACCTCAAATTTTGCTTCTTAACACTGTGACAGCTTTTGAATCTCATGCAAGTATATTTCTGTTTGTTACTTTTACCCAGCAGCCATTAATTGCAGCGCTACCAATGCAATCTGGATGTATGCTAACAGTTAAGAGGCTATTTTGGACCTATCATCTTTGATTATAAGATGGCCATCACAGCCCACAAAACAAGCAGCCCAGTTTTATTAAGAGATCATCAGTCATTTCAACATCCTTCCCCCAAGGAAGATAAAATTGCCTTTAAAACTCAACAACAAAATCTTACATCCCAAATTCTTCATAAGAAAGCAAAGCAGCAAGTGCTTCCATGTCATAAGGCAGGTATGTATACAGAGCAGATCTTCACTGCAAACAGCTTGCAGCTTACCCTGATTTACTCACCAGAAGTACTAGTGATGTAGCCACAGTAACCACAATAGGTCTGGATCAGCGTACCACAAATTGTGCTGTTTGCTTCAATTTTCCTTCCCCCTCCCACCAGGAATAATAGGTGCAAAAATCTTATTGCTGCTGAGGTCCCACACTGAGCTTACCTTCTACCAGCAGGGCAGTGCCAATGGCAAACACCTCTAATTCAGTGAATCCTTCAGGGAGAGGGTATGCAGTGACCATAGTTGCGATAAAAATGCCAACAGATTTAACCTCTGCCCTCTGTTATAGCTGTAGGGCTGCCTTTTCTCCAGATCCCCCTTCTTCCACTAGCCCAAGGCTTCTTAAAGGAGAAGCTCACGTGCAGACACATGCTCGTTATTATATAAAAGCTTTGGGGTTTTTACTCCCACCACTACAATCCCCACAAGAATGTCATTAATGATGGGACTAGCATCAACCCGCACTCCCCCTTCCCCTGCAAATCGTATTTCAGACATCAGCAAAATGAAAGCATTCATTGCAATTACAACAAGTTCTTTGTAGAGACAAGATTAAGAACCCTGTCCAGTTAATTCTGCAACACTGGAAAAGAATTAAAAGTTGTGGAACGAAGGAAACATGTAATATATAATTGGGGAGTGACCTGAAAAACAAAGGGGCACTCACTGAGTTGGTAATTAAGGGAAAAGTATGAACCAAGAATTTCTGCAGCATATAGGTCTTCCCCTCACCCCTCTTTTAGAAACTGGCCAGTGTATTTTTCTGGCAATGACTGTTCTGTATATTAAAATACCTCCTCTTCATAACTGAGGCTTAAATTAAGGTGCACGCTGGCACAGCCTGATTAAAGGCAAACACTTACAAATTACTCATTTTGGGCCCCAGACATACAAGGACATATGTGAGTTGAAGGACATATGTGAGTTGCCCAGTGGTGAGTGCTCACAGGAATGACCTTACTGTCCTTTTGGAGATGTTTGAGGACTGAGGTCCTGGTGTAGTGTGGCTCTGGAGTATGTGCAACGCGCAGCTTGTCCAGCTTCCAGATCCTTACCTGCCTGCCAACTTCCCCCCATGAGCAAACCACATGATGGATCCCAGATATGCATAAGGCCTTGTCATTTCCCAGCAGGATCAACCGTTTTCCTTTCATTTCTTGTACTACTGATTGATTAACTAACTCTTGGGGAATTTGAATGCCTGAATCCTTCAGAATGGAAGACAGCAGCTTTCAGAGTCCAACTGAAACAAATAGTACTTTTTTAGTTATACAGCTATTACTTATGTCATTTTTAATGCCTGCCCATTAAAATTGAGCAACTTGGCCATACTTCTCAATTTTTAGCCTACATTTAGAGTAGCAATAGCTATGATATCTACTAGATAGGGCTGTTTACTTTTAATGGTACTTTATTTCACCCTTTTTAGTGCATTTGTTTCTTCTTTCTTCACTTCTCATTCGTTACTACTTTTCCACAGACCTACTCATTGCCCTAACAACAAGGTGCCACTAGCATGATAGTTGCTACTTTGACACATAACTTTCTTTATCCTCATAATCCTACTGTGAAATGGGAGCAAAAAGGGAGCTGAAGCACAAGGGATATTGGCTTCCCCCAGCTGAGGCCCCACACTATGCTGACCTGGCTGTTGGTTGATTGAGATGTCAGGCAGAGTAAGTTTACTCCAGATGCAGCCAGAGCTTGTTCATGGTTCTCCTGACTACACAGTGGAGGTGCATTCACAGTCAGGGGCCTTGGTTGAAAACAGTGGTGGATTTTTTTCAGTTTTCCTGAAATCCATGCTTACAGGCTGTGATGCCCAGGAGAACTGGTCAGAGCTTCAAGGCTGTGAAGAAACCGTCTTGCTGTGTTTTGTGATTTCTGGCATTCAGTTTACAGTGTTTTTTGATGTAGGTAATTGCCTTGATGGATATGCTCTTGGGTTTTGAAGTAGGATTCAGGAGGGCATGATATTTGTTAGGCTATACAGATGTTTGGTTTAAGCAGAGCAAAATTACATTGCACCACATAAATCCATCGTTATGTTTGTCTTTCACTTACCTACATGTCTTGATGACAAAGAAGGTGACAGCCCTGCCTCCTAGCAGGGCAAATGACTGATCTAAGCCTGTGTTTTAATAGTGATCCATTGTGTGTTCTTGCAAAAAATTAGTGCTAGATCTTGTAAATGTGCTGTAAATCTTTTTAGTGTGATTGTTTTGAAAATAGATGGCTCATTGTAATGCTTGTCAACATAAAGCTGCACAGCTCTTCTAGACTAGGGATAAAGGACACAGATATTGTGTGAACTGCCCTCCTGAGGGCTGTCAGGTGCTTTTGGTTGCTTGCCACTGTACTTCACCCTCACTCCCAAGCAAACCTCCCAAATGTGTTACACTGCTGGTATTTTTTGTGGTGTGTATTAAAGTCTGTGGTGCAGACTTTGCTCATTCCAAAACTATTTTTTCTGTGAAAGTAGGCTACTACCCCAACCCCCTTGGATTTAGCAGATCTTTATTAGAATGAATATTGCGAACTTGTTGGCTGTGTTTCTTCAAGTGTCTTAAAAAATTTCCACGTCTAAACCTTATTTACTTTATCAACGCTGAGTCTAATAACACAAGTCAGTCACAGGCAAGCTTTTCAGTGGTGGTTCAGTGTCTGACTCCAGTGCAATTGGTATCAATAGAAACTTTATGCCTCAGGCTCTCAATATCTATTTTTGATGCTGTGGTAAGCTGACTTTCTAATAGTTCATTGGGACAGTATGGGATGATGTATGGTCTAATATGGCTGCTAAATTCAATTAGTTATAAAGGGTTTTCTTCAAGCCAAGAGGAAGTGTAAAAGGGGAATGAATTATTGAGTTTGATAGACTCTACTAATTATAGTTCTTTTTCTACTTGGTAAAACAAAGCTGCATTCATTTCCTGTCCCTCCTTTTTATGTAAGACATAACCTTACATCGTGTATTCCTGTGAAGTCAGTGAAAACATGCAAAGGATAACAAGTTTGCCAAAGACATTTATTAACTCCTTAAATTATGAAGTTTTTAGTGATCCCTTTCTACTTTATGCACTCTTTCGATAGCTACTTGCTGTTTCCAAATTCAGGGGAAAAGGTCTTTCACTCAACCTGATGTTATCTTGCAAATCCATATTTTGAATTCCCACTGATCTCCTCTCTGCATCAATAAAACATCCATTTCATTTTACCCTCTTGCTTAAGAACACTTCACTGGTTACTAATCTGTTTGCAAGGAACACGCAGAAAAAAGATCTGATAGGTTCTTACCAGATGTCCCCATGGGTTTCATAAGACTGTATGGATTTGGTGGGAGCATATTAATCTTTGTAAAATATGCATTGGTACAAGCACAAGAAAAAAAGGTGCAGTGCAAAGATAACAGAGCACTCATGCACTCTGAATTTTCTCCAAGCAATCAATGCAGATTACTGACATACTTTTTTATATTGACAGCAAGAACTTTGCTAAATTGATGTATTATTATTCCTCTGCCTTCCTAATCCTTTCTTCTCATTCAGATTTAGCCAAATCGTCTTTGACTTTTTATATTCAAAAACACCTTTAAATGACAAACTTCAGCATATCAGCAGGAGCGGGCTGGGAATACAGCCACGCAGCACTTCAGTTTCGTATCACAGAGATGAGTGGTAATCTTGGTCCCCATGGGAAATGCTTCTCATCAAGGAAAGGAAACCAGAAAGCATATTGTCTGGAGACCTTTTAGTTGCAATTGTGTAAATTTGTTTTGATTTGGAAGCAGTGATTGGGAATACGCCCCAGACCCTAAATAGGCACCTGGCGTTGGCCACGGGAGGGACAATGCAGGGGACAAGCCTGCAGAGCAGCATGTGAGCAGGCATCAACCCTTCGGACAAGCCTGCAGCCATGTAGTAACTGTTCTCCTCAACAGTCTGGCAGTCTAACACGCTCCTCAATTGGGTGTTCTCTGCAGCTGCCTCCAGAGCTCTTTGGAGGAAAAAGTAGTGGTGAAGGCCTGGGGGTGGCCAAGGAGTCTTGGGGGAAGCAGGAGCCAGTGGCCATGCTTTTGGGGGGTGAGCATGGCAGCTCTGGGGCCAGTGGGGAGGATGAGAGTGTCTCCAGAGCAGGGCTAGTGATCTCTGCGGACAGCACGGGGGCTGGGGGTGGGAGGTGCTGCCTGTGCAGAGGAAGGTAGAGGAAGGGGCTTGCTTGCAAGTGCAGAGAGCCAAGATCAGGGATAATATCCAGGGAAAGCTCCTTGACCATGCTGAGCCAAAGTGATGGAGCTGTAAATACAGTGGGAAGTAAGAAAGCAGGAGGGCATCTTCAGAGTCAGAGCCAGAGCCAGAGCAGAGCTGTGTGAAAATCCCTTCAAAAAAGGACACAGCTCCCTCATCTCCTGCCCAAATGCCATGCGTTAACCCTGTGCTTGTCTACACAAGGATGCAGTGCTGCCTGGGTCCAGACAGTCATTCACAGCCGTGCTGTGGCCTGGTCTCTGCACTAAGCGGCCGCCCAGGACCAGGCTGTGCTGGGGCTGGCTTTCCTGCACACTGCACTTTAGGCATTAGAGAGATGAAACTTGCTGTAGTTTGAGAAGCATCGCCTTTCCTTCCTACTGTTTGAGTTGCCCCTCTAGAGACAGGTAGCTTAATTCATAGTAAATTGGATACATATTTGATAAATATATGTATATCCACTCAGGCTAGAAAATTAACAAAGTTGCTAGAACATTAATTGCATCCTAGACTTCTTAGTCTTTGCTGGATACACCAATCATGATCGTTATCAATTATGTATAATTGTTGCCTTGATCTGTTACCTGTCTCTCAAAATGGATTTTAGACACCTATAAATAATATGTTTTGCTTTCAGTTAGCCTACTAATTTTCGGGTCATATACATATTCACAATATAATGAAATGTGCTCTCTCTCTGTGCTGAATAGCAGCATATTTCAGGACTTCAGAGGAGAAGGCAGTCCTACTGAATACAGGATATACCTGACACTGTTTGTTTAGTTTGCCCTGTGGGGTTCAGGCCTTCCCACAGCAGGCAGAATAATAACTCTTTCAGGAATTACAGTTCAAAGACCAGTACCCAGTTCTCAAAGGAAACTCCACTTTCAAGAGGGGCTTTAGTTGTATTAAGAGAGGATTTGCACAGCAGCTCTCCTTTTGTTTACTATTGCTCTTGTAAAGAAGCAAATGGGAGTCCCTCTGAACCATTCCTCAATGAGTCTGTGCTACTGACTGTGTATGTAAATGAACTTCTAGGCCATGTATGACAAAAAGCATCTCATTTTTCCTGTCACTGTGATATTGTATATATCTTGCTTGTCTTAGTAGTCTTCTACTAGTGTCTCTCTGTAGGGATTTCCCCAAACTTTCTGCTGATGCTTCCCTCACAAACATTACTTAAGCCTGAATTCTGCATAGCTTTCCTTGACTTCAGTATAAAATCTGTGTTTACATTGAGAGGGATTCATCATATGTAAATTTTCCCATATAAAACCCAAATGCGCTAATTATCTAGTCTAAGCTAGGCTTTCTCTACTGTTCCTGGAGGGAACGGGCAGCTCCCAAGCATCACCTGTCTTAGGGCAGGACAAATTGTGCTCTGGAGACACCTCTTGCTCTTCACTGACTGTTGAGAGAGCCCAGGGGCTACTTCAGATTGATGCCTACCTTTCACGTGGCTATATTAAGGAGCAGTCCAATCATTTGTACCAGAATGTAAAAGATTTGGGGCTTTCTACTTCTTTTCTGTTTTTTTTAAAGATTGCCTAATTGATTTAGCTTCTGTTATCCAATCCTTTAAGCTCAGTCTAATAAGCAATTTCTTCAAGCTGAGTTGCCTTTTATAATAGAGTGGAACGAGACTTGTAAAAACTACATTGTGTTATCTCATAAAACTAAATTAATCATGATGAAGGCAAAGCCTTCAGTTGTGGTTGTGTTGTCACCTCTAATGTGAGAATGTTGCTGAATTATTGTTTGTTTTGTAGCTAGCTAATGAAGGAGGAGAGGAGTTTTCATAATGTGCCATTTCAAAATGATAGTTCCAGGCTCTCTTATTCAGCTTTCAGTTACTTTAGTCGTGGTAATTTTTTAGTTTTTAGAGAAAAAAACTCAATCAGTTCCTGAATAGAATCTTTGGTAGGCAGCATCTCACCATAAATGGAAGTCTTGATCAGGAAATTGCTTTTCAGACAGACAAAATGTATGAACCATATGTTACATAGGTATCTTACAGGCAATCTACGAAGTTGGAATAAGAGAGAATGCCCAGGAAACAAATTGTTTTGCTTATGTTCCTCCAGTGAATGACGTAACCTACCAAACACTTTACATGAGACATTGAAGCAAATATAAAAGTTAATTTTAAAACTTTAATGGGTGCATTTACTTAATAAGGTAAAAATGCCTAGAATTGTTGAGGCTAAAATACAGGCACTGAGGAGTAAACTGTCAAGAAAACAAAAGAAGCTTGGTATTTTTTTCCAAAGTATTGGTAAAAAAGCTTAATGTCCATTATGATAGATGATTAAGCTCTCCCCAGATGACAGCACCTTCTGAGGACCTTGCACACCCCTTCGCTTCTGTGGGAATTCCTTAGGGAAAGCCTTCGCCAAAACTTCTCATTATACATTTCTTGCAGGCTGCAGCAAAAATGCCAGCTCCTGCTGTTGCCCTTGGAGCATCAGCCTTCCCCATGTTTCTTCTGGTCTGAGTGGGACTGTAAGACTGCTTTTGCCCTAGTGTTGTGGTTTAACCCCAGCCGACAACTAAGCACCACACAGCCGCTTGCTCACTCCCCCCCGGTGGGATGGGGGAGAGAATCGGAAGAGTAAAAGTGAGAAAACTTGTGGGTTGAGATAAAGACAGTTTAATAGGTAAAGCAAAAACCTCGCACACAAGCAAAGCAAAGCAAGGAATTCATTCACTACTTCCCATCGGCAGGCAGATGTTCAGCCATCTTCAGGAAGGCAGGGCTCCATCACGCGTAATGGTTACTGGGGAAGACAAACGCCATCGCTCTGAACATCCCCCCCTTCCTTCTTCTTCCCCCAGCTTTATATGCTGAGCATGACGTCGTATGGTATGGAATAGCCCTTTGGCCAGTCTGGGTCAGCCTCCCTGGCTGTGCCCCCTCCCAGCTTCTTGTGCACCTGGCAGAGCATGGGAAGCTGAAAAGTCCTTGACTAGTATAAAAATTACTTAGCAACAACTAAAACATCAGTGTGTTACCAACATTATCCTCATACTAAATCCAAAACACAGCACTATACCAGCCACTAAGAAGAAAATTAACTCTATCCCAGCTGAAACCAGGACACCTAGCAAAGATCCTGTGAAGTAAATAATTGAGTTTCTCTGAAGGTGGGTCTGCATGGGTTTAATATTACTGTGTCTGCAGGCAGATGGGACAGGAAAGTCAGCACTTAGAGGAAGTTCCTGATCATCATAGGCTTCCCAGGTTTCTTTTTCACTCTTATCTTGGTAAAGATAGGTCATCAAAATTAGGCCACTCATATATCTTCAAGGATTGAACAAATGAAGGATGGGCTGTAAAGCAAATCAGAAGGACCAAAGCATGGCACCTTTCCTTTTTGCCCTTCTGTGGGTCAGTAGGACAGTTGTGGGGGTGAGAGGCTACCTGAGGCATGCCCTGATTTTCTGTTATTACCTCCCCAAACTCCCCCTCTCTTATTTCACAAATAATCATATTTGAAAAAAAAATGTGTATAATGAAGCATTTAGTCCAAGAATAATCAGAAAAAAACCCAAAGAATAATTACACCGGCAATGTAATTCTCCTATTATGACCCTACCACATGCATATATATACATACATTGCATCACTGAAAATAATAAATTGAGAGGAGCTTATTGCTCTGAGAAAAATATTAAGAAAATAGAATACACCAGGGCAAAAGCTTTCCTTTTCCCTTTCTTCCTACCTTTTCTCCCTTCTTTTCTTCTTTTTTTTTCTATTTTTCTTGGTCCCTGTGTGTAAGACTTGACTTGCAGCTTCCAAGGGATTTACTAGAACTGCCACAAGTGCATGTACTCGGCCCGCAAAATCTTGAGGCTGTAGGCAGGTAAATCAGAATAGGAAAGCTGGTGATTATCAGACTGGAAAGAGGGCAGAGGGTTGCTGTGTAAAACATTATGCTCCATCTGCATTCAGGAGCCAGATAAACAGTGCCGGAAGTTTAATTCTTCTCGCATGCCTGAGGAAGCAAAATAAAACAGGCACTGTTTCCTAAGCAGAGGTGACTCTGCAGGGCTTAGACTAATACTATTAAGGTCCAAATCAGAAAAGGTTGTTGCAGTCAGCAATATTACTGCATGACCCCCTCTGTCATGCAGCTAAGGATGCTAAGCCCAAAGTTAGCTGATTTTGTTAAACTGTAGGAACCTTACTGGATTTTAGGGAATGAAGGTACAATAGAGAAGAGGGGCCAGGACTATAAACCTAAAAAAGTTTTATCCATTTAAAATATATGTCAGATATGACTATGGTATGTCCAGTCATCAAAATGGATTACAGTGGACTGGTATGTGGCTGTGGCATCGCAGAGAAGAATAGTATTTTTTTGCTGTGAGAATGATGCTGCTGGACATTACATTTATGCTGTTCTAGGTGTTTGTTTTGGTAATTCTGTGGGTGTGTGCATGTGTGTACAGACACATAAATACTTCTCCAGTCTTACTCACTGTGTATTTGGTTTCCTTCTTTAGAAGACTTGTAAAAATTCCCCTTTAGCTACTATTCTCATCAGAAATCAGTCAAGAGCTTATGGCTAGCAGAGCATATGTATTCATTTTTCTATTCGTGATAACTTAAGATTTAAATCTAGATGTTTATATATATATATGTGTGTGTATATATATATGTATACAAGTCAATGATGCACTTGATTGATTTATGTGTTTCTTTCCCTAATCTTTGTGTCATGTCTTCTTTGGTTGTGAGATAACAGATGTCAGTCTTTGATAAAAACTTTTAGAGTGCCTACACCTTACTAGAGCTCCTGGGCATTTTTTCGGTATAAATGTGAAATAGTCAGCACTTTGTAAACCATACGTTCCGGCAATGAGAATTTGCTGCAATGCTTCTCGTTTCCTCCTTTTCTTCCCCCCTCACTACTACTAGCTGTAATATCAAGAGAGTTGGCATAGCAGAAAGCTGATAGATGACTGTAGCATGTATGAGTGATACTTGTTTTGAGCTTTAAAGGTCTTTTTGTGTTTGTAACAAAACTAGTCAGAAACATCAGTATCCTCAAAAAGATTCGCTCTGTGCAACTCAGTTGTGTTTTTCACATTTGTGTTATTTTTTTGACATTACGTCGGTGGATGGTTTTATACATGGAATTATACGTATTTTCTGTGCATTTGTTGTTTGTGACTGGAAGCGTCTTCCAGCTTCCATCTAGTGGGCAGCACAAGTTCACTCTCTCATTAGTGCTCAAGACTAATAGCCTCAAAGACAGGTTTGCAGAGGGCTTTTAAGAAAGAGATAGCTGGATCATCTGCTGTTTTCCCTCTGCAGAGGAGTTTACAGAGAGTTTGTCCCAGAGAATTTTGCTCTGGGGTCCTGCATGTCTGACCCCAGTGGCATTTGCCTGTCCTTGTGGGGCTTTTGGAGAAGAAGACTAGAAGAGCTGTGGCTGGCCCAGTCCTCCCTTAAGGTGAGGCGGTGAGGCAGGAGTTAGTGTCACCTCCTCCACCCCAGGACCAAACTTGCCTTACTGCTTACTGAGGGGATCAGTCTCCCCTTGGACCTGAAGGTCCTGGGTGCAATAGTGTCATGGACACCCAGCATTTTAAATTTGTGTCAGTCATGATGAGACCTGGGTAGGTGCACGAGCCCAAAGGGAGGAGGAAGGGAGAAATGAGGTGGATTGGTATTCACCTCCATCTTCTGCTAGACTTTGCCTCACTGAGCATTGCTGGTTGCAACGTGGCCTTGTGAAGTGGCTTCTGCTGCATGGACAGAAATGGGTCAAATGCTGCATTCATAAGGGAGGTGTACGCATTTATCTCCCCCTTCGGTTAGAGGTCTGTACTCACTTTTGCTGTTCTGTACTGGCTATAACAACCAAGGTAAATGTATACACAAAAGAAATACCACTGATAGACTTTTAATACTCCATGCCAAAAAACTGTTTGGGTGTCTTTTATTTCTTCAGCGTGTCTAGAGGTCTATTAATGACTTCAGTGCTATAGGTCTGGAGGAGCTGCCTTCATCAGCATTAAGTGCAAGATCCAATTTAGAATGACGTAATGCATTAACGTGCTCTCAACTTGCATCAGTGGGAAGGATTTTCCACTTTACAACATGTGCCCTGCCAGAAGCTTCTTGGAGATGCATTTACCTAATGAAATTGATTTAGTGTCTGGCCTGTGTTGCCTGCTAATAAAATCTTTCAGACCAAATCATGATAATAAGGTATTTTATGGCTTTCATTTATAATAAAATATGCTGGTTTACTTGCTTTATGCCATATTTCTCTAAGTATATGGGGAAAAGAAGTAAAAATAAATTCTGTCCAACGGCCATATTAAAAATGAGTGACTTAGTGGCGCATGCTGAGTTTGTCACTCAAGTTTCGCTTTTGAGCTTGTGAGTAGAATCTGCTGATAAAACATTTCTGGGTTCAAAAAGTCTATATGGGAAAAAATGGAAACTATAATGTCAAGTAATTAACTTAATCTTATTAAGAACAAAACAAAAAATTTTCTCTAAATTATATGCCACTTAAGAAAGATAGGAAAGACTGTCATGTGCTGAACTTTGCTGACAGTAGACTTTGACCCCATTTGCTTTGCATTTACTTATACCAAAAATATAAACAGGGGATCTGGCTATTCTCAGAGAATGCAAAGCAAATTCTTACACTTCTGCTGAATGGCACTTGCTGGTGGCTTCTTTGTATGTTTTTTTCGCCAGATGATATTTTTAGCTTGATGCAGAGAAGAAACTTTACTTTCTAAGTAAGCAGCAAGGAGCACTATTTTTATGATTTAGAGTGCAGAATTGTGCCCATGGAAGTGAAGTGCCTAACTCCCACTAGTTACATTATGGAATGGAATTGGCTGTCATGAAAAAAATGTTTTTACTCTGCACTGGTACCTTTGGAACTTGCAAAAGGTGATATTGATTTTTAAAATCTCATCTAAATATCACCTGCACCTACAAGGAAGTTAGCTAATGAGTGTTCATTTTAAATTAAGTAGCATAATGTGTGAATAACTGTTCAGTAGTTGGGAGGAGATAATACACTTGAGACTTAAAAATACCATGAGGATCTAGAAAGCTGTTGCACTGCAAACAAATGCTTCAGGACAAACCAGAACTGTGTGTAAAAGTGAATACAAGGTCTGTTGAACACAGTAGCCAGATTTTGCTTCCAGTTTTGTCTCTTCCATCGCACTGAATTAGGGAGGGAGCATGGATGTAACCAGAAGCAGCATCTTCTTGCAGCCCGCTCACTGATGCTGCCTTGTGCGTGCTTGCAGTTCCTGTCATGCAGTCCCTGAACAGCAAGTACTGGCATCTACCCTTACGTTTTTAGGCATCTCGTTTCATTGTCTTTGTTCTACCAAGTCTCTCTCTTCTCTTCTGCCTGCTCCTTTCAATTACATGAAGCCTGTGCAGCAGGGGAGCATGTCTGTTCCCTGTGCACCAAGGCCTTCCTCCTCCTCCTTTTCCTCCTTCTCCAGCTCCTTATGTCTAAAGCCTGCCTGAGCTGGTTTCCTCACCTCCTGATGAACCTCTTGTCGAGTTTCCTCATGATGAGGCTAGTCTCACTCTCTTGGCCATTCAGATCAAGCCTAACATGGGTGTATCTGTGGCTTGATGCTTAACCCATCACTTGCATCATTTGGTGGTGATGTACCAATGAAGGATCATAAAAGAATATAGCAAATGGGGAGGAAAACCTTAAACATGTAAGTGCTGATAAAACAGAACTGGGTTATTAGTTGACTGGTTCTTTTCCCTCCCTTTTCCACGTCTCTGACACACCTGCAAATACACTCCAAGGTGAGAAACATGTTAATGTTACCGCTTTTATTTATCTTTTTTCTTAATCTCTTAGCCTACCACCAGGTCTTTCTCTTTCCTGTTCAGAAGTGAGTCTGTCATGTTAACTAAATAGCAGCTTACTTGACAAAGTGCACAGCATTAGCAGCTGCTAAGTCATGCTTTATTGATTGCTGTTGTTTTTTATAAATTAAGTTTACTTCTACTGCTCCCGGCATTTAGTTGTAACTTAGATGTTTCATTTGTGAGGCAAAGTTGAGGTTCGTGAAAGCAAATCTTACCATACAGTTACTGGCTACTTTCTACAAGTTTATTATTCCAGAGCTCCAATGGAGGGAAACTTCTTTGTCAGATGCATTGAAAAAAATAGAAGCAAGAGGTTAATTATATTGAATTGCTTTTTCAAGTAGAATTTAACTTCAGTGGGGAGAGCGATGTTTCAGTCAATGTTGTGAGTACTGAGCTGAGGCAGAGCCTGGGCAGCAAGGCAATTTGACCAATGAGTGCACTAAAAAATCAGATGAGCGTGGTCTTAGCTTGGAGATCATTAAGGGAACTGAGAAATCATTAAATCTAGAAATGGGACCTAATGGAAGTCGATGAGAGAACAACTATGGATATTTAATGAGCAGCACTGCATCATGTTCTCATCTCTTCAGAAATAAATAATGAGATACTTGAATTTCTCTTTGAACAACAATAAATGTAGAATGTGAAAACAGCATGGGGAAAAATAATCCTTTGGGCCATCCTCTCAGTAAGTGATTTCTACAAGCCTTAATTAATTATCAGAGTTACTTGTGAAACAACCTTATGTGAAACTATGGCACCATAAAATGTCTGTTTAATAGTTAGCCCCAAACCACATCTAGATTACCTTGAAACTCTGGGAGTTCATTACACAGAATTATTGAAAAATTGTCAGTGTAATTTCATTCTGCTGAAGAACACAGGATGAATTCTGCATGAAAACAGCTATACGCCAGAAATCCTGGTAAGCAATCTTTGTTAGAAACAATGCCTTATACTGTTCCTGTAACATGCTCATTAACCTTCGGGTAGTTTGTACATAGGAATAGGTATGTTATTGCTGTGTTTCTGACTGGTAACTTCTGATTAAATATTTGAAAGGGCAAGCAAAATCAACAGGTCCGCAAGAGGGAGGAGTGTTCAAAAGGAGAGGTGGGACGTGAACTCTGGAGCTGGAGCTACTTCAGCCAGTTTATCCTATAAGGATCCTCCTCACACAGGCGGATCCTCAGGCCGGGCAGGAGAGCAGGGGGCAGTAGGGAAGCAGTGGAGACATGAGGGTGGTTACACCATGTAGCCTTCTGCATCCAGCTTAGCTGGGGAGCTGGGCTCCCTTAATTCCCTCTGTTGCCAACAGGAAAAGAGAGCAGCTTCAGCAACAGGCAACTCAAGTTGCCCATGTTATGCTTATTTTGGAACATCCTGTCCGTCTTCACAGCTACCTTGGACTAGTCTTTTCTTAGGGATTTGAGATGGCTGCAGAAGCATGGAAGAGATTTCAGTTTTGAGGAGTAACATCCACAGCAGCTCTTCAAAACAGGTCTGTGTCTCATAACAATCTCATGTGGAAGCTGAGGTGGACACACCTCTACAAGTGGTGGACAGAAGAGCCATGGCATTTTCAAACACTGACAGAAGAGACTGTGATGCGTACTTTTTCTGATCAATATGACTATAATTAAGATCCAAGAAAACCTAATTTTTAGAGAAATCTTTGTGGTTGTAATTCCTTTCCCTTTTTTCTCTGACCTTAGGTAAAGAAAAGGGAAGCTGGGAACTGACCAGTGTTGAAAGGCCAACAGGATGCCGGGTGGTTTCTGCCTCAATCAGCCACATTTGATCCCACACCCCCATTTCTTTGGGTGAAACAGATGGCAGAGTACCTATTGAGTTAACAGGGTCCAGGATTTTAGTAGAACTGCTCATGTTTCATGCTGGAGTGAGGCATCTGGGACTCTCCCCTGTAACACTGCTGGGCACTGAGGCTTTCCTGAGCTCCAGAACTGGAAGAGAAATATTTTCTTAAAGCATCTCTGAAGGAGTAGTGTCTGGTTAGTGCTTTATTGCTAGCTGTTCAGCTCCATTCAGTTACTCCTCATTTCTGTTAACTTTCAACTTGTGTTTTCTGTTTTGTGTCTGACACAGGGGTCAGTTTTTCTGCCAAAGCTATAATGCAGTATGGCTGGGAAGTGGGGGAGTAGCAATCTGATTGGGTTGAAAGTAATCATCTATTAGTTTCTCCAAAGCTTTGTACTTTTAAGGGAGTGTTGCACATTTGTGGTGTGAGTGATTTATATACTTTCATACTCAACAGAAAAGAATAGTCTTTATAAATGTCCTTGCTAGTATGAATAAAATTCTTTTCCCGTCTCAGGTAGCAACTTCTTAAGCTTTATGTTTGTGCATATTTAGGTTCTACTTTTCTCACGTGTTGCGTTCTTTGGAGTCAGATGAAGACTGCTGAAAACATGGGTGGTCTCCATCAGCTTTTCAATGATGGCTGCCTTTGCTAATAGAAGGGAAACAACTGTCTTCAAGGGGAGTGGACAAAAATAATTTGACACTTGGTCCTGGGCTGTCCTTAAGACAGACCTGAGCTTTTCTTAGCATCCCTGAAGCTGTCCCATGGCCCTGCATCAGGTGGCACTCCCAAAAATGGTCCCTCATCTGGGCTTTCCTGTATCAGCAAGTCAGAGCACAGTGCTCAGTCCTGCAGGTGTATGCTAGCCCTGATATAAACTGAAATATGTGCCTATTTACTGGGTTGATCATTGTTTATTAATATCAGGCATGTTGTCAACACTTCAGTCATTGCTTGATCAAACTAGGAGTTTTTAAAAGAAAATAAAGCCTTTTAATAGTATCACTATATATTTTTAGTATTCTTATATAGGAAGCTTACGTTCCATTAGCACAAGAAACTGTTTTTAAGTATTCCCAGTTCCCTGTGAGGAAGTAAATTATTGCTAATTCCTGGTCAGATAGCAGTTATCTTGTCTGTGATGCAGGTCCCCAAAAAATATGTTTGCTTTTTTCTTGCACCAGAGCCACAGAGGGTGCACAAGAGCCCGAGGATGGTGTTTTCATGGGGCTCCCTGAGGGAAGAAATGCTGTCAGTACGGTTCCAGGAAGCAATAAGCACCTTCATGAAAATAACTCAAGTCCCCATCCTTAATCCCTGCCTATCCTTTTTTATCTGATGGACTCAGCGAGGGCTGGAAGATCACAGTGCGGCTGAAAACGAAAGGGAGTTAACAAGATGTGACCAGTCAATGGATAAAACAATAGGCGAAACCCTCTGCGTTGTCTAGTGCCCAGGTGTCCTTCCCATGCACAGGTAGCCATGTGGATCGTGGTGAGCTTGCTCTGCTGCTTAACGCTCGGAGGGCTGCCACGGGCGGGCGGCTCGTGCCCATCGCAGTGCAGCTGCGCCTTCCACAGCCTCAGCGAAGGGACGAAAGCCAGGTATGCTGATACTCTCCTCAGGGGGGTTGCCGCTCTTTCTCTGGGTATCGGGGATTTTATTTCTTCTCTTCTGTAAGGATGCTCGGAGGAGAAAATATTGCGTTCAGACTTTGTGTCCATTATTTTTCCAGTCGCTTTGCACTCTAGCTTTATTTGCAGAGGATTAGCTTCTGAAAACACAGTAAGCTGATTTCAGAGAAAGCGTTTGGGCATCTCCTCTGTGAGAACAGAAGTGACATAATTACCGTTGGTGCAATGGCAAAAAGGGAATAAAATTTAAACAACATTTTCTTTTTTTTAACTTTATGCTGAAAATGCTAGGTTTAAAAGGCTTTATTTTGCTCTACTGGTTTGTTTCTCAAGCGTAACTAGATTTGGTTTATGTTGCGCTACCAAAAACTGCAGTTCCATTTACTTAAAAAAATCCTTCAGTTGGAGATTTTAGGCAAAGCGATAGACTCTAGATGAGAATGAATAGATAATAATAAAAATAGAATAAGATAATTCTCAGACTGGAAACTTTCAGTTAAAAAAGAAGACAAGACCAGAAGGGCATCCATTTTTGAATGCAGTGCCATTGTACAGACATTTCTCTGGAGGACTGTAATAAAAAAGTCTTTCTGAAGGGTAATCACAAAGTAATGATCTAACTTAATGAAATACAGGCCACATTTTTATAAGGTGTGGTTCACAGGAGAGGAGGTTTTGTGACACGGATACAGTATTTGCAAAATCCTTTGGAAGAAATTTTTTCTAGACAAGACCACAGTACTGAAATGAAAGGCTGTCCCCTATATTTTGGAGCCCCATGAAATAGATCTACTTTCTTATCTCTTTTATGGTGCTATAGATTTAACACCAGAAACTTTCCCAATAAGAAGCTTGGTAGAGACACAAGTAGCCTGCAATTGTTAAAAGAGAGTGCAATAGTGGGAGAGCCAATTATTGCTCCATAAATGTCACAGTTCCCAGCGGAATTTCCGCTCAGTGACTGGGAAAAGCTGTAGTGTGTTTTGGTAAGATACATAATAAAGCAAATATCCATTAGTCCCTTAAGGAGCATAATGTCACCTTTTTTTCTGCATTATGATTCATATTTCTTACTAGTAGAAGGAGTTTATCCCACAGATTAAATGTTTAGTGCTCACTGACATAGTTTAGGGACACTATGAGAAGCACACTGTTTTACTGCCATAACGTCTCTGTTATCAAACATTTTGTGTCATGCCTACACAAAAAAAAAATGTTTTCTTGAAAGAGGATTTCTGGGTTTTTTCTTAATTCTTTTTCTTAAAAATCTCAACTTTTAGCTGAGGGTGGGCAGGTTTTAATGCCACAATAGAAGTGCTGGATGAGAGTAAAGTACTTTGATTATAAATTAACAATTTAACTGTAGGCTCAAATAACATTTGACTCGAGGAAACTTGCATCAGCAGTTCAGCGATGTTACTTGTTTTTGTTGATAGTAGAGGAATAATTGCTTTCAGCCAAAAGCAATCTGGTTTTGGCAGCTTTGTAATATTCTGTTTATCAGCCAGGCAGTGTGATAAGAAAATGTTACTTGACTGATCACATTACATTTCTTGCAGTATCGTGTTTAGCATGTGGAGTGGGACATGCCTATCTAACCTGTTACCTTTTGCAAGGTGGCTTTGTATTTTGTTAAGAACTCTCCTTCCTGATAGGTAAATTAAAGTGCAGCCTCAGAGCCCTATTTTGTTTCCTTTCATTCCTCATGGCTATCTACAATCCCATATCTTGGCAAAGTCAAAGTCACAGTTTTTTGTATGAAGGCTGCGAAAATGCAGCATAGCGTTTTCATGATTTGACCTCTAGAGATTAGAAATGGGATGGAACGATTAAGACACATAAATCTGCCTTGCTTTTAGTACAGCATTTTCCAAAGAGTTAATTTTCTGCACTTTCATTCTCATAACTGTACATGCCTGCGGTGCAGCGACTGCTACCATCTGTACACACCTTCCAGGCTATTTCATAGTAGAGCAGAGCTTGCTGTAGTGTATTTCCACTGAGTTGTTAGATGAGTTTCTTATCCTCATTTCACAAACCAAAGATCCTGTGCTGTATTTAATCTATATTACTTCCTGCCATCCCACACATCAGTAAGGCTTCTTTTCGTATGTCTTTTTGTTGTTCAATTTATGGATCCTTTTTTTTTAACATTCACTAGAATCCTCTGTTGTGCATGAATGTTGTCACTGCCGTCTATCATAAGTACTCTCAAAAAAAAACTGAAAGAAAAAAAAAGCAGGAACACTATAGAGGCCAGACTCAGACTCACACCAGTCCAATCTTTGCAGTCAAAAGGTACATATGAATTACTGCAAGTTGATGTACTTATGGTGATGATGTAGAGATCAGCAGCGAGGAAGAAATAACAAGAAGAAAGCTTATGAAAAAAGAAAGGCAGATCAAAATCTTGCATTAAAATAAAGTTTCAAAACCTTTTCAAAATACAAGAAAGTCACATCTGTGTTTGTGTTTCCCCACCAGGACAGTGCTGTGTAATGACCCAGAGATGACCCTCACCCCTGTCAACATCCCTGTAGATACGTCCAAGCTTCGGATAGAAAAGACAGCCATCCGCAGGGTGCCAGGAGAGGCTTTCCACGCACTCCACAACCTGGAGTACCTCTGGATGCCCTATAACTCCCTGGCCAGCCTCAGTGGGATCACCTTCAAGGGCCTCCGTCGCTTGCAGGAGCTGAGGCTGGATGGGAACGACTTAATATCATTCCCCTGGGAAACCCTGGCTGACATGCCACAGCTAAGGCTTCTGGATTTACACAACAACGAACTTACCTCAATCCCTCCCGATGCTGCTCGTTATGTCAAGAATATCACATACCTGGACCTGTCTAGCAATAAGCTGATGACTCTTCCTCAGGCTCTCATTGCCACCTGGGCCAGCCTCCAGGCCGTTCCTTACTTCCCCAATGATAACTCCAAGATCATCCTAGGTAAGAGAGGTGCCTGTAATTTTGCAGGGGGCACAAATGTCAAGAGCTCCGCATCTTATTGCAGCATTTTCACCCGCTGTGGTTACCACAGGAAGTATGCAGCTAATTTAATATCCCATCTAAAGTGTGCAAATTCATTTACATATTAGCAAACTCACCTCAGGCTCCCCGCACCTGGCTTATTACACCATAAACTTCATCATTTGCTTGAATCTTTGTAACACAAAACTGGTGACTCTTCCTCAAGCCCTTTTCATTTATTGACACTGCCATTTCTGACAGAAATACAAATATGATTAGAGCTCCACATCATTCATCTGCTCTTTTCTAATAACAGTTACTATGGAACCGATCCATTTTAAGCAGCATTAAATAAAAAGATGGATATTTATTATGTCCAAATTAAAGAGGAATAAAGCCATCACTGAGCATAAAATCTGGGTCAGGACTGCCAGTTTGTCTCCTTCCAGAGCCTTGTTTATCTGTTCACACAGAATTAAACGCTAGTCTCCCCAAAGCCACCAAGATAGCGCAGCCTTCAAGGGCAGCGATAAAGTTACAAGAATCCACTTTTTTGGTGACAATTCTGGGCTCCTCAGAAGTATGGCTTTGGGGCAATTGTCAATTTTTGTGTCAGAGGGCATATTACAGATGACTGTCTTGAATCCTCTCAGTTGCAGTAAACCCAGATGAGGTTTCGAGCACATTTCCTAGTTCAGGGGATTACTACTCAGCCTTTTAGCCATCGTGCACTAGTTCAAATCCATGGCAGGTTGACAATGGTTCGGAGTTGTTGCCATCTGCTGTCTTCGCTTGCTATGAGCTGACCCAGCTCCACTGACTGTGTTTGATCTGCGGCGTGTGTGCATCTGCATGTACTGCCTCTGCAGCCATGGATGTGAGTTCAGGCACTTGCTGATAATCTCATCAGAGACATTGCAAGTTTTCTCTCACTCTGGGAATTACCCACTGCTCTTTGTTCTCTGGATAAATTTTGGGGGCTAAAGTTTTTAAAACCAAATTGCAGTGGAAAGAGACACAAGACTTCAAAAAGATTCAAATTGCCACCTACAAAGCTTTTAGTATCCTTAGCAGATGTTTAAGGTTTCATTAGCATCAGGAGAGGAGCAGGTGTTTTGTCCTCTCGTTTTGCCAGACGTGGTATCAAGTTCTTTAAGCCAAAGCTGGCTGTTTGGGATTGCCCATTTCATACGTGGCATGACAAGACACTGCCTAGATCATACTCTTTTCTTTCTTTATTTTTTAGAGTCAAGTTAATTGTAAAGATGTTATTCCATTCAATATAGATCAAGAAAGTACTTTGTCGAGAAGAACAGATCATGCCTTGATGCTCGTGGCCAAGCTGAGTGTTTACATAGCCAGCTGGGCACAGGTTGCTTTTGCCAGGAGCCTAAAAAATTCATGTAGGCAAATGAGTGTAATGCTAAGATCAATATGGTAATGTATAGACACTCCAACTCTTAGATCCTATCCTGCTGACACCCATAGGGACCAGGTGTATGAAATCCATGTTCCTCACAGGAGCAGAATGGGAGAATGCAGCTGCACGTTTCCATTTCGCTCTGCCCATGAGTTTTGCTCATGGAGGCATAAAACAATCCATGAAAAATAAAGAGTCAGCCCAGTCCCTTCCTTTGTCTGCTGTGCATTGTTGTGACTCATCTTCAGAGCCCTTGCTTGTAGACTACTTCAAGAAGGAGTACTTCCAGCCAGTACTGCTGGCTGGTAGTCTGTGCCAAGGCTGCAAGATTTTGCACATGAGGATTGCCTGCGTGAGCCCACAGGACTGTGCCGTGCAGGGCAGCAAAGGGTTCACGGGGGCGTTGGGGGTGCTGCGGCATGAACTGGGGCTGGGGCACCTGCCAGGGAATGTGGAATAAATTGTTATCTAGTGCATGAAGTCAGAAGTAAGCTGCTAGCAAAAATGCCATAAAACAACAAAGCCAAGCTAAACTTTTATTCTTTATTTAGTCCCCTTAACTTCAATATATTAATTTATAAGACGTGCCCTCCTGCCAAGGCCCACCACTTTCAGATCCCCTTCCAAGTTCAGGGAAGATGGTATGCAGTGGTCTCAGCAAGAGATTTTTCAGCAAAATCTTTAAAACAGATTTATTTGAGGCCTCAGGGACTTTTGATCAACCCTGTGTTTCTGTTGACTCTAGCCAATTCAAGCAGCCCCTTGATGCTCATGGAGCCTTGTGGTGCACCCTCTGTGCTTGTGTCAGAACTTGGCTCTTGCCAGAAAGCCGCTGATTGCGTGCCTACAGCTGCAGTGCGCCAGGGGCCAGCAAGAGTGGGCACCACAGGGTGGGCAGCTGCTGTTTCCTCCTGCTGGGAATCAAGGGAGTATTAGTGCTCTTTACTTTCAGGCAGTCGCCAGCCCCAAGCCATGTCCATGGGCTGCCTGCAGAAAAGAGGAGGTGAGGCCCCCTTGGAGGGAGCAGAGCTCACTCCCGTGGCAGGCAGGGGGCCTGGGACACTGTGCTCCTAGCTTAGGCTTCAAATGCGTGCCTGGGGTTAGATGGTCTAAATATCCCCAATGCCAATTCTGCTAGCTAAAGTCATTAGAGACCATAAACCATTTGTAGGACAGGGGAATGTGAATATTTGTAAGTAGGATGACACAGATTTAATCAGAATGCAGCAACTTCTGTTCCTGCATTGCTCTAGTTCCGATTTTGCTTTTTCGGTACCGTCTTCACAGGTCTATTTTTAGTAACGTCTTATTTTTTCAGAATTTGAGTTCAATAAGTGCACACTGAGGTAGCAGAAAAAGATAAAGAGAAACATTCTGGGACTCTGAAACAGGAGTGTATTCTTCAATATACCCCTTTCTATGTGTATATTCTTAATATAGTTATTGTCTATTCATGTTTTTATATACCATAACATGTATATTCTTCAATTTACTCCTTAAAACTGTTCTTTCATCTTATCAAGTGTAAATTAACATTTCAGGAAACACAACTGGTAACTAAAATAATGAAAAAAATTTAGAATAACAGGGCTGGAAGAGAACTCTTACAGTCAAGTAGGATCACCTACACCTATTGCAGCCCTGACAGTTGGCTTGATAATCTGACTAATATTTTAATAATGTCCAGTGAGAAGAATTTCCTAGCCTGTCTAAGGAGGAGACTCCATAGTCTCTTCATACCAAAAAAATCCACATCCCAATACAAACAAACCCTCCCCCATGGTTACTTGTTTTTTTCCATCGTGGAACCAAATTTGTTTATAATAACTTGTTGTTTTGCTTCTTTACATGCATAAATCCTGATGTTTTCATTATATGAATAATCTTGCTTTGGACTTAAAGAATATTATTTCAACTCCAGATTTTGAGATACCTTAGCAAGCCATATTTTTTTCCCTTCTACTAACTGGCAGCTATGGGATCAATCAACCTCAGCCAACAGCAGCAGGGGGCTGTTGGGACACCCCCTCTGCCACACACACCCCCTGCATACCCCTGCATATGCACAGGCAGTCCTTACCAGGGCAGATGAGGAGCCTATCACAGTTTGTCCTGCTGAAAAATAGAAACAAAAGTGGCAGAAACAAAAGGTGCTGTTGGATTGACTTGGTGCTCTGGTTTATTTTGACAGGCTTGCAAGACAATCCTTGGGTATGTGACTGCAGTCTGTATGAAATGGTCCATTTCCTAAATTTTCAGTCTCCTAACATAGCATTCATTGAGCCCAGGCTGAAATGCTTCACCCCCCGGAGCCTTGCAGGAGTCTTCTTCAGCCAAGTCGAGCTAAGGAAGTGTCAAAGCCCCGTTGTACATACATCCGTAGCCAAAGTAAAGACCATCCTGGGCAGCACCGTGCTACTGCGATGTGGGACAACAGGGGTGCCCATTCCTGAGCTCAGCTGGAGAAGGGCTGATGGTGCTCAACTCAACGGCACAGGTGGGTTTGGCTTAAGCTTTTCTTGCACATGTGGACTGTGAGGGAGACCTGCACCTTTATTTTCTAAGGGCTGTAAAGAAAATGGAAGCTTCTGTGACAATAGATCCTTCCTACTGATAAAAGACCAAAAAAAAGAAAGTGGTGCAAAATTAAGATTCACTGTAATTCACAATAGTATCAGGTGTAATTCACTATAGCATTGTGATTTTCTGTAGACTATAAAATTACTTAGATGTCGATGTAAATATCATTAGATAAATGTGTACTGTCATGTGTAAAAAGTTGAGTTTGCTTTGTTTCATAACAATTGTGGTGGTGGTGAGACACATCGAGGGGTTTTCTGCAAACCTGTTGGAGCTGAAGAAATGAAATATGTCCAGCTGTAGCAAGAGGCTTTTTGGGGTTAGTTATTTAGTTATTCAGTCACTGAAAAGGCTTCCCACTGAATTATTTTATGGGTCTTTGAGAGTAATGATGAACTACTATTAATCAGTTAGTAAACATCTCTGGCAGATGTCTGGTGTGAATTCAACTGGGATTCAAATCTGCAGTGGCAAAGAAAGAAAAGATTGCAAAACTGCAACATAACCGATATATTAAAAGAGAAAAGAGCCACTAAACTGCTGAAGGATACAATACTTTAGTGACAATGCTTCCAAGAAATGGTTCATTTCTAATGGATTGACAAGATCTCTTGGGAAAATGCTCTGTGGGGGAAATGCTAACCAGGTCCCTCTTCTGTGCTCACCCCTCTTGTGGAGGAAGCCTTCAAACAACCAGGTTTTTGTGACAGATCATGTTTTCATTTCCATTCACAAGAATGACTGGACCCCAAATTGCAATGTTGGCCCTTTAATGTGTGGGGAATTTAGGGAAGAAACCTTTGCTGCACTCAAGACAGTCATCCTGAGCTTTTTGCCCTAGAGGTTTTTAGATCAGGACCCGAACCTTCATCCCTCCAACCTCCCCTGAATGCTACTTTCTCCCAGGCCTGGCCCTGACTTTCTTAGAGGGTCTAAACTCAGCAGATAGATTGCCAATTATGGGGTCTGATCTTCAAAGGGTTGCTGGGGTCCTCAGTGCACAGAAACAGGGGAGAGAGCGTTTTTCTTTCACAACAGTAGAACCACTTGTAATAAATATCCTTTTTTGGGATCTGCACAAGTCATTGCTCTGTTGTGCAGGATGTGCAGGATGTAGCAGAGCTGCTCCTCATAATGATAATGTCTACCCATCGTGCTGCAAACATCCCTCCTACACTTGAAAGAGAACCACAACAAAAAATAAAACAGAGCATGCTTTCCTGAAAGCGTACGTTGAGTTCACTTTGAGCTACAACTGAGAATGATGTATTTTTTGCCCCATTAAATCAGCCTTTAGCACCTTTCAATAACAACTTGGCTGAAAATATACATTATTTCTCAGCAATGGCAGCTTCTGTGCCAATGCTATGACTGTTTGAAATGTTACTGTTCTGAATAGAAAGGAGTGAGAAACAGCCCACAGTCTGTATGTATGGGGAAGTGCCATAGGAAGACTGGTAGTTTTATGTTTTTTAATATACCCATTCAGTAAATAATTAAACTGAAAAAGTCACTTCTGCTGCCGTTGTATTTCACCGCCATTGGAACATGCCCTGGCTGCCAAGGCTGGATCCTGACCCCATGACAGCTTGGGAGAAGTTTGCATCCTGTCTTACCTTTGCCTTTCAGACATCTCCCTGGTTTACCTTTCAATGAGAAAGGGCAGAGGTAGTACGTGCTCATCCTAAGGAGGCTGGTTAAATAATGAAGAAGGTGCTTTACTCTTCTGCATGATCCTAGCTCTTTTTTTCTGCACAAATAGAAAAAGGCAAAAAAAGCTAGTTTTAGCCTCCTGGTAAACCAAATGAGAAAATCAACACTCAGCTGTGTACATATCATTCAGTGGTAAGTGATCAGACTTCCCTGTGTTTGGCTCAATATAAAAACCTGCACTAATTTAGCAGTAAAAGGGATATTATTTTTCAGCTATTTTTCTCCGTATACTCTAGACTAGTCCATATATGTTTTTTAGAAGAAAATCTCCACTGTTTGTATTTTCTGTGACGCAGAGAACTGTGTCTAATGTTAACTAGGTTGTGTTACTGCTTACTCCTTCCACTCTTTTAATTATTGTACCTACAAGAGCTTTTAAGCTTTTTTTTTTTAATAGAAGAACCTTTACTGTTTTGTTTTCAAATTGTACATGAATTGGGAGGAAATAGCTTCACATATATTCAGTCTGAAGCAGTGTAAATCCCAACATAACCTAATTTTAGTGTTCATATCCTTTTCTTGGATTTACTTTGATTTTGTAATTTCTTTGTGGCAAAAAGAAATGATGATTCTACTGTATTGAGCAGGCATTCGGCTGATTGAATCTTAATATTTTACAAAACATGTTATTAATTCTATTGATTATTGCCTATTTATTTTACATTTTTCCTTCCTTGCAGTTCACCAAGAGATTTCCAGTGACGGGATGAGCTGGTCGATTCTGGGCCTGCCTGTAGTCTCTTATCTCGACTCTGGAGAGTACATCTGTAAAGCAAAGAATTTTCTGGGGGCAACAGAGGCGTTCATATCTCTCATCATCACAGACTCAGAAAGCACAGATGACCCCAACTCCAACTCCAAAGGTGCATGGAGTGGGAAGGCAAGCGGGATGGAAGCAGCTGCCTACAATGACAAGCTAGTGGCAAGGTACGTTATCACCACCTCCACCGTGCCTACCCTGGGGGCTGGAGTGGGCACTGGAGAGGGCTTCCTCCTCCCAGATGTGGCACAAGATAGCAACCCCAGAAACCTGCTGGTGAGCCCGCCTACGGGCCAGCAGGAGCCAGGACGAATCGTGAGGTCTGTTAGGGTGATAGGAGACACTGACCAGAGCATCACCCTGGCCTGGAAGGCGCCTCTGGCAAAGAACACGACAGTGTTCAGTGTTCTCTATGCCATCTTTGGAGAGAGAGACATGCGGCGGATCAACGTGGAGCCAGGGAAGACCAAGGTCACCATTTATGGGCTGCTGCCAAAGACCAAATACATCATGTGCGTCTGCGTAAAAGGGCTGATCCCCAGGAAGGAGCAATGCATTATATTTTCCACAGACGAAGTTGCCAGCGCAGGAGGGACCCAGAAGCTCATCAATGTGGTTGTCATCAGCGTGGCCTGTGTCATTGCTGTTCCTCTGACACTGGTGGTCTGCTGCGGAGCACTGAAAAGGCGCTGCAAAAAATGCCTTGTGCGGAAACCCAAGGAAATTCAGGAGTCCTATGTCACCTTTGAAAGCCTGTCTCCTGGGGCCAAGGCGAAAGGCATGGAAGGAGAATACTTGACTAGACATACCCCTGATGAGTCGAACAGGCTGTTGTCTGCCCGATCCAGCGTGGACTCAGAAGCAATACCAAAGATAGAGGGGCAACCTAACGAATACTTTTGCTGATAGTAACTAGACTGGTTGTCAGCTCGCTATGTGGAAAGCACGTGGCTGTATATACGACTCTCTGCTCCAGCACTGCAGGCCACCCTGTCAATGCTTCTGTCTCTGACATGTTCTGGAGGAGGATGCAAGAGGCTAGATGGTGCCCAGGCTTTACAGAAACATGTTGCTTATCCCACTTGGGGTTTGCTCTTTGGTACCCAGTCAAAAGCTTCTGTGATAATGGCCTCGTTCTCCTGGACCACTTTTATTTTCATAAAATGAAGCATGCACACTGAGTGTGAGGACATTAACAACATTTCTGAGCACGCTCTGCTTGGTGTTGTTTAGTACCTGCTCTGCAATATGCTAAGCTCTTTTAATAATCTCAGCTCTTTTGACGTTCTTTTGGTTGACAAACAGGGGAGTGTTTAGTAATTTTAATATAAATATCTATGAAGTATCTATGAAGGTGAAGATTGATACTCACCTTTTACATTCCCCATGTTTGCATGAAACATGCAGCTTGATGCTTAATAGATCACTAAATGCATATGTACAGCAACCCTTTCAAGGATGTCCAACATAATAACAGCTCTATGCTCTGAATTCAGAAAAATATGCAAAGGAGATAGAAATCAAGAGACAAAACCCAATCCACTCTAAGAATATATGATAGAGAGCATTTTGTGATTGCCTTTTGGCCCTAAGCACTATCCTTAAGATTTTCTTGAACAACAGTACTGGACAGGTCTTTCAGTATCAGGCCTAGCTGGCATTTTCTAGCTGTATTGTAATTAGTAGAGTATGTTTTATATCAGCTGTGCTAGTTAAAATCATACAATACCCTACTCTGCAAATTGTGTATGGCGTTGTAATGCTTTGTAATCAAACTGAAAAACCTACCTTAGACAGTTCTGCAAAAATCTCCCAGACCAGCCCTGTCATTGCTGCCAGCTCTCCTGACAAAATTGGTGGTGAAGACGAGAGGGCTTAGCCAGGCACTTGTGGTTTGGTCATGAAAATACCTTGCTCCGTGCAGAGCAGGGGTATGTGATGCGGTGACAGACCGCTGGCCAGGCACACATCAGCCATACTTCCACCACGGCATCAGTGGTGGCAGAGGCTCAGTGTAGCCTTTAGGGTTTCAAATATTTTACAAGTTCAAGAACCCTGAAAAAAACTGTCTAATATTCATCTAAATGTACTTTGATAGCCAGGGTGAGCTGATCAGTTATTTAAGTCCTGCAGCTCCACTGGAATTTGGATCTGAATGCTTATCACAAAGCACTTCCCAGCTGTATAATTTTCCACTTCAGTCCCTCAAGTAGTAATACTGTATATAATGTTTTTTTCTTTGTAATAAATATTCTTCATGAAGAAAATTATATATGTTCTGCCAAACGTTGAATGGGAGGGATCCAGCCAAGTTGAAATGATAACTGATAAAGCTTGCTGAATTGTTTTGAAATGTGTATTTGTGAATTTTTTGGAAGGAAGGTCTCCACTCACATTCTGGATGTGTATGTACAGTGCGGGTTAACAAAATTCACTGGCTGGAATGGAAGCCTGTATGGATTTTGCAAATCCTCCTTATACAGAATGGTTTCAGCTATGGCCTGATGGAAAAAGGAAGTCATTTGATCTCAACATAAATACTAGCAACAGGGGATACATTATAGTAGTTTCTGATAGGACTCCCTGTATTCCTTACACTAATGATAAAGAACTTCTCTTGTATTGGGAGAATTTGTCAATCCCTGTATAAAATAATGCATGCTACTTCTGTCACTGGACTGCATAGATTTTTAGGTTTACAAATAACATTTTGCAAAATTATGTATTTTAATACAACAAATTAATTGATGAAATATGTAGTATGTAATAGATCTATTACTTGTTTATACAGTTACATTTCCCAGGATGATTTTTAGAGTCTCTCTCCAAGGTAGAACAAAAATATTCTTCCAGTAGCAGTTTTCGGGATGAGTTGCAAGGATTGCTGTATTAGTGAACCTGATTCCTGCCTACACCTGCAGTAGTATCACTGGGCTGTGCAGAAATCAGCCTGACATGGCCCTGGATGGATAAGCTAGCCCTGAAGGATCAAGGCTGTCCTAAAGCTCTCCTGCGGTCAACAGAGTGGACCTACTGCCCAAGGACTTTCCTGTAAGTCAGGTCTGCAGGAGCTAACTGGGAAAAAGAGGTATTTACCTTTCAGCTGCCTGGAGGCATGAGCTGGGTAATTTGCTGCATCCAGACCTGGTGAGGAGCAGCTCTCGCCCGCTCCGTCGGTGCATGCTCCGACATACGGTCTGTGAGTCGGGAAAGAAAAAGGTGGCAGCTGGGCCAGCGCTGTCGCTCTTTGCTTGTGGGGAGGGGAGGATGGAGAGGTCATCCTGTGAGATTCACTGTGGATGTGTTGTTTTACAGACTCTGTTGGATATTTTTTACACTTTGAATAAATAGCGATCCCAAGTAGAACAAACATGATTTTTCTTTTCTATTTCCTATGGCTATTCTCACTCTCTCATAGGTTAGGCATCACAGTTTAGCACTGGTGATTCACACAGGATAGGCAATAGATAGAAACTTGTATAAGCTCTGTGTTGTCTGGTGTTGGTCAGAAGAGAAACCCTGTACTTGCTAAACTGTGGGTGAAATTTCAAACCATTAAGTAAACTGCTTTTCTGCTGAATGTGACTTTCAAGGCTCTGGGTCAGATTTTTAGTGGTATGAGGCATGTAAAGAGGCAGATAAATACCTCACTGGATTTTTTTGTTGTTGTTTTAACCAAAGGGATATTAGGCACCTAGTTTCAGCAGGGTTAGCTCAGGCAAGCTTCCCTCTCTGGTCATAAGACATGTGAATGGAGCTGGCTCAGAGTTCAGGCAAGGAGAATATTCATCCCTGGAAACAATTTCTTACTTGGTTAAAGTCAATCCTTGACCAGACATGTGCTGTAAGAACTGAAACGAACACCTGAATATCTTTTGGAGTTACTGCATTGGTAGCATTTTAATTTTTTTTTTTTGACACTTAGTTCTGTTCGGTTTTCTTTTTCCTTGGAAAATGTTTCCTCTGTTAATAATATCTTTGTATGTTTTTTATCAATTTGTTGCTTTTTGGGGTCTATTTCACGTATTTTGGCACTGTCAAGCAATATATTTTGGAATCTCCTGGAGTACAATGATGTTCTCTACTGTTACTATTAAACCATTTCAAAATTCCTTCTCAGATGAGTGTTGGACCACTTCAGTAATATCTAGGATTAAAGGAACTGTCCACCTGTGTTTGTCAGGCAGGAGGTTTGCACCGGCTGCCTGGGCTGAGCTGCTTTGGAGGCAGTACGAGCCACTCCTCAATGGGCACTTCATATGATATAGAACAAAGACAAGCTCCTCCTGCCACAGTATCTTTTTATACTTATTTTGGAAATCAGGTTAGTGTAAAATTGAAAATTAAGGATCAGGTTTAAAAAAGAAGGTAATTGTGTTTTAAAAATGAATCCAAATAGCTCTGAACTGTACTGAAAAATTGTTATTATTCCTTTTTCTTAAAAGGATCTGGAGAAAAGCAGCTATCAAAATGAGGGAACCGAGCAAAATATAAATGAAATAATGTGCCCAAAGTGATTAAAAAGGACTACTGCAAGTAGTTGAAGCGCAAGAAGAAATGTAAAAAACATGTTGAGGCTTTGAAATATGTTTTCCCAAACATCTTAAAAAGTGTCCAGATTATCTGGTGAGTAGATCCAGACAAAGGCTAACGTTGGCTCTGACTTATAAAGTCTCTGCAAGTATTTTTAATGCCACATATGTATAAAAATTCCACAAATGCAAAATAATGGTCAGGCTGACAAACACCTTATTTCCACAATGTGATTTAAACATGTTGGAAGGCTATAATTGCGTTAAGTGTGGTCCCTTGCACGTTTATTTCTGTGTGCCTAGAAAGAATAGACTAAAAGATCTTTAAATGATTAAAAAATGTAGGACACAAAAATGTGCATGTGCATATATATAAATTTGTGAAAAAAAATGAAGAACCCCAAAATGTCAAGGACAGTAAAACATTTTTGAAGATATTTTAAAAAATGAACGGACGTTGAAGAATGACTTTGAAAGTATTCCAATGGTAAAATAAAATCTAAAGGTTAAAAAGCTCCTGAAGAAGCTGACATCAAAGTCCCTCAATGTCAGAGTGTTCTGGGAATGTCAGAAAAGTTTCAGGATGTTCTTAATCAACAGTCAGTGCTACAGTACTGTGGCTTAGTGGGAGCTTCACCAGCTTTAAAGTCCATGAACAGAAGATGCAAATTTTTGTTGCGCAAAACAGAGCAAAAGAATTGTCCTCCCCCCCCCGCCTTTTACTTTCCTATTAATCAAAATTAAAAAGAAAGAATTTAGCAATTGCCAGCAAAGGTTCAAACTGATGAGATATAAGTGTGTACAGCCCAGAGAGCAGGGCCAGGAGCTTCTCAGAAGCGGCAGCAAGCCTTGGAGTGGTGCCCATGTTTCCCAAGGGCCAGGGGCTGCTGGTGGTGATGTGGGGCTGCTGCGACTGTAGCTGCAGCCCACGGGAGTGTGTTGGCCCTTGGCTTCTGGTTTTGGCATTGGAGAAGGACTCTGCTCCTGCCCTGAGGTGCCCTGAGCAAGAGATGAAGCCTTTCCTTTCCTCCGGAGGGTGCAAGGGGGCAGGTGGTGCCCCTTTGCCAGCTCTCTGCGGGACTTGCTCTGGTGGAGCTGGAGCTGCAGTGCCCCAGGGGACCCTGCCAGGGGCGTTGGGTTACTCAGAAAAATCGGGGAAAGACTGGTAAGTTTGTACAGCTGCTGTTGTTGTTGAAGGCTTGTGAAGGAAAAGTCTTATTTACCTCTTCACGTCACCTTCCTCTTTTTCAAAGCTGTTTTTTCAAGCCTGTACCATTTGGTGTTACATGCACCATATCCAAAATACCAACTGCAGCCTTCACCTCATATGTCCTCCCCGGCAGGTATTTCTAACAGTGATAGCCCTGACAGAGGGACTGTAATTGTAAAGCATCAGCCTGGACTTGATTTCTTACAGACATGTGTGTGCCTGTCATTTCAAGATGGAGTTTGACTCCCTCGCCATTGCTGGGAGCACACAATGGGCGTCCTTTTGGCGTTTGCTTTGGCAATCGGCGCAGTCTCTTAAACTCCACTTCCCATAGATTAGCAGACAATGTCTCTATGGAGATTTATTTTGACAGCTTGGGTTTTAGACAGCTTGTTCTGCATTTTGGCTTCGGCCAGGATTCCACATGACATTAAAGAGCAGCTGAACTGAGTGGACATCTGCTGTCACAAAAGTGGCCATTAAATTTACAGGCAGGCATAAACTGGGCTGAATTAAAAAGGCAACAAAAATCCCACTCTAGTAGGGAGCATAAACATAACACTGTGGCTAACACTGTTTAGGGGATTTTTTTTCCTTTACTTTTTCCCCCCTTCTTTTCTTTCCCCACCTCTCTGTACCCTACAGAGTGGGTAGACTCTATACCCAGTAATTAATCTGATATTGATAAGTAAGTAATTCACCACTCATTTCTCAGGTTAATAATGAACCTTCTGAGTACACTTGGTGGTTGGGAGTATTTAGAGAAATGGCCTCTCAAGCAGCAAATGAATATCAGCCTGAAAACAGCCGGAGCCTTGGCCCATGGTACTGACTTTGAAAGGCCATTTTCCAGGCTTGTAGAAGATAGGTGGAACTTTGGGGAGAGCTCATGAGGGAGAAAGAAAACAACTGCAATTCTTTTTGCTTCTGTTAATCAACTCATTTATTTAAATTAATTTATTTCTTTCTAACAGAGAAGCCTGGGTGAAATTTTACTTACTACATCCCAGGACATTGGGCATTATTATGCACCTGTACTGTGCCCAAAGATGTATATAGGGGACACACACCACCAATTGTTTTTACTCTGTATATAAACCTGTTAATAAATAATGCTTTTCATGAAAGATTTTTTTGAAGACATGACCTAGCTGCCATGTACTTTAAGACCCTCCCTGTGAGCCCTGGAGGGGGGATGTGAAGGTGGCAAAGGAGACACCTTCCCTGTAAGCAAAGGAGGTTTTTGCAAAGTTGGGCCTTAGAAGTGGTGAACCCCTCCTGCTGGCCCACCTGGTGCCGGAGACAACCAAACTGTCCCAACCCAGTGGCCTTGCCGGTGGCACATGCACAGCTCACAGAGTGAGCAGTTTTCTAGCCTGTTTCCTTCACAGTGATGGGCATCTCCATCACCTCGGGAATGCCTGGACAACGTGACTGGACAAGCCATTGACCTGGGGGGACTTCGGCTATTTCCCTCATCATGGGAAAGTGCCTCATCACCTCTAATGCTGAATACCACCAAGACATTGGTTTTCTTCTGCCCCTGCTGAAAGCTTTTCTCTCCCAGACGCTGAAGCTCACACATGGGCAAACCCCAGGTTTGCTCCTGGCTCCCAGCTGTTTTCTAACCAATTGTGTTGTATGATGTTGTTTACTACTGTTATTACCAAGTAATAAGATCAGGCATAATAATAATGAAAAAAATATTGTTTTATTAGGGAATCTTTCCATGGCAGACTATAGGAGAGGACCAAAGGCACTGGTGAGTGTGGCGTTTGTCTCCCCAGAGGCCCATGCTGATGCAGGGTGGGCATGGGGTCCCTCTGCTTCGGCGGCTGAGGGATGACTGGGAAGGACACATCCTCCCATTTCACCTGCTGGTGTCCCAGCCCAGCCCCACTGCTGGGTGTCCCCTTTGCTGCTTAAGCTACAGTGAAGGTGCATAAGGAGTGTCTGCTGCAGCTGATGGGGTCTGTGCTGGTGCCACCCTCACTGCAACAGCAACAGCTTCACAAGAAATGTCCACAGCGGCCACCAGAGTCAGGTGGGGGATTTATAGCTGCTGCATCTGCTGTGCTATACAGACCAGCAGCCTTTCTCCTTCACTCCTGGCTTACTGACATATTAAAATGTAGGGCAGCTGTTGAAATATCAAGTACTGCACCGTGGACAAATAACAAACATTTCAGTTTTAAAAAAAAATATCCCATATACTCCTGGTTAGATGCTGGGCATAGCGAGCAATGGCAGCCCAACAGGCCCACTACTTGCAGCCTGCTGCTTGTACACAGGAGGCAATCACGAAGCGCTGCAACAGTCCCCAGTGGTTTCCTGACCAGTTCGTTTTGCTGTTTCACTTTGAAATCTAAGCGCCTGTTGATTTAAAAGCTGCAGAATCAATCCTACGTCTTCTGTAGGCTTACTGCAGCTACGCTATTGCACACGCCCTGACAGCCATGTATAGATCTAAGCTGTCAACTACAAATATTTTTCTATCTTGGTCCATAGGTTAGAGGTTAAGTAGGTTCAGGCTAATCTTGATTTGTGACCCAGCTTCACACAGACTGGCAGTGAGGTTAAGCCCTTTTCCGGCGGCATGCTGCCTTCTGCGGGCTGTAATGAAGGCCATACACACTAGATGGCCCCAGGAGAACGCAGTGCTGCTTGGAAATTATAACCAAAACCTGCTATTTTGGATTTAAAAAAGATCAATACATTTGGTTACTCCAAATCCCTTCTCACAGAATTATTTAGACTTGGTTTTTCAAGGTGACTGAAAGGCAATTGGCACGTGTCTTATGGGGAAGCCAGAGAGTAGCACTGAAATTTTATATTTATACAATAGAGATTAACTTCTAAGATATTCTTTTTCTCAGAGAAGCCCACAGGCTGGCTACAGCTATGCTACTGTTTTCATTACCAATGTGTAAGAATGGAGATAGTGTGGAGAAAAAAAAGTTGTTTCAGAGGAAAAATAGCGCTATACTACTTCTGTTTCCATGACAGAACAACTAAGTTTTGGGGAACAGGTTTCACGCTCACCATATGCAATAGCACACCCTGCACAGAGCTGTGGGCAGGTGTTGGGGCCTGATGGATCATGCAGTATGGCACTATGCACTGACAAATTACAGCTGTGAAGTCTGGCCATTTTCTGCCTTGATAAATCCCATTAAAATATAGGAGATTAGACAGACTCCTTCAAATTAAAAAAAAAAAAATAAATAGGCCTGGTTAAGTACTTGTAAGGGCTTGGGAACAGAAGCGGTTTTGGCTCAATCTTCATATTACCGACCAAATAAACACGTCTGTCAGAGTACCCACAGCTAAAGAATAAATGCCAAGAGTGGTCCCAGGGGTGATTTTTAGCACTTCGACGCAGGCTATGAACCATACTACATGTCTTCTTTAGGGTCGGGTCTCCAGGAGGATTTATTTCTGCGTCAAGGAAGATTACAGCTAATAGGATTTGCTTCTTGGAGGCTGTTGGCATGTGTGGTGCAAACCCTGCACAGTGCTTTCTTAAAGGAGAATATGGACCCTATTTGTCATATTTTCCTTCTTCTTCTGGCCTTCCACAAGATAAACCCATCTGTTTCGTCTTGTGTCACAGGATGCTCTTGTTCTCAAGACAGCTTTGGAAGGTAAGAGTGCTAGTTACCCTAGTTGCAGCACTAGCAAAGCAGCTTGGCGATTCCCAACATATAGTTGCCGATGTTGCGAGCACCAAAATCAAACAGATGGCTGCATGGTATGCCTCCTCTAATTCTTGAATAGTACTAGCTTGAGCATAGAATGAGATTTCTCTTATTTCCCTGAGATATGTAGTTGCATATGTAGCAATTTTTATGACTTAATTGTCATCTTTGTGGGAAAATGGGTGTAAAACCCAGCGGAAGGATGGATGTGTGGCTTATGCCTGCCTTGTATACAATACCTTATAATTATTCAAGTGCTTGTAGCCCTGTAGAGGGAACTGGTTTGTTAGCCATGAACGTGGTGTGACCTGGAGAATTTTTCTGGTTTCCTCCTTAGGAGTTTGCTCTGCATGTCTACACTGCTGAGGCAGATCCCTGCAAACATCCCTCAGGACATCCGGAAAATTAGAATTGAAAATTCTCACCTAACAGAATTGCCTCGTGGGTCTTTTGAAAACGTTAGTGCCTTGGAGTATCTCTGGCTCAATTTTAACAACATCACGGTGATGCACATCAAGAGCTTGGAATATCTGCCGGCTCTGAAGGAGCTGCGCTTGCAAGGAAACAAATTAAGTTCGGTGCCATGGACAGCATTTCAAGACACCCCGGCTCTGAAAATCCTGGATCTGAAGCACAACCGGCTGGATGTCCTCCCAGAACACGCGCTCCGCTATCTGCCCAACCTGACCTATTTAGATCTATCCTCAAATCAGCTTACCATCATATCCAGGGATGTCTTCTACAGCTGGCCCATCTACCAGAGAAGCCAGAGGGCAGAGGGGCAGAGAGAAGCTATTTCCAACGCTGTCCTGGCCCTTCATGACAATCCCTGGATTTGCGACTGTCGCCTGCAGGGATTTGTCCAGTTTATCAAGTCCATCGGCCCACCTATTATTCTGATGAATTCCTATTTAACTTGCTCAAGCCCGAAATTCAGGGCAGGGAAGTTTTTTCATGAAGTGGAGCTCAACAGCTGCATGAAGCCCCTGACCTCAGCCCTTGACACCAATCTGACAGTCCCAGTGGGGGTGAATGTCACCCTGACCTGCTTCGTGCAAGCCAGCCCTTCCCCGGCTGTCTGGTGGACCTATGCACTCAAACTTTTAAGGGCATTTAATGGTAAGCAAAGCTTTTTCTTCTTTTTTTTTTTTTCCCTTAAAAATTTATGTTCTGCTTTTCTACTTCCGTAGGTCTTCAGGCCATCACAGTCACCGCACCAGCTCTCAGCCCCTTTAGAGCATCACAGTTATTGTGGTGGCAATAATCCAAATAATCTTAATCATCCTATGTGTCTAAGCACATCTGACCGGCATGAGAAGAGCTGCCTCACGCAGGGTATCAGTCAAAGATGAAAGGAGCACGGCCTCATTTTTACGCAATTATTTTATGTGTGGAGTTTTAGTAGTAGCTCTTTCATCATGACACGTGATGTAAGAACTATTAATAATACATCAGTCAGTCATACCTATATAATAAAGATGTAGTTATCCAGACATGCATATATATTTACACTATATATTATATACTACATATATATGCACACACTCTCTATATTTGTATGTACATGTGTGTTTGTAGGAGCACATGCGCGCACACACACACACACACACACGTATGTTTCTATACTATTCCCATATGTTTTCCTCAAGAAATACCCATACAAACCACAAAACCCTGCAGCTCTCTTGCCTGTCTATGTCCATTCATGTTCTACAACCAAAACTGGTCGTTCTCCACAAGCCCTGCTTATTCATATTCTTTATTGAGGGCCTCATAATATGAGGCCTTTTCCTCTTCCTGCCCATCCAGCTCAGCTCTTACACGCCCTCCCTCACATTTATTTTTACTAAGTGCCTTCAATAGGACAAGTTGCTATTTTTATCAGGTAAGCTAATAACGCATACGGGCACCACACAGGTTATGTGTGTTCCTAATAAGCCAGCTAGCTAAATAAGATAGACATTAGCCCTTAATCCTGGACTGCTATTTGCTTTAATTGCAGTGTTGTAGCAGCACTTGTGCATCTTCCCACAAGCACATGCTGAATTAATTACATACAGGCTTTTCCCAACCACAGCCACGTGCCCCATTTGGGCAGCTGACAGGGTGTTTCATACTGTTCTGACAGCTGCATCTCACTTCCAGCCCAACACTTCCTGCCTCCACACGCCTCCTTTTGGCCCAAGCAGCTTGAGACTGACATTTTTCTGTACTCTCCCTGGCTTGCCCTGACCTGAGCATGCTGATGGCAGATGGCACACGGGTGGCTTGGCCTCTGCCCGCAGCAGCCTCCCCAGCCACTGGCGCTGGGTTGGATGCACTCCCTGTCTCCCATGCTCGGGTGTCCCAGTGCCTTTATTGCCTTTCGGCCTGCATAACGCTTTGCTGATGAGCTCTGAGGGGTTCCCGAGCCCCTCTTCCTCTTTCCCTGGGCAGGGCAGGAGTGGTCTTGGGGCTGTCCCATGGTCATGGTGGCTCCCTGCAGGGGCAGGAAGGTCCCCTGCCTGCTGACACAATTCCCCTCTGCCCACAGTGTCCACCGAGCCCATCAGCGAGGAGACCATCCGCTCAGAGCTGCTGATCCCGGCGGCACGGCCTGCGGATGCCGGCAACTACACCTGCACGGCCGCCAACTTCTTGGGCAACACCTCAGTGGCCATCACCCTCCGCGTGGGGGCCCCATGGGTGTCCACCACCCCCCCAGGCTGGGCCCCCATCGCCCCTGCTGAGCCAGGTGCCCACGTAGAAGTGCGCATCGCCAAGCAGACGGTCTACGGCATCACCCTGGAGTGGTTTGCGGTGACGGCAGCAGCAGCAGAGCCGGGGGAGACCTGGTACACCCTCCTGGTGGGCCGCTACGACGCCGCCCAGAAGGACACCATCTACATTGGCCCGGGCGTCAACACCTACTCGGTGACTGACCTGCTGCCGGCCACCAAGTATGAGGTCTGTGTGGCCGTGCGCAACCAGGCACCCCGCAAGGGCCAGTGTGTTGTCTTTGTCACGGGCAGTGACGTCAGCCAGCTGGAGCAGCGCGAAAAGCTCATCCACATCATTGTCATTGTCTGCGCCATGGTGCTGGCCGTGCCCGCCGGCATGTATGCCTGCACCGCCGAGGCCCACCCCGGCTGCCTGGCCCGCTGCCCCGGTGCCTGCCCCCGCCGCCGCCGCGGGGGCCAGGCGCAGGCCGCTGGCAGCAAGGAGAGCACGCTGGACAGCCTGCCTGCTGGCAGCGAGGATGGGCTCTGCCGCTCCGAGGGTGGCCGTGGTTCCCGGCGGCCCCCGGCCCGCGAGGAGCCTGGCAAGACCCAGCCGCCCCACAGGAACAGCGCCGACCTCTACTAGCCTGGTCCCTCCCTGCCCCGCGAATGCAGCCGCAGCAGCATCTTTTAAAGATGACCTCGAGCCACAGCATGTGCTGGTTTTCTTGAAGGACCACGCAAGGAAGGCTCTGTGCTGCAAGGCCTTGGGGCACGGTGGGGTGCATGGCCAGGATTCGCAGCAGGCTTGGGGAGCCCTGGGAATGGGGGTGCCTGGGGGGGTGCGGCTGCGGGTGTGTGGCGCTGCCCCCGCACCCCCAGCTGCCTCCGCAGCGCTGTCATGCAGAAATGCACACAAACACACTAGAAAACAAGCATTAATCCAAAAAAAAACCCCAAACCCAATAGCAATGCCTGTGGCAAAAGGCCAAAGGGCTCCCCTTGCTCACTCACACGCGCGTGTCTTTATTTCTTCATCTGTTTTACCCAGCCGGGGGGGTGGATGGGGAGGCTTGTTTGCAGCTCTGCCCTGTGCCGGGTGCTGGTTTCTCCTATGTGCTGCCTCGTGGAAACAGGACAGGGGAGCCAGGGCAGGGCTCTGGTCATACCCAGCAACAAAAAGTGGGGGGGGAGGATTGGGTCAACCTGATGGAGCTGCTTTGTTGCACTTAGAGAAAAACTTTTTTTGTCAGAAGTGTTGGGTTTGGGGTTTTTTTTGTTTGTTTTGCTTTGTTTTGTTGGTGTGTGTGGTGGTTTTTTTTTTTTCTTGCTCCTCCTTAAGGTTTACACAGCCCTAAGAGGTTCACAGCCTCGGTTGTACCACAAACAGGAAGAGTGTGAGCGCTTACTGCACCAGCGTAATGCAGCCGCAGCATAGGGTTTCGGGGGTTTTGAGGTGTTTTAGGTTTTGATTTGGGTGGGGTTTTTTTTTTTTTTTTTTACTAGGGAGAAGGGGAGGGCCTTTTACTTGTGTCCAGACATATCTTAGAGGACCAGTTTTAGTTTCATGCTAACACTAACTAATACACATGCGCGCGCACACGCTCGCTAACACCCTAATACACCCCCCCACACACACACCTATTGCTGCCCAAGTGTTGTGTTAATCTATTCTTTCTAAAGTTAAGAACAAGAGCTGGTGAAAAATGATCAGTTTGGCTTTTGCAGGCAAACACGCAATCGCTGTTTCCCCTTCGCCCTCCCCAGCACTTGTCTCCTTTCTCCCAGGCTGGCGCTGTGGCTGCGGGGTGACGGGGGGGTGACGGGGACGCTCGGCCTGAACCGCGCTGGCGGAACAACTGGCCAGGGCAGAGAGGGAGGTGGAGCCGAAGGTGCGAGCCAGGCAGCTTCCCCGAATGCAGACAGGCCTCCTGCCCATCCTGCTTTGAAACCAAAGCTTGCCTCCTTTCTAGAGGCAAAGAACCCCAAATATGCATGTAAAAGCAACTGGCCCCTGCTCCCGGAGCAGCTCACGCCACATTTCTCAGGCATCTGAGGACATGTGACTTATTTTTTTCCTTTTTGGCCTCATGCTTTCCAGCACAACCAAAGCACGTGGTCAATAGACTTGCAGCCCTTGTCATATGTGTTGTTACAGACTGCCCCAAAAAGAAAAAAAAAACCCTAGAGTAGCTGTAAGCAGAGCTAAAGCCTGATGTGAGCTTCACTACGTGGCAGTTAGTTTGGCTTTTTAGTTGTACTTTGTTCTTTGCTGTGTGTTTTCCGCGCTGTCTCTCCTCAGGCCCCACGTTTCCTCCCCCAGCGCCTCCTTCTGCTGTAGCTCACTGCACAGCTTGTGAAGAGAGACCCGTTTGGTCAATGCTGACTCTCGGCGTTATACCTCAAGGGACCTCCTAGTCTTGTCAGTCTTCTAGCGTCAAAGTAATAAACACGATGGATTTTATACGCAGATGTCCTCTGCTTCGCTCTAGTCTTTTACAGTTACAAATTGCAAAGAAACAGGAACGCTAAGGAGCTCCGGGGCTTGGCTACAGGGACAGGGGAGGCCGGGCAGTTGCAGCACGTGTGATGGGGTCCCGGAGTGGTGGGGAAGGGGCAGAAGCAGCCGGCCAAGTGGGGAGACAGCCATGTCCTGGAGAAACCCCTGGGGAGACGGTGCGTACGGCATCAGGCATCAGCTGCTGCTGGCTGAGGGCCAGCACGGGGCCGTGTACGAGGGGGAATGAAAAACAAACCAGCGCCTGTAGCGACTGGCCATCTCCCGCACCAGTCAACACGGAGGAATAACGGCAAACTGTAGAGACTGTAGAGAGAGCTGCTGAATCACAGCGAGGAAACAGCCAGGGAAAGACAAAACATCCCATCGCCATGTGCAGAAAGTTCACAATAAATCGCGTACCCAGCAAGCGTTGGCATCAAACCAAACCTGCCACCTCACGAAGAGCCTTCCTGCGCCCGGGCCGTGCCGCAGGGGGCTGCAGAGCACAGCGGGTGCTCGGCCAGGGCTTGTCGGCGACCCTGCCCGTCCCCCATGCCCCATGGCATCCTGCTTCTCACCTCCTCTCCTTCCAGGCTGGCGTTGTCCAAAAAGCACACAGCCCCTCTCCTACCCGCGGCCCGCACAAGGGGCCGTTTGGCCATCCTGGAAAGCCGCCTGGCTGCCTGAGCCCGTGTGGTCACACAACAAGCAAGGACAAGGCATCGTTGCCAGCAGAAGCACACCATGCACAGGAGCACCTTTTGCAGGTTTTTTTTTATTTATTAAAAAAAAAAAAACAACCCTGAAGTTGAAATACAGAGTAACTGGAAAAAAGCCTCACAACATAGTAATAAAACATCTTTATTCCCTCATAAATATAATCTCTAAGACTATAAGCCTATAATTCCTGTTAAATCTCACTTAATTGAATGGTCTTTATAGGCTTTCCTCACTGGAGAATGAACACTGAATACTGGCTGCAACACAACATCGGGAAAACAGGAGTGCGGGGAATAAATCACAAACTTTTGGTACCTTGGGAAACGTTGCAGAGCCCAGCGGAGACACAGCCAGCAGAAGGCACGTGCTCGCGCGGGGAGCCGGGAGCAGAGCCGGGGGCTGCGCTTCCCCTCCCTCCCACCGGCTCGCGGCCGGAGGGCAAGGACGAGGACAAGGCGAGAGCCTGGGCCTCAGGCCACACAGCCCTCGGAGGTGGGATACGCAAGGAAACAGTGGGGGAAACGAGACGTGGCAGGAGAGGCTCTGGGAGCAGCGCTGCTGCCACAGCCCCCCCAGCCGGGACCCTGCTGCACCTCTTGGCTACGGCTCCTGGCGCAGCCCGCGGGTGGCATGAGCCACGGTCGCCCTCTGGCTTCTAGGTGGATTGAACTGAAGTTAAAAAACCCAAGATTTTTCCCATAAGCGGGTAACTTCTCATTGAACCAGCCATCCCCTAGGCTGATGAAGTCCTGCTGCAAATAAAGGGAATTAGACCAGCTAATGGGGTAAGGGAAGGAGAGCCCCTGAGGGCCAGGTCTGCTGGTCCAGCTGAAATGACAGCTGGAGAAGAGTCTCATGACCCCCTTGAATTAACACAGTGTCCTGTCCTGCAGGGTTTGCTCCCCATCTTGATGTTCACGGTGCCGACCCCTGAGAGCACAGCTGCCCTGCGGGGCCAGGGCTGGGGCAGAGGGTGCAGGGTGCTGCTCCCCAGCCAGCCCGGCACGTGCTGCCTTCTCCCCAAGGGATGGGAAACGGCCAGGCCCAGCTGAAAAACATCTCCTCAGAAATGACCACGAGGCAGAAACTGTGGGGTAGATCCAGTGAAAAAAGTGATCTGCCTTTGGTGCCTTTTTACTGTCACATAACAGGAAAAAAAAGTGTCAGCTGCCCCTCAACCCCTCCTCTCCCCGCCCCCTGCCCCGTTAACTCTTGCATAATTCACTCAAAAATACTGACAGGACAAACCAGAATATTTTATGGAAACCTCCTTTTATGGAAACCCGTCCCTGCAGCAAGCCAGGAGAGGAGATGAAATACATTCCCCGCCACTGCTAGCAGTGTACAAAACCAAATGATTTTTCTAGACACTTCCCTGACCGACATATGTGACTTCCCAGCACTTGTCTGTATTTTTCACTTATCATTTTTATCCCGGTTTTACCTTGTCTTCCCTTCTGCTTTAATCATGGCCTTCTCCTGCTGTCCTCCCCCTCATTAGGGGACACGGTGTCAGAAGGAGGCAGTATCAAGCGAGCCCTGCTATCGAACTCCTGCGCTCGAATCTTGCCCCAGCGGGCCTAGGGAAGGCTGAGGTGGCCCTCCCGTCCCCTGATGAGCAGGCAAGTCACGGGCAGAAGCGAAGCACAGCATCATGCCAATGTACTCTGGCAAAACCCAGCATAAGCTGCAGGAAAACGAAGAACTTTTCCAAGCCTGCCTGCTTACCTTTTGGAATGAAGGTACCCAGGCCATGAGCACATCGCTCCGCCAGCTGTTGCAAAGCGCGTCGCGCCCTGAGGACAGCAGGTACCACCTAGGTAGGACAGCAGGTACCAGCTATGCGCTGCCCTCTCGCAGCGTGCAGTGTCGCTGCTGTAGGAGACCTGCACATTAATTCAGTGCTGGTGCCGCAGCCAGGCCAACGTCTTCCAAAGTGGGTCTGGGATTTGAAGTGCTGGGTTTTTGGACACCTCAAACCCACCTGCCAAACCAGGTCAGAAGTGGCATCCTCCAGTGCCTCGGCTGCAGAGCGCCTTGTCTGAAAACCAGGACTCTGGGTAGGGACCTCCAAAACGGGGGCAACCCGAATCCCCGTTCACCTGGGGAGACTGTGGCTGGCGCGAGGGTACTCAGCACCCTGGTCAGACAGCTGCAGGGAGGGACCAGCACTGGGACACGAGCCGAAGGAACTGCAGTCACAACTGGACGCGGACCGCAGCGTCCAGTTACTCTATGGGTGAGGTGACTCCGTAGCGCACAATACTTGCAGAAGGTGAGGGGTGGCTACCACAGCGAGATGCTGCTCTCAGTTCACAGGGTGCTGACAGACATGGGGAAGACCACAGCACATAAATATATCCATGCACAGCCACAATCCACAGTCTCTGGGGGCTGCCAAGGGTGCCTAGATGTGGGGCTCGCCGATCGCTGCGTTCCTCTTCTCAAACTTCATTTTGAGCTCTGACACGAGGGCGTTGTGGGCGCTGCCATGACCTCTCTTCTTCAGCTGCTTGTTTATAAACTTGGGAGTGAGGGAGCCGGAGACGGTTGGCACCCGCCACCCCGGGGTGTCCCCTCTGGGAGCCAGGGCGGGGGGCGGCGGGGGCAAGGGGGCGGTCGGTGGCACGGGGGCAACCTGGATGTTGTTGTTGCTGTTCTCGTTGTGTAGGCTCTTGGCATCATCCTCAACGACAAACTTCTCTGCAGCATTGCTGGGCCTCTTGAACTTCAGCCACTCCATCCTGACTGCCCGGGACTGCGGGGTCTGTCTCTTTTTTATGATCCTTCTTACCGGCATGATTTTGTTGGACCGCTTATTGCGCCAGAACATGGCAGTGGAGATCATGATAGTTATCAGCACCATTATGCCCATGACACCAGCTAGCACTCCTAAGGCTTTCATGGGGTTATCTTTAGTTTGCATCAAAAAGGCGGCCATAGGCCCTTTGTGAAGAGTCTGTAAAAGAGTACAAAGAAAACACGTGACTTACTCTATGGGACCGACAGTGACCCAGAAATTTCATTTGTCCAAAATATGTAACAAGCAGGGCTGACAAATGGAAGTTGTCTCTAAAAAAAATGAGAGTCAAAGACCCAGTCCAGGTTTGGAGAATTTAGATGGGGAAGGAGGCTGGGCAAGCATTACAGCATTGTGAGACGGACGACTGTCGAGCACAAAAGCTTACAGGAGCATTACTGCAAATTAGGGTGGATTCCTGCGTGTCACCATAGTGTTTGTTTAACTTGCAAGAACCGTGCAAGAAAATAATTGGCTCCAGGATCTGCAGCTGTTTTGTTGTCAGAGTTAATTTCCTAGGAATAATAGTGTTGAACCCAAACAGAAGTTTATGAGTAGAAAATGATCTTTCAAAACCAGTTGCAGATGATGCAGTGACGCAGTTTATAGGACTATTACTGAGCATGGCATTAAAAAGGTTATGAGAAAACTTCACTTTATAAAATTACAGTGTACAAATGAGTAGTTAGCAGGTCCATGCTGCATTCTGTTTTCAAGTACTCTTTTACAGACATAACAAAACTCTTTGAGGTAGGGGACATGAGTAGAGCTAAAGAGCTTTGTTTTTAGAAATAAAAGAAATAAGCAATAACATGAGCTACATATGGCATATTAAGGACAAATGAATGGCCAGTTCACTTTGCAGCTTAGCACACTGTGCGTCTCGGAGGTCCCCGTATAATTTTGCGGATTTTGCCCTGTGGGTGGAGCCTGGATCTTTTCACACTTTTCCAGTACATGATGGTGGAGATCACCATTGTTACAGAAATGGTGGAAAGGACGCCACTCATGCAAATTCCAAATATTGTCCATGGACGCTTCTTGAGACCTAAAATATAGGATTTTACCCTGGACTTGATCTGGAAATATCAAAAATAAGAGAAATGGTCAACCCTCACATAGTTATATTCAAAAGAGGCCAGTATCTATTATAAATACAACTAGGGATCTAGGATAAAATGTGTACAGAATAGAGAGCATGTAAAATAAAGGGAGCTAAGTGCTGAACTAGGCACAGGAGAGAAGACAGTTGCAATGACATTGAACTGAATCCAGAAACACTAAAATAAGTTAGGAAGCATGTATAAACACCTGGCTGACCAGGGAATAAAGAGCAGCAGCACGGCACATAGATCACCCTTATTCATGGCATGGTAGTCCACCCTTGGACTACATTTCCAGGAGAAGTTCATAATGAATACAAGCTCTTGCAAGGGTATCTGGACAGACAGTAGTGTCGTGCGAGGCCAGGAGATCCTTCAGAAATGCTTCAGGAGATCCTTCAGGAGATCCTTCAGAATTCACGAGCAGGTTTGTCTAGCAAGAACTCATCATAAAGCTACGTGCGGCTGCGGAGAGACAGGGCTACCCACCCTGCCCCACTCCTCGGGTCTTGACCCCAGGAGGGAATCATCACCCAAACTTTGCATGTCCAGTAACAGGTTATCTGCATTTTAGTCAGCAGTCTAAGCTCCCAGCTTTTAGTCAGTGGGCAGAAAAGGACACGTCCAGAGTAGCAGTCACCACATGCTAAAACAGGTATCAAAGACAGTGAGTATAAGGAGAGCCTTGTGACTAGCTTGGACTTGAACCCCTGACTTTCAGACATTTAAAGTGAGATCAGATGGATTTCCCTGCACGACTCTCAACTAGGACGCTCATCTCTTTACCCTCCCCATTCTGTGGAGGGAGATGACTAAGAGTATCCCCGAAGGATGCTTCAGAGTACCTTTTGTCCTGTAGTCCACAGGAACACTATTTTTCAATCACATCCCTAAACTTAGGGAATATAAATTCATTGATACACACCCCACTGTCTTCACTTCAATTCTGTATTTTCACAACCTACCTCAAACACATTATTCCAAGACCAGGCTGACTTCCCCTACCCTGAATGTTTCCTATTGCCAAGGAGAAATGGGCAAAGAAATGCTATTGAAACTCATGGACCACATTACCTTATGGGTAGCAACCAATTTTCATCATTTTGCTGTGCAAAGAGTTTTCCCATTATTTAATTAGGAATGGACCTAAGCTAGAAACCAAAAGCAGAGCAGCCCATGACTTTGGTGGAGCTTGGATTCACATCAGCTTTGCTGTTCCGCATTACACAGATTTTGTGTACGTAAATCCCATCAGATGACAGAAATTCTACCCTGGCTTACTTAACTTCACGTGAAAGTCTGATGAATTAAGTGTGAGATAAACTCTGTTAAGTAGTACGTGACCTGAAATGAGTCCACTTATTATGATAGCGAGACGCTGATGGCTAAATAGTATAGGACCAACACAAGGAGAAAGATGACATATACTTAAGACGACCCTATAGCTCAGTAATAATTATTTGACTAGCTATTTGAAAACCTTGAATAAATGGGGTTAGACAGAAGTACATGTCTATGTTGCCAGTGTACAACAGTTGCAGGGGTAAGAACTGATGGAAATTGTATGGGGAGTTTCAGAATTCAGCTTCATTCATCTCCCCCTTGTCTCACCAAGTTTGGCAGCTGTTCAGAGCTTCCAGTTATGAAGAGGTGATTAATACCAAAACTCAAACCATCAATAGTTAGCTGGTTCAGCCTATATTCTAGTTACTGGGCCTGTACTATACAAAGCTTTGCCTAGAATCAGCCTTGAATAACAGCTCTTCTGTAATCTCTGCATAAAAACATAAAGCATTTTGTAAGCATACAGTGGGACAATTTCTGTTTGTCACGGCCATGACGCTCACAGGATAAACAGAAGGAATAACTTGCAAAACAAGCCTGGAACAGCATCATCTTCCCAGCTTGCAGAGAGGCTTACCTAAGTGCATTCGTCACCAAAGAGCTTTGCAATCTTGTCTGCGTCACAACTGTGGCCCCGTCAGTTAACACGCAGACCAGGTCTGAGAGAGGTCTGAGCACCCTCTGACAGTGAAAGTCTGGGAGCATTTGGACACCTAAGTTTAAGCGCTTTGGCTCTGAGCACTACCCTGCACATTCAAAACACCTTCGAGTCATTGCATCGATTACCAACAGTGCCTCAGAACTGGGTCAACAAACAGTCCAACTCTGTAATTTATTTAGCTGTTGTTTTTTCCTAAGAAGCATGCTGCATTTTGAAGAGTACTGATTTTTCTTGTACACATAAAAAATAAAAGCAGATACACAATGAAATGAAAGCTGGTACGGGAAGCACTGTCATATCTCTGTGGGCAAAAACCTGGAGGAAGCACTCTTTCTTAATAGCCATCAAAGGAGTTAAAATACCACTGCTCACAAAAGATAATGCTCTGCTGTTTTTTTGCTTTGACTTCACAGTTATAATGAGCACTGGCCCAGAGAAGGATTGGGGACAATTAGAGGGTTACAGAACCGTGGCAGAAGTTTGGAAGTAGCTAAGCTGTTCATATCAGCTTCAAAAAAGGAGAAGTCCAATCCTGGGACAAGAATACAATGAAAAAGATTAAAGCAACTGTTTGGATTAAAAGATGTCATCACCTACTTTTTTATTTAATGGGCACGTATGGTCCCTTGCAGAACCCTTGTGACTGTTTGTCCCCTGCAGAGAAAGCTCCTCAGCCCAAGTCCCACAAGGTGATGAAATGTCCAGCAGCCACTGGGACTTGCCAGCTTTTGAGAGGCTCTAACATTGACACGTGCCTTTGAAGCCGGTTTCATAAGACCCAGCGCTGTGCAGCTCCAGCATAGACAGATGCTTTCAGGCTGCGTACCTGAAGGGCAGGCTGTGGAAAACACCCCTCTGCAGCACGTGGGGCTTATTCTTGCCATCTTTCCTCCACAGTGGCTTCCTCCTCAAAAACCTGAGTATTCCAAAGAGGATACCCATGTCTCTCTGCTACTGAAATGGTGACTTATTTCCTTTGTTTTTCTCTCTCCTGCCCCAACAGTTGGCAGCGTGCAGACATCCACACCTGCCGGCAGCTTCTCAAGAGCCTTTCATAGCGCATGGGTTGCAGTGTGCAGAACAAGTGGGTGGCGTATCCAAAAGTTGGACCCAACGGGAGTGTGTGGTTGAGCTGCTCAACCTCGAAACCAGCTAAGGCTCACCAGCTATATTTAGAAGTCTAAATAAGCAGGTGAAGCTGTTAAGAGCCCAAGCTCTCACAGATTATAGACAACTCAGGCTGTGTCGACTTGAGCAAGTGGATCTGTATAATGAACCGGCTGGTTCTGAGGAGCCCACTTCCATATATTCGGCATTTCTGGGGTTCTGCTTCAGATTGCTCTAGCCTGGTTGCAGGGTCGGACTGCCTGCTAGTGCCAAAGCACACTAAGTGTGCTTTCCTAACACATTTTCATCTGAAAGAAGTCCACTTTGTGTGCTTGGGGCTCTCTGAGACATGAGCCATCCCACAGTATGGGGGGATGATTGGGAGATTTGCTTCAGAAGTAACTCCTGATCCGAGGCTGAACACAAGCTGCCCCCCTCCAGTGCTTATCGCAAAGAGCAGTGCTACCACCATATACAAAGGCTGCATTTACATCACTTTGCAATACAAACACGAGCGTGGGGCAAGACTTCTCAGATCAAACCAACCTTCTCTGAACGATTTTTTTCAAGGTCTACGTAACAGTGGAAAGAAGAGACTAACTGCTCTGCAAATGCGGCAAAGGATGTTTAGTGCCATCAGCAACCACAGTTCCTATGGTTGCAGAGTTAGTATAAGAGGAGGAGATATCCACATTAATTCACAGAAGGTATTTGTTGAACCTTTCAATTAGGGGAATCTAAAACTGAGACTCACCAGCTATATTTAGAAGTCTAAATGAGTGGCCAAAGCTATTAAGAACCACAGATTATGCTGTCTAAATGTGGACTTAAGCCTCAGTCCATAAAGAGGTGTAAATAAACGCCCCCATATACTTGCAGAACCTCAGCGGAGTCATGAAGAGGCAGAGGGATCCCCCTATCAGGCTAACCTTCAGGATCAGGAGTGGGAATCAGCTTTCTGTGAAAATCTTGGGTAGCAGGAATAGATTTTGAGTGAGATGTAAAGGTGAAAAAAAGAGTGGCTTTTTCAGCGTATGTTTCTTATTCTGTTGAGAAAGGACAGGAGATTAACAGACACCACTCAATACCAATTTCCATAAACCCAGACTCGGTTAAATTAAAAGGCCTCTGGAATTTTTTTATCACTGTATTATTCCAAGAGCTAAAGGTCCTTTTGATGTGCAACACTGCTGAACTTAGCCACAAGGCATCTATCTCGAAGGGCACAGCCTTGCGCTAATTGCAATGGTAAACGTTAATCAGAAAATATGCCTGTTTAATTACTTGGTGTGATTAACACTGCAGGAAACCTCTAGAGGATGCATTCAAAAATATCCTCCTTATCCAAAATCAGTAATACATAAATGCCCACCAAACAGCTAACTAAAAGAGACTTTGTACAGCCGGAGCAGAGAGGGACGAAACGTACATTTGTAACAGCCTCTGAGAGTGTGTGCATGTGTGTGAGTGTGTGTGTACACATTGTCCAAGGGACCGTTTTCTTCACAAAGTGTTAGCAGTGACTGTGCTGTCTCTGGGACACAGGGAGTGACCAAGGGTTTTGTACACTGGCACTGCATCTCACTCATATGCAAGCTGAAATTTGAGAGTGGTTTTTGCAAGCAGATGTGATGCTCTTGGATAAAAAAAACCCAACCCAAATCATTGCAAGCAATGGAAGAAGTAATGGAGAAATGTACAAAAGCTTATGGAGGATGCAACGTCAGCTTAGTAGTGCAGATCTTGCTGAAGAGAGCTACTCAAGTGAAGAAAGAAGATGCTGTTGCTATCTTGGGCTCTGCGTTGGGACTTGGTGTTGAGAAGAGCATGGGAAGAAGGGAAAAACTGTGCCTGCGAGAAATCCATGTCTTCACAGCCCTCTCTCTGCTTCCCCTTTAGACTTTATCAGGAGGGGCACTCCCTCACTTTGTGCCAAATCTGTACCCCTGGAGGGGGAGAAAAAGAAGCAGAGAGGGGACTTTGTAGGAGACACCTTTCATCAGGTGCTGATGTTGCTTCAAGCACTAGAAGGAAATCCAGGAAACTCTTTATCCTAAAGCATCAGCTGCTCTTGTTTTCCTTCCAGATGTCCTTTATCAGCTGGATCAAGGATACAACTTCTCCCCAGCAGAGGAGGTGTGGGGCACCCTTCCTCCCCTCGACAGCCCTCAGCCCTGTACCTGAGCCCCGCACGCTAACAGAGAGGTTCCCAGCTCATCCGGGAGGGGAGGGAAAGCTGGAGGCTCGATGCTGGGGGCCAACAGCAGGGACAGTGCCTGAGGCCACCTGGTGCCATGCACTCCTGAAATGTGTGCCCCGTGAGAAGCCTGGAAGCAAGGCGGAGGGGCGGGTGCTCCCACTGTTGGCTACGGATAGCAATTCTTATTTTTTGTATAAAACCCACCAAACCTTATGGTTTCAATGGGAAATCAAAGTGTTAAGCAGTTTATTTCCTTTATATCAGTAAGAATGGCTAAATCTCTAGACTTATTACAGAGACCCAGCACGCACAGTCCCACATGGCAGAGCCCTGAAGCGGCGTGCCCTGCCCCGCCCACGCCGAGCCCCAGCGCTGCATGGCAGCTTTCATGGAGCCTGCAGCAGGGTGGCCAGCCCCCACAGGCAGCCCCACGCCAGGGACCCCCTCTGCCAGGGCAGACCTGAGTCCTCCGGCAGTCCTGATGGGGCAGGCACTGACAACAGAGACCGGGAGTTATTCCTGTGCTGGTGGTGACTGAGTTTACCTTGCTGACGAGCACAAAAGTCTTCTCTGCAGACACCTTTTAACTTCCAGCAGGCTCTGTAGACGCTATATGATACAAGAAGTATCATATAAATGCACTGATAAGGAGTATCCGTGGAATAAAAGGAGATGAAGAAAACAGAGGAAGATTGTACTAGATAAAAGAGCAATGGGTGCATTTTGACCAAACAAAGAGAAGGCCAGCTCCTCTCTGTAGGAAGAGATTTGCATCTTTGCCCAGTATGTGTGTGGTCCAGAGACTGTCAGGCTAATGATGTGTTTCTCATCTACTTTAAAGTCCATTTTCTCCCTGCTGGTACCTACTTAAAGTCACGGCAAGGCAGTTACAATAAATAAGAATCATGCAAGCATGCGCTGCTCACCATAAATCGCTGCTTGTTCTTTGGTTGATGTAAAAGTTGGACTAACGGGAAACTCTCAACCTATGTGTGCTATCTTTTAGAGTTTTCTTGTTTCATCTGCTAACAGCACTGCAATTATTAAACTCACATCTGAAATTCTATGTACTTTAAAGCATTTCTATAAAGTTTTCTCACTTTTCCTATGTCACTTATGCTGACTTGCAAAACTGGTCTGATATATTTCACTCTGGGCACATCTACTTTCCACTCACTTTTTGTAGGGGAAAAAGATTGTTTTCTCCTCCTGAATGAACACAAAAAATCAGAAATTTAGCAGTCAGGATTTACCTTTACTCTCAGGAGTCTATAGTCCTTAATTTGCATCTATCTCTAACAATCAGATACAAGAAACTCATCTCCCAACCTCATTACGCTCCTACCTTTGTACCTCTGCAATTTCTCTGATCAAAATGTCTTTTACATTTGTGGCTGTAGAATCCAGCTTCACCACAAGGCTCTAGAAACACTCTACAGAACAGCTAGCAAGAAGGGAACAGCAATGGCTGGCAACTTTTTGGCTGTTGATTTCAACTCCTGAAGCACCTTTAAAGTAGTCCCAGGAATGGAGCAAGCAATGACTACTCTTCGGTGGCTCTCAAGGATCATCTCACATAAGGATTTTTCTAAAACATTTGCTTACCTCCTCTGTGATATCAATCTTCAGAACTGCCGTGGTACTGAAGGACGGGGAGCCTCGGTCTTTGGCCTGCACCACCACTGACCATATGCAGTCTTTGTTCTTTGTGATGTTGTGGATGATGTCCAGGGAACGGATATAGGATTTCAGCTTGATTTCCCCAGTGCTTTGGTCTATATCAAACACATTGGCTGGATCTGCTTGCATGATGGAATAATCTACAATGTTGTTGGGTTCTTCTGCATCTTGATCTATAGCCTTGAAGGGGAAGTGTAAAGAACAAAGGTGTTATTGTTTGTATCTTTGCCTGAAGACAAAACTCTAAAAGTTTCTGAGCATTCACTTCCGATAATATCCATGCTGTGAGATGACGGGGCTGTTTTTGTTTCATCTTGGAAACAATTCCCCCTTTTCTGGTATCAGCTATGCTACATTTTCTAGTGAAAAACAGCAGGACTAGAGTGCCTTTTGTATAAGTGATTTCTGTTTGAGATTAAATAAAATCAGAGGAAAGACTGAATCGTAACCTATCTGTAGAATGCAAATGGTCCACTGCTGGAGAGTTTCTCACACAGCGTGAGGGACAAATGTGAAGTGAATAGAGAACAATAGGATTAGCTCCACACTATAAACTATAGCTGCCTTAATTTTTGCGCTGTGGTATTTATTCTACTAACATTAGGTGTTGTGTAATCAGGCTTCACTATATGCATTCAAATATGTGTAACATAGGATGTTCTGCTCCTCTGCCTGTGAATTGTTATTGCATTTTTTTAACCTCCTGTTTCACACTGGATCAATGAATACAATTCCGCAAAGTGAAGGGAAAGAAGTTGTGCAGTTGAGCACAAAGGCATGGCAGGAAGGTTAAGTATTCAAAACCCTGTACTTTAATTCACTCATCTTATTTGGGCTTCTTATGATCACTGTATAATCCAGGATCCTCCACCAGCTGATGGTTCAAATACTGTAACAGAACTTTATCTTTTGCCCATAGAATTTATTTCTTCTTCTCAGCAGTCTGTAAATACTATCATTCCACGCTTTAATCCATTTGTTACATACAAATGAATGTGCAAAATAAAGCCCAGGAAAAGCCAACTTTCAGGCATTCATCATGATCCCTGAGCAATAAACAGCAGAGCTGGGGCTTTTCCAAAGCACTCTGCTTTGTGACACACTGTGTCGTCTCTCACCTCTATCTTCACCGGTGTCCCGATGATCATTGTCTTTTCCTGGATGTTTTCATTGAACTCTGGAGAGTGGTCGTTGACATCTAGCACAGTGATAAACACTTCAGCCAAGCTGTATTTCCCATCCGTGTCCTCTGCCTTCACGTAGAAATTATACTTTGAGTTCACTTCAGCATCTAATACAGCCCAGGGCTGGGTGTAAATTATACCTGTTGACGGGTGGATTAGGAACCTGGAAAAGAAGCATGGAAAGACATTTGGGTTTTTTGGTCACTTAATGTGTGTTTACAGCCTGGGGCAAAGGTGGGCTCTAAACATTGAAATGCTCTGCCCAAATATTGGTACTCTTCACCTAACTCCTGTCTGGGTGATGTTTCCAAATCATTCACTCTACCCATTGTCAGCTAATTCCTTTAGGCTTGAAAATCAGAGAACTGTTAGTGTCTGGTGTTTTTGTCTGTTGTGCATTAGCCACTTTAGCTACATTTTCTTTTAAAGTCTTTGTCCTCAATAAATGCTCAGTGTGATGGCCTTCTCCCAGAGTGATTTCTTTGCATTAAAACGTTAAGGAACTGCCTATTTTTTTCAGTTTATAAGTACAATGTATTAGATCATGTCCTGCATAAATTAAGATTGATTGATATCACCTCAATAGCTAAGGGAAGCGTGCTGCATATCATATTTAAGCTCTTTGCTTCTCAGAATGTGTAAGAAAAATGGCTGCTCTCAAATCCCCCAAAGTGCAGGGCAAATTATCTCCTCCAAAAATAATCACTTTTCCATAGACTGGCACTGGGATAGAGTGGGTGTTCAGATTTATCTGTAGCAAGTTCAATTCTACACATTTGTAATTACTGAGACACTGTCAAAAGTGTCAGCCAGAAGCTTGGATTTATAGAGAAGATACCAACCCAATGTCTTTTAAAAACGGACTGACAGTGTAGGCTCCGAGCAGTAGGGTTTTTAACAGATGAAAGGTTTTATATACACTTTAATTAATATACAGGATAACAAAATATTTTCTGTATTCCAACTGTGAGTGCAATTGAGAGTGATTATAAAAGGGGCACTTAATAATCCAGAATCTTCAATTGTTTTCATTACCCTGTTAAATACAAATACAAGTCTTGATGAAAGCCAAGACCTGGAGGTGGAAAGAGCTGTGCAAACTCTTGGTAGGAGATGGGGCCTGTGCTGAGTGCCTCCTACAGCACCCAACCCAGCCTAACCATGCACAGAGAATTCTTATCACTCCCATTTTAGTGGAAGAATAGAAGGACTGAGATGTGAAGAGATTACAGCAGTTTACGCCACTCCCACTGGCAGCTTCGATGTAGTTTTACCAGCATAATGGTTTTCTCTTCAACAGTTAACACTATTCCTTACTCCACTACAACTCATTTTTCTGCCACTGCAACTGCATATCCACTGATGTAACCCCTGCGACAGAAAAAAATCATGCTTCTAATTGAAACTCTCAAATCTGCATCAAACTGTGTGTTCAGCAGATCTGGAGGTCTCAGAGCTAGGTAATCAATCCAGCCTTGCAGAGCCATACCATCCTGGCACAAAGAAAAGAAAAAAAAAATCATACTTAAGAAGGAAAAAAAAAGTCTTCGCATCTTAATTTCCTCATTCAACAGTGAGTCTGAACATCCCCATAACGCCAACCAGAATAAAGTTGCACTCAGTTTTTTCTAAATCCTTTGTCAACAACCTTCACAAGCTTCTTTGTACCAGCTGCTACATTTTAAACCGAAGAGGTCTGCCTGCATGACATGACCTTTGCCTGCTTGCCTCTATGCAGTTAGCAGCTAGCTTAAGGACTTAGTGAAGAGCTCAGAATAATCCATCCTGGAAATGTGTATCCTTCTGGCTACAGAAGAGGTTCACCCTTAACATCTTGGATTTTGGACTTTGATTGTGTCTCCTAAATAGCTTTGACCTTTACAAGAAGTATTCAGCTTTAACTCCAGGTGGATAATGCACAGAGAAAAACGGATTCTGGGGATGAGTGCCTGAAAAGCTCATTCATTTCCAGTATTCTGCCCTGCAGCCCCACCATGTCCAGCAGGAGCTGCAGGTTCCAGCAGCAATATCTGTGATGGCCAGTGATGCTAGCCGTGGCTGGGAGCCCCAACCAATGGGCCAGGGCAACTGCTGGGATGGAAACAGTGTGGGAGAAAACAGTGTTTCAGGACGTTCTTACCCCAGCACTGTCCCCAGAGACAGGCAGAGGGAGCTAGGCATCATTACCAAATCAAGTAAGCATAGGATTCCCTTCTTCCCTGATGCAGGACTATGAAGTTTAAATATATAAAATGCTTTGAACACCCAATGCAGCTGGCCTCCAAAGCTAAAGTCTATATTCTTGAAAGTCTTGTCTTCTTTGATTTATTTTGACAAGAGTTGAAACTGAACTATTTGTACAGCTATATGGAAAGGGAAGGGGAAAGAGCAAGGGATTCTTTTTCCCTCCAGAATTGACTTTTCACAACAACTAGACCAAAACCTCCTCTTTCTCTTACAAGCGTTTTTCAAATGGTGATTGAACAGATCCTGTGTATTGGTACTTCAGCTGCCTCATGTCTCTTTGGGGGCTTGTGGGTAAAATTCCATGGGTTCATGAAGCAGATGTTCAATGATCACACCATTTTTTCTGTTGTTGTTTTCACAGAACTCACAAAGAACATGGCATAAATGTCCTTGGAAATGAGCAGGTCAAGAATGAGCCTGTTCTTTTTTTTTTTTTTTAAATTCTTTTAAAACTCTGCCTAGAGGTTACATAGTTTTCTTTTTTTTTTTTTTTTACTTACAGATCTGCTCCTGTTCCATATATAGAGTACTTGACTTCTCCCCAAAGCCCTGAATCTGGATCTGTAGCCTTAAGAAAAGAAAATAAGAATCATCCTTTACTAAATTGCAGAAAGAAATGTTGCATTTTTCTTTTAACAACAGGACATGTAAAAACCCAAATGCTTTCCTCTCTTTTTGCCATCACATTTTTAGGGGGAAATCACATAACCAAATGTGCACCTAGAAAACTGCAAAATCCAACACAAGGAAATGTCACTGGCTGTCCCAGGGAAGCTGCTAAGATGCTGCCTGTGTCAAGGCCAGGGTGCCCAGAGGCTCTAGCAGGGAGAAAGCCACTAGATGGCTCCATCTGTTGACATTTAACACATCCTTCCTTTAATAGAGATGAAGCTAACCTCAATGACATGAGCAAACTGCCCACTCTCAAGCCTTCCTAATTATCAGTTAAATATTAATGTAATATAGAGCACTTTTTAAGCCTCTGCTTGTTTAATTGACTCAATTTAAAGTAATGCATAACAAATGTTTCAATCTGTACACAATATTTCAGCTTTGTTTATATTTTAATCACTCTTGTGCCTGTGTGACTTCTAGTCAGATACTACACCAGACGATATCTTTGTTCTGGACTCTTGTTGGCTTCCTTTCTTAGCTCAGGATTAGGAAAGCTATTGATTTGGCAACAGCTATTTCCATAAGCTCCTGCTTCTCTGATAGCTCTGAGGAGGTATTATACCATTGTATCTGCCCATCAAAATTCATGGGGGCAGTGGTTGGTTCATTCATCTTCCTGTTTAAATATTTGAAAACTGGAACACTGTCTTTGATTCCGGCATGGTTAACATAACACGCCTGCAGCCCTGCTGATAGGTGTTTTTTAGTTCTTTGACATGAATCTTGTCAGATTCTCTCACCCCATAATTTTGACCGCAGTCTACTTTAGGACTGCCTAACTTTTCCTAGAACATTTGCATGCTTGGTATTTCAGCCAGAATTTGCCATCCTGAGTACTTGCAGTATCTCAGTTTGTCAAGTATATTTGTGATTCTGGATCAAGTACTGAGTTGACAGCATAGGACAGTAAATTTTACGTGGACTCCTCAGCTACACTGTCCTGTGCACCTTGGCTCAGAATGCCTAGTTTACTTTTGCAAACTTTTTTAAAATTTCTTTTTTTGCTGTCCACCTCCAAGAATTTTTTATTCCGCTTGCTGCAAAGACAGTGGTGGTTGGGAGTCTCTGTTTTCTACAGCTTTCCTATTGTTTCCTCTACTAACCTATTCTGCTTTGTTTATGTTCCACTTCTTTCATTCTTCCATCCCTAAAAATTTGCCTTCAGCACTTTATTACTCTGATTATTTAATTTTCTTTCTTACTTGCAGCCAACCTGAGATGGAGATCGCTGGCAACCTGCCACCATCATCCTTACCCATGAGGCCTCTGCAAGGTGACTTGCATCACCCACCGAGCCCCACATGGCCAGGAGCTTCCTCAGCTTTGCGACATGAGATCTGTTTCCAGTCCTAGCAGCTGCTTTAAAGAGATACAGCTCACACCAATGGCTGGAAATGCTTCTCCAGCACATAGGGCCCATGTAATACCCTGACTTTCTTTCTATGAAAATGTGAGATACTGGAAAACCTATAGGCATATTGTTCCCACTGTGAGAAGACACACAGAGATCTTTCTTTCCCAGCTCTAAGCATTTTAATGTTATATTCTTGCCTTCATTAACTGTCTAATTATACACTTAGCAGCCAGATTCCTCCCAGGAGGAGGAGACTAATACCTACTAAGCAGCCATCTTGTTTTCTTTTTACTCGTACTTAAATAAGCAAATCCAGTAAATTCAATTCCACTTAGTCATAACTGAATCTTCCTGCTGGTCACTGATTTGACTGGGGCTTTCTTAGTACTCACAGACCATGTGATTTGTCTTACAAGCAGACAGCTTTTAATTAAAAACCAAAGTAAATTTGTTGTTCTGAAAAATGTTTGCCTAAAAACTTTATTTTTTCTGAAGTGGTTTTTTTGTTATTGATTCTGGAAAGGAACTGGAGTTCAGTCCGGAAGCTGAATGGTGAGTAAGATTTGCTACTTGCCTCTGTCCACTATTTTTAAGGTACTTGAACTGTCTCCACAGACACCTAGAAAAGAGAACATTTCTTAAGAGATGAACGAAACTTACCGTAACAGCAACTACGTTTGAGCCCCCTGGGGAGTTCTCGGGGATCCTGGCAATGTAGTAGTCGGAGGAGAACTTTGGGACATTGTCATTGGTATCCAGCAAGTGTATCACTACGTCAGCTGTTGAGCTGAATTTCTCCGGTGTGTTCACCTCTATTGCAAGAAGCTAAGAAGAGAAAATCAGGAAATTACTACAAAGCAGTTATTATTACTTCTTAAGGAGCTTCCTTCCACTACCCATGGCACATTGGTGCATTTTAGCCTGGTTGGACCAGGCAGCTCAAAAACAGGGAGATGATGAGCTAGGTCAGTGTACAGCCTAGGCTTGTTTGTGCATGCTTGCAATGGGTAATCAAGCTGTGGAAAGAGGACTTCAAACCTGTGTATACATATTAGACTTCACGTGACACGTGATTGGTCATAACTAACCAACACAGCTTGAAAAGCCATAACAGAAGCAAGCAAACACCCATGCCTGGGCAGCTCCTAGAACTTAGGGAAACATAAGCACTGAATAATTTTGAGTAATCATGTAAATTGAGTCACGATCCTTTGCAGAGGAAGCATAAATTCTTCATCAGGAAAGAAGTCAGGGCAATAAACTGCACCAAAAAGGGTAAAGAGATGAGAGAACCGGTGCCCTGGGATGGCCGGAAGCAGCAGTACCCCCACCTCAAATGCAGGATGGTCAGGGATCAGGCATGTACAGCAGAATCCCATTTCACAAAGTTTGTGAGAACTCCTACCACCAGGCTTCTTGGGACTCTACCCTTGCTGCCTCATGTTGATTAGGACTTTAGCATATACCCACCGTGACTTTTGAATTGCCTCACTGTCTCTGAGGAGGAAGAGAGAGCTCTGGCCTAACACATTCTCATAACTCTGCTCAGCTGAAAGGGCAGGCAACCACATACAGCAAGACCAGGGATGGGGAGAAGCCAGCAGCATGGATGTTCTGGCTGGCTGTCAGCAGAGCTTAACACTAGTACATGCCTATCTCATCCCTCAGCTCAGGGATGGCACTGCTGGGTTAGCAAGTTGTTTTCTCACATTTCCCCTTAATGCACAGCTAATTGATGCAGGGAAGAGCAGCCACCACAGAGCAGGAAGAGGACAACCCAGGTGTCTGGCGCGTGGCAGTTCTCAGTAGGCAGCAGGGTGCTCTCAGATCCCCAGTTGGGAACAGACCTGAGCAAGTATTTGGTAAGTTACCTCCAAAGCCTCAGACAAGCACGTTTCCACAGGACTTCAGCTACTTGACTCCGAATGTTTTCTCTCTTATTCTTAATCTAACACAAAATAGCAGCAGTGTTTCTACTGTGTCTCTGTTTGCTCTTCAGAAGATTAGGGGAATGTCAGTAGGAAGCCTGAGCTGGTAGAGCAGCAAGCCTATTGCTCAGATGGTGTGCGACTGAGCAAGAAAGAGCAGTTTCAGCAACAGGTACTGAGAGACACGGAGCCCTTCACAGCCTCCGGCCCAGGCGTCTGGTCCCTGACAGGTGGCTGCATCACACAAAATCAGCACTAGGACATCAGTCTTGGGCTCTGTAGGGGCTGAACCCAAATGACTAACACAACGACCAGTGGTCAACCATTCGGTTTTCATGCTTGGGCAGAGACCTAGTTAACACAAAGCAGGAGAGCTCTAGAAACCTACTGAGGACAGCACACCACTAATAGACTAGTGAGCAGACATTTAACTGAGATATGAGAGGCTCAACTGAAAAATCTAGCTGCAGGGGTTTAATTCCCAGTAGACATAGGTCCCAGGAGCTCCCTCAAAGAGGGTGAATGCCTAAGTGAACTTTGAGCTTTGGAAGGTGGAGCAGGGCTACCACAGCATCTCCTGCTCCATTGGTGCAGCACCTCACTGAGACGAGGGCTGTGGGAGCTCATCCTTCCCGTGCTGCTTGCCGGGCACTCAGCCTCTCTGCCGCCATGCCACGGCTCCCCGTGGGGCAGGCAGCACGAGATGCACACCAGCAATGGCACTGCTGACTGGCTGTGGGGCACACGCTGTGTTCGAGTCCCTGCTCTGCTAGATTCAGAGAAGTTTGTATCACCCAGAGGTGACAGGGTTTGGGCAGTTTAAGTAGACAGGGAAAAGGCTATCTCAGTATCATCTCCTGGAGCTGTTCCTACTGTGTGAACATTTATAATGGTTGGAAATAAACAGTGAAAGGGTTCTTGAAGAAATTAATCTCGAAGGATTGCTTGTAATTACTATAGGACACATCTGCTCTAAAAGGGGAGTTTGGTCACTGCGTCGCTGTGCTAACTTTTGTGTTTGGGAGTCTCGGATGGTGTTACAGCAAAAGAAATTTTTGAAGGGACAGCCATGCAAATGTCAGCAAAAACCTGCTCATGAGCAATCTCAGCTCCTAAAGCAGCCCAGAGATAAAATCTTATTGTGCTTACTGTGCACGTGGAGCTATAACTAAATTATAACATCTGCAGTGAAATAATCTTTGCTGCTGGAATCAGCCCACCTTATGAGGGCTTAGCATTTTTACTTTGTTTTCTACATTCATTTTTTATTCCCTCTCCTCTTAGCAGCCATAGTCCAGCTATGTCAACATGCTGACAACATCTTCCTTCAGGGAGTGATTTTTGTCAGCTTACTGGCCTGCAATGTCTTATGCAGAGCTATATTGTTTGTTTTATGCAGAGAGAGAAAAAAATAGCATAAAACTATTACTTCACAGGACTATGCATCAACAATTAATACAAATGCCAGAAGAACAAACTGAGATATAATCTTAAAAGTAGCAAGTAAATTTTTAAAATAGAGTTTGATTTTGGCAACTGAAGGTAATTGCAGCCTCATCCGGTCCTGTTCTGCAGGAGTTGTGAGTGTCTGCAGAATGCGAGGGGTAGGTCCAGGCTCCTGTCAAGGCGGGATGTACTCTAAGCTGAAGGAGGTGGAGGCAGGAGGTTTGGACCCTGAAGCACGTCAGCCCATGACAAGGCTGGACAGCAACATCTGGCCCCTGTGGCAGAGGGACTTGAGATCTAAGAGGCCAGGATGGAGGGCTACGAATTACCACAGCTGCCATACCTTGGGAAACTCACTCTAGCTCTTGGACAGCTGAAAATGAAGGAGGTCCTGACTACCAACTGCATTTAAGAGCCAGCCCTAAATGGAAGACAGATTTTTCTCTAGTAGCCTTTGCTTCAGGTAGTTTTTCAGTGCACCTCCCAGTCAAATTAGCTTTAATTCTTCTCTGGCATTTTACTGTTCAGTAACAAACGAGAGGAGAGGGATCATTGTCTACAGAAAAAAAACCCTTGAAAATAGCTTCTCAAAGCTGCTGTGGGATACATGTTAAATAGAAATAAGAATATATTTCATCCAAAATTCTAACCAGAATGACTACATGGGCAACTAAAACTGGGTAGGAAGCAATTCGAACTTTTCAGGGAAATGGAGACAGCAATGAGGTCTTTATGAAGTGTTCACTGCCATATATTACTACCATATCATCCAGCTGCACCTTCTTCATTTGGAATCTAGACAAAGGCTCTGCATTTTTAGCAAAGCCTCACAGTCTTTCTCCAGTAGAAATAATTTCATTAAAAAAAAAAAAAGTGAATAACTGCTTAAACTAAAAAAATATATATCCTTTTTCCTGGTAATTAGTTCTTTCAGTGTTCACGGCAATCACATTAACTACTTTGATTTCTATTAGTATTCATGAGGAGGCCATGTGTAACTTCTTTACTGGTCTTTTGGTAGTTTAACCTGAATAAATGTGCGCTTATTATAATTAGTTTCGGTAGCACTTTATAGCCCTTTCAGAATCTTCCATTTTAATACAGTAATGATGCCTCATATTTTTGTAGCATCTATAACCTATGAAGCTCAAAATGACTAAGGAACATTACAAGAGGAGACATGAAGCATACTGCAGTGAAATGACTTGCTAAGGACACAAAGCAAACCATGTGGCAAGGGTGAGAACAAAATCCAGGAAGTTGGCTTCTGGACGGTGCTAAAAATGCCACTTTCAGTACAAAATCAAAACTAGCATATGTTAATACTCAGATAGTTTTGGCAATTTTTTTTTTTAACAATTACAGGGATTGTCTATGCCATTCTTTGCAGTCAGAACTGAACCATCTATACTCATGTTCAGAGGCAGCTGACAAAACCAGGCTACTTAATTATCTTGTTGATGAGCCAATGAATCCATGAGGGAAGGTGATAATGCAAGGGTCCTGCTTTTGGATGAAAGCTGATTCTTGTATGGCTGGCTTGGAACATGGGTGAGATAGCCTCAGATCAGTCTGCAAAAGGCCATATAGATAGGTACACTCTGACAAAGGCAGTGAGCAATTTTGGGAAATTATCTTCCAGTCAGCTGGGGTCTTCAGCCTGCCAACATTCAAAAGCATGACTGTGAACCAAATTACTTAGGACTAAGCAGGTAAAGTTCTGGCTCCAGAGAAATTAGGATTTCATCCTGTGAATTCATCATTGTAAGAGCAGAAATAACACCCTTAGGGTTCAGTCTAGAATGACTCAGAGCCACCAACATGTGCAGTTTCCACAGAGAGATAATACTCAACATTTTGCACTGACTGGACTAAATTAGTCCACAGATGCATCTATTAAACCTCTGGAAGTTGATGAACCAGGGGCAGAAATTAGTTTCCCTTATATGGTATATGTCACTAACAATGCATCAGACAGCTCCAGGTGGATTAAGAAGCTAAATCCCATCAGATACATAAGCCATCATACATGTATCTTATACACAGACAGTGAGGACCCGGAAAGCAGAAGTACCTTGAAGGTTAACACCTTGAATTTTTCATAGTCAATAGCAGCAGAATTTTCCACTATTATTGTAACCTGAGCCTCATTCAGGACAGTTTGGGGAACCACTCGGAAGATGCCACCAGGTCCAACAAGACGGAGGTTGAATTTAGCATTGGCTCCCTGTGAATGAAAGCAGATACGGCATTGTTTTCAGTGAACGATGCATTTCTTATAGCCTAGCTTGGCTCTGTTTCTTCACACCGCATAAAATTAGAATGGGTCTTACTGCTTAGAGCCCTCTGCTCTCCATCCCCTGGGCAAGAGACTGCTAAGAAGCTTAGTTATATAATCCCTCCAGCCCTGGTCAGAAGACGGACACAGCTTTTCTTAAAATAGATTGACAAGCTTGGTTATTCTTTCAGTCATAATGGAAAAACCCTGCAGCAGGACTGGCTAAGAGAGGGACTCTCGTGGCATGCAGCCTTGGGCTTCGCGCCACACACTGTGAGACAGTGCAGGTGACAGAGATGACACCACGTGCACATTGGCAGGCAAGTCCTGCCTCCTTCTGGTTCCTGTCAAGGAAAGACACCGGAACTGCCTGAGTCAGGACAATGCACCTCTCAAAAACCCAGCCTGTGTCCTAAGAGCTCACAGCCTGGGATGATGATGCAGAGCCACAAAGATATGCCATTTCCAAACAGAGATGGTACTCCATGGTTTGTACTGACTGGGTTAAGCTAGCCCAGAGTTAGCCACTAAACCTTTTGGAAGTTGATGCACTTGGGAGGAGAGAGGAGCTCCAGGATGAAGTATGACACACATTTGACAGCTCCAGGTGAAGTGAGAAGTCAAATCCCATAATATAGATAAAGCTTCTAGCCAGAGAGGACATGGGAAGCAGCAATATCTAGGTTACCACCACTTGTGTGTGAGTTGGGAAGAGTGAGCCAGAGCCAGATGGACCGACCAATTCTTTTAAACCAAACTGGAGCATGGAAAAGAAAAGATGAAATGGGGAGTCTCATATTTCTGCCTTACCAGGGAGGCATGGAAATGAGCTGAGCCCATTTAACCAGCTCTGCGAGTTCATCGATTTCTCAAACAATGTCACAGTTACACTGTGACAACCAGCCAGATTCACTGCCTGGCTCGTGCGGTGTTCTCCCCCTAGCATTAATCTCGAGATGAAGAATTTCTAATAATACCTTTCATACAGGATAACTCTACTTTCAGCTGTATCCCTGGAGGACTTGTTATGAGCAGTTCTTGCTGCAACCTTAGCTCATGTCAAGAGGAAAAGTATTCAGCAGTATTCCCCCAAGGGAACCAGAATGATCTTGGATCCAAACTCAGTGGTCTGCGTTATTTGGTCATACAAACCCCCACAGATACAGAGATGACAACAGGCTCTCTATTGCTGGATAGTAAAGCCAAACACACAAAGCCAGAGCTGCTGGACTGTGGAAAATAGTGCTGATGGGGAAAGTGGACTGTCTGACCATACGAAGTCCTCCGCACTTGGGACTGTACATGACCGGAGGGACGGTGGCATTGTCGGGGAGAGAACTGCCTCCCTCCAATGGCTGAGTGATTTCTGACAGTGACATCCACTCAACCCAGATCTGCTCGGAGCAAGCCATGCTGCTGCATGTCTCCAAGCAGACAGCCACGGGGCACAGAAATGACTGAAGGAACAACAGCACTGAGCCCTAAGCTTTGTCTGTCAGATGAAGAGGGCTGGGGGAGAAATTTCTGCATAATGTTCTTGCAAGTAAAGATGGCATTTCCATCAAACTGTAGGCCTGAAACAGACCTTGCCCACAGCTTCCTCCTCCTCACCTGTACCATCCATTCCCCAAAAGAAAGAGTCCCTAATGACGTGACAGAAACAGACGTATGTTTAATTTTCTTCTTTATATAGTCCTCTTGTGCAGAAGGGAAAACATTGCATTCTATGCCTTAAAAGAAAAGAGCACCCCAACTATACTAGGAAACTTCTTGAGAAACCTATACAGTGTATTTAGCAATGTTTTCTGCTTATTTTATAGCCTAACTTGCAGCCTGAATATTTTGTCAGCCTACACATGATATGTATATATTTTGTTTCTAAATAGAAGAGATGGGTTTTGTTTCTTTCCTTCTGCAGCAACATCCCCTGTGACAATAGCAGGATAGACGTAGCACTGCTTTGAAAGCAGTCATTTATCTGCTTGCTGCAGAGCAGCAGGAGGGAGGGGGAAGCAGCTAGTGGTTTTGATAGAGTACAATACAGTCAAAACAGCACAATACTGAGCACAGTTATATAAGAGCACTCTTTCCAATAGCAATACAGTTCTCAGATGCATTAAGCTTTTCTCTTGTCACTACCTAACCTCAGGCTAACTCAGATGGATGCCATTCATACAGTATTTAGCTTAGGGATCCCTATAGCAACCATCACCATAGTATCTATGGGCATCACAGGTCAGTTAGGTAGCAGGCTGAGATGGATGGAGTCTTCTTTCCTTTTCCTTTATCAGGTTAGAGTTAGTTTGGCTCTGGCATAATTTTTAAGATTACCTAAAAATATCACTCCAGGGGGAATGATTTATCAAAGCATGCACTGCAGACTCGGGCTGCAACATAAGGGCCAGAAGGATGATATATTGTAATAAAATCAATGTAAGGGTACGGACTGTATTGTTTCCAGCAGGGCCTGAGAAGATACAGACAGCAAGTGCACTTGAAGTTAGTAAAGTGATTGGAAGGTCTAAGTAAATCTCCAAAGGGAGTACATTCTAGGACATTACACTGACAACAACTGAATGTAACCAGTAGTTAGGGGAAGTTCATAAGGACTCTTCAACTTTAGTTGCCACAAGAACTGCGCTGCAGCTTTAGGACCACCCTTCTCATCGACATAACAGTATATGACAGACTAAGTCCAAACTCTCTGTGGTAATGGACCCTACAACTACTTTGTCTGCCCTAGGCTTTTGGGGAATGCAAGTGAAATAGTTGAGTTCCTAAAATGACATTTCCCCATCTGACAGCTCTTTCTAGTCTTTGGGAAAATGGGGCAGGAAAACTGAAAGTCCACATAGTTTCCACTTACCTGATCTGAATCATTGACTGTAATCTTCAATCCCCTCAAGATTTCACCTTCTGGGGGATGCTCGTACATGGTCAGTTCAAATCTGTTCTGGGGACCATTTTCTCCATAGAACGTTGGTGGATGGTTGTTGAGGTCAACCACCCGTATAGTCACCATGGCAAAAGCGTACACTGAGTCATCACCTTCCTGACTGACTTCTGATGCCTGCAGCAGGCAGGAGAGAGAGAAGAATGATGAGGGTATACTGTCTTTCCTCAGTTCCATGTTCAGGTATTGTTCTGCATGTACAAATCACCCTAACACACTAACCTGTACAAAGATTCACAGGCTTATATTTCTCTAGAAATGTTGGTCCATTTCACACTGAAGTTTATGATGATTAGAAGATTATGGTAATAAACCAGTCCCGATAAAGCCCCAGCGAAAAAACTCTCCTCCTCATTTTGTGAGCTTAGCACCTCACCCTAGGTGAAAACAGTTCTCTAAAGACAGATAATCTAATAGAGGCAGGGTAATTGCTTGCCTAAAGTGTTGACAGACTAGAAAAGGAAGACAATCTTTAAATTTGCTGTGGTACCACAGGTAGCTGATTTTCACATTGCAGGCAAGGACTGCAGCCTTGAAAACTCTGTGAGAAAAACTGTACTTGCGGTATTTAGGCAAATATTTGAAAAAGAAAAATGACACACTGTTTTTTTGAGATTTAGTCTCTGATTTACAATTCAGCTTTGCTGTCCGGATGAGCTTAATTTAAGCTGGATATAGTTTAGACAGACAAGCAAACCTAGTTGGCATTTTTCTGAACTGAAAGATCAAATCTGTCTGGGTTTCAACAATTCCAACATGCAGCCTGATTCACTGGACTGAACTTCAGACATTTCTTCTGTCAGGACAGAAACTCAGGCTGGTGTTTTTGTAACAAAGCAGCTATCTCTAACATGCTTTTTTGCTCAAAGGGCTCAAAACCAAAGGCACTAGACTGCTAAATTTCTTTAAAGATGCTAGTCTGGTAACTGAGGTGCCTGTCACTACCTGCGCTGGGTAGTACAACACCCTTTTGGTTCCTCAGGCTGATTTTGTAGCCTGCACAAGCTCTGGGTCACCACAGATATAACTAGGAGATCAGAAAAGCTTGCAAGGGCTTAACTAATCCTGCATCTGGGAAGCACTAGCAGATGGCAGTAAACCAGAGAGATTAGGGGAACAAATGGTGCCTGAGTTTAACTCGGACAGCGGGAACTCTGTGATCTCCCAGGTTCAGCAAGCTGCTTGAGCCCACTAGCCAGCAAGTGCCTTGGGGATGCTACACTGGTTCTGGCAGTGTGCAAGGCCTCAAAGCTGCCTTTAGACAATATTGTTCTTACCATGACAAACTCTCATGGTTGTAATATGCATTTGCTTGAAGAAAACTGATACAGTCTTCACAATTTAACCGTACATTTTTATACTCTTGGTCTTTAGAAATTGCTTAAAATAATGCAGGCTGTCACACTGATACTAGCTCATCAAGGTGTTGGCATGTATTTGTATGTGGCTGATCAATGCTTCAGGGGTAGCTACTGATATGACATTGCATGATCTACCCCAGTCCTATTACTAATCCTAGATTTGACAGTTACCTATCTCATCACATAGAGGTTACAAGACATTAATTCCCAGTTTAGCAATAAAATCTGAAAACACAGAGAACAGTTATCTACATATTATAAAGGATGTTGATTCTCAAGACTCAGAGATGAAATTAGGACAAGATGACTTCATTTGAAAGAAGTAATTTGAGACCCTAAATATCCCAAGGAACAAAAGCAGTTTATTCTCTTTTATACTATCTGGCATGCTCCTCAAATATAGGAGGTAGTTTCTCAAACAGGTAAAGTCAGCTATAAATTGAGCTATTTTAGACAATCATACCTACTCACGGCATTTAAGACCAACAGTCTTCAAGTGGCCACAGAACATACCTGAACTTTTAGTTCATACACTTCTTTCTTGAGTTGATTTGGGCTTTTTATGACAGAAATGGCTCCAGTTGTGTTGCTGATTTCGAATGAACCTTCACTTCCTGCAATAAAACCAAGATGCTCTAGTTACATGCCACACTTCCTTTTTCTGAGCAAGCATGAGCAGTCAACCATATACTTCATTAAGCGTATCTTTGTCCATATGTGTATCTATATCTATGAGTAGATCTGAAGCTGCTTTCTGAAAATGAAGAATTTCTATGCCTGGTCACAGTGAGATGAAAACACAGATGGGGGCCAAAAAGGGTTTCCTCCCCTAGGAACAGCTCAGTGGAGCTCTGCCCCTCTGGGCAGCTGCCCTCACTTTCCTCTTCCCACCCTGGTCAGGTTCCCTTCAAGCCTCAGCAACCAGGCATGCAAATTTGGTATTCATTTCTATTATGCTGTCTTCTTTATATGCTGGTTTAGACAAAAATAGACATTCCTTATTTTAATTAGCAAATGCATAATTAAGTCTCTGAGAAACAAGAACATTTCTCTCACTAATATCAGCTGAGGTGAGAAGTCTGACAATCTGTCTGAAAGAAACATAGTCGCTCTTTCTGCAGACAGCATCTCTGGAGAAGCATCTTCTTGCGTTAGACATGTAGTTGTTAAAAAACTCTCACCCTTTGCAAGGCTGTCCTGAACAAAAAGTGATTTTGGAGGATCTGGGGTAAACCCCAGGCTTTTTTCATTGAGGCAGAGTCTGACACAGGCAGGACAGGACTGCAGGCTGACTTTGCCACCCCTGACCTAAATTCTGTTGATCTGAGCAGATCAGTTACAGGGCTGTGATCCCTTGAGACCTGGTGAATTTGTGATGAAGCAAATGGCAGCTTGCAGAGAGGCAGAAGCGTCTCATCACATCTCGCTGTCACAGCCAAAAGCAGGGTGGCACCCAGGGAGGGGACGAGCTGGTGGCTCAGGGGGCCCTGACCTGCTCTGCAAAGGGGCTATGGGCACCCCTCCATGCTACCTCACCTATGGTATTGGCCACAATCTATGCTTTGTGGCAGAGCCTACCATTGAAAGGAAAAGAGAGGAAAACCCTTACAATGGAGGAGATCAAGCCTTCAGAAATAAGGGATGATTACCTGAAAGCCCAGTCATTTTACTTTTTCTCTAACTCAGTTCCAGTGCTGCTTTTTAAACCATCTGATAATGGTCCTGTTTTGCTAATACCTGCAATAACTGCAACTTCATTAAAGTACACTAGACACAACATTGAACACATATCGACTCATACAGTGGTCAATTATTAAGACACATTGGCCTGGAAAATACACCCTGACTGAGAAGAAGCTTAAGTCAATAGGGGTTTCAAGCCACCATACTTCATGTTATTGTCTAGTTATCACAGGGAAACTGGTAACTCAGAGTGTGTACCATTATGTGTGTTCCTTCATACAGCACGTTCAGAGGATTGGAGAATTTTCTAAAATCATCCCACACTCCCTGGATAAAAAATTCTTATGAAGACTAAATAATTTCCTATTTGCTGTTAGTATTTTCTTGCCCCTTGACAACTCAGCCTGCAGGTATTGGAATAATGGCTTGTCACGAGTAATGCCAGGGTCTGAGGTGCAGGGGCAGAAACCTGTTGTAATCTTCTGTTCTCTATTTCTTAAACTTTCTATGCACTAAAAGCATATTCCCTTCCCCTCTTTTCCATTTCATGCTAACAAAATCCCGTGTTAATGTGCATGAGGAAAGCCTGCTCTCCATTAAGTCATATTTTATGCTACTTATCTGTCAACACCTTCCATATTCATTTTCCACTCTTTCCTAATCACTTACCTTTTTTATCCCATAGCACCTTTTTGGTCCTCCTCTATTTTCTTTGGAAATCTAATATCTTTCCTCATTAATCCTATTTCCCTTTGACATTTTCCCTGGTTCATCTACCTTCGCTTATTCTCCTTACTCAATTTCTCCCTTGTCTAGCATATTTTCATCCCACTTATTTGTTTCTACTCCTCATTCTCCACCTTTCTTTTTACCTTTTCTCATTTTCCATCTATTCTCTTTTGCAACTTTTTTTCCTCAATGTTTCTACCTTCCTTTTACCCTCTTCTATCTATTCTGTTGCATTGAGGGGAAGGAACCTCAGCATGGGTCCCATCCCATATCAAGGCAAAACCTCAGTTGCAACCCTCTCTTGTCCTCTCTAGACCTTGCTGTTTAGATCACGTAACACAATGAAGAACTTATTGCATAGCTCTGCAACTACACCTCAGATTTCTCTTATGAAGTTTTGGGATCTCTCACACCTGGGAGTTGGGGTGCCCTGTTGCCATGGAAGTCTTGTTTTGGAGGAAGAGAGAACCAAACAAAACTGAAGTTGTAGCTTGGAGTTTAGTTGAGCTAAGTTGTTGACTTCACCAGCTAATGAATCATCAGTTCAGCTAAATCTCACATTTATGCTATTAAAAGACGTGCGACAGACACCCTCAGAATAGCTGATGAAAAGCATTAATCTTCTGATAACTTCTACTTTCTACCACTGCAGTGTACAGCCAGCGTCTCTTCACTGGTAAATATAATTTCTTCCAAGAAACCAGAGGTTTGACCGTTTAGCCACTTTAATCCCAATATTAATAAAAATATCCCTCTAAATATCATGTCTGGGTCTCCCAATGCATTCTCTCGCCTCCCAGATTCAATGATAGAGATGATCAGTAGCAGTGAATGCATCTCCCTTTACACTTTCTGAAATGACAGGCAGGCTACTGATGCCTAACAAATCAGCAGCATTAACAACTCCAAGCGTAGTTCTGTGAAGCAGATACTAAAACTCAGTGAATCGTATCTTGGCTGTTCTCTGGTAGACAGGGCCCTGGAATTGTTCAAGGTACCTGACATTATTTCATGAGAGTTTGTCTCAGCTTTATTAAACTCTAGCATATCCCATTCTAATTTAATGTCAGATCTAGTTTCAACTGCCCTTCAGATTTCATACAAGCAAGTCTACTCACCGTTCACGATGCAGTAATGAATACTGTTAGGCTTTCCTCTGTCTCCATCAAGAGCAACAACAGTAAGGACCTCAGAGCCCTGGGGAGGAATGGGAGATCACATTCTATGGGCTGAGATCAAAGAAGAGTGAAATTGCAACTGCGTATTAATAAACTGAACTTCTGTCAGTCCTTCTGCAGTGAGGTGTGGGGGGAATAGTGGGTACTTTTGCTTGTGCTGTATGGGGAACACAGCAAGGGCCACTGACTCCCAGCCAGAAAAAATCAATGCTTGGCTTTGCAGAGCAGGAGCTGGATGCTACTCCTTCGACCAACTCTGTGTTGTTCCTACATCAAAAGTTATAGTTGTTCCCAGGTGTGTCGCAGCCCATGCACTGTACCTCCATACAAAGTGGGGACAGCCCCACTGCTGCTCACTCCATATGGAGCCACTGTGTGACCTGCCCTTGCCAGCCTGCTGCCAGTGCCATGCCACTGCCTACACCGATGGCAGAGCAACCTACTTTGGTGTGAGGGCCTCAGCTGCCCCAGGAGGGCCAGGGCTTGCTGCAGCCTCGGGGCATGCCATGCACCTGCCAAGAGACTGGTGCCAGTTTGCCCAGCACCCCACCCTCTTCTCTTTTTTTCCAGCTCAGCTTTGGGTGAGCACCAGAGGACCAGCAGGAGCACTGCACTGCTCCCCACGGGCTGCTCTGTGCCCACTGCTGGGGCAGTGCCGACAGCATGGGTGTGAAACAGCTGCAGAACCCCTGTGTCCACGGGTGCCTCAGCCCAGGGGCTGGCCGGCCACAGGAGCAATCGGAAGCTGTGCCCAGGGACACCTACCTTGAGCCACAGACTTGGACAGAAAATTTGGAGTAATCAATCTGAGACCCGAGGTTTAGTTTGGGTCACTACCAAGATGCCTTCTGGTAGCTGCTGTGTAGGCTCCCGGCATCGCTGCGTGCCCCATGGCCCACACAGTGTGCTGAGACACAGGCAACTGCTGAGGAGTCATCAGGTCATTTTGGTCCTACCTAATTAAGTTCAGACAGGTAGCAAAAGCAAAAAGGGGATCACAAAGCAACTTGGCCCACAGAACATTTAGGGCATAAAATTGTGATGAAAATTATGGTGATTTAACTGTCCTTAAACCTTCACCGTTTTTCTTTCTGCGCAAGTAACATGGCTGTGGGCCATACATACAGAACTTGTGTACTGGAGACCATTTGCTCGTGTGACTACTCCTATCAACTCAGAGGAATGATGACTGTCAGTATGAAAATGCTCACCCAAGTGGCAATTTAGTTGTGCTGTGTAACCAAGCTGTGCAATTTAGGCCTCTGAACTAAAGTGTTACTGTTGGGGGCTGCAAAACCAGGGAACGTTGAAGTAACTGTCAGTTAATCACAAATGGCAACAAGGAACATTTTCATGACAACCCTTGAGTGAATTTTTCAAACAAGAGCAAGGTTCTCTTAGAGCAACTGGAAATACAGAACTGTATTTATTATCATTTGTGCTGGAAGCTGCAATAAAATCTGCCTACTGGGCAAAATGCAGTGCAGTCCCTATGAAGGCGACAGGGTACTTTAAATCCTGACAACTCCACCAAGGAGAAAAGAAGCAAGTTTACAAAATTAACACTAAATGTGTAAACAACACTAAAATCAGCGAGTGCATCTCTCTCTGTGGAGTTCATTCTAATAGCAAAACCCACACTGGGAAGGACCGATTTGTGCTTCCATCATTATAATATCATAATGGTGTAAGTTATGAGCTCAGGCTGGATGTAATTAACATTTATTGACTCTCATTTCCATGGTAAACACTAATTCCTGTATACACCTGATAGTTATTTCAAGATCTATATGTAACTATGCAGGATAAATCAATGTACATAATATCATTCATTCCAAACACCTGCAAAGTACACAAGCATTACTTCTCTGCCCTGCTGAAATGTAACAGCCTATGAATTGAACTGCAATATACAGTCATACAAGGGCTGCAGTGTACACTGGAGTTTTGGATAGAAAGTAAAGACACGATCTTTCCTGAAAACTCAAGGGAAGATCAGCTGAAAAGTGTGCAATCACACTGCTAAAGAGATCAATAGTCTAATGTTGGGTAATTTCATGAGTAGATACCATTTCTTGTCCTATGTATGAAGAAAATTTTAATTAAATCTTATGTATCAGAGTGAAAGCTGATCCATACACAATATCATGCCACTGCTTAGATATAGAGAAAATTCATTAGTTTGCAGCTTCAAGAATAATATGTGGCTGAAAGCATCGTGGTGGATATAATAAACTAATTTGCTAAGCTGTATACTCCCTTTTAAGCAAATCTGCCAATAGGCATTTCTGAGGTGATGGCACAGCCAGGAGCTCAGTGTACTCCTTGGATTCTGTGTCTGTGATAAATACGAAGTGGTATCTTCAGCAGCAGACACATGCCAACAAATGCAGTGTCCCCACTTGTAAGTGGTTCTTCTAAGCATGTCCCTGCTTGCTTGATAATCTGGTGGGTTCTAGGCCTGGAAGGACTTCCTGGCCCATTCTGCCTATCTAGCCATCACTGAGCAGGAAGTAGCCTGCATTTTGGGGATGTCGGGATTGCTTCTCCCCAGGTGATGTCCATGGGACAGCACAAAGAGTCTACAGCATTTGGGCATAAATTCTCCCCATACCTTGCACAGCCAACTGCTGGTACCAGACTGATCAGCTAGAAAACAAAAGCACTGTGAGACCACAGAGCACACAAACACACAAAGGCTTCTAGCATGATGTGTTCAGGTGAGGTAACTGGCAACCTGCTTGAGTCTTCAGCCAAGTGCCTCTGCAGGTCTCAGCTACGGAAGAGCTCTCAGTCAGTGTCTGGGCTTCAACCAACATAAACGGGCAGAATCCTTTTTGACTTTAACGACAACAACAGGAAGCCTTGCATGGCAAATTTGCAATGGATGTAAATAAGAACAAGTCTGAGATTTGGTCAGCTCATTTCACCTAGGAGTCAAATCAGAGTTTAGGTCCTAGTTTCCAGTAAAGCCTGTGCTAGAAACCATAGGGCCATCTTGACTGAGATGTGAAAGATTGTGCTTGTTCTCCTACAGGCGAAATACAGGACTTACTGCAAGTGTATCCTCATAGACATATCCATAGTAGGGAGTCCCGATGAACATGGGAGGAGTGTCCTGAACATCCTCCACATTGACAGTAACTGTTGTTGTGGCTGAAAACACTTTGTTGTCTCCCCTGAGCTTCCCACCACCATCCTAGAAGAGAAGTCATCATCAGATCCCTCTGCTGAAACATGTCTGCAAATCAGCTTATGGCATTGCATGCACCTCATGAGCCTTCAGAAGCACAGTCCCAGGAATCCCTTCTCTCTCCCAACACACAGATTAAACTCTGCTGCACTATTCCTTTCTCTTTTCCATTCGCCCTGCTTCCTCTCTCATTAGGAAGACAGCTTGCAGTGTCTCAGAAGTAATTTCTTGTATTAAAAGTGGTTGTGCCAATATATGCAGTCATACATGATCTTTTATCAACAACACAAGGGACAGGGAATTTAAGTATTTTGCAGAAAAAAAAAATGCTAGGAACTGATGCAAAAAGTTAGTGACTAAGGTCTACAGCTTTTCATCCCACATATAGTCTTGTCATAAACATAAGACAATGCACAGTAGCAAGGTAGTGCATTTCTAGGGGGAAACTAAACAGTGCACATGATCAAAGTCTCCTAGGGACTCTTACACAATAAAGGGAAAGCATGGTGTAGCTGTGCAGCCAAGAACTGTTAGATAGCCACAGTGTATAAACAGTCTCTGGGGACTTGGCTACAATCAACTCTGTGCTACTGATACAGCAGAGCCAATTAGAAAGATGACTCGCAATTTCAGAAGCTTTTAACACCCTCAGTCTCAGAGCACTGGCTGAAGGTCAGTAGTCATGCTGGTGTATAGAGTGTGAATTGTTTGGCATGTCTGCTGTACCAATTCTAAAAATGCCATTTTTTGGAAAAGATATGCTCATTTTTTTCCTCCTTACTGCCCCAAAGGCAGCATTTAAGCCAAATTTTGTTACTTCTCCTCAAATGAACCCTGGCTAAATAAATACATAAAAAGATCCGTACGTTTTTCATAAAACACGAGAAACTCGAAGCCACCATCAGTAGCAGCAAAATCATCCTCTTTCGACCCATTCAAGTCTGTCTGTGTGACAGGTCCCGACGGGATCCTGAGAGACTTTACTTCAGAATCCATAAACTTTTAATGCCTGTTATGAATCCTCAGCTGTGCCACAGGCACAGCACTGCTACGACTGACAGCAGCAAGAAGGGATGTGCAACAATATTTGCAGGATTTGAATAAGCTCCTGCCACAAGGCAGCAAAATGAAAGAAAGAAACATCCACAGATGTTTCCAGAAAAGAAGTCCGTCACTTGTGCTGCACTGGCTCCAGCTGTGCCCTGTGTCTTACCGTGGCTAATGGCTGCGACCTGCACTGCCTGCCTGCCAGGGGTTTGCCCTTGTTGCGGTAGGGCCATGCCCTGAGCAGCACGAGGGAGCCCTGGGCACCTGCACTTGCCCAAAGGCTGATGCTTCTTGAAACTGGGGCTGCATACACCAACCCTTCACTTCTAGGTGACTCTCAAAACGCACAGGTGACTTTCTGCAGTGGGGCTCACTATCCTGGCACTGGGGCCCGAGTGAAATGTGGGAAACCCACTCCCAAATGCCTCCAGATGTTGTTCAGCAGCAGACACTGGTCACCTTTCCTCCTTCACTTTTCCATGTTACCCCCCACACCTCCAGACGTTACAGAGGGACTCTGCTGCCTCAATGTTATGCTTCATGTTTCAGCAACCCTTTAAGTCACGCTTGTATTCGAACTAATCAGTCCTACTCAAATACAACCCCCCACCTCCTCTAGTTTCAGATAAAAGCTTTATACCTTGGCTACGACGACGACAAAATGCGTTCTTGATTTCTCATAGTCCAGGGTGACCCCTGTTTTGATGCGCAGGACACCACTGTGACGATCTATTGTAAATTTATTAGCATGGATGTTCTAGAAAAAAAGAAAAGAAGAAACAGCGAGAGATTAGAGGTACGGAAATAAGATTGCCGTAGGGATTCATCTTTTATTTCATCTGCTAAGGGAAAAGACTAGAATAACGATACGGTTTGGGTGAATAATGTATTTGATGAATTTCACCTCAGTGTGTTTATGAACAATTCATGAACCAACGAGTTTCTCATTATTCAGAATAAATCAGTTACCTGCAATGTGGATTTTTAAAAATCTTTTAGTATTTCATTGTGAAATCTTAAGCTTTGGTTAAGACAGTTCATTGCATGGAAAGAGCTTGGGATGCTTAACAGAAAAAAGATGAGGGGAAAAGGAAGAGAAAAAACGGAGTTATCTCTTAGTGTTTCAAAGTTCTACTGGCTTAAAAAAAAGCAGGAAGTTTGCATGCATAGATTATTGTCAATAGAGTGGTGTTTTGGCGATTTTTGCAATATACAAATGAAACCTAAAAGACATCCAATTTCCAAAAAGGCCTAAAAAATGTCTCCCTCCATTCTTCTGGACTGGAGATATCTATAAAGACACTTCCATTTGGGTATCCATACACAATGGTCACTGTTGGATAATCTTGGCCTTTTCAGTAGACGTCACCACCTGCCCACATCAGACTTTTGGAGAGTTTTTTTTCTGTGCAACTTGAGAATTCCCAGAGACTGTGCCAGAAGACATGGCAACATTTTTTCAACAAATACATGTATTTAGTAATCTTTTTGCCAGACAAATATATCAACTACACATAGAAGTTTGAAATTGCTGTTCCTTGGCTTCATAGTCTATCAGCTTTCTGGAAAAAGCCCTGTGCAAAATTGAATCCTGCACATATTGTCATTTAAATGGATCCTAATTGGTGAAATTAAAACTAAATTTCAACAAAGCACTCAAGGTGTTCTTTCACAGTATGCCCAAGCTCTTAACAGGATTAGCTTTAGTGCTACATAAATATCTTCCAACGTGTTTCTGTATTTGTATCCAAAGTAAATATTGCTAGAAATTGGTTTTGGTTTTTTTTTGTGTTGCCTCTTGAATAAGGGGAACTGCAGCTAATTTGGATGAAGCTGCTTGTAGGAAGAAGGAATTTGAAGGATATAATGCAAAAAGTTGCCCTTTTGGCATGCAGAAGGTCTGTAATACAGAAATTCAACTTTAAATATGGAGCCCTTTCTGTTCTTCACCAGTGGGCAATACCTGAAGGGCTGGTTTCAAGCACTCACAGCTTTGTCAGTGAGAAGACAGTACCTCATATTTCACACTGTGATTCAGGTCTCAATTATGCATCAGCCTGCTACACTAAAGTCCACATTTGGGTTTCCAGCATTTTGCTTTCTAAAGAAAGCTATTTCATGCTTTAGAAATCCCATATGCATACAAGATTACAAGTTACGACTTTCTCTCCCCGTCACTCCAAAGGGGCAATAAGACCCCTGCTGTCAGGAGTCCTGCTGGCAAGCATAGGAGTGACAGTGGCAACTCCAGCTTCTCCTTCTGGCTGCTGGACTGGACTTGGCTTCTCGCACTCAGACAATATCTGTTTTGTCAACGCTTGTTTTCTTGTGCATGGTACAAAATTGGTCCTGTAGACACTAGTAGCATGCTCAACTCTCAAAATCTTTTTTTAACTTGATTTCTGAGATCTCAGTAAATGAGAGATGATTTTTGAAGGTACAGGTAATACCTTACCTGCAAGAAGTAGGTGATACTTCCTCCAGAACCCGTGTCTTTGTCCACTGCCTCAATCTTAAAGATACTGCTGCCGGAGGGAGCGTTCTGTGACCAGAAAGAGTTACCAGAGTCACACAGAAGTGGGAAACCGAGTGAGTTAGAAGAAATGAAAAATGAGCATGCAAGGAGCCAGAAAATGAGAGTGATGGTAGAAAAAATATAAATGCATTGAGGAAACCAAAGAGCAGAAAGAAAAGAGGGAAGAGATTAAAAATGGAGGAAGCTGGAGAAGAACAAGTAAGAAAAACTTTTTTGGAATAAAAATGACAGAAAATCTGAGCTAAACCAGACCATATCCTATTCCCACTGAAGTTAATTCTAAAAATTCCCAGTGACTCACATCTTGGAGCTTACCCACAAAACAGCACACCTTAAGTACCTACAGGCTTATTCCCTAAGTTTGCAGTGAATATTAAATATCTACCCAAACCCTAAAGCAAAAGAATGCAAGTTAGTCCTGCACATCTTGTTATTTTACTGAAAACATACTAGCTCCTATACATCCTATTGAAATATACTTTCAGTATGCAAAGGAACTTCACCAACCTCTGGGACTTGGACTATGTAAGGTGTATTGATGAACTCTGGGCTCTCATCATTAGCATCCATTACAAGGATCCTGACTTTTTCAGAAACCTGGAGTAGAATATGAAGAATATATTATGACTCAAGCTGATTTTCAACATGCACTTGTTCATTTGACTACTAAGGTGTAGTCAAAGGCGATGAAAAATTACGTTGTAATAGAATATCTTTGCACTACCAAAACTGAGCATATAAAAGAAAATACAGAAAATCCCATAATCCAGAAGAATTTGCTTTGTGGAGAACACCCAGGTATCTCCAAACCAAATAAGGAGTCTCAGAGTACTTTACAAATTACAGACTGGGGCTGATTTTCAGAAGTCTTTCTTCTTCTTTATGGCATTCAAGACATCATGATATATTTTATGAGAATACATAAAAGACTGTAAAAGTTGGTACCTGACAGCCAAGAGCATTCATTAATGCCTCATTTGATATCACGATACTAGGTTAATAGCATGTATAATTTGGATGTACAAATACACGCTACTAAGATGTAAAAATCCATCTTGAACAAAATATTTGCTCTCTTTCTAAAAATACAGAAGCAAACATATTTGACCAATGAAACTTCCCAGTTGTTTGCAAGTGGACATGTGGATGTGATCCCATTATTTCCTATTTACAGAGGTTTCCAGGGCAGCTGTGCCTGTAGGATGCTGGCACCTCCCAAACATTTGTTGTAGTCATTTCAATTAATTTGCTTGAGGTGAGGGTAAGCTCTAGAGTTATCCAGTCTTGTGGATAGCAAGAGGGTCCCACTTTTGTGGCACCTCTAGTGATGAAGCCCAAGTCCTCTTATTGGCAGACTAACATCCTGGCTGTGACAGCATCCATCCATAAACTGAAAATGCCAAGGAAATTTGTAAAACTAGGATTGGATGCTTGTGCACTGCCTCAGGTAAGTCCTTAATAATTAGATGTGATCAAAGCTTTATTCAGCAGCAGACAAGAAAACCCCCACCATCTTAGCCTAAGCAAATCTTCTTAATGTCATGCTAGAGAAACATTGTGGGGATGGAGGGACAGCCAGTTCTTGGGTGTCCAACAATGTCACGTATTTCTCTAAAGAGCCTCCGGATCTTTCTTAGGTATGAATCCTACTGAGCTGACATTGAAACTTCATAGGAAGCTGCTGTAATTCTGCAGGCCACTAAGTCAGTCTTTCAGCTCACACTACATTGTAATTATGCTCAAATAGCTGAGCAATGAGCTGGAATGAGACTTGAGTTACTGGGAGTTCAGTGGCTCTTGAAACAGGAGGTAAGATTCTAATGAGATTATGTTTTCTGTTAAAATGAGATAGTCCCTGTAAGGTAATTTAATAGGAGGAGGTATGTGGGGACAGACAGTTTGACAAGCTACAGCATAATTGAATACTTACTGTACTCAGGCCATCTGAAATACTGACAATAACTTCAACCTCATCTTCCTTCTGTAAACCAAGAAAATTCCTTTGTTAGAGAGATGGTGTTTGCCCTGATTGGAAAAGGGACTGCAGGTTTAAATGTGTCCCAGCAGGTAGACAAAAGTAACAACTAATACCACAAAGCAATTACAGCAGAGGCTAGGAAGACCTCTCAGAGGCTCCAGCTGCGGGGCTCCTTGGACTTTCTGTGGCTACTGTCAAGGGATGGCTGGTCTGAGAATCCCTATTGTCCTGTAAAGTGAAAATCAGTCATCCTTTTCAAGAAACACTCCCTAAAAAGGCATGATTGGTTCAAAATTCTTCTGTCGCAGTACACAGTATTTTGAAGGGTTTACTAAGTACTATGTACCCTTCCCGGTGAAGGAGACAAGAAGGATTGAATGCCTGTGTTCCTAGAATAAGGCTGTGTTTAGGCCACTATTGCTGGGAACATCTTTAACCTATATGGTTACATATTGGCTGAAGGGCTATGATGTAACTAGAGAAGTGTCCTGGAACATTACTTACACAAATCTCTACTTCCTTCTAATGGCAGGAGAGTCCTCTGTCTGAGGATAAGAGGACTCTAACTGTCCCTAAGCTCTTGATGGGGTGTGGGTGAGGAAAGATAGGAATAAAGAGCAAACTTCTCTTTTGGCAAAAGCTGGACAGACAGCTGCCAAAAAATTTGATAGCAGTGCCAGTGGCGCAAATCAACTGGAAAACAACATGATGGGTGAAATATAATGTCTCAGAATAGCAAAGTATATTACATGTTTCAGGGGTAAATAAGTTGGCATTGTCCCTCAAAACCACGCATCAAATTAAACTGAAGGAAATTCCATGAACACACGGCGTGGTGCCATTTCACTGTACCTCTCTGTCAAGCTCCTCGATCAGTGTAACATTTCCAAGGTTCTTGTCAACAGAAAAGTAGCGTCTTGATCCAGCTTCATAGGCCAGGCCGTATGTCACGGGATCTCCTTCTGGATCAGTTCCATTCAGAGTGTACACATGGGTACCTGAAAAATTGGCATTCAACAGCATTTACCTGTGGTTACTTCAATCAGTGAATATTTCAGTGGTCTGCTCCTTAGAAACTTAGCTCCCCTGTGGCAGGAAAAGCTTTTGTGAATCAAACCCACTTACTAGGAAATATGGATAAGTAGATAGTTCAATAGTCCTGATTAATTGCCACTTTTTAGCCTCCTGATTAAACTGAGTTTATCAGTGCTCGTTTCTCTCACTTCAGGCCCTTTCCTGTGGAACCACACCTAGATCAATACTGTGCACATCGTAGTGTTTACATAGATGACAAGCTCTTGACTAACTCTCAGCCCGGGTGAGTCAGAAGCGATGCTGTTGTACGACTGGGTGACAATCTCAGCAGTACCCAAAAGCCCTCACACACCTCTGCTCTATGGGAACAACGAAACTGCAAACCAGCAGGCAGAGGATCTGGCGGCTGAAGGCAGTGCTCCCACAGGACTGGACCCAGGCTCTGAAGCTCAGGAGATGCAAGGACATTTGCAGACTTTTCCACTTCCAGAACTAATAGATGCAGAAGTCTTCTTTCCTACTTCGTTCTCCCTCATTAGCTCCCTCATTACATTCTCTACTTAACACACCCACTCATGCTCATATCAATGAATAAATTCTCTAAACTCATCAATGTATTTCTTTCACAAGCTGGGGAAAGAGAGATTGTTATTTCTATTTTTAAACATTTGAGAAGTTTGGTGCCAGTTTTTCCAGTAAACTCATTTTGCTTATCAGAAGTGATACTTCCTGGGGGAGTTATAACACCCACGTTTTCAAAACATGGTGAAGGTTTATTAGTATTATTTTTTTAAACTTACATGTCTGTCATTCTACTGTGCATCAATATTTCATCCAAATAACTTCAAGCACTTTACAAATATCAGTTAACTGAGCCTGAAATATAAAACACTGTTGTTGTTTCCTTCCAATCCACTGTGCCCTGAGTAAGTTACCTGAGATATCCAAGTTGCAGAGCTTTGGAACAGAAATTCTGCTTTACATCTAACAAAGTTCTCTGCACTGGCAATACTGTAGCCAAGCGACTCACGGGTTAACAGTGAGTTTTGCTTGTGCATGGGACACAAAGATATGATGGAAGGATCCCTGCTAAGAAAGTTAGCATAAAGTTAAGGAAGAACACTGTTAAAGGGAACCCAGAAGACTCCAGTTTTAAACTACTCTGGCCCTGAGTTTGAGATATTTTTAATTCTGTCCTCAAGAGTCATAATCTTTTTCTCCTATCCTCTCTGCAGTGGGGTTTTTCACTGACCAGATCCATAAGCTTCTGTTTAACTCTAGAGCTTTGGTTGAGGTCCTGCCCACAGCGCTGACAGGTCAGCTTCTCAACTGTTTCCTCAGTTTTGCAATGCAACCTTTCGCTCCTCATTTGCTTATTCCTTGGCATGCAAAATGTGAAGCAAACAGATCAGTGGGCTTAATGGACATGCAATGTCCAGGCATCAGCGGTGATACTTAGAAAACACGGCTGTCATCTTTGCATAGCAAGAGATTATGCCAAGCCATGTGGGATCTGTGCTCACTTATGAGTAAACTCTCTTATGATAATTACCAGGGCAATATTTGGGCAACTTTATACAGAAGAATGTTCACATTGCAAAAACCAATGGTCCCACAGCAGCACAAACAACAGACCCTGTTACGAGCTGGCTCAGCCAGCCAACAAATAGTCAAGATTTGTAAAACAGGTTCATAAAACTGCAAAACACTTTCGACATTTTGCTTGGACTTTTCCCGCAAAACAGAGTAGAAAATAACACCTCTGTAACTGAGATCCCCAAAAATTATTAGGGAAAGAAAATGAGCAGTATGATGAGACACTTCTCTGATTGTAACAGCTGAACTGTGTAAGTACAAAGAAATGCAAGGAGAGGAATAAACTCGGGCTGATACAAAATAGTGTCCTGAAAGGACACCTGCCTCCTGATATAGCTGTCTACATAAGAGACAGAAATTTCAAGAGTGTTGAAGGTTCTGCAGCACCAGCACTGACTGCATTTATTCTTGTTTTTCAAAAGCTTTGTCTTAAAATCACAGCTGGGGCCAAATGGAGAATTCAGGTGTCAATTGTCAGCACTTCACTGACATCATTATAAATACAGTGCTTCTCTTCAGCCTTTTTTGGTCATCACAAGTTTTTACTTCTTAGTTGCTTTTCTGCCCTGCCTGTTTCTAGCAGGTGTGGATGTCTGCAGCAGCTGCTGAGCAGCACTGCCTGTGCAGTGGAGAAACAGGACAGAGACCACAACTCGCGTCTGGGGTCTCTCGGAGCCTGCGGGCAACAACCAGGCAGCCAGGCTAGTGCTGTGACTGGGGCTGCCCTGGTCTACCAACGTGGGTAGTACACAAACTGCAAACCACTCCTCAGGGATTGCAGGGCATGTGCTAGAGAAGAATAGACTGTGAAAGTTCAGGTGAATACATTTGAAACTGGGCTTGTTCTTCCAATCTCACAGTTTTCTCTCCTACATTTTCTAGGAATTTTCTTATAAGGAAAACAGGAATATTAGTACAGACTGAGTTTACTGAGGTTTCTGAGCAAGTAATGAAGGACATCATTGATCTTTACACTGGACTGTTTGCTTCCTAGCTAAAGCTGATACTTCTTCATTTTTCACAATACAGGACACTTGTGTGCCTTTTAAATTGGATTGTGGATCAAAATTTCTTTTCTAGCTCATTATAATTCCTAATTTTGTCTGAATTGTAATTTCACTGCACAATACTCTCCATATCATTAACACCCTGGGAACACTTCTCAGCACAGTGTTAATGCCAATTAAAAATCTCCTCTCAGTATGCTGCCTCCACTTGCTGAAAAGGAAATAAATGAAAAAAACAGCTAAAATCTTATCAGCAAGTACCAAGTAAACAGCCTCTCTCTGTCAGAAAGATAAGGGAATAGGAAAGTCTACCCAAGGATATAGCAAATGCCATGTAGAGGCCCCAGTGGGAAGAGCCAGATGCTCCAAGTAGCTGGGGGATGGCACAACAGGCTGGGACAGGGAAGTCCCGGGGAGCTGCACACTGCTCCCTGCTATGGCTGCTTCCCAGGAGCCACTCCATTTTCCTGTTCCATCTTAAAAGTCGTTTGCTCTTTACTCCTGACGCTCAGGCGGAATGGTTGTCCCATGATGCCATTGCTCCTTTTTACTTCATTTCTGACTTAAACTTATTCACGGCCAGCCTCTGTCCATGTGCTCTGGGGTTGGTTTTGCCCTCTCACTGGAGACATGCTCTCCCTCTCTGCTGTGTGACACTCAACAGTCAAATCCCCTCCCTGCCAAGCTGAACAAGCCAAGCACATTTTGGACTCATGCTCAGTCTCAGCCGTTGTCCTTTGCCACCACAGCTGACATCTGTTAACAAGATGCTGAGAGGGACATGGCCATGCTCTCAGGACAGGACATCTCTGTTCCCAATGTCACAGCAAATACCATCTCGCCTGTGGTTACACTCCTGCTCTCCACCTGTCTCAGCCAAAGGCCTGTTTCCCCACCAGGAAAGGTGATGGACAGTTAACATACAGCCTACAGACGGCTGTTTTACACTACAAGCACAGGGGAGCTCAGGCTCCTGGAGGACACGGACCCTACACATCGACTACCTCAAAAATGGCTCCTTTCCCATTCACTACCAGCTACTCCCCCTTCCTGAGCGTGCCCAGGCGACTCCTGCTCCCTCGCTGCACGCCAGCACACCGCGCTGGCTGGCAAAATGGAGACACAGCCGGCATTGGCAGCCCAAAAGCCATGGCTGCTGCAGCAGCAGCTAAAACAGGCCCCGCAGCTGCAAGCCCCTGCGGCGGGGAGGGGGGGGGTTTGTTGGCAAGCACTCAGCACAGGGCCTGAAACACCACCCCACGGACAGCAGCAATGTGTCCCCGCGGCACCCACAGCAACCAGCTCCAAGGAGAAGCCATCGGAGGGCGATTTTCTGATGTATCTGCAGTTTCTGGTAGAAGCATAAAAACAAAAGTGAAGGCTGTAACACCTGCGAGTCCTCAGTGCATCTCTGTGCAGTGCTCTGCTTTGCAGGGGGGCTCCATTTTGCACAGCGTTAGCTCTGCTGCAGTGATGCAGAAGGCAGGCTGTGTTTAACAGTTTTGTTCTAGTAGCTCGTAGCTTTCCTAGGGGGTAGATTTTAGTTTCTGCAAAAAGTTGAATATTTTTGCACCTTCAAACAATTTATTCTTTCTGAAGTCATCTGAATGTGAAGTCTTGGTGTGTCTCTAGATTCCAAGACACAGCTTGGGCTAAATTGTCCATGCCTCTGTCCTTTCTAGTCAGAAAGGAATTATAATTCAAAAGAGAAGCACATTAATTCTTTCACTCATATTTTTTGTGACACGGAGGGCTGGAAATAAATTGTAGGCAGAAAAAATTCCTTGCAGGTTCAGCTACTATGTCTGTGCTGGATGAAATACAGGAACACATACAGAGAGATGGCAGAATGCCAGGGTGGGATTGCTGAGCACTGAAGGACGGACCAGGAAACGCATTAGCAGGGAGTCTCACCAGTCTGGGGAGCAGCAGGGTGACAGAAACAGAGAAAGAACAATGGATACCAGAGAGGACAAGAGGGCTTTCCACAGCCAGCTGTGAATGATGGGAAGAGACGAGACCAGGAGCATGCAGGAACAACAGGGGAAGCTTGAAGGATGGAGGGACCTGAAGTGGTTAGTTAGCCAGTGGTAGGTAGCTGGCAGCTGCAGCTTTGATCAAAAAAGAACTGCCACTGCAAACTGGCTTTTAATAGGGGGGAGTGAATACTTGGGGTCATGAGTGAGAACAGAAAGGAAAAATGCAAGGATGAGAGGCATGCAAAGATCTCCAGATGCTTGGGCTTTGAGAGAGTAATGAACTTAGGCCTTCTGAGTATGCTTCAATCCCTTGCTCTGCAGCTGTTCTCAGTCCCACTCTGTTCCCACTCTGAGGGCTTACAGGGATTAATGAGGTAAGATGAAACAAACAACCTGAAATAGCATCCCACACATGCCTTAAGACCTTGATTAGCAGCACACGTACATTTTGTATGTACACAGACAACTCTTTGCAAAGAGCTAATCACCCACCTGCCCTGCCAAACAACCACACAAACTGCAACTGCTATTTCAGTTCTTAACTTTTCCCATTCTTCTTAAATCTGGCACTGGAACGGGCTGCTGTTCTGGCCCTTCTTACCTCGAGGGGTCTCATGCTCTGCAGCAATAAATGGGATCTGGGAATCTGCAGACACTTTCAAGCTTTCACACAGAAATAGCATTTGCTTGTTTTATGATAACTTATGTCACAATGTATGTAACCTGGTAGATCACAACTATCTGTAAGTAAGCACAACTGCATAAGCGAAAAGAAGGTCAAGTTAAGGATGATATGAGCATGATAATGTGATGTTCTTGAATTTGATGCATTCGAGCAGCTGCAGCACTGCAATTTCTCTTTCTACAGTCACATAGAGAATCCATCGTCTCCTTTCAGTGCTCAAAAAGGTTGCATGTCCCTTGCCTACAGATGCCTGGGAATATAACTAACACACACCACTTTGCCAACTGCTTGTAATCTCAGTGGGGCCAAAGGCTGTAAAATTCCTGGAGGTTTATTAAAGCTGCTGTTCATGGCATTGCTCAAATCAGACACTAGCTGCTGCCAAGAAAAGCATCCTGCCTACGACTCCAAATTTTATGTAAGCACAGGGGAGACCTAATGGCAACCTGCCCATTTTTGCAGCACCTAAGCCTGAGTGAAACCATCCAGAATCAAACATATGGATGTTTTAATTCTCCTGTTTTGTCACTGATCATCCTGCTCAAGCTGAAAGACAACTGCTGGAGTGTGGATGCTTGGGACTGCACATGGACATGGGAGACCAGATTCCTTCTCCTTCCGGAGGAGATGGGAACAGAGGGATGAAGAGTACTCTGTGGTGTGAGACCCCTCACTGGGGCAACAGAAAAGGGCCAGCCTGGCAGCCGTTTAGCACGGGCAGTGTGTGAGCCCTCACTGAGCTCTGGCGTGAAGCTCTGACTGTGGTCTGATGCGAACGCTGGTCCTCTTACCCTACACAAAGCTGAATGCACACCTGGCACTGAAGCACCAAAGTGCCAGTGCCGTCTGTGCCCTCCTCTGGGAGCCTCCCTGCCAAATCATCCCGAGGAGTGGCTGAGCTGACATGGGCAGCGGGTGGCAGCAGCAGCAGCATTGAGCAAACCCCAAGCAGCCACATCCCAAGGGAACTACCCAAAGTGCTTTCAGAAGACAGGACCCTGCAGTACTTACAGCTTTTAGTCAAGGTGTTCTGGGAATTAGCCCAAAGAAGCACTGGCAGCTGTGTGGCCAAGCTACCACATTTGGACTTCTCAAAAGTAAGCTCTTATCTTCCTTTCCCAAGGGTTTCTCTAGGCTCTTTGAAAAAGCCTAAACTCAACACCTCCTAACCTTTCACCTCAGAGGAATGCTTTCAGTGGCACCTTTGGAGCTTTAAGCCAGAAGCTGCTTCTCTCTTGTCTTTTAAAGCACATTTATACAGCAAATTGTAAATACAAGCCAGCCAATGTAAACACATGTAAACACATTCTGGATGAAGCCAGCAGGCATGAGGCACAGCAGCACTGAAGACTGAGCAGCCTGAGCTTTGTCACTGCTGCAACCAAAGCATAAACTCCCCAGGGACTTCTATGTACCTAGTCTGGTTGCTAATGTTACAAAAGCACATGCAAAAGCCCATCACATATTTGCCACTATTCTTACTCAGGCTAGTTTACAAGAACGCTAACAGGCTCTGAACCCTCACACTGCTGTTTTGCTGTCGAGGCAAAGCCACTCTCCTCTTTTGTGTGCCTGCAGCCCCAGATCAGACGCACTGGGTCCCAGGGCTGGAAAATTATTGCTGTACTTTGCTGCTGCAGGGAGTGCTGTCATCTGAGAGACCGTGTGGCACTGTGGTCCTGACAGGAAGGACATTTTTGACTGTGTTGCAGCTCTGTGCCACCTTTAGCTCCCCATCCCCAGGCAGGTGGCTGGAGGCTCCCAGTGGTGGCAGGGAGAGGCTGATGCTCTGTAAACGCCTGCGAGCTGGCACCACACCAGGGGATGAGAGTCTGATGGCAAGCGAGCGAGTTGTACTGCCGGCAGTTTGAGGGGGGGTGTTTGCCAACTCCACCCCAAACAAACTGAGTCAGGGTCCCATTTTGTGGCTATCTGGCATTACAAGCCTTATCTACACTATTAGACAAGTGATTAGCCTGTAGCTAATTTTACTTCAGCAACCAGCAGAGCTGTCCAGATCGCCAAGGCTGAGCAAGTGTGGTTTCCATGTGAATCCGGGCAGAACTACAGCAAAAATCGCAGCTCCTTGGTCTGCCTCTGGCTTTTGCAAGTGCCAGTACATTACTGTTGGCCTTCAGCTGAGGTTTTCACTTAAGCTTGACCAAGCTTATAGCAAATCCCTCCTGCATCATAAGCAAGCTCTTTTTAAGTTCATCGGCTAGATGCGTCACTTCTATGCTATGTGCTGCCTTCTCCCCCTCCTCTTCTCTGGTTGAGCAGGCAAAGGAGAAGTCACTGCTTCCCGATCACCCTCTCCCCACTCCCCAGCATGCCCGGTGTGGTCTTGGCTGGCGTTAACACCATTGGGCCAGAAATGGAGCAAACCCTAGGCAGCTGCTTCCCAAAGCAGTGAGTGACCCTGGTCATGTTTAGCAAGGTCAAGGTGGCAGCATTGGTCTTCCAGAGGCTGTACCCTCTGGATCCTTCCCTCACCCTCGCCTCCCCCAGCTCCCTAAGCCCTGGGAGGGGAGGGTTTGGGTGCACCCCTCCGCACAGCCATCTCTCCCCTCTATGCACAAGGCAGCTAATAAATGGGTGCTCTGGTACTTAATATGTAATAGCTAAATGATTTTCTGATTTAGCCTGCAAAAGCTACAGACAAACAGGAGCAAATCCTAAACAAAACCTCACTGCAACGTTTGAAGAAAAGGTGGTGTTCATCACTGTAATATATTTGACATAAAATTTTTTAAATGTTAGGAAATTATTCTTCCCCCATGGAAAATATTGATTATAAATCACCTTTTTGTTCTTATTTATTTTTTTCTTAATGCAACTACAGTTAAAAGAAGCATAAATTGACATGCCTCAAAATGCTGAAAGCTGAAAAATGTATCAATTTTTGAATTTTCAATAAAATAAAACTAAACCTTTTTAAAAAACATCAGTTATTTAGACAAAGCAATTTTCACTCCAAGTAGAAACATTTTCTACCATTTGTACTGTAAACATGAAAAATGTGATAACTGTTTAAAGAAAATCATGCCTCTAACTTTTCAATGTACAGCATGCTTTTACCAAGGCTGATAAAATTACTTGCAACTAGGCTTTCTTCTCATAAGCATTTACAGAATTGGTAAGAAGTCCCTCACCACCATGAATTTCTTCCTGACCCCAAAGATCTGTGCTCTGATGCTGCGAATAGAGTGGTGGACCAAGAAAAGGGGAACTAAAATTCATGTTTTAAATTATAGCTACAGTTCAAACATGTCATTTTAATTTGAGGCCAATTAAAAGCTTGAGAGCAAAACATGTAAGACCATAGTATATAACAACAACCTACAACAAAATATACGTTGCTAATCAAAAGAGCAAGCAGCTCCAGTTTCACAATTTAAACATACTAATTTTAATACTGACCAACAGGTGTGTCCTCCGAAAGGCTGAGAAGTGCCATGTTCCCGTTTGTGCTTCTGGCTCCATTATCAAAGAAATAGGGAGCATAATTTGCCTGAACTGCAATTAAAACAAAACAGAAGCCAAAGAAAAGCATTTTGTAGGTTGCAGTTACTTGGCTTTGTTACCTGACTCTCAGTAAACATGAGCTGTTTTGGGAATACTATGAGTGTGTAACATACCCAGTTGCTGCAATGGACTTTCAGAACTATATCTGTACAGATATTTTTAATAAAATTACTTCTACATGCCACTGTGCCAGTATTCACACAGCAGCAAACAGAGGAAGAGAGTATATGGGGGAAAAAAAAAAGCCACAACAGAAGCAAATCAAGTAGCAGGATCTTTCTAAAAAATCTCAATCAGTTCCAGACAGCTTCATTGCAAAATTAACCTTTTCAGCTTGCAATGACTGTACACCTCTCCCCTACTCTACACATGCAAGTCTGAAACTTTCCCAGTGCCTCGTTACCTTACCCAGTATTCTAAGCACATTCTGTCTTAAAATTATGCCTACTGCATGAGCAATTAAGCCATAATTAAATAGTTACTTACTTGCTGCCAGACAACAGCAAAGTTAAAAAAAAAAACAAGAAACAACAAATTAGTTGTCATTCTACTGACTGACTGTTAGAGATTCAAAATAGCCCATTTGAAACAAAACTCCAAATATATAAACACAAAGAGTAACATTTGCACAGGGATCAGTTGCCAAGGAAAATATTTCAGGACAACATTTCCACATCAGAAAGGATTACTACAGGATTTAAGGCTATACTTGTATCCTCCTATATTTTCACTCAACAAAGTGATCATTGTACTCACCCAGGCAAACGTGCACCAAACTGAGAAATAAGGAGGGGGTGAAATGCCTTACATGCTTCATCCCACTGAAGAAAGGGCCAATTTCTTCTCTGTTTCAAGGGTTTGTTTTTTTTTTTTTTCTGAAAGTTCCACAAAAGTATCCTTCAGACTGATGTAGTGGAGAAATGTGCAAGAGGCAGTAACAGATGCTAAGATGTTAAGCGGATGACACGTCTTAATTTCTGAGGAATTTAAAGAAGCTCCTTCCTACCACCTAATTAGACCAATTACTTTGCAGGGAGCTGTGGGACTCATTTCTGAGACAAGATTTGGAGGAATCAGTGTAGCTCGCATAGGTTCTGCTGTTAGTACTGCATTTGTGCTGTCCAAACACACCAGTCAGAGAGAAGGTAAAGTGGAAAGTTGTTTTCTTTCTGAACTCTATCTTTAATTCTCTAAGCCAGTCCTCTATTTTTGAGAGCTAAAAGAAATTTCTCTTTATTTTAGCTTTGGTAATCTTGAGAAACTACAAAGGAAGAAAATCTAACATTAGCAACAAACAGTGAACACGATTGTTACTATTTTAAAGGAAACAATCACATTTATGATAGCAAAAAATACACAAAATTGCATACTAAAAAATGCAGAAGTCAAAATGTTCTTTTCATGAGCTGGCCTGATCATTTAATTCTTAAACTGCATGAATTTCTGAAAGCATCTTTTACATTCAACAGGTAAATCTTAACCAACATACTAAAAAGTGTGTTTAACCATCAACGTATGGAAAAAGTCAACAAAGCTTTTTTTCATTGCTTGTTTTGGTTTTCTGTATATAAAAGGTGTTAGCACAAATTTAAAATAGGTATCATCCAATAAATTATAGGGTTAAAAACCCAGCCACTCTGGGAAGCTGTTCACAGACAGAGCTTTTGGCTGCGTAAAAGGAAGCTCATCAGTGGTAATACTTAGCCTCCAATCAAGGAGATGTTTACATAGGGGCTTAGCTCTTTGAACTTGACCTGAGGCAAAGCACTTGCCCTTTAAGGATGTGTTAATGGAGTTTTCTGTTTTTTAATTAACAGCCTGCGTTAAAGAAATGTCTAAGAAATTAATCAGTCAGAGTTCTCCATTGCAATGCTTTAAAATGTGTCAGAAGCTACACTTTTTTCCCGGCAGAGACCCCTGAGGCCGGGGCTGGTGAGATGGCTGCTGCCGCCCACGCCCTGGCACCTGTCCCAGCAGGCCGGGGCCGCTGCTGTGGCCGAGGAGCTTGCTGCAGGAGGACTTGATGGTGCTACCAGCCCCTCGGGGCCTTCCCACGGCTGGAGGCACTGCCTGCTACAGCAGTGCCCCTGGGCCATGCGGAGTGCGTGGGTCCCACGTAGGGCTGCGGGCCGCTGCGTGTCCCGCGGGGCCCGGCTAGGCCGCAGGCAGCAAGCACCGCGCCCTCCAGAACAGGCCCCGAAAGCAAGTACAGAGCCAGGAAGCAGCTTCAGACTGGGCAACAGCGGAGATTTTTGGCTCCCTAATTCATCCATGTGTTTTATCATTATTTGCTAAGGTTTTGGAAGAGAGGAGATAAGTGTTCCCTAGACATCACCCTACAGACAGAGTCTCCCTTCCCAGCACCTGCCTGAGGGGCGCAGAGCTAAAGGTGGGCCGCGCTCCCGGGCTAGCTTTCATCCCACACACAGGCGAGGGACAGGCTGGGCAGTTTCTACGTATTTTTCCTACAGAGGGAGCTGGCAGTTCGATCCTCCCACGTATTTGTAGCATACCTTACCCACCAGTTGCTGAAACTGGAGGGTGAACGAATGATGGAGGAGGCCGTGGGAGAGAAGTCTTTGCTGCAGACACAATGCTGTGATGCTCCTGTGCTGCAAACAGGGCATTTCTGCACCTTCAGATTCCCCTGGACCTACGGTGCGGCTGGGAGGACACCTGTGCCTGCAGAACAAATCAACTGTAAGGCTCCCAGAAGGCTAGAAGTAAAACTCTTGTGCACAATATTAACAAAACTCACCATCCATTGTGGAACTTGCCAAGAGAATGGTACAGAGAGCAAAAGCCTAAAAAGGCTCCAAAACACATTAGGCAAAGTAATGAAGATTAGGTTCATCGGTGACTAGCAAATGTGATGATACAGATGCAAAACCTGGCTCAGTAAGGCACTAAATTCCCACCTGCCAGAAGCTCAAAAGTTAAACCAGGGGAAGGCTCTTAGTCATCTTGATCTTTTTCTAACCATCTCCTACAAGACCAGACCTTTGGTGTGACTGCGTACGACTATTATTGTAGAGCCGTGTTTGCAAAGGCTCCATGTCGAACCAATGTGTGACTTCAGCAGTGGCCTGTAAAGCTCAGGGGAACCTGCAGCAGGCAACTAAGAAAAACAAATGTATTTTTAGTGCGTTTAAATTCACAATGTTGGGATCCGAAGCTGAAAATTGTGTGGGAGGGGATACACATATAGAAGATGGATATAGATGTAATCCCCGTTACAGATTTAACCATGCCACCACTGTCAACAGTAATATGAAACCACTGATAAAATCACAGAAATGCACCTGCCTGGTGCCCAAAAAGAAACATAAATAGCACCTAAATGTCCTCATCTGCCTCCTCAATCCAGAACTAACAACACACTTTTTTCTGCAGAGTATTTTCCTAGAAAAAGTGATGGAGAGCTCTTGTCAAAGTTAATAGCTGTCTGTTCCCCTGGTTGCATCCCCTGGGGATCTAAATCTCTAGGGCCTGCATCTCCAAGGAAGCAAAATGTCTCACTCCTCCTGAATTTCAATGAGTTTGAGCTGTTAATCCCCTTAGCATTTGAAAACCTAGCCAACATGCGTCTATGCACACTCAGATACATACCTAACGCAGCAACACTCTGACAGAGTATTTTTTTCTGTCATAAAATATGCTTTGATCAAAGCTAATACAGCTCATGGAGCCAGGCTGATTTTGATGAATTTTCTCCTTGGGAAGAAAAGGGGCAGGAGCGGGTTTCAGGAGAGCAATATATTCTGTCCCAACAGTTTTATGGAATGGAAGGATCCCTCTCTCTGTGTAGAAGAAACTTTCTATTTCATGTATTTTTAGCATATCAAGTAGCAAGAAACACAAAAGAAGAATGAAATATACCCATTTGATCTGAACCAATTAATTTCCCAGGGTGTTCTGTTTGTTTACTATTCAGTATGAAAACCAATCTAGAAAGATCCAATATTTTCCAAACAAAAGTTCTGGGTTTGGGTCACTGATTAGCAATATCTACTAGAGTTTGTTAGACAACCTGAATTTTTATAAAATAAAAGCTCAAATGTTGAAGGACGCTACAATAATGCAATGAATATTTTTGCAGACTTCACCCCTTCTGATCGCAGCTTGGGTGTACCGGTACCAGCGCAGCATGGTTGTAACTGCTGGTTTGTGCATTGTGAAGCCCCCTGGGATGCCCTGAGCCCTAGAGGCTTCTGTTCCCCCAGCACAAACCCATACCCCAAACCGAAACCAGAACCTTCCAGGGCACAGGGGCCAGACACAAAACTAACCACACACAAGTCCCTGCCAGCTCCTGCCCTCTTACCTCCCTGAGCCTTCGAGAATCTTGGAAAAACCTAGGCCCCAACATGTTTACTTTGCTTAGCCCTAAACCCCAATTTAAGCCTAAGACTAGCAGTCTTCCTTAACCAAGTATGGCTGATAAGAATTGGGCTTCCACCAGTACTGAGAGCTGCCCTTTTTTTGTTTCCAATCCCTGAATACGGGAATCGTGAGCCCCACCAAGACAGCTGTTCTTGAGCCCAATCCCAAAGCCCAACCTACAATGTAGGCCAGACTAGAACTGGCAACAGATGCTAACATTAAAACGGCACATAAAATGCCACAAGACCACAGCCCCTCACACTACGCAGCAATACCAATATGAGCTCAGGGTTTCCCCTGTTGGGGGGTGGGAGGAGGCCTGTTTACAGCCAGCAATGAGCAAGTGCCCCTATTCGGTCCCTAGCATCCCAGCTGGCACTCACTGCCACCCGTGCTGGCAGTCTGAGCAGAGAGGGCAAAGGCTGAGCTGGCACGGAGATAAATGGCTCTTTCCACATTGTGGGTGGCCCTTCCACCTCAGGGCAATCACATTAGAGCTGCCTACCTGGAGAAATGCCTGCTTGGCATATAAATGTGAGATTTTCGTGAGCTGCATTTCAATCAGTTTTCGGATGCTTACATGCATTTGCAATTTAAAAATAGAGAGAAAAATAAAATTAAAGAAATAACAGATTAAATTATCTTCCACTGTCCTGCTTTGCTTTATATTAACTATGTATAGTCTTCAGATTTTATGCCTGCTTCCATCCGAGTTAAAAACCGCTCTGTTCTAGACTCTGGACAGTATTGATAAGTAATGAAGTTCACATTCATATAATAACAGCTCAAGCTACTCTTTTTCCTATGCTCGTCCTCCAATTCTGGGTGCATATAACATTAAGCATTACCTTGGAGAGGAATATTCAGCATTTTTTGTGTGTGCATTTGTGTGTGTAAATAAATTCAACACAAAAAGCGCTACAAACTTTATATAAACCTCAGCATGTGCCGAAAGAGTCCAAATTACACTCTGGCCTTCCCTCTCTGAATCACATGCTTCACATGGGGCTGTGGGGGTTACTGTCGAAACCTGGAGGCATTCTGCATGGAGTGATTCACTCAGAATTGCTCGACGCAATAGCCACGAAGGAGAGAAGTGGAGCTTCAGCCATTTTCAAGACCTTTTTCAAAACTCTCCCTATTCTCACGTCTTCAAATGTGATAGGGAAGTTATTTAGCTTTGAAAGCAAAGGACATACACCACAGGTAAGACAGACCCTAAGAGCCCTGAGTTTGACACAGGTTTAAGCACATCTGGGCTGTTCCTTGCACACCGAAGGGTCAGTTCACTAACAAGACCCACAGCATGGCACGGGCAAGAATTGTCCAAGCTGTTCTCCAAACATCTTAACAGCAGCAGGACATGCTAAGGTAAAGTAAATGTAACAAATGCGTTAGTTGCTTGGATGTTTGCTCTCTGGCTGGGACCTGGGGAGGTCATAGTGCTCTTCGTTTCAGCAGGGCTGAGTCAGTATAAGCAGGGAGTTCAGACAAAGTTAAATGCACAGTTTCCACCACAAACAAAACAAAACACTCTTACCTGTCCAAACCACATCATTCCTCCCCCTCAAAATCTCCCCCCAAAGGACTGAGAGATAATTTATACTGGGGCACGTCATCACTCTCCACCAACTTCCATTACTACAGAGTAAAAATGATGGTGAAAATCCAGGAACAACTGTTGATGACCAGTTCAGGTGACTGTTTTTGGTGATGAAGAATTTTACATGAGCTATCCTTTGCATTTTCCTAGCACAGCACCATAGCATCTGTCTGGCTGCTGAGAGAAACTATGGGAAGTGCTGGGGGATCCGCAGGAACCTGAACCAGTCTGATGGCAGGTGAGAAGACCCTAAAGTCCCTCAGATGTCTTCAACATCCGTCACTATCTATGTTTTGACTTACCAACTATAAGAAGAAAGAAGACTCACAATACCATTGCACAGTAGGAACAGCAAAAGAGAAACATTCCCATGTTTTTGGTGGTTAAATCTAATCAGAGACGCAGGCTTGAGCCCTTGGCCATGGTCACCAAACTCTGATCCTCCCTGTTGCCGGAACGAATATGCCGCCTCCTATATAAGAGTTTATGCATCTCTCCACAGCCCACTCCCATCAGTTGGGATATACAAATTTGTTAAAATGACTTGGAATTTTTTATAGTCCTGCAAGATTCAAATGCAAGCCAATAAACACCTCTTTCTCCCTCTCACTGTGTTATTCTCTTGTTATTAATTGAATGAGTTTCACACATCCACATTTGAAAGGAAAATGATCTCATTGTTACAGTTCTGACTCACAGGGGTCTAAGTTCAGTTTTCATCTCTACCACAGTCAGTCTATAAATAGTCAGCCCAAGATCATTAAATTCACATTAAAGTCATCAAAAGATAGTGATGTGATCATTAATGATCTTGGTCAAATTTATAGATCTCCCTCAGCTCAGTAATAGAAAGCTGAAAGCAATACTGTACTGTTTGGTTTGAGGAGTTTAAAGAACATGAGTTGTAACTCAACTGTCTACACACCCTTTTTTATACTGCAGCTCCACTGAGCAGCTATGCTAAACCTCAGCAGTATACAGGAGAGTGGTAAAACCCTGGATAGAATCATAGAATGGTTTGGGTTGGAAGGGACCTTTAAAGGTCATCTAGTCCAACCTCCCCTGCAATGAGCAGGGACATCTTCAACTCGATCAGGTTGCTCAGAGCCCCGTCCAACCTGACCTTGAATGTTTCCAGGGATGGGGCATCTACCACCTCTCTGGGCAACCTGTGCCAGTGCTTCACTACTGTCATGGTAAAAAATTTCTTCCTTATATTTGGTCTGATAAAACACATACTATGAAGAAAACTGGTAACTCAACTGATTCAGGAAGATACTCCCCACAAAACAGAAGAAAAACATTCCTCATTCATGGAAAGGAAAACCAAGATTTAGAGAGGTGACTACAAGCATCTGACCACAAGCATTATGTCAACTTGAACCTCCTTGGAGTGTCCTAAACTGGATAACAAGAACTGAAGCACCCAACATCGCTGGCTGCTTTTGAAATTCTGGGACAAAATTTCAGCAAACAAATAATTAAAGCTTGCACACAAACTGTAGTTTCTTCAGGCAAGATGTAGCACATTATCTTCCTCCTTGACTCAGAAAATCTTGGCAAAAGCCATGTAACCAGAAGGCTTAATTTCCTTTCAAGAGCTATGTTTTCTGGTACTTGGTTATTTCTCAGTGTCGGAAGGCAATGTTTGTGGTTTGGCTTATTCATAATTTTTAAGAATTGTGTACATTTTTAGACTATGTGATCTACTTTTGCTCCCTTGTGTGTCACAAATGAGCGTTTACGTCGCTTAAATAATCACCGTCAAAGATATTTGCAAATAGTGATTTTTACAGAAGTTTATAAAAGGGTGATTTAACAAAGTTTGATGGCAAGGTTCACTCTATTACTTATTAAATGAATGGAATATATGTAGAGAGAGAGAAAGAGAGGGAGAGAACGGGAGATTGAGATAGAAGGAAATACAAGGGGGGATAAAGGAGGTCTTCCCATTGAGTCACGAGGTTCAGAATGGGCCCCCTTGCTTTCTAAATGCCTTCTCAGAGAGGAGCCTAGGTGCAGCTGGATCCAATCCTAGTCTCAGACTTGGTCAACAGTTTATGGCTAAGGATTATATGTATTTAGCAGCAACTTAATGTTTGTTCACAGTAAGGTGAGAATCACAAGAATTTAGCAGTAACTAATCATTGGTTACTCTAGCATCTACAAAGTGATTAAATAAAGGTTACTACAATATTTGTATCGATACACACATACACACAATCACACAATAAGCCTAATAAAGGTACCTCTTAAAATTCCTCGTGAGTTTAATATGTGCAGATAAAGGTACCCATCAAAAATTCCCCTTGAGTTCAGTGAAATACTCGCTTCAACTGATTGTCTCAACAGGCGAAGACTGAGCCTCAAGGAGTGAAGGGCGCTGGAGATCAGCCCAGGTCCTGTTGCCAGGCGTCCGTGTGCAAACTTAAGAGTTCTCAGCTCTGAGAGGCGTCCCACTCAGAGGGAGATACTGGTGCAGCCCACTGTGGTCCAGGAGAGCTTGAAGGGTCTCCTGTGATGCCGCTGTTTATAGGGTTGTGAGATGATTGACTTTAGGCATCAGTAAATTTCCATTCTGGCCACAACTCCGGTCAGTAATTGCTGAGTTCTCGTCAATCTCAGCAATATAGGTACGATCCTCCCGTACCGATCCACCCGAGTTACGATCCACAACGATATGTTCTCAAGCTGTCAAGGGGTGACTATGCCAGGTGAGATCAAGGCATTCTTGTTCCCCAGCTCAGCCATGGAAGACTGCCTGCTACGACCAAGGGGTACCTAATCGCCACACTCATTGCTCAAAGGCCAAGCATTGACAGGAGTCCTTGTGATGGTAAAGTGGTCCAGAGGAAGGGGGGGACATGCACCACCACACTTGTGTCTATAAATAAATTGGAGAGCTTTTAAATCAAGACTCACATGTTAAAATCAGCAACTTTTTTCTTAGGCTTTGGCAAAGTATCTTAATTATTAGGATCAGTAAAAAATTTCCACTCGTAATCAGTTTTTCTAATACAGAAATCAGTTTTTGACCTTCAATATTTTCATCTTCTTTCTTTAGAAAATGTTCATATTGCAGTAAAACCATATTCCGATTTGAAGTATTTTAATTTTTTACATAAATACTGTGCTTAATATTTTCCACAGAGAAACTGAAAATTTCAGGGGGAACGCAAAGATAGATTCCCTCCAGCCCTTCCCAGGGAGAAAGATTCTTGTTTTCCATCCTGCTGTACTGACTCTTACTGGCAGAACCCCCGGCTCCAGCCATTTGTGAGGAGTGGGTATGCTCTTTGTTGCAATGGAAGCAGAGGAGGAAAGAGAGAAGGGGGTAACTTCATTGGGAATAAGCAGGAAAGCCAGAGGAATCAAGATTACAAACCTTCTCCCAGCTCTGCACTCTCCTGTTTGTATCGCACATGTTTCATGCTGCACATACCCTCCCTTCCACCTCACAGCCTGATCTCATATTTGATCCAGAGCAAAGCTAGTCTCTGTCATCCTTTGGGATGCACTTTTTTTCTCTTGGCAAGCATCTCCCTCATTGCCCCTCTGACGAAGTACTGTCACAGCCTGGATGCACCTGGTCAAGCACAATTATGCAGAAACCTGTGGCAGCGAGGGCAGCGGCGCATGAGGAGCTGCAGAGGTGTCACACCAACTTCCCTTCCACAGGCACGCCGTTCCCAGCCCAGGCACTTGTGGCTCTCTTATCAGCACTGTACCCAGCTCTCCATAAGCCAAGAAAGCTTCATACTGTCAGACACTGATGAAGGATTACTGAATAAATTAACAGAAAGAAAATACAACCCTGAACAATCATAATTCTGCTCGCAACCATTTTGGAGTAGTCCCATTGCTGAACATGGGATATGTACTCACATCTCTAGACAGATGTAACATCCTCATGCTAGGTTTTAAATTTCTTCCAGGTTATTTTCTTGTATCCCATACACACTTGACATACAAAGCAATAAATATAGCAAGAAACTTCTCATATTTTCCAAATGAATAGCAAGGCTTTCTAAGAGAGCAGGTACACAACCATATCCATACACAATCTCATACCTGTGAAAATGCACTTTATAATCATGACCAAATCTGAGGGTGAGAGCTTTTTAAAAAAATGAACCAAAACTGGAAGTCTACCTGCAGTAAAAATATTTACCTGTGTTCGCTCCCACTGCCATGAAAAGCTAGAAGGAAGTTAGAAGTCTTGTTCCAGTAACTGCTAGTGAAGTTTGCTGTGAGGTTACAAGACAAACCTTGAAGGAGGAAATACTCAGTTGTTTAAGCATGCACAGACTGAGACCAAATTATGGAGGTATGTATGGTCAGTATTTCATAAGGCACAAAAGAATGTCAGATTTTCCTGTCCTTAACTCTTTAAATGGCCTGATATAGTTGAGTCAGCCCATAATCTTCTCTTGCTGGGGGAGTAATATAAATCCCAAACTCCACACATATATCTAAATAAAACCAATTTTCATTCTCTGTGGGCCCCAGTTTACTGGTCTTCTGATAGCATTTCTGCTAGGCACAAACTGTGAGACATGACTCAGTGTACTGCATCAGGAACCAATAAAAGTTACCCAGGTAGCAGAGCAAACATGCCAAGGTAACGGTCTAGGAACAGGAAGTATCTAGGGCTTCTTAGGACAAAGTGGTCTTAAAAACTGAATAACACCATTCTGTGTCGTCAGACAGCTCTGTTATTTCATATACCATGATACATTTAATGCCATGCTACAGTTCTATACAACGCCGTCATGAGGTGACCACAGCTGTGATGTCCTTGTCTCCAAAGGAATTAAAAAATGACAATGGGAGGAAAATAGAGGGAAAGCAGACACCAAACATCTAGCAATTTTAGCATTTCCAGAGTGACTTTCAAACAGATGTCAAAGTGCTTCCCAACAAACTGTGATGGTTTTTTTTTCCAGATAGGTAAAGAGACAGTGCTTTCATCCCCTCAGAAAAAATGCTAGTCTGCAAAACAAAAATCTCAGAGCACTTGCCTGCATGATTTATCATGAGTTATTGTCATTTGCTGTGGGTGGCAGCAGAGATGGTTTGGGGAATTCCTGGGAAAAAGAAGTAACTCCCCCAGTGCTTTGCCTCAGATATGGCTCCTCCTCATTGTAGCCTGCCAAAGAGTGTTTTACAGTGTTTGCAAAAAAGGTGCTGCAGGTAACTGGGGAAAGGAGAACATTTGCCACAGCTGCTAAGTAATTAAAGTTCCTGCTAAGCCATTTTACTAACTTAGAGGCTTTTAAAGACTACTGCAAAATCCATTTACAATTCAGTTACCTTGCTTCTTTGGAAGCTACATATCACTCTCCTCATTTTGTTTTGACAGGGATAGAAAAAGAACAAATAGTCCCTAGAATATCCAGGTATATTTAGATAGCCTACATTCACTTCGGCAGCATGATTTCTGATGGATGTGGTGACATGGAGCATGACACAGACCTGTGTGAAGGATGCCATTTAGCAGCAGACAGATAGTCCAAGTTATTTATGGAAGAACTAGTATTGTTCATTGTTTTGCCTGTAAAAATTGTACATATAACTCAGAGTTGGGGTGCGAATAATGAATGAATCAAGATACAGTTTACTCGGTGCGGCTGAGAAAAATAACAAGACTTGTCAAGGCAGAGCAAGGAAATGCTTGTGTTCTCCCCACAAATCTTCTGGCTGGCGTGCATGCCATGGACATCACTGTATAGACGCCCTGCTTACAAGGCAGTAATATGACTTGCTGAACCAGGGGATGTATGAAAATTAAACATGCTCCTTTCACTGCCATGTATAACCAAATTCAGCTGATCAGTACAGGAATGGCATGAATGCAAAGACTACAGGTGAACTAAAGCCCTTGCTAGAGATCAGCTCTAGACCACACCAGCACTTCAGCCACAGGGGCTGGTGCAGTCCCTGGATTTTACTCAGGTAAACGCGTGGCACTGTGGTTGCAGATGGGTCTTCCTATGACCTCTCTTGTTGGGAATGCAGGTGTGTGCCTTAACCATTCTCAGAAGGGAATCCCACAATTCAGCAACTCTTGAACTGGACTAAGTGCTGAGGTATTTACCTTGTTAGGATCTGGGAGATCCAACTGGCCTTTGCCTTTTGATTGCTGTAACAAGAGAAAATCTGAGTATCCAGGCAGTATCCAGGCTTTCACCAAAGCAGTGGTGTCCTTAACCTAGAAAGCAAGGTATATTTCAACAAATTTTCTATCTATAAAGAGGCCTAAATACTCAGCTTTGAGGTAATTTACCGTACCTCAGAAACACATGGGACTATCACTCTGTTCCCACATACGCATTCCAGCAACTATCTAGCCTTTGCCTGGAGAGATTTCTACAGTCAATAGTCCTGTATGTATGTTGGTTCTCAAAACAAGTAGTTTAACCTGGCTAGAGCCCAGAGGTTGGCTCTTCATGCCTACTAGCTTTACCTATGAGCACTGTGCTTCTACCGTCTCCTCCCAAACCTACAAGTACTTTATTTCAAAGTACTGTGCTTATTTGAAATTTTTTTACAACAATCTGTCAATAAAATAAATTGATAGAACTATATAGCAAGAATCTCAACAACAGATGCTAATTTGAGGAATGAATAAAATATCTGTGAACAGACTTCCACATCTGGTAACTGAGATTACATGATCCAAAGTTATTGCAGAGAAGGCTGAAATACAAGTTAAATGACAGAAAAATCCCTACTTATACTGTGACTTCAAGATGATTATATGGTGCCTTGAAACAGAGATGCTCAAATCCTGTAACTGAAACTGTTCTTGGTACAAAAATAATGTCTGGAAACAACAAATGCAATGCAGCACCATTTTATACCACATCTTTTTGACAATGTGCACTCCAGTCAGTCTCAGAGACAGAAATTCACGGAGTCAAATTAAAGTAGTTCAGCACAAGGAGAAAAACTTGAGGGAATTCAGACAGCAGAAAAATTTCTCTGAGACAAGATCCCACATATACAAAGAGTGGGTGGGGGACCATCATGCCAAGAGACAAAAGATGACTGACTTTTCTAGTCAGTGAGAACAGCCAAGGAGGAAGACTTGGCATCAAAAACTGTAAAATCATGTCTAGGAAGAGAAGAAAGCATGGAAAGAAAGTTGGAGAAGGAAGTAGAAAGTTTTGTTCAATAGACAGGAAAAGGTACAAAGCAAATATTATCATAAAATTATGAAGAGCAGGTTGACTTCACTTCTCAGACTTAAAGATCTGTTTTCAAAACTGTTGAGTCTTGACTTAAATTGGTGGAAATGTAGAGGAGTTCCTTTCAAAGATCATAAAAGGTGGAGCTTACGAGGTTAAGGTCAATCATGCACATAGTGCTTTGCTAGACATAACTTCAGCTCAGATTTTTTTTTTTAATTTCTCTTTTTATCAGCCACTCATCTGAAGATTTTTGCAGAAGAAAGCAGCAGTATTGGTATATATTTAACCAAGTCAAAGGATAATGCTCAATTGTTTAACCTTGGTACATTCAAACAACTTCAAGATAAGAGCCTAGTGACAATTGCCATCATTTATTGTTTCCCAAGTAATGAAAAGTTAACAACTGGAAAGCCGGTAAGTTGAAAAGAACGCTTTAAAGAGGGACTTGCAGACACTGCTGCATTATCTCATCTCATCTCATTCAGAATCTTGTTTTCAACCATCTTACTGCTTCTCTGATAGCATTTGTAAACAGATGGACTTCTTCACACTTTTTTTGTATGAAAACATCTTTCTTCCCAGGCATATTGATATCTTGGGGATAATTCTGGGATGCAAACAGGTTTTAGTGTTGCTCAGTGAACACACCACACAGCTGGCACTGACTGTGACGCAGGGCTCTGCAACAATGCAAACAGGAAGTTTTGTCTTGAGAACCCACCTAGCAAAGATGGCATCTGCCAGTGCACTTCAGTTTTGGGAGCCAATTTTAAGAGAATGCTACAGAGATTTGATTTTCAGAGACCAGGCAAGCTGTATTGGCTACAGACTAACCACATGGTGCCTCCGGAATATGTCTTTTTTCCCCCTAAGGTTGGGATCAGTGCTGATGACCAAATATCATAGAAACCAGCAGAAAACCACTCTTCTTCACTGACCTAAATTCTAAGTGCCATCTTGCCCATCAGGTGAGGGAAACCCTGCTGCTGTTTAGCTTTTGGACTAGGAAATCCTATTAGCCAGGATACATTAGTTGCTCTGACTGCACTACACTTATCACAAATGTACACGTCCATTAAAATATTTAAGAGATTGTACAAGTGCCTAGTGGGCAGTTAATCACAACCATCTATTGAACAGGCATTTTTGGGTGCACTGAATTTTTGAATGCTTGGGCTCCAATGCCTCCTATATAAGGCTTAAATCATCACCTGTGAACACCTGTGCTGTACTGCCAGCTGGGACTAACCAGCTCTTGAACTAACATCCTGGATGCAGTCTGAGTCTGACAGAAACTGGGCTTGGTATGACAGCTTCTTGTGACTACAGAGATTTTTGTGATTGTGTCAGGCTGCAGAAGATGGACAAGTCATGTTCAGTTTAGGATCTCTCATAGGCACATAGTGACCTGATTTCTCTGATAATGCTTTCAGAGGCTGACCAGATGGCATTGTGAACATAAGGTGCTTATCCTACAGCAAATCTCTGGCCTTAGCCACTCCCTTGTGGAGCATCAGACTGAAAATGTGGAATTAAATCCCCTCTACCTGAAGATATTCAGTCAGTGCATCTGAAACATGCAAACAAATGTTGGCACAATGGCTGAATGATGACTTGGACAAATCCATATCCAGACGCTGAACTTTTCTAGCAGAGACTCCCACCATTGAGACATTGAAAACAAAAGTAATTTTGGGGAATTCCTTCTGTGCTGATAGCCCCACTCTAAGATCAAAAGATGAAGCACGATGAGACAGTTGTGTGTTCAGAAACAACGCAGGTCATCCAATGGCTGCATAAGTCTTATAATACTGAGGGGCTACTGGGAACCACAGACATACATGGGTTGGAGTCAACACCCTTGCTCATGCCATTTAATGTATGATGAGGGAGGTCTCTTTGCTCCCCATGAGCAATTAAAAAATACTTGATGAGTCCTGCAGAGAAATTAGCTGTGATGAAGACAGCTGCTCACATCTAGTAAGAACTGGTTGATCTGAGGCAAAAATAAAAAGACTGATGTGTAAGGAGGTTTTCCCCTCACCTTCAACCTACAAGAGAGCAAAGTCTTTGCTAAGCTTTGGACAAATTCTTCTCAGAACAAACTTCAGTAAAAAGTGTATATGAACCCAATCTGCATTCATCATCTGACAATACTTTGCTAAAGCTAGTCATGAGGGGTTAGTTAGCAACAATGTTGGACAAAGTAGAATCAGGCAACAGATTTCCAGACTTGATCCAATGAACACTGAAGTCACCAGGAGTCTTCCACTCAGTTTTGGCAAGAGTTATAAGAATATATAAATCTACAACAGGAAGTATTTATCCCTCTGCTTTTATATTTCACCTGGGTTTATTACTTGAGATGATATTGTCCATGCAGGATTCTCATTTTCCTTGGCAAATGCGATCACAAGAAGTTGCCATTGTAGTCCATACTTTGGATAAATAGAACTTCTCCAGAGCTAATATCCTGAATTCTTCAACTATATCCAGGCCCTTGCATCAGTTGTGGGCTACACAGTCTAGAAGGCTGAAAAGCCAACAGCAAAAGCCCCCGTTACACCTTTTGGGATCATATTTTGTGTGAAGAATATATAATTTCATTTCTTCTACTACCCACTTTGAAAGAAGAGATCCCCAAACCTGCCTCTGCCCCTACACTCCCTGTCAGCAGGGATCATTTCTCCTGTGCTCCTGACAATTCACAGTCATAGTGCCAAATACGACAGACTGATTTGGTGTTAGCTGGTGGTATTAAGTTCTAAACAAAGTGAGGGGCCACCTGGCTCACTTAGTTGACAAGGTCAGACCAGGATCCAACATCTGTTCTGGCAGGCATAGAGATACTTCAGAAACATCTTTATTGGAACTTGAAGGCTGTGCAATTTTCCTGCTTGACAGCACACAAAAACACAAGATACAAACAAATGCATTTGTCAGCTTGGACAAGCTAAATTTCCTACTTTATATAAGCATACAGCTTGTGTACTTCGAAAAGCCACTGAGCGAATATGTTTCTCCTCAGGTAATGCCAAACAAATATACATAGAAATGAAAGGAAAACAAGAGGAAGAACAGATGCCTGTAAGTGAAGCGATAATCAGATGGTAGCTCTGTTCTACCACATGGGGAAAATGACCTGGTACATAAGAGTTGAAGTCTGTTGAGGAATCACCTTCGGAAGCTGACACATGACATCCCGATACCTCTAGATGAGGCAAAAAAGCATGTTTGGGCAGCAGTCACAATCCATGCTGAAATAATTTGAGGATTCCTGCTTTAGTTTGTTCAGTCAAGACCAGGACCTCGCACAAGTAACATTTTTAACTTGAATAGCCCTCAACCTTAGGTTGAGGCCAGACTGGGAAAATGAGTGAGTAAAAATACTCAAGTGCATTGGATGATGTCCCTGCATCCCTCCAGAGACCCAGAGTATTTCTCTAATTGTGATAATGGTCTTTGGGGCTTATGTTTTTGCTATCAGAGAGAACATTTTGCCTGAAGGAGGATCAGAGAGCGCAGAGCACACTGGTTGGAGGGTGTGGGGCAAAGACAAAAATCATACAGCATTTTTCAGATATAAAAGAAATGGGTTTAAGCTCACATTAGAGACAGAATCTTCATACATGTTAGCAGTGCTTTATACAGAGCTGTAAACACACATGGCCATATTTTACAGAGTAAAACCCTGCTGCAAACACATTTAATACCAAAAATGCTTTTTATCTTTGTCATTTGTATTCTACAGATTCCTTCTGTGAGCTACAAAAGACAAAATAGAAAGAAAATATGTTTGCCCAGTGATCAGCAGCAGAACAATCAAACACAACTCCTTCACCAATCTCCTGACTTGGATCTTGCAAGAAGGACTGGCAGCTCCTTTATCCTTGATATAAAAATGCTATGCATGGTCAGCTCTTCAAAAATATGAAGCTGGGAGTCAGATCTATCTAATCTCAAAACCAATAAGAAAATAAAGTAATAACAAGCACACAGAAGACTCAGAAATAGGTTCAATTGCTCAGTACAATAGAAACATTGCTAATAAGATAGCATGGCCACATGCAAGTGCCCATAAACTTAACCCTTGGGAATTGCATTTGCCTGTGTGGGTTACAACAGGCCTCTGACTTTCCATTCAACTCCCCCAAATTCTGAAAGGCACCGAGACTATTTCTATTGTACAGAAAATTATGTTAAGAGAAACAGCAGTGCTATGAGTACTGAGGAAAAAATTACTACTTGCAATCTGCAATTTGCCCAAAAGCAGAAAAGCTTTCTACTCCTCATATTCACTAGAAGAAAAACCGAATTTATGAACATCCACGTAATTCTGGTTTAAGGACTCACCCCAGGCAGAGAAATAGCATATGCAGGGGACAGGTAGGAAAGGACAGAAGATACACGAGTGAAGACTCCAATCACTGCTAATGATGTCAGCAGAGGGTGCTTCAGTTTCTCTGTTATTCAGCCCTTTGGTATTATTCTTAGAATTTATTTCAAGCTCCAGTAAGTTTTATTTATTAAGGTGGTCACACAACTCAGGTGTCTTAAAAGAACAGCTGCCTTCTGGCTTCAAGAGGAAGAGATTTAATCTGATTAGCCTTAACACCTTTTCAGTATGCTGTTTAATAACAACCTGATGACATTCTTCTAGGAAGTTAAAGAACAGGCTCCTTCACTTTAAAGCCAGATTTAAACCCCTAGAGGAGATACTGAAAAGCTTACCACTGTACTTGAATCTGGTCCTTTACCACTATTTTAACAAATTGTGTATCTAGTTTCTCAGCCCTTTCTAAATGATGAGATATTTCTCACTTGCTAGAAATTCACTTCCAAGTGGATTTCAAGCACTGACAGCAAAGGCTGCAGGAAAAATCATCATGTGCTTAGCTATAAAGAAAATCCTTTTGTCAATATAAAATACATCATTCATAGAAAAGGTTAAATATGCATATATACTGATAACTAGAAACAATAACATCAGCCCTTCCCCACCTTTTAGGCAATGAAAAAATTCAAACCAAAGTGATTCAGCCAGCTCTTCAGCCAGCTCTCCCCTTTTTCTTATTTGAAGAGCTAAATCCCTGTTTGGTGCAGAGGAATATGCAAGTGACCCAAAGTCCGGTGGCAGCCAGACAGCATTGCTGGACTCTTTAGCTGCCAGGTTAATGTTAACAAGACGAAGGAGCCTGAGTGAATGAATAAAGAGTACTGACTGAAGTCTTTCCCAAACAAAAGATAAAGTAATATACACTCATGTCCTATCTGTGAAAGGATGGCCCTCAACCAAGTAAAGCGGTGGCAGGCAGATGCTTTTCACCCTGCTCTCAGTCTGCTCATTTTAGCTGTGGAAGGGGTCCAGGAGCCACTGGAGGGGCTGGCTGGTGACAAGGCTTGCAGTATTTCCTTTTTTCCATCCGAGTAATTTTGAAATTTATACCTGTAAAACAAAGATGGAAAGGAGAGAAAATGGAGAAAGATGTTTAATTGGGAGTGTGAAGAATGGCACAAAACTTTAATATCTGAAGCTGAGCCATGTTTGTAGGGGCAGGCATAGATTATCAGTGATCTGAAAATGAAAAGGAATATGATGGCAATTTTTTTTCCTCTCTTCATTACATTGCTGGAGATCACCCATTGCCAGCAACTTTTTTTCCCCTGTACCAAGGGTGCACAATCACTGAAGGTATGACTGCTGCTGCTGGAAGTTCCCACAGTCAGATGAAGGTCTTCATGGACACAGGGGCAGTACTCCCTCTCTCCAGAGCTTGAATCCCACAATCAACACATTACACCCTTACTGTCATCACATTCACCATCTTTCCTGGAAAGAAGCCACATTGGCTTGAAACATTTGCTTTCTGGGGCAGTAATTGTTTCTGATGGAAGACCAAAGTTCTAGGAAATCAATGGTTTTGCTTAAAAAGAAGTAGCCAGTATGGTTAAATTATCCCCCTCCTTAAGCCACACTGAGTTAGCCTCTGAGTGGCTTTGCAGCTTCCCCATAGGCACAGGCCCAGCACGAAGAACAGCGTGGACTAACACTGGAAAAGTCAGTCAGCGTGCTTTGCTTGCAGACTGTATAAAGCAAGTAACATTCCCCTAGAAAAGACAGCAACATGGAAGCACAAATCACACGCAGATCTCATAACAACAATACAAAACCAAGCCAACATGGTACAATTCCAGTCCAGAACTGCATCTGAAACAAAACACTGTGTTTAGCTTTGGGCAGTTGCTGCATTAGGCCTAAGCTTCTACGTCTGCAGTAAGAGTAGAAATGGATGCAGATCAAGCATTTTCATATAAGCAGATTGCAACAGAGAGAAGCAGTCATGTGCAGCAGACAGGTGTGCCCTGTACGAAAGCAAATAAACAGCAATGCCTGACCTAAAAAAGGTTTGGCTGCATCTGGGGACAGGAGGTGGTTACGGTAAGCAGGCTGGAGTGCTCAGAGAACCAGGGAACAGGGGACAAGCAATGATCATCAACTATTATTGGGTCTGCAACAGAGAGGGGCATTTCAGATTCCCTTTGTAGGAGACCTTTGTGGTGAATTTACAGGTTTCAATGGAGTGTTTCCTTTGTTCTTTCTCCCTCTCAGCACAGTACTTTCCATTGCTCTGTGGGACTAGTATCACTGTATTATACCCATGGGAAACAGCAGCCTGCTTTCAAAGGAACACTCTCTTTGGAAGCACTTTTTATCAGAGAGATTTCATGCCTGTTGCATGAAAAAAGCCTGAAACGCCTGCTATTTTGTCAGATAGCAGAAGGTACCTTAGATTGAAAAGCAATAGCTATGCTCATCGCATGAAATCTCAGTACTTTGGAAAGGTTATAGGTTCAGCCAGGTAGGACACATGATCCGTCTCAGGCCAAGAGAGACAAGAGCCACCTCCGTGCATTCAGCATTGCATTCTCCAGTCCGTCTGGATGGGCTGGGAACCCACTATTGTTGCTGTGGATCATTTATAGCTGAAATCCTCAGTAACTACTACACCTGCTAATTAAATAAGAAAGGAGCCCCAAACAGCTATAAACCCCTGACCCACAGGCATAAATCTGCAATGTGTTCACTACCCCTGATACCAATGGGACTCTGCCTATAAAACAAAGCCCATGATTCAGCAGTGGGAGACTGGAAAGGAAAGAAAGGCACCAGCTAAAGGAAAACTGCAGAGAAACACAAGGATTTTCACCTAGGTTACCTAAATACAAAAAGGAATAAAGCACTTAAGGTACTTTATCAGCTGGAATGAATTTGCTGGGAACTTCAAATTAGTAATTTTATGATGAAGACATTAGAAGAGGGTAAATAAGTAAATAGGAAATAGACTATTTTAGATCAAATTCTGTACCTTTAATGAACGTTATCAGCTAACCATTTCAATGAATTCAGAAACTTTAAGATTTAAAATGTTGTTATTCTAATCTTTTTATCCTAACTTGTTGATGGTTTAGCTTTTTTTACTGGGGTCTCACTGAAACCAGGGATACTATGGACATACATAAAGAAGCAAACTGAGTGTTTTTGGATCAGTGATGGTGCTGAATCACCATAGTAAGGATATATGGCAGTGGACAAGATTGCTACAACTATCATACTTATACAGTGAAAGCACAGATATGATGGCAGAAATTCCAATAACTGCTTTGAAAAACAGTGATTCTTTCTGCAGGAAATCTTCCTTTTGCTATCAAAAGTAGCTCGAACTAGAACTGGAAAATTAGATTTAATTCTTCCATTGTGCATCTGAACGAGAAGCTAAGTTAATTCCCAGCTGACTTACTCCCTCCTTGCATTATCTTGTTCCAGAGCCAAGCAAATGAAGCTGGTTGCAGCCTTGTGCAGGTACACAGGGTGTTCTAAGTAAAAGGTACACAGGCAGGGAATACTGAGCTTGTAGCTGGAAGTATTTGCATCTGACTGCCAGTTCACAGTGAGGCACCAGCCAGGCAGAAAACAAGAAAAGAAAAAAAAAAAAAGTGGAGATAGTCCTTTCAGAAAACCAATTGTACCATTTGAAACTCCCATCCAGAATGTGGCTACTTTAAAAGGCAAGAAAATGCTTTGCCCTCACTTTGAAGGCTATGGCTTTTCTGTATTTCCCCTTAGAATAAACGGTCTCAAAAGACTACAGGGTAGCCCTCCCCTTCCACCTGCTCTAGGCAGGGAACGCATTTGGCTAGAAAAGGCTTCCAGGTACTTCAGTGCAAGTACACTTTTACTTCTGCAATCTTTAGACACCCATATTTAGGACAAATTCCATCTCTGGTAATTCTTGTTCCTGGTAGGGCTGCAGGTTCAAAAATTGAATTTGTAGGAATTTACAGAATCACACTTTGGTTGATCTCTCAAAACATGGAGATGGATGCAGCCACAGATAGATGGTGACGGAATACAGCAAGGCAAAGCCACCACAAAACTTCACTTTTGCAGCCTCTGTTCTTATCAATGAGGAGCTATGCTATGAAACTATCCTTCCTGCCCTGAAAACAAGAGTAAGACCTTCTATGAAGCAGGAACTGATATGAACACTTTATGCTTTGATCAGACTAGATCGTATTTCTCTTGATTGTTTTACACTGTAAGCATTAAATGGATTCTCTTCAACTCTTATTTCTTCCCAATCCAAACACTCCATAATTTGATTGAGAAAAGAGAACAATTTCTTAGTGGTACAATGAAGATAATACTCACCTGCATGGAAAATTATGTGAAGTTTGCAGATGGCAAAACCTCTAAGTACTGTGATTTATCTATAATGATTACCTAATTAATGTACTGAAACTGTAAATCTTATTACCTTTATGCACTTTTTTGTTGAGTTTGGGTGGGGTTGAGCAGCAAAGTTTCTTAACCTTCCGACCTAAGGGTGAAAAATAATACATTACCAGTGGAGACAGATAATGCAAATAGCTGTACATATACACTAAATGGGTTAGAGTCTGCAGACATTTTCATTACCGTATTTACCATTGAAATCCTTGAACAGAGAGATCTGTGAAACAAAGGATCATCATGACTGATTTTTACATCTGTGCATAGCTTTGTCCCTAGCATGGAACAGGAATTAATTCATTCTTTTCCATCATTACTAGTAGATATGCCAGATACGTTGTGAAGATTTTTTACCCTTTGAAACCTCACATGTTGGCAGGCAATACAAGCAGCAAATTCCAGCTGTTTTAACCCAAGCAAGAGACTGTGCACTCTTTTTAGAGTTGCATCACTTCATGAAAATATAAAAGATTACCAAGGGGGGGGGGGGGAGGGGGGGAAAAAGAGTATCTCTGTGTCCATATGCAGAGGAGTAGAATAAATTGCTCTGGATGGGCAAAGCCGTTTAATTATTCCCTCCCTACTAGACCTAAATAAGTGAGCTGTTGATTGCACTTGACACATTATGTGCTGGACACATTAAAGGGAAAAGAAAGGTTGACTCTGGAGGAGAGGTGGAGCAGAAAGGACAGAAGTAAGTGATTTCTCATCAATAAAATCTCACATATGCTCAATGTTTCTGGAAATCCCTGTGGCACAGTTCTACATCCAAGAGGTTTGAGGTGTCTTGTCACCATAATTTCATTCTGACGTAAGAGGTTTTATGTGAAAAGTACATTCATCTTGCACACGCAGGCACTTCTACTTTCCCATCGGTGTGTTTTATGGATAAGGAACAGTGCCCTTTGCACACTTCTTCCCACCTTCTGACCCAGTGAAGCACCAAACCGTGGATGCATGTTAACAAAAAGGGAACATTATTACAGGATCCTGTGTGTATTCATTGGGGTTTTATTAGGTACTGCTGTCTCCTGTCCTTCCTGGACAAGCTTCTACTATGCTCCTAAGGACACATCTAGAAATTCTCCAACTCTCTTTGCACTGTTCCTTAAGTTTTCCTCAAGGGGCCTAGGAAGCCTAAATAAATAGAAGTAGAAAATGCAAAGGAAGCAGAAAGACTTCAGGTACTGCAACTCTGGCAAACAGCTCTATCACTCAGAACAGACGCTGGTAAATGAGAAAACTGGGCAGCTGACTTGACCAGTTTGAAAGACAGCTTCCATATGTTTCTCCACACTCATATTTACACATAAAGTGGTTCTTACAAGGTTTCTTACAAAATACGAAGCATGGCAAATCTGCTGCTCCTGACCTTTGGACATTTAGCTTATTTGGTTTTCCTTATCTCATATTCATTCATGTGTAAAATGAACACCATGGAACAAACATGGTGGGTCTCCGAGATTTACAATATCAAACATCAAATCTGAACAGGTAACTCTAGAAGTTACACCTTTCAATTTAAAAATCCTACTAAATTGTCTCCCTGCAAACCCAGAATGACATCTCCAGAGATATGGCTATAGACAGATGGAAAACCCTCTGTTTTTAAGACTTAAACTGCTCTGTGAATTTGTGCGCTTTGGAACACTGCAAAACGGTAACTGGGTGCCACAAGGTAATACAGCAATTAAAGTATGGAATATCAGTGGTAAAAAAAAAAAAAGAAGTCAAGACTGATTGAAGGTCAGAAGAGCTACTCTCACCTGTTTCACTATTCTATAAAGAACTTCTCATTCACTCCAGTTCTGGTGACCTGACTGTTTCATATTCCCTTGTTCCATAAGGGTAGAAACTTTTTTCATTACTGCGTTTCTCACTATTCAGAGAATATATTATTTTTATATTGGCAGATGGTTATCTACTGGAAATATATAACAGAAATTTTTTTCAGAGGAGCAGGCTTCAGAACACAGATTAAAGTAAAAATTAATCACGCTGTACTACATGCAACAGGCAGTAACAGAGAGGAAACGCTACTGTACAAACCAAAGCATTGATATGCAACCACATTCTGCAGCCGAAGTCCTTTCCTAAATTAATTCTCTCCTTTCCAGTTGTCAAGCTCTGCTTGTTTTCTTCAATTAAAATCAATCGAGAATAAGCATTTTATATCACAAAAGGAAAGAACAGGAAAAGGAGACAGTTGTGTTAGAAGAATATACTATACCTTCTGCAGTAAAGGCATTGAGGCACAAAAGAAAGGCAAACAAAAAGCCACAAAGTGCTAGGAGCTTCATCCTTCCAACTAGTCACGAGATGTCTTCGAGGAGGCTGGAGGAGCATTCTGGTCTGCCTCCAGTGCAACCTTACCTTTTTATAAGGTAGATCAAAAGGAATGCTGTGTTCAGAATGGGTGGGGATTTGGCCTTTGTATTGCACTTCAAGGGATGAAAAGAAACAGCCCTTCCTATTACTAGAAGCAGTTTACTCAAAATCAGGCAGCAGTTAGCTGCATTAGAGTGTCCTACCAGTTAAAAAGGAGCACCTGGCTTTGAATATTAGAGTATACGGACAGGGATGCTCTGATGCAGAGTGTTTGTCCTGTGGTTCACAGCAGCCTCCTTAGGTGACCTCGTGTGCTCCTTTGTGTGCTTGGAAAGGCAGAGAGCACAGCTGAAATGAAGCTGTATGCACAGTGAACTGGAACTGAAAAGCCAAACCGAACCCTGAGTGTTTAAATCAAAGCAATTGCCAATATGTTAACATAATCAACAAAACAGCTGGTTGAGCAGCAGATTTCTGAGTTTATTATTAACTTCTCAGTATCTATTATATCTGGATAATTAAGTCTGTACAGAGATTCCAGTTAACAATCAAGATTAAGAAGTCCGTCAAATTCAACACAGTATCAAGGTTCAAAGACTGTGCATTAAAAAAAAAAAAAAAAAGGTACTTCAAGCAGGGATCAGCTGCACAGCTGAGTCTCTTCAATAAGGCAAAAGTTTAGGTTTGGCAGCATCTAATTCTCACAGTGTATTCTGATAAGATTCAGATCTCTAATACCAGAATATGCTATGAGTTACATAGTCTTAAAAGCTGGGAGCGGTACCTGCAAGCCAGTCAGACTTGGAATTGCAGCAGGACAGAAGGCTTCACTCTGCTGTACATATGTTGCCCTCTCCCCCCTCACCCCCAAATGTCAAAGGTTTCATATTCCAAGCTTTGGATTTGGCTTGTTTCTTGCACTGGATCAGCAGCCTTCCAAAACAGGTCACCCCTTTATCTACCAATTTTAGCCCCAAAAGCTTATTTCTACATTCCTACCTAGCAATATCCAAATATTGTGAAGATTGCTACGGCCTGACAGTCTTTTTTTGCCAAGGCTGACATTAGCAAGGCTTTAGGATCAAATCACTAACAACACTTGCTACAGATTATTATTATCTTCATTAATATTATCTTCAAAGTGCTTTATGACCAGCCCTACCTCACCATTGGCACACCTCAGTTGTTCAGGCTGTAGTAAGGTTTTTAGTTCACATCACTGCTAAACTTCTCAGAAAGTACTTTTACAGTTCAGTCAATGATGCAGAGAAAAATGAATGGGACAACAGAACATCGATGTTGTTTTTATATCAGGCTTTTGAATCGTTGAAACATACGGATGTGAGCTCTGATCTTGTATTTTTAAAATCAATATTTTTGCCGGTTATCACAGAATCAATCCTTTAATTTGTAGAGAAGTTCTATACTCCCCTCTAAAAGGGGAACAATCATTACTATTACCAAAGTAGATTTTGTCAGTTAAGTGTTTTATAAAAAGAACTATTTACATAAAACATATAAACTAGAACTAGTTATGTAAACTAGAAGCATTATAGGAAGGACTTTTTGACATGGAAACATCTCTGCAGTACATTTTAGTAACGGAATCAAATTTACAGCTTCGGTGTACAAACAGAAATATTACATTGCTTTGGATGAACTCTAAATGGAGAAGAAAATGTGGCCTATATAGCTTTGAGCACAGAATGAAATCTAAGCTGGTAACAGCAGAATTTCTTCAGCCTGGCTTCCCTGAAATAGTCTTTTCCATTTCATCAGCAGCTTTCCATTTTAGCAGACCAAGGTTGGTTTGTTACCAAAGAATTTCAAACTTGCGTTTGTGCCAATTACATGGCACAGCCCATCCCACTCCAATTCAGGAAAACCTTTGGCTGTATTTCTGTCCAGTCTTGCCCAGGAAAGCACTCGATTTTCACAACATGGCAAGTGACTTTCCTGTATAGGGTGGTAACCTACACCAAGATCTCAAGCTGGAAATTCTCAGTTTTCTAGGCTAAGAGATACTCTTGTAAAGATGCAGTAGTTACTCCTTAACTCCTGTACTACCTGACAGCAAAGCTGAGGATGAGAGGGGGCATAGGGAAGAAAATGAGATTTTTAGATAGGACATGTGACTTTACAAATATTTTCATTCTTCCACATATTAAGTCAAATTTTATTAATTAAATAGGAGAAAAGCAGGCTAGATTGTAATTCACTGTCAGCAACAAGAAAAACACAAGAAGGAAAGGTACAGGCAGGCAGGTCATGCCGAAGGGCTAGCACAGCATGCAGCCCTTGCAATTATCTCCTTACTGGTGACTAAAAAGGACAGAAACAAGGCAGTTTTCTGCTGGTTTTGTTACATCTTTTCTTTCAAAATACCCCGTAAGAGATTTTGAGCAGTGACAATCTCACTGCATATACCAAATATCTGCACAGACAGTGGAGAACAAGTAGACATGATCTTTTCCAAGGCAAAAAAAACAACCAACCAACCAAACAACAACCTAAACTGAGCATGTAAAACAGAGCTGGGAAATTTCATGGGCTAGTCAGCCTACTTGCTAAGGCTTGCAGAAGATCTGAAATGTTGATAAGGCACACGAAAGGATAGGTAGGAGAGTCATTTTTCTGCAACATTCAATTAGGCTGTCTGAATAGTGGTAGCAGATAAGCAAGTCCATATCTCACTTAGTGACTACAGTATTCTATCACCATTACACTTTCTGAGAAAGTTCTAGGCAAGCTCATGTATACATGATGACATTGCACATATAGGATAATAATTATCATCGCAGAGGGAGTCTAGATATAAGCGGTTAGAGAATCTCAGTATGGGTCCAATAATTAAGAAAGTAAAAAACGATACGTGCCTAATTCCACTTTTAAAATCTTGAATCAATTATTACTTAAATCTTGAAGGCTTTAATTGTTCTATGTATTTAAGCCTGTGAAAACCTAGGGAATTACAATATGCTAAATTTTGGTCTTACTAAAGTCAGTGAGGCTTTTTCTACCAAGTTGACTCCAAGCCAAATTCTCTATTTGGTTTTGGTGGGGTTTTTGTTGCTGCTGTTTTGCATTTGTTTGGGGTTTTTTTGTTGTTTTTTTTTTTTTTAGAATCCCAGGTCCTACTGAAATTTCTGGGAAAGATAGGGCAACAAGGGATGCATGTGTGGAGTCTGAAAGCAAGAAAGGAAATAACATATTATTTTCCCCATAATGTGTTTTAAGATGTATCACTATGTATGCTTCTAGTTGAATTAGTTTGGCTTTTTTTACAGACAAAAATTATACACTGAACATGATTGAACGATTTTTTTCCAAAAGCTGTATTGCTTTGGTTTTGCTGGAGGAAAAAGAAAGGAAAGGCCTTGCTTTACTGACAAGTCAATTTTCTGACTTAGCATAACCATATATAGGTAGCAACCATGTGAACAGAATATTTTAATGGTAACCCAGAAAAAAAAAAACCAACTAGTTTGTAATCAAAAGACATAGTCTCTCTAATGATAAATGGTTAAAGCTCTCATCCAAAAAAGTCTTGTTACTTATTCTGACCATTTTAAAGCTTTTTACTCCCCCAAACAATTTTAATTTCACTGATTTTAAGGCAGTTATTTCTCAAATTTACACTCAAGGTCTTCTCATGCTTCTCTTAACAAAGGACTACCATCTCCCCCCACCTCTCCCCAAGAATGTCTCTGTTGATATTAGGATATCTTTGCTGAAAACAGAAGAATAACAAAGGAAAATCACATCACTGAGTGCATCTCAGCTATGCCTCTTAAAATGGCAGCTGCCTCACCCAACTGGCTTTCTTCCTTAACCATAAAGGTGAAATAAAAAAAAAAAAATCATAAAAGGCACATATTAATTCAAACCTACTAAGACTTCATACCCAAAGAATTTTTCATGTATTTTTAGCACTGAATAGAACCATCACCTTCTCTTCCTGTGTGCATAATAAGAAATAAAAAATGAATACAGAAGAGGAAGGTAACCAGGTAAGATGGGAAATGAGTTGCATAAGAGAACCTCATCACATGATGGCTACTGTCATTTCCAGCTATCTTTATTTAATTAAACTGGAAAAGTGCCGGAATGTTAAATGCACTACAGCTGCTGCCAACACCTACCTCAAAAAGAGAAATATTTTTCTTCTGAAATATTTACAACAGAATATTGGCAACAGGAATGTTTACAAAGATTTATTTTTTTAAACATAGATAATGGCATTGTAACTTTACCATCCACCCTACACAAGACAGCATGTGCTACTTGGATGCCCCATTTGTTTTCTGCTTGGAAGAGGCAGGCTGCTACTTGGTCTCCTCTCTTACAACAATCCAAGCCTTCCAGCTACTGTGATGGAAAATGAGGCAAACCTGTACACTTATCACTGCACAGTGAAACACCCCACAGAGGGGAAATGGAGCAGGTGGTGGGAAGCTCTGCTGTCTTCTCAGGGGAACAGTTTTAAATGGTTTACACTTCTGCCTTTCAGCCTGCTCTTGTATTTCTCATTCTGAGTTTGGAGAAGCCAAACTTCTCCAGATGAGTCTGAAGCATTGCCCACAAACCTCCAAGTCTGCTTGCTACCAAGGGAGGCTGCCACTATCCCCACAGCTTCGGTTGAGCACATAGGAAGATGTTACCTGCAAAGTGTTTGTGGCCCTCAGACCAAAGAGGATCAGCGATCACTGCTCCAGAACGTAGCAGAACAGTCAATTTCTGTATTTTCTCTTCCCTAATGTGTACAGCATCTGCAGCCTAGATACTCTCATCCATTCTGCTGAAGACACATCACCTTCTATAAGAGAAACTATCCTTAGTCTTATGTTCTTGGATTCTTAAGCTTTATTTCACATAATCTGCCTATAACCTTTGCCATTGTTGGCTGCCTGTGTCCCCTACTCAGCACATCTGTGCCAGTAATTATGCTCATTTAGGTTAGCTTTTTAAATATCTCCTCACCCGGTGTCTATAGTCACCTTCGGTTTCTGCCCTTGAGTCTGTTCTATTTTCATACTGCTTTCTTCCCTTCTGCCACTCCCATGCCTTTTTTTCTCTGTGATCCAGTTCTGCCCCAGTGTCCTTTTTCCTTTGTTATGACCTGGAAATAAGTGAACAAAATTTTTTGTTGCAACTGTTTAACTGATTTTTTTTTTCCACTTAAGCTATTTTTTTCCAAGGCATAAGTCTGCTTTTTGGCAGAAATATTTTGACTTTTCAATAAAATACAAGTGCATGAAAACCTAAGTGTTCTGTTTTTTGAACCAGTATCAGATCATATACATGCTTAGACTCTACCATTATTCCTCATGGGAGAGAAAGTTCAAGCATAAAGTTTCCCACTCATGACGTGGGCTAAATTATCCATGCAGGATAATCTTGCATAATATGTTGTGGCTAGAAACCTGCTTATGCATACACCAAGCTGAAATGAGTTAGCTTGTGAAATCTTGTAAGAAGTCGGAACTCTCCACTGAGAGACAGAAAAGTTTGTCTCACCATCACCAGTCTTCCCCACCGAGCCAAAGCCGCTCTTGCCCACTACCAGGAAGCCCACACCCTCCCTGGCTGCAGTGGCAGCCCTGGTTCAGTTTCACAGCACACCCTTGCTACCTATTCATCACAAACATTCACCCTGCTGTACCCATGCCAACTCCCATCAGCTGCCTTCCTGAAACCCATATATTCCAAGACTACTTCCCCATCCCTCCTCACGACTGCAGTTTTCCATTCCCTTCCTTTCTTGTATAAGCAAGCCTTGTGTTCTGCATATACCAACAAATACATCCACATACTTCAGAGTGACATGCCTAATTATGGCTGGAAGGCTAAAAGTGGCTCAACTTAATGTGGGTTTTGGTTTATTTGTTGGGTTTTTGTTGCTATCTACTCAAGTGTTTGTTAAAATCCCCCACTTTACAAGGGGACTTCTAGTATGGCAAATATACTAAGGAATACTACAGCTATGGCAAAAGTTGAGCCTGTAATTAAATTAGCATCTCATAGACTAGGACTACAATGAATTGTAGTACACCCCCATGCACCACGGAAGACATCAATTTAAAGTGCTTCAAATAATCCATTTTAAATTATGATTTTAAAAAGCAGATTTCAATATCTACTCTTAATCTTGTTTCACATTTGTACACATTCATTATTTCCCTAAGGAAAGGTTCATGAAAGTTGGCTGATATAACCACAACTGTCACATCAATTTTTAAAAAACATGGCCTTTGCCTACCAGGCACTACTACCTTTTGCATACCTGAAGGAAGTACAAACACTTCTTTTCACATTCACAGAGCTCAGTACATGCTTATTCTGCTTTCAATATTCATATCCATAATTTTAATACACCAGATTCACCTACTAGAGAATTAGGTGAGTAAGTTTTTAATTTGTGATTTTTGCAAGGCTCTGCTCACTTAACTCCTGCCTTACAGCTCACAGTCTCCCCATTTCCCCGGCATTCATGAATTCCTTGCTGTTGTGGTAGGATGAGTTATTCTTTGATGTCACCAGCTCTACCCTTCCTTCCTCCCTCCATTGCTAAGATCCTATGCACGTGTTGGTTATCCATTACATACGCTAGGATAAACGCCCGCCTTTACCGCAAGGGCTGATTTTTCTTCCTTCCAATATTTATCCCTACTGCTCCTTCGTAAGTCACAGAACAGTGGTAGCAGTGGGCTTTTTGACTCTGTCTTTGTCGGAGCTCTTCCTCTGCCTTATGCCCTTGGCTATGTTGCCTTCTTTCCCAAAAGGCACACATTCAGTTGGCTGTCAAACACGCTCCGCCTAGTCCTGTAACTGCTGTTCTTGAAAGCATGTTCAGCTCATTTCTCATGCCTGCTAATTTTCCGTTTCCTTCCTTTCAGCACTACAGCTGGTGCTTCTGTGTTGTTTTACATGTATATAAAAAGGACAACTGGCACACCTAATTATGACCAATAAACTCTGTGGGACTTTTTGCAGGTCCAGGCATGACTCAATGATATGTAAACAGAAAATGGCTAAAAATTCCCCACCTTTTACAGGAATTCCTTATTTTGTTATGTGTGCCAAAGAACATTAAAGACAAGGCATATGTTTATCCTGCAATTAAAATCTGATCCTAAATATTGACTACAGCTGATGTTTCTAAGGATTTCTATGATGTTTCAAGTAATTCTACTTTAAATCATGACCTAAGCAAGCAGCTGCATAATTTTTAGTAATTTACTTCAAGTCTTTTAACAAGCATATAAATTGGTTATTTTCCTAAGAAAGTGTTCTTCACAGTCAGTTGGTATAAGCAAGAAGGCCAAACCTGCCTCATGTATATATTTTGTTTGCACAGCAGAATACAAGATGAAATTTAGATCTCACCTTATGAAAATATTTAATGTAATTAGCTTTGCAATTTTCATCCAACTTGCCCCACCTCTAACACTGCTGGATGCTCAGGTAATATGCACTGGCCTTCATGAAACCTATATAATAGCTCACCTATAAAACAATAACACTTGACATGCCTGGTGCCTTTATACAACTTGAATTGCTCTCCAAAAGACAAAGATGACTCCTCCCTATTTCTGCTGACATTAAAGATCAGAACAATTTTTTTTTTAACTTTTCAATATTTGAAAAGAATTTGGTAAGGCAGCTTTTTTTTCTTCGATAAATGATCTTCAGTTTATAGCAAACAGAATTTAGAAGTGGTTGCCATAAGCTCACTTCAAATTTTGAAATGGAGTCCTTTGGGGGGGGAAAAAAAAAGGGAAAGGAAAAATGCATTTAAATAACTCTTCCATGTAGTATTTAAGTAAGAACTGGATTTTTATTTCAACATTCAACCATCTTAGTGACCTTTAGTCATCATAATAAAGTGGAGGCAGGCTCTTACGATGCAGGAAACAGTACATCAATCTGTGGTAGCCCTCAGTGAGGATGGCTGTTCAGACCTGTAATCTGGCACTGGAAGGCCAGCTGCTACAAAGGCAAATAACCTGCTGGCACAAGTGTCTAAGATCAGTCATTAACCCAGCATTCACCAACTCCCTTTTACCAAGCAAGAACTGCCTCAGAACACAAGTATAAACACAAAACCGACACACTCTAGAAACACAAATGTCTCATTCACAGATACCCAACATGTCTCACAGTGATGACTTTTAGATCTAGCAACCTCTCCTTTGCCAACGATGAATGGGAAGAGGTTCAGAAAGATGTGCTATCTTTGTTAATTCCTTCACTCAGTTTTGATGCTGCTTGGTCTGCTCTTGCAGACATCGTCATTAAGCTTCTGAACAAATCTTTTGTAAGGCATTTCTTTTTGCTAACTTGTACGCAGGAGCTAAGCTTTAACTGAAAGATAGTGGTGTGGGTTTTTTTTTTTTTTGTATGAATGAGCAATCTTGTACTGTGTTATGTATTATGTATTCCCACTTCTTGCTAGTGGTTCTAACACCAAAAAGAATTACTGGAAATCTGTTTTTTAATTACTACAGTTTCATTTAGAGAAATAGCATGACAACATCATCTTATTGGAAACTTGAATTGGCCAAGAAGGAATTTGTGTGGGGTGGGGGGGAAGCTTCTGACCACTATCAGGGGAAAAAAAAAATAGAATTAAGTATTTAACTGGAAAATCCATGACTAAATGTAACTTCCATGCAAAACACTAGTTAGACACTTTTATAAATTGTACGGTGGTCTAGGTATCTACGGAAGTACTGGACTTCTTAGACACTAACTCACCACCACTTCAATGGTGAGGTAGCAGAGGCATGATAATTTACTTGTATCAAGGTAATGGCTTTTGAGTTATAGGTCTTCATTTACTGCACCATCCCACCTAGACTGGACGCAGGATAGTACACATCTACCATCACTACCAATTCACCTCATTCCTGACTGCAGTGATGGTCCATCCAGAAATACAAGCTGAGCTGAAATGCAAAAAGCTCACTCTCCTATCATTTATGTCTGTTTTGGAGACAGATTCAGACGAAACTTGGGCTCTCAAGAGAAGCTTCAGAGTTCTCCTATCTCATCAAAATTTTCTAGCTAAAAGTAAAACCATTGTTGATGAAGTATGTGCTTTTTCTTCCACTCGTTCCTAGTCACATAAATACAACTAGGGGTGACCATAAATGCTTTGGAGGACAGACTGTGTTCATTGCATTGAAATGGTGCCCAGTGAACTGGGTCATAGGATTTTAGCTCATGCTAGCTGACACTAAAATCAAACAATGGAACATTCTCCTCAGACAAATATCTCTCTGGAGGAGCTGGCAGGAAGAAGAGAAGTTGAAACTCATACTGTTACAGAAATACAGACAGCCTTAGCCTCTAAATGCCTTAGTTCAGGTTCTGGACTTCATATTACCAACTTATTTTGGTTGTGTTAAATGATCAGCATAACCACTACGTACAGAAAAGCCACGAAGAGGCCACAGTGGCCAAGTAACAGCATTTATACCCACTTGGAAGGACATACTCCCTCTGCTATCCCTGAAACCACCTCCTGTCAGATCAGTACAGACAGGGTTTATCTGTTTTTAAGAAAGAGATCAATATGCAGATCAATCACAAAGTCTTTCCAGAAGCCCTTGAGGCTGACAGCTGCAGAGTATTTTCTGCTTTGAAGGCTTGCCAGCTAAATTAAACACCTTATCTATTCAGGAAAAAGAAAAGATGCCTGCCCAGACATTTGTCATTGTACCACTTCATTTCCTCATACTAAGTTTTCTGGAACTAAGCATTGGGCAACCAGACTAATTATTTTGTATGAAAGACCCCATAGTGTCTTGTATTCTTCTACCATCTTTCCGAAAGAAGGAAAAAGCAAAGAAAAAGTGCTTTCTCAAGCAGCAGCTAAGAGTGAAAGAACAACAAATCTTTTAGAGCCACGGTACATGGCAAGAGAGAGAACCCTCCCTGTTTAGGCGCCTGTGTTTTTCCCCCACTCTGTGCGAAGAAGTGACATGCAGCAGAAACAGTTCTGCTTCCATAACAAGAAGGTTACACAGCTCCTCTCATCACCCCGTCACGGAGGTGTGAGCTCTGGCAGATTAGCTGTCAAAAACAGTTTCCTAAATCACATCTTGCTTGAACTAGAGGACTGGACTACCACAAGAAGAAAACTTTTCCCTCACGCATAGCACACTTAGCACTGCATCCAATGTAAATGTTTTTGGACTGAAGCCTTGCCTTGTTTTGCTACACTCTCTGTTTAGAAGCCTACAGCTACCAGATAAACTGTCCCTCATCACATCTAAGGCCTTGGAAGACTGGAGAGAGAACAGAAATCATGTAAGAAACGAGGGGAAAAGAGGACACATCTGTTATTCCATCTTCACCATGTTGCCTGCAGGAGGAAAGTTAAAAACATGCAAAATAAATACAGCTACAAGCCCCACCTTAATAGGTTATCCAGAAGAGTGACCTGTGAAGAGACAAAAGAGTGAACACACAGAGCTTAGAGATCACAAACACCACACACAACACTCACAGGCATGTCAGCTGCCAGCTCTGCAAAGGCTTTATTTGCAGGGCACAAACTGAGGAGTGGCAGGACACTTGCTGAAAAAGCTCTGTGAAAGATGTTTTAAACCCTACTCCAGGACAGCCTCCTAAGTGATTATCAACACACCATAAACTGCTAGGTGAAATGATAATCTGTCTTGCTTTTCATTCTTGTCTTTGCTAGTTACTATATCCCAGACACTGTCATTACTTCCTCTAATATAGTGAATACAACTACAACCTGCAGTTTCTATACTACGTACCCTTCCCCCTTGAAAACGGAGGCCAGCACATACTCCAGAGAACTACGCTAGAGAACTATGTTGGTTCACCATAACTAGTCTACGCTGAATTAAGTTAACTTTGTATCCTGAAAGTTCTTAATGCTCCCTGCCTTCTCACAGCTCAAAAGTTAGTTCCATTTATCTCTAAATTTAACAAGACCATTTGTTGCAACTGTTTTATTGTCTTTATGTCAAAGGCAGCTGCTTCAACCTGGTTAGAAAAAATTCTCATATACAAAATGCAGATTCTTCTTAGAATGGCATGAACTTTTAACAAAATACTAATGGATATTATAATATATTAGCATACCACCTCCAGAAATAATGACTCTACAAAGACTGCAATTTTAAGAGTTTATCTAGTTTCTTTTTGGCAAGTACAAAAAACCACTCTGGAGCATGCCTTAATTTAACAATAAGAACTCAAACTACTTTTTTCAAGATTTTGAGAGACGTCCTTTGTCGCTTTTGAACTTCAAGTATTAGTAACGTGAATCTAAGGATGCCTCCCTTATTCCCCTGGATGATTCAGAAATACTTACCTCTGCACTCAATTTCCTTCCCAGCCCCCAACTCACCTTGGCAAACAGCAACAGCCTTTTTTCAACTGCAAAGACGTAATACAACACTTTGCTGCTCCTTTCATAAAATTAATGCTTTAAAGACGACTATTGTACAAATGCCTCAGACTTCCAGCTGACAGACGAGATCTGAAGTCACAGGTTAGCAGGCTATATAGTAATCTGTGTTTTCATTCTATCTCCTCTCTCCAACCACTCCCCTGACACACTTCTGTTTTACAATTTTGTATATTCTTCGACCTTATTTGTTAAAGACTTTTCCTTCTTCTGGGCGACTCTGAAGATGACCCTAGTTCATTGCTTCTAATCTTCCATTTCCAGTTTGCTTAAGAACATTTACTGCCTTCCCACTTCTCCCACTGTATCTTAGGTGGCATTTACAATTAGTTAATTCCCTGAACCACAGGTGGAACCTGAGGAGGAGGGAGGTCTTAGCTTTTTAATCCCCATGTCTCCTGGAAATACTACACTTTTAGTTGACTTTTTTCATGGGGCTCTTTGTCTCTCTTGTACTTACACATGCTCTGCCAAGGAAAGTACTACTCCCACCCAACACCCATGTCTGCCCCACTGCCCCAGTTAGATGCCACCAACACACACTCCAGTGTGAAAGGGCACGCAGGCAAAAGATCAACCATGTTGCTCTGGAAGCAATTCTTGCTGCCTGGGACTACCTGACTAACCAACCTGGAAACACGGCACACATCTTTGTCCACCTTTATTGGTACGAGCTACCAATGTACCTGAATCCACTGCAGCCACCGAACTGTAGATTCTCAACTTTACTGTCTGTAAAACAAAACAAAAAACAGAAAGCCTTTTCCACCTCACTCCTACTTTCTTCCCTTGTAATTCATGGATGCAACTATAGTCCAAGTGACAGACTTGCTTCAGTTAACTGATGAAATAGACTCTCAAGTACCACTACTGTGTGATTACTAAACAGATTTTTACACCTCAAGCCTAAAAAGGCCGTAACTTGACCATCCAGCCCAACCCCCTGCATAATTTCTACCAAAACATTGCTCCCAGTAACCACTGCACTATAGCATGAAATCCAAAACTGACTTGAAAACTTGAAGAGAACTAACCACAACCCCCATTAAGGTGTGGCAAGTTTTGAAATTTCCCCCCCTTGAACTGTGTTTCTGGGTTCTACCCTATTTTATCATGATTCTAATACAGTTCTCTTTCTGGCTAATGAAACATATGATTCCCTTTTTTTTCCTACTATGCTTACACACAAATATGTCTTTCTTCTGTATTTGTTGTCCATTAAGCAGCTGCTTAAGCTTCTTCTCACTAAACAATACTAAAATTCTTAAATCTCATGCAAAAACATGAAAATTGTGTTTTCCTTAAATAGAAGTTTTACTTGAAAGAGGAAACCATGAAAATATCTGCTCTTGCTTGCTTTCATGACTGATTTCTCTCACTCCCCTTAAAAATAGTTATTTAAAAACCACCCAGACAAATTCTGTAATAACTGTCTTTACTAGAAATCAATAAGGGAATACAATTACATATAACCCTCTTCAACCTGACCCAACAATGAATCAAAAGAGGAAAGGAAAGAACCTCTTATGACTTTATAACCAACTGTCAAAAATGTGGTGAACAAGAGCCCCCTAAGGAGAGGGCAAAACAAAGTCTGCAAAATAAATTAAGTAACATTCTTTATTCAAGAAAACAAATTAAGCTTTACTCCTCAGCTAGTTTTGGATTTCTATGAGTTTATACCCTCCTAATAACAACCATTTTCCCTTCCTAGTTTACAGAAGCGTATGAAACAGGGCATTAAGAATTAGAGGGTCTAACCACAGTGTTGATCAGCTTTTACAGATCTGAAATTCAGGATATAAAGTATTAATTTCCTTCTGAAAGTATTCAGTGTTTAGGAGGAGACAAAAAAAAAAATTCTTCCTCAGCTGCATTTGCTCTCAAAGCTGCTGAGCAAGACATACTTAATGGACCCTAATACTTACTTAAAAGAATCTCTCAAGTTTTACAATAAGACCTCTCAAGGGGAAAAAAACAAAATAAATTGCTTGCAGTAACATCATCCTAGTAAGTTCTATTCATAAATCTAAGCAATTTTTTAGTTCTAGGAAATTTTCAAGTTGTCTGTTTGCACTCCCAAGAGTAGCCTGACAGTAAGCCAGCGCAAGCTCTGACAGATGCTCTCCCTGAAAAAATGGGCACCTGTTCTTGTGCCTATCAAACTACCACATTTTAGATTTTCATCCCTCCCCAAATTAGAGCTGTCTTAATTAAGATAAAACTTAATTCTTCACTTAGGACTTCAAATGTAAAGGAACATCTCTTAAATCGTTTTTGCCTTTTTGGAGCCACACACTAGACAGCACTAACACAGTATTTTCCTACTGATATAATCTCACCCACAGGAGTCTAGCCACATCTTTTCAGAAGACTGAGCACAAATGAGTGCTCATGCTTCCTCAGGCACTGTTTAGCCTGGTTTTTCTTAAAAGGTTATTAGACCTTCCTATTGGTCTCACTTTCCATGCAAACACCTCCCTGAAGTAGGGTATTCTGTTCTACACCTTACTGTTTCAAACAATCCAGGATCCCTCTCTTGGTTCATAGTCAACATCTAGAACGCTCTCCTCAGAATCTAGACAAAAGGAGTTTTCCCTGAGTTTTCTTTTATTACAGGCACAAATATTAGAGTTTTGTTGTCAGACAGCTCCCTGTAGATTTCAGAATTTGAGGACAAGCACACTGCTGTGCTGAGCTACAGCAACAGTATGTAAAAATTAAGCATATGAAATTGCTGAAAAAGATAAAATTCTCTCAACAGGCTACTTACACTTGACACGATCCAGAGATTTCTTCCATCTAAGTACTAGATTTTCCTTCAGCTGTAATAGTGCCAGGAACTAGATTGTGCTGTATAATCTTTGGGCACAAAGGAGCTGCAACAAGGTTCTTCACAATCCACTGTTTCCTCCCTATGATTGAAGAGACTAAAAATACTGCAGTGTATGACAGACAGAAAAGCAGCACTGGCTGTAGTCAGTAGCCAACAGGTTACGCCAACAGAACCACTTGAAGCAAGTGTAGATCAGCATCTTCCATCTGGGAAACATCCCCAAAAAGATCCTAGCCAGCGAAACTGGAAATCTGTGGATTTTTTTTTTTTTTACAGAGGAATATGCACTCTTTTACAAAGGAAATTGTAGCCAAAAAAAAAAATATTTATAGTACTCTTCACCAAGTTATTAGTGCAGGGGTACTAAAATATTTCTGTTAACACAGGAAAAGTGAGAGTAGTCAACTTGTGAGGCTAGGATTTTATTGTTCCATAAGTCAATACATAAACATAGCATATTTACCACAAACTGAAAGTCTGAGTTGTTGACATTAGCTCAAAGCTTTCCTGTGCCCAAGAACTTGCCTTTTATTCTAACATATAGCAATAGAGTTTGGTAAGTATAAATTTCTTAATGTTAAATCAATTTCACTGATAGGGAACATTTCTTTTAGACCAAGCTAAACATACCAATTTGGAGAAGAGTTAGAAACAGACTAAAGCATACAACAGTATAGTAAATTTATGATACTTGGGTTTACAGCAGGCCATCCTCAATTCCCTCTTTCTGTGGCAACTGTACAAGCTTGTAAGAGATGAACACTAGGAGCTCTTCTGAAGGACGGGTCTTCACCCGCAATACCAAAATTTAGTCACTGGAAGAAAGACACACCTCTATTGCTATTCAACACTTTGATAAATCTAGTATCAAAAGAACCTACCTATTATATCCAGTCAACATTAAAGCAAGGAGTTCTCGTGTACTCCAGAAAGAGACCGAAGTTCATATGGGACAAATGCCACATAGTTTCCTCATTTTGTCTCCTTTATACTTTTTGGTCACCTCACCTGTCAAATCCAATGCATTTCTGACAATCACTTAAACCTTTCTGAAATTTCTGCCCAGGTAGAAGTCGTTACTGCATTTAGTGCCATATCCAATTTGTTCAGTTCTTCTTAACGTGTCACTAAAATATCATTTATGCAATCTTAACTGAAAACTGATGCATCTCAACAGCATTTCATGAAGTAGCTTGTGTCCCTATCTGCATATGGGATACCAGTTTAGAAATTACTTCCGTTACTATGCAGTAACAGTAAAATAAAGAAAGTAAGAGTTGAACTGCTGTTAAACCCCATTAAAAAGCAGATAGAGTATTTTACTCATATATTAAAAATAATTTACTTTCCCAAAATAATGTACAATTAGAAGCAGTTCACACTATTTTAAACACAGAGCTGGAAAGTATTTGAAGAAAAACTATTGAGTCTGAATCACATTGCACTGAAACAATATACTGAAATGCTTTAAACTTCTGACTTGCAGCAAAACTGCTTGTAACCATGAATTTTTATTTAGTATGTGCACTAGGTGGGCCGTCAGACAGCTGCAAAGATGAGTCTCGGTTTACTTTCTCCTGCCACCTCCACCACCCGCAAGCATGGTGGCCACCCGAATGAAGATGTTCAGCGTATCTGTGTAGATACCCATGCACCTAGGAAACAGGAAATCAAAGTTAACACTGTTGAACAGAAACAGTATTATTTGGTGTTTCACACCATTATATTTCATTTTTAAAAACTTTCATGAAGCATCTGTAACAAAACCCAACTATGATTGTCCTCAGTGCTTGATATGTCAAAAAAACCCTATATTTTTGTTCTACCATCTCTGCTGGGAGGAACTATTTACAGAAGTCTTAATGGACAGTATACAGTTCTCATACAGTAGCCCTCTGCTTTTATACTGTGCTTTTATCTGTTTATCTCCAAGAATTTTGAAGAAGGTCAGTATTATTCTATTTCAAGTATAAGAAACCAGAATCAAAGAGGTAAACAATTCACCTATGATCAGACAGACATTTACAAGCAAGTTACTTGTTAGTCAGACTCAGACTTTACTGAGAGTCAATTAATCCTTCTTTTCCTATCTACCACACTGTTGAAGCTTTTTTATTTAGTGACAAAGACTAGTGAATATTAAGTGACTATGAAAGAGTTAACTTTTTTTTGTCTCTGCTGATATTGACAGATATTTTCAGAAAGCAGCTATAAATTCTCCCAGCAATGTTTTAGGAAACAAAAATACTTTTTAGAAAGTACTGCTGGAAGCATGTGACACCACACATTCAATCCCATTTCTCTCATTTCTGGCAGATGGTTTCAGTTTTAACTCCACTAGCTATTTTTGCATTGCATTTTTAAACCCCGTGATTCTTCACATTTAACAGCAATACACTTTTGAACAGTAAACAAAAGGTCTGGCTGTTTTTAAACCATACTTCGATATAGCTTGAAGCAAATTCTTACACAGACAGTGAGATCAGCTGTGTTAAATCAGAATACTTACGCATTGATTGGATCATATTTTGTTGCACCATAATATGGAATAGTTTCTGCACGCTTGATAACATGCTGCGTATCATAGAGCAGGAACATGCCAAAGAGTACCAATCCACCATAAACAGCTACTGAATACAAGCCAGCACCAAACGCAGAAGTAGGAGGCAAGAACATGGATCCTGGAGAGGAATGTACAATAACATTAAAGAAAGCTACTATGTGTATCTGCTACTGTGAGCTGGGTCATAGTTCAGTTACTGTAGCACATGTTTTTCAATGAGTATTCAATTCTCAATTTGTGGTGCATTTTTGATACCAAGAGCTTTAATAAACAAGCTGAAGATGGCATATATACAACCTGATTTAGTAATTTTCAACACCCTAGCCAATTATATGTACTTTTCTTCATGTGAAAGTACTTCTGTCCCTAGGACTACAATGATGCCTAGAAATGCATAAGGGAGAAAAACAAGTGGATCAAGAACTAAGATCACATTCACTGTCTTCCCTAGTCACTAGCAGTAACTAAAAATACAAGTCACCACTATCGGCCATTTGTCAGATTAACACTTGCCAGAACTGTAACTTCATGTTTGTTTGCAAGAACAAATTTATCAGAGTGTTTTCTGCCGTGCTAGAGTTGCAAGGGCTATTGAAGGCAAATCTTAACCGGACAGACCAGTCTGCAATTAAATGTAAGCTGCATCTTAGCAGCTTAAATTTATAACCCACTTTATCTGACAGTATTAAAACAGTATTTTACCAATTGAAGAGGCAAGAACAAAGCCTAAGCCTATTCCAAGTGGTCCTCCCATGTTCAGAAATTTTTCACTTGGAGCACACATGGCCACAGTTGAGAGCCCTCCGACGATTCCAGCAGTATACCAGGCAGCTCTGATCAGCAAAGGACCACCCAAGAAGGCCAGAGGAGCCACCACTGCACCCATGACACCTAGCCAAAGGAAAACAAAACAACACCCGTAAGGTTTGGAACAGTTCTGGTAAAAACACTACCTACCAAAACAACTTCATTTTTTTCCCGGTCAGATAACATAGCTCAAACTAAGCTACTTACATGACAAAATACCAATGCACTTGATTGTGCACCTATCTAGAAGGAAGCACAATAAATTGGCAATCTTAAATTCCATGACCTGCTTTTATCTATCTCTGAAGAGTACTTCAAGGAGCTAGTCTTTGGAAGAAAGACTAAAAAAAGTCAACATATTGATCTGTTCAAAATAGAGCTGGTAAGAGATACTTAGTATAGACTAATCAACTATATAATAGCCATAGGAGCACTCAACACCGAAAAGCAGGACAGATTTTGCTACAATAATTAGACACATAAGTCAGACTTTTTGCTGGAGTCTTGTATGAAACATCTATCTAGTCCATTAATATCACATTAGGTTGTTTAACTTAATAACAATCACTAAAATAAACACAATTTCTTCTTTGTAAAAATGTTAGCTCTTGAGAGGCAAATATGATTCCAGTGCCTAACATGCACATGTATTTCCTGAACCATAAATTACTTCTGGCAAAACAGTTTTGAAAAATGATAGCCATTGTTATTTGAAGTAGGTATCATTAGTGAGAAACTGATCTGTACTCACAGCTTACATACCTGATGGGAACATGTATCTAAGAAGCCGCAGTTTAATATCAAAATCTCATTCTTCTAGTCAAGTTTTCAAATACTTTCCTATCCTGTACAGCTGAAAAATGGTAAGTGTAGGCAATAGTGCTTACAAAAGCTATAGAGCCAGAAAGCAGTCAGGAAACCAAAGCAGCTACAAAACCAATTAGGTCTATCCAATGTGGCATATACATATCTCAAGTTTAACTTGAGCATAACTTTTAGAAGATTAGAGTTGTGTTAAGGACTCTTAAGAAATCTTCCTGACATTTAGGAGTTCTCACTGGTCTCTAAAAAAATCTTAACTCCTACAGCAGTATATAAAAATTTACCTTAAAGTCAAAGTTTTGTTAACATAAGAATCTGGTAACACTGAAGCGCAAACATCTCTACTATGAACGCTAACATCACATACCTGAATGCATCATCCAAGCCAAATGTTTAGCTGCTGGACTATTTTCATAGGATATGGACCTGACCAACATTCCAGCACCAATCATAGCTGCAAAAGTTGCACCTATTGCCTGTAAAAACAGCATTACAGAGCTCAGGCTAGCATTAGGAAACACAGCCTCTGTTCTAACCTCCTAGTCTAAAAATCAATAGCATAATTCTCAAAAAGAGCAACCTAATTCATAACTGGAGCATTTGTCAATTTCACTCCTGTAAGGTTACAGCCAAATCTTTGCAGATCCTAGCTTGCAGTAATTCCCATTTCACTTTTACTCAGTCTTCTAAGAATCCAAGTTTAGTGGTAAGATGGCAACAATCTCTTAGATACATAAGGTAAGAGAATAAAAAAGTATGGTTCCACCCCTTACTCTGATCCTCATTAAGGTACCTGAAATATTAGCCTTACTTTTTTCTTGTATATTTCTCCACCCAAAGCCAATCTCAGTTCACATGCTTTTGCTGCCAATAATTTTTAAACCTCATTGCTTCCTCTTACTGATGATTCTGAGCAGAATCATCCAGCAGCTAGCAAACTGGTCACAAAGATACAACTTTGGTTTATTGCTAAGGATGCATTATTAAATTAACCTCCATAAAATTATGTAGGTGCTAGCATTTAACTATTATCATTCCACTTCACTTAACACACTGAATACGTACTAAGCAGACACATTTTGTTAGCAGCTTGCCTGGATGATTTGCCTAGTAGTATCATTTCAGCCTTAGCAAACAGGAGACAGCTTTCAATGAGCTATACAGAAGAGCACAGGGATGCGTAGGGACCTCAGTTTTCATTTTTAGAAAGGGATAGAAATAGGGTCATTAGCCTCAGATAGCTATTTGTAACAGGTTCTTACTTGCATACAGCTGGTAAGGATAACATAGCATTTTTTTGCTCATATAGTTTATCTTTGACAAACTATCAAAGAAGTATAGAAGGTGCATGTCAGCATGTAATTAGAACCACCAAATCTTAAGTATCCTAATCATATTTTGTGATTTAAGTAGTCTTTACAGATAAGGACGCTAGTGTAAGTGAAGTTTTGCCTTATTTTTCACCAAGTAGCTTACATTTCACATTTTTTTATATTGACCATCACATTTAGGGGTCTTTTCTCAGTAAATGTTTTTATTTTTATAACATAAGCTTACCAGCCAGGAGCCTCTTGTCATAAGGCTCATGAGTGCCGGAGATCTGCTTACTGCTACAGCAGACAGTGCCGTCAAGCCAATGCTTCCCGCAAAGTACATGTAAGTAGAGTGAATTCTGTCTTTCACATACTGTGGCCAAATACTGAAAAATAAGCAGTCATACATAGCTGTGCAATTACCAGTATCAGAATGAAGACCAACTAAAAACAGAATCGAGCTGTTAAATATATTCATAGCTAGGGATATAAGGGAGGTTTCATAATAATGGTGTGGTCTAGCAACTTCTGCCATGAGTTTACGTTACAACAGGGGTATGAACTTCTAAATCTTGCTAGTCTAATGTAACATAACTCTCTAGAAACACTGCAAATTACAAATAATGCTAATTATATTTCAATTCTAAGGAGGAAGCATACATAGGAACAGAATAACGAATGCTTTTTAACTATAAAAAAATAGAGAATAGTGTATATATAACAAACTGGTTTAAGAAAAAATGTCTACAGAATGTCTACCGGGCACTAAGTAGCCTACTGAGCAGCTCACAAATTGCTGAGTCACAGCACACATGATTATCTGACATTACAAGACACAAACATCACTCTGAGAGCTCTAACAATAGCAACAGACCTAGACGCAAGTGACAGTCTCTGCAGTATGATTTGGTCATACTACAGACAGAAAGGTTTCCCTGCTAACACCAAACTTAAACTTAGTGCACACATTTTCTCCTGTTTTACTCTTTTGATCCATTACTTCAAGGCTTGTGGAGAAAAAAAATTACAGATAGCTGTATCAACAAAAAGCTTCTCATAGGTACAACTGGTAAGAATTCAATATAAATGCTGATGGTCACCTCCAAATATAAATGCAGAGTAAGTAAAGCAAAACGTCTCCAGCACTCATTTCTCCCAAGCCCATGCTTATCATTAACCACCTTTTAAGTCTAAGTAACCATATGGTTTTGCCATCAGAGTCAGGTTTTTGTTGGCCAAAAAGCAATACACCAAAGTTTTAAGCAAAATGTATTTATTAGAGCAGGGCTTATACCAAGATAAGTAGCACGTTCAAAGAAGATGCTCTTTCCAACATACTGTATTAAAGTTTAACAAACAGTCTCGCAGGAACACCAGGCAAAGTGGTCTTAATATGCTTTACAGAAAATTACCCTTCATAATTTATCTGTGGCACACCTCATAAGACATATTTATACACTCTTCACAAATAAATTTCAAATTTAGCAAAACAAAGGAATTCACTTAAGTCAATATCCATTTAAGCTTGGGTAATTTAAATTTTGCATTCAGTCACACACTTTAAAATCCTGCACAGACAGAGGGGAAGGCTTTCTGTTCAGAACTTAAAAAAAAAGCTGCGTGTACACTGGGTGATACCAGCTAAAGAGACGAATATAAAAAGGAGGGAGATTCGCTTAACGTGCTCTTTACTTAAAACAGTAAGTCATCTTACTTACACAGCTCTTTCAATAGCTCCAATCTCACTGGACATGCCCATTCCATAATAACAGAGGGCCCCCAGGCCAACAGCAGCCCCTCCAGCAACAATAAATTTCCCCAGGCGATCAGCTGTATAAAGAAAAAAAAATCCACACTCTCATAAATGCTTTTTCTTAGATAGTTAGTAACATCCTCACATGAGTTTTGTTGTATCTGCAACAGCTGATCCATATTAGGCTTCTTTCTTAAAGCTCCACTTAACTTCAAGTCACTGTGTTACCAGTTCTCAATAAGCTACATGTGAAAAAATATAGATTCAGCTTACCAACGCAATATAACTTCATAAAACAGAATAAGAAATATGAGACCAGCTAATAACATGCCAGGTTTACTGACCTTCATTACCGTGACAGGAATTCCAACACAAAACCAGTTAACAGGTTCCCCAACAGAAGAGTTCACCTTTCAGCTGATTTAGGATACTAGTTCGCTATCCAGCTTGCTATAAACAGGAGAAAAACTAGACACTGCGTCCTTTCCTCTCGTTCACCTGCCCTTAATGCTTGCTCCTTGAAGAGCTCTTTGGTAGCAATTAGATCCAAATCAGTTTAAAAAGGGATTTCTAAAGCTCATGGGCAACAACGCACGGTTTCTACTCTCCGATTTTTAGATGTGCCACATATCAGATTACTGCTACAAATATAAATATCAACCATGAAATGTTGTTATAACTGAAGTAAGAGCAGCTAAGAGCAAATACCTTCAGTTGCATTACTCTTTAAGACTACACTTTTTCCTAATGCGTTATAGTCAAGATGCTATCTAGCTAACCTACACATATTCCATTTGTCAATTCAATGCTATCATAGGACATTCACAAGTCTGTTCTCTTGAACACTGCTATCTAGAAAATCCCTTTGTAATCCACTGAAATTACGATCCACACTAGATGTACTAGCAAGCATAGTAAGCCAAGGCCTTACATAACTGTAGCACCAGAAACTTTTTTTTTTTGCAAACTGTACATGCTGTAGAAAAGTCCTTCCTTTAAACTGTACACAAAGTAGATGTAGCAAAGCGTTAGCTTGTTTTTTAATATCTACAACCAAGTCTCCGTTAAGAGACAACCATTTTTGACTGAATAGTTCTCAAAAGCAGCTTAAAGTAGAGACATCAAGAAATTTCTCTATTCTGTAACATATTTGCAGCTTTAAACTTTACAAGGAAAGACAAGCAGAGAAACTGTCTCCAGTCATTTGAGGGAGATCACCAAGCAAACTTACACATGAAACAATATTCTCAGTCTCTTTAATGGTTTGAAGAAAACTGATTCCTTCAAGGAAGTTTTAAGTTAAGCTTCAAAGACTCTCAATATTTAAAGCAGAACTACTCTACCTTTAAGCGCCGTTTCTGCAGATGGCTCAAATGCTGCTTCTTTAATTTCCTGGCCAATTTTTCCACGTCTCACACCCGTTCTTACTCTGGTGGCATAACACTGTTAGGTTCAGAAATAACATAAGAAAGATTCAATGAAATAAAATAGAAAACATTTCTTATTGATTTATTTGCTACACTTAAAATTGGTATACAGTCTCTTATTTATCTGTGCTTACCTCCCCGAGACATGAAGCAACTGTGCTCAAGGAAAACAACTGAACATTAAAGTTTAGGAAGCTTTGTGAATAACATTCACACATTCTAGAAGTACAGAACCAATACAGTGAATTTCAGAAGCTAAAGTTTTCAGTTTGCATTTCTTCTACTCTAGTCCCACTGTACTAAACAAGGCCATTATTTTTACATTTAAAAAAAAGCCTTCTCTTTACTTCTTTATTTTGTAAAAAAATTATTTTGCTTTCTATACAAAAACACTCTTTATATAAACACTTTTATATAAAAAAATATTCTTGCACAATACTTATACTTTACAGATACTAAATTTGGAAAAGCAGCACGAATTCTTTGCTTTAAACTCTAGCCTTGATTTAGAGAACAAACCTTGAATGAACGCCTATAAACTTAAGATTTTTAAGGCTGACAAGCTCCAAATAAATATAGCACGCTACTCAAAGTCTTAGTAAGCTGCAAGAGCAACACAGAATAAACTCTTGCTAAGTTCAGAAACAACTTCTGAAGTTTCCTTACTATTTTTTTCCAGGAATTTCTAAATTATTATACAGACACCTGAGCAACCAAGGGCTCACTCAAAGCTGTGAGTTTGTTTTAACACTAAAACCTGAACTCTACAAGCATCGCTATCATCAGCCATTAGAGCAATAAAATTCAGTAAGTTTACCACAGCGCTTCAGTTTTGTTGTGTTTTGCATCTAACAAGACCGAGCTCAACACTAATTATGTAGCACTCACCACAGAAATAAAACAAGCACAAAAAAATAACAAACCCCAAACAAGAAAGCACACACACACATACAAAAAATCCCCAACACACCTACAAACTTAGAACAATTAAAACAGTTTTCTATGCTTAAGAGGAAAACACAAAGGAGGTGAAGAATTTGCCATCAGCACTTTCACCAAGATGATGACAGAAGAGCAGTTGTGAGTTACCTGGGCAGAAAGCAAAAATAAAACATCTTCTCTCAATGCAGAATAAACAGACAGTATCTTAGGATAATGAAAGTTCAGTTTTTAAAATTGCTGCTAAGACCTGTAATAGTCCTGCCATAGTTCAGAAATTGCTCCTACCTGGGCTACACCTCTAAAAGTATATTGGGACTAAAGTCTTTGAAAATAAAGTTTTTATTTTAGTATTATATTTAAGACTCTTACTTGGAAACAGGGAGCTAGGAGGAGGTCAGACAAGAAGTTCTGCTCCCCCCACCTTAAACAGTAAGGCTTGTCCAACACTACCTACCTTCTTTAAGTTCTTTTTTCCAGTAATTTCAATAGGGAAATAGTCATTAGAATAGAAGATATTATTTCAATTGCTCTTAAACCCCCTGTTTTTTAATTGAGTAACCCTCTTCCTTCAGTAAATTAGAGCAGGTACCTCAAACAAGCAGAAGGCTCATGATCATTCAAAACAGGTACTCCATGAAAAGCAATTCTTTTGGCTAAACACTCAACTCTAAAATATCAGCAGTCAGAACCATTAGAAAGATAATTACCTTACCTGGTTAGGCTGCCACAGCCTGTATGCTTTTATATTAGAGTTCCTCAAAGCTGGGGAAGCCTGGGTAATGGTGGGGCGGATAGTCTGGCATGATAATGCCCTCAGGCATACTAGCCTTGCAGCCAGCATGGCTGCTTAGATAATTTAATACACTGTGTTCCTGCAAATACACAAGAAAATATGCTTTATTATTTTGTTATGTGGTTTTCAGACAACAAGATACACTTACTACTTATTTGCAACTACACTACAGCCTGTAACAAGAATAGTATTACCACTGGAGTACTATAGTAAGACCCAAACCTTCTTAGATATACAGTTTAACTCTGTTGTATCTATATTTGTCTCCTATTTACATTAGTTTTATCTCTCACAACTTACCCTAAAACAGAGGAACATACCACTTTTCATACAAATTACATCAAGACCCTTAACGTACTTGATGTTTGATTTACTTTAGCAACTAACTTCCATTTTGAGACATAACACTACATGAGTACTCTGCTCTCCAAACAGATGTTCAAAAAGATGCTCCAAATTTACATAAACTTCAGCAAAGTATAAACCTAAATGAGTAAATAGCACAACATATGCAGTAAATAAAGTTTTAGAGAGGTTTTAAGTTACCCTTTGAAGAATTAATTGGCTTTATGGATATGGCATTCAGTCAAGGTCACAGTTCATGGCATCTTGTGCAGTTTTGACTAGAGAACAATGACACCACTCATGGGCAAATCGACAGCATAAGCAAACACCAGCCTGCGTATTCTACGGATAACATTAAAACCGCTAGCTTACTTCCACAAACAGTGCACATGTTACACATAAAAAACCCTAAGTCCTTGTAGTTACACATACTTTAATTATAACTATATACAACCTCTGATCATCTCACAAGACATTCCAACTACCAATACATTTTTTCAAATAACTGTTCATAGCTTACATGTACACTGCCCAAAGTAATTTAAAAGCATTCCAAATAAAGGTAGCTTTAAACACAGATGAGAAACGAGCACCCACAGCATTGGCCAGCTAGCATTAACCATAAAGAAGTGAAAGTGAAAAAATAATCCTGCTGCTAGAAGTCACTTTGTTTTGAAGCTCCGTTATGAAATCCTGTGTTTATAAGCAGCAGCACTTTTGAAGAGACATCCTGTTTCCGCCACTAAACCCCACTCTTCCACTGGGATGATACAGTTTGCAGGAACTTACAGTGACAACTCTGTAATTTTAATTTTTACTTTTTTGAAACTGGTATTTGAAGCAAGACAACTTCAAGCATTAGATTAAGAACAAGAATGAACGACAGTAGAGTACTAAAAAGAAAACAAAACGTCATCGACGTTCCAGCATATTAACTGGCAAATATAGCGGTAACGAAACACTGCAAAGTCACTGCTGCACCAAAGCGTGAGGAAACCCGCTCCAGCCTAAGCAGGGCGGCGAGGACCCCGGGGGGGGCGGGGCGGGGAGGCGCCAGAGCCCACCTCAGGCCTGGGCCGGGCCGCGGGACCTCACTCGCTCTCGGCCCGGGCCTGGACCCTGCTTCCGGACCCTGCTTCCGGACCCGGACCCGGACCCGGACCCGGACCCGGACCCGGACCCTGCTCCCGCTCCCCGCCCCGCCCCCCCCGCGCACCTGCCTGGCCGCCTCTCGCCCGATCCGCCCGACCCCGCTGCGCCGCTGCACGCTCAAACCCGGAACGACGCCTCAGGAGCAGAAGTGACGTCAGGCTGCTCCGCCCGCGCACCCCACGTGACCCCGGAGGACGCAAGCGCCATTGGCTCGAGGAGGCCGGGTGAAGTGACGCTCTGCAGCCTGCGGGAGGGGCGCGGGAGCCATCTTTGATCAGGGCAGGGAAGCTTCTGGAAGTTACCGCAAGCCGGGCTCTGCCTTACGCAACTCTGCACGTCGCAGACCGTAAACCAGGCGCTGCCCGCCCCGTCGCCGCCGCGCCCAGCGGCAGGCAGAGGGGAGCCGCCGCCCCCGCCACTGGGCCAACAGCGCTGACCAGCAGCCCTGTCACCCGCCGCCGCGGAGCCCCCGCCGCGCCGCTTCGAGAGAGGGCAGGGGAGGCCAGGCCGCCCCCCGCAGGCGCGCTGCAGCCGGCAGCGGCCGGCCTGGCCTCTGCAGATACCGGTCTCGAAGTCCCAGCTGCCCTGGAGATTGTAACCGCAGCGCCCGCGGTGCGCGCACGGAGGGAGGGAGATGCCCGGCTGCGGGGTCGCCCGGGCGGTCAGGGAGGGCTGCCTGGCCTGGCCTGCCCGGCGGCGGCGTGGCCGGCCCGGGCCGCGGGGCCTGCCTGCCTCCCGGCCTGCCAGGCACTGCTCCGGCTTGCCAGCAGGTGGCACGAGCTGTGTGAAAATACCCGAGCGAGGCCTCCGAAGTGAACTGCACCTCCAAGGAGCATAACAATCCATCTTCTTCTCTGCACTTTCCCCCTCCATTTTTTCCGCCGCTCCGTTTGCTAACGCAGGGTTTAAAATGGCAGGGAGGAGAGGTTTGGCAGCGAGTGCACCCAAGCGTGCTGTGGTGGCTGCAGTGACAGCGGCTGGACCACGGTGGTCCACCAGCAGTGGCCAGAGGTGTGCCAGGCTGCCACCGGTGTCTGTGGCCTGTGTCTCTGTGTGTTGGCCCTGCTAGCAGCCTTTTTGTCACCTTTGTCACTCGCTGTGTGTGAATTTAAGTCTTGCCCTTCTCAGGGTGTCGGAAAGTTCAATACCTTTCCATTTCTTTCCCTTTATGGCAGAGCAGTCTAGTCTGAACTTGGGAGATTAATATCCCCCTTTGATAACTTCTCCTTGGATACCTCTGTTTCACGTGGATATAGTCCCTGCTTTAAGGCGGGTATCTGCATGCCAGATACGCACAAAATACAGCATTGTGTACATAAATTACAGAAATGGATACTTCCAGCCCTAATACTAGCCTTGCCCTGGGCAGAGCCTTGCAAGGGCATTGCAGCCCTTCCAGGGGCTGAACATTCCCCTTTATGGCTAAACTTAATTCTCCATTAGCAGCTTCTTTCAAGCTTCACTCCAACTGGAGCTCTCAGCTTTTTTCCATGCTTAATCCTAACCCTAAACTGAGCCCTAAGATAGACACAGCAGCACTTCCCTGGACTGTTGATTCCTCAGGGCAATACTCTTTACAACCCTTCATTTCCTTTGGCAGCTCAACTCCAACTGGAGATCTGTCTTTTCCTTTCTGCCAGCTCTAACCCTAACCTAGGTGGAGCCAAAGGCTCGTGACATGGCTTAGTCCAGAGCCTTAATATTACCAGGAGAAGAATTCTTTTGGCAGCCCTATTTCTCCTTTACCAGCCCTTTTCCAGCCCCATCCCAGCTGCATTTCAGGCTTTCTTGTTCTTTCACTGCTAGTGCTAATCCTAACCCTAGTTCGAGCTATGAGCTAGGCACTACTGAGAAACACAGTATTCTTCAGACGAGAACTCTTTTGGCAGCCCCTTTCCAGCCCCACTCTAATACAGCTCTGTAATTTCTTTCAGCCTTAACGCTACATATGGGCATGGTTCTTCACAGCCAAGTAAAACAGACTGCGAGAGCCTCGAGCAGGATCAAAGACAAATGTAACAAAAAAAAAGAGGTGTTGAATATAGAATTAAGTGCAGAAATAGAATGAGAGTTACAGGTACGCTTTTGAAGATGGCAAAATTAGCCCTTCTATATCTTGGAGCCTCCTTGTTGAAACTGTAAAAAGGGAAATACAGTGAACTGCTAGTTCGCAAAATGAAACTCAGATGAGAGATCAGATACAGGAGAGGTCTAAAAGTGCACCAGCACATAGGATCTTGAAGAAGAATTTGAATAAGAAGAATGAAGCAGAAGAATGCATGAACAGAAGGGTGGAAATTCCGTCAGAGGGGGCCAAATCTAATGGGATTCTTACTTACTCTGATGCTTGTCTGCTTTTCTTTGGAGTAAATGAAAATCCAGAGCTTTGAAGTCTGTTGCCCCGAGGTCTCCTACAACGGAAGAAAAAATGCCAGTTTCAGGCCCCAAAGATGTTGTTTATTTAGAGACTTCTAGTGTTTATTTCAGAGTTTGTAACACTCAATAATTGTTAAGTACTAAAGGATTCATTATAATAATTAATATTTAAATTTATAATTCAGTTATTAATAGTCATAATTTATGCAAGGAATCAAACATCTCTCTTACTACAGCATGTAATCACGTAAAAAAATCTCCTGGGACTTTCAAATAAGATCCTCAATCCAGCTCTGTCCTAAATTGTTTTTAAATAGATAGTTTTGCCATAAGCAACCCAAATCCACACAGTGCCCACACTGCAGCAAATTCAGCTGTTGAGGCTTTTTCACAGAAACTTGCCTGCTAGCAGATGCTCCTTTTCTGCTAGATGGTCAATACATGTAAACGCTCTAGCTAGTGAAATCGGTGCATGAGTGGGAAACAGTGGCCTCTTATGTAAACAAGTCCCAAACCATCTAAGAGTTTTTGAGTTAAAACCAGCAGGTTGGATCCTATCTGCTGGCACCGCTGCAACATGACTGTTTCTCTCAGACAGGAAGGCAATAGCTTCAGTCACTGTGCCACCTGGTATTACTGCAGAGCTTCAAAGCAGCTGGCTGAGCTTTTGCAGTTCAAGCTCATGCTGACAAAAGTATGGATAACAGCATGACAGTGAGGCTCATTGGTGAGATGGCAGCCAAATGCATGCATAAAAACTTGCTTTTTAACTCTGATGCGCTGTTTCTTCAGATAGTTGTGCTGCCATCCAGGGGAACGTTGATTGGCTGGAGAATTGGGCAAACAGGAATGTCATGCAATTCAACAAAAGGGAGTGCAACGCCCTGCACCTGGGGAGGAACAGCCCCATCCACCAGCACAGGCTGGGGTGCCCAGCTGGAAGGTCAATTGGCAGAAAAGGCCCTGGGGGTCCTGGTGGACACCAAGTTGAACATGAACCTCCAATGTGCCCTTGGGGCAAAGGCAGCCAGCAGTATCATGGGCTATGTTAGGCAAAGCACTGCCAGTACGTCAAGGGAGGTGATCCTTTCCCTCTGCTCGGCACTGGTGAGGCCACATCTGGAGTGCTGTGTCCGGTGTTGGGCTTCCCAGTACAAGAAAGATACAGCCATACTGGAGAGAGTCCAGCAAAGGGCCACAGAGATGATTAAGTGACTGGAGCATCTTTCACATGAGGACAGGCTGAAAGAGGTGGACTGTTCAATCTAGAGAAGAGAAGGCTTAGGGAATCTTATCAACATGTATAAATACCTGATGGCAGGGAGTAAAGGAGAAGGAGCCAGACTCTGCTCAGTGATTTCCAGTGACAGGACAAGAGGCAACAGACACAAACTGAAATAGAAGACATTTTGTTTAAATATAAGAATTTTAAAAAATATATTTTTTTTACTATAGGGGCAATTGAACAATGGAACAGGTTGCTCAGAGCATTATGAGTCTCCATCTGTGGAGATTTTCAAAAGCTGACTGAACACAGCCCTAAGCAATCTGCTTGTGCAGGGGGGTTGGCCTAGATGATCTCCAGAGGTCCCTGCCAACCTCAGCTATTCTACAAGTCTATGAAGTATTAACATACCAATAATTCCTGAAGGATCTGAAGCACTTTTGGTTTTTCAGGACTGATATGCACCAATGAGAGGTGTTTGGAAAACAGTAAGAATTTTTTCCAGGCGGTATGTAAAAAAAGATTTTATTTCCAAAGAAACAAAAATACCAAAAAAGAAAAAACACAAAGATACTGTTTTTTGAAAATAGGTGAACAATTCCTCGGAAATCAAAAGTATAAACAGGAAAACTTATGTCAGTACGACATAAAAACTTCCTACAATTTTAATTTCAATAGGCCATGTTTTCACCTACAACATGTTTTGCATTTGCTGGAAATCTTATAGTTCTCTAGGCAGGACCAAGGACAGTTTGATATTAAAGGGTTAATGTCTAATTAGAAATTTTGCAAGATCCGAAAACACCATTGTGAAGGGCCTTGAGTATCCTGAAGGGATGTGTGAAGTTGGCATGGCAGGCAGCGGGGCTAGCTCCAAGCCCTGCCTCTCTGCTAGGCAGGAGCCAGGTGAGGGAGCAGCCCTTTGGCTGCTTCCCAGCCTTGCTAGTTCCCAGCAGTGGAATTTCCCTTGAACTGCCAGGGCATAAGGGATGGTGGTCTCCGGCTGCCATGCCCAAGGGGGAAAGCTGATCTGACTGCCTGACTACCAAAGAGACTATTCCAAGCTCCCCTCCTCAAACCTTGTATGAAAAACAGCATATATTTTCAACCAATAAAGTCAGTCTGTTCTTACAGATAAATGGTTTCTTAAGGGATTTTGTTGTCTTGCTGTGAAAGTGAGGATCGCAAGCAATGCAGTCATCTTCCAGGAGATACCATGTGACACATTTTCAGCCGTGCACTCTGCCTTGCCAGCCACCTGAAATGGGACAGTAAAAAACTCTTATGTTTAGCCCAATGCAATCCTGGAAAGCCGCATGAGCCACAACAAGGCCATTATTGTGTTAATAAATAGGGTCAGTGTCAGTTTTTAAGCTTTTAACTCTGCAGCTCTGGCATCCTCCTGCAGAAGACGACTTCTCTGTCAGTCGTTCACATGGCTGTGTTCATCAGCAGAAAATAAATAAATCTGTGGTTAGCACAATTTCTCCTTAGGGTAAACTTTGCCATTGAAGTTTTTCAAATTGGAGCTGAAGAAAAATATTTTGAAGGTTTTTCTGGCTGTGCTGACTCTAGCACTCCAGGTATCTCTCTCAGCAGATTACAGGGGACTTTTGGACTTAAATCTGTTCCTGCTATTCACGTGACAACACATATTCATTAAGCATCATGTTCTTATTTTAGATTGGATATCATAAAACAGCGCAGTGCGGAGGGAATTTGGGGAGACAATACTGATGTCTTTCTCAAAGCATGGCAAGAAAAAAGTGCCATTAAACAGAATGTTATTTTACCAAGGAAGAATAAAGTATTTGTATGTAGCTCCTTCCATGCAGGAATCTGAGCAGCAAGAACAGGCTGGGATGTGCCAAAAGTGAAGCAGTGTCAATATTTTCTACAGGTGTGAGAATTTTTGGGGTCTTGGTGTATTCAGCCAGATCTCAAAACATTTCAGACGGACAGTTGCTTCAGTACCGCCGTACTGAACTGTGCTGACACTGAGGTTAGTGTCTTCACTCATTTCTACTACAAAGTTTGCACCTCATGAGTTTTAAAAAGCTTTGTGCTGAAATTTGGACTGCAGCTTGTATATTTGGAGGACTTGCATCTATATTTACATTAAGCAAAAGTAACTTCAATGTAGTGATAATTGTATCTGGAATTGGAGAAAAAGTTTGTGTGTGTTTGTGAGGAACTTGCCTACGCACTGTTATAACAAGCATCAGTTATAAGGAATTTCACATTTTATCTATGTTGCTAAAATAAAATGAATGTATTGTGGCAGGCACTTCTGGTGTAATGTCTTCTGGGTTGTTTAAGAGATAGCTGGATTTTTGTGTGGGTAAAAAATAGTGTTTTGAGCACAGCAAAAATAGTCAGCTGCCTATAGTTACTGTAGACATTTAAAAAATCAATTTATGTATACATTTGTGTAAAAAAATCATATAAGACTAGAAAATAAACAGTATATCTGTTTGCAACCTCTGAAACAGCCTGGAAAACAAAACAATACATCTCAAAGAACAAAAATAGCAGTGTTACTTTAAATGTGTATTTTCATACTGCTAGAGGTGTTCTGCCTGTCATCAGTACTTTTTGTGAAAAACGATGCCACGAGTACACATACAAGCTTGCTCTACGAGTACTCTGCAAACTCAGACTTACTAAGGAAAAAGTCTTTCTGGTAGAGTTTATGGAAACGTGCATGTCAGAGTAGCTTTGGGAGGAACAGGTTCTGGTTTTTTTTTTTTCAGTCAATACGATGTTTTTCTTCTTGTGCATACTAAAGAAAGGAGCCTCACGTCAAGATGTGGTGATAAAGAAGCTTTTGCTCTTCAAAGCCCTAAGGGGGGAAAATATCTAAATGGCTAGACCACCTACTGAGAAATTCCTGCATCTATTTTTTTTTGACCATTCCTATTTAGGCCCTGTTTTGTAGAAATGACCTTGTTTTTATATTATCTGAGAGGAAACGTCATCCAGGTTGTATTCAACATTTTTTGTAGGTTGGATTCCCTATGGCCATACCAATAATCCTGATGAGCTCCTGTCTCTAACCTGCATCTGTTTCCTTGGGGAAGAGGCACAGCCGCCTCAGCAGTACTGCCTTGTTTGACCTGCACAGCCATTTCCTCTTACTCTGGGTCTTCTCCTGGCCACTGCAAGTGCCCAGGCCTTTTCTCGCTACTTCTGACATTCCCCCAGGCTTCACCTCAATCACAATTCCAACACTCCGGTCTGCTTCCAAGCCTGCTGTGTTTTATCCTTGCTTTCTCCCTGACCTTCATCGGTCCCTTTCCCCTTCTGTTCCCTCTCCCATACCAGCTGCGAAATGTAATCAATTCTTGGTTAAAGGGAGTTGCAATCCCTCCCTTTATTTTCTTAACAAGAACTCCGCTTACTTTTTTCAGATGTTAAACAAGGATTTTGATACTAAGAGCATTTGCTTTCCAAACATACTGTGGGATTCATTCTGGCCTAGACAGTCTGTAGCCATTTAAACAAATCTTTTTGCCCTGCCAAATGTTAATGCTAAACTTTATCAACTACTAAAATAAACTTCAAAAATCAGATGTTTGATATCAAGTCTTACATTTTCCATTAATTATGTATTTTACATCTCATTGGGAAAATGAGGGCTAGAGCATTCATTTCTATTCCCGAATTTAACCAATGTTAAAATACATGAAGGTATATAAACTTAGATGTCAAATCCCCATCTCAGTAAATCGCTTAAGCTTATGAGTAACTATGATACTACTTGGAACAGCACTCTAATGTATTTAACTTACAGCACATGCTCAGAACTGTTGCTTTAGTTACTCAGGAGTAGTGCTTTGGTTACTTAAGTGCTCAAAGATAAATGAAGATGAGTGCTTTGGTGAGGAAGGACCTGACATTGTACGGTTATAAATGAATACATAAGATAGAACATTTTGTTCACTGAAGATTCTATTTGAATAAATTGTACATAAAAGGACATTTCTTGATCCATGTTTTAGAGTCTACAGCATGAATTATTTATTTACATCAGACGATAAAAAAAGCTAAAATGGTTTAAAAATATTTTTCAATGAAAGGGTGAAATCTACATTTATAGTGTGAGACCTCTCAGCCTCCCAGAAATTGCTATTCATTTTGTTTAAATGCAACAAATACTCATTTTCCTAAATGCCTGTGAACTCTATACTGCAGCAAAAAATGACCCGGGGCTTTTTCTAAAATTGCTGTTTGTGCTTTCTAATTACTTTTAACATGCAGGGCACTGTTCTTCTGCAACTTCTTGAAAAAAAAAAAAAAACCTCTTTGAAATTCAGTAAGCTTTGATTTAAAGTGATTGGTTTCCACCTGGATGTAGTGAAATTTTCTTCTTGGGAAGTTTATTAGTACATTAAAAGATGCAAATTAATTCATAATTCTTTCAGCTCATTCTCTTGGGAACAATTACACAAGGAAATTATTAATGTACAAGAAAACAACAGTTCAAAATCTCAAAGGGCAACAGGGGTGTGGAATATATGAAAACATTTAGACCTAGCTAATAGCAGAATTCGGATATAATAATAACAGTTCATAAACCAATTTTAATTTTTCTTTATTTGTAAACTGATAGCAGCCACATGGTACACACAAGGAATCAAAGACCCTGGCAAGATGAGTTTACAGTCAAAGGCCCTTCTCTCAATGAAGTGCTGCGGAAACACAGTGTGAAGAGTTGAACACATACTACCAGGGCTTCTAGGATCACAGCCAAATGTAGGGCTTCAATCAGTTCACCCGCTTCAATGTCTCTGATGTATACCATTCCATGATGATTGCATACAAGACTATCATTTCACTGTAAGCCTCTGCAGGCTGATAAATAAGCCCAATATTTTCATCTGGATAATGAAAACTCCTCAGGATCCAGTTAATATTTGATGAAAAAACAGCAAACAGATTTGCTTTTTAGGCTGCTTTGATGCACTTATTTTTTCTCCTTTTAGTTAAGGTGTTAAACAACTCAGCCACTTTCCATTTTTCTCTTCATCATTTTTCCGGCATGCTTTTAATGTTACCTATCTGATAAAAATTTCAAATATTTTTACAATCAGAGTCATAACACAGGCTATCACCAGGATACCTGTAATTACTCTTGGCTATCTGCTTCCAGCACTCCCTGACATCTGGCTATCAATGAAAAGACTGAGAGGGAAACACATGTTCTCAAAATATTGTAAAACAAGCATCACTACTGAGGGAAGTTTGCCCATAACATGTTTGAAAGAACTTGCCCTTTTTTAACTTTAAGCACAGCCACGTAAACGTAATACACATAGATCAAGCCTCTGTTGACCAATACCCATTTCCTTGAGGTCTCCATACTGAAAGTCTGATCATAGCTTAATACACTGGGGCAAAACAACAAACGGGGACGTCACCTGAACTCAGAAAAAGATTAGGTTATGGATATGCAGGAATAAAATAACTTATATTAGACTTGCTCGCATAGGCGTTTCTCTACAGACTCTAAGGACTACTGTTTACAAATTAAAAATGTTTAAATTTGAAAAAATAAGATGCGTTAAATATTTCTCTCAGTTTTCAGAATAGCATAAGAACTGACATAATAAAAATCTGAATAACATAGATTGACAAAAATAAATCCTCAAGAAGAAGAGTGGACACAGTAGAACTCTTGTACATAGAAATCACCCAGACAGAAATCCAGGTTCTAAATACAGCAATATTTATTTTATTTTCTAGTGACAGGGAGCCACTTCCAAAACTCCCTCCCTCAAAAAAATTTCCAAATTCCCAATTAGAGATGTTGTTTATAAAGGAAAAGAGAAGTTTCTACATGTTAAAAAATAGTACTGTTGAAAATATTGGTTAAATTCCTGTTCTGTCCTGTTCCTGCAGTTGCCTGACTGGATGAATATATTTCCTTTTGCCAAGCTAAAATAGGCAGTTTGCTTCCAGAGGAGCAATTCTATCTCACAGTTCAGTTAAGGCTACTGAGAAAAATCAAGGATTATTACCTATCTAATGCCATCATTCTGTATATTTAAAAGAACATATGGACTTATTAGAAAAAAAGGAGTAGACACTTTATGCATAATTAATTTAACATCCCTATGCAACTCAAATTCCACTAGCCTCTTTTAGCTAGTTTGTTCTCTGCTGGTTTCTGCCAGAGACCGAAATCCCCACGAACTGGGAGAGAAAGATACCAAGGAATCAGAAGAACGTTTCTGAGTGAGAATACTGACAAGGGGCCATTATGGTTGAACAGTTTTCAAATGCAAATTTAACTATATGAAAATGCAAGCACAAGTTCTTTTTGCTGAGGGCAGGAGAATAACAGTTATTTTTCATGTCATGTTTATTTTTGCCCTTAAAACACGCCCCCAAAGCCAACAATATAGAAAGCTTCAGAGGAAGGATAGGCTATATGAGAAGGTCTGTGATACACTGTGGGCAATAAGAGCGTGACGTGAGACCAGGGTTTTTATAACCAAAATTTTCATTCTGTAAGACTTTGCTTCAGGCTGTTAAATGTGAAACAAGCTGATGACATCAATTTGATTCTGAAGGGTCATGTGCCTATATAAGAAAGCTCTGATTTAACTTAACTTGGGATGGCATTTCTCTAACTTTAAGGACAAAATGGACAGAGATATTCCATGTCACCACTGAAGTGACTTCTTAGAAGGCTAGCACCAAGGTTCAATGGCTGATATCCCTCAGCTATTGCCTCTGTGATATGCCTCTTTGGCAGCAAACCAACAATGTCAGCCTAGCATAAATGTAAGTGCCAGATCCATTTTTTTTTTTCCTTTGAAGTACACAATCTTAAATGATCAGGGTAAAGCCCTGGAGAAAACAATATTCAAGTTAAATATCATTGTTGTTCTTGAGAAATTACTTTAGTAGCTATTCTAATTAATCATGGTCATTCCCTATCTACATAGACAGCAGACAGAGAAAAGAAGTGTCACATAAGGACAGCCTTTCAAGGAGGAGTTTCTCCCCTTCAGACACAAGCATAGAGGCCTGGTTAACATAAGAACTCAGCAGGCTACAAATAAAAAAGGTGAGAACTCCTCTAAATACCAGGCTCCGGGCTTGGTTACTGTATTTCTGGGATTTGGCCCTTAGCAGTGTAGTCATTCAGAAACCAGCTGCCAATTACTACCAAAGCAAAATTTGTGATATAAATGCGTGAAACTGAGACACTGAAGGAAATCACTTTGAAAACGCAGCAATGCCTCACTGATCCAGCAAATTCACTTAGGCTGCTGAAGTGTTCTCATCCCCCTCATCAAAGCATTGCTATCTACCGGAGAGTGGCCAGGTGAGACATACCTCAGGTGGTGCAGTTTCCTTCCCAGTAACCAAATGAACTGGAATTTTGAATCTCAGCATGAAAAATAATATTCTTTTCTTTGAAATGGATATTGTTTCACTTGTGATCATAAATGAGAATGAGTGGTGAGCAAGTGCCATAAAAACACCTTGGGTTAGTTTTAAAGATATTTATGGGAAGTCTCACTTATTGCTAAATGATGGAGAACAGTTATAATCTGTTATAGTTAATTTACTACTACATAAGTAAAAACGTGCTAAGAGCAGCACACTTGTTAAATTAAAGCTCACTTAATGATTACACAGCACTTGGGGATAACATCCAGTTAAAGAGTAAGCAGTAAATGGATGTTTTCTTTAGAATCATTCATTTTGGGAAAATAAGATGACAGAAGCCCTTTATGTTTTTGCTGGTTATAAAAAGAAACAAAATATGAGAAAGTAAACTAGGAGGGATTTCTTCTGGTGGTGAATACTGGAGTACTTACTACAGCTGATACAACTGCCATGAGAAGGCTGCTGGCTCTAATTCTCCACCCCATTACAGCAGGTTGAGCCGAAGTCAGTACTGTTATCTTGCTGTATTGCTCTTACAACAGACTGAAAAAAATCAGATAAAATACTGGTCTAGATACTACCTAGTATCTAGCCTCTTTGTTGTTTTTTTTTTCTCGTCACCACAGTATCTGAAAATGTGATGTAGTAAATCAATAGTAATAGCAAAATCCCAAGCCTCAGGTAAATCTAATGTTTTCCTCTTTATGGGAGTGAGGATTTTAGCTGAATCTGGGCTATTTTTTGGGTATAGAGTAGCCTTGGTAATCCTGGGATAGTGATGAGAATAGTGAGGATAAGTAAATAGTAAAGAGATAGTACTGTAACACCCTTTCTGATGGAAAGGTGTTCTCCAAGGGTTAGACTTAGGCATGTTGCATCAAGAAGCTGGGAGGTGATCTGTCTGATCTCTGAAAGATTGTCAACAGAAAACACTTCTTGCCTCAATTCTCATGCTTCAACCTGGGTTTTTCACTTTTGCTCAAAGCTATTTCAGACCCAAACATACTAAGAAAAAAGGACATTGAGGCTAGATGATCTCTAATTTAAAAGTTAAAAATTTCAAAATATTTGTGGCATAGTTAGATATATTGGAAAAAATATTTTAATTTTAAGATGAATCACAAAATTAATTGCTAAAGTTACATGTAAAACCAATCCAATCTTTCATAAACATGAAAATGGATGTACCCTCATTTCTCTTCTTTTCCATGATGTACCTTTTCAAGAAAATGTGGAATTTTTGCATTGACTACTTTTGTGAAAGAACTTGATTTAAAAAAAAAAAATGTGAAAAATCCTCTACAGCAATCCCAATACCTCAATTTTAGATCATTTTTGTCACCATCTTTTCATATAGGAGCTTTATAAAAGTACTGCTTCAGTAGTTTAGGGGCCATGTTGCGGCCACCCCACATACCAGCACGAGTGGGTGGCGATGGTTCAAAGCTCATTCCCCTGTGGATGTCATTGATAGAACCTGCTGTATGACAACTTTGCACTAAAATGAGGACAAGGATCATTTGGGACTAGCAACCCTTCATGTGCTAATGCAGGATGAAAAAGGCTAATAGCTGCGGAACTTACCACATCCTCTTCAGGCATGGCAGAATAGCTTCATAGTAGACGCACCGTGGAGGGCTGGGATGGGTCTTCACTTTGGATGACAAGCTAGCTAAGTTATCCCGACTCAGAGCTATGAACTAATGCTTCCTTTTTTTCTTTGGCTGTCAGAAAACCCCTCCCTGCACATCCAAGCTCCAAATGGAGCAATGACAACGTGCAAAATGGATCTTGACTCACTTTGCACATACACGTCTCCAGTACTGATGGTGATGCTGCAGCATCAGATCATTATTTTTCTTTTTATACACATGCTGTAACTACACGATATTGGCCAAGGAGAGTTACAAATGTGGATGTATTCGCTCATTGTTTAATGATGCTTGCATAATTGGTGGCATATGGGATCTTAATGAAGACTACATGCAGTAAGCTGTTTGTCTAATAAGAAATTTAAAGTACATCTTTTTGTTGTTTGTAGTGTGATCACTAAGAAGGCTGGAATTAGTGAAATTACTATATGATTAAGAGAAAGGCATTCTAGCATTTTCTATTCATTAATAAAGGAAGACTGTCTGTATGTAGAGCAAGATTGATTAAAAGTTTACTTTTCGTGGAGACACCATAGGTAAGGACTCTGAAAAGTACTCAGCACTGATCAAAATGAGAGCTACTAAAAGTCGAGAAATCATTGTCTTGCAGAGAGAAAAACCTTTCATCCATGATAAATCATAAATATTGAAAACTTGCACTGGTTGTTCAAAGAAGAGTTCTTAATGGTGTCTGCTTATGCAGGACCCATGCAAATCTATGTGCGCAAAGAAACACTTTTAATTGCAGAATTTTCTCCTCAGATAATGTAGGTATATGCTAGCTGTATTTGTTACATTCTGAAGTTCTTTCAACTCACTGTAGACTTCTGCATATAAGATAAGGCCCAGGGAAGACAGAGACCCTTATTCTCCTGTCCCGAATGCTATGACTTTTTACCCTTCTTCAAGTCTACTGGGGATAAATGTTTTGCCTTGGTGGTGAGGAACGATGAAAAAGAGACAGTGTGTAATAGCATAGCCTGTCAGATGCACACTCTCAGAAACAGGAGCCTGGAAAATGTCTTCTATGCGTTTTCAGTTGTAGTCATTATTTACATCTTTCTTAGCATTCCTCAAAGGACGGGCAGGAATGCCAGCCCTCCTTTGCCAACAACAGCGCAGAGTTCTCAGTCATTTGATGGCCTCATCTTCTTTGAGAGTTGTTCCAAAATAAACCTCTTTAAGTCAGCCCCACACGTTTTTAGAACTCCATTTTAGATTACGTTATGAGGAAAAAACATTAGAAGAGCATTTAAAAACAGAAATTATTTTTGAGTCCTGTCTCTTGAAAAGCACTTTGCCAGAAATCATTAAAATTTGGCAAAAAAGTTTTAACTAGTCAGAGCCGCTTACACATAACTTGAAGTGGAAAGAGCTCTTTTAATAATGTAAAGGCAGCTACATTTATTGCGTTTATGATGGAAAGTAAGTCTCAGCTGTAACTGTGGAGCAAATACAACCTCCACGTAATAATGCTGCTATGTAATTTATTAATCTAAAATGTTCCAATTTACCACAGATACCTGTAACATCATATTGGTGAATGCACACACTCTGAAAGGCATGTTATATAGAAAAGCAATAGAAGCTGCTGCCCATGAAGACTTAACATAACTAGATACTTTTACAAGTGCTTAATAGTATTTATTTGTAAAAGGAAAGCTCTGCTCTGCAATTTGGATCTTACAAATCATTTAGCACTCACCCAGGAAAGTTGAGATATACTAGTAAAAAATAAACATGGAAAAAATTGAGATACATAGTGCCCATATTTTTGAACATGAAGTAAATGACAACATGCAACTTTTACATAAGCTATCTATACCTTCTGCATCTGTTTTATAAAACAAATCTGTTTTCCTAAAACTCTTCATCTACCCTTTCAGCAAAACACCACAATAGACTGGCAAAGGTCAAAAGCATATTTAGGTAACCATCTTATACAGGTTTACTGAATTTTAGCCTGGAAAGAACTTGCACACAACACGTCACCTGGCCCTAAAGTCCCAAATGATTTCCACATCAACTATGGAACTTCTGATCAAGGTGAAATCTCAGGATTTTCCTTTAGGAAGACACTCATTCTGTAAAGGGTAAAAGACTACATCCAGGTTGAATCTGGTTCTGTGGCTAAGATCATAGCTGTAAAAAATGTATGGGTCATTTCCAGTCTGCGTGTCTCTACTTTGCACGGGAGACACAAAAACCATGCTCCCACCAGAGCACCTCTGCCTTCAGCTCACTTTCTCTCTTTTCCTATTCCCACATGCCCAAGGAACCTTGTAAGTACTTGATGTGGTATCTTCAGGACCTCATGGTGTAACATGGAGTAATTCTGCAGAAAGCCACTGAATTTTATTTGGGCAGCAACAAGGATCCTGATTTCTATTCCAGTCTTCTAGAGTAATACTGAGAAACTCACTTGAGAGTGGGAGTTACCAAAGGAACCCAAAGGAATTAGAAGCCGCTAAAAATCAAGAACAACTGGTCATATCTACTTCCTTTGGCTGCCTCTGTCTTACTGTCTACCACAGTAAAAATGGGGATTTAGTGATGCTTCCTTTTAGCATAAACAGAAATAGGTGATTGTAAAAACAAACCCAATGAAATATTCAGTAATAAAATGGTCAAGTCACTAAATAATGCATTCAGCTGGCTCTAGTAGGTGACCTTTGCAAAATTCCTTGGAGGTGAAGTACAAACTTTTTTTTTTTGATGGTGTATTCCTGGGGAAACGCTGCTATGAGAACTCTATATTTCACAATGAAAGCAGCTAATTTTTTAAGCTTTAATTAAGAATGTTCTTCAGTAGGTGGCCTTCTTCCTTCTTAGTAGGTACTGAATCAATACCCTGCCATAGTACTAATGGGTGCTGTGCTACTTGAGGTGCTATCTTTCAGAAGAGAGGCTGAAAGCAAGGTCTTGTCTCTTTGTGATTTTGATGGCTCTTGTAGCATCTTCCCCCCCCCCCCTTTTTTTTTTTAATAATAAAGGTGTTAGTATCAGTCCAAGTTGGGTAATTACATTCTGTCTCCCTAAATTTTGCTTTGTGCAGCTTTAATTTAATATGGTGCTGCTCTTCTCTTCCTGCCCTAAGTTGTTTTGTGTCATTGCTGGGCACCATTAAATAACTTCCATATTTCCCCTGAGACAGCTGCATTTAAGCTGTGGGTAAGGCAAAGCCTGCACATGAAATTTGTGAACCATTCCCAGAGAAGGAAACACAAGCTCACTTGCAATTATTACAAGCGAATATTTACCTGGCCAGACTCCAGCTTTTCTGCTCCCCTCCAGTAGTTTATTTTCATTTGGAATTTAACTACTCAAATGAAAACAGCAGCTGTAGGGAACACAGTCCCTTCTCAAGAGGTCACAAGGCTCATGCTTGGGAGGACTTTTTTGGCAGGCAAAGTAGTTTTATCCTCTGTCCGAGAACATAAGCTGCTACAAGAAGCCTTCCTCTACAACAACACATGGTATTTAGCCACAGGCTGCAGAGGGATGTTGGGGCAGAGTTACCCTGTCCCAGTTGGGTGGCTGCCTTTCCCCATTTCATCCCTCTTGGAGGGTCAGTTTGTCCTCCCAGAGCAACTGAATAGGGGCACGAGCTCAATCCTGCTCAGCCCTCAGTGTTCACCTAATACACACAGGGCTACCTCTCCAACAGACAAATTCAAACAGGCTGTACATGAGGTTAAAAATGAAGCTAACACCAGCACGTTTCTGGATTTAGCTTACAAAGTGACCTTCCTGATAGTCTTAATTGCACCTAAACTCAACACAGTGAAGTTTAGTATTATGACTCTGATACAAGAGCAGCACTGAGAAGAATAGTTGCTATTAGGATATAACAGGTAGGTCGGGCTGGTACAGCAAGAATCCTGAAAGAGAAAGGAGCTGAAAGAGCTCCTCATAACAAGCAGTGTAATGCAGCCTCTGCCACAAATACAGAGAACTAGACCTACAGCTCCCACGAATGCCAACAAGGAGACCTTGCCTGTGGCACAGGAGCGGCAGTCCTTTGCTTGAGTGATGCTAGAGCAGCAGGGGCCAGACAGTGCTGTGTGTTGCTGTGGGCAGCTCCCACCAAGAGCATTTATATATAATAGTTTTGTTGACTGAAGAGTCTGTAAGAAAGCCTGGCAGCTGCCCGGGAAAGGCTCTGGATTGGAGCCTCCTGGAACCAGGAGAACCAGTCTGCTTTTGGCATCAGACAGAGAGGAGAAAGTCCAAGTCCTTCTTGAAATGGTTTGAGAGGCACTGACAGTGGTCATGGCACAGCTGTTGGGTTTACACTTGTGGCAAGGAGACTAGCTAGAGCTCCAGGGCAAATGCTCCATGTGCTATTGCCTGTGCTTCTCAAATGCTGCATGTTGAATGCTTCTAGAAAACGCAGTATCTGGAAGTAAAAGCATCTAGGAGACATCTACATTAGACACTGTTAATCCAGAGAAACAAAAGGCTTGAATCTAACAGTCTCTCAGTCGGCGAGGCACGTGGTGGCAGCAACGGTAAGTCCTACGACCAGGCGCTAGATTGGGGTGGAAAAGGGGGTTCCCTGTGCCGGGAAACCCGATAAAGATCCTGGTGGGGCCCTCGCGCCGAGGGAAAGCCGGCCGCTCTTGCGAGCGAGGCAGGCGGGACTTGGGCGTTGCTGGGGCAACCGCGGGAGATTTAAACGGGCTCCCAGGGAGCGTGAGCGACCAGGAGCGCGGTGAACAGGGCGTGGCGTGTCAGAAAGGGCGTGGCGCGTCAGTTTGCGCGTCAGTTAGTTTGCGCGTCAGTTTGCGCAGGCAGAGCGAGCAGGCAGCCGGTGAGCTCTCCTTGTGGTCTGCGCCCTCTTGGAAGAGACTCAAGCCATGGTTTCCAGTCGGACGAGAGCCATTGCCAGAAGGAACGTGGCGACGCAGACAGAGCTCCCGCTAAAACATGTGGCCACCCAGGTCTCTGGCTGCAGGGAGTGCCAGAGCCTTGCTATGGTAACAGAGGGTACCCGAGACAACACCTGCGTGAGGTGCGAGCAGGTGGAGGATCTGCTCAGCATGGTGGCTGAGCTGAAAGAGGAAGTTGCAAGGCTGAGGAGTATCAGGGAGTGCGAGAGGGAGATAGACTGGTGGAGCTACTCCCTGCCATCCCTGAGACCAGCACACCAGATGGAATCATCAAGAGAAGGAGAGGCTCCCCTACCCTCTTGCCACCAGGCAAAAGGAGGGGACCTAAGAGACAGAGGGGGATGGAAACAGATCCCTGCTCGGCGCAGCAGGCGAGTCCTCTCCCAGCCTACCTCGCCCCCCCAGGTGCCCATACACAATAGGTATGAGGCTCTGGACCTTGAGGGCCAGGAAGACGAAGAAGCTGATAGTAAACCATCCAGGGAATTGACTAGGGGGAACCACTCAGCCCCACGCATCACAACAACAACTAGTAAGAAAAAAAGAAGGGTAATTGTCATAGGAGACTCCCTTCTGAGGGGAACAGAGGGCCCGATATGCCGACCGGATCCATCCCATAGGGAAGTCTGCTGCCTCCCTGGGGCGAGCATAAGAAACATTACTAGGAAACTCCCTAAGCTGGTCAAATCATCTGATTATTATCTGTTACTGGTTGTACAGGTTGGCAGTGACGAGGTAGCTGATAGAGGTGTAAAGACAATCAAAAGGGATTTTAGAGAACTGGGGCCATTACTTGAAGGATCAGGAGCACAGGTGGTGTTCTCCTCCATCCCGTCAGTAGCTGGGAAGCATATAGAAAGGAACAGGAAGACCCACCTCATCAACACATGGCTCAGAGGCTGGTGCCAGAGGTGGAACTTTGGGTTTTTCAACCATGGGGAAGTTTACATGGCACCAGGCCTGCTGGAGGCAGATGGGGTTCACCTGTCGCCAAAGGGGAAAAGGATTCTGGCTCAGGAGTTAGCAGGCCTCATTGAGAGAGCTTTAAACTAGACTTGAAGGGGGAAGGGGATAAAACCAGTCCTGCTAGGGACGAGCCCAGGGGTGTCACGCCTGTGTCAGAGAAGAGATCGACAGCCCAACTCAAGTGCATTTACACCAATGCACGCAGCTTGGGCAATAAGCAGGAGGAGCTGGAAGCCATTGCGCGGCAGGGAAACTGTGACGTGGTTGCCATTACGGAAACATGGTGGGACGACTCGCACAACTGGAGTGCTGTAATGGATGGCTACAAGCTCTTTAGAAGGGACAGGCAAGGAAGGCGAGGTGGCGGGGTAGCCTTGTACGTCAGAGAGTGTTTTGACTGTCTTGAGCTTAACAAAGGTAATAACAAGGTTGAGTGCTTATGGGTAAAGATCAGGGGGAAGGCCAACAAGGGAGATATCCTGGTGGGAGTCTGTTATAGACCACCCAACCAGGATGAGGAAGCAGATGAAGTTTTTTACAAGCGGCTAGCTGAAGTCTCACAGTCTCTAGCCCTTGTTCTTGTGGGAGACTTCAACTTACCAGATATCTGCTGGAAATACAACACGGCAGAGAGAAAGCAGTCTAGGAGGTTCCTGGAGTGCGTGGAGGATAACTTCCTGATGCAGCTGGTAAGCGAGCCAACCAGGGGAGGTGCCCTGCTGGACCTGCTGTTCACGAACAGAGAAGGTCTGGGGGGTGATGTGGTGGTCAGAGGCTGTCTTGGGCACAGCGACCACGAAAAGGTAGAGTTTTTGATTCGTGGAGAAGTAAGGAGGGGGGCCAGCAAAACCACAACCCTAAACTTCAGAAGGGCAGACTTTGGCCTGTTTAGCAGTTTGGTTAACAGAGTCCCTTGGGAGGCAGTCCTGAAGGGCAAAGGAGTCCAGGAAGGCTGGATGTTATTCAAGAGGGAAGTCTTAAAAGCACAGGAGCAGGCTGTCCCCATGTGCCGCAAGTCGAGCAGGCGGGGGAGAAGACCGGCCTGGCTGAACAGAGAGCTCTGTCTGGAACTCAGGAAGAAAAGGAGAACCTACCACCTTTGGAAGAAGGGGCAGGTGACTCAGGGGGACTATAAGGATGTGGTGAGGTTATGCAGGGAAAAGATTAGAAAGGCGAAGGCCCAGCTAGAACTTAAACTGGCTACTGCTGTCAAGGATGACAAAAAATGTTTCTACAAGTATATCAGCGACAAAAGGAGGGCTAAGGAGAACCTCCCTCCTTTGTTGGATGCAGAGGGAAACCTGGCCACGAAGGATGAGGAGAAGGCTGAGGTACTTAATGCCTTCTTTGCCTCAGTCTTTAATAGTCGGACTGATCATCCTCAAGGTTTTCATGCCCCTGAGCTGGGAGATGGAGACAGGACACAGAATGTAGTCCCAGTTGTCGAAGAGGTGGCAGTCACTGATCTGCTCCTCCACCTGGATGCCCACAAGTCTATGGGGCCAGACGGGATCCACCCGAGGATACTGAGGGAGCTGGCGGAGGAGCTTGCCAAGCCACTCTCCATCATTTACCAGCAGTCCTGGTCAACCGAGGAGGTCCCAGATGACTGGAAGCTAGGTAATGTGACACCCATCTACAAGAAGGGTCGGAAGGAGGATCTGGGGAACTACAGGCCTGTCAGCCTGACCTCAGTGCCGGGGAAGGTCATGGAACAGATCATCCTGAGTGCCATTATGTGGCATGTGCGGGACAACCAGGGGATCAGGCTCAGCCAGCATGGGTTTATGAAAGGCAGGTCCTGCTTCACTAACCTGGTCTCCTTCTATGACAAGGTGACCCGCTTAGTGGATGAGGGCAAGCCTGTGGATGTTGTCTACTTGGACTTCAGTAAGGCCTTTGACACCGTCTCCCACAGCATTCTCCTGCAGAAGCTGGCTGCTCACGGCTTGGACAAGTGCACTCTGAGCTGGGTTAAAAACTGGCTGGATGGCCGAGCCCAGAGAGTGGTGGTGAATGGAGCCAAATCCAGTTGGCAATTGGTCACGAGTGGTGTTCCCCAGGGCTCAGTATTGGGGCCGGTCCTGTTCAATATCTTTATCGATGATCTGGAGGAGGGGATTGAGTGCACCCTCAGTAAGTTTGCAGACGACACCAAGTTGGGTGGGAGTGTCGATCTGCTGGAGGGCAGGAAGGCCCTGCAGAGGGACCTGGACAGGCTGGATTGTTGGGCCGGGGCCAACTGTATGAGGTTCAACAAGGCCAAGTGCCAGGTCCTGCACTTGGGTCACAACAACCCCAGGCAACACTACCGGCTTGGGGAGGAGTGGCTGGAAAGCAGCCTGGCTGAAAAGGACCTGGGGGTGTTGGTTGACAGCCGCCTAAACATGAGCCAGCAGTGTGCCCAGGTGGCCAAGAGGGCCAATGGCATCCCGGCTTGTATCAGGAATAGCGTGGCCAGCAGGACCAGGGAGGTGATAGTGCCCCTGTATTTGGCACTGGTGAGGCCGCACCTCGAATACTGTGTCCAGTTTTGGGCCCCTCAATTCAAGAAGGACATCGAGGTGCTGGAGCGTGTCCAGAGAAGGGCAACAGGGTTGGTGAAGGGTCTAGAGCACAAGTCTTATGAGGAGTGGCTGAGGGAGCTGGGGTTGTTTAGTTTGGAGAAGAGGAGGCTGAGGGGAGACCTTATTGCCCTCTACAACTACCTGAAAGGAGGTTGTAGAGAGGTGGGGGTCGGTCTCTTCACCCCAGTAACAAGCGATAGGACGAGAGGAAATGGCCTCAAGCTGCGCCAGGGAAAGTTTAGGTTAGATATTAGGAAAAACTTCTTTACTGAAAGAGTAGTCAGGCAGTGGAACAGGCTGCCCAGGGAAGTGGTTGAGTCCCCATCCCTGGAGGTATTTAAAAGACAGGTAGATGCAGTGCTTGAGGACATGGTTTAGTGGTGGACTTGGCAGTGCTAGGTTAACGGTTGGACCTGATGATCTTAAGGGTCTTTTCCAACCTTAACAATTCTATGATTCTGTGATTCTATGAACATGATTTTTCATTGGCACAAAGCCCTTCTTGCGTAGGCACTGCTGCTAAGGACTGAAGTCAATCAGTTGAGTATCACTGTCTTGAGTTTTTCCAATTGTACATGCTTTTAAGTGCTATAAGGGGCAGGGAGGAAGGGATTGTGTTATAACACAAAGCACTAGTGATCTTATGGCACAAATTCTTCTGCGGTTGTAAATCAAGGTAGGCAGGTTTTCATCAGCTTGATTGAAAAGTAGGCGAAAAGTAAATATTAAAAATATAAAACTTCAGGTGCAAGCTGTGTAACCAGAGCCAGCTAAAATAGGCTTATGGCTAGACGTTCTTTTTTTTTTTTAAAAATTTATGTATTTGAAGTCTTAACTGGAAAATAAAATCATAGGAGCAAAACTCTATTGCCGTAAATCAGCAAGACTCCACTGATTTCCCAATTTACTCTATTTGAGTAATCTTAGCTATGTATTATCTCACTTGGCTTTAAAACATTACCAGAACTTCAGGCTTTGAGGCTTTTCATACTGATAATATTGTTGCTCTTACTTCCATCTTTTTTTTTTTCTTTTTTAAATACACCACACTTTTTTTTGTTTAATTTAAAGCTATCCAACCTTTCCTCCTGCTATCCAAATACATTTTGCATGTAAAAACAACAATTTGGACCCAAAATCACCACCATCTGCTTATTTATAGCACGATCCAACAGTAAAGGGAGTCTTTATTAAGCCCTCAATGGGAGTCATGTGACTGTGCAATGAACTTGGTTTTCATTTTCCTGATAAAAATGAGACTGTTTCTTGAGACCCCTCCCCTTCACCCTGTTGTGGCCATTGCTTTACCAGTGTGTGTCTGGTCCTGGCATGCCATTAGGTGCCAGAATTAAATGTCTTTATAGATTTGCTTTTATTCATTCAGCGTGTGAGGGGGGTAGTGAGCTGGTAAGTGTGTTGTTTTTTCAAATTGCTGAGCTATCCTTAGTATAACCCTCAGAAAAAGAAAAAAAACAAACCAAAAAAAACCCCAAAACCCCTGCAATACCAGGGTTTTAGTGGGGCAACAAAACCAAAGAGCTTAAGAAAAAACAAAGCCAGTCATTGCTGGTATAAAGTGGAGATTAAATAATTGAAGAAACCTGCCTTGTGTAAGTATCAGCAGCAAGAAAAGACTCAAATAGATTTTAAACTTGCATGAAGTTTCTCATAAACTATGATCCTGAGGGACTTTGATAATTAAAAAAAAAAAAACCTTCTCTGTTCAAAGAAGAGTATGTGGGAAAGAGAAGAGTTGTTAAGTTGACATCCTACTTCAGATGGATCGCTTTTCCTTCTAATGAGGACATGCACCAATTGCAGTGCAACACAAAGGCAGACTTCTGCTGCTCTCAAAGTTCACTTTTGGCCCTTAAAATACAGTGCGTGAGGGCAGGAAGTTGTTTTTTTACTTCAGAATGTTTTTTAAAAATCTCATTGTTGCAGTCAAAACTATCCCAACACACTTTTACAGAGCTCATTGCACTGCAAAGATACGGTGTTTTTTTTTTTCCAAACTTAGATCCGAAAGATATTTTATTGGCTTTCACCAAGATGTATGACAAGTGGTCCAAGTTCATAGCACCAAACTCTGACACATCCCATACTAAAACCACAGATAAAGTTCCTAGCATTTACTGTTTCAAGTTATATATATACAGTTATACTAGAGGGAAAATTAAGAAAAACTAGGTCATTAACATGTATAGTAGTAACTATTTTTAATACAATTACATAGATATTCTGTCCATAAAATTGGTCAAGGTTGTAGGGTTATGAGATTTTGCACTGCTTATCCTACTTGCCACTATGGCCCAATATTGAGCCATCATGATACACTAGCATGAATACAAGAAGGAAAAAATTCAAGAGCATTTTCAAAGCTGACACTGATTGACAGAAGGGGCTTTATTCCTTCTCAGCATACATGAGTTGGGATTTGTCTATCCAAATTACAAGTCTACAAAAGAACTATCTGTATCTGAACTATTTGGCTAGGGTCTCTCTTCAGTCAAGGAGAGAAATAAACATTTCTAGATTTGTCTTCTCCTAAGGTAGAAATTGAACAAGCACAGATGGGTTATGCTGTAGAAATAGCTACTTTTATCCCTTGACCATGCAAGAGTGTAGACCACTAGCTCCGAGAGATGCCTCCAACCCTCAGTCTCTGGCCGAGTTCTTCATCACCTAGAAACTGGTGGCATCCAGCTGCTGCTTTTTCTAGCTCATGCTAAATGCAGCTTCTCTTGAGCCCCTATATAAAACTACTGAGTATAAAGGCAACTAGGTGGTGTCTGAGTATGAATGAGAAGGAAACCAGACCAATCTATACAAAATGCAACACATGCTCCAGAAGGAAGACACATCTTACATCGTTCAGGTGGTGGGTACTTCAGTTAGTTTGCAGGGAAAATGATGTACCAAGAGACCGCATGTGTAGACCAATTTGAGTGAAATCCTGATTCAACTGAAATCAAATGCAAAACATGCAATCCTGAGCAGGCTCAGGACTGCAGCCTTTGTCATCAAATGTCTCATTTAGAAATGGCACATTTCTAACACAACTACCATAAAGGAAAGAACTCTGGGATGCTTTTCAAGGAATTTTAAGAAGCTTAAGCCCATCTTGATGAGCTTACTGATTGCAATGTTCAGCCCACAGAATATAACAGGGATCACAGGATGAGGCAAATGAGTTATCCCAGGACTGGACTCAGTCCTGGGCTCTCTTACAGAATGGTGAGTTTGAATGTTCTGGTGAGAAAAGAGCTGCAAACAGCTCGCCCTTCCCTCTTGTAATGCAGAGAGAGAAAACAAATCGTTATTTTTGCACTACCTCCCAAGGAAAGCAGTAGATGCTTTTTTCTTGAGACTACCTTGTTCAAGCCTATCCACTTCACAGTGTTCCTGCTCTGGCCACAAATCAGTCACTGCTTGTCAACATTTGAACAATTCTGTCAGAATCTAATAATAGCCAGCAGTGGTGGGCAGCACAAAAGAAAAATCAGGTCATGTGATTTTAGCTAGCCAGCTGATTCTGAGCTCTGCAACAGTCAGTGGGAAGAACTTTTAAGCAGTGTGTGTGAATACAAACGTCAAAGATATCCGATCTATGTGCAGACTGTAGCCTGACACATAAAAGAGCGTATGACCTTTAACTCCATGAAATACCTGTCAGCCAGCTGTGCTAGGGAAGAATCTACATGCAGTGCCTGTGATATGTTGATCCTCTTTTCAGGCCATCCAGGGTTTGTATCTTTTTTTCCAAACATTGGAAAATGAATTGACTACAACCACAGCATTCATGTAAAAGCAACGTATCTGATATGAGTGATATAGATAACAACACCTTTCATCAAAAGATCCCAGGGGTACTATGCATCTTATTCACAATAGTTCCAGTCCTGTAACAAATTCTTGCTTAAATTTATACGCAAGCTGCTCCACTGAAATCTAATCATATGCATAAGCCCTCTCAGAATCAGGGACTAGTACTGCACAAGAATTATGTTTGTCTCTGCTGATAACAAAACTCTCTGTAGGGTGAAATACAAAAAGAAACCCTGTTACCTGTTGGAATTCCTTGAGGAATTTTGGATGTCAGGGGTTTTGTCCAGATCACAAGGAACATCATCCTACTGTGGCTGATAATACTCCAAGATATTTAATGACAGAAAATAAGCAAGATTTTGTACATCTGAAGCTGAATATTCTGCTGGGAAGTTCTGAGCTTTTAAATTAACTTTCTGAACTAGATGACTAATTCTTTAGCCAGAAAAAAAACCCCACAATACAAATGAGGCATTAGAGTGGGAGAAAGAGTGCCTGATGTTCTGACAGACCCTGTTTTTATACATCGTTCCCAGTGACCTCAGAGACATAAAACTATGTAATGTGCCACCATGAAATTAAATAACCCCACCTTCCCCCAGACTGTCTTACTAACCTGCTGTACAGGTGAAGCCAGAAGCAATCAGAACCTTTTATTTTATTAAAGAATAACTGCTCTTATAAATGTATAAATAATGAAAAAGCTTTGAATCCCATTCTCATATAGCATTGGTTGCCAAGTCGTGATCCCATCAAACATATGTATCTAGAACGTGCCACAAATATAAGAGCAGTCTAAACCTGATTGCATAGCCTGTCTCATCACACGATTGAGATGTAGATCTGAATTTCACCAGAGTCTAGAATTTTGGTTTTGGTCCACATCTGCTATCAGCAGGAGAGGACAAATTTCAGAGTTAATTTTAAATGTTAGTGCTCTTTATGCTCAGATCTAGCAACTGCCATGTGGATCAGATGAATGGTCCATTCTGCTTCTCTACTAGCCATGGTCTCTTGGCTGTATAGCTCCAATGTAGAGAGTGATGAAAAGCAAATTTCAGATCTAACTGCCTCTGAACTTTGGGGAAGTTCCAAACCTGTATTTGGACTCAGATGTGACCCTATGCCAACATCACACCAAAGCAAAACGTAACCTGGGATTGGTATGCTGATTGCTTTGAGAAATTATGAAAATGCAGTTCTGTGCAATTTCTCTTGCAACAGCCTTCTTTATTGAGCTTCTAAAAAATCATACTTCTAAATACAGAAAATAATAAACACATGATAAAAACATTACTAATGTGCATCCTTTTTCCCTTCCCATGCCTACCCCTTACAACTGTTTGCAAGAAGCATAGAAATATTCTTGCGATTATTATAACACACTATAGTGAAGGTGAGTCCTTTGCAGTATAAATCGCATACAGTAAACTTGAGATGCAGCATGCCCTTCTGTTCCCACTCACATGAAAGGAGTGGTGTTCTTACCCACCTTATAATTCAGTTCAGGTAATGCCTCTTAAATAATACACACTCCCTTCCCAAAAGGCAGTCATTTATCAGCGTTGTCAGATAACTGCTTATTTTGAGCTGTTAATGGAAATACCGTTGTCTGCCAAGTGTGGTAAAGCTCCTGCCTTCTGTACAAGTGGAATTCAGCAAATCAAAATCTGGAGGAAGAGATCTAACCTCTAACGGTCTTCAGGGAAAACTTTCACTGATTCTGGAAAGACAGTAAAAAGAGCCCAGACTGTGCTATTTGGCAGCTTAACCTCAGAGGAAGTACAAAGTAAAAAAAAAAAAAAAAAAAAAAAAAATCTTTGAAAAACAAGTAAGTTCAAACACATACCACTGCCAAATCCTCTTCATTTGGAATAAGTCTTAGGTAACAAATCCAACCTCTACTTTAGTCTGCATACGCTACAAAAAAACAACCCAACCTGTTGACATGGAAATCTTGAAACAGCATTAAATGAAAAATTGTATCAATATTTTATTGAAAGTCTAGAGCTACTTTTATGTCACCTGGAGATATTTTAAAATACTGGGACTTCGGTGGCAAGAGAATAAATGGACCATAATTTGCGTTTCAGAAAATTAAACTGTCCTGTTTTACACTGCTGGTTTTACGATCCTGTGTTTCCACAAACTCAAAAGTCTTCTGTGTCCTTGGAAGAGATGAAGGCAACACTCACTCTTCACCAAGCCAGTGACGCAGACACTCAGCAAACACTGAAATGTATTAGTGTGCCGCTGCAACACTGCTGCCCTGCCCATGCAGGTACACATGCAGACATTCACAAAAGACACGAGACAGAACTGCTACTCAGCTCAGGCCCAGCCTGGCAAACAGGAGAAGCCAGGGCTGTCCCCACACTTCTGGATCATTTAGGGGGTCCCCTCAGCAGTCAGAAATTAGGCATCTGAAGGTCACCCTGGCTCTCCAGCCCCCTCTCCCAGCCTGACACCTTCTCTACAAGGTGTGCTATATGTACCAATTACTGAGGAAAACCATCAGCTAGATGAGTCCCACACATGTAACCCAAGAAGTCCCAAGGCTGGTGGCCATCATACCAGCTCCATCTCCAGCAGCTCCAGTCCCTGCCAGGACAATGCAGAGCAATAGAGTCCCTACTCTTCCAGGACCTCTGTTCTCAAGATTATCATTATGTAGTGGTCGGAGGCTGTCTTGGGCACAGCGACCACGAAAAGGTAGAGTTTTTGATTCGTGGAGAAGTAAGGAGGGGGGCCAGCAAAACCACAACCCTAAACTTCAGAAGGGCAGACTTTGGCCTGTTTAGGAGTTTGGTTAACAGAGTCCCTTGGGAGGCAGTCCTGAAGGGCAAGGGAATCCAGGAAGGCTGGATGTTATTCAAGAGGGAAGTCTTAAAGGCACAGGAGCAGGCTGTCCCCATGTGCCGCAAGTCGAGCAGGCGGGGGAGAAGACCGGCCTGGCTGAACAGAGAGCTCTGTCTGGAACTCAGGAAGAAAAGGAGAACCTACCACCTTTGGAAGAAGGGGCAGGTGACTCAGGGGGACTATAAGGATGTGGTGAGGTTATGCAGGGAAAAGATTAGAAAGGCGAAGGCCCAGCTAGAACTTAAACTGGCTACTGCTGTCAAGGATGACAAAAAATGTTTCTACAAGTATATCAGCGACAAAAGGAGGGCTAAGGAGAATCTCCCTCCTTTGTTGGATGCAGAGGGAAACCTGGCCACGAAGGATGAGGAGAAGGCTGAGGTACTTAATGCCTTCTTTGCCTCAGTCTTTAATAGTCGGACTGATCATCCTCAAGGTTTTCATGCCCCTGAGCTGGGAGATGGAGACAGGACACAGAATGTAGTCCCAGTTGTCGAAGAGGTGGCAGTCACTGATCTGCTCCTCCACCTGGATGCCCACAAGTCTATGGGGCCAGACAGGATCCACCCGAGGATACTGAGGGAGCTGGCGGAGGAGCTTGCCAAGCCACTCTCCATCATTTACCAGCAGTCCTGGTCAACCGAGGAGGTCCCAGATGACTGGAAGCTAGCTAATGTGACACCCATCTACAAGAAGGGTCGGAAGGAGGATCTGGGGAACTACAGGCCTGTCAGCCTGACCTCAGTGCCGGGGAAGGTCATGGAACAGATCATCCTGAGTGCCATTATGTGGCATGTGCGGGACAACCAGGGGATCAGGCTCAGCCAGCATGGGTTTATGAAAGGCAGGTCCTGCTTCACTAACCTGGTCTCCTTCTATGACAAGGTGACCCGCTTAGTGGATGAGGGCAAGCCTGTGGATGTTGTCTACTTGGACTTCAGTAAGGCCTTTGACACCGTCTCCCACAGCATTCTCCTGCAGAAGCTGGCTGCTCACGGCTTGGACAAGTGCACTCTGAGCTGGGTTAAAAACTGGCTGGATGGCCGAGCCCAGAGAGTGGTGGTGAATGGAGCCAAATCCAGTTGGCAATTGGTCACGAGTGGTGTTCCCCAGGGCTCAGTATTGGGGCCGGTCCTGTTCAATATCTTTATCGATGATCTGGAGGAGGGGATTGAGTGCACCCTCAGTAAGTTTGCAGACGACACCAAGTTGGGTGGGAGTGTCGATCTGCTGGAGGGCAGGAAGGCCCTGCAGAGGGACCTGGACAGGCTGGATTGTTGGGCCGGGGCCAACTGTATGAGGTTCAACAAGGCCAAGTGCCAGGTCCTGCACTTGGGTCACAACAACCCCAGGCAACACTACCGGCTTGGGGAGGAGTGGCTGGAAAGCAGCCTGGCTGAAAAGGACCTGGGGGTGTTGGTTGACAGCCGCCTAAACATGAGCCAGCAGTGTGCCCAGGTGGCCAAGAGGGCCAATGGCATCCCGGCTTGTATCAGGAATAGCGTGGCCAGCAGGACCAGGGAGGTGATAGTGCCCCTGTATTTGGCACTGGTGAGGCCGCACCTCGAATACTGTGTCCAGTTTTGGGCCCCTCAATTCAAGAAGGACATCGAGGTGCTGGAGCGTGTCCAGAGAAGGGCAACGGGGTTGGTGAAGGGTCTAGAGCACAAGTCTTATGAGGAGTGGCTGAGGGAGCTGGGGTTGTTTAGTTTGGAGAAGAGGAGGCTGAGGGGAGACCTTATTGCCCTCTACAACTACCTGAAAGGAGGTTGTAGAGAGGTGGGGGTCGGTCTCTTCACCCCAGTAACAAGCGATAGGACGAGAGGAAATGGCCTCAAGCTGCGCCAGGGAAAGTTTAGGTTAGATATTAGGAAAAACTTCTTTACTGAAAGAGTAGTCAGGCAGTGGAACAGGCTGCCCAGGGAAGTGGTTGAGTCCCCATCCCTGGAGGTATTTAAAAGACAGGTAGATGCAGTGCTTGAGGACATGGTTTAGTGGTGGACTTGGCAGTGCTAGGTTAACGGTTGGACCTGATGATCTTAAGGGTCTTTTCCAACCTTAACAATTCTATGATCGCGTTCCTTCCCCCTCATCTTGTTAGGGAAGGTGGGAGAAGGCAAGAGCTGGCAGCTTCTCACCAGAAAGACCCCAGTGTGCATGGAGGCAGTACTGAACAAGTCTCAGGTCCATGGAAGCAGAAGCAGAGCCTCCCACCTCCACCCCAAGGTTGAAGACCCATGCCTCCCTCTGCTCTACCCTTGGAAACATTTACCTCAGTCCACTTCGCCCAGCAGAGCCTGTCCTCTCAACACTCTGTTGTGCCACTTTCCACACAACCACGAGTGCCTTCAGAAGTCAGAGGGCAACAGAGGATCAGGCCTGTCACATTTTTTCCATCCTGCAAAGTATTTTGAGTTGTTCTGCATTTAATAATCCATATCCCTGTCTTGTGTCCCACTTTCAGACTTGAATACTTCTGATTCCTTCCATCAAATTGACAAGATGAAGGGTTCTTTTTCTTAAATATATCCTTTAACAAAACCTATAAGGAATATGCTCACTTGTGTCAGTGATCTGGAAAATGTGCTTTGTCTTTCTTCCAGAGAACATGCACATTTCAGATTTCCCTTAAGCTTTCATAATTATTTCTGATCTCGATGGTTTTACTTTGTCAGCCCAGCTGATACCAGCCAGATGAGAGAAATGATTTGAGGGTGGATTTTGTCTAGGAGGGAGCAGAGGAGAAAACCAGCAATAAAAGTCTGGTAATTTCTCATTTCATTGTAAAGACATGTCGTGGGTATTTGCATATTCTGGCTGTGAAGTAAACAAAGCTATAATCAGATGACATGGCAAGAAAGGCTTGAAATGCTATTCAAGACTTAAGGTGCTTATTAAACAACAAACCTTTTGTATGAAGAATGCTCAAAGGAAAGCATCGTATTAGGCACCTTGCTCAGTAACTTGAGCCTATTCTCACAAATACCATGAAGACTAGGATACTGAACATAACAAGTTTATATATGTGAAGTGTGAGTACATTACAGTGAATATGTACATGACCTATTAGTTTAGCTCGTAATCCCAGTAGATAAAAGGCGAGCTCATGGCATGCTGAGGGACCCGCTTTCAGTGTTTCACTCGGCCCCATCACTGCATCCATCAGCTGGCCTCAGAATGGAAGGGAAGACGAGATAGGAATTATCAAGGTACAGCTTGTAATGGCTGAGTCATAACACTAAATGCCTCTAACTCAAACTAACAGGGTCATTTAGAAGGTATGACTTGCTGTGACACCTGCTGAAGAAGAGAGGAAACTCTGGGTACTTAACATTTTAGAATAAAACTCAGAGTTTCCCTTCAGCTGCATTTAGTGTCTGAACAAACTCCAGGGCACAAGCTCCAGTGCCAATTTAATACAGACTTTATTTGTGGAGACTCATTAACGTTGTGCACAACTGCTTAAAAAAAGGTTAAAGTCTTGGCAGAAAGCAGCAATAGCAACTATCGATTCAACTCTAGAAACTCTCCAGCACTTACCCTGAGACTCACCAGCTGGGGAAACAGCGAAGCATTGAGCAGAATTTTAAGCAGACACCAAAGCACAGAGCAGCCAGTGGTACAGAGGGGCTCCAGGCACAGGCAGGTCAGCAGCCTGTCCCTGTGGTCACCGCTGTGTCCCTTGTGGTTGCCAACTGATGCCGTCTATGGGGGCAAAGCTGCTGGCATCCCAGCTAACTGCTCTCCACTAAATCAAATCTACCTATATACTTCCCTTAACTACACGCTTTAGTTCTTTATAAAGCAGGGCTTTAAAAATGAGACACCACCATTCTGAAGGCCTTATTTTATACCAGAATACTATGAATTTTCTCTCTTGTAATTCCTTTAGATGTGAGGTTTAATTTTGACTGCTACTCCCTTTGTAGATACTTGGGCCCATTTAAAAAAAAAAAAAACAAACAAACCAAAAAACCAGAAAAAGGTGAAATATATATAGAGAAAAGTAAGTGCCAAGTTTTTTCTGCTCATTCATAACAGCAGTGGCTTTAGAAATGGCTTGGAAGAAATTCAGGAAAAACCTCCAATTCAATTAAAAGTTATCCAGAAACAAACAAAAGCAAAAATGTGAACCTGGCAAGGCACAGGCATTGTACAAATTTTGATCAGGTGCTGGGCTTGACGGCCCAGGCTTACCTTTTATTACCTGCATCTTCTCTTGCTTCAGACCTATAGTGTATAATAGAGATCTCCAAGTTCTTTCACCAAGATTAACAGCAGACGTTATTTTAGAAGTTAATGAAACACTTTGAGGGTGTGATTTGGTACGAAATGCTTTTCACCTCCCAAAGATCTCAAAGCACTTTACCATTCAAATGAAGTGATACAGATGGCTCACACTCTCACTGCTCAGCTGTAGCCAGCTGAGGAATGGACTGCAAGAAACATTTAATAGCTCCCCTTTAACCCTACATAAATCTTTAGAAAAGTAATTGAAAGATACCTCTCAGTTGAAATGGGAAGGGGAATGTAGGTGGAAAGAATTTAATTATCTGAGCTGCAATTTGACATGGGGAGTGTATCACTCTTTCTTATTGTTTGATAACATTCATCTGCTCTGAGTGGCATTCTGCATACAGCATATACAGCAAGCAGTCCAAAGTGCTAGAGCCTGAAATTACTACCTGTCCTGAAGACATTCCTGCAGCAGGAAGACTGGTTTGTAATTAACACAACTTAGCACACTTGAGATCCTGAATTATTTAAGGGGCATGGGAGGAACACTAGGGGCCTCAGTCCTTTACCTGAAGGGCAGATGAGATGGTTCAAGAGCTGTGTGCCCTCGGTCTGCTTCCTGGCACTCCGATTGCAAAGCCACTAGCGAAACGGCTCCTTAGTAGGAGTTATGAAAAGCTCAGACAGAGAGGACCCTGATCACTGAAGGGCTCTCAGAGAAGCAGAGGTAAGTTCTCAAGCTAAGGTACAGCTGCTCCTTATATGGTGCCTGGAGGTACCAACAGGTGTCACTACAAAATTCACCAGCCATATTAATTCCTTTTATATTTACTCCCCCCACCCCCCCAAAAGTCCTAACTGGAGACAATGGCAGGCAGCGAGTTGAACCTGCAGTATTTATAGTGCTAGAACTGAAGAATAACCATAATGCAAAGGATCTTGAAAGATCACCAGTTTTAAGTTCCTGCCCCAAAACACGCTCAACTACACCTTATAGCATTTTTGGTGAAAATTAATATAAACTGTTCTTAAAGCCCTCCATCCTGGTGAGACCACTTACCCAGAGAAGTCTATCTCATCGTCCTCACTGTCAGAAGGCATCTCCTCCTCTCTAATCTGGACCTTGTTCTCCTGTCCACTGCAAAAATGAGGATATATGTACTAAATGTGTCCAATTTGGACTAATGCTTTCTTTAGAATTCTGGAAGGAGTAGGTGTTGGCTGGCACTGCATTTATGGAGAGAGGCAAGAAAAAGCAGTGTCGGGAAAAGAAAGGAAGGCAGCTGAAGCATCAGGCAAAGAAAAAAAAGTTATTCACAAGTGATATTTTGTAGAGTAAATGAATGCAGATTTGATGAGGAACATAAGTAACATCCTGCAGGGTCAGCAGGGAAACCCTAATTAGGCAGGATGCCCTTCCTCAATATTAATTAGAGTTATACGCTTGATTGAATAGGTACAATTCTTCCTAATACTGCAGGAGGCCAACAGGAGGCCTGCAGCGTACAACCAACCTGTTTCTCCCTCTTTCTCGCACATACAGATGCATACCAAGAGTTGCTGTACAGGCTCTCTCCTATGCATATGCATACTCATGCACACATAGACACACGTAGTTATAACCCATGGGACCCCTCTATCTGCTTCCTGTCCTTTCGCAACAGATGCTACTTATTGGGTGCCCGGATTCAGAAGAAAGCAGGGTTAACATCCTCCTTTAGATGAGGAAGAGACTGTCTAGCATACCATGGTCAGTTGACAAAAGGGGGAAAACAGAGTAATAGGTGTATGCAAATTAATAGCTCACACCATTTCATAACACACATCTCCCAGCAGATGCTACAGATAATTATGCAACTGAGGGCAGTGCTTCTGGGAGCACTCATAAAACACAGCTTTTATCTCCTTGCTTCCAAGCCCATGTCTGGTAATGTATAAGTAATGTTAACAGCATCCACATAGACAGACAAAGATTGTATGTGCACTGTGTATGCACGCCTCGTGAAATACAGATTTTGCTGCAAACTTGAGATGTGCTAGAAGAGAAAGGAAGACCTTTGCCTCTTAAAAAGGGTCCCAAAACACACATACCAAGGTGCTACCTATAAGCAACAAAAACTCCTTGCTAGATAAGAAAAGCTGGGTACTTAAGGACTTTCTGAGTGTCCCTTATAGGAAAGTAGCCTTCAGCCTGATTCAAGATAGGTTATGAATATGGGGTGGCAGCTGCTTGACATGTGACTGGCTCCATACAGCAAGCTGACAGCGTCATATGCCAAGAAACTTCAGTAATGCGACAGCTGTGATAAGTAGGAGACTCACTGTATGACAGTATAGTTAACAGCAGAATCTATAGTTAACAGCAGAATCTATTGTAAGTGGGGCCAACATTATTGTAAAGATGATGTCAGCATGCTTAGGAAAAATAAGCAAGATATCAAAATTAATTTTTGCTGCATTTGGTTTTCCATACACTCATCACATTCTTCCACGTGTGCTTTGTATGTGTTCCAGCCATACTGAGTTGCTCCACAAGGCACCTTTCAAACGTGCAGTGAGCTTATCCCATTTTATTGCCCACAGATTAGGGACACACTCTTGCAGCTTAAAATGCACTAAGCATATTGTGAATATCATCCAAAAATTTAGTGAGAATATGGGGAAACAGAGGAGTTTTGAGGCAGGTACACAAGAAGAGAAAACATCTGTGGAGGAGCTAAAACACAACAGTGAGAAAAAGAACCACTGATATTTTCCAAGGATAGTCACATGTAGAGGGACTGCTACAACTACTTTGTTAGCTTTTTGTTTTTCAAACTTATCAAAACAAGAACAGTACCTGAAAGGAACAATTCTGCAAAACAGACCAACATAGTTTTGTAAGTAAATTCCATTTGTGAAGATGGCTTTAGGTGGATTGAAATAAATCACATTGTTATAGTTTATCAACAAATGTATGCAATATAACAGGCTTACAGTGGCTACAAAACTGCAAGAGATGCTATTATCTATAAAGAATTCCTCATGTGTCAAAATTAGGAAGTGCAGACAAATACGTGAGCTGAATAGAGGAAGAAAATCGAAGGAGCAGAGCTAAATATTCAAATGGGACAATTTGACAGAGTAAGTACATCAAGAAACATACAATCAAAAAACTGACCCACAGTCATTGCTGATACTGAAAACTGACGGTGGTCATACATTTTTACTGTTATTTTCCTAATGAAAAAAATGCTGGTTTTCAATCTGAAGTTGAAACATTGCACTGCTTTTCACCACTTTTTCTAAATTTTCTATGGAAAGCTGTTTTGTGATGCAGCTTGTATCACTTTATGTAAAAATACTGAAAAATTGTTACAATTCTCTCTTATGAAATATCAAGCTGCTTTGCCACTGTACAAAGAAAAAATTGATCTAGAAAATGGGAAGTGTTTTACTAACATCTATCCATAATGCTTTGTAAATAAAAACATTGTTAGTACACAATTAGCGTCAAGAACTAGAAAAAGCAATCCATAAAATTGAAAAAAAATCTCAAAATAAGAAAGAATGCACATTCTAAATAAGTTTTACTAAAAAAACCCCACACTCTTGTTGTTTCTCTTTCACTTGTATTTCTCCAAAATAGAAGAAAAGTATACATTTAAACTGCCAGCATTTCATGCACCACCAATTCTTAACTTCGGTTAGCTTTCTTAAACAAAACCATGAGAAATGAAGGAAGAACAGACTTTAATTTTTCTTTTACTTTTAAAAGTGTAGTCTATTGTGTCTTTTACTATCAGATTCTTAAAAAGTAATCACCCTGTCACATGGCTTTCTATAAAACTATTCACAGAATTACATGGGCACAAATATCAATATACTGAGGAACTTAATTTTATGTTTGCGACACAAACATTTTCTAAAATAACTTTCTACAATACATTCTTAAAGCTTTATACCCATGACCAATACTAAAAGTGCTGCTTCAGCATGACTAACAAGGTTGCAGTGTATTGTTGTTAGCATGTGTGATCCAGTAATTGAATATCTTAAAGCATGTTGTGTATGGGAAGCTTTTAAGTGTGGACTAAATTCAGGGACATTTTGAATTCATTCCAGTTAGAACTAGTAAGTGCATAATAATTTCAGATTACTTAAACCCAAGAAAACTGTGTCATCTCCATCTTCTGTGTTTCAGTAGATCACAGAAAATATTAAGAACCTCCCCCCCCCCCCCCCCCCCGACTTATATCTGTAAAGATACCCCTTGTAAAAGTGAAGTGAGGATGCTCTAGTTACAGAATTGTCAGCTACCAACAGTTTTGGGCCACGCTCTGTTTTTGGCTTGGCAGAAGTCAGTAGAAACCTGTTGTCTCTTAAAAAAAACTCCACGTGGAATGAAATGTTCTCCATCTAGCTCCTAATAGCCCTCAATGTCAAAACCTGCCCTTAGGTCAGTAGAGACGATAAGCACTGAGCTAGGTCTGGGATGTAACGAGTTCATGAATCCCCAGAAGTCGTCCCTGAGGAGCAACAGCTCTGAACCTTGCTGAGCGTACAGTAAAGAGAGATGCTTTGCTCTTTGCATGCAGGATTTGAATTTCCAGGACTGCTCCTTTGGCTCCTTGATGGGCTCTAAATTCTTGCAGGAAGCAGTTGCCCGCATAACATTGCTCTCTGGGACCTTGGACAGCAGCTTGTCTCAGGCTGTGTTGAAATAAAGTAGTAATAAAAAAATAATCTCTGAAAGCGGATACCAGTTTGAGTTAGAAAAGCCCTTGCCAAAATATGCTTTCAGAGCAGGCACAGCACATATATTATTGAAAAGCTTTGTTTCTATATGGTGTGCCAAGTTGGCAGAAATGCAGATTTAAAATTTAGAAGTGATTGCTAGGGAGCTGGGCAAGAAGAAGGAACTAGAAAGAGAGGAAGGAATTAATAGCATTTGTTTATTTTAAAGAATAAATCTTGAACTAGTTCTCTTTTTTATTGCAATCTTACATTATTTATCTGTCTTTCTAGGTCAGAAAATAGGAGTAAATTTTATATGTGACACTTTCTTGTAATCCAGTGGCACAAAACTGACTCTCACAGAATGCTGCAGTATTTTACTCTGCTGTCCTGGCATGTAGGGGGATGCATTTTAGGGTCCTTTGTGGTTCAGGTGCTGATATTGTGCCTGGCAAGGTCCTTGTGTCTTTTTGAAAGGGGAAAAAAGAGAGCACAAAAATAATACAGAGGTAAAACTAAGTAACACAACCTCTATATCAAGGACATTAGAGACACTTCCCTAGGGAAAACTGGGCTGATTTTTCATCCTCTTTGGAGTCTGTCATCTTTTTCAAAGTTTCTGTTTATCCACAGAACTTAAAGGACAAGGCACTAAGGCTATCAGGATGCACTACAGCAAATTCTGACCCACTACTGGGGGAAGGGAAGGGAAGTAATACTGACAGCTGTAATTTAAAAAAAAAAAAAAAACCAAACCACCAAAACCAACAAAAACCCCAAATAAACCAAAGCCCACAGCACTTATAATAAAAAAATGCAACCGAGCAACATCTGATTACTGCAGAGAAGTCATCTGATTAACATGAAGAAAAATTTCCAAGAAACTTCACCTGCTACCCTCAATCCTTTGTTCTCATTATTACTCCTTTCTGTTCAAAGAGAAATAAAAGTAGGCGGCGTCTTCCACCTCGTATAGAAATAACTTGTAGCTCAGACTTCAAGAGCTGATAATGCTTTTGTACTTAAGATGACCACAGCCAGATATCATTCTCATGCTTTATCACCATGTATCACAGCAACATCTGCAAGGCTAAATCCAGGATGCTGGCCCTGACGAATTAATGATAGTTTTCTACATGTTCACACTATAAGCAGAATGTGGGAGAGCAGAACTTACATTAATGACATGCTACTGGTAGGTCATGAATATTAAGATATTTCTGCAACATCACGCAAAAAATCCTATGGTGGCACCATGCCCTCAGTTCAGTTATACAAGTCTCTGTCAAAAAAAAAAAAAAAATCCAAGCTCAGATAACTCCTTTCACCACTGCCCAAGGAAGATTCATTTTCATCCTAATACAGAGTTTCACCACAGAAGGACAGGCATATTTTGAGCAAATTAAAGAGTAAGTTCTCATACAGGATTCAGATGTATAAATAGTTAGGTACATGCTTTCAATATAATTCTCAGTGCATACCAGCAAGACATGCTGTCAGTACCCTGTACTACAGCTTCCTTCTCTGTCTTTCCACTCTATGGATCCGCAGAAGTTCCTGGCTCAGGCATGAAATATCTCTTGGATCCATTAGTGGCTATGCCTGAAGAGTTTGCCAAGAGGTAAGTATTAGGCTAAAAGTAAGAGCAGATATTAAATCCAACATAGGATTCAGCTTGAGAGGCAAGTACTGTAGTGGCACTGTAGCAATCTGACTTTAGATGAGGTTCTTAAACAGCAACTTAACACAGAAAGAAATTTGTCCATGAAAGAAACAGTCACTATTTACAAAATTGCCTAAAGAAAGCTCTGTCACTGAGGTCATCTGTGTTTGACCTCACCATAGCAGGCATTCATATTGCAACAGACAGCATCAGGATTTTTTGTTTTAACAAATGGTGAGTCTATTTAGCTTTTAGGTAGTAAGTATGAAGCCTTCCTTCACATGTCAGTTTGCTTTAAATATTTGTAAAATTCTGATCGTGTAAGGAGGGTAACAGGTCAGTATAGCACTTAAATAAATTAATAAATAAAATAGCAATAATGAAGAGAGCTGCCTGGTTCCACGCTTCCAGGACTGCATGAATTGCATGATTCCCACATCAAATGAAAGGAAGAATTAAAACTGGACCCACAAAATCCCCAGTGAAGAGCTGGCTGAAACCCAAACGGTTATGAATTTTATGGCCTGAGGTTTATTCACCCAGTTACACTTTCGATTTTTGACACACAAACAGCAGAGCTCAAGAATGTGCACCAGAAATTTTGGCATTGCTGTAGCAGTTCATCCGCTCTCCCCAGTTGCTCAAGTTCTGCTTGTCTTGATACAGACTGGAGAGAGCAGCTCTGTCTCCCCTGTGCACCTGAAGAGACAGACAAGCAAAATATTAAACAGCTACAGATGCTGAAAGAAAAGCAACGGTTCAGTCAGCTCTTCAGGTTTTTTTTTTTTTTTTTTCCAAAGCCTTGCTTCTAGGACAAAACTGATGAGAATGTCTGATAATTATTTAAAAAAAAAAAAAAGGCAAAGAAAATCTGTCTGATAGGAGCACAGCTAAAGCTTAATCTATTTATGTAACAAAACAGAGGCAAACTGCTGTTAATGTGCTAGAGAGGCACAGAAATTTCTGCTCATCTATTATCAGGGGACAAGCTGCTATTCTGGCACAGTGAGGGCTCACATCAAACTACCAGTCTGGCAGCCCTTTTTGCTTAAATCCCTCACATCCCCTGTTCTTCCCGACACAGGCACTCCTCACTGTGATCAGTCCCAAACATTTGACACACCAGAGCAGAGCATGTCCTAGTCCCCTTTTTTCTCCCTTGTCCAGCCTTCCTAGACCTATGACCAACTCAGTAGTTGCCTTGTTTCATCCTATTCAAGTAGGCAATGCCAACTAACATTCATAGCACAGACTCAACATTCAACAGGGAAAAAGGCAAGGCCCTACAAGTTTCTGTCAATGGAGTAATACCACAGCACCTCTCCATGTAGGACAAGCATTCTTTCCTTGGGGAAACCAAACCAAACCAAACTCCTCCCTTTAAACAAATCACACTGAAAGACTAGGCTTAACATGAAAGTTCATAAGGTGCTGAGGTTCCAGGTCACAACATTCATTTTTCCCACAAGCTAAGCACCTTGGAAGAACACACACAGTTTTATTGCAATTCACAGATCTTCACTCCTGATCACAAGAATAGACAGAGAAAGAAAAAGGATTTCTTTCCCTATTACACTTAGATTGCCCCATACTGCAGGCACTGAGCCTGTTCCTTCCAACAGCAGTGTACTTCTTCAGTGTTGTTCTAATTAAACAGCCAAAAAAAAAGTTACAGAAGTGCTATCTCCTAATGAGTTTACCAGACACAGTGAAATCCACCTAGGATTGAAGTCTGCCACTTCACAACACACTCCCTGCATTGCAGCTCCTCCAGAGCACGAGATAACAGCTAGCAGGAAGATCTAGATGTTTTCAGTGCCATTTTTCAGACCCAAGAGATGCAAAGGAGTTGGATGAGAATCCACCCAGGTGTCTTTGATAAAGACATAGGCAAGACAACTTTCCAAACAACTGTTCTGTCGGTAGAAGTGAACACACCACAGGTCATGATGAGAAAAGGAGAAAGGGAGAAGCCACAGAAGAACCAGCTATCACACAGACTGCAATAGCCTTAACTTGGGGAATAAAATGGAGCCTCTTATCCAGCCATAGGTTGTCCCCTTTGCATTTTCTTACTTTCATAGCCATGCTTTATATGTGCGTTCCCTGGATGTGTAGTAAGCGTATGACTTAACTAGCAGCTGTGCTGAGTACACATTAAGGGATCTGATTGCCAGGTCTTCTACTGTGATTCCATGGCTGTTGAATACAGTATAGCCAAGGAATATAGACAAATCCATGTTTTCCTACAGAAGTTAAAGCATGTCAAGTAGCTTTCTTCCAGCATCATTTGCAGCTGACATCCCCTGTCTAGGTGGTGCCATCTGTTAACCATGTCACATCCATGATCTCAAGGGAGGCTAAGGACTAAATCATTTCAAAAGCAGAATAATGTTGATACTGGAAGGAGACCACTGCAGTGCACTGTCATCCTATATCCAAGTGACTTCACTTTCAGAGTGATGGCAATCATCAGTGGGGTTGCCATGCAACTGTTCAGCTTGGCAAATCCTCAAAATGTTTCCAGTCTCATGCTCTGCATCGTTCCAGTAAGATACTTACCTGTGTTGCCCCTGCTGAACTACGTTCTTACATTTGATATGCTGCTCCGCTTTTATAACATGCTGCTGTGGGAGTACTTGAAAAGAGTAGATGGCCACCAAATTCAAAGCAAGTGCTGCTCTGCACTTCTCCTGGGAAGAAGTGAATGGTTATCTCCCCTTCCGTTCTTCTTCCCTCCCTCCCACCAAGCTTTCTACTAAACACAATTACATGCAGCATTTGACAACAGAGCTGATAAATTATGTGCTGCTTGAATTGAAAATGTGAAGGATAATAGGGATGAATATCAATGCATTCACAGATGACACAAACCCATTTCATCACTTTCAAGGCTTTTTTAGTTGTGCTCAAGGATGACTTGCATGAGCTAATTCCTCAGTGCATTGTCTTAAAAAAAAAAAAATATCTCTGGAGTACAAATGGACTATGCCTAAGAGATAGCTGACAGAAAAGAAGAAAAACAATGAAAAACCCACAAACCCTAAAGGGAAACATTTTAGGGGCATGAAAATCTCTCAGCTGAGAAGTTTAGCTGAAAATTTTCCAGTTTCACTGAAACTGGAAATTGAGTCTGGCTTTCAGATAACTACAATTTATTCCCATCTGACTGAGATTTATGTGCTGCTGGAAATACTTTCTTATTATTTATCTATAATAATTACAGGTGAACACTTCTGCAACAAGAGGATTCTTATTGTTGGCTTCCATTAACCACAGAAGTCAGTCATCTAAAAGCTGTGGCGGACCACTGTTTCTTGTAGACACCATTTCTGAGGGAAACAGCTATTTGGGCAATCCATAACCTTTAGTTAAAAACTCTAATGCAGCTCTATTATCATTCTCTTGTATTAAACCAGTAGTTTTCCCAGAAATCCCTCTAGTGTAAAAAAAACAGGCAGAAATCTCAATTTAGCTATAGATGTTGCTAATGGAAAACTTCAGAGAACGCATGCTAGCACAGAGAATGCTCTGAGATCAAACCTCTGAATTTAAACTGAGGGGTGCAGAGGTTTTCATCACCGCTTTGAGCTTGGTTGAGAGTCCTGCACGTTTCTTCCTCCATTCCCGTTAGAAGAGCTCTGGACAGTACTCTCCAGGCTCTCACAGATGTCCTGCGCAATTCTCAGCTATTGTGTTAACCTTTGAAATTTAAGGGCAAAGAGCAGCTTTCAGTTGCTAGCACTAGACACCTCCTGCATCTCTAAGAAACATAACAACCACCTCCCTAAGCACAATATCACATTGACAGACCAGTAAGTTGTGTCTTTTTAGGATACTCTCTGCATGCAATCCACCAGGATACACATTCAGAACTGCTTTTAGAAAGTTAAACAGCCCAGGGAGGCATCAGTGGGATGCTGCCATCAGAAGAGGAAAAAGACTAGGTGGTTGGAGGAAATGCCGACATTTCTACATGGCACAAGTTTGCATTTCCATTTTTTCCCACGTCTGAAGTTCCTGCTTCCAACTGAGGTTCATGCTGTTCTAGGGCAATGCAGGGGGAACATGTACCTAGCAGGGGATAGAAAGAGGTACGGAGAGAGAACCACAAAGTCACCCATCTGTCCTGAACCCTCTCAGATGGGAACGCACACTCGCTCCTTATGCATCTCCTGCCCTCTCAACGCAGACATTGCTGTTGTGGCTCTTAATCCCTCTCTAGGCTTTCTGATCTGGTATGCTTCAGGGTCTCCTCATGTCTTTGTGGGCCTGATATGAACTCTGATACGTTTTGCTGCCACCGCTTCCTGGCTTCGTTCAGCTGCAGGAGCAGACTGCACAACTCCTGAAAGAGAAGCTGCTCTTCACTACTAGTCACCCAGAGGCAGGAAAACAATTGCAACTACAGAGAAGTTATGTACGTTCACATATTTTTTTTAACAGGACTCGTGTACAGGTAGGCTTTTGGCTATGGACTGTGGAGCCATTTCTGGTGCTAGCCCTTGCTGTTTGGGCTTCAAGTGGGAACACGGGACCGCTCAGCAAGCAACTGCATCTCAGAATCCTTTTAAGGATGAGAATTGGGTTCAAAAGGAACAGATACAACTGATCCTGTTGTGCTGGCAGATTTCCTTTTGACTAGTTGGGCTTACTTGGCTGACTCTCCTGAGCAAGGCGGTACCAGCTTACTGTTTGAAACATGCAGCTGCAGTGCAGGACCTGAGGTTGGCCTCTCCTGACATGCAATGGTCTGGCACTGGCACAGATAAAATCTGAAGAGCAACTGTGGAGAACTTGTCCCATGAAAACTGCCTACAGTTATTCTTCAGGACCTCGCTTTCAAGGTGAGCAAAGACAAAGCCACACAGCCAGGCCACTGCTCAGCGTGGCAGCGATTTATGACATGAAATTTCTAGCAACTCTGAACATATTGCAGTACAACTCAGGCACAGAGAGGAACTGTGTGCCTTGCTGAACAGCTCAGAGAAACAGGAGCCAAAACGAGAGCCAAGCTAAATGGCTCCCTTCTCTGTGACTCATATGACAAGCAAGCATTTTGAGGTCAGGAAAAGCTGATCTTTTGCTGCCTAGAGGCAACCAGTTGCTTTCTATTAACATGTCATTTCATATTCAGTCCTGTGCAAATTGGAATGAGACAATTCCAGACATCTTGAAGAAAAAAATGGAAGCATTGAAAAAAGTTATATACCTATACTAGCTATATGCTGATCCAAACTAAACCATATTTACATCTTCAAGAGTGAAAAATGTATTATTTGTATCATTTATCATATAAAAATACGTGAGGTATATTTATGGCATGAATTCTTTAGTTTTGAATAAATGACAAATATTCTTAGTATTAGAGATGGAGCTGAGCTGCATAATAAGGCATTAAAGTGTACTTTTTGCCTGTTGACATCTCTTTTTAAGGATAGAAATTAAAATGTTGAAAATAGAAAGCATCAATATTCTTGAAGGTTATATCCGAAGGGCTCAGTAACAGTATGTAAATAGAGAATTAATGTCAATGTAGATAAAAAACCCTCACATTTCTAGAGGAAAAAGCTTGGAAAGCAAATATGATGTATGTGTGTTTGTTCATTACAACTTAATTAGCACACCACAATATTAAGGACCAACGGTAATGTTGAATATAAATTGAAGACTGTTTGTGGGTATATCTGTACTTATATATATCAAGAGTAATTGCCAATATGATAAGTGTTGAAATAAAGACTGTTGAAATGCTTCTGGGATTTAAGTGAAGCAGTAATATCACCATTTTAAACCTTGCTTCAAAATCTTTCACTATTTATTTCTGAGAAAAGAAAATCTGAACATAAAAGTTTGGTTTACATCTCCTCAAATTTCCAGTTTTTCTTTACTAAGCCAGGGGAGGGAAGAGAAGGAAGAAGGGACATTTTCTAGAAGTTTCTGCATTTCTCAGTTGTATTTATTAAGAAGTGAAAGGCACCTAGCTGTTCATAGGTACCACATGCAATAAAGGCTTGTTTAATGCAGGGGATAAATTATGGACTATACAAAGTAGCTGACACTCCCTGGATGTAAAGGCAGGTAATGATCCACACTGACAAGCTCACACCAAATCTCTTCTAACCAATACAGGGGGCAGCAGTACAAGCCATGTCACCAAAAATCTTGTCCCCAGGAAAACTGCAGCTCAGCAGACTGAGATCGCCTGCCTGTGCCTCAGCAGCTGTATCTGAGGACTGCTGAAACTCCCAGCGCTGTTGTCACTGCATCAGACCACGCAGCCCCTTTGATTTTGATTTTCATTTGTAAGCAAGAAAGATTTTTTTTTCCATTCTCCTTTATCATTCACAAAATCTTTATATTACGTAGCCACACACTATGCGTTAAGGATTATTTAACCCTTGTTCAGTAAATACACTTCACAACACACTTTTGATATTTGTCTGATAAAATGTCAAATAGAAATGATGGGAAACTACACGACGCAAGAACCTGCCCTCTCTGTTGCTTTGCACTAGCATTCACTATTGCATCACACAATGCAGAAATAAGCACAAAAGGTTAAAGAGAAACAAGCCACATGCCTCTCAAGCATCTGAACAGACACTTATTTTCCAGACCCTACATGCAGCCAATTATCTGATTCACCTTGCTGGTCCGCTGTAGGATGTTTTGATGCCATTTTAACATCTTACTATAGCTGGCAGTAGCATGCTTCTAATGCAAGTGACCCCAGAGATAGCTATGGACAAAATACAGAGAAGTAAAGAATTTTTTTTAGCTCTTATGAGTTAAGTAATATAATCTGGCAAAGAGATGGTGATAGTACTTCAACAAGGAAGATCAGAACACAATTATGCATGGCCAGGAATGTATTCAGTAATGATCCATCATGCTGTCTCTGCCTGCTTTACATGCAGAAAGATCATCCGCTTTAATCTTCCTAGTCTCCAGATCCACACGGAGCATCATATATTATGCAAAAAGGTACTCTGGGTGGCAGTATTGAGTTCACCATTGCAGCAGGCTTTATTGTAAGGGGTGGGGGTGGGGGGTTTGTGTCCGTCCCCACCTCCCACCCTCCCCCCCAAGTCTATACTAGGCACCCCCTTTCAGAAAAATGCTTTCAAGTCTTTCTGTCTCAAAGGAGAGGTTCTTGCTACTCACTGTTTCTCCTCATATCGTGCAGCCTGTACCCATACACAGAGATCCTTGTTCCCTCATGCTCACATATATGCCTCTGTCCATCACTGCCTTTCTGCTGTGCTGCAGACCCAGTGAGATCCTTCAGTGCAGAAAAGCAACCAGCATGATGCAGACTTTTTTCATTCCCTCCTGGTTGAATGATTTAATAAATTCACCCTGGATGGCACTTGAATTTTTTTTTTTTTTTAAATCAATCTCTACTGGACACAGTGCATGTGTGTTAGAGAAAAACAATGTCCTTCAGCAGAATTCAGGGGGTTTTCACCACTGAACAAAATGTGTTTTCTGCAAGCAAGTATTCTTGACAACACTCTCTGCTAAAAGGAGGGGCTAGGGGGAGGGAGAAGACAGTCTTGGGCTCATTACAGCCTTCTCTCTCATCCAAAGTCCTGTAGCTTATGCTACAGAAGGTCAGGGAACAGCTGCCTGTCTGCTCCCAGCCAACTTGGGGACAGATCCTCACACGGAGTAAATGGACACAGTTCCCTGGGAGTGCAAGACATTGCACCATGCTGCACCTGGTGAGGAGCTGGCCTAAGTTCTTGCTTCTTTTTCTTCGGAGCCACATAAATTTATTTGACATATCCCTAAAATTGCTTGCAAGAGCAGAGTGCAGCTTCGTTACTTCCACAGAGTTGCCCCAGATTTTCAGAGGAGAGGAATCGGTGCCCAACTCCTCACTGGCTTGAATCATTTTTGCCTGTGCAGAATGGCTATGAACTCCCCCTTGTGTGTAAATGAAACAATCTACCTTCGTGCCCACACGGCATAAATGGAAGTGACTTGCCAGGGGCCAAAGCAGCGTGCAGCCAGGCTCAGAGCCACACATGCCAAAATGCAGCCTCTGCCAGGCTTCCTACCTGCCTCCTTCAACAAGGACAGCTTGACTCAGGAGCTGATTTTTTTTTTGTTGTTGTTGTTGCTATATTAGCAGAGAGTTAAAGGCTCCTGAGAGACTGTTTACAGAAAGTGCTTTTGAATGTATGCTTCAGCATAGATAGATCCCATTTAAAACTGAAGATGGACCTTTTATCAAAAGATATGACAGGCTATCTTAAGGGTAACTGTCACAGGTGGAGGTATAAAAAGAAGAAAAAACCCTTTTCTCTATTGTTTAGTTTTTCTTGTAATTTTACCAAGCATTTAGAAGGTGAGATAATGTCAGATACATCTGTCTGGCATTTTTAGGTATGTATCACCTTGGAATCTAAAGTGCTCAGGCAATATGTGATAACACCCTGAAATACTTCCATCTCCTCAAGTTTCTCTCTCATCTTTCTTTTATTTAATCTCAATGAGTTCAAGTAACTTCTGATTTTGCGTTTATCTAGATCTGAGGTACAGAAGAAAAAGTAGGCTTCTATAATTTAGCAATTGGTAATAACTTTACAAGTGTAGTTTAAATCTCTAAGTCAGGATGAGTACTGAATTAGGAACCAAGGAACAAATGCTCATAATTTTCTGAATATAAGCAAGTATTTCAAATGATCACATCACTGTTACTTTGTTCTTTGAAGGAAGTATCTGGAAGCCTAGCTGTCCTTAAAATTACACAGAACAGTAAGTCCACCTGCACGTAATGATCAATTGTCAGTATAAGTTCACTACCAGAAGGGTTATTGTGCTCTCACACAAGGAGCCATCTGACTCCTATACAGAAAAAAAAATTAACAGGCCTCCCAGAACAAATCAACCCCCGCCATGCCATAACACACCAAAATCCCAGCAATGCTGCTGAGAGGAAGAACAACATCTAGTAGAGGATTAAGTTCCCTGGACCTGAAAACTCTGCCCCCAGGATGCAGCACACAGCAGGACAGACAGTAGCTTGTGCTTTAATAGTGATGGAGATCTCTCTGATACTGCAAAGATGACCGTCATTCAAAAGGAGATCAGGGTATGTTCAGCTAGTCCTTTTCAAGTGAACACATGCAAGCTCTTCCAACTCACTAGAAGCTGTGTGGAGACTCAGTTGGATATATGATTTTAAATTTGGTGTTCTGTTAATACAACAGCATAGCTGCCAACTGGCTCAGAGCATAGGCCAAGCCTGTTCACATCAAACAGAAATCAAATGGCTTAAAGCAGACAAGAAACAAATGGCCCAGATACGAACGTGCCTTTGAAGTCTGCAGTGTTTGAGTTTTAGACCTTAACTCGGCCTATCAAAACATAAATTGGCACCTTGGGTTTGGATCCAAACCATCCTAAAGCTCAGAGATTTTGAGCAGGATTTTGAAATGGAAGTCTCCTTTAGCAACTGAGTAAGCTAGGTAACATACACATGTAATCATCAGGGCAGGGGCACCACCAGGTGACTACTGTAGGTCCTTTCCAGACAGATTTACTGTGACTTTTTCTTCATTGAATTCTACATTCCCCATTTCTTTTACTACTTACAGCTGTTACTGTACAATTTGACTGGCTTTATCCTCCCTCCTGTGTTTGACAAAATGGCTGCCCTGCAGAAAGCATATAAGAAGTCACATATTTGTGATGCTGGTAGCATCTTTATTTGAAAATAAGCCTCTAGCCAAAGAAGTGCTGGTCTCCTAGTAAGTTTTAACCTCAGTTATTTATTTCCATCTCTTGCCTAAAGCATTTAGCCTTCGTTTATTTGCAGGACAAAGGCTTCAGTAAACTCAGAGGAGTACCCTGGGTGACAAAATGAGAAGAAACTCACTTCTTCAGAGTCTCCAGTTCAGGTGTACTGCTGTTTCCCTCTTCCCTTTTCCCAGGGACCACATCTGCTTATGGGCTGACTTGGTCCCTACCTTCTGGGCAGTGCACTCAGCAGTGTTACACCTACATAACAACAGGGTATGAGCGAAACCTAAGACTGTAGTTACAGACCTAATCTTCTTATAAAAAAAATTCTATTACTTAACAACACCTTCTGCACAGAGGAGGCAATACTGTTTTAGTTTTCAAAGAAAGTGAAAATCCCACATAGAGCGATTTGAATTCGCCCCTCAAGATCTCCAAGAGCAGCCAACTCACATGACACCCAGTGTCATAGGAGAGCTGCAAAGTGCTGGCTGAACCAGGGAGTGGGGGGGTCGGAGAGCTTTAACCACAAACCATCGATGCAGATGACTTTCTGCCATTAAACTCAGTAACAATGTGCAACAGCAAAAGCTCAAGTTCATTTTAGGTCAGTTATGAATATAGCATGAAACAGAAGTACATTTGGATGTACTGTACAAATGGGAAAATAGAGATACTTAAGTGGGTATGGCTGGTCTCTACCCTATATAAATGATAAATCATAAGATCCAAGTTTCAATGTTCAAAGAGAAAGAGGCAATTCTTTTAAAAGACGTTAGACAGCACTAAACCAGAAACCTAGTCCATCTCAAAACCTCAAGTGTTTCTCCCCAAAGAGACAAATCAAACAAAAACCTCAAGGAGAGTGCAATAAACACCCCTCATAATGAGCTGAAAGCCACACTATTCCTAAGAGAGTGAAATGCCATACTTGTATATTGCGCAGACTTAAAAATTATAAGGCACTGGGCTGATGTGTGAGCCTTTTCCCTCCAGAGAGGATCTCCCTATTTTTGTTCTCTCAAACACAGTGAAGAGCTGTGATTTCCCACTGATGTTCGCCGGTGGCACACTCTGCGCTTGGCTGGCCTGACAGCTCATGTGGCAAAAACTCTAAGGTGGACAAAGGGTTACTGCAGTAACATGCATGTTTGTATTATACTTGGCTTAATATGGGACATTTTCTTCGGCTTGAGAAAAAGTAGTAACGGATTGAAAAATGCAAATGTAGTGATGAAGCACTTTATTCACCCTAAGCCTCACTGCATTCACTCAAGGCCCAGACTAGCATGTTGCCACCTTTCAGTCAGTTCTCGACACAGGGTGTATTAAGTATACACTGCCTTAGATATTTCGTCAGTACTTAACTGGGAAAACACTTCCATCATGATATGGATGAACCACAAGATGAGTGCTATTAAAAACTCTAGTCAACATGGAGCACGTGATGGTACGTCCAGTACCACAGGAAGTAACAAGTATGTGTTACATGCCTGAAGCCTGACACTGGCCTTCATTTTACTATTCCGTACATTTATGATTTAATTGAGGTACTTCTCCTTTAGAGGCTAGGGCAGTGAGATCATAACAAACCTAGACAATACCAGGAGATTAGTAACCTTTGCATCTGCCCAGGCAGCAATACAGGTCATATGTACAATGAAAAAAACAAAACGAGCAGCAAGACCTGTTGTGTTCAACTAAACGAAGGATTTGATCCATTATTCTTCTGGTGTTTACCTAGCTAGATCGCATGTATATGACATTTTACACAGTATCTATCTGGTACACCAGTTGGAAGCTGCTCTCCTCTAGGAAAAGTAGTCAAGTATCTTCTCTGTCTTACACTATTTGTACTGATGGGGTCAGATGTTAAAACACTCATGCTGGAGCACTGGCTGCTTGAAATACATTCATTATGGATACCATCTTGCCAACGGCTGGGGCTCAATAAAGGTCAGTTAACCTTCCTGAGAATACTTCAAGCAGCAGAGGTAGCAAAGAGAAACAAACCCACACAAATTCACAATTCTTTTCCTAGAGTCATTTGTCAGGAGATACAATACATTTGTTGGGAGGAAACACTTCCCCTGCAAAAAACTTTCAGAGTCAAAGCTCTAGAAAACCACTGTTCTGGCAAAGGAAGGTTGTTTAAAAAGGATTACTACCGGGCAAGGATTGCATAGGGATGTAAGGATGTACATATGAAATCTACTTGTTACCTGGAGTGGAACAAGAGCCTGAGGAGAATGATTCCATGAGTTTAGCTCTTGATAGCAGAAGAGGGGTGCAGCTTGCTCAGCGTTCTGGACACAAAGCCAGTCTTCTCTGCCTACACCTGTCCAGAGCCTGCCAAGATCAGTGCAGAGACTTCCGTTGACTATGGGAGGCTGTAACCCATGGATCCAAATGAGCGTTGCACTTCAAGAGATGAGTCATTTAATGTTTTAATACAATATAAACAGTAAAATAAAAAGCACCAACAAAGCAAGTTAATTCTACTTTTAGAAATGATTGCTTTCACACAACAGCAATTGCTTATACCTGAAAGCTTCCAGTGCTGTTTAGGTGCATTCCTAGTGTCTGTATACTAATGTTAATTTAATTCTCTCAGTGTGGCATTTGGATATCTCACTGAAGTGCCCAGTTTTAAAGAGAGCTCACTATCTGCTGAGGACAATGTGCCTCCTATATAAGCAGAAATTTTTGTAAAAGAAGTCTTGCTTTTTCTGCAAACAGAGATTCATGTGCCCACGGGCACAAAGATCCAACCACATTATGGATGGGGAAGGCAAAGGGATGTACAGCTGCAGCACCACATCTGGATACACATGCTGCAACAGACACATAAGAGGAAGGAGGAAAGCCCTCAAACTTTCTAGAAATCTGCCCTGAACTAGCAAGAGTATTCTCTCCGGAGTTAGAGATTGTGTGTACAAACCTAGCTAGGCAATGACATAAAGAAGTATCTAGGATACAGAAGTATCAGGAAAAAAAATCAGAAGCATTTACTAATTGCCAGTTAGACATCCAGGAGGCATGTCAGGGTCTTTCCTATTTGAGATGTCTCTCGATCATCTCCACCGTATTTCTAGCTTTTTTGGTGGAAAAAGCTAAACTAGCTAAACTACAGTTTGGTCACTGAAGGATGACAGAGGCCCATAACTGTCATAATAGGCAAACATGCATTACAACAACAATATAAAAGACCACAATAATTGTTATTGCTATCATTATCACACAAAGTTGAGCATTCCGCCAGCATTGCAACAAAATGTACATTCTTTACAGGGCATTCTGTATGAAATCCTCACTGTGTTTTCCTTTTTCCATGTATGCCAATAGAAACTCATCAATGGTTTCAATTAACAGCCACTTGATTTGGGAGGGCAAAGCCTTAAAAACCTCCTTCCCATTTTGCCATATCCATTGGGACCAGGTTTCACTCTGTTCCAAGCAACAGAGCACAATGGAGCATCTGTAAACGTAGTCTATCTTTCGTAAATAAATCTGACAGCATTAGAGATAAATCCACAGTCCCTTGAGGGCAAGATCAGTGCACAGTTGCATGCTTGTATGAGTGTACACCTACCATTAGTCTGAAAAATCGGAACCTACTGACATAATGGGTAGTTGTGATCAAGGCAGAATAAAGCTTTCTACCCAGTTCCTAAATTTTTCTGTCACTGTTAATCATCTCTGTTTGGAACACTGTTTCTTGTTTACTAGCAAACAACTGCCTGTAGACAGGCTAAATATTTCTCTATCAATGCTACAGTACACTCATACCAGGATTCAAACCTGAACTGCCAGTGAGATGCTCTTTCTCCCTTCTGTCTCCCACAAACTCAATGTGCCTTCTGTAAAGCCATCTTTCCCTGACATAGACCAGCAGGTCTTGCCTGTCCAAGGACCCTCTCCTAAGGGTCTCCCATTTCCTTTACACAGGCTTGAATTAATGAGCAGCCCCCCTTCACTGAGCCAGCACAATTAATCAGCATCACTAGAGGTTGCCAACACCTGCTAAGGGGCACTGCCAAGGTCACAGCCCTGCTGCACATCCTCATGGGGAGAGAGAAAAGCACAGGGTGTCACTCTGGTGAAAGCCAGAGATTTGAAACCCTGCTTCTTACAGGTGGTGTGCTGAAGGTATCCATCTTCCTGCTTTCACTGAACTGCACTGATAAACAACACACCTCAGAGAGCCGGAGGAGGACAGCAGAAGACTAAAACTGAAACAGAGTACAGCTGATGTTATAATGGCAGCTCTCTAGCAGCTGCCTTTGGAGGTTAATTACCTTTCTAAAGAGTAACGATTCATCTTTTCGCCCATACCATAATATCCTGCAATGCTAATTCTAATTTTGAAGACAGGAAAACTAATGACAGAGAAAAGGTTTAATATATATAACTCAGAAGAAAGAATAAATTTGCCATAACGGGGTACTAGACTCCATCAATAAAAACTCATACCAAAAGATCACAAGGCAGAGTATTCCCAGAACATAAATATTTTCTAGGATACACCATCATTAGCAAAACCCATCAAGCTTTTGTTTCAATAAACAGCACCTGTCTCTGAAACAGACAATATTAAACAAAATTTAGTCTCTCATTTATTAAAGAGGCAGACTTCTAGGCTGGTGTCTCAGGAGTCTTCCAAAAGCCTTAAAAAACAAGAAGAGGCCTTTTGAAAGAGACTCATCTCATTTGATGCAAGACTTTCCATCTTAAATACTCTAACAGGTGTTATGAAAGCACTAATGTTCTGGACATGCTAAGTATCATTTTACAAAAAGCACCCTTACTTACTCCTGAATCCCTCAGCTATACTAAGCAACTGCATAGCCACCTTCCTGTCTTAGCAACAGAAAGTAACTCTCATTTTATTGCTGTTAAAGAAAGTAAGTAAATGAACTGAGGAAAACCAGCTGTGAAGGGACTCAGGCATGCAAGCTTTGGTGTAAGAGCAACGTATCCTATCCACATCCTAGCTTAGCAGTGAGAGTAATGGCCAGCCCTAGCCAGATCCTTGGGCTCCCAACAGACTCTGCCTCTAGGAGAGAAGAAAAAGGCACCTAAAAAAATCTCCTCCTCCCTCACTGTGAGATACAAAGAGCAAGTAGCTAAGCCAGGGTGACTGCTACTCTTGGCTGGGGCTGAACCAGTGATCCCAAAATGCAGTGTTCCTTCTCTCGTGACCAATTCCATAGGTTACCTGATTTTGTACTCATTGCCTGGTTAAAACACCCATTAACTTCTCTTCTGCTCACTCTCACTCCATTTGGTGGTGTTTAAAAAAAAAGTTAGCAGTCACAACATAATGCATCTCACAACACAAGGTTTCCTCAAGTCAAATAAACATAGGTGGAATGATATCAGGTTTTCCCCCAGGCTTGTGTTTTTTGGACAGGTTTGTTCTGTCCTCACTGTGCTGCTTTTATGCTGTACAGCTCCATGGCTAAAGAGCATTGGTGTGTTTATGTTTCTAAAGAGGCAGCTGAAAGACAAAGTCATCCTTAGAGCACCTTTGACATACTTTTCTCAACTAACTCTAGCCACATTGAAATAAGCATTGCAATACCACAAGCAGACTGCTTTACCTTTTCAGATGCTGGAGCGGCAGGAGTGAAACGTCCTCTAACTCATTGCTGAAAATGATAGAAAAATCAATGCAAACTTAGCGAAGAGAAGGCAGTGCCATTACAAGAATAATTTTCAGGCTCTCCTGGGGTACTAGATTCCAGAAAGCAAGACAGAGCACGTGGTGGGTAATGCTCTGCCAATTGAAAAATGTTATGTCAAATATTCCCATTAGAAATTTATTTTAAATTAAATGTGATATATGTAGAGAAGCTGGAAAGACCTGGTGTCATATCCAAGCTGGATTTTCATAGTGAGCAGATTAAGGACAGACCTGTACCTCTGAGTAAACTGTGAGGAACAAGAGACAAAAAAAAAACCCAAAACCAAAAGCGGAACATTTCAGCAGTGCCTATTGATTTTCTCTGCCTCAGGATTTGTGGGTCCCTGCCGGGGGAACATCAGCAGTGCCAGCTGATGGCAGTGCTATCCCATCAGCCTTACCCCAAGGCCTCTCTGACCTGCTACTTCTGCACACCTGGACCCGGATGACCAGATCACAACAGACAGAGCCAACAGCACTGTGAAGAACAAAAGCCAAACTCCCCAGATTTTGTAGTTATTAAGAAAGCTGATCCACAGCTCATGTGTCTTTGCAAGATGTTTTTCTCCAGTTTTCTTCCCTAAGCTATAGGTACCTGTGCTGCTCGGAAGGACATTTCAGCCTCAGCACAGTAGCGAAGCTTGCCTTGGATGCTGCTTTCAGAACATTTCAAAATGGTCTGACTTCCTTCATGGACCTGTGAGCCAACGGGTTTCCTTGTCTGAGGCACATGGAAACATCAGCAGAGACTTCTCCAGCGTTAACTCTTTCTGATTTTGCACACACTCCAAAGATAACAGGAGCTTTCATCCAGCTCTGCAAATGGATTAGCAAGCAGCAGCTCCTGAATATTTTAAATTCAAGTGATATTAAACTCAGGTTAAACTCACTGCTGCAGAAAAAGTCAATAATGTTTTCCCATCTTGATTTTTCTTTTCTCTCATTTCATTCTTCTCCTACAGCTGCTGCAGGGACACTGACTGCAGTTGGCAGTATAACCTTACTTATGACATGCTCAGGAACAGATGTTTTTCTTCACATCTACCCCTCCTCTCCTACCTTTGGAGCAGGATAATGAGATACTCTGCAGCTCTGGTTCAGAGCATGGTTATTAAACAGCTAGGGAAAATGATGCTGGCGTGGCAAACTGTGTATCACTGAATTACTACAAAACATGGTGATGAGAAAATAGATCTGCTTTGAAGGGGAAAAATGGCCTGTTTTCAGTCAAGAGCTCTTTCCTGTTAACCAGCCCAGCCCATCAGCGAAGTATTAGATAGTGTACACAGCAATTTGTAGGCCGCATAAAGGACAGCAGTTTGTGCCTAGAAGCTGTCACATACCTCCCTGGGTGGATGTATCTACCTAAGGGCCATTCACATGATGAAGAATTTATGAGCTGTGATTATTGGGGATTTGTTGTTTGTTCTTTTGTTCCCTGCTACTCTTTAGAGCAATGGAGCAAAATAATACAAACAGAGTTTTCCCGCAGTTTCCCCTGTGCAGGATGCTGATTAAAACCCTGTAGCTCAGAGACAGAAGGTCTTACCAGATCCTTCCTGTATGCCCATCCTTGACAGGCAGAGCACTGCTTTCCAGAGACACTGGCTAATTGCTTTGCTCTGAAGTTTATTTTGCATTCCATAGAACATGACTGCATCAAAGGGAGGAAAAGGCTGACTTGCATAAGCCCCAATGTATCTAGCCTTAACACAAAAACTTTGGGAAATATCTCATGTCTCGATCTCTGCTGTCATAGGAAATCAATCACCTGCAGTAGCACCTTTTAGGTAATTTCATGAGGTTCTGTGATATAGGAGATTTCCTTTTCTTAGGTGAAGGGTCTCCTGATGCAAGCTGTCTTAGCAGAACCTCCGTGATGGTCCTTGACAGAAGCAAGCAGGAAATGGTGGGCTCCTGCTTCCTCACTATAATCACCTAGCAGGGAAACTCAAAAAGCCCATGAGCAGAAAAACGTGGACCTTCCTATTCCTAGCGTGCTGGCTGTGTCATTACTGCCAGGGAAAGCTGCTCAGCGATGAGCCAACATATATGACCACAGTGCTTTTCTAATTTTCACCTGTTCATGATGGATGGCCACAGACCTAGATCCTTGTGTCCTGTGGCCCAGGACTGTGTATGGAGACTGTCTGTAGCTTCTCTGGTCCCTAGGACTACCCAGGAGGGGAGGAAGGGAAGCTCGAAGAGAAAGTTTTAAACTTGAGTGAAGTAAGCAAATTAATTGGAAGATTTTATCCCCACCCTCAGTCCTGCAACACTGATACACAACACAAAGAAGGATGTAGTTGCAGGATGCAGGCATCACATTGCCTGTCTCGCTCACCTATTGTGGTCTCTATCACTGTATTTTCAGGGTGCCTCCTAACCATGTGCACCTTCCCACCTGATGGGGCAGCTCTGATAACAATAAGTGACTTGTTAAAAGCTACGCAGGAGGTCTGCAGTACAGTCATGCTTTAGCCTCAAGACCATCCTTCACTTTCTGCATTTACAACATGAGCTGAATAGACTGTCTGCCTGTATCCTAGACAACAGCTTCAATGGACTACAGCTGCAGGCAGGAAAAGGCAGGGAGAAATGAAGCATAACTCAGACCTGTACCTAACTTAAAATGGATTTGGGCCAGCTCTCCTCTGCCTAAGCCTTATCCAGTGGCTAATCAATCTGCGAGCATTTCTTTATTGGTTCATATATGGGTCTTTTATGCAACCCACCAAGAACACCAGGCTATGTATCTCAGTTTAGGAGATTATAAATAAATAGAAGTGCCTCATTCTGCTCTTTCAGACAGAAAAAAAAAAAAAAGCAAACCCAGAAGTAAGAATTAGTACTGTTCTGTGGCAAGTAAGAAGCAAAAAGGAGTGCCTCCAAAACTAATTCCAAATAAACCCTTAAAACTCACTCTTAACCTAATAATTCAAAGAACATAAATTATCCTTTTTCCTTATCCCCACATCAACCACCAGACCACAAGGTTTATTTTGTAAGTCTCTTTTTGTTTTCCTAGCATCTATATACACTGCAGGTATGTTCTTCAGATGTTCTGTATAAGACTAAAAGTGTGTGTTTTTATAAGAACAGAGACCCTTATATGATTTCTTGACTCCAAGAATAAAATTTAAGAAAAATTCTAAGACATGGAATAGAATCAAAGCAACAGACTCACTGCTTTAGAATGGTCATTATAAGAGATGAACTTGGAGATCTGAAAGCAGAATCTCTTCTGAAATATGAACTTCAATTTAAGACATCAAGGAAAAACCTAGGATATCGAACTAAAGAGGCAACATTATTCTTCATTTGGAAGGAAAAACTGAGAAAAAAAAAAATCCCAAAGTACTCTGTAGACTGGTTCGTTTGAGCTGGTGTGGTAAGGAGCTAAGTGTCATTAGAGTCATTTTACAGCTGGCCAGTCTAACAGTCAATGGACAGACAGAAGTATCCATAAAGGAGAAGTGTCAGAAACAAAAGGCAACTTTTCATCCCTTCCTATAGCCATTAAGAGAAACATACTCTTCACTCATCCTCTCCTTTGATTATTTTAGAAGGTGATAGTCCACAACATTAGCTTTTGTCCAGATGTCCATTTAATCACATTTATCATATTAAATATTCAATTATGTCCCCCCCCCCCTTTTTTTTTTTTTGCAGTAATAGGTGCTGGATAGGTTGTATTCTGTTGTTTACTAGTGTACTGATTAAGGAGCCAACCATTGCTCTTGCCTTCATTTTCTTTCTCACATACCTTAACCTAGATTCAGTGTGTGTGGGAGTCTAAATAAGTGCTACTACTCCTTTGATAATCAGCAATTTGTTACCGCATTAGAGGTGGCCTAAGTGTTCAAGCTATGAGCTGCCACTAACTTAGATGTAAGCGGAAGGCACATTATTAGATTACAGGGTAGAGGCAATGGTTAGCTATAAAGGAAAGTAAACAATATGAACTTTCTTTTCAAACTCTATTATTGTTATTTTGAGGAGTGAAGGAGGCAGACCACTTGAAGCTGCCAAAACAGAAGGGGTACCAATGTATTTAATGAAACACATTTAGATATGAGGAAGAACTACACAGAAAAATGCAGGATGTCAGATGACCTAAGGGGCAGGGGGGAACAATCCCCCAAACCCCCACACAACACAAAAAACCCCAGCTACCACAACAATAAGCTGGGCTCATAGATTTGCTGCAGGGAAGGTGCAGAGGCAGAACTGGATCTGGTCTAACACGCTTCTACGCCAAAGCCATCTGGAGAGCTGCACGCAGCACCAAGTTAGAAAAGGGAACTTCTAGGTTTCTGGTTTAGAGGCTCTAAATTGCACCTGACTCCATGTTGTTCTGAACAGCCATTCCCACCCAGGTGAAAGTAAATGCACACTGCATCTGAAATGCTTTTAATTTGGCAGCCCCCCTCTGCCAGTGCCAGAGTGAAGGTCAGAGTTACTCTGCTAGTTCATGAGGTCCTTCCTATGGGAAGGAAGGATTCCTGATGAGCCATTCTGAGTGTTATTTGATCATTCTTTTACATGTGGTTCTTTTGCAAGGAGGGCACTTCTAAGCCTACAAACACAACTGTTGTCAGCTCGAGTCTCTACTGCGGATGCAATACAATGTTGCGTTACTCCAAGTTCTGCCACTTAACTCAGCTTGTTATCACAAAGGCAGTGTTCAGAGTACCTTTCTGTGACAAGGCAGTGGTTTGCACTGCACCTAAAAACCTTAATGCTGTAATGAAGTGGAAGACAGGGAGATACTTGGCCCAAGTGCTCAGCTGAGCTAAACACTATTTTTTTCCTTAATGTCAGAACTTGCATTCACATTTGTCCATCCCTATCTATAGGTGCCAGACTCTTATTAAACTTTGTTCAAATTCTCTGTCATTTTAAATTGAACAATGATCTTAACTCATCAGCTGCCCCTGATGAACTGTGTGCAAATTCAGACATGCTTTGTAAATGGTAGCTTTGAGACAGTAGTTCCTCTCTTGCCTTTCTTTTTGACTGTTCACCTGACAAGCTCCACTTAGCTAAGGGTTAGGGGAGTAAGGCAATGTTTTCATAGAAGTACATGCACCTGTCATTTAAAAATCCTGACATATGGACATTGTTGTACTTTAATACCAGTACTAAAACTAAAGTTACACCACATGCTGCTCCAGGCAAGCTTAAATCATCAGCCTTGGGTAGAGATGACATGAATGACAAAGCCCTTGCAGTGCTGGCCCAGACCCAGGCCCCCTCCTTCCCCTCGTGGTTCTCCTCACCACGGGGTCACTGCTGATCCCGCTGGCCCATACACTCCGTGGGCACTGTGAGGATAACGGTGCAACCAGAAATGGCCTTACTGTCTCCCACTGCATGTCTAAGGTAAGAGATACCATTTATTCAGAGCAAGGTACTAGCTGTTATAGCCATGCCAATTTCTTTCCCTGCTGGGGAATGCGTGGTATATTAAATGCAGGCACAAGTACAGAACTTTGTGGCAGCCCCTGTCAGCCTTTTCCAGTGAGAAGTACCTCATGTTGGCAACCTCCCAGCGACACTGCCTGGTTAGCATCCCCCAGACTGCAGGGGTGCCATGTGTGCTCTGAGATAGGAGGCTGAACAGCAAATTGCATAGGTCACGCGGGCGTGCCATTCGCACAGTCACGCTCACTCCCTGATTGCAATCTTGCATTGACTGACTGTGTGCAATGCAGCAATAATTCCCTGAAGCTGTGGAGTTATACCAACATATTTAAGAGAAGTGTGCTCCAAAAGTCTACCTTCTCGCTTCCGTGTTTAAGCCAACAGAAAGCACCAAGGTGTAACTGTTTGTGATGGGACTTCTAGATGATTTAACACTGTATGCAGTAAAGCATACCAAGCTGTTTTGTAGAGGACAAACTGGCTTTGTCTGATGAATACAGTGTGCAACTCGGTATGTCATTTTCCTCTCTAATTTCTAGGAACACATGAGAAACAAAGCAAAAAAAAAATTTAAAAAACCCTAGCCATTGTCAGTGTATTATCTGGTACAAAGGCAAAACAAAGCACACATTATCCGGGAATGTGAATAAAACGCTCCAGAGAGGGACAAAACCCAACTGCCTGTTGTATCCTCCTAGGCAGGACTTCACTGCAGACCAGCTCAGTGCCTACCTATCCTCTATAGACAATCAATCAGGCAGCTCCGCTCCCACCTCTGTGAGGATCAGCTGCTCTCTCTACAGTATCTGTCATCTCCAACAATGAATGAGAAAGGCCTCAGCAAAAATCACTTGGGGGCATGGATGCTCAGGATGTAATGGACCTGACAGCAAGCAGCTGCACAGGCTGGATCCATATATTTTAATAGCATGTAAAACACAGGGTGAATTGTCTGGGATGTCTCATGAGGCATTTTACCAGCCAGAATTTCATTGAGCATGAGAAAGAAAGAAAAATTTAAGAAAAATAACCACAAAACACCCCAACAAAAACCAAAGAAACAACCCAAACCAAACAACCCAGATAGAGAAATGAACTCAGAATGAAATCCACTCTCCACAGATTATTTTAAAATGCCCCTAAAATATTGCCCAGTAATGTCACTTTTCCTCCTGCTATGTAGTTTAATGTCATTCTTCACCCGCAGCAGTTGCTGGGCATGCTTGGAGCACTCTGTGAAGGACAGAGGGCACTTTTCTGTGACCCTGTAGGGTCTAGGAAGACACATGGAGTTTTTCCGACCTACTTTTTCAGACGAAGAGGAAATGGATAGTACTATTTTACAGAGCTGGTGAGAGCCCTGGGGACCACTGGTGCCTGCCAGAACCCTGGCAGGGCAGCAGTGTATCTCTCTGTTGGCATGGCTTTGGAGTATGACTCCTTCTCCCTCATGTCCCCCAAGATAACAGCTTTTTTTCCTCCACTCAAAATGCAGGCTCTGCCTAGAGCTAAGCAACTACAGAAATATCTGTACCTGTTGTTCCTCACTACTGTGCTTCCCAGGTGATCAGCATACTTTTAAAGTAGCTGTCCCAGCACACAGGTCCCCCCTGTCCCTCCACAAATTCAGGATGCTTTTTACATGGTGTTTTTTTTTTTTTTTTTTTTTTTTACATCACTGATTTTTTTTTTTTAATCATACACTTTGTTTTCTTTTGTAAAGAGAAAAGGGACAGTGGGAAGAAAAGCACAAACTGTGGAGAATATGAAGAGAGAAAGGAAAAAAGGGTTGAAGAAACCAATCTCATTTGTGCTTACACAATCTGAAGAGGAGACTTTCTCGAGTCAGCAGTGGAGGGGAAGGGGAAGGTGAGAATGGAGAAGTTGGGGGGGGGCGGGGGGGGGGGGAGAGAGAGAGAGAGAGAGAGAGAATCTTTTCAGAAGTAATGCTTATGAAATTAGCTCCCTTCAGGTTATTTGCTGATGCTTAAGAACAGAAACAAAGTGAATACAAACCAGCAACTGTAATTCAGAATAAAAAAAAAAAATATTCTGTAACAGAGAAGGACTTTCTGCAGTGATTAACCAGACAGAACCTGATCTCAAGGCCAGTGAGGTCTCTCCACAGAGCACCCAGGCCAGGGTAAGGTTTGAAGTGAGAAGACTGTTCTGTGTTTCTTTCAGATTCACTAGTGGCTCCACCTCTTCCAGTGCCTCTGCCTTGTACCATCACTTGCAGTGGTTCAGAGGAAGCAAGGAATGCATGTACATGGCACTAGAAAGTGATTTTCACAATGGCTTTGCAGACCTATAAATGACTGTGCAAGTGAAAAATCAGCAGGAAAAAATAAGTTTATCATAAGATGAATTTTTTTATAACCAGGACTCACAGTAATTATGAAATTATCTTTTCCCAAGTGACATTCATCCAGCTATAGCCTTGAAGGAGGTAGACACTAATGTCTTACAACCTACCAAGCTGGGCAGCTAGAAATCTCTCCAATATGTGTTAGTTGACTAGCACGAATGAAGGCCTAATCCAAAGCCACTGCAATCACTGGGAGTCTTTCCATGGTTTCTACAGATTTGGGAACAGACTTCTGATTAACGTAAGTCCCCAATCCTGCAATTATACTTTGGCAGAGGTTTATTTGCACAGATCCAATGTCAATCCTGCTGCTGGGCAGTATTTCAGAAGAAGTCTGAATGGGAATTTATGACTGAGGCAAACCTTTATTGTAACCAAGAGATTAGTAAAGACTTTGTGAAGTGAAAGTCCCTCTTTGCCTGTCCGTGGAAGAGCGGGCTCTATTGCTCTGTTGAGTTGCTTGCAAAGTTCAAAATGGAATTCTCCATTTCATTAAGCATCCAGTGCCCTTACAATTGGCAGCAAAATTGAAAGTTTCCTTTAATTTAAGCCTGTTCTGTGATTAATGTCTCTGCTCACTGTCCATGCTGCCAACTTAGATTGGCAATGAACATGCGAGCATTCCAGAGCAGTAGATTCTCAAATACTTTTTCCCTTCCTCATCTTCCTCACACTTACTACTATGGAACTGGATTAGATCCGATAAAGGTGCACGTCCAGTTCAAATCATCCTGAGAGCTCTGTATGCTTTGGAAAGAAGCCTTTAGTCATCAAGTGCTCAAACTGTTCTTACCTTCACTCTGGATGAACATTAAGTGTCCTCAAAAAGCTCTGTGGAGACAGCCTTAGTCTGGAGTTCTTAAAAGTGGAGTTATATGTACACTTTTACTCTCCTTTTTTGCGTATATGTGTCTCTGTAAGAGGATGGAATAGCACTTGTGGTATTACTCTCTTCATTGCCAGATATGCAGTGCTGAGGATGGGAGAGCATTCCTCCGTTCTTCCTTGCCCCCATTTAGAAGCTTCTCTAGAAGACTCAAACGTGACATGCCAGATGAGACTTATTTCAGCAATAAACCCTTGCCATAAACTGTCCATCAGTATTAAGACCTGAACTATCCAGAACTGAGCTGTTCTGAGTCAGGGATCTTCACCTGTTATTTTTTGTTGATCCATAGGTAACTAATACCATAAGTGAGCAAATTTTAATTGCCCAATATGTAACACCAGTCATTATCTCTCAGGTCTCTTTTAGAGGCAATTTCTAGACTACTGGTAAAAGTGATGAGATCATTAACAATCTGCTTGAAACTTCCCTCCAAAAAGTCTCCCTAAATTTTGGAATCTTTCCCATCCATTTCTGGTCATACTTCTCTTCTGCTCTAAAGTACTGGCACCAGTCGTCAGAAGATAATTCTTCTTCTTCCCTACAAATATAGACGCTGTCTATTTCAGCAACTTTCCTTTGAGAAGCACTTTCTGTCTTTGTCTTTTAGCCTAGCTGACAGTCCCAAAATGCCTCTAGACTGGTTTTCATTCACTTAATTACATGACTTGCCTACATTTTACAGCATGGCTTTAGGAGAACACAGAGCCTGGGGACAGACTTTTTAGTAGGGCCAGTAGTGATATGACAAGGGGTAATGGTTTTAAACTAAAAAAGGGTAGATTCAGACTAGATATAAGGAAGAAATTTTTTACAGTGAGGGTGGTGAAACACTGGAACAGGTTGCCCAGAGAGGTGGTAGATGCCCCATCCTTGGAAACGTTCAAGGTCAGGTTGGACGGGGCTCTGAGCAACCTGATCTAGTTGAAGATGTCCCTGCCAATTGCAGGGGGAATGGACTAGATGACCTTTAAAGGTCCATTCCATCCCAAAGCATTTTATGATTCTATGAAAAAGCCCAGAGTGGACTGCAGCTGTGAAAGCTCTCCCATTGACCACTGGTATGTCTTATCCCTCCATTGCATCTCCCTGGCAGCCACTCACCCTTACTGCTCTTTTAGTCCTTTGTACGGTGAGCCTGGCAGCAACACTGGCAATTAGCAGAGATAACCACAGCACTTTTTCCTCATAGGTTTCAGTGAAAGAAAAAAAAAAAAAAAAAAAAAGAAAAAGAAACCACCAACAACCAAGGGTTAGCAGCCAGCCTGCACTTTCTTTTTCATATCTTATTGTGCATCATAAATAACTACCTATATTTATGTTCTGCTGCTCAGCAACAACTTGCAGCTTTCATCACTGTCTTGCAGCAAAGCTGTGTTACTTAATGCCTTTGCCCCATTCTCCAAATGGGATGTCTGAATCCCCATTTTAAAAGCTCAGATCACCCTTCTCTCTTGCCTTGACAACCATCTCATTGCCCTCCCCACCTCATGCATTATGAATACACCTATTTGCCTTCTTTTTTTCCCAGCTCGAGTCCTTGACAAATTAATCAGTGCCTCATCCTTTCTGCACAAGTGACTGTCAACAAAGCAGATGGTGCTGTCCCTTACAACACCTTGTCTCTTACATCTGTCTCTCTCTCCGAGTCTGTCTCCTCCAGTTTTTGGACAGAGGCTGCTGCATGGCTAATTTTTTTTTTTTTTTTTTAAATAATACTGAAGATAGACTGTTGCCACAGGACATTGTTCACCTGGTCACAAAGATGATAATACACTAAAGTTGAAAGAAGTATGCGGGTGAACAGAAATGCATCAAGAACTCAGTCCTCAGGCTTTTGCAGAAGGACAATTAACAGTCTGTTGACATAGGAAAATTCTCAGATTATAAAGAATCCTGGGAAGCAGGATTCACAAAGACTAGCAAGTGCCCATGGCCCTTGCTCAAGCAGGTTTGACTTGTACAATGAGGGAACTGTCACCCTTCCCTGAAATGGCCTTCGGTTTTCTAACTGAACCTTGGAAATCTGGAGATCACAAAGCTTAAGCTTCTAAAATGACTCATGGCTACTATGGATTTCCCAGTTCACCAGGAATTCCAGCCCTTGCTTCCTCCCACATTCCCAAACAGAATGAAACCAGACTACTGAACACAAAACCAGAAAGCTTTCCATGAGCTAACTTGCCCTTCCCCAGTACTGTTTGTTCCAATACACTCCAAACTCCGGTTTCCAAGGCTAACTTTTGAAAATAGAATTTATTAATGACAGATTTCATTTGGAAGAGTCACTCAAATTGAAAACACCAAATATCAACAGTTCATGTCACCCTCCCCCCCCATTTTGATCTGCTGTTTCATAATAAAGAGACACTTAGATTTCAGTGGAAACTGCTGGAAAAAGAAGTTAAGAATCTCTTTGATGCAGAATATCTACTTCAAACCCACACATCAAGTCCTCACAGACCCACAGAGAAGCCTCAGTTAAAAAAAAAAAAAAACAAACCCAAAACCAAACCACCCAAACCCTCCATTGAGACCACCCACCCTACATCAGCCAACAGCAGCTTATTCCACTGGTATCAGACATCAGAGCCATCAAAGAACTGTGCAGGAAAGACTCATTGCTAATGCTCCTAGCTTAGGCTGATGAATCAATACCTGTGATAAGATCAGTGTCATCCATGAATGAGATTTCTACTGTGGCATGCATTAACAAGAAGCTGTGAAACAGTGCTGTAAACTCAGTGTGTCACTGAAACACCTACACCACATTGCTGAGTGGGCGAGGAAGAATGGAATAGACTTCACTATTTCTTTTATATGAACTTTTATGTGAATGTAAGAGGCACTATATTATGTATAAAGCATTTAATATGCTGATTTTGCTACAGCATTGTTGCCTGTATAGAAAGCGCTTCAGCCATCTTTCCCCAGTCACAGGGTCCAGCTACATAGCATTTCTAAGCTTCATGATCCTGAAGGACATTGATATACCCAAGCATGGTGAACTGAGACCCAGCCTGCTGATGTTGTGGTGCTTAAGCTCATTGCCAGACCCAGCCAAAGGCTTTTCAGCAACAGAAGCAAATCTAAGCTTTGGAGTGACAGAGCTGGGATGGAGAGCCAGAAACAGTGCCAGAGAGTCTGGTAGGCGACTTTTGCCACCACAGAAAGAGGTGCAAAGGTAAGCCCTGCTTATGGAAAGGCAGGCAGCTCTTCTCTCCTATTAATATGTACCAAAGCACCTCAGCTTCTCCCTTAATAGCTACAACTAGCTATACTTTATGGAGCTCTGGGTCATGGTCTTTTTCCTTCTACTAACAACGTGCTGCCCTAGGTGATGGTTGGTTTTGGCTCCACATAGGGCCAACTACCCTGATGCTGCTTTTACTCTGGAGCCAGCCTTCTGTTTGGGGATGGACTTTGAGCTGGGGGGGGGGGGGGGGCGGGGAGGCAGAGCTCAGGACAGGCTGCAAAACTTCTTTCAGTCATAACTGAAGTCATAGCCCTTCTTCCCTTCCCACTCAGCTAAAGCTCTGGAGTGGATACAACACATAAGAGACCTGAAACCTGAGTCCTGGGGGAATGGCACAATAATTCTTGACTTCATGTGGAGAGATCTGCCAGAGCATCTATTGCTAATCGGGGAACTGGGGCCAGATCTAGCAAAAAAAAAATAGTATTTCCCACGAACAGCAGTACTTTCCATGCAAATGTAACATTCCTCCTCTGCCCCCCAGTTCTTCACATAGATATACCCCCTCCTCCCCTTTATGTTGTATCCAAGAGTCTTGACACTGTCTTATACAAGTCAGCTTTCATGTCACTCTTTCAGCAATTCCTTGCAGTTCAAGAGGTCTGAAGTCAGCCACAGCATTAGACAGGGACAAATGCAAATGCCTAGGGCCAGACCTGTTTAGATTTCAGCATAAATATAAATTACCTCTGATTCTGTTTTTATTTGCTGCCTTAAGCTAGTCATTAACACATTGAAAACAATCTGGGTGCAATCATTTTCTTCTGATCCAGCTCCTTTCCTCTGTAATCAGCACTCCAGGAGAACATATGGGCTTCTTCTGTCACTTGGCTCCTGATTTACACCAGTGTAAATCTACTGAAGTCAACAGAATTCCCCAGGAGCCACACTTGGCTTTGTTGCATGTGAGCAACTGCTGAAGTCAAATGAGCGCCTGTGCTGCAAAGAGGTCGCCTTGTACAAATATTCCTCAACCTGGGGAGGACGCGCCCAGCAATGAGAGGGTGCAAACACCTCTGCCCCACACCTCCAACACACTGACGGCTGGCAGAGCTGAAAATCCACTTCCACATGTAAGAGCTTAAGTTCTCAAGTGGCCACCATGTGCTTAAGAAAGCTGAACACATCTAGTTTGGGAGAAAGACCTTCAAGAGGCCCTTTTCAATTTTCAAATGAGTGTGTGTCTGTGTGTTTGGGGAGGGAAGGTTAAACATTTTTCCGGGTATGTTAAGTGAGGAAGAAATTATCAGGAGACCAACAAAGACGAAGCTTTGCAGAAGTGCACTGTAAGTTTAAAAGGCAGGTTAGTCAGTGCTGTCCCTGAGAACAGCTTTCTCATCTAGTGTTCATTATTAGTGTTAATTCAGGTTTCAGCTGCACAGTCAATCAGTTCAAATAGTCTCTGGCTGAGATTTCTGCCAAGCTCCTCCTTCAGAGGCAATTCCTACTCTGCTTCCCTGTTTACACCAGTTATTTATATTTATCTCCTACTGTCAGCAGATCCAAGCCAGCTAAAAAAGCTCAGAGAGTACAACATTTCCTCCTTGATCTGCATTCCCCATGTTACAATCACTGCAGTTTCAGAAAGGTTTCATTTAGAGTTTTCTCCTGTCAAGCCTTCTAGAGGAAAAATATGCTGACATCTCCACGATTGCCATCTCCACTTGCAAAATGGGTACAGACATAGTATGACACTGCTTATCCTCAGCATTTCCAAATCAATCAGCTCCACTCAGATTTCTTCAAAAAAAATCATAGCATTCTCTGAAGCCGATACCTACAACTTTCTTATTACTGATCCTCAGTTTCTTAAAACCTTCCGGGATAAAAAGAAATCTCTCTTTCTAGAACTGCTTCTGTCTAATTAGGTGAGAAGTGCACGAAATCTGAAATTCACTTAGACTGTGACAGCAGTAAGACAGTTTTTAGGAAAACATAAAACAAAACCTAGTGAGTTTTGTGATAAAGTTGGAAATAGGTAGCCAGGAAAGGTAGGGTTTAGGATTACTCATGAAAATCTGGACCTGGGTCATTTCACCTTATCCTATGATTTGCAGATTCAGTTTGATGAATGTATACCTTGCTTATCCCATGGCTGTTAGGTATGTGCAAGTGTCTAAGGGAAACCAGGAACTATGTTTTCATTGCTGCATGAATTACCAGAACTTAGGTCCAGATTTGCACATGTAAGAAATGCCGTACACTCCACTAATCTCAAGCAGCAGGATAGCAAAAGGGGTAATAGGATGCTAAGAGCTATTTCTTACCAACTGCAGGACTAGCTCAGGGAGGCTCTCTCTGACCCCTGGCCTGTGCTGAGGGTTTATAATGGACACATCCCAACAGATCCCATGCCCTCAGAAGAAAATGGGGCTTAGGACCCACCCTGAGAAGACAGCTATCAGCCATCTTCCCAACCAGGTTCTTCATCCAGGTGCATGGCCTTGCTGTCCAGACCTAGTTAGAAATTGCTCTTTATTGTAACCCTTAAAATTGTGCAGGAACCTGGGAGTCATGCACAGCCCTTCATACCTCCCCACCTCATCAAATCAGATCTATGGTTCGTGGCACTTTTCATGGTCAGATGGGTCAGAAAGTTGAGAAACTACAAGTGCAGTCTTACAGGCAGTAAGCCACATAGATTACTCATGCCTGGGCTTCAGGGTTGGGCAGCCTATATCTGCTGATCGCCACTGAAGGGGTAAGTGGCAGACAGGCCACAAAATGGTGCGGGTGGTATACTTTAGCCAAAGACCAATGGAGCAGAGGGTAGGTTTTAGCCAAGGACCACTGGGCACAGCTTTTCACTTAGCAAAGGCACCACAGGGTCTTTGCCCTATCTGTGCAGGGCAGAGAGGACACACCAATTTGCACCATCTGAACCAAGTGGTCTCAGAGGCAGCAAGCAGAAAAGGTTACAGTTAGAGGTGCCTCAAAGTGATCTCCTGAGCCAGACTTTTGGCAGGTGTAAATCAGCAGAGCTCCTTTGAAGTCAATCAATGCTTATTGACATAAGCAGTAGAGCCAACCTCCTCTCTCTAGGAGAAGGTCCTGAATTCCACTTTTCCCTTGTGGGAAACTAGATTTACAAATGCTTACAAATCTAAGTTATTGTGATAGAGATTTTGTAAACTGTGAACAAAAGTTGATTTACTCATCACCACCCCCCGCTGACCTTATTGAAATGTCCTCCTGGTGAAAATCAATTTTTCATTTTTAAAACAGAATATTTAATTATCATACATATTGATTTAAAACTATCTCAAAGCGCATTGATGTTACTCAGAAAAAAATATGAGACAGGAGTGATCCCTCCTGAAGTAAGCACTCTCACACCGTGCAGGCATTTCTGACTGGGCAGGTTTTCCCACTGAAGGGCTTTTCCTCAGGAAGGCAAACCAAATGCATGCTGAATAGCATGTGTACTATCCCAGGGGATATTTAGCTTCAAAATGATGCTTTGCCATCTCTCTTGGGTAGTAATTACAGCTGTCATAAGATGTTCATCTAACACCACACCCCCCCCCATATTATCTGTAGGGACCGAGAGATGTGTGTGGATGAAAGAGCTCTGGGCTGTAGCCAGCCTTCAGGGAAGGAGCACTGAGCTGGTGGAACTCCCTTCCATGGGCTCTGCTGCTCCTCTAAGCAGAAGCAGAGCATGTGCCCCTCACCCCTGCGTGCTCATCTGATGGAGCAGCTAACCAGGCAGCAGCAGGGAGGCTGCCTCTCCCCAGGGCAGCTCTTGCATGCCCAGGCTGCAGCCGTGAGATGTGCTCTGAGCACATCCCCAAGCTCTCTGTAGCAAGGTGGGAAGGCACAGCGGCCTCATTCCGATGCATCCAGCTCAAAAAGAGTTGTCTTTAACCCCTAGGTAAATTTTTTATTTATTATGAGCTATTTATTTGTTATGCTTTTAAATGATACACTGAATGCTCCAGCACCCATACTTTCTACCACATTAAGCAGGAAGTCACTGTGCTAAAACAAAATAGTAAGAAAGAAATATATAGATTCCCACTTCAGGGTGGGGGAAGTAATCTGTACTGGCATGCATTTTCCTTCTCTCCCTTCATTTGCTGATTTTACATGGTTGGTCATTACCTTGTGTTCACATCAAATAGGAGATAAAAAAAAAATCTAAAAAGGCAAACTCCTTTGTCCCTACCTAATGTGCTGAATATGTAAAATCCACTTGGACCAAGTCAGCCCACTGCATTCCCACATATCTGCATGTTTATTGACTTGTCAGCTGAAAACCAGGCAAAAGCTCTCAACCAAGGAGCCTGCTGATGAGTGCCTTGGAGATATTTTAAGTGAAAATGAGACCTCTTGTCCTTATGCATTTCTAGCTAAATATGCAATACCTTAACTATTATAGGTAACAGGGGAAGAACGACTGGCTCCCTAGGATAAAAGTAAATCTTAGGATAAAAGTAAATCTTTCGTATTAAGAAGCAGCCAGGAAAGGAACTGTTTTCTCAGTAAATTATACAGCTATTGATACAGGAAGGCTGGCTGCTTGTCTAAATACAAGGATGTTAAAAGCAGGGATCACAGTATAAAATGTTGATGAGAATAAACAGAACATATCTATCTTCACATAGAAATACTAGAAAATAAAAGTGATAAAGGTTGCAAACCTGCTGCTTTGGAATTACCACTTTGGAGCTACCATCTATCAAAGGTCAGGTGACGGAAAATGGTAATAATTGTCCACCTCAAGGTTCCCTGAATTTGGTCACCCTGGACTTTGCGAGAGAAGAGATTCCCACCCAGTTCCTGTGACAGCTGCAGCATCAGAGGTATTCACAACTCTGAAGAAAACAATTGCCATCTGACACAGCCCTTAAGAACTAATGAAGAATGAGAGCATTCAGCAGAGCTCCTCTTTGCCAGAAAACTGCATCTTTTGTTCATCGTCCAAAACCTAGCAATGATACTACCAATTCATGAGTGTCCCTGCTTTTGCCAGTTCTCTGGCCTTACTATGCCAGCAATTCCCTCACCTCCCCCACTGGAAGTGGGAAATGAAGTTCTCACGCACACTTGTTAAATCACCACGAAAAAGTACTGCTGTAAATATTATTTGAGGCATCTTTTCCCCATGGCCTCTTTAAAAAAAAAAAGCCAAAGTCAACAACTAACCAAAATAATATACAAAAGAAGAATCTGGAGATCTCTGACCCATCTCAGTCTGAGAGAATCAACTAACATTTATTACCTTCTCTCTCCTCCTCTAATTTTTGTTTAATTGAAGACCCAGCCATGAAACAGAAGGATTAATGGAAGCTGGTGTTACAGCCTTTGTAGCCACTGCAGGCAAAAAAGTATTAGCGGTCTCCCATCATGCAGCCATGTATTTGGAGTCAGGTGTTACAGAATTTCTACAGAACCATTTGAATTGCCAGATAATTTTTTCAAGCAAAATTGTGTTTTCTCTTCATTCCTATGAGACCTTTATGTGTCTGTATTTAAGAATCCATTAGCAGGACAAATAAAATAGGAAGATAAGTATTTTGACAGTAAGAAAGAGCTGTGAAAGACATGTACTACTACTACTTCATACAGCCAGGGGAAGATCTCCCAAGTGAACAGAAGCCTTACCCTGCAACTCATACATACTCAGGAAACATGCCCATTCACACCTCTCCCCATCGCAGGCCCTGACATTTTTCTGCACAGAGCTTCCCCCAGCTTTCTGAGCTACACCAGACCCAGCAGCTCTCATGAGACTCAGCATGGGCCACCTCTGCTTTTACGCAATACAACCAAACCCTCATTAATACAGCAGGTAGAGAGACAGACACAGTACATTCCTCAAGTATCCAGCTCTTCAAGTCAGTTCTGTTTTAGGAGATAAATATGCAATCTGCTAATTTTTTTTAGGAATCAATATTTACTTAAGAGCAACAATAGCTCTTCCAAGGCCTTTAAGTTTATCATACCACTGTGACGCTAATCTGTTTTACTCTCTTAATGAAAATAAATTACTTCCCCCAAAGGATCAGTCTTTTGGGCATGATTCTGATTTTGTTTGCACTACTTTATTCCAGCAGCTGCAGCTAATGGAGTGTCTGCTGACTTACACCCATGATCAGAATAAGCTTCTTTCCATTCACAGCAAGCACGGTGCATGTGGCATTGCTGGAGTCCAAGCAATTTGGAATACAGCTGAGAGTACTCTCAGAGTCTTTCACTTTTTTTAACTTTTATATCATGCTGCTTCTGCTCACATAAGACAGAAAATGAAAGCACAGTGTACTTGTGTAGCGTAACTAAGCAACAGAGCACAGCAGGGAGACCCAGTTATCTGGTGCTAATCATACCCCAGGGATGTGAAGCTCATGAATTAAGGGCCATTTTAACATTTATCATATTTCTTTTCATTTAAAGGTAAAAATAAATTATTTCTATAAACCGCTTTGATCCCTGGAAAATGCCTTCTGACATTAAATCCACTCCATCTGGCTCTCAGAGATTAGTATACCGCACACCTAACTGTCACTCAAAATGCTCAGTCCAGAGCGATGGATCACCAACCCATTTCAAACATCCCAGTCCAGAGCCACAGACCTAGGCTGTGACGTAAGGGCACTTCTGCAAGGCCACGAGTCCTTTTCTGGCCCCAGAGAGCTCCCGACGCTGGGGTGTAGGACTGATGGGAAGCTGCCTTCATACCCACAAAAAATCTGAGTTTAAACGTCCCCAAAGCAGTATGACAAGCATATGACGATATGTAATTTATGTCAGTCTGCTAAGAGCTGCATTTCAGCAGCCCAGAATTCCCATAGCAGGATACATACCGGCACGTCTCTCCCCACACCCAAGAAAAGGTGTGAGCAAAAACATGCATGAGAAGGTGGTAAATGTAGACAGAGCTCTTTTGGGCTCAGTTCAAACACCGCTGTCCTGTCTTTTCATCACAAATGCCAGGACCCAAGGAACTCGGGGAAATGATAGCCTGACTCATTTCAATGGCACTATCAGCAAAATCAGACACACAATGGCTGCAGGTGACAGCATCAAGCCCAAAACACTCCAATTAGTGCCATTATTCAGAACTTGTACTTAGCTATTCTGTGGATGAACACTATTTGTTTTTTTTCCTGACACTATATGAAAACTATTTGGGTTTTTTTTTTTTTTTTTTTTTTTTTTTTTTTACTTCATCCTGCCTCAAGGTAGGGGCTAAATAAACTAGTTAATGTCAATGTTCACCTACTAGACTCTTTACGAGAGTGTTTTGGTTTATTCCAGCCATTCCAGTCACAGCAAGTCATTTTAGCAAGGTAGTATGAAAAAGCACAGAGACAACACTGGTGCTGTGTTTAAGATCAGTGATCAAGATCCTTCAGTGACCGGACACTAGCTGCAGCAGATGGCAGCTATGTGAAATGGAAGTATTAATCTTTGAGCTCAGTTATTAGGGATAGGAATGCCTACTGTTGAGCACATGCCTACATATGCAGCCAAAAGGTTTGTTGCACAGGCAATGCCAGAAGGCAATTATGGCAATTAGGTGGTCTTTTTGACCCATTTTAAATGGACTAATAGCAGGGATTATTATCAGCTTGTATTTTGTTCCAGTGATGATCTGGATCCTCCTGCACTGAGGATTCAGCACAAGCTGTGCAAGCACAGAGATAATTTCTGTCTAATTTGGCATAGTGCTGAGCTACAGGAGAGGAACAGGGGACTGCAAGACTGGTAGGGAAGAAAGGCACAATCCCAGGCCCATGGATGACTGAGGCTTACAAACTGATAGCAGATATCTGCAAGGGCTGTTTGTTTTCATGACCATATAAGTAATGGTAATATCAGCAGTTCATGGTTGCTGCTTCATCTTCATGCCTGATTTCTTGTGGCATGTGGAATAAGGCAAGGGAATACAGCAGCACATAATTATCCTTCTCAATTCAAACACTGCCCTGCTAGGCAAGAGCTGAGTCTTAGTGTTGGGAAGTAGGCTGCTTTTTGTTAGCAGTGGATTCCCTGAAAGTACTAACACCTGGAAAGAGCTCATTTGAGCCAAGAGGGGAAATGACCCACTGCAGTTAGAACCTGATAAGAAAATGTAAAAGGAGTATCTTGCACATTACTTAAAGCCAAGAGGAAATAAGATTTCCACTTGGAGAACGGCACAGGAGGAAAGTTTAGTGTTGATGGCAGGGAAAGGAGTCTAGAGGGTTCACAGGAAGACAAGAAGGAAAGTGACTCTCTGACAAGAAGGTTCCTCTCTGATCAACTGCATGTCTGAAGTGGGCACAGGAGACCTGTGCCTCCCACAAATCTCTTGTAATTTCAGCACCAAAGTCATGAACCGTACTGGGAAAAAGGCAAATACTTTTTTTTTTTTTTTTTTAAATATTTGCTCCACTCTTTCTCAGCAGCTGTTGCTTGTCTTTCCAGAACACAGAGAATACAAGTAGTTCTCACCAGTGATCTTATTAAGAGGGACACCCAGCATTTCAAGAAGCTTACTTTTTTTTTTTTGGTGTGTGAAGCACATTGGATTCTTAGCTCCAAATGAAGGATCTTTGCTCCTCAGCAGAAAAATCAGGTTATGCCCACTTTAATGGAGACTAAACAGCAAATCATTGAGATGCAAAGTCTCAATTAGTTAGTTGCTGTACTTACTGGACATGAAAAGATTTTTTCACATATAGAAAAGGACTAACAGCCTGATGGTTAGGGCACCCTCCTGGGAGGCAAGAAGCCAAGGGCCCAGGCCTCGCTCGGCTCTCTGCTCACCTTCCAGAGGCCTGTACTAATGCAGCCTTGGTCCCCAGGGCCCTGCAAGAGCCCCAGTGACAGAAAGCAGCAGGAAGACATACACTGAAAGAGCTGATGGTCTGTTGGACTGGTTACACCAAAAAATGAATGAAAGCATGCAGGAGAATAGCAAAGCTCGGGCTAGCGAAGTACCTTCCGTGCATTCCTTGTGTCCTTCCAAATTACATATTTCAAAGCCAGTTCACTACAACAAAGAAAGGGCCTGTAAGAGAACTACCATCTAGCTCTAGTTGGCCAATCAGAAAAAACAGAGATCTACACATAAGATCTCTCCTGTCCTTCAGGGATCAGCAGCATTTCTATCACAGTGCTTACAGGCGCTACTTACTGTTTTCAAGAAGAAAAAGCAGAAAGCTGGCCCATTGACCTAACTAGTAATCTGAGAGCAGGGAATTCTTATCAGCATTGAGACAATGGCTTCGGTCTCAACAACAAGGTGTTGTAAGCCTCGAGGGGCCAGGCTAAGTCTCCCTGTCCAACGGGACAGGGAAATAACGAGAAGACCACAGGCCACATTGGCAGAAATGCAATATGGGTTACATTTCCCCAGAGAACAAAGAGAATGGACTAACAGAATTAAACGCTCATACCGTTGCTTCTGCAGTGCTGATGTAATGGGACAACAACTGGCATGCTGAAGTAACCATGAGTGGCTTACCAACATGAGGTATGCCCTTTCCTCATGTGACTGCTTCCAGCTCTCTCCCCAGCACACCATGGCTCCTGCTTATCACCACAGGATGCTACAGAAAGGGTTAATGCTTTCTGGAGTCTCAAGACACAAAGCTCAGCTTGCTCCTCTCCAGGAAGCTCCTCCACCATTGCTGCTCACCGGGCTGTTATAGTGGACATCTCCTTTGGGGTGATATTACAAAGGAGCTTGCTTTATATACTGACTGCCATTAAATCAGGCTGAACTGAGGACCTGCCAGTAAATCAGGAGGAAGATCTTGGGAGGGCCTAGGTATGGTGTTTGGTTTTTCAGATTATGCAGCTCCACTTTATGGATACACAAATTGCAGAGTGTAAATCATTAATATCCAATTTGGGGAAGTCACTGGAATGTAACTGCTGTGTAGGCAAATGAAAATATAAAGCTATCAGCAATATATTAATTTTGTAGTGCTCCACACGGAATAAGGAGCAGTAGTTTATAGATACAAAACTTCCTTGCCTAGAGAGGCAGCCTTCCTTTTACCTAGATTAATTCCTAAGAAAAGCCTAATACTATCTGGCACTTTTCAGATCAAAGTAATTTTCTCATTTGGAAGACTGAAGACAGTTTCTTAGTAGTGGCAAGTGAAAAGACAGCCTGAGGAACTGAGGTACCAAATCCAACTGCTCCACATGTCATTTTGCATTTCTCTGGAGAGCACTGTCACTTAAATCCCACTGTTCACTATCTCAGCTACTGTTCATATTGTGCAAGGTACAGAAAAGACATAACAATATACAGGAAAAAAATTCCTCTTCTTGCTCTGTGAGCCATTGTCCCTGAAAACTATTGGTCTTTTTCCAGGCTGGGGGTAGCAAAGATTATTTTTTGACTGAGAGAGATTGATCCAATACCAACCAGTATCCCAGCAGAGTCAGAGAACAACTAGGGATGCCAAGAGAAGCCTTGCTTTGATTACATTTCATGGATCTGTACAAGGGATGGGTCAGGCAATGTCTTACTGAACAGGAAAATTAAAGATTCTCCAAGGAAATATGAACTGAAATGCACTTGGGCTTTTTGCTTTTAATATCCTAGTGTTTGCCATCTGTTATTTGATGTTCTGAATTCTTATTTAAAGCCTGTTTGACAAACAGACCCTGATAGAAGAAAAATTAGAAGTTCAAAATGAACACATAAGCTCCTGTAGAAGTCTCATCTGTACATCTTCATCTACACTGATCTTACCAAGTGGAGCACAAACCTGAGGTTATCATAAAAAAACCCTCATGAAGTGCCATATTCCACCTGAAGGGAGGCTTTTGCTTACAAATATTTTCCTGACATTTTAGGAGAAATCATTACCCTGTTTTACTTCTCATCCAAAGACATTGCAGAGGACAGCTGTTTCCTTCTAAATCTTCACCATGGTGCACTTCAAGGATATTTCAGGGGCACTTTGTGTGGGTTTAAAAGCATCTTCTAAATATAGATACTTTTCTCACAGTCTCCAGAGGAGATGCATGGCCTGAACATCCCTTGGTTCACCTGGAGAAGTGGTTCTACTCAATAGCTCACACAGAGAAGCATGATATTTTTGTGTTAAGACTTCTTCGGGCCACATTTATTCCTTTCAGTACCTTTTGAGTAAAATTACTTTCTTAGGTGCCTGGAAAGTCTGTCACAATATTGAAAATGAAGCATGATGCCAACGCGAAGCAAGAGTTTAGAGTAGTCTGGGAGCATGGGAAGAGGTGGGAAAAGATCCCAGATGAAAGAAGATCATTGGTAATTAAACACAGTGTCCACTAATTTTGTATTATTTTGTAAGTAAATCTGTTTTCAGACTAGCCCTACCCATAAAAAGTCTCCATCTGTTTGTTCCCTATAGATCTCATTAGTTCTTCTCCACCAGTAACATGACATTCACTTTTCAATTATACCAAACCAATATAAGTTTATTACTATACAATGTTTCCCTTTCAATTACATGGTATCTGCTACAAACTCATACTTTCCTTCACTAATTCTTTGCCCCTAATGTGCTTCAAAAGAATAAACCAAAATCCTGTCTGTCTGTATTAAAAAAGTTGGCAAACATAACACCTTTCAATACATACTGGTTTCTGCATGAGCACTGCTTAGACTCAGCTGATAGGACACATTTAAAAAGTATTGGCCAACATACAGTTTCCACTGTGGCTTTGCACACGCTATACCTAGAGAGGCTGGTGTTTAAGAATGTGTTATTCTGGCCATCAGGTCCCTTAGGTCACCACAAGGGATTATTCTGTCTTAAAAGAGAACCTATCTTCCTTATTTAAATAGGATTTAGTAATCCTGACCATCTTCTGCAAAGGGACAGATGCTTCATTCTTGCTTTCCCAACAGCTTAGTATCTCCATGAAATCCACTGTCTGCAGGGGGAGAGGGGCAGTTTGTCATCAGCTGCTTCCTCTTCTTTCCCATGCCAGCTCTTGTTCTTGTTTTTCTTCTTCTTGCCTTCCTCCCACTATTTTCCACAGGCCACCAGGAAGAAAGAGGATTAGTATTAAGAGAAGTCTGATGGCATGAACAGACTACACATTGGCCTGTGATGTGAAGAATTATAGTATTCCTCTTTGATCTTGCTTTTTGAGCTATTTAAGTAGTCCTTGCACCAGGTTTGGAGCCAGCCTCCCCACCTCTGAGCACAGCACCACCCAGCCAAGAGAACCGTGGACTAGGATAGGAAAATGTGGGTGTGGCGGTTTTTTTGTTTGTTTTTTTTTCTCATCCGGTCATAACTCCCTCACCAACTACCGCATGGTCATGGCCAGGGTGCTTCACTCCAAGTTTCTCATTTTCTCATTTGACAGTAGGACAGACAAGAAGGATGAGCATCTCTCTCCCTCACTTTCTACATGTGTGCACAGCTCTGATCACAGATGGGAATCTGTAGACATTATTCCATTCACCTCCATTGTGAGCTATTCTTCCTGTCCTACATGGACCTATGCAAACCGAGAATGGACTTAAAGTTTAGTTTAAAGGTGTTTTTTAGAGGACAGCTATGGAGTAGATAACAGAAATTCTTTCCTGGGACTTTTTCTCAGTACTGTTTGGAAAGAAATACAAGTCCTTGACATGCATGTTATTTATACTTCTTGGGTGTCTAGTGACACTGTTAATCTCTAGTTAGCCAGTGCATCCTAGTAGAAATTTTCTCTTTAGGAAGCTGCCCCACACATTTCTGTGGCAGTAGAATCCTACGGCTTATGTGACTTATTAGTAACTTCTTAAGAATGGAAAAGATTAAAAAAAAAGGTCAAGTAGCTAAGACCTACTTTCTTTAGGTTCTCATTTCAGGAAAACATAATTCAGATTTATTTTAAATTAATACTTGGGTGCTTCATACTTCACTAAAAAGCACCAGGTTCTTCAAGAGAGCTGGCACATGATGATTTTCCCTTGAGATGGTCACATTTAAGCAGAGCTGGGCAGCCATCCCAAAGACTATTTTTCATGCAGCGATGCAGTGTTATCATTAACCATCACACAGTAAAAGCATAAAGAATCCTACTCTGGCACATAAGAATCCCATTTTGGAAAAGCCCCAGCAACAGTTATTTAGCAATGGTATTAATGCAAAAAAAAAATACATATCAATACATAACTGTGGAGCTGGAAGCCCAAAAGAAGTCACCAATCCTGTATCATGAGATTAATGCTCCCTCTGAAGGGAATTGTGCATTTTTCTTGCTTCATCTCTATTGTGTGTCTTTTATATTGGCTTAAAAAAATAAAAAACACATTACTTTGAGGCAAAGTAAAGCTGCAACAAAATAAGAAAACCAGCTATTACTTTTTGTGTGAGTGAAATGGAATCTAACTAACAAAACCATGCACAGGAGATGACCTTGTTTGTCTTATTTGTTTCTCCAACTTTGTCTCACTTAAGCAGTATGAAAATCAAATTCTTTTTGCCTGGTAACGAACAACCGACACCAGAAACCCTATGAGAGTTGTGAATGTCAGAGGAAATTGATAATGGACTGTATGAATTTCCCTGGTGGAACAGCACATCAATTACTTGTTCAAATTGTCACCTGAGACCCCTAAAATTCAGACCAGTGGCAAACACTCTCACTCCCTCTCCCCAAGTAAGCTTGTTTGTGATGAGGTCCTCATTGCCCTTTCACTAACTTTGGGTTGACAGGCCACCAGGTATAATCCAGTTAGTAACAGCAGACATCCATCAATACCTCGGACATCACTGTCATTTGGGCATGCCTGTCTCATGGCCCTAAATACAAGTCCTGGATTTTACAGAGGGAAATGATATTGTTATGTCTTTTTATCACTATCAATAATGCCAGTAGGATTTGGGTAAAGTTATACGTGAAAAAAGAGCAAACAAATGGTGTAGGAAAAAATAATTTCTACCATCCATTTGCTACATAAGCCAAGAGGAAAGGACCTGCTCTCTTGGTTGCGTATCCACTGCATTCGGCCAAGAAATTTCCAAATGTAACTGAGCAAATCAGCCCCAGCATGGACCAAACTGTTTGCAGATATAAATCCTATTGCACTCCACAAAACCATATACTCATTTTAGCAGTATCCTTGTCAGTAAGCTTCACAGGTTCAAATGAGATCACAAGCGAGATCTGTTACCCAGAGCTGTGGCAGTTTGAGTTAGCAAGGAACAAACTCCAGTCTCAGTGACCTACATCTCATGGCAAACCAGAGGCAGAGTCTGTGCTCCAGGCTGAGTCCGTGTGTAACTCTCAAGCCCAGTTTTGCCTTAAGAAGGAAACTGTGAAACCTAGAAGCAGGCAGAGGCTGGATGCGAGGCCCAGGAGCTGTGTGAATTACACACACCAAGCTGTTTGGTTCACTCTGGAGTTGCTGAGCTGTGCTGTGAGGAAGCTCCTTGGCTATATCTCAGGCAGCCTCCATGAGGCACATCTCATTTTCATTGGTGACTTGACTTCCCCCTTCTCTACAGTTTGCCATACTGAAGAAACAAAAGTTTCTGCTCCCTGACTGAGGAACACAGACCTTGTCTCCGTGACCACACCAGTCAGTAAGCAGGTAGAACTGGCTGCAGTCAATTCTCAGATGACCACGTACCTTCAATGACACAACCAGGACCATAATTTTCATAAAAAGCAGCAGACCTCAGTCCAGTCAGGGAAGAAAATCTTAACATAAAACTAAGCTTTCTTTTAGGAATAATCTCAATATTCTGTAATTGCTCAACCCCCTGGAAAAGATGACCCTGCTGCTTTCATTTCCTATCTGCTTACCGTGCATGTCTGCCATAACCAAGAAAACACACTCATTACTTAATCTACTGCTTGCAGTTCAGGTAGATGGAAAATGTAGCTCTTGATCCTATTTATGTACTCAAGCAGCTTTTTAATTTTTCCTCAGTTGTTCCTGTGCACTAGGAACTTGGGGACACTTTCAGTAGTGCTCCCGACCCAAAATAAGCATCTAGATTATTGAAAGACATTAGTGTGCTTTGAAATTCAGACTCAGAGTCATAAATCAACCATAATAAGGGTTTCTTTGCTTTTCAGTTTTCTGCCACGATGACTTTAATATTCCTTTGATACTACGATTGAATAGATATTTGCCAGAGTGTTGGCATCAGGGATGGATACAGCCTCCAATGTAAATTGGGAGGAGGAGGCGGCGGCTATGTCGGCAGACACACAGGCTACAAAGCACGTCAGGCAATGTTGGACCAATGTACCTGCTGGTACGCTGGAGAGGTCTCAAATCTCCTTCACTCCCCTCCTGCTCTTCTAGCATTTTAAGATACATCCTTCTGATGAGCTCTGAGGGTAACATTACAGAGCACTGCAAACTAATATTCTGGGCTATTTCTGCAGGCCTTGTAATAAATGACAGATTAACAGGTAGTCCAGGAAGAGCCATTACAAAGGATTCAGCAGCTATATATGAGAATGCTAAAGCTCTGTTTTACCTTTCCTTTCACCTGTAAAGGCAGATGCAAGCAACGCTGTGGAAGGCTGCTAGTATACCTTAGATATCTTCATTTTGATTACTGTGAGATCCCAATGCTGCACCCCAAGCAGATCATAATGCAATATGTATGTACTATACACACACACAGCATCTAATTATAGTACCACTTATTCTCATTAATACTTTCAGACCCTGTAGGTTATTTTCCCTGGGATATGGCTTACAAATTCCCTTCCTCCTCACCACTGTCCTCTTATGCTGACAAGAGCCAAGAAAAGCTCCTACTGTGTGCAGAATGCTAATAATTGCTTGAGTTATCAAAACAGATGCAGACAAAAGTAATCAGCATCATCAGAACATCTCTATGATGCAGCAAGGAGGTATTTTGAGCTCTGCCCAAATGAATGGGCCAAGCTACAAGCTAGCTAGTGCCTGAGAATTACACTAATGCAATGTGACATTTGCTTAAAGCCAAGTCCTTCTGTTAATGAGTTTCAGAGTTCTCACAGCAAAGTCACAGCTACTATTCAAGGTTCAGAAAATCTGCGTATGGCAGGTCAGAATAATAGCAAAAGTAAAAAGAAATAACAGTGAAATGCCAGGGAAAAGGAAATCGGAGCAAGTGAAGTATAACTTTCTAGGGGTTTTGGATTCAAAAGAGTCTATAGGAGTGTGTCTCTGCAGACATATCTCAAGGAAGCTGACTCAGTCACTCATCTGGACCAACACTTTACTTCAAACATGTCACCTGTCCCCATGCTTTACTGCTTAGCTTGATCAGGCAGTACTTTGCACATTGCAGCAATTCGTTTCTGTATGCAGAAAGTAGAGACTCATTCTTCAACATCAGTCATTTAACTGAGGCATCTTTTAACAGGAGCCATCAGCCATTTTGAGAGCATCACACCAATTCGGGCAGTGCAAAGATCTTCAGGAGTCAGATCTCTGAGGCATCAAGCAAAGTGAAAATATGTTTCTTTAACTGTTCATTGCCTGCCTTAAACATTCTGTGTTTTGTTGTCTCAGATTACAGCATTTTTCTTTGTCAGGGACCACTACGCAGTGCTAGTCTCATCATACAGTAATTTCTCTGTCTTATCCCAGACATAGTTGCATTCATGTTTATGGATTTAAAAATAAAATAGTTAATTGAGGTCCGCATCAGCTTGGTTGATTCAGTAGAAGTGGGTGTCAAAAATGCAAGCTGTTCCTAGACTGGCTGTTGAAAACTTCAGCAGTCCCTGAGCCCTGCTGCTGCCTCTCCCCAGTGGCCACGCTGGCAATGGCTGGCTGGACCACTGTTCCCCCAGCCCGTACAGCCTCTCAGGCTTCAACCCGAGTGTCCCCTGTGTCAGGAGCGAGGGAGGGAAGAGCAGAAATAGTCCTTGCTGATCTCAGTCCCCCTATTGCCATCACCAAGTTCCTTGTCCTTCCTCAGTATCATTTGACATTAGGTTGACAGCCCTTTTCTTGTTAAATGTGTAAAATGGTTTTTAAAGACATGTTTAGGATTAAAACCCCCCAACTTAAATGGAAACATATAACAAACAAAAGGATTCTTACACATTTGGGTACTGCATCTCTAGAGAGCTTAAGGATTTAGCTAGACACTGTCAAGGTATCCAAAATCCTCTTCCCTTTACATCATTGTTTATAATAGCTCCTAGTAAGCATGTAATGGAAATTTTCTTTCCCATTTCAGACTGGATTCTTTCCCTATGTAAGTAACATCACTGACATCAATAGGGTTACCAATTGGGGTACCCATGTCTTCAGCCATGGTATGCTATTTTCATCTCCTTTCCCCTCTCTGAATTACATATGCACCCGTTAGTCCAAGATCGCTCCCACTGATATAATGACACCATAGAAAAAAAGAGTAATCGAATGTGTGCATGCTTGCAAGTGTACAGATACACACTAATAAAAGTAAAGAAACACTACCAAAACCAGGCATAGAATTTAGATATAGATTCATAGACAGAGTGCAAAAAATTTACACTGGACCCGATAACCCTAAGTGTCCTGCTTCAGTCATGACTTGCAGGTAACTCGTGGTTTAACCCCAGTCGGCAGCTAAGCACCACGCAGCCGCTCGCTCACTCCCCCCACGGTGGGATGGGGGAGAGAATCGGAGGAGTAAAAGTGAGAAAACTCATGGGTTGAGATAAAGACAGTTTAATAGGGAAAGCAAAAGCCGCGTGCACAAGCAAAGCAAAGCAAGGAATTCATTCACTACTTCCCATTGGCAGGCAGGTGTTCAGCCATCTCCAGGAAAGCAGGGCTCCACCACGCCTAACAGTTACTTAGGAAGCCAAACACCATCATGCCAAATGTCCCCCCCCTTCCTTCTTCTTCCCCCAGCTTTATATGCTGAGCATGATGTCATATGGTATGGAATAGCCCTTTGGCCAGTCTGGGTCAGCTGTCCTGGCTGTGCCCCCTCCCAGCTTCTTGTGCACCTGGCAAAGCACGGGAAGCTGGAAAAGTCCTTGACCAGTGTAAACTCTACTCAGCAAGAACCAAAACATCAGTGTGTTATCAACATTATTCTCATCCTAAATCCAAAACACAGCACTCTACTAGCTACTAAGAAGAAAATTAACTCTATCCCAGCTGAAACCAGGACAGTAACAAATGCCAGTAAGGGTACTTTGCTTACTGTAAAGTCACCAAGTTGGTTTTTTTTTTTGTTTTGTTTTTGTTTTTTTGTTTTTTTTACATATGGTACTCCAGCTGGTAGGAGATTAAGAGCCTAGCAGTTGAATCAAAAGGAAGAGACAAAAGACAGGTACAATGCGTCAGGCCCCAGATGGCAACTATATGAAATTTAAAGAAAACCAAATTCATACATTTTGTAAAGGCTATGTGCAGCTCTGCCTAGTGCCACATGAAACTGTATATTTGCATTTTCCTATTTGCAGATTTCCTCACTTTTGCACTCATTTATCGGATACAAACAACATACGACATGTCCAGACTGCAACAAGCTGGCCTACAGATTTTCCCAGGCTTCTGTGGAAACTTGGAACTATGAAGCACAAATCAAGCAAAGCCAAAAGAACCTGAGAAACCAATGCAAGGCTAAGAAAGCTGTTTAATGTGTGGTTTCCAATTCCCTGCTCTGCCTATTGGAAGGGGTCCAGGAGCCATGCCCCCCACCAAGCATTTCAGACTTGGCTGCCTTGCAGGAACATGACGGATGACTCCATTTGGCAAGGGAATGCTGAGGAAATGTCTTTATAGGCCCTGAAGCATCTTAAACACTAGGGCTCGCCTTCAGCCAAGCAAGCAAAGGTCTTGCTAATTACGCACCTCTCTATTCAGTCTTTTCCTCCTCCCCTGTAATGAAAGAGCAACTAGGAAATGCCCTATCACTTCAAAGGAACATTTGCTCTTTGTATCAGGTGGATTAATGATTAATTCATTTAATTAGTTATTCACACAGCACTTTGAAGACATAAAGATATAAGAGCTGAAGGAGGTTTGTAATTATAAAGTGTAATATATAAAAGAGTTGCATTCAGTTTAGCACTTGCCAAATACTTCTGCCTTAAATAGGTGCTAGAGGCACATGTGCTGTCCCATTCGTCCAGCCAAAACAGAAGAGTGACTTACAGTCATGCTACTGCACACCTTCATGGAAATCACTCCATTTAAGATTATCTGACCTGACTAGGGAGGGTGCAACAGGTCCAAAAGGAACTGTGGCCCTGTGTTGTGTGTCTGAGTCCATAAACTATGCTGCCCAGGAGAAGCCTGAGGAAGATCTCCCCGAATCCTCCTTGACAGTGAAAAAGCCTGTCATTGCTCTCAACATGCAGCATCTTGGGCAGCTCAAGGATTTGTGGTGGTCACCAACAGCACTAGTGCAAAATGGACGGAACGGTCCTTTTCTGAGCAACGTTAACTGAACAAACCAAAAATATGCAGAAACCCCAACAAAAACCCACCCCCTTAAAACATTACATTTCACCTTTAAGAATAAAAAAAAGATTTTGTTTTTGAGTAAAACAATAACAAAACATCACTTTATCTTAGTTTCTCAGGTTCTGCTTCAGGCATTTATGCATTTTTAGTACCCAAACCATGAATTTCAATCTGTCCAAGTAGGTCTGTCATTTTTAGATCATTTTAAGTCTAATCTATTAGGCTTATACTATTTAAACTATAAATCTCAGATTTTGACTAACAAGTACAATCTTCAAAGTGCTATTCACATATCTCATTCAGTGGATCGCTTAAAAAATAACTTGCATTAGCTTCCAAGAGCTTCAAAATTACTTGGGCAATTTCTGGACCAACAGGAAAAAGGCAAAATTTGTCAGATAAATGATTCATTGTGAATAATTCTCCTTGTTCTGTCAGAAATACAGTGGCAAAAAAACCTCATGCAAGATACAGAAAGCTTACATGCTGCCCAGGTTATGCTCTGATATGCAACACTATTTATCTGACAGTTTTCATGGGCACTAAATGAATTTAGAAGTGAAAAGGAAAAAAGAAAGGAGGTAACTTCTGACAAGTTTTGGAAGTTAAAAATAAGAAAAGAAAAATAACTCTGTAGTGTGTGTGTAAAAGAATATCTATGTTACTTCAAAATTACCAACCCCAAAAGAGATTAAAAATAAAAATGTCTTCCTGTTATATTTTGAATATGAGAAGGAACAATCCATAACATTCTTGATTCATGTTGTAATCCCAGTTTACCCTCACAATTATAGGCAGAAAATAAATTATATATAGATAAAATGTACATAGCTGAAAATATCCAAGGATAAGGAGGTATTATTTATTGCAGTCATCAGGCAGGCTGTGTATGCAAGCCAACGATATTGCACAAAAGAAGCCTCAGTTAATGAACAAAATCACAAGTGCCAGCTTTGCTTGGGGTTTCTGTAACTGCAGTGACCAGCTTGGACATTTCTAGGTAGGTGCCAACCTCCTCTCCCCTACCAAGACACAAACCCTTCTGGCTGCACACAAATGCACAACTTTAAGAGCCCCTGGGTCTTGAATCAGCTGCAGTTAAGCAAATTGTGCCATGATCCTGACTGCTGATGTAGGCACCTGTATCTCTAAAAGTCGTCACCCTTTCGGCACATGTGTCTGGCACCTGTGGAGGAAGGGACTGTCCACTGCAGCAGAGAGCATAGTGGGACCTTCTCCCCGCCCCGCCCCCCCCCCCCCCCAAACACCCCATGTTCAGTTTTTCCTTCTCCAGGCATCTTTTGTTCTTATAACTGCTGCTCCTCTTCTCCAGCAGTCAGCTGTTAGAGGGCCCGAGGTGTATTTTTTCCTGGTTAGTACCTCTCTTACGACTGTCCTGTAGCTCAAGTCTTTATAGAAGTGGTAGACAAAACCAATAGAAACAAAACTTGCTCTAATGCCTGAGGATATTTATATGGGGATATACTGGAAAAAAGACAGTCTATAGCAGCTTCTTTATTCAGTGCTATGTTGTCAGACCATCACAGTGTGTAGCCTCACTGATGTGACATTAAAATTACACTGAACTTTCACAGGTGCTTCTGAAAGCCTAATCTAATCAGAACTGAGCTGGCCCCACCACCTGCGCCCTCAACTCTCCTCTCTTCTCCTCTGCCCCTCAAACAGGGAAAACACAAGCACAAATGACTCCTTTCCAATTACCTTGCAAGGGAAGCAGCTCCCCAGAGCCCATTCTAGCCACTGGCAAGCTTACACATCACCACTCTCTTGCTTCTCAGGGTCCATCTGTCCTGAAGATCAGGAATTCCCCATTTTTTTCCTGCCTTAAAAAAAACCCCTCCACATGCTGAAATTTAAAAACATATGCATTCATCCTGTTTTCCTTCATATACATAATTGGCCAACTAGGTTAGAAAAACAGATCATGTTGAATGAGATGTGGTCATTGAAGTGTTTTAAAGCACAAGCCACGTGCTTTGTTCCCATAGATCCTCACAGGTTTTGCTTCCAAGAAAGAGATGCTTTCCCATTTACACAAACCAAGTGCAAGTCCCCAAGTCACATGAAACATGCCAGTGACTGACATTCCAGGGGTTTAAACCACTATTAACATTCATAGCTCAGCCTAACACAAAATGGTAAGCATGATATAATTATTAAAACAGTCTAGGAACCCCAAACATCATTAAACCAGAACAAGCATTAAATTCCCTAATTTTCTGCTTTTTGTTACAAGATGTTACTTTCCTTCAAAGTTGAATAGTGTGGTAGCTCTTTGAAGTCCTGACAGCCATTATTCTTAAAAAATTCTTTGCTCCCTTTTCTAATTGCTTTTTTATTCATGAAAAATCAATTAAAAAACCCATAGATCGCATTACTAGCATTTCTAGCTTATCTGGCCAGTACAGGGAAACTGTTTGGATATTGTGTCACTCTCTTATTATTTGACTGCCATCCATTGTTCAAAAAATAAAGTCTGTTAAGCCCAACAACTCAGAGGAGCAACAATTGTGGTTATCAATCTTTCTATCCTTATCATCCTACCTCAGCTTTTATGTATCATTAAATCTTCCACACCTTTAACGTGTAAGCATACTATTACAGACCAATTAAAGTATAAAAGTTATGCTTCTGAAAGAAAAGCATTACAGCAGCTATTCCCTCCAAATTTTTTTTTTCTAACGTAAAGCTGAAAATTTTTGAGAACAGGATTTTCACCTCAATACTTTCTGATAGTCAAACCAGTATAATTTTATTAGAGGTTTTGTGTGAAACCATTCATCAGCATCTCCATGAATAAGCAACAGAAGAATTCAAACCTAGATATTTAATAAATCCTATCACTTTTTTATTCCTGAATTTTTTTTTTCTGGGAGATGTACAGTCACGAAAAAAGAATTAACATCCTAAAACAGTTTTTAAACCTTGGTTTTGTGCATAGATAGAATTATTAATTTCATGACTGTTAACTGCTGAAGAACTTTTTTTAAGAAGAAATTAAAGTATTGCCAAAGAATATGTTTTTGATGAGGATGTTCCTTCCAGGTGGTTGTGAGCACATAAAGGAAGCTGATAAAAGCATTTTCCCAGTTTGCTTCCCATTTTAATTGGAAAAACCAACTTGATCCAGAGGCAAAATGAAATTAATCTCTGCCCAAATAAGTTCATGATCTATGGCTCTGTCTACTAAGAAACATTACCTACAAAGTTTAAAAAAATTTAAGACACAAGGCTTAATAAAATAGTTCCTCTGAATGTTTCATCAATGGAAAAAAATACATTCAATGCCATTAGCAAATGTAGTGAACACAGGAAAAGATATTTTCGAAATGAAACCTACTGATTTTCTGATTCTAACTTCTTCAAAATTTGTACTAATTTTATTTGAAATAAAATAAATGCCATTAAAGCACACCATACAAAGAAATACTATGTTTCAGGCTGAATGAAGTTTGGCTTTTTGTTTCCATGAAAAATATTGAAACATTTTTCACGTGGAAAAGGTTTGAAAACATTCCTTGATGTCTTCTGAAAGAGCATCTATTATTCAGACAGATACACAATGAATTTTCTCAGATTTAGGTAGCCTCAAGTAAACTTGAACACTCCCAGAGTACAAGTTGTAAATAAAGAAAACATGACTGAAGGGAGGAGCAGGACAATTATTTTTCCACCAAAGCAAATGGCAAAGTTTACTCTAGAACGTTTTTAGGACATAGAAGGCAAATAGGGACTATCTCTGCTTTCAGATATAATCAAATTGTTTCTACTAGTAGAGGAAGGGGAAAAGAAGTTTCCTTAACATATTTAAAATTTATTTCTTTAAAAAAGTAGGGTTTGCACATTGTTTTCCATTTTAAAAGTGATCTATTTCAAGAAAAGAGAAAAAAATAGCACTACTACTACTACTATTACACACACACAAAAAAAAAAACCACCTTGCACACCTTCCATAGCACTGAAGCAATTTTGTACCTTTTGGGAAGACAGGTGCTGATGGTGTTGGCTCCACGCTGAGAAGGGCTTTTCCACAGAGACCTCTCAGGATAAACACATTACACAAGGCAGAGGAGAGACTGAAGCTCCACTGCTGATGATTTCAGTCCTGCAAGCATGAGTTTCTGCTGGGAGTCAGGTTTTGCTGCAGGTGAAACCCCTTGAAGAATGCCAGGTTTCCCAGGGTGCTCTCTGGCCACCTCATTTTAGCACAGGTGAGTATCTGTAATTAAAACAAGGACAATTAAAATGCCCACTTAGGATGTGGCCTAATTCCTCCACCACTGAGAGGTGATGCAAGGGTCTGGGCATCTGCTGCCTCCCAGCAGCTCTGCAACGCTGATGTCAAAACCCAGATACTGGTGTGAAGAAGTAAGAATGTGTTAATCAATTTGAATTACTGCCTAAAGCTTGTCATTTCTACTCCCAATCTTGCAGAGGAATCCATGTAGTCAGAGTTCACGCCTTAAGGAGAGCTCATTGCAGGAGGGGTGAATTAATTCCTGCCGTTCTCTGTTCTCTAAACTCCAGTGAGTAACATCTTTCCCTTTATTCATATCTCTAGAGACTCTCTTTTTTGCCAGCTCTCTGCCAGACATCCAACCAAGTATCCACACTTTCTTCCCACCCCAGTTAAAGCCAGATGCTACCTATAAGCTCCCGTTAGCCTGTTGCGCAGGGAGGTGTTTGTGAGCATCTCCTGTTCTGCAGGATGGCTGCAGCCCCTCAGCGCAGCGCTGCGGGGAGCACGCTGCAGCACCGCGCTGCCTGCCTGGGAGGCTCAGGCGGCTGTGCCAGGTTTACAGAGCAGCGTGCAGCAAAAGTACAGAGAAATGGTTTTCTATTCAGTGGGGGCTTCTATACTGCAGCGACAAGCTATATTTGCAAATCAGACTATGGTCTCCAAGTTGTACATTTTATTACCTTTTTGTTGTTGTTGTTTCACTCCCACAGACAATCTGGAAAATAACGGGGGAATTTCCTTCAGCCTGTGCAATATTTAGGGCTCATGTGTGCTGGTGACATCAGCTGCTAGCTGAGGCCACCTAATTTTGTGCTGCATAACGACCTTACAGCAGAGGAATGGGATCCACTCAGAATTCCTTGTAGTGCTCTTACAAATTTCATTTGCTTGTAAATTTAGGCAAGCAGCGGATGTACTAGATGCCAAAGTGCTCTGTGCCACTGTGTATCTGCTCTACAATCAACAGCAGAGGTGTCCATTTCTGCCTGCCCAGGCTCAGTTAAAAAAGAGAAATCAAATGTGTTTTTGCCATTATCTCCCCCAGCTCCCCCCCCAAGTCGTTAAACAAATGTGACTTTTAGGCACAAAATATACACAAACCACAGGTGTAGCAGTTTTGCAGTTTCTAAAAAAGCAGTTTTGCAGCCATCCCTTGGAATAGCCTCTCTTGCTTATAAGCATGGCAGAGTAAATAAGCCAGCTGTTTTAATGATGGTTTTTAGTTCCCTGCAAAACCCAGTTTGCTGGGTTGGCAAAATCTGCATGTTACCTATCTCTGATGTGCTTTTTCTCTCCTTCATGGCTTCTCAATGTGCAGTTACTTCCCCTGGGTTTGCAAGATGTGGGTTCACACAAAAAGTGCAGGAGTGATTAGTGCAATGCCCTTATTCAGCTGTGTAAGGGCACTTGAACCTCCCTCACCTTCACCTCTGTTTTCACCAACACCTGTGACAACACCAACCCCTCCCTACAGTCTGAAGAGCAAAGGGGGAGTTTTCTGCTGCTCCCATGCCAATGGGCAGGAGAAGGCAGAGGTTTAGCCCTAAGGTGCTCCCTCCCACACCTGGCGAGCAGCCGCTGCAGCAAGCACTCCCCTGCAGGTCTGTGTCCCAAACAGGCTGCTTACACCACCACGCAGAGCAGGCAGATGAGAGGGGTGCCAGGCTTGCCCACAAGCTCTTGGAAAGCAGGGCTCCTTTTTTAGGGCAGCAAAATAAATGCCCTACTTAGCTACAGCTAGCCTCACCTCTTAGTGGAAAGTAGCACTAACACAGGCACCCACTTACACACCAGCACAGAGCAAATGCAAGACATCCTGGTGCCAGGGTGGGATGTGGGTTTGATGCTTTCACGGAGGTAGGATCTTCTCTTCTGTCCCTCTATAAGCCTTGGAGCACTGTGCAAAACAATCTGCTCCCTCTGAAAGCATGTAGCAGAGGCAGTGCTTTGCCCAGCTGGGAGATGTAGGGTCCCAGCTCCCACTTAGCCCACACCTCAGTGACAACTAAGAGCTTCAACAGCTGTCTTTGAGGGAGATAAGGCATTGTGCATTGCTCTTGCCTGTCAGTCACCAAGAGATGGGAGGACTTGGGAGACAGAAGTTTCCTCCTACCTATGTTTCATACCATTTTTCTTCCAATGTTGCTCCCTTGTTCATGGATCAACAGCCCTCACACTTATTTAATGGGATTTTTTAGAAAGCAGTTCTATTAGTGTCTTAGGGACATTAAATCCTATGCATTTCTGCTACACTAGGAACTTCAGAGAAGCAACTGTGCTTGTTAGTGTTGGCTGTGCCTTCAGCTTCCCCATTATCAAGTAGGAGATCAATTAGCACAGATTTTTGTCACTTTCCGAAATTGGTAGGTTTCATAGATCACAGCAGTTTGTTCTATTAGATATCAATGCTCTAACCTTTTCAATACAGCCTAAAGGACAGGCTTTATGAAGCCATGATGAAGATATATGACAGCTATATTTGTTACTGTAGTTGAGATTTGGAGGAAAGAGAGATTTGTTTGTTCCAAAATGGTATCTACAGAAGAACCGCAATAAACCAGATGTGTTCTTGAAGACAGAGATCCTCTGATGAAGTCAGTAAGGTGGTATCAGTCAGAGAGGAACTTGTGCTTTTGTGCTGAAGAGATAAGTAAGGAATTCATAGATCAGGCAAATGAGGAACGAATAACGACAAGTCCACTTGGGAGCCGCAGAGAGCAGTCATTATGGAAATGGTCTCTTCGTGGGTCTCTCAGTCAAGGTCATAAGAATGTCTGCTTTACGTCTCGCGAGCTTAAGCAACACATCAGTGACCACTCCCTTGCAGGCAGGAACAGCTACAAAACCTAAGGCAAAATGGTGGGAGAAGAGCAAAGAAGAACCAGGAGCAAGACTGATTCAGAAAGGCTTCCACAGTAGGAGGCACTGCAGAAAGCCCCAGCTGGTATGTGCTGTCCTGGGAAAAGATCAGGCAGCCAACAGAGAAAAACATTTGGGGGTGGGCTGTGCAGTCACGTCACTGTCTCATACTCCCTGTAAGAAGTGCCAGCCCAGCCTTCTCGGAGAAGGAAAACCGCTTCTTTCTGCAGATAGAATAAAAACTTCTGTGCAATTCTGAAGTCTTAAAACTCTGATCCCATCCTAGACATGCCTGGAGAGTTCACAGTCTCCAAGTCTTTTTAAACCTTGGCTGTTCTATGAAAACAATGATCTGTCTTATGGGTGCCACAAACAACTGTGGCTTGTGTGACACAACCCTTTGTCCAACAGAAGCTGGAGGACATAATTCATTTCAGCCAATGAACACCTGCAAAGTTACATCTGCTGTGGTGTTGGCACTAATCTGAGCTAGTTTTTTAACTGGTGACCTACAGGTGAAAAGCTCTACATTCCCCTACTCTGAGCTATCCGTTTGCTCAGATTCAATATTTTATGTTCCCCGTGGTGTTGGTCTTCATGCAGTATTTAATGGATGTGTACAGTGCTTTGTGGATCACAGCGTATCATGTATTTCTGCAGAAATAATGTAAACTATGACCACATGAAAGATCTAATGCCATGCTTGTAAAATGCATGTTTTTATCGCATGTACACAGAAACCCTATGTACTTAGTTATAAAACAACATGCCTTACTGCAGGCAGGCTAGGATAGAGTGCTGCAACCCCTCTAAAGCATTTAGTGCAGTTTAAATCTATGTGAGTGCTGTGGAGTCACCACCCCCAAACTGGTAGGTCATTGCTTGACATTTTGTTTAAATCTTACATACCAAGAAAGGACTTGTAATGGCTTACAACAACATCCATTGCTAGCTCACAAGAAAGGGAGTAACAACTACAATTGTATTATGGTTACATTTTTATCACAAATCAAGTAGGCTGTGGGTCCCAGTCGAATTAGTAGGAATTCAGCTATTGACCTCAAGTAGAAGCAGAATCAGGAAATGCAGATTTTTAAGAGAAAACAAAACCTCTCCAAAAGCAATTTAATGATGCTGTGATTATTCCTTCATGTTCTTATTCCCTTTGTGATTATGATAATCACTAGCTCCGGGCAGCTGAAACAGGATTTGTTCAACATCTTCTATTGGAACCACTTTTGGAGGAAAGGCGGGACTTTATTAATTTTTTTTTTAAATTTTATTTTATTGTACTGAAAAGCATGTGCTTCCATGGAAAATTTAGATTTCCAGTGAAAGCTATTTTGCCCAAACCAAATTTTTTTCAGCCAGACCCCTTCAAATTTTTGTTGTTGCTGTTTTGTTTGGGTCTGACCAAACCAAGGTCCCCAAGGGGATTTATCCATAATATATACATTTTATTATGTGCAAAAAGATCCTCTGAAAAGTCCCAATTGTTGTTTGTTTTTTGTTACTACATAGACAAAAAAACCCATATACATCCTGGACACATTTCATTCCTTTCTATAGGGCACTGTGTAAGAAGATAGTCCTACTGCTGACATATCTTTCCTTGTATCTATGTTTGTGCTTGTTTTTGTGTTTCACTGTTTTCAAGTAGCCATAAAAATTACATGTGTTTTTGTAGCAAGAACAATTTGGTTGTGGCTTCCAGGAAAGATGCCCTATGACTATCATCATGAAATAAAGAAAAAGAGAATTAGTTTTTATTTTCTTAGAAATAGTGTTAGTAACTGGGTGATGGAAATGTATGGCTCCATGGGTGAGGTGTGCTACTACATAGCATCACAGAGACTGGATGCAGAGAGTTTGTGTGAATCACCATGATCAGTCACCTGTGGGGGATGCACTGGTAATGCTGGCAAGAGGCTGCCCACAAATGCTGCTTGTACCACATATCTGGGCAGGGATGAAGTGTGGGGAGGTAAGTGATGACAAGGAATAGAAGGGAAGAGCTACAGCTCCTTTACTGTTGTCCCCGTAAATCCACCCTTCGTATTATTCCCCAAACCAACAGAGTAGCTGTAATTGAAATGATTTTTAATTTGTCACCTTCGTTCAGTTACACCAAAAAGCTGTTCTCAGTCTTAAGTACTGACAGGTGCTTGCTACAGTGAAATAGTACATTGAAGGCAAGAGGGCAACCAGGGTAGAATGAATTGCTCTGCTTCTCTGGACTGAAGGGACAAAATCCTTTCTTCCAGTAGGATTTAGCCCTCTATGGGTAACATTTTACTCTCTGTGCTCCATGCAGAGAAAATATGAAGCAACATTAATTCTCCCTGCTGCTTTATCTACAGGGAGAGTCCATTTTCAAAGTGCAAAGCAGCACACAAAAGAAAAAACAGTGAGCATCAAAACCCTTGGAGTTAGTAAAGAACATGGTGGCAGAAAGAAAGGAAGAAATCAAAATCTTTATTACATCCCATTTTGACCAAAAAACCCTAACACTGGTTGCTGGAAAAAAACCTCACCAAACAAAAACCACTGGCTTGATACAGTCACAGAAAGAACTGCCCACAGCATGCATGCTATAACAAACCCAGGTTTTATACAGTACAGGAACATTAATAGCACACTTAGTTAAAATGTATACATTGCATTTGGCCACAGTATTTTCTGCTGTACATGACAGGGTACTAATCTACCTCTTGTAACAGTAAGTGCTAAACACAGAAGATTTTGTCACCCAAAGAAACTGCAATAGCTAATAACACAGCAGAAGTATGAATACTGATGCAAATCTTAACTGTAAAAAGCTATTTGCAATCTGCAACAGAGAGTGAAGCACAGAAGAGCTAACAAGGGTCATTACTGGGATGTCATGCTAACCTTCTCCCAATCTTCTCACAACCTTTTCTCAGCCAGGTTTTCTATTACACAGCAGCTCATCTGGCAGGCTAAACCAGAATTCAGCTTCTGCTTTCAGTACAGTGAGTTCAGATCCTGGTTTCCTGTATGGAAAGATCTTTCTGAGGATCTTTCCAAAGCAAGTAAGCACATAATCCCACAGAACCTTCCCACAGTCCTCCCCTGCCCAGCCCTTCCAGCACTCTGGGCAAGAGGATGGGGTATGTGTAAGGAATCAGCGAGCAGTTACACTTATTATAGCATAAACATCCAGATTTGCTGCTAGGGATTGCAGTAGCACCTCTGTTGGGACTAGCAGTAGGGAGGACAAAACTGTCTTGACAGAGTTTAGGAGTGTGTCAGCTCCCATCCACTGGAGGCCAGTCAAGTGATGTAAACCTTTACTAGCTTCTTAGAGAGGCTATGTCCTCAGACAGCAAGTATCCACAGAAGCATACCCATAGGACGATGGCTATTTGATGAGTATTAGCAATGATGCCATTTGATGCTAAATAAAACTTAGGCCTCTGAGGACAAACCATGGTCATATAACTGTGGAAACTGAGATCTCTTCCTCCCTGCAGTAAAGGATCATGTAATTAATGCAAGCACTAATTAAAATTTAAATAATTGATAATATTATTACTAAGGAACTATATATAGCAACGTCAAGAGGCCTAGAAAATCTGGCAGCAATTGAATTAACTGTGTCTAAGGAGTAGCACTAAGCAACCTTCCCACATGCACACCCGAAACAAACAATGCCTGGCCCGATGACATCCGTAACAGAGGAAATGGTGCAGGAGAGAACAGAATAATGTTAAATAAGGAATAGGGCCACATGGCCTGAAGTTGTTCATCAGAAGAGCCACAAGCGACTCAGCTGCATGAAATGAAGGTAGTGATTTGTGCCATGCAGAGCAGTGGAACAGATGAGGACTATAATGAGAGCAAAGAATATTTTGTAACATTTGAAACAGAATGGAAACTTTAGCTGTGGATTTAAAATGAAGGTAAGAGCACCCTGTCCATTACTTTAGGTCTTTGACACGTGAATAGTCAGGTAGTGCTGACAACCAGCCTACACAGCAGCAAGGTGGAGTTAATGACTAAATCATCTGGAGGAAGGGAAGGCATAGCAATGGCCAGAGGGAGATAATCAACAGGATGTTGGCTTCGTAGGTCTGTTAATGAGAGGCCAAGCAGCAGCTGCCAAAGCAGAGAAATTCAACAAGCTGCATGTTGTTTCAAGTCCACTGCAATACTGGCCAAAAGCTAAGAACACTCACTGGTCCCCAAAGCTCTAGCGTCTCTCTGAACACTTCTCCCCTGTTCAAGAATTACTTACTTCACCTGCTCTGTATCCAACAGCTTCTTTCCTATTACTCAGAAATCTGACAGTGAAAACTCTTTCCCTTGTCTGCAAGGCTCTTTCCCTGTCTGGCATTCATAAGTGATTACATATAGAATGAAAGCTCTTAGGAGTGGGGAGAGGTACAAGAAATTCTGTTATTGGTGACCATCATGAACAATTTACATGGGAACTTTGAGCAGTGCTGCTCAAACCCAGGCTCCTGTCACTATTTAAAAAATTACTATTTAATGAGCTTCTGTTTTCATTAATGGTGTAAGATTAAGGCTGCTTGCCACCAGGTGAATAATAATAGACAATCTTTAAGCAAATGAAGCCCTCATTCCCTTCATTTTAATATGACAGAATAAAACATGCTTTCTTATTCTCCATTTTGTTAAGCAGAAGCTTCACTGCAGACTCCTTGCTTCAGTAATTGAAAGCATTTGGTTTTACTTTGCACCCTTTCCCTTTAAGGTTTTATTTGGAGGAAAAAGTTTTATGATAAAAAATGAAAAGAAACATTATGGTGAGATAATTAACCGCACAGAAAGCTCCTTTCAGTTTAAATATTCCACTGCAGCGTGTGAACTGAGGGAGAACCAGAGAAATGAGCCTAGCTCAAAGCAAATGTGAGGCTGACAGGTGAAGCTTGATGGTGTGGCTATATGAACAAGTTACTGTGAGAAAAGCTGGAGGGGAGATTTCCAGCACATTAACTGAACCATGGGAACTGCCTGTACACATGCCTCCTCTGGAGGTAAATGTGTAGCTTGCCCCCCAGGTGAAAATGGATCTTGCCATTTCCAATATACAGTGAGTCACTGGGCTGAAAGATGTACCTGAAGGCAAATAGAATCATAGAATCATTCAGGTTGGAAAAGACCTTTAAGATCATCAAGTCCAACCATTAACCTAGCACTGGCAAGTCCACCAATAAACCATGGCCCTAAGTGCTACATCTACCTGTCTTTTGAATACCTCCAGGGATGGCGACTCAACCACTTCCCTGGGCAGCCCGTTCCAGTGCTTGACAACCCTTTTGGTGAAGAAAGTTTTCCTAATATTCAATCTAAACCTCTCCTGTCACAACCTGAAGCCATTTCCTCTCGTCCTATCGCTTGTTACTTGGGAGAAGAGACCAACCCCCACCTTGCTACAACCTCCTTTCAGGTAGTTGTAGAAAGCTATAAGGTCTCCCCTGAGCCTCTTTTTCTCCAGGTGAACAACCCCAGTTCCCTCAGCCACTCCTCAATAAGACTTGTTCTCTAGACCCTTCACCAGCTTCACTGCTCTTTTTTGGACACGAGGTAAATATAGTGAGGTAATAATGATGTAAATCAGCAGAAGCTTAGGAGGGATTCCTCCCAAGGCGTGTTGATAGCAGGAGGTATGAATACACTTGTTTGGAAATCTAATATGGGGACTGAGTTACTCATGATTAGTCTGAAGCAGGAACTGGACCCTAAGCACTGGATGGGTGCAGAGAGGATCTCTGAAAGCCACATATGAATTACAGGGTAGGGAAGATGGAACCATGATGCAAAGAGGAATATAACATAGTCAACTGATGGATTGGACAAAAAACCTTTGCAGCAGCAGTTTGGGGTATGATTAGATTTGTTGAGAACAAAGAAAATAGTGTTGCAGCAACCAAAGATACAAACAGTGACAAAACTTCGAAGAAAGCATTTAAGTTGTTAGGATGCACACAGTGGGCCATATCTTAAAGATCTTAGAAAATAAATACCTGCAGGTTCTAGAAACATCCAATATAAAATTATGTCTAATTAAAGTTAGTTGCATTATGTAATTGCATTATTCCAAATTCGAAATATAATAATAAATTATAATCAGTTAAAGCACCCAGAGATTTTTTTCAAATGGACATATTCCAGAAACAATTATATTTTGCTTTAAAAGCAAGAACACTCAGTGCTCTGCTTATTATTGGTGCTCAGAGCACAACAATCATATTTTATTCAGGATACTTACTGTCCCAGATAGGTGCCTGGCAAATTGCTCTGAACATTTTCTAGTGCAATTATGGATAGATTGCTTAAAGGTTGAGTCCAATAAATGGAATGGCATTGTGACATAGTTTGTGCTTATTTACAAGAAAATATAAACAGCTTTAAACCCGCCATATCTAATGGTGTGCAAAGCCCTTAACTACAGTGGTTATCAACAGGTAGTTATATTTTTCTTTTTGTAATAAAGCTAAAAGGAACAAGCCATGAGTGAGTGACTAGAGAACAGTGACAATTACTGATATTTATAATTGTACAGCACTGGTTGGTAACTTACAGACTTTTGTGTTGTTTTTCTTGTTTAATTCTACTCCATATTAATTCCTTAATATAGCTCACCATTAAACTGCATCTGCTGGCAGACAGAAGAGGCTGTAGAGAGTGGGAAATAGCAGGGGGAATGGAAAGACAGATTCTTTGGTAGGACTGCAAGCTTAAAACCTTAAAAATACTTCCAATAAAGTTTAGGAGCTTTCTCTCCTCCTCACAGATTACAGAAGCCATGAGATCCAACAGAGCAACAGGACATGGATTTAGCTAGTATGTTTATTTGAACTTGGCTTGCATCCATGTGCTTTCCTTCTCATTCAATATTGCATAGGGACAACCACCACCATTTAGAAGAACCATCACACTGCGCTCTAATGGATGCCTGCCTTTCTAATTTTCAAAGAGGCTCCTACTGATTTGCTTGCAGCTCCAGTGGAAGATGTAATAAAAGCCTTGTATGATTTTTCTTTGTAAATACACTTAGTTAAGAGATTTTTTGTGCATTTGGGATCCATTAGTATTTACAAATAAGTCAAAGCCACATAAATACACAGAGGGAAGTTTCCCCTCAAATTCCACATGTGCTCTGATATTGGAGGCTGTTCAGGTGGTGGTCTAAATGTCTGGTTTAGGTTTTCAAAGGAAATACACTTGCACATACATAATTTGACAGATCCTTGCCCTACTCCCTTCAGGTTTAACTGGAAACTACAGTAGCTGCCTTTATATAAACACACAAATTAGAAGAAGTGGGATGATCATTCAGTTTTACTGTACCGTAGATAACAATCAGACAATCAGTTAGTTTAAGAGGAAAAGGCACAGAAGAGCGTAACACTGGTTATTCTACATTAATGAACAAGCACCATGCAGTGAGACCCCAGCCTCATTTTCACTTACAGTACCCTTCAGAATCCTAACCCAGACCCGCACAACCTGAGAGACCCGAGCACAAAGTTAACCTGACACTTTGCTTTTTTTCCCCCTACAGTTTTGCATTTTGTCCAAAGCTTCAGAGCTTGCCCTACCAATTTCACTCTTGCAAAAGTCCTTCAGAATTTCTGCAAGCAAAACTTTACAGCAGCATTTCCCTTAGTTTCCAGAGCTGATCAGAAGGGAAGCTGGCCCTGCAGGTATTAACTGGCAATTTGGATTAAAATGCCTCATTTAAAGAAATTACTCCATGGATGAATGGTTACCTTGCAGGAAGAGAAAAATAAACTGAAGGACCATTGAGCTGGCATATGTTTGTGACCTGCAATAGAAGATCCTTGGGAATAATCGCAAAAAACAGCAAAAAGAAACCTACTTTGCAAAAGCAGCAGGATGAACAACAGTCATATCCTTGGTTTAATTCCAGGGTAGATTTAGCCCAGAGTCTTTCCTCCTTACTGGAGAGAGCTGTGAGAATCTGTGCTTTTATTTTAAATGTGTAGCTGTCAGGAGGAAGGCTGGAGACCATTTTAACATGAAAATTAAAAGTGAAGCAAAGAAAGAATAACATTCAGAGGGCATGATTTTCCATATTCTAATACAGTTTCCCCTTTTCACTACAGAAGTGAGGTACGAGATGAGGGAGTGACAAGAGCCAGACTGTTTTTTAACAAGTTTACAACTTAAGTACACAAGGCACACAAAATGGAAAAGGGAATACTTCATTCCCATTTTGAAGGATGATTAATTCAGGGACTAAGAGATTCAGTGATTTGTTCAGAGGGAGCATGTGCTATAGAACAGGAAAATACTCTAGAAATCTCATGCTCATCTTCTTTTTCTCCATGATTAATAATATTATCCTGTTAAAAGTTTAAAAATTGCTTTTCAAGGGCACCTGCAAAATATCCATCTATCTTTTAACACACATGTGAAAGGAAACAGTTTCAACACTGAAATGACCATGAAATCCTGTATCAAGAAGGGCTGGTGGGAAGTATCACAGAGCTACCTTGTAGCTCCTTTTGTTAGGCTTGTCAGATCTACACTTGCAGGGCTCACAGGGCAAGTAGAGACCCGTAATGTCATTTCAGATCTGCATCTTACCTGAGCTCTGCTCCCCAAAAGTCACTTCTAAGCAAGGTAGTTGCTCAGGGACTTGATTCATGAAGGATATCTTGGTATGGCATAACCCATGGGTGTGCTGTTAAAAAACAGTACATGGTCTAACCCTGCTGCAACAAGTGTTACAGGAAGTTCTGTGACTTTTACAACAAATGCTTCTCAAAGCAGTAACTTGGCTGTAGTCCCATACCTCTTTTGCCATCATTTTAAAAAAAAGAGAAAAAAGTATCCTGTTTCTAAAGCCAATCTCTTTTAAACTACAATTTCCCGTGCCTGCTGGAAAGGTACCTGCTAGCTCATTTGGAAAGTCCAACCAGGTACAGAAAAGGGAAAAAATTTCCCAGGTTTCCCAAAACAATTAATCCCTACTGAATCTTCCTGATTAGCTTATTTTTGTCAGGTAATTAAAATCTTTTACAAATTACTCATATGCTCAGGTTATAAATGTCATTTATTTCATAAGCCCTTTTTCAAAACTGCCAAATAATACTAAAAAGATGCCACAGGAGCGGGTGGATGATGAGGAGATAGTGGAATAGAAAAAGGCTGGCAACTTCTGAAGGGAAAGTGCGGGGAGGTGAGTGCTACAGACAGGAAACCGAGGAGGGAAGGAGAACCAGGAAAAGAGAAACTGCAGAGCAAGAGAGGGATACAGTGGAGGAAACTGGAGAGGAGAGAGAAAACACAACCTGGAAAGGGAGTAAATAATAAAACAATAAGGTTATTCCTGGTAGCCCTGCCCATACTAGCCATCAAAACAAAAGGGGTTGCTTCAAGCTCTGCAACTTCACATTACTCATGCCTGTAACCGTCATGCCCATTTTTAAATAGGAGGCCCTATTTCCCTTTTCCCCATACTCACTTACACTTCTCCATTCAAAGTGGTGCTTCTCCAGGCTGGGATTGCCTCTTTACAGTGCTCGCAGAGGCCTCAATCTCAGTCAGTGCCTCTAAATGCTACTGGGAGACAAATTATAATAAGTAGGAGAGAAAGACAAGAGAGAACTCCTAGTCCCAGGGCTTTTTCCCATCCATGTATATCATCTATCTTTTTTAATAATACATTAATCCATTGAATAGGGATTTAAGAAAAAGAAATGCTCTTGCTCTTTTTAAAGCAGTTTACACAACTGACATTCTTTTTCTCTGACCATTTCATTGCTCTCTTTATGGTTCTTTTACCACCTATAAAACTCAAACTTTTAAATAAAACACTTGAGTTCCAGTGAAAGGATTTTTATCTCCTTAATGAATACAAATATCTCTAATCCACTTTACAAAACTTAAAATAAAGCCTGTAAATATACTGTGGGTGTTTGATGATGTTTGTCTCCTTTATTAGTCATGTAATACACCACTGCAATGTTTTTTCACCTTGGGTTTTAAACTCCTCTCTCTGGACCTTAATTGCTTGCTGACAGGCTTGGGATTGCAGTCCTTCTTCCCCTCCTTCCTGCCTGGCAGATTTTCACCAAGCTGGATGCTTTGGCAAATAGTTCGAGACCCATGTTTTCAGAAGGGAGGCATCGTCAAAATTGGGAGTGTGTATCACTGAGCATTACTGCTGCTGTGCCCGACAGCATCATGAATGTACAGCATATTTGCATCCTAGAAGATCCCAAAGCAGGCATGTCCTGAGCTGCAGCTGAATGCTTACAGCCAGCTTTTGCACTTCACCGACCCTTGGGGCTTATCTGTGCAAAGCCGTATGTCACAAAACAGATGACATCAAATCTAAGTCAGTGCTGGTTGCCTGGAGTCCCTAAGGGCTCTCCCAGCCACCACACTCTCTGGTGTCCCAAGCTTGGCCCCTTGTGGTGGCATGAGGAACTTGCTGCGATATCTCCGCACTTCCCAAGTGTTCCTACACCTCTCTGCGGGATGAATCAACACATTCATCTTAATAGGCAGGAACCTGGGTACTGGGTATGATGCTTCTTACATGTCTAGTATTATGCTTCCCACTGTAAATTAGAGGTACTATTTTGAAATACTTTTCTTTGGAAAAAAGTAAACAACAAAAAAATCATGATCTTTTGTATGGGTTGGAAAGATAGACTGGACCTGCACCAACCTTATTTAATTGCCTTTATTTTTCCCTTGAAAAACAGATCAGAGATGTGCTGCAAAAAATGAAAATCTAAGGTGGCAGATGAGCAATATTCTCTGCCAAAATCAGCTAACTTTGAGTTCAGGAGGAGGCTGTGGTTCTGCAGTGTGCTGCAAATCCTCTGCATGTGTCCACACCTCACCTGTCGGGGCAGCCAGCTTACATTTTGCTCCAGAACTGACTTGCAGGGGCATTGCTCATCTCCTGTCCCACCCAATGAGAAAAAAATCCTGTGCGCCACTGGAGCCAGGACCTAAGTAACAGGGCTTCATTACCATTGCAGCATGTATTTTGAAAGCCAGGCTGAAGCCAGCACATTTTTCTGACTTAAAGAAATGTTGACTCCTATCTTGAGGGCAGGGGGAATACATGGTAGGTACTAACAAATGAATTATTAATTGCTCAGGTAAAAGAATGAGGCCAATTCTATCTTGAACTCCACCAGGATCCCTCAGGGCTTTCTATAAGATATTGATAAGATGGACATCAGATTTTGGAGCACTAATATATTTGCAGAGTTAACCAAAGTGAAATTTAACTGTAAAAATGTTGCAAGGACAAATTTCATGTTATGAGATGCAAACATTGCTAATTATTTTACTGCCTGAATGAAAGCAGTGCTTCTATGATACAAAACAAGCAGGAACAACATTTTGGTCAGCCAGAAATGAGAAAACTGTCAGCAAAACCTAAGCTAAGAGAAACAGAGAAATATGTTACATTTTGCTGGTGCCTGTGGACCAAGTGGGGGCAGTGAGATATTTTTAAGTTTAGTTTTAGTCTTAACATGCATTTCATCAAGCTGCCAGAGAAATCTTGAGTTTTTCTTCTCCCTCTTTGATTTACTCCCCTCTACAGAATCACTGTGTAAATCTCCAGTTTTAGCTGCCTTGGAGACAAAGTCACACGACTGAGAAATGGTATATTGCCTAAGAAAGGTAGTGCATCGTGAAAGCTAACGTATCTAATACCCAGCTGAGTATTTGATTACAGGTTACAAATGTGTGGTGACGCTAGGCCAAAGTTTACTGATGGGTCCTGCCCACGGTAAGTTGTCTCCTGTTTCCCTAGAGCTGATCCACAGCTTTAGCACTGCAGTACTGTCCATGCAGTTGAAAAGAGAAAACCGTGATCCTTCTCTCATTCTCTTCCTCACAAATTAAAAACCCCACAATTTGCTACACTCAAGTTTAGTACATTTTTCATGTTTGCTGACAACTTCCACCTACAAGAAACCAAAGACAAAAAGACAGTTCTGAGTGCAATAGCTGATTGCACTCATGACATCTGCATGCTATTCCTACTGTTTTTACCTCCTCCTTGCTGGGTGTGAGCTTGCTAAAGCTTCTTCAGCTTGGGGTTGACCTCTGGTAAGTGCTATGCAAGCACAAAGATGATTTGTATGTGGTCCACGAAAGAAGCAAGCACATACTCTGCAAATCAGTGGTAGTTCTCCCTGCTTCATGGACTCATAGAACATTTCAGCATCTTCTGTGTTGGCTTCCAGCATACACTGGGTACAATGAAAAGTGCCAGAAAAGACAAACTAACCATTGACAATGCAAATGGAGAAGATGGAGCATTTTTATTCAAGTCTGCCACCAATGGCAGGTGAACTACAGAGAAATACATTTTGCAGCAAGATTCCTTTTTCAGTGTTAGAAGACAATAACCTTTCCCCATTTCTTGTCACAGAGCTGGGGTCTGTTAGGCAATGACTGGATTAGCATGGTATCAAAGTAGCTTCCACGTCCCAACATTAACATTTTTTCATTAAACCAACACAAAACAAAACCAAAATCAAAAGCAACAACTGTTTTGCCATTAGCCAAGAGTGACCAAAAGACTGAATCTCTAGACCAGTTCCTGGCGATCAGTGGTTTAGCTGCCCCAGTCACCTCAAGCTACCTCACGGCAATTCAATTTGCAACTATGCCAGGTTCATGGTCTCATTTTGTGAATAGAGGTTACTGCTCTGTATCTTGCCAGTCCAGTATCTTTCAGTAGCATTAAATTTATCTGAAAAGAAAAGATTTTACACTGTACCGAAGTACCTGATAGCAACACCTATGTGGAAGGAAGGGAAGATTAAGAAAAATCAAAAGACTTTATACATAAATGATCAGGAGAAAACATACTGCGCAACATGAGAGATTTTGCCTCTAGAGCCAAAAGAATTATTGAGAATAGGCAAAACACCACAGAAGTGTTCCGAAGAGGTTAAAAGGAACTGAAGCAGGCAGATGGGATTGTAAATAATCTCACTAATGTATTTGTAGAAGGGAGGTGAAATTCAGCTCCCAGTCACACACACAGAAAACCCCAGCCCACAGACCTCTCCTGCTCTGTCCCAGAACCCAGAGGGATGAGGCACAAACACGACCAATAAGGAGGAAAAGGGGAGAGGGGGAACTTCATATGAAAAAGATTTGCTCTGTGCCTGAAGAGGCTCTATATTCATCAGAGCAGCACAATCAGAATCACTTCTCACGACAGCAGAAGTAATAAAAGAGAAAAGATTTTGCCACAGAGCAAAAATGAGGAGGCCTCTCTATCACCCCTAGCCCAGTGGGAGAAGTCAAATCTTTCAACTAGCAGTGAAATTCAACTCAATTAAAGAAGGACCCTAGGCACTGGCAATGTCTGTGTTCTGGAAGTTATTATCAGAGAATTACTGGGTTTTCAGGTACACCTCAAGCACTCTTTGCTTATTGTGGAGAATTAGACTATTTGCATGCTCTTCAGTGTACGTATAGCATTTACTAAGCAATTACAACATTAACATGATATAATACATTGCTTCAGAGCTCCACTTGCATAGAGAGCTCACAAAGGATTTTCCCTCTCCTCACGAGCTGCCTTAGACCAGCACGATATTCCAAGATGACACACCAGACACTTGGTGTGACTGCTATATCTCACGGAAATGTCTTAAGGCAGAATGATTGCTAATCTGGGAAAAGGAAGATAACTTCTCACCTAATAAAACCTTTGCGTTTTTTTTTTTTCCTTCCTCTGCAGCATGGACATCTCACTGCTGATAACTCTCAGCTGGCAAGAATTCTGTGTCTTTGGGCCTCATTGGCATCTCCTGTGCACAGGCACTGAGGCAACTACTGAAATGTGTTAAATATTAAGAAGCAGCAACGATTTCCAGAAAACCATCAGTGTTTTCTTAGAGGTTTAGGAAAGAAGAACTGCCACCTTACCCATAGAGAACTTTAAAAACATACAGATCTTCCTCAGTTAAAAAAAACAATCTAATAAGAGCTCATACTTTTTTCTTACAAAGAGGTTTGTCAATAGCCTCCCTTTAGGACTGCTAACATTATAAGACAGCCCTAAACAAAACCTGCCACTGGTGTTACCACTCATCACTCAATGAGGACTCTCTCACATGCCAGATGGGTAAGTCTGACCTTTAATGAGACCATTGTATAAGTCTTCTGGCCATTTTGACCAGATGGCTTTACAACCTGCAGTGAAAGTTTCTATCAAATGGTCCATTTGAATAATCCTGGCTAACACTTACCTATATCTTTAAGAGTATAGCACAGAAAAAAAAGGTATAAGTTATAGTAAGATAGTAGTTGTAAAGGATAAACAGTTGGTTTATCACTCTCATTGTGAGAGTGATACTGTTATTGCTTGATGCTTCTTCCCAGTAAAAAAAACTCTCCTCACATTAGCTTGAGCCCTTCATTTAATAAAACGAGTAACTAAAAATGGATTCATCTGCTGTTATAGTTGCCAAATACAGCAAGGACACAGGCAAGTTTAAAATGACCTAATGTCACAGGAATAATGATAATTAATACTAATAAAACAATTGCCATCAATATTAAAATGTATCCTGTGCTTTTCATTGTCACTTTCCTGATCTTCATTCTTTTCTGAATTTAGTCCTCTAATTCATCAATGGGAATTTTGGCCAAATGGAACTTTGATTTGGTAAAAATGGAAAGGGATTCATCATTGGCTTAATGAGGAAGAGCAGAATAAATTGGAGAGTGTGTTTTTGAAGAATTAAAATCATATCAACAATAATAACTTGTAATAACAAATGTTGGTTTCATCCTAGCATAGATTCAGTAATTTACCTCCTTGTCATGTGGTTTGTTTTAAGGTTACTGAATCTGGAGAGATTCAAGCAAGCATTCAAACTACCAGCCTCATTTCTGTTGTTCCCACAAACTCTGATTTCAGAGTTTGAATTAAATCCAAAATTGCCTCCTTGGTATTGGTGGGGTAAAAATTCAATTCAGTCTGTGAGATGCAGCAGTACTGCTATTGAGGAAACAAAACAAAACCAAACTTGCATATATGAACAGATGAGAAATGCAGCATGACAGAATTTCTGTAGTTCTAAATGGGAGGAATTAAAAGTCAGGACATTTCTATAATAGCCACGGAAACTCCTGACCATAAACTGAACTAAAAATATCAGGCAACCTTCCCAAAATGAAAGCAGTTTACCTACCAACCCCAATAAAGGTTGGAGCTACTGCACAGCATGAGTTGCATTAAATCAGTTCATCACTGAAAGCATAGAAATACTTCCCAGAGATTACCACTGGGGAAGATGTTAAGCTGCCAACCACATTTTGGCAGAGTTTGTCATGAAAAAACTAAAAGCTTTCCTTTTTAGTGTGGATATTTTATCGTTATGTTTGGGCCCGGAATTCCTGGGAAGTAGGGGGGAAGGAATTTTGCCCTTTTATTAGCTCTAGATCAGTCACTTGTGATGGTGACAGCCACACCGTGACCAATGCTGTGTCTACTGCTGAAGAGAGCTGTGACTCCTTTCACCCGCTTCTCCCTCCCTCCACAGAGGTAATTTTCAGTGCAGGTAGTGATATGTATAAGGTGAACAAACAGACATTTTATGGATCATTTGTCATAGTTATGCCAAAGCAAGGAAACATCCAACTGCAGTTAAAGAAAGGTAAGAACTTTGAGAGGAAGCTTTAATGCTTCTACCTATTTGCTGCATGCATTCTACCTTTCCAGAGCCGGATTTAAAACCAAAATATTCTTGAATTATTTGAAAACTCCTTACCTCCAGGTGATGTATTTATTCCTATTAGAGCTAAAATGGTAAAATAACAAACAAAGCTTTCAATTTCTTGGAGCAAGGGCCACATATTGGAAGATAGTAAGCACAGTGGTAACATCACAAATTACTGTAAATTGAGTACCTAGCTGTAATTTTCATTTCATTCTTTCCTGATAGATATTAGCTTGAATTTGATTACATTTTATGTGTACTAAAGTGGAGTTAAGAGAGACTGAATATGCAGCTCCCTGAAGGAAGCATACAACAGTTAGGATAGGGAATGACCTATTGAGGTTGCAGGTATCCATCAGCTAAGAGCACACCAGGAAAGTAACAAATGAGTCAGGGTTTCTGTCTGTTCCTGATTGTACCATCGATTCCCTATATGACTTTTTAAAAGTAATTTACAACATGGGTTTTTGCTAAGAATTTCTGTGTGTGCACACTTGAAGATCCCCAAAGTTTGGACCTCAGTGCAAATTAGTTTGTCATTACTGGAAGTGGCAACTAACTTAGGAGATATGGACATTGATTACAGAAAAAAGACATCAAGTTTAGCACATCATTGCCATGAGAGTGCAGTCCTTTTCAGAACAGACCTTCTCAGAGGCGTAGCTTGTTCATCCGTTTTTTAGTGTTCCAACATGCGGAAGAATAGTAATATCTCCTCTATGGGTAAAAAGCAGGAGCAGCAAGTTACTGTGCCAGGTTCCTGCAGTCCTCAGTGCTGGGAACAAAGAAAGGTATGGCCAAAACCTGCTGCCCACCTGCAGCTCTGACCTGGCAGGCCAGCCCTCACTAGTCCTAGGCAGCCAGAGGCTGTGTGAGCATAAAATTGTCTTTGCAATTAGCCAGGCATTTTACAATCACAGAATTTTTATGTGACTGACTGGAATATACCAAGCGGTATCATCTACATAAATAATTCTAAAATATCTCAGATGCCTTTTATTGGAAGAAACATCTGTTATTTCCAGCAGAAATCTACCTCCTGCTCCAAATATCTTGTGCCTCATCCTTACCGAGGAGCAAAACTACTTATTGATGGCCTGAGCAACAGAAAACATGGCCTGCAAAATTTCGACCTAAGCAACCCAGCACAATGAATGCTCAAGACATCTGTTGTGATGCTTCTGTTGACCAGGGACCAGATCTTTTTGATGATGGCTCAGCTGGCTTTGAGTGTCCTACCTGAGGAGGATACCCAGACATCCCATTTAGGGGACTCAACACTAGAAAAAGAATCTCTGCATGAAATGGGGTAAGAAGCCATTTAAGAAGGAGATGGAAGTGAAAGAGGGAAGAAAAGAAGTGAAAGGAAATACATATTAGAGTAGCAGGTGGATCACCTTTCCAGTGACATGGTCCCTGCTTGGTTCTTGAACTCCACTGCTCCACTTTTAGGATCTGGTTCAGTTGTGGTCTCATTTTTAGAGCCTGCTGCTTCTTCTTTGTGAGGGGAAACACTATGCAGTGCACCAAAAGAAGTGGTGAAACAACCCCATGCACATGAGTTAAAAAAAAAAAAAAAAAAAATCAATGACCCAAGTTCTGCATTTAACCATGGCCATGTTTAGACATAGGCTGGAAAAGGTGTGCAGAATCTGGATCAAATTTTTCTTTAATTCAAACTCCAGGCTTAGTTTTAGCCTGCACACAACATCCTTGCCTGCATATAATTTCCCAGTCTGTTTCATCTGGCAGTGATGTTTTTGTTCACACTATTGTGCTATACACAGTTAAACACCTGCTACATCCCTCTCTTGGGGGTGACTGCATTTCTGTGGTGGGTGAAGTGATTCCCCTATCCAGGGTAATCTGTAATCAGCTGTTCCTCTTTCAGAATGAGAGGTGATATACAAATGTAAATGGTATTACAGTGCCTGTCTTTCACTTCCTCTTGCAACATGGGAAAACATTTTTTCTTACAATACATTTCATCTATGGAAAAAGCACTTTCCAAGACATCTTTTACCTTGCTGCTGACACATATTAGCATCTAAACCAGAAAAGCCCTCCATTATTAATTTTTAAATAATGAAAACACTATTCCTTCTCAAACCTGTCACCTGCTATAGATCTTAATCAGTTTCAGTCCCATTATGGCAATGCCTGCTGCAGTTTGGAAAGAATTTGTCACCCAGGAAAAAATTATTTTCTTTTCAGTGGGATCCACAGCATTAAAAAAATTATAGCAGCATATGCCCTCCAATATATTTTATTAAATGCTAAATGTTAGAAATGTACATAAACCGAATTCTGGATAGTTTTCAGCTTCCCATTAAAGTTCTGCCTTGGAAGCATTACTAGGCCAGGCTGCCAGATACAAAGAGAGTAGATACACTGTTAGGAAGGACACAATCTTTTATTGTCTTTTCCCTTTACAAAGTGGTTGCAGTCAAATGATGCATGGCTGCTGGCACTTAAACAAATGATGAAGCAGACACCAGGGAGTTTTCTTTTTGTTCAAAATCATCTTGCACTCTCTCCTTCACTAGTCAGCCATGAACACTGTCATGGCAGATACACCTCTGAGATTCCTCTGACCTTTGGTCTCAACTGTGGATGAATTTTCTCCCTTTTAAATTTCTTGATCATTTAAAAAACACCCTACAGAAGAGCACCCTATAGAAAATCGGGTATTTGCACGGATGTTGGTTGCTTTGCTGTAAGTTCCCTGTGACGCTCATGGGTCCTCTTCACCCATCTTCCTCACCCAGCTCACTCTCTTGCAACTGGCAACATCCAGATTTTTTTTGCAAATCTGAAACCCAACCACACACTCTCAAGAGATACGGAAGGATGGCATCTCTGAGACTACAACAAATATTTGAAATCCTATTGCCTGTCATCACAGCACAACATCAAGGGTAGGACAGAAAATAAAACTACTATTTGCCATTGTGCCAGCGGCTGGCAGAGTAATCCTGGATAAACCATCTCAGTTCACTCAAGGCATCTTTCCTAGTCCTTGAAATGGGGATCATAATTTCCATATTTTTCAGCCCATTTTGAGAGTACAAGATCAAAGATGCTTTCAGCATACATACAAAATAGTTCCTACATGAACAATTGAAAACCTTAAGTCAATTAAACATAAGTCTCAAAATATCTTTGGCATAAAAAGCTTGTTGGAATACAGGAAATAACCAGGTTGAAACTTAAATTGTTTCTGGCTCTAACGAAAAATGCCAACATCCCAAGCGTCCTGGGGGTAGATGTGCCTGGGCACAGTAAGATATTTTTGTTGCTGGAGCTCTCCTTCTAGCTGAGACCTCACACAAAGTGCTTGAGATAGGCAAACAAACACCTAAATAGGGAACCAGATGTCGCTGTATGACATACTTTATTAAGCCTCTGTCAAATTAGCGTATTTGGATAAAAGAAGAAAAGGATCAGAAACCCCATTCTCGTATTCAATATCAGTAATCGTCAGTCATTAAACGAATTGACAAAAGGAACCAGCAGCACTGTCGCATCACTGTGTGCCATGTTTGCACTATGACATTACTTCATTGTAGACCGAAGTGAGGGGTAAGGTGATTGCAAACACGTTAATCAAATCCAATGAACGCTATTTTGATCCCGTCTTTTGGTGAAGTACCTCACTCTCCTTTTTGATCTGAGAACTGTTGAAAACATCAGTGTGTAACCAAACCTCTAAAAAGATGAAAACAACTGTGCAAGCAAAGACACTCAAGACCAATCTCCTTCCTTGTACGACCAGTGTGCACATCTACACGAATAAGAAAGGGACTCAAATACTTCACATTAACCCTCTCCCCTTTCCTTTAGAGAATGACTTAAATTGTTCAATGCTTTCTTCTCCTCCCATCTTTTAATTTTTAGATTTTTTTTTAACTGACCATTTTAAAAAGATCCTAAAGTACTGACAACTGCTGGCTCCAGCCCTCTGAAGAAGGATGGCCAAACACATGACGTTGGTGTGCAACAGCATGACCCTTTCAGGCACCAGGAGTCTCCTAATGAGCAGTAGCAGGCAGCAACATCTGCCCCTCTAGATCCAGAAACAGAAGGTAAAACTCCGTTGCTGAAGAATTCTTTGTTCCAGATGGCAAAGCAGTACCTCCTTCCTCCTCCCAGACACTTAGCTGGCCAAGAGGGGCAGCACCCATTACACAGCGTGGTTTCTTAAAGGAGGCAGGACTTCAAAAGAAGCCACATAAGAGGAACAAGGAAAGGAGACCAGAAGAAGGCCTCCTCTGCTTTTGGCACTGCTGGCTCTGTTTCTGCCATTGCACCAGTGAGCTAAATGCCTTCTCCATTCCCCTGGTCCCCTGCAAAAGCTTCTCTCCCCTGGTAAGCTCCCTCCTTTTTCTTCCCAGCACATAGGCTCTCTCAGACAAGCAACGTCCTGCAACAACTGCCGTTCTTACTGCTGCCAACCAGCTAGCTCTGTATTAGCATGAACATCTTTGCTGCCATTACTGCAGTTCTCTGACCTCACGTTTCTCCTTGACAGAGTGGTAGCAGAGCCAGTGCCTCCTCTTTGCTGCGAGTGCATGCTCAGCACTTCGGTAGCTGTTAGTTAGTACATGCCAAGGAATTTCCAGCCCTACGAGCACTTCTGTCTCCAGAGTACCCCATGTTACGAGCATGGTCTGTGAGCAAAGCATTTCTAGTCAAGCCACTTCTCTGCTGCAGATGCATCTCTACAGTCATCTTTGCTCTTCTCTCACCCTCACTACTGCATTGATCACAGCATATTTCCTTCAAGGGAGATAACAGCTTAACAGCCTTCAAGCTAAGGGAGATATACAAGTCTACATCTGCTGAAAATGTGGCCCTTTGTCAGGGAAAGTGAATTATCACAGATTCTTCCTCACCTCCAAATATTTCTTCCCACATGATGCAAGTTACAAGCAGCGATATAGCATAGGTTTTCCCTAGCAGCTAAAACTACAATGAGTCTTAATTTATTTACCTAGTTGTCCTTATTGTTTGTGACACATTACTAATCACACTGTTTGGAAATAAAGTAGTCCTTAAAACTTACATGCAATACATAGCCATGCCAAAATTGTAAATACACAATCATTTAAAATATACTCAGACATCTATAAATCACAGGAATAATACTGATCCCTAGGTAACTGTACGAATATATATTGCACCTCTGGAGATTGCATATAGCTCCAAACTAATTTCCCAACAATATTTATACTCGCAAATGTACTTTTGCTTAGAATCAGGGTAGAAAAGGCATGTCAATAAAGGAAGCCCAAATTTGCTTGCTTTCTACCTCACCAAAATTTTGACCCACACAATATGTTATTAGTAATCTAGTTCTATTTAACAGTAAAATGCTAAAAATAAAAAAAAAATGCAAAACTCTGATCCAGGAGAGAAGACTTGGTTTCATTTTTCATGTCCTCTCTATTTCCCAACTCCTTTGCTTGCCTTCTTGTAGCACAGTAGCATTCGTTGCTTGTCTATACCTCATTTTATATACCTTTTATATATCACTTGTACTGTACACTGGTATGAGTTTCACACCAGTAAGACTGAATGCACTAAAAATTCCTTACTCCTGACTTACAGCAGCATCACATTCTTATCCTCAGTTTGATTCCTGTTAAAGGTTACAAAAATGCAGACAAATACAGACATACTGCAATTTTCTATGCTGATGGTAAAACAGAAGCAAAACAATTTTGTTTATATGTGGAGGAAATGTGTCCTAAAGGATACCTTTACATCGATGCTTCACTGTTCTTTTAGGAGCTCTTTACCAATACCTTGCATTCCCTCAATTGCTCAGTTGGGCTCTATTAAAAAAAAAAAATCTAGCTACCATAAAGTGTGGTTTTGTATTTAACAATATTGGATTTTAATTATCTCTTCCTCTATTCCCCTTAATTTTAACTATCTTACTGTTTATCTTGATAAATTAACTGTTCTTTTCTCCACTTACGTATTATCTCTCCAGCTAATCATTATTATGCACTACTTTCTACTTGTACTAAAGCTACCGTTTTGACTTCCCCTGTTACTTATTACTTTTAAACTCTCTCCTGCTGAGCATTTCTTCTCCAATAGGATCCAGCTTAACATTCTGCGTAAGCAACTGGGTGCCATAACTGAGATGAAGCTGCATTTTGCCCCTCAGAGAGACAAAATACCTTCCCAAATTTCTGGTCTGACCTTTAAAAGAAAGTTTGCTGGAAAATAAAGGCACGGGCTATGAATTACACACAAATTTATACATGAGATGACTTGCCTCATCTGTACAATATGGCTTCCCAGTTGGTTTGGCAGCAGCCTGAAAATGCAAAACAAGAAGAGCATCTGGACATCCTTTTAGTATCATCAGTAAAAGCACTTCTCTGCAGATGAAGGGCTCAGGGGCTCCATCTCAGCAGGGCTGACCTCACTCAGCCACTGAGAGCTAGCTCATACCACAGAAATGAATTTTACTTCCTGTATTTTGGAGAAGGGGGACACTGAGTTGCTCCTGCTCCCAGCCATGATCCTTCTCTGCCCACCATGAGCCAACCCATACAAAGTTCAAAGGAATGGGCTGCCATTGCCCCTCCTCTTAATAACAGCTTTGGGTCATTTTGATGTATTTTCAGCTTCTCTGTGCTAAAAGTAAAATTTCCCACCAACCAATTGGTGAAGTGCAGCATTTTCTCTGCTCAGCTCTTCTGAGATAAAGAAAAATATCAGTGACCCTGCCTTTGTTATGGGCTAATTTCTCCATGTGCATTTGCATATATTACCGTCGACCGCAGGCACGCCTAGCCTTTACTTCTGTTGCTCCTTTGTACCTGAGTAAACTTCTCAGAGTCTCTACTTCCCATCTGTTTTTTCCTGCAGTCCCTAGTAAACCCACTGCACTCCTGCAAAATATGAATGAGACTATTAACCTTTCTACTGCTTGACCAAGCATGTCTGGATACTGTATGTTCACAATTAGTGCCAGGGACATTCCTGAGGAAAGCGCAAACTTAAGTGGAGCCAAAGGCAAGTGCATACCACATACACTTTCCCAAGCTGATGATAAATATGATATTGTACTCTTGGAATAATGATGTTTGTGTGTACTTAAAGTAACTGCTGTAGATGAACACTATAAATTTTGCCAGCTTGGAAAGAGACTACAGGAAACAAGCAGAACATTACACTGTAGTTTCATGAGAGCTGATTGTCACATGTGGGTCTGGAAACATGGCAGACAAAATCATTTGAGATCAGCTTACAAAGAAAAACAATTACCCCTCATGTTCGAGAGGGTTTACTGCTTGAATCAGACTTGACTCTACAGAGACTAGAGCCATTGCTAGTCAACTGAGTCAGCAATGGCAGAAGTGAAAATGATAGGTCAGGGTACAGCAAGCACTGTTCAAGCTGTGCAGCCGTTCCAGATGGGGGTTTAGAGCGCAGCCTATGGAAAATTACAATACTGCAGACACATGCTCAGCAGACTCCAAATACACAGGGAAAACTTTGCTACCACTGTGTCCCCACACAGTATATTGGAAATTATGCTGGATGTCCTGCAAGAGAAATCCAGTGCAAACACTGCATGAAATTGGACATTTTGTGAGAGTATGTCCTAGTGCTCCAAATGAGCAATAGGTATGTGAAATTGCTTGTGCCAGAGGTTCCTGTTATGACTGCCAACAGAAATAGCCCTAGATTCACTGTGCACATAGCTACATATACTGTTAATGTTGCTGCTGTATCAGGAGAGCCACAAGCCATTGAATTGATGCCAGTCATGAGCTCTGCAGTCTCTATACCACCCGAATCTGCTTATTTGCAAAAACATTGGAATTTTGCCAGTTACAGACCTGAGGTTATGCCTAGTGAGCTAGCTATGGCACTGAGCTCTTCTTCTTGATTACCTGCTTGTAAATATGACTTCAGGTTCTGCAGCTGCTGAACACACTGCTGTATTTAGCAGCAATGCTAAAGGCAGACAGTTTCCTGTACCGAATATGTAAATAATAAATAGGTATATTACTTCAGCACCAAATATTAGTACATCACAGGCTCCATTTTTACGTATTTTGACTCTGAGTACTGAGAAAGTATTGTGCAAAACATTTGTTTCCAGAGTTCCAGTTCAGCATCTTACAGCGCCTGTACAATAAAACTGTATCACCTTTCATTTTCCATGAGAGGTGCTGCATCACAAAAGCTTGAAACAAACGTCCAGAATGACATTATCAAAGAAAGCGAAACTTCTGACTGGTGCTCATCAATAGTGGTGACAAGGAAGAAGACTGGAGAGATTTGTCTTTGCATGGACTTGAGAGCTAATCTAAGTTATAATGATTGATAGTCATCACCTGAACACTGAGAAGCTGTGTTTGCAAAACTCAATGGTATAAAGGGCCTCTCTACCCTTGATCTACATTATGGATGAAGAATACTACGGGAGGAGAACAGAGACCTCACAATAGTTAATACATGATGGATTTTACCCCCATTTTATACATGCACATTAATAGGCATGTATCTACACCCATTTCTTGTCACAGAATGATGCCCATGATTCTCAGCTGTCAGCCTTGCAGTTATACTGGAATGGAAGAGCAGAAGCTGAGTTTTACCAGATTCCCCTTCAGCAGACAGCGAATGTCTGTCTTGTCCTGGGCACATCAACTTTCTCCACTGAGACTAAAACCTGACCTAGACAACGCCACTCTCCTTAAGGAAGTCCCAGCACCACAAGCCCCACAGTTCTCACTCTTGCATCACCATAAGAGACATCATATCTTAACTGCGCTTCCTTGGTGGAGGCATTATGAGCACTAGTTTAGAGAACCTCATGCTTGATTTTGAAAATTCTGCATTAGTAGTTTCAAGATGGCTTGCAGAGGGATCTACACAGACTGGAGCATTGGGCAATGATTAATGGGAGGAAATTTAACAAGTCCAAATGCCGGATTCTGCACCTAGGACGGAGTAATGCTGGGCACAAGTATAAATTGGGAGAGGAATGGCTGGAGAGCAGCCCTGCAGAAAGGGATCTGGGGGTACTGGTCGACAGCAGGCTCAGTATGAGTCAGCAGTGTGCCCTGGCAGCCAAGAGGGCAAACTGCATCCTGGAGCGCATTAAACACACTATAAACAGCCAGTCAAAAGGGGTGATTATCCTGCTGTATTTAGTGCTGGTGTGGCCTCACCTTGAATACTGCGTGTAGTTCTGGGCCTCACAATTTAAAAAGGATGTGAAGGTCCTTGAATGTGTCAAGAGGAAGGCAACAGCGCAGGTGAGAGGGCTGGAAGGAATGTCCTACGAGGAGCGGCTAAGTACTTTGGGCTTGTCTAGTTTGAAGAAAAGGAGGCTGAGGGGTGACCTCATTGCTCTCTGCAGCTTCCTGAGGAAGGGAAGTGGAGAGGGAGGTGCTGATCTCTTCTCCCTGGTATCCAGTGATAGACCGCATGGGAATGGTTCAAAGCTGCACCGGGGAGGTTTAGACTGGACATTAGGAAGAATTTCTTTACCGAGAAGGTGGTCAAACACTAGAACAGGCTTCCTAGAGAGGTGGCTGATGCCCCAAACCTGTCAGTGGCTTTTGGACAGGCATTTGGACAGCGCCCTTAACAACACGCTTTAACTTTTGGTCAGCCCTGAATTGGTCAGGCAGTTGGACTAGATGATCATTGTAGGTCTCTTCCAAATGAAATATTCTATTCTATTCTATTACACTTGAAAGCCAGTTTTGAAAGAGTAGTGAATGCGCTTGTGTTACCTACGTTGTGACTGCAAATGCTGCAGGATTATGGGACTGATATTATCTGCCCGTCTCAAAAGCAGACACCACTGTATTTGCATACTTAGACAATCTGCATATTGGAATACTTACATAATGTTACAGAATGCGTGTACTACAGAAAAATGCAGAAGTAATATTTGGGACCTTAGATTCAGATACATTACAGATCACTGCTCTTTGATCAATCAGAAATGACTCGGGTAGGGGACGTTGTGAATCGTCTGATGATCAGCAAACTGACCTGTATGGAAGGAACTGAAAACATGATGACTTTCCTCATTTGCCCTACTGCTCACTAGAAGCCTGGAGAGATGATGACTTGGTATCATCAGTTGCACAATTACCAATATGCTACCACAGCTGCAGGAGAGTGATTTAAATGTGTTTGCTTAGTGGATAAGACAAAAAAACCCCTTGCTTTACATCCTTAGCAATCCCAAATGATACTGCTCCTAAGGGTACTACCACAACACTTCAGAATTCAGAATGAAATTTCCTTATATGTGATTTAAAGTGATTGACTTACCATTCCTAAATGCTTAAGCAGTAAATCTCTTAAAGCCAGTACTAACAGCTATCACCTCTACAGCTCTATGGCACAAGGATAGAGATGCCCACCACACAAAGGCGTGTCCCCTGCTCTGTATGATAGGCACGGGGCTTGTTGTCAGAGTTGATCCTGAGGAATAAGGGCTGTCCTTTCTGTATGCTTCTAAGGGGGCTTGTTGCCCCTGGGAACCAGGAAAGGAGATGGGATGTTGCCTCTAACAGTTTTATCTGACTGCTCCCAGACATACCAGGATGCAAGGAGTAACATGCTGCTCTGATTATGGGACAGAGCAAAATACATGGCCCCTTTGCTCAAGGCTTTGCAGCAGTGTCAGCTCCAGATGACATTCTGGTCAGAAGGGACAGTGCAGCCCCAAACCTCCCTAAGGACTAAGCCGGGATTCTTCACAGGAACAGCAGGAGCAAGAGACTCTCTTACAGAAGTAGCATTTTGACAAGTGCTATAGTATGGCACAAGGTCAGTCATCTGTGTTATCATGTAAATCAAAGAGAATTTTTAATCATGCGCTCATATGTGCTGTTGCCTGGGAAATTTAACAAAGATGCAGAGCAGTACAATTAACTGAGGAGAGAAAATAATGAGAGCTTAGTTGCATTTAAATGAGATCTTAGTTGTATTTCAAAACATAATTGTGGTCCAGAGCAATTGGCTGACTTCCTCCAGATGTTACTGAGGTTTTGCTCCAGCAGGTGTCCCTGTGATACAGGGTACCCCCATGAAGGACCCAGCATCTGTTTTCTCAGAGAGACAGGCAGCCCCTGCGTGTTATGTGGCATTTTCCTGTGTGTCAGCCCCAGCTGTAACATGGGTGAAAGCATTACAGAGTAGCTGGTGGCAGACAGAGTGGTTTTTGCCTTATAAATTCTACTTTCAGTAACTACCTCCAGGCTTGGAGCAACAAGGGCTCTTCACACTGCTCTCTCTGTACAGCTTAATAATAATAATAAAAAAAGCTTTAATCATCTGCCTGCAAAATATCTGCCATGATAACACATTTAACTGGAATGACAGTGCCTGCGGGATGCTTATGGCCAGTAGGGCACCCCGCATGTCAGCTAGGGTATGATCCCCATCCCCTGTTTGGTAAGGAGAGCTGCTTGGGGAGGACCAAGCTGCTCTGGCCCAGGGAGCTGTTCTGTGCCGTCCCTCTGTGCCTCACCCAACAGCAGAGGGATTACAAGATCCTGAATCCATTGAATTCTCTCAAGGTCTCCAGTTGTACTCCATCTAAATAAGACAAAACTGTAGTTGCCTAATCCATAGTTTGTACATGTACCCTAGTGTGTATGTGCCTGCTTCTTGTTTGGAATATGTGCCTCCTTTTTGGCTGTGCTAGTCACTAAATGTATTTCATCAGCAAAGCAGCAGAAAATAGAGCTCATAAAATTGGGTATACACCCATGGTTAGGCTGTAAACAGGATCAGGCAGGCTAGGTGGCTCTTCTTGGCCTTTGTTTCCTGATATGTCAATTAAGAACAGCAAGACCTGCCTTCCTGCAGGCTGGAAGGTTTGATTTGGGCACAGACAGTGCATAAAGAAGGCTAAGATCGATGCTGCCTTTGTAGCTGCTTGGTGCCAGCACTGACTGGGGATGCTGCCTCAGCAAGTGTAAGCAATGGCACGTGAGCGATAACGTGCCAAGTTCTGGCAGCATAAAATTTGCTGTAAGTGCCTCAGATATAAGGAACTACAGAAATGGGAAGCAGTCTGTTCATATTAGATGTGACATGCTTATTTCTTTGGTGTTGGGGAAGAGATCTCACTTACAGACACTGCAAAAACAACACAGGGAAAAGCAACTATGAATGTAAGGCTAAATGTAAGGCTAAACATAAATTGACCCATCCCTACCAAGCTCTTGGGCCTCAGCTGCTGTTATACTCATATGCTTAATGATGTTGATTTATGCCAGCTGGAGTATTGGCCCACAGTGCTGAGAGGAGCTAGGAAAAATAATGAAATGGAGATGTTTAACCTAGTATTTTTTTCAAATAAGGAAAAGGATTTAATCTAACTACAGCTGGATGTTTGCTCAATTTTAACATGCAGATTTTACACAAATAGACCATTTCTGAGAACTGGCTACACTCAAGTGGTTCCCCCTCGCCCTGCCTCCCCTTCCTCCTTTGTGTTGATAACAAAGTTTTATTTATTTGAGAAGAACCATTTTAAGGTTCCAGGATATTTTTGCTGTAATTAGAGGGATTCCTGCTTGCCACAAGGCCTGGTGCCATGTGACCCGATGCCATAAGGAAATTATTCACTTGTCTGAGCTGCCATGCAGTATTCTCTATGCACTGTGATGAACACACATAAAAGAAGTAAAAGTGAAGGTTTTGCTGTCTATCTCAGGCACTTCACAGCCACTGGCAAACTGCAGCAATCATCAGCTCCTGCTCGATTGGTATTCAGGACCTGTCATCATTCCCCCAGCCTCTGACGCTGGATACAATCTGCCATTTAGCCACCACAGTGGAGCATGTTTCTCAAGCCATTACAGCAAGTTCTCAAGGCAAAGGGAAAGTAGGCTCATGAATACTAACATAACTCTCTGTCATCTTGACCTGTCTGTGTTCCTGTAACCCAAGAAAAAAAATACCTTACCCTCCAGGCATCTATTCACCATGTCATGTTTTCTTTTTGAAAGCTTTTCAAGGTAAGACATCCAATTTGCTGCCATTTCTTTCTCTGCAACCTGATAAGAACTGATAAAATTACCAGGCACAAAGACTCTCATGAAATATTCCCATTCCTCAGCACACCCAGGAGTTATGCAAGGACAAACAATTCTTAGCAAAAGTGTCACATCTTGGGGGACATCATGGTGCTTTGGGAGGCTATGAAAAAAGAAAAGCTGTATTTGATAAAACAACCATACCTCACGCAATAAAGGGCTCTACAGGAATCTGGTCAAAGCCACCTGCACCTGATTCACAATGTTCTGTCAGTCTAAATTTAGGCAGATAGAGTATTTTTTCCTTCAAAGACATCAAAGCAATTGGTAAAGCACTAGCTGTCACAACAGTCCTCGGAAAAATGCATTATCTCCACCTTAACACAGGGGGGAACTGTGGTAATGAAAGGTTCAGCAATCAAATACTGAGTGTGTAAGGCATAAGGCTGGTACCTTGAATCTATCCCTCTTCTGCCCTCTAAAGTAGTCATTAATTTTTCACTCGTTTTTGAAAAAAGTAACTCCTTCCATGCCTGAAGACTTTGACAAAGTCTGTTCTTACTGTGTCTGCTTACTCTTGCTACTCAGAAGCTGAGAACATTGAGAATTCTGCAAAAAACAGCTCAGAAGGCAAGGCATTTTCCACTCTCATTTGCAGTGTGCACAAATACTGGTTGAAGGCAGACACATTTTAGACAAACTGGTGGATTTTGGGTTTCTTACCCAAACATTGGGTCAAATTCTGGATACTTTCTTCAAGTTGGCCATCACATTCAAAGGCCTGTGATTCTTAAACCTAGGATATCTGCATTTCCTTTTCACATGGTCCTCACAGCCCAAAGGTGGGGCTCTGTGTTGTGAAGCTGACCCCAGTACTTCAATGCATGCATGGGTCTTGCTCCAAACTCAACAGACAGTTGAGTCACTCAGACTACCCTGGAGCGTCATTTCAAAGAAATTACATGATTTCTCCTTTGACTGTGGGGGTAAAGGTTTGTGTCCCCAGAGCTCAGCATGCCTACAAAAGGTCACAGGTGAAAGCTGGCTGAACAGTGTAGGTCAGCTTGGCACCTCTGGAGCTGGTAACTGGTCTGGATGGAGCTGCTGCTGGACCAGCCCAGGATCACAGTCCCAGGCCGACTGGAATGTTTACAAAACCTTAGGAGCTTTCTACTAACAGCTTTAATTACGTCATACTCATTAGATATTTTGTATATACCTGAATTCCTAAGGTCTTTTTACTTGGAAAGCATGCGTGAAAATTAAATGCATTGGCAATGTTAATAAAATTATTAATTTTGGTTTTCCCACAACAGGTCAGGATTTGATATTGGTTTTCTTGAAGACATGTAACATAACTTATTTTATGCAAACTGCTTTAAATCAGCTTGGTTAAGATGAAAGACAGGTTTTAAACTGAGCCTAACTTCATATATGGCTTCTGGTGAAATCTGCTTGCTCTAGTTATATAGGTTGACCCAGGTTTGAACACTCCTAAGCAGTTTGGTCAGCAATACAAGAAAAAGAGCAGTTATTAAATCTGAATGCTAGCTCATTTCTTCAAAGTTTGGATGTGGGACCCTTTTTCAGGGACATCTCTAATTCGTGGATACCATGTGATATATCCTTACGCTGAAATATATGGTAAAGGCTAAATGAATTTCAGAACACATTAGTGTCTTGATAAAAAGCAGTAAGAAAAGTCATGTTTTTGAAAGGGACAAGATGGGTGTCAGGTTGTGTAAGAGGCTGCTCTCCTGAGCGAGCCTGGTGTGGCTTTCCAAAGGCATCCTCCTGTTTCCAGGCAACCAGGGCTGTGCTCCTGCCTCTTAAATTGTAACCGTCATTGCACTTTGCTTATTAATTTTTCAGTAAATGGAGGGAAGTTTCCATTCCCTTTGATGTCTAATGTACTTTATGGTTCAAGAAACAGCCCTAGGTTTGGTAGTTTCTATTTAGAAGCTAAGACCTAAATGAAAAGGAGACTGAGCCATCCAGGACTTGGAGGTCACAGGAGGATAACAAAGTTCTGACTGGTTGAACTATGTGAGCTGGGAAAACATTTTCAGATATTTTTTTCTATGAAGAAAAATACATGACCAGGTATTTGGATTGACTGAAAAGCTTTGCTAATGTTTGATCAGACTGTTGCTGGAAGAAATTCTCCTGGAAAAAAACACTTCAAAATGAAGACATTTGGTTTGATGCCTCCAAAATGAGAGGCTTAATTCTTTTTCTATTTTAAAGCATTTTTTGCTTCAGAGGTAACAGAAATTTTAGTTTAAATTTGGCAATGATTTCATTTGAAGAAAGTGTTTAACTCATTCTGAAATGTTTATATATATATATATTATTTAATATTCATTTAAAGCCAGCAAAATGAGAGAGCCAATTTGGGTCTTACACAAACCCCTATCAATTCACCATGTTGTGAAACACTCTTCTACTTTTATTTTAAGGAATTAAGTTTTGCTTTCTTCTCATACCACCACCATTGCCCTGTACAAAATAAGGCAATCTGAATAAAGAAGTACCACCATTTTGTGGGAGGGGAGGAAGGGGACCAACTACATTTGGAACAGATGCCCAGATGCCGAATTTAGATGATCTATTAATACATTTTCAGTTTTGCAGTAGAGCAGCTGAGAGCTAAGTGACTTCATTACAGCCCAGCATTATGAGTAACTGGAATAGGGACCCAGTCTCTTGAGTACCTTTCTGGTGCCTTGCTGGGCATTCTGCACAAAACTTACTTACCTTAGAAATCACCTGTTCTTATTTGGCATGAGGCACAAAGACTTCCATTTTTATTGCAATTTGAGACCAATGCTGAATGTTTTAGATTCAAAAGCAAACCACATGGTTGGGTCTAGTTTCTTATAACCACAGCTTCTTTGTCCTTTAGATCATTAACTAAACTGGGATTTTCTGGGATAGTAATGGGGTGCAAACCATACTGCCCACAGAGAGACTCTTTGGTGGTTTTCTAACCATGAAATGTTTGAGAGCCACAGAAAGAAGTAGGGAAAAACTTAAGGCAGGCAAATACATTTAAGTTCCATGTCTCAGTTGGCTCCACCCCTTGTTCACAAGCAATAAAGATTTCAAGGAACACAATGAGAAGCAGCAGTTCAGGACAGCAGTAAGACTACTGCTTGCTGATACCAGTTTTCAACAGGCTTTAAAACCATGGAGAAATGTAAATGGGCTAACAAAGAATAAATGTAGAACCAATTCATCATCTGGTGTAAATCAGAGTATTCCTACTGAAGTAGAAGTACATACATGGCTTATGCTTTGCAAAATACCTGAAGCAGAAACATAGCCTCAAACAAGGAGCTACAAGCCCTAAGATAGTGATCATTTGCTGAAGAGATTTACAGTAGGAAAAGACATTCTGTTTTAATCTACTACAAAGATCCAGTTAAGTCATTTTTCAGCCACAATTCAGCTTGATAATTATCGTGTTGTGCTTTGCACATGCCTACATGAAAAATAAAAAAAAAGCTAATTTTAGAGTCCTCAATCAAGCCCACAGTTAGTCCTAAATCTTGATGAGCAGCTCCAGTTATTATCTTCTATTTTTAAAATATTTTGATTGATTTTCCTATTCTAAAGAACTAAACTGTAAATCATTTCTGCTGGTTTCAAAGCTTTTTCTTTTAATCAGTATGAAACAAATGAGCTCTGACACAAAGACAGAGAGAAAAAAAATCACTGAGTAAAACCAAGTTCTCCCTGTTACTGGAATTTTCAGTCTGGAGAAAGCACTCACTGTTGTCAAATTGCTCAATATGAATCTTTTTCTGAAAAAATGCTACTTCTCCACTGCTGCTCATTCATATTCTTTTCGGCTGTCACAGTAATAGCTAAACAGCCTTGGTCAACAAGACATACAGAGTGGGTCTCAAAGCATACTTATACATGCATGAGGGCCTCTCATGGCCAACGAATGGGCATAAGCCTGCGAACCGCAGAACAGTCCCCTGCGGTACCAAGCATCCTGGCAGAATCGGTCTTGTCCAGTAGTTATGTATGCAGTAGTTATGTGACTGCTGTACACTACTGAGAATACACACAATGAACACTGACCCCACTCACAGGCAAGAAAAAACATGGCAGGAAATGGTTTTCTACTCATTATTGAAGTCCTCATTTGGTATTACAGTTCCTCTGTGAAAACCATGTAGTGAAGAGGGTGTTCAGGGTCTTACGAGACCTCAGCCACAGGCATAGTGGAAGATGCAGACACATCCCAAGTACGAAACGGGTTGGTGCTCCCCAGCTGGGCAAGCAGAGAGGCACCCACCTCAACCTGCTCTGGTCTCTCCTCACCCCACCCATTTTAAAGGGACAATGAAGGTGGAAGGAAGACAGGCACCTCCAGGAAGGAGTTCAGGGGCAGAAGGTGCATGGGAGCTCGCGAGTCCCAGAGGGAGTGGTGCTGAGGTGCTTCTTTCAGGGTGCTTCTCTCTATCAGTGACATTTCCCTGCAGGCTAGCTCAAGTGGCTGATTTTTTCAGATGCCGTTAGCAGCTATTCAACCCTTTCTAGGCTTTGCACAGGCCACATAGATGGCTGTCTGCCAGGCAGAGGCTGTTCACTTCAGCTGGAGTCTCTGTCATCATTCACTAGCACAGCTTCTGGCCTTTGCTATTTTGTTATTTTGGCCAATATAATGAAAAGGTGCTTATAAGAGAAAGGTAAAGATTACTAAGTCAGGCCATCCTTAATGCTAATGTCTTCATGGAGATTTATGGAAATTTTGCCTGTCACCCTGCAATCAGACATTTACTGGAAAAATGAAGAGGGCTTTAGCCTCTTGCTCCCTCTACTGTGGTATACACTGTCCTGGTACAGTGCAATGCTTCCAGCAATAGGGACCAGAGGAAAAAAATACATAAATCACTGAGCACCGGGCTTTCCCTTGTCCCAAGGGGGCATCTCACCCCTCTGCCATGGCAGAGGTAGTGCCCTAGCCACACACCTGACTCTGTTTCCCTCTCACCTTTCCCATGGGATGGGGGCTTCCATGGCCTTAGCTCACCACAGGATGATAGACATGGGCTCTGTATTTTGTAGCAAGTCCTAAAGGCACAGAAAGGGTTAAGTCCTTTCTTAATTTTTAGCTGCCTATCATCATTAGAGAGCCTAAGTGTCCCTAGAGTATTTGGGGCAGGGAGGAAGAAATCACAAAAAAACCCATAAAACCTAAAAAGCCAAACCACTGAAGCCAGTTTTCATGTCATTTTGAGATTTTCACTTGGGCTACTTCAACTTGTAAACCTCCAATTTTTAAAAAAGTAACAATAACTCCACATTCCCCTTTCATTATGTCAGCTGAATGCCTGACAGATGTTAAACATTATTTGCTTTTTGGCTTTCTACTTTGCCTAGTTTATCCCAACCTATGAAACCTCAAGGGCATAAAGCCTTATAAAAATAAACAGCACCACTAGCAAAACTGTCATTCTCAAGAAGAACATTTGCCTCATTAAACTGCAGAATTTCAAAACCCAATGAAATGCATTTTTACGAAGAGCAGGAACTTCTCTGTTAATGAAGAGGGATGTGGAGAACCTTCTCTCCTAGATCATTAATGCCAGTCAATCTGCCAAGGATTTACATCAGAGACAATGAGGAAGGACATGACCTCTTCTCAGGAAAATCTGATCAGTGCAAGAACACAATTCTGGGACACTCACACCTCCTGCAGCAAACCAGCTTATGCACTGCAGGAACTTCGAACTGTGTGACCAGCACGGTCACAGAAAGGGTGACAGGGCTTTGCAGGACTGATCATGGGATTAGAGGTACATTAAAGTTTCCATACTTTGGACCATTACTTGCTCTTGGTCTCAGCAAATGGGGTTACAGGAGTAATGTGAACAGGGCAACTAGACAAAACTGGTAGGAGAAAAGAAGCTAGACTTGCCTTCTCTTTCTCCGGTTAAACTGTACAGCTGTGAATTGATAATGAAGTCCTTAAAGTGAAAGAGCAGCTGGATCTGATTCTGGAACAATCCTCATACCCAGCAGCACACCATCACCTTGCTTATATGTAGGAGGCAGACCAAAAAACCCAGACAGATCTTGGGATGAAATGCAAGGGGGAAGAGCTGGCTGGCTTACATCAACGGATGGAGAGCCATCTGAGGGAACAGCTTCTTTTCCTTGGAGTTCTGTGTGGCTCTACAATCTGTTAGTCCTCCTGCATGTGCCAAAATGCTCGTTAATGTTACTCCAAACAGGATACACATTGCCTGAAATATTAAGCCTCACGCAAGATCACCGTCTTACACGCTTATGCTAGAGCCAAAGAAGAAGAGAACACTGCTCTTCAGGCAGCAGCATCCAAAATGAACTCGTCGGGCTCATTGTAACAAATAAACATACCTATCGAGGATTGGCTCCTGCCATTAAAATTGCAGGCATACTCTGAGTTCATCCTTAACTGCTTGTTGCTTCCTGACGATTCCTTGTGCGAGACAAGCTCCAATCTGTGTTGCAGCATGAATCATAATTTGCTGTGCAGTTTATCCTCTGAGGCTTGTTTTTTTAATTCCACACATCCTTGCTTCTACCCTCTTCTACTGGTTTAAGGGTTTTTCATTCTTTAGGGTTAAAAAATGAAGGCTTGGACTTCCAAACTCATTGCAGACGTTATTAGTACAACAGCAAGAAATGAAATATAGCTTATTTCACCTATTCAGATTTAAATTCATTCTGCTTCCTTCATAAGATTAGCTGATCAAAGGGCCAAGCATCAGTCATTGAAAAATACCTTAATTTGTGATAATGTGAAAAATATAATGAGCTGTAGAAGCTGTGTCTTGACATTCCCTGGGAACAGGAACATATGGCACTTTGTCCCTCCCAAAATGCTGAATACTGATGCCTACCCAAAGCAGGCTGAGGAACCATGTATCTTTCCCCACACGCAACAGATCACCTTCTCAGAAAGTGACTTGAGGAACCATCACCAATTAACAGTTATATCCGAGAGTGTTAGACCCTCGACCTGGAGCAGCAAGTAACATAAAGAAGACACCTCTGTGTCAAGATTCCCTCGTGATAACACAAGGACAGCCTGCATGTATTTTATTTATCCTTCTCTTGAGGAGTAGGGCACCAGCCCCTGCTGAAGTTGCTGATGTTCCTACATGCTGCAGACTCGCTGAAGATTAGGTTTCAGCTCCTATTGCCTGCACAATCTGTTCCTGTCCCTGCTGGCTCTGTTTCTGCCTCCTTTCTCGCTCTAACTGCAGCCTCTTGCACTCCAACACCACAGACTCAGCTTTCTCACCTACCACTGTATTTTACCACTCCCTTTTCTAGAAACTACGAGTGTGATGTTGAGGCATGCTGCCCTTTGGCTCTGAAGCAAGAATTAACCCATTTAGTGGCTTACAATGACTCTTCGACTTTGTTTGGGACCGGTAGTCTGACTCCCATGTGAACTTTCACTTGTTATCTGCTGCATCTTTCCTGTCCCCTCAATGTGCTGTGTGGGAAACCTGAAAGAGGTACTTGCTTCCACCTGTGGGCAATCACATAGCTTTCTGGGCAAGACTGGGGACACCACAAGTCTATGAAAAGCCATGAACTAAATGCTGAGGACCTCTATTTTACAGAATGTATAGACTTTCTCTCTTGGTCCTTCACTGTCCCCACATTTTGCAACATCCCAAGGAAGAGAATTTCCTCTAATTCAAATGTACCCATGTGACAGTTATGTGGCTGCCCTGTCCTTCCCCTTATTCAGTGACAGAGATGCAGCCTCTGGTCACCTTGCCTTCTTTATATGGCAAGGTCTCCCTGCTGACTTGGTGTACAAGGAAAAGCGCATATTCCTGCAGCTCTGTCCCTTCGAAGCCAGAGGTGCAGAGGGGAGGGCTGGAAGCCCACTGAGCCAAGCAGCCATTCCCCACTGCCGCAACCACATGTGCTCCTCCTTGAGTCACAGAGGAGTGAGAAGAGGACAATGACCCCAACTCTTTCTTAGGCCTCCTGTCTGCAAGATATGATTTGTTTAAGGTTGAGAAGGTCCTTCAAGCTTTGGGACAGGTTTTTCCAGGGCAATTGATGGGTTTGCAAGAGACGATTCTAGTACTGTTCAAGTGAGGTAAAAATGCAGAGAAAAAATAGCAGAGAAAAGAAAGCAGCTTCACTCTGGACCTCCAATCTGTGCACCCATGACTGTAATTAAAAGCAGCAGCTGACTTCTTCTGCCCACTCATCTTCTAACAGCGTCTCTCACCAAAACCACACACAGCCCTGCAGACTCAGAGCAGGGCTTGCAGCCCAGACAGCTGCTTTGCTCCAAGCCTCAGGTAAGTGCCAAACCCATATTTGACTTAGCCCTGTAGATCTACATTGAACATCTCCAAAGAGGAACATGGTTAATGGGGAAAAAAGAAATAGGGCCAAAAAACAGCTGAGAATGCAAATGAGAACAAGCACAAACCATGAGACGCAGAGGTAGAGTAGGACAGAAAGAAATGGATAGGAAGGAGATTACAGCCAATATGCCTGAACAGAGTGCCAACAGGCATAGGAGGGATGGCATCTGCTAACTGGGTAAGAGCAGCATTTCCAGTTCCCCTAAGTGGAAGCGGGTAGCTGGAATTCATGTCCAGGTGGTGGCTGAGGAGCTCACGTGCACAAATTTTTTTCTTCCTCTGCAGCTCTCTTCCAATTTTCAAGTGAGTGCAGGGCTCTTTGTTACCTGCACACTGGTAATATCACCACGTATCCTTCCTTGCCCAATGTCTGCTTAGCCTCACCACCTCTAGGCCACAATCTATCAACCTGATGCAGGGTCAGGTCTTAGAGCTCTCTGCAATTGATGAGCCCCATTCAGCTGCACAAATTGAGCTCAGGATTTGGCCTTTATACATGTACATGTTCCAGCAAACCAATTCCCTGTTCTAGTCTGAGGATTAGAGTTCATATGGTCAGCATCTGGGACTACATGGAACAGAAAGAAAACCATCACCAATTGCAAGAAATAGTGAGAAAAAGTGCTAAACCATGATCAAGGGTCTGAAAGAAGGGCAGAATATGCCTGCTACTAGAGGAATAATTACAGAAGACATTAGGCTTCTGCTCTGGCCATTTTACATTTCGCACAGTTGGTGAAAATCCCGCTTTTCAAGGAACAATAAATTTTTACCTGAGTATTATCAAGTTTGGCCATTACTGTACACTGCTCTGTAGCGTGTATGTGACAATAGTCCCTATCTATTGCACTAAACCCTAAAATTTGTTATTAACAATTATAGTGAAATGAATAGAAGGGAGGTAATAAATATGATATGCATATGAGGAGTAAAAGCAGAAACAAGGAAAAGCAATGGGAGGGAAAACGTAGCTCCAAAGACTTCAGTTTTGAAAGCTTCCTTGCTCCCTCTCTGCCTCCAAGATGCTGGGATTTGTTTGGATACCCCTCTGTGTCACGTCAAGCTCAGCTAAAGTAGATCCCATGTGTTTCTGTCTATACGTTACTCCTGATCCCTGGATGGTTTTTCAACAAGCCACACAGTTCACTAAGAAACCTAACACTGCCAGGGCATTTGCAAACCTATCCACAGCTGTATAACAAATAGCTGTTCTGCTTCCAGAAAGGCCAAACAAGCCTGTGATTGCAATTGTTATGCAATTACTGTGATTGCAGCTTTGCTGGACATTTTGTTGAAATGTCTCTGATAACCAGTGAGGAACAGAACTGACTTTTCACAAGTGCCAATATCATCCATTTAGGACTTACAGTCTGTCTTTATCAACAAGACAGGTAACATTCTGTGCCCATATTCTGCCACTTGTGGTATTTATTCATTCCCAGTCTGAACCAGAAAGACAAATCTGTTCCAACAATGCTGTAGAGCAACCAAATCTTTAAGGAAGAAATAGCCTGGCTGTACGCCAGACTCTTCTAATTAGCCTATACAGAACACACACTAAAAAAGCCACCTAATTACACAAATGGCCAAACTAAAGCTCCCACTGCTCAACACCATATAAGAACTCCATCTTTCTCTGCTTACACTCAGCATATTCATACAAGATGCAAAATACATTCCATTCCAAAATACAAGTGGAAAATCTCTGTGAAGGAGAGTAGATATTTGAAAGACATGCATAAAACAAGAAGAGAGAGAGCGATGGGTTTGTCACATCCTTGGTAGGCTCTCTTTAGCAAGACATTTGCAAAATGTCTCTGCAATGTTTGGCTGCTATTGTACTCGGGGGGGCAGGGAAGAAAACATAGAGGCTTCCCTGGCGGTCCACCTGCTTCTTTTTAGGTACTGCTGCCTAGGGCTCTGGTCTAGCTAATTACTTCATACAGTCAGAGCCAGTTGTTCCCTGTTTCATGGTTTTCTCCTTGATGACTGGTGATTTGTACCTGTCAACAAAATGGCATCAGCAGGTGCAGCCACGGTGGGTGCCAAACTGGACCTGGAACTGTGACAATGATTCCAGCAGCTCATTTCAGGGACTTCATGGTCTCATTTTTTCTCACTGCTCTGAAAATGTGCCCTGTTCCCAATCTGAACGAATCTCTGCTGTTGTGAAAGTTTTTATGCACTGAGTCTGAGAAACACATTTCTTTCTTAACCATCAATAACCCTGCTATTTTGGTTCTATGGTCCTCAACAGAGCAATAACCACACAATTACATCAACGATTGTGATGGATACTTCCACCATGGGCATCAGTGAAAAACTTAGGATTAAACATGAAGTATTTACTTACTTTCATTTGAAATTCAAGCCAAGATTGGAACTGAGGTTTCAAATGCTTAAAGGATAGTGGTCAAACGCACTACTCTAGTGCTTCTCATCATCACAATACACAATGCAATTCTTACACAACTAAAAAGTTTCACTGCACTGCAGATGTCCACCTGGTCTTAAAGACATGATGTAGGAAAAGTGAAATATAGTACCGTTCATATATCGTTCTCAAATATCTATTGAAATATCTATTATGAAAAGTCCACCAAAAAAATCATGTAATGAGCTTTCTCATTTTCACAAAAGCTCATGATCTGGATATTTGACTCTTTTTCTCATTCTATTTTACTCTAGTTTGAGCCTTTGTAAATAATTTTTTTAACACTTTCATTGCCATCCTGTCATTAGAACCTTGAAAAAACACCAGAACAAAGCAAGCTGAAATTCCAAACTAGTAACTCGACTGCAGGAGATAGGTCCTTAAGTGAACATTAATTATCTGCAACTTGCAACAAAATTTATGAAGAATGTGAAAACACCATACTAGTCAGTATAATTGCTCAAGGTTTTATGGTTACATACTGCAGAGAATTCCTATGAAAGACTGAAATTGTCCTAAATCTTGCAGCCGTCTATCAGCTTCGTTCAGTCAGCCCCCTAACTGTCCTTTCTCTTCCAGATGCCACTGTGTAATGAGGGCAGAGTCATCCTCTGCACTGCTCTTCTATCAATCAGCCCTATTTTTCCTAATAGGTAAGAGGAGAAAGGAGCTGTGTCCGGCCTTGCCTCATCAGTAAGGACATTAGACTGACAAAGGACTCCCTGGATCAGAAAGTCCAAGCAGTACAGCCAGTCTTAAGTGCTCTGAAGGAAACTGATGATGGTTAACGTCAGCAGCGCTCTCTTCCCTACTTGTCAGCTTTCCGTCCTTTGATACTTTCACACTTCTCAAGCCCAGCTTGCTAGTTTGCAAGAGCTGTTCCTTTTCACAAAATCCAGCCCTTCACAGAACAGGTATCTGCCTCTATACAAAACCCATCGTGTCTCAGGCAGAATATTCTGCCACCTCTTTCTAGTCTATTCCTCAGTGCCATTGCTCCCTACAGCACTGAAAATCTGGCATCCATGAGAAGTAATGCAAATGCCTCTTGCACAGGGACGAATTTCACCCAAGGTAAGGAGAATTTGTATGCAGTAACTGCTTGAATTATTATTTTCAGAAGCTTTGAGAGATCAGAAAAGGCATTGAGAGCAATGCAAACCAGGAGCCTTGAGGTTTCCTACTTCTCTAGCATACACAGCATGCCATGGTGACACAACAACGTTCACAACGCTGAAGAAAATGCCAACTACGAAAAAGCCTCTGCCTTTATTAAGCTCTTAAGGTCCCCAAATTTGTCTACTCCTACTCCTTTATTATTGCACTTTAATATTTGTCTCTGCTCATACTCTAAAGCCTCTTGGAAACATGGACTCTATTTATTTATTTATTTTAACACATTGTCAACCTCCAAGGTAGCTGTGAAGAAGTAAATTTGACTACTGCCAAATACCGATGGAATTGTTTCAAAATCTGAAGGTTGGGGGTTTTTTTCCCTTGAAAGACTTAATGATATAGCTAGTAGTGACATCCAGGATGACAAGCTAAGAAATATAACAACAGCAACCTCATTTTGTAGGTTAGAGGATTTGAGACAAGCATTTCAGCGCATTAAGAGATTACTGTTCACAGAGAGGGAGACTTGTCCCGCACTCTGCTCGGTTTTAGCTGATTCCTTCTCACTTGAAGTGTTCCAAGATGGGGGATCTGGTAGGGCACTAGCTCTTTGACTGCAGAAATTACTGCTGAAAGTCTCTACAGATTGCTTGGACCAAACTGAATTGTAACCATAAACTTAAAATTAGACATTGCTTGCAGGTTTAAACAGCAGGATAGTTTATTCTCTAAACCCTTCTGCAACTTCTTGTGTAGGCTTCCAGTTTGGCAGTTCTAGCTTTAGTAACATCACTGGATCTACTTTAAACTCATACCATGAGAAAAACTGTTGCAGGTGTAACAGCCTGCACCCTCCGTAAGTCTGCAACTGGCTTCACTTAAATGACTCATAAACATTGTGACTATTTTTCAAGCACCACCAACTGGAATTTCATTAAACTCTTCCCCTTCATTTTCAGGGTGCTTCCAAAACACAGCACTACAAGAAAATTCCACTGTCTCACAGACTTGCTGCCCAACCTAGACAAATTATTTACCTATTGGCAGGCTTGGGAGGGTAGCTATTTTCTTAGATAGGATATAGACATATAGCACCCTTCTGGAAGAAGGTGCCATCAGAATACAATCATGATTACTTTCCTTGTAATAGCGTATATTTTTAGCTGGTGTAAAGCAACAGGGTAGCTTCAGGATTCATCACAGGCTTTTTTAGAATGCATTTTCACTGAACTCTGTTTCTTTTTCAAGAGGCTCCCCTATGAATGCTGCATGAAACCTAAAAGAAAGACAAGGCTGATACAGCTCCTTTTTTCCTTTTTCTCTGCCTAGCACAGAATCTCTAATCACATTTTTTAAACATCTGTGGGTGAGTTTAGTCTAACTAAAAAAGCAATGGTAATGAAAACAGCCATAGCCAAAAGTGTGTGGCATGTCTGTGTAAGGTTCTGTTGCGCTCAGCCTTATCCAATTTACTCATCACAATTCTTGATTTCTGCTGCCTAGTCAGAATTCAATGGCTTGCCTTTCCCAAGCTCTCGAGACAATCATACTGAAGGATATTGTTGATTATCCTTTGGCTGCAGGTATACAACTTCTCTATGTTAACTTTAAGAATTTGCTGTTTGAAGTCAGATCAGGGGTATTTATTTTGGGCTTTGGGTTTGTTGCTTTTGTTTTTTGCATTTCCTCAGCTTCTGTCACAGGTGTGTTCTAGTCCCTGACTGATGCTCTGCAGTTTGATCACTGTAATCAGTAGGTATGAACAACCTCTTATGCCCTTAAGCCACTCCCATCCTGAAGACAAAGACTGTAGCAGAGAAATTCAAGGGTCTTGCCCCATGTCCTACTTAATGTCATTAAAATATAAATGTTTCTGACTCCTATAGTTCAGCATTCCAACCTCTGCTCAAGCAAGACATGTTGATTAGATCTATGTGTATAAGAGCTTCTTAATTTCAAATGATCTTAATTCAGCTGCACTGTCAACCTGCTTATGTGTTTCATTTAGATACCCTCCGAGTGAACTGTTTCTTTACATAGCAAACAGATACAAACAGAGACAGCCCTAGAAGAAAATCAGTATGTGACAGAAAGGACACAACTAGCAGTGGCAAAATAAAAAGGGAAAAGAAATACCCAACATTCAACCTCAAAATGCATTACAACCTACATTCCTGTCATTGCCTTGACCCATTTGCTTATACATTCGTACCTTCTCATGCATTGCTCTTTTGCAGTTGAGGAAGATAAACTGTTAGGAGAATAGGTCTATTTCACTCCCATATGCTTGGAAGACTGTAAGCCCATGATGGTTGCTATGCCATTTTAAAATTAATAAAACTAAGTATATTTGGCTGAGTTAAGGCAGCTATGCAACTTTGTATACCAATTTATTTTTTAAAAAAACTTTATTTGTGTGTCTGATCTGCAAATACAGTAGCTGTAGACCTCAAAGCTGAAACTTCAATAAAGGGCTGATGGGGTGTTAAGTGTTGCATTTTTTCCAAGCTAGAACATTGAGCTGTCAACAGAAAGGGGGATCCGAGTTTTAGAAAAGATCCTCAGTGGCATGGCTTTCTCTGCAAATGAGTTCTCTCAAGGATAGTGTAAGAGCCAGTCTGGCTTGTGAGGTTTTCTCTACATTACATTTTGAGTTGTTGTAAATCATTAACTGTCCCTGAAACGTTGCTACAGTTGCTAGGCAGAGACAGTTAATTTATAAAATGTCCATGTTGCCAGGAAATCTAGATTTAGGCATTTAAAAGAAAAACATATAGAGCAAAGAGGGTGAGATGCAAAGAGAAAGGAGAAAATCTAAAATATACTTAATATTATGTCTTTCTCCCAAAAAATAATTATGCCTTTTTGAGGATCTTTATAATATCACATATGGTACACACTTAATTGGAGGCAGCTGAACCAACAAGAAGAATAATATTCCAAAGTTGCTGGGTATTCTGATGTGAAACCAGTAGATGACTTTTTTTCTCATTTAATAGATAATTCTTATTTCATTCCATGCCATATTTTTGCATCCAATTTATTCTACTTTTTATTTTTCTGTCTAGCAACGGTCCTGGCATTTTTTTACGCAGCAGGCTAGCTGATTTCTTTTGCAATGTGCCACGTTCTGCTGATGCTGTACAGCATTCACTTGCCTGCACCTTGAAAAATGACAGAATTCTGAAAAATTGTAGCCTCCTTTTTCTAGGCTGCTGGATTACAGGTGCATCGCTTATCATACACAATTGAGACAGAGAAAACAGAGAATTAGACTAACAATTTGAGTGAGAAGCTGCCCTACCTTTAGAGGAGAAAAGCCAGTTTCCCTGGCTGTACGCTGCTAAGTCTTTGCTTCTCATTTCTGAGATGCACAAACTTTTAGTCGACAAATTCTATCCGATTTATTTTCCTCCCCTCTTTCTTCTATTATTGTTAAGAGTGCAATGTGCAGCCAAAATTAAACTTCAGGACTCAGAAATTAGATGTCTCTCTCAATATGCTATCTTTTTCACTTCCCAGATTTTCACACTGCACCATTACAGTTGCATGCTTGACAGCTTTTTCATTTTCATTTCATTTTACTGGATGTGTTCTTAAAAGAAAAATAATTATTTTATGTCAAATATAATTGGAAGGGGAAAGGTCTCCAACAATACCCTCCACCCCCCTAAGTATGGAAATAAGTTATTTATAAATATGCCTTTAATTACTTTTCCCAGAGAAAATATTATTCTTTAATTCTCCAATGACTGATGACAAAGTATTTCATGAGTCCTTTCCCTGTGACTTTTATCTGACTACAAAGTCAGATGGCTAAATCTTTACTGCACTTCAATTGTGGTACATGCAGGTCTTTGCAAATAGCACCAGCCAGCATTATTTTAACCTCATGATTTAGAAATGGCCTTTTAGTTCCCTCAGCTCAGACAATTTTGAGGCATCAACATTCTGGAGGACTTCTCATGCTGCCTATGGTGGCAGTGGTAACTTGGAAATAGAAGTTGCTTAAAATAGTTCAAAAATAATTTAAGGATTGTTTAACTTATATTGAGGTCAGTCCCAATTCACTCACTGCAGATTTTATATGTCAACACCTCTCCTCCTGTATGAACTGACAAACAGATGAACATAACTGGAATAGAAATACAGAAAGACTTCAGATGTGTTGATCTGTTGATCCAATATGTTAGGTTCCCTCTGCATCACCAGTTTGACATACAGCAACTCTGATCTGTTTTATATTTGCTTTATACTTTTTACTTGTAGCCCTTGTAGCCCTAAACCCAGTCTACTGAAAAACTCCTTTTTCTGGACAAACTTACGGATATAAAAAAAATTAGGTTGAAATCTGAAATATTTTGGCCCAGAATCAAAGTATTTTGGTTTGGAAAAGTTGCATCTGAGAAAGCGCACACCTGCCAGAAACATTCTACCCACCAGGATGGCCAGTCTCCCTCCTCACTTCACACACTTGCAATACACAGGGGCCACCCTTTCTCACGGGATTAAGTGATGTACTGTGACAACTCCTACCCATGGGACATAATGAAAGCTAGATTTAGGTTGAAGTAAAACACTTGATGCAGAGAGCTGGTTTGTTTTTGTTTGTTTGTTTTTTTTTCCTGCTATTGTTTCTCCTTTAAAAAAAATAAAATTATATAAAAAAGTTAACATTTTTTTTCTGTGGGAGGCAAGAAAATACGTTGAGAAAAAATGTTTCATTGGAGGACTTCCTCCATTGTCCCGTCCCCCTGCCCAGTCCTGATTAAATTGGCACTTTGAAAGTAGCACTCTTCGTATTATCAGGTATTTTCTACGAGCCATTTTTATTCTTTTCATCTTCTTCCTACTTTTCCTCGGGAGCCAGGCCAACCAGAGCAGTGACAAATGTTCCTTAGCTGTGGGAGAATGGCTAAGTGAGAAGGGACATGATCTTTTCAGTGTGAGCAATCCTGCTTTTAGTGTATCAAGAAGCACAGAGGATACTATAAACTGACCTTGAACAGCAACGGACTACTTGGCAAACAACATAAGAGACAACAACTAAGTCCGGAATGTACTAACGAACCTCTTCGCGTGAACAGCAACCCTGTACCAATCATATAGCTGTCTTAAGCGCGTGAACACATGTAATGAACCAATCATATAGATATTGCTACTGCATGCTCTGCTGATTGTCTATATAAACCTGGTAATTGTCTGAAATAAAGGAGAACGATCATACTCGCATCGAGGTTACATCGTTACTCTGGGTCCGAACTCTCCCACTCCGACACTTAGCTGCCTCCCAAGATGAGAACCAGAAGGCCAGCCACCTCAAGGGTGTGTATGGCTAAGGGGGATCCTCTTGCACCCTTCCTCAGAAACATGCATGCTCAATTACTGCTCTGAAATGCCTGCACACCAACACACGCAGCATGGGAAAAAAACAGGAAGAATCAGAGCTCTGTGTGTGGTCACAGGGCCATGAACTCATTGCAATTACAGAGACATGGTGGGATAGCTCACACGACTGGAATGCTGTCATGGATGGCTATGTACTTTTTAGGAAAGACAGGCCAGCAAGGTGAGGTGGTGGAGTTGCTCTTTTTGTGAAAGAGCAACTGGAATGTATCAAGCTCTGCCTAGGGGTGGATGAAGAATGAGTCAAGAGTTTATGAGTAAGAATTAAGGGGCAGGCTAATATGGGTGACACTGTTGTGGGCGTTTACTACAGGCCACCTGATCGGGAAGAGGAAGTCAATGAGGCATTCTACAGACAGCTGAAAGTAACCTTATGATCACAGGCCCTGGTTCTCATGGAGGACTTCAAAACCCCTGATATCTGCTAGAAAGGCAACACAGCTAGGCACACACAGCCCAGAAAGTTCCTGCAGAGCATTGATGACAACTTTTTGACACAGGTGGTGGAGGAGCCAACGAGGAGAGGTGTGCTGCTGGACCTTGTACTAACAAACAAAGAAGGACTGATTGAGGATCTGCCTTGGCTGCAGTGACCATGAGATGGTGGAGTTCAGGATCCTGCATGGAGGAAGCAGGGCAGTAAGCAGGATCACAATCCTGGACTTCAAGAGAGCTAACTTTGGCCTCTTTAAGGACCTACTTGGAGGAATCCTATGGGTTAGGGCTCTAGAACGTAGGGGGGTCCAAGAGAACTGGTTAATATTCAAGCATCGCTCCCTCCAAGCTCAAGACTGATGCATCCTTATGAGTAAGAAATCAAGCAAAGGGGGCAGGAGACCTGCATGGATGAGCAAGGAGCTTCTGGCAAAACTCAAATGGAAGAAGGAAGTTTACGGAATGTGGAAAAAGGGACAGGCCACTTGGGAGGAATATGGGAACGTTGTCAGAGTATGCAGGGATATGGTGAGGAAGGCTAAGGTCCACTTGGAATTAAATCTGGCAAGGGATGTCAAGGACAACAAGAAGGGCTTCTTCAAGTACATCAGTAGCAAAAAGACGACGAGGGAAAATGTGGACCCACTGCTGAATGAGGTGGGTGCCCTGGTGACAAAGGATACAGAAAAGGCAGAGTTACTGAATGCCTTCTTTGCTTCAGTCTTTACTGCTAAGGCTGGCCCTCAGGAATCCCAGACCCTGGAGGTAGGAGAGAAAGTCTGGAGAAAGGAAGACTTTCTCTTGGTTGAAGAGGATTGGGTTAGAGATCATTTAGGCAAACTGGACACCCACATCCATGGGCCCCGATGGGATGCACCCATGAGTGCTGAGGGAGCTGGCAGATGTTCTTGTTAAGCCACTCTTCATCCTCCTTGAAAGATCATGGAGAACAGGAGAGGTGTCTGAGGACTGGAGGAAAGCCAGTGTCACTCCAATCTTCAAAAAGGGCAAGAAGGAGGACCTGGGAAAATACAGGCCAGTCAGCCTCACCCCCATCCCTGGAAAGGTGATGGAACAGCTCATTCTGGATGTCATCTCTAAGCATGTGGAGGAAAAGAAGGTTATCAGGTGTAGTCAACATGCATTCACCAAGAGGAAATCATGCTTGACCAATCTGATGATAGCTTTCTGTGATGGCATGACTGGCTGGGTAGATGAGGGGAGAGCAGTGGATGTTGTCTACCTTGACTTCAGCAAGGCTTTTGACACTGTCTCCCATAACATCTTCATAGTGTGGGTTAGATGAGTGGACAGTGAGATGGTTTGAGAACTGGCTGAATGGTAGAGCTCAGAGGGTTGTGATCGGCGGTGCAGAGTCTAGTTGGAGGCCTGTAGCTAGTGGTGCTCCCCAGGGGTCAGTACTGGGTCCAGTCTTGTTCAACTTATTCATCAACAACCTGGATGAAGGGACAGAGTGTACCCTCAGCAAGTTTGCTGATGATGCAAAACTGAGAGGAGTGGCTGATGCACCAGAAGGCTGTGCTGCCATTCAGCGAGATCTGGACAGGCTAGAGAGTTGGGGGGAAGAGGAACGCAATGAAGTTCAACAAAGGCAAGTGTAGGGTCCTGGACCTAGGGAGGAATAACCCCATGCACCAGTACAGGTTAGGAGTTGACCTGCTGGAAAGCAGCTCTGTGGAGAAGGACCTCAGAGTCCTGGTGGACAACAGGTTAACCATGAGCCAGCAATGTGCCCTTGCAGCCGAGAAGGCCAATGCTATCCTGGGGTGCATTAGGAAGAGAATGGCTAGCAGTCGAGAGAGGTTATCCTCCCCCTCTACTCTGCCCTAGTGAGGCCACATCTGGAGTACTGTGTCCAGTTCTGGGCTCCCCAGTTCAAGAAAGACAAGGAACTACTGGAGAGAGTCCAGCAGAGGGCTATGATTAGGGGACTGGAGCATCTCTCTCATGAGGAAAGGCTGAAAGAGCTGGGTCTGTTTAGTCTGGAGAAGAGGAGACTGAGAGGGGATCTTATCACCACTTACAAATATCTTAAGGGCGGGTGTCAGGAGGATGGGGCCAGACTCTTTTCAGTGGTGCCCAGCGACAGGATAAGGGGCAACGGGCACAAACTGAAACCCAGGAAGTGCCATCTGAATAGGAGGAAAAACTTCTTTACTGTGAGGGTGACAGCACTAGAACAGGCTGCCCAGACAGGCCATAGAGTCTCCTTCTCTGGAGATATTCATAACCCACCTGGACATGATTCTGTACAATCTGCTCTAGGTGAACCTGCTTTAGCAGGGGGGTCAGACTAGATGATCTGCAGAGGTCCCTTCCAACCCCAACCATTCTGTGATTCTATGATTCTGTGAACTGCTATTAAATATTATTTCTGGCTGGAAAATAGGAAGAAAGGTTGATTTTCATTCCAGCTGGGCAAAATCTTTTAATTTGCAGAACCTCCCAAGCCACTCTAATCAATTAGAGAATACATTTATATTTTGTTTTGATCATCAACTAATTTTGATTCTTCCAGTTTGTTGATTAAGCTCTGATTAAGTATTTGCCTGTGACAACAACCAACCTTTAAGTGGTGTCATATTGTGAAGAATCCATTCAAAATACTTAAATTTCTAACTTTATGTGACACTGATTTTGAAAACAATAGCATAAAGAACAGTAAAGGACAAAAGTGACCAACAGCTAGCAAACAAATCCTATTCCAAAAACTTATTTTACATGCATTGTGAATATTTCTATAAAGAAAACCCAAAGCTACAAGTATTTCTCTATGGTAAACCTGGGGGTCCAGCTGAGGGATTAGTGAATGGGGAAATAAGCAACTGCCTAGCATGCTAATGGGCAAAAGCTCCACAGAAGATCTCTGCAGGGCATCATACCTTTTCTGTACTACAGACCAAAACACATTTCTTCAAACAACAGCACTGCTAAGAAAATGCTCGCTGAACTAGCACTTTAGTTAGCTATATTTTCATCAAAGAACATTCTGATTAAACAAGCTTATCTCTATAAAAGGGTTGTATTTTAAAGGAAGACAAATTAGTTTGGATAACACAAGGGCTGATCCATGCCTTGCCCTATAGCATGAATGAAACATTAAGCACTCTAGTTTCTTAATTTTTTTTCTTCTACCTTAATCCCATCTTCCTTTAGTTGCACCCCTGCTTTATGACCTCCTTTTTGCCTTCATTCTCTACATTTCCTTTTTCTCACCAGAAAAGGAATAAGAAGGATGGGAACATGAGAGATGTCTGATGGATAGATGCAGAAGAACTGACATGAAAGCTCTGGATTCGGCAGGGCCCCGGTTGGCACCCTGCTGCCCATGATATGTAGAAAACCAGTAGGACCAGACCCAGGCATCCCACAGCAAGTGTTTCCTTCTCCTCACTGCTCTTTCCTGGGCTGGAAGTGAATGCTCAAATTCTGTGAGATGATGAGAGCAAGAAATGTGACACCAGAACGCTGAACTGGGGTGAATGGATCTGGTCTTTTAGCAAAGTGGAATAGATACTGGAGAGCAGTGGGGGCAGGGGATTAGGTCCTAGTTTGGAATATGGTCACACATATAAATACAGGGCTGAGATCTTGAAAGGATTTCTTAGTAGTGTTAAAAGGACTGGGCAGAGACATGGTGGTTGTACAGGACAGTAACGTGCTGCTGCCAGGCTATTAAGTCACAGCTGTACTGAATTTCTAGATGAGAATGAAAAAAAAAAAGGTAGGGGAGGGGGATCTTGGAAAATGCAAATATACCATAGATTTAGAGGAAAGCTGCTCTCAAATAGCAGGGACACCCTAGCAAAGAAATCTGGAAATGCTTCAGGAAGAAGAGTTGATGGTTGTCAAAATCATCAGACTGCAATGAGATTTTGGTACACTCTTTGATCACAGGGATATATACACCCGGTCCACAACACATCTCAACAAGCTTCCCTTTCCTGCCTCTTCTACAGTTTTCAGTTTTTCCATTTCTTCTTTAACTATTGCTGTCAATTCATTCATATTCAAAGACAGGTCATCCCTACAGCTACACAGAACATCATCGTGCTGCTGGGTGGAAGCAGTTTTGCCTTTTTGTCTTTCCTCAACACTTTCCAGCAACTAAGAAAAATAACTTTCTAACAACTAACAGACCAACAGTCTTCATGTAACAATCATGATGACAAGAAAACATTCTAGACCTTGTCTAACTAATGGGCATTTTCCTTATTTCTTTAAATGAGAAATAAAGCTCTACTTAAAAACACTTATTGGGTGGATGACACATGCTGTGAATCTTTCTGTTGAAACCATTCATCAGAATAAATATAAATCATGGAGGAAAAAGTGACAGTATTCTATAGACATGTAAACAAAATTAAGTGAGGTAACCGAAGAGCAGTCATAACCAAGAGAGATTATTTCTACTACAGATATAAATCTCAACCATACCTTCCTAGGGACTGTTGCTCCCTAAGCTTTCATAATAATGTGATTTTATTTTGTTTAAGCAAACCATCATTTCCCATGATACTCATGCTAACCAAGTTAATAGGACAAACTGTTAATGCCAATGGGCAATGCTGCTGGAACTACAATGGAAACTGTAAATCATATGAAGAAATATTTTTTACCAAGAACAGTGCTGAGCACTCTAGGATCCATGTGTCACAATGTGCTAATTAGATGCAGACAGGACCTAACTTTCAACTTTAGCAGATTACCACAGCTTCCACAATGCCAGAACATGACTGGATCCCCAGAGTTAACAGAGGGCAGTGTGATATGCATCTGTTTTTATTTTATGCAGCACAGGACAGAATGAATTGCATAACTGGAACGAGCACTGGGTTCCACATAGTTGTCCCTCTATTTGCTAGAATTGAAAGAAATTTTACCTCTTACTAAAGGAAAAAAGGATTATACAATGAATTATTTTGCAATTTATGGGGCAACAGTGTCCTAGAGCCATGCCTTTCTCTGAAACTACACAACACATCCAACTTTTGGATCAGGAAATTTTCACTCATTTCCATTCTTTCATGCTTGAAGGTAACACCCTACGCTGCGATGCTAGCTTACTCCTCAGTCATTAAGCCCTGATCATTATGGCAAATTGAATCACCGACCAAAAGAATTGTCCACTAAAGGAAGCACAGGACTTCTTTTACCAGAGAAAGCTACAGAACAGCTGATGTTAAGGGAAGACAGGTATTTTTGTGTAGGGTACAGGGTAAGAAACTTATTCTTTGTTGGCCTTTGAACACCTCTGATGAGCTGCACCTTCCCATTATACAATAGTAATATTAAAAAATGGCAATGCAAACAAAAATCACCTGAGGTCATAGGAGTAGTCTGGCACACCCGATGTATGCACATCTCCTCCATAGCATAGCAAATTCTTAAGGACCATCTCTTTGGTCTCGTATTTTCCCCACAATCCATCATTTGTGAAGAAATTTAAGCCCAACACATACTTAAAGCATTGACTGTTTTGAGCTGGCAATAGGACCCCTGAATTAACCTCTCTCTCTCTCTGCTGTGCTTATTAACATTCTAAGTTGCTTCACAATTAACAACTACTGCAGGTGATTTGTTGGGAAGCAGAAAAATGTGAAAAAATATTAGCTTTATAAATAGCAAGATAAAATAGAAATAGCAATAGATTATGGTTTTGTCATATTAACGGAAAGTGAAAAAAATTCTTGTCTCAAGGTTTTCTGATTCTTTTTTTACTAAAAAAATCTCACACAGTTGTGTGAAATATTTACATTTGTCCCTACAAATAGTTTTCTAATAGAAAACCATCATTCTTTTCTAGTTCCACAGTCTGGAGAGGAGGTCTGGTCTATTAAACAAGTGATCTTGCTTGAAATACTACTGATGATGTATTGACCCAGGCAAGCTTTAACAAATCCATCTATATTAAATGCAATCAAAATTCCCATCTACTCAGGCAGTGAGCAAAAAACCCACATGTATGCTCTCGGAGATGATGCCTCCCTGGTATTGTGACGTTAAGATGCATTATTCATTTTATGTTCTAGATGCCAGTGTGATAAGTTCAGTCATCCCCATGTAATAGAGCTCTACATACATATATGTGCCTCTTATTGGTGTTAACATGACAGATACTATAAGCATTCCCTGTGTCTGATGGTTCTCATAACCCTCATATCCAAGTCCTCAAATCTGTAGTATGGATCTGTAAGCACCTTGCCTACAGCTAGACTATTTCAAAGGAGAAACGTACTTTTTCCAGGGCATCCTAGTTGTGACTACCACCCATCCCTACTTAAGAACCATAACTACTGAATAGCTAATTCAAAACAGACTGAATGAAAGGGAAGAAAACCAAGAGGTGTAAATCATGCAAGGCAATCATATTAGTTTCCCATTCAGAACTGTTGCTTAATTGTAAGCAACAATTACTACCTAGTAATCCAAGAGAGGCTGGATTGCATTTTCCACCACTGCTTGGATTGCCCAGTGTTTTACAGTAAAAAACAGCTTTCAGGAAACTGTGCCTTCTTCAACTAAACCATTTTGCTCTAAAGGCTGCCTAGAGACTATTACACAAGCTTATTACACAAGCTCAGGTAACAATGACAGATTTCTATTTACTGCGGTTAAAACGTTTCACTTCAAACATGTTTTTAGACAGAATGCCAATATCTGTCATAATCAACTTCAAGCTCGTGCTGAATAGCCTTCTTGTCTTAGCTAGTCCTCCTGAGGACTAGGTTAGACAGTTCTCCCTAGAAAGATTTTGCATTCAAATGTATCAACCCTTCAAATTTTAACTACTAGCTACTATATGAGAGGATGGAGACAGTAAGCAAGTAAGTTCTGGGGACGCATTCACACCATTGAAGGCACTTGGTGTTTGCTTACCCATTAGTTTGAAACTGTATTTGCAAAACAACAGAGCCTAAACTATCAGTCCAATTATATGTTCATGAACAACATTTAGTCAAAACAAGATACAGCACACTGAATGATTTGCCAGTCTTGATGCTGGCAAACTTTGTGTTTCCATCAAAGTATTTTCTTATATTCTGCTATATCTCGTATTTTATTTTACATTATATATATTATACAGGCCAGGTAAGAATTCCAGTGGAATTACTTAAAGTTTATCTCACTGCAAAAGAGCAGGATTTGTTAGTCTCTTCTCAATTATAAGTATTTTGCCTATAAAAAGACATTATAAATTGAATAGGCTAGAGCTAGGAATTTTTTCATGTACTTGCAAGTCAAATAATAGAATAAAAGTTCATGGAGTCATATGAAAGTACATTTTCTTTTATCCTGAGGCCATTTAAATAGGGAAAATCCAATAGAAGAATCAGGGAAGAAAGAAAGAAAGAGCTTTGAAGAAAACACTGGATCCCTTTATGTATACTGGCATGATGGCTTTAATAATGGGAAGCTGTCTAGCTGATGTCAAGTTATACTGTGGAGACTCTCCTCCTTTTACAGCTATCCAGGGGAAGGTGCCATAAAATGCCTCCACAGGCCTAATTCTATGATGTGGATTTTGACAGAGATGCTGTTCATAGTCATGAAAGTAAAAGCTCCATAAAATCTGAAGGAAGCAGAGTGTAAATTGAATCTAAATGGGCTCCAGCATAGTAAAAACAAAAGCTTTTCTTAAAAACAAGTTTTCTTTTCAATCCCCTCCAATAGTTTGTACTTGCATTTTACTACATAATTTTGCTGATCAAGCACTCTTAAAATAAGCCAGTTGAACAAAGCGGGTTCCTATCTCCTAAGGATGAAACAGAATATAAATTGGAGATGAGTAACCATCAGTTACGCATCTTTGCTGTAATTATGGTATTTGGCCAGTAGCTTTTATTGAGGTAGGTTAGAATTTATTGCTCATCTGAGAAAACTACTTCTTTTACGTGAACTTTCTGAGGCTGCATCAGCCATCTCAAAGGCATTAGTAAATTAATACATCCATATACAGAGCATTATGGTTTCCCAGGCACCCATTTAAAAATGTAAAGATATTGAAAACTGGGGAATTCATGGAACTGTTTATATGAAACCCATGCTTTTAACTCAGTATAATATAGTATACTGGTTCTAGCGTGAATGGTTTGGAAAGAAGCTTGTCCACAATTCCATCCCTAAAGTGACTTTAAGAGTTGTAAAGAAAAAAAGCAGCAAATAGATTAAAGAGGAAAAGGTCTCATTCTGTTACTGTGACACAGAAATACGGAGTATTATTAATAAAAGGTGATAATTCCAAGCATTACATAAGGAGAGCAAAATCTGACTCCCAACCAGTGGAGAAAACAGAAAATTAATACCTTAATTCACCAGTATGTCTTCCATTATTTCACTAGAACTATACTTGCCACTTTAGCAGAAGTTGCTGCTATGTAGACAGAAGATACCAGGTTTACTAGTTGAAAGACCATGGTTTCATGGATGGTAAAAGAATTAATTTGAAGAACTGACAAAGTACTTCCACAGAACAATTTAAGAAGGTACATAACAAGACCCTGCAAAAGTCATACTTACAAAGTCTCATCACTAAATCATCCTGAACCCCCTTGAACTCTGCAAAAGGCTTTCAAAAGCAAAAGCTAGTTTGTTTGTAAGTACAAACAGAAAGGCAAACTTTTAAAATGAAAATCAAACAATAAACATAAGAGCACTTGTAAATCAAGATCTTACCGTGTTTTTGCTGGATAAATCCTCTTAGGCTTGGTTTAAATCCAACTCAGTCACTTTCTGGGTTTTGGCAGACTGTACAGTCCCCTCCATGCACCAGGAAAAGTCTCTCTGTCCCTGTTTCTTCTCAGCAGTCTCCACTGTGCCACAGATGCTCCTGTTGCTGGGCTTCCCTGCCTGTCTGCCCTTGTGCTCTGGAAGCTCCTCTCCCAATAACATGTTCAATAGCTCCAAGGGCAGAAGAGTCTCCCTTCCTCTCCAAGGAGTCTCCTCACAGTCATTTCCTTTCTGAAGAACATAACATATAAATAAGTAAAATACATATTGAGCACCATGATATGGAAGAAACTGTTAGATATAAATGATTTTTTCCTCATCTTTTCCTATATTTCCTTTTGTCTCAGAGGTTCTTTTACATTTCTAAATAATTTAATCAATTTGTGATTATTTTAATTAATTAAATCAATAAAACTCATTAAAAAATATCAGTCATCATACAAATAAAGTGCAAATACTGAAGAGCCTACAGTTTTTTGTGGACTGGTACTTTACTTCTTGCTAATGGCAGACTCATGCAGAGATGTGTGATGGGAAGGAAACCTAACCAAATAGCTAATTATCAGGACTCAAACTCTTATATTTGCCACATTGCTCAACATAAAGTTCTGTGACCCTATGTGTTCCTGAAGAGATTAAACTGCAAAGACAAACCATGCATGTAGACAACAGTATATTATAGCAGTTACATTCCTGCTTCCCTAGACAATTCTTAGGTCCCCGGAGACCTGATTTGGCACCTTTATATCTTAATTAAACAACCATCTGGGAAAAAAAAGATTTATTATTATCCATAACCAGTCTGATCATGGTTAATAACATTGGTTTGATTCACTACCAGTGGAATTGTTCCAGAATTATATAAAACATCGTGTTGGTAGAGAATACAGATTTCATGTAGCAACTGTGATTGAGTGCTGACACTAAACATTTAGGAGGAAATGCTTTTCTTAAAAACTTTTTAGTCAGATGTCCTCCAGAAAGAAAGCGTATTCAATCACTTGTCTATCATCTCTGCCCAGTCACCGCTGATCCTCCAGGTTTTGTAAAGACCCATAAATGAACAGATAAGAGATTCAAATCAGTGCCCCTGCTGAGGGCAAGGCAGGCATGCTTTGGTCGTCAGACTTTATTTGGCAGACAATAGCTCACCAATTAACACATGCATACATTAGAACTGTCTCTCTAGTGATGGAGAGTTGTTTGGAGTATTACGGTAGGAGAGAAGGCTTAGGAAGCAGGGAGAGCAAAGTCTGAAAGAAAATGGGCTTCAAGATTGTTTCTGCTGTGTAACAACAGTATCTACTGATTGCTATTACTGAATAAGGCTGTTAATCTCACACTGTTAACAATGCTTTTCATGCTTAAAAACCCTGTCTTTGAGGCAGTAGTGTCTTAACACAACTGTTCTCAGGACACAGGGAAGACACTGGTCATGGGAGGAGGTACTATACTATTAGAGCGACTGGTATAGTTGCAAGGAATAGTCCACTTTCCCTGTACCTTACTGCTTCTCAGGTGGAAGAAGGTCCTTAAACCCTTATCTCCTTCCTCATTCTTTTCTTCCTTTCTTATTTCTAGTTTTTAGGCTGTCATTGTAATGTACTTTTCCCTCCTCTCCCTAAAAACAGTGGCCTGAAGCCTCCAAAATATTCTTGTAGTCATCTAACAATTAAATAAACTACCAGATTTAGAATGTAATTACTTTAACCCATCACACTTAGAATATCTATAAGACTTATGTGATTACCTCCAGAGGTCCCTTCCAACCTCAACTATTTTATGATTCTATGGTTGTAATTTATAATCTTTACAATTCAAGAATCAAGACATTCTGTCTGCTGGTAAAAGAACGAATGCTAGATCTAAACAATTAATTGGTTTTGCCATTTCTGTTTAGGGCTGTGAACACTATTGTTGAGGGAATTCCCCAGAACTGGAAGAAGCAGAAGCCTGGCAATCAGAAAGGAGAAGTCAGTTAATCATCTTGCTTTTATATTCAGTCCTTAGAGTTTTCCAATTTTCCTCTCCTTTTGAAACCAAAGCATCTCAGAGAAATTCATGTTTGTAGGGGTGGTTGGCAGAAAGCATGGCTCAATTGAATTAAGCTGAGAAATCATGCACTGGGGTTCAGCGCAAACAAACTCAGATCTTTATTGATGCAAACTTATTTGGGATCACTAAATATGTAACGACCAGAGTCAGAGTATTTTGGACCATGGCCAACTTGTTCCCTACGGTTGGTGCAGTCCTTTCAGCAGACTGCTGAATGACTGCTGTTCACAGCAAACACTGAAAAACAACTTCTCAGCTTTGGTATATGCTCAGGAAGCTCATAACCTCTAGCACAGGGCAAGCAGCGAGAATTGGTTATGCATCAGGGGTTTTGATGAGGGAAAATGCAGTGTCTCTTCTCTTTTTTTCTGGATTAAACTGAAAAAACAAAGCTTTTCCATTGTTGTTTGTTTTTCTCTTAGAGAAGTCATTAAAACTGATTGCTCTAGCTGATTTACAGGAACCCAGGTTAAAACAATAAAGAACTAAAATGCTTACTGAGAGGATAATGCAATTTGCTTTGTTAGTTATATCATTGCAGGTGGGCACAGCTCTAAGTCTGAACATTCCCACAGAAAACATCCTCAAAGCATCATGTTAATAGACAATAGAAAACAGTCAGAACATTTTTCACACAAAGGATAATTCCTGGAGGCAGAATATTTGCTAGTGAAATGAACTAAATTAACTTTTTAAATTAACACTGTGTGACTTATGCAGATTCTACGGACTAACTAACCACTTCACCTCCCGCTAAAAATATTTTGCCAGTTACAGGAAGAATAAACTAGATTAACCCTCTACACCATCGGGTAATTTTGTTACTCAAATGTCACCAAATATAAAAAAAAGAAACTGTATGATCTGAGATGAGAATTTCTATCCCATTCCTCAACTGAATACAAATGTACATAATTCCAATCCTTTTCAAACTGACAATACTTTATTCTAAATCAAACCCGTGCACATCTCTCCAACAAATACTCTAAAAAAAACCCTTGTTATTTTAAAGCCAATTATCTAGCAATCAGCATATATCCACTGCAAGTGCCTGATGGGAAGGTGGCAGAGAATACTTGACCTGCTTGGCTAGAGATGCGTAGTGTGTGAGAAAGGTTTTGATTACAGCTGTATTTTCAGCATCTGAATATCACCTTCACATATTCCTTAGCGATGACTCACTGCTTTCAAACACAGCAACACCATCTTGCCCTTTGGCATTAGCTAGCCTGGTGGAAATGCAGAGGCTGGTCATACGTAGGCCTCCTTTCCTGAATACCTTGCACCAACCACTTTCCCAAGGTGTTTTACGTAAGAAGCATTGCTGTTACATTTTGGTATCTTGGGTTCAGTTTCCCTGGAGCCCAGTCCTGGCTAGTGCTGTGCAAGTTTTCATTACCTTTAGCACATGACTGCACATGGCTGACAGGATGCACACACATTACTTATACTAAGTACTTTTGGAGCCCTCTGCTACTGCCATGATATGGGAGCTAGGCTTGGATAAGTGAATCACCCTATCTTAAACTGGAATATGAATGTCACCCTGCTGCCAGATACTTCATGTAGCCTTTTTCCTTTCTTTAGGTTATTATTGCTAAATCCTAGAAAGGGGTAAGAAAGACTCGAATGGATCATCTGGTGCATCCCCCTGCCCCAAATCAACTAAAGCATTTCTGACAGATGGTTCTGTAACCACTCTTTAAAAACCTCCAGTGAGTAAGCTTCTCTAGCCTCTATATGTAATCTATTCTAGTGCTTAATTATCTTTGTCATTGGAGCATTCTTTCTACAAAGTTCCTCCTAAATCTGCTTTTGTTCCAGTTTGAGCATATTACTTTTTGTCTCACAACTTGAACAGAAGAACAGTTTGTTGCCCTTCCTCTTTGCAGAAACTTTTAAAATATTTAAATCCTGCTGCATGTTTCAGCTGTCTTTTCTTTGGGCTAAAATCCAGTTCCTTCCATTTTTCCTCAGAGGCCAGCAGAGTTTCAGGCAAAGTGGCTAAGAGGACATGACAGAGAATATGAGGTCACATTCTCTACCGCTACCTGGAATTTCAGTCTGAGGAAGTTAAAGCATAGTTAAAGCAGAATCAAGACACTTTCTATACAGAATTTGAATTATACTCACAGCCGAAAGCTTCCTCTACTTTGTCACTTTCAGGAGTCTTATCAAACAAACCAGGCACCCCTCAGCAAACTAGCAAAGACAGAGTTCAGAAAGGCTACAGGCAGCTAAGGCTACTTCTGAAATAAACTATAAAAGACTATCAGGAAAAGTTTTTTCCTCACATCATCTAATCAGCTGCAAAGATTCACATTTACATAGTAGCAAACCTTCCTGTTTGGAGAGTTTCTTCTTATAACATGGAAGATATTTCCCAAGTCACAGGGGCTGCTGGGCTGACCATCTCATCAATCAGTGGGTCCAGCTGAGGTCTTTCTCAGTGCATAGGAGAGTGTTAACACTTTCTCTGACATTTGCTGAGTAGATGCTCCAGGTACCTTGCACCAGCACACCTGGTGCTTTTAACATCATCCTTGGTATTCCTGATTGCTTTAAAACTCATCCTGGGCATTCCTGATTGAGAAAGTAGCATAACAATACTGAGTATTTGCAAATAAACACATGAATACAGAAGATCAGTTTTTCGGAATAGGAGAAATGTTTTTCATCCATTTTAATATGAAAGCTAACTGCATTACTAGATTTTTGTTCATTTACTTTGCACGTGTTGCAATTTTTACTGACAAAGTCAGTACTTCCTACAGTACCTGTCTCTCAGAAAGGAAAGCACAAACAGAAGCATACCTCTAACATCGAAGTTACACAGAGGCAGTTTGTTTAGCAATATGGTGCATCAGCATGAATTTGGACTGCATTCTTGCTCATGGAGAGCTGTACAATGTGTAAGGCCCACCACAAATGTAGAATCCAATTCCTCAGTAAGTTAAGAAAGCAATCTCAAAATTAAGTCTGCAATTGGATGTACATGGGCAGGCCCCTTATGTTTCCTTTCTAAGGGTCCTGAGGAAGGAGATCATTATCATAATGTGTTCAAAATAATCTAGAGGAAAAAAGCATTGCTTCACAACATCTAATAGAGTTTAGAAATGTTTGGTTGTATTTACAGATAAAATAAGTTAGAAAATCTATAGGTATTTGGATAGGTACTGAATTAAAAAAAAAATCAAATGCACCCTATTTTCCCTTCTATAAATTGACAATAGGATAATTTCTATAGACTCTTTATAAATTCACTCTACAAGATAAAGTTAGAAGATAGTTTTTAATGGATGTAAAACAATGAATATGTAGGAGAGCAGCTAAGCCTCATGAGAACCTTTCTGATAAATGGGCTTGCTTTAATTATATAGATGAGAAGTCAGCAAATGGTATTTCATATCCAGCCTTTGTGAAAAAAATGCAGTGCACAGTCCTAAGTACTAGAATTATAGTATTAAAGGAAACATATTCATCCTTCCAGCCCAAGTCTGCTTACTCTGATTTTTAAATGTTTGACTGAAAAAATACTGATTCGTGATAGTCGGTGAAACTAGAACAGAGTAAGAAAACCCAGCTTTTAAACCACAGGTCTCCAAATGATGTACAGGATCTGTATTGCAGCTATCCAGCTGGGGGTACAATGGATCTCTGCTCCAGCTAGGAGAGAGGACTCTGAGGTAGAGAGCAAACAAACAATTTATCTAAGGTCACCCAGAAACGGACAGAGCCATGATGCCCAAGTTTTAAGCCTGTGCTCCTTTGACTACTGATATCAGTAACACTTACATCAATGCAGTCTGCTGTTGTGCCAGGTAACACACACTCTAGTATCAGTACAGGCAATTCACATGATCTAGAGAGAGCAAGCATATTAATTTATGTCATCAGTATATACAACAGAGAGAAAATAAAGTAGCCATAAAATAAGTAGGAAGCAAACCTTTACATTCTACATTGGTCTTAAGTGTCTTGCTTTATAGCCAGTGTTTAATTCAGTGTTATGAAATTTAAGGTACATTACTTTTAAGCCCTAGATGTCTGTCAGAGCAAATCCTTGACTGACCCTTGATGGATGACATTGACAGACAGCTGGCATTTCAGGACAGTCTGTGCAGCACTTTCAGGCTGTGCAAGGGGAAAAAAAGAGAAAAAAAAGTAATTATGATCACCAAAGACACAAAGCTCCTTCTGCCTTCATCCATATTCTATGAACATTCCCCCTTCACCTTCCACACTATTAACCACGTATTTAACAATGGAATAAAAACTAACACAGAAGCCACTCATCTAAGGCAGACTGGAAATGTCAGGTTGAAATCACAGGTTGCAGCGTGAAAATATAAAAGAACTCATGGCCTTTACAATTTTTTGGTCTGATTTGTGAATGAAGTATGGATACCTATGAGAAACATTCATTCTCTGAATGGCTTTGGGTAGCATAACTCTAAATAAATACATAAGCAAGCCCTTTCTCTCTTAAAAATTTGGTAGTTGCATTCACATTATAATTGCTAAGTGATATTTGTGTTCAAAGCAACACATTAATCATAAGAGACATGACCTTTAGAAAGATAACATTCTTGCTCTTTTTTGTTTGTTTGTTTTTACCTTGGGACAAGATACTGCATAAGTTAAGGCAGGTCACACTTAATACAAATGGAAAAAAGGACAGAGTCATTTAAATAATGCCACCTATAATTTTATGCAAGAAAAAATATAGTTATATGAAATTGTTTCTGCAAGGTTCAGCAGAGCATTGTTTGGTGATCTCGTTTTAATTATGAGATCACATTTTCATACACTGATTTCACACATAACCAATATCATCTTTCTAATAAATTAGACTTATGTCAGAAGGAAGGCAGAAACTCCAGGTAAGGTCAGAATATCTAAGATGGGAAAAAAAATGTATAAAAATCAAAACAAGAATAACTTCCAGTCCAGGTTCTTTTTTTTCAGCGTTGTTTGAAGTATTTTACCTGGAGAAATGAGAAGCAGCCTAAGCCAGAAAGACCTCATCGTTCCAATATACCTACAGAACGTTTGTTCTGTTTTATTCCCTTTGAAAATCTATATTGTAGAGGTCATTTCAATGAAAGTCATAATGAAAATGGCTGAAGAAAATATGCACTCTCTTACACTTGTGCACATGCATGAATATATCTATAATTCATTAAAACTTGTGAGAGAAGGGATCAGAAAGGGAAAAATCAAAGTTTATCCTTATCAATCATCCAAGCTTTTTGGTATGAAGGGGCTTGGATTGGTATCGTGGATTTGCAAATCCCATCCTCGGTAATATAATTATGTGACCTGTCGGAAATGAAATTGCATGTCATGAAATACTGCACAACCCCATAAATAATTAGTGTTTCAATTTTTCAAAGCAAATTGATAAAACTGGTATTTGGCTTAGTTCTTTCAGTCCAAAAAGCTCTGTCAGACTTGTGATGTTAATTCAATCTTTCACAGTTGGAATGATAAAAACAGAGATTTTCAGACTGAATCCCCTTGCCAGCATGAAGGGCAGGTTAGATTTAGAGGAGTTACAGGAGGTTCAGAGTCAACAAAAATGCCTTTTAGAATACAACAAATATTGTGAGGATTTTTCTTTTTTTTTAGAATCTATTCAAACTAGCCATTCTTCTGTTTAATTCGCTGAGAGGAAAGACACTCTGCTTGTGTGGAATATGGGATGGGACTTTCTGCCCATATATTTTAGCAGTCCCAAGTGCAGTGTCATTTGCACCAAAGACATTCTGTATTTTCGTAATACCAATACGCCCTCCCAGAGAAACCCCAGCTGAGTACAAACCTCAGTGATCAACTGATTCTGAAAGCAAATCTTGTCCTTGCATTTGAAAACGATAATTTTATGGCAGATGCCCATCAGTGCATCTCAGTCCCATATCAACCTAGCTTAAGTTCAGACATTTCTGAAAAGAAGTGTGTATTCACTTCATATGAACTAAAAATAAAAGCAAACCTAAGCAGATGAAGATATGGATTTAGGCAGCATTCAGCAAATACTAGTTTACAATACATGCAGGAATCTTAAGTGACTTTTCTAATCCTTAAGGCGGGAGATCCTGGCAAGACTGCTAATGAAGTCAGCTGAGCAAGACTGGCTGCTTGCTAGAAACATGACATTTTAAAACCAAGGCAATTGTCAATTTTGGCCCAACATTTGTTTCTGGAGAATGACATATAAATTAGGAACAGACCTGCTCAAAAAATCAAAACCATTCTGCAGGGAGTATCATATTCATTCAGATGGAAGAAATGAGTCTTGGCTTATTTCAGTCTTGTTTGCTAGGAAAGCAATTCAAAAATCACCCAGATTAAACCTTTATCAATTTGAGCTGTCTACATTTCTATTAGTACCCCGAATTGTTTTGGGACACAGACTAATAAGAATAATATGACAACTATAATTCAATTTTGATTTTGTACATTGGCAAAGTTTGCAGGTGCTTCCAAAGAAGCTTGAGGACAACTATAATTGGGTGTGAAGGATTTGGACACCAAGAGGCTTGCTGTTTGGTTGCAATCACACGTCTGGGCTGGAATAAGAGACCCAAAGCGGATAGGTAAGAGTCCTCAACTGCAGAAAGACTGTGATTATGAGGCAACAAAGTACAGCCTGGAGTGTCTCATTATGATTACAAAATTGACCTGTGGCATCATAAAAAGAAAAAACAAACAACCTTTCCAAAGTCCACAATAAAATCCAAACACATGGTCTTTATAGCTGTCCAGATAGGGATTTCTATACACAGGCAGGTCAGGCAAATTCATCTAGTACCCACAGGAGAAAGAAAAAGTGTAAAGGGAACGTATGGTGCAGAGTGGAGACAAGAGGAATTTTATTCTGCTCCTGATATTTTGAATAGTGTCAGTATTAGCAGAGGCTGAGTATGTGCAGCAGGGTGTAAATTGCATTGTAAGTAAAGGAGGGACTATCTTGAGATGTTTCAGACTCTTCTCTGCAGCTGTTAGCGTAGCTGGGCCTATTGGCTAATGTCTCCATCTGATTTTCTCTTTCATGAGTTTGCTACACTAGTGGTCCAAATGGAGTCTTCATTACACACAGATGACTACAGTGCATTGCCTTAGCAACACCATCTTCTGCAAAGTAAAGCTGCTCAGGAATTTGCTGATGAGACGGTTATAAAGTTCATGACCTAGGACTTTCCTGTCAGCACAGCATGCATGAATCAGAATATTACAGCAGCAAAGGTGTATTTTTCAGCTAGCAACAGGGTGATACATGGCCAGCCTGAGGCATGCTGCTTGGACAGCAATGGCTTGTTGGACTACGTGGATGGGGAAGCAGTGCTGCGCGGCAATGCCACCACTCACCTACTCCATATCAAGGGTATCATAAGTGTGCCTCCCAGGTAGGGACATGGCCAGTGGCATAAGTGTCCAAGCATGGGAGGTAGTGGGCACTCCAGATCATCATCTATCAGAGCTCCGACCTCCACTGCTGGACGGCTGCTGTTGCCATGTTGCAAGGAGGACCTAGAAGGAATTGCAACACTTGAGCCCTGATGATGCTTTCAAGGACTTAACATTTTACAAGTCAGTCAGGCCCCAAGACAGAGCTGCATCCAAACTCCTTGGCAAAAAGCAGCCTAAGCTTTTAGATTTTCTAGCTCTTCATGGGTTAAACTCATATTAGAAATCTCTGAAGGACTCTCTTCTCTTTTTGGAGTAGCTTTTATTAGCTATTAGCTTAGACCATTTCCTTCATTTTGGAACTAACTGGATGTAATGTTCAAACACACCAACAAAACTTAGGCAAAAAATCTCTATGAGCTCAATCACAAAACCTCCCCAGCTTGATCAGTAATATTTATAAGACTCCACAAAGAGATTTACTCACGTTCCTCATAAGCCTCTGTAATATGTTTTTAACATCTATTTGTCATTTATTAACTCCTAAATTACCATTTGCAAATGGTCCCCTAATAGAAATTGTTATCTTAATTAACAATTTTTTTTCTGGCCTTTTGTGAGTTATTTGAATGACTCCACAAAGAAACAACCCATTAAGTGATGCGCTTCTCAAAATAAATGGAGTGAAATATATTGCATACATCTGCTAAAGTAACTGAGGCTGTGCTTCACCTCACTCCTAACAGTACTGCAGCAGAGTGCCACATTGTCTCTGGACAGCAAAGCAGACTTTGTGTCATGACAGCCTTTATATGAAAATTTATCTAATTTCCCTTTTAGTTGCTAATTATTCCCCCGGTCCAGCTGTAAGATGAATGTGAGCATGTGCACAGGCTATCAAGTAGACTCTTATTCTTGGTTGGCTTTGACATCCTGAAAAGTTGCAGAGCTCTCTGTCTGGGATCTACTTCTCCCAAGGGCTTCTTGGTTTTCTCAGTGTCCAGCCACCATGCCAGGAGAATGATGATACAGTTTAGAGGGAGTCAGGAAAATAAATGTCTTCAAAAATGACTCCTGATGCAGGGGAGCTCTATTTGGGTCTAACAGAGGATGCAGGATATCTCGGGCCCAGCATACAATGCCAGACAATTTTCATCAGTTAGTAACACTCCCCTCAGCATGTCATTGCAGCCAGTCTGCAAATGAAGTCATAAGACTGCAGATTTACAAAGAATTGCTTTTAAATAGTTCCTGAGAAGACTCTGGCACCACTGGTCATACTGTCATATGCCTACCGTGCACAACGCGAGGGAAGGTGCTATTTACCATTTCCCATATTTGTGCATGAGGCACTATAAGGATCATGGCAAGATTTGCAACCCACTTTTAATAGTCAGCCTCTGCTCAGGAACGGGAACTTCAGCTCATTCGGCTGCTAAGTCCAAGTAACAGTTTCTCCCCAGCACAGCGTGCCATCAGCTCGCCTCTTCCAGTCCAAATAAGAAGTGTTGGCACAGCTGGCTGACTTCAGGCAGTCCATGTTCTGGGGCTCTTCCAGAAAGGAATCTGAAGACACTGTTTTAGGCTGAGAAGTTCAATTTGTACCATGGTGTCTTTGGGAGGATATTTCTTCTAATACACTCAGCCACAAATGGAAAAAAAACCCACCAATTTTTTTAAAAGCATTTTAAGCGTGTGTGGTGAGGAAAACACATGAAATTTTACCACAGAAATTTGTTCAGATGTTTACATGTAAACACATGTTCACATGTGTCTTTGTGAATGCAGTTTTCAATATGCTGGACCAGTTTCTCAGCTGGTACAAATGAGTATAGTCCCAATCTTTCAGCAAAGAGTGTCCATATAGGTACTTCAGTGGAACAATACCAGTTTATGTCAGCTGAGATTTGTTTCCTAGATTAGGCTCAAATCTGCCTCAAAACTCCAAGTGAAGTTTATTAAATGTGGCTGAACTTGCCTTCATCTTAAGTTGCAAGTAAATGCTTCACATTTCAATGCAAATGCATGATTCAGCTCAGGTTCATTTGAAATGTATGCACACAGGCTGAGTATTTCTTTCAAATACTCAAATCAGATATATTTTCAGCTTCAGGTTCCATTGAAAACATTTCACACAGCTCAAATTCAAACCAATTTGCAAATTCAGGTAACATTACCCTGTAATTTCAGCAAACTCCAGAAATTGTGCCTAGTTCTATCACCTAGTTCTCTGGGTTTTATTTCTTAAAATATATAAAAATGCAACCCTCAGATTAGCATTTAACACAACACTCTCAAATATGCTAATTGTGATTAAGACCCTCATTCCTCATTTGGAAATAAATCAATGCACTCTTAGAAAAACCACAGTGTGACAAAAAAAAAAAAAAAAATCAAAGATTTATGTTTCATCGCTATGCTTTTAGATTCTGTATGATTATAAGTGCTTTGTGGAACATGTTTGAAAGGAAGCAAGAACTGGTCTGATACCTATATCAGGTTAAAGACTATATTTCGTTTTGTTGGCCTAAAATAGGATGCCTCTCATTCGTCTGAATTACTTTTTCAGTATACAGATTTATGGCATAGAAGTAAGTGACAGAGCAGTTTTACACAGTGCTGCTAAACTTTATAGAGGTGCAAAGACAAGGTCTATCAGTTTCTAGTCTGATTCTCTATACATGACAGATTATTTTAACAAATCAGTAAGAATGAGAAACATGAAACAATACAATTCTGCATTATTAAGCTTAGGTATTTTTAACAAATTCTTGAGTCTTAAAGAGCAGGCAGTATCATGCTATGCAGTTTGAAAGGTCAACCAGTTACTAGACTCAAAGAAGAAGGAGGGAGTGGGGCGGGGAAAGGAAAATAGATACAAAAATAAAAGCATGCATGCTTATCAGACAAGGTAGTCATGCTATTGGGTTTCCCTTTAATGGACTGTTTTAAGTTCGAAACTCTCGATCATCTTTTTATTTTTCTTTCACGTGGCAAAAACCTAAATTTCCTCCCCACTGGAAAGTGAATGAAATTTTTTATTATTTTTTCATTAATAATAGGGTATGACATTCTGGTCAAGTAACAAAAAAAGACACAGTCCTTTGTTCCAAGAAGTCATCTAGTTAATTACATCAATACTCTATTATTAATACACAGCATCAGACACAAGTTTAAATGTTCCACACCGAACACTCACATGAGTATTAATATGAGAAAATGTTGTTCAGCAATAGAGGTAAAAATAAACTGCCAATGCAGTGTACATGCAGTAGTGCAGCGTGTAGAAGCTGATCCCTTAGAAAACATCATCTATTACAGAACGGCGTGGCATGTCTCTTTCTTTGGAAAAGGGCTTCTGTGAGACTGCCTTCCCTTGGGAAGCACCGCCACCTCAGCGCCTGCCAAGGTCCTTAGCTTCAGCTCATTCAATGGCATGGGCTCAGCAACCTAAAACTCTTCTTCCACAGCTCCAAGGCGAAGGATGTAGTCATTAACCGAGCCTAACAGGGACGGGTATTACAGGTAATAATACATTTCTTCACCAGATATTCATCTGCATGGGAGTCAGAGCTTTCCTGGGAACATTTCAGGACAGAGGATGAAACTTAAAAGAAATCCAAAACTTCATTACAAACTTTATCACCTTTAATGCTCAGGAGAAGGGGATTTTTACCTTACTTTTCTAATAGAATATATGCTTAAACAAAGAAGAAACCCTGGAGTCTACTAAAACAAAGCTGACCTCATCTGCCTGAGTGCAGAAAAGATGAGTGAACAAACCAGAAATAGAAGATATTAGTGACTGTACCAGGTGGTTTTCAGGAAGATGTATTGTGGTGTTGAGTGCAGTATTTACATGCCTATGTAGGTTACACTGGACTAAAATAGAATTGCTCACATAAGGAGGAGAATTCATATCCTGAGAAAGGTGACACAGAAACCTCTGCCTGTCATTTACTGATTTCTAATGTCAAGTAAGGTCAGCTAAGCAGCAAACATATCTTATAGTAATTATGCCTTTCTGTTAGGAATACACAAAGAAATTTCTGGTTACCAGAGAGGAACCATAATTTTTTAGGTTCACAGAAATTGTGGATGAATATAGCCAGTACAGAACCATATTTGTACGATTAAAAATGCCTCTCCAAACATTTATTCAGCTATACAGACCACCCGAATATGTATGAATTGGGAACTGAGCCGGTATTGCCCTCAGTCTAACTTGCATGCTTAATTAACCCAGGAGAGTTCGCAGATATGCCCCATCATTATTTCTCTCTGTCTGTCTTAGTAACTGGCTTTTAAAAAAATACAATGGGGAAAAAAAAAACCAAAACAAAATGCCAAACAAACAGGAAATACTGTAGCTATGCCTTCTAAAGCCTATGCCCCTACCGTCTGTCTAGAGCATAATGCAGACCAGATTTCCTTTCAGTATCTGAGCCTTAGCTGGCTACCTTGATAGCCAACCATCAGGATTGCCATGCAAGGTATCTGAAGGTTGTTCGTGATGGAGCTCTGTCCATTTGGAAGATGGGCAAGAAGGCGAGAAAGTTGTGCTGCAGCCACACCAAAAGCCTTTCTATTTCATAGCTCTTCTACCTTTTTAGAGACTTGTTATGAGTTAAAAGAGCATGAGAAGAGGAGCGTGGTGTGAGGTTCAATAGCAGTTCAGATGTAGCAGCAATGATCTACATGCACCATGATATCTAACTCATCCTTTTAGTGCTGTTATTAGCTTTCAAAAGGAGCAATGAAATACCCCTGGTTCCAAACACTGAAAAGCAGTATAAAACCCAGTGTGCCATGAGAACCAAAGCACCCTCAAGGGGATCAGCAGATCTAAATGAGATTTTAATGTTAATAAGTGCTGACTGACCTTTTTCATTAACTACCTCACATGTCTCCAGCAGACAATGGAGTATCCATGGTGCACTAGCAATAGGTTAAGTGGACAAACTCATCCTTTAGAAAGAAATAACAGTCCCCATTTAAAAATGCAACTGGTTTCCAGAAAGACAATTTTCAACAATGTTTATGAGGTGTCTATCAGCCCAGATCTGAACATACCACTGCAAAAACACTATACTTACATGGAATTAAAAAAAACATGGGACTTGAGTAGAACTGGATGGAATTACCACCCAACTGAGACTCTAGCCTGTGGCTGAGAGATTGTTTCCATCAGCAATATTTAGTGCTCTTATGTGGTGCTGACAGTAATCTGTCACTCAGGAGACTGGGGTTCAGTCTCCTGCTTTGTAGCACATAACCCCTGAAGTCTGACAAGGTGACTTCATCCATCTGTGCCTAAACTTCCAACCTGTAAAATGGGAGTATTGTTCCTTACTTCTCAGGATGAAATCAAGATAAATACATTAGGCAATTTATTCCATATGCAGTAAGACAAATAAAACCTGTGTGTGTATATTTTTCCCCCTTCACTCAGTATCTGAGCCTTAGCTGGCTATCTATCTTGACAGCTGACCTCACCCGCTACAGGAAATCCAGCTTTTTTGTGCATCTCCATGACATCTATGCCAGACAAAACCCAGCACATGTCATACCTAGTTCAAATAACAGTTGGCCAGCCAGTGCCTCCTTCCTGACTGGCACACTAGCTGCTCCCAGGCAGCATGTACAACAGCTCAATTCTGCTAACTTGACCCTTAGTAAACAATGATTTATGTTTTTCTACTCTATCCAGCTTCCATTTTTCACAAAAACTGCAAGAACATAAATATTTCTACAACTTCTGCCCTCTTCCAACTGTCTCATGACTTCAAAAGTTCCTGGGAAGTGATAATGTACAGTTCACTTAAAAAAAAAAAAAATCAGCTTAAAGATGAATAGGAATTGCTTTAGGAGGGTGTAATTACATTAACAGAAGAGATACGTTTTTTAATTGTGGGGATTTGTCATCTTACATAATGGCAGGGGGATTTCTGAGGTATGTTCATCAAACTGATCCAGTTGCCGTCAATTAAATAATTACAGTTTGCACTGATTTTACTATTAAGCTATGGAAGTAATGTGTATTTGAAATCCTAGGCCAGAAATTTTATTCCAATAATGCTACAGTAGTTTACCTCATGCAAGATAAAGAAAACAAAAAGTTTAGGAAATAAAAAAGACACAGCAACATGAAGACCAGGTGTATTGCATTCAACTACCATAGATCAGTCTTACCCAGTTTGAGCCCTTTGCAACACAAGCATCACTCTACTGGAGCCAAACTACATATTAACATTTCTTCTGATTTGTTAACTTTCAGTGTAGTTGCAATCAGAACAGGCTCTGATGTCCTTGTGGTCTAACCCATTCTTGCAAAAATGAAAAGCTGGATCCTGCATTTTTCAAGCGCAGGAATTTGAAGTATCAGGCCTAAACATAAGTATTACTAAGGCTCCAAGATGCATGTTCAACTCGGCAGTCAACCTTTGAGAATTCAGATTTATCATAGGATCATTTAGGTCAGAAAAGACCTTTAAGATCATCGAGTCCAACTGTAAACCTAACACTGCCAAGTCCACCACTAAACCATGTCCCTACATGCCATGTCTACATGTGGTTTCAATAAGTTTTAAGATTTAATAAGTTAATATCAGAAAGTTTTTAGTTGAAGTACAAGATTCCCAACCTGATGTTATTATCCTTTGAAGCTAATACAAGCAAAAGATCAACTTAAATATTACCTCAAAATATTGTCACTTAAATCAGCAGAAGAATTAATCTGGTATCTGCTGAATCTGCAGAGTAGGCAGGTTAGTTACAAACAGATAAGAAAACAGGGATATAAAAGGAGAATGAAAGAGAAGGCTGCACTGCTTATGAGGTGCATGCTTTGAAATGGTAGAGCATTATCCGTATCGAGCAGTGGGACATGTACTGATCATTCTGGCCTGAGCTCACAGTGGAAGAAAAAGGTTTCCCAGTCAGGTAGAGTATTTCCCTCATGGACTCAGTCTGCTGTGTCCTATTCACTTGCACATTTCATGATTTTGCTTCTTTTGTGGCCATAAAGGAGGCCGTATCTACAATCTGCAAGGAATCTAAGGATCTCATGAACTTAACACAATTTTGAAATGCACAAGACCTTTTCTTCTCTTCTAAGGAAACATAATTCCAGCCAGTTTACTTGTGACAACATGGACCTTGGCACCTCAGGTTGAATCTCCAGAAACCTCCTTTACACAAAAAGGCAGACAGAGAGCATGTGGGTCATACAAAAATGATTTCTTTTTGAACGGTTTGTGGGCATGGGAAACCGCCCTCATAGCACTGGGAAAGAAAGCACTTGGATCCTGCATGGAGACTTGCAGTGAGAATTCAATTCAAGCATGTGCTCTCAAGCAAACAATAGTTTTCCTAGTATTGCCATTCTGCATCTTTCAGTATACTGCAAGACAAAAAAAAAATCTGAAACTGGTTTTAATTGCATTACATAAAATACATGCATTATTACTTAATTAATTTAAATATAACTGTCAGCTCTCCTGTTCTTACTCTTTATGAGATCCTGAAAGGCACAAAAAAAGACTGTAATACACTGAAATAAAGTTCAGCATATCTTTGTTATACCATTCTGCATTTGCACTGCTCTTTCATCCAAAATATCTCTTAAGGATGTTCTTTACTGATGTTTGTCTGCCACCCAGTCAATACTAAAAAGACTGACTATATAATGTGATCAGCTTCTGACTATTGCTTGGCTGCTAGTAGTAATCTAAAGTGAATACAAGAATTCATCATTTTCAACACAAAGTGAGGTTTTCAGATAGCACTGAGCAAGTGGTTTAAGTAAGACGGGTACAGGACCTATACCAGAGATCATACAGAAACTACAAATACCGTGACTGGTAGAACGGAATATTTGGTTGCTGGAAACACTTGGCTTTTTCACAGAATCACAGAATGGTTGAGGTTGGCAGGGACCTGTGGAAATCATCTAGGCCAGCCTTCCCCACTCAAAAGCAAGGTCTCCTACAGCAGGTTGCTCGAGACTGTGTCCAGTTAGGTTTTGAGTATCTCAGAGGATGGAGACTCTACAGCCTCTCTGGGCAACCTGTTCTAGTGTTTGATCATCCCTACACTGGGAAGTTCTCTCTCATGTTTAAACAGAATTTCCTGTGGTCGACTATCTGTATCCTGAGATCAGAATCGTGTCACTGTGAATCTTGTCATTTCATGCCCTAAAACGTCTTCTTTTAAGGATGTTGTGATTATAGAAGCCTGTTAAGACACAGGCAACATTTCCAACATAATGATACAAGACAACTGACATCTTGGGATCACTAGCGTTAGAATATCATTTTTTTTTGAGATATACTTTGCTGAATGTTTTTAGTGGGTTGGCACAGGAACTGCAGACGATAAGCTGATTTGGTTTGTGGTATGTAGCAGTCCTCAGTGTAGGGAGGCAGCTTTTATTTTGAGGGATAAAAAGAAATTGCTGGCTGAAGCAAATTAGGTTTGATTATTGTCTAAATTTGTCTAGTACATAACAAAAGCCACAAGGCCTTCAAACCATATACAACTGTCCTCGTGCAGCTCTGTGAAGAGTCTTGCAATGGTTAGAAATGGCATGACTTAAATGCACTAGAAAACAATTACTTCATTTTATAAAGATGCTTCACTTAGGGTTCTTCACTTTATATTTTAAAGCAATTGTACTCCATGCTGAAAAATACATCAGGAATCAATTGTTTTTGAAAAACAGCAATGAATTTCTCAAGCATAAGGAAAGACAAATCATTGACTTTAGTAAGAGACCTTGGATCTGAATGTCAAGTTAGTTGGAAAACAATGCCCTAGAAAAAAATACTGTGCCAGTCCTGCCAAACAATTACACAGGTGCTTCACCTTATTCATATCAAGTCCATGGATGACAACCTTTTTCTGACCTCACTATACAGAAGTGTTTACAGGCTGTCTCAGTACCTAAAGACTGTCATAACCCAACACAACAGTATGTCTGCACACTCATAAGAAAGAACTGATTGCTTTTTGTCATCCTTGCATGACACAGAGTCATCATTTAAATAACTTGACTGTATATTTCTCATATTTTTCCTCCTAGAACACCATAATCAAGAATATAAAATGATCCAGTGCCAAGACAAGTCTGCCTTCAGTAATATGGGCTTTGCCATAAAATGATAGGAGATGCACCTGGGTATTAGAAACCCAAGAATTTAACCACTTCGAAATGGCATGGGAGGCGGCCAGATATCACATAACCATTTAAACCTCTGTGGCCTATTCAGACTCTCTGTTGATCTTGGAAACCTGTGCTATTTCAGCTATTGCCCATCTTTGAGACATTAAACTCTGAAACACCTTTTTATGTCCTTGGAAAACACAAAGCACCATGAACTTTACTGAAATTTAAGTAATTTATCATTACCATGTCATCATCAAGAATTTTATCTCGAAGCAATAATTATTTTTCTTTGCTTAATGTTTCTCTCATTTCTCCTTCTCTTCACTGAGACACTCAGAATTTTTTAAGCTATATCACCTCACCCATTCGCCCATGTCCCCCCTCCTCCTTTTTTTACATACACGAGCAAGGCAGCTGCATTTTAATAACTCTCTTAATTTTTATAAGTAATCTTATAACTGTGATCTTTCCCATAGTAGTTTACTGTTCCGAAACTCCTTCAATTTTGGTGTTCACAACTTTCTGATAAAGCAATATCCTGAAAAAAAAAAATAATTTTCCAGACACTGCCATACTGGTACCAAGTCAATATAAATTATTAATTCCTATTCCATAATACATGCATCAACAGTACTACTCAAAATCTTTCTGGCCATTTGTGCTGCTTTGTTTCAACTTTCAATCCACCCTCCCTTATCTAATAACTCTCCATCTGCACAACTGGTTTACAGTTTTCTCCAGTGTGATTGTTGATTATTTGTATTATTTTTCCTAAAACTTTTGCTTCATTTTCTGAGCTGAAAATCACTGTCTTGCATCCTAACCTTTCTATCACCTCTCTAACATCTTTAACCATATCTTCTAAAAATCAACAAGAGCCTTTCTGTAAACTCTACAGGCGTTGGGTCTGGTTTAATTCCATTTGCACCATTTCCTCATGCAACCATGCATGATCAATAGCACCAGTCAATTGTATGATCACTAATTATATCTACTGTGGAACTGTCATGTCGATAATTGTTCTCCAGCCCAGCGGTCTCCAAGCTGTTTTTGATTGCACACTGCTATCAGTAAAACATTTTTGATTACGCACCCCCTATAAATATATCTTTATTTATAAATAATATGCATGTACTACTGTACTAATATAATATTTACATTATAAAAACATACACAACAATGGAAATGGAAAGTGAATGGGATAAAGATAAAATAAGCACTATTTTAAAAAGTATTTTATTAATGGTACAAAAAAAATATTTTCTTCCCACACCCCAGTGGCTGGTCATGCATGCAGCCCACTTTGGAGACCACTGCTTTAGTCCTCGTCCAGGATACATTTCCACATATCTCTCCTGAGAACTGAGAAAACCATGCTCAAAATCTCTGTTTAAACAATACAAAGAGTTTGTGACGAACTGAGGAAAAAAAAGACCATTGCTCAATCTAGCCTCATTTACCTAGTAATACTGCAGGATTGCTATTTCTTTTTTTATCCTTACATTCTTCCTCTTCTACACAGTTGAAAAGAGGTCTTTCTCTGTATTTCCTCATGTTAACTTGAATGACTTGGGATGCCATACTTGACACTGTTTTTGTTCTTTTCAGCACATGATAACCTTGATTATTTATAAATGAAGAAACAATGGTTTAGGTGAAGATGAATCATTATTGCTAGAAGAAATGAGGTGCTGTGTCCAGGAAACTTCTCTTATAATCGTATTTCCTTCCAATAAGCCCACAATAATTCAAACTCCAACATATGAGACACTTTAGTAGATTTCATTTTTTATAGCAGCTCCCATTTCAGAGAGGCTCTTTTTTAAAGATTTGTTCTATTTATTTTTTTTATCTGACATAGGCCAGGACTGTCAAAGAAGGATGATAACAAAATACCTCTCTGCAGTAAACATGATCAACGCTGTATCTAAAAATATTACAAACTGCTGTGGCACTGACTCCAGACTTCCCACCAGCTTAAGCATTAACATTCTTGGATTATAGACTGTATTTTATTTTCAGAGACAATGATGTTAATTTTGATTGAAATGCTGTTCATGGTTCACCACTGATATCATACCAGAACTTAGAGCTAAGTCACTGGTGCTTTTTACTTCATCCGTAACACTCCTAATCCATGGCATTTTGTAGGAAATATACACATTACAGGTACCAGACACAGTTGGCTTCCAGAAAGAGGACAGCTTCCCTGCTTAGTGTATTTACTGAATACCATTATACATTTATATCCCATTTTGGTTTAACTGTTAACTTTTGATTGTTACAATTAATATACAGCATAGGTCTACCTTCTGTAGGGGGGAAAAAAAAAAAAAAAAAAACAAAAACCACAACCCAAACCCACCACCACCAAACCAAAAAAGGTATCCTGGAAACTCAAGCAATAGACAAACACAGTCCAAATCATAAAATAAAGAAAAACAGCAGTGCTTTAATTAAACCAGTATTAAAAGTATTTTCTGGCATACTTCCTTCTAAAGAAAATACCCGTCAGACATCTATAAATTTTTCCATGCTTTTCAATGCTAAAAGGAAAGGAAGCACAAAATATTTTGTTCACCTGTTCTTCATGAGACTTCCTTTTTTTCTTTTGATAGATCAAAAGCCTTACTGGGATTGTTTGTCCTTCTCAGTTTGGCTACCATTGCAAATGCCCTCCTGTGCTCCTGATAGCCTTCAACTCATTTCTCTGGGTTAGATAAACATTGCTCTTGAAGCTGTCTCATAAAGTCATACACTTTTTTTTGTGTGTCTCCCTGTATATACCTTTTATTGCCTATTGTGCCTATCATACTAAGGAACTCATTCCTGTGGGCTCACTCCAGGATATAAATCCAGAGAAGACCTCAAAATTACATTTGGGGCTATTGTCTGTACAGGCAGGTCTATTTCCAGGACATGAGCCATTTTCTAAAGAATGGAAGAGCAATTCAGCTCAAGGCTTGACCGATATAAATAAACAGGGATAATGATGGCCCCTGTAAAGCTTAAGTGTTGGTAAACTCACCGACTTTCAACCCTTTGTTAGATGCTTACCCTCGAATATCAGCATGGAACCATGCAGCTAAAATTCAATTCCTTCTCAGCTTAGACAAGCTTCAAATCTATTTTTTAAGTGGGTGAAGTGTATGTCTCTAATTGGTGCTGGTAGTGGTGGTGAACAAACCTTGAGTCTATTCTAGGTTGAACATCAATGGAAATACAATGCTAGCACAGACAGACCCCAAAATCTTTATAGGTGTTAATGCCTGAGTCAGTACAAGTCCCTTGTGCCTGGCAGATTCAAGGCTGAATTTGCAGGACCTGTAGTATAAAAGCAGAGCTGACCTGATATTTATTGAGAGACTGTAAATACAGGATGCCGTATGTCACTTTTCAGAGCGACTTCACTCTCTAAGCAGTAGAAGAAAACAGGAAGAAAAAAACATCTCACAGTGAAGCTTTGTGTCAGGTTTTGACAAATGTTGCCTCTTCTGTGCCACTGCCACCTTTCAGCCAGACTCCTGCTATGTCAACATGATATTAACACATAACAAAAGCTTTATTCCATTAACAGTGACACCAGCCCAAATACAGCTTAGTGGGCAGCACACTTGAATCCTCACCAAAGGCACTTTCCTTGACTGGTCTATGGAAACAGTGATAAGGTACCATGGAAAATTCACACCCTAAGAAAATTTCTGTATTGCACAACAATTTTTGTTTTAAAAAACACATTCTGTTTTATTTGGACCATTAAGTCCATTCTAGAGAGCAGAAGATAAGTTCTTTCTGTTATACCTAAGTCCAGAACAATTCTGCTTATAATCACATAAAGGTATTTCATTATACTTGAATGTGTTTCTCTAGTCAAAATGAATAATGTTCCAGAAACTTTTTCTAAGCAAACAAGAGTTAACTGTAGCACAGTTTCTACCTCATACTGGAAAACACATTTTCACCTCAAAATTAATTTAAACTCTTAAAAAGAACTGATTCTAGGACTACGTTTTTAAACTTAAGGCATTCCTTGATCAAGACACCTGCAGCAACAAGCAATAAACAATTTCCCATGTACAGCTGAGAAAGCTCTCAGTTTATTTTTCTTTCAGTATACGATTTCAGAATTATGAGATCACTGCATATGATTGAACATCATATTTCTCATGTTTTACAGAGAATGTAATTTGCATGCTGGAGAAGATTTGTAAAGATCATGGATGCACAAAATATCAGATCAGTGGGTTATTAAGGGCTGATGTGAAGTTCAAAAGCCTCCAGTAATCTTTGGGTCAAGAAACCATGAGAGCCTTTTCCTCACCTGCAAGCAAAAACATTTTGGGACCTTGATCAGATTTACTCAGATAGAGTGCCATAGCAAAACTCAAAAGCACAATTGTTTAATGCCTCCCTCCTGTCTCAGCAATCTTGAAAATAGACACTGTAGTCATCATGAGTGTGTGCATAGCTCAAACATTAGGATAACCTAAGACAGGATATTCACAGACAAAATACCTAGGCTGGATGTATGAAACAAAGTTACTGCTTTCCAGAGAAATCAATGGGAATTTTGCCACTGACTTCCGCAGAAGCAGGATTTCATCCAAAGCATGTAATTACATGCCTATCAATGTATAACCTCATGACTGCTTTTGACTGAGAGAGTTAGGAGCTTTGGCAGCATGCCAGGTGGAACTGCTCTGCTGCCTTCAGTGCTGGTGCCTGGAATGATGTTAGCTGACTACTCCACTAAGCATATGCAAAATTGCTCGGTTACGTGCCCTACAAGTGATTCATTTATTGCTAGCTGGAGGCAGGTTTACCATTAACATTTTTTAAGAACTACTCCAGTTGAGAATAAAAGGTGTTGATAAGATCGCTAATAATTTGTAGCCAATTTCTCAGATAAATCTGCTAGCAGAATGTTGCTGTGTGCTTGGGAACACACCTCATGACACCTCAAGCTCTGCAATAATGAACACAAACCCCAAACCGATGACGGAGAAATAGCACTGGCAAATCTACAAACTGATCTGTCTACATTCATGCATCAGTCACAACCGTGGTATAAATATTCTGAGCATGAATCTGTCACCACAATTTCTAGATGATTCGTTTCTTTTTGAGGGGCTGAACCACAATTCTGGCATTGAACAGCCCTGAACTTTAGGATATTAAAAATTCACATCAATATTTTTATAATATGAGACACTAACTTTTCTTGAGCTGCAAATCTATGCTTTGGGGCACTAGCTATATTCCGAATACCTGCCAATGTCTAATTTCCTTTCTTTCTTCCTTCCTATGAATGAATATTGAGATTGCCCTAAGGCAGCCCTTGGACTGTGGCATGCTGCTTTGTTATCTGTTAGTAGAAGAAAGCTCCTAACTACAGAGAACATTGGAGGAAAAGGTTTTCCATCAGGGACAAATGTGAGCTTCTGCCAGTAGAAATGTTCGCTTATATGGCTTACAAGGTAAAAAATACTTCATTTTTCGTAAAGTCACCAATTATTTGTATGACAATGAGCAGCGGTGGGTGGAAGCTAGTTCTAAATGTAAATGAAAGTTTCATATACAAAAAGCATTACTGAAACAAGTCAAATGCAGTTTTCAGAGGTAAGACTCTCTACCTGCATAACCTACAAAAACTTGCAATGCTTTTATCACTGTACCCAGGAAACCAAATAAATACGTTTTACTAAAAGAGTAGATATCAATCCAAATATTTCATCCTTGCCTGAGTGGTGAGTGGGAGTCATGAGTTTCTGTAAAACATTTTTCAGAGTGTATACTCAAACACCAAAAAGCAATTATGCTTTTTGGAAAACAAATGAAATACCATCACAGGATAAGAACTGAAAATGAAGGGGTGAAAAAGGGGGGGGCGGGGGGATGTCTCAGATACTACTAGCAAATCCTCTGGCAGTGCGAATCAGATGAGGGACACGGCTTCCAGTGAAACTATGCTCTGTACGCTTTCTGCAAATGTGGCTATACATACTTCATTACTTTTTTTGCTTTGAATTAATTTGGCCGGAGGAGCTTACTCACCTCCAGTTTTCTTGGCAGGTAAGTGGATACTAATTGCTGTTTTAAAAGTTGTTCCAGCTAGTAAAAGCTTTTCTCATATTAATTAAGTAATATCTCTTCTTTTATTAAATAACTAAGCTCTCAGATGCAGGTTAAAGGAAGGGGTACAGCTAATGTTGAAATAAATAATGCTGTAAGCATCAGCTACAGAAGTTTGAAGGCATGATCACTTCTGCTCAGAAACATTGGTTGACCTCTTTCCTGATAGCTAAATTCCAGATACCCTGCTTGGTATTTAAGCTCCAAACATCATCAGCAAGAAGCAGGTGTGAAAAGCTAAAAACCTCAGGCTTTCTTGAAGAGGAAGATGCCAGCCTTTCCATCACAAAGCACAAGACACAGTGAAACTAGCTAGGACTGTGCTTCATTTTCAAGGCTCGCAGAACTCTGACACCAAAGAATCTCCACCATTCTCCAGAATATTAACAATGCTCTTTGCAGCTGAGATGAGCCATTGTTTCATGTTCATGTAAGTGTTATGGTTTGCGCATGAAAGACTCAGAACTAAAGGAAAATTACAAATTAATTATCCTTCAAATTGAGCTTGACTTCTCCAGGTTAGATTCCAGATAAGTTTTCCTCAAACTGTAGTTTGTCTGATGATCTAAATCATATTGCCAAAATCCTTAACCTCACTAGATCCCTTAAGTCAAAGTAACAAATGCCTCCTTAAGCCCTCCCGATTTACATTTGAATTTTGTAATTACCTCCAGTTTTTATAAAAGTGTTTCTTGCTACAGTGAGTATTAAAAGCTGAATCTTAAAAAAGAATATATGGGAAGTGATGTATACTGAAGCATTAAAAGAGGCAGGGGTAGGACTGTTCATTAAATTTGCTCTGTACCTTGTGAACCTCCCCAACAAGGAAAGTCCAGCACTCTCAGGAGGTATGTAGGTACTTAACCACATTAGACCTACATCTTCCATTTAATGAACATTTACTTCCTTCTAAATGTCACTCTTGGAGGGAGTAACCAGAAAAAAATGTCACAGATGATAACATCCCTCATGGACATGAGACAATAAAACCATCATTAGGTGCAGGTGGTAAATCATTATTCAGAACATCATAGAAGCACTTCATGTACTTCTCTTTCTGTGAAACAGTTGCCAAGAATCCCCAAAGTCAGCAACTGTGCAATGATGGATTTTTTTTTACATTTTTTTTAAAATTGCTTGCTTGAAAGAAAACAGGAAAAAGAAAAAGATTGGTCAGCCCCAAATTCTGTTTTTTAATCTCTGGTTTGAGTGTGTTATCAGACCATTTCATTTCTTTGCTTCCATTTCCTTATATTTACAGAGAGTTAATTACCCCAAAAGGCTGGATGTGGAATTATAATAAAAAGATCAGACAGATCAATATTCACTAAAAATATGAATCACCACCTGAATGCTCAACAGCATCCCTAATATTAGGCACAGATGAGCTGTACACTACACTGGGTGGCCCTGGTAAGCTGTTAGAAATAGATATCTACCTTTCCAAAGCAGTGACAGTTTGAGTCAGTTTTACCAAGTAGTCTCTGAATTGAAAAGTTCTGCACATCTCAGAATGAGAAACGAAACTAGATTTTTATGTCTGCTTCCAAATCTAGTGGTATCCAAATGGGAGGCTTGTCAGAAAAGCTGATTAGGATAAATGCCCATAAATCATGACTAACCTGGTTGAATTAGCTCTTCCCTGCAGGCTTGTAAAAAGACAGAATTTTATCTGCTTCTCAGAAAGCCAGCCTAGGAGGCATATGATATCAGCATTATAAATCTGTGCTGAAGCATGAGACAGAATAATGACAGTACGATAATTATCACCATAAAATTAGAAATGCAACCTCCTCTCCATCCTCGCTGTAAGAAAAATAGTTGACTTTTTCTGTTACGTTTGTCAAAGATTTTAAAGTGATAATATACCACTTGGCAAGAGCTCAAGGGATGAGCAGATCAAGGTAACTATGTCTTTAAGGGGAAAAAGATGGTTGTGAAATAGTTGAGATAGATATCTATTTAATTAATTGCTGTTACTTGAAGGTTGTAGGTAATAACGGGAAAAGGCTAGGAGGTATTTAGGATGAGATGCATCCCCAAGTGCTAAAGGTGCTGGCTGCTGTCATTACAAGGACACTTTTAATTATCTTTGAAAGGTCATGGTGATCAGGGGAGGCTCCTCAAGATGGGAAGAGATCAAATGTCACTTCTGTCTTCAAGAAGGGCAAGGAGGATGATCTAGGGAACTACAGAGTGGTCAACCTCACATCAATCCCTGGGAAGGAGATGGAACGAATAGTCCTGGAAACTATTTCCAAACATATTAAGACCAAGAAGGTTATTTGGAGTAGTCATCAGGGATTTCTGAAGGGGAGATCATAATGGTTGATTAAGGTGATGCCCTTCTACAATGAGATAATTGGCTCAGTGGCTGATATTGTCTATCTGGACTTTAGCAAAGCTTTTGTCATGCTCTTCCATAACACTCTCATCAACAAACCGATGAAGTATGGACTAGATAAATGGGCAGTAAGGTGGATTAAAGGTGGCTGAACTGCCAGGCTCAAAGGGTTGTGATCAGTGACATGAACTCCAGCTGATGGCCAGTCACTAGTGGTGTGCCCCAGGGGCTGACACCAGACCTAATACTGTTTAACATCTTCATTAACGACCTTGATGATAGGACAGAATACATCCTCAGAAGGTTTACAGATGATACACAAAACTGGGAGGAGTGGGTGATAGAGCAACGGTTGTGCTGCCATTCAGAGGTACATTGATAGGCTGGATAATTGGGCAAACAGGAATGCCATGAAATTCAACAACGGGAAATGCAGAGTCCTGCACCTACGGTCCTGAGTAACTTTCTGTAGCTGACCCTGCTTTGAGCAGAGGGGTTGGAGTAGGCAAGCTCCACAGGTGCCCTCCAATTTCAGCTATTCTGTGATTCTGTATTAGGCAGACAGTGGGAGATGGATGAAGGAGAGAAATGGGACAGACTCTGTGACCCTGACTCTGTGCACTGTAATCCATGAGGATGCTTGAAATGAGTGATGTTGCTCAGGATAAGTAAGATTGGCTCTGTTGTTTCAAGAATTATACTCAAGCATCCTTAAGCTTTATAAAGTCACCAGGAGCAGAAAGTACTTAAAAGACGGGTGTGTTCAGAATTTTTTTTTTTTTTTTTTCAACAATGGTACTGTTCAGATCATTCACTTTGCCAAACATGTTATCCCCAAAAGCCACAGCATGTTGCAAATCATGGAGCTGAAATTTTAGTTCAGATATTAACTCTTGGGCAATGATGTTTAGACTCTAACAATCTCTCTCGCACTCTGTCTTTAGAATTAAAGCAACAGATGATGAACGTTTGCTTAATAACTCTCAAACATTTTTTGCTCATGCACTTTACATGGAATCTGTAGTCCTCCCTAGAGGCAGACAACATATAAAATGTCAATAGGAGAGATCAGACAAATAGCTACCCCTCAGTGTCCACACCTGAACTGATAAACAAACAAAAAAAAGCAAGATATCCTGTATCTTTCAGGCTGCTGTAGGAATAAAAGGAGAAAAAAGGAAATACTCTCTGTCAAATGCAAAAAACTCCAACCTAGCATTAGTTGTAGTAGACAAGCCAAATCTACAGGAAAATATAATTAAACCACACAACTAAAAGTAGGTGCCTTCAGAGTAATCACAAAGGTGGTACATCAAGGGCAAAATAATCCAGAGTAGAGGAGCCCTTTGGGCTTAAGTATGTAATCAAAAGTAAAATTAACCTAGTTTATTTTTTGTTGTAAACAATATCTCTGTCACCCAGAGATAATCGCTGATGGCTATAACATTAAACCACCAATGATCATGATACTAATGAAACTATCCCAGTGTCACAATAGGGATGGGAGACAAATTCCTTCAGTATTTGCCTTTGTCAAGAGCATGAATGGAGCAGAGACTCCTCAAAGCAATAGCATGGTCTGTTACTCTGTCTCAAAGAATGCTGTCATCCTTAATAGCCAGTTGTACTCTGAACAAGTATTAACAGGATGAGATTAACAGAAATGAGCACAATGTGGAACTTGATCCTGTTACACATCACATCTTTTTTTGGTTGTTGTTCTGAAAGGGTTGTAAGGAGAAGGGAAGGACGAGGGAAGGTTACAAAATGATCTTTACTTTGTCAGGCAGAGAACATGATTTGCACGCAGATCATTCTAGGAAGAGAAGTCATAAAGATGACATTGCAATGCTTTGATATTTGTCAGTAAAAGATTACTCACAGCAATGCAAGAACAATTAGAACAGAGTTGCATGGATGGATTTGCTAGATCCTTGGGTGTTCTTAGTGGCATGAAGCCAGTACTTACCTCCTGATAGCAAGTACTAATTTTCAAAGTGAAATGCATTTTTTATTTGTAGACAGAGACCAAATCACTTGCTGGAAAGCCAGATTCTGGAAGACACCAAGAACCTCTTGTGAGGAACTGAGTAATGCGATTTGAAAACACTAGGGTCTGAGCAGAGCTATGACGACTCTATCTACCCCTTCCAAAGCCAGTAGCAAAATTCATGCCAACTTCAGTGGCAAGAGGCATTGGTCCACAAGCCACAGAAGATAGTCAAGTGTAAGCCATGCAGGAGATTTTAACAAATTATTTCACTAGTATTAGTTTTTTATCCTTCCACTTGCCGTCATTTAAAGCTCATGGAACCATTGTAAATCCAAGGTGTTAAAGATGCTACAAAAATATGATATTTGGCAAATTCTGAATCAACAGAAATAAAAAGGTTCTACTCTAAAAAATATTACCAAGATACTTTCTGAATATATGTGGTCAAGAACGGAGGTACTATAGGAAGACAGAAAGTGACTTAAAAAATGGAATAGCTTATTAGAAGCTAAAATACAATAAAAGCATGATATTTAATCTTAATTACAGCAGATGTTTTAAATACATTTTCTTCCCATTTGATCAAAAGCATCTACAGGAAAAAATAAGTGTTATGATAAAACCCAAAATAGCCAATTACAACATCTAAGCTGCAGCCATTTTGTTCAATATCACAGCTTTTTGAAAGCTCCCCCCAGCCTAGTTCTAGATTACATTTGAAATGTAAAGTTTTTTGATTAAAGCCTGTGATTGTTAACCTCCCACTGCTATCGGTGTGCATTCATCTTATTTAGGATGCCAAAAGAAAGGGAGCTGCTGATGCCTCTCAAAATCTGGGGAAAACTGCACTTTTTTTTTTTTTTAAAGCATAAAATGGTTATGTTTTATCACAAAAACCAGGAGTTCTTGTATTGTTTATTTCTAGCATGGTTATTTGTAGCTGAGCAGTCCCTTATATGTCCAAGATAAAGTTAGGGTTCTACTCTTTGCAGTGCTCCATGCTTCTCATGACAGACACTCCCTTACCCCAAAAATTTTTTTTATATAATTAGATAGAGGAGATAAAGAATAAGAGACTGCAGGTACATTTACAAATGACAAGTGAAATAAAAAGAAAAAAGCTGGATTTTCTATTAGAAAAGGTAAGGAGTCCTTGGAAAACAGAGGGGTAGGCTTTCTTTGTGGTTAACTCCCTTGTCTCATTGTAAAACACAGGCTTAACATTTTGCCCAGGTTACACAGAAGGCCATGCCCAAATCAAACCCTGCTCAAGGACGGAGCCAAGACCACTTTAACATCTTCATCACATAAACCTCATCTGTGTACAAATTCTTTGCAACTCTTTTCCACTGGAATGATACAGGCTAAAAACAAGAGGCAAGTTATAGGCATATATTCCTTTAGCTTCTCCCCTCCACCAGTGCACCTACTATGAATAACACGACCAAAACACTGCTATAAGAGATGCTACAAAGCACTAGCAAGACCTCAGATTTTTAGCAACATTACGTGACTTTTTTTTTTTTTTTAAATACTAACACTGATTACATTTCAGGAAAAGGGAGGTGTAGATCTAAGTCAGTGAGCTACCCAGTATTACCATTCTTCTTAAGAACTTGAACAAATCCTTTCATTCTGCATTGTCTACTTTTCTTTGTCTACTTAATTGAGGCAACCAACATGCCCTTCTCCTAGCCTTCATCTATCTGCTGTACTTTGTGAGTAATGTCTTTGGGCCAGAAGTAGTCTCTAATGATGGAACAGCAGAGTGCAAGCATAGCAGCAACCTAAGCTCCTCTGCAGCTTCTAGACACTGCTGCAGAAATCACAGTGTTTGCACAACCCCTCTCAGCTGCGGAATGCCTCCTGAACACTGATACCTCTTCACTGGTCAAGGACTGTATTTGTCATCTTTCGACCTCACACTTTCTATTGAACATGCTGGTTTTGTTGTTCATTGTGCAAAACACAGCATAACTGAAGAACACCACATATTAAATTCACATGGATTAAATAATAGGTGGATCCCACATGACTGTTTAAGAAGCTACAAGAAGTATTCATTAAACTGATAGCTACATGTTAAGAGAGCTCATGGAACATTTTTTACATGGAGTGTAATTGAAGCATGGAATGGACAACCACATACACAGCCGTCTGAGTATCGCCTTCGCACCAAAACTGACACTTAGCTATACAGTTAATTACATGATAGAGAAAATTAAGTTAAAACAGCTCTCTACATCCGAGAAAGAAGACAGCCTTCATCTAGTTCACTGCCTTTTTTTTTTTTTTTAAACACAGGTAACTCCCAGTGACTTCATAGTTGCAGATTGCTTACATAAGTGAGTTCAAAATATCTATTTCCAAGCATATTTTTTATAAAGCACTTTTTGGGAAAAGGGAGTCCTTGGGAAGAGGAGCCATCAAAACACAACAGTTGACAGAAGCCAGTAGCTTGTCCTCAAAGGAGAGGAGATGGAGCTATTTAATGCCCTTGTACTCTAAAGCAATAATATTCAGCTGTATCTTAGGATATATAGAGATATAACAATATCATGTTGATTACTCATACTACGAAGTAAAACTGCCAAAGATTAAGGATAATTTGTTACCCGTGATAAATTATTTAGTCCAGGACACCTCAGATTTGCTGGCATGACGTCAGATAGCATTTATTTGGGTGAGGTTTTGAGAAGCATGAATTTTGGGTGGATATAACACAGTCTCGTGCTTTGTCTTGTTATCTGGTTGAATTTCATTAATTAGACTTGCAAATCAGTGATAAGCTCTGTATTTATTCCTATTGCAAATGTAATTCACTATCTTATATGCAGACTATATAAAATGTGCAAAGCCAAACATTTTGGCACATTTGTTAGCCTTTGGCTTTAATAATCTGCTATTGCTCTGTTCCAGATAAGAGTGCTCAGCAACGTATATATTTAGAAACTAAGTGGCATGAAGGGGTCATAAAATTGCCTTCATTTACTCAACACATATTCCTCTTATCCCAGGAAATTCCCTCTGGAAATACTTCTATATGGAGCTATGGCCTTATCTCTACTCCGCTCTCATCTCAGTATGGGGATGGTACCTGTGTGAGGGGCATACCAGGCTGGGGAGGCCACAGAGCTCCTCCTAGAGTAATCTCCCCATGACAGAAGGCAAATTAGTGATATTAAGCCAGTGTTAGAACATAAAGCCAGCTGGGCCTTTAGCCCCCTTCACTGAATAAACATAGCCATTATTTTTTTGATCCCAGCTGCATCATAGCTTGTTCAGATCATGCAGTGTCTTCCAAATGCTAAAGGAGTACAAGAACATACATGCATGTGGTAAATTAAATAGTCAGTCAAGAGTTGAGAACAGTGTATAAAATAATGAAACCTAGATACATATACACATTTAAAGATGGTTACATGAAAAAGTAGGCAAGAAAATGGGATTAAATCAGTTAGGGACTAAATAGATACATACCATTATTCAAAGCAGATGAAATAATCTGAATTAATTTTGGCTACCCAGTGGATATCTCCTATTTTACCTCTCATATTCTGAAAAATATCAGGTACATAGCTGCTATTTGGGTGGACAGATATTTGTACCTTACTTTCAGGGCAAATCTTAGTGTCTACAATGTACATTTGCTACACTACACTTCCTATAAGAAACTCTGCCCTTTGCACTAGCAGCTTATTTGTTTTCCTTACAATTTAAACATTGCTTGACTCTGTCGTCTGGTATTTCACAAGGGACTGTATTAGGTCAGCATGCTTTATCTCAAAGAATTTCATGCTACGCTGGCATATTTCTGGTTGAAGGTGTTAGATATCCATTTAATAAATACTTTTGGAACCCAGGAAGTGTACCACTGCCATTTCATAGTTTGATAATTTCCTTTCTTAACACAGTCAGGAAACCATAACATCCATTCCTTTCAGCCAGTCTTCTCCAGGCATAGAACAATTCCAATGGCACTGAATTTCAGTTTCATCAGAGATGGAAGTGTACCTCAGAGACTAAAAACTGCTGAGGGTAGCAGAGCAAATTTATCATCAAAAGCACTTTTAGCATGTGATGCCAGACAAACTTTGTGTTAGCCACATGGCTGCTGGAGCAATGCAGCTTGCTTTATTAATAGCATGCATTCAAAAATCAACATGTCAGCATTCTTCTCTTTCTTTTTAGTTCCCCAGCCTTTAGGGGAGCCTTTACATCAATCTGAAAGGGGGGTTTTCTCTGTGATGAAACTCTAGCAGTAAATTATGTCAATTTACAGTAGTACAACAGAGCTGGAGCAAAGCTATAGAAGACACTCCTACTCTGACTTAAAACCCAGTACGCCATGTTCGCCAAAACCACCAAGTAGATACAACACAACAGTAGTGATATCGGCAAGGACTACAGAAGAAGATGTCCATAAATCCTCCAGGCAACATCTGTATCCTAAGACTGCTCATTCACAGACCACAGCAGAAAATGTGGTTGTAGCCCCTGAACATGTTATTCACCAAGCTGAGTTTGCCCAGCTGTAGTCATTGGTAGCTACTTCAGTTACAAATTATTTGTCATGCTCTCTAAATTGAGTCACTGTCATAGTGGCAAGATATTGTGAAGCTTATCATCAACTTAAATCAAGTTATATGCTAGAACTATGCTTGCATCTACTTTGCTGTTTGTCATGTGTGCTTGAAAAACCTTAGGGAAACTTAGTCTGTTGCATACGGTTCAGCAAAACAAGCTTAATACACCAATTAGTACTGTGAAAACTACCAGTGTTTATGTTAAGATTGGCTGCTTACAGAAATTACTGCTTTCCCTCTGTGAAAACCAGCACCAGCCTCTACAGGAAGTACTTTTACTACAGCTGAACACATTCATGAACACACGAAGGCTCCCAAACATAACTTTATTCTTTTAGTATTGGTGGCAGCAGAAATCCCCCATGCCCTGTGTAGCTGCCTCTGAGCAGTTCATGATCTGCGGCTGCCCCGAAGTTCTACGCAATTTTCCATACAAAATGTAATCAAACAATTTCTTCCAAAAAACCCCACTCAATACACAGGTGAAATAACTTCACCTCTGTGCCAAGAGACAATTTTCCCCTGTGAGGGAATGTAGACACAATTTCAAATTCTCTTCATGGAAGACACCTACTTTGGCCATAAATCTAGTGTTTAAACTCAGTTCATATATTGTCCCACTGATCGGTGTAACAAATAACACATGGAGCTGGATGAGCACTTACACAGGCCACCCAGCAATTTGGTGAGGCCATAGGGAAATACTTGCAAAGATGGAAAAACATGAAAATACAATGTGTTAGTGCTCTGGAACACAAAAAAAGATGTTGTATGTGCAAATTTTGGCAAGCCTAGCATTTTACTGGATTATGGATGTTTCTATCCTAGAGAAAACACATCAACATTGAAAATGAGGCCCTGATAAGCATGAGCCCAAAGTGTTTCAGTGATTTAAATTTTAAACATCAACTCCTAATTATGCAAAATTGATACAACATTAAAAGCAGAACTATATCACACCCGAAGAAAGTACCTTTGTATTTGGGACGAGGGCCATCATTGAACTGTCCTTTTTGCTTCATCGACATGTTTAAAAAGGCAAGATTTTCATTGCCTATTTCATTCCAAATATAGTGTATCCGTTTTATATTTTCATCTGTTAAAAATCATCTAAGGAAGAAATACAAAATTCTAGCTAGGTAACATCAGACATGTAGTTATTTGGGAATGGTCCTTCTACACCAAAACCAGTGATTCTGGGAACAAGCAACTGAAACTTCCTTAGCCATTAGGATTGCAGTGGCCTTCAATAGCACTGCTCTCATGAAGCTCTAAACTTTTAAACCTTCCACATACTGGACTGTACAAAGTACCATGACATTGGTTCTGCTTTGTTGTTCTTTCTCCCAGCTTTTGAATAAGTTTCTTATTCTGCTGCTGGCAACAGCAGAAAGAAAAAAAAAAATATGTAAAGCCTCAGACTACTTATATAAGCAAAAAATTGCCCCAGGAATTTGCAGATGTGCTGAATCCACTACCTTTCATTTATGGTTCAATATCAAGGAAGGTTACTCAAGCATTACAAATGATCTTATTGAAGGCAAAACCAACAATGTAAATGTAGTAGTGACTTCAAAGACAAGACTGAGTAAATATCCAGTCTAAAGTCTGACCCTGCTCTTTCCTCCATCTTGCTATGTTGTGGAGGAAAGAAGATTTTTTTTTTCCCCATTCTCAGATCCTTTGTAGATAACACATTGCCCTCCTCCTCCCCCCCCCCCCCTTTTTTCCCCTCTATTTTGTTTTTTAAGGGGAAGACTATCTAGATCTGAGGGTGCATCTATCAACAATCTCACCCTTTGATTAATCAGGTGAGAAGGACACCTGCTGATCACAGGAAAGTAGACTCAAACGGAGATGTTGCAAAGATGTCCTGTGACTTGCATTACTGTACAGTGACTTCCCTTTGTGAACATACTTCAAAGTGAAGCGCAGCAGCAAGCACTAGTCACAATGGAGGAAATACATTTGTAACCATGTTCTCCAGTGAAAAGCTACCAATATAAAACTAATCCGTGAGAACAGATGAGCGCAATTATATGCAGTTTACATGTACACATTAAACACACACACACCTTGCATCATCGGCTGATTTTTAGTTCAATGGTCTTAATCATCACACTTGTCTTAAGCTAACCTTTTCAGAAACTAATTTATTTCTTGTGATATCTCTGAGAAAAATACACTCTTGCACTTCCTCCCTTCTCACCACCAATAAATAGTATGTTAGTATGAAGCTTTTACCAAAAGAAATCAGAAATCTGTCCTCCTACTTTACCACAAACAATGGACTTCATATTCCTAGGAAAATGACTCTTCCTGAAACAGGCAAGTCTGTCATTCAAGCAGCTAACTCCCTAAGCATGGACTTATTTGACTCCAGGCAATAATGGTGGCACATAAGTTCATAAATCTTGTATGATTTTGATAGTTTTTCTTCATTTTTCAACTGCCTTGAAGAAGTGATAAGCAAACAGCAGTCATTTACCTACATAACATTCTTTTTCACTGTTCCACTATATAGACTGTGCTTATACTAACCCCTATATGAACTACCCTGTAGTCATAACAGTCATAACAGGAGCAAGAGTCTTTCTGTCATCTCTGTGCACAAAGAAGTCAGATTACTCCTGTGTTTTACTCAACTGGCTTCTGTAACGAAACACATGTGGCACTGAGCATACATTTATTAGTGCTTATACATTAAACAGACTTTCATCTGCCCTAGTCACAATCTATGTTTTTGCAAACTCCCTCATCATGGATCTCAATAGACTTCAGGGTCTAGTAAGTGCCTGGACTACAAAAAAGATAAGGGACTTTTGTCATAGATTTACTTCCTGGCTTTCAGTTTCCTTCTTCCAGTTTGAGACCTAGTATGCTCTTCAAATTGTTACCAGCATTATGGCTGTAGTTAGGAATGTCCATAGCTCTATACTCCCATTACACAGCTAATTTCATGGGGCTAAAATGCAGGATCAGCCAGTACCTCATCTGTCTTCCACTTGAGGAACGTTTATAAGCACAGTTAAGAAAATGGGAGTCCCAAAATAGCATGAGACTCTGGTCCATTAGGATATCAAACCCATGCAAACCACTTTCTGTTCAGAGTACACACTGAATACATACTCCTTTATTTCAGGACAACATCACATTACCATTGGCTAGTTTTAACTTCTGGTTTTTCTTTCAGATTAAGTCACTGTACAAACAAATTTTACAAAAGAGGGTCCTTTGCCACAGAGGTCTTATCAGCCTGGAAAAAGTCATTGCAAAGTAGAACTTTCATTGCAAAATCGTCAATATGTTACGTACTACTGTTTCCCTAGGAACATGCAAACAGAAACCTCAACTGCTGCTAACAGTGTCACTGCATCACTTAAGCAGGCGCTTAAGGTGCTGCACTATCCGTGTATGGCTACCGTGGTCCATATTCACACAAAACCAATTACAGAATGCAAACGTCCTTTGTATACTAGCATAACACTCATCCCACAGAACACTCAAATGTTGTTCTTCCCCCAAACAATGCAATGACATTAGAAAGTACAGCTTCCAAATAAAGCTTATTTGTCAATAAAATTAAGTAGTTAATTACAGAAACCGCTAAAAAGCAGCAAAGAATCATGGATGCTATATATGGTGGAAAGCCTTTTCTCCTTTGATGAATCTTTTGCCCACTGGAACAAGGCTGTAATCCAGACTGCTAAAATACTTAAGCAAAATGACACCTGCTGTTTTCCATACAGCTCCACAGGAACAAGCATTAATCTAACTCACAATATGTCCTACTGTGGTCACGTACATGACAGCATTTGTAAGCCACACATCTCTAGAGAGCTCAGTGGTACATTGGGTTAAACTCTGGAAACATTAGTTCAAATCCTAATTTTGACAAAACTCAAGTTCTCATTGGCATTTGCCATACAGAATCCTATCCAGACTGGCACAATGATTTGGTGTAAGTTTACTTTAAGAAATGCAGGGATGCTACAGATTTAGACAGATGTGTATGCAAATTCTGGGGACTAAATAAAATACTGCTATATTACTACTTGGGACTTGTTACTTACAACCATGGTCATTTCTGCATTAAAAAAGATCAGTAAAAACAAGAGCAAGCAGTGACAGGAAGGATACAGCAACATTACTTTGTTTTGTCTACATATTGTACTGGGTTAAACTATTCCATCTTAAAGACTTCACCCACTTTAATCCCTCAGTTTACAAACATTCCCTGAACTGTTCACTCCACACTCAATGTTAGAAAATATTTCCATTGAAATAAAGAAATAGGAGGCTGGAATTACAGGCTGAGCCTGCCTCTTCTCAGTGGTCCTTGCCCAACTGAGAAGCACATTTTGTCAAGAAGATTCATTATACCCTAATTATTAAGTCCCATTGACATATTACCTGCCTCCCTAATCCTAATGAGGACTAATGAGGCAAAATATTTGGCTTTGATGTTTACTCGTCTGTTTATGGAAGCTGTCCTTCATTTTTGTTTTTTCTGTGAGATGCTGACATTTGTTTTGACAATAATGACTGTAAATCTGCACAGATCAGAACAATGTAGCACTCAGATTTGTCTCTCACATGAGATTTCATCAACAACATCTTGCCTTTTGTCAGTGCCTGAATTAGTGCTCCCTCCCCAGTATCTCAGCATACTGTCCCTCCCAGCTATCCCAGCCCAGCTTGACAAAGAATAGGGAGTGAAAATTATAAAAGAATTGCTCCCTCTGGACAGGATGTCAGGATAGCTACCAATGTGAATTTTCTTCTAAATGTGGTGACTTGCTATGCATTGATCAAAACCCAGGTGTCACATCATGCCATTGATTTCAAAAGACAACTCTGCTTACAAATTGAGGACATAACATGGACCCAAGTTTTTGATAGCTCTGTGACAACCCCTGCTTAAAATAAATCCTTTAAAACTGAAACTACCACACAGCCTCAGCTTTTCAGTTACGCTTATTCACAACCTCTCTGGCTTAGAGGCTTTCTATAGAAAAACATCAAATTGTCAGTTTTATAGACTTCCAATTACCTTCCATAATAAAACTACACAGAAGTTAATATCAGACATTGCTTTAGGTGTATACAACCGCACTGATGTGGGTAGAGAGCATGCAGAGCAGAAGGAGATCTTCTATTTGGCTTTATTTTCTGTGATGTAGTTTATGGACTGGACTTTATCCACAAGCAGCAGTGTTGTTTTCAGATATTCATCTGAACAGAAAGATTCAGACAATCAGTAGTTTGACAGCTCCCCCATACAGCCATATGTCAGTTTTATTCTGGTATAGACAAAGACTCCCTGTTTAAGCCTTAGGCATCCATAAACACAAAGCAGATGCATGTAGTTGCATCAGACACAAAGTCTGTCTGGAGAACAGCTTCCAAATGGCAGCGGAAGCACCACCTCACAGTGTAAATTCACTGTACAAAATGAAAAGACAGTCAAGTAAGACAGCAGAGAACCAGAAGAGAAAATCTGGTTATTTATGGAACTTGCAGTAAGATGGAAACTGTTTTTACTTCAGATTACTACTTTGATTCCAGTCCTTAAGAACACCCTGTGAGAAGATTATTAGATGGCTCAATCTTATTCAAAGTCAACAGGGTCTACTTTAGTCTACAGTACTAGAGGCAAAAGGAACACAAACTAGGAACTGGTAAGTAATGCATTCTCTCCTCTAACACTGGCGATCCTCACAGATCTGATTTGAAACAAATTAGTGGGATAACATGACAAAGCAATCTCTGATCTTATGTCTCAAAGGCCAACTCCTCCATATAAACACTGGACTCCTCACTTTCAGGGGTCTTTTCTAGAGCCCTTTTTTCTCCCCTACTTGAGGGGTGTGTGGGCAAAACGGGGAAATTGACACTTTTTTTAATAGATCACACTACATTTCACTTATCTAGGAAAGCTTTTAAAGAGGTTGAATGCAGTTAAGAAATCTCAGCAGGTAGATTTGGTAGATTGCAGGTACACCTTAGGAACCATGGAGTGGAGTGAAAAGGGTTCCTTGCTGCTTCCTGTGTTCAGTGAAGGATCAGTCCATCTTTCATCTCTGGGTGCAGAATCTAGCAATTTTATGAAAGGGAGCAGGTAGTAAAGAAGCAACACAACTGTGCAATGTGTACACGCTCCGTTCTGACTGAACCAGGTTTAGCATAAACTCTGTAGCCCTCCCACAGCAGGCTAATTCGTTGCACCTTCAGCTATGCCTCACAAGCTGAATGAGGCCCGTGGGTTGCCTTGAAGACACTTGGTTAGTGGCACATGGCAGTGCTTCACTGCTCCATACAACTCTTCATTTCATAAGCTGGGACATTCAAATTTAAAGCTCCTGGACTTTATTGCCTAAATAAAATGAACATGCAATGGAGATTTACCTCAAAAGTTTATCCGGAAAGTAAGGGGCCTAAATGCAATTCAACATACATTACTGCTGGTGGATACAATTGCATTCCATGGCAGTTTTCAAAGTCTTGAAATTTGTGTTTATTTGCAACTGAAATGAAAACTTTTTTAACATTTTTCATTAAATGGAAAGTGTGTCAAAACATCCATTTGTGGTCTGAAATTTGGGCTTAATGATTCAGAAAAGGAGTGTGGATCATCTAACAACCTAACACTAACCTGCAATGAGGCAGATTCTGGGATTGAAACTCTGTTCCTGATCACCAGAGCTGAACATGAAATTTCTGCATAACCATGAGCTTCCCTCCCTCTTTCACCAACAAAACCTCCCACCCCTTACATACTCACTAAGCATTTGTGTTTTAATAATATGACGTTATTCAAATTGTACCAGTTATCTCAGTTTTTATACCAGTACTACAATTTTTATACTAGTTAGTATGAGCTCCCATAATGAAGACACTGTGAGAGACAAACCCTTCAAAAACCTCAAGGGGGTGTGTCAGTGAGTACTGACTATGTGGCTAGCAGGCTGTGTATTTCCAAGCTAAAAATCCTCTGTATTAAAGTTTTGAGCCAATAAGCAGCTGCTGTCAGTGGGGATCCTTAGCAGTGATTACAGGAGTTTGGTTCCCAACCCGAGAAGCCAGAACAGGACAGAACTTTCCCCCAGAAGGCTTGTCTGAAAATATTTTCTTTTTAATCTGCCAGTAGCTGGTCATTGGGAGACTAAATAAACCCAGCAGTTGTTTGCTACTGCTTTTGATAGACACACAAGTACAAGATGCATTAGCCATCATGCCAATTCCATCTGTGCTCTGCACTTTGCCAAAGTCAACTAGTAATTTCTCATCCTTCCAAGAAGTGGCAAAAATGATATGGTGATTCTCCCAAAGTACAAGAGGTGCAGATATTATCAACTAGCAATGGGCAAATTTCAATAAGTACATTTTATGTAACCTATGGTGCTGCTACAGGAGAGAGATCTCTTAGTTCTCATCTTCATTCTGTGAAGCTCAACAAATATTAATACCAAATATGGTTAAAAACCTGCCTGTACATCAGATAATTTTTCAGTTACAAACTGCTGTTTTATTTGAATCACTTCATCAATCTCAATTATCAGTTCTCACTTACAGCTGCTAACAAACCTCTGATTTAATAGTGGCAAATGACAGAACTAGTACGATACCATACTCTTTCTTGTACTGAAAGTGGATGGAAATTATATTTGAGGGAATTAGATTATAGCTCTACAAACAAGCAATCAAAAGCTCATTGTACAGCAATTCTTACAAGCACTGAACCATTTTGTGATGAGGTCCCTTTTCTAAGCTGTGCATTGTCACGGTCGTGGAGTCTGGTCCTATGGTAGGTATACCCAGTCACCCAGGGCTGAAACAACTGTTACTTACATTTCTTTATGAAAATGTTCCGAAATAAAAGAGTATCAGAACACCTAGAGCCACTCAAAAGGCAGCAATCAACCTAGTTAGTCCACTACTGTGTCTCCAACAGGCTGGTATCAGAGCTGTCAGGTCTTGAAAGCCTCAGGTAAGCAATTGCAGATTAGGCAGTTTCTTCCCAACATCTCAACTAAAGATTGTCCTGTTCCCTAAGGCACAAGAAAAATATATCTGCCTTTCAAATTTCAACAGCTTCATTAAGCAATCTCATTGGCTGAAGAAAGCTGCAAAGGACATAACCTAAATCATGCTGTTAAATCCTGATGTCTCCGGTGAAACCCACTGCAGTTTATTCCAATTCCTTTTGGATATCATTTTATGATAATATAATGAACGTACACACAGGGATGAAGTACTTTGAAGAGCTCAGATACAAGCCTGACCCTAAGGAAAAACAATTATCTGAATCATGGCCTAAATACTAACAAATACAAGTTGTTCAACACACCAATTTTTGCTCTTATTTATGCAATCAGGTAGAAAATTATCTTTCGTGAGACTGCAGAGTTTTCCCCCAGGTGCTCTTTCAGAGTTTTTTTCTCCTTGAAAATGCTCATAGAAAAAAAGTCTAACACAAAATTACCAAGATTCTGATTATGAAAAGATGGTGTGTGGGAGCAAGAGCACGCTCTGTTTTTAAATAGAGCTCAGTTTGCTTGTTTTGTGCCTAGAGGGGAATAAAAATGAAAGCAAGTAAACAAACAAAAATTAAAAGAACTTCCCCTTGCCCTTATTTCCTTTTAGCCAAGCTGATGAGATGAGTCCAGCCAGGCCCTCCCCATCCACATTTTCTCATCCACGTTTCTTGTGGGAATACTGATCAAGCAAGAGAGGCTTTGAACTTATGCATGCACCTCTTTCATCTAAAACCTTCCACTGTGGTTTTAAAGAATACAAAACACATATACATTTGAAAGAAAGAAAAGGAAAAAAAAAGGCTGTTGCAGCAAATCTGCTTTTCTTTTACCCCCTTGTGGAAACAGCAACACAACGCTTTCTCCATTTAAGTAAAAAGCAATCTATACCTGAAGGATCTCTTCACTGACTCTTGGGATGAAAGAATTTGAACTGATTTGAGAAAAGTCAAGGAGCATCAAGATGTGAAGAAATTAGAAACAACAGAAGAAATAATGCTTCCTACAGAAAGTACTGTTCATTTTAGAGAGGAAAAAACATGCAAGATAAAAAACAAAAGAAGGCATCCAACATTATAAATGGGGGAAATCACTAAGCTTAGAGGACTGCACTCTGCTTCCATGCCGTGGAAGTCCTTGTGCAGACAGCCAGTGAGACTGTTCTGGGCAGGTTATACTCAGTATACCAAAGATGATTGTACTTGTATGATCCAGGGAATTACAAGTGGTCTCTCTCTAACAAAAACTCCTAAATAAAGGATATTTTTCTGTCCCTCTGAATATTCAGGCAATACTGAAGTTACTCCCGAGTTACACAAGAGGGGCAACCTCAAAACATTATATGACTTGAACAAGTTAGTCTGATCACTGCAGCTTACAGGGGTTACCATGCAGACTAAAACGTAAAGCTTCACTCCTTGAATTTATGAACATAGACTGATGTCAGAGAACAGCAGACTGCTGTGCCTGGAGAACACTGAAGAGAAAAACACATGTAGGAATATAGATACTACATGTCTGTCAGAAACCTGAGATTAATATGAATTTAGTTGACAATGTTATTGACACCTTGCTGAATTCTAAAGCCATGAACTAAGGACCAGCATTAATAAGTGTTCACGTTCATAAATAAAATGGCAAATTTGTTATGAAGCCTTTTGTATGCGATTATTATTTTTCCAAAATACTAACAAGAATGAAACAACACTGTGAGAACAGCCTTGCCTTTTGTCAGCAAGGTGAACCTTATGCTTTTCAACTGGATTTGGTCTGGTTTACAAAATTTATCCAGAAATATCATGAAAACAAATTTTGACAAGGTTTTCTGATTTCCTATCTATTGATTAAGAAGCCTTGGACTTTAGGTTTTCTACTTTTATTTCTTGATTTTCACCTAGACATTAAAATAATATTTAGTGGGTATGTTGAACTTTTTAGAAAGAAATTAGTTGAAAACAGGAAAGCCTTAGGAAAGTAGCACTAAGATTAATAAATCTAAAAGAATGCTTTCCCTAGTGGAAAATCCTGTTTTAATAATGATAATTCATTTCTCTTTATTAAAGAGTTACTGTGGCATGTTTGCCACAGGCTCTGCTTACTAAACACTGGATCCTAAATGGCAAGCCGACAAATGGAACTTGAAAGACATTTATTGTAATTCTGACTTTACTTCCAGAGTCCTGAATGACTTTGGGCAAGTTTTTTCATCTTTTTAGGCCTCAGTTTCCCCCATCTGCAAATGAGTATAATGATATCTATTCTCTTTGCCAAGCACCTCCAGATCACTTAGCTCTTCAGATGACATTTCATTAAGTATTATTACCACTACTCTCAGTTTCCAATATAGCTAAGCCAAAAGTGAGGTTGAGGTGACATTTCAGTAGCAAACTCATTTTATAACAAATTTTGCTACATTTAATTTGAAATAAGTACATGACATAGATGAGAGCATGTGGTGGAACAAATTGATAGCAAATATACAGACTAGAAATTATATTTGGACTAATCAGTATCCATTTTTATATTTACTTTCTGCAAACTTTTCAATAACCGCTTTTTACTAGTTCAAATATGTTTGAAATGCGAATTTGAAATTCATATGTGCAACTATTCACTCAAAGTATCAAACTGTATAATGAATTGAAAAAAAAAATCCCATCTAGGAAACTGATGTAAGACACCCAACTAGAGGTAAGAAACTTGAGATCACAAGACGTAGGTAAGAAATTCCGTAAGAAAAAATGGTCAATATTAGGGCACTGGTTTGGGAAAGAAAGAAGGCCATGAATTATTTACCATTCCAATGTAAATACAGTAAGAGAGAAAACTGATCATGGGAAATCCACACACAGGAAATCCAATCACACACAAAAAGAGGCAGAAATTAATCATATAAATTATTCACTGGTAAGTTATGGCTAAACCATTATATGACATTTATTTTTTACTGGTCTGAAAGACCACAGCTTAATATTCTATGAAGAAACATTTAATTTCCCACACCTGTGTTAATTACTTGTATATCCCAATTAATACGAAATAAATTGCATTCCTTTTGAATAAACCATCCAAGCTGACAGTCCTAAGTCATTTTAGAAGAAAGACTATCTGTTTTGTTCTACTTATAGTAGAATTACTATTATTTCATTTATAAATTATATGTTGTCTGCATAATTATTGTGATTTTTATTAAATACACCCATACAGGGGAAAAAAGAAAATGATTTTTTACTTTTTTCTCCATTAACTATTTGGAGTTAGAAATAAAAGCGGTGAGACAGTTCATTAATATCTGGGGTTTTGGAATGCTGGACAGTGGGGAAAGAGGGAAGGAAGTAAAGGTTTCTTGGGAGGAGACAATCCATTGATCATTACACCATGTCAATATGATTTACACTTTGGGTCTCTATACGTTCCCTGTTTTTGAGGAAATAATTTGTGGATTGGGTCCAGAAATGTGTGATGTGTAGATGTTTCTGCATTACTGGTACTGTACAAGTGTCTGCAACTGCACAGAAAAGGCAAAAAGGAACCCCTTGGATCATGGAGCTCATGCTCTTGTCTTATGGAGAACACTGCTATAGGATGGCTGGGTTTCTATCAGAGATTAGGCTTAGGATAGGAAAGGAGACATTTGTTAACATCAGCAACTGGTACAGAAGTTTTGTAGTGAAATCAGTATCCAGTGTAGCCTGTGGTGGGACAACAAGATGATCTCACTCCAACCTCCCCAGTCCAGCTCTCCACTCTACCTTTTCTTTGGCCTTTATGGGTCACTCGCCCTATGGGTGCTCCTTGCTCTCATCCTCTAATGAAGTACTCGTCACAGCTATAGCTCTAATACAGTTACTCAGCCCAGAAGAGTGAGTGCCATTTCATTATGAGATAGCATTGTATTAAACCGCACAAGCATCCAGAAGTCACACTACATGTTTGTATTTTAATAACTTGCATGCCTATACTGCACTCCTAGAGTAGAGCCTTAGGGCAGCTCCAAGCAAGTCGAAAAAAAAACTCCTGTGCTGGACTGTACCCAGGCTCATTAACCTTGCCTCTGAGCAGGGTTAATTAGATCAGACTAGGCCTTAAGCTAACACAGTGACTATTCTGCATTGTGCCATTTCCACATGCCCTTGTGATTCAGCTGCATTAGCAAGTGTGGGAAAGCAATTTCATAAGGTTCCGAATGTGATTAATTTTGCCTCACAGGACCATTCTTTCCTCCTACTGACAGGATAACTAGATGACACTTCTGGGTCTAGTCTTCTGATCCTGAGTCCGACTTCTGACTTGCTTAAGGTTGATTCCTCTTTCCCTATTCTCACAGTAGGTAAAGAAGGAAAAAAAAACCCCAAAACTACTGCAACATTCATATGTATTCTCAGATCTCTCCATAGTGCTGACTATGTGTCAAGCCAGAATACTGGCCCTCCAGTATTAAAGCAATCAAGCAAGTTTAAACTGTCAAAGTACTACTGACTATAATGTAGCAATTGGTTTACACAGGGTACTTTCACGTTCTGGCTGTTCTCCTTGGCCACTGATATACATATTTACTGTGGACCAGTATAAGGCAGTGAGGAAAACTTTGGCAGGAAACTGCTATCTGAAAAGTCAATCTTTCAATTGAAGATTGATGATTTTTTAAAAAAATCATCAGTTTTCTCAATGGATTTCAGGTCCCATAGTTCACTTTATACATACTACCCTTTTCCATTGAGCAGCCAGCTCTGTCAGGTTGTGCACAACAGGGTGACAACTCAGCTTTATCTCCTGAGAGGAGAGGAAGAGACGGCTGTACAGCAATTGTTAGAAAGACGAGTGCATCAAATATTACAAGTATCCACATGGCAGCTGCGGGGGATACAGAAGCCCGGGGGACACAGAAGCCCTGGGAATATGAAAAATGCCTCTTCAGATTAGCGGTTTTGTTACGTTCAAGCCAAGAGAATTATTTAATATAAGAGTTAATTACAGGTAGCTGTATTGATAGGCAATTCCAACCTCAGAGAGCGGATTAAATCCATTCATTATGTGTGTGTGTATGCCCGTTCAGACACTTGCTACTGTTATCTGAGGAAATAACAATAACAGTTGCAGTTTATTTTCTCCACTGTAATCAAAAGGCAGAATTTTACTTTCTTTTTTTCTTTCACAAGGATCTCTCAGGCTCGGAAAGAAAATTTAATTGTTGCACTTTGACAGACAACATTCAGATCTTTTTAATCTTTATTCTGTGAGTAAATTTTCCTGCAGCAAATTTCCTCATAATTACAGTTCTGATTAAAGTGAGCATTTCCATAGTTTTGATAGCTTTGTAAATCACAGTTACTGGCTGCTTCTCTTATGGTGAACAGGAAGTCACTTTATAATGAAGTTTTACTATGCAAAGTGGCTGAGCAATAATGTAATTAACATTTATCTTAAGTTATCTCTCATGCTTTAATATACATATCCATTCCCTCTTTGTATGCCAGGTATTGAACAACGATCATTACAAATTCCCACATGAAAAGGAACCGGGTAATAACTTCCCCTTTGTTTTTACACTGTACTTGGAAGATGTGAAATTTGAAGCTGCTAAGTAATACACTGATAAAAATACGAGCTAAGAACCTCAAAACCAACCAGAAGTTACTGCTTTTTGAAGGAGAGTGGAGAGAGGATGAATAGATTACTTTTATTTCATTCTCATATAAACCCTGTACTCACACATATGCTTACTTGTAAGCATGTGACCTTAATGGATCCACTTTACCTACTTTATCATATTACAACTATCATCAATTTGGAACTGAGAAATTCTCTTTGAAATTGTTGCATAGACACAATTTACAGAAATAGCATACAATCATATGAACTTGAGGGGAATATGCAACAGAACTTATGCCCAATTTTTGCAGATTTAAGTGGAAAACCACTAAGTCAGCCAATAGAAAAATTCTCTGGGATGCTATGGAAGTTCATTTCCATAGGCACAACAGAGTAACCCAAGTGAGACTTCTCTGATTTCTTCCTGAGTAAAATTCTATAGAGCCTACAGAACAACCAAAGCATAGACTAGAGTAAAGCAAATAACCAGTGGAACAAATCAAAAGAGAAAGTGATGAATTGTCCATGTATTGACACCTGAAGTGGAGAACAGTAACCTTCCAGGAAATTACTTGGCTCATTATAAGATTAGCTGGGCAAAATTGCAAGGCACATGGTAGAGGTCAAACTATATAATCTAATATTTCCCTTTTGATTTAAAAAGAAATAATCTGTCAGCATAATAATCCTTGTGCATGTCTGAAACCAAGGAAACTGGTGTTAGATATTGTGCAAAGAGAATTGATTGTGAATATAAACTGCTACTTTTTCAGGATTGGATCTGCAGAGAATAAAGATCCAAATACGTACCCCAAGATACAGAGACCGTATGTTGCTCTGGATCAAAGGCAAAAGCAGGCCATGCTTCGCAGCAGGGCACGACAGGGAAGACTTATAAAACCCCTTAGCAACAGATCGGGACGTGTCAAACCACAAAAAAACAGATTTAGAGAGAAAGTCCTCATCAAGATTATTACAGAAACAAAGAAAATAAATTATTTTGGTACTTGAGTGTGAATTGAAATCCTGAAAATTCCGGTCACACAGACAGGTTCTCTACAATTATTATTAAATCTTGTTAGTAACTGTTAACCTGATATCAGATACTGTTATCCTGATAACTGATACCTAATATTAGATACTACTAAAAAAGCAAAATTTGAAAAAACAGTTCCAGTGATGATTAAAATCCATGTATTGGATGCCACAAAAACTAAACCACAAAACTAGTCTCACAAGACACGCCAAAACACTGTAAACACTTGCAAATATATTTAAAAAGACAAATTATTATTGAAGCACAAGATCACTGTAAACTTAATATATTCAAGCATTAATATTTCCAATTTGTATATAAAATTACAATACTGATGACCTTTAGCCATATCAAATCCAGAAAGTCACCACTGTAAAATGCGATGTCTGGTTTTGCTTCTAGAAGTGCTATGCTGGCCACGTGAATGCTCTATGCTACCATTCTGCAATTGAAATGTTTGGCTGGGAAGGAATTCAAACAGTCATCTGGCACTAAAGTATGTTTAGCACACAATTTGCCACCTCAGTCTTTAAAAACAACAGTGATGAAAATTCCCTAACCTCCTTAGCCATTGGTGCACATTAAAGAGTTTTTTCAATCCAAGTCAATTGCTTACTGTCTCATTTCCAGAAAGTCCTTGCCCTTCTGGGGCAACCTTTTGGGCCTTTGAAGACAGTTATTATGGCATTCCTCAGTGTTTTCTTCAATTAATTAGTTATATCCAATTCATTAGAAGTTTTCCTCAGAGCTCACATATCTTGGACCATTCTCATTGCTCTCCTCTGGTCTCACTCCACTGGGTCCAGAATTTTCTAAGTGTGGTGCTCAAAACTAGACATAGTACATGAGTGGAGATATTCTTAGGGTTGAGTGACATGCAAAGGATTTCTTTGCATATCTCAGACTTGTTTGTAATAGGGCACAACATTTTATATCCCAAAATGGTATTTGGGGTCAATGCACTTGGTAACAATATGAGGCCATTTACTTGGGTTCAGTTTAGAATCCACTGACTCCTTGTCTGCAGAGTTTCTGCCTGGCCCATTCCCTGTCCTGAGTTTGGGCAGACAGATCCTCTTATTGAAGTTTGCATTCAGCCTTTTTCAATCCTGTTTATTTCAGGTGATTCCACCAATTGGCCAAGATTATCTTGTAGGCTTTCAGAGTCCTCAAGGCCTTTCCCTAGAGCTTATTACCATTTGTAGCTGTATTAAGTGCACTCTTTATTTCACTATCCATTATATTAATAGAAAACACAATAGTACCAGACTTAGGATGTAGAAGGAAATACAAAATAACATTTCTCTTCCTACCTGTATATGTTGATGCTGTAAGCTAACATCTGTCACAGAGTTAGAAAACATAATGGAAACACAGGATAATGTAAAGCTAATTTAATCTTTCAAAAAGCAAAACCCCACAACAAGCTGCTGGAAAGCACAAATGAGTCAGTCTTCCAGATACAAGACCATTGCTTTTAAATAATTATTAATCTTGCCTCAATTACACAGCATGTGATTCAACCTCTGCATTGCTATTAACTCCACAGGAAGAAGTCTTTCATACATAAAAACATAGGATTTATGGTGCCGGATCTTTCCCTTAAGATCATTCAGAAAGCGCTCCCTGACCACTAACCAAAAATGTCTAATGTTTTTACTCTGACTGACAAATGTTAGAGGCTGATGTTGCCCATGAAATCATCCAGCATACATCTGCACTTTCTTTAAAAGCTCAACAATAAAGAGGTCAGAGCACAGAATTTGTCTATCATTAAATATGTCTATTTTGGGGAAGTGGAGAGCAGGGAGAACAAACTATACTATTCCTTTCAAGAGAGAAAGTCACCAGGAAGAAACAATGAGGAAGCTTCCACTGCCTGTTCTTGTGACACAAAATCAGTGCACATATGTGTGTGTATGGATTTAATTTTCAAGGCAGGCACTTTTCACAGGCAGCAAATCTACTATAACTAAAATCAAGGGGAAAAAAAAAAGGAGAGGGAAGTTAAGTCTCAAAATTCTTCTAGGCAATTTTCTAGGCAATTGAGGACACAAAGTTCTCTCTCCTTACCATAATCCTGTTGCTTGTCTATTATGTATACACGACAATTCCGTATACATCGCTTAACTGACTCACCCTCAGTCTACAGGGACATTTAATAGTGTTAGACGATTAGAGCAGACTCGCCAAACAAAACAGGGATTAACGTCCTTCCCAAAGATTTAACACTTTTGAAATCCTTTATTACCCAGATAAATTGCAAAATTTATGATTCATATGGAATGATATGATAAACACTGCCGCTATCATTCATTTTCTGATGGCATTAAGAAATGCATTGCATTGTTTACAGGAGATACAAGGTTAATGCTACATAACAGACTGTGCCTCTATTTTTCCCCTCTGAAGAACTATGATGGAAGTTTGCAACAAACCTGCTTAGTGAGAGGTAATTATTTTGTGTATGCAATTCCTGTTTTATTAGGAAGCTCTGACTATCAACTCACAATGCGTTAGCCTTGACTCTCAGCTCATGAGTCTAGCACAGTGCTAAAGTTAAGTCAGACACCTGGAAATTTCAAGTAGCTGCCACAGGCGTCTCTCCTGACTAGAAAAAGTCAGTGCACACCCAGTATTGGCACCTGAATTCAAGACGGATCCATTCAGTTTAGGCCTTTTCTAGTAGCCATTATACACTTTTGACATACTCCACTGGAGCTTGGAAATGGCCTGAGTAACATTAAATTGGGAAAACATCCCTAAATCCCAGCAGCACTCCATATTCCAGAAACTTATTATTGGCATTATAAAACCTGTGTCGTACTGGGAGCACCACTTAAAAGTCCCCGGTTTATTCTGCGGGCCTCGAGATCTGTGCGCCAACAAAACACATCTGTCAGTTGACTGTCTAGGCCCACGCCACATGTTTGCAGCTGACCTACTTGTTACTTGTGCCAGAAACACAGTGGGCTACACTGTCATTCCAGCATTCTTCCGCATGCAGGATGCGGACTGCCACTTGGTGACTGGTGCCACCATCACATTGGAGCATTCACACAGTCACCTCTCCTGCTGCCTCACACGTAGATGTGACGGAGTCCCCCGCGCGCCACCCGGCGGGGCGGGCGGCCACAAGCCGCGGGCGGGCCGCTCACGTCCCGCTCCTGCTCCAGGGGCACCCCAGGGGGTGCGCCCTCGGTGCTGGGGGTGCGGCTGGTGCGTTACACGGCCCCATCTGCGGGGGTCCGGGTGAAAGTAAAGTTTAGCTTGGGCCAGCAACGCGGCTGTGTCGCGGTCCAGCAGAGGATCCCTGAAGGCCCTGCTTGTCCCTGGCGCTGGGCGGCAGAAGCAGGGCCGTGCCTGCAGCGGGAGCCTGCTTACACCACAGCTGCTTCCTCGGCTGCCACGGGGATGCCCCTCAATGCTGCTCACCTCCAGATTTAGTTAACAACTTACTCTGTTTGTAAGAGTAAACCAGTGAAACAGTCCCGTGACTACTGGGTTGGTTACCATGCAGGTCAAGACCTTTTGCAGGTCCTTTTGCAGCTGTCAGGAGTCCTTTTTGCAAACCCCAATTCCAGTGCAGAAGCTGCTCAGTCCTATACTATCAAAAGATAGCATCAAAATCGAAAAAGTTATCAAAAGAAGCATGGCCAGCAGATCAAGGGAGGTGATTCTGCCCCTCCACTCTGTTCTGGTGAGACCCCACCTGGAGTACTGCGTCCAGCTCTGGGGTCCTCAGTACAAGAAGGACATGGACCTGTTGGAGAGGGTCCAGAGGAGGGCCACAAAAATGATCAGAGGGATGGAGCACCTCTCCTATGAGGAAGGGCTGAAAGAGCTGGGGTTGTTCAGCCCGGAGAAGAGAAGGCTGGGGTGACCTTATTGCAGCCTTTCAGTACTTAAAGGGGGCTTGTAAGAAAGATGGGGACAGACTTTTTAGCAGGGCCTGTTGGTATAGGACAAGGGGTAATGGTTTTAAACTAAAAGAGGGTAGATTCAGACTAGATATAAGGAGGAGGTTTTTTGCAGTGAGGGTGGTGAAATGCTGGAACGGGTTGCCCAGAGAGGTGGTAGATGCCCCATCCTTGGAAACATTCAAGGACAGGCTGGATGGGGCTCTGAGCAACCTGGTCTGGTTGTCGATGTCCCTGCCAATTGCAGGGGGGATGGACTAGATGACCTTCCATCCCAAAGCATTCTATGATTCTATACTCTTCAAGGTTTGTTCAGCAGCACTTCTAAATATCTCCCGAGACTGCAGTGCCCAATAGGCTGGTTTCTGATTTCCTGAGAATCTTTTCTTGATACCTCCATTAGCAGTACTCGGCTCCCCAAACCCCCACACATTTGATAAAAAACACTGGAACTTAGATATACAACAGTCAATAAATGGGCTGGCAGAACAACAGGTGGAGGATCAGAGCAACCACATCAGTTCCTCACATCAGCTAATCTCCCACTCACTCCCCAATTTATTGCCACACCTGCTGCCAATCATCCCCAATAATAAATGAAATTATATTGCTAGTGACAAATCACAGAACCACCCCAAACTCTCGCTCCTCTTGTTATATTACTGCTTCTTGTGCTTTGTTGGTGCATCAGAAGTACAGAGCTCATTGACTCATAATGTACCCATTTGTCCTGGTTTCAGCTGGGATAGAGTTAATTTTCTTCTTAGTAGCTAGTAGAGTGCTGTGTTTTGGATTTAGGATGAGAATAATGTTGATAACACACTGATGTTTTGGTTCTTGCTGAGTAGAGTTTACACTAGTCAAGGACTTTTTCAGCTTCCCATGCTCTGCCAGGTGCACAAGAAGCTGGGAGGGGGCACAGCCAGGACAGCTGACCCAGACCAGCCAAAGGGCTATTCCATACCGTATGACATCATGCTCAGTATATAAACTGGGGGAGTTGGCCGGGGGGGGGCAGCGATCGCGGCTCGGGGACGTGCTGGGCATCGGTTGGCGGGTGGTGAGCCAATTGTATAGTGTATCACTTGCTCTGTATATTATTATTGTAGTATTATTATTATTACTACTACTATTCTATTTCATTTTACTTCAATTATTAAACTGTTCTTATCTCAATCCACAAGTTTTCTGACTGTAACCCTCCCAATTCTCTTCCCCATCCCACTGGGGTGGGGGGGTGAGTGAGCGGCTGCGTGGTGCTTAGCTACTGGCTGGGGTTAAACCACGACACCATTTCAGGCCCCTGGTGTCAGCAGGGTAATTGAAACCCATGGCTGTCGGGTAAACCATTAAGCTAGGTGGGGAAAGGTGAGTTCACAGAAAAACAAAGAAATGCAAGAACACAGAAAAAGTAGAAGAAAATATGTACAGATTACATAGGATGCTGGTGTTGCAATGAGCTGGGCAAGCAGAGATGACAACGCATAGGTGAGAGAAGGCAGGCAGATGTGGGACAAATTGTACAGCTTAGCAGATGAAGAACAGAGAGACTGAAATAAGCAGAGATGAATGCACATGACAAGAGACAGTAAATGCAAAACCAAAATAGACAGCAGCAATTGCTATAGCCTAGAATGCTGTCATTAGTCCCAGCCAGGAAGGCCTAACAGCAAAAAAGATTGATTCAGACAAAAGATAAAATCAACTGAACTAGGAAGAATCAACCAAAAAAAACCCCACCAAAAAGTAGTGAGCAATATAAAATCACTTAGGAGCCTATTGATGCCATTTTTAGGTAGTCATTTGCTAAAAAAAGAATCCAGAAAGAAGAGGTGTAGTATATCTGGAGAACAGAGCTGGCTCAGCCTGTCTAAGCATCTGATTCTGCCATGCAACACAACTGTCTGAGGTGCACTGCAATTGCCTACAGCCACATGGGGATTATGGAGTAATTACTGCAGACTGCTGCAGCACTGAGAAATTCACCTCCTAATTCAAACCTTAGAGAACCGTATGGAACAAAATACCAATATTGAGATGCTGATAAAGTAGAAAAATTCTGCATTGAAAAGCTTCCTTATGTCACCAGAGCAATAAACCATGCAAGTTGCTGTAAAAAATCCCTGAGCTCTAGTTCAAAGCAAAATCTTAAGTAATTCAGTTCTGAACAGAAAATATCAGTCATTCTATGTGTTGGCCCAAAACTACACCAAGTTACAAGTTCAGAGCAACTCCTCCTCTTCCAGACAAAATTTCTTTCTGAAGGAGAATATTTAATACAGACTGTGAAGTGCTTGATTTTTATCAGGAGGTTTAGGAATTGGGCTGCAAGTTTGCTATAAAAAGACTTTGAACAGCACTAAGGAAAGCTATCTCACAGCCTTAAAGGACCACTTAGCCTTTCCCTGAGAAGGTCCTTTAAAATGAAAAACTACTGCCTGAAGATTGATTAAATGACCACTTAATTAGATAGGGGAGATCTACTGACAATATCTGATAGCACTGGGAAAAAAAATGTGTGCCTTTAAAGAATTTTAAAAATGAAATCTCTTGTGTTTCTAAGATCCAACAGACAACACATCTATGGCAGGAAATGGTGTAAACACAGGCTTGAATTATTTATGCTTTTTAGGACAGCTTTAGAGAATAAGGTGTTTCAGACTACAGTGCAATTCACAATTTAGTCTACTTTCTACCTGTAGTCATAGAATCGTTTAGGTTGGAAAAGACCTTTAAGATCATCAGGTCCAACCATTAACCTAGCACTGCCAAGTCCACTGCTAAACCATGGCCCTAAGCACCACATCTACCCGTCTTTTAAATACCTCCAGGGATGGGGACTCAACCACTTCCCTGGGCAGCCTGTAATAATTAAATGAAAAATAACTTCCAGGTAAATACAGCTTCATATTAGTTTAGACTTGTAAAATTAAAAAAAAAAAAATCAAATGTAACAAACTACTACTGCATTCAAGTTTCACATCCTATTTTCATCCAAATTAAGGCCCTGGATGCCTCTTCTGGCTTAGTATGCAGAAGGGAGAAGCTCTTTTATGCACTCTAAAATCTCTCCAAATCTTCTCAGGTTAAGATTCAGGATTTCAGCCTGGTCTTCTATTCTTATCAGGATAAAACAGAGGGAAGAGTACAATCATTTTGAGAGAGTATCATTTAAAAAAGAGAAAAAATGAAAGTGGGAAAAAGTAACATTATTTTTAAAAAGGGAATAGTTTTAAAAAAACCTACAAAACCAAAACAAACCACAAAACAACCCCTGGACTCTTCTACTCCTGATTTATATAATACATATGCTGTAGAATTACTGATATGCATGACCTTTCAAACAACAGCCAAAACACTTCTCAGAATGTCAAAGGTTTGTTGATATCATCAAATACATGGCCAATTTCCAGGGGAAAAGGAGTAAGCACTTTTGAAGGTATATGTACAATAGTGTATGGGGAGCATGGTTAGAAAATGCCAACTTCAGCTGTCAGCTGTTAAGCTGCCAGTTTACAGTCCTCCTGCAACAGGGATGTGCTAGACTGGAACAGACAGGCTGCAAGTTCCCTGTTACAGATAACCCAGCAGGGTATCACAGGAACATTAGTAAGGCAGATCTTTCTAAAACACCAGTGGTCAGCCTGTAATTGCTTTCTAGAGCATACCGAGGGGCAGGCACAACTGCCTTGCAGCTCCTTTTCTTTCAACGGTCCAGGAGGACAGCATGTCTCTGTAGAACAAGCTCAGACTCCTCTAGGATATGGCACCCTGAGGTGTCAGTAAGCTCCTTGAATAACTCCTCTTACTCTATGCTCGAGTGGTTTCGCCAACTCAGTTGCTGCTCTGGGTGGCTCAGAGGAGAAGGACAAATGTCCCAACCTGTGCCACAATCTGTGACAGAGGACAGACACGCTGCCACTGCCATTAGCCTTCCAGGTTAGAGCAATGGACAGAACTGGGAGACACATTTACCAGTTAGTGCAGCAAGCAGACCAGAACAAGTAAGCTGCTTCTTATGCTATTCTTTAGTACTCTATTCTCACAAGAAACTAGAGAGAGGGAAATTGAGGAAAACCTATTTACCCTCATTTTTCTGGAAAGATAGACATCTACTAGCAATGATTACAACCTCAAAGGCCTTCAGAGCACTCCAATACCACAAACAACTTAGGTTCACGGGACTGTGGGGACATGTGTTGAAATGTTTCATTAATCTGTGTACAGTATCCTCTACAATATTACTAAGTCAGAAAAAGCATTATACATTTTTAATTTCCTGTTTTGAACTTGTTTGTCTGGAGCTGTAGATACTTTAAATTACTGCAGCTTCTCTTCTAACTGAAAGTAATAGAGATCCCATGCAGTATTCTACATTGCAAATTATCGTGAAACAGAATAAACCAAAAGAAACTCCAAAAACTTCTGTGAAAAGAAGCTTCATCCTTTCTGGTCTTCCTTTTTAAGAGACATGTAAAAAAAATCATAATTATTGCCCAACTGTTTAAAATTTGCATCATCTCCTGAAAAAATTCTCCGTGCCATGCTCAGTTCCATTTGGCACAACGGAAGTGCAGAATAAAAGAGACCTCATTAAATGCGCCCCTTGGTTTAGGCAGATGGGAGAGTGCTTAATACCATTTTAGTCCTGATCTCGCTTGTTCCTGCAGAACAGATGCAATATGTAATTTACCATAGATGATGACATTTGAGATAATTCAAAAATCACTGATAAGATGAAATTATATCAAGCTAGATAGAGCCATCTGCCACGATTTCAAGGATTCACCTGACAGTCACTTTTCTCATGATTTGAGCTTCAGGATACAGAGGATTTTGTACACATACTTTTGAAAGAGTAGCATATAGAGCTGTATTTCTCAGGGATCCACAAATGTGTTTCATTTTGTTGTTAGAAGAGAGCTGTAGCCATTTATACAAGTCTAGACACTCAGAGAGGCTGGAAATCCGTCTTTTGCAGTAAGGGCGATCTACCATGTTATTTATAACGTACTAGAATAGTGTCCAGATGCCCAAGGAAAGAGACAGGAACTATACCAACTTAATCTACCACCAGTCGACCAAAAGATAGTATGACAGGAACTTCACTTGGCCCGAGACTGTACTTATAGCAATATCCCCCAAAAGAACAAATGAGTTTTAAACTGAAAGGCAGTTTTATTTCAGCAGAAACTATAATAGGTAGCTTTTAAAAGAGAACAACAAACCCTCAAACATCAGTTAGTGAGATGGAAAAAAATAAAAGGACAATAGGAAATTATCTCCTCCCCAAGGAGGGGATCCTTACAAGGCAGGATCTTTCTTCTCCCTAGACTTTTTGGGTGGGTGGCAACAAAGTCTGTACAGTTTCCCGATCCTCTCTCTTCCCATCCCTATTGTGAAACATTAAAGCAAATGAGCAAAACATTAAAACAAAAGGGTGAAACATTAAAATAAGCATGAAGAAGAAATACTGTCCAGAGATGTAGGCATTCAGAGTGACTTGCCCATCAAAACCTATGACTGATTAAAGACCTGAGCTCAGCTCCCCTGATCCAGCAGGCCTTATGCTTTAGCAAGGAGTGTCATAGCCTTGCTATATAGCAGGCTTCTGAATAAGGGCATCTGGCATCCTTTGTCCTTGCTATGTTTTTATTGTCAATAGACAAAACAAGGAGTGCTACTACACAGCATCAAATGCCATTATTCAGAGCTTCTTAGTGTGTATTATACATGAAAGTCCAATAGATGACTAATTCTATACACAGCATATTATATTTTCTTTCATGGCCATTGCAAACTCTTCACTCAATAATAAATGAGAGGCAGTCCTGAACAAGAAGAGGCTCCTGCCTGGAACACCAAACTGATAGGAATTGCCTTGTGACACAAAACTCTCGAACAGAAATATTCAACAAGAGCAAAATAAATGTTTAAGTAGAGAAAACATGGATCTGCTGGCTGACAGATCTGCAAACAATCCCTTTTACCCACGACATCCTGCTTTGCACTCAGCAACTTCCAGTGCGGAGGATTCACCAGATTGCCAGGACTGCAGCAAAGCCTGTGTAGTCCGTTCTGAATTTCACCAATACAATTTCCAAAACAGAAGTACAGAATACAGTTAAAAAGGATATATTATCAGTACTGAATGATCATGCCCCGTTTTCTGTATTTACACCTCTGCAAAGTAGTTGAAAAATGAACCTTACAAAATACATCATAGCTGCCAAATGTTTTTTATGAGAGTTTTGTCTTTTCTCCTTATCAAAAGTTACAGGATGATGAATTTTCCCATTTTCTAGTTACTTTATGCAGAGAAGATCTCCGACTCTAGGAGCTAGCAGACAGAAAAGGATAACAAGATGCAATGGCTGGAAAGTAGTGCTAGAAACAGTCAACTACACGAAAAGGATTTTTTTTGCCCAGAAGGTAGTGGAATTACCAACTGGAATTACTCACCAAAGGGTGTAGAGGATTCCAAATGAATTGAAGGCCTTTAAACTGAAAATTTACATTTCTCTAAAACCCTTCTTTAGTTTGTCCATTGGGCTCAATGAGGAACTGGATTAAAAAAACCCCAGCTGTTAATTGCAGGGCTTGCTCTACTTAGTTCATCAGAAACATACTTTTATGTTATCTGGAAAAAGTGTTCAGTGGTTATGAAATTACAAACTGAAATTAATAAATTGTTAAGGTGATCTGCCTGAAGTGTACTTATACTGTCAACAGAAATGAGGGCTGAAACGCATCATTTTATCCCTCTGCTAAATTCCCTAGGTTACTTCAGTGAAAGCAGAGCTACTCTCCTTCTGCAGCCACTATGCACACATTGTCAGATTTGGGGGATGTAACACAAATGACACCAAGAGCTGCTAGCAGAAGCACTCCAGCCCATTTGTTCCTTCAGGAATGAAACAAACAATGATTTTAAAATGGAGTGTAACTTCATCATAGCTAATGAATATTTACACTGCTAAATTTTAATTTTGCATCAGTTCAGCACATATTAAAACTATTACATTCACAGACTTAAAATCCAAAGCCATCATTATGTAAAATGTCCGTAGCAGTATCTCAACACTGACCTTCATTACAGGGAGTCAGCAAACACTGAATGATATTAATTCCTTTATATAGGGTCTCAGTTTCAAACCTGATAACAATTAGAAGCTTGTGCACATTCTATCAGTTTTGTCCAACACAGTTTGTGATGTCAAGATGGCTGACATCATTAAACATGATCCGGCCTCAAAGTCAAGCAGTCTGAAAAGTTTGCTTGTTGGTGCATGAAATGATTCTGCAGCACAGCCCAGATACCATCACACTCCAGATCATCACTAGCTTTTTGTTTCCTTATTTGCATTTGTAATTTGTGGAAAAAAAAAAAGAAAAAAAATTAAAAATATAGCTTTTCAAATAAACAGATAGCTAATCTAAGGAAGACTAAAAGATGCCTACCGCTGAATGCACTGCCCCCATATTTGCTAATATTTTTTGCCCATGAAATTCATCTGATTATTGAGGCAATAAGTTTTTCGTGAAATATCAGGAACCTAAAATGTTGTTATTAATTTTTACATGGAAGCAATTTCAATAGCAATCTTTATATAGATTCAGTGGTCTTTGCTGTTGATAGATTGTACTAAATAGATGCCATGATACTAAATGTTTCAAGACCTTCAAATGCTGCATTAAATGACCGAGAAAAACAAGAAAGTATAAACTTCTGTTACAGCTGCAATCGCTCACTATCATTTATTACTATAATGCTGCATGAATGCAGAAGAAGTCAGCCTACCTCTGGCTTATTTTTGAACCACTGGGGCAGGGACTATCTTGTACACACCTGTAATTCAAACAATTCAAACAGTCCTGCTCCTTGATGAGTTTCAGCACACAGAGATGCTCCCAATTTCACAAAACTTTCAGAAATACAGTTTCATTGTACTTCAGTGCTTTCTCAAGTCTACAATAAAAAATGTCTTCCCATCATGCACAAGATCACTGCACTTTCATACCTTTCTTTCATACTCTAACTTAGCACTGTTTTATCACTTTTGGAATAACTCCTTTAAGAACTTATAAATGAGCACTTGAAGAATTCATGTACTCATCTGTCCATTTAATTATATCTCCAAGCTAAAAAGGCTGCCTGTGTAGACATACATTTTGCAATACTGTTACATAAATGTTTAAATAGCTGCTGCAGTTCAAAGATGCTTGCAACAATTTCAACCCATAGCTTTAGAGATGAACAGTTAGGAACAGCAACTTCACACATTTTAGAATATTCTGGATAGTAAACAGGATATTTCACATACAGTTTGTGTATACAACTTGTATTTCAGTCTTCACTGAGTAGGAGAAGCATTTTAAGATGTCAGCTTCTAATTAAAAAGTAATATGTACCTTCCTCTGTATTCAGTTCCTGGCAGATGTCACAAGATTAAGTGGACCAGGATAGTACTGCAGTTTCAAACAGTTATAACATTTTTGCTTAGTGCTTTTCCTAAACATCTGCTATCCAGCCTAGGGTAAGGGAAAGCATTTAAGGGTATGTCACAGTATTAGCAAACTCAATACCAAGGCTTGGGACAACATTGCCAAATTCAAACATCTCTAGACTCTGGATAATAGATTTAGTTCAGGGCCTCTCTCTTCCAATTTTAAAATCTAAATTATAATTTTCAAATGCTTAACTAGGGCAGTATGCTGAAAGTTGCCTACATATGATCATTTTAAAATGAGAAGTACAGTATTGACTAGGAGTAGGAATCTTAATGACTTGAGTCATCGGCACTGACTAGCCTTAAAGGAAGTTGTTATACGCTATTTAAGTTACAGTTGAAATAACTTCTGGAAGAGGTTGCTCATTATGTAGCACATGTTGTAGAAACCATTTTTCAAAGCCTCTGCATTGATGGATTGGGAGTCTAATACTGAGTATATACATCTACATACACTTTATTCTGTGTACCTTACTTTTACCACTAGGATTGCTCCTTAAAACATGTAAAATTGGTCAGCAGTTTCCAAAACAAATTCTCAGAACTCAATAGAGAAAAAAAAAGGTGGACTGCAGTTTGATTTTATACCATTCTTTCCATTCCTCTAAGAATTATATGGCATATAGCATACATATCATATAGCACGTATAAGACATTACCTTCTCTCATTTCCTCAGACCTTCTTTGCAGGCTTCTCTCTCAGCTGAGGCCAATCAGATTTCAGTGCAGCAACTTATTTTATACTGGTCAAAGGTCTGGCTTCCAGCTTCTTTCCTAAATCTTTCATGCATTGTTTTTCCCCACTAATGGTTGCTACTCCTGCTACTTTTGGTCAAAATACATTTTTTTAAACATTTTTTGTCTTTTTGAATAAGTTTTACATCCTGTACCTACATGGACATCTATGCAATCCCACTCCCCTCATGATTGCTTAGCCCAAGGCAACACATAAGCCTGAACAAAAAATACAGCTGTCTAAGGTACCAAGCCACAGGCAAAGCCAGAACAACCAGTATTTACCTCCGCTGCTGAGGGAGAGTAGCAGTGTTTGGGACACAAGAGAAGAATTGCTGAGTGTAGAATGAACTTCCCCAAACCAGCAATGCCATCCCCACCAGGTCCCAGCTCAACAGCAGAGGAGAGGAGTCAAGCCTAAGGCTCCGCAGGACAGGAAGCCCTGAGCTGAGTCAAGCTCAGCTGCAGCTCCTTGGCCCCTAACAAGCGATAAAGCAGAAACCCCCATAGCAGCTCAGTCTCCTCATGCACTGGCAATCCCTGGTTAATGGATGTAAGCAGTAGGGGAAATGTTGTAAGCACTAAAATCAGCTAATGTGATTCTAACTACCTGCCGGGAACTGGCCTAACAACGCATGTGACACTCGAGCATAATCACTTTTCACAGATCTAATGGCTGGCTTCCAGACCGCGCATCCATAGCACAGCTGCTTCTCAGTTCACTTGCTTTTCTACAGATGTTGCATGCTGGAATTAGAATGAAGCATTAGCGACCTTACTTTCTATTGCTTTTGCTATTATTACCTGTCAGTTAATCTGCTTTCATTTCCAGTCTTCCGACGCATACCTTGCTAGTATCAGGAGCTATGAACTGTGGTTTCTGCACCAACTGCTGAATACACAACTGGTATTTTGGATTCCTTTCTGTCCTGAGGGCTGTAGTGTCATAATTAAGTTCAGCACAAGGTGATGGGAAAATAGTTTCCATGCAAGTAATCATGCATTTCCTAACTGAAAAGAGCTACGGGCACTCTAAATTAATTTCCTTACATCTCTAATTCAAATCAGTTGACATCTGGATTGTTACCATGTAAAGTAGGCAACTGCATGTTGCCCGGATAAGATCTTTTTTTCTTCTTTTCTGAAAAGCTAGTATTACATTTTTCTGCTGTCTCTGCTTAGTAACATACTGGATGAATCTCAAACAACAGAGCTAAGTAGGAATTTCGCTAAAATGCACCCTGGCTTTTTCTGATCCCAAGACTTCCAATAGTAATAGAAAGTTTCAAACTAATACAAAATTATTATACTCATTGAAGAACAAAACTATTGCCCCGACTTATTCCAAGTACAAAAGATACACTTGTAGCAGGACTGTGCTTCTCTTGTGCCGTGCAGAAAGTTACAGGATCAATAGCATCATGCAAAGCAGAAGAGACTCACTGCTGGGAATTTATTTGACATTGCCTCCAGCTATTGCATTTCATGGGCTACACTAAGCCCTGCAACTTTGATTGCTGTATTTGCAGTACATCACAATCGTATCACTGCATTTTCTACTACCCCCTGGAGCCTGACCCTGCATTTAGGCCAGGGTAACAGCCAGAGAAACTCTCTTACCTGAACAGTTATCTACATTTAAATGAATAAACTGCAGACAGATTTTCCCAAACACAGCATTTCTCAGTGTGACAGAGGACCAGAACTTTATTATATAAATTTTGTGTTGGCGGGTATTCTTCCATTTTTGAGGAACAAGGACAATTAGTCCTCCAAAAAGTGCTGCTCCTCCAGATGATATAGGACATTTTGATTCTCTGGAAGATACCAGTGCAAGTTACAATGCAGCATTTCAACAAAGCACATAGTATTTAACAATCAGCGAAGAAATCAAACCAGGCACCTTCCCTATCCATTTATCAAAGCATGCGCAATTCCCATTTCATGACAGATGAAGCAATAAATACTGAGGTAAAAAATTCATCTGTATCCAGTGCATTTTAATAAATAAAATGTAACAAAATATCATGGCAGGTATGTGGAGTTCTGACAACTATTTTTCGTTGTTGTTTTTCACTGTTTCATTTCCTCAGCTGAAATCTAAAGAGAGCCTTGGAAATCACAAACTTGCAGCAATAATTCACACGGCCACAATTCTAAGGTTTGCTTTCAGGACATTTAATGACATGCTGCAGAAAAGCAAACGCTTGCCATAATGACAGACACTTGAAGACACGTAGCTGGCCTGCCCCATCGCTTGAGCAGGGAGGAAAATATCCATGTTAAGGCTGGGTTGTTTCTTGCCTTAAAAGGCAGTGAGCCCAAGGGTGTTCAGCTTGGGCTCACAGTAAACAAATCTTCAAAGTGACAGACAAAAACTTGGTACCATTTTCAGAAAGGTACAGTTCTCAGAGATAGTCAGCTTAATATATATTGGGCTCAGCAAGAAAACTTTATGTGCAGGTGTCCATCACAGCATCTCCACGTTTATTCTGAACAAAAGGGCTGGCAGGTCAGACTGTGTTACACTGAGACTTCTGAGCCTGTATTTACTGTTTCAGTTTCCCATCTATTTACAAGCATTTGGTCCAGCATTCCACAATTTAAAGGGGATGAGTGTTAACTGCCAGTGAGAATAGAAAGATAGTGCAGCTACAAAAGGCATCAGTGCATCTATATACTAGCCTAAGGAAGCAGAAGTTATAAGAGAAAAAATGCTGTTCTGAGAGACACATGCTTTTTGACCAAATTGTGTCTGATCTAGTTTTATGTATTAACAGTGAACACAAAAGAGGTGCATTAATTTATGAACAGACTCTGTTCATAAATTAATTTATTAATTTTCTTGGGTTTTTTTTATGAATCTTTTTGCTACCTGGGCAGGCAGGAAAGGTACATTTTTAGCGGTGGTTTGGACCTACGTTATAGCTTTTGTGGTGGCTGCGGGTGTCACACAACAGCTACAATGTGTAGGAAAAACACATCAAACTGTTCCTTCAGATACTGATGACCCAGTCATCAGTTATACCATAATCTATAAGGATTTATGGACAACTAAGTCTTCAGTCTTAATGTAGTTTGTTTTATCCTGCACTCAAGGGCCTAATTTTGTTGGGACATAATTAAAGGCCCGTTCCAAAGTCTGTCATAACTGCTGGGGATCTTTTCGGTGACACCAGAGGGCCTTGGATTTGTACTTCAGTGAAAAAGTTTAAACTTCCTAAAACAACACTGGTGTTATTCCCAGGGACTTCCAGGTGAGGAAATCTGTGTTGCATGAATTCTTTCTCAGTCTTGTCTGAGATTATTTCATATGGAAATGGTGGACAATAACACATTTTCAACAAAGGTGAGGTTCCTGTGGCCTCTACAAACTTTTAGCCAGAGGTAGTGTAAAAGGGGAGGGAAGAGGTAAAAGCAGATTTTCTTTTGGTAGAGGAATCAGATAAAGGGAAAAACAGTGTCACACTTCATCAGATGTGAATGCAAAAGACTGCTATCTGTAGACTGAGTGGCACAAATATCACAGAGGAAGTAAATACCTCGGAATTTTTCTTTATCTTAAAAATTACTTTTTACAACATCATTATCAGAATTGTTTCCTATAAGCATAAAAACCAGCAGTAGCAACAAAGGTTAGCACCATCCCCATATAAATTTCAAGAGGTTCTTAAGAGAGAGTTTTGAAGAGGCACTGCCTAGTGAAATGAGATGCTGTCTTTCTAGATGGGCAATATTAACTGCACTCCCTGATTAAACAAATAGTTCTCCCTTCATTAACCAGCAGAGAAACTCCTAACTCAGGCAAGCAGAATCACACTGTTAAGGCAAGTAAGGACAACTCCATTTGCTCAGTTTTTCTCTAGGACAATGTAGTGTTTCTCTCCACAAATATCAAAGCAGTTCCTTTCACAAAATGTCTAAACATTTATTGGTTCAGAATTACAAACCCAGTTATTTATGGAAACATCCTGCACAAAAAGAACTGTTGCTAACAGACTTGGAGTGTGATCTAGCAGCTTGTAATTATCATTTTTGTTAGACCTTTCCCCCACTGGAGGAATGATTCCCTTGAAGGTCCTTCCGAAATAGAAGCCTTCATTAGAAAGCAGAAAATACACATTAATCCATAAACAGATTGACTTAAAAAGCTATGACTGTACCATTTAATCTTGTAAATAAGAAAGTAAAAATAGGGAATTGTTTGTTTTTGTTATTGACTGTTTCTTTCAGAGATATTCAGAATAATCTCATAGAAAATTCCTAACCTATTTCTATTTTATACTGCTCAGAGTGGACCTATTTCAATTTTTTTAACCATTTGTGTTTACCCAAGCCCTCTCCTCCTTTCCTCGTTTGTTTTTTGTGTGTGTGTGTGTGTTAGTGGTTTTTTTTTCTCCTCATAACAGAGAAAAGCTGAAGATGCCTACCTCCACAGTTTTAATATTTGTATTGGGGTGGACCATTTTGATACTTCTCTGGGTTAAGCATGTTATATTTAAGCACCTTCAATATCAGCAACAAACTCCCCATATGTCATCCTCTTCTGCTCCCTGTTCCAGAGATTCTGGGTTATTCTGCTTCTGAGTCCTGCTTGTTGGTTTAATCTTTTCTTTGGTTTCCCTTTCCTTGTGTGCTTGCCTCTAGCCACCTTTTCTCCTCATTACATCTCTTCCTTCTGCCTGAAAGTTGTTCAGATGCCCTAGAACTGTGACTATGGTAAACAGATGGCTGGGATTTAACACGTGATTATAAAGAAGTAGGCTCATTCTCCATTTTTGTTCCAGTCCTAATTCTCTAATATCCACACAGCACGCATGTTAGCCAGCTCCTGCGCTCGGGAGCAAATCCTTGCTGAAGATACCCAGGGCAGAACAAAAGACATTTAGCACCAGACACCCACACACTGCAGACAGCATGGAAAAAAGGCAGGCCCTACCATGTGGCTCAAGAACCAGGGCTTGTAGACTGTATAGACTATGTACATATAACTGAAGTCTCCCTTCTGTAATTTTCCTCTTTGTGTTTTGGATTTTCCCTGCAATCTCTTCCAGAACAAACCCTGCAATTTTGGAATGAATTAATTTAATAAATTAAAAAAATAATAATAAAAAAACAAGCTTTGGGCTTTCTTAGGGGCTTTCCTGTTGGTTATGTCGGCCAGCTGTTAATTTCTTCTTAGCAAAGAATCTTTTGTAATAGAGTAGAAACCCATGTAACACTGCACTGATACTAAACAGTTCTTTATTGGGAGTTGCTCTGAAATGCTGACATACAGACTTCAGCTATGTTTAGGGACGGTTAATCCGAATCATTTAGTCTCTTATGTTTACACATCTATCTATAGCTTTTATACCTTGCAAAATAATTCATATGGCATTATTTTGTGGTAAAACCTAAAAGAGACTGAAGACGAAAGACGAAGCCACTACCTGTTGATTACCAAAAGAAACATCAAGGAAATTCCAAAACTAAGAGCCTAAAAAACCAGGAGATAATAAATGTAAATGTGTATCCATCTTTCTCACTGCCCCACCAACAGTAGTGATTGTCTGTACAAAGAAGAATTCAAACACCTTTACTGTAAAGTGCCTTACTACATGTTTTTATTACTACTGATCAGAGAGTATGCTGCTCAGTAAAATGCTGATTCACATGCTGTTCTACAAAGAGACAGGGTGAGTACAGGGACCATTCTGCAAACACCAACGACAGACTAGGACAGATGGGGAATAGGACAGGCAGACAGACCAGTGCCAGAGAAGTATTCAATTACTGACTTTGAAGGGAAGACTTTTTCTAGCAGAACATAAAAATTCAGGAGGAGTCACACAAATTATCTCTCACAAGGTGATGAGGCAGCAAAAATAAATGTGTAAGTGCTACAAAAAAGCTCTTCATAAAAAAAAGAAAAAAAAAAACAAATCACGAAACAAACAAAAAAACCAACCCACACTTACAGAAATAACAGTGACCCAATGAGGGTCACTGCAAGGAGAAGGAGGCAGTAGAATTGAAGATAAAGGACATGCCTTAAAGCTTTCATGATTAGGTTTGGTCTCTGTCAACATGGACTCTTCAACCTTTGCACAACTAAAAGGAAACAAAGTTTCTACAGGGTTAACACTGCATGTAAAATAGCCTGTTGTTTCTGCCCGTCTGTATTATACCTAAAACTAAAGCCACAGTTTATAGAGCAGTCAGTGTTAATAGGGATGAGCTATTTAAGTGTTCCTGTAGGAGCATATTTCACTAGCTTTTCTGACATAATGCACATGTAGACCTGTCTAGTTAATAGGAGAGGTGAGCGTGTGTACGTGTAGTTCCTTAGTGATATAATTGGTGTACAAGGGCCACTAATTACGGGGAACTTGGTGGCACATATAGAGTAACAGAAACACAGCGTGGACCTAATGACTTCTTCCATTCAACTGTGAAATATTTAATCCACTATCCAACTGCAGATGTAGGGAAGGAAGTAGACTGCATTTTAAGATATGATGGCGATTCCATAGAGGAAGCCCCCAAAGCAATGTAAGGCAGACAAATTCACATTTGTTCAGTTTCCTCTTTTCCATCACATTCTGATTAAGTTCTTACCAACAGCTCTTGATTTTAAAACACTAAATGCCTACAAGTAATCATGGTTTTTTTGATAAAAAATAATCAAGAAATTAGAAAACCCATTTTTCCTGCTTTTGTTTTTTGCTCTTTGGGCAGGAGCAATGCTGCTTTACATTCAAACTTCAATTACATTTCCCATGTTGATAAGCAGACAGTATTTGCCATCTTGCTGTTGGTAGTAAATGTATTAATTTTTTTGTGGCTCAAAACAATTCTATTTATTCTCACATTCACGATTTTCTTTGGCTGTGACATGCCTATGTTAACTTCACTGAAAAGACCATGTTCAACTTCACCTCATCTTTGGTGGAAACAAAAGAAAGAAGAAACAGAAGTAGGGCCAGGGTAGCAAAGCAGAACAACCTTAAGGTGACTCTAGATAGGCTGTTCTGCAGTAACCCCAAATACTGGCGATGCTGCCTGGACACTAGCAAAGTTTGGGGATTCTGATACTGCCTCTCTCTTGGGCAAACCTGCAAGAAGTCAGGATAGAGAATGATGCAGGATCAGCTTCAAGAAACTGGCCTGTCTGTGCCTCACGTAGGCTGTTCTAGCCAAGGGTTTTGACAGTCTAGTCAGAGAAGTCTTGGTATGAATGGTACCATACAAATAAAATACATTATTATTTTATTTTACATCATCAAAAAAATGCAGGAAAAGCTCTCAAGAATCAGCTTTTGCTTTACAGAATAGGATGGATTGCGTTTCTTCTCTAGACCCTGCAGTGATGGTGTTCAGATCATTGTGATTTCATATTTTTCAGCGGGACCTTACTTAGACAAGGCTCTCTGTTTCCGATCCCACTGGCAGAATTATACCAGAGGTACCAATGCTGACACCTTTTAATTTATTTGAGTAATCTGTACCAACATCCTCTGCTTCTGGTTCACGACAGGATATTTTGCAATATTGGACTTCGCTACAGTTTCATGAGTAAAGGGTGAAGGATTTGGATCTTTCTCATATGAACTGTTTTGTGAGAAGAAAACAGTAGAAATTAATTTATTGGCTGCTCTAAAATTCATAGCGTCTTCTTTGACATTCCTTTCCTGATGGTGTATGCAATTAATAAGCATTGAAGGCCCCATCGAGGCAAATTTATCACCTAGAACACAAAATTATGAAAACTTACCCTCGGTCAATGCTTTTGGGTATATGCATCAATGTGTCACAGAAACAGTAAACCTGGAAAAATAACTACAATGCAGTAGAAACAACACATACATCATTTAGGATTCTAGTTCAGGCTATTATTAGAATGTGAAGACCAAGTGTGGGGTCACATTTATCCATTGCATCATGAGGAACTTATTTCAGCTGTATGTAAAAAGGCTTTAAAAGGAAGGAAGGGCTTTAGAGACATGGATTTATTCATTGTGGCCAAGGCACATCTATGTATTGGCTTGTGCTGATGTAACAGAGTGAGACTTCACAGTCACTATGTACGTGTAAATGAAATAAGTTAATGATGATACAGCTTTCTTCTTCTTCTGCATGTGGGCTATTTATCTTAATGTGAGTGAGCCTAGCTTTATTGCTCTGCACTCATTTTGTATTTTGAGCAGCACATACTAAATATATTTATGCAGCCTTTGGCTTATTTTTAGGTAGAAAATAATTAAAAAATAAATGTGTGAAGCATCTTTCAGCTGATTGTAAGCAGCATTGCTCACCATACAATACTCACAAATAGGAAACTCAATCAAAGAAAATGCCATTTCCTCTGGAGATTTTTAAGTCCACCTGCTCCGAAACAAGCACATTTAGGCTCCAAAATTCACTCTGTGTTAATCCCTTGTAGCTTTGTAATGTATTTTTCCACTTGCAAATGACTGGTACCACCTTTATTTCAAACTAACAGAAGCAAAGATGTCAAGGTCATGCTTTTCCAGTTTGCTGAAGCAATCTAATACTGTGACTATGTAGGCCAGCTGCCAGCAGAACTGGACTTTAAATATCTTATAAGAGCATCACTGCATATCTAGTTTAATTCTGCCCTGCAATTTAAAAGTCTAATGCAGGCAAGTACATGAAAGAATTTCTCATTCAATCAGCCTCACCTTGTTCATATACAGAAAAGCATCACATTGCTTTAAAGAGATACAGGAAATAAGGCCAACGACAAAGGGCTTTTATGCCTTTTGAAAAGGGGAAAAGGGAGCAGTAATGGATCTTGAATGACATGGTTGATACATTACAGAGCTGAAATAATAAGCAAGAGAGAAAGAGTCTTCTGGGAAGGAGTCTCCCTGTCTGAAGAATGAGACCTGACCTGCAAATGGCAAGTGGGCATTAATAGATTGTTTAGGTCTGAAGATGATACAGGATGATACAGAGGAAAGAATCAAAGAACAAACAACCAAAAAAGCAAAATCTATTTAAGTATTTTATTGCTTTAAACACTACCAGCAATGGCAATATGCCTGTTGATAGATTGACCTTGATATACCTGCTGGCTACCCAAGTACTTTCAGGACATCCCACAGCTCAGCTGAAGAGCTTTTCAAAACTACAGCAAAATAAGTGGACAGAGAACAAGAATACCCTCATGTAGTCCATTACCATCATCTTTCAGCTTGATTGCTCTCGTAGCTTATATTAATCACATTGCCTACAGTCATTGTGAAATGAACAATTAGGTTATGAAAATAAACAGTCAAGTGATGGCTTAGCTCAATTAGTCTTTAGTTTTCCCAGACATACTACCACTTAGGGTCACGAATTAATTGTCTGTTGCTTTCCTCCCAGGAGCTCACCTCAGCTAAAGAATTTCATGGCACTAAAATATGTATCCAAGAGATTGTAAGAGTCTTTGTGTCTACATATAACTTAGAGGAAATAAAAAAACCAGCTGTATAGACTATCTAAATCCAATTCCCATTGGAAAAATACCGACGTTAAAACTGATAGAAGATCCACATCTTTGACTATTTCAGCAAAGGAACCCAAATTCTTTGCTATACTATTGTAAGCATTCACAATGTTTTTCCTATAAGCAATAGGTACTGAAAGAGCAGCACCTGCTGTGTCACTGCAAATCTTAAATAAAAGCTGAAAGACCAAAAAAGCAGTGTGGGATATTGCCACTGTAGGCTGTGTGTTTAATGGATTTAAGAAAGGCTTTATATGTTGCCTAAAGAACACTGTGGTTTGCATCAACTGGAAGGTTATTTCATACGTGGAGCATGGGGCCATGTAGATACAGGCAGAAAGCGTAGACAAATGAAACAAAGATGATGCAGAAATGGGCATGAGAAATATCAATGGCAAGGGGGGGGGGAGTACAGGTGTGACTGTGCATTTAAGCTGAAGAAGAGTTGGAGAACTTTTTCCAAGGTTTGAATTTGAGAAAGAGTGAGAATGAAGTGCCAGTGTGCAAGTACAACAAATAAGGATTGTAGCAAATGCACATCACTAAAACTACAAATTAAATGTTCCTCCAGAAAGTGTCATTCCAGAACAGATTTGACACATCTTGACAGCACTGTATGGAGAAGATCCAGTTTATTGTCAGCTAAGAGCACTACATTCTCTCTACAAATCTGTGCGTGTGTGTGACAGACAGACAGAGAATGCCCAACACTACAGACAACTGGAAAAGGATCCATGTTAACATTAACCCATTATCTCAGTGAACTAACTGTCATCTTTGCTTAAGCTTAATGAGGCTACCTACCACAATCAGCAGATGATGGAATATATCAACTACAGATTTCTAGATTTCGGCTGTTCCTGAATTATCAGTCAACACAAAGACTGTTCTGCAAAACTGCATGAGCAACGTTATGGAAATATAAATGCCACAGATAGAGATGCGTTGTATAAAGTTGTTGGGTCAGCAGTAACTGATATTTTAAAGATCTCAGTTAAACTAACGAATGTTCCTGGAGAATAAGTTAATTCACAGGGTTTCTATTGACATAAAAATGAGACATTTCTGGGTGTAGCCAGAGAGGCTCTCTAGCCATGGAATTGTGCTATTGATCGTCTCCCTTCTCAAATGCATGTTTTGAATAGAGTTCATTCCAAATTAACATTTAGGATCCTGGGGAAGGAAAAATTAAATCAATAAAGTTCAAGTCTAGTAAAAAAATATAAAAAAATGAACATCAGTTCAGTACGGGGAACTCAGCACTAAGGATAGTCAGCAGAATACACACATTTGTATTGGCAGTTGAAGTGAAAATGCTTTAAACAATTACCAGTGTTTGTTCGCACGGAACATTGATATTATTATCCAAAATAGTCTGTAACACAATTTCTTCTAAAGCTTCTTAGTTGACATCAAAGATTGAAAGCTCAAAAGTATTACTGTTCAAGAAGCAAAGTACTGTTTCTACATTTCAAGATCCACAAAAAAGACAGTTCGCCTTGATTTAGAAAGACTCACCAATGTTCAGCTTTCTGTAATACGCCTCTCTGCTATGAATTTTGAGAATGCTGTCTGTTACTGAACTCCCCACCCATTGTTGTCCTCCTATGTAAAACCTCTGCCATTAGAACATTGCATGGAAATAGTGCTTCCCAATCACTTTGTTCATACAATCTAAATATGTAATTGTGATATAGAAAGGAATAAGAGAATACTACAGTGCAAAGTCAAAGCTCTTAGGCATTAACTGATGCCAGGAGTGGCATTCCTCCCAGCCACGCTTATCTGTACCTTATGGCCAATACTGAATTCCATGATAGTATCAAGATCTCCATCTAGAATAATGCCATCAACATGCATGAAAGTTTCCCAGAAGATGCATTTCCTTGGAGGTTTCCCTCTAAACAGGACTTGAATACAGGAGCAATCCTCTTCACTGCCAAGGTAGATCTTTGATCTGAAAATTCTGTAACGTGACTCCAAGCCACCGAGGACCTCATGAGACATATCCTCTGTAACCAACACGTGCCTTCACAAAGTAGTCCCCAAGTGCTGTGCTTTTGAGAGTTCTGATGGGGAGAACCTCATCAATAAAGGATGGAAACCTCTTACCTGTTCACCAAAGAAAATCTCATCAAGATAGTAACTGGAAATTCTTGAATCTCAGACTTTTTTATTAATTAAATACGAATTAATTGCAACTTCACTACCTTACAATTGAAATTTCTCTACAGCTTCAGTGGCAGTAAAGAGTTTCAACAGGTGAAATTTTCAATGCAGTGGTTATTTAGCTATATGTAACTTGACTAGTCAGCTGGAACCTTAATTTTCAAGCCTCAGATGTACATACCAGCAAGCTAATCCCAGCTATCTACCTCATTTTCCATGAATCTGAAATTAACTCTTTCACTCTTCATCACTTTTGCAGGCTATTTTTCTCCCCAAGCTAAAGCAAAACCCAGAGAAATCCAGCTAAAACAATCCACAGCATTTGTTGAAGCTTTTGCTTATCAAACCTTCACAGTCACACTGAAGTCTTGCACATGTTCCAATCATACCAAAACTAGGAATATAGAATGCTCCTTTTTAATTGAAATCAGTCTATTAAAAGAGGTTGCACTCAGAGCTTGAAAAGCCTGTCTGGAAACATAGGTGGCATCAGTGGTGCATACCATCTCCTAAGCTATTCAATTTATTTATCAGGTGCCAAGTCATTTGATTTCAGCAATCCAAATTTCACACTGCGTGAGAAAAGCAGTATTAGAATTAAAACTGGTTTAGAGGAATGCAAAGATTATAGAAAATTCACATATGGAGGCTTAGGAAGGATCAGAATTTTACAGTAGGATCAGCATTACTTCTCCCACAGGTTTGTTCTCTGGAAATGTTGCTACAATATAGAGTAGCTGCATGTCAAATCATAGTCTCAATCCAACCTTGAGGCATCATAATCTGAACATTTATATTTTTATATAGAAGGCTCAGAACTGTGGAGAAAAAAACAAGTGAGATTTGGGCAGAATTTGACTTAGAAATTAATTCAGACCCTATCATCTACTCTACCTCCTCATAATTTTCTCAAGGACAATGAACTTCCCTGACATGAGTAGGGTAGCAGAATCTGCCCTTAGAAAATAACTTTGTCAGAGAAGAGTATATAGCTTTGGCTGCTGTTTAGTACGAGTTCAATGCTAATCCACAGTTCTAATAGACAACATCCTTAACAGGATTTGAATTATTATGGTCATGGACACAGAAAATTCTAAAAGTATTTCACATCTGTAATCACATGCGATTGCATGTGTTAGTGTTGATCAAGCATGTTTCTTTGCCCAAAAGCCCGTCATCTGCAATGGTTTTCAGACACAAACCCCCAACTTTGAACTAAGGTTGTAAAAGAGGTAAGATCAATGAAACCTGTATTTTGATAAAATGGTTCTGTGAAGGTGTTGTTTTAAAAACACTGCTATTTTTGGTGGCAGGAATCATATATGTGATTAATTATTTTCTTCTCAAATTACATAATTACATAGCTTTTAAGCTTTGTGGAGATAAGTATAGACTAGCAGAGGAAGAGAAAAAAATTACAGTGCTTTCTACTGGTTTTGTCTGGCTTTTATGTGTTTTGATGGCTGTGTATGAACTGAGTATTGTACCACAAATGAAAGCACAGCAGAATGTAAGGATGTATCAGTTCATGCATCATTTGCCACTCTAGGCTCCAGTTTTTCTCACAGTAAGTCTCCTTTTCAGCCAGCAAAGGAGGCGGGCAGAGCTCATGTGTGCGATGGAAACACCACCACCTTCAAAATCCCAAACTGTGTTTTATCAAATGCAAAACAAGCTACACTTGATTGTAACAGAGCAAAAGCACATAGAAAAAAAAATGTTTGCTATTATGGGGAATCTCTTTCCCTACTTACTGGGCACCACTCATCTCTGTCAAGGGCAGCAGGGATGCTGAAAGTCTAGGATACTTCTCTTACGGGAAATGGATTTCTCTTATCTCTTCCATCCAGAGCCATAGCATATATAGATCTTATTGTAGAGTATCATATGCTCATCAGGTACCTATTTCTAGTGCTATCATGCCTGAATATATATAGATAAATCAAAGGAACGTTCAAGGATTTGACTGGTCACATAGTGGGGAATGCTGACAGCATTAGACGAAGTCAGGCTTGTCATGTTAAAGCAAATGACATGGCCATGGCCCACAGATTCAACCTGAGTATTTGGCCTTCACGTCTCCACAAAAAGTGAGTAGTCTAGAATACATGTATGCTTAAATTTAACTATCTCAGTTTTAACTGAATCTCAGTTATATTCCAGTGTTATTTTTCTCCCTTTATATAGCTGTGGTGCATCATAAGCAGTCAAGATTGAGGCAAATTTTTTTGTATGCTATTGAACAGATTATCAGCTATTGCAATGACAGCTACACAAGTAAGGCAGGGAAGGTCGAGAAGCAGCAAAATACAAAGAGGAGACCTAGCTGGTATAGCTCATCATGTCCTTCAAAATCTCCTCCTCACACATTTGCTTTAGGGGCTCTGAAGGCAAAAATACTAATGCTGATTTAAAAGATAGTACTTATCTACAGGATGGCAGGTACCGTAGAGTTCAGCTCATGGAGGAACAGCATGAAATGGATGCTCCAGAAAAAGCCACCAAAACAGAACAGAGTAACTGTCTCGTCTGAACAGGATTGTAATAGAAATTTCTCAAGTCATCTGTGAACTTATAAACATATATGCATATTTCTCTACTATATGAGAAACTCAAAAAAAGTGCTGAAGCAATTCAAGGTGAGGAACTGGAACAGCCTCTCCAGCACAGTATTTTGGGCAGTAAGCCAGCAGCCAACTCTGCTGAGTCCAAATTCCCCAAACTGGAGATTCAGTCAGATCAAAACCTCAGATTTAAATGCCTTGATCTCTGAAATAATGTACCCTTTTCTTTCACATCCACTGCTTCCATGAGGCTGTATCTGAATTAATAAAATAAAGGGGACCTTAGCAGAAACAGAAACATTCTAGCTCACAAGATATCCTCACAATTGTGGCTACAGAAAGCCAGCTAGTCTGACAGTTTCTCCCAGAAATAGTTATAATAATGAACACCCAAAAAAATCATTCTGCAGGGTTGATTAATGCATGTTTATTGCAAACATGCACTGCCATTTCAAGAAACTGCTAATTACAGGCATAACATTAGATCTGTTCAAATGAAGGAGAGTGCAATGTAATTGCTCTTGTTCAAGAAGACTGTTATTTACATGTCATCAGGCTTGTATTGTTGTTGTAGTACCTTAGGCAAACAACACAAAACTACTGGCTATTTTGTTGCAACTTTTTCACCTTCCCTTTCCCATACACACAATAAAAATAAAAAGCTGCTTCCATTGTCAGTTCATGGTAGTATGATTTTGTCAGCGTAATGCCAGTTCAGAAAAAAAGGGTGCAGTTGCAATGAAATAAGTACATTGCCATGAAAACCTTACTAGACAATCATAAAAGTAAAGATGGCCTCACGTGCATAAACCCAGAAGAGTTTAATTTATTTAGGGTTTTGTGTTTTTTTTTCAAGTGGAAAAAGACCAATTTCATCAGATGGCACTATGGTCAGATACACATTGGTCATCTCTGAGAGGGTATTTTTAGATCAAAAGCATGTCTTTAGTTAATGGGGCAATTTATAGCAGGGAGAGGAGTGTATTCTTCACGTGGAACGAAATGAAAAAAGGAAGACAGAAAAGAAGTTTTGTTTTCTCTTAAACCTGTAGCTCTCCCAGCTTCCCTGGTGCTGTTGCGTCATTCCCAGTCTAAGCGCACCAGTTTTCTGCTCTTCCTGTATCCAGATGGGCTGTCTCATTCAACACATACTGCCTGCCATCCGGCTGCACAAGAAGGCTCGATTATCATCACTGCCACTCAGCTGCCTCTCTGTTCCAGTGCCTGGCCCAAGAGCAGCCCTGGCTGGCAAGACCAGCACTTACAGGGACATTCGAAAAAGCCCCAGCAGCCCCACATGGAAGGACATATCCTCAGAGAATTCAGCAAATTCTGACAAGCCTCTGCTGAGTATATAGAAGATGTGGTTTTCAGTCTTGTCATCAGGCCGAGTGCAGGCATAGCCATGATAGTAGGTTAGCCTCCCGCCAAATTTTTAGTCTCTGTTTCAAAACACTAGGGATTCTCAATTAAATGGTTGTAAGAAATTATATAGCACAACAATGTATTTCACCCTATCTTATTTAAGCAATACAATTGAATCATTTTTATTTATTGGAAATGTAAGCTGAGGAATATGCCTAACAGAAGTTGCCAAACTGTATGCTGAAAGTCTGCAACGCAACTAAACCCATCATCTCATAAGGGGAATTACTTGGAAGCTGCAAGTACCAGGAAATTCTACAGATTTGCTTATAAATATTTTGTGTTAGGAAGCAGAGTAGCAATGTCAGTCACTCACAACCAACTATATCTATTGTAGGTGACAGAAAGAATTCATATTTTGTCAAAGCTGATCCTTCAGTTTTAGTGAACAGCTTTAGCACATTCAGCAAGTAAGACACCACGGTACAGTATCCCAGGCTAGACTAGTTAAGTGTATAATCTCTCAGCAACAAGTAAGGAGGCTGCTTTAAATTTAGTTGATATTTTTCTTATTGTTTTGAAAAGTTTCATCACAAAACTCGATCTGTATTAATGATATATATTAATGATTCCCTTTTCTATTAAAAAAAAGTATTTTTCTTTGTGAAGAGGTATAATGTTCTGGTTTAAATTAGATTTTTCCTAGGGAAAAAAAGATTATGGTTCAATACTGTATTTTCATAATAAGTAGGAACAGAGGGTGTCTGTATATTTACAACTGTCTGTTGCTAGATAAGAGACCAATTAAAAAATTAAGTAAAGAGAAATAAACCTTTCTTTTACTGTTCGTTGTCTGAAATCCTGGGCTATAGAAATATCCAATTTATAGTATTTAATTACTTTCCCCTCCCAAATTTTAAACTTCTGAATCATTAACCTCTTTCCTCCTCTGCAGCCCCCCCAACATATATCTCCAGAGTTGTGTTAATGAGAGTTAGAAGACAGTTCTGCAAGGAGTCAGGCCCTTCATCTCCAGCAGCCTTAGGTGCAGGCATTTCTGCTGGCAAGTTATTCCAATCCCACCACAGCATTGCACACACTGGAATCCAGCGTAGGCCTAGGTTACTGTATTATGGATTTATGATTCAATGGGACACTCATTTGAGCTAATATGTCTCTTTTGGTTCTGTATGTTCATTTAAGTAACTAAATCCACAGACTCTTAAAGCCTACAATGCTTTACCACCTAAATGATTTTACCGATTTTGTGAGTAATTCCATTCTCTTTTTTAAAACTCCACTTGCTATCAGGCGTCTGTCTGTCATCCTCTTCCTGGCCTCATTTTAGTCCACCTCTTAGTAACAGAAAACATTTCCCCCATACCTGTGGAGTTCTTGGTTAGACAGTGTTTTTAAGGAAATAACGCACATTGATAAGCCGTGGCAATTTTGCTGTATCTTTTCCCAGAATACATGTTCATTATACTGGTTGGATGATGTTTTGAAGAAACTAAAGCAACATGATCTCCAAACAAACTGGTCTTAATGTTTATAATTTACAGAACAAGTAGCACTCATGAGTCTGTAGAAACAAGGCTATGTAATCAAAGTGGACCAGATGCTAAAGTACTTCATCAGTTGATTCTTTAAGACTCTTTTCACCATTCCTTGGGTTTATCCACACACAAGTGCCAAGATCATTACTTTGAAGTCTAGTGCTGAGACTAGAAATGCAGCAATAGAGAAATCCCTTCTAGATATAGCCCAGATTCAAGTTGGCCAGCAGCAGGACTTAACCTCCCCACAGGAGCGACTGAGTAAGCAGGAGAGAAAAAGATGGATCATTCTCTACAATGCATGTAGCTTTTGGCTCACATCATTGCTATTTATGACAGAGTTTTCTAATCTAGGGAAGCACAGTTTAATTCACAAAGGTCAAACAGCCTCTGGGTGGCAATCACATGCCACCTTCTACATGAATGGGTGACTTAAAAGGCAGGTTTCCTGTCCCATGGTTCATTGTTTGTGCAGGAAAGTTCTTTCAAGGCCAAGACTTGGATGCAGATCTTTTGAGTTCTAAGTCAATGACATATTAAACTGAGTTACTGAAACGTGAAAAAACAACTTGGTACAAATATTAAGCAGACTTTGGATGTTCTGGATTGAATTTTCTAAGTACAAATGCCTTGACCTGTTTTGAGTTTGTCTTAAAAGCTGTTAGTTACAGAAATAAATTTGTATAAATTTGATTATAAATAGGTTGGGTTTTTTTTTTCTTTTTCATAAGCTGTTCTATGAAGCCAAACATGTCTGCCATGCCCTACCAGGTCACGTAGAATAGAAGAACCCACATTAAATATCCTGAACACTTGCTAGCATAATCTGCACATTTCACTAACCTAGCTATCTCCATTTAATTACACACAATATCTGGATTTCTGCTTACTGCAGTAGTAAAGGTAAATCTAAGTACTTCTGCTTACAGTATTTTTCACTGAGGGAAACTATATTGAGCTCACAAGGGCCATTTAGTGGCATTCACACATTTGCATAAAGACTACTTGATGAGACCCATTGGTAATTGGATGTCCTACCATACACATGGTAGTTTGCTGACAATGTCCCTTGAAGTGCTTTGTCCATAAATTTCTACAATTGTCCTGTATTTAGGTCAGCATAAATAAATAAAATCATGAGAGATTTCCAAGCTGTTTATGAAGGTATTGCTGACAAATCCTTCCCACTGATGAATAAGGACAAGGAAACAGGTCAGCTACCGGCTGCACGGTGCTTTCAAGGAGCTGGCATCACATTTTTATGTATTGCACACAAAACCTGAAGCAAATTTCATTGCAGTCTTAACTGCTGGGTAATGTTAATGACATTGTTCCAGATGGGAAAGTTGCACCCAACAGGTGCTTAGTGCTATAGCATCACCGTCCCAATAGTCACTTCCATTTCTGAAAAGCATGCTTGTCTTCTCTTGCAAATAGCCCCATTTAAGCATAAGTGACTGGCATAGCAACCCCAGCACTAACCTGTTAGAGGAGAGGAGAATAAGCTTTGACTTGTACTGATTGAGCTAAGCAAAGATTAATTAGATTCATAATAGAAATGACTGCGATGAGTTCAAATGTATGTAAACTGATATTCCCTCTGTGGCTGACAGAAGCACAGCTGGACTTTTCCTTTTTTTCTAGGGCACACCATAACATCCTGAAAATGTATAGGAACACATTATCTGTTCCTGTTTTGCTAGAATGTTTCACAATTTTCTCTTTCTCCTTCTGCTACTGGTTGTAGTGAGTGGGACTTACCTGGCAAGAGTAGGAAACAAAAGAGAAGGTAGGTTTGCCTACTTTTTATTTTCCAATAGAGTAAATATTGTTAGCAAAAGTGAACAGGTTTTAGTGTGTGCTTTCCCTAAAATCCAGGGGTTTTATTCTTTATAACCTTTGACACAGCAACAAAAGCACCACCATAAAAATAAGACAACTTTAGCTACTGACTTTCTCATTGTGTGCCATAAGTGTCCAATATATGAGGTGGACGGACTTTTTACTTTTCACAAAACCGATTATTAATAATTTTTATGACAAAGCTTTAAGAGCTGCAGTGACACAAAGGAGTCCCTTCACTGGTCACTGTAATGCCAATGCACTGAAATTCATGTCTATTGAGACAAAAGGGTACAGCAACAATACAGGACAGAGATCAAATAATACATATTCAAGTTCATAGAGCAAAGATTAATTGCACTCTAGTAGTTGTATCAATTTGATCATGGAAATTAGCCTAGCAACCGCTTATTTTTACAGGCAGGTAAGAGTACTGTTTAGGGGTTTAATTCTTATGAGATGGTGTTTTCAATAAGCACTTTAATTGGATCCCATATATGTAAGTTCATATGTATACATAAATACACAGATGCACAAAAAAGTGTGATAATAAGAAATACCTGATCACTCTGTGATTTTAAATCAGTACATGAATGAAAACTAGGGCAGAGAAGAGATGGAAACCCAATTTTTTCCAGTGTGAATGTTGGGTGTCCCTCCAACTTAGCAGTCAATCAAAATGACTGAGCTGAGTGAGTGGGCTTAGGGATGGATCTTACACAACTTGTCTACAAATCTGATTACAGATTCTGGTCCTTAGAGTGAGTATAATGCAGCCTTTTGTGGATAAATTTCAGGCGCACCTTAGCCTGAAGCTGTTTTGTGTTTTCCTTAGTGTAATTGGAAGGAACTGAATTATCGAAAGCATGGTGTCACTGAACACACAAGCTTACAAGCCAGACTTCCTAAAAACAAAGGATGATCAAGATAATCCCTTAGCTTTCTGGGGCCAAGGACCATATCTGCTCTTTTGCAGACTTAGGAAATCATTCAGCTTTTCTATGCCTCAGGGCACTGTCTGTAGAATGCAAAAACCTGAGTGATAAGACGACAAATACACTTGAAGACTGAGGAGTTCAGGTTATTGGGGCATCTGAATAGACCTTTAGAAAACTCATATACTCCACTGCCTGGTGCAGTAGAAGAATGAATGGGGGACTACACAGTTTGACCCATGGCAAGGTATTTTTTGTTGACTTTAGACACACTGTACTTGTGAAGTTTAAGATCAGCTTAATCATACAGTCAAAGAAGTTTCCCAACTTCCATGTTTATGTTACATTAACCATATATATTGAAGCACGATCCTTCATAATGTCAAGACTATACTGAACTGCTGGAGAGCTAAAAGGCAACAAAACAAAATCTCAGAAGAACATTTGTTTTACACAAGTAATTTGTTCAGCATCTTTTGTTCAGCATCTTACTAATATATTGAGAGCTCTTCTCAGCAACATAAAACTGCCTTTTGGAGACCACATGATACTGCAAGAAAATGCTAGGAGAAAATTCTAAGAGTTATCATAAATAAAGCACTTGTCATATTACCCGTAAGTGCAGAGGTCTTTCTACTTTGTTATGCTCCAGTAATGGGCATAATGGTTTTATTTGCATAAAACCCAGATCCTATTATACTGTAGCTGCTTCTTCTTAAGCTGTTAAAATTACACTAGCTTCCTGAACTATCATGTTTGGGGCTGTTTAAAAAAAATCTACACAAACATTTGTTATGTTTTTATGAAGTGAATTATTTGCATAATACATTTAAACCAGGAACAAAAAAATATTTAGAATAAAAGACATTTCTGCCTGCAGAATTGATCTCATTGGAGTGTCTAACCAAGGAAAGAAATGCATTTCTGCTGCTGTTTAATAGACACTACCAACAGGCCCTACAGATACCATGGTTCCCTAAATGATGGAGAATGTAAAATGAGTCACCTTCATAAGGTTATGCTCAGGAAAGTGATTGTTTGGGAAGAAAAATCTTTTGTTCCTAAGGGAGATTTTCATGTGGTCTTATTATTAGGAGAAGAAACAAAACTATTCTTTTTATTTCCTTAATTCATCTGCTCACAGTGCACTCCAGCCAGGCAGTGCTGTGGAACCCAGCTGAGCAATAGCAGGAGCTGAGGCTGTTGCAATATCCTCCATAAGGATACACTACTACACTCTAAGAATATAGGAAGTATGCTATTTACTGTCATATCCTAAAGCACACATTATGTTTGTACAGCACAAAGATTTAGAGGTTATATATCATACTTCAACTTAAGATACTTTGAGAAGTTCCCCCTCATCTTGTGTCAAGAGCTGTATCTGATACAGTAAGTGGTCCATGAAATCAGTGTCATCCTTTTAAACACTCGTATATGTTTGCAGCAATTTTTCCCAACCGTACTCCAGACTTTTCTAGAATGGTTGAAAAGTTGAAACTATATTAGCTATATTCATTTTGAAGTGTGCAGCTCCTCAGCTCATAGAATAATCCCTCATGGAGCAAGAAAGTACCTAATGAGAGAGAGAGAGACAGAGACGGAGTCTGCTGATGGCAACTCCTGCACAGCTGCCATCCTAGACTAGTGGAGCAGGTATTTGGCCAAAGATTTCTCATTCCCTTGTGATCCACTGCTTCAGAAAGGAAGAAACCCCACTGGAGCCACCAAAATCTGGTGAGACTTCAAAAACTTAGGTTTCACTATCGCACTCTGGTGGGGGTAAAGTCAAAGAAGATGAAAGTGTATCGATGGATGTACAGACTACAGGTATCAGGGCAGAAATCTAATAACTCCTCTTCTGCATAGCACAGAATGTATTGCTGTCCTCTCCAGCTCTTCAGCAGCTTGCTCAGCAAAGAGCTTGTCCTACAGCATACTATTTTTTTTTTTCATTTTTATAAAAATTCATAGGAAGCAGTAGATACACCATGCCTTTAATATCATGCTATTGAGCTTCATGGACATTTATTGTTGACTGTCACAGGCAGAGCTAAGGCTATATCTGCCTTGTGAAAGCACTGAAGCAAACCCAAAATACAGCTGAACAGTGGCAGAGATGCAAGGACATCACAGCTTGCATTGACTAGAAGTAACAGAATAAAAGGCCATATATCAAAGCCAGTGCAGTTTACTGATTGGTCTTAAAATCTCAAGGCTCTTTCAGAGTCTGTGTGAAGTTATTTCCACAAGCTTAGGGCTCTTTTCCAAGTAAGATATTCAAATCACAAAAAGGCTAAGAACTGCTATCACAGTAGGCACTGACATCTTGTCAAGAGCTTTGACCAGTCAGAACAGGAACAGAGAATGAATTGCTTTCTCACCCCTGCAGACAGATTGTCTCAGGGTGAGGAAGAGACTGGCCTAGAGAAGCATTTTTTCTGTGAGCGGATTGAGGTTCAGAGTCACTATCACGGCTGAGATGGCAGGGATACACAAGAGAAAAACAGAGGAGAGCAATCAGAATGCTTTTCCTCTCCTCACAAAAAAAAAAAAAAAAAAAAAAGCCAGCTTGCTGGCTTGCTTGTATCTTGTTACACAAAAGCCAAAGTATAGTTCTACTGGGTGAGGTACGGGGAGCAGTGTGGTAGAGGTAGACACCACTTTCTGTGTAAGCAGCTGTATTCGTAACAGGGTTTCCCACTAGGAATTCAGTAGAAGTCATTATCTCACACAACTGTGGCAGCACCTTCTGCATCACGATAAAAACAAAACAAAACACCTATCCCTGAGCATCCGCACTCACTCTTAGCTCCTGCTGATTGCCAAGTTGCCTGCCCTTCCCTCCCTCTACCTTCCTCTCCAGTTGGATTACACAGTGGAAGATTTGCAGTTTAATTTCCAGTTCTCTTTTCATACATTGTAAAATGCTAAGGATGGAATATTCTGTCAGCCTTAACACTTTTATTACTTGTTATTCATTATTTAAATGGTCCAGTTTTGTTATAACCAAGCAGCAAGCATTGGTCCAGCCCCATGAACCTCGCAGACTCACGTCCTGATCCCACTGTGTTTAGAAGCAGGAAAGACAACCCTAGATTTCACAAAGCAGGGAGACTACATAGTTCAATTTGAAGGACTAAAACACTCAGACACAAAAGGTTTTAACAAGTCCAAGCACAGCACTGTTCAGGATTTTTTTAAAATCATACTTTCACAACACTTTTGTGATTTAGTAGCCCGATTCCTAAATCTCACCAAAACTCATGCAGGCTTATGAAATAAAAACAACTTACAAACCAAATGAAAACATTAAGTGTTATGAAAAGCAGCTATCTATATTTTTTAATTGTCAAAACCATTTAAAATTAACACTTAAGTGTAAGATACTTAATAATAAGCTGCTACTCATTTCCAGATTATGAATTAAAATTCTTGGGATTTTAGTTCTACATTTTCACTTTTCTTTGAAATGCACGTTATCGGGTTATATCACTTACTTGTAGGCTGTGAAACACCTTGGAGGGCAGTTCTGCTTTATGTATTTGCTATGTGATAATGGAGATAGGCTTTACTGGTTTAGTTAGTCTTTCAGCAGTGGAGAATGTTATACTTAAATACTGGAAGCTTACTGTTTTCTGTTGAGCTCTTCAGCTTCGGATTTTTCCTCTTTAATTTTTTAAAACTTGGATGTGAAAGCATTTTATAAAATGCTTGCTCAATACTATCAAATGTAATCACATAGATAAAAAAATTAAATATAAAGTAATTTCTTTCATCATTTTGAGAAAAAGGCTGAAGTTTTATGCAAACTCACTCCAACACATATGCCCTTGAAAAAATTTCATGTATTAACCTTGATTTTCATGATGTCTCTCAGGTTTATATTATGTTTGCAAGGGATTGAGTTTTTTTTTTAGTTTGGTAACATTGTTGCTTCTCATTCAAGCCATGATCCTAATAGATGTTTAATCCCCAAGTCCATTCTTCAGCCTAGCAAACATCATTACTGCAGACAGTAATGCAGACTGGGTTCAAGTTAGTGTATAATCAGACACGTGTTCAGCTCAGAAACAGGAACACAGCAGAAAACAGCAGGGAACAACTTCTTAAAATGCCTTTCAGCTGTTGTGATAGCAAACCCTTCTCATCTATGCCAGGGCAAAGACAAATAGGGGCAGTCAAACCAACTGCAGACAGCTAGGAAAGTTTGCATGAAGGATGCTAAACACCAAAAACTTAACTGTGAGACAGAAAAGAATAAGCCTCACTGAATGCAGGAGGCTAACACAGGAATATAGTGGCAGTCTGTTGATGGGAAGTGTCTGGCTACAGTAGCAACAAATGCTTGGTTGTATACCACACAAGAGTCATTTAAATGGTAGCCTGTCCTCCTCTTCATCTGACTAAAGCTTTTTCTGTAGGATAACTTCTGCCTTTCTCTCTAGTTTCACTTTGAAGTCAGGCTCGGCAAAACCCTGTCTTGCAAATGGCACAAGACAGCAATTCCTTTTAGCATCACTTTCCAAAATACAACTAGTAATGCTGAAAACTAGCGCTGTGCAAATCAATCACAGACCTTTAGTAAGAGGCTAGGAATCACCTCCCAGCTACAGGCATGAATAAATTTCTAGCTGAATATTATTGCATCTTACTTACTTGGGCATCTAGAAAACCACAGAAAATACGTTTCCATTCTTCTTATACATAGGCAGAAGTTTTACGACCCTTAAAAATCCTTCAGAAGAAAAAGCTTCTCCTTCATCGGTACTTGAATCTCCAAATAAGTCTACAGTACCCACAGCCAGCTGCTGCAAATGGACTTTCCAATGCCAGATTTATCTAACCTGTAGGGCTAAAAATACTGCAGGGCATAGTTAGCTGTAGCCAATATACAGAAGAAAATGGTGCTTGTTTCAGCCTGGGGAAATCCTGGAAATAGGAAGGTATCCAAATGGTAGAGATAATGGTTTGTAGTCTAAGCAAGCACAGAAAAGTACCTGGAATAATTTAAATCAAATGTACTTAAGGATAAAAACAAAAGCCAAAAGCTCAGAGTGCTCAGAGATCTTGTTTGCCAGGGAGTCCAGATATCAATGAAAAAAGGTCAAGTTAAAAGCTCTTTCCAGCTGGGCTTTGTTGTGGAGGTGCCAGCTGACCATTTAAGTGAGACAGAACACAGAAAGCTTATGGTCATGCTTTTAGGTGCTCCCTAATGAAGAGAGAAAGGAACATATTTGATGTGAACAAGGTAAGCATGAAGACTAGATGCCACATGAAATAAAGTAAAACAAAACATTCTCATGTCAGTCAGAAATGTCCATTTTAGTTTGCAAAAAACTTTCCCCTGTGAAAGCCTGTCTCAATACAATCTCTTGTTTAGGGTATTGTGTTACTGCTGTGCAAGACGAGATAAGTAAGAATATACACTGATAACCACATTGTCTGTGACTTTTTTTTTTTTTTTTAATAAATAGCCTCCAACATCCACAGCGAGATCCTTCCTGTTTGCGGTTGTTGAGATTTTGCTCTACTTTTTTAGGCCTAAAAATCTCCTTTCGCTTAGGCCTAGAAATCTTTCTTTCCTTTTTCAAAATGGAAAGGTGCTGAATTCCCCTCCACTAAATCAGAAACCCTAGTCACAGCTGAGTACTGAGAAACATTTAATACTCTGTCCTGCAGGGTATATTCATCTCAACATCATCACACAGACAGAAAGTGTTTTGCGTACCAAAATCTGTATGTTTGCATCAATTGATGCCAGCAAAAGCTGTGGGGCACCATTGGGGAGCATCGTGTAAGTCACCCATCCAGGAAGGAATGTCATCACGGAGCAGCAACACAAGCCTGATTTACACGCTGTACACTCCTACAATATATTGATTGCATGTTCAGTTTTATAAAATATAAACCCACAGCTCGAGGGATTCAGATGTTTACAGATTTGATGGTATGCAAAACCAGCACTGGAGACTTGACTGCTAGATGCAGACACCGGTAGGAAGCCCGCTGTTTACAGTTCACAAAGGAGAGTTAAAAGGTGCATAAATAAGATAAAAACAATGAAGTCACCATGAATATTGTGATTTCTGTGATACTGTAATTGCATAATTAAGCACAGAAGCATGTGGAATCTTTCCCTTTAAGGACTGCTTTTAACCGTGCTTAAAAATATCAGCTGCAGGTTGAGAAATAACAAGACAAACTTCACACTTTTACACTTGTTTTGAAAACCATATGTATATAGTTTGTTAAAAAAAGGTAGAAAAAAACTGATGCTTTGACTACAAGAGATTTAAACATTATAGTAGTTGTTTAGACAATAATAAAAAAGTGGTAATGCTTAAAATAGAAGCAATAGAAAATGCTTACCTTTGCAATGAAAGAAAGTATTTTCATAGACTACATACAAGCTTATCAACAAAGTAAGCAATTAAAACATTGGTCAAAAATACTTTAGAAAAGTATTTCAAAATATTTTACTACAAGAGACTAGAAATGCTCCTAGCAGATTTGACTCACGAGAAAGGGTCAGAATGAGCCTTTAAGAAAATAACCTTAAATAATTAAAAATGTCCAAGGACATTTCAAAATACTGGACAACAGCGTGGAAGATGGAAAAAGGGTTCTGGCTGCAAGTCCTTGCTCATTAGCACTCTGAACTTGAACCAGTTCTGCAGGAGACTCAGTATGCCACTGCTGCATGGAAGCAGTTGAGGACCAGTAGGAGGGACACATACAGGCCTTCTTACCTCCATCCTGTGAAGACCCTTGAGTCTCAGAGTATGTACTGGTAGTATGAGAAGCAAATGAATCCTCCTTTTGAACCATCAATGGCATTTCCCTTATTTAAATGGCATTTGCATCTTCTATGTTACAAAGTATTACACCTTCTGCATACAGAGTGAATGGCTGAAATATCTTGACAAATTTGGAGAACAGAATCTACTGAAACTTTAAAAGAATAAAACTCTTAACACTAAATTTAATTACAACATGGATGGGAAAAATCCAATTTTCAGCAATATAGATATGCCTTGCAGGGCATTATTTTACCTAATGGTGCGCTTCCTGTTCATTATCATCAGATGAAATAGTTCAGACTACCAGTCTGAGCCCTGACAAAAAAATTTAATCCTCATTAAGGACTCTTTTTTTTCCCCCAGAAGACATGTTTATATCGAATACATTTTTTTCACCACCCCAAACTCTTATGATCCTATCTGTCTGTCTTGTTGGTATCATGAGATGCACTTCTCATTAATTTCTCTGTTCACAGCACCTGGTGAAAGAGCAAAAAACACCCAAGCACCCTCCACCCCTTCAAAGACACCAGGCACACAAAGAAGCACACAATTAACAAAAAACTTGTTGAAACCAAAAATAACATTTAGCCCACCTATGACAGAGCCCTACTGAATAGTAAGATTTGAGTGAGTTTTGAATTAATTAGTTGTGCTGACACAAAAACTTATTTAAAAAAATAAACAAAATATATTGTCCCAAACGAAGCCACAAAATTTACTGCCGAGCATAAGAGAGAGATGGATATGTGGCAGATGGGCTCAAGTTCATTGTAAATTTAGAGCAATGGCTGCTAAGGATAAGATGTTCATTGACTCCGATGACATTGACCATTGCGGTGGAAGTTCCCAGCTAGGGCAAGTCATTTGTATCAAATTATTTTTCTATTCATAGTTGGCCTTCAGCAGTTTAAAATATTCTAATATTTCATAATTTAATTATTTGCAGAATCATTCCTACAACTAATCTTTCATGACAGGATTATTGATGAGCCCTTCATCTTGAGTATATAAAGCAAAAATCAAGCATTGTCATTTAACAGGGATTGTGCATTTTTTTATGTTTATAAACATGACCATTACAATTTGAGTCTTCTGATTAAATACTCATCTGTATAAATTCATGATGTGATTTTGGCAAATATTCTCCGTGTACATAAATCTCATGCTCTGTACAGACATCTTTCATACACTAAAATATTCATAGAAAGCAAACAAAAGAATGGTCTGAACTAAATTTTAAGCTTTTTTATTTTTAATATTCTTTTATTCCAGTGACTGTGCATGAAAAGCTTTCTGAGGTATTTGCTTAGATTTATACTTTGCCAGCATATCATAAAAGCCTGTCCTTCTAGGTTATGGGTGGAGCCATACTGTTTTAACTGGGACATACTATGAAGCTTTGCAGTGACCATTATAGGTGATAATTGCATGAGAAAGGATCAAAGTCAGTAACTATTCAAAAGATATGGTGAAACAAGGTTTGTGTCTAATAAGAACTCAAACCAGATAGCATGTCATCCTTCTGGATAGCTTGCAGAGAACTAGATGTTCTGATAATTAGCAAGAGATCATAGAATCATAGAATAGTTTGGGTTGGAAGGGACCTTTAAAGGTTATCTAGTCCAACCCCCCTGCAATAAGCAGGGACATCTTCAACTAGATCAGGTTGCTCAGAACGCCGTCCAACCTGACCTTGAATGCTTCCAGGGATGGGGCATCGACCACCTCTCTGGGCAACCTGTTCCAGTGTTTTACCAGCCTTCTCTTCTCCAGCTTTCAACATGGTCACTGTGCAAACGCACAGATCCAATTTCCCTTTTTTTTATTTTTCATAGTGACAAACAAAATGGGCATCTATAAATACACTTTTAAATTTCCAGACTTGTACTATACCTAGGAAAAAGAATTAGAGACCTCAATATTGTCCCCTACATTATGTGAAATTTAATTTACTTTGCCCTGAAAATTTCCTTATCACCAGTCACATCTTAGCTGAATCTACTAAGCATTCTCCCTAGCATCATGTGCGAAGAGATTGTCAGCTTCCCATTACTATGGATATAGATATGTAGATAGAAAGACGGTAATCCTCCATAATGAAAATTGCATTTGATTTTTCCAACAGATCTAGGAGAATCTTTGTGTCAATGCTGTGACTGAAAGCCATCCCAGTGTAAGCCTGACAATACCACCACAGACTTTATTCCATTCTTATCCAAATCAAAAGAATTAGCCTTAAAATATCTCAGGTCAGATCTATATTAAGACAAGAAAAAGCCTGCAAATATAAATAAGCAGAACCAGCCCTCCAGGCTATTGTCACCACATTTGCCAGATAGATGCTCTTGTTGCATAGCATTTGGGGATTATGGGCTGCATAATTTTTTGGACCAGCAAAGGAACCCTCTGAACCTTTCTTCTTATACCTGTTCCACACAGGGGCCTTTGGTCACCTGCTGCAGCTCATTCTACCACGTGTCTCACTAAAGCTGGTACTCAGTCCCCACAGATAATAAGGATACACTTCCATATAAATTAGGATGTCAGGTACACATCTACATGCATACAGTGCTCTAGGAAATCAGCAAGGGTTTAAGATGATGTTGGTATACAAATGAAAATATAGACAGACTTTTTTAAAACAACCCCCCTACTCGTTACACCTTAGATTTTAGGTGATTTTTCTTCCTTGCTCACTGCTAAGCCCATCTGCTTATATATGCAATTTTTTTTCATCCCTTGTTTAAGAGATCCTCTGCTCCTGCTGCAATCATTTCCATGGCAACTAATTTTCATGTCACAAATAGAAAGCAGTGCAGGTTCAAGAGGTGAAAATCAGAAGCAGACTGAGATAAACTTTTAAGAAGCTAGAATCATATATCCATGCACCAGCAAAACTGGGGAAAAAAGAAAGCAACAAATTCTGTCAGTTTAAATGAAGCATTTGTTATATCATCAATTAAGTTTGCTGTAATATAGGATAGCTTTTTGTCAGCTAAAGTGTGCTATCAGTAGTGTGCCTCTAATATAAGATGTAAACTTGGTAACGCCTGAATGTGAAACATTTGGGCACAAACAGGGTAGCAAGGAAGTCAGCTTTCAGGCAGAGGTTCAAAAGTGGATATGGCCCAGCAGAGAGCTGAGCCTCACCATCTCATCAGTCCTGCTGTGATCACTAGACAAGGTGGTGATAGTGCTTCTCACCGTACCTTAACAAACAATTACTGTCTTTCTCTGGCCACCAAAAAAGTATCCAGGAGTAACAACTTTTCCATTGCTGAGCCCTGGATGCCTAGGAGCATAACACACTGTAGTAACAGCAGCCTCATTTCTAAAGAAAAACTGTTTTCCTAATGAGTTACACTTGAGCAGACTTGGTACAGGACACTGATTATGGAGCTCTCCCCACTGCAGGTTTAATTGTTCAGAGAAATTCTCCTGCTAAAACCCAACAATGCTAAAGAAACCTGAGTGACCTGCCCAAAAATCCCTGGAGACAGTCAAAACCTGACTAGACAAAGGCCCTGAGCAACCTGCTCTAACTGGACCTGCGCCAACAGAAGATTGGATTGGAGCCCTCTGGGGGTCTCTTCCAAAACACACAGTCTTGTGATTCTGTGGATTTCAGTGTGTTGGTGTCTCACTGAGCACAAATCCTATCTACACACTGAGATGCAAGGCCAAAACATAAGATACAGAGCTGAAACTCATTCCCACAGTGCTACGTTGGTGCAGCAACTATAAAACAGGGGTTTAGTAGCAACTTCTATTCTAGAAATGATGACATACAGTTATGTGATCTATGTTGGCATTTCCCTACCTTAAGGAAATCATACATTATTTCACTTTGGGGTATATGGGACCATGGCCACTTTACTATGCATTAGGTATTTGCTTCACTTTTTTTTCCCCCTAGAGAGAAGGCCAGGAAGCTGCATGTGACCACATCTCAGGGGTAATACCATGTTTCTAGGAAATTCATCATGTTCAGATATTTGTGTCCTCTGTTATATAATGAGAATGAACTTACAGAAACAGACCATCAGCAAACCTTAAACTGGTAGCTGGAACAAAACGGCACATTGCTGTTGACCTCAAGGATTGCTGATGTAGCAAACAGGAGTATATGTTTGATGGAAGAACAAGGATTTTCAAATTTAAAGATTTTACTGCAAATTGGAAATAACAGTAGTGAAGAATTTTAATGGTCCATAAGAAAGATTTCTTTGCATTTCTTTACTGTGCAGTAGGCGGCTCAAATGACTTCCCAGTGGCTTAACATGTTTAAGTCGCTCCTACTGCATTAAGCTGACATTTAATTATCAATGGAACTCTCTTCTGGCATACAGTCTAATTAGGCACTTGTGGGCCTCTTACCACAAGATTATTATTTTAAATCACAGAATCAGTTGGGAAAAAGCTTAGGTAGATAAAAGATTATGACTGACCAGAATCCATGTGGGAGAGAACTAAATCCTGAATTAGTCATATAAACCTAATTCCTAAGATTCAACACTTCCTAAATTTATTATAAGATCAGTATTCACTTACCACAAACTGGAAGAGTCAATCTAAGAAAAATATTAGAGCTACAGGGGAAGGAAAGTTGGAAAACACAAGCTATTGTAATAGTCTCTCTTCTCATTCCTGATTGCCCACAGAAAGCAGAGGAAGACTGTCATCTGGAAGCTCATTTCTTCAATGTGATAATGTGCCAAGAGGAAGAAGTGGTCAGGAACGCAGAATGCTTCCACAGGCAGGCAAGGTCTGACAGGTCCGTTTTATCATCTGCTATGGAGCTCATGGTAGCATACAGTCCCTGTAAGGACTGTGCTTCAGACCTCTTAAAAATAAACCAAAAAACCCTGCAAAAACTCAATTCAGATGATCCCCTAAAACAAACAAACCCCCAAACTCACAAAACCCCCACAAGCTCAAAACAACAAAGCAAACTTAGATTGCTTCAATCCACTCAGATAAGGTAATCTCATGCAAGTATAAATGTCAGAAGCCAGAATAATGATCCACATCTGAATCTAGTATTTAATTTCTTGAGAAGTCAAGGTGAATTCTATAGTAACAGCTATGCCTTGGCCATTAAGTCACAGAAGCTGTAAGACTGCAATATGCTCTGAGACAGAAGCATTTCTCAACTGTCACTACCAAAAAGTGTTTCCCTCTACTGTGTGTCTTCCTTCGTGAACCTGTCACACAAGAAAGCTACTAGTCTGCAATGACATTAAGACACAACATTTGACTGAGTACATCACCTAAGTGAATCCATTTAACTCCAAATTTAACAGCTCTCTTAAATGCACAAAGACAAATCTAATAAAAGGCTGAATAGAGGTTAATTGAGATTCAGTGAGGGGAGGATTTGGGAACTCAAATTTGAAAAATGCCTAGAGGAAGATATTAACTTTTCATTTTGTCTCAAACAAAGGAGCCTAATTTTCATTGTGGCATACAGAAGAGTATGCTGGCACAAACTAAAGCACTGTAAACTTATAGACACATCACATCTATTTAAAGCATAACTACATGTAAACTTTGGAGCAAAGGAAGTGGCACCATAGGAAGCTCAGGCACTGCACACCTTTAGATATAGTACCAATTAAAGTCTAGGAAGCAAAGGAAAAACAAGTCTAGCAGCAAACTGATTCACTCAGTACTGAGAAACTGGATGGAAAGTCTTTAATCTCCAAATAGCTGTGACCAAAATTCATTATGTGACGACAATCCTTAGTAAAGGAATGGAAAAATCTTAGTCTTGATCTTACTAGAGAAAGTGCCAGATCACAGAGAGCATCAAAACAGCATCTTAAAATGGCTCACTCCCAAAGTTGGAGCAGAAATAAATTGGCAAAGCAATGGGAAGAACTACTTTTAAAATTTATTTTGATATCAAGATCATTGAACCTGAGCATTTTCTTTAAAGTAATTAAAAGCAAAATTAATAGCACATTAAAAAAAACACTTAAACTTCGGTTGTTGAAATATTGTTGAATATTCCTGAAGCATCTGCAGGAAAATAAACTGCTAAAATCTGCTGCAAGCAGTAAAAATTTAAACCAAGAAAAGAGGTTACTCTGCAAATCTGGCCTTCAGTATCACCTGAAAATCTAGTTGTTGAATTACTTGTTTTTCAAATAAGTTGGGTGGGTTTTTTGTTGTTTTTTGATCGTTCATTTGTTTTGGTGGTTTGGTTTTTGTTTTTTTTTTTTTTGCATTGAGGGACAATCAGAAACCAAAAAATTTGCTTGCATTCAAATGCCAGACCTAGTAATGGGTAATTGGTTTGTATCTGCTGCAAAGGACTATGCTGTAGACCAAAAAACTGGGTGTGTGGCTATGTGCCACCATTGTAGTTTTATGGTGAAGAAAACTCATTGCAGAGTCTACTTTATTGATTGTCTTGTCATCATTGAAATTTTCATCCTGGACTATGTCATTTAAGCAAATAAAGACATAAATGATTATGAATTCATAACTGTCTGTTATGGAAAACACCTACATACAATTAAATTCCAATAATAATTGGAATATTAACTCAGCACTGAGTTTCAGGAGACCAAAAAAACGTAGCTATTGAAACAGGTTTCTCCAACACCTTGAACATGAACTTTTGCCACTGACCCCATCTCAGGAAAGTTTCAAAGCCTTGTTTTGACTGCCTGCCTGACTATATTGTCATTCATTGACTTCATACACTCAAGAACATCTCAAAAGCTGATGCTGAAAGTAAAATTCTGGGCACAATCATGCTTTACTTTTCTGTTTATGCATCCTTCTTTGCTTTGCAAGAAAAGGTTCAAGTGTCTTCTGGTGATTGGAGTAAGTGGATGGTTGTATGAAAGGCAGAGTGAAAGGATGGACGCAAAATGCTTCCAGTAGGGTCTAGGAAGCAGCATTAATTAATCTGGCTACTTGTACCTTGCCATCCTTTGCTTAACATATGCCAGCTTAAAGAAATGCTTGCCAAATCTGTATTCCATTTTACTCACTGCTCAAAAAAAAAAGTTTAATATGTAGCAAGCCTTCTCAAGTAAGTCGAAGTGTCAGAAATTCCTAAAAAATTATATCAACTTTTAAAAGAATATCAAAACCAAATCCATTAATGTAAAACAGTCAGCATATTACAATAACTAAATGCCATTTAGATTATTTCTTGCTAGCTATTAGAAAGGAAAAATGAGAATGGCTTAACAAGCCACATTCAATTATTCTTTCCCTTACCATGAAACTCAAAACGCCACTTTTCTCTCAGTCACCTACAATGCAGAAAGGATTCAAATATTGCTTTGTTTTTTTAAATAAAAGTTATACCAAATCCTCTAAGTATTTTCAATTTGAAACAATCTGATTTTGATGGGCCTGTCCCTCAGTAACAGATACAGTCCCTGTCCTACCTTCTCATCACATAGTCTAACTGGGAAAAAAAAAAAGAGTGAAAGAATAGCGCCCAAAGAAGAACTTCACAGCAGCCTTCCCTTTCAGCACCTTCCTGAATAAAAGAAAGCATGCATATTCTCTCATACATACATATGTATGCACCCCCCTCACCCTCCCCATGCTTTCATACTCAAGAAGGCTGGTAAGACCCTCCCCTTCCAACTAGATTATGCTGATAACTTTCCATTTCGCAGTACTTTCTACAGGGTTGAGTTCCATTTCAGGGTACCTGCTCTGGGCAATCCTCATTGCTTTTGAGACCAAGTAAATAATGCTGACCTTATATCTACAGCCAGGTTTTGTGTTCTGCCTTATTCATTTTAATTAGTAAATTTGTATATGGGCACTCTATGCCAATCTTAATTCTCCATGTTTTTTTCTTCAGTGCACAGTATATGTTCTGTGCAGAAAACTTGAGCACTACAGCTGGGAAGGTAGCACACACTGAGCTATTTAGAGTGCAGACAGATGTGTAGGCCTCGTTATTATTGCTCCTAATCCCATATATTTGTTATGACGACTATGACATTTAACAAGATACAGGAAACAGTTTGGTTGGTGCACAGCCTCTAACTGCACATCAATATTCTGCTGGTTGGGAGACCTTGGTCTAACTTCCAACACTTTGTTCACCTCCTTTGGGTCATCACAGCCCATACACTGAATCAAATGCACAAAAGCCCTAGAGTCATAACCACACTCTGTTTTTTCTCATTGTTATAGGATCGTTAAGGTTGGAAAAGACCTTTAAGATCATCAGTTCCAACCATTAACCTAGCACTGCCAAGTCCACCAATAAACCATGTCCCTAAGCACCATGTCTACACATCTTTTAAATACCTCCAGGGATGGGGACTCAACCCATTCCCTGGTGTTACGACCCGGTCTGATCGTCAGGCTCGGGGAAGGTTCGTAATGATCCCAAGGGCGAAATTAAGACACAAACGAGGTCATATGCCGCCAATCAGATGTTTTATTAGGTAAATATGGCAGAGTAAAGCGATAGGAAAGGCAGGAAATATTAGGAGGAAAATAAGCAAGCGATCAGAGAGGTAAGCAAAGGATAGTCACCACCCTGGATCCAGCGGCGTCCCGTTGGTCCTCACTCTTCAGTTCTCCGGTGGTAGAAGGGCTTCTTCTTCTTTTAGTTCTTCAGGGGTGGAAAAGCTTCTTCTTCCATTTCTTTCTTCAACTTCTTTCTTCCTCTGCCTACTTATTTCTGCCTTCTTCTTTCTGCCTACTTCAGGTTTCGTTGTACCGTCTTTTATCCCATGTTGGAGAGGGAGTTTGCCCTCTCATTTCCATTTGGTTACCCAGAGCAACATCACGTATGCCACACATGCACATCTAGTCACACAATATGTATTGCTGGTGGGCAAGTGGCCTGGCCCGGATATCAATTGGTGTCCCATTCTTGGTGGTGCCTGATAAGCCAAAGAATGCCCGGCTGCTTCAGCAAGTTTGCATGTTCCCTTGCAAGTTAATGGTCAGCAAGTTCGCACATTTCCTTGCAAGTTAATGGTACCTGATAAGCCAAAGAATGGCCTGCAGCTTGAGCAAGTTTGCACATCTCTTTGCAAGATAGTGGCACTTGATAAGCCAAAGAATGGTCTGCCCTTGGGCCTTATCAGACAGAAGAGTGGTCTGCTGTCCAGTCTTATCAGATAAACACACCCAAGCAAGCTTTGAGACAATTGTTCATAACACTTCAGACTCTTACACCTGGGCAGCCTGTTCCAGTGCCTGACTACTCTTTCAGTGAAGAAGTTTTTCCTAATATCCAAACTAAACTTCCCCCAGTGCAACTTGAGGCCATTTCCTCTTGTCCTATCACTTGTTACCTGGGAGAAGAGACCAACCCCCACCTCGCTACAACCTCCTTTCAGGTAGTTGTAGAGAGTGATAAGGTCTCCCCTCAGCCTCCTTTTCTCCAGGCTGAACCACCCCAGCTCCCTCAGCTGCTCCTCATAAGAGTTGTTCCCTAGACCCTTCACCAGCTTTGTTGCCCTTTGGACACACTCCAGCACCTTGATGTCCTTGTAGTGAGGGGCCCAAAAACTGAACACAGTACTCGAGGTGCAGCCTCACCAGTGCCGAATACAGGGGGACGATCACTGCCCTGGTCCTGCTGGCCACACTGTTCCTGATACAAGCCAGGATGCCATTGGCCCTCTTGGGCAGCTAAGCGCACTGCTGGTGCATATTCAGCTGGCTGTCGACCAACACCCCCAGGTCCTTTTCTGCCAGGCAGCTTTCCAGCCACTCTTCCCCAAGCCTGTAGCATTGCATGGGGTTGTTGCGACTCAAGTGCAGGACCCGGCACTGAGCCTTGTTGAACCTCATACAGTTGGCCTTGGCCCATCGATCCCGCCTGCCCAGATCCCTCTGTAGGGCCTTCCTACCCTCCAGCAGATCAACACTTCCACCCAACTTGGTGTTGTCTGCAAACTAACTGAGGGGGCACTCGATCCCCTCACCCAGATCATTGATAAAGATATTGAACAGAACTGTTGTTGTGCCCATGACCCCAACAGCAGTGAGAATAACCTCTGATACAAACATCTATTATGTGTATTCTGTGTGCTTAAAATAGCCTCTTGACCAGTCAATAAATCATACTTGACACAGAGGAGAAATAAAATATAGAGGAAACACATAGAAATATCACACTTTCCTCTTCAGAGGCAGACAATGAGCTGGATTCAGTTTGATACTTCCACACAGGGCAATTAATATGTAAAACCAGAGTGGCTGAGCCAAGCAAAAGGTCAGATGTCCTTGGAAAGAAGATGACAATGAAAGAGGACAAAAAGAAAAAAAAGGAAGCCAGGTGAAAGACATCAAAATGTCACTGGAAAGCAGAATACAATGTGTAGAAGTATAACCCTGATGGCAGGCACAATGCAGCCTAGTACACAAGGTAGGGGGTAGTTCTGGCACTGCATTCTGAGACCTGCTGTGGTAAATTTCAGCCCAACAAAAATAGATTTTCTTAAAGATATAGCCTGTGAGGGAAGTAAAAAACAGTTTAAGAACACCACCAGTGGCCTTGAGCTGTTGTAGTCCTGTAAGCTAGGTTAGCACAGCAATACAATCTCACACCCTGTCCTTTGATGAGAGACTGTAGTATCCTCCCTTGTGAATGAAGGAGTGAAACAATTGATATCTTACAATAGACAAAGTTCTTAAATGAATGCCTTAATTGCATTGCAGAATAAATATCATGTCAGGAGTCAGTGGACAGTCTTATGAGCCTTATGAGACCTTAATATGGTCTGTTTAGAGAGCAACATTTATCATTGATCATTTGTTGACAGTTTCTCTGAAAAAGCTCTTGCAAACAGGCAGTTTTTAGCAACTTTATAGCTTGGTAACTCAACTACCTGCTGACCTGCAAAGTCTTGAGATCTTGTACAACTTTGGTGGGCATTGATATTGACACTGGAAGAAAGGTGGCATCTCCTACGAGGTAAGTTATAAGATGGTACTCCTGTGAAATGAGATGGAACAAATAGAAAAGCCCTAAGCTAACTAAAAAGGACATGAAAAGCTCACCAGAAGAATTATGGGATGAGCTAAAACAGGCCAAAGGAGCATTAACTGTCTTCTCAGAAGGTACTAAAGCAAGGCTTGGAGACTTTTCAGAAAATTGAGGCATGATCTGTGAATGAAATGGCCTCAAGTTGCGCCAGGGGAGGTTTAGGTTGGATATTAGGAAAAACTTCTTCACTGAAAGAGTAGTCAGGCACTGGAACAGGTGACTTGGCAGTGTTAGGTTAACGGTTGGACTTGATGATCGTAAGGGTCTTTCCCAACCTTAACGATTCTATGATTCTATGAATGAAGATTAAACTCAATCAGAAGAAAAAAAAAATGGGCAAAACAAAACACTTGTGGATAAACAGCTACAAACAAGTAAAACTGAATTTGTAAACCAGGTATGATACTGATTTCTTTTTTAATGGAAACTGAGCTTACAAGAAACCCAAGGTATCTTCCACTCCAAAATGGGTGACAATCCAATAAACAGATATGCATGTGGCATTTATAGCTCCATGTATATTTACAATGCAACAAGAAAAAAAAAATCAGTTCAGGTAAAACAATAGTTACAACACAATACATACAAATAAATATAAAAATAAATCCAGATTCAAGAACATCTATCACTGTCAACCTAGATAGAAAAAAAACACTCCTAAAATATGAAAAATACACATACCATTTATTTTAGATACTTCCATACATTTCTTTTTCTATATTTATTTTTACATTTATTTATATGCCTATTAGCATACTGGTTGCTCTACTATGTTGTCTTCCATATTGAGGTACACACTCCTATATTCAGTTTACCTGAACAGCTGTAGTTAGGATACTTCATTTTCCTTTATATTAAAGGCTTAAAAAATTATCCTTTTAATCTAAAGACAATACATTACTAAAAACTCTTCAAAACATAAACATTAAACCAATCTTTATTATTGCAGACTAGCAAGCAGGGCTTTTTCCATTAGGATCATCTGTTATGCCCTTCTGTTAGCCCATCTATGCTGTAAGCCCAAACAGTATCCTAATAACTACTTCCTCATGGAAGACCCCTGACTAGTGCTATAGAAAACACCATATCTTCTGCAGAATTTTTAAGTCACTCTCTAGACCTTACAATGGGAGAGTCCATCTTGATTCGGTTCTACAGACTCTTTAGTTCAGTCATCCTGGAGACCTGGTTTTGTGGTTTTTTTTTGCTTTGGTGGGGTTTTTGTTGAGGTTTTTTTGGAGGGGGAGCGTGTTTGTGTTTGGGGTTTTTTGAGGGGTGTTTTGGGTTGGTTTGATTTTGTTTGGTTTTTTTTTTGTTTGTTTGTTTTTTAACTTCTTATATCAAGATGATTTCTCCATGAGCCTGCTGACACACAAGCCAATATAAAGCAATTTAGGCTGGAATTACATTTCAAGTACAGTAATTTGTGTTAAGGTGATGTTTCTTTCCTGACAAGCAGGTATACCTGTTTGTCTCCAGATGCACAGCATTTGCCATCAACTAGGTAACTCCACGTTGCCATTGGTGCATAGCTTGCAAATGTATCTGGGAGAGGAGGAAGTCCTTTGCCCAACACAAGCAAATGAGAAGAGCTTCTCCCTGTTTGCCTGTACTTGATATTCAGGAATGGTAGCCAGACTCCTGCACCTTGTTAGAGAAGAAGGCAAGCTACAATAAGACCTTGGATGTGAATTATGGATCTCTCCCTTAGCTTATTAGAGTGATAACTGTTCTTGTTTGGCATGTGATGCCATTTTGTTGCTATTTGTCAGGAGGGTTTTTGAGTGGTGAAGGAGCAGACTGGTTTATCACTCTCTATGAACACTGGCCAGGAGTCATAAAGTCAACTAACATATCCACCCAAAAAAAGTCCAGCCTTCTTAATGGAAAAAAAAAGTAATTGATAGAGGGTTTACAAGCAACAGAGATGCATTTTATTACAGAGTGTTTCAATGCCCTTAAATTAAGGAAATACCTTCCTGCTTACTGTTGTCGCAACTCAGCCAGATAAGCACCTAAGAGTTAAGTATAATCCTAGCAATAAGCACTGGCCACAATAGAATGGCTATTCACCAGCATACTCTATATAGGTATTATTTATCTCCTGTCCATCTGCTCCTGTGCCAGTTCAGGACCACATCACTGTGATACCTTTGATTTTTATTAAAGGATGTTTGCTGCTTTAGAGATGACCTTCCCCAATACACGCCCCAACAGCAACAGTCACGAGCAATTTTCTTTGACAGGACGTTATTAGCTGCAAAATCCTAACTGAAAGAATACCTCCCCTACTCTCTAATTCTCCAGATGTGTAAAACTTGCTACGTGCTGCCTCTTCAGCATTCAAGTTCCCTACATGCATTCTCTAAACTGAGTAACAAGCGATTTTACACCTTGCTTAAAAAACAGGGAACGTGACATATAAGTTCCCTGCAGGGCTGCATCCACCAGGTGTTCCAAGGCCAGAGGAAGGAGAGAGGCGGCAGCCCAGCCATTTTAACCTACATTTCTTCCTTGCTCCACAGCGTCTGGGCAGTGGGAACAGTCTGCCACAGTGACTGCTGCTTCCCACGCACTGTAAGAGCTCACTTTCCTCCTAAGATCCTAGACAATATGATTATACCCAACATTCCACAGACTAATAAAAATATAGGGATATGGAGATACCTCAAGGACTCCTGAGACAGGATCATAAGAAAAATAAAACCATTCCTTAGCTGTAGGTACAAATTAGCCTTTTCATACAAAAGAGACTGGCAACACAGAGATTATATATCAACCAGATAGGTAGGGAACAAGGAGAACTGGGGGAGAAAAGGACATGTGATGTCAAGTAGCATTGCCACTCTGAAGTTCCTTCTCCTTTCTGACTTTTCTGTCTATTTTTAAATACATATTTTTATTAGCTAGTAAGGTCATGGTACAGCTCACATAAAACTTGTATAACTTGCAAACAAGGACACAGCGCCTGCTGCTTCACATAAACTGAAGGTTAATTTGGACTGAGGTGAAGCAATGCGACACTGCTAATACAGAGTTTGGGGGTTTTTTAAAATTTTATTCTCAAGTGCACATGCAAAAAGACCCCATAAGCACCAAAATTAGTTATGGCACTGCCAATATAAGGGATTTTATACAGAATGTCATGATAACCTGCTTTTTCTTAAAAAGATTAGCTTAGGAGTGCTGAAACTATAGACAGACATAACACCTTTTACTGGAAAATAGGAAAAAATAGAACCAGAGGAAGAAAAAATAGCAGCATAACCAGAGTGTAGCCAAAAAGAGAGAAAATGGCGCAGATTTTTTTTTTAAATCAGTCTCATTAATTCTGAAAATTTTCTTTCAGCAAGTAATAAAGCCAAAAAATATTATCTGAGGTTTAAACAGAGAAAATGCACCAAACCAGAGCAGGTGACGCAAAAAGCAGCAGAATCACAAAGAACTCGGGGCTGGTATCTGATAGTAAATATGAAGGTACATTCAGCTCTTTCTGTAGCACAGGCAGCTCTTTAGGGTGTTACAGGAGCTGTTGACAGCCCTAAAGCATCCTGCTGGCATGTGAATGCTGAGTACATGCTGGAGGACTTTGTGGCATGACACACTCCTCGGTTCAGGCCTTGCTGACCCCAGTGGGCCCAGTGATGCATGTAGTCTCCACCTGAGCAGGAGCTTCTAACTCCTGTTTCTCCAAAGGAAAGTAGTTTGCATGCGTCAAAACCTTTTTGAACTGAATGAACAGGTAGGCAACTAGTGGACAAACAGGGTATGTTCTGCAAAACTGAACTACTTCTCTGGACCAAAACATTGATATCGGTGTAGCCTCAGCCTCAGGCTGAACAAGCATGAAGTCTTAACACACCTGAGAAGACTGCAGAAGACCAGGAACTGCTGGAGCCCTGGCTGACAGCTCCTTCGGCAGTCTGCAACTAGGGCTGACTCTTTCAGTGACTTGAACTGAAATGCAACATTCCCTAGGATATCCTGGCTAGCCTGATCGTTATCTCTTGAACAACCTACCAGGGAAAAGGAGTCTCACTCCCCCTCATGCAATCTCTGTTGAAGAATTTTCACCAGAAAGTGTGTATCTCTAGGTTTGCTTTATTTTACAACTCAGAGTTGGGCCATCACCTCAGTGAGTGGCAGCCAAGTTTTGCAATTGTCACCTTATATATATTCCTATAACAATTACATGGTTATACAATTACACGATTATCAAAGTCCACCTGCATTAACAATTCCTCATTTTTCTGGTCAGCAGACAGTTCTTGATTTCCCATCGGTAAACCGATTCTTTGCGTTCCGTTTCAGTTCCTGTGTATCGGTCACATAGACCCCTTCAATCACTGGTCCGATGCAAGATCATAAAAGTCATTTATTTTCCTTCAAGTTTTACAATGATCTATTCAAAACCGTCTTCAAATTCTAAGAATCAGGCCGCTTAACTTGTAAAACTCCTGTAGTTATACAATTAATGTAATTTATCTTTTTCTGAATAACTATTCTTAAATACACAATAATGTTCAAAGCCTCGATTAACTATTTCTTAACAATCTCCTGCCTATTAATTTGTATGTTTATCAAAGACATGCCATCATTTTAAGTTTCTAGCTTGAAGATACTGGAGTTGCACATCATAGAAGGCCTGTTCTCCATCTTAGCTAGATTACATGCTGACAGAATTGCCTCTGTCCCTGAATGCACACATGAAAAGGCAGTAAATTCTTTACTTTTGCTCTTCTCTTTTAGGTAGGGGAATAAGAATGATTGGCTAAGAGGACTTTTCTCACCATATTCTGAAAAATCCAGCTTTTAAATGACATTTTCAATAATTCTCATTTATACTGTATTTTTTCCCCTTTTGTCCTGGAGCCCAATGCAGTTAATGGCCTCTTCCTCATATCTTTAGCTGTATTACTGAAGGAACTATGTGAGTGAAAGCACCCTTTGGATAGTGACCCTACATCAGCATAACACATGAAATTGTGGCTGGATAAAACAGTGCAACTCTCCACCCCACAGTATCATCATTTCTGATACTTTGCTGTTAATGTTATGGATCTGCAAATTTCTACACCAAGCCTAGATAGACTTTAAGCACTTTTCCTCTAATACACAATACTCTAGAGACTAGAAACTTAAAACAGTTTCCAAAGATTTTGCAAAATCTTCTAAAGAGCCACTGTATTTTGTACCATTGGCAAATGCAAGAGGAACCAAGTCATTCTCTTCACCTATAGATAAAATGCTGGAAACAGTATGGGGTTTTTCCCCATTTCTCAAGCTTTTGTTTCTAACTAATGTATTGGGATATGGTGGGAGTAGAAAGGGGCTGGTTTAAGCTCAGTAGCGTTGTGAGATCACACTGCCTTTGGCATAAGGCGCTGTGTATTGAAAACATGCTCTGTACCACTGCAAGCTGGTAATAGGGCGGTCTGCCCAATTGAAACAATGGCTCACAAAGCGATTTCACAGCAGGTAGGAAGTTACTCTATAACATTAATGTAACACATATGCCCATTCAGAGTCATTTGGGGATCCAACTGACTGCTGAAACAATGGCAGCTTGCCAAGATGAAAACCACCATATAAATCACTTCACAATTTCAACACCAGGTACTATTCAGTCATTTAGTTACACTATTTCCTGTTGTTTACCTTATATGAGCAACTGAGCACTTGGGAAGGGCCTGCTGAGTGACTTCCAAGGTAGAACTGCAAAGCAGAAACAACAGAAAGAGGACAGCAACAATCACTATTGACTTCTCCCTTCTGCCCCACAAATTCACAAGGGTCAATACCTTGCTTAATAGGGGTTGCTTTAACAAACAAATCTACAATCAGACATAAAAGACTAGGAAATCATCCTGTTTAAGGATCAATGGCCTGTATTCCTGATTCTGAAAGAAAAATATTTGGATATAATTCAGTAATCAAAAGAGCAAACAGACATATGCCATAGCAAAGTAAGAGGGGAAACCAAGCATTTGAAGAAAAGTGATCTGTTATAGGTATATTTCACTTTTAGTTCACTCTTTTTTTTCCTCTTTGCTGACAAATGTTTGATATAAATGGCAAAATATATGCTTCACTAAGACAATTCTTTTCTGCTGGCTTTTCCATCGGTAGTGTCTATATGATTCATGTCAACTTCAGATTTACAGTAACACTGAGGAGGATCCATGGGAAAATCTTACCCATTATATTAATTGATCAGGTCAAAGTATTAAAACATTTTTTCCAGACTGCTTCAGGGAGACAGCTGATAGGAAATGCGCTTTCAGCCATTAGGCTAGTATTAACAGTGCTGAATCATTTACACCTTCATATTTCCCATTTCCTGCTGCCTCAAAACGAAATTTGTGTACTGTTAAAGAAGTGACAAAGTAATACAGTTTTATAATTAATATGTTTGCCCAGAAATCCAGGTTAGAATTCAACCATTCTATACTCCTGTCACCTTTGCTACCTTAACTCAGTCTAGCGTAATAACAACATATGCATTTAAAGTAGTATCTGTCAACTCTCATCTCTCAGAAGTAGAACAACTTGTTGGTTTGCTGCAGCCTCACCTCAAATCAAGGATATGATGTCCTTCGAGGGGACAGAGTATAGTCATTATATAACTTCAGCTTGAAGGCTTTCTCATCCCTAACCCTTTTACCGTAAAACAGAGTGAATGAAAACTCAAGAGCTGAGCTGAAAACATTTGCAAGGTCCTCTAATACATGGAAGCAGCTCAGACTGTTTCTAGATCGTGAATACGATGTCAGTGACTGATGCAGTAACGCTTAATGGTTTGGAGCCTACTGTAGCAGCACTGTGCAAATATAGCAAGACAGGAACAGACAGTCCTCATTCTGGAGGCCTTACAATCTAAACTGAAAAAGGTGAAATTCCTAGCCATAGGACACATAAGCAGTCAATGTTGAAACCCAGATTAAAATTCAGTGCTCTCAGTCAGTGCCCAGTTTAGTCTACCACTTTGTCAGAAAGGCACACAAGACTGCTCCACCAAAATCTGTGCAGTGGGACTATCTGATTCAACACAGAAGTCTTTGCTTTGAGGATAATTGCAGAATTGCTTTGTTTTGTCTTCCTATGTCAATCTGCCATATGGGCCTCAGCTACGGTAATGAGAGAAAAAGTTGAGGAGTTTGATAATTCTTGGGTTTAGAAAGAGATTATGGTCTGGCAGCTGGCAAGTATGAAGCAGAAAAATTCAATCTAGCATGCCCAGCTGCACTGTGGAAGTAGGATGAGCCAAAACAGACTCTCTGCAGACAGGGAAAGCTTGCCCAAGAATTGCCAAAAGTGCTCAGGTACAGAATGTCACATAAGATTAGGAAAAAGGAACAGGAAAATTAAAGAGGCCTTTTAAAAAAGGTGGAAGCAGGTTGAGACATGAAAAGCGCAATAATGGCTCATGTAAAGAAAATGTGGGGACATAAAAGAAGATTATCTTGGTGAGGAAATTATCTCTTTGTATGAATATGGATAGTCATTAGAAATTCATTAGAGTGTGAGAGAGAATACACACCATAGCTTTACTGTCTAAGCAATCTTCATAATTGCACACACTGTACAGTGCTCACAGTGTAACTCTTCTTGAGTAGTTATATCTAAGAGTTTCAGCCAGGTAGAGCTCCAGAAAGTACACAATACTTCTTGATCCGCAAAAATCTTGCATTTTACAAGGGAAGACACAATGAATCAGCAAACTAAAGACAAGAAGCCTAGTTCAAGGACATAAAATCAAGATGGGAAGACATACAAGACTTGGGATGATAACCATTTTGAGATTGTACTTTTTTTAATATGTACATGAAAATATAGATATATGTATATATACATACTTTTATATATATGAGACATTAAAATGTATGTTTATATACACAGACATATACGTACATATACTAACTGACTGTTGCTTTACTTTATTCTAATCCCATGTAGCTGTAATGGCCATGATGCCTGTATAGTCAATCCTAAGTACACTGTCTGCAGGTTTTGGCTGGGATAGAGTTAATTTTCTTCATAGTAGCTAGTATGGGGCTATGTTTCAGATTTGTGCTGCAAACAGTGTTGATAACACAGGGACGTTTTAGTTACTGCTGAGCAGTGCTTACACAGAGTCAAGGCCTTTCCTGTTTCTCACCCCTCCCCACCAGCAAGGAGGCTGGGGGTGCACAAGAAGCTGGGAGGGGACACAGCCAGGACAGCTGACCCAGTCTGGCCAAAGGGCTATGCCATACCATATGACATCACGCTCAACATATAAAGCTGGAGAAAGAAAGAGGAAGGGGGGGGATGTTCAGAGTGATGGTGTTTGTCTTCCCAAGTAACCGTTATGCGTGATGGAGCCCTGCTGTCCTGGGGATGGCTGAACACCTGCCTGCCGATGGGAAGTAGTGAATGAATTCCTTGCTTTGCTTTGCTTGTGCGTGTGACTTTTGCTTTACCTATTAAACTGTCTTTATCTCAACCCATGAGTTCTCACTTTTACCCTTCCAATTCTCTCCCCCATCCCACTGTGAGGGGAGTGAGTGAGCAGCTGTGTGGTGCTTAGTTGCCAGCTGGGGTTAAACCACGACAACTGAAAACAGTAAAATTAGATTCTCATCCTGTAAATAATTAGCCAAGCCCTGCATTCACTTAAATTGGGCCATAGAACACAAACAGGGAACAAAACCACAGTGCCTTACAAACAACAGCATCTTGATCAATTACCAAGACATTCAGTAATAGAAAATGAGAGTTCTTGACCTGTTGCCAACCCAGTTGTTAATTTATAATTAAAACAGAGAAAGTTTTTACCACATGTAGAACATGGTGCGGAGCAAGTATCAATATTCATATAAAATGAGGTAGCTAGAGTAGTGGCAAAACCTTTTTCTCAACATACTACAAATATAAAAGAATCCAAACCAACCTTTTTTTTTTTTTTTCACCAAAACTTTTATGCTTCTTCATTTCTTAACTGTTAACTGGGATTCTGTGTTCTACTCTGTTTTTATTATAGGGAGTAAAATACCATTCAATGTCATATATTGTTTGGGCAGTAGGTACCACTATGCTTTCAGAGTTCCAGACAGACAAAATGAAAGACACACTGGACCTCAAGCTATTGGAAAATCTTTTGGCTTGTAACAGTTGTTAGTGCCACTTTAAACAAACAAAAAAACCCCCTTTATTTAAAATTAGTTTCAATTCATAATTAAATGATTGCTGCAACAGGAAGCAATGAAGTACCTCTGAAAAGGCTGCTATGACGATATTTGTGCTTAAGCTCAGGGAAGACTGATCTTTAAAATTCCAAATGAACTCTGCCACCCAGAAATGGCTTGATAAAAACCTATAACTTTTGCTTACTGAAAAGAAGCCAATCCTTCAACTGGTATGAAGTCTCTACATTACTAGTCTGAGCTAATAATGTGAAGTTGCTAATATGTTTATTTGTACTTCTTATAAGTAACGCCTTCTTTTCATGGGTTTATAAGTAATATATATATTACATTCGCATTGTACCTATGCATATCACTGTTGTGATGCAACTGTACATGCTCCACCTGAAAATATCACTACTACTGTTTAAGTATTGGTGTCTCCCTATAAATTATGACCCTTTAGTGGAAGATAATTTCCATATGAAGTCAGTTCATGGCTTCAGCTGTATGAGTTTTCACAGCAAACAAGTTCATAACTTTAAAGAGAAGGCTGTGTATACAGACATATGTATATGAACATGCTAATAAATATTCAAACACATACAGCTATGTACAAAGGCATATCACATATATACACACACAGAGATGACAAAAAGGATCGGGAAGATGCAAAAAGAGATCCCTTTTCACTGATTTTTTTTTTTCCCAAATTGCCTATTTTTTATGTTCTCTTTAAAAAGGCATTGCAATATTCATTGATGTGTTTGAAATAATTCCTGCTGACAGAATTTGATCCTCTTCACTTTTTCTCATATAAGTAATTCCTGAAACATTATTTCTGATAGTGTACTTTGACTTTCTCACTTTGAGAGTTATTAACAACAGCTCTTCACCTATGATCCAAACTGTTATCTGTTTGCCCAAATGGAAAATGGAATTTTAGGCTATAGAAATTTAAGGCAAGAATGTATTCTGGCCTCAAGCCACGATGTAGACATATGAAAAATCCATTGCATAGACTAGAAATATCAGTCCTTGGCTTTGTTGCAGATGCAGGGCCCAGGAACTCTGGTGTTTTGCACAACTCATAAGGTTAGGCAAAAGTAATTCCTTCTTTTCATGGGTTGCCCTGAACAAAAATGCCGTAGCTCCTTCAAGATTTCAGAAAATTCCTGGTCCTTTAAAGGAATTGGTAATTTGGTTGAAATAAAGAATTTTCCTCCCTGCTGCTTCTTTGGAAATGGTAAGGTTGACTATTGCCCCCTGCTTAACACAGGGACTACAGAATAACCCTTGCCCTGAAATGAACACAGTGTTCTTAAATGTATCTCATACCTATGAAGGTACATCCATAAAACAAAACCTAAATGAGTAATACACCTGTAAAATAAAACAAGTGTGTCTCTTAACTTCACAGACATCTCACTAAATTGACAAAATGAGCTGAAAAGTTTCTTTGATGAAATTGTCAGTAATTGCTCTATCTGCTGCTTTTTGAGGATGAGTTTCGTTTTGTTGTGGAATAATCCATTAAGCTTACAGGAGGGAAGTGCTAGTTCATTAAACAGCTAAGGAGGTGACAATACTGAGTTGAAGCTCCTTCCAAATCACATTTGTGTGCCTGTTAAATTGATCTGCAGAAAATACTGTTGTCAAAGCAAAATGGCAATCATTATAAAGGAGAACAATGAACAAGAGGTAATTCTAAGACTTCTAACAACCTTCCAGAAGTGCAAGGAACTTTCTTCATCTCCTGAACATTGGCCTGGGAAGGATCTCTGCCTGGGCTTAGTTGCTATTGGGTTTCAATTGCTTTGCTTGCAAATACAACCCTGACAGAAGAGAAGAATATTCAGTACTGAAGATGCACTTTGTGGAATTTACGAATCGATTTTCCCTAATGGATCTCTATTTATTCAACATAATGTAGAGGAGAGAAAAGCCATAGTTTGTAAACTTTTTAAAACTCATATAAAGGAATTTCTCAAGTGAGCTTGCTCAATTAAGTCTGAGGACTACACTTTCTCATTATAGGAACTGTATTGTTTCGTGGGAAGCATCCAGGTGCAGGCAGAAAGAATGCAAAATCAGTTCTAATGGCACACCTGAAATGCAAGTCTCTGGTTATGTTACAGTACTCCAACTCCACATATATGCCATATTCTCTACTATTTCCTGGCTGGAATGATATTAAGCAAGAGGGATCACATTTCTCAAAGAGTCTTTTCTACATATTAGTTTCTGGAAGCATTAATAGCCATTTCTCTGCAGGTTTGTTTTGTTCCCTCTACCTGCCATCAGAAAACTCCATGGCATGGGAGTAGCTTGCTTAAATTTCAAATTCACTCAACCAGCTCTCTTCTGCTCTGTTAGTTGTCAGACTATGGCAACAACAAAAAGAAATGTGACATTCCTTCAGTTTGCTCTATGGCAGCAGCCCACTGGGTTCTCCAGGTGTCGTGGTTTAACCCCAGTTAGCAACTAAGCACCACACAGCCGCTCTCTCACTCCCCCCCGGTGGGATGGGGGAGAGAATCGGAAGGGTAAAAGGGAGAGAACTCGTGGGTTGAGATAAGAACAGTTTAATAGTTGAAGTAAAATAAAAGAGAACAGTTAAATAGGTAAAGCAAAAACTGTGCACGCAAACAAGGCAAAACAAGGAATTAATTCGCTACTTCCCATGGGCAGGCGGGGTGTTCGGCCATCCCCAGGAAAGCAGGGCTCCATCACGCGTAATGGTTACATGGGGAGACAAACGCCATCACGCCAGATGTCCCCCCCTTCCTTCTTCTTCTGCCAGCTTATATACTGAGCATGACGTCATATGGTATGGAATAGCCCTTTGGCCAGTCTGGGTCAGCGCCCCTGGCTGTGCTCCCTCCCAGCCCCCCGTGCACCGGGCAGAGCACGGGAAGCTGAAAAGTCCTTGACCAATGTAAGCGCTACTTAGCGACTATTTAGCAGTACTTAGCATCGACATTGTTCTCAATCTAAACCCAAAACACAGCCCCATACCGGCTACCAGGAAGAAAATTAACTCTATCCCAGCTGAAACCAGGACACCAGGGCTATTCCCTCTTGTGTGCCATGTTGCAGTACACATGAAGCAAACAATGTATTTTCCTAGAAGTAAATGCTCATATCATTACACTGGTAAACTACAGGTTTCTCAACAACAAGGTAGCACGTGCTGTGTAACTTCTTTGTAAACACATGTTACAACAGTCTCAGCAACTGGATTTTGGGATACGGACTATTTCTTATACCCTCATAGCACTTTACTCAGTTCAGTCACAAATAGAATTTTTAGATTCCATGTAATAGTACAGCAGTCTTTATTCCCCAAAACTTTTATTGTTGCACTTGCTTCTAAAAAATAGACAAGCTTATACCTTTTTGTGGTAGTGTAAAGCTTACAAGAGTCTAGTGACTTCATTCACTTTCAGGAGAGTTGCCAAACACCTGTATTTGCTCTAGAAAACAGTGGGAGCTGCAGAAAAGGAGTTTGTCTTCTGAAAAAAATTGGCCTCTGCACAATGCAATGGCTGCTCCAGTAATGCCAAGTGACACTAAACCCCAATGAATTAGGTGCTCAGAGAATCTTCTCTATGCAGGTGGATCAGCAGGAGGCAAAGAAGCCTCCAACAGTTCTTATACTATCGTTTCTCCCCATTAGCTACAGCTACTTACTCATTTCAGCTTCCAGTTCTACAAATCATATTCAAGCCCAACATGTAAATGAAAGTGTTTGTTTAAGCGCCTTTCTACAAAGATGAAATTAAAAATTCTCCATCAAAAAAAATTACAAAGCCTCTAATCCTCACCACTAACCTAAGGTTAGTATAAAAGCTTAGTTAAACACATGCAGTAATTTTCTTAATCAGCCAGCACTTCAGAAAGACAGATGCTTCTGTTTATGTTGGTCTATTATCAAGTCCTTTGGTGTCTGAATAATTCTTACGCCTATCCTGAAACTTCATTAACATAAATTTCTTCTGTATTATTCTGCCTTCCGTGACAGATAGTACAAGTATTTTTATTTGGTTGGTTAGCTTATCCTTCTTGGCCTTGAGAATCACAGTATTTTGTGCATTTCCTGTATCTTTTATCTAACTGTAGTGGTCGAAAATTAGGAATAATTACACCACGTGTGTGAAAATCAAAAGCTGTATAAGAACTAATTCCACAGTCTTGAAACTCCTGCAGGAAACCCATTGCTGTAACTGGCTTTTATTCAACAAATGTTGTCTGTTAGTCAGAGCTTTCTAGAGAGACACATGCAAACTGAATGTAAATCACAGAATCACAGACTGGTTGAGGTTGGAAGGGACCTCTGGAAGTCATCTGGTCCAACATCCCACTCAAGCAGGGCCACCTAAAGCTGGCTGCACAGGACCATGTTCAGATGGCTTTTGAATATTTCCAAGCACAGAGACTCCACTACCTCTCTGGGCAACCTGTGCCAGTGCTTGGCCATCCTCTGAGTAGAGTGTTTCTGCATGTCCAGACAAAGCCTCCTGTGTTTCAGTCTGTTCCCATTGCCTCTAGTCCTGTCACTGGGCACCACTGAAGAGTGTGGCTCCATCCTCTTTGCACCTTCCCTTCAGGTATTTATATACACCAATGAGATTCCCCCCTAAGCCTTCTCTTCTCCATGCTGAAAAATCCCAGCTCTCTCAGCTTTTCCTCATAGGAGAGATGCTGCAGTCTCTTAATAATCTTCGTGGCCCTTTGTTGTGCTCTCTCCAGTATGTCCATGTCTCTCTCGTACTGAGGACCCCAGAACTGGACACAGCACTCCAGGTGTGACCTCACCAGTGCTGAGTAGAGGGGAAGGATCACCTCCCTTGACCCACTGCAGCCCAGAATACCATTAGCAGTGAGGGGAGCAACTAAATGCTATTAGGCTTGTCACATACCTTTAAGTTTAAAATTTAGCTGAGTCTAGATTTAGACAAAGTACTCTGGTCTACTTCCAGATTGGCCCCTAACAACCCTCTTATTAGGATATGAGCTCACAGTATATCTGTTTTAGCAAAACTCTCAGTGGGCATCCAGCATGCAAGCAATTTTTTCCCCTTCCAGTGAATGGTTATTTAAGAAATACAAATGAGAATAGAACTCCAATCCATTTCTGTCTATTCTTTGAATCATGAGTAGAGTTAAATAAATATAAAATAGAGTGACTATGCTGCATATAAACAAGATTACACAATGCAAAGCTGATATCAGCTTTCCTTGGTCAATATTTCTGAAGTGTTTCAAAACAATGCAACTTAGAGAACAGCTTTCCAAGCACCCTGAAGTCAAGCACTTTTTTCTACTAATAGATTATCAAACCCCAAAACATGGGCTTTAGCTTATCAAAGTAGCTACTAGCAATATTGATCTGGTATCTAAAGACCTTGCAAGTCTTGATGCACTAACAGGCTTATGTCACAATTAACAGATAAAGCAAGGACTACTTATTACAGCTATTGCTATCAGGTATGAACCAGTGGGTATTCTGTGGCCAAAACTTAACTGAATCAACCCTGTTTTCCCCTTCATCTTTCAATGAATTCTGGATACACTCATCACTAGCCTGCTTCACAGCCCCCACTGTACACAGTTGTATTCCACAAGAGAACAAATGATTCTCGAAATAGTTACACTTATGGTGTAATGAGTATGTTAAATATATTAATTGTATTCTGTTATAGAAGCTAATACAAACATGTAACTGTCTATCAAGAACCATTATAACATCCTAATACATAACACACATTTCTGTATTCACAATACAGAGTACATTGTAAAATCTGCTTGTTTAAAAGGTACTGTAAACATATAAGGCATTGTTACATGTCTCACCATCCTTCACTTTCCACTGCTGCCTAATACTGCCTTCTATTTATCTCTAGGTACAGTACAGAAAATATCAGAGAAGAAAATTCCTCCCAGCTTTCAGCTTTAAAAACTAACTCACATTAAAATATGACACTGACTTGTAGTGGAATAAGCCAGGCAAAACTAACTGCTCCAGCCAAACTTTGACAGACAGCTTCAATCAGCCTACTTATCCTCCATGTGGAAGGTGTAATCCAGACTGCTGCCAACTGCTTCCCTAAAAGGTTTTCTTCTTCATTCTCTAGCATTGCTAAGGCAACAACCCATTCAGTAGAAGTCCACTGTGAAACAACATGCTGAAGACAGATAAGGATATGGGAAATGCATTTCTTGCCTGTATTTCTACCGCTCTGCTCCTTCCCACAGTCCTCGTAGTACAAGATAACTGCTGTTGTAGTTCTGAAGCTCAGGCAGAGGCAGCAGAGAGTAACTAGCATGTGACTTTGGGTCACCAGCAAAATTCTACCCCACCTTGCAACAGCTGACCAGAAGAGGAGTGGCACAGATGCACTCTGTCTGGGAAAACACACCGTGCTTGATTAAAGGGACCATACTCCATCATCCCATTGATGCCTGAGCTATACAGAACACAAAGAACTCTCCTTTTGGAAAGCTATCAGGAGTGTTGTATATTTGTTCCACTGCATGCAGATGGTTAAGGGAACCTGTGTTACTGGTTTTCTCTTGATATCCCATTGTATTTCTTCCAAGCATAGATTTTTACCCTTTGATTTGCATTTTTTGGCTGCTTTCACCCTTGGCTTAACTATACCATACATAGCTTCAGATTTTCAGCCAAGACTGAAAAATATAGTTAATATTTCATCAGCAGGAATGTGATCAGCATGTATCATTCTAGAGGATTAACAGAGTTATGGGAAAGAAAGCTACTACAAGCTTTTATGCCACCTACCCTAAGAGCCTTTGTCATTGAGGTATTCTAGAATTAAAAATGGAAGCAAGTGCTTTAGGTTGCATTAATGTAACACTACTCTTCAGGTCACACTGCTGCACCGTAACTACACCATGCTGTAGAATCTTTTTGCCTTCCTCTATTTGTTTATACTGTAAGCTATATTTTTCCCGTAGACCAAGGTTTCTTCCCTAGATGAACCCTCTATACTAGGCCTTATCAAGACTGTTCACTATCCCATAAAGCTATTCTTTCAAAAGTGAATGGAACAAAACCATCTATGTCTATAGCCCTGCTCTTTTTCTGCAGAGTTGTGTAAAGGAAAGTGTAACCCCCCTGCTGCCTCAAACCCCTTTCTCCCACACACCTTCCTTGTATTCCAGAGGCCTGAGCCTGATTTGGTCAACAAGACCCAGATGCAGTTGCTCTACCTCCACTAATCACTTCAAGATCTCTGCAGATCTAACAGAACCAACAAATCCTCTGGGCTTTACACCTCCAAGACAATAGGAAAGGAAGGAACAACAGGTCCCGGACAAACAAGTATCCTCACCACTGACTTGTGGCAAACTGTTCCATGAATTCTCTATAGTACCTGGCATGATCAATTCTGTGTTGAGATCCCAATTCGATCAGATCCTAAGCTGCTGGTTTGTGGCTAATCAGTTAACTCACAGAGAAGGACACTTCTGTTCTATGTCCTAATTGATGCATGTTAATACATATGCACCAAGAAAGTTTTACACACTTATCCAGTGAACAGTCCTATTAGTGAAACTCTCTGGAAGCAAAGCAAGCATAAAACCAGAATGTGAGTACCAAACTAGTTTGTACATTAAAATATCTATATTTTTATCTTGCAGTCATACAACTTTAATTTCTATGGGTTAGGTCTCACCATTTTAGCCCAACTTGCTTTAGGAGGCTGCACTGTCCCAAGGCTGTTTGTGTTGAAGATCTGTTGTTGGATCCTCCTACCTTTGATGATCTGATTAGACAACTGACCTGGTCTCTTCTCCTTTGCTCTGGCTTTACCTATTTCACCTTACCTCAGCAGGCTCAGATGACACAAGGACCTGTATTTGCCCAGATCAGCAAGGTGTCTCCTCCTGATTGAAAGGAAGTCTATTCCTGCCAGTAAGGGAGATGTCACCAGTCCCATAATGGCCCTAAGGCACACACAAGCCTTAATTTTTATTTTTGCTGTATTTTTTACTGTATCACAGAACCTCTTCTGCCAAGATCTTTCCTTTGCAGGGGGGAAAAAAAAAACCCACAAACCAAAAGCTCCCAGCATATAAACTGTACACTGTATAAACTGTAATGCATGTAAATGTATGCTACAGCACAACAGAGATCAAAGGTTGGTGCAACGAAGTCTGACAGAGCCTGCCTAGAGTTCATTTCAGTGCTCAGAGTGACTCAGAGAAAGCCTAGACACTTTACAGACACCCTTCCATTTTCAGAATGCTACTTTAAATATCTTCATTATTCTCCCTCCAACCATTCCCTGCCATGTTGCCTCAGCTGTCTTCCCTCAAACACATGTACACGTGACATATATATAAAGCTGTCAAAGATTTAAGCACCAGTGAGCCATGACATCCTATCATGGCTATCACTGTGACATACTGGGGAACACCCATCTCACTCAACTCAAAGCAGTGTAGATCCTATAGCAGAGCTCATCGCTGTAGAATCCCTCTGTGTTTAATGACGGGAAACAGACTTTTTCATGTGATTCATTAAGGACCTCAGGATGGTAAGTTACATATCCTAAAACCACCCATTTCTCTCCTCTCACTATGCAAATTGTAAACTTTCCAGGACACACACCATCTCTGTTCTCCTTTGTACCATGCCAGGCACAACAGGGCTTTCTGACACGGTCATAATAAGTAATAATGATGAACAGTGTCAGCTACAGTAACAAATAAGCAGTGACTAGCCATACTAGCAACCCGGATAAGAATATCACTAAATCAGAAGACCACTTCTTTGTGGCAATGAGTCAAAACTAACTGGGTATCCCCTGCTGAACTTTTATTAAAAGATCAAACTGTGCTGAAAGACACCACTCTAGTCAGCCAATAATTCCTCAAAATATACTTTGTTTATTACCCTTGACTTCACAGGGATGCACAGCTAGTCCAAGCTCCTTATATTAACTGGACTATTTCTATTTTTGAGTTGTGTTAAACTTTTTTCCTCTTTGCAATCTGGCTCGAAAAGGTTTTTGTAAACTGCTACCACACTTGCCTTAATCTTTGAGGGATCTGAGAAACCTCCCGAGGTTTTTCTTTGTCTGCATAGTGCAACTCTGGAGCTTTCTATCTCCTTTAACACTCTCACTAACAATTCTACCATTATATTTCCTTAATCATAATCTTTTTGTTCTCAAAGAAGTATGGATTCAGCTTTTTTCCCTGAGCAATTTTTGATTGTTTGTATTAATTTTTATTCTGTTTCAGAATTTTCTTCCCTTAGAGACAAAGAAAACTTAAAAACACAGCTTTACTGACTTTATAGTATTTTATTTTATTTTGCATTGTATTCTCTTCTTTCTTGATAGATTTTTTTTCTGGTTTTAGCAAAAAAATCTCTTCAAAAGAATTCCCCCCACCCCAGCATTACAAAGTCCTCAGTGGTTACAAATAAGCTGATGCATTTAAAGAATTGAGAATTTTTAAAGAAATGTAACAATTCATTCTGATACCATTTATCATCATCTTCCATTCATGAAATATTTAAGGGCTCTAATATACCTCTCTAGATGCAATAATCTGTAAAATCCTCAGATGGTATAAACGTGCTTAATGCCACTGAAATAAATAAATCTGCACCATTTTACACCAGTAAAAGCTTGGGACTTAAATTTTTGCAGTGAAGATTGTTGATCAACGGTTGTTGGAATGAAAGATTCTCTGCATCAGTTCTCCATCATATCAGAAGATAATTAGTGACTCTAAAACAATGTAAAAAGCAGAACCTAAAATGACTGTCAGGGAGTTGCCTTTTTGCATTATTCATACCAATTTTAAGGGTAGAGTCTGAAAAAAATACCTAAAGATTATCACTCTAAAAACATGTCTTGTGTACCCTGTTTCAGCTCTTTACCCTTCTTCTTGAAGGGAATATCCCATACTTTTTCAAAATGTGTCCAGGGAAATCACATAATGTAGCTGACTAATTTTCTCCGAGGCACACATTTAGTGGATGTACCTTGTCATAATCCCAAAGATTATAAGTGATTCATCCTCAAGAAAACTCCTTTCTCTCTGATAAATTCTTACCATTCGCAAATCAGTGTTTTTCTAGCTCAGATCTGAGGTTTCTTCTTGTTCCTTTTGATATTGTTGAAAATAAAAGACAACATTATTTTTGGTGGGACTGTATTAGAGAGGGAAGCATTGGTACTAAATCAAGGTTCCCAAGAAGGTAAATCACTGTTCTCCATTCAAGTGGATCCTGCATTTACAAATATCTGTACATTTTAATGCAGTTATTAGACAAATAATGTATGGACAGGGTTTTTTTGATTTTGGTTGGGGGTCGTGTATGTTAAACAGCAGTTAGTTTTCCCTGCAGTCTGGAATGCCAATTGGTTCTATTTTTTTGTCTCTTCAATATCCATAGAGCTTTGTTGTATTTCCCCTGTGGAAATATATACTGCCAAGAGTCCCAACAGTATTCTCTCTCCCTTCTCTTCCTCACTTGTCAACTTTTCACCAGTTTATTAACTGTACCACATCCTACAGTATAGTAGAGAAGTGCTCTCTTCTCTCTTCATGTCAGGCAGGAGCTTTCTGTTGTTCTTCCTGTTTGTTCCTAGACTTATTAATCACAGCCAGGACTCTCTACTGTCACTTCACTCGATTCCCTCCTACTCAAACTTCCCACCTGGACTAAGCACACACAAAATAGACTCTTGACCAAACTATGTGGAACACATTAACATCAGTTAACATCAGTTTTTCCTGACTTCAGGTTATTGTCAACCTTATCTAACAACTTTTGCCTATGTCCATGCATTGGGGACTATAACAAACATATGTAATGTCACACAGGAACTTACAAAACAGAGTCATTTGGGTCAGGTTTGCAATGCCAAAAGGACAAGCAAACTGTTAGGAGAGGATAGAAGATTCAAGCATTTCTTATTGTATCTGCTCTATCTGCTTGCCTTGCCTCTTATAACTGTATTTGCATCCATCTTCCAGGCAGTAATCTTTCAGTCAAGGAATGCCAGACTGAGCCTGTTTTGTATATGGCTGCAGTTAGAGGGCTGAGTAATGAATCAAATCAAATACTGTACATCAAGCTGTATCTGGCACATTCATAGCCTGTGACTGACAGCAAAGCAGGGAGAACTCCTGCAGTGATACACTATACCTATCGAAGTCTACTGCATCCTGTAACTTCTGTACTACATTTTTGCCTTCACCTGACACTAAGGGAACAGTTTCATGCATCTTTTTCTTGGCAGCAGGAATAGCTTAAGAATTGCCCTTTCCCCTTACCCTTAGCTATTCATTCCCCCTCCCTGGACCACTTCTGCTTTTGGATTTTTTGACCTGGATGATTTTAGGGATGTAACTGGCAAAATGAAAAACAAACAGCTGCACTGGCATGGTCGAAGGAGCTCTGAATGGTGGTGCAGGAGTGCAGTGAGACCTCAGACTGGTGCAAAGTAGGTGATTCTTATACTCACTTTACTACCAGAGCAAATGTAATGTTAAGACACACACCTCAAAACTCCAAGAGAAGCCAATGGAAGATAAAGAACACAAAGGTGATTAAGCTGAAAGGATCTCTGAAACATACTAGGAGGGACACAGGGCAAAGAGGACAGAAGATGCAGCCAGGCTGCCCTTGGTAACTTTCACCTAGCAAAGCAAGACAACAGGGTTGGGCAGGAAGGTTTCTCAGGCCCAAGTGCAGGTTAATAGAGAATGACAGTTCAGTTTCGCTAGAAACATCTCTGGGTTTCAAGTTGGTATCATTCCACACCTGAAGATAAACTGTGTAAATTATTCCATTACAAGTTCAGTTATAAACTACTCCCCTAGACTTGTTAGGAAGTGGGGCCGTTAAAAAAAAAATTAATCACAGAATGACCCGAACATGCTGCACATACTGAGTCCTACTCACTCCCCTCCTTCCTGATCTGACAAGGACCTAGGGCTCTTTGAAGTTCTGATGAATTTTAAACCCACTAAAAGTTTCTGGCAAGCTTTAATACTGACCAACATATGCCCTTCGCATAAATTAAGACAGGAGGTTTTGCATACTTTACTATGTTATTAGAGATATGACTATACATACAGAAATCCCCAGGCAGAGCCTGTCTGGCTGGGACTTGATTATTCATTCACGTGCCAAATAGGAGAATTGTAAACTTCAAGGTTCCTTTAAAAGTATTCAGCCTCCCCTAAGGAAACTTGGAAAAGTGTCACTAGTTTCAGGGACTAAGAAGTTCAGGATACCGTAGTGATAAGATAAAGCCTGAAGGAGTTTCCTAGAAGCTTATAGCAAAGATTCTCCAAATTCTGCTTAGCTTCCTCAAGCAGAGATGAGTACTCTGAATCGCCAGATGAGGTATCTCTCCAAGGCTGTAACATCTTTCACACTGAGAGATGCACTGATGAGCAGGTGGAGCAGAAGATGCAAAGCAGAATCCACTGTGTATCCCACCTAGCACTGCAGAATCTGAACCCAGTCCAGCTTCCTACAAAATGGTATCTAATCCTAAATCACTGAGAGAGTATCAATGAATTTTAAATACTAATATTTTGCCAGCGTGGCACTGATGAAACAGGCGTGACCTTTGTATGCGTATTTTAATAAAAGATACTGCAATCCTCACACATAGAGGACCTGCTATGCCTATTTCTCAAGATTTTGCATACAAAGAATTTTAATACATATGCATAATGCCCTCCATATCCAAATTCTAGCCAAAGTGTACTTTAAAAAAATCAATTTATGTATTTTACTCAAGTGATCTACCCCAGATAATAGAACTGAGGCCAGGAATAGTCTAACTTCCAGCTGTAAAGTGTTATTAGTATTTCTGAACTACTTCAGATAACACATAAAGCAACATTCTAAAAAACAATTCAGATGTAAAATTTGATCTTAAATTCATGCACAGTGAGGTTTGGATGAGAATTGCTTTGAGGGAAGCAAGGAATTTTATCCATAGGAACCCTGTGCATGGTATAGCTGCCAGGAACAAGGGTGTCATTAGTACAACAGCATATTGAACCCTTTTGGAAGAAAAGAACTGTCTCCCTTTGCTACAAAGAACAATTAGAAATTATGATACTGACTTTGAGTAAGTTCATAGTCCTATCCTATCACACTGTTGTGTATCATTATGTGAGAGATCTGATAAATGGAACATTTTTTGCACTGCTATGCACAATACTCAAAGTGGCAGTAGAAACTAAACATGGGCAAAACATAGCTCAATAGTCACCCATTTCCTTACCACTTCAATACAGTGGTAAGGAAACAAGGAAAAAACATTATTATTATTATCTTGCATTCCTAAGACAAAGTTGAGTCTCAGAGAAACACAGAAAATGAGATTTCCCAGCAACTTACAACAAAAATTACCAACTACCAGACTACTCACAGTCACTGGAAATGTTACAATACTGGAAACGTGCAAATTTGTGCCCCCTTTGACTTTGCAAAGTCTCTTTGTACTAACGGTAGTTTAGCTCTTGAACATAGATGAGAAGCAGGTGGTAGTTGGCAAGACAGGAAAAGCTGTGTTAATAGTTTGCATTTTTAGTTTCTAGCTTTTTAGCCAGAAGTAAATGCAATAGGTTGAATTTGAAGTGGAAGAAATAACAACTCATTATTTTCTAGGCTGATATTAATTTGACCCTGTTTTCAGCAGTGAAGATGGAATACATCATCTCCAGAGGTCCCTTTCAACCTTAACTGTTCTACAAGTCTATAATTCACTGGTTTTTAATGAATATTGATATTTTTCCCCAGATCACTATATTTAACCCAAGTTGTTAGATTACACATTTTATACTCAAGAGACAGATAAAAACAAAAAGGAGAGCAACATTTTATACCCTGTGTTCCTACAGTCCATGCAATTTTCTCATTAATTCTTGGCAAATTATTTTCTACTCACTATCATGCCAGTTTTTCCCCTGCCCAGTACTGCTGTGGTTCTGATTACCCTACCACATTTGTTTTATGCTATCAAACTGAGATCATTGGTGATACTTTGATTTTCACAGCTTACACAGAGGAAAATGAAGCTCCAGGACCAGCTGACTGAAGTCTATTCAACTCCATATGAAGTATTACTTCATTTAACAAGTATTCTTCCTTTGTTGATATTACTTCCATAAAGGTTTAAAACACAGATGAGCCTGAAACTACAAAGTGATAATTTCCAGGTCACATCAAAGATCTTGTAAAACATGCAGAGCAGGTTTTCTTCAGAGAGATGGAGCTTGTCCCACCAGTGAGGACCTCGAGGCCAAAATACCTGTCTTTGATTTTCAGTTCAGATAAACTTCTGTTTTATCTCATCTTGCTTTTAATTACTAAGAACAAAACCAGAAACCCTAGTGATAGGAAGTTGTTTTGGTTTTGTTGGACTTGATCAGATGTGAAGGTTTTCTGTAAAGCCCATTTTCATTTGGGGTTATGAGGATAATCCTACTGGTCTCATACAATATATATGACATACCTAGCTACAACCTAGTAGTTGTAGCAGTTATGTTTACCAGGACATATTAATTCATGTCACTTCACAAAAACGCAAACTGAACATATCTGTTCACAGTACTCAACACTCCAAAGCATTTCAGGGCCAAAAAGACAAGGCTGTTTTTCCAATAGGTCACAAAGGTACACTCTAGATTTTAAAGATGTGTGCCCACATTCTTGAGAGATGACAACTTTCCTAACTTTAAGCATCAAACTTAAATACTCAAGTTGCTAAACAAATTGATGGAGCTTCCAAAAGACAAGTGACAGTATTATAAATGAGGAACTCGTCTCTTTCTGTTAAGTAAATAGACAATGCAGACCCCTAACTTAACAAAATTTGATATCTGAAGTTAAAAGGCATGAATATCTGCCCAAGTTCCAAGTACAGGAGTGACTTTTGAGGGCTAGATGAAGAGAGATAGGAAGGTGCAATTTGATTTGAATCTTATTCTGGTTTCATCCCCCATTCAGCAGATGTGCTGTTGATCAGCTGCACAGCAAGGGTGGCCTACTATCTTCCTGACGTGAAGATCCACTTGGATTTTAAATTAAAAAGACTAACTCATCCCTCCATTCCTTTTCCTTTACTCATTACCTCAGGACGTAAAGCATCACGAAGTGAGCTGGAGTCAGAAGAAACAATAGGAAAACCCATCCCCTCTCTACAAGAGCCTTAGCAATCAGACTGCCCCTTTCAAACATATTTCCCAGAACAGCTTTTTCTTTTCTCTTATGTATGGTTGTATTTCTTGGGAGTTCAAATACGGTAAGTAATGTTTAGCCAGGGGGGTGAAATGACACTACCCCAAAACCACCCACAGTCTAGTTGGGATTCTTAGACTGAAAGCTCTAATGATTACTGTGTGGATAAGTACAAAATTAGCATAACATTCTCCAGATCATTTTTTACATACTTTTATGTTAAATGCTTTTTAGAAAGCTATGAGTAGAAATAGGTTTTTATACCTCAAGTTAGCTAAATACTAAAATAACTTTTCTTATTTTTGAGATCTTTAAAAGGACAATAGCTGTGTCTGCGGGAGGGAAAACCTTGTTCTTACTGATGTCTACAGTCCCTGCAATTGAAAAAAAAAAAAAAAAAATCACTGAGCATCATGAATAGCAAAGTTTTCCTGTGATCATCCTGAAAAGAGTTTAAATGAAAGCAACCCTTTGCCTGTTCTGATGCACACAGTTGCTCAGGCAAAGCTCAGAACCTTGAATACCACATGAGGTAACAGAACAGAGGTCTTTCAAAAACATGTCTCATTCTTGGTCTCACAGCTGATCTTTGCAGATGACAGAAATGACCAGTGCAAGGCTGAACCATAGTTTATTTGTTTTCAACACAGGATATTGAATCTAGCATGTTTCCATGCTAAATTGCAACACCCTCTTTTTCTGCACAAGCCAAACACCATATGTGTATCCTGACATGCTCCCCTGAAAACAATCTGGTATACCTTTACATTACTTAGAACCTTCTTTTAATGCTATTTAAAAGATCAAATCCCTCCAAGGTGCCTCATTCAGTAGCTTATTACTACAAGCTTCAGATTCAGTCTCTTCTCACATCATCACAGGATATATGAAAGGAGGCTGAGAATTTGCATTTCAAAAGCTGAAATAGTCTACATTCAATTTTCTTTCTGTGAGACTTCTCTAGAGTAACTGGCCACCTTGTAAGGGCAAAGGAGAGAAAGGCAGGCAATGCGAGATGCACATAACTCACTGGTACAACAAAACTCAAGGAGCTTAATGCCCATTTTAGTCTCCCCTGAAAATGCTAAATGATGTTGCTGATACTCAGCACTGGGCTTCTGATATCTAAAGTTAAGTTCCAGCCAGCCACATTTTCTGCCAAAGATAGCACTGGGATATGAAACGTGGTCAGAGGCCAGATACGTTGTCACACTGCATCTTCCTCTGATGGTACTACTGTCAGAACATGTGGTTAGCCATCTGGAGCTGGATGACTTGTTCCAGGAGCTTAGTATTAGTCTTTAACTAGCTAGATCAAACATGTTCAGAAAATTACACTCTCTTTCTTAGAGCTAAACAGCACATAAATGAAAGTGGTTACAAGGCCAGAACTGTTGGGGAGGGGGATCTTGTTCAGAGCAAATACTCCTCCAGTTGTCCAACTTCTACCCAGCCAATTTCCCTATATAAGTACAAAGTACAAGGCTAGTCTCAACAGCTGCCTCAATAAGGATTCTAGCATCCTCCTGTTCTCATGGAGGAACAATCTGGCTGTTAGCATATGTCAGCAACTTGAGTGCACCAACAGGCTCTGCAAGCTCTCTCAGAGGGGCTCTCTCAGAGCTACCTCTGTTCAAAGTCACTTCTATGGCACCAGCTGTGTAACCCCAGATCAAAGTGCTGGAAAACCGCTAAGTTTTGAGAAAGAGCTGTGCAAGAAGTAGCTGTCTGTGGGGGTCTCTTCTTCTTGACTCAAGCTGCTGTGAGCAAATGTTCACATGGTCATGACATGCAGCCTGCAGTGGTAAGGAAGAACTTTCAGACACACATGTACCTGGATCCAGTTCACCTGCTTCAGGATGAAGTTTCTCTGAGTTGCTCCAGACATTAGACAAGCTGTTTTCATTCTGTCCCGAGTCTAATGGACTAGGGAAAGCTGCACTGAAACCATTACTCTGAAGCATTTAACCACCTACACTATTACTGCTAATATTTGTTTGTATTGCAAAAGTAACACAAATATGCCCTCAGTGTGAGCCTCACTGCTGTTACCTTCTGTCCCTCTCAACTCTGGACACTACTGTTCTCAAACTTGTTTGGCAGAGCTGCTGCAATTTTTTACCTCATTATACTTGCTGGATGTGGCAGCACCAGTATGGGAAAATAACTAATAGGAGCAGCAGAGCTCCTATTACAAGCTATAAACAACTGCAGTAAAGAACAAAAGTCCAGATACATAGCAACATTCTGGTGCTAGGTCCTATACAAACATAAGCCAGGGAAGAATAATTTCCACAGCAAGAGTTATGAATAGACTGAAGAATTAAATTATCCCTAGACTACATGAAAGAGTGAAGGCTTCAATCTTCAGATATCAAATGAAGACCTTCATGAAAACATGAACTGCAAGAGAAGTTCTCATCATACTTTGTTGTGAGAAAAGTATTCAGCAAAACTGGGAGCCAGTGAAAGATCAATAAACCTCTTTACATCAGAGTTCAGCTAGGTGAAGTGTGAAGATTCATTAATACCCTCCTCATACAATATCTGTGTTTTAAAACAAGTGGCTCAATGACATTTTCCCTTAGAGGCATTAAATTGCATGTATTAAACTACATGATATAGGGGATTGAATTTGCCAAGGTTTTCCATACTCTTTTGGTATACTACATCTTTAAGCGTTCATGAAAATAACTTGTCACATGAATTCTCCCTTTGCATGTGCGTGAATGTGTGTTTAATATGAAAGGAAAGGAAGTTCCTTACAGCAGCATCATGTTTTGACTCTAGGTGCAACACTCCTGTTTTGCCACACTGCTTTCTCATAAGATGCTTAAACACATATCAGAAACTTGAAAATTTATTTCAGTCATGAACAGCTTCCACAGTATACTCATGCATACAAATTTTATAGAACTTGTGTGATCTGACTGCAGAATACATTTTTGATTAATCAGACCTAAGGTTTTAATAATGAAACAGCAGGTGGGGTAACCACAAAATTAAAACTCTTAACAGCCTCGAAGTAATACAGTCATAAATACAAGAGTTCAAAACACCTCGTTTGCATTTTTGAAAAATATCCTCAACAACTTACTCTGTATTTCTGTTCCCAGAAGAGGGCGACGTTTCTGCAGTCTGATAAATACCTCTTGGGCTCTTGCTGTATTTCACATCTTTCAGGCAAGGCACATACTGTCTCACATGACAAAGGCTTACCTTTCCCTTTGGAAGTAGCTTCTGCTCTTCTAGAAGCAATATCTGGAAGCTGTCTCCTACAGAAGCAGTAGGATCTTGTTCAGAGACCACACGCCCACTTTGATCAACTGTTAAACATCAGGCATTTCCCATTTGAGGAGAGTATCTGTAAGAAAATGGTAAAAGAGGCTTGTCATAACCTTGCCATTTGAATGATCACCTTTTGTTCCCATGAACATTTCTGAGCCAGTTCTGTTCTTTCAATTAGCAGCAGTTCAACATTTGGGATATACAGAATTGTCTTTTTTTTTTAAAAAAAAAAGCAAACCTCTCCAGGTATTTTAAGTTTTTTTAAAAAAAATAAAAATTAAGTTTGCAAGTCCATTCTCACTGTAATTTATACTGCTCAGGCTTAAACTGCCACTAGATTGGCATCATATGACAGTAATTGAGGCCAATTAAGTTGAGGGCTCAAAAGCTATGCTAACAAGAACAGAATCAGTCTAGGTATTGCATCAAAGATTCAGATGTTTTCAAAACAGTGACCCTGTTTTTTTCCTAGCTGAAGGGAAGCTTCTGCTTCAAACAGTGGTTGCAGAAGCATCTCCAGGCCTAAACTGCTGCATCACATATGCAGGCACTATGGTTTATCCATAGAATTTGTTCTCTTCTACCTTTTTTTTTTGTTCATTATATATAATGCCAACTCTGGATTTTTGTACTCTGTTTAATACTTTTTCTTTTATACAAAAATATCTACTACACACACACACACATATAAATACCTACTTCTGAGATATCTCCTCCTGAAATATCCGATTTTTTATGGAAATTATTATCCAAAACCAAAATAACCTATTCTATGGACTATTATTTGTATCCATAGAAGGGCTGAAGTTTACATATATCAACTCCTCTTTGCTTTCAACCTTGTGTGCTCAGGAAAATAAGCAAAAGCCCTTGCTTTTATCAGCAAATTGCTTACAGCAGTGACTTATATAAAAGTTAAAAAGCTAGAATATTAGACAGATAAGTTTCTTTCAAAAACAAGAAAAGACATAATTTATTCCCTAAAAAAAGCTGAGTAGTAAGAGGGAATTGTACTGAAGCAGAGACAGTAAATGGATAATGGAAAAGCTAGGAAGGGTGAAGTAACATCCTGAAGAGTCATGAGATTACAGATGGGAAAGATTGGCCACTGCTCTTCATAAGTATTCAAAACTGGGACTGAAGTTAGCATGGATCAGCTGTTCCCATGTAGCAGAACAGCAGAGGGAAAGACCAGTTCTTTAGGATAGCTCAAGTACTCCTTCCATGATCCACCAACAATCAAAGCAAAATAAAATGAAAACAAAACCAAGATAAACCCAAGGAAAAAAAATGAAAATAGACGGAGCTTCAAAACAAAGGACAATGATAATTTATCTCAAAAACCACAGAAGCAATACAACCCAGAAACTTTCAAGAATCAAAGGTTAATGATTTAATGTGTTTACACAGTTTGCTATACTAAGATCAAATCCCATAAAGTTGATGATCAATGATAGACAGTTTGTCAAGGCCCTAGACAGTCCCTGTCCTGAGCAATGGAAAAGCATGGGAGCAGTTGTCATGACAGGATATTCCTTTCATGGTATGAGAAGTTTTCTGCAATTGGTGGGCAGTGAGTTTCTAAGGTTTTTCTCTTACAAGAAGGAAAGGGGTTGAATTCTTTGCAGAGTTATCCTAAAATATTCTTAAGAACTAGAGAGGCTATGTGTATGATTGACCAGGCCACAAAACAAAAAGAAGCCATCTCTTAAGAGACAGAACCACTGCATTGACCCTAACATCCTGCTGTAGGTAGACATTAACTCTGTTTAGGGCACACGTGTCTACAATGTCCCATCAGCATCCTGGTTTGTCTGCCCTCTGCCATTTCATCCCATGACTACTAGTTTAACGAGATTAAACAGAGCACGTCAACCTGCATCATACCAGTGCACTGACCAACTGCAATTGCCCTGCCAAATCAGATCCAAGTCTATGCAATCCAGAATCTTAAATATAAGAGAAAACACTAGCAAATTATGTTAAAATGGGAGGAGACAAATAACTAGGGAAGGTAGGGATAGCTAATAAAGCTTTGACTGCTTCTGTTTAATCACAAAGCTCCTGCACAGGATACTTGATCCAAGAATACTCTTTAAAGATGTCCATGTATAGGCATAGGTAGGTAGTTAACACCTGTAATACCAGTAAGGTGGCAGTGAAGAGTATGTATTGTTTAGACTTCATTGAAGACCAGTATATTGTGTATACATTTTCCATGCAATGCAAGTGGCTTCTAAAATACAGATGTGTATCTCACTTTTTTCATATACTGGAAACATAAACATGGCTCAAACTAATGTAACCTAAAACTAGGATTCAGACAGCAAATATCAGGTGGGACTCACAGGCTTGTGAAGGAGCAGCTTGTGGTTTGTCACTGGTGCAGCCATGCAAAAGATAATCTGCCAACAGAGGTGGAGAACAGAAATGTACTCACTTTTCCCGTTTCATTAATTTTTAAAGAACTGAGATGTAACATCTGAAGGATGTAAAAGGTGCTGTATAAAGGGAGGAATGGATCCAAATCACTGTCCAAGTAGGAAATTTTATTTCATTTTGAAGAATTCTGTTTAGTTCTAATGAGTTTTGGATGTGGAAATGGGAGAAGTGACTGCCAGATTGAATTTAATTCACACTGTCTGAACTCTTTTCCCCAGAGGGCCACAGGATTCTGACTACAAGGGGACAGAGTAATAAGAAGTGGAAAGGGTCCAATCTGTCCTTTGTATCATATTAATTCAGTGTAACTGTTCTGTTTTACTTTGACTGAACCAAGATCAGAATTCTGAAATTTTTTTGTTAAAAACATTTTAAAAAAAACAAAACCAAAAAACAGTGTGCATATTCAACCAAAATAGGAGGTGTCTGAAGGTACGAGTCAACCAAAGCCTGCCTAGCAATACCCATGTAATCCATCATTCAGCCTTTATCACCTCACCCACATACTTTCAATATTGTTGTATTCTTGGCCTTTCCAGAGACTGATAATAACCTTAACATTATTGATTAAAAGGAGGAGGTAATTGCAAGACAGAGAAAACAGGATGAAAACACCAACTCATTTCACACAGATTATCCAGGTATTGGTAGCTGCTAATCAATTCTGGTTGTGCAAGAGCCACTGAGAACAAATCTAAAGGCCCCCTTCGATTTGTGTTACTGAAGAGTCACTTAGAAGTTCACCTTCAGTAGAAAAGTCAGTCTGCTTAAGTTTTTCATATCCTTTCTAAAGTAACAATCAACCTTGACTTAATTTGGGAAGCTTCTGACCAGACCTTTCAGAAGGCACAAAAAGGTACAATGAGCAGCAGTGCCAACAGGGGCTTCTGATTTAAAGAAAAACACGAACAGATAGCAGAGGAGATTACGAAATTGCAAGTAGCACTGCAATAATTTTTGCCTCTTTACAGAAAGAGATCACTCTGGCATTGAATGACAAAAATATTTATTTAAAATAACATAGGGAATCTGTTATAGATCTGGAAATGAAATTCAGACCTCCTTAGGCCCAGCCCTGAATCAAAACCTCTGTTGCTTCACATGTTTGGTATCTTGCAGCACTGCACATTTCCAATTCCTCCAGTTTCCATATTAAAACAGGGATGTAGCTTAGAATAAAATTTTGAATACCTTACGTGGTATCAGAAGGCCACTATCAATACAGTTCCTTTATATCTACATGCATAGGTCCACATGAAATGCACAGAATATGTTTATGTCACTACACTTCTCAAAGACAAAATGTGTCCTTCTGACTTGCCCAGAACATAAAAGGTATTTGTGAAAATTACTTAAAACACACCTCACACACAGCGTTCTGGCATTTCTGTGAATGTTGGCAGGTTTACATGTCCAAGTGCTACTCTGGCAGGGTACTAGTCAGTTGTAGGTGGGTCACAGGCCCAGAGAAAACAGCTACAGCATTCAAATATCCTGCACTTAATGTATCGTGAACCACCTTCTACTTGTTCAAAGAGAGGAAACAAAGGGAATTATATATACTTCCCCATAAGTAACTATCGCAGTAAGTGTTCCGAATGCAACATGAGTGTAAAGATCAAAAAAGATAATTGACTCAAGACTAACAGCATTTCAATATTGAGCATCATGAAGGCAACACCACAGCTTTCCAGTCAGGTTCACACTTTATCCTTTGGCTCCACTAGATTTGGCACCACGACTTGCAACAAAGTAGATAAGAAAAAAAATGTGTCTGTGACCCTTGAGACCAGTAGGTGTCATTTTGTAAGCAGAAAGGCTTCCATGTGTATCACATTACAGATGCTGTAAGAAGTCCTCCATATCCTGCAGCTGAATAGTCAAGCCTAATAACACATTTGACCTTTACAAATATACAAACAGGATGGCAGAAGAGATTATTTTAATCAGATCTGAATGCATATGAGAGGGCAACATGCAATTATATGGATTATGCAATTATGCCTCTATCTAACATTTCAGCAGAAATCAATTTAGGGAACCAACGGAGATTCCTGTTGCAATTGCCACAAAGCACAATAGCACTCAGGTTATAATTTAAAATACATTTTATTAAACACACATACACTTCCATTGGCTAAAAAAAAAAAACTACCTCAGACTATGACTTTTGGATATATGACAGCACATGTCCTACTGCTGTGTGTCAAATGGAACTTCATAAGCTCACTTGATGTCTTTGCTGCACAGATAGGATATGTTTGCAATTATTTTTGTTGCAAGATTTCTCCCTGTCTCTGGACAAGGTGGGGAGCAGGAGCTCAAAAAGATCCTATAGAAAAAAATACACATTCTCAGTCCAGTGGACTAACACAAAGAGAGCACAGAAAAAACTCTTTGTTGTGCTAGCTCTACCATCACAAACCATCATCTCCTAGCCCCTCGTGAAAGCCTCCACGTACATATGTTAGGAATCAGAATAGATGACTATTGGATATGCCCTAGGGTGAGCTTTGTGCATGAAGGGCAACACTAAAAACAGGGGAAACTTACTGAAAAGAAAGACAGCAATGCCTGTCCAGAAACAACCAGTGAAATAAATAATTGAACCAGACAACGATGCTGTAGACTCCATGGCTTTAAGAGAATTATAACGAACCATTAACATGGGAAGTAGTTCCAAAGGGGATGGAGAAAATTATAAAAATCACTGAGCAGCAACTAATTCAAGAACAGAGTACAGGGCTAGATTCTAGTCTTCATGCTGATCTCTTGGCTGTGGTGGAAATGACTGAAATCCCTGTTAGGGCAGAGCTGGAAAGGCAGCTGGTTTATGGGCTGGCAGGTTGTATAGGAGAAGTAAACTTTAACTATGCTGCTTGAGGCTTTTACTTTCCTATTTTAATCAGAACCCTTATGGAGACATGCCTACATAAAATCATCCACCCCGTTCCTAAAGTACAAGACATACCTACCAGATTTTGCCTATGGTTACCCTAAAGTGCAGTATTCCTGCAGGATCACGGAAGTTAGCATAAGACATACATTAGCTGTTGTTCCTGACCACGTATGCTGGTTTTACTGATTTGCTTCTGCTTTTGATCAAGCTAAACTTAAGCGCTTCTTTGACCCTCATTTCAAATCCTTTTTAATGATCCAATAGCACAAAGCACAGTAAAAATTTTGTTTCTCACACAGAAATTAAATTATTTTCTGTAGCAACACTACAGAAATGCTGCTAATATTCTGGGAGGCAGGAATTGGCAATTAAGTACATTTTTATAAAAACTGCCATTTTGTTAGATGAAAATGTGGCTGGTAGAATAAGGACATAATTACAAATGCAGATTAAGGGGTATGCAGCTCAAACAGCTTTTTGGTGGAGTTTTTTGTTTGTTTTTGTTTTAAACTTTCTATATTGAAATATCTACTTATTTCAATAAAGGAAGAAGACATGTATTAGCTATTCACTGTAGATACCATACATGTTGGATGTGAAATAAAACAGAAGGGTTTAAAAGGATAAAAAGGAGACCTGCATTACTCAGGAAAAAAGCCACTGATGGATAACTGTTATTGAACCAGAAAGAAATAATGAGGCCATGGCTAGCAACTGAAAAAGATGGGGTTAAGAATGATCATTTAGAAGACAGTGACACAGCGCATAGGGATCCTTCCATTCTTTCTCTGAGAATGCAAAAGACATAATAAACAAGAAAGGAGGAAATCAAGTATGTGAATCTAAGAAACATGAAGTAAACTGCAGCCTGCAAGACCTGGTCTAATCAGGAAACTGACAGAACTACTTAACTTCCAGAAAAAAGTCTATAGAAAGGATGGATTCCTAGAGACAGAAAAGGGTGTAGAAATACATTCTGGAAGGAGGAGCAGCCCAAGGCAGAAGAAAGGACAGATATATGCATGCTGACTGCAGCAGCACTGCCAATTTGTACTGAATTGAAAGCTATATGGTTGGAATATTATGGGAAATTGCAGTAGAGCTCCAGGGCAAGATAAGAAGCCAGACCTGGAAATCTTTAGGAGGCAAAAGGAAAGAAAAAAGTTAGAACAGTGATCAAGAAGAGTTTGTATGATGTACATCCTAGATGGGATAAAAATTTCAGAATGATATTGAAAGGAAACATTTTTCCTGTGATGCTGTAAGACCGCGTCCATAGCCACTTCCTGCTTGACATTAAGAAATGAACAGAAATCATGTACTTAGCAAAAAGCAGATAGCTGATCAAGATGTGATGAAAGCTAACAGGGTTTGAAGACATATTTACAAGATGGCACTGCAAATTTATTTCATTCTCTTAAAGCAAATATTTCAGGTATATATAAAATTGAGAGGAGAGATCTGCCTGAATCAAATCCCTTTTAGAAAAAATGCTGATAATACACTTACATTTCAATTGAACTATCACTCAGGAGTGAAACAAAAGAGAGCAAGCCCAGTGCAACCTCAAGCAAGGAAAGAAGAGGTGCAGAGAGTTTCTAGCTCTGAAGAAAATCATCCACATTCTGTCTCTTCTGTCAGTCTTTATTGGGAGACGGGACTTCAGACACTGGAAATGCCAATGGCAAAGACAGACATCTAAGACTACAGAATAATAACGCTACTGTGTATGAATGGGGGAGCAAGGTGGTGGTGGCAGGGGGTTGTGTTTTCAGAGATGAGTTGTATTCTTTCTGCAAAAGGACCAAATCTAATTCTGAATTAACTCAGTCTGATACCAGAAATGTTAGTATCCAGACTAGGTGGTACAACCCCTATTAGTAGAGCCCAATTAATATTTTGCCACTTGTCCTAGATTCATCTATAACTGCCGAAAAGTTATTTGAGGATGCCACAGTTTTATTTCGGAAGTCAGGCTAACATTTTATTAGTGAGTAGCTTGACAAGCTTTCACAGCTTGTTACTTTCCCCCCCGCCTTCAACACATTCAGCCAAAACAGGACAGCCTGGTAATAAAAACTATCAGACAGGGCAAGCACCAAAGAACAAACCTTCTGCATTTCACTTGATCTACTTCACATATGAATTTCCCAATTCATATGTGATAACAAGATTTAGGCTATCTAATTTTCAGTTACTGACAAAAACATACAGCAGCCCATTAAGATAGTCTTATTACTGTGGTAATATATTGCAATTTAAACTTTGTACTTTGCTATTAAGCAACAGCAATGGCAAATAGATATTTTAATTCAATAAAAATAGCATATATTTATTTTCCCCTCAAACGAAGACATGAAAAGTCTTTTCACATGAAAGATTTCCCCTTCACATGTTATAAAAACTTTTGACTTAATTTCTTCCTGCCTGTCTTTCTGCAAAGCTATTTAAAAAGCTGTAATCTGGTTATATTCTTATGCCGCAATTTAAAAAGAAAAGTAAGCCCTCAGTCTGGAGCAGTCCACCTACCAAGCTGCCTTAGAATCATGAGTCTTAAAAAGCCTGCAAGTCTCACCTACCAAGGAGTGATGAGCACAGGTGCCAGAAACCCCTATTTTGTCAGGCTCTCTATTGCTTGTCAACCTGCCAGGCAGCTTGCCAAAGGCTGAGGCAGGAGAGCCAGCTAGAAACCCAGCAGGAATCTGTCAGAGCACCACCTCAGCTTTGCTGAAATGAAAATGGTCTGTGCAAAATGTTCTGATTTCAGCAAACCAGCAAGTTCCAATGAAACTGCACAGTGATTTGTTACTTTGAAAGAAAAGACTACGACTGAGGTGGGCTTTTCCTATATTCCTATGAAGAAAATGTTTTATGAGAATTTTCCTGGTCAGCCTTACTCAGGCTAAGCCACAGATGCATCTTCTTCCCCAGGTCACCTTCAGATAAGGAAACTTGCATTGCATTGTATAAACAGATTCATCTCCTGCCTAAGCCAGACATCCTTTTCCTCCCTCACATTTTACATAGAGGAGGGCATATTTATTTTGGTGCTAAACTGTTATTTCAGTCTGGGTCAGTGTTACGTTCACAACACCAGTGAACTAGACTCATAGCTTTTCTGCCAGCCTTCCCTGGTACTTTCTTTTGGGTTCTTGTCCAGACTCTATTCTTGGTTGGGAATGAACTTGAAAGTATAAAAAGAAAAAGCAGCAGAAAACCAGACACAATTAGCTGGAAATTGAGCAGGTCTTCAATTTAATTCCTTTCCTAGCCAGCACTTCTTTGCCTTCTGAGTTGCTATTAACTTAATCCCAAAGGTACATGGTATAACTTTAAGGGTTTCCAGACATTTTTTTTTCCAGACACCTTCAATCTTCAGAATTGCCAAAATCTTTGAAATGTAACCAGAGTTTTCAGGTATTACATTAGCCTCCATAGAAGACAAGGCACTACAGAAAAAACTACTAGCACTATCAAATCAGAAACATCCATTATGGTAACATTAATTCTTCTAGATTGAATATCTAAGGGCACCACTGTTCCATTAAACACTTCCATCCTGGCCAAAGATTCATTTATGTATGTCACCAAGATATTTTGAAGATCAGCATAAAAAGCAAAGGGTCAAACATTGCTCTGAAGTCTACACAAGTAACTCAAACTATTGAGACTGCAGGATTTGGTCCTGTAAGAGGGCTGGTCACTCATATGATACATGTGTTAAGCTCACTGTGCAACACCAGTAATCGTTCAATGTTGGTCTGAGCCAAGGGGTGGAATGCGACTGACCAGGACACCCCCACGATGGAAGGCTGCTCAGAGGAGATGGGCAAAAATAATGACCTCAGGGAATAATGTAAAGAATGACCATTAGTTACCATAAAGCAAGCTGAAATTATCTCAACACAAGGAGGCTACGGGTAACGTTTGTTTTTAGACATACTGCTGTACCAGTGGGTCATCAGGTTGTATAAACAGCTTTTCCTGAAATAGTTAGTGGGGACGGGGAAGCATACACATGGCTCCGTCCCATATAAATTCTAAAAACTTGACAACTAATAAAAAACTTTGAAGAGCACAACAGGCTTGAGCTAGCTTCAACCCATGTATTCCTTCCCAGTGATTGTGGACACGCAGCATCATGACAGTGAACATACAGGGACTGATCTTGTGCTATTATGTTTGTGTTATGATTTCAGTATATTGCTGTATCACTGTGCTAAATCAAAATCCCATGGAATGCCAAATATATCAAATAAGTAAACTCGATAATTAAACATTAAACCATCTTTGCATGGAATACCTAAAAAGAACCTGGTCAGACAGTATTGTACTCTGACAGGTCCCCGGTACTTTCACTTCCACAGAAAAAAGCCAGAAGAAAAAAAAAGAACAGTAATATGACAGAACAACAATCAGAGGCTTGGCTTTTAACTGAGTTCCAGTATTAGGCCTTCAGATGAAAATGACAGTGATAGATGCTGGCTGAACTGACTTCCTGCCGGCCCTGGAGTAAAAGTATCAGACATTTCAATGAACGTGTCTTAACAACAATTTACTTCATATACTTGCAAAAAGACCAACCCAACTCAGCCACTATAAAAAAAAAAAACAACCAGCCCACACCACATGTTCTTGCTTTTGCTATTTATTTAAGCTGAATCTGACTAACAGTAAGCTGAAATTGCTATATGTTAAAATTATCAGTCCTTTTTCTATATTTCACTTGCATTATCATGGACCTTTGGTATTGCAGGGAAAGAGAATTTGGGATGTTTAAAATCTCTGCCTTGATTAAAATCATTAACATGATTACTTCTGTTTTGTTGTGCATTTAATGTATAGAAAAACTGCAAAACATACTTGATCTTGTCACATCTAGAAAGATGCTTGTATTATAAGAAGGATTTTAATGAAACTGAACACAGGAGAAAACTGTAGAGCAAGGACAAGTTTAGTTGATTTCTTTCAAGTAGCACACAGCCTTGTATTTGAGAAAATGAATGTGAAGCTGACAAACAAAACCTAACTGTATTTTATAAAATAATAAATGGTGTAAAAACTTGTTCTCTACTTCTGACCTGACTCTCAGCATGTTAAATCTCACACAAATTTGATCAAATTTACTGCTTCAGAATTAAAGAGGCAAATATAAAAGACCTTTTGATTTTATGGTACATTTTTCCATAAGAAACAAGTCCATCATATTATATTTAAATATTTTTTATGAAAGTTACATAAGCTATACTTGCCTTCCTAGAATGTCCAGTCCATTATTAGAGTCAGTTTCAAATATACTGTATTTGAAAAAGTGTCACAAGCAAAAATTGCTCTCCTAACGCCTGCTTATGTTGTTATATCTTCAAGCTGTGCCATGAGGTAAGGCCTATAGTCATACAATCATTTAGGTTGGCAAAGGCCTTTAAGATCAAATCCAACAATTAACCTAACGCTGCCAAGTCCACCACTAAACCATGGCCCTAAGCGCCACATCTACCCGTCTTTTAAATACTTCCAGGGATGGGGACTCAGCCACTTCCCTGGGCAGCCTGTTCCAGTGCCTGACTACTCTTTCAGTGAAGAAATTTTTCCTAATATCCAATCTAAACCTCCCCTGCTGCAACTTGAGGCCATTTCCTCTCATCCTATTGCTTGTTGCCTGGGAGAAGAGACGAACACCCACCTTGCTACAACCTCCTTTCAGGTAGTTGTAGAAAGCGATATGGTCTCCTCTGAGCCTCCTTTTCTCCAGGCTAAACAATATCCATATAATCCTTCATGCTAATCAGGTTATAGTGCTTCCAGTAGTGCAGCAGACAGAATCAATCTGGATGTTTTCACACCATATTCCGCCATGTTTCTTGCTTTGTGGGGCTACACAGAGCTAACTCAAGCATCTGCTTCCTTGGCACAGCTATGCCACAGCCTCCCGCAGAACACCCATTACGTGTTGCTGTTCTTTCATGACCATACCTAAAACACCGGAGTTTTTAAAAAGTGGTTTTTCAGAACCCCAGCCTACAGGAGTCAAACTCACTGCTATGTTTGCATCTTTGGGAGAAACTCACTTCAGTGTGAACTGCCTTCCAGTTGGTACCAGAAGACTGCCTTGCTCATCCCCTTTTATTCCATGCACAAAGATGATCTTTAATTTGTATCATTTCTTCCTTGCAAAAGAAGAGATGAGACACCAGAAACAAGGTATTCCTATTTCAAGGGAACCACTATGCATTCATTTCTTACCGATGCTGATGTGATTCAGATCAGATCTAAATGCACTGTAGCATTTTGTTTATCAAATTCCTAAGTATTTAAAGAGTAACTTGCTGGTGAGTACCACATATTTAATCTCATTTCCTTTAAAATCTTGCATAACAACAGCATTCTTACATCATTTGGCAATAGCTTGCCTCAGAGCATCTCTAAGATGAAGGAGCTCTCGACGTTCAGGTTTTCATAGTCTGCCTTTCAGGGTGAACTTCATCACTGCCCACTGTTGTGGATTTACACATACGGATACAGTGGTGATAGGGTAGGAGGTTGCTCAGTTTTTTCCTGAATAAACAGTACTCTACAGAGCCTCCGTTTTCCCATTACACTAACTAGTATATATCCAACATGCCAGCATCAGCATTCACCAAAAAAGGATTTCTAGAAAAAATGATTTGAAAAACATGCATTTTTAAGAGGATGGAAACATATACAGAGATAAATGTGTGTAACAATTCCAAAGGTATGTGACAGCATGAAGTGGAGTGGGTTGATGAAGAAACACTGTAATTATAAAACCCTGTAATCTGGGACAGGGCTAGCTGATTTCTGTAATGGTGTAATTCTGCTGTTTTTAACATTACATTATGTAGCTATGGTATCTGATTAGGTAATTTACATGGAGTGATTTGACAGGAATTTTAAAATATCCTTATTGCTTTATACATCTATTAGAAAGGAACATTTCTATTTTACTGTCAAATTATGCAATGAGGCAAGGATTCTGATATCTGTCAGAATATTAATCCAGCAGACTAGAATTTAATTACGAAGTACTTGCTACATAGTAGAGACTCAGGTGAAAATTTTTTCAAAGTCCTCCAAATATATAATTTTTAAATTGGAGAGATTCAGCCTTTTAAATCGCTAGATTTTACTAAACCAGCTCTCAGACTACTTGAGATTTTCTGCTTGTTTAAAACTCTGGTCTGCACACTGCCATTTACTTTGGCTTTCCTTTAACACCACTATAATCCCCTGTTTTGTTTTTCCATTGCTGTTTCTCCTCCAGGATCTGTCACACCCTTACTTTTCTTTTCATTAGAGGCTCCTTCTCCAACACGCCACAGCTACGCTCCTTATTTTGTTTCACCTTTGTGCATTTCTCTGACCTTTACATACAATTTTCACCACTATTTCTAAACCTGCACCTCACAGTTCTATTATCTACTTCTGACTTTGCTTCTTCAAACTAATATTTAGCCTTCCTGTACAGATATCTCCTCCAACATAGTGCAGGTAGTTAAAAGGGTTGATGTCATCTACTTGTGCACAGTTCTGCCTTATGCATGTTTATATATTCACTGGGTAGTTCAGACAGAGAGGTTAGGATAGGAAGAATTATCTTGTGATTTCTCTATCAGCTGTTGCCCAACATCTTAGACTAGATTCCTAGCTTTTAAAAATAGTTAAGGTGAAATTAACCCTATCCAAAGGTACATTTACACTAGCAAATTAAGCAGTGCCAGGAAAGAGAGATCGCACAATGCCCCATTAAGGGGCACTGAAACTTACTTGTTTAGACTGTTACATTTTTAAGTCTCAAACAGTTTTGGCATGCAGGAAATCACACTCCCCTAAACAATTCCCTTGTTCTGGAGACAGCAGATAAGAAGGATCATTCCCAGAAAAAAACATGACAGCTTGAATGTTGCCCACCTGTCCCTTGTGCTGGAGGGTAAAAGAGTTTCATAATAGACATGGGTTTTTCCACGCCAGCTGACCTCACTGCCTGAGAATGGTCCAAAGCACATTTAATTTAACTGTACAGATGTAACCAGTAAGCCCACTAGCATCAGCTATCAATTCTGACATTTTAAATGACTTTGGAGTTTACTGAGGGGCAGGAGAGAGAACAATACAAGGGTAATTTAGAATAAAATAGCTAAGCGGGTCTTTAATTATTGAATCCTCAAGCAACGTCATTTGTGATCAATCACTAAGGGAGTTTGCACTGAACATCACATTAACTTCTTAAGAGCTTTGTCTCCAATGTTAATTTCTTTTATACAGTTTAACCATTGGAAGCTTATTTTGAAATGTTTACATATGGAACCAGGAGATAGCTACCAGAAGAGCAAACATGACTGATGCATGTGAAACTTTCTATCTGAACTTTGCATGGGAATTTAGTATTCATGAGACACATGCAGTACATCTTTATTGCTGCTAGCATACTGATAGCACAGTGCTGTTTTACACTGACAACACACCACTTTGGCAATCCAGAATTCAGAGAGTTTGCATGGATTCAGGTCAGGACTGTAAATCCTGTCTCCCAGGAGTTTCATGCTGAGCAGCTGACATTTCAGCAACTCCCGCCCCCAATACAGAACTGCAATTTACAGAGGGTTTATGTAACAAGTCCAGCAAACAAACCTTGCTAAATGCTACTCTCTCATTCACTCACTTCATAAGAACTCAAATATATACATCTGATGAACACACACAGCATTATGGGCAAATTAAAAGTGCATACAGCAACAGTTTGACAGTCTTGTTCTAAACCAGTAATATGCAGGTGTGGGAAGACCTCAGAGGGAAAATATATTCCATGTTGTTTCTGCACAGCAGTTCCACAAGCCTTCAGCACTAAAGCTAGAATGGTCAAAACCAGTTATTTAGGACCCACTTTATTCCAAATCCTATATTAATGCTTCAGAAAACGCAGTTCTTTTACAGCATCTAGGTTTCATGTTTCAAGTTCTCTGAAACATTTAAGGCTTCCAAAATATTTGTCCAGTATTAAGTTATATTCATGGCTGGGTTCCCAGCTATGAAAAGTGACCCATACTCCATGATCTAGCACTGTGCTAGACCTGAACTATGCAGTGAGGAACCCTGGACTCCTTACAGGATCCTCACAATGATCCTTCTGCTGAATCACATTCAGTCAGTGCAGTATCACCATTTTTAAATTTTGTCAGTAAATAGAGATCATTTTTTTGCTTCCCCAAATTTAGCATCTCACAAGGTATGGTCCCAGCTGCACAAGAATCACATATCTGCATTTTATCTCTTATTTTATCACTAAAGGATTCTTACACAGTCCACATACCACAGTATTTAAAAGCAAGCCTTATGACAAGGAAGAAGGGTCTCTCCTCTCCTCTCTCATCACAGTTAAGGTGTGGTTTCACCTTTTTCCCTTACACAGGTTCTCATACCATTCTTATTTCCATAACATTTAATTGCTCTCCAATAATGAAAGAGGAGATGCAACTCCTTGTCTGTTTTCACAGTTCATTTAGCCTCACCTTTGCCCAACATGAGAATCCTGCCTTCCTGCTGCAGAGGAAAGAGAAAAAAAAAACCACAGTTGCTTTTCCCCTAAACATGGCAGATTCAGGGGGATTCTTCTCCCCCCTACCTGCATCCAAAAAACACTTTTAAGAGGCATACAGCAAAGGATTCGTTCAGGAAAGACTATGGAGAGGAGGGTAACCCTCTCTGTTTAGACCCTTCCTTATTTAAACCTTCATTTCAGGTTGAAGCAGTGCACTTGTTTAAACTACTTTGGCAAATGAGGGTGAAAAATAAATAGCAAAGGGAATGTGAAACATGCTTGGACAAACAATTCCCTGTTCTGTATGATTTTCTACCAGTGTGCAGCCCTCCCTCTATAACATACGCTATCAGCATTGTGCAGTACACAATGGGTGACAGCTGTACACAATGGCACGTGCAAGGATAATTTGGTCTTCCACCAACGGTCAAAGGAACTAAAGTGCAAACTTACAACAGAGAGAAATTTCACTAGCCTACCTGACTGATGTCCCCGCCTCTCCATGACAGTATTAGGCTATGTATAGAGCAAAGCTCATAATTAGTCCCTTAGAGACAGATGGTACCTTCTCAAAGTTTAGAACACATTCAGATCCCTATCTTTCAAAAACCTACATATTCCAGATCTTGTCAAAGAAACCCACTGGGAAATACCAAGCATAATACTAATTAAAACAAAATAAAAGAAAACAAAGACACTGTCCTAGAAATAACTGTGAAAAATTTTCTCCATTTTTTCCAGTCAAAAAGGGATTTGCCAAATTCAAATCCCAAAATAATTAAATTCAAGGCTTTAACTAGCTTTTGAATCTTTATCACTGCTAACTGATAATCACTTAGTAGAGCAATAAAATTTACATCTACTACTACCTCTCATCCTGAGAAATCCAGATAATTAACGACAGAGTGAACACATCATTTAAATGAGGAACTATGGAAAAACAATTCTAAGGTAACCAACAGGCCTGAGCCTTGGAAAACTGAATCGCTTAGGAATAAAGTCAACCAAACACTGAGGTACCTATTAGGGAACAAAGTTGTGAGTTTTTCAAATGTCCAACAGCATTTCACAATTTTCACCATCTTCTCATCATTCCCATATTGATCTGTTTTTCTTTAACAGTTTACCTGAAGTGCTAGAATATCTTGCATATTTCTATTACACCTATACCTATTTCTATTACTAATACGCACCAGGGACCTTTGTTTTTAACACATACAGCTTTCATATTATTTTACTCTTCTGCCAGAAAGCAACTGTACAGTTGTGTTTCACAAATGTTTGTCTGCAGTTCACTGCAAAGTTTTCCAGACAGGTAGTGAAGGTTGCCATGTCAAAACGAGAAATGGGTTTCAACCCAGATCCAATCCTAGCAGGCTAGGCTAGGCTTTTTTTTTCCCCAATTGCCTTGCTCATTTTTCTCATTCAGAATTCAGTAGATTTAGTGAAAGCTCTCAACTTCAAGACTCAGGTCTTTCTCCAAGAAGAATGAAGTTGCATAATAATTACTTATGTTTTTAATTTTTCTTTTGGAATATATTGAAAGCTAAACCATTCCTTCTAGCTTAAGAGATGCAACAGACAAGTCATTCCTTTTCATGATTTCCTAATGCATCTGATAGATTTTTTTTTTTTGGTTTTGGTTTTTGGGTTTTGGTTTTGTTTTGTTTTTTTAGTGATTATTATTTTTACTGCCAACAGTGACTAGCTGAACCATCTCTGAAGCAAGAACTTGGCAAAATGGGGACACACTGATCACTTTTGACAAACTTAAAGCTAAAACCTGTCAGAAGGTGCCTTTCTGGTTCCAAGCAATTCTTTAAAGTAATCACACATTAAATGGGATGGACTATCAAAAGTCAGGAAGAATCATTAAGATTGTTTTAGAGATGCTATCAAATAAAACATCTTAACTATCACAGGACTACTTAGCTCAATCTGTGAAGCTTGTAAAGGCCTTACAACTACTGAAATGCAAATATGTTCCAAGTGATTGAAAATTGAGACTATACATGATTACTTATGGATAACTATAACTTTACGAAATCAAGTCTTTTGAACAGGTACTGCCTGATCTGACAATCATTTGTTTCAGATTTGTTTCAGGACAGTTTACTATTGCTTCTATTATAACATCTAGAAGCTCTGCCAGCTTGTCTGCTCAGCACCAATAAGGAACAAACCATTAGTATGTTACGCAGTAGAATTTACTTTCTGAAGTATTTTAGCAAAAGCAAGCTAAATATCTGCCAATGGTACCAAGTTGACTCTGGTAAAAGTTATAACAGGTTTTCGTCTGTCCTATCTTACATTTCTGTTCGTTTCAAAATCAGTGCAGATTACTAACCTATTGGACTGTCACTGAACACCACTCATTTGAGCAAGGCACTGTATACAATCTCTCTCTCCTCCTTGCTGTCTCTATGTACTAGTTCTTTCCGATACATAATGTCCCTGCAAAACCATTGAAGAAAATGCCAATGATTAAAAACTAAACACTGTAACACTTATTGTTTACTTATTCCCTAGTTCACTGTCTCCTAGCCCAGTGACAGAGCAGCAATATGCTGAGCCACGTACAGTACCTTTTGCTGACAATGCTAAACAGAAGACACATTACAAAATCATAAATATAGGTTACATTAGGAAGAGCAAGCCATGGCAGTATACTACAGATTTATACTAACTTCTAAAATAAGCTTGATAGCAACGCTATGGTGACCTTAATTACACAGGGATATTTGTAGGCTTCCTTCTCCTATACTTAATTAGCACATTTTATTTTCAGTGAGCTTATACAGTAGCATCAGTTGTGTTCTAACAGTTCAATAAAAGCTCACATAATGGTAAACAAAACAAAAAATTTTGTGAGAGCACAAAGGTTAATTTTGCCAACCATGCTCTCTCTCAATAGAAGCACATGCTCTAATCCTGTTTTTCACTACAGAGTTGATAATTTCATATATCTTCATTACAAACTGCTTAAGGAAGTTCAGGTCCTCAATCCATTACCCTACTGCTGCCCAAAGCCAGCCAAGAGAAATCTCTTCCTCCACAGCAACACTGCATTGCAAATCCCCAGGCTAGCTTGTACAGTCAGGTATAAAGGCACCAAACTCTCTTTAGGTGGCAAAAGAATTGCACAGGGATTGTGGGCACAGCTAGAATGCTCCACTATCCAGGCTTTAAGGTTGAACATATCTATGGGAACAGAACTCTGTATATGCAAGCAAACCCCCTGAACTACCTTTTAGCCTTAGCCGCATTAACAGCAAAATGATTAAAAAATTCAATTGCAAAATCCTGAAAATTACAATATTCAAAAGGTTTAAAATCACATGGATGACAGAAGGGAAAGAACATCACTCTTAATTTACTTATCTTGGGCAAAGATGAGTATCCCAAGAACTCTCTCCGTATCTGTATGTAGCTGACCTAACCACCCAGTTCAGAGCTTGGTGCGCTCCTCTCATCTACCAGCAGCATTTGAAAGAGAACCTCACAGAGGAAGGACACTATCTTTGCCACTTATCCTTTTCTCCAGGACAGCATTGTGTTAGGATAGGCATTTTTGGGCAGCTATGCCCAGCTCTGTCTTCGAGGGTAGTGACAAACTGAAACAATTTTGCTTAGTCATCTTAATTTGTGCAAGAAGCACAGAACTGACAGATATGATAACTACCACAACAGAGGCCTTACACTATTGGTACAAAGTTTATATAATTTAAAGAAAAAAATATTTTCATGTACTAAAGTTGCAGGGAATACAGAATTTGGGGAAATCTTCCTTTTAAGTTTTGAAGGATAAAACAGCAATGCTAGAATTTATTCTCTGCATTCATGACAGATGTTGCGGCAAAACCTTTTACTTGTTCCTACTTAAATTTCAACAGATCAAATGCATTTACAAGCATGTCAGAGTTCTGAAGCTGAGATCCAGAGACTGACTTTGATTTGGGTTCTGATGTCTTTCATTCTGAAACTGCCAAGTACTGCTGCTGCATAGCAATCAGAAAAGTGCTTGCACTTCATCTTGCAGTAACTTCTAGGTCATGTAACCTACAGTGTAAGAGACTATATTATGAAAACAAGTATTGTTCCTACATTTACTGGAAATTTGTGTATGCTTTAAGTTACATTAAAGGACTGAGATGAACAAGACCTTTGTAAGCTTGTCCTCAGAGTCACGTTCTACATGAATTTATAGCTTTTATGGACTGTTTCAAGTAATTTTTGACCTTTTTACCTCACGAAGAGATGCTTCTGTTTAGAAAGTTTTGTATAAAATACCCAGTATTACTCTACCTTTTCTCCTACAGCAGTTCTCTGTAGTTTAGTTAGACCCAATCATTTCTGTTTAACTGTGTATCTAATTAGAGTATAAATAAACCATGTAAGTTATTTTATGTGAAAGTATGATTCAAATCATGAAAGCCAAATAACACTTTCTAATCACAATGCATAGCTGCTTATAAGCTATTCTAAAGAGCATCTTCTCAAAAGATATTAAATAGCCAGTGTTTCTAAAAGTCAGTGTTATTTCCAGAGAATTCATGAAAACGGAGAATAATTCAATTGACCCTGACTGATGGTTCTTACAGATTCCAACAATATGTTTCTTAATAAAACCAGTGAATCCTTTATTTTCTCAAGTATAAGCCCAAAAGGCTTACAACACAATAAAATATTGGAATGACCCTACAGGAATATTACCAAAGACATTCTAATTTATTGCCTCTGTAGATATGTTCTGAGACATTCTTTATCTAGAAGTACTTTTACATTCTAGAGGTCAAAGACTACTATGCTATGCCTTTTTTAGCCTCCAGAAAGTAGGCTTTGGAAAGCATTTACTAGTGGGTAAAGAGCATCAACATTATGGCATTTTTGTTTCCATTGGGCAGTGTGCATCTGCAGCATTATCTACACAAATACAGTTGGGAAAATAGCACTGTACAGGTTAACATCAGTGAAGTTAGTAAAAAACCACTGAGGCTTCATCATATATAGCCTGTCATTGGTTACTATTGAGACTTTCTTTTTGATAACAGTATATTCTCCAAGCTGAAAAACCTACATATTTGCTCTCTATTCAGGTAATTGTGGAATGTATTGTTTTAGTGAAAGGGAATCAGAAATGAATGTGTGGCCTCCCAGTTCCCAATAGATTGAGTTATCTAGCACAGCCTTGATTAAAATTGTGTTAGCTAAACAATTTTGTTTTGGTTTTACTTCTCATGCATTATCAAATTTTCCACCATTGATGACATTCAATTTTTACATCAAATGGAAGGAAGCTCTACTTTGATGTGTTCTCATGACAAGCAGCAGGTCAAAAGGATTGATCAGGAATAACCTAACAGAATTTGTCCAGACTATGCAATACTTTCTGCATCCTAAAAGCTTTGCTGGTAAGGACAGTTGCTCTGGAGACAGAATGATTTCAACACAGGAGAAACATGATTTACAGATAACATGCCTAGATGACCATTCCTTACTAGTCACCTTTCCTCTATCCTCACCTTGAAGAGCACAGCCACATGATCAGCAGACAAAAATCACTTCTTAAAAGTCAAAACACCCCTGGCCCAAAAAAGCCACATGAGCAAGGCCAATAAAACCCCAAAAGAACAGTTTTCACTTGAGGTTGGTTGTTTTGTTTTTTTTTTTTGGCTACATTGACATGCTACTTTAGAAGCTCCATAACAGCCAGGCTCCTATATCATCTCTTTAGCATTTGATTCAGAACACAGGCACTATACTTTTCGTAACAAACACCAGTAACTATTTACTAACTAGATTTTTTTAAGATTACAGTAACAGCCCTTTATTTTCCATGCAGGTATTTCTACTACACATATTTTGCATATCAGTTGCTTTATGTTTTCCATTTTCAATATAACACCTAGGCTATATGATGTGAAATCCTTCTTCCAGAACTGTGTCATTTCTTATATCTGCTTTTCCATCTTTTCCAACAGTTTAAAAACTGTTCAGCAAGTTAAGGTAAAGTTAATATTTGAGACCCATCTCATTTTTCCTGAGAGATGACATAATGCTGTTGTAGTAGAAAGCTCTGAAGAACAGCAAGATCCATCTCCCAAAAGCAGTAGGAGTTCTTGAATTGTTCTTGAGTTGTGTAGCACTTAAAGTACTTCCCCTAAATATCAGTCTGGAAAGCACATGAATCTATTGGTGTCATCTATTAAGCCTGTCCAGCACATCCAAAGATTCTGAGACTTTTTTCCAACATGTACTCCATAGAAATAAATGTATTCCAATGAATACATACATTTGTTAACACCAGTCAACATCTGGACTTCTTTAGCACACAAAGCCTCCATCAGGTATAAAAGTACCAATCGTAAGATACTCGGTTCAGAGTATTACATGCATTGTTACAGTAAATAGTGAGTGAACATATGGATAATCCCATCTGGATCATTATCTGTTTGATAGGATGCCATGCAGGCACAGTGACAATTCATCTTCCCTAGAAGATGACAACCTAAGATAAAGGATAAAGGGGTGGGGGAATTAGTCTTTTTTGGTGAGAAGGAGAAAAGATTGCTTCTTTTCCATTAGAAAAAGAAGAAACTCCAACCACTATGCAAACAGCCCATCAGTAACTGGAAGAATCTGTCCAGGCATGAGTCCAATGGAGTAAAATAATGAGTGAGATGGATTAAAGAGGATTTTACAGTTCAGATGTGGGAAGCAGCTTAATACTATTGAAATGGTAAGGGAGAGTGACAGGAAAGCAGGTGAGACCTGTGAGAAGGATAACAGAGTTGTGTATCTGCCAGGGAGAGGAGTGAGAAGACAATGATTTCTCTGCAGAGAGGAAAAATCCATTAAGTCCAGACCCTCCATTTCTTTACTTCTCTAGAAGTGTTATGAAGAAGGAATCACTGGACTTTGGCAAACCTTAACGATATTGGACTGGAGGAACATTGCAATGGAGGAACTACGAAAAAAAGTTGTGGCTCCTGTAAGAAGAAAGATAAGTCAGCTGTTACAAAGCAGTAGGTAAGAGGATTTTTGATGCACTGTTTTATCATTGAAAACATCGGGAAAAACCCATTCCACATAACACTGCAAGCAACTCTGATTTACATAAGCTAAGGAGCTAAGACTGGTTTTTTAACCAGTTTACAGCAGCTCCTATCAAGAAGGTTTATATAACAGTAATTTTCTGAAGGACAACCCAGAGAGTAGGTGACTCAGTAATAATTTATATCTCCTCATGCCAGCTTTGGTGGATCTGGTCCACCAGTACACTGACACTCACCAGGGTGCTGAAAGTTGTATCCTTTCCTATTTGAAAGTGTGCTGTACCAACATATTTAACAAACTGTAGGTTACGACATCCTCTTACAACAAATATTTATTATACAATGACCAAGAACAGTCAGAGTTCAAGGAAACCTGCAGAAAGTACTCTGTGAGAACAGGCACCAACAAACTAACTGTTCATGTTTATCTGAGTGATTCACTTCAGAATTAGCACACGTCATGTAATAAGGCCCTTTTGGATAGCAGGCCCATGCAAATATCAATACCATTCTGTCAGTTTTAAGTGGTACAATAATGTAGTATTGGTATAACTACCTAGGATGAAAACAAGATATTTAAGAATATGAAGCTACTAGTAAGTAATTTTAATAGTTTCCTTCAGCAGCTACATAATTAAAATTAAAATATCCCTTTGAGGGAGCGCTAAAACTTTATAGCATAAATAATTAAAAGAATTTGATGTTTAAACATATCCTAAAAGCAGGAAGAATTATAATTTGTTTTAATTATATGCCTGCTCTTCAGTACAGTTTAACAAAATTATCAAATCTGGATCTGCTTTAGAGTTCAGCATGACACTGGACCAGCATTAGAGACAGGAGGCCTTTTTGGCAGATGGCACTAACTAGGTACAGAAGCATACAGTATAAACCAGCATGTCCTCAGGCTGCTGACTTTTCAGGGAATTAGAGGGAAACTTTTTTTATTCATACATTTTTGGCTTTGGGCAGTTTGCCATTAAAAACAGAACCAGTGAATCAGTAAAATTTATGTCCCACAATCTGCATGATATTCATAATAAATCCATCCTCTCTCATCCTGCCAGCTCCTTTAACACTGCTGCAGGTGTCAACTTTATAGATGGCTGACACAACCAAAGATGAATTGGAATTTTTTCTACCTGTGTTCTACATAGGATCCACTGATCAAATGCCTTTCTTGTTTTCTAACAGTAATGAAGTTCTGATTGCTTGACTTGCATCAAAAAGATGAGAAAACGTAGAAGCTTAACTTAAAATTTCATAGTCCTTTTCTAAATAAAACTTTCACAGTGCCCTCATTATTCTGAGCTATTTTCAGAACAAACTACCCATGAGGGAGGAATTCTCTGGTCAAAACCCTCCAAACAAACTAGGTCTTGGTCCTGTTCCCACTTTCTCCACAATTTATTTTAGTTATGAAGGATCTTCACCAAGTCATTTACTCACTCTGCACTTGTCTTCCTGAGTTTGTTTTTTGGTTTTTCAGTTTTTTGTTCATTTGTTTTTAACTGATGTAACATGGAAAGAAACATTTCAAAGCCGTCTTATCCATGAGAAAATATACCGAATTCTTTTATAGACATGCGGACGTCATCATACATATGTAATTAATTATGCATTACCACAATCACCTCTCATAGAAAAGAATGTATCACTTTTAAGATTTTGGGAAGGTCTCTAGTAGCTGGAAGCCATTTTTTCCACATCCCTTTTTGTTTCTTCTATGATTTAATTTAAGAGGACAGCACAGAAAAGGAGTGAAGTTCCACTAGAGTATTGCTATTCAACCTCTACTGGCTGTAATGTTGTCCACCAACCAACATGTTAACAAGTTTCCCCATCATTTCACATGCAGTCATACTGTCTGTTTAGATTAGTAGAACATTAGGCACCAGATCCTATTTATTTACACAAAACTTGGCAGAGTAAGATGCCATCTCCTGTTTGGGACCTCTACAGGCTGCTGTAAGAAAATTTAATTTTTATTCAGTCTACAAAGCATTTTTGATTCTTTCATAAACAACACACTGTAGAATCAAAAGATTAAAGATTATTTCTTTCTTTGAAGCTTGCATGTAGTTATGAATACAAGACAAAATTGTAGAAAGGAAACGTAGGAAGAGTAAAAGAGCAGAGACCTATGCCAAGAACGTCAGTATGAAATAAGTCTTCAAACATCAGTAAACTTCAGAGTCAAATTCTCCTTCCAAGATTTATTACCAAGTGGTAAGTAATGAAAATACTCAGAAATGCCAAAGCTGGATAATCCCTTTTTGTCTCCCTGTGTTTTTTTTATTTTTTTAATTGAAATCCGTTATCAAACTGGATCCCTAGAAAATAAGATTAAAGCAAAAGGAAGAACTGCTCTCTTAGCCTGTTACATTTGTTTTAAAACCTGCCTAGGCCTGATACAGCTTAGAAAAACAGCAAAAAGTTAAAGTACTTTTTTTGTCTGATTTTTCTGCATCTGCCTTCTTCAGATGTAGTGATCGCAGACAATTTAACCAGGGACTGCTATTCAACCTGGCTCTCAACTCTGTACTAGCTTAAGAATACACTTAATGTAACAACATAAATTGCAAGCATTCTCGTACAGTCAGCATTAGAAAAGGGAAAATACAGATCTTCATCAATATTTGTACTATACTGAACTCGATAAAGAGGGAGGTTTTGAATCATTGCCCTTTGAGATATGCCTATATTCCAAATGTTATCACAGTCTGAGGGAACAATAAGATAGAAGAGATAAAGCCTATGATAGATCTCAGTAAGACCAAGGATTGCTTTAGAGTCATTCTTATGCAAGCTGGATCTAGAAATGCAGCCCATTACCATAAACCAGTTAAATCCTTGACATCAGAAGCTAGAAAAAGTAAATCACAACTAAGGTCTCTAAACCATTTTCTCACCTGCCATACAGAAAGAGAGCAAAATGTTCCCAAAATACATGATAAATTTTTGATATCCAAATTCCAGATTTCTTAGCTTGCTGTCTAGGCTAATATACAGTTGTCTATTGCCAATGACCAAAGAATACACTGGCAAGAAACTAAATATTGCAGAAAATGTCGAATAAAAAATGAAAATTAAACTGAATTGAAATGCTTCCATTAAAAAAGAATTTTGCAGATGAGCACAGAAAAGTGACTTGTATGATAATGATCCAGATGGAAATCAGCCAAAATAGCTTGACTGTATGAATAAATTTCATGTAAATGTTATCCTAAAGAACAATTTTGCAAATATTGTGCTTAATGTTAGACCTTTATAAACAGCTGCAAGATGAAAGAACAGAACTACTATTTGAAGAAAAACTAGCATGTATCAAGTGATTAAATATAATGTACATGTTAAATGAGCTCCTTTATTAAGCTTTATGCTTCAAAATAAATTGGCTAACACAAACCTACCAAAAAAATCCAATTGCTTTGTCAGGTTAGTGTGATAACTTAAGAGATCATTCAAGAGTTAGTGCAGTAAATTAATATTTAACAATATTCGTTACTCCACTGGGCTCACAAAATATTTCAGATCTAGAAATTAAAGCCTAACAAATTTACCATCAAAATAATGGTGCATCATCAATGATGAATTAGAGCTACCCTGAAACTCAGACACTGTATTTACTGGCTATCATTATTTCTTAATTGCAGCACTACTGAAGTTGAAGGAGCTGTTAATTCATGGTCTCAGATGAAATTGCACTGTTGTATGTTACTAAATAATCACCCAGTCTACAGCAGATAATTTTAACTGTGCAATCCAATACTCTAATTTTGAGACAGTGAGTGCACAGAACTCCTTAGATCCCATAGACATTTAGTCTTACAGTATCCACTTTCATAAATCACAGCCTTCATCCCCAGCCTGGATACTAAAGTCTTAATATTTGATCAGCAGTCAGAGCTTTTCCTACCCTAACACAATGACCTGTTCACATTCATATACACAGTTCCCAAGACAGTTCTTTTTAATAAATTCCCTTAGTTTAATACATATGTTAAACATTGTTTGTGACAAAAATGCTACACAACTCAGCGACATTTACCTCTGTGGTCACAAAAGACAACTCAAGATGCTGCCTGAGATCACTAATCACCTGTCCAGAGATGTGCAGGACCCTTACTTCATTTCTGTGTGTTAAACTCTACCTGTCTGGCAGTAGCTAGTTGTAACTCCCTTAATGGAGTAAATGCTGAAATGTACTCATTTTACCATTAGGTTATAGTGATGAAATGGATTCCATAAAAGTAGCAGTGATTCCCACAGCTGCTTCTTCACCACGTTATGGCAACTTTATGACTGTGTAGCATTCCTGACATCAAAATGGAGAATCAGACACTACCTTCTTCGTCTCCCAATAGTTGCTTTAATTAGAACTCAGTATATTAATAATTACCTGGTAATAATGTTCATCACCTATATGCCATAATTTTCAAAGCAGTGCATACATACCACATTAAGCAATTAATTCTCAGAACAACTTTATGTGACAAACAAATCTTATCTCCATTTTAAAGACAGGAGAGCTGTAGCTGTGAAGCTAAATGATACTCCCATGGATCATCATTTAGAAGTAAGATTAGACTTCAGCAAGTCATGAATATGACAGTACACTCAGGATTTCATCTTCTGCCCATACAAAGCTTTCAAGGTAAGATTTATAATGCAACTATGCTAAAAGAGCTATAATTTGTAAGAAAAATACACAGAAAATGAACTGATTTATTAGCTCAGCATTTTATACTTTCACATCATGATGGAAACCTTTGGGTATGTTTTGGCCTTTTACACAGCAGAAATAAACCACCGCCAAGATTTCCCAAGTATTCATTACAATATTCACTCCCAAAGTGAGAAGTTCCATGGAAACCACCACATTGCATTTAGTTTTCAGCTTCACTCCTTAGTCATTCTAGTACTAGAGACCTAATTTCTAAGAATATAAGGACTTCTAAGCTATCTAAAAAAATACCAAAATATCTTCACTACTATGAATACTAATCTTGCTCTGTGAATCTGTATTACCTGCAGGACATTTCAATGCTTTTTGGCTAGTCTAACAGGAAGAGGAACATTGATCTGAGTGAGGCTAAGATAACTTAGTTACCATAGCAATACCCTTCCAGGAGCAAGGCTTGTTTGAAGTTGTTCCAGGTTCTGCTCTTTTTCACCAGATGCTCTTCCAGCAGTGCCAGACTGAACAAAGTTTGGTTTCATAAGTGTAAAATAGTTGACAGATGCTTCAGTATTTCTATACTAGAATTGATGGCCAGTTTTAATCTCATCTTTTGCCTCTATTTACAGGAGGCAAGCAGCTGGTGTTAGCTGTATTTTTTTATGTCTGTACCATGCAAAAATAATCAACTTGCTGCAGTTTCCTGGTTCAGGGTTGCCAGTTTCCCACCTGCTTCATTTGCAGATGGAGCTCCACAGTCAGGCCAACTAAGACAAGGGTTTACAATCTAGGATGCTTTGGTGTTTTTTTTTTTTTTTTTTTTTTATTTCCCTCTGATCCCAATGTTATAAACCATGCTTTAAAGTCAAGCTCTACTCTTTGTGCACCTCAAGTCACTAAAAAGGAGTCCAGTGACTTTGAGCTTAATACTCCTGTCACATACTCAGGCTTCCATAACCACTAACTCCAGCAATCTCCATTACCAGCTGTGACCTTGACTACCTTGGTTTTCTCTTCTGTAGTATTCCTGTAACAGAAGATTAGGACTTCAGTCTACATTGCTCACAGGAACAGAAAGAAGCTGAGGACAAATTCAAATAAATTTGAAGGGACAACACAAAAACTTCGACAAGTTTGGCTCATCAGTGGTATACAGATTCTAACATATAAATTTTACAGTCTTTGAAAAGCAACTATCAATTAAGGAATTTTGTGTTCCTAAGGTGCATCTTTAGGCAGATCTCAAAGCCTTATTGTGTGTATAGATAAATGTAATTGAAAAAAACCATGGAGAACGTATGTCATATATCAAAGAGATTCATATTGATATGTAAAAGATAGCTGGCTGTCTTAGCAAGATCTGTTCAGTGTACCATAGTAAATAAAGGAGGCTGACTAGAGGGCTCAGAGATTGTTCTCGATGTAAGCTATTTACCATAAGAAAGAAGAAAACACCCTATGAAGGTAGGGAGCTAAACAAAGATAGTGATCATTCCCGCTGAACTGTGTTGCCATTAACCTGTTCAACAAAAGGAGAAAAACTAAAGGACAGTTCAGGAGATAAGAATGAGGATGCACAGAACAATCCTAGGCATGAGGTAACTTAGACTGGGTGAAAGCCAAATACTTTCAGTTTTTCCACAACTTCCTAAGTATACATTTCAAACCTGCTCAGCTTACTCTGTGAGCACACAAAAGCTAGATCAATCTAAAGCCTTTGGAGACCAAGTCTCCAGAGACCACTGAGCAGGTGGTAAAGTTATATTTTGTTTTAAATGAAAGAAAACCTCACTGACATCTGTCATTCCACTCCATACCTGAAATTCTGTTGTGTCCTTCAAAACAGCTAGACAAGTGTCCCAGAGGTCAGCACCACAACTTGTTTGCTTTCAGTAAGAGCACAGCATCCCTGTTTTGATGCTGTCTGCCAATTCCAGGTTATTGAAATTGGTGCGTGATGGTAGAGGTTATTCCCCTCCAGCAAAAAGCTCAACTTACGGCCATGAATTACATAGAACAATATGAAGTCCAATAACAGAAAAACAACTTCAAATTTCAGATTACATACCTGGCTGTGAATGTTATTCTCACTCTGAACTTCTACAACCAGTGAAGAGGTTATCAGCGTTTTCAAAGAGCTTTGAAGTACTGTGCTGTCATCCAAACAGTTAAACCTGCCTTTCACTGACACAGCCGAGCTCCATGAACTATTATCCATCCTCTTCACATTATTCCCCATCTCCTACTATATGCATCTGAGCACAATGACACATCACAACTTCTGGAAAGATGCACTGAAAGGACACAGGATTACCCTTTAATATGGAAAAAATGGAATATGCAGGAATTAAGTATTCAGAAAGAAATTAAGTATACTAGATGAGCATTTGATGGTGCTACTCTGCCCATCTCCAAACCTGCCTTCTTCAGATTCAAATGCAGTGGCAACAATTTTCCTGATTATTCAGCAAAAGAGAGGGTTGCCCATCTCCATTATCCACTGACACAACAGGAAGAAAACAGAAACAGGTTTTTGAGCTGCAGGTTTTTGAACCCTAAAATATTTCTTAATATTTTAATATTCTTCTTAGAATGCTCCTGGCTAGTCCAGCAGCACTAGGAAAAGTACAAGAAAAAAGAAGCTGGGAAACTTGACACAAATTTCTTCCAAACACCTGTTAGCAATGCCAGGCATTTCCCTAGTCAAGTCCTCTTGAAATAAATAAGCTGTGGTGTTTGGTTGGTTTATTAGAGAAGAAAGCAACTACAAGCTCTGTACCATTTAGGTCAAGTTATCTGTTACTACTTTACCTGGCACATTGTTAAAAGACAACAGTTCCAGCTAAATTAGCAAAACATGACATAAGCCCTGTTCTTCATGCAGTTAAGCATGCTGCTGGACAGGCTTTTTACTGTCCTCATCCACACAGACACTTCTAACGCAGTTGTGTGGAGCAAGGAGACTGTAGGATTGGAATTGTACTGAAATTATTAGCTCTCTTCAAAGGCTTTATGGAGCTTAGGCATAAGGGTATGTCTATGGCTCTTTTGTTCCTTGCTTGAAGTCTCTGGCTGAAATAGCTACATCTCTTGCAGCAGAGGCTGAGAACAATTCTCAAGCCTTTGGGATGCCTATTGCGTAATGACACCAGTTGTGTCCTCTGTATTGTGAAGTAAACTGGACTCTAACAAGATTTCAGTGATATGATCTATATCCAAATATTGCATGACTGGGGCAACTGCAGTACTAATGTTTATGTCAATGAAATGAAATCAGAGATGCTACACAAAAAAAAAAAATATCATAGATCATTCGAAAAGAACTGTTTTAAAACAAATCTTCATTTATAAATATAAATGCAGCTGTAGAAATGCAAAGATGCCCATCCTGTAAAACTTAGTTTCTTACATAAATATGCTACACAACAGAGGACACAGAAGTATTGGGGAGAAAATCCTAGTTCCCAATTAACAAAGCAAACGAAACCGACTTGAAAATTAAAATGGATTAAAAAGGCCAGTATCAGATAGGGTCAAGTACAGGCATTACACAGTGAGGTGGATTTGGTTTTATTAATGACTATCAGAATATTTTTCTCCCTCAGCTAAATGACAGCTGCACTTAATCTGCCTAAAATATCTTCAGTGTAGAGTAGTGGAATGGAATGGACGTAGGTCAAAGGACAGAGCCAGCAACCAGCTGATAGCAAGCTTCAACAATAGCCAGAAGTGCCAGGTCAACTCGATTTTGATCCCAACATTTTGGTTTCTAAACCAACTTGGAAAGCTTTTCATAATTTAAACAGTTGGTTGTGCTCCAGTTCAATGACCACATCATATGAAACTTCACATGTAGAGGGGAAACTCATACAGAAATAAAATATTAATCAATTTGTGTCAGAGGCGAGAGAACAAAAAGGCTAGAAAGCATTCACCAATGCTACATCAAACTGATCCTCCACTCTGCTTGTTTACCAGCTACACCCCATGAGTACTTTTTCAGCAGACCTGCTTTTCACAGTTCTTTCTAGGTTCTTTTGGAGAATTACTCATTCAGGGAAGAGAAATGAGACGACGCCAGGTAGGTGATCATTCAAAAGAAACAGTAAGTTGATGGAAGCATATCCATAACGCCACCCCTGAGTACTCCAACACTTACTGTCATCACATTTCCTTCTCTGAAGCTTTCTAAAGCAATACTGTGATGCCACAACACACCAGAGAAACAATTTTTTAACAAGTCTGATTTATGGCAATTCCATTGCCCTCCTCATCTCTTATTTTACCATCCTTCTCCAGTGGAATCAAAATGCAAATGATTGTAAAAAGGGAGGAAGAGGAGTAAACTACTTGATCACTGAAGAACCAAATCCTTTGTCCTTACAATGGACACAGGAAGTGTTTCATTATACACATATATACACACATACACACAGATGAAAACTTTACAGTGAAGGCAGATTTCTTGTTTTTTTTTCCTGTCAGATAATCTGCATGATCATCAGACAATTTGATAAAACAAAACAGTTATCCAATGTAGAAGGTTCAAGAAAAATCTTTAGAAATGAAGTTCTGAACAGCTCTAGTTAACAGTTTCAACCAAACTGCAAACCTCCTCAACTTTTAAAGTAAGAGGTCTCTTTGGCCCTACTGTCATACTCTATTCTGTTTTACTTTTCAACTTTCCTACTCAGAATCCAAATATTTTGCATTTCATTCTCTCTTATGTGTGAAAGAGACCTTATGCTATCTGTTAAGGTATTTGTTTCATTTTTTTTGTTAAAAACTGTGGAAAAAAGCTGTGCATAAGGCAACACAGTAAGTAAATCTCTTCCACAAGCTTCCATATCTGCTTCAGAAAATTGCACCTCTTCCCACAAAACTAGTGTTTTAGGACTAATTTCTAGGTAGTAGTTTCTAAATCACACTCATTGAGTTCAATAGAAAAAACAGCTTAATATGAGGGCAAGAAAGAAAGGAACCAACCCTATCAATACCTTACTATTATTTGCTAAGTTGCAATAAAGGGTCATTAACAAAAATAAATTTCCATAATGCTTTATTCATCATTTTTCTCACTGACATTGAACCAAGTTTAGCACAGTGATACAGAACAGTTGGGGAAAGACTTCATTATTTATTTTTAGTCATCAAGCAAACAATACAACAAAGAGCAGAAACAAAAAAAACCCAAACAAACAAAAAAGTCAACACCAAGCCACAACAGGCATACAAATTAAATCCAAGAAGCAAAGCCAATAAGAAATGTTGGTACTATTATTTGTTATGTAGGCCTCAAAAGAACCCTCTCCCAAGTCACATAGACTGGGAACAAAGTGCTAAAGATACTCCTAACACTTCTAGGTCAGCATTTCCTTTCCATACCACTTTTACTTGGAGCAGTCTTATGTATGTGTGAAGAGCTGGGTGTCAGCTTATCAATAATAGTCCATGCCTGATACAATCTGCACTGGAGACCTATGAAGAGATTTTATATGTTGCCTGGAGACTCTAAAATATGATAAGTAGAAGAAACTGCAAGTTGCAGATTAGCTAGTGCTATTAAAAAGGAAAGTCATCCTGAGGGATAAGTTTTGCAGAGAAATGTTTAGCAAGTTTCTGTTTCTTTTTCAGCTGAAGCAAGATCCAGCAAATCCCTGACATTAGGATAATTGGGATGTAGGAAACTTTCATTAGAATGACAATTCAAGAGTGCTTTGTTAAAATACAAAACTCTATTTGCATTTGCTGCTCAAAACAGTATTGAAAACAAACCAGATGTTACTTTCATATTCAAAATTTGAAGACTTTTTTGAAGTAGCCACACATTAGGATAAAAGCTCACAAAATAAAACAAGAAAAATAAAGAAAAACCCCTTCCACCACCTGACAAAACAAAAAAGCTCCTCTTTGGAATTTATGCTAGGCAAAACTTACATTGAAATTATGCAGTACAGAAGACTCTTGTTAGCCCGAGTATCCAAAACTATTGTTAGTACTGCAGAAAGAATTGCACTGAGTAAACAGAAAATTACAAGGGACCACCTGGGTACTCAAGTCCCCTGCTCTTCCTTCACCTGCCCTCACACACGTCCTGCTCAGCAGGGCCAGCCAGGCTTTTCTTCATGCACTGCTATGCACAATGCCCACAAAACACACCCAACAGCCCAAAACAAAAAGAAGGCCAAAAGCCATAGTTCTGATACGCCTGAGGAGTAAAGCAGGCAGGCTTATGGGCTATACCGCTGTCCTGGCCTTTGCAACTGCAGGAGTGCGCGACAGACGACTGCTATACAGTTTTGACACAAGCCAGCAAAAGCAACAAGAAAAAAACGCAAAGAAGATTTTTTTTTAAGAGCTCTAACCAGGCATCCCAGAGAAAAAAAAAAAAAAATCCACAGCAGCAAATCAAATTGGCTTTAATTGAACCCATACGCAGAGGACAATTCCCAGGCAACAGCTCAAACGTTACCAAGGCATTATAAACTTTCAGCCATCACGAAGCCATGCTTACATATTCATCCTTATTCAAAAGTCCATCTTGCTGCCTCTAATTAAACCCGCTGTTTGGCTTAATTAAGGCAGAAGCCTGTCAGGCACCGCCCGCCGCGCGGCCAGGCGCACGACGCCCGCCAGAGGCGGCGCGGCTGGGCGGTACCGGCCGAACGGGCAGCGCGGCACCGCCCCGCCTCAGCTCCCCCGCAGCCGCCTGCGCACGCGTGCAGCGGGCGGGAGCCGCAGCCGCCACCACCCAGCCCGACCTCTCCCGCCCCTCCGCGCCGGCCTCGCACCTCGCACCTCCCGCCGCCGCGCCCAGCCCTCGCCCCGGGGCCCTGCGCAGGAGTTACCGAGAAGATCCAGCGGCCGCCGCAGCCCGCCCCGACGTGCCGGCCCTGAGGGAGGGAGGGAAAAGGGGACCGTTGGTCCGGCGGCATTTAAATAGCCCGCCGGCGCCACGTGACCCGCGCGGCCGTTAATCCCTTGCTGCCCAGCAGCCCCTCACACATCGCGGGCGACAGGCTGCTCCTCACAAGTTTCTGCCGCGGCCCAGAAGGGCAATATCTGAGGGTCTCCAACGTTTTCTCTCACCGAGTGGCAAAAAAACATTGAAAAGACTGCAGGTTTTAAGCTGAACATGTTTATGTTTCCAGCATGATCAGAAATATATCTCTGGGGTGTTTGTCAGCTTTTTAATAAGTGCTCGCAGCAGAGCTCCGTTTTCATCGTGTTAACGTCGTGAAACAGTATTTCATGAGGAGATTATGGCATGCTTTCTCCGGGGTTATGCGAGCGAGGTGAACCACACGGCATCTGAATGCGTTTAAAAGCCAAGCCAGTCAGTTTGTCAAAAGATAAAGTGTGTGCAAAAGGCTGACTGGCTGAATGATAACAAAAATAGTACATATAAAAAAAGAGGAACCAGAGCCACTCCAATGAAAACTTACTGAATTCAAAGAGGGTCTCACTGACAAGCCTAACCCAAAGATTAAGTAGAGCTTGAAAAATAGCAGCAATTGTTATGAATAAGCATCTGCCCATAAAAGTTGATAGCATTCACCCATTAAACTTTATGTTGTAAAATAGGAAGCAACAAAGCACAGAGCTCACTTTCTCTTCTCTGCTCTGCCGCCCTGCGCCTCACAGCCTGCTGCCGGCGGGGGTGGCTCACATTTCATGGGGCTGCGCTCAAAAGCGAGGGTGCCAACACAATGGTCTTTCCTTGTCATTTACCTTTTTGTTCTTTCTTGCTTTGCTGTTTCTCTTCAAGTAGAAATCACTCATGATGGAAGTGTATGGCATTTTCTAGGTATTAAAAGGACAAGACTTAGAGCTGTGTGCAAGCGGAGTTCCCCTTTATGGCCTTTTTCCAACATTTAGGCATCACACTCAGTCACAAAACCCCCTGTCTAACCTTGTGGATGCTTAAGTTTCCATATGTAAAATTACACAGGCTCTTAAGTTTTGCTGCTCTACTCGTGCTCAGCCATCAGCGGTGTGATAGCATAGATCTGCTTAGTGTCTAGGTCATGCTTAAAAGCTTTGCTGACACTCACAAAAGAGGCTTTTGCCTGGCTGTTCCCTTTGCTGGACAGATTCAGTGGTATGCGGACTGCACTGGCTCGGGAGCACAGAGTTAAAAGGGTCGTCCTGACCCACTGAGTCCTGGCTCCGCAGCCATTTGTTAAAAATGCCAGCGATGTCTCTTGCAGACAGGTCCAAGTACCATCTCACAGCTGATGAGACACAATACTTCCTTGTGCTCATTCACAAGGCCTACTCAAATGTGCTGTGATTTCACAGAGATGGAGCAGTAATAATAAAGTCGTGGGGCTAATAACATCCCTATAAGAGCAGTGGCTTTCCTAAATAAAGCTCCCAGGTGAGCCTGGTGTAAGATCATGACTCAGTCTGTAGAGGAGGGTAGAAAACAAACCTTAATACCTGCTCATGATCTGACGCAGAGAAAATTCCCATCTGGCTCTGTATCTGTGCTTGGCTTTATGCTAAGTGGATCAGCAACCAAACATATCTGAATTTCATGCTCTTTGCTCTTTCTGTCAGCTTACTAACACATGTTCTCCACAGAATTGAGATTTTCTCTTGAGTGAAAAACATAATACATCAAGTGCAGATTACTGTATGTACCTTGCCAAAATCCTACCTGTAGCTGGAGCCAAACCCCAGTGCTGCAGAGGTTAGTAGAAATAATACCCCAAAGCCAAACAGTGTGTCAAAATCAAAAAAATACTTTCTGATCTCCCATGAGTATATCAGAAGAAACCTGGAGGCCTGAGATTAATACAGTATAAACACACCGCAAATAAACTGTGTGACTGAGCCTTCTACCATAGTTCTGTAGATGTGCAAGTACAGCAGAAAACTAACCATCACTAGGACAGGCTAAAGTAACAAAGAATTTCTTGAAGAGGGCAACATTTATGAGAAAAAGCTAGGAGCTCCTCTTCTCTTATACTATCCTTTCCACACCTTTATCTTTTAAATTAAGTTGCTTTAATTGTATGCATCTGCTGGATTTGAGTGCCATTATTTAGTTATCCAGAGGCCATCTCTCTAAATATAAAACATCAGGCCCACCTCTGGGGCCATGCTATCTCAGGAAGGTTTGGGGATGGTCCAATCTGCCTAGCAGCACAGCCAGCCAGACCTTCCCCCTCAGGGTAAAGGAGAGAGGCCCTCCAGCCTCCTTCTACCCTGTTACAATGAAAGGATGGATAAGGGGGTAGCAACCTATACTTGAATTTTGCACCCATTCTTTACCCCTACAGACTGCACGTGCAGGAAGCAGGTGATAGATGTGCAAGCATGCAGCAAGAGCCATGGAGCCAGCACTGTGAAGATCAAAAGACGTCCCAGCCTCACATCCCAGCACGTGGGTGCCTTACAGAAGCACCAATCTTATGAACTTTGCTGAGCATTAAGAGTGCTCCTAACCAAAACTTTTGCTATTCTATTGGTTTGGTTGACCACAGCTTAGAAAAGAATCCAGGGAGCTAGACTTGAATGCCTGGGCTGACAGCCTTTTCCATAGTAGACTTATTATTTGGCATACATTTCTCAGCTAGAAGAAGGGCTACTGTGTCAAGAGTTTTAGAAATATTCCTAAACAATATATAGAGAGTTTATCAGTATTTGTGCTGAAAGTTCTTAAAATTTCTTTATCTAGAAATAGTGTCTTCCAGCAGCTTTGTGTTCAAGCTACAGTGTACTGAGCTTGGGTTTGGTCGACGTATTTAGAACAAAGACATTCAGCTACTACAGCTTTTACTAATAAGGAATGACCACCAGGCTGACATCTGAATGAATCAGTGTATTACATGAGATTGTTCAGCAGATGTTTTACTGGCACAACCGTTAGTCAGAGATTACTTCCTTGTAATTCTCTGGTATTCCTAAAGGATGATTGATATCCAGTGTCATCTCACATAAATTTCTGTTCCTTGCTCCTCCATGTTTGAGGGACTAGATGCTGTGTACCACAACAAAATCTCCTAATACCTGGGTTTGGACCTATAGAACCCTTTTAATAGAATTACAAAAGCAAAACTAATTGACATAACTTGAAAGAAAACAAACTCTCTCTGGCAACATTTGAAAATTTTTGAAGTATGCTTCTGTTGGATAACGTACTGTCTTCAGACAACCACATTTTTGAAGATGAAGAAGAGAGAGAACAGCCATCAGACTTCAAAGCATTTCTAATATTTGGGATGAGGCATTGCATTAGGAAGCCTGTTGATCATTTTTATCATTAAATGCTTCATGAATATTGTCTCCTCTTCTCTTGTAATCCATGCTTGTTTCTTTCAGAAAGCCTTCCCTTCAGCTGTTTACAATAGCATAGCGGCACTGAAAAAAGGCTCAATTAGAGTTTGCCTATTCCTGAATAGTTACATTCATATGTTTCTGTTCTTTGTGGGAGTCACTAAACATCTGCTTCTTTTTTTCTCCCCTGCCTCATTATTGTTATCTCTTCATTCTTCCTTCTGTTTTGTGTTTTTCTACCTAATTAGATACCTTTCACCTCTCAAGTTACAGAACTAAACTGATGTTGAGCAGCGTCTCATAATTCACTCTGGATGTGTTATATCCGTGGCCACTTCATGCACTTTGTGTAGTACTTGGGACAAGCTAAAGGGGCTCCCAGGCTCAGAAAGTGTGTGAGCATCTTGGCAGATGCTCCTTTTGCTCAGAAGGGAAAAATCAAGGGGCACAATGGCAGCACACAAAGGAGCCCATACAGCAGCAGAGGTCAGGGACTGTCCTATGTGCCAAAAAAGGGATTAAAACTCCCAATTGTGCTCTAACTCTAGGCTTGTCAAGATTCAACTTCAGATCCTGCAAACTACTCTGGGATAAGTGCCTTGCACAGAAGGGCTCAGTCACAGTTGCTTCCTAGGCATTAGAGGAATTAATACAATCTTTAATAATCTTTGCGAAAATCAGGCTCTGTGGTTTTATCCAGCATACATGCTATGCACTGAATCTGGATCAGGACTCATGTTTCAGAGCTGTACATTAATCTGCTATTCTGTATGGTCATCTTTTTTAATACTTAATGGGTTTTTGCTGCTCATTTAGCAAAAAAAACTGTCTGTTAGCCATCACCTACAAATTTTGTTTGCTATGTTCTTCCTCATTGCTTCTCTAATGCTGTGTTGTACCTCAGCCTTTCAACCATGTAGCCTGTAGGGCTGAGCTTTTGAATGGCAGCTGCATACTGGGTTTTCTTAACTGAGATTTTAGGGTAGCTTTGCAAGCCTTAATTGTGGCTGAAAGACAGAATTGGTTCCTGTGTGCTTCTTTAAGGTGTCATACAGTTTAAAAGCAATTCTGATTTTTCACTCACTTGTTTCCCATCAGGAGAGCCTGCACAAATATTTTTTATTCCTTTACACTGAGATGAAATCTATGAGGAAAATATGTGCTTCATGCACAATGATCAATTCAGCCTAATTTCAACTGATATGTAACAGCCCCCCACCCTCACCCCCGCATGGCACTAACTGCAGCCTCATGCAGTTAGAAGACACTTTACCAGAGCAAGACAAGGAGGCATGCACACACAAACATAGATATGTGGAAACTTTAAAGGCTTTTATAGAACCTAATAAGTTAAAAGAAAAAATCTGAAAATCTAAATTATTATTATAGACTCATTTGATAAATGAGCAAATGAAATACACAGGAAGAAAATGATCCCACAGCACACATTGTACTGAGACAGTGTTAGCGAGAACAGAATTCTAGTTTCCCAACCCACTCCTCTAACCAAGAGATCAACAAATCCCAGGGTTAGATGTGTATGAATCATTGTACGGATACAAGCCTTTTGAATTAAGTCTTCCTTGATTTGCATCAACAAGTTTAACTTTGAATTACTACCTTGAGGGAATCTAGATTTGGGTTTGGAAGTATCTGCTTGCATTAGTTCAAGTCAGTGCTGTCTGGGAAGCAACATGAAAAACCATAAAAAATAAAAAGCATCATCTACTGATTAGTCCCAGCTGTAGTGTAGGTGTGGGAACTCCTGTGGACTAGTGGGCTTCAAAGCCAGCATTTTTCTTCCATTCAGAGTCCCAGTCTCTCCATGAGCGCTCCCTTAAGAAGAGAAGTGGGGTCAGATACAGCCCAATTTCAATTCAAAACACAATAGGTCCCCTAGAGAACTGTATCACCCTAGAATTAGCTTATGTAAAATCCCAGGAGCTTGCTCTCTGTCCCATCAAAATTAAACCTCTTTTCTTCACCTTGAATTCCTGTCTTGAATCACTTCCTCATCATTATTTTCACCATTTTCGCTTTGCAATTGTTATGGCATCGGCTTATTTCACTGCCCATCACGCCCAGATGTAAGAGGCACGCTAGTTTAGTCATAGAATGTCATTGGTGATAGCCTGCCAGTGAAGCAGAATAGAGTGGGTCTTTAAAATAATTCCTAGGACACTTCTAGAGATGAAATGGTATTTTGCAGCTCTTTTTTCCTGACATTACCTACAAGCCTATAGATTGTCATGATTTTTCAGTAAAACCATTGTCCGCTGGAAAATAAACTGAGACCCCAATTGCTCATCCCCCTAGGAAAACGAACAGTTCTACTAGCTGAACTGTCTTTACTTGTTTGAGTTCAGACTAGTCAGAGGGAGATAAAAGGCTTCTATTCCTCTGCTAAGCATTCTGTCCACCTAAGTCACTTATAGCTTAATACTCCTAAAGAAGCAGAAAAGTGCCTCTCACAACAGTAGATTGGAGCTAATGAAAAACTTACTTGTGTCAGAGATGGGAAAAAATTAAAAAGGTTAAGCGAGCAACAACTGAAAATGTAGTTGTATCTATAATGAATATAATTATATTAGTAATTGTACCTTGCACTGCTTTTTCACATTTCATATTATCAACTTGTACCTACACTTTAATCAGATTAATGATATCATCTACATATTTTAAATGCCAAAAAGACTTTAATAAAATAGTCCCAGAGGAACTAATTGGGGGGAAAAAAAAAAAGGTATACAGTTCATAGAACTACCCGAATACACTAAGACACAAATGGAAATATACACTCAAGAGAGAAGCAAGGCAAATGAGTTGAGAAAACCAATTCTTTTACAGGAGGAAATACATTTTTTAATGAACTGCAAATCTAAGCATTTCCAATCTTCTGCAGCCTTTGATGTCAAAGAGATCAGGTTCTAAAATCATGTCTGCTTTGCATTACAAATACAAACGGTCCTTTCCGATAGAGATAGTGCCAGACAGCATGACTTCTCCCCCAGTCCTTGAGTATTGTCAGTGGAGAGATAGAGGTGGCCAACAAGCAAAGCTGAGATTGCACGTCACCGGCATGGCCTGAGATGGGGCTGCGGGGTGCTGCTTCATTGCGTCACTGGGAAAGCCAGGCAGTTCTCCCACAGGTACTGCAGGCTTAATCTGAATTACTGAACAGGCATTTTCTTGAAGGTAAAATCAAATCTGAGTGAATTACAGGAGCAGAATGAGGGAACAGTGATATAGGAAGGAGCAGAATAAAAGTAGTCCAAAGTGTCTATGGCTTGTGGTAAGAGAGGAGGAGATCTTCCATGCATAGCAAACACTGGATTTATTGAAATGAATCCAAATCACTTGAGAGTGAAAGGGAGTTTTAAATTATGTTTCTGTATCTGTTCCCCCAAAGGTTTCAAATGGCTTTTTCAAAGGAAATGTGTTGACTTTGAATTTTCTTCCTAAAATCATCTGGTGTCAGATTTAGCTACTCGCTACGTATGAAATTGAAGGTAAGGAGGTCATCTTCTAGTGGATTTCTCTCTGTAGCAGCAAGTGGAATTCCTGGAAAGAAGTAGTGCTTTATTAGAATGATAGAGCTTGGAAATTTAGTTTTTTGCTAATAGAAGCAGAAAAATACATTTGATGTCCCTAAACTTTAAAAAAAAAGAAATTGGAAAGCTCCTTCTGCCTTTGTTGTTAAAAACATCATGTCAGATTCATAATAATCCATTTTAGTTTATGCTTCTTACATTACTGAAAGGAAATAGTACTTCTAAGCTTTATCACATGGGAGCTTGCATGAAAGAGAAATTTGACTTTGCCAGAATAGCATCTTCTGTCTTCTCTGCATAACAGATTCAGTTCAGATGCATGTTGATCTTTCTCCTGACAGTTAACATGTGCAAGAGTGTGTTTATGCAAGTTTGACCTTCTTGTTCTTCCCTGTCTCATTTCTGTTTGTGTGAGCACTGTGCGCCGATAAAGTGAAGTACATTTTTAAGGTCTCTACTTTGAACATCCTTGAAAAGAAGACGCCTCTTTCTTTGGCACAAAGCTGTTAAAAATAGACCAGACCTACTCCTTCCAGTACACTCATGAAACAACAGTTAAAGCCCTTCATTTGTTGAAGCAAGCAGATGAATAGTATACAATGGACTTGTGCTACGCTTAGCAAAGCATCCATGAAACAAAATAAGTTAAACCTGCACACCCTGCCAGTTGGATAAGTGACTGGCTCTGTATGGACCCCCAAGCCTTGAATGTTTTAAGGACAACAGTTATCAAACACCATAAACCCACGTAAGATCATAACCAAGGTTGACTGACTAATTTTCCTTTTTTTTTCTTTTAACATAACAAAACAGTTGCCCTAGCACAGTTGATGCCATGCTCCCACACATTTAACCACCCAAAAGAAAAAGGGCTGGCTTCTTGCTTGATTTTATCAGGGTTTCAAAATGATTTTTTTTTCTTTAATCTACAGCTGAATGTCCCTTTCTCCAATAAGCAGTTACTCCCATTAATTAAACAGAAAATTAGAATTAATTAGTTTGCACCAACTAACATTACTAATATTGGCTTCACAGTTATCTTTTCAAAAGCATGCTAAGTGGTACTTTGCAACTCAATGAAATTAGCTAAATAAATAATGGGGATTTTTTTCTCACTTTTTAAGCCAAAAATCAGCTAATAATCACATTTATGAAAGGAAAAGCCCAGCTGTAGCTTTTTTAAAAATCAACATGAAATCATGAGAAAGGTTTAATTTGCAGGTTCACATAAACATAATTAAATGTTAAGCTTTCCCACAGAAAAAAATACATTCAAAAAAGACCACATTCCTGCAGACTAATTCACAGGAATATACAGATTGGCCTGTTTGATTAAATCGGCTGGTCTTCAAATCATCTATCATATCTTGGAAGCGTATTTCAAAGATGGATGTAATAGTCAATACTACAAAAATATAGGAAATTACCAATGCCAAGGCTAGGTTTTCCCAGCTGGCGGTTACTGATTTAATTGAACCTCCAAAACCAGCAGGTTTCTAGTGATAGTCTGTAATACTGTCAGTTGTGGGAACCCATTATCAGTAGCTTATGGCTTTGCCACGTTTTAGCATCATATTTCCCATAAGCTTTACATATATTGAGAAAAATTCTTCTGTCATTTACCAGAAAGATTCTGGAGAACAAGCTCATAGGTTAATCTGTATCAGGAGTATCTTAAAACTGCTTAATTAGGAAATTTAATACTTCTGTAGTTGGCAAATGGACTTAAAAAATTGTGAGCTGTAGCTGTTTCCACCAGAAAACAAGACTAATATCACCTCAGTTTCTGACCTGTGTCGGTATGTGCTTTCATGAGAGAGCATTTCATTGCCTACTCATATTTTGTTCATATGAGCTGTGGACTGTGGTCAGAGTGGTGTAATGGCACCTATATCATTAATGTTGCATTTGTTGCAAAAAAATGATAGTGTTTAAAGTGAAACAAGGAGCTGAAGAAAAGAGAAGACAGTCTTATGGTTTAAAAGGATACAAGCTTCTCTGGAGACCTGTATTTTGACTCTGCCAAAAAAAACCCTCATATGTATTGTTGGGCAACTATTGAAAACCAATACTTTTTAGAGGCACTTATCAAAGTGCATTTCATTCTTTGTGTAAGGGATATCTGGGTCTGGTTTGCAGAAGGGCTACTTGAAAAGGAGCTAATCAGAACTGTTCACTGAATGAATACATTAGTATAAATGACTAACTAATTTATGTCTTATACATTGGATATAAAACAAACAGTCAAACAAACCAACCTCTGCACCTTTTGGTATTGCGCCTTTATCCTATCCTTCAGTTTTTCATATGTAAAATGGGAAGGAGAATATCTCACAGAGGTGTTGTGAAGATAAAGACATCAGTTTATTTTAAGTGCTCAGATTCCATAGTTAAAAAAAAAAACCCAAACACAAACAAAAGCCTCTGAGGGCATTAGTAAATCTTCCATCCACAGAGAGTCAGAGTGACGCAGTAAGTAAGGCACTGAGGCCACACAATGAATGAGAAAGATGTAAAAAGATATGTTAAATAGCTAGCCACAGAGTGAGTGTAGGGTACGAGAAAAGAGGTCATGAGCTAAGAGCAGGGAATGAGGCAGGAATCTGGTGGAAGAAAAATGCAAATTGATTTAAATGGTGAGTTAAATGGATGCAGTGATACCTTTGATACTCTCTAACTTCGTAGCAAATTCATTTTATATTATTTTCTTTGCTCTATCATAATGATGTCAGGAGTGCTATTTTCTGATGGAGTTCCACAGATTTGCTTTGTACAAGAAACACATTATACGCAAGCAGTTTTTAACAAATAGGTCAAAGAAAGTACAATAACAAAGTTAGAATCAACAAATGCTGTAATTATATTGTGCTTCAGGAATAATAAATCCCTCTTAGAAATGCTTCAGCATATATATTTTATTTTATCAACTCATGAATTTAGTGTTCTTGCAGCACTCCACTCACTAGGATTTCTTTGTTAATGGAGAGTGTGAATAGAAAGAAAAAAAACAAACAAGATAAAAAAAACACAGTTGAGTTATTCATGGTAATGATTTCACACCTAAACATTATGTGAAAACCACTAACTATGCTGTTAAAATAAAAGGTAGCTTGACTTACTAGATGATTCTGAGAACGTTTCACTTATGAAAATGTATTCTGTACATGTTACTTGATGCACTATAACTGAATATTGCAAAAGTTTAATTCTAAGGTCTTGGGTGTTTGAAAGCATTGGCAGGCAGTGGGTTTGCATTTGAATTCACTTAGGGACGTGTGGACAACTGTATAGAGGTCCTTAAAAGAGAAGGCAGCCTACTGGAAGGTAATCTGGATCTCCCCTGGGTAATTTTGGGAGTTACAAATCCAAGAAAAGAACTGGAAAGCACTAGCTCAGAAGACCTGGCACCAGGTAGCAATTTAAAGGGCCTGCACTTAAAGTCCAGTCCAGGGCCCAGCCTCACAAGCACATGACATGCCTGAAAGTGCATAAAACCAAACGTGAATTTTAGCACAAGAATGTCAAATTCACATGAATGATCTCAATAACATCTATGAAAAAGTAATTCTAGTTCTCATTGTAGATGGGAACTTAAAAGATGAGTGGGCTTATAACTTATAGCATGAAATCACCTCTAGGGAGGCTGCCTGTATACATCAGAGAGCATTCTGTGCTTTTGTTGTGTTTGTCCATACTTCAAAGTTTCACTTAACACAGCATTTTCTACAGAAAAAGACACCCCTGCTCTGCTAGTGGTGGTGGTCAAAATGGTCTGCAAGGGCAGCCTTGCTCCCTGTTCCCAGTTCTTGTGATAGGACAGGTACCATGTATGAAGCTGAAACTAATGAGAGGGTCTCTCTAGGTAGGAGTTTGGTGTTTGTATAGCACCACGGGCCCTCACCAGCTCTTTCATACCATGTCAGTCAGGATGCTGAAGTGCTATTGCTGTCCTGATGTCATATGGGACCAGAGCAAAACCACAGGCCTGGGGTGGAAATGGATGCAATGCTGGTTCCATGGTCTCCTCCTTTTTATCTTCTCTTCCCTTGCTGGATCCTGGAAAAGAGCTTACATAGTCTCTTTTGGCTTTCAGCAAAATGCTGTAACTGAACTATTTTCAGCTTCCAAAAAAATTATGTTTTCAATGACAAATTTAAACTAATTGCTGTTTTTGCTGTTACTTCAGAGTCTTGGGTTTTGTTTGATCGGCTCTAATATTTATTTGTGGGTGCCACTCAGGAAACAATTTAGCCCATCATCACTTCTACTGTTATGTGCCACAAACTTGGTTTTAAGCCAGAGGTCACCATGCACAGGATAAGCAATAAGCACGAGTGGCGATTTGGCTCAGTCTGAGCTCTTCCTGGGATGCTGACTCTTGCACAAGAAGCAACACTTTTGCAACCCTTGAAATGGGCAGCATTAACTTACAACTGCAGTACAGCAGCATCTCTTGAAGCTTTGCACTCTACCTCTCCTTCTGTTTCAGGCCTGGAGACTGACTCTAACCTCCAGGCACAGCTGCAGAGCTGAGCTGACTCCAGACTTCTCACTTCTGTAGATAAAACTGAGTTTTGCAGTGGTGGTAGAATGGGAGAGAAAGGAAGTAAGGGCTGGACAGGAAGAAATTTCAGATTTAAAACAGGGCTTTGGTTAAAGGACCAGTGGTACAGGCAGCTGACTGTGATTCTTCCTCTGCCTTAACATTTGACTCAGCCTCTGTTAGAGACCATCCCTCCTTGGCCTTCCTATCCCAAACAACTGTGTCCCCCAGCCCCTGCAGCTGTGCTTCCCTCTTTCTCCAATGTCTCTTTGCTGACATTCACAGGGGAAAGAAGGAAGTTGGTTTGGGTCAAAATATCAGAGGACTCCCACTGCTACTGCAAAGGTCCACCACCTGTGAGAGCTGACACTCTCATCAGCATCCATCATAGGAGCAGGTTAGAGGCAGGGGCAACTCTTTAGGTTAAAATAACTGTTTCCCTGTAGTTTGCAAGGTGCCGCTCTTTGCCTATGTCTGTGCAACCTCCCCTACAATGCAGGACACTCAGACCCTTCTGGGCACTTTGCTGGACAAGTATGTGGTCCTTGTACTCATGTGAGGTTTGGATCCATGCTCGAGAGCAAGCCTTCAGCCTTTTAAGCAATTAGCCTACAGTTTATGTTCCTGTATGCTCAAATCTTAAGGCTGTTTTCATTTAGTTGTTACTCAGACAGGCTGCCTCTGATAGCACTGGGAGCTTGCCTTAGTGAAAAATATCTGAGGGAAAATAAAGTACTGTTGTTGGTACTTAGCTCACAGGCAGGACTGAAGGACAGCAGAAGAATGATGCTTATCCACCTCAATGGAAAAATAAAGTAACACCGTTTGAATAATAGCAACCTCTATAGGCTCTTCTAATTTATGGTAGATATATGCGCCATTTGGTTTTGGAAAAATTTCTCTCAGTCTGAAGCACGAGGAATTTAGTGCTTGCAGTGAAACGTACCATCAATTTTGTTGTGATTGAAAATGAAAGAACATTTCCTTTTTATGTTTCTTTTATATCTTCTTTGTTATGATTTTTTTTTTTTTAATAAAAGAGTCAACATGCAGGAAAGTGAAAAAAAGAAAAGAAACAAGACAGCGTTTTAGTCCTTCCTGCCAGTTTTTTTTTTTGCCTCATTGTGTATAGCGCATGCATATGTAAAGGAAAAAGAGCTCTTGTCTGAGATCTCTCAACTGAAAATCTGGGCATGTGTGCTGGCTTTGGCTGGGATAGAGTTAATTTTCTTCATAGTAGCTTGTATGGGGCTATGTTTTGGATTCGTGCTGCAAACGGTGTTGATAGCACAGGGATGTTTTAGTTACTGCTGAGCAGCGCTTACACAGTCAAGGCCTTTTCTGCTTCTCACACCACCCCACCAGTGAGTAGGCTGGGGTGCACAAGAAGCTGGGAGGGGACACAGCCAGGACAGCTGACCCAGACTGGCCAAAGGGCTATTCCATACCATATGACATCATGCTCAACATATAAAGCTGGGGGAAGAAGAAGGAAGGGGGGGACATTCGGAGTGATGGTGTTTGTCTTCCCAAGTAACAATTACGCATGATGGAGCCCTGCTGTCCTGGGGATGGCTGAACACCTGCCTGCCGATGGGAAGTAGTGAATGAATTCCTTGTTTTGCTTTGCTTGCGCACGTGGCTTTTGCTTTACTGTCTTTATCTCAACCCATGAGTTTTCTCACTTTTACCTTTCTAATCCTCTCCCCTGTCCCACCATGGGGGAGTGAGTGAGCAGGTGCATGGTGCTTATTTGCCAGCTAGGGTTAAACCACGACAGCACGTCATTGGAAAGCTGCAATTTTTTGCTTTATTTTTCACATAGCAAAACAAAATGTTTAGACATTGTATCTGACATTAGAGAGACTAAAATGATGCAAACCTCACTTGGGCTTCCCATTCAACAATCTAGGATGGGAAACAAGGTGGCTTCTGAGCTGTAAGCAATGTCACTGTAGGATAGCTGTTGCATGACAGTAGCTTAACTACACTTGTGACAAAATACAGACCTCAGGGTTGTTTTGCTAGAGAAGGGATCAATAACTCAGACTTTGATTACTTAAAAAGAAAATAGGGAAAAAAAAAGGTGAAAAAGCCAACCGAAATTTGGAGAATTGCCTGTATCTATATATCCTATAGCAGAACAGGAGAGACGTTTGCTCAGCAACAGAGGCAGCAACTGTAGCCTTCTGCAAAAGGAGGATGAAACTCATGCAGTCATCATGACTCAAATTTCTCCTTCAGAGCTTGGGATTCATATTCTCCTCAGACCTACCTATAACATGCCAAATCGATAAATAGAGATAGGCAATGAGTATCATCAGGAGTGCCTCAGGTACTACTGCTGCAGTCTCAGTACTGGGGAAACATCCTGGGGCCTGGGAAAGTCATGCTGCAGTGGTTGTAGAGCGGACAATGGACACATCAGAGATACTTGGTAAATATGTATTGAAGCAGCAGATCGGGTATTCCAGTTGTAGATCAGAAGCCTGAAAGCCTTTTGAACTCCAGAAGAAGAAAAGAAGAGATGCTCTGCAATGTTTGCCACTCATGCTCTTCTGAAGAAACACAGATCTCAACACGCGTTCAGCCAGAGCAATCTCCTGTTATAAGTGATCTACCTATGCAGGGCTCCCAGTGCAAGTCCAGATTCGGGAAAGACAGAGAGCGAGGCCCTTGGTTATTCATAAAACCCCAGGGAACCTTTACGGGCAGGACTGCCTGGAAGACTTTAGCTCAGGGATTGGCATTTTCAGAGCACAGCTGGTCAATCACCCTGGAGCTGGGACTCAGCTCTTCTTGGGGTGAATGGAAGGCAATTAGTATTTTCATATCATCTTAAGTCAGGCACCCAAAATTGATGGATGCTTATTTGGGAGTCATATTCCTTCACAGAAGTTATTTTAACCAGGAAGAAAAAGGCACAGATTTGGTGAGGCTAATTAATTGCCAAATAATTTGTTTACTTTCTGATGTGTGTGATAACCTTTGTGGTAGGTGCACATGAGAACATGACATTTTAGATTAAGAGGAGCGTCATTGTGTTTAGCTCAAATGCCTCTTGGCAGGCAGTGAAATGGCTGGCTGTATATTTACATGCAAAATGTCATTTATATAAATCAAATCTTGAACACAAATACCTAGAGATATTGTTTTCCTGTATGCAAAAGTTCATCATGATATTTTGTGTGTTCTTGAATGCGAGGCATGAATTAATCATTTGAAACAGCCTTTGGGAGTCGCAGACAGTCACCGCCCCTATCTTGGGCAGCACGCAGAGAAACGGCGAAATCTGTTCCCCAAACCAAGGATTTTAAGATTTTATGCCGGAATGTCTGCAGTGTGAGAATGTCTTGCAGAGCAGAAGCCTATGCATTTAGGGAATCTAAGCTGGAAACAAGCTAATTAATACCATAAAAAAAATACCTGGTCACTCTTGAGAGCTAAAAATCAGAAAAGAAAGAAAATGGAATATCTTAAGTGAAAGAAAATGAGAAAAGATATAATGAATGACAATAGTACTTAAATTCCTTACCTGGGATTAGACCCTCTCCTATGACCTGTTCTGTACAAATATCTTAGGTTTTAACACAGAGAAAGAGGAAGGATAGGAGAATTGAGTCAGAGAAGGGCTAAAGGGGGATATTTTTTGAAAGGTATGTGGATGCTTGAAGATGAAGCTGGTGACCAAGGACGTTTACAAATTGCTAATTTTCAGCGGAGTGTGGCAGTTAGTTGACTGTGGACATTTGATTTGATGCCTGTTTACTCTGAAAAGGGTTTATCGCTGTTGAGGAACGTTTTATGGTCACGCACAATGTATATAACAGTGTCTGCTCCTCAGTTCAGAAGAACCTGAAATTTAGCAGTATCTTCTTCATGTGTCACTTCAGGTTTTGTTTTTCCCTAAGAGTCATACATTGAAAGTGGACTCCAACAAACTACTGTACAGTGCTGAGCACAGCAAGGTAGAAACAACATCTTTGTTTATGTCTGTGATTCAAAAAGCCACCTGCAGTTTTCAGAGACAAACCACTGTTGAAATTTGTAGTTATCCTTAATATAAAAATAAGCCCTTCTAGATGACCATTGTAACGCTTCCCCATCCTGAATGGTGTAAAAGGGAGAAAAATAATCCTTTGGAATTCATCCTAAATGGAACTGACTACTAATCTGTTAGCAGGAAAAAGAAAAATGAGCTTTTGCCTTCCCCAGAGGCTCCTGGCAAACAATAAGGTGGAGTAAAATATTTTTGTTTCAAAGTCTCTAGAAGTGACTGCAATAAATATCGCTTGCTATGTGGCACTCTAGCCTTCTTTGGGTCTGAAATGCCACAGGTGCTCACATGATTTCAGCCCAAGTTAGAGTCATTATCCCCCTAAAAATTGCTTCCTGTGAAATATTCAGCAATTCCAAACTGGATCCAAAAGCAATGGTAGATGTTCAGTCCTCCCCGACTCCTTAATGAGGAGAAATGGAGAACTGGAACACATTTAAACAGTTGGAGAAAAGTTACTGCAATCTTAATTTCCATTCTCTGAGACCACCCAGAGGCCTGATATGAGTGAGTTACGATCAGATTTCCACAGAGAAGTCTGTTGTTATTTTATCCATCTGACATACGGAGAGATTGCCTTGTCGTGGTCGTTTCAGTCACAGACATCCACTTTTCTCTCTGCTCCATTTGGTTTTACAAAATGTCTAGTTTCTGCAAGAAGACTGGTTTTGCTTTTATTTCTTCAGCTGAATTGCCTCTTGCTTGCCTTAAGCAATTTTCTTTGGAGAAGCTGGGCACACAGGGATAAGGGATACTTATGGTAGCTCTGTTTGCTGGATGCGTTCCTCATACAAAGGATTCAAATCAGAGACTAGGTGATTTTTATGACAATTTCACATCCTTTTTTGCATGTTTGTGCTATTATCTACAGTGTGATTGTTATCAACAGATTTAGTTCATTTGAGGGATCTTGCTGTGTTATGTTTTATGGGGAGAAGTAATAGCTTTCATTAGCCCATCTGATATGGCTGGAAAAAAAAAGACGCTTGCTTGGGCCCACCACCTCTTTTCAGATCTGAAAAATAATTTGCATGCTTGCAGTAAGAGTGCTAGCTATGCAGCTGTCTCTTATCACACACTGTTCCCAGCTTTAAAATGTATGAACAAATGTATTTAGAGTGATGAATAATAAATAATCTTTATCTCAACACAGTCTTTTATTCCACAAAGTCTCAAGGTACTTCACAAGAAGTAATACACTTTCTATAAAGAATAAGGACCAATGTGCTGCCACGTCCACAAGGAGAAGTGGCAGATCCTTAGCAATATACAGCTACTGTGCAGAGGACAGATACACACTCACACACAGAGAGCCTTTGCATATTGAAGCATGCATAAAAGATAGGAAGCATTCTCCGGGTTTTTCCTTATATCCACAAGCACTTGTCTGCTGATGAAAAGCAAATGGGAAATGAAAGATAATGAAGGACAAAGGTTGCGTTATCCTGATTTCTAAACTGAAGTCTTGATTGGATTTTAAAAAGAACAGAGAGTAACCCATATTTTGCAACGTCAGGTGAACTTTAAAAATAGAGTGGGACTGACCAGCTTGGAATTTGCCCAGAACACCAAGTTTGAGACACTTGCCCATTGGGCAAGTGGGACAATCACTGTCAAATGTCTTCGTTTCTCTGTATTAAGGGGCACAGGACCTCCAGCAGGGCAGTGCCCTCTCCAGATTCTGGGCATTTGCTAAGTGCCCGCTCAGGAGCCTACACACAGAAATTTCCTGAAAAAGTTACTGCACTGCAGTGTCATGCACTTGTCTTGCAATTCTTTCTTTGAGCTTTATGCTGCAATTCTTTATGTATTGGGGCAGCTAATGTGAATTGGGTTGGAAGATATAACCCTTTGTACCCTGCAGCTAAGGGCTTCAGCTGTCTATGAGCCCCAGCCTGGTTTTGCACAACACAATTGTCACCGTGATAGAGTTTTATAGAAAAATGCTGTTAAGGTGTGAGAAAGCCCATGAGCTAAAGCCATGCAGGATAAGAAAAGCAAAACAATAGACTCAACACTATTTGCTGAGATGGGGTTACTTAAAGCTCAGGAATTCAAGAGGAAAATACTGACATGAAAAGCTGTAAAATCCTAGGGCAAGAAAAGCAAAGAATAGGAAGATGGCAAATCAGCAACATCAAAGATCAGCCTATGCCAAGGAGCAAGAGGCAGACCCTTCCTCACCTGACTGATGACTCTGTTCAGCAGAGACACATCCAGAGCCACAAGAATATTTGCATGACCCTGTAGCATGGTAGTTCTAGCTATCCACTGCGTGTATTCACCAATAAATAAATGTTACGTACTCTGAAGTTTTGTTGCTTACAGACTCAAGCACAGTAGAGATACACAACCAAAAGCAACCCAGAGGTGACAGGCTAAGGAATAAAGGAACCTTTGCAAGAGGGACATCTGTTTCCATCCCTCTTCCCCTCATTAATTCCCTACAATCCATTTTGTCTGGGAAGCCCAAACTATCAACTAACTCCATGTTCATGGCAGCTGGTCATGGTAAGGGAAGAACACTGCTGGCTGAAGAGAGGAAAGGAGATACATTTGTCAGGTCTTTTCTCTAACCTTCCTCTTGGCTAAAGGAGAAGGACACAATTTAATAAAGGAAAAAGGAGCAGACATGGGGAGGGAATCCAGCAAGATGAGGTGGTTCAGAGTAGAACTAAAAATGAGTATTGCTGCCTTTGGTATGATGGCTATGGAGACTCATGATGCACACTGGTACTGATCTAACTAGGCTAGAACCACATTTCTGTTTCTGAAAGGAAAAGCAGGAAACTTGATCTAGATCTAGATTTCCCTGAACAACAGAAAACAATGCTTTTGTCCCCTTCTAGTTGCTATTCCCGCAAGAAATTCGGTAGCGCAGTACAATTTCCACTTAGTCTGGGCAGTAGGAGCATTTGTTGCAGCACCCACAGGCTTCCAGTCATCCAGCAGTGAATTGCATAAGCAAGGCTGGGGAGAAAGCCTGTCTTCTAGGGAACTGACTCCACTAGTTTCTACAGTACAGGCCTATCTGATCCACATTAGCTGTGAAATCTGGCTGACACGGCCTAAATCAGTAATCCTGCAAGGAATGCAGATTTTCCAGTACAAAGAAAGCATTCCTCTCTGCTCATTATGTTTTAAAAAACCCTCTTTTAAAATCAGGGTTAAATCACAAACAAACAAATGCTAATAGAAAAGATCACATGCATAACCCCTGTAGTGTATTTACCTATGTAAATAACATGTAATTTTCACTATCTAATTACTGTTTCATGTCCCATTTCCTGCTGTAGTCTATATTTAAATTGCATATTTGCCTCTATCTACTTTCTCATAATGTGTCTTGATATGAATATTCATACCACCATTGAGTGTTTGATTACTTCTTTGCTAACCTTGAAAATACTACCCTCACAACACAGCAAACAGCTGGGTGCTCTGGTTGTATAACAGTGAAGAAAATAAAATACAATAAATAATGCTCAGACTGATTTAAAGAGCACTGTTTGGGATCAGGCCATATTCTCCTTTTGTTTTTTCCTCAGAAGATTTTTTTATTCCCCTTCTTATAAATTAAGCAAAGTTAGTCCTTACTATAGTTCCCTGAATTACAGCTCTGGAGACTGGATTTCCATAGGAGTGGTGCAAGTAATAGGCAATGCAGAATTGCTGCACATTGTACAGCCTTTTTCAGATGGGAGAAAAAAAAACAGTTTCTGTTGCAGCTGGATGCACATTCTTTTTTCATCATGTGAAATCTGAAAAAGCATTTTTACTGTTCTAAATCAGAAAGAAAAAAAAAAGGCACAGTCTGGAGGAGTTCTCTGAGGACAAAAAAAGGGAGAAAGATCAACGGAATTAAGTCTGCTGAAGTATCCTGAACCAGTCTGAACCAGCTTACTTCCGTTATGACTGCTTTATATCATGAAGTTTTGATGTTCAACTTATATTTCGAAATAAAGTCATTTTTTCAAAAATTAGCAAAACAATTTCATTTAGAAAACGAATGAAAAGACTCATTATTTTAAGACTTCTCTGTTTCATAATTCAAGATCTGAGAAGAGAAACAGGCTGATTCCCCCGTCTCTTTTAGTTTAATACCTAGGACTGAATGAACCACGCCCTAGCAGTGCCTGTTTCCGTAGACTGACTGTGGAGGAAGTCTAGAGTCACTCTGAGGCTGTCAGACACAGCAAGGTGTCTCCTGCCCTGGGTAGCTCTGCATCCCCAAGACCATTAACTTGTGAAAGACAGACAGACAGGCTTGCAGGTGGTGAGGAAGGGGATTATTTTATAATAATGTCATATTGACTCCCGGCCACATACAAAACAGTATCACTTTTCTGGTCTTCTTTTACCCCCTTTTAAGAGACGCCTACATACCGTGGTTTCCCCACCCTGCACAGTTAAGTTACTTGAGGCGATTTTAAAGATACCTACATACCAGCTACTAGTCACCCTTAGGAGCACTGAGCTCACAGCTAGGTAACTTGTCCTCCTTTTTTTTTTTGAGAAGAACTTATTACTTCAGTCTACACTGCTTATACATTCACCTCTGGAGTTATCTTCTAAGTATCTGCATATTGAAGGCATCATTCCCTAACAACTTTGCAGTTATGACTCAGTGACTTCAGAGATTTCCAGCCTACAGAAGAGAGAAAGCCAGTCTGAGCTAGGAAGTTACTTTTGTGAGAAGCCATGGAGTGTCTCCTACTGAGACACGATTTTATTTCGTGGCCTCTACTGATTTATCATGTGCTATGGAGTAGTTAAGGAAAGGAGCTACAGCTGCTGAGAAAACACAAAAAGTTTAGGCTGATATGGATCTTCAGCTAATTAAAGTGTAGTGGCTGAGAGTCACCCAACTCTGTTTATCTCCTCTATTTGCTGTCTGTATTGCTGCCTATAGAAGTAAGGCTCTTTAAATCTACTGTAGTGATGCAGCTCCACAGAGGCTGAATATATTCACTCATGTTCATATTAGGAACACAAATGGACAAAATCAGCACGGCAAGATTTTGATATGGCAACCTTTCTCCCGGCTCCTAGTTATCAGATTTGTTACAGTACTGGCTAGGGACCAGGCTAAAACATATCCCCACTCTTCTGCACATGGGGTTTTGTTTCATGGAAGGAAGAACTCTAGGGTTAGCTTATTCGCATTCTATAGATCCATTTATGAATTTCCCCATGGGACAGTGATGTTCAGAGCCAGCGTTTGATAGGGGCTGAGTTCCCAAAAGGCTTGAGGGGACTGCACCCTATACTGGGAGATGTCAAAGGTGCACTCACAGTCAGAGCCCATTTTTGAAAATCAGATCTTAATCAAATCATTTTATGGACAGATGAGAGCATTATTCACTGAGGACCGCTTCTTTCCCACACAATACATTTAAAAGAGTTCTACTGGGATATAAAAATGTAAAAATGCAATTGCCAAAGTTATTAAAATTAGATCGTTGCTATGTAACATGCTGCCATTTTTTAATCTATGCAGGCTACATCTTGTTCTTGGACACAGTTCAAAGCTGAAATGGACAAACTTTAAGTAACTCTATAAGGACCAGCAGAAAACTGTAAGATCCCAGAACCGTTTTGAGCTTTAACTAAGTTTCATCTTTAATGATTCTGTTCTGCCTCCAAATAAACTGAATCATGACTAGAATCTAAAGCTTATTTAGGAAGTTGCCATAGTAGCAATTAACTACCTCTAAGCCTTTCAGCTTTATTTTATCTTTTTTCACCGAGGTGCCCTAAATTACTTGAATCCTGAATAGCTACAGTAATATATCCATGTCTTTGAACTAAATGACATGGTTTTGCTAGAACCCTAATTATGTGAATATTGATTGAATTTCTAATTGGGACTAGGCATCATCTTGCTGACAGCATCACTGAGAGAAGCCATGTAAGAGCAAGAAAGATTATTAACAGAAAAAGTAAAAAATAAAAATGCTGTTTCCACTAGGAAAGCAGATAGGCTGGTCAAGCTGAAGAAACAGTGAATAGAGTAGAATTAGCTTAAATGATTAAGTTTATATGGACTACAAACCTCCTCCAGATGCAGTGCTGTTTGTTTCTGCTATTATCCTCTTACACTCTATTAAATATAGAAATATCAGAGGAACCCAAAGAGACTGATTCTGACCTGTGGATTAAATAATTATTCATGCCAGTGCAAAGGGCATATTAACCCTAATTATTCTAATTTAGGTGCATTTTCCACTCACTTTGTCCTAACATGGGCAATCCTGATATTATAAATTGTTTCATTAAATGTTGTGCCCTATATTTTCCTCTGCTGCTTTGTCTGTTGTCATTTGACTTTGCCTTTGATGAAGCAGACCTTCTGAAGCAATAGTGCTTCTGATGTAATTAAAAATATTGTCATATTCTCAAAGCTCAAAGTGTGCCTAGGCGCCCATTTCTGGTGTTGTTCCTACCAACTAGATTTAATCCTCAAATGCATAAATCTGAGCTATAGAAGCAGCATCTAATCTGGTGCGTGGGGATTGTTCTTGGACTGAAAATCTCTGAGAGGACCACACCAGTGTTTTGTCTCCTGTAGAGACTTCAAGTGTTACTGGGGGCAGACTGTGGGAAAACATGCCATGCAGAATACTCTCACCCTATGAATATAACCTCTGCGTGCTGATGCTAATCAGTATGCTCCATGCGCATGCAGTTTTATGCCTATCTTTTAAATTATTTCTGTGGATTGTTTTCTTGGAGTCGGTCATAGCTCTAGGTGCCTGGATTTTCTAAGTTACCTTTTGTGGGCATGGCCTGATTCCTAGGGAGCACTTCAGGGCCTCATAAAGAGCAAAGAACAGCCTCTCTCCGTAACATGGCTGCTTGTTCTCCTTGCCAAGGCAAAGAGGGGCAACTGAAGTGCCGCAGTATCTGTAGTAACTCCAAAGCTTAATTTTCCTCTGCAGGATCCTCCGGGTAGCTGTCTCCCCATTTTTTCTCAAGGAGCAGTGTCATGCTACTTCTACTGTCAACGTTTACCACACACCTCCAGAGGTGACTATGCAGGGCCAGCATCATGCCTCCAGTAGCTTTGAAGAGTTTAAGAAACACAGCAAGTAAAGTGTATTTTTCTGTGTAGTGTCTCGCTCTGTGTTGTAGTACTTGCCAGTTTGCTTTCAGCCTCTAAGGTCTTCTGGGATCAGAGTTAGCACCTGGACCATTGGATTCAACAGTCAGTAATGGCCAGAAGTAGCCACAAAAGAGGAGCATTTACCCATATTTCTTAGACAAGACTGAAGTCTGTAGCATTAACGCATGCTGCTATTCTCTTATCTGTTCTGTATTCATAGTATTTTTGTCACCCACCTCACATCAGTCCCACTTGTTTTGTACATGGTCCTTATTTATTTATTGTACTAGAAAAAGCAGTGCATTTTCATCCTGCATTGCCTTTTTTTTTTTTTTTACTATAAAGACAGTACATTTCTAACTTTCCAAGTAAAAATGGGTAAAAAAACCACCTATCAGTGGCACTATTCAGAAAGCAAGTAGTCTTTCTTACATAAGATAACTACAAGCAGTAACTGATAAAAATTGAACTTTAAGGAATTGGAGCAAAATAATTCCAATTTCACTTGATGGTATGCCTTTTCTAAAGTCAGTCCTAAGGCAACAGGGAAAAAGCAGATGACTTCATTATTGCTTTGACAAAAACAATATTCATCTGGATTACCCTTAAACTTGTCCTGGGGTTTAATAATCACTTTAACTGCAGATAGCTTAAGAGGAATAGCTCAATACTGGTTTTGTATTATTTCTTCCACATCTTGAAAAGAATCTCTGCAAGTCTGCTGAATGCAGTCTTCAGAACATTATATATCATGAAGTAGACTCAGCTCCTGGGCCGTACACTGTTCGCACTCAGCATAGGACAGGACAATCATATGGAATGGAAGAATAAATAGACAATTTTCAGCCATTGGTATACTCTACAGTGCAAGGTGCAAATTTGGACAGTACAAAAAGGTATCTATCACCCACACACATTCCAGCCAAACCACGCTTTTCCCTTACAAGCCAGCTGCTGGTTTCTATCTCCTCTTATTCTTTTGCTAAAATTCTCATAACGGACTGTGCCTGTTAGGACAGGACAGCTGGAGGTGGCTGACTGTGAAACATCTGACTTGCATTACAGGGAAGATGGATGAGCAGAGGAGGGGGAGCCACTGTGGCCGGGGGCAGTGTCGATGCTGCACTGGCCATGGCTATTACTCACTGACTAGCAGCGGGCTGCCTTGTTGACAAGGGGATGAACCGAGTTGGGAGGGCTGGAGAGTAAAAGCACTGTCCCCTCAGTGGGTTCAGGCATGCTGGAGCAAATGCAGGGCTGGAAGCTGCTCCAAGCAAGCTGAGCGCACGTCAGCTAGCAGGTGAGTAACTGCCTACCCACTCTCAGCAGCACTGGAACAAACATCACTTCTATATGCAGATTCTGCAAGGGCTGCTTGCAAGACAAACATGAACAACTAGAAAGGCGGTTGCAACATATAGAATATCTATTCAGCAGCAGTTTTCAGAAATGGCTTCTGAAAGTACCTACCCCTTCTCCCCAGTTTTCTTCCCAGGATGGACACACTGCATTTTCTGAAGACATCTCACTTTGGGAGCAGCTCCTTACCCTGGGCACTAACCTCACAGCGACCACGTCTTCAGGTCTTTTGCCCCTGGCTCCTGATGCGCTCTGATGCTCTGTTCTCCATCTCCTCCCTCCTTCTGCTTTGCTCGTGTGGGTTTGCCAGTCGTTTCCTCTGAGACCCGTGTGGCAGCAGAGCAGACAAGCATCACAGCCCCAGAGTCTGTCCCCCTCTGCACCTTATTTTCAAGGAATGCTGTGGCACCTTGCACAGAGGGTCTCCTCCCCAACTCTTCCTCTGGCCAGTCTGCCTTTCTCTGTCAAGCTGGACGTGGCCTCCACACCGTGTCCCACACCACCTGTGATGCTTGGCACAGTACCTGAATGTACAGACACAACACGTGCTCTTTCATACATACGCTTCATTCGTTCAGCCCTATTTAATTCAGACACATTGATTCATACATTTACTTTCCTTGGAGATATTAATACCAGCTCATACATACAGAATGTGAAGGGAAATAGCAATAGAATTGAAATTGGCCTCTAACAGATGTTAAAAAAGATAGTTATAGTTTGCCTGGCATACATCTTTGTTTCTTGGGTGATGCGAGTGGTAGAGAAATAGAGGAGAAAGAGAGAAGGATTGGAAACCTTAGGTGTATGTCTGGAAATGAAACAATTTTGTACATTCATTGCTTCTGTCTGGAGAGGAGACGTCTTAAACCTCTATGAATTACACTCTGAACCTAAGGAGAAAAAGCTATACCTTTGATTTCTTGCAGAAATGCATTGTGGTTTTTCTGTAGTGAGCAGAAAAAAGAGTGTACTTTCAAAAGTGGTAACTGGAGGCAGTTACAAAAGAAACCAGCTGTTAGAGTCCAGGTGTCCTAAGGCTGGAGCCTGGTGCTGAAAGGCAAAATGGTCAGTTAAAACCCAGTTTGTATCTTCAATTAAAGTAGTCAATTTTAGACAAACGCACAGGTATTTTCCTTTGATATTTGTGAAAGCACATTTACATTTTACCAAGGAAAGTGTTCATAGTTATTAGGCCTGAAAGATGCAGTAAATAAACAATTTGCTGTCAAACATCTCAAGTGGTGGTTGTGATCACCGAAGTATAGGGTTTCTCTCTCTTTTTCCTTCCCCTCCTCCTCTTAATTCTGCAGTTGTCAAATCCCCAAATAATGTTTAATAATTAACAAAGCTTTGTAATCATTTCTAGACTTGGCTGCTAATTTACTTCTCATTACCCAAAACACATACTGACACTGGTAATGTTCAATATTACATATAAAGGCCACTGATTTTTCATTATGGTTTTAATGGTGTCTTATTTCGTGATGTGTGGTGAAACTTGTGGGGTCCAGTGTTTTTATCACATTCACGGAAAGGCAGAATCTATAAGCATCGTGATATCCCTTGTAAAGTTCTTGGTCTTTCTGATAAGAAAGACATAGTTGTTTTGTTTTACTGACTCACCTTAAATATTTGTTTTGGGTTTGCCCTCTACTGTACACTGACCACTGAAATAAGTTCACATCCAGTATAAAAAATAGACACAAGGCAATGAAAGATGTACTGGAATATCACAATGCTTATAGTTGTCACATATCTTAAATCCACATAATTATACTTTTCTTCAGAGACTGAGATCCACTGTTAAACCTACACTCACCTTAAGCACATTTGTATTTAAAGTACTTATTCAATAAATTTCAAGTTCTGTTCCCTGAACGTTAAAGAAAAAAATACAGAAATATGCTAATTTCTTTATGAACTTTTTCAGAAGGACGATACATATCTCATAAGCAGATAGTTGAGAGCAACTTTGCTTTTTTTTTTATTATTCACAGTGTGTTAGCTTGGTATTTAATAATATGATTTACTATTTTCACTTCACTAATGCCCATAATTAATTATTATAAATAATGACTTGTTTACATTATGACATTTTTCACTGGTGTTTTGACTTGCAGCTTTACTGATTTTGACTAATTGTAAGAGCTCAGGTTTTCTCTACATATGTACCTCTGTGTATCACTACTGGGTTGGCAAGGCTATTTTGCATGTCCGCTATTGGAAAAAAAATAAATTTCCTCTTTGAGTCTGCATAGTGGTTCACCTATTTCATGAAGCATAGTTTTATCTTCTGATTTGATACTGTAGCTCGTATAGGTAGAAAGTATCTGATTAAAAAAAAAAAAAAATCTCTTCCTGTAGTCAACGTTATGTTTTCATAACAGTGGCACAGTCTAAGGATATAAGGAAAATAAAAGAGGTCAGCAAGGGAGGCTGAGCCCAAAATCCTGTTTGTTTTTCCCCCTGTATGAATTGATCTAATAGAAGATATTACTTCTCTACTAAATTTGATGAACTCTTAAGAAGGGGCTGGGTGGCACTTTAAAGAGAAACAGATAGGGAAAGACAAATAGTCCAGTGAAGCTAAGCAAATGTCCCAAAGCCCTCTGCCTAACTTCATTTCATACTATACAATGAGTCAAGCATATGTTTACCTTTCTGTGTTTTCTGTCCCAATCACAGGAACACAGTAGCACACTTTCAAAAGCATATGTTCATAAATACCATGTTTGTATAAACAGACACCTCTTCCTACAAAGTCTAAGACATCCTTAAAAACTGGAACTTGAAAGACTTATGCTAAGGCAGCTGAGTCTTGAGCCCTGCCACTGCTACACTGATGATCTCTGAGAAGTCAAATTCTCAAACGTCACCACAAGAACTTCAGATAGCTTTATTGGGAAGGTAATTGTTAAAAAGTCAAAAATAGAAATCTGTATACTAAAAAAATCCCCAACTCTGTACTATGCAAACAGAAATCAGCATTATTATAAACCTTAAAAGGTTTTGGGAAAAAAAAAGAAAAAAAGAAGCTAAATAATTTACTAGATAAAGAAAAATCATACATACACTCCATACCCTTCAATACACTAATCACTTCTTCCTTATACTAATACTAGGGGTTTTTTTTTTGGTTGGGTTTTTTTTTTTTTTAAATAAAAATGCAGGTCAACTTCACCTTAGAAATCTCCCAGTGAAACCTTTTACCCATTAAAATGGCTTACACTTTTCTTGTTGCTAAGATACTTCACCTATTTTTATTGACCAGTTTTCCTCTGGTCAATATTCATTGAGGAATCCCATTCTTTTAGCAAGGTCAAAGCATAGTCTCAACATGCTTGGACTTATTAAGCTTTTTAGATTTTACCCTTGGTTGGCTTATTTGCATTTCCATCTGGATCTCTGACCTTCACCCAAGTCGACTTCAGTTGTCCTTCATGTTGGATCCAAGCTCTAGTCTTTGGCTGCATCCTTTGCAGATAATTTGCAAATTAATAATATTCTTTCAATAAATTACTTTAAAAAATAATTTAATTATGTGTCAGTAGATACCATTACAGCCACTTGATTTGTCTCACATTCTCTAGTGATTTAGAAGAAAGAAGGAAAAGGCTGGTCAGGCTAACCACAATGGACAACAACGCTAGGGTCATGTTTCGTTAAGTTGGTATTGCACTTTTAAAATTCTAACTTTTGGGTTTTGGGCAGAATTGAGCATACAGCTGTGCAAGGAAACAAAATCCATTATAAAGGTTCTTCAACAGGATGCTCCTATTGAGAAACTTAGAAAAGGAAATGGTATCTTTTTCAATAGCAACAAGTCTCTAGAGATACCTATTGAACAGCTATAGCAGTCGATAAAATCATGCAACACAGATTATTTGCTCTGTTTAATAAAGAGGGATTGAAGACAGGTTTGTTTGCATTAATTAGTAAAAGTCACTGTTAAAAGCTCCTGTTCATCAGATTTCAGAGGATTTTTAACAACAGAAGCTGTCTAGAGACATTAAGTAATTCAATGTAGATGAGGTCATGAAATACCATTCCTTAGGGTAAAAGCTCATGCTGCTTTCTTATTCTGTAGGTTCAAGGACAAGTCCTGAAGTATTTCACCTGAGACAACTTAGGAAAGCTGAAGTTAGAAGTTTAACAAAATACAGGCAAGCCAGTTCAAGAAAGCATGCAGAGAAGCAGAACTTTTTCCCCCCAAGATTTGCTGTTAAATTTAATGTCTGTGAAAGTAGCTCTTAACTATTTAATGTGATAGACTTACAGCAACTAGGTAAACAGCTTTGAAAGTAGAGAGTTTTTGTTCTACGTACATACTCACAACGTAATTCTAGCATGCCCCTGCCCTCAAAATGAGCTAAGGAAATAGCTGACACGTTATTGCAGTAGTCTTCATACTCCTTATCCATCAACGGATGCCCAGTATCTGCTCTACAAAGATTTTTCTGCTCTTTAAGTTTAATTATGAATGGCTAATATATATGAGACTTGCTAGCAAGTTTCTCTTTTATGTGATCTTGCAACCTATTTAGAAAATAGAGTTTTCCAGAGGGTATAGAAGTATTCATGATTCATGAAATACTTTGGGCACAGACTCAGAATGACACTTACCGGATCCGTGCTGTCTGTGCCTCCCTATTCAAAATGCATCAGTTCAGACATATGCTCCAAGATCATAAAATTCAGTAGGAATTAAAAACAAATACCTTCCTAAGTAGGAAGGCTTTCTTTGGAAGTATTGGGCTGCAAACTATAACTTCTTAAAATAAAAATGCCTGGCTATCATTTAGTGTGGTATCTGTAGTTTAGGATCCCTCAAAACAATCTGCAGCTCTTCCCACTAAGGTCCATAGTTTTTGGAGCAGAACCTTAGTAATCAAGTGTTTAAGAACATTTTTAACATTAACGATAAGTCTCACAGAAATCAAAGCATCACCAAATATTAAAAACTGATGACTAGGAATAGGCATTACCAGGTGCTTAAGAGCTTTGCTGAGTCCAAACCTGAGCATGTGAGAAATTGTGGCACTAACAGGGCCATGATGCAGAGGAAATCTGTTTTCACAGCAATTAATTTGCTTGGAGATGGTCTTTTAAATAGAGTTCCCTTGCTGATATAATAAATATTTGGTTTGGTACCTAAAACTGTATATCTTAAGAGGTCACTTTGTAATCTGCCTTTAAGTACCCAGGAATTTCAGTATTTGAACAGCCATTCTGCAAATTGAGATCCCTTGCCTTACATCAGAGCTTGCAGTTAAACACACTGAAATGGAGATAACATGCTGTATACATGCATATTTCCATAACTTACCTTCATTTCCAAAGGCATCACCAAGTGAAGTACGTAATCATGTTGTGTTCCTGAGTTAATAACCAGAGTTAGATACAAAGGAGTCAAGTGAGTCCTTCTCCATTTGATACTTACTCTGTTTGTACCAACTTTTGTGTCACTTGTACTCTGCAGCTGTGGCAAGATATTATTCTTTTGCTAATTGCTTTCATTATTTACTTTTTTAGGGGGATACAATCCATAGGTGCTTTAGGGACCTCCTTTACCTCCAAAGTAAAAATATCTACATGCAATGAGAGGCTTATAAAACAACAAATTGCAACGCTTCAACAGTTGTGGAGAGTTACTTGCATTGCATTTCATTTTGTGTGAATCTGCATTCAGCAGCACTAGAGAGGACTGCCAGTGCCAGTGCACTGCTTGGACTTGCCAAGGCCTGAACGCAAGGCCACAGCAAAGCACATAAGTGGTTTGTCAGATCTCACCAGTGCCACAGTGCACTCCTGGTTAGGCACAGCATAGAGCATTTCTTCAAAAATTCATTATAATGATCCGCATGCCATTTTCCACATGCTTTGAATCAAGGCTTACATACATCTGCTGAGCTCATCCCAGATGGAGTTCAAATCATCTTGAGACTAAGTTCATAAAACTGACATCGGATCACTATGCATCTTGCACAAGTTGCTTAGTAATTTCTTGTTCATATTTTCACAGACATAGATTTATATTCATATCCCTAGTGGCTATATATATATTTTGGGCTAGGTAGATTACCAGACTCACCTGGGAGGGCATTTGTTACATTCACATGGATAGCCTTCCTCCAAGGCAACAGTAGCTCCCAAAACATTAAGGATGTTCATCTCAAAAAGATGTTGCTGTCTCTGGGGAATCCTATCTTCCACACTGCTTTGCATAGCAAACCCCTCTATCTATTAGGAGTGGGGAAAAAGCGCAAGGAAGAGAGAACTGATCTGTGATGGACTTTCTGGGCTTTTTTCTATGGTTAGCCTCTGCAGTGGATGCTACCAACTTCAAGTTAGTTCACTATTCTAATTTTCATGCTCCTTAGTTACCTGTAGATAGTAAATAAATGCTTCACAGTGAATCAATTGAGTATATTGGGACTTGTGCTACAACTGCTGCTGCTGTGGGGTACTGAAATATAGATAAATAGTAAGTGAAAAGTGATATAAGTCAGTAGAACAAATATAGTGGCAAGATACTGTTTTTAACTACATAACACAAAGCAGATCCTAAATCACATTGTATCTTTAGTTGCTTGTTTTGGACTACAGTAAGGGAGCAGTTTGCAGACAGAAACTTACTCTCTTTTCCTGTTCTACCTCCCAGAACTCTCTATATTTATTGGTGAATGACCCTTCATAACTTGAAATTTATACTAACAGGTGCATGACAGATAATCACTTACTTGAAGAGAAAACGGAGGCTGGCAAATTATCCTGAAATTGTTTGATTTATCCTGGAACAACAGAGGAGGAAACCTTTTCCAGCTCAGCACACTTGTGAGACACTTGTATTGTAACTAGGAATCTTGGAAAAGATAAAACAAAATCCAAAGCAGAGAGTCACTGCTGGTTTTGCTGAAAGGCAGTTCATTTTAAAAATTCATGTAGAGTTTACATTTTGCATTGCTTACCTAAGAACCACTTTATGGGCACTCCTTTCTGGTATTGCCTTCCAAGGATATTATGGTCGCCATTGGGAGAAGGTAAAATTGCACTATTAATGTACTACAGTTTAACAGTGGCTCCTTTTTTATAACTGATAGTTATCTTAATATGCAAATGTATGGATCACAGACCTCTCTCACCCCTCCTATTTGTATTCCTTAGTGTCTACTGCAGCTTACAATTATGTTTCTAACTCTCCCTATTATAAAGCACTCCAGTTGCCTTGTTGAAAATTTGATTTTGGAAAGCTGACTGTACTGCAAAATCACATTCCCGTCAATGTTGTACACTGTACAAAATGGACCATTCAATAACATTATGGTTTAGAAGGATTCAGTTTGCATAAAGTAATCCAAACTGGACAAAGAAGTTGCCTTCCAGATCCTTATTGCATACTGGAGAATGAGTTTTCCACTCTGGGGAGGTTCATATCATCCAAATTCAGAGGTCCCAGTAGTATTCAAGATATCAGCAAATCAGAACTATGTCAGAAGTCAATCAGTACTTTCACTGTGTGTAACAGCAGAACTGGAAGTAGCTCCCATGAAAGCACATAAATTAAAAAAAAGGGGGAGCAAGATAACGTTAATTGGCTCCCTGACATGTTACCATTTCCTAGTGAGCCAAGTTTCAGATAAGAAATTTGAATGTGGATAAAATGTGATGCTAGTTTTAGATGAGTTGTACAGAAATTATGTTTCCTCATCTACCTGCATAACATTACATTTTACCATTAAAAACACTCAGTCTAGATATATCTACAATTTAAATATTTGAGAGCTTACTACGGATTAAAGTGTTATATAGCCTCAAATTTCTCACCTCTGCCATAAGCTTCTTGAGGAACCTGAAGAAGGAGCTGCCAAATGCTACAGTGAGTTGCGTCAGTATGTGCAGATATCTATATACAAGATTTAATGCATCTTTGAAGTACATCTTCTCCTGCCTAGAGAGATTCTGTGGCAAGAGGGAGGGGAACCTCATGAGAAATCACTAAAGAGGATCTGATGATGGATGAGAATCAAAGGAGTCAGTCTGGAGCTCAGTGCAATCATTTATAAAAGCTAACCACTTTCTGTGAATACTGACAACTTTGGGGAAACGCTGCAGGGATTATAGATGAAGGAGAACTTCTGTTCTGAGTAGTAAAGACAATATTTAGACCATTAATGAAGGTCGGGACATGCTTGCTTTCTAATTCACCCTAGCCTGTAAACAATGGGCATGTGGGGCTGTTATGCTCAAATCCTTTGAAAATTAGTCCATGGATTCATTAGGGCATGGATCCAGACTGAGCTAGCATTTTGGTAGATTGGTCTTACTGTATGTAAGTGTGAACACCCAGTGAACATTACTTGTACATTACACTGCCTATTGTTTTTAATATAGCAGACTAGAAAACCAGAATTTTGAGGGCATCAAGGGCAAAAGTGAGATCATGACCTATTATATATTATGTGATATCATCATGTATTAAATCACAGGCTCTTTTAATCTCTTAAAACAAAGAACCCAAAGTAAACTGTCTTGTTTGACACATCCTGTATCTTTTCTCCCCCAGCTCCATAGTCCCCATTCTCCTCAGATGGCCCACTGGCAGGATAAAATAAAACATGATGCAATGACTGGAAGAGTGGTCCAGACAAGTGAAAAATCAAACACACAGCACTACTTTTTAAATGGGAGAGCACTTAACTGTTTGCTGCAAGAAGATGCAAAAGAGATTCTTTGGTTCTTGAACTCTTTCAACCAAGACCAGATTGAATATCATCCTCAAAACTTTGCTCCAACTCAGACAGAATTCATGAGCTTGATCAGGGCACTGGCAGCTGAAACCATCTGGCCTCTCTTATGTGGAAAGTCTGATTTGATATCATAGTAGTCCCTTTTGGTCTTAAAATCTATGAATCTGTTTTCAACCATGTCAAGTGCAATAGCTCTTCATACAAAATGGAATCTCTGTTTGCCTTTATTCTCTTGGCAGTGGATCCTGCTAGCTACAATTAAGTTTGGCAAATGAAAAATCTAGAAGACTGACATATTACTTTTTTTTAGACTGCCTGCTGAGGCTTTGGCTCTGTGTTAATTCCAAGAGACTGCCCTCTAGCCAGCCTTTGCATTTTTTCACTCCATCTTGCATATAAATATTTTACTGTGCTCCAATATAAAAGTTTGATAGAATTTGAACTGTGGAAGCATAGATGAGACAATGATATTCAAGCTTATCTTTGTAAAATAAAAATGTTTATCATCTTCGCTCTCTTACTAAAGCAATTGAGAAGAAAGTGTATTTGTTGCTCTAAGTTTTAGAGGGAAAGATATTTTATATTCTCATATTAATCAGGAAACATGTGTTTGGCTATTACGATATATAGCTACTTTATAATAACAAATGATTGACCTCAGTGGATAACCACACAAGCAATGCGATCTTTTCCAATGCCAAAAGATTGTTAATCTGTTCTGAGCCATAACAACTTTAGAAAGTCACACCCACAGAGCATCTTTTCACTAAGACTGAAGTGTTAAGAGGCCAGACTTTTGTATAAAATTATACTGATTTACTAAATGTCTCTGTGATAAGATTTGTATCATTTCCCACTGAGCAGAACGGTGGAAGGAGATAGTAAGGACAGTTTACAAGTAAATTGGTTATGAAATTCTGGGTATTTTGTTGATAGAAAGGAAACAAATTATGACCTACTAGGTAGATAAATATACTCCAAGCTTGAAAATATGGATTACTGAACTGAAAAATTATATCTTCTTGACTATAATTGCACAGCCCCTAAAAATAGCAAAAAGTGTATTTGGAGTGTTGGGTTCCAAGAGTTTGAAAATTAATGATGAAGTAGTGATGTAATTTGGGGCCAATATGTTTCAAGTTGTCAAAATGTGAGACATGTCAGGATTTTTCTAAATAGAAACTGAAAAATGCTATCCGCCTTGCAGTTACCATCTCTGAAATAGCCAATGCTATAAATAGTAATACGAGTTTATGCGCTATCTCCCTTTTAGTAGAAGTTTTAAATGCATTGGCCCTGACACCATACCCATGCTTCTGTCACTTAACCTTGGTTTTTCCATTTCCAAAACCAGGATGCCTGTACTGCAAAATTTGCCCATAATAATCCCTTAAAACATGGTTTAATTTTATCCTAAAAAATAATTTTAAAAAATCAAGTCAATATACTTCCCAAACTGCTCAGTGCAGTTAACATTCTCCTTTTAGCTTTTCATCATATACAACGAGCATTTCATTTGCCTAATGAAAAACATATTTAAACTAATGAGTACACAGTGTTTTTATTTACATATGCAATTAAAATTTATCACTATTAATAGCTGACAGAGGGGAAGAGAAAATGTGATTATTCCAGTAAACGCACACTCTTTCAAGAGGATAACACTTCACAGACAGCACTAAAGATAGAGATTAAAAAGTGGCATCGGGGTGGGGGGAGGGGGCGGGGAGACCAAACCTCTGAGGTGTCCTAATCCCTGTGGTCCATTTTTTGCAGACAAAGCAGTTAACACTTCCCCCCTCCCTAGGTGCACCAGAATTTATCATCGCTTTATAGAGCCCCCAGCTTGCATTCCTTCTGCTTTCTGGAGCAGTGCGGGTGGGTTCTCCCAGCAGAACCCATTTCTTATTTTATTCTGCAAGAAGAGAGCTGCGAGGACCAGTCAGACTGTGTGCTTTTCTCAGAGTCTGGTGGGAGGTCAGTTAAGTAAGAAAATATGCTGCTCTGCAGATACACAGGAGAGAAAAACGACAATAAATGTACACTGACTGAGGAAAGAGAGCCAGGGCTACTTGCTACAAATTGCACAGGAGTGAAAAACCTGAAGATGGGGCTGCCTTCAGCAAACAACTATCTGGCATTGACACATAGACGGGGCACAGCGAAATGAGATTAATCAAAAAGAGTCAGTAATACAGAGATCTTTAGCCCACCCCATTCTTCTTAGAAGCAGAGTTCAAAGACAAGCATCGGACACCAGCTGTCACCGTATGGACAAACATGGCAAAGAGCGCTAAATCTTCCATCTTTCTGCCATTATCTTTCACAGGTGTTACAGAACCTGCCAGGGGAAAGCAGATTTCTGCTTAAAGCTGCACCATGTGCAAACATGCTCTTACTGAACAGTGCTGTTACCACAGCACACTCTGTTCTAGTGACTGAGAATTTTATAAGCAACACTATGAAGGCACTCAAATCTATGGTAGGAATCATAAATCCTTGATTATTGATATGCACTGATATGCATTTTCCTAAACATTTTGTGAATGGTACAACCATAGGTAGGACATGAAAAATATTAGTAATATACATTAAAACAACCTTACTGCAGTTGTGCAAGCATCAATAGTTTTGCTTTGATTTGAAACTTTGGGTTGAGTTGCCCATTTTTTAATTTAAAGGAGGACATATGAGGAGACAGCATGAATAGAGATGAAGATTTAGTAACAATACATCTACTGAACAGTGGGATTTTTTTTTTTTTTCTCCAAAACAGGCATTCTTGATCAAAACCTTTTCAAGTGGAGAGAGAAACTAGTTGAAAAATCCTGTCTATAAAAGCAGTACCTGTTTACCACAGCTGAAGACTGGTTACCATGCAGACTGCTGGCTTCAGTCACTCTATGCTTATGTGAAATCTTCTTGTTTGCAGTGGGAGAAGGGTCAGCAGCACTTGTACCAGGGCCGATTGCAGTAATCATCACTAGCTTGCATGCATAGACAGACACACCCATATTGCATGGCAAAAACGGTTTGAAAAAACAAAAGGTTGTAAAAACTGTCTGAAGATTAACTGTCACTGCAATAACATTTTGCAGGGTGGATAATTTTTTTAAAAGTTAATACACTGAGAGGTGCATATGGAGTTCTGAGGTAGAAGTGATGAAAGATATTAGGGATAGTTTTGCATATGCATTCTCTGTGCAAATATCTGGACATAACCATGGCTAACCACTCCAGATCCGTACTTGGATAATGAAGTACACCAGCTGTATACTCAAACGTGTGGGTGCAGATTTAGAGGCTGTAACATTACTGTGTCTCCAGATGGTGCTGTTACAAACTGGGTTTTACAAAACTGTAACAGTTATCTCTTGGAGAAACTTGTCAGTTGTGGAGTTCATTGTAAGAGCTGAACCACTTATTTACTACCTATGTTGTGCTAATGCTCAGCTCCTAGGTGCTGTTAGTGTTTACAGCATGGACCATACAAGGAAACAAAAGGACTATCCAATGCCAAAAGACTAGAGATATCACTTCTGAGTTAAACAGTCTTTAAGGAAATAGGCAAATGATAGAAAATAAGCAAGCAAATCTGTAAACACAGACTAGAGAAATCACCAAGTGCTACATACATTATAAAATCAACCCTCTTATTCACAGTGTCAGAAGATAGATTCAGAACCCTGCACTTAGGTAAGCATTTCTTCCTTTCTTCCTCTTCTCTGTTTTTAGCTGTGGCCATAATGTATGTGTTGGGGGGAGAATAATCAAGAGGATGGCTATATAAAAATGCATACCTTTTTCTGCTGTGCATCTTTAATTTCTTTGTCTCTTTTCAATTATACAGTACCATAAAGCATGAGCAGGGTTGTCAGAACAAGAGAGTCAATACTGTGTTCTTTTCCACCTTCTGCTATGTTAACAAAATTGCCTGGTAAGTTCTGATTCTGGGATATTTGCAGTTTGCAGTAGCTGATGATGATGCATGAAGCAGTAAGAACGTGTTGATTTCTAACTAGATTCAATTGTTACAGTAGGAATCTTTTGAAATTATTATTTCCAACTCTTAAGATTCATAGTGGAGTGTTCTACCTATATTAATTATGGAATACTGAGATGTTATTTTAGGAGAGTTAATTTTCTAACTAATCACTGCATTGCAGATGTAGTTATTAGATGGTTCTAGAATCTCTTTTTTTCCCCTCAGTTAATTAGTATTTCAAAATTAAATAAATTGTAATGTTATGGTAAAATGACTCAGCTAGGTTCTAGATGGCTGTAGCTGATATAGCTGAAGTGCCTTAAGTTCCACTGACAGTCTGAGCTCTCAGGAGAAACATTAAAAAGCATCTCAGCGCATGCTTTATGCCTAATGATCAGAGTGCCATTAAAACATATACGTACCAGTCTGAAGAAACACAGCATATGTATTAGTACAAAGTGGCTTTCAAAGCAAAAAGAACTACTCGGTGCATGAAGGTAAGTTTAGGCCCCTGTCCTTCCTTTTCTCTAAGTTTCTGGAATATTTTTTTTTTCCCCTCTGGAAATTCATTGATGCTTTTGCCTTTAAAATTCAGCATATTTTCACAAGAGTAATTTCCAAAAAACATGAAATGTATTGCTCAAATGCAAGGGTATTACACACAAAAAATTAACTGGCCAAATAATGTAGCTGCTCTGAATTATTCACGGATACCTAGCAAGCAGCGTTTACATCAGAGCAACTAAGTAAGTGGGATAGAAAATTAGTTTTGGCATGATTCTGTGCATTAGCATTCTCCATTTCTGTGGTAACATTGATAAAAGGTTGTTAAAAATAATGAAATACATGCAGAATAAAAATAAGTAAGCTAAATAGAAAGACATCTATTGTAAGCTTAAGTGTTTTTCCCTTTTTAATGGGAAACACATGTACAAACTTGCACACATCTAAACTTTGGTACAGCACAGACTGATGAATATGTTATTAGCTTAGTTTGCCAGCAAGTAGACAGATGTGTGATGAATACGTATTTGACCTAGGATAGCTATAGGAAAATTATTAAAAGAGACAAATGTATACAGAGATCGTGGTTGTTCGGCAGGCATTTTGTAGAACCATAGATTCATTACCAACTAGTAATGAATTCAGGGTACATTAAAATTCTTGGCAGTTTTTCTCCGACAAGAATGACACAATGACAAAAATACACAGTAGAAACTTTCTCGGCTAGGAAAATTTGCCTAACGCATTTATATTCTTGCACAGAAAATAATTTGCTTTACCTCCAGCTACTTTTGATCCAGCTACTAACATAATGTGTTATATAATTCTTATCTATACATATATACATATTTATATATTCTCATTGGTTTATAGACCTGTATCGGGGGGGGGGGGGGGTGTGGGGGGGGGGGGGGGGGGGGGGGGGAAGGGTTCTCCTTACCAGGGATTCTGCAATCTCAGTTGCACTGGAAGGAAAATCACAAATAAATATAATGCAAATCTTACCATATCCTCCCATTCCTTAGTGGAAAACGTGTGGAGGTTTCCTGATGATACAGAGAAGCCTGATCCCATCATCAAATAAATCAAAATCCATTATAGGGAAACAAGGAAGAGCAGGAGAAATGAAGAATAATAAAACTTCATGTTAATCTTTGCTTCAAATGTGAACTGAATGTGCAGCAAAATTCTACCGGCTTTACATAAGCAGAGCTTTTCATTCATTTTCACGGGGTTCTGTATTTCTAAGTTCCTGATAGAAGAAAAAAAACACTGAAAGTTGTCAAATATTTCCAGCTGCTGGGTGGAACTGAATCCCTGATCTGAAAGACTCTGATTTAGCAAGGTTTCCGGGCACACTCAAAAAATTCAGATAATTCAGAGCCACTGCGTGGGAGATGCAGCATCTAAGTGAACCAGCAGAAGCAAGAGCAGTCGGAGGAAAGTATTGTCTAAATCATCTAGAGATAAGACTAATAGAACACATACCGCATGTGTGCTAGAAGAGGTATAAAAAGCTTTCCCCCAAAGAAAAATATATTCAGACAAAAGATACAGTGTAAAACATGACAAAAGCTGCTGAAAGCAGCTACAGTTGATGCTGTTAGTGAGTGCGTGTCTCAGCCTACGTTCCTTGGGTGCCCACCTTGACCTCCCTCTTTTGTCTCGTGCTTTTGCTTCTCATTCTTTGGACGCCAGACCCCTACCCTTACCTTAGATGTCCTCGGGTCTGTACACTTGCTTCATATTTCTTCCCTCTGGATAATTTAATTTGAAAACTCTTTGTATACAATCTTTTCTGTTTGATAGACTTAATCAAGACTAGAAACAGGAGGCTCCTTTGAGAGTCCCAGCTAGGAGAGTGGCTGGATGACCACTATAGCTCCCTGTGAAATGCACCCTGCTTCCCTTGCACCCCAGGCATACCACAAAGCTGCTCAATTCAAGGTAGAAAGTGAAATGTTTTGTATCATGTGCTTGTTTGGCATAGTTGCATAAAAATAATGAAGGTCTTTAATTCTGCTGGCTGTTCCAGCCTGCAGCTATTAGAAGGAATCGGATGACCAGCATCCAGCAGGTCACATTCACCTTCACATGCCAGGGTGAACCTGCACTGGGGGTAACACCTGTCTGGATGACCTGGAGCAGACTGGTCCTGACCTGTGAAAAGAGGTTGCAAGCTCTCGAACCAGGTTTGTTTTCTCCAACAGAAAAGGGTATATAAGCACCAGTGATAGCACAGCTTGGGGAAGAGCGAAGACCCCCATCTTGCTCCTGGCTTTGCTCATCAAATAAGTCTTGAGACCGGCTATCTTGACCTTGGAGATTAAGAAACATCAAAGACTGAAGGCACTGGAGACAGAAGTACAACATCAGAGTCTCGATATTGTTGCTTGACTAATCTGTTTGATTAGTACTTGCTTTTTCAGCTGCAATCATTTAGATTATCATGAACTACTTGCCAGACAAGGGGCTGCATGAAGTTTGGAGGTTTGCCTGGTTTCTCATTCTATCAGAATATCTCAGCCATCATGGCTGTCCCCCAGTTCCCTCATAACAACAGTTGTGACAGTATAGCATCAGAGAAGGTTTATCTCCTTTCACAGCCCCTATAATTGAAAAACAGTTGGAGTTAACACAAATGGTAAGAAAATGCTGGCAGGTCTGGAGTGCCTTGCGCTGGCCCTCCTACCCCAGGCACGTCACTGGATGTCAAAACTTTGTGAGGATAAAACTTACAGTGATAACAACTAATTAAACATGTTTAGTAAAGGTATTTTAGTCTCTGCTGCTTCCCACCATGCATTAGTGCTGTGTGCCTCATTTCTCGCTTACAGTTTCCCCGTGAAAGGAAACGTTTCCGCTTGTTTCCCTGGGGAGAACACCATCTCTTAAGGAAGATGTTAGGAAAGGCTTGGGGCAGGGGAAGCCATGGCAATTAATGTCTGAACTGTTTGCAACCAGTATTCCTACAGAATTAAGCTCATTTGGGGAAAGCAACACAAAACTGAAATAATAATTTTCAAATCTCTCGATGAAAACATTTCAAAAGACCATCCAAAATGCTCTTCTGTGAGGGATACAGAACATCATTTAGATGCCGTGTATGTCACACTAGTTATTTTGGAAATTCAAGCTGAAATTTTCTCTAGTCATAGCTATACACAAATCAAGATAATTAAAAAATTATAATGCATAAGATATGGGTCTTCCTGGGATGAAGAAAACTAATTTGAAGGGTAATTTTCATAAAAATGAAATAAAGAACAGATTAGAAGATGTGCATCCATGAAATATTAAAAAGTTTCATTTAGGTACTTGTCATAGGACTTTAACTTCAAAAAATAAAAAAAAAGGTAATTTAAAAGATTGACTGGCCTCACAGGTTGAGAGATGCACAAACATTTGGATTATTAGTTCTGACAGATCCTTCATCTTCTTGTTTCTGCAGCTTCATCCTTTTTCAAAAAGTTAATAATTTATTTCTTTACAAAATCTTTTAACTTGTTATTAGAATTCCTTACATGGAGAGGTTTGTATTGAATTCATTTACACCCCAAACATGAAAAGACACAATCCCCTCCCTTTTAATATTTCACTATAAGTAATGCAAACTGTATTTGCACTACAAGTCCTAACTGGTGTCTTAATTGGTCAATATCCTTTGTCAATTTGGCTAATTAACTACAAACAGAACCATGTCATAACCTCAGAGCTACTATGTAAAGTACTGACCAAAATGAGACTAACAGGACTGACACAAAAAGTAAAGCAGAATCTGCCATTTATCACTTGTGGTTTTTTTCCCCAACACTTCTAAGTTTGCTCATTTGTACAACGTGGATGCTTTTGTCCTTGTGTACACATCTGTCTCTATATACACTGATCTGTAAAAAGTGTTTTTGTTTCTATAGATAATAATCACACTTTAATATTTTACTAGCACAATAATTTTTGTCCACAATAGCTGTATTTATTCCAATGAGTTACCTTCTTAGGCATGCCATTCTCAGGTGCTTCCTACTAAATATATTTCTTCCATCACTTCCCAGCTGCACTTGTCTTGACATATGAATTCATAAACCCCAGGCATTGAAAAAATTCTATTACATCAGTGCTTTTATTTATAAACACAGACTGAAATTGGTACAGAATTGTCTTTTCTTTTCCTATAACCAGCACCACCAAGTCTAGGTTAATGCTGGGAATCCAGCATAGAAACACAACTACAGTTCCTTACATCCTAAGTCTTTTCTCTTTTTAATCAATTTTGCCTTTAGTCAAAAATTGTGGTAATGTAGAAATGAACCTGTCAGATGTAATTTCACTTCTCCAGTTCCTCCATTGGAAAGCACAGAGCTGTGCTGTTCATCAGCATGGGTATAACTGCTAGGAAGCCTTTAGCCAAAGTCCCTTTTTCAGTGTATGTCTCCTTGCATGTTTTAATTTAAAAAGAGAGTATTTAAAAAAAAAAAATCATTCAGATGTAGAACTCTTCCTCATATTCAGAGGGAAAGCAAAGATTTCATTGCTTAGCTCTTGCAGCATACTCTGGTCATCCCGTTAAGCACAAGTCCCAGAATGGGACATTTTTAAGCATGCATTGATTCACTTTACCAGAACAGTACTTTGCCATGATTGCTTTTCTCATATTATTTATCCCTTCAACTAAGAATCAAAGTTATTCGCCAACTGAGATTTATCAAGCCTGACCACTGCTGGAGCCAGCACTAGCAATAGTATAGAAAGCCTGTGTATAAATAGAGGCCCCTGTGGTAAGCCACTGGGTAGATGAAAGCACAGAGAACTGAAATGACTTACCAAAGAGTTTGAGAAAACTGCTAAAGTGATTTAGGAATAAAATCTGGGATCCAAAGAAAGAATCAGCTCACAGTCTCATCTTACTGCTTGCTGCCTTACACTGAGGAGCAACGTATTGCTCTTCCAGGTGTATCCGTGACTTGATCTGACAGGGTTATTTGGAGTCCTGTATGGTACAGTTTTTGAGTAAGAGCGAACACAGCATCAAAATCACGGAGCAGCTGATACTCCCAGCAAACACTGCTGCGGACCCTGCTGCATACGGTACCCCTGGGGGCTGGGTGGCAGGAGGCCCAAGCCCAGCCGCTCCCTCAGAGGATGAGCACCAATGCTCTTCGCAGAGATTGCCCTCAATCAGGAGTGCAGCATAGGGGGAACAGGGAAAACACGTGGCAAAACACTGCAAACCTTTTAAACTGTTTTTTCCTTTTAATTCTGGGCTGAGTGCATACCTGGCAGTAATTTAGAAAAACACTGAATGCTGGTACCTCAGGGCAGTCTCTCACTGCTGTTCTTTGCACTTCAGCACATACTTTCAGCACTTTGCCAACAGCCCCTCTCACACAGCTTAATCCTTATCCTGGCAAATCTTAATGCATGGGGATTTACAGGAAAGAGATGTAGGATTTCTTAGTTAGGGCTATGTGATATGTATAGATTTCTCCAGGAGTCCCTTTGAGTCTCCTTATGGAAATAGTGCAATGCAAAGAAACAATGGCAACAGCCAGAATTTGGCCCAAGTTACTCATCCTTAAAGAAAACCAAGAAGCTACAGTGCATACTGAATTACAAGAAAATAATCTTTGTTTACTGGACTAAAGCCTGGAGATCCTTACTTGATACAGAGAATGGAAGCAGTTTTGTGGTGAGCCAGCCAAGAAAAACATCCGTTGCTCAGTGTGGCATCCAGCTAAACTAATCTTTGTTTTCCACAGGAGATGCTTTTTCAATAATTTCTAAGAGCTAAAGGACTTCATTAAAAACCGTGCAAGCATTGATCCAGATGTTAAGCCTCTCTGAACAATAAGAAGCCCTCTTGGAAAGCAGTAAAGAATAATTGGTTCATTGTTATCTGTCCTGAGAAAAGAGAAGAATATTGCCTACTTATTTAATGTTATTATACAGAGGAATTTATTTCATTGTTTACATACTGTTTGAAATGCATTTAATTATAATGGTTTTGTGTAATTAAAGTGTAGGTAAATATTCAGTTTGAACCTAAATGCCTTATTGTAGCACTGAAATTCATTATTGTTGCTAAGTCTGATCCAAAGAAAAGCATAACACTTACAAGAAGTGAAACAGGGCTCAGTCTTAAATAACCAGTGCTAAGCAGAAGTAATATTTCTCAGTTGTTCCTGGTAGAATTTTCTTTAGTTCTCATTTTTATATTACTTTTCTATCAACTTTAACCTTGGAAAATTATAATCTTGTAAAAATAATTCTTAGAAGGGTAGATAAACCTAAATTGAAAAGTAATCCCATTCATAATGCCAGAGAAATTTGTAGCATGTTAATTTCTCTTCACAAATTTCTGTATAGGCTTGGCAATGCCATTTTAAATATAATCTTAACAACGTGTTGTCCTTTGCCAAATTGCTTAGATTTAATAAACTATGATTAAGGAAGAAATAAATTCCAAATAAACCTGGCTTTGAAACCTGAGCACTGGGTATCTGTAAAAGGTAACTGTTTGGGGGCAATTTCTTTTTCAGTGTCTCAAGCAAGTTAACCTTTCAACTCTATTAGTGGAGATTACCATGAATTTTCAGGAGATTTATGCTTTGATCTCCACTTTCCTTTAGGTTTCGGACATCTTCCTCAATCTTTCCTGCAAAGGCACACTGCTTCACTACAGTGCTTGTAAAGGAACTGATCAAACAGGGACCTGATGCTAGGTCTGTTAAAGTCAGTAGAATCATGACAAAATGATTTTTCTTGTTATTTTTTAAATGAAAAGAAAAATCTACACTACCGTGTCACACATCAGGCTTTGATGGATGTCTCTGTTCCTACTGTGCTGCTCTGATTCTTCCTATACTACCTTTCAGCTAACTGGCATCAATGGTTATGTCCATAAAACACACTATCTTGCTCTCCCAACTACTAAAATATTTCACACCTATGTTCAGTTGTTAAACACTTGAACCCAATGTTTAGCCCCTTGTCCTCTGCAATGTTGGAGATCAGCATTCAAAAATCAGCGACCTAGTGTTCTTCAGAGATGCTTTAAAAATTAATGGTGTGACATCTCCTGATGAGAAACATTTAGGTCCCAGACTATTCATGTGAAAGTCAAAAGCCATCATCACTGTGTTCCCCACAGACAGCAAATTAAGTTTGTAAGTAGCCCTACGTCCTTCTCTTCCTTCTTTGCAGAGTTGGCACAGCAGTGTACAAAGAGGAGGAAAGCAGGTACCCTGTGACTGAGATTCAAATGATGTGAGACTTCACTAAGCGTTTCTCTGTAGGTCTCTGCCATTACAAATGGTCATAATTAATGGTCTTTTTCCATTTCTGAGACTGCCAGAAAGACTTTACAGCAATTTAGTAGGGAAATGAAGTGAGAGGAGGAGGCAAGGGGACTGCTGAAGCTGTGTCCTGAGAGTGTTTTTATCATAGTGAACATGTAAGACTGGCATTTGTGGTGCCTGACCTCAGAGATCAGGCTTCACCAAAGGTGTGTTTTCAGGGGAAAAGCCAACAGCCTGTGTTGGTCTGTATGTTCTTCAAGTAGGGGAAGTTTTGCCTCCACATCTGATAATAGCTATCTGTTTTCCTTTGGGGTATGGCAAATAAAGCAGATTTTGTCCTATTATCTGGATAGCAAACTTCCACTGCTAGCATACTAGCATGCTTGATTCTGAAATATGCTGTTCATCTTAGTTCCTCTCAGCCTCGAGAGTTAATGGATTGTTTCTATTAAGGAAAATAATTTTTGAAAATTCTAATTTACTGTGATCTTCAGTTGTTACAAAGAGCTGAACTGAAATCAAATGAGAGAAAGTATTTTGACATGAAGAAGAACAGATCATGAATTGTAATTTTGTCTTAGCTATGCAACCTACAAAAAATTGATTGGGGCAGCGGTTACAGTAGCAGTTAAGAATTAACTGTTTTAATTTCATTATGACACAAGCAGACAAAAAACCCCAGGTGAAACATCCAGAAAGCAGCCATGGCAAATTGCTGCACTAAGTCCTGTTGACAAGTAAAGAAGGGTAAGAGAGAGGATTACAGGGAAAGAAGTGGGCAGCAATTCAATTATCCTGAATCCTGATAGCATGACAGAGTCTTTGGCAAGAACAAATGAACCCGAGTTTTATGGTTCATGGTTAGAATGAGGCAGCAGCCGTTGCTGCTTTCTGCTGAGCCCCTCCCAGCTTCCACAAAAACAGGGGGGAGAGGTTTGGGGTCTCACATACATGCCTTGATCCTAAATACATGCCTTGATCCTTCAGTCAGAAAATGATAAAGTCAAAGGAAAATTTAATTGAAACAGTGAGGACTGAAAACAGAAATGCCGCAGAAGTAAAAAGCAATACATTTCAGAAATCAAGTAACCATTTCAAATTCCTCTTAGAAAAAAGATAACAAACCAGAAGCAAAGGCAAAGGAGTATCAGGGTGGTTCTTGATTAATTTGCATTTCTAACTAAAAATGAAAAACACATGAAGCAATGGTAAATTCCTTAAGTGTTTTATGTACAACCTATAATAAATGATAAAAATTGTCCAACAAAACAGTTAATGTTAAAGAAAAATGTTTGGGCTCATGTTAGTACTTTCTACGCAGAGATCCAATGCAGTGAAGGAAATGTTAGATGATATTTTACTTTATAAAAATAACTGAGTTTATCTGGCAACTAAACCCCACATTTGCTAAAGCTCTCATAACATTAGAAATAGGCGTCCAAGGTTTTGGTTATACATTTAAACTTTTTTCGAAGTCAATTTCCAGATATTGAGGTTTGCTCAGAACCAATAAGCAAACCTCCTTTTTTGGAACTGTTTTGCAACAGAACAGAACACAAATACAAGTGAATTAAAGTATATCCTGCATCAACCCCCTAGTTGCTAAATATGTCTCTTCCTTTTTTTTTTTTTTAATTTAAGGAGATACCTCTTTTCTGTTTTCAGACATATAAGATTCATGTGCTTATATTACTCATTTTTTCCTCAATCAAGCCAATTAAAGAAAATCCCATAAATGCTTTGCTTTCTCCAAGAAAGTGACAGGAAAAAGTCGCTTTAAAAATGAACTCCTCCCTAGGTATATAAATTTATCCTTTTCCTTCCTCTGCATTTTTTCAAATCCTGGAATTCAAGCTTCACAAATTCTATTTTGATGCAATACAGTCTTATTTTTAGATAATAGGGACAGAGAGCACATATTAAACATTGATTAGAATAACCTGTGCTTTCAGTGAGCTTGAAAGTGCTTGATTGTACAAACCTGCAGATAGGGACATCATCTCAAAAGAAGCACACCAAGCCCCTCTAGGAGGGCTGAAGATATTCAAGCACTCCTAGAGGTGACATTTGAATGCCTGGATTTATCCAGGCCACAACCCTTTCTTATATCTTGTACTCATCGTTTCACCACAAAGGGAAAACTGTTACATTTGCAAAAATAATTCTAAACATACACTTATAGAAATTACTTTACTTTCCAAACATCATACATTTTTTCCATAAAAGAAAACAAACCTTCTATAACTAGCAATTGCACATAAATAAATCCACTCTCCACCTTCCCTAGCTCATACCTATAAAGCAGGAGAAAAATCTGCAGTGCTACTTTGCCCCTTAGAGCTTGAACTGAAGATGTTAGGCGCTGGATCAATGTCCTCACTGTTAGATCATTTGTAAATGCCAAAATTAGCATTTGTCAATGCTGAAACCTGCTCTGCTCTTAGTTTTAGAGAGCTCTTACACTTTTTTCAGAAGACTGGGGAGCCTAATGGTGGGTCCCACATTCACAAGCAACATACTTGGATTGCATGCAATCATTTCATGATATTTTCACCTAGCTTTATTGCCTCTGTTTGCCGTTCTTACTATTTTTATCACCAAATTATTAGTGAGTCAGCATTAGTTCAAAATAAAGGACGGAAGGGAAAAATAAACCAATCAACCAGACTATCCAGCTTGAAATACGTTGATTACACCAGGGCATTTCCACACTGAGAAGGAAAGTCAACTTGTTAACCTGGTCCTTTCTTAATAAGACAGTGATGGTTTGGGAAATTTCTCATCATATTTGTAAGGTTCCAATCTTCAATATACTTACATTACTAAGATTATTGTTATTGAATAATTATGGGTAGGCACTGAAACTACCAGTAGAAAATAGTAAAACCTTCAGTCCAAGAGTGTTAAATTCTTCCCTAATTTGAGCACATAAAACTTCAGTGAGTTGTTCAAACATTTCAGGCTAGGTAGGTACTTTTTCAGAATGGAAACCTTATTTACTGTCACTTCAGAGATGATCACAGAAACATCCAGCATCATGCAGAACAGGTATAACATAATTAAATAAAAGTCTGGAGCATGTATGTGTATTTTTTAGGTAATCAGCATGCCCTAGCATTGCTAACAATCCTGAAATAAACTTGTGTTTTGCAGGGAGCATTTCAAAATTCAAGTATTTCATCCTGATGAGAAATGCCTATTTTTTGGAAGTTCAGAAGGCCTTGTATGAGTGGTTTTTAAGGATTTGAAATGTGACGGTCGTTAAATTGCATACTCTTCTTGTTCTGAAAGAATAAACCTAAGCTAGCTGATGTACATTATCTGCAAAAGTCCTATGGATAATAATTTCTAAAAAAGACAGGGCAATATTTTTTTAAATAATTTGAGAGTTATTTCTACAGCATAACAATGCTGATGGATAGATTTGAACAGGAAAAAAAAAATCTTTGAAGGGCAACGACTTGAAGGCCTATTATTTCAGGCATTGGAAACAGGACCAAATAAAGATGTAAAATTATGTGTAAGTATCTTCCTCTCCTAGAGGAGGAAAGGTTAGATTACTCAATATTCTTCTCTACCTTTCTCTGCTTTGCATCTGCTTCTAGAACCAAACAGTTTCTCCTGCAACAAATTCTCTTAGCTTACCTGCCCCAAAGTACACTTAGCACCAAAAAAATAAGAGTTCAGGAGATGGTTTTGGCAACAACTAACCACACAATCCCAGATTGAACTTCAGTTTGCTTTACCTCAATATTCTCTGCAGTTCTTTTGATACGTGATGTACTGAAATGTGTGAATCTCTCAATTAAAAAGGTAATTGTACTTTGTTCCAAAACTTTTCCCATGAAATTGATCATTGTAACATATAATGTTTTTCTTCTTTAACTGCTTTTTCTATATGTCTTTCTCAGAAACCGATATGTTTGTGAAAGGCTTATCTCCTAATAAAAATGCAGAGATGTTTTAGACCCAACAGAAGTAAAAAATTCAATCTCTAATATTTATAACATCACCCATTGTGAAACATCGCACACATTTCAATAAAGAAAGGACGTACATTTTAATGATGCCCACTGTATAGGTTCTTTAGGAATTCCTGTGTAACCAGTTCCCCACACTGGCATTCTTTTTGATTTATTCATCCAAAGATTATTGAGCCAGCTCAAAAGAAAGAGGGCCTATATCACAGAAAACTTCCAATTGTTGAATGCAACTTTTCAGCCAAACTACTGATGCTTAAAAATTTTCTACTAACAAGACTTCCCTTTTTAGGAAAATATTAATTTTCTTGTAAGAAGCATTTCAGATAGTAAGGTATCGACCATCTCTTGTCATCACTGTTCAATTAATTATGTGCAATGTGATATATGGTGACAAAATATAACGGTATATTATTATCTTTTCTTGGAAAGATCACTAAACTCAGACTGATGTTTTCAGTGGCAACAACTTAATCAAGATCACAGGCAAATACGTTCATGAACTTCAGGAAAACAAAATACAGAACAATTACATTAGACAGTAAAGAGAATAAGGAATATTTATCAAAACTCAAGCTTTTACTTGGAATGTTTTCTAGCTCATTAGTGCCCAGTTTTGAGCCAAAGACCAAAATAAGCAGTACCCTAAAGACTCATTAACCCCAGGTCAGGTTCTCTATGAATTTCAGAGAGAATAACTCACCAGGAGAATAATGTTCAAACATCCACAATTTTCACATTTTCATTTCTCTTGCTGTCTCAGAGACACTTCTTTTTATGGTCAAAAGAGTGTCTGCAACCCACCAGCACACAAAGTTTAGCAGAGCTCAGGAAAAGACTCAAGGCAGCATGAGGCCATGTTTTCTTGGACACTGAACAGTGATGTCTCTGGCAGCCAATGACCACAAGTGGGATCCTTCTCTTAAACAGATGGATCCTTAAATAATAGGATCCTTCTCCTAAATAGATTTGTCCACCAACCATATTAAAGGTCCCTAATCCCTTGCTGGAAAGTTACCTTTTCAGAAATTTGGGAGTCCTTTCAGTTTGCGGGTCTGGACATGTTCACTTCTTGTGGCACATGCTGTTGTCTGAAGATGTGTTCAAAAACATAAGAGAGAGCACAGCCAGGGTCCAATATCTAGATACTGTCTGTGATTAGGCTTTCATTTTCACCACCTCTTTATTAAAAAAAGCAGAAGGATAATATGCTTAAAAGTAATGAAAGAGAAGATTAAGGGACCGAACAATTATAAAGAAAACAAAATTGTTTTTTTAATTTGTAAAGTGTGCCAGACTATTGCACTAACAGGCAGTTTAGAAATGGTTATTAATACAGGCAGAGAGAGACAGGAGGAAAAAAAAGGATAGATCTAGAAAGGCTATGGATATAATTATGGGTGTCCTCAGAGTCTGACATATTAGCAAATTTTGAAACTCATTCCTAATGAAAATCCTTTTAATGAAACATATTCATGAAATCTGCATTGATATTATTGCAGGGATCTAGGCAGAAATTTACTTAGAAGAATTACTTCCATACCAGTCAATTTTTCCATTTTAATTTGGAGCAGCCTGAATTTACTGAAAAGTACAAAATTGATTGATTTCTGAAGATCACATATTGTAGTAAATGGCATTGCTCTATCTGGGGAAGGAATTTGCCATCATTTCTCTCACGTGCTTGGTGGAGTTGGATCAATGCAGCTTCAAACAAGAGCCCTGCCTCTGGACTTTTTCCTGCAGAGTGCTCTGGAGACAGGGCTGTGTGCCCAATGCAAGGGGCTAATGGGCAGTGCTCTCTGGCTGGTAAAACAAAGCTGGGCCTGCAAGCAAGGACACGCTATTCCTTCACAGCCACAAACAATATGAGCAGATTTAAACTTTCTATAATTAATTTGGCCTTTCAGATTTCTAGCCTTTTAAATTACTTTCTAAAGTGTTTTTAGGTAATAGTAAGGTAAACGCAAGAGAGGCTAAAACACCAAACCTGTGTTAAGTTTTGGTTTGGGGAAAAGATCCTGTTCTTTGTGGTTAGATCATCATCACTATTAAACTTGAAGATTAAGCCACTTCTAATGGAGACAACATAAATGGTAACTGCTAATAACTGTCAAAATCTAAAGGAAACCCATTAACCCTTCTCCCATCTCACTTCTAACAGGAAGAAATAGTATCGGGAAGCCCTTCATAGGCCAGCAATGGCACAGTAGATTCAGGGAGCCACATCATTCAAAGTCATGCAAATACCATGAAATGAAGCTGACAGCCTTCAAAAGTGGCTGAGTGATAAACAACCCTCAATCTATCAAATACCTCTTTGATGACAACGCCCAGATATAGGCTATTTATAGCCTACCTCAAGTGTCCAGCAAGGCAATTGTAAGCTATCATTAGGTTCCTGTATTTCATTAACTGCATTGTCAGAGGTACATTCCTGAAAAGTGCAGGAGAAAGAATGCTTTTGCCTTTTTTTTTTTTTTTTTTACCTTTAAAATGCAAACCAAAAACAGAAACCAAACTGTGCACTCTTTTCATCTACAGATCTGCTACAGCATTCATTCAGGTACCACAAGCTAAAACAGTAAAAATCTCTCTCAAAAAAAAAAAATCCATCTCTATATTGAAAACTGGGTTTTTTTGTAGATGACATAGATCCTGAAAACAGTTAAAAAACATTTACTAGAACATGCTCATTTACAAACAATATTTTCTAGCTTTCAGAAATATTCCCGATTATGGTCCTGCCTTCTGTAGTAGGAGGCAGATATGTTATAAATTGTTGGGGTAGGGTTATAAATATTATGTTTCACTTATTCAATACAATTCACTCCTATTTCAGGCTGCACACATACACACATCTTCATTTGTAGCCTGCAAGCAGTCATCCTGAGACACCCCTCTGCCTTAGCTAATCAGCTGTGGTTGATGCTTGATTCACTTGCCAGTGCCCTACTGCCACTTCTGTTGTTTCGGTTATTACAATAGGCCTTCCATTTCCTACGAAAAAGAAAAAAATTCATCTGACACATACTTTCAAGGAGAAAAGCACATTTGTTACTATAAGAAATACAAATACCTCCTCTGCTTCAGACATATAAACTGAATTTCTATTAAAACATTTTCTTCACCTGACATTGGGAACTGCGGCCAGAAGGGATATTGATTGCCCTGTACAAATGCTCCAGTGTTGGTTTTAACAACACTGTCAGCCTGCTTCACCTATCATGCTAATATATTTAGCAAAACCCAATCCGTAGTCTGTCATTTACACAACCACTGCACATTCACTATTTTAAATTCTCATTCCATCACATTCATACCATTACCTACATAGTCCCCCTTACAGCACACGGATTGCTGTATCCATTTGAATTTCTGAAGCAGGGAGAAAAAGCCTGAGGCAAGGATTTTAATGGAGCCACACACACACCTTTAGCTCCTTTCCCTTTTATTGGAAACCCAGCTTCATCCCTCCATCTACAGCGAGCCTTTAGCTGTAGGTTTTGCCGAGCATCAGAACTTTGTAACAGAGCATCACTCCACCATTCCTGCTTTAAAATGGAATGAGTTCATCAGCTGCACCAAAACAAATTGCCTTCATGAGCCTGCTCTGTTGGTAGAGCCGTGGTGCATTGGGCAACAGCGCATGGAGCCAGCCCACCTCTCCTGCGACCTGCTGCTTCTCACAACCTGGCAACTTTTCTTCTTCTTGTGCCATATGACAGAAGTAGCAACATTTCTGGAGAATTATTTGCTCTGAACAGTTGTTTCAGGAAGCCTATGTGTGATCAACTTTTAAAGCAGGGAATTATTTATAAAACAATCATTGGGAGAGCTGAGGATTCAGTAATTACTCTGTGCAATTAGTCCCCAAAGTGGCATAAGACTGCATTCCCAGGTGATCCAAGCTACAGAAACATGACAAGCGCCTGAAAGAAAATAGTTCTCAATAGTTCTCTCTAAAAGAGGTTGACTAGGGCAAACAATCACTTCGGGGAAGGAAAAAAAAAATAAGGGACTGAAAGTAAAAGGCAAACCAAGGGAATTATTTTCCTATCTTCTTTTGAGTCCGCTGTCTCCCCTGGGAGGAGCAGACACCTGCCGTAAGGTGACACAAGTGCTTTTGCTACTGCTGCACTTGAATAAGAACGCAAAATTTGGTATAAAGTTAGATGTTATTGCAGCAGCATAGAATTATTTCATGCCCCTGAATACCACTGCCATCTCCTCTTCAGTGGGCAGCCACCAGCTCACAGATTATTTTAGAAGTTTTTCCATGTGAAAACTTCATTCCAGACATCTCAGCAAAGAAAGGATTCATCATGGAAGAGACTGTCCAAAATTATGTTTGTTTTTTTAATTAAAATGCGCTCTCCTGCTCTCTCTGTATTTATGACAAAAGAGCATCAGACAAAGCACTTTTTTCCCCTAACAGATGAAGATGACAAATAGTAAATCTTCCTTGCCCCATCACTGGAGAAATATGGCAAGTAGAATTTACGAGTGTCACTCCATGCCTTCTAGGACATCGCACTCTGTTCAGGGTAATACCTGCCAGGCGAATGCTTGGCATCTGCCCTCCTGAGAGCAGACACAGCAGCGTGCTTTTAATCACTTATTATTTCTCAAACCTGTCACTGCAGGAGCCCTGCAGGACATTTCTAGTCTCCTGTTTGCTCTGATTTGAATCAGCAGCAGAGTTGAAGCATCTGCCCCATGGTACCTTGCCCCTCCCAGACTGCATCCACCCCACCGGATACCCAAGTTAAGTCCTCAGTGAGCAAAAATGCTCTGTCAACAAGCAAAGGCGAGGCAGTGCTGTCTGCTGCTGGGATGGTGAAATAGCACCAGAGCAGATGAATCAGCGAAATGTGGGCAGCTGTTTGGGAAAACACATTTCATCTTAAGTGTAGATACCTGCACTTAGATGAGTCACGCCCCATTGTTTTCAAATCAATAATTTGAACTCATTACACACAGCATAGACAACATCAGCTCTTGAGGTCTGGACAAAACTCTGAAGCCAGTGTAGGACTTGCTATTAACTTTATGCCTTTTATAGTCATTACCTCAGGGAGCTCATCCCCTGACAATGGCTCAAGAAGATCAGGTGAGAGGGCTGCGAGAAGCAGGTTCCCATGGCAGGAGCCTCTCCCCACCACAAGAGAGGGAGATGAAAGAGGTTCAGGGATTCTTTAAACAATATTGGCCACCGGAAGGGGACAAGTGTATTTCCCAGGGGAATAGCTGATGTTTGCCTACTCCCCAAACATCTAATTGAACTTGAGAGGAAATAATACTAAAGTTAATTAGGACTGTATTAAAACTTAAATCTTGACAGCTTGGTCTGTTGCTTCACTTTCAAGTTTTCTATGTTTGGATTTACTTACTGAAGCCTGCAGGTGATAGGCCTGTACTTTGTCACAGTTCACAAGCTAGGTAGTAACTCAAACAGAAACATGTCCTTGCAGAAATATTATTTCATCTGAAGTGCAACTATTAGGAAGGTCATATTCTACCCTTTTTCTTCCCCTCTCTCCCTTAAACACCTTATTTGCTACAGCCACAGAGATTTAGAAAGAAAAATCAGGGCATCATATAATGATTCATAGCCAGGCACATCAGAGGCATTAATCGTTCACATCCTTAACTCTAAAAGCATGTAAACTTCCAAGGATGATCAATGAGACACATTTATATTTTAACTAGAAATCAAATTTAGAAATGGAACATCCTGAACTTCTGACCAGAGAACACAGTATATGAAATGCCACAGAGCCATTTTCAAGGAGTCCAAATGCACGGCTTCTACTCATGTGAAGAGGTATCCTTTCATATAAGCAATCCTATTATTTGCAATTCAAGTTGTGATTCAAGAAGATATCAGGAAAGGTGAGCCAGAGGAGCAGAACAGAGCCAAAAATACTGGGTCTGCCTGTCTCTCTTAACAAGACGACTAACAGAAGGATGCTGATACTTGATAGCTGAGTTGAAAACTGGAAGAGACCTAGTATGATTTATCCTTCTGTCTGAATAGTCCTTGGTCATCTTTCTAATGATTCTCACGTACATTTCTAGTGGGCCTTCTGGAGTTGGAAATGATGAAAGTGAAGGCACTGAATGTAAGCTCTATCCAATGATACATGGCAAAAATAAAAAAAAAATGCATTGAAAACATCCCTAGAAAAAAAAAATCCAGAAGACAAGCAGCCAGCAGTGACAAAAATCATATGCAAGTAATGAGCAACAGATGAGGCACACTATAATGATATTTTTACATATGTAGTAACATTTTATAAAAAGAGTCCATAGCCTGGAAACTAAAGAAAACTCCCTTCACTGCTTAGAGTCAGGTTTTCATTGTTTGCAGTAGTGATGCAGTGATAAAGGCAGGTGCCCACATTACCATGACTTTCACTGGAAATTCAATGTGTCCTTTTCACCATTCTGTATCTCCCTTTCTATTCTTTACAAGAAAATGAAATGCTTTCATATTCTCTTTTACAAAAAGAAATAAATTTTTTTAATATCACAAAAGAACATTTTCCCCATAACACAAGCTGAATTTTTGTGTAAATTAGAAACTATCAAAGTTGTTACACTATTACAGATTTCCCAATGATACAAAATTCAGTACTAAATATTAGGGGAGAAAGAAAGAGAAAAGGCAATGGCAAGACTCTCTCACAAAAAATTTTTTTGTTAAAAAGAAAAGTTTAGATCCCTTTTATACAGGTAGTTTTCTGATAAAAAACAATTTGAATGTATTTATAATTATGTGCCATTTGCATTATTTAACTTCAAACAATCTAAAAAAAAACATTAAAAAAGCAAATTATCATCTTTCCTTTCTTTACTTTTAGGTTTACTGTATCAGTAAGTTAACACACCATGAGTCATATTTGAACTCTACAGCTATTCCGTGTATGTAGTTGTCACAACAGCAGCAGTATCTTCTGGGAACGAGGCAGTAGGAAAAGAATTTTAGCGATAAGATTATATTATACTGTTGATATGACTGTTTCGTTATACTAGAAACTGAGCCAAGACTGATGAAATTAAGAACAAGTTTGAAAAGTAGTAGCAGAGAAGCTGGCAACAAGTTCAGTGTTGTGGCTCGGCAGTCTTGGGAGCGTATTTTATTTTGGAAGTGCTGTTGGTACTCCCAAGGTGCACATTTTCTGGAAGCGTTGGTGCTCTGGAAACTGGGGGCAGGGTGAGGTTTGCTTCTTTTTTGAGAGCTCCCCACTAGCTAGAAATCTTGCTTTTTCACTGCTTTTATGCATAGTGACAAACATGCAAGGCAGCATCCCAATAAAACTGCATCTTGCATTCCGCCGGAGGGAACCAATGCTTGGCATTCAGTGCATGGGCATCTCCCACCCGCAGATGCATTACCCACATCAACATTATCTGTGGAAAGTCAGCTTGCTTCTGTTACAGAAAAGAAACACACACAGGATAATAAAAGCCACTAATACAAGATAAGAACCGTTAGCGGGAAATCATTTATTAAGTTGAGAACTGCCTTGGCAGTCCTGTCCTGCCAACGTGGTCGCTGGAGAAAGGTACTGCTTTACATAGCAGATAACGCTCATCCTGGCAGATATATCTTTCTGCCTGTTTCCTGCAAGTTATCACCCGCTGTTTTCCAAGTACAAATTTTAGCTGTACAGTCACTGATGCTTCTTGTCACCATAGTTCACGACCAGACCACAGCAGATGCTACAAACAAGAAATTAAAAGCATCTGACTTTCGTGCAGCCTCCATCCGCCTCAGTTACCACCTGCCTACCATCACAGTCATCCTCACAGGGCACACCCCCCTAAAAGGCTACACCTGCACCAAGCACCATGCCCTGAGGGCACACGCTACATTGCACTGGGGCAGCACCAGGGTCTGTCTGGAGCAGTCCTGTCAGCTTCCTGCACAGAGTAGCTGCGATAGGACAACTCCTTGCTCTATCAGCTGCACATTGCTCAACGCCTGCTCCAGATGGGATCAGCAGAGGCCCAGATTCCTCCCACCATCCAAACAGTCCTCTGGCAAAGGAGAAGTTTGCTACAATTTATGATTTTTCCTTCCACATTGTAGTTCATTTGTCTGTGCATAGTAACCTGTGATCTATGCTCCTTTCTCATTTATAAGAAATAAGAATATGGTAAAACAGTAAATATACCATCTTCTAGGATGTCACTCTGTACTCATTAATAATACATGGCCAAAAGTAAGAATTATTTAAAGGAAAATCAGAAATTTATCATTATCTTTATCATAAAGCTTGCTAGAAATAAAGCCAGGATGGTGTCTGTGATTGCCAAGAACCTCTAGGTACCAAAGGGGTTTAGGACAAGCCATGCCATTTCCAGGGCTAGAAAATGGCTGAAACAAAAAAGGCGGCTCTGACAGCATGTTATTAGCAACAAAATCTCTTTTGTTAGAAGTAGGTTTAGCAGTACAAGGTACCACTATGGGCTGGGCTAAGGATATATGGAAGAGAAATTATGGAACCTTTATAGCTCAGAACAGCAGACCAAATTGTAGATTAGTATTAGTTGGCAGTACAGGGCATTTTAAACATCTCTGATGGTTTTTGGAATTCAGGTTTCCAAGATTTAGCTTGCTAGCACTTAAACCCAAAGACCTGTGTAAGTGCCATTGGTAGGCATTAATTCCAGTTAAAATTATCCCTGCTCAGACATTGGTGTAGAAAGACAGAATGGCAAGAATGCCAGAGAGAATTCCATTTATTAAATAACTATATCAAAACATAAAGTAAGCCACATAAAAATTACTTTACCAGTAGTGTTTCACATGCCTGAAAGGTGTACAGTCGAATGTAATTCTCTGCATTTATATGGAAATCAAGATAGCCCACCAACTGAATGTATTATTGCATTCTTCTTTAATATACTGACCCTTGGCTTTCTGCTATGAGCTTTGTCCCAGATGAGCCTGCAGTAATGGAAATCTGCTCTCAAGGCAGCAAACTCTTTTTAAACATCTCCACTCAGGGCACCACTGGTAACTAATTTGAAAAAAGGCTCCAGAAACTTGCAAAACAGTGGTTTTCCATCAGAGAACAGAAGGCAGCTCGGGTGCCTGTGCGGGAGGGGAGGGATGAGAAACGACTTTGGGAATAGGCAGAGCAGCAAGGAACCAGGCAAGAGGAGCCAGTGGCGCAGCAGCATTCACCTTGCTCATCAAGCAGGTCTGTGGGCAAGCAGCAGCTGTGGCTCAGCTGACCAGCGGTCTCCTCTGCACAACCATCTCTCTGCTGTGATTTAAAGCAAGAGTCCTTTTTGTGCCTGCCAAGAGAAATCTCTCTCCAATTGCTCAAAGCTCAGATGAGCTACTTCAAAAGAAAATAAGCATTTATTGTTTCCTCTCTAGCAAAAACATGCCCTAGAGCCTCAGGTTTATTATAGACTTCTACATTTGTGCTCCAGCTCCTAATAATGCCCATGGTGAACAGGCATTAAACAAGGAAAGAGCAAAACAGAAGCAGAATGGACAAAAAACTCAGCAGCGTGCTCATTAACAGTGTAATCAAGAGCTCCCTGCTGTCAGCAGGTATCTTTTGAGTGATTTTGCTGAATTCTTGCTTGGATTTCATCAGACTCTGACACCCTAGTGAGTACACTTGCAAGGAGGGCCGAGTACAAGAAAGGAGGTACATGCTGGCAAGCACGACAGAGCCGAAGAGGACAGGGACCCCATGCCTGACCTCTTCCCTAGCTCCACTGGCACAGACAGCAGCAGCATAAACCAAGAGGAGAGCACAAGAAGGAGCTGTTGAACCTAAATTGCCTGAACAGGATTGAGCTGATAGGTCTCTTCTCCTTTAGCCTCACATATGAGCATCACGGGTAAGTAGTGCAAAGCCTCAGAGGCAAGGCCTGGTTGGTTGAAAGTTTTAAGTGTCCTAGTCTCATTGTCTTTTCTTAATTCCACGTTCTTTAAGGTTCTTATTGTGATACTAAACACCTCTATGACTTCATAACACACACCTTTGTCCTTCCTAACCCAACCACAAAACAAAACCCAGTCCCATCTGATGGGCTCATCCTCTTTGAGATGTAACTGCTCACACGTGGGGAACAATTCCTGTGCTCAAATACACTTGGGGGGGCTCCAGAGCAGGGAAACTATTCTAGCACATGACAATGTGCTTAACTTTTCATATGCAGAAGTCCTACCAACTGTAGAATTAAGCGTGTTTTTTAATATCGTAACTGGATATAGATTATGAAGCCCTTACTGCACAGTTACAAATAAAGGATCTTTAACACAATCTTTGAATTTTTCTAAAACCAGCTTACAAAGGAAACAGTGCTCTGTGTGACCCACCAGCAGGAATTTTCTCAGCTTTACTAAAAAGGCATTGAATATCTCCCCATATCTATGTTGGCTGTTCCCCCCTACCCCTATTTACATGCATTTAGAATATCCCTACATGAGTAGGTCAGAGGCAAGCCCTAGCAGCATGCTGCTAATGCACTGAATTTTTATTTTATTTCTGACTGTTCAAGTTGGATATGCAGGAGGCAGCTGGACAAAAATAACTCAAGATGTATGAGACATTTGGGAATGAACTGACATGTTGATTAGCAAATCCTGCAATCTGTGCCAACTACTTTTTAATTTATAAAAAAAATCTACAGTATTAATGAACCAAGTAGCAATTTCTCCATTGTTAACTTTCTCCTTGCAGCTACACAACACTGTGAATAAACATCCCACCACAAAGTCGCAGTTTATGGCTTGTCGATACACAGCACAACAGTTACAGCAGCTTTCAGAAATCCTGCTGCATCCCAGAAGGGCTCGAGCCTTCCAGCAGCAACCACATCACTTCAGGCTGTGCACTCGCCAGCTCTACCCACCACCAAACTGGGGGAGTGAGAGGGCAGATCTCCATGAAAAAAAACACAGTCTGTTAATCCCTAGCATAGTGCCATCCAGCACTCTTCACAGGCTGAAGAACCTGAAGGAGCAAGGCTGCAGCCTGCCAAGCTACAGCTACAAAATCATGAAGACCCTTTCCAGAGCCTGCTACCCATTATTCATTCCACTATTTCACTTTGTACTGTAGGAATTTCACACATGGTAGGAAGTTATTTTTAGTGCCATGTGTGGTGTCAGAATGTTTAATGGTCGTATGGGTTCACCCACCTCCGCAGCTATGGTTCAAGCCAGTGAGATTTAGTTCAATTTTTTTGTGTCCCTCCTATCCTGTTCCTCAGCCTTAAAAGAGCTAAGTACTAAAGGGAAATATGCCTATAAGATTTTTATTTCTCATCTTTTTAGCCTGAACAATGTAATAGAATTAAAACAGTAAATTATTACAGAAGCACATAGCTTATTATAAAGCTGTTATGGGACACTGAAATTAAATAACCTTTGTATCCTCTTTACAAGCTACCTGCAGGAGCAGCAGCAGGGAATTAGCAACGACTGATACTTGGCCTTTGCTTGGCTTTCCAGGGCTGGTTTCACCAAGCGCCTGGAAGCACGAGGGGCAAGTGCCTTCTTATCTAGGCTGCACTGCAGCCATATCAATTTTAAATTAATTGATGTAAAAGCCCAGTTTCCTGTGAGGTTATCTTGGCTTGAAAGTGAACCAACACAGATTACATTTTAATACAGCCTACTATACAAGCACTGACAATTTGCACTGCTGTAATTAGAGGCTTCTAAAGTTTCTCACCCTCTTAAAACAGCAGTTCCTTTTGCGAGGCATGCGAGCTTTTGCATGTAGCTTACACAGTCTCCAGAATACTGTTCTTTCAAAGCCTAAAACATAAGCAAGAGAGATCTGTTTATAACCATGTGGTTGCACTACCTAGAAAACGAAGTGACCTGAACTCAGCTCTGACTATAAGCAGTCCTTCTCATCATATTTACCATGTTAATGGCCTGGAGACAGAAAACTCCATGCTATGAATATGTTTTTCTTATAAAATAATCTCTCAAAATTTTGGGTTGTGAAGATCACTGCTCCATGGCTGCCCAGGGTGCCATTTGATAGAGCTGTTTGAACAGTCACAGCATCCTCTACAGACTTTTAAAGTGAATCTGTACTTCAAAAAAAAAAAAAAAATCTTAGGAGAGGGGAGTCTCCTCATCTGTGATCAAGACTGCGAATGTGTGTACTGTGGGCAGAACAAACTGATAAATGCACACTTGTATATGGGAAAAACACATTAGTCAATATTGGTGCACGAGAGGGAGTTAGAGTCCTCCTAAATTCATAGATAGACATTAAATACACAGAGAAGAGGTTTCTTTCTTACCTGAAGTTATCTTTGACTGATTTACATCTTGAAGTATGAGCAATAGATCCTGCCTGCTGCTCTGTCATGTATCCTCTTCACCTACATCACTGTACTGACACTACAAAATACATGTGGTGGTTTTGCCGGCAGAGGAATGAGTCATCCTGCCGCAGCTTTGAACCTCAGCAAATTGCACTTAAATTTTGGAGGAGAACTGGATTTGAGGCCTGTGCAAGGTGATGCATGCAGACATTTAGGAACCAACTCAGACTTTTTTTCCCCAAAGAAAAAGAATATAATTCATAAACTATTGGATAGAACAGCAGGTTTTTAAGCTGTTCTGTTCAAGCCTTAAATTAATTCAGTATGAAGTTATGGGTGGAGAAATCATCTGCTCTCTGCTTTGGTTATGGAGGATTCCCCTGCACTGGGGAGGTCCCATCCACCTCCTCTGCACATTCATAGCCCTGGCCAGATCCCACTGGAGTCTACACAAGTACCCGGAGGGGCTGATAGCACCCCAGCAGCACAGGAGAACTGAGTAACGGTACAATATCGGTGTGACTTGCTATTTGCACTGGGGAAACTTTATGTAAACCCATAATGGAAATAGCTCAAAGCTCCTGCTTCCAACCCTAAAAGCAAACGTAACATGGTTTCTCTGATATAATCTGAACAGCCCTTTCCTTGCCACAGCAGTGATGGAGACATTCTGGCTGTGGCTACAAAACATAAGACACCAAGTACCCCTGTTAGTTAGCATCTGATTTCCTGCAAATGCAATTCACCTTTTCTGCTCATGCTCTGCCAACATACCTGTACCCTTGACTCATCCTTAGGATTGGTGACCACCTGCGAGGACAGCTGAAAGCAATGCAGGGTTCCTCATAATTTGAATTCAGGGGATCATTCCTCTTACATTCAAAAAATGACATTTAATTCTCACTAGATTATGCAGTGCATGTTTGAATTGTGGGCTACTAAGCAGTCCAAAAATGGGAAATAAATCCATTTCATCTCTTCTTTCTCCCTGTGCTTAAAATAATGCTCAGTTCATCAGCCAGGAGTCATTGTTGTGATGGGTTACACAGAGATAAGAATAGATTCATGCACAGAGTGGGTACCAATATTTGATCTACACGTAACACCAAAGTCCTTAAAGAGTCATAAGCAGAAAGGATGCCTTCAACATGTAATATACATGCCATGCAAAAAGTAAAAGCAGCAATTAATATGCATTTCTTGATACCATCCCAGTCTTCTCCTGACTACAAGTGAAATTAGTCTTCAGACACTTGGAAGAAGTGTATTTGCTTTTCTAACTGCATTCAAAAATATTTTTGACATGCTTTCAAACCTGATTGTCTGTTAACACAAATGTAATGCTTCTTTCAGTTTAACAATATCAAGACAAACATTTTCCTTGTATTTAGGCAACACTGTCTTGAGTGAGAACAGTTAAAATATGAAAAGCAGGAGTATCAAAGAAAATTACCTAGTCAATAAAATTTATTATTTATGTTTAAGAGGTTTTCAGTGTGGCAAGCTGCTTCATTTCTGTGCTTTAACTTCCCTGCCTTTCTTCTCAAAGACAAAGAGGAAAAAAAAAACAAAGTAAGTAAATAAATACAATGCACCTGCCAGAGACTTTTTTAAAAACAAAACTGCTGGAGTACTCTTGTCTTTAAACAGACAGCATGTATCACAGCTGGAAGATTCATAAAGAAAAGAAACATGAAATGACACGTAAAGAAACTCAACAAACATCTTCCATCTACAAGTGCTCTGAAGCCCAATTTCTGCAAATACAGCTTTGATACCTTCGCAGTTGTAGTCTTTCCTGATAACTGTGTTTGACAGAAATTCCTTTAGAAGTCAAAATCAACCTATTACTAAGCACATTTGCTACAAGGAGCTTTTACCAAGCTATTTATTTTTCTTGCATATTCTTACTTAAGTGCCTGTCTCTCTAAATTTGTGCAAATGTTTGGAGCCCGGCTTTTGTTGTGCAGTTCAGTCCCGTCCCGTCCCCCCCCGCCTGCTGAGGAAGGGAGGATTCTGCATTCCCACTGCCTGAGTCCCTTCAGTTTCAAGTACTCAGCAAACAAACATCACCCCCCACCTCCACTTTCAAATGCTAGCTTTATCATTATTCACCCAGATTAGTCCCAGGGGAATACTTACAGACAACTGCCAGTGCAAGTGGCACCCTGAGCTTATTTTTGTTTAGCTGTATCTTCTGCTCCCTAAAAATCTCGAGTCTGTACATTCGTTATCATCTGGAAAAAAAGTCACGGCCACTCATCATCAAAGATATGCTCTAGAAAAGCTTCAAAGGAAAGGCAAATTTTCCTGGCTTTTCTTTTCTCTTGCTGTACAGGCTCTCCTGATAGAATTTCACAGAGGTTAATTTATTCTGCTTCTGGATGCTCTGCCTACTGTTTCTTTGATTCTCTGCAACAAATTTGCAGTCATAAAATGTTTGAAATTGGCCTGTAGCCAGAATCTGACAAGGTTTCCCCAGGTGATTTTTTCCTCTCCATTTGGTTGATGCATACCAAACAACAGTTTGTCTACACAAACGCACCAAAAAAAAAAAAAATCAGAAAAATGTAAGCCCTGAGAGGCACCAGTACACCTATTTTTTTTTTTAAGCAAGCTGTTAAAGTAAATGTAACAAACATCACTCCACATATTGAAGTTGAGTTGCACTGGGGGAGTTCGTCATGCGAGGTTCTTATTATCAGTGTCTGAATCAATGGACAAGTTCATGATGACCTCCTGCTCTATGATGCCAATTCACAGATTTGGAAGCCACTAAGGCTAACTGTGTTCGGCCATTAAGGAGAGATGTGTTTATGATCCCCTGGGCCACAGAAGCAAGCTGCCACTCCACCAAAAGCATATGCCAGCAGAGGTGCATTGTGCAGGAAGAACCTCAAATTCTCACATTACTTTTTTTTGCCCCAACTCAGTTGGCCACAGTTTATCTGTGAATTTCAGTGGCTGCATTTTTTGTCACCGTAGTGTTTAAATGACAGTACTGGTCTTCAAGATATAGAATGGGATTTTTCTCCTTTTTAAATTAATGTTTTCCCTTATTTCTACAGAATCCGTAAAATGCAAACGTATGCCATAGAAAGGAATGCACAAATGAAGTCAACTGCTCTGTGAAACATTCATAATGATTTGACAGAAGTCCTTGTTGGGAAGTGCCTTAGGATGCGGGCCCTCAGTGGCTTCCAGTGTTTCCTGAGAAAGAACAGAGGTGAAAATGCTAAAAAATAGAGATGCTATTAATTCTTAAATGACATTTTTCCCTATAATTATAACTTTTCATAGTGATTAGAAAGCAACGGAAAACTCTGACTTGATTAGGTCTGCCTCACTGCTTGAAATTTTTAGTACTGTGGAATATACTGCAACATCCATTTTTTGTTAAAATTACTGAAGGCAGATGGAGGCACGTTAAAGTCCACAGTTCTGCATTAGACAGAAAAATCAGATGGAGCTAGCTTTGTCTAAGAGACCATCTGAGTATTAATGCAATTCGTCCTTTCCTTTACATGTTTGTTTTAGTCCTAGATAGAGAGGATTGTTCAGACTATGCTAATCTGATTGCAAATAAGAGTTTAAATAGTATGTTTCATATACTCCTATCTGTTACATATAACCTTTGGTTGTCTTGAGTAGCTTCTCTCAGAATATAATTTTTAACTCTGCTTTATATGAACAACTATGCAAGCAGTTAAAGGGGGTACCTGCACCCCACAGTGGACTGGCTAGATTCAGAACTGTTCATCTGTCATTTGCCTTGTTCTGATAACAGTGATTTTCTTTCACTTGAAGTGATACATGCTGTTCTTTTGGGGCCAGCAAAATCAAACTTATTTTTCCACTTCTACAATGATTTATGCCAGTGCTCATTGCCCTTTAAGATCAATGGTCCACCCACCTTACCATCCACAGCTAAGATGCACTTTGCTGTATTTGCCCTGGCTTAACTGGACACTCTGGGTTAGCTGTAGCTGCGTTAGGGCACATTATACCAAATATATCCAAGTATTTCCAAGTATAATGGATGCAAACATTGGATAAGAATTGGTACAGGAATACACAGTCACGACAAAGTCAGCTGAACACGGGAAAGCTGAGATCAAGCATAACTATCAGTGAGCTGGCAAGAAGATGACTATAAGTCTCTTCACAGCTGAAAAACAAACACCCCCTTCAATCTCAAGTTTGCTGTTGTGTGGAAGCTTGCCAGTGTTTAACACTATGATCACTAATCTACATTTGATTTCCTATTCATCCTCCTCCTCAAAGAAAATACAATTAATTTTATTCTGGAACTACAAGGACAAAAGGTAAAGATTCACATTTAACAAGCTGATGCCCAACAGCCGAACAGTAGTGAAGTAATCTGTGCTTGAATTTAGTGTAGGTTTCTCTCATTTCACTATTTGATTAATGACTGAAAGCAAATATGTACAAATACATATATAGAGGACTTTTTTTTTTTTTTTTTTAAACACATCTATTGGTCCTTTCCTCATTCCTTTTGTTTTCTTCAGCTGACAGTCCAAAGAAAAAACACTGGCCAAAATACATATAGTGACAGTATTGTAATCACAAGAGAAGAAAATAGATACTCCCAATTTCTCAGCTTGAATTCTCAACCCAGTCAACAGTATCTGACATCAAAAACAAACAAACTACATGCTTTTCCAGGACCTTTCTTAAAAGTAATGCTATCAATTCTCAGAGTTAAATTTTTGTTAGCAACCATAGAAAGTACCTGCATAAATGGCAACTTAAGCATGAATAGTAAGTCTGAATTGCAAATCACCCACAAACACAGGAAAATTTGAAAGTGAAATAGAATGCAGTAAGATTTAATTAAGAGTAAATTAAAACAGTACAACCACTCTTAATACCACTCTTTCCTACCACTTTCAGTAGGAAAACAAGAAATAACTGTCACCCACCAAACTTCTGAAATAATTAACTATTGTAGAAAAATATATAGAGGATTTTTGTTCTGTGTATAAACTTTTCTTTGCATGTTCTTTACTTTTTTCCCCCGTCCCTTTTTGCACACACACCTCCCTCCCCCCCCCCGATTTTACTTCCCTTGCTATCTGAGATCTCGTGCAGTTTTCCCAGCAAGCATTAAGTTCAGTCCTCTGGCTGGAGACCTTCCTAAAAGGAGTGGTGGGGGCTGGAGGAACTTCAGCTGTGGAAACTGAAGCTGTAGATCTCCAGCAGTTTCAGTAACTCCATCAGTCTTTCTCTGCAGACCTCCCCTGCAGTCTGGGACATAACTTGTACGCACATACCTGAGCTGTGGTATTTCGCTGTGTGCTGTCTCCTCACAGTCCTATGAAAAGTCTATTTTTTCTGGAAAGCTAGTGATAGTTAGTATTTCTTCTTGAGAAAAAGCAACATTTTCATTGGGTTTGGCTACTCCCACTGTTTAAAGGAAATCAGCAGGGACACATGCAACGCAAATATGTCAAAATAGGATGCTAAAAGCGCATCCAATGGAAAAAACATCCTTGGTGCTACAATATGCATATGCTTTGAAAAAGTCAGTCACCTCTTTGGAGGCCATGCAGGGGCTCTGTTCCCCGGGTAGTGATTAGTGGGTGATTTGTAAAAGTCTGATTAAACAACTCATTAGCACCAGCTAACTTTCTATTAACTACTGAACAATAAGCTGGAAACTTTTATTTCAGTTAGGATAAGTAACCCAAAGCTTGTCCTGGTTTTCAGAAGAATTTCTGTCAACTGGACACAACAGCTTTTTCTTTATTGTTTTGATCATTAACTGGACAGGCAAGATTATTCTTCAGCAGCACTACTCGGTGATTTCCTACTGACTGAAGCAAAGGAGGCAATCATATTCATATCCTTTCGAGCTATGGTCATGATGTGAAGAGTTGTTCCTTCCCAACTTCCAGTCTCCATAGGAAAGTATATATAGGATACATAGACCAATATCACCAATAAGTAACATGTCACTGATGAGGCATGAGAATGTCTAGAAAACACACAATGAGTCTTTTTATTGTTGTTATTCCTAACTTTCACTAAAGCTGCTTTAGTGTAAAGAACCTTGATTTTACATTTACTATACCTGTTTTCAGCATGTACTACACATCAGATATCCCAATATACAAAAATTTATTTCTTGAAACTTCATTTTGTCATATTGTGATTGTGAAAAGTCTGTGGAAGATGCTGCTCAGGCTCATGTTATGTCATTAATCCTTATTCAAACATTTTTAAAATGTCTAATAAATTGATCAGCTTGAACTAGCTGAAGAGCAGTAGCCATATTAAAAAGTTAAGTAAAACTACTTTATTTCTGAACTGGAACTCCCACAGGGGACATTAAAATATAATTCCAAGTATATTAATTAATTTGGAATAACTTTTGTTTGGTATCCATGGAAACATGCTTTTAAAATACACATGGAATATCACTATGGTTTAGTGCATCTGTTCTTTGAAGTCCACAAAACCCATACTTTAAATCATTCTCTTCAAGAAAACAAGCTGTGTGTTGCTTATGACACCGCCCGAGTTTGTGTATGGTTACACCAGGGAGTACACGAGCCTCAAAGCCTGGTGCAAGTTCAGGCAGTAGAAGTGTCCCCCCCAGCAGGATGAGCTCCCCAAGGCACAGTCAGGAGATGGGGAGCACTGTCAGTGCTGATCCGTAAGAGACCCCTCATGCCTGCCAGGATACCAGCTCCGATCTGCTGGCTGTAGAACTGCTTTATGTCCTTTCCTCTGAAAATAAAGCTATATAGTTTATTAGCACATACAGGGGTGACCTTTCACAAGGCAAACAGCCTCTATTTTATCTGCTGCATTTCCCTACTGGCTGCCATGGATTTCTTTGTGCCACTGCATGTCATGACCCTTGATACTTGCCGCTATTTGGCACATTAGTTTCTGTATTCCTGCCTTTGCAAATACTTGCCTTGGGCTTTATGGAATTTGTCTTAGACATGTATTCAGCCAGTTTCTACTCTCCAAACTGTTAAATATCACCTTTAATTGCTCATGTATGGTCTGGAAATACTGAAAAAGATCAAGCACAGCATCCCTGAAAAAGAGGTGAGGATGGGAGGAAAAAGGAGATCTAGGCGAACCAGAAAATCCGATTTCTTAAAGGATACCAGAAGGAATAGACTATTTTTGGGAAATTTTGCAAGGGTCTGCAGGTACTAACAACAAACACAGGTTTGTAAATACAAACTGTACCAAACAAGTCCAATTTCCTTCCTGGACAGGAGAGCAGACCATGTAGGTAGGTAAGCCCCAGGAGAGGTCATATCTTGGTTATAAGAAAAAACCTTTGGTACCCTCTCTGATAAAACACAGAGGAAGCATGGGCTAAATGAGACCACTACAACATGGATGCCAAGTCAATGGCAAACCACTCTGTACTCAGTAATTATAAAGTTTTCATCATCAAAACTGAGGGAGGCACTAGCTGAAGTCTTCCTTGATGGAGGGGAGACACAGGAGGTGACATGGCTCCAGAACAACACCTCTGGGGAAACAGGGCACCCCAGGCTGGGAGGGGTTTGTAAGACAGACTTCATATACTCACAGAGCTACAAAGTTGGAAAGGGTAATCTACTCTGCATGTCAAAGTCAAAGCCAAATTAAGCAATCGTCTTCACTTGCAGCAAAGGCAATACACAATTCAAATTTGAAATGAATGGAAGAGGTTGCCCAAGGAAATTACTCAAGCTTTGAAGAAACATTAGACAAGCACCCATCAAAAGGGATGGAAGAGTTGATGTTACTTTGGCTTCTTGATGTCCCTCTCAGCTCCATTTCCTGAAACTCCTGGACAGAATTCTTGCCTTAACCTTAGAAAAAAAGTATTACTTAACAGGTGTTTATACATCTAAGATAGAAGCACTTAGTATGCACGTTGCTAAAAGTGACCAAAATCAGATCATTTCATAGCCTTTTGCATCTTAGCAGTCCTTAATTAAACAACTCTAATGTAGCATAATGCTCTTTATGTGTCTTTGGGACTCCGAATTCCCCCCCCCCCCCCCAGTTTGTTTCAATTATAGTTAACAGTAGATTTGCTTTCAAAGGTTTCAGTAATTTTAACATCTTCTACAAAAATACTCCTGTTACAAACGCACCATCTCCTTTCACAGCACCCTATAAAAGTAAATACTCTTATTCTTTAAGCAGGTCAACAAGGCAGCATATGCATTAACTTTCTGAAATTCTGTCATGTTGGTGGGAGGTTAATATATGCCTGTGCCATTAGCAGGCTGGCACGCATAATTTTTGTTAGATACAGCAATTGTTTGTGATTCTAGCTTCAGCTATTTGCACCGATGCTTAAACACACTGGGCTGATGTAGTTTAGAACATGCTAGGGAATAGCACGTCCCTCTCCATCTGCTCATTTTGACCACAAAATTAGATCAACTAAAACAGATAGTAGGAATAAAGAAATTGAGAAGGAAGTATGTTGGAAAAACACGAACAAGGCAGAAGCAGAAAAGTTAAAGCAGCATTTTTCATTACAGCAACAACTGAATTCTTTCTTCAGGTACAGACACAACAGCATAACCATGCTCTCCTTTTACTCAGAAAGCTGTATGTTGTACTTTAGAAACATGGCTGACCTGCCCTGCAGTTGTCCTTTTCAATGCATCCCATGACCACTAATTTGGTGAATGCACTGCCACAGTATTAGCTGAAAGAGAATTAAGAGCTGGGAACTAGCTTGCCCTATGGTAAATTCCCTCCTTGTCACTGTTTTAGCAGAGAACATTGGTTCCCACATGGTTTAGGACAAGCACGATGTCCAGCCTCTGGCCAAACAGGGACCAGCATGGGTGGTGGCACAGCTCTTGCCATCAGGGCTGGGATCTGCTGTCAACACACATGCAGGATTATTTACCACTGACAAGCCACCAGGAGTCATCAGATGTGTTTTGTTCTGCTTTTGGCACTCCTGCAGTCTGCTGCCATGGTTATTTACTACATTTAGAAGGTTTGATTGTCCTCCTGCATGGGAACAGAAACCTGAACTCCTCATTTTAAGATACTGAAGCAGCCATAGCCTCAACATAGCCAGCCACCAGGGTTTGCAAAGCCTGGCTGCCACTCCCCAGCACAGTTGGTCTGTCTGCAGCTCATTTCTCCTCTCTCCGGGAAGTCACAGGTGCTGATGCTTGGCTTCAGCAATTGCCAAGCACACACAGATACTCCAAAACGCTCTCTCGGAACAACAGTACTACCATAAAAAGCCTGTTAATTGTACCAAATGCTCCTTCTAGGCAACATGGAGAGCAACACCCCAGTGGAAAGGGATGTGTGTGTGTCTGTTAAAGCCCACCTGCAGGGTAGGGAACAAAGGTAAGCAAGAGAAAGAAAGACTGTCACTGTTAAGGAGTAATAGAAATAAAATTTCAGTATGTGTTTTGAAACAGCAGCCACAGCAGGAACACTCCTTTGATGCTAAAGATTATCAGCCCAAAGGATAAAATGAAAATTTGGTTCAAACTCTCCTACACATATGAACAATAAGAAACCTGATTCACACAAGCTTGATTCAAGCACAGCTCTGCTGCAACAGCACCAGCTGCTGTAACAGCAGGGTCAGGCTAGGACCAACCTACAGCATGCACACAGCACAGCCTCGCAGGGGTGCTGGCAGCATCAGCTCACTCAGGAGTGCGGAAAGGTGGAGTGACTGTACAACTCTCTATCCTAAAGAAGGATACCTGCGCCAGTGCAGGAGGCCTGATGAAGTCTTGTCTGTCAGCTTCAGACTCAAAAATATCATCTCCATATACCCTATGATGGCAGAGAATACTGCTTTGATTTGAAGGAGCTCTACTCAGTCCCATGAAATATTTTAACAGCTGGGAAGCCACTTGTGTGGATCTGGAGAATCCAATACTCTGAGAAATACTCCACTAATCATGAAAACAGGTACTCAAGATGTCAGCAGCCAATACATATGGCACCCCAGCATTCACTGAACCAAGGAGCCAGAAAAATCCTGGAAGACTTGGTGCTGGGAAGAAGCCATTGCAACTGGGGAAATGCCAGTCAAAAAGCTGAACAGGATTGACACGAGTATTCCTATCCCAAAATGGGAAGGGATTACAGCTGTTAAATCAGTACAAGTCATTTGGTTTCAAGTGGTCTCCCACATATTTTATGATGACAAGAACAAGATTTTCAATACAGGAAATAAGATCAGGGAGCCATTTCTTCCTCTGTCCAAGAACCCTTCTAACTCCTTTATCCTTGCTTTCCCTACATTCATTAAATTCTCCTTTCCATGTCACTTCCACACTCCTGCATGTCATTAAACTCAGCTTGTAAACTGTAAAGATAATTAAAAGGTTTTATTTAGTTTCAAACTCATGTTTTTCCATACATTCTGAAACCCAATTGAAATTCTGTGTCCCTCTGTGCATTTTTTTTGTGCATTGCTAGGGTCCCTCCTCATTACTTGTATTTGCTGCTTCTTCAGGAGGGCTGCTGCTGGGAATGATTGCCTTTCCCATGGCAGTTACTACAAAATGACAAAAATATCCTTGGCTTCCTTTCCCCAGTCTCCATCTGAATACAGATGAGGTGTATCACTAGTTTGTGCCAGAAATCACCACGCTTGGATTACAAATCTTCAAGTCTCTCCCACATTCCACTGAGAGCTGCTTGATTTTCCTGTGTGCTGGGAAGTATTTCAGGAGAATTTTTGTTCCAGTTTTGTTATAACCTTGTCAGACCAGCTGCTAACCCCTATCAAGAATCCAACACAGAATCTGGATTGACTAATTTAAGATAAATTCTTTCAAGATTACCAATATGACTGCTAGTACCTATATCTTTGATCAACTTCCCAAGTCTTTGTTATCACCATGAAGTTAAATAACCAAAATAAGAGTCCCAGTGCTTTTTGTTTTATTTTAGAAAATAATAGAGTCTGAAAACCAGAGCAAGAGGGCTGCTTTCCTTACCAGGCATGACTTACCTTCAGTTTGACAGAAAGCCCCACTCCTCAAGGTTGCTGGCTGGCTTCATCATCTCTGCAAGTAACTTGCTATATAGTTTATAGTTATTTTGGTTGCTTCTCAAACTCATTTTTGTGCTCCTGAAACCTTTTTAAGGCTTTGTAGCTGCTTATCTTACATAGCCTATTCTAAACTGCTTAACAGATAAATTCTTATTTTTCCTTCATCTGCCCCAAATACCCCAGCAGTGTGCTACATACGAATCATGTTTCTAATCAATTTATCTTCTCATTCCAGATGGGGAACCTCATACCTTAACTTCCAAACTATCATTTTTTTGGCCTTGCCCAACATTTTTTTTTCCTTGTCAGACCACAGATCAACTACTTGTCCACTCCAGAATACATTGCTTTGGGATTTTGCTTTATTTAGATGCAACTTTTTTGTTTGTTCTCCTCCAGAAACTCCAATCCTTTCTTTTAGATTTTTTTTTTAAAAAACTGTGTTTAAACAGTTAATGATTTGTTTAGCCTTGGTTATAAAGCCTAAGAAGCAATCTCACAGGCTTCTGCACTCTCTGCTTTTATCAACAAGCTTTATACCTAAATACATAGATATTTGTAATACAAAATAGTAATTAATTTAAATTACACTGAAAGAAGTTTAATCTAAGGAAAAATCCACACACTCTCTAGCAAAATACAGCAAAAGCACCAGGGCAGATTACGCAGAGATATTGTCAGGGACCTCTGACACCTTTCTAATGAGCAGCTCCGGCATTAGGGGAAAGACCACATCCAGCTCTTGACAATCAGTTGCTAAAGTAGTGATGATTTCAATCACCCTGATGAAGTTGATGACAATGATTAAACTGGCTACTTAAGACATCTTCTTGATTAAAGTGATATTTAATCCATAAATCATGAAATTCACTCCTGTTTGGCTTCATGACATATATTTCATGAAAATCAGGTGAGAAATTTTCCTCTCAGGTAACGAACCTCTCTTCCATTCTTCCTATTTTTTTACCCTCTCATACACAGGATGAGGTAGGCTTTGCCCACCTAAGAAACAAGGTATTAGACAATCAGCAAGCACTTCAGCAGTTTCCATCCTTCACTAACACTGCTTCTTGCGCACAACAGCAGCCCAACATTTTACATTTCTAATACTACAAACGAGAAATTCAGCCTTTGGCATTGTGAATTTTGGACTCTGAGCAATCTCACTGACTTCGAATGTGCAGTAAGTCATTATCTTATTTTTTCCATCATCAACCAGATAAAGTAAATGGCTTTGATTCCTAGCATCTAAAAGAAATCTAGCACATACTAATAGTGAACCCTTTCTTCCTCTTCTCAAATAAGCATGTGATTACCCCAGTGTGATTATGTAGGGGAAAAAAGGAATACTAACACATTAGGGTATCTTCAGCTATTGCTCTGATAGTGCTTATTGAAATTCCCTCTAGGCACTGTTATTGCATCCCAGTATTTGTGAGACATTAGGGGAAGCAGTAAATTTCAGCAGAAGAGTGCTAAACAGAAGGGTTTCAAGTAATACTGGGATTGTAATTACTTCAGGCTATTGTAGCCATATAAAAATAATAACTTCTTGAGGAAAGGAATTAATAGCCCAGTACAGTAATAATTAGTGATAGCTTTCTAAGAAAGAGTAATCCATTTAATTCATGGAGAGGAAAAGCTGTATGTTAGAAAATTTAATCTATATTGGCTCAATTAACTAGATAGGAATCAAAGGTTCATTTAATCTGAAATCAAAAGTTACATCTCTATATCTTGCTGGTCTACATTTACAGTAAAAGTTATCACCAATAAATCTATAAACACTGCTCAATTCAAACTGAGAAAGCTCCCAGAGTAAGGCATACCCTGTGGAGGCTGGGTCGAGAAGCTGTTACATGCAATGGTAAAATACAGACTGTTAACAAAGAATCACAACCAAAAAGCACCTGATCTCTGCAGCGCTCTGGAAAGCTCGCTCTGAGCACAGCTCAGAGGGAAAGGCAAGATCTCCCCTTCTCCCAATTCCCCTGCTAGCTGCAGGGCTTGTCAGACACCTGCATCCATCTGTTCCCACCCACCTCGGTCATGTGTTGTGCACTACATTAGCTTCATGTGTTCCTTACATTGCTGGTTGTATAGAGGACTACTGACATCCATAAACTGCAGTTTGCCCTAAAACTCTTCCCTACCAAATTACTGCTACAACATCAGCTTGTGGAATAGCATTGGCTCAGCAGTGATTTCACAAGTGATCTCAGCACACCCCAGCATCTCCCAGGAAGGGCCTCAGAAGCTTCTTCCTCCCCTGCACAGATACCTCCACCCAGTGCAGCTTTCTGGCTATCAGGACCAGCCTCAGGCCCTCCAGATTTCCTGGAGACTTGGCCAAAACCAGAACTACTTTTTTTTTTTTAAAAAAAGAAAGTCCTGAATAACTGTCATGTCTGTTATCCCTGGTATAAATCACAGCCTAGAATAGCAGCACTATTTTTAGAAGAATAGCAGCAAACTATCAAGCATCACACAGAAAAAGAACTAGAGCATGAGATACCATAGGAGAAACCCTGAGAAGGACAACTGGAGACTTTATATAAGATACCAAAAAGAAAGCAGGGGACATACAGCAGCTGGACGGATTTGTATTAGGTGTAGGAGAGGAGCCATATTCCCTCCACTCCCACCACCCCAAGTCCACTGCATTGGAGAATGTTCTGAATGAAAAGAGAAATAGTAGGAAGAGACTGTTATAAGTGAGAGCTGTTGGAGTGGAGGAAGTCAGGCATATGCAATGCTTGCAGTACTCAATCTGACTGTAGAATCAGTAGTTGTCTACCATCCCAGGCTACAGGAAACAAGTTTTTAAAGAAGTTTTGTTTTCCTTAAGTTAGTCCCTAAAATTAAATCCCTGTAACTTTCTCTGGCCTGACTTCAGGAGAAAGAGTAGAGGAGATAACTAAACACATCTCTCAAACTGAACAACTTTTTTCCTAGCAGTAATAGTGCTTTTTTTTTCTAGCCACTTTGAGTTCTTAAAAAGTAATCAAGTCCAGTGGAAAACATCACCTTTATAATGGATTAGTCAATCTCCTTCATCCACCACACCTAGCTCAAGCCATTTGTCAGACTGATGAGTTAGGAGGTACAGCTGTGGGTCAAGAACACCCAGGCACCAGACATCACAGGCTTTACCTGCAAATTCCTCTCTGGTTTTGCTCTCATGTGATTGCACTGAGCAAAAATTTCTATTTCTAGCCACCTCTTTTTCTGGTAGATAACTGCCAAGAAAAACAAGGAGTCCTATTTTCAGAGTAGATTCCCCCACCTGGTTTTGTAAAGTAGCTCCCCTTTACTGACCTGGATCTGTCTGGATGACTTATATCCATCTGAATATGGAGGAGGTTCACAGAGGGTTTTTTCTCCAAATCCTTATGAATACTTGGCACACAGCTCTCCCAAAATCTGTCTTGAGCTTAAGTGAGACTCACCCTTTCCCCAGGCTTTGGCTTCCTCCAATTCCTCTGCTGCAAACAGGCAGAGCCTCCCAATATGTCGGCCTCTTCCTTGCATCTTTGCATCTGGGTAAATCCTATTGTAACAATGCTTATGAATAACATAATTAAAACAAAACAAAAAAAACTAGCTATAAACTCACCAGAAAAGAATAAAATCGGAATTTTATGAGTGGTTGCTCGTTTGCCGCCTGCCCACCTATAATTTCATATCTCACTGTACTGAGGGAGAATAAGAGAAACAAGTTCTTCTACTCAAGATGCAAAAGCATCCAGTATTTTAAGTAGTATTAAATTAGTAACAAACCCTTCATTTTATGGAGCAGCACTACTCCTGACACAAAATAGCTTCACGATTATCTTTGCTTCTTCAGCTGTGCTAGAGTGGAGACATTTTGCAAGTAACTAAGCACTTCACTGTGATCTGCATGTGCATATGCTCACTAAGTCCTAGCAAAAAAGATGCTTACAATAAGACATATTCTTATTTTGCATAGTACCAGTGATATTCCTATAAGCATTTTCCTAGGAAGTAACTGCAGTGTTTGCCATTAGCAGCAGATATAACTTTAAATATAGCTTGAGAGGTACTTGTTAGCATTTTTAACAGCTTGCTATGGATCTGTGAAGAGTACAAATTAAAGTATTTAAATGGTTTGAGGAAAGTTTTTTTTTTTTTTCTGCAGATGACTGCCTAAGCAAAGTGGTTTGAATTATTAGGATACAGATTGTCACAGGAAATTTCTGAAGCTGTATAATAGATGCTGTAGCCTTGCTTCAGAAGGCAGTCATAATTAATGTGTCTTTAACATTGGCAAATGGCATTCCATAAGCACATGAAATTTTAAGCAAGTATCAAACATGACTCTTAATAGGAATTTTATGAGCCAGTCTCATTACAGTCTTATTTGTTACATTTTAAGTTGCACCCATGAAAGTTAGCATAGTTCCTCAGCATGTATGCTGTTTTATTGTATGGTTGGATAGTATGCAGTGCCTATTGCAGCATAAGCCACACTGTAAATAAGCTTCGGATTTCTCCATTCTGGAAAGCAGCAAGCAAGAAACTTGCAATTTACCCTTGGGTGAAGGGGAAAACAAAGGAGATACTCTTTTACCAAGCAGATACATTTTCAAAACAATCAACCATAGCTCTGAATGAAGTGAAAGCTTTAAGATAAAGCTATAAGACTATTGTACTCTAATACCTTAATGCCTGCTCAGTCTAATAAACTCAGTTACTACACTGTAGAACAAATAACTACTACAGAAAATATTCAGCACAAACCAAAGGGTGAGGGGGCGGGGGCGCAGCACGAACAACCAAAACCCCAACAATAAAAGAAGTATTTCCTAACATAAACATTTTCTCAGAAATGGCACATTTTGGAAACAAACCTCCTGCCACAGCCATACCTCCAGAGCTGCCTCCACTCAGCAGGATAGGCCTCTTCTGGTGCAGGCATACAAAGAGGAGAGACCTGGATGTTTGGCCACTAGTGGTGAGATAAAGGGTGTCCTCAGTGATTTCAGCTGTGACTGCAAACCAGGTGAACAGCTTCATCTAATGCAGGTGTGTGGGTTGCATGTGGGTAGGAGCCTTACCTGGGGCAGCGTTATACTCCCACCCAAACCTCTCCTGAACCCTTGGCAAAAGGAAAAAACTTCTTATTAGACCAACGGGTTTCAGCATCCAACTCATCTGAGTGCGTGCACCTGGGGGATGAGGTGCTTGGAGGAGCAGCTTTGAAAGTAAAACATTTTTCTGCTATTTTGTAAAGTCAGTGTGTTCAAAAACACTTGGACTAACACCACTAAAGTAAGGTAGATTTCAAGCAAAAAACATGCATAAGCAGAAGCCAAGTGACAGACTCAGATGGATATTCTGAGCTACACAAAAAAAAAAAAAAGCCCAAGTGTTAGCCAGGAAAGCGGGGAGATCTGCCGGGTGGTGGCCAGGAGCGATGTGGGGGGAGCTGGGAGAGCCTGACCGAGGCAGAGCGGAGCTGCAGAGCACCCACTGCTCGCCCGGCCCCCAGCCCTGCACCCTCCTTCCCTTGCCTGGGAGCAGGCTGGGCCTCGGCTAAGATTTAGGGCGCTTGGTGCACTGCGAGTGGAGCCCGCAGTGGCAGGGAGCCACAACGACTCGAGGCTTTGCCCGGGGGCTGCCTGACATCAAAAAGAGAAGTGTTTTTGGAGGCACTTGAGCAGAAAGTCTCTTTGGGGTTTGGATGATGAGTAAGCTCGGCATGGAGCAGTTCAGCACAAATCGCTGGGGATGCACATGAAAACACAACCCTGGGCACAGGGGAAAGGGGAGGGACATCCACACAAGGTGCCAGGGGCTGCGAGGAGGGGTGGGCACTGTGTGCCCCATGGCTGCCCCAGCTGGGGGGCCCTGGGAGGTGCCACCACCCCAGCACGGTGCCCTGGGCCAGACGCGGGTGGGTGACACAGATTTCACCCCATCCGCACAGCCGCTGCTGGGACGCCTAGATCTGATTCGCTGTGCTCAGGTGGGAAGTCACTTTGCGAAGAACTTGTGCTTCTGTTTGCTAGGACTCCAGAATTAAAGATATTGCTGCCTCTCTTCTTGGTTGATCCTCCCTGCAAATGCATTATTTTGGACACTTCAGCCTTTCTACCTGGTTCTACCTGGAGAGGCTTGCAGGTGAGACTGGAAGGATTGACTTCAGCAGCAGAAGACTTGGACTTTCCAGGCAGGTGCTGCTATGTATGCCGAGATGCCAGAGACTCCTGAGCCTTGTTGTCTCAAACTCCAGCTAACCCCAGCCGATCCTCCCACCAGCGGGGCTGAATGAAGAAGGCTTTTGTGCTCAGACAGGTTAGTCTTATCCCTCTTTGTGCCTTTGCTAACAGATGAAACCTCTGCTTCAAGAGAGAGATCACTGGCAGTAGCAGGAGCACACCACTTCAGTAAAGAAAAAGGACTGAATTCAATAACACACAATAAAACTCATTTGTGACACTAAGTAGAGAAATGATACTGTTCAGCTTTGTTTACGCATATGGTAAGCCAATCTGGGAGTTGGGAGTATAAAAACGAGGCAAAATACAGATTGATTCTGAAATCAGTTCTTTTTTTATCCTTTAAAACCATGGACAGGAATGTACAGCTCCACAAAAACGGAGGCCAAACATACCGAACCAAAACATTTTCTGGGATGCTGCGTGACAGTTTTTCTAAGGTTATTTCCTTTCAACCACACTCAGTCTAAAAACAGCTTCCATTTGCAGTTAAAGTAATAGTGGTACACATTGCACACTCCTTGAAGCACAATCTTTGTCATAGGCACTATGATTATTTTTCTTCTGTTTTTATTTCTGTTTTTACTGGTGAAAAAATAAACACAGTTGAAAATAAACACCTTTTTCCCTCTTCTTCAAAGTGTTTAGGCTATGTGGTTAAGTGGATATTCTCTCCAGCTATTTAGATGAATAAACTTTAAGTTGGAGCATGTGTTCTAAAAAAAGTTTGTGTATGTAGTGTTACATATATATATATATTATTCAGAAGCCCCAAATCTAACTCAAGTGTTTATCAGTGATTTATTGACAACAGAATCAATTTTGTTGATATTTTAGTTATCTTGTTTCAGTGAATGGTTCAAGACTTTCGGCTGCTAAAAAGGTTTCACAAGACTTGCCCTATGCATTGAGAATGCTCAGACTTCATGTTAGGTGCTGTTTCATGCACATCTACAGATCAGTTTTAAGGTAAATGTAATTTTATGTGATATGGAGAAGATCTAGTGATCAATAAAGGAAAGCGTGAAATCAGGTATAACTCCACAATAAAAGTTCATCTATTTAAATGAAGCCTGATGGACTCGATTAGTGCTCAGCAAAAAGTCTGAAATATTGGATTTGTGACCATTAAGACTAGTTCTGGGAACCAATCATTCCACTTTTACTTTTGGACATCTTAGTGTCCTTGTTGACTAAATAGCGAGGACTGAAAAACTAGTTAACCAATAAATCAGGCACATGAGTTGCAAAGGCAATTCTTCCCTTGCAGTTATTCCAACTATCCCAGCTGGATATTCACAGTGAACAAACCACGTTTCCATCACCTTTGTTCCATTTTTAAATGCTTTTAGTACCGGGATTTGCTCTGGGTCGCATCGGCAGCCAGTGAGGGAGCAGTGCAGGGCACTGCCTGGTCTTCTCTCAGCTAACCAAGGAAGACAGGCAAAGTGCTGCCACCCAGACCCTGCCCACAAGGATGGAGAGTTGCCCGCGAGCTATAGTATCTTCCTACAGCACAGGCGTTTGCACAGTGATGTGTTCTCATTATTCTCTGAAGCTACCTAGAGACAGCTTGAAATTAATGTAAATGCAAAACTACTCTGCTACTTACTGGAGAAATTAAAATGAAAATCACAACTTTGTTGCCTATTTATACAGAGTTACAGAGGAGCCTTTTTTTAAAGGACTGTCATGTGTAGTTCTTTTCCAAGTCACCCTTTTATCTCAGTCCTGGGAGAGTTTTTCATTTTTAGCTTAGGAGGCCTCCCCTGCTGTGAAACCTGGTGTCGATTCCTCACCTGACGAAGGGGCCGAGCCTGCAGGATGCTCCCTCACAGCCCAGAGTGCTGCCTGCAAGGCTGAGGGAAGGACTGGTTTGCCCTGCTTGCCAGAAAGCGATGCGGGGCTTGGTGTGACACCCACACCTCTGGCAATGGGGTGTCACTGCCACCTATGTAATAGAAATGTCCATTAGTCAAATGAAACTGAGAAGGATGTTAAGGACAGTGGTAAATGCTGTCCTGAGAGCTCTGAAAGTCCATCCTGAGATACTACAAACCACCGACAATTTAAAACAGGCTACCGGTTTATATATATGACAGCCTGCAAATATATGTGGCCAAACCATACAGAGTCGTTTTAGCATTACCAGTCTGTGCAAATACTAGTGGAACTAGCTGGAAAGGTTTTTGGTAATTAGCCCTTACTTGTGCTCCTATCGCCTCTGAAGAGAAGGCAGAGCACATCTCTTGCCTTAACTTAACTTGCCTTGACTTGCTTAATGTTTTAAGTGTTTTTAGGTACGCTGGCTCTTGGAAGACAGACAGACTAGAAAGCATGCACATGGACAAAACCTGCTCAGAATAACCCTCACCTGTCAGGGTATCAGTTTCTCCTCTGAGGTCAGAATTTTAAAGACTTTGTCTCCTGAGCTGCTTTGGAAAAAAACCCTACCATCGTTAGCCAAGATGAAAATGCAGACAGGCTGAATTTGCCTTCACTGCTTCTCTATACAACATACAGAGAACTGGCATAGAAAATTATATTTAGAAGACAGTTTTGTTAAATAAAATTGATAATATGAAAGATCAGCCTGGCAGCTGATCGATGCTTAGACCTGAATGTATATGATTGCTGCAGAACAAGTATGGAAAGTTTGCTTGTGCATGTACATGATGTTGGACTGCAAGACCCAGCTCTGATCTGTAGAGCTGGAGGACCTCACGCCACCATCAGAACTGGAGCTGAGTGATCACAACCAGTCACTCTGGCAAAGACAGATCAGCAATGACAACTTTAAGGAGACTTTGGAAGCAGCTTCACCTCTGCAATATTGACGGAGAATATGCAATGAATTACAAAAAATGAGCTTAGTTGGAATGAAACTGCCTTAATGCTGTTCCCAAGTTACCCTGATGGGCAGAGAAATTTCTGCTTGGATTGCTCCCGCTCAGGTGGTGTGAACTAATGGGTCAGGTCAAACCACGAGCCACAGCCTCAGAAACTGTAAATCAGCACCAGTGCTGACACTGTGTATAATCTCACAGCAACTGAGAATCAGTCCCACCAATTTCTAGTTCATATTATTTAATTTGGATTTAATGAGAGGAGCCTTCGCAGAAGCCAGTGCTGACACCTGCCTTTTGGTACAGTCACTAGTGGATGAGCTGCAGACACCCTGGGGGTCGGGGTGGGCCAGCTTTAGAAGGGAGCATAAGTTAGCACTGTGGAGGTGGAAACCTGGGTTTTATTTCAGTCAGCTCAACTGCTAAGCCACCATAAATATCTTCCTCTGGGAGCCTCATTCCCTTCACGTTAACTGTGCTTTCAGTGAAACAGCTGCCACTTGTACAACACCAGAGTCTGACCTGGAAGTTTTACATAGTCCATTTTTTCTTTGTAAATATATTAGTTTTATTTACTTTTCCATGTAAAACCCAAAGTTGCCATTGATGTGTACAGAAACCTCCAGCATTTTATGGGCAATTCAATACATAAAAGAACTAACTTGAACATGCTTCTCAGAGAATGGTTAGAATGGTTTGGGTTGGAAGGGACCTTTGAAGATCATCTAGTCCAACCCACCTGCAATGAGTGGGGACATCTTCAACCAGATCAGGAGAGAAACATGAAACACAGATCTTACCCATGCCCTATTATCGTGATGTAAATCTAAATATTCGTAATTTGGATTTGTAACATCTAATTTTTTTTTAAAACAGTTAACATAATACAAGCATTTCAAGTAAAGATGGTTTAAAAAAGATCACAGAAGAGATTTTACTTTTTTTGAGAAGTCTCTGCTGCCAATATTCAACACCTTAAAGGATCCCAGAATTTGAAAATCACTAACTTAAAAAACAAACTACTGCTGATGACCACAGCTTCACGGACATGAGAGAGATCTGAGAAATAAATAAAAGTAAGTCAAGCTTCTCAGATGACTTGACCTGGCACAACCCAAAATCCATCCCTCCTCACCCATGGAAAAAGCTGTGCCATAGCCAGGAGAAGCTCCCTACCCTCTCTGAGAACCAGGAGAAGGTCCCTACCCTCTTCTCCAGAAGTAGTTCACAGTGTGCATCTTGCTGAGGTGGTGGGGGTGGTAATACTTCTTCTACCTGCTGTTTCCCGCATCAAGAACAGTCAAAATCTCAGCTATTTCTAGGACATTCAAGTTCAGCAGATGGCTCCAATCTTGGTATCCATTGGTAGATTTTTGAAAAAAAGTCATCAAGTATTCATACCTCTTTTCTTTTTTTGGGCTACTCATTTATTGTTTCCTGGAAGAGATCAGAGATAATCTAAAGCAAATGCGTTTAACTTGAGTCAGAAAGCCAAAGTGAAATCTATACTGCATTTCTGTCCTGCTTATGCTGAGGTATGCAATACTTGCCTTGGCTCTGTATAGGAGTAAGCTTTACATTATGAAACATCATCTTAATGTATTGTCAAGCAAGGGAAACTCTAAGCCTGAATTCCTTTAAAAAAAGGTCTTAGACATATTGCTGGCATGACTTATAAAATGGCCTCACTGGGTCTTCTTTCATTTCACTAATGCATCTCAATAACCTTCAGCTACTACTGTTTATTTCAGAGAAAGCAAGGAACTATCTTTTATTTTAGAATATTAATTATTCTTTGTATTCTTTTCTATTCTTGTATTATTATTTGTATTTTTAGTTTCCAAATATTTACAAGACTGGGAGCTCTCGTTCTATATTCCTTCAAAGCAAGACGTACATTAAAACAATAGTGTTTGCCATATAAGTCTTAATTTTATGAACTTTGGCATTATTTATATTACATAATTTAATGCAATGCATGTTAGAGGTCTTAACCTTTGGAGACATTTTAGTATTAAGAGGCAGAAAGTCACATCTGAAGCCATAGCTCAGGACACTTCAGATGGCTTCTGGTCTTTGGTACTCTGAAAGAAGTCAGAGGCTTCTGGTCTGAAATGTCACAGTACTTCCCAGTGCTGGGCAGGAGAACCCAAAGCGAGTGGCTGACTTGGAGACCGGAAACGGTGATACTGGCAGGTATGAAGGAATGGCAGGAAAATGCCTTATAGCACACGTTGCATTAATCCTTCTTCAAAGGAAAGATTTCCCGTTAGGTCTACCCAATGCAGACAAATGTAAGTGTATAAAATTTTGAACGTTTTAGGCCTTAAATTTACTCAGCGGACATCCCTGGTGTCCCAAACGTTATTATACATAAATTATACTCTTGATTCTGAGCGTAAGGTAAAATTGAACACGAATAAAGATGCTGAACCATTGAAAATTCAGTGATTTCAGCAAAACCAGAGTGGGCATAAGACAGCACAGAAGTGGGCCTTGTAATGCAAAAGCAAGGGGTAAGGACAAGAGTACATCAGTGCCCAGTCACTATAGTGATGTGGTACAGACCATGGTCACTGTTAAGGAAAAAAGAAATACAAATTGCATGTAGGTCTCCTCCTGATGGTGTTAGAGAATATATTACTAAAAGCTACAGTACAAATACAGGATTTCCATGCCACTTACATATGTTATATCCTATACTTTATTTACATTATTCAGTCAGCAATAAACCTCTCTCCATTAGAGCTGTAAAATATTGTAGTTCCTCATAGAAAAAAAAAATTATAGGTTGTCTTGCTGTATTTTTACTTTATTATTTATCTGGGAAGTTTTACAAGAATAGCCATGTGGGGTACTAGGAAATCACTCCTTGTTTGCAGGACTGTTGACCAAAGGGGAGACTGCTAAATCTTTTCAAGAAAGTAAGGGTCAGTGCAGCCTGTCAGTGTTGTGTGATCGCTCTGTCCCTACAGCAGACACTGAAAACCATGCTCTAATAGTAAAGAATCAAAACATAATTACTTTGTTCCAAGGGACAGTACAAGCATTATGAATTTGGGAATTTCTTCCCCTTTTCTCAAATACTACCAAGATGGTCATTAATAAATTCAGGTAGTTTAAGTTTTTGGCAGTTTCAACAGATGAATAGATTGGTTTTTTACTATTAAGATGATAGCACTTTTACCCTCCACAGCGTGACTGTGTCCTCCTCCACTGCAGATTTCCCAGTTTTGGGCTGCAGCGATGGCTTTCCATTGCCATTAATATATTCTATGACTGTATTTCTTGCAGGAAACTACCAATTTCTATGGCCCAATCCACTAATTGCTATGTAATAAAAATGAAAAAATACCCAAAAACAAAACCAAAAAACCTCACCTTATTAATAAGTTTACTGCTGTTGTAGCTATTTCATTTATATCTCACGTATGAACTTTGCTATTTAAAACACAAAACTCCTGTTTGATATGGTGATTTGGAAGAACCAAGTCTACAACCTGAAAACTGGGTGCAGCAGTTGTTTTCATGTGAGTAGACATCAAAACAAAGGGAGCATAATCTCACTTTGAACTTACAGTAATAATGCAGAACAAAAAGAAAAAAGTTTGCATCACCTTATATTTTCAGCAAGATAAAGAACTATATTATTCCATGAATCATTTTTTAATATAATTTAGATAAAGTCTCATTCTCTTTGAGGAAATCTAACAGTCCAGCATCTGGACCACAAAAAGCGACATGGACGACCTTTAAGACTGTGTGTCAGACCGTACAGATAGATACCTGTCAGGCTACTGAAGTAACATTAAAAAAAAAAAAAAATCACAAAAGCTGAAAAATCTATACTAAATATTTGCTTTTTCCCAGTCTGCTTGAAGATGAGCATTTTAAATTCATGCCAAGATAATAAATCACTTCATATAAGCTCATTGTTTTCCCAAGTGAAAAACGGTTTATAGGGAAATTCAATTTTATTGAAAGCAATTGGTATTTATGCCATTTTCAAAACCAGTTTTTATTCCAGGTCTGCTCCTTCAAGCTGTAATTTTATTTACTGCAGCTAGGACTCTGAAAGGGTTCTTCTTTGGTATTAATTTTCATAATTTCTTATAAGAGTAAGAAATGCTTAAGTAATGTCCAAAATTAGCCTAAAGGAAGCTGGGGATGAATTGGGAAGAAGAATCCAATTTTTTTCCCTACTTACATAAGAAGTAGACATGTATTATCTGATTGAACATTTGGATTCAGGAGCACATCTGGCACATGCCTGGTCATAAGCACATGCCATTGTCTCATTGTTTTTTCAAAATTTAAACCTAAAGCTGTAGGATTTTGATGAATAACATTGGAATTAGCCACATGGTGGTAAGTTCATTGCTGTTAGAGCCTGGTCAGTGATATTCAGCCCTTGTGAAAGATACACCTGACAAACCAATCACTCGGCCAACGAACCTTGTACCATATTCTAGTGAGGATGTTCACACACTGATAAGAGTACGATTTTCATAAGGAAAATGAGGGTAGCTCCATAAATCAGTGTAGAAGTCCTTACATCATGTGGTAGGCTACTAAGCTTTGTGACACTACACTGGACATTCAGTAGAAGAGATTTGGGATGTGATCCTCTATTAATATAAACTATCATTCCTGCATGGATTACATCAGCTGAGAGTGTGGCTAGATACCAAAAGCATTCTGAAGAGCTCTTTTTTGTGGATGTGTTTATTGATCTAAACATGATCCTGCAAGAATTAGAACGTTTCAGCTTTGGGTCATGGAGGTACTGAAGAGTGGTTACAGTGGTTAAGGCTATGAAATGTGCCCATACTCACCTACATTTCCTGTTTTAAATGCTGGGATCGTTCTACTGACTTTTTTTTTTTTTAGGGTTATTTTGGATTGTTTTGAAGAAATTCTACACAAAAAAAGAGAAAAAAAAGATCAGAATATACACCTCTCATAATTCTGCTCCAGAGCTGAAGAGACACAGGCTTTCTCTGGTCAGTTCAGAGAAAGTTCTATTTATTTAATTAGCTGTTCTCCCAGTTTACTCGAGTGTAATGCTGCATATGTGAATTTTCACACCAGACTACACTTGAACTTCATAGGTCAGATACGATTTTTAATTATGTTACAGGTAAACAACTGAATTCAGAGCCTCTTTTAGGGGGATTACAGTCTGTTTCTAAGGCTGGGAACAGATGTAATTTTAGGAATGAACTGCATTTTGCACTGACTCGCATACCTTCTGATCCACTGAGTTCAATGGGACCATTAGGGTCAGAAATAAAGCAAAATTTGGCCTACCATTTCAGCTGTTTCAGTACAACTTTCTTTTGTGTCCTCTACATAATTAATTGCCAGACCTCAGAGAAAATGTTGTCCCATTCACTGTAAAATAGGAGAGTCCATGGAGGAAAATAGTTGCGTTAGAGAAACACACAAATGACATTAAGGCTACCTAGTTTGACGTTTTCAAACCTTTTTCTTTTCCTCTGCAAACAATGACAGTTTCAATAGGATCTGAAGCGATACTCTTTACAAATAATACACTAGTCTGTCATATGGTTAATATTAATGTCTCTCTATTCAAACATGCTGAAAACTGAATAGAACAGTTAACATATAACAGTCACACATCCTTTGCTGAGTACAAGATCGCATCTCTAACATGAACTGAAGATATCCTCACCATTTCAGATCTTCATCTGTCATTCAGTCAAACATTTAATTCTCTTAAATACATCGCTCTTCCCCTCTTTCTGGGTCTTTCAGGGGTGCTGAGTGAACACATTCTCTCCATAAAGGCATTGCTTATGATATGGTTCTTTCTTCAACAGGAATCTTGCTATGTGTTTCCAATACGTAGCCAAAGGTTGAATTTGCAGAGTTTGGTAGGATTTGGGGGCAAGGCGGCCCTACATCTGGATTGAAAAGATTTAATTTTGGAACATCTATTTGGGCAGGATTCTGCAATTTATTGCAGAGAGACCATCTCTTGATGAAATTAATGGTAAGCAATTAATTAATTGTGATCACACTTCAGAAATTATTGAATCAGAGCTTTATATAGCAGCCTTTTTTTTTATATTACAGGTATGTTTGCAAGGCTTATGGACAGAGGCAAGCTCACTTTGCTCATGTCCTGAGCTGGCAGGATGTAAATGGTGTTGACAGAAGTCACATGGCTGTAGGGATGTGAAGCTGATCCCCACCAAATACACCTCGTCTTTCAGAGGGTTTATTTCGTGTGGGCTTGGGGCCATACCCACTGCCGTCAGCTCAGCTCATGCACAGTGTGTGCCCAGCCACAACACACTGTAGAAACACGTCAGGGTGAGACCACTCCTCACGGTGATCGCACCCTACTGCTACAACAAAAGCTCTGTGTCTTTGAAGAAGGGAGTCCGAATGAGCATGCTCCATCCTGGGGCATAAAGCATAGTTTGCCCTCAAATATATTTTTATTGAAAACACACAGCAAAGATTACAGCCATAGAAAGTTCTGTAAACAAGACAATTTCATCAACTTTTTCTTAAAAAAAAACAAACCAAAAACAAAACCACAAAAGAAACCCAAAATAAGACTTGCTGAATGAAGCATTTCTTTTCCAAATTTACTTGACAGAGGTTAAAATATTGCTTTATTCTGACTCAACATACAACAGCACTGCGTGATCAGTTGTGCTATTTTGGGAAGTCTTGAGACTTGTGAACTGGAAGGTGTGGGGCATGTTAATAAATTTAACAATTAATTTGCTGCAAAGGAATATTTTAATACATTCTGTATATACTGTAAATTTTTTTTTTAATCAATCTTCTGACATTAACCAGGGAAGGCTATTTAGCAATTATTTATTATAGCTCATTTTCTTTTTCCCCATGAATAAGCAGATATTTTAATACTGATAAAAACAGTAATGTGTGTGCCACTGAACCCAATTCATTGCATTATCGGCATATTATGTTACAATTTATGAGGGGAAGAGGGACTCAAAAGAAAGGAAATGCAAAAAATGCTTATAATGTGATTGGGATACGGCAACCAGGAAATGATATTTCTTCTCTAAGGCCTTGATCCCCTGCAGGGAGTGATTTGGTGGAAACCATCTGCTCTTATATAGCCCCGTTAGATTCAGATCTGTGCATGCTTGTGGGTCTGCCCATACTGAACCATCTGCAGGGTTGAAGCTTTAAAGTTCACAAGCCTAAGCCACGATTAATTAAAGTGATTGGAGAACTGGAAGTGGGAACAAATTAGGGCAGCATGGACGCTTATCAGCTGGGTTTTGATCATACTGGATCTCCCTGACTCTTCTCTGAACAACCCATAATAAAAAATAAGTTAAAAAAATACACACACACTCAGAAGTGCTCCTTGAGAGCTTACAAATGCCTTCAAAGCATAACAGTTTAGAAATGTTAAGGGGTTGGTAACAAACAACGGAGTTTATGTTCCCACTCAAAAAAAGCCAAACCAAAAACCAAAATCAAACCTGTCATAATACACACTTTTTCACTTTCTCTTGTTCTTCCTCACTCTCCACCAAGGCAGCTCAGATAGGCAAAGCTCAGAAGATGGAGCAACCACAGGCTCCTGACCACTGCATGTCTACATACCCCAATCCCACTCCACACTTGGCCAAACCCAAAGCTCCTAAATGTTTCCATTGACTTTCTTGGGCTGACTGACACATTAAAGTAAGGTCGAGAGTTAAGCGTCTGGCTCAATTTAGGGATTTATTGATATTCCACAGTAGGTACCAGACCTCAGCAGTGGATGTCTGCATGCCTGTTCCCACGGTATGAACCTGGAACCAAGAAGAGAGAGGGAGAGGGGACTGGGTCTGTGCTGGGGTGACAGGACTCGCTCCCCAGGGTCTGAATCCCTGGCCAGCAGCTCACTGCAGTGCTGCCCTGAAACCAGAAATGAATCTAAGAATGGTCTTGGCCTTTACTGAAAAAAAAAATGCATAGCCTAAGCCTTCAGACAGCTGAACGGGACCATGGTACAACGCTCTGTAACTGAAACTGTATGTGTAATCCTGCCTAGAAAGCACCTGATGTACGCTTCATCCCTCCTGGAACTTTTCCCTTAAAAAAATATTTTGTTAAAAAACACTATGATATGAGGGCGATTGACTATTTGGTTTCTTCTAAGTAGATGCTCTTAAATTAATGCATATAAATAATTTGTATTTAATCTCCTCCCTTCATGTTTAGCAAAGCATCGAATGCACAGATCTCTTGTTTCCCCTCCCACAACCCCCACACAAAGTCACTTGGTCAATACCGAGTCTCTTTGCGTTTCGCTTTTTAAGACAAATTGTGCCTCTCGCTCTGACTTGGTCATGGGGCTCATGGGCAGAAAGGCCGTGTTTTCGCTCGCGCTGCTCTCTGCTTCTACGCTCGCCAGTTCATAGTCCTCCGACCTCCTCGCATCCGTCAGAATCCGAATCTGCTCCTGCACAGTTTCTAGCAATATTTTCACTTCGTGTTGTTCTGCTATAAGACAATTACTGACTGGGGAACTCACATTGACAAGTTCAGCTGAATAGGAGTTTTTGCACCATTTGATGCCTGTTACTTCAGAAACATTTTGCATTTGCATGCAGGCTTCGTCCAAGCCCACAGACGGGATGATGGGAACGGAGTTGGCCCTTGAAGATGAATAGCCGACCACGTCCTTCTGATCCACGTTATTAAAATAAGGGGTTGTCTCTCTTGAAGGCAGTTGCATATTTATTGAAGTATTCTGAGGAGTTTTTAAACCACTGGATGAATACCTGGAAAGAGTAAAAAGAAGTTCTTGTTGTACATCAAGTGGTCAGATGCAACCGGCAGCAGGAACGCTGTATGAAATTCAGTGAAGTGTGCTGAAAAGATACATGTCATTTTTCCCTCACACTAGGAGCACTTGGTAATAGTGTGGCCCTGGGGAAAACAACAGACTCTGGAGACCTGATTTTGATTCTCAGATCTGCTGGTGGCAAACCGCTGTTTTTCTCTCGGCCTTGTTTTGCCCACCAGTATATGAGAATAATGACAATTCCTTTTAAAAAGCTTGCAGGAATTACACTGTATTACAATTAATTTTGTTTGAAATTAAATTTGAAATTCCATTCCTACCTTCCTAACTGGGGAAATGGATTGATGCTTTCTTCAACATCAGAACTCTCAATGTCAAACGGCTATTTTAGGAAAACACTTTAAAAAGATTGGCCTGATTTTTCTTAGATCTCATCTGGAAATAGAGCTAATACATTGGGCTCGAGTTTTCCAGAAAAATCCTTTATCCTCCATTAATACGTATCGTAGGATAATTTTATTTACTGTGAGGCAACTTTGGTGAATTTTTATCAACATTTCCATTTTGTTTCAAAGCCAAATTCATTATTCTGATCAGAAAGTGGTTTCGCTTACAGGAAATACTTAGAAAGCAGAAATGGAAAGTATACTAAATATAAAATAAAGGAAACAATGACAAAAAAAAAGATGTTTCCCATCTTAGAAGTGGATTCACAAGAAATCTGGTGCTGTAAGAGTTACTATATCTACTAGTCATGATTGCCAAGGACCACAGACATCACCGCAGTACTGGAACATATTTTATTTATAATCAGCTTTGTGACCATATCGCCATTTAATAAGGCAAGCTAATGGTGAAGTCTAATATGTTTTATCCAGGGATGAGGAAAGCAACATTTAGATCTGGTGTGGAAGCAGGCGCTTTGAGCTCTGACTTGAAGGCTATTTTTCTGAAAGCTGCTTAAGCCTGCTGGACTTCACTAAGGATAGCCTTTTACTCATACATGCCCCGCTGCTTTTGGCATTAGCAGAAAGAGAACTAAGGAAAAGAAAGTGAAATGCATGAAACAGCCATAGTCAATGATAGCGTACAACACTAATTAACTGGAAAGGCCTCCTTTGGCCCCATCCTCCTGGTGAGCTGTCAGACAGGAGAGAGAGGAGGAGATTTCTTTAGGCTCATTTTCAGCAGAGCGTTGCTGACTTGTAATTAACTTGTCTATGGTGGCACGGTGTTTGTACAACTGTTTGACACGTTAACCTGTACACGAGCACGCATGCAGTTCTGTGCAGCCCCTGTACGAAAACTCTCCAGGCATCCCCAAAAGACCAGAAAACGCAGCTGGGAGCTCTGCGATAAGGAGGAGGTGGTGTGATCTTTGCTGCTATCTGATGGAAAGAGATACTGCTTTGGGAAGTGGGACCCAGGGGAATAATATAGCAAGCAGCTTTTTTGGATATGTGATAGAACTTCTTGTACATGCTATACATCTGCATTTATGTTTTATGTCTGAGCCAGCTGAGACTCAGCTTTTGGTTAATTACATTTGCACTATGCTTAGACACACTTGTAGCCACTTATGGAGGGCCTTTTTAGAACAGTTTTCAAGAATCAGTATGAATGAAATACTGATAGGGATATTATTCCCGAGGGAGGACAATTAAAAAAAAAATAAATGAAAACAAAACAGTGCAGACCTTTGGGTTGTGCCCATTCTTGTTTCCTTTGCTTATTATATAATTGTTCAAACGACTATAGCTGGAGAGATCGCATCAGTTGCATTATTCCCTTTTTTGGTAATTCGGGCCCTAAATATATTCTGGGCTGCACCCTGAAAACAAAGGGAGTGAATGTTTTTAATGAATTTCACATGCAATGGATATATTATATGGATGATATATAAGCAAAAACAAGAGAAGACTGAATTAAAATGGGTTTGGTGAGAAAACAGTAACATTTGCCAATTCCATGATAGAGATTCAATTATTCTTGGTATTTTGAAAACTAATTGGCAGCAACAATAACATGTAATGCAATGCCTGGCATATTTCCATGATATTTTTTGAAGTACAGAGAGACACACCAATTTTATGCCAGAATTACATGTTTCTGCCCTGTGCTCACAGGGCTTTCAAAGGAGGACTGAGGATGAATTAAAGCACATACGCTGTGTGCAATAGGCAAGGTATTAAACTAGTAGGGATATTACATCTAAACCGTGTGAGACCCAGCTTTTGGTTAATTACAAACTGATCTATGCTTCTACTTGTGACACCAGACTACTGCAGTTTTCAATAGACTGAGACTTAGATCTATAATTGCAGAATCTTAATTACATTTTCATATAATTAACTTTCCTAGAACTATAGTTCCTTCTAAGAAAGATATGTTTTTTAATCTGAAAAATTATTTTGTCTGAATAAATTAATTCATGTGCACATATTTCAAAGTGCAGCTCGCTCTCCACCCTCTTCCTGAAACCAAGCAAAAAAATTCAAACATTTATAAATATGCAACAGTAATTATGTTACACTCATACAGTGTTTAAGAGTCTAAATGAAAGAATGAAACTGAAAGAAGCGTAATAATTTTACTGCCCCCTTAAAATAGATATTAAAGAGAGACAGAAGGGATCAGAACTTAAAATACTAAATGGTTTTTATTTAGTACCAGTAGTACCAGTACTACAAAGTACCAGTAGCTTTGCCATAAGACCTGTTGCTATAGGTGTTCAGTATACGAGCCTGACGGCAAGGTCCATTAAGATGAATGGGAGTCATTCCAGTGTCATTACCAGGCTTTGGTTCAGCCTTGTAAGCACATATACCTATGTATACATACCCCATTTTCTACCTGTAGATATGGCACATTGGGTCTCGTATACATAAACACATTTATATCTGTATATATACACATTCACAGGCTATAAGGCACTACTGCTAACACTTCATACCATGTAACGCAAACATCTGGCACTGAAAGCATGTGATCAAACTGCTGTCCGCTTAACCGCATGTAAACTCGTGACACCCTCAGGGACTTGAATCAGTCTCTGAGATGTGACTGGCATGGAGAAGGTTTAAGTCCCTCATTTCAAGCAGGTTTTTCTACTCCTTCAAGTAGCATGCTGATTAAATAACTGATATTAGCTGTATTTGACTCAAACTCTGCAAATACTAGATCCTGTTGCAAATAATGAGAACTGGTGTTTCTTGACGGCAGCAAAAGCTTTCTTCTCAATGTGGGATGGCAAGAGGAGCACTTTTACAGGACTAGACAAAAACTAATCAGGTAAATTAGCCTCTTTTCTATCAAATATAAACATACAAAATCTGACTAAACTTCAGCCAGAGCTGCTGATGGATGAACTTCAGAAGGCTCACAGAATTAGGGAGATAAACCACTTTGATTTGTGCATCCCTATAGGGAAAAATGGAGGTGAAAAGGGAGAAGAAAGGAAGGAGTGTAACTTCTGCAGGGAACATGGGAACTTTTCATTTGGGCTGGAAATCTAATAGAATACTGACACTATGAAACCAGCAGATGTTTAGATGGTAAAGCGCCATCTGATTTTGGGGAAGCCTCTTCCTAAGTTAGAAGAATTCCATATAAAGTAGAATTAGTGAATTATTTTTTATTTTTGTTCAGAGATAAGATGCGCACTTATATTTTGGTTGCATTGCTGCAACACAAAATAACTTGCAAAAAGTTTTGTTACACTCTTAAAAGACTTCACTTTCATAAAAACCATCATCAGTAAAACATTGTAATGAACGAAGATCAAATAATTGCTTTTGTTTTCATGCCTAACATTGACATCTAAAAAATTCATTTCCATGGGTACTAGTTGAAGACTTTTGGTATCGTATTTGTGACATACACAGGCTGCTGTGACTCCCTGTCACACCACCACCTGTTGAAGCACTCAGAGAACTCCTTCAGAGAACGGTCCCATTGGTAGAACCGATATGAGGAAGGTCTAATTCTACAGAGATCCCTAGCGCACAAAATATGGATGAAGTGCTTTAGTGGATTGAGGCCAGAAGGGGTCGCAGTCTGGCCCAAATATCAACCTTTTGCAAAACTGCAAGTTTAAAATATAGGCCAGTACAAGATGATGCTTGTGATATCATGTACTGATTTCCTAGAGAAGAGTAAATACAACTACCCAACGAGACAGCTTTGCTGGTTTCTACCTCGCTTCTCAACCTAGAAAGAGGCTGCAGCACTCTCCAGAGCCTGCATGGCCAGACACTGCCGTTGAAGACAGAAAGCTATTAGCTGCCCCTTTCAGGAAGGGTTGCATTCAGAGTCACAATTTTCGTAAGGAATTATACACACATTGTCATACAAATGAACAATAATATATTTACCGTAGGAAGTAATAAACAAGTTTTTCCTTAGAGGAAGCGAACAGTAACAATCAAAGAAGTATGAGACAAATTTGTACTTTTTAAAAGAAGTCACCAGACACCCAAAGCTTTTGCCGCTTTGCTTTCTCCCTTCCTAGGTAAGCCCTGTTCTTGGTCTCTCTTTCCCAATTATTGTGGCCAACTCTGTTAGGTAGATTCAGCTACAAAACATTTAGTAAGCCAAGTCCCCCTCTCACAGAGGACCCCAGACTGGGCAATCCTGCTGCAGGTTGGAAAGCGTGGGGGGAGGCTGGGGGGGAATGTGTGCCTGCGCTTGTGCCCACGTGTGCAACGACACACATGTGTAATGACGCTTATTTTCGGTCAGCACTTGTGGCTGTCATTTCCCAGGAGGTCAGAGTGGATAGTGAGAATAGCTCCTTTCTTCCCTGAGGAAAATTAAACACATAGGTGACCTCAGTTCTGAACTTCATAAAGCCAGTTCCGATACCAAAACGTACAGCTGCCTTCTCGCAGTGTAACTGTTCATTTTGCTGCACTGAGTTCTGACTTACACGTGCCCAAACTGGTGTTGTTTTATTCTGTTCCAGATATTGCTCCTACTTTTACACATAATGTGTTTGTAGCGATTCTGGAGAGTCTTTGGAAATCTATAGGGATATGTAAATGTTATGCAAAATATCTCAGCAATTGCAAAAGACTTCAAAGGCAGCTGTAGGTGCTCAGGAGCACCTCTGAAATACAGACCTTATGTACAGCTGGAGCTCACATTCAATAGGCTAAAAAGCTGAATTAAAAACAGAAAAATATTGGATCCTTTGTGCATTTTCAAAGACAAACCTGTGTGATCGGTCTTCAGTCTACAGCAAACACACTTTGCAATGTACATAGATTTATTTAAAAAAACATAAAAGTTGGACTTCTGAATTATTTTCTCTTATTTGCTCAGTGCTGGGAAGAAAAAAATGCTATGCAAAAGTTACGAGAACTGCACATCACGGCACCACTAGAAAAAGCATCAGTTATAAAGAGTAACGTTGCCAATCACTTACAGTTTGTTCTGATCACTCCTTCTACAGCCTTTGAAAGGCTTAAAAAGAGCAGCCAGCCAAATGAAAACATATTACCTTCAAAGAGCCACTATGCTGAAAACGTTCTTCTGCTTTCAGTACTATAAACCCTGGATCCACAGTACACTACAACTGGAAGGACTGTAATGGCAAAGCATATTAACCACTCACAAACTGGCTCACTTCAGTAATGGTATTACTTACCCATGACAAGGTATTGTGTCCTGGTCTGTGATCCTTGACTCTTCTAGCTGTTGATATGCTGGTCCTGTAATTCCATTGAACCTACCCCGAGGTAAGGGAGGAGTCCTCCGAAAGGCATTTCTATGTAGCATCCCACTTTTTTGTCCTGGGCTGCAGCATGAAGAGAGACTTCTAGGAACAACACCAAGAGTACAGCAAAAATTATCACAGCAAAAGCGTAAACTTCTGCAAAGTAAAGATTCAGGATTAATAACGCATGGATTACTGTTTTTATAAACTTTGCTGTGACAGTCTATGATGTCAGTAGAAATTCTCTATGGAAATATAGTACTATAATCCACAGTTAGCAGCTGTTTACGCAGTATTTAATACACCACCTCTCTTCTAGGAATGAAAATAATTGCCTAGTATATTAGATGTTTTCTTGTACTTGATGAAGGATGCTTCTTTTTTTCCATGCGGGATACCATAATCCTGCTATATAGAGTTGACTCCTCAGACAGTATAAATAAACAGCACAGCTCCATCATACCTACAGCTGAGCTCAAAATCAGTAGAGCCCATTGTATCATCTGTCAGCCTATGGGGTCCTGCTTCCTGATACAACAACATTAAATTAGGAAAAATATAAGTGAAGAATATAGGTGGAGCTTATGAACTGCAGCTTGAAGAAACCATCTATGACATAAATTTTCTCCACATTGAACAAGATTCCTTTTCTATACTGTTTTATTCTTGTTTTATATACATTGATTGTTTTCTTCTTTATACATATATACATACTGCATTGTTTCTCTATGTGATATAACACAAACTTGAATACGATAAAAACAAGTAATAATTTTCTACTTATTTTAGAAAATTGCCTTTGTAAACAACAGTTTTATACTGTTTCAGAAGGAGAATGGATTTTTTCCATTTAGTGCAGGAATTAAAAGTTATCTAGAATCCATAGTTTTGGTGTATTAACCATAAATTCAGCTGTTGCTAATGCAAAAATAAGGAAACACAGAATTAAGGCAAGACATAACCTATTTCTACTGTTAACAGGGCACGGTACTGCACAGTGTGACTGGCTACTCATTTTCCAGCTACTGCTATTTCTCTTGACATCTCCTGGGTCTCAGAAATGCATATGCATTACCTAATATTCTGTCACATCCTTAATGGTGTTTTAACATAGGTTTTGTAGATGCATTTTAAGAATCATTATTTTTGGTTAAGTGAATAATTGCAACTTCTGCTACAATTCAGCTATGCAAAAGACTTTCGATAAGTTTGCTTCTCTTTTCCTATTATAATGTGACTTAAAAGCATTCTGCATTTTATTCCTAGTGGGAACTTTATTTATAGTTAGGGCCACATCTACTCCCAAAGCAATTCTTGCTTGGACCAAGTATGTTGGACAAATTCTCTTGGAGCGTACATTTCCATTAAAACTGACCTTTTCTCCCCAAAGTCAAAACATAAGAAAGAAATTCAACAGTCTCTGTCCTACTGCTCAGGCTAGCAGTGTTCCATCACGGTCTCCGCTCTGTTCTCTTCCACACTTTTACTTTCCTCGTGCTTTTTAATTGAAAAGATCAAGAACTCACAGCAATAGCACCCCCTCAAGGATTTTCAGTGCTTCCTTAAATAGATTTTTCCTTAGCTATTAAGGAGGCTGCAAAAAACTTTTTAAAAAAACCTGAAGCACTGGCCTTTCAATTCTGAAGGCTGACTTCAGGTTGTGAGCTGCAGTTCGTATTCTGTAAAGTAACACTACCACATCACAAAACAATTGACAATTTCTGCTCAGGAGAGTCTGAGATTATTACAGCAGGGGATCTTAAAAGATGCAGCTGAATGAATAATTCGTGATGGGTAATGAATTTCAGGGTTTTTTTTATTGATGGCAATATATTCATCAATGTACTAGAAAAGTCAACAAACTGATTAACTTAACAGACTTTAGACTGATTGCAAATATTCAAAACTAGAAAGGCATTGTTTAATTGTGGTTGGTTTGATGCCCTTGCGCATCTTCCTTGTTGGATGAGAGCACATGACCTCACATATAATAATAACATTCAAATGCAAATTCACAAAAGCTTTGCGTTTTTGATAGATGTAATTGCAACACATACAGGTATGCCTGCGATAATTGGTATAAACTGCAGCAAAGATGCATATAAATGCCCTATCTGTACTTCCTTCAGCTTGCACTGAAACTCTTGTTGCTACATCTAATACTAGATGCTACAGGCTGCTAAAGGTGCATGGGCTGGTTAGACTGAAGAGAGCTGGCACATGCCAACATCTTCCTGCAATCACAGCAGCTCCAGCACCAACAGAGCGTAAGCAACTGATTTGTTGCTAATGTGAGGTTCTTATGCTTTCAACATTTCTGACAGAAAAAAAAAAAAAAGAGAGGAAAATGAACAAAAATCATTTGTGGTCATGGACAAAAATTCATTAAAGACCAGGAAATATTTACAGACAGTGCAGCTGCAAGCTGCAGGATAACCCTCATTTCTTGAAGCACCGAAGACAAGATAGTAACAGTTTTTGTTAAAAGTTCTATGAAAAAGTAACTCCAGCATAATAAAGTTTTTCCTTTTTCACAAAACTACTCTGAACGTCAGCATACTCTTCCTCCAAAAATGTTAATACAGTCCCTCTCAGGCTTCTGCTCTATTGCTCACGTGAAGTGTTCCTCTCTCTGAGGCAAACAATGCCTTTCAGATTTCTTCAGGGAATTTATCCTCCTTTAGCCACCATTATGGTTTCTTGCTCCCTGTACTCCAGTCTAACTGGGTAAAAGAAACCAGCCCACCTAACTGAGCTGTTCAATAAAACAGAGCAGTAAGGAAAGCTGTAGCAGATATGTCTTTAAAATCTATTAATGAATTACTCCAGAATAACAAAAATCAGAATATGTTTGAACTGGTTCACAAATAATGCATAAACTAGGGAGAAATATAGTTCTGATGAATTAATGGTTTGGAAGAAGTAGTTCAACCATCTCTCAAGTTAATTAAGAACTTAGGATTCATTGTTGCAAATTGTTTTGTGTGAAAATTTTCTTTAGGTTGAGCAACCGAGTAAAAACAACGTCTGTCTCAGGAGGTGGAGTATTCTCTTCTCAAGGCACATACACAAGTCCCAAGTGCAGTTAACTGTGTTCATGAAGAGGAGACGACTTGCAGTGAATTTATAGTAACTCTGGGAATCCTCCTGTCCTACTTTTTAGTTAATTACTAAACAAAATTGATTATACATCACATTATGAACACACTCAGAAGTAACTTTGTCAACAGGAACATGAAAAGAATTAACAAGAGGACGACAATTAAAGTGTTAAAACTTTAGATGGGATCCCAATCCTTCCTTTCTTGTTTAACAAGCACAATGGAGCTACGGAAATAGGGCTTATAACCATGGGGTGTGTATATCTATTTTACTTATTCTTTCCCATTTTCATGATTGTAATTCAGGAAAAGAAAGATGCAAAGTTGAAGGAGGAAGGAAAGTTCTAAAATTGATTGTAAATACTCTGTAAAGGCTCTGTACCTGCAAAAACTATAGAGAGAGGCATACTGTATTACGTACTATATTACCTACTGATCGTGAGATGAGAACATTAGTGTTGAAGACATGGATTTTGTCCTTGCAAGAGAGAAACAGTAAATACATACCCCAATGACAGAGCTAGCCACCAGATAGACAGTTTCTTCTGATGTTCCCTAGGAGCCACATTTTTAGGCTAAGATAGACAACCTATTGCTAACATTTGTACAGGTCAACTATTCAGATTTTCAACCAATTTTCAGTTTCAATAAAAAGGATCTGTTCTACCTGAGAACATAAGCATCTCTCAATAAATACCATGCAACAGTAATAATGCTGTATCACGAAGCCCTTTTGTCAAACTGTTTACAAGAACAAGATGACACACAATGAGCGCATCTCTGTTGGAGCCTGTGTTATAGAAGGCTCCCCAAAGGGAGAAAGTTAACATGATGTTTGGGACTTCAACAAAGCTGTATGTGATTAAAATAATACTAAGATTGTAAGGAGATTATTATGCCAAAAAAGCTGTGGCATAAGAGAACTGAACTTAATAGTTTTATCCATTTTTTCTCTATAGCGTCCTGTACCCCAAGCATTTAAACATCACTTTTCAAAGTGATCTTTGAAGTGATCTTTTTCAAAGTGTCTTTGCAAAGTAATCACGTACTGCCTCAGTACATGATTACAGTCTAGGAAAACATCTAATCTACAATGGCATGATGACCTGTGTTTCCTAGCTCGTGTTTATGAACCGTTACAGCTGGTCAGGTTCTCAGCCCAGGTAAGGAGGACTGTATCCTGCTGTTTGCAAAACTCTCTTCTCCCTTCGCATATGCAGGAGGAGCTTTCCACCAGCCATCCTACACCTACAAATCTACTCTTGATTTCTGAGATGGGAGCATTTTTGCTTCCATTATGTATTCACATATTCAGGAACAGAACGTGCCAGGGCTGATCGGGGACTTTGCAACTCTACATAAATCCTTCAACACTGCCTATATCATCTGGTCACCATCCTGGTTCCACCGGATAGGATACATACAATAGGAAAAGGGAACAGAGCATTTGAAGGTACCTCAGTGGCACTGAGTTTAATCATCTACCATAACTTCATCATATACTCCCTGTAGTGCATTGACCAACCTTCATCCTAAAACTACAATGATAACCAGGCTACTACTCCAGAAAGTTGTTCTATATTGAAAACTTTGAGGCTTCTTTTCAGTTTAAAATTATTTATGATCAGTATATATCTATTTGTCATATGTGCCACCATACTCCTTCATTTTAAATAGGTCTTTTACTTCTTGTTATGCTTTCTATGATGTATTTAGAAGCAGCAGTTATATACTCTTTTTAGTCTTCTGAACTGAAGACTGAAATGAGACAGACTCGGTAACACTTTCTATGGAACACAGATTATTCATTCCTCATATTAGCTCATGAATGCAATTTGAGTCCACAGTAATCAGGAGGCCATTTTAACCAGGTGAGATAATAGTGGTGTATTCTCATGCTATATTCAAATGAAGTGACAACAGTGTCTCATCAAGTGGTTTTAATGTTTCTGACTTTCTGATGGAAATGTCTTGATTAGTACTTCCTCTCATCGCGTTTATCTTTTGCACAGCTGCATCACTTTGTGACTTGGTTATCCTTTGGCCAAGTAGTATATACTGAACATTTTCTTCCTCATATGTTTCTTGAATTTTGTTATTAGTTCCCAAATGCTTGACCTTGTATTTAGTACTGCTGAGCTTCAGTCCACCTCTGTTATGCCACTCTTCAAAGTTATTCAATTCAATTCATTCTTTATATCTAGATCCTTATCTGAACTGAGTCTAGGTATTAACTAATTTTTTCAGGATGTTCCAACTTCTTCGCGCCAAAGTAATGCACAAAAGCATTAAACAAAATTTGTCCCCAACGTTGACTAATTCTTTGAGAGCTCGACTGGTGAATGTCTTCAGCCCAGCACTTACCTTCTCAACGTAGCTCCTGACTATATCCCTTTTAACCACCTCTGTATATCTGCATTATAGTTTTTCTGCCTCCCTCTACTTTCATCCCATTAAAGGCATTAGACACATGACAACAAATCAAACGTTGACTGAGACTGTGTAGAGATTTAGCTCACCTACACCAAATACAAAGGAAGTCAGCAGTGTAGTGTTGCAGGCACTGTTGCTGGTAAACCTCATGATAATTTTTAGCCTTTTTTACATCTACTCAAAGAATCTGCTTCCCCCACATTTGCCCTAAAGCCTTGACTGGTCTAATTCAACATAATAGGTCTTCAGTTCCTTCAATAAATTTTTCCTCTTCCTAAATATTTGACATTTGTTATTCCATCATCATATGGCACAGCTCCCATTTTCACAGATTTTGCTACCATACTTGAAATTTCATGAGCCAGTTCTCCTTCCAGACTTCTTTGATCAAGATTAACCAGACCCTCTTGACTTGAGGGCTTTGATTTCTGCATTTTACTTCCACTTTGACTGTAGTAATGTCTATTTTCATACATTTGACTCTATTCCCATTCTGCCTTCATCCTCACATAATCATTCTAACTGAAAAAATGAAATATATTCATTCAGGATTGCCCTAATTGCTTCATATATTATCTCTGTCCCACCATCAGCTTTACTTCTTCCTATATAGCACTCCTCTTCTATATACAGCAAGAAAAATTGATTGCTTTCAGTATTACCAGTAATTCTTAATTCTCAATGACACCTGGAAATGTTCACTTCAAGCATGACTTCTTGCCCTCTGTGATACAGTTTGTTTCTTCCCCTGCACCCCATTCCTTTTAGGCATTCTTTGTAGTAAATGTCTCCAGAAAACTATGTTCTTTCCTTGGGAAAATATCAGATTCCTTATACTTTCTCCCTTTCAGGCTTCCTCTGCCTTACATTCTTAGTTGCTTTAGTTTATCAATACTTGTTCTTTGAAATTCAATAGCCTTATTTACAGAATAACTTTAATTTACTCTTTCTTTTAAGTTAAATGGAATCAATTATATCGGGAACATAAAAAGTAAAATGCTTATTAAATCAAAAAAATGTTTTTACCGTGGTTTTCATGGTGTTAAAAGCTCATTAAAATGCAAACACAAATTATTTTAAATTTTAGAGTAACTTTATCCTATTTTGGCATTTTTGTAAGACAATACAACTGCTCTAGGCTGAAAGCCTCTGCGTTTGGCTTTCATCATGGTATTCTCTGAAATGAATCCCTCTAAAATCAATGATGACTGAATCAATGAATGAAAGTCAGGATGACTAATTACCAAGAAAACGGTTATTCAAAGGGATCACAACTCAATCCCATAATTAACAAAACTCTAATTTGTTTCTATCTGTTAGAAATTAAGACAGTACGGGTTTTCTTCTTACTAAAATCAACAGATAATCTGAGATGAATATTTGAGCACATTGTATACTTTACAGGAAGTTTACTGATTAAATGCATTTGTTACTTTCCAGTTCTGACAGTACTAAGTTGTTTTACATATGCAAGAAGATGATGTAAAATTCTTCTACTGACTGTAATAATAGTGCATAATACAGGTGAAATATGTTAGGAGTAAGATTCAGTGGAGATTCACATTTTCAATTCAATCTCTGCAGTAATGCTTTGCATGTAGCTGAGGTTGGTAAAGATATAAAATTGCTATTACCTAGTAATCTGAGTGAAATAACTAGGTGATCTCTGTCAGTCAAATTTCAGCAACCCCAAATGATTCCCCACCTTGATAATCTTACTGCCAGGCCAAAATTGTATTGGTTTTAGGAAATGGAAACAGATAGCTCCAGATTTTAAGAAATAACCACCAATCATTAGTGCCCTTGAAAACACCAGCAGAGAAAACAGGTCTGGATGCGGAACAAAATATTTCTGTACCAAGCAGAAACAAAACAATAGTATAGTTTAACAGCAGCATAAAGCAGAGAACCTGCAGAGCTGCTGTAATTTTTCCAGGCTCATGTCAGGCTTGGAATGGAATGAAGGGATGTTTAGGACAAAATGTATCCCAGTAAAAAAAAACCTTCCTCATTTGTCCACATTTGACCATTTGGCCACATTGAACACTATTTAGAAACTAAAGAAATCAAGTAAATTAAGAAGCTCTCACATGGTGCATAAATTAAAGACAGCCTTATAAGTCTTAAATGTTCAAATCTGCTGCATGTTTTATAAAGCAAGGGCCTTGTATAATAAATCTTAAGTTGTAAAACTACAAAAAGAATTCTTTATAAATTAAGCTAGTCATTCTACATCTTAAAACAGTTCTGAAGAAAAGACTCTCAAGATAGTCCGGTGCTTGACATCTGCAAATAAGGTGACTGTTGGTTGTTGGGTTTTTTGGTTTTTTTTGTTTGTGTTTTTTTTTTTTTTTCCTAGGAAAGAGAGCTTTTGTGTGCAAAGGTGTTACAATGAGCAAGCTGGGATTCTGCATTAGTTCACTGTAAATTCAGCATGGCTTATTCTGTATTTTCCCTGTGGAAAACAGGGAGTCTAGAGAGTCATTCAGCTTTTATTTTAAGTGGCGTTCATAAACTGAAGAAATATTTTCAGTCTTTAATTTATTTCCGCATTTTTAAGCTTAGGTAATGTCATGGCACAGCACCTAAAACATTAAACTTGGATATTGCAATCATGCTATTAAAAGTAAGGGAATATCTGTGTTTTTTCTGAACTTCACCTTTTGACTAAATGGAGATAAAATTCCCCCCAGAACTTCAGTGGAAAGCATTCTAGACAACAGTTCCATAGTTCATCTATGTTCAGTGAAATTATTAAGCATATTTTGAAAATCCCTGTGTAATAAGGAATAAGCCCTAAGAAATGGATCTGACATGACAGTTGGCATTATTTTTTTCATGCCAAATTAAAGGCTTAAGTAAGGTAAAAGTAGATAGGACCCAAATATCCCTTCCTGGCTCATATGCTGCACTTTGGTAGGTTAAGCAAATCATTCATTCTAAAGAGAACGAACATGTAGCTCACTAGGGACTGCAGTGAAAATGCACCAAATACTACAGAAGCTAGATCATAACCTCATGCAATCCCACACTTATTTTTTTTAGTAATTTTAAAAAGTTGTCCTTTTAATGAATAAGTCTTCCCCTCCAGATTATCCACCTAAAAAATTCTGAACTCATTTTTATCAGCCTTTTTTCTCAGCGTGCTCTGGACCAGACGTTACCACTGCCATTCCACCAATACTATTGCTTACACCAGACACAAGTTTGGTTTCTAGTCCTGTAATTAAGCATCTGCACTCTTTTTCATCCAAAAAGACTATAAGCAGAATTCTAATCCAAATGCCATCCAGTGATGGGTGACTTTCCTCTTTTTTTCCTCTTGGAAACAACCATCCAAACTAGTGGACTAGTTTTCAAAGGCCACCATGTGTTCATAGATAAGTCATTATTCATTTCAAGTATTATTTGTTTGAAGAAACAGTGAAAAAGGCTGGAAGTTTGCAGCCATGTCTTTCTGCAGCAAATGAGTCATTAACTTCATGAACATCGATAAGGAAAGTCTTGTTTTTAATGGTTTCTCAGACTACAGTTGTTTCATTCACTGGTCTGTGTCTACAGCTTGGATGGTGCCTTTAAATACTTCCTCTAGGACTTTTTACAAAATGCAGATAAAGTCGGTGAGCATTGTTATTGCGTTTTATGTCTGCAGCTAAGAAAATGCTTGGACATCTGCTTAATGAGTCGGCTGAGGCTCTGTTGGTACCATATCGTTCAGCATCTCTCCTAGTCACAGCACACAATAATCCTGCACCCGTATCACCAGTTCAACAACATCCCTCAGTAGCCTGCCAAATCTCCCATCAGACAGCTGTTTGCTTACCTATGTTGCTTGATGGGCTGGGTTCCTCTGTCGGGAGACAAGGCCTCTGGGAAAGACTGAGGGCCTGAAAAACTAGACTCCATAACTTTGTCCAGAATAGGCCGAGGATGCCTATCTGTTTTTGAGTACTGTGGCACAGAGAATAAAATTAATTAATACACAAAAGGCAAAGTACATTGTTGATGCTATTCAATCAGAATTCATATTGGAGTGGGGTAAGAAGTGCTCTAATGCATTTTAAAATTAAAATTAGGCATTGCAAGTAATACATTCATTCACTATTGTTTACATAGCGGAAAGCACCAGTACTCATTATCCCCATTACCTTCTCCACATCAAAATGCTGATATCTGCATTAGTAGCAAAATTACTGACTGATCTGCCCATAATGATAGGGAACACCGATCCCTTTGAATAAAAGCCTGTTTTTGTGGCTGTCCATGCAGAGACTGAGATCACAAAACACATCTCATAGGACGGTCAGCACCTTCTTGGGTCCTTTGGTGATTTCAGTCAAACACTGCTTTTATCAGCATGTGTAACTATGAAAACCAAACTGAAACAGCATTTTTATCATCAGATAAGTAAGAAAAATATTTGAATCCTATCTGTAGAGCCAGATACCCCTTCTGAACAAGTCTGAAATTTTTGACCTGGGAGTATCTGTGCTAGGAAGAACAGTGTAAACATAATTCTTCTTGTGACAGTTGTAGGCGTAGGGCAGTCTCTGGGCACACAGTGAGACACAAAGGTCTGTAAAGCAGACACTGGACATGAACAAGAACAGATTTTCTTCTTCTTGCTTTGTGATTCAACTGGAAATTCAGCAAAAATTGTGTCTCTGATCCTGAATGGAGCCAGAAAGTCAAAGTACAAAAAAAGCTGCATTTTGGCTTGGAAGAAGAGTCAATGTTGTTAGTGGTTACTGGGCAATATCTCAGGGATATGAGAGGCTAACTCACATTTCCATTCTGGTATGAAAAATACTGCATTTTGCAGATTTTTACATTGCATTACAGTGACCTGCACTAAAACTAATTCGTCGTGTTTTTCTTTAATCCATTTCTTTCTGTATTAACTTTGTACTTTTTGTACTAGATACCTATATATCTGCATTATCTTTACAATAAACTGGTATTGTGGAAGCTATTACATGATTAAATATTTTTGAAAGAAAATACAAATTAAAATAATAATAATATAAAAAAATCACAGTGGTAAAAAATGCCATGCTATGATACAACAGCATAAACATTAGTGGATAAGATAGTAAGATTTCTTTTAAAGTACAGTTCTTTTTCATAATTATTTTGTCATCTAACAAAAGACCAATAACTCCTCAAAAATGCAGAATTATTTTCTGATTCTCACTTATTCTTATCTACATTTCCCCAGACTTCAGCAAAAAAGGAAAGTCATACAAGATTACTCTCTTTTAAAAATGGGTTACATGCAATTTTAGTCCATCTACTCAGACTTCTTATGACTGATTTCTATAGATAAAATAACAGATCTTCAAATTTTTCTCCAATGCTCTTCTCCCTCTTTCTGTTGTGTGAAATACCCACATAAGCAGGGCCAAAATCACTGCTTATGCGCTTCTGAAGGCAAGGCTACGAGAGTGACAATATGCAAAATGTTGCCGTATGCATGAAGTAAACACAACTGAAATAATAAGAAGAAACATATTCCACTCTCATTTCTTTCAGTTACCATGATCTTAGTTGTCACTTGTAAACGTTGTAGATAAAATATTCAGACAGAAGTATGATTTTTAAGGTACTCATGTCTGTGAAGGTTTTAAACTTTAATAGTTATCCTGCCAGCTGCAGAAATGAAACTGTCTTTGATTTCTGACCTGACTAAATCAATTTGAGCTATGTAAAGTATGGGTTGTTAGTGCCAGGAAGGTATTTCTGTCCTTTTTTGTGTTTATCATGATATTAAATTGAAGGTCCGAATGGCTTATCAGACTATGAGTATGAAGTGAATCATGAAGGGTAATTAGAGATAAGCTGCACTTTTTGCTACATCCATGGTTAAGGTGGATGTGGGCTGGAGCGATGGTATACAGAGTCTTTCCTCATCACAACTGAGGAAAACCAGGACCCCCAGAAGCTGCTCTGATGCTGACTAGCAAACTATACTGAAGGTCCAACACCCAGCACCACCCAGGCACAGCCTGCAAAGGGTATTTTTTCCCCCTTACTGAACATTTCTTTTATGCCCTTTTCAGATACACCACTTAACAATTACCATAACAGCCATAACATTAATTACAATGAAAGCATGAATCATAATTTAAATTGAGGGTGTGAATATACAGAGATTTTGAACAATGTAATTGAACTTACTTGGATATATCACACTATTCATACATTTTAATATGTATAAACACAGTTGCGTTTATTCTCCTGTAGCTTAACCATAAGTGCCACATCCCTTCTCTGAGATCATCTCTGGAAGAAAATATCTTCAGATTTGTGTGAGGAGTTTACAGTAGTATCAGTTGGTGCCCCCAGAAGTACAGTATAGGATTACTCCCCATCCATACCCCAGCAGAGCCCATCCCGCTGTTTCCACAGCCCAGTTCTCACCTGGGCTGAGCTCTGCGGAGCCCTCTGACTGTTGTGAGCTGCTGAATGCTCAGCCATGATGGAGAATAAGCTGTGAAACACTTTCAAAGGACTGTTCCAGTAGGTTGAAAGCGTCACTGAAAGCTTATCAGTATTATTGGGTTTTTTATAGTTTTATTGTCTTCTTGCTTAATTATTTGTGCTTGTTTGAACAATTACTGAGAAACGCTGATGCATGTGGCTAAATAAATTAAAGAATAATGATAGCATTTAAAAAGAAACCATTTTGCAAATTTTCAATTTTTCACGGTTTCATGGAGAAAATAATCTGTTATGTACAATTACTCAACTCTTTGACAATAAAATTTCACCCCCTGCTAGTTAATGCTAAGCGAATCTGCAACAGCAGTCTGGGCCAGGAGACAAGAAATCAGCCTCTGCCACTGACCTATTGTATGACTGTGAGCACGTAATTCCCCTGCTCCATGGCTTGTATTCTTTATTCCAAAATGTAGGATCCATGGATAACAAATGCCACTCAAGTGCTACAGAATAGCTTGACACTGTTGTCCTAGTGTTATGCAAAACAAAACACCCATCCCTCCCCCTGGCTTTTCTTAGCTCTTCCCCCTCAATGATTTTCCCAAAAGAGTAATAATAGGACATCCAGAAACGCATGTGGCATTGGAAGAGAGGTGATGTAAGGATCCCATTTCAGAAGGGACTGAGAAGGCAGAGGGATCAGATGTAAATTACATTTAGAGAGGGTGCCTCAAGGAGGTAAAGAGCCAGTGACTTTTCTGGATGGGCTGACCTTGCACAGAAGTCCGTCAGGTGGTATATTTAACGTCCTTACAGCTGTTCCCATATACTCTGTATGTTTTGTTATCAACACTAGGTCTAGACAGAGGCCAGTAAATTCAAGTTTGTCTATTCTGGCAGTTCTTCCTAAGTAGTCATGTGATATAGAAATGGGAAATTTGCTCTTGATCTTAGCTGGTAAATCACACTGTAACTCAGGCAAAACTACATAGTAATCTTTTAAAAGATTTAAGTGTATCTGTTGCTCAACATATATTAATTGCATTTCTATCACAGTGACTAAAAAGAATTTATTTCCTACTACTATCAACAAAAGGCAACAAGACACAAAAAGAGCATTTTTTCCCCCTTGTTATATCAGAATATCAGAAACCTGGAGCTAGTGATTGCAAGCTGTTAGACAGAAGTGTAGTGAAAAGCGAAGCCACACTACAGCATGAAAAGCATATTAACCATCTCAGAGGGAAAGTGATGGGGAATTAATAGATCCACTTAGTACCATGGGAGAAGGTATTAAAATCCACAAGGGTGAAAAAGGCCACTTTAAGGCCACTAAAGGAATGGCAAAGCTTCAGCTGCTTTTTTTTTTTTTTCTGTTGCATGACGTATTTGTCAAGTTATGAGAATTTAAAGAAACCCTGTAGTCAAGGTGGAAAAAGGAGCTAGTAATCAAGAACACGGTTAAGACTCATGAAGACTGGTGAACTACAAAAAACTGAAGGAGGGCCACAACACCTTTTCTCGCCCCTTGCACGCTGTATGAGGGGGCACAGAGCACTTGTCTTTCTAAATGGGGCAGCTGAGAATAACAATTTATTTCCTTTTGCCTATGAGGACATTGAACCATTTGCTGCAGTCTTGTGGAGCACATTTGTTAAATATCTCTTGAAGATAGTATAATCTCTTTAGGAAGGGGTAGATAATACTAGGAAGTCCTAAGTTTCATGCTTTAGGTGAAATAAATCAGAATCTCCTGTGTACCTCAAAGATCCTGCATTAAAAACTGTCACATCTATCTCTTCCTGATTGAAGAATTATAGCAAGATTACCAGTGCATTAGTATCCAAATCCAAGACGCTAGAAAACCTAGGAAGAAATTAAGTGTGTTGCTGCCAGAATATTTGGGAAAAGCAGTGGACTTGAAGGAGATTCAGGAGAAATACTAGGAGCTGTGTTCAAACAGTTATTTATGAGTCCTGCTTACAGTATACAGTATTTTTCATCTAATTAGTATCCCTAACAAAATAATGGAATCGATACCGAGAGAAATAGACTCAGCACAGGTGAACACAATTACCAGCTATGAGCAGCAGGAGTACAGAGAGAATACAGCTGTCCTGACAAAATCTAACACTTTTTTTTTACTTTACAGAATCACAACTGAGCAGAGGAAGGAAGCGGAGAAGATGTAATGCATCTGAGTGTGGGAAGGAAAAGCATGTGATACTTCAAAATATTGTCAATGCAAACAAAAAGCTTTATTCCCTGTAATATAGCAAAGGACAGGGAGGCATCCATGTATTAACTTAAATGCTTAACTCTCCTTGTGTTCTTTCTCAGCCTTGGGGCTTGCCAAGGGAGGTGCTGGGATGTGGCCATTCTTCCTTGCTTATGTTTACCCTGCTGACCAGAGAGGGTAAAAACCCCAAAGAGACTAACTTCTTAAATGACGAGAGTTCTAAAAAGCCTACATTTTTCAGTTGGCCAGCTCCATTTTTTTCTGAATATCCTGTTGCTTAACTTGAATATCCACATCTGAAAGAGCAGTCCTGCCATATGGATATTTAATGAACTTGGGGGAATGTCCAACACTTCAAATCCATTTCTTAAACACTGCCTTTTGAAATAAGGATTGCTGCAAGGTAACCTGTAGTCTAGGATGCAACAGGAGAATTCTGATACAAATGGAGAGTGTTTTAGAAGCAAACATTCAGAGCTTTTGACCTTGTATATGGTTGTCATAATCACACTACTGTAAAGAAGCTTTAATTGGCATAGAGGTGGGATATCATGGCGACTGAGGTCTGAAGTCCTTTTCCTCCTGCAGTAATGCAAACAGCTGCAAGTATAATGAGTTAGGCTAGAATAAAATGCAAATTTGTAATTCATTTTAATACTTGGTTCAAAAATTAAATGTGTGTTTTTTCTGTTAACAGAAATTTTGATAAATGCATATGGCTTCTCTCATTTAAAGAAAGATTCAAAATTGGCTTTCAAAATAAGTAACAAAAAATAATTATTTTCCTAATGTCCAGTCAAGGGTGAAAAGGTAAAAAAGGAATGATGAGGAGAAAAAGTACTTCACTGAGATTGGTCAAGCTCTTTACAGCCATAAACCACTTGAAACACTACCTGCTATACCCTGGATTTTGGGAAATAAGTAAAACCTCTTTCTAGAGCAACATAGCATTTGGAAAGATCCATGCATCCTTTACTAAATGTAGCAACCTCTGAGTCAAAATGGGATGGCCCTTTCAGAATAGACATTATTAGAATAGTCATCAAGAATAAGGAACCTTATGCAACTGTTCTCAGGTCTACACTAATGCATTCTTCCCTATAGAAGAAGAAAAAGCAGGGTGAAAAACCTGAAAGCATCAGGTCCATTCAAAATAGGCAAGAGAAAAATATGGGAGAATCTTTTAGGGAAAGAGAGAAAGGTGACATACAAGCAAGACAGTTTTCCCATGTAAGAGGAGTACCTGGAGTGGGAAAAGAAATGGCTTCCGGGATTACATAAACCAAAACACCAGACTAGAGGACTAGTCTCCAGAAAATACCCCCCCTAATTTATTTAAGTTTCTTTATTGGCTCCTGGAAATGAAGAGAACTAAGATTTCTCCCCAAACCCATGTGGTGGGAGCTGCAGATGGGACTCGCAGAGATCACATCCAGGCAGTGACTGGCAGAAAGGTGGCAGCCCAGCCGCAGGAGCGAGCAGCAGGAACACTCTCCTCCCCGTGCCACTGCCCGGTCCCTTTTGCACCCAGCAGATACGCTTGGGGCAGATCTCTCCGCTCTGATGGCGGGCCACTCAGCCATTCCTACGAAATACCATTTCAAAGTTCTTTTCTGCTGCTTTGCCATACCCCCTGCCCTTTTTTTCCCCTCCAATCTGCTAAGTTTTGTAAATATTTCATGAACTGCCTACATGCATTCCTGCACTAAAATCTTGCTAACAATAGAAACCATTATTACCCTGCACTGTTACGCTACATCCTGCACAAGGTCATTCTGTTTTTCTTCCTTAGTATCTTTGCTCCCAAAAGGAAAATGCATTAATGGCTAGGAGAAAACAGCTGCCTACAAGCAGCCACAAGAACAAGAAAACGGTGTGTTAATTACCAGCACTGATAATGCCAGTCTGAACAGCATTAAAAGCTGAAGAGCAAATTTGGATTAAAATAATAAATAAGAATAATGGTTTTCAATCTCTAATAACTGGAATCTACAAACTGCTACTTCAGCCATTATGGCTATTGTTATGGAAAAAGAAAAAGACTTAAATAAAGCTTGTTGATGTGTTTGTCCGCTGCTCAGAAGACATCAAATAGTTCATCGTGATGATGGGTTGACAAAATATTGCACTGAATTACAGTGAGAAAAGGCAAAGAACATATTCTTAGTGTTAACCAAGACCTACTTTATATGTTAGAACAAAAGGATCACAAAAGCTCTTTACAACTTTACCTTTCGTTGCCATCATTACAACCCAACAACACTCCCAACAGCTTTTTTTTTAGGGGCTAGAAATAACATATGACTTAATGAACTGAAATTGAAACAAAGAATTGCATAAGGTTCCCTAAACTGTGCTTATGTCAATTTAGTGGAGCTATTTTCCTTCTTGAAATAGCATATTTTTCCTGAACCACAAAGCATATCATGACCACAATTGTGCGCCTATAAAACAAAACTTTTAGTGAACATGAGCAATGCTCTGACAACTCCTCTGTCATAATGCGGAGGCTCTGCTTATTCTGAATTGGTTAAAAGGGCTTATACTTATTTCTACATTAACTGGATGTAAACCAGGAGTTGAGACATCTGTGGCTAAGTGGGCTTTTGATGGAATCTGGCAAATAAGGTAGTCAGCCCTTTAAGCAAAACTAAGATACTTTTTAAAAAGAGTTAAGCATTTAGAAAGGCTTCAATACATCTTTTATGATTTCCTATTGTCTTGCTACCAGGATCCTTCTCAATTGTTCCAAAGACTTTGTTCAAAATAAGACAGCACTAAATGTGTACTGACCAGGGGGAAGAGAAGGACATGCATTAGAAAATACCTTGCATCCAGGGCTAAATAAATCAGTTGCCTTCAAGTTCCTTATTTCAAATACGCTTTATGTATTTCATGATTGTGGGATTGTATTAACTTACATATAACTATATACAGAAAATGACTAAATAAATTTCAAATTTAGTTTGAACAAACTAATCTCCTTCTGGTATCAAAAATCCCTTTAACTCAAGGTCCAGGAAAATGAGACCATCTGCACAATCTTCCCTTGGGCACTAGTTTACATGTGTAAATTTAGTTCTAGATTTTGAATTTCCTCTGAATTAACTGTGACAAATCTCTACGTTTTTTCATGCAGGTTTGTTAACTATTGGAAGACTTGAAATCACTTAAGATCAAGGACCCCCACTTCACCTATAAACCATGCATATGAGCTAAGGTATTGCTGGAAACTATAATAGTAATGTCCACTGCTGGATGCAGAGCTAGGGGTCTCAGCAAGGTACATGAACAAAATGTACCAGGACCCATTGAAATAACTTTAGAAAAAAATCCCTGCTTGGTGTTTTCCATTAACAGGCCTGATAGAAAACATTTTACGAAAGAGGTGAGAATTCTTGTTCCCATTGCTCAGATGCTAATAGCAACATGGCAACGTGCTGCCATCAGCAGCAGAAACTCAGCCAGGCTATTAAGTGTCGTAGCTGGCAGGATTACTTACATTTTGCAGCTGGACTCGGCTTTGTGCCATACACTCTGACTTTGCCATCATGCTGGAAGCATTTAGGCTGTAGGTTTTCCTATTCTGTGTTTCTTTCAGCTGTTCATGAATTTGCTTTGTTTGTTTCCTGCAGAGAGAAATAAAATTCATGTAAGAAAGAGCTAGTTTGATCTTCTACTATAGCCATGATATTTTTATAGCTATGGTTCCCTTTGTTCAAAACTTCACTGTATTAGATTAACCAGCTGAGCTAATTCACTAGTGTCTAATATTTCAATGCAGTGGCCTTTTTCTGGCGAGCTTAAGAAAGAAAAAAAAAGAGCTCTTTCGTTAAAAATATCTTCTGTTCTCAGATTACTATAATAGCATGCTAGTTGTTTTAGTGCAGAATTTTGTAAGATCATCTATTACATATTTAACAATAGCTTGCAAGTAGGCCTGAATATTAAAAAAGCATTTTGCTCTGATTCGGAAGAAAGATTTTGGCAAATACAGCAGGCATTAGCCCCTGTTGGCTATCAAAAGTGTCGAAGAATCAAAGATTTCTGCTAGAAGCTGATTAGACTTGACCTATAACCCAGTATCTTGTACAGACCAGCTTTTGCTTACATGCTTAAACCTGGAAAAAACCATCAGTCTGGTATCTGAGGCTGTTTTAGACATATTATACTATGATCCACTATGTCAGAACTAGGAATACCACTAGATTAATCACTTGCAATATTCAGGAGGTAACCACACTATTAATAAAGGCTTTTTATTTCTGCCACAGTATATTGGCAAACCGAGCTTTAAAGTTCTATACATGATTGAGGACATGAGGCAGCAAACTTTATTTTAAATATTTCTTTTATCTTCTGCAAACAGGTATCTCAGCTGGGCAAAAACTGTTAGCAAAAGATATTTAAGGTCTTTTATCAGTCTCCATTCTTTTGATAAGCTACATTGTCTATCAGTTTTACATGATCATGAGAAATAACTCCACAATACTATTGTAATTCTTTCTTTCCTTCCTTCCCTTCTTCCTTTTTTCCCCCAGCAGATGCATCTCCAGCAGTGAACCTACAAAGGCCCTGGAAACTGCCCAGTAAGGTCAAGGACTTGTCAGCAGCAGCAGCAGCACTTCGTTATGCCACCAGTAGCTTTTGGACAGCAATTGTTGCGGAACCAAATTTCAGAAGGAAGTGATTTCAGGGAAGTGTCGATAAGAAATAAAGGAAATACAGTCTTTCTATACTGAAATTTGAAGTTATAGCAAAGAAGCTTCAGCAACATTTTGAAAAATTTCTGGTGATTTTGCTACTGAAAGCCTTGTGACATCATCAAGTTTGATAGCATCTTACTTGACTCAGGCCAATGAATTTGTCACCAAATGAAGTATAAAAATAATTTTAACTTCTTTCAGTGCAGTCTGTGTCTAGAGCAGGACAGTGTAAGAAACCAGAAGAAAATGACTTATTTAAGTAATCAAGGGGGGAAACTGTGAGAAAGTACAAGTTCCCTCAATATCAAAGAAAGCAGTGAGAAGTATCGCTGTTCAGGTATTCAATTTTAATAATATAGTTTTTAATATATTAAAATAAATATGTGGGATTTCCTCTGCCTTTGAGTCCCTTAGTTCTGATTCAGCATTGCATAATTTAAGCATTTGCTTAAATTGAACAAGCTGTAAGCACCTGCTTAGAAGTAGGTATTTGTTATAATGCATTTCCTGAATACAGGTCATAAACTATAATAAATCTTAGACTCCATAAGTATCTCTTATGCTTTCTATTTACATCCTATTTTGAAACAGCATGGTGAATGAAAAAGAATGAATTTATATTGCAAGCATGTTACAAATATGAGTGGCATGTTTTGAGTATAGCTAGGAGCTCATAATTAGTAAGATTTATGAATATGGATGGGTGAGGAAATAATTTCTCAAGCACAAAAACTTATTAAACTTTTAAAATTCTTCCTTAACCAAAACAACTTGTAAAGTTAATATCAGAATAATCTGAATAGGTATATATTCTGAAGGATTATAGTGTCAAATTAAATTGGTTGATTCTGAAACATCTCTTTCAAAAACATTTTTGGATATCTACTAATTTTTGAAACCAATGAAATTGAATAATTTAATTTGTAAAATGTCAAAATGAACTCTTTAGCTTCTCATAAAATTTCAGGGGAAATTAATAAAAAGCAACTCTAGAGTTTGTATGAATAATTATTTTCTGACCAGCTAAAGTACATACACTGAGGAAATATGCATATATATCCGTATGTCCTACTGGAAAGCCAACCACTTGCATATTGGTCTCCATAATGGTTATGGAACATCCGGTCTTTCTTGGTGACTGTATTTGAGTGAAGACTTCATATAAAGTCTAAACAATGACAGTGAAACATGATCACAGCATCGGATTTTGGGAATCTCTCCCATACATACAATGTTCTTAGAATTTAATCAGGAAAATAACAAAACAAACTAGAAATTTTTAGAACTCTAATTTGGATTTATTTAGAAAACCTGGGTTTAGAGTTGTTTCTACCTCTATAAACACATGTAAGTAAACTGGAATATTCAGCTCCACTGCTGCAATCTTTAACATTACAATTGAGATTCCCGAAGGTAATTTATTGAGAGAAACAATCTAATAATTAAGTTCCTTTTATGATCATACAACCTAACATTAATATTAGGTTTATGCATATTCATTTTGCCAAACTATAGGATGCAGTTATAAAACTAGAAACTATTAATAATTCAAAGTTACTCACCAATTAATGTATTTATTTTATAATTTTTGTTTTCAAAACAAATGGGCCTTATGTGTTCTACTTTAGAGATATCCGGCAATAAAGTATTGTTACTTCAGCAAGAAATAAAGTCACTAGTCATCTATAAAAGTCTAAGCCATAAAGAGCAGCCCATTACTGTACTCTCCCTCTGTTGCTAACACTTACAGCACTTTCTTGATTACCCTAAAAGGAATAATTGGAAGGGCATAGTGTTTAATTATAGTTCTAAACTTCCTCAGATTAAATTTATTTTCAAGAAGGACTTTTAATTTAATGGTGCATAGGGAAGTGCATATTTCTAGCAGCAGGTATTATACAATTGTCAGACTAAGAAAGTCAGTGTCTTCATGGAAAGTTTTTTCTTAAAGGGTGCACCATTCAGAGTTTTGGTAGCTGCTAGCAATATTTTAAATTTTTGATATATCAAATTAAACCCAAGGATTATCCCCCATGCAGGAGGAATGCTTTGATAACTCTTAAGCATGATCAAGATACATCTGCCTGATGAGGAGGCTCCTGAAAATCTGTTGACTAAAAGCTAACATATGATAAGGGTTGAGGCACTTTAAATTTATTGGTTTTTACACCCTTAAGACACTGGCCAATGTCACAGTTATGATACTGTTTTATGTGCCCTCGATGCAACCCAGTCTAGACACTCTTATTTACTTTTTGGATAGTTTGCCAGATGGAGCCACAGCCAGGGTGTTAGGGAGTGATTAATATCTTACCATTACGGTGTTTCATATACTTGATAAGACCTCTTGACTGAACTGGAGGGGCACATTTTTTCATTACTCTTCAAACTTCAGTTCCCAGAATCTGGCATAAGCACACTTCAACTCTTCCCAGTAACTCTTAACTATCATGTTTATAATCCAGGTAAAAAACCAAACCCAACACCCCCACCTCCTGCTGCCATATGAAGCACTATTGTCTTGTGAGTTCATTTTTGAAGCATTATTTCTACTCATTATTTTTAGATACAGTTCTCCCCACAACCTCATCAAAGTCATGGTATTTGGAAAGCTGTTCCAACGCAGCTCTCCACCACTCCCTACAACAGTGCAAAGCCAAGAGGGCACAGCTGAATAACAGAGGGAAATTGTATTCACACTATGCTCAGTTGTTGACTGCATGTTCTTCCAACTGACAATCTCATTCTGCCTTTTCTGAATCTTCCTTCATCAGCAAAAACCCCAAGCCTTTCCAGGAAGAACAGGAACACCTTATCCTCTCTTTCTTTCTTCTGCAGATCTAAAATGCATAATGGTATTTCTAATGCAGTGGCAAAATGGCTGTCTCTGCTCACAATTTATACTACAACCAAGGAGTCTGCAGAGAGGAACTGTCCTGCCACAGCATCTTACCAGCTAGCGTCACTGTCATACTTTAGGTCCAAAGAACAATTAAATGAAATCTCTCAAGACATTAGAACAGGTAGGAGTGTTTTGATGAAACATGAATGAACTCAAATCTTCACTCAAATCATGCACAAAATACCCTTGAAGTTTGGGGGGGACGAAAAAGAATAAAAAAAGATCTGGTGACTTTTCCAACTCCCCCCCGCCCCCAACAGAAATGTCTAAACATTTTATGTTTTTTTAGATAAAAAGTAGTCCTCATCAGATTTCCTACCCATTAAAATAAATTCTAAAAAGGGGGATTCAGATAAGCATCCAAACTTTTAAATAGTGCAAACCTCCACATTTTTGATGCTCAGCCTTCGTGACTAACCTCATGCAGGTACTATTTATACTGATATGTGTTCTCTCATTAGCTCCAGCTGGAACAGGAATGAGGGATGACAACCATACAGAACATATTTATAGATACAGTGGCACTGACAAGCATGTCATGTAATTGCTATGAGGTTTTTGCAACTCAAATTACACACATAACAATAAATATTATAAAATAATGTTTAGTTGGGAAGATAAAGAATAGAGTGGAAAGTGAAAATAGTTTAGTACAGATGATTCCACTGTACTTGGATAGTTCAATGTGCTTGTGCATTACAGATACTCAGTTATGCAACTACATCAGCTGTTTACAACTACTAGCTACAGGTTGCAGGTATCTCCAGAGAACTTATCTCCTTCTGCATTTCTAACTTTACCTTTGTTCTCAGCATACAGAAACAAAAGGGACATTCAGGGATACGAAATGAAATGCAAAAAGGAGATGGTGTGTTTAAACTTTTATTTTCAAAAGAGGAATGAGATTATTGCACTGATAGTAAAAGACACAAAATCATTACTGTCAAAAAAGAACTGGAAAGAACACAATCACTTCTTTCCTGATATCAGAAAATAGAAACAAGGACCAAGAACACATATTACTCCTGTTTACTTTTTTTTTTGACTTAGATAGTGTGGCCATGGGGAACTGTTCTAGCCTGTCCAGAGATAATGACAGCTTCAAAAGGAGGGGAGAAATTGAAGAATTGTAAAAAAGGACAGAAGCTAAATAACAAACATGCTAGACGAAGGCTCTTACTTTGTTTTGAAGTAGAACGCTGCACAAAGCATGCCCACTACGACTATGCCAAAGACGATACAGGAAATAGACAGCACCTGGCGCTGGTACACTTCTTCGCTCTCTGTGAACAGCAAAATTGAGAATTATGAAAGCATCAGAAAACAATACTTGCGAAAAGTGGATTTCAGCACATCATGGTTTCACTAATGATGGACAAATACGAGAGATTTGGAAGTCTGGGTTGGCCAGCTCCTCAACAGAATGGATGCTTCTCTGAACCTCTCATCTAGATAAGGTTCCTAGAGTCGTGGCCTCCTAGGAAGGTTTTATAAAAATGGTTCCAATACACACTGAAAGATACATAATAATGAAAATCTGAATAGTTTAATATTTTCTCTGCTCTACATGCTATTTTTCAGCTTTTTTAGAAAGCTTCTACTGTCAACAGGATAAAGAGCCCTACAGCCATGAAGTTTTTCTGGCTTAAGGCAAGACCCATCAGAGCTCTCGCAAGGTCCCACAAGATTCAGACCTCTTTTTTAGCTACCCAAAAAAATGTACGTTTGGTTTTTTTTTATTTGATTGAATAGTGATTACAATGCCTGACTCCCATGTCATTCCCTGTACTCGAAGCTTACATACAACGTACCACAGTAAAAAATTAATACAATCAACTTGGATGGAACCCAATGACTACTATGCTACAATGCACCAGATATTGCTTTCATAGGAGTCTATTTTTTTAAAAGAAATTTCCTTAATAAATCTCATAATCTTTTAATTAATTTTAAAACAGGAACAGAATGAAAGTAAAAAAAAAAGAAAAAAGCTAAGAAAACAAGAGAAAACACTCATTCATGACAGCAGACAGAAGCTGATAGGCAACTGGAGTTTCACACACTGAATTCATCAACAGCTCCTGAAGTGTTATATTTTATTTTTATTATTTCAGCTACTTCTCTAGTCCAAAGTGCTAACATGCTAAACATTGTTATTTTTTAAGATCAGTTTCTCCAAACATGCAACATACAAAACAGTATTTTTATTCATATATTTTAGGTAGAAAGCCAACATGTAGGATTATCAAAGCACAGTACAAGCACTGGGCACTAACAAACCTACATTTCCTTTCTGGGTTGGAGATCTTCAGTGCAGACCCCCCCCCCCCATCAATATGAATACGAGACACTTTTGTCAAGTAGGTGACAGTAACTCCAAGTTCCAGGTTCATAAGTCTCAGGTTCATAAGAAGAAAATATTGTATGACAACATCAAGGTGAATCTAGGCAAATATTGAAAAAAATCTACAGCTAAATGGAACTTCAGTCAAATACTATCTGGTGTACTAATTATTAATTTCTCAAGAATGAATATCACAGTGCTGTTACTAAACATTTGGAATCTTAAATACAGTCATTTGTCTCTTGTCCCAGTCCCTTTTCATAAGCTATTTCAAATAGAATTGCAAGTACCAAACCTTCATTTCTTTATTACTTCTTTACTTGCTCACTCAAAGAACACCAGTGATTCAGAAGCCATTTCTAAGATGCAAAATGTCCTCAGCACCTGTTGGACTTTTTTTTCTCCTTTAATTTTGAAATTCTAAAACTTGTACTTTTAAAATATTGTCTTAAAAATAAAAAGAAGCAAATACAGTAACTTACACTTTTTACATGTCTAAAATGTACGTGGAAAGGTTGTAAGTCAATCAGAAAATCCTGATAACATTGCAGTAAAACTGATTCCAGTAGAGCTTTAGGCCCATTCCTTATTGTCATGTATAAAATTTGGATGTAGACAGTCAGTCCTCATTGGCAATGAACTAAATGTTTGGGGGGTTAATTTCTTTTTTTGTTTTGTTTGTTTTTACTAGCCTGTGTAAACACAATTACCCACCTTCCATTTCCACTGCAGTACACAAAGAACTAGTCTTACAAATTTTGAATTCTTATGTTGAGGTGGATCACACTGCAAATAGTTGAAGAATTGTTCAGTTCAGCAATTGTTAATCTATTCTGTCTGAATACCAATTTCAGCACCTACTGCCTAAGACGACAACTAAAACATACATACTTATGAACTGGAATTTCACTCAAACATTGCATATAATTAAAAAACCTCCCTCTTTATTAAAAGAAATTGATTTAGTAATGTGTGCAAACAGGCTTAATTTTGCTTTTCTTTCAACCTAAGTCCTCATTAAATACTTGGGTTTTTTTTTTGTTTGTTATTTTTTTGAGAAATAGTGAGTTTAATGCAGCTCTGGTCTTTTGTCAGTCCCTGACAAAAGCTATCACTGCCTTGTTAAAGATGCTTTAGAATACGTCTTACCAAGATAAAAGCACTTCAGAGACTGGACAATATTATCTTCCTCAAACAACTCTGTGAAGGTTTAAGTCTCTTGTGTAGTCAGATTAATCCCTGTCACTAGCTTTCAACACATGCTGATCAATGCTTTCTTTCTTTTTTGTTTATTTTGTACAGTGCATATTTAAAGAACTACTTATTGATTAACTTTACTCCATTTCTTAGACACCTTTGTTCACTTTTTTATATCCTTTAAATCTTTATTTATGTATTGGACTCCACCATTTTTTGTCTCTAACATCTTAAAATATAATCAGTTAAGCATTATTCCATTCTCTAATCTTCCACATTGGCTTTTTAAAAAAACCCACCTTCTTACTGATAAAAATGTAATCTATCTCTCTGTGTAAACTTTGAAGGTCTCCTCATTGTTGCCTTGATTTAACCTCACTATTGCTCTAAACACGTATAGCACAGCTGAGAGACTCTCTAGCTAAGGTGTACTGAATAGGGCCTTTAAATAAGGCAGAAGGCTACAGCTGAGTACTGCAAAGCACTTTTGCTCTTACAGAACAGAAAGCTGTAGAAGTTCAACATGTAGAAAAGAGAAGAACTGAAAATTCCTTCTCCTTAGTTAAAGATGTGCATCAACCTGTGTATACACGTATTTACATACTGAAATAAACTTACTTCCCAAGATAATCTAAAGTGTGACTGAAATTAGGATAAGTCTCTATTCACATATATTCATATATTCCTTGTGAAGCAAATCACCTTAATTACATTCTATTGAGAGAAATACTCTAGGAGAGGGTTCTTCATTTAATGAGCATCCAAGAAAATATTTCAGCTAAAAAGCAAAATATAAACTGCCATGCATATTCCTGGATAATCCAGTTGAGGAGTTAAGACTACAGAACATGAATTCCACCAAGCATTCAAATAATACAAAATGCCTACCCTATACCAACGGAAATACAACCACAGACTATAGTTCTGAAAAATAACATAGTAAACTGTTTAGATGCAAACTAATTTGTTTAACAAAAATTATGGAAAGAAAGATCTTCCCAGAACATAAAGACAAGACAAACTCATATGGGACATGAAGCCTGTTGAAAGGTTGCGTTCCCATAGACAAGTCCCCATTCACTGCATGTGCTTACATGTGTAGCCATTTTTATTTATACTATTGATTCTTTTTTATTTTCATTCCTGCTACAAAACTGTCTTCTCCCTTCGCCTCTGTCACATCACCCCACTGAATGTAAACTTCTCATGCCTTAAGTGCTCCTTTTTCTAAGCTTATCTCACACATTTGCTTCTATTATGAAACACAAAAAGACTACTGGTGACCCACAGCAGCAAAGTTTCTTCCAGCACTCACATCACAGTCACATTTAATCTGTCTCTTACTAAAAAAAAGTACATGCCATATTCCAGGTACTAGGGTTTTGGGTTTTTTTATTCTCTTGCTCTTTAAAATTTACTCCTAAAGGCTGTCATCTGTCTGCTTTATGCATGTGGAAAGACCCACTGAAGCATACACATGAGTCTTTAGAGGATGAAAAAGTGTAGGGTAGATACATTTTTTTTCGTGTTTGTTACTTCTAAAGGATATGGTAGGTTTGCTGTGTAAATAAGATCAAACTTGCCTCTTCTTTGTGACTGTATTATAAAAGGAGGAACACTGGTACAAGGTTCTTGAGAAACAACCACATATGTTTCTAACCATATTACTGAGAAAAAATAATTTAGTTAATTAAAACAGATTATGTTAGGCTTTGTTAGCACCTAAATAGCACAGTATCATTACCAGCCATAATCACTGGATCCTCTAGTTCTATTGTTTGTTTTCTGAATTCATTGAAATATCTTTGAAAGGTGTTTCAAATATGAAGAACAGCATTGTGCAAGTGGCCTAACCAAAATGATAACAACACAAAAATAATAGCTTTCCCCCTTTGGTGCTTATTTCAATGGCTCTTGAATAAAATCTCAATACGGTCACAAGCATCACAGAGAATAATTATTGAATATTCAAACTGAGCCAACTGAGAAATTACGACATTTACCATATGAATGTATTGCTTAAGCTTTGCTCTATAAAGAAAAAAAATATAAGTAAATGTGCAGATTAATTTTTCTGCTGAAGTTTTTACTCCCAGCCCAAAAAAGCACCACAAACCCTAACAGCATTCAGCATTCCCTTACCTTCCTCACTCTCCTCCCTTAAACGGACCTGCTCTGCATTGCTGCAAGTAACAATATGCTATAGAATAAATATGGAAAGCCCAGTATCTTGTAATTGGTATGTATGACAAATAATTGCTTTCCACATGTTTTCTCCCATCGATAAATGCCAATGAAAACTTTATGAAAATAATTCTATGACTTATTTTTCACCAGAAAATTTAGAGATGTTCTTCTTCACCTTTTTCTCAATCCCTGCCGTTTAAGAGTTAACAGAGGAAGCATGGCCTAATGGATAGAACATAAAAACAGCTTTTCCTTAATAAATTACAAGACAGCATGAAGGCAGGCTTTCTTTTGGTCCCCATGCAAAAAAGTAAGCCATGTAGGTGCAGTGAAGTGGGCACTGCCACCTCCGCTGTAACCTCACTGCCACACACTTTTTTCATTTCCATTCATTCCCTGCCTGTGCATTTACTGACACATCTCTTCACATGCCATATTGTATCGGAATGTCCTGCAGAGCCAGAACCTTGCTACTGAGGTGAACCTCAACAGTATCATTTGCCACTTACACTCTTATTAGTGTCCTGTGTCCTCAAAGTCCCATATACAACAACAGAGGTGGACTATGTGGGGTGGAAACCCCATAAACAACGTCAAGATTTCCAATAAAATACGGATTCCCATAAGTTAAAAAGCAAGAGAGTAGTTAAAGTGTATTTCTCAGTATACTTAGATTTATGTATGACAAGTGCTGAACTATATAAGGCATTCTAAATTTAATTCATGAAGATAATAAAAAAAAGCCTGCATGTTCCACAAAATCTGTGATTGCCTCAGCATCAGACTTCCACCTCTCCCATGAGTTTTCTCTGTTCTTTCACTTGCAAAAACCTACTGTACAGATTGACTGCCATATGCTGTAGCTTGTGCTAAGGCAGAATGATTTAACAGTTGAAATCCTACAAGCCACAGTTCACAAATTTCTTCTTTGACGTTAGGTAAGTCAAAATCCTTGTTCTTTCTGTAACCATGAGGATAATATTGCCTCTTCCATTTCAGTGATTAATGTGATAAAATTTAACATAAACATATTAACCTCTAAAGGAATGAAGTCTATGCAAATACATAAAATAGATAAACCTGCCCTAGATAATTCTGTTCCAACAATTTTAAGAGCATATGCATTACTTCACATAAAATACCATGTGTTATTCTAATTCTCAGCTACTTTTATTAGACACTGAGTTTTCTTCCTTCAGCTTTTGCCTGTCTGGGTAGAATTTCCCTTTTAACAGGACTTCAAAACACTTGGGTTCACAAATTAGAAGCGGAAGTTTGTATCTGCTATCATTTACAGAAAGGGCAGAGTCAAGGTTAGTTGCACAGATTCACATTTCAAACTGGAATCAGAGCAAGCTGACTTGTGCTGGCAAAAGTTCATAAAGCATTTAATAGTTTCGATAGTAATTCTCTCTTGGGAAGAACTGTTCAATGATTCTGATTGTAATGAAGATTAACAAAATACATTTTCTTGTACTTGTGGAACATCCACAGCAGAAGGATCTTAATGAAAGCAAAGTGAAATAGATGTAGCCCATTATATATTATAATTGCACGATATTACACATTGTTTGACTATTGGTACTTAATACTAGTGAGATCATTTTCTGCATATACAGAAGGCAGAAAAGTAAAGGATGAGTATTCAACCAGACTGACCTATTTTGAGTACTTGATTCTACCATATTAATGCTGCATTAACCCTAGTTTTGCAAGGAATATTAAAAATGAAGCAATGAATTAAGTATAATGTTATAGATTCATCATGAAAAGGGATGCAAAGGTATGTGCTCTAACCCTGACCTCTCAATGAGCTATTTTAGGTTGGTGAGTGAAAGGTGAAATCTCATGCAAAAATTAATGAACCAAAATCTCCTGAAAAATTATTTCCATCAAACCCATCCTTAAAAAAACCCCACAAAATAAAATGAGGCAAACAGTGGAGAGTTATTTACAAAAAAGGAAAAAAGAGAGGCTAACCTTACACAAGAATGTCTAGTGTTCTCTATGGTTACAATAATTGAAGTGTAATAATCAAGAAGCAAAGGGGTGCCCATATTCTTCGTAAGCGCTAGTTGTTATGAAGTGAAAATTTGGTAAGTACTTTTAAACAGCAAGATCACAATTCTGAAGGTAATTTAATTTTAACTTTGGTTTCTTAAGAAACAATCCTTGCCTTTTATCTGCAGGGAACTTGGGAATTTGTGTCAGTTATAACCAGAACAAAAATCTAACAAACTTTCAAAGCCTTAGTTAAGTACATTCAATGAAATATATTTATTAAATCTTAGGCTTGAAATAGCTCCATAGGTAGCTAAGGGATGAGAGGTAGCTTTTTCCTTTTTAAGAAAAAGTCTGGTTAGGAGTTCTCGTGTATTGACAATTTACGAGTAAGACAATCCAATTCTATTATGAACTTTATCAACTTTCATTCTATTTCTAAGATGGATAAGGTCAGTCATCTATGAACAAAATTCATTACCTAAGTCTCATCAGCCTCTGTGTGCATGTGCAAATTTTCCTTTTTGAAAGAGTCAGTTGTAGAATTTATTATAGCAATTCTAAGTTTCTCTAAGACCTTCTATTACTGCAAAAATACACCCAGTAAGCTAATTTGTACTACATTCTTATTATATACTAATAAGAATAAAAATTACATATGAACCTTGCTTTTATCTTATTCATTTTTGATACAACCTTAATATAAATGTTTTAACCTGAGTTTGCTAAGTATAAGAAAAAAACAAACATGAAGGCCATTCCTCCTCCCTCCCCCAACTTCCAGTCTGGATATAGGGGAAAAAAGCTACCTGGTTAATAGAAGTTGACAGCTAAAAATCTATGGCAATATTTTAGACAATGAGCACACTGAAAAAAAAACTTATGATAAAAAGGGTAAAGCTGTCTAAAACTGCGATCCTCTCACAATAATCTCCCAGCCTGAGAGCTGCCTGTGTTTATTGTTGATGTGTGAAAGGGATGAGTGGTTAAAGAGCTGCCCCCTAAGGAATAGCAGTCCCAAAGGAGGGTAACTTGGTATCTGGCGGAGAGTAAAAGAACCCACTAAAAGATCTGAAACATTTCATTTCTATTTTATGTTAGACCACTGTTGAGGACATTTCTACTAAAAATGCATCAGGTTGCTGAAGAAATAGTATCATGGTAATATGATGTGAAATTCTGGGCAAACCAGCTACACCTAAATGAGATGAAGTCTTCCCCTAATCTCACATGAAAACTTGTAGCTTTGAGATACAAAGCTAAAGACTTACTGAAGTTTTTCCTGGGCAGTAAGCATTGCACATGGCCCTATATGCTGTGGTATTCCTGCAACTGAGTTGCAATTGAAAAAAGAAACGAACAGCTCTCAGCAGAAAAAAGCAGGGAAGTAGTAGGCATTTACAAAGAAATGGTGCCCCTTTTCCCCCCAAAAGACCACATCATGTCTGAAATGGAGGGGGATGGGACCCCACAAAGCACCTATTTTTTTGTCATCTCCTATTGTTCGGTGCAGAAGGGCACTGACCAACAACGATACTCCAGTCACCAAGCCAAACTCATCCAATTTAGTTATAACTCAATCAGCCATCAGCAATTAGTCCCATAAGCAGTATTTCAGCTATTGGTTTCTGGACACCAGAAACCTTCTGCCTTTATTAAACACAAATGAAAATGAAAAAGAGATTGAGAATAGCAGAGGAAGTAGACACTGGTGAATAGGAACATCCAAATCTTAACAGCATGATGAGGCAGAACAATTTGCCCCCTCGTTCTCTGATTGTGAAAGAAACTTTAGAGCCTAATATCCCCTCTTTGTATGCTTTTTCTTTGTGAGTATTCACATTGCACAAGCGAGAACTGCAGTGTCAATGCTGTATGAGTGCTTTTCCTGGCACAACGGATGGCATGACAGGCAGCACCAGGAATCCACCAGGGACGGGACAGCATCAGCAGCACAGCAGCAGCGACTCATGAAGCCAGCAGAAAATGAATAGCAATGGAGTTGTACCAAAGCAGCCAACTGCAAAAATATACTGTAAGAAAATCCCAGTGGGACAGCTGGAGGTTTTTAAACCTTTACAGTACTCTGCAAGTCTAGGTGGTGCAAAACCTCTTCATAGTACCATTGTTATATTTGCTAGTACCTCAGTACTGAACTAATAGCTAAAAATAATAGCTACTGAACTAACAGCTAAAACCACTGCTGTTTTAGTTACTAAAACCTCTTAGCTAATAGCTAAAACTTCATGATCTACCATCAAGTCTTACTCTTTATGTCACTTCTGTTTACTGAGAATCACAGCTCCAAGATGCAAATTCAACCCCTTAACTGAGGTCTTTCACCATCAGACCACTCTTGGTGACATGATCATACTAAGTCAGCGGGCAAGGAGGGCATGCAAGATGCTGATAATTGTTTCACAGCCAAACACTAACCAACCAGATAGTCTGCACAGTTCCAGCTACCTTTGTGTTGACAGCACTGTTGACCATTCTCATATAATGGTTTTGAAACCATTTGAAATTAAGGTAAGAAAATCCACATAACTGTAATGCATTACAAAGTCTGAATCTTACCTACTGGTCTTCCATTGAACAAAGAAATTTGCAACATTTTCTGCATTGTACAGAAAAAAGCTTCTAGTCTCATGGATACACAAAAAGCTTCAAGGCGTAAATCACAAAAGCTTAAAGATGGGAAAATATTACAAATATACAGTGATTTTTTTTTTTAAATAACATTATTTCCAGAAGGATTTAGGTTTGGTTTTGTTTTTGTTTTTGTTTTGTTTTTTCAGCAGTTATGTTTCCATGTATATTCTTGCAGCCTCTCAATTATTTGCCAGGTCCTAGAGACCTTTCATACCATAGATTTCCCACAGAAAGTATTACTCCCTTGCTCTCTCTCTGACAGAGTGTGCAAGCTCCACAAATCTGTATGACAGTCTTAAGTGGGAGGGGAACTATCCTGCTCCAGAATGATGACTCACCCTTTTTCCTGTCTTAATTTTTGGCTGCTTCTTGGCACATCTCTTCATTTTCTCTCTCTGATTTTGTTATCTTCCTTTCTTTTCCTTATTTTTTATTGTAAATCTTATAACCAAACACAGTTTAAAAGTGTCTTTGCTATAATCTTTTTTTCCCCTGCCATAAGCAGGAAAAATCTTCCAAAATTAAACTTCTGTTCAGCATTTATTCTTCTTGTGATATGACCTTCTATTTCTGCAAAGTCCATGCTCAGCTGAGCTTTCCAGCTCTCCTGAGGCCCTGGTTCATCCATACTTTGTGCTGGTAAATGGAGGAAGCAGACGGAAGGACATTTAGACACAAGCTTCCTGCATGAGTTATTGTAGAGCATATCATGGTTTCTTAAGATATATACATATATATAGGGACTAATCCAAAGACCATTAAGTGCAATAGGCGTTGGATCAGATACATAATCATTGCACTTTAAATTGTTTTGTATGTAACTCCATAAAGACAGTTTCTGAGAGGTTTATTACATAGAAATATTATGGCTTTATAAAACAATAGCATTCTTTAATTCTGCCTTAGTAATTCCTTAGCTGATGAGGGTTCTTATTCCTAAGATCCTAAGCATGGCTAACATCTAATATAATAATGTCTTAATTTCCCAGCTGATATTTTATTTGATCTCAGAGCTTGCATTGCTATTATCAACAAAGCCTTGTCACTGGAATTTCTCCCACAAGTGAGGCTTATATATTCTATATCTTACTCACTTGCTAGTATTGAACATTCCACTCAAATCTCAAGCTAACATCAAAGCTGCCAAAGTATATTTGACAGTTATTGTTGATGGCTACATTGTCAGAAGCTCACAGTAAGTCAAGCAATATTATAATTAACTGCCATCTCTGTTTTTTGACTGCTGCTGTTTTAACCAGGGTGCTTTTATAGATTTTTTTACAAAAATATGGTGTGAGCAGTGACAGGAGAACCATAGAAAATGATAGTTTATAACGTGAAATATTTTTTTTTTCTTCTTCATACACTGAAACAGAAATGTGGTGTTCTACCTGGGAATGCTCTGGAGGGTGAGGGCATGGAAGATAAGGACAAGGGCTTAGTCAGCTGCAGAAAGGTGTGACAAGGGACCCTGTGTTGCTACTGAAGTACAACAGTTTCTAAACAAGACTCTGCATGCACAGGACTATGTATTTATGCATTGCATTATTTTTGTTCCAAGCTCCAACTCCTTGACCTGGCTTCTCCTTGCAAGCCAGTGACCAGGGATGTATGTGACGACAAGGAGAGAGACTGCCAGAGGGAGTCAGAGAAGTGTCCTTCTTCACAGAGCATTGTGTCAAATCTGTGTTCCCTTTGAAGCCATCCCCACTCAAAGCTCCCAGATATGTGGAGGATTAAGGGACTGTATACTTGTGCACCCATTACTACTTCTGCTGATTTTCCCTGCCTCTTCCATGAGCCAGTGGAAACTGGAGACAGAGATCTGGCTTGGTGTGTGCTGTCCCTCACCTCTACAGGTACACTGGCATCCCCCTCACCTTGTCACATAATATTCCCATCAGTCAGGTCCCCATCACAGCAAGTGCATGTTTGCTCATCATGACTACAACATTCAAGTCTAGGCTGGATAAGTGATCAGAGAGAAAACCAGACTATATTGGCAGGGAGAGAAAAGTAAATATGGTAACTGTAAGCATCTATACTCTTCCTTTAATCCTCCAGAGGCTTTTTGCCAACATGAGGGATAATACATCCAGTTGTTCATACTGAGCAATAGCAGTCTACTAATGTGAGTAGCAGTGTTAAGACACGATTAAGCCCTCAGCCCACAAAAGGTCTAGCAGAGCACTCCCCGCGCTCACCCACGTTGAGGGATCTGCTTCGTGCATTTGGCAGTGGCTGCAGCTAGGCAGCAAGCTGCCAAAACCAAGTTGCTCAAGTGCCAACTTGTACATGTATGTAACTGCTGGGACTGCCGCAGTGCAAGCCTTATCACATCCCTTTGCTTCAGAAGGATTGAAGAAGGGGATTAAAATCTTCACCAACTGACATATTGTATGACATCAATAATACAGCCTAATTGTGTTCCTAGTTAAAAGAAAGCTCCTAAAGTAGTTGAGAATACAGTTTTACTTATTCTCGTAACTCTTCTTCCTGGCCTCCCAACAGATTATACAAAAAGCAATATATAGTCCAATCTCTATATATTAATATATTCAGGTGGGTTTTAAACACATGTGCAAATTGTAGCTCAAAGGGATGCAAACACCTGCTTAAAGATAAGCATGAACATCAACACCAATACAATTTTACTAATAGATTTTTAAATTTCAAATTCCTTTATATATGCTGTTTTTTTTTCTAAGAGTGAAGCACACAAAGTGTCAGGAAAAAAATCCATTAACTTGTCATTTCAAAAAGATGCATGGTTATCCAAAACCACACAGTGCGACATAACTTCTTATAATCTATAGAAGAATAAGAAATTAAACTCAGCAATAGCAAAAGTATTTTCAGAATGACACATGCAATGAGTTTAAAGTTAAAAGTGACTTTAAAAAGTAAATAAAATAAATATCAAATTATCTCTGTCCCTGAGGAGGTTATTGAGAAGACAGAGCCAGCGGCGCATGGCAGGAGGACAAGACAAAACAGACAGTACTTGAAACAAGAGAGTTTTCCACTGGATATGAGGAAAAACTTCTTCCCATGAGGACAGCTTGGTGGTGGATCAGGCTGCCCAGCGAGTCTGTGCAGTGTCTATCTCTGGAGGTTTTTGGCACCCAGCCGGTTGACTAGGGAGCTCCTGAAGTCCCTCTGAACCTGGATTATTTTATGACTGCATGAAAGGGAGCAGCTTTACACAGTCACTGTGTGGCAAGCTGAAGGACATATTACACCAATGTCAAACGTTTTCAAGTGAAGCCTGACTGGTGGTACCGGTAATAAACATTTCTACACAGAGTGCCTGGGTGGGTGTTACAAGCCAGGAGCTGTCATACATGGTAGTGATGCTGGCAGCACAGGGCAGCTTTTGATGTGCTTTGTAACATCTCTGGTCATGATTTTTATCTAAAAATTGCAAATGGAAATACTATGCCAGAAGTAAGCACTATCTCTGCTTCATCACAACATTTTAGCACAAAGCTCGCTTTGCCAAGCAGTCACAGCAAAGTGCCTTCTGATTCATGCTTTATACGACAGCCCTTTCTGTACCCCTAAGCTTCATGTCTTTTAAAAATATTCATATTATTTTCTGTGGCAGTCATGATAGACAGCTTATGACTATAGGGCCAAATGGGTGTTGAGCCTTGAACAAACATTGCTGAAACATCACAGCTCAGAGTATGGCTTAATGAAAAGAATAAGCAGACTTGGAGAGGCTGAACACAACAAACAAAGGCAGTAGCATGCAATAACTTGGCCTACTTGGGCCTGCCTGCGACCCAGTTTTCTTTTCTGCCTGGGCGAGACCTATTTTGAAGAGCTCAAATAGCGCTGAGCGACCGAGGGCGGGCTGACAGGGAGGCAGGAGGCGACAGCTGCTGCACTGCCATGGCATGAAAGCAAAAGGTGAAAGAACACAGAAGAACAGACTGCAGAAGACAGTGCCATTTACTGTCCCAACGCTGCGGAAGAGGGGTGAGAGTTCATGGAGACACCTTTATGATTGCAACTGAAATTCCACACAAAAAGGCTTCCTTGCTGGCTGATCTGCTGCCTGTGGATCTAAGTCATTGTTCTCTCCCCTACATCTGAAGTTACTCATGTTTTAAAATTATATGCCTTCATATTTCCTAGCAGCTTTAAATAGATATGATTAATTCTCCTGTCACTAATTCAGGAAAAATCCAGTTTGCAATATTATCAAGAAGGCAGGTAGGTAAAATCTCTGCACATCTTAACTGTCTTTGAATTTTTCCTTTGCTGTCAGGTGTTGCTAAAGCCAAGGAAAATGCATTGCCTTTCCACATTGCTCTTCATACATCCTCTTTGACAACTTCTATCTGTTTTGCTTCTCTGAGCAGGACCAGAGAGGAGATTCCTTCAGATGACCCTCCTTTACTCATCATCTTAACGGTATACATCTTATACTTACTCTAAGGAACAATCAGAAAACACATGATTCATCAAGTTGCCAACATATTGCCATCATCAATTTCAATTTTCACAATATTGTCAGAGAATGCAGAGGTGGTATACAAAAATGGTAGTTATGAACTAAGAGAAATGAATTAAATAAATTCTCATTAAAAAGGTAAGGACTTACAGCCTCCGCAGTTGCTAACAATAAAGGAGACATCAAATCTCAGTTTTGATGTCTTTTCCTCTAAAACAGTTTTGTTTATGTTATATATATACAATATAAATATATGTTTATATATGTTATATATATAACAAACATATAAATATATATGTTTATACTATGTTAAGAGCTGGGAACTAGATTCAAGAACCTGCCAGACTGACATTCCTCAACCCCCAACTCTTCTCACTTGCAGCATTTATGAAATCTTTCTGGGTATTTCCACGTTGTTTAGACTCATTTTTGAGTCGGAAACATTTAATCAGCGTTTTAGATGGATTAATCTCTGAAAACCACCTGCTGGGACTCTTGTGCAGAGTAGAGCAAGAATCGCTAGGAATAGTGGGACTGATTCTGGTCTAGTTTGCAACACGCAAGAAAATTTCACTGAAAACTTAGACTCATACTGGTGTAAACCCAGAATGTGTGTGACCTGCCATTACTATACACTAGCTGGAACAAGACCTGTCATTCAGATGTGAGCTTTCCTCTTATATTTTGTCTCAAATGGTTCTTATTGAACCAAAAATCCATTTCCAGGTATTCTTAACTGGCACATGGAACATCAAATGTTCCAATAATGCAGAATTGGTACTCAGAAAATACAGATAAGAGAATCAACTACCAGCTACGTGTCCCAATTAAACAAAGCCTTCATTGATCATGCCTCTAGTAGCTAATGCCAGATTTGAGCTCATTAAGAATATTTTCACAGAAGCAACTGCAATATTTGAAGAAAGCAGATATTTTCCCAGGCAAAGGCTTGTGAATCCTCTGACAAGACATTTCGAAAGGATTTAGAAATTCTGACCAGGATGGTCCCTGAATATATTGCATATTTATGCTCACCTGTTTCCTGCTCCTTATTTTACTGTTAGCCATCTCATAATGAAATTACATATTGAGTCATTTCTTCATTAAAAGTTTTTTTTTTTTTTTAACCTTTTGACAAAAACAATATTGTATTCTAGGTATTCTAAAATCAGCCTAAATTTCCATAACTTTATGAGCCAAACTATGTCCTGCAGAGTACCGTAACAGTGCGATGATTTCTGACCTATATTACTTGAATTTATAGAGAGAATCATAACTGACATCTCCATCAAGTGTTTTGGATGCCTTCAAATTCATTGAGTCATTGAGGTTATTTATGAGATGTTGAACTTCAGTAAGTGACTGTGTCAAAGTGTATATTTTTGCTTCAGTGAATTCACAAGCATAAGCCAGTCAATGGGAAATAACTTAGGGGTAACTCTCTTGTACTTGCAGTACATTTGTAGCTTACTATCAGGTTTATCAGATTTTTTTATAAAGGCTAGTAACTTTTAGTCTATGAACACTATGGAAATAATCCAGGTTTTGAAGTTTAATGCTTTTAATCATCATTGACAAAATTCAGTCTGTCCAATCATTCTCAGTTATATCCAGTTCAAGTACAAAATAGTCTGGAAGCCAAACTTTCCTTCTGGCAGGCCCCTAAATTAAAACATATAAATACAAATCACCTTATACATTAGCTAGGACTCTCAATGTAATTTTTTTTCTTGGGGGGTGGGGTGGGGAGGGGAAGAGTTTTCACTAAATCAAGATGATCTACTATAAAGTCTAATAAAAAGTTGCTTTTCTGCAAAAACAATTTTGTAAGTGAACACCTTTCAAACACTGGAAAATGTAAAAAATGTACTTCAAATAATCAAAATATTATTTCTATTTATATAAATAAACCTATTATGTAAGAGCTGTTTACATATTGTTTAACATTTGTAAAAATAATTTAAAAATTCTGTCAAATGCTCACTGCAAGTACTGATAAAATCGTGTACTAAATCAGTAGGAAACTTCCCACCTACTTGAAATACATTTTTTTAATTACTCATTGCATATTTTTAGTAACATAATTGCTTTAACTTGTTAAAACTACTTATGATAACCAAGACCTATTTATGGTCAGCAAGGCCAAATTAGTGAAAAAAACAAGAGCAATTATTTTTTGTAGTATAATTATATGAAACTGTCCTCTTTCCTTCAAAAAAGTCCACAAACAAGCTAGAGACAAGCTATTCGGTGATTCTTCTCACTGAAGTCCTTCTCACAGAAAAACCAATGTCTTAAATGGTGGAGAAAGACGTGGGGGTTTTTTTCAGAAGAGTCCTTAAGGTTTATTCTTCAGATAAAAACTAAACAAATTGTGATGAAGGCTATCATAATTTCACTGTTAGTCAGAGAAGAACCACAACCCAGAAGTAGAAAAGGAATATTGCAGATGCTTTTGAAAGAATTTATCTGCAAAATTTATTTCCAAAACTTTATAAATAACATCCAATATCATAAAGATATGTGAAACACTTTTTAGATGTAAGGTCAAAATTTACCCTGGATCAAAGCCCATCCTTCTACTTTTTCTAGCTTAGTCTTGGCTCGCTATCAGAAAACTGTTCCAGAGTGTCTGGGAAAGGAAATAGAACAGCGAAATCATCCTCCCAAATCAGCTGAAGATCAGGATGTTTTGAAAGTCTGTAAGTTTGCTGAATCCTATTGCTACCTTAACTATCTTGTTTAAGTTCTTGTGGTCTGCGTGTTGCAATTGTGTACATATGCTAAGGTTTTCCCCAAAGCTTCCTCAACAGTTAAAGAAAATTCAGATCTTGCTAATTAATCTTTAATATGAAATGGGTTAAAATTGACAGAATAAATCTGTGGCCAGCTAGGTACAAGTGATATAAAGCCCTCTCCTATGAATAATGGAGCAGAAACATCAGAGATAAAGAAAAGAAGATCTCGAGGTTTAAATTTCTGTCTAGAGGCATTTGGTTTTGCTTTTTATTTTTTTTCTTTTCTTTTTTTTTTTTTTTTAAAATTACACTTCCAGAGCCAAGAAACAAACATTTTCACATAAGCAATTAAGAGACGCATGTAAGCATTCCTCTAATTTAGGGAATTAGCTAGAGTGGGGATGAAATGATTAAAGACAAGGAGGGAGGGTTTGAAGAAAACAAGAAAACTTGATTTCTCAGAGGTTTCCCTACCCATACTGGCCACTTCTCACAATCATAGAATCATTTATGTTGGAAAAGACCTTTAACATCATAGAGTCCAACCATTAACCTAACACTGCCAAGGCCACCAATAAACCATGTCCCTAAGCACCACATCTACCCATCTTTTAAATACCTCCAGGGATGGAGACTCAACCACTTCCCTGGGCAGCCTGTTCCAGTGCTGAACAACCCTTTCAGTGAAGAAGTTTTTCCTAATATCCAATCTAAACCTCCCCTGGTGCAACCTGAGGCCATTTCCTTTCGTCCTATCACTTGTTACTTGGGAGAAGAGACTGACCCCCACCTCGCTACAGCCTCCTTTCAGGTAGTTGTAGAGAGCGATAAGTTCTCCCTTCAGCCTCCTTTTCTCCAGGCTGAACAACCCCAGTTCCCTCAGCCGCTCCTCATAAGACTTGTTCTCTAGACCCTTCACCAGCTTCTTTGCCCTTCTTTGGACACACTCCAGCACCTCAATGTCCTTCTTGTAGTGAGGGGCCCAAAGCTGAACACAGTATTTGAGGTGCGGCCTCACCAGTGCCAAGTACAGGGGGACGATCACCTCCCTGGTCCTGCTGGCCACACTATTCCTGATACAAGCCAGGATGCCATTGGCCCTCTTGGGCAGCTAAGCACACTGCTGGTGTATATTCAGCCGGCTGTCGACCAACACCCCCAGGTCCTTTTCTGCCAGGCAGCTTTCCAGCCACTCTTCCCCAAGCTGGTAGCGTTGCATGGGGTTGTTGTGACCCAAGTCACTGATTCACAATGCTGAAATGCAACAGACTTTTCTGCTTACGTGTTTGCAAATTCAGTAATTGTATTGCTATTAATGAAGAGAGGTTGAATAACATGCACATGACATTTATGATATGGACATACATTAGCTTGTCTTTAAGAAAGGTTGGAGCTACAGAATACTGAGCTAAACACCAGGGTTTTTCCAGGAGGCATTATTAGGTTTTTATATATATATTCATATATATACACACACACAGAGTCCTCTCTATCTGTCAGTCTTTCTCAAGTGCTCTTGTTCATCTGCACTAAATCTCCTCTAGCAGTATGACTCCATGACTAATAATTTGACCAAGTTTAGGTGACTGAAGCAAGTACCCATGATGAAAGCTCGCCCCTAGTACAATGCAAACACATAGTACGTTGCCTGACAAAAGTCAATAGTCCAAAAAGCCATTGATTTTTTTCCAGTGGAACAAAGTCTTTTACTCCAAGTCTTCTTTTGCACATTCAGTGAACTCATCTCATAAAATATTTTCTTCTAGAGATAATTTTTCATTCTTTTAGTTGAGTGAAGAGAGACTGAAGAACTATTATAATTTAAAAATCATAAAGTTAGTTGAAGCGTGGGTTGGCTTTTCTTTCCTGATCTTCCTAACATGGAAATCGTATATGTTTCCGTGAAACAAATCACACATGATTCTGTGAAACAAAGAAAATATATCATATTTCATGGCAAACAAAGTTTCCTAGCTATACCTAGCACAGTGTTTTACGTACTTTTGGTATAGTACTACTGTTTGATAGCTAGCTCTTAAACTCTGTGGAATACATGAATAGACTCTGTATTTAAGGTGAAAACCTGTAGCACTGCCTTAAAAGTTGTCATTTGACAAACCAAAAAGAAGTAAAAGATCTGTCTTGTACAGATACTACACCATTATATTGCTCATACTTACAGTATAAGGAACTCAAACAGCAGTGAGATCAACAGTGAATTTATGTAACATTTTCTTACAACAATATGTTGGAAGACAAATCTGCCTAAACAAAAATCCTTTAACATCTTACAGTAAAAGCAGACATTTCTCACTTTACTACCATATACTAAGGAATAATAAAGAAAAAAAAATCTTCTACTGATTGTCTAAAATTTTATTTCTTCCCATCTGCCATGCTTCCTGACATTCCAGAGCTACCTGGAAAGCCTCTTGGGTTTAGCAGAAACAAAATAAAGGACAATGCCAGAAATCTCTCTTCAGAAAGACCACCTCTTTCTTTTTCTAAATAAACTCCAAAACATGGACTTTCTAACTAGTTCATGTACATATGTATTTTAAAAGCATGCATTGGTACAACATGGTACCCTAATGTATCTTACTCTATTTGATTAACATCACACTCGCTTCTCTCCTAAATTATAAATACCCTTGGAGGCAAAGCATCAATAAACTTAAGTTTTGTAGGTACCCAGGAGGACATAATCTGACTTTTTAATGTCTTCTAAGTCACCTTATACTAAAATGTCCTGTCTACCTAGTTTACAAATCAAAAGACACCTTGCTTTAATATTGACTACTGCTCTCCAAGTAGCAATGCAACTCTCTCAGGAATAATGCAATGTTTTATATTGAAGTACTTTTAAAACGTATTTCAACCTTTCTGTACAAGATCTTTGCCTACTGTTAAAATTACCAAACATCTAACTGGACTTCTCATAACCTTTATCTGGTTAAATATCTAAAAATAGGATGCTAATTTCTTATAACAGTTCAACTAATTATAAGGAATTAATTATATAGAATTTTTTTTTCTATTTCTGGCCGAACAACAAGAATTCTACTTATTAGACCACAAAGATGCTGCTCTTAAGGGAAACATTAAAAAAATCTCATAGTTGAATCCGTGTATATTTCTCTTTAATCCCAACCTCTGATTTCTGTGTAATAATCTATTGTCTTTTATTAAAAAAAAAACCAACAACTTCCATAACTTCTAATATAAGAAGTCAATTCTGAAGCTTCCAGAAATCATTATCAATTTAGCTTCCTATTTAAGAATTCAGTTAAATATTTTTGCTTGGTTTGAAACAAAGCTGGATTGTTTTGATATAAAAGAAGTCTCAGGACACAAGAACCTTGCAAGAGCTATGAATTCAACATGGCCCAGAAACTTTTTTTTTTGAGTTTAGGATTTCCTTTATTTACTATCATCGATAACTTTTATTTACTATATATTTTTATTCAGTATCAAAATTTTGGCCCTAAAGCAACCAGTTTATATTATGATTCCAGTGAAAAACTCTAGTGGCTGAAGAACTCTCTAATCTCATAAGATCTCTTTAAAGACAAGAAACAATACCATCTGCTCCTCCCTAATAAGCACAAACTACTCTTTTCATACCATAAAACCAGAGATTATAGAGACATTCAGCAATGCAACCAAATGCAATCAAGTTTGTTTGTTTTTTTTTGTAAAACAGCATGAAATACAAGGCTTTTTACATATTCAAAATTATTCAGGTATAAATAATCAAATAGCCTAATGTCAGCAACAGCTCTGCTATTTAGCAGCTCATAGAAGCTGCGATGAAGGAAGAGGAAAAAATATGTCAGAATAAATCCAATCCTAATAAATTTTACCTCCTCAGCCAAATTGTACCCTGTTAAACTTTCTCTACTGAAACATTTCAAGTCTATGGGAAACTTTAAATAGCACCATTAAATAATTTATATATATATATATATATATAAAATTCCTAAGCACTGCTCACTGGACCACTGAATACTCTTACATGGTCAAAAAAAAAAAAAAATCCTCTCCAGAGAAAAACACAGCATTGAAAGAAACATTTCAGAAATTTATGGCCATGTGACATAAGAGATGTTATGAAGAAAATGATTTTTTAGCTTAAATTGTAGCAAGTCTTATCAGGTAATAAAATATAGAGCTATTTAAGTGAACTGCCAAGGGAGAAGAACTTTAGACAGACGCTACACTAGGGACATTAGGTTTTGTTGCTATTTCTGTGACGTTAGCACATCGATTACAACTTTTTTCACTAATGAGCAGTAATTACCACTAATGAGCAAGTGAAGCTATTTGGGAGATGCAGATAATCAATTTACTTGGTTTACCATGCAAACTACTTGGATTGCATTGAATAGCTTTTCTTTCTGTTAACTGAAAAAAAAAAAAAAAGAGCTCCCAATACCAACCTGTATACTAATTGAAGAGACAGAGTAAAAATTGAGTTCATGTATTTTACTGAAAATTGTACTTTACATATATTTAGAGATACTTGTTATCTCATATCCTAATTATTTTTAACTTAACAGTTATTGCACTCCATTCTGGTAAGATGTGCATCTCCTTCCTGTTTTGTTTTTTTTTTAATGCAAATGCTCTTTCAAAATTGGATATTAATTTGTATGACCTTTTCAATATTTTTTGAAGAGCAGGTTGATTAACTAAAATTGTCTCTAAATATTTGACTAAAGAAAGTAGTGAATTAGCTTCACCATTTTCGTTTCCCTGTGAATATCTACTGCTTGCCTGCACAAACAATTTTCTAGAACTGCAAGTATTTGAAGTAAATTTTAATTTGTTTTCATTTAAGTTCCTATGAGACATACGTTTCCTATGGTATGTGACGGAACATGGTAAACACACTGTTTCCAAAAAACAAAGCACAGAGATCCTGCAGGATCCCTTCTGGGAAGCTGAGAAGCAACTGAGTGAACCACAGAAAACCCATTCTTTGAAGAGGAATCCATATTCCCAGCCATAGGGTTTTGGAATACTGAAAAGGAAGCATTGCCTGTATAAATCCCTGTAGATAACAAAAAACAAGTTAGAAAGAATCCATCCTGCTACATACCCACTTCTCTCCCACCTACTGTCTTTGGCACAGAAGTTAAATTCACAGTCTGTCTCAACATCTCCTCCTGTAATAGGTTTCTGTATCTAGCAAGTGCAAGACTTGGTTTACTCCCCATGCAGGTGAATACTTTAGTGGCATGTGAGGAATTCCTCTGTACAGCATCCCAGGGATAAATGCCGCTAGCTCCCTTGGCCCCAGGGCATGTGTCCTACCAGTGATTCCCATCATCATGCTGCTACTCCATCTGAACACAGTTAGGAGGAACTCAGTTGGCAAGCAGAGAAATTTCAGTTCATAATTTAGGGAGCATTGTTTTATACTGAGGATTTCAGTTAAGTAGTACTTAAGACATTATTCAGTTATGTTCAGTTAAGACATCATTCTGGCAGCATGATCAGTGGCATCCAATCAACCCGGTTCAGATATTTTAAACATAAATCACTGATTTTTTTTCTAAGAGATAACTATTTGTAAGAGCAGTAATACAATAGAGGAAGCGAGGATTTGAGATTAAAAACAGAAAACACACACAAAAAGCTAATTATGTTCTACGAAATGTTTCCTCAACTGTTGTTAATGTTAGGAGCAATTTGGACATAGTCAGTAAACACTAATCACTGCCAGGGTTAACTCTTCAACTGAATGGTAGATGTTAATACCTCTGATACCAGGAAATGACTCAAGCCAAACACATTAATTCTGACAATAATGTGTTTGATAAAGATCACAACAATATTTGAATCTCTGTGGAAGGAATGGCGATAAGACTTAAAAAGCCAGAACTAATATTTATATAAGTTATTGTCCCAAGCTGGGACACTATATTTTCAGTAAAAAATTGTTAAGCAAACAGCCTACCAGAAAATTTAAGATCTCAAACTTCATTCAAGGCTTCAGAATTAGTACTTTTAACTATTAAAAAAAAAAAAAAAAAGCCTGGTGAAAGTATTTAGCCTAAATACTTAAGATGAGATTTTCCAAGGAGCCTAATGAATGCTTCAGCTGCATTTTGGTTTAAATTAAGTGTCTAATTTATGTTGTGCTTCTTTGTTAACTGCTGCTGATGGGCAGGCACAGCAGTGTGGATGCAGAACGACAGTAACAGATTTTGTATGACGTGATTATTCACCAGTAAATGAGTCTGGGGACAGACAAATACTGCTTTCACTTACAGCTGCATTAAAGTGCCTGGCGTGGGCATTTTTAGTAAACACTGAGATGGTAGCTCCCAGAGTGATCATTGGTAGCGTGTGGTTATGAATGGCAAGATTCAAACCAAAGGAGCTCTATTCAGCAGCAGAAACTCCAAATTCTGCCAATGGGCTTTTTTAAAATTATGTATCAATTTCCTTTCAAATAATTAAATCTTCTCAGATACTATTGGGGTTTACTTCTTCCTTCACAAAGCAAACTATTCTTGTTACTGTTTGCAAGACTAAATAAAAGTAGCCTGATTGGGTACGTTTGTCAAAGCCACTGAATATTTTCACAGACACAATGTTCCCAGTTATGGCTCAGACTCTTCCACACTGAATAAAAAGAATAAATGATAGGAAATAAAATATGAAAGTGAACTGCAGGTACTGTTCTGGTTCCTGGTTGATCAGATGAACAGATTCCTACATAAAAATAACAATCTTGAGAGGAAAATATTGCACCTATGCTATTACCGGATCAGTCCTGATCATTTATTTTAGTTTGAGGTTGAGAAAAATATACAGCTCTATGTTTGCAGTGTCAGAAACACATTGTCTGAATAGCACCTAAAAATTTTCACAAATTTTCACAAACACAGTTGTATTGTGCTTTATGTCCTGGACTCTCACTCTGGCTCCTACACACTACATAAAACAAATAAGCAATTATAAAGATCTAAAACATTTGAGAAAAGCTGCAATAAATTAGTCTCTCTGCCTCAAGCTCTGTGGATATTTGCTGGGATGTACTTTGCATAGATAGGGCTTCAAGTTCAGAGAAAGCTGACTAGAAGATAAAGGGTCCTGATAACCTTCAGAGCTCTACTCTATCACGGAAAAATGAAAGTTTCCCACATAGGTCTCCAACGGATTAGCAGCTTCATTGTGCGCAAGCCCTCCCCATGGCTTTTCATTATATTTCATAGTCACTTAAGCCTTTTCCTAATAAAAAGACAATGCCAAGGGTGAGATTATGAAATACTCCAAAGTTAAATTGATAATGGTTTAATTAAATGTTGTTCACTAACAACATTTCTGGCATGACTCAGACAATAAAAGGGAAAAATGAATCCTGTAATTGCTTCTTTCACTGCCTTTTCACAATCTTCTGAGATGCTCTTCCCATGACATTGCCTTTCAGAGTGTGCTGCAGAAGATCTGGTTACATGACACGGTTGCTTAATTCAGTTTTACACTGAGCATGAAGGATTCATTTTGACTCTGGGTTTGATAGGGAGCGGGCTCTGCATGATCACATTTTGTCTGCTGCTTTTTAATTAAAATAAGAGGGGCAGGTCCTCAAAGGGAGTAAACGAGCATAGCTCTGTTGAAGCGAGTATTTACCAAGCGTTCTCTCAATGTCAATAGCAAAATCTTCCTGTTAAATTCAAGCTGTACTTTCTATGGTGATGCGCATCTCTATACAGAGAAGGTTCATGGCACTTCTTATAAGCAAGACACTTAATAAATGCACACTTCTGTTTTTGTTTCTTCAGATGTTGCTTCATTCCTTCACGCTACAAGTACTGCGTAGTTTGTGCTCTATGCGCACGTAGCATGCTTTCACCCTACAAGTCACCCGTGATGGATAAGCAGCTAAATGGTTTCCCTAGTATCTCCTCTATTATAACTTCTTCTACAGTGTTATGTTTCTTATATGCTATATTCTTTCCATATGTAAAACAACTCTGATTCAATGTCAGCTTGAAATTTTACTTTGATAAGTAGTTTGGGGTCAGTGCCTGATCATCTGCTGTTGTTGAAACAGGCAAGTTAGTGACATGTTCCAAAATGTGCATAACATCAACTATTTTCTGTGGAAGACATTGAGAGGAGTGATTAAGTTTACATTTCCCCTTAAAATGAGACTGCTCTTATGGCTTTGCATTATATAACACAATAATCTTGTATGTTAAAAAACCTATATAGCCTTCTAGTAGATGTTCAGCATAATTATCTATTAATAAAGCCCAATAAATAATGATGATACATTTAGATTGTGTTAAAACTGTAGTACAAGCGGGTATATAAGAGTTTTACCTAGGCAAACTGGAAATCTAAACAAAAGAATGCATAATGTCAAGGAAATTAAATAAGGAAAAAATATGAGTTCATTTTCAATAACAGAAATGCCTACAAAAATATGCACAAGTAAGAAATACTATCACATGAAAAGCAAAATTAATTAAATCCCAATATGAAACTTAGCAATGGTACATTTACTAGGTAGTGTACAAAGCAATATACCGCTCTGAATTAGATACTCCTATCTCACCTACAGAACAGCCAGAAAAAATGTCCCTCATGTTTGCAAAAGCAGAAACTTGCAGAAGTAGTTCAATGTATGATAGGGCACCATCCACCCTAGAACAACCTTCAGTTGTCTCCTGATCATTCACATAAAGGCACATTTTACTGATGTTTTTCCCCAGATCGACACTGATTTTCTTACTCAGAAGCAGACTGGTTCTAACACTTATTGAATTTTTTCCTCAGCAAAACTCCTAGCTTCACTTTTGCCATGAGAGCCTTCATTCCTAGACTTTGCTTTTAGCGTAACAACAGAAAACAAACCATTTTCCTTTACAACAACAGAATCACAATGTTTCACGGGGTCACTGCTGCCTTTTCCAGCCAAGTACGCTGCCTCCTAACCAACACTGAAGTGCTGTCTCCTTGTTTTCTTGAAGAGGTGCTGGACTTTCCCCTCTGTTTTTAACTTTACCTTTCCTGCCTACATCAGCTTCTGTCTTAATCGATTTGGCATACAAACATGGGTCAACAGGAGGGATTACAGCATTTTATGACCCTGATCCATCGTGCTCCATGCTGAGCAAACAACCCCGGGAAGTAATCCAGCAGACAAGGGTGCTTTTCGGACACTACTTATCTCCTCCCTAAAAAGCAGCAATTTAGCAGTAGGTGCGGAAAGGCACAGCAGCAAACTCATGCACAGTATTTTAGACAATAGAACTTTATTTCTTCACTGTATTCATAACAAATGCTCTTGAAAACACCAAGCATAACACTAACGGTGTAAACTAAATGGAATTTGCTTATTTTATAAAGGTATCCCTGTGGTTTTGGACACGGCTTCAATTATTTCTTTATCCGTACCTAAGACAAACTATGGAGATACCGGGGGATATATGGTCATAAAAAAGCGATCGGTACATATTCCCTATCAGGCAGTTATGGAGATGTGTTATGCTGAGCCAAAAAGTATGTATCAGCAGTTTCACAAAAAGGCTGGGAACTCTACCTGTGAGTGCTGAACCTACTACGACCACTAAAATTGCATGTGTACCTACCCTCAAAGGTACATGTGAACATAGCCTGGCACGTGTGGCGAGTGGGTGAGCAGCTCAGCTACTCAGCACAGCACTTGTGCCTCTTTAGGGAGGTGGAGTCATCCAAGCACAGCTGCCAAAGCGGTTCTTACACCACAGACTATGTGCGGCAAGAGCTGCATTCGGCAGGGGGAAGCCAGAAAGCTGCTGAGCACATGTACGTTTTGCCTCAGGGAAGGACGGGGTGGGCATAAAAAGGCACCCCAAAAAGCAGGTGGGTACTATTATGAAGTAGCTGCAAACCCGTCTACAAAGTCTTCTAAAAATCAAAAGATGTCCCTGTATCAGTAGGTTGTCTTCACATCAGCCCCTTCCATCCATAGAGAAGAAAGTAGATTTTAAGTTATAGTTATCACACCATGGCCAAACCTCACAGACAGTGGAAGGATCAGACTTTCTCTAGTAATGGACTATATATGAGTGGTTCATCTCAGGAGCTGAGGTCTTCTACTTCCACAACATTAAAATAATGACCTGCATAACCTCTTACATGCGTGGTACTTCAGATTTTTTAGAGTAATAACAAATTTATTAATGAAGAATGATTAAATTCAAACTATTTTCCTTTATAATATTTCCTAGTAGTAGGAGGTGACCTGAAATGGTTCCTTTCTGCTTTCTGTTCGAAGAACAGAAACAAGCAGCAGAGCATCCACAACGTGATCATCCACATTAATAGCATTCATAAGGGAAGGAAAATGTACTTTCATAAATGGCTATAATTGTGCCTGGACAAAACGAGATGCATCATTAGATGACGCACGATTAGATCAGTAGGTTAGATTAGAATGACAGTATAGGGATTTTTCTGTGTGTTTGTGTATAACACAAATGAAAAAAATGTGACTTTAATTAAATGTGTGTGTAGATGTTTAAGCAAAAATAGAAGTCAAAATAGGCAAATAGAAAACTAGAAAGGATTCCAGAAAATAGAAGAGGAATCTGTACATTAGATAGCTGGTTTAGGAATTTCCACAGACAAAAAAAATTTGTGAGTTCAGTAATTTTCCATTAACAACTTTATTTCAACTTGAACTATTTTAGTTCATGAAACTTTTGATTTTAGAACTGATTCCTCAGAGATTTTCTGTCAGGAATTAAGCTTTGTTTCATCTAATATAGTCATGTATTTATACATTTAGCCACTTAACAAATTTTCATAAGATAGAGGTGCATTTGCAGGTTATATCTTTCAATCCTCCACCAGCGTAAAAGGAAGCTTTCTTGACAGGTGCAATGATAAAAGATGTGAATGCCAGGTTACACAATCAAATTACAATTACATTACTTCTTGGAAATTATTCTTATAAAAGTGTAAGTTAGAATCTATTGTGGTACCTGGGATACAAAAATATGGGTTTGATCTTTTTTTTAAATCACTTGTATTCATTTCAGAGACAATTCAGTCAACTTGTAAATCAGAGCACATTATCTGAAATGACTTTTGTTCACTAACTATACAAACAGTTTCAAATCAGTTTGCAACCATGTATTTTATCATACTGCACAACAGAAATCTCACTTTTATATCCAGGAGATTAGAACCAAATTCTTCAAAAAGAGATTGATCTCTTCCTGGTTGAAAAAGTAAAACTGTGGTCAGAATTCTTTATCTGTTTCTTGCCATTACTCTCTCATTGAATTCATACCCGCCTGCAAGTCTGTTGCTGTTCTTGTCTGTGCTACTGTACCAGCTCACCTTTCATTAAACCTAATGGAAACACTGCCTGCTAGCTGACAGCCCTCTCCTGTGCAGAGGATTACTCTGGCCTTTGACATATCGTTCTGTGCTATTCCCACCTAATGGGACAGGTCAGATATGACGGAAGCTAGCAGTTTTTTACCATCAAATACCTCTAAGAAACTGCGGAACAAACTTTAAAAAAAAAACCCAAAACCTAACATACAATTACAGACATTAAAAGCATAAAAGCTTACCTTTGGTTTCCAAAATGGAAAGATCTTCTATGATTAATTTTTTTGGGTGGTTAACTAAAAAAGCTCACACAGTTGCATGCAGACTACTTAGTGAATAAAAGATCTTAACGCATGATCTCTTGCTGAAGAAAATGAAAAATAATGTTCATGAAAATGACTATATCCTTTTACATTCAAGTTAAATGACAGGAAAAAAAAATCATAAATGACCACATGACCATTCAACATGGCGTTTAACCTGAAGACATGGAAATCAAACAATTCTAAACAGATTTGTAGAACTTCAGGAAAAAAACCAAAATAAATCGTCAGCCTCACGGCAGGGTCAATATGTACTTATATTTGCATTGTCAAAAGGACAGCGAGAACAGCACAAATATCTCTGATTAAAACAAAAGGCTTTACAGAAAGGCACTATACTTATAGAAAGAATTCAGTTACGTTTTGGACTTGCTACATAACATATTACTTGCAATTTAAAAAAAAAAAAAGAGAGAGAAAGAAAAAGCTAAAATGACCAGCAAAAAACCCTTGTCATAAAAAAGGATGCTCAAAAGCCCTCACCTTATTCAGAGAATCTACCAGTGTAAATGACTTCAAATGTAAATATCATATATTAAGGTAAGAACAGTACTGAAAAATTAATTATGGTAGAGGACATGTCTGATTATCCTCCTTTCATATCTCAGCTCTAACACTGAAGATCTAGATTAGTACCAGCAAATAATTGCTTTGGAATAATGCTATGTTGCAACCTGTTGCATTAGTGTAGTGTAAAATTTGGGAAATAAAATCACGGAAGGCATCATCATTCAGTTCTAAACGCTTGCAAATTTTTTTTTTTTTTTACACATATCTCAATAAGAGTAAAATCCAATTGTAGGATATTTACATTTGTTCACAAATTGACTGGACAATTTCACATTGCATTGTGAAACTTCAGCATTTTTTATTTTATAAATTTTATTTTAGTTTAATTTAGACACTACTTTTTGAGAAGTAAATTTTTCTTCTGCATTTACTTCGAGTAAATACACTATTAATGAAAAAACTAATTCAATTCAAGTCAGTTTTTTGTACTGTTGTACTTTTATCTGCAGAAGTTAATACATTATTAATAGATACTAGAGCACATTATGAACTTATGTTTACAGTAGCTAATCCACAATGCTAGGGTGCTGCAGTGTTTAAAAAAAACCAAACTATTGATCCGTTAGACTGTACAATGGACTAAAAAAGATTATCAATCACTTGTGTAAAACAGCATTCCTGATTTATATACCACTTTTAAATTACTGTAGAAATATGTCCCAATGTATAAACATATCCTCCTGCTATAGTGTGGTTTTGGTAATGGATTGGAGCTGGTATTTCTGGTGACTCCCTGAATGTTTCATTACCCTTTCATTTCATCAGTGGAATGCCGAGTTACCCACCTCCTCTGTTACAAAAGCCAGAGATTACACCACCATCTTGAATGCAAACAAGACAGCAAATGGTATGAATGGGGAAGTGTAACATGAAGGCATTACGGGGGTTGTTAAGTAATATCAATGCAGAATGGCAGAGTGATCACTGATAAGGTGATCTTAGGGTGTTTTAAAAGTCAAGATTTGCATCTGCCATATTTCAGTACATTTCAGTTACTGTCATTTGATCTTGCAACCTATCTCACTTGTGCTAGTAATATCTCAAGCTTATAGCCAATATGCATTCTTATCTCAGGTTAAAACCAAGTATGTTCACCTTTATCAGCATTTGCATATTTTCATGAGCATTATCTGTGCAACATAACCTAGAATCTTGCAATATTCTCATACTGGGAGTCAGTTCAGCAGCCTAAAGCAGCCAGGTTATATCCTGTCGTCTTACCCAACTTAACACACTTTGTTACCTCTCGTGTTTATTTTTTTCTTAGGTTAGTGCAGAGCACATGTCCATGCCCCTTGTTTTGTTTGGGAAGTAACTAGCACTTTTGGGTGCTACCAGAATTTCATAATGAAATAATAATCACAATTAATAATAAAACTGCCTTTTTATACACTTTTTAAGCATCTTACTTTATGAAAAGTGTTCTAAAAAGAAGTTTGGCCAATATGTAAAATGATGTAGGAAAGGAAAAGTTGTCCCTAAAGGGAGATCATTAGTCTTTTCTTCCTTTTGCTGATAGCGTCGTCATAGAAACACCAGAAAAGAAAAAATACTCTATTAACTTCATTTGGATTTATTGAGTTGCTTGTTCACTGCCACCATTCACCATAGAAATGGAATAGATGCACCTCAGTCTAGAAGAATGATGTCCTAGCACATCTTATGCAAAGCATTTTAATAACACTAGTCATATATGCTATGTAAATATTCACTAAAACACAAAGATGAGTAAGATATGGAAGTAGAAATACTATCTAAAAAGACATTTTAATTATTTTACAAGCTAATAAAATTCTCTTAAAGTTCATAGATTTGGAATACGCAATACAATTAAAGCAATTTAAATATAGACAATGTTAGAAAGGAAACAGCATAAGAGTAATCAAAAAAGAACCTATCATAGATTTTCAAGACTGAGGCATGAGTCAGTCCTGAATGTTAATCCACCTTTCATGATTATGCTCCTGATTCAGGCTATTGCAAAAGTATATGTCTATCAATAAAAGCACTTACGGAATACAGTGTGTGTTTGCTTAAAGCTAGGCCTGTGCTTTAAATACCTTTTCAAGCTTATTTTGATGGCATTGTTTAAAGTTTATAACTCTTTTACTAAGGCTCTTTGAAGATGAGACTGCTTTGTTGAAGCTGTTTCAAACAGTTTCTAATCCTGTTGTGTTAGACACAAAAGATCTTTAAAGAATATGGATAAACTGATGGTGAATCCTACTATTCCTGGTACTGCTATAGCTGAATTCTGTTAAATGGTCTTATATCAGGAATCAACAGCAGATTACATACCGTAGTTCTGTAAACTGACTGTCAAGATTGTTAAACTGCTTTGCTCACCTTTGTGGCCATTAGAAATCTCAACACTTCCAGTTAATTCTTTACATTTTTGCCTAAATACAGAATTTAACGTGAAATCAGGTACTAGGTGAGAAATTCTCTATATCACAAACCTATACTACATGAGAAAAGACATCTAAAATAGAATAACTTCCTAGCTTTTCAGTTATGATGATCTAACCTAAACCAATGTCCTGCAGCTCATTAATTTCAGAACCTGCTTTTGCATAAAGCTGACAGAACATTATACTGTAGGTCTGGATAATTACAAAGCCGTAGGGGGAGCTTTATTTTAGAATTATATCACATATTTTTTCTAGTAGTAAAATGAGAGAAATAAATGAGGACTCATACAGTTTTGACAGGGCAAGAAAAGAAGGACTATCAAAACTAAGACTAAATACTTTTTTACCTACCAAAAGCACAACATTCTAAATAAGCAGAGAATTGAGTATCAATAAGCAATTATTTCTCTGAAATATAAAGTATCAAGTAGTAGAAAATATATAATTCCAGAATATTTCTACACAAATAATAAATTAAAAGGAGACATTTTAACTAGATATAAGGAAAATCTTTTACCATTAGGACAGCCAAGCATTGGAACAGGTTGCCTAGAGAAGTCGTGCAGTCCCTGTTTTTTACAGACTAAGCTGGATAAAGCCCTGAGCAGCCTGGTGGCACCTGAGCTGACCCTGCTTTGAGCATCAGGTTGGACCAGAGACCTTCAGGTCTTCAGGTTCCACCCTGAATTATTCAGTGGTTCTGTGACTTCCATTCTACAAATACTTTTTAAGCAAACAGGAAAACTCACAGGCACGCCAACTAATGCTCTAGAGGACAGAAGTTTCAGACAAGCAGGGAACAGAAATAAAAAAGTACATGAGGGAGCAAACAGGTGGCATAAAGGAAAAGAAAACTTTTTTTTTTTTAAATTAACACCTCTTTAAAGCTAAAAATGCAATAAGTACCAAGTAATATTCTCAGATAAAAAATTAAGAGAGAAAAAGGATTTCTATGCTAGTCAATAATATATAATAGCTAGTAAATAATATATTATAGATCAGGAACCACTTCAAACATATTGCACAGGGAGGTTAGTGCATAAAGACAAAGACAGCAAAGAGGGAAGGGATACTCTAAATTATTTTAACAAGTATGTAGCTCTTTGCACTGCAGTGCTCCTTACAAATAACTAAAAGACAGTCGGGACCTTGGAGATAAACATGAGGTCGGCAAAAAGAACTCTGAAAAAACTGAAGGCTAGCATTTCTTACTGAATTACAAGAGAGGTTTTAAGCTCTAGCATAAAAGAAATAAAATAAGAAGTTCTGAATAATACATGCAGGTGTTCATATATGGACTTATCAATAATTCAGAAAATTTAACATAACAGACTTTTGGTAAGAAAAAAAAAGGTAACATCAACAGCAGAAGTAACAGCGATACCAAAATAATCAGGGAATAAGAGATGGCTGCAAACTGAGGTGTGCCAAACAATGAAAAATAAAAGGAAAAACACCTAAAGGAAGTAAATAGCTAAAAAGCTATTCTTTCAAGAACAGTGACACAAGAGTAATGACAGCAAGGGACAGACTCCTTTGAACAGCAGAAGACCTTGCAAGCAGGTCTATCGGCACAGCTGTGCTATCAACACAAGCATCAATATTTTTCAGAACACCGAGAGCAAAAGAATGAAGGATAAGATGAAGGTATCAAAGAGACGGAGCAAGCAATAAAGATGACAAAAGGATAAATGAAATGATTGATGGTACAAACCTTGATACCATAAAGAATAAGGAGTATAGAATGGGAGAAAACAGTAATGTTACATCATGGGATGTATTTATAAGAAGATAATTCCAAGAAAAGTGAATCATATATTGATATTTTTATTTGGGTACTTTATTAAGAGAAGAAACTCTACAAATTTAAACTGAAGCTTTAAATTTATAAAAGAATTGGGGAAACTGAGCATATTTTGGAGGGGGGAGGGGGCAGGGAATAGGTTTCTTAAAAATGGAACTGTTTCCCCACCACATTCTTCACAGTACCAAAAAGAGGAACAGACTATGTCCCCATTTTTGCTGCATGGGTGAGATGGTAAACTAGCACCACCAGAATCCAGGAACACAGGCTAGACATGCAGCAAGGTATTTGGAGCACATTTTCATCCTAAATTCACAAAGCAGCTTGTCACAATAAGCTGCAAACTTAAAGGTGATTCTGAATTTTTTTTTTGCACAAGGACTGTTAGACCCTCACTGCACACGAATGAGCAGACTGAACGGGATGATTACTGAACTGATTCATGGCCTACAGATGCTAAATCCAATCCATAAAGGTACTGAGGCAATGAAATGATAAAAATAGCTGATACATGAATACTACCAAGTCCTAAAAGACATAGAAAAAATTACAAATCACTTGAAAAAACAAGCCAATGACATTACATTACTCACCTCTTGAGCAGAACAACACCTGCCATAAAAGTTGAATAAAGCAGCATCAATGACAAGGCACGCATTTTAATTGTCTTTCAGATGTCCCCTATCCACACCAATTGCTTCACAGTCAGTTGAGAAACTTTGACCCAATACTGAGATGTAAGAGATTGCCCTTCCAGCATAGTTCTCGCAATCACTAGTTGTATTCGGCAAACCATTCATAAGTAACAGAATTTCATATTTTTGTTGAGGTTTTCATGAGATAATCTAGTCTTATTGGAGCAAAATCTTGAGTAGAACATATAGCTTAAAATAAATAATCTTGGGAAAAACACATGAATAGCTATTTAACTTTCAAGAAACAGCATAAATTAAGACAAGTACATTCACCTTTTCTCTCCAGTTCCCCCTTAACTCGCTTCTTGGAATCAATTAATTTAAAATAGCTTGATTTGTTTCCATAATATTTTTATAGGATTCACTCACCTTTTCCCACTAATGGTCAGCCATCTTATTTCAAGACAAGATTCGTTCCTAATTGAAAGAATGAGATACTCTGGTACTACCTTACCTTGACAAGAGACTCTCCATCAGGCAAGAGAAACTTTAAAAGTACACTAGAGGATTTACAAGGAAAAAAATGACTGAAAACGTTTACTTGTTTTTGTGATTTTCTCTTCATCATTCATTAAATGAACAGTTAACTGAGGCCGCTTTCTTGGTTTTGTCGTAAGTACATTACCCAAAGTACAGAAGCATAAAGAAACCTCATGCAGCAAAATTAGCAGGAGTCGCAGTGCTATTCTCACTGAGAAAAGTTATTAATTTGAATTTAATAAGGTCTTATTTTTTTTTATGATACACATTCTAGCAATGCACTACAAGTAACTATTTATAGCTCAACAATTTTAAAGGTTTACTCCGTAAGTCTACTGTAACATACAAGATTTCCAGCACAGCTGGCTTTGCGTTCAGTGCCTAGACTCTACCTTACAGACTCAAAGAAAAATGTGGCACAAAAGCCGTGTAAACTTTTCTCATCAGAAGCAAATTGTCCTTATCCTGAAAACAAATTGAAATTAGTTGAATGAGAGTAACGACCACACTGTAGAACAAATACAGAAAATGAAGTAGCTGGTATTTTTTCATTAATATCCCACGCAAGTGTATATTATAGTGATAAATACATATTTTTGTTTTTCTAAAGCTGATTAACTGTATTAAGACTGCTATATTAATTTTCTGAGCATTCATATTTTATGAGCTGGGCAAGTTAGTGTATACTGCAACTCCCATTTTTCAAATGCTGTATCATTTCTGGATACAGGAGGGGACATTACAATTATAAATGAGTAAAACTTCAGTGTGTGTGTGCCATACTCTCCATTAAATCTAAACAGAGCCATTGTGATACAACTGATTTGTAGTTACTCCTGTAAATAGCAACACACATTTAAATAGAGTAAGTTACATTGATCAGTACATTTGTGAAACTAATGGAAAAGGAAAGTCTGCAGGGGTATAGAAAAAAGAAAAGAATGAGGTGGGTACAAAAGAGAAAAGGTAGGGAGAAGAAGAATGAAAGTTCAAGAGAGGAAAGGACGATACTCCTAGCTTTGCACAATTACACAAAATCACTTATATATGCTAGGTTTCATAACTATTGTTGAGGGATTTATCTGTTTTTCAGTCTTAAGTGATTTGGAGCCAATCAGGAAAAGGACAAGCTCACTTTGTATGTGAATCCAGTCACACACTTGACCTTGATTTCAAGTTCTGTAGATTATATTAGGAATAAAGGAAATTATATTGAAATATCCATTGAATTCTATGTGTTTTAGTCAGAAATCACGAGCAAGTCAAAAGTAACTCTTATTAAGTTCAACACTGCAATTCTCAAAATTTCCAGTCAACTAACACTCTGAAAACACCTGAAGTCTTTGTAAGCATCAATTTTAAATATTCTTGGCTTACACAGTGATACTTAAGTCTTTACAGCACTGAAGAACTTGGCACTTATCCCATGCCACAGTGGACTGACAAGAAGGCTGCAAGTGTAACTGGCCACCGCACAGGACGGAGGTAAGGCTCAGGCAGGGCAGTGTTTGGCACTGCAGTATGGAAGTTCTTCAGCCGATTTAACCCCATGTTCCTTTCATGACTTAAAACCTTGTACTTCTGGAGACTAAGGTCATTATTTCAATGACAGAAGGAAACAACTTACAGTCCTAGCTGTTAACAGCAATGTGTGGGAAACTACTAATAGAAGTATTAATGGTCTTAATTGCAAAACTTTTCTCTCACTTTCATCTCCTCTACAAACTGCTTTGTCTAATTCATTTTGTCTAGCTCTTCTCTGTTATTTTGAGTGGATTTTTTTTTTAATTTTATTGTCAAATAGTGAAGACCCTAAATTGTTTCAGTTAATTCTGCTGAGAACTTCAATACTGTCACATTTTATGCTCCTCCATTACCAAGCTATTATTTTGTATTTCCATTTTGATTTTCCTTTCTATTTGAATGTGAAATGCAAAATTACCAAAAGACCTGAAAGAATAACCATAGGATAATAATATATTACAATAGAGTTTACTTGCTAATGTAGGCATGGTATAGTATATAATTAACTTATCACAAAAATAAAAAAGGATCATGTTAATTCATATGAGAATTACTGGATAACTGATACAATAAATATAACCACAGTGACTAAACTACATGGGCGTGATCCAAATGGTGTTTGAAAATTCTGAATCCATACTAAATGAAAATACCTCATGGCAATTAATTTTACCATTCAAAGATGAAAAGTCAGCACTGGTAAATAAAAAAGCTTGTTTGTCATCTGCATGCAACAGTTTGAAATTCTGTGATTATTTAAGCTGTTGTTAAGAGTTGAGCATACAAGAACAATACAGGCACACTAATACACACTACTTGTTTTTTTCCCCCTCTTCTGCTGCTCAGGCTTGTTTCCCAGATAACTGTTGGGCTGTCTAGTCAGGAACAAACACTGACAGATAACTTGGGTAACTGGACAGACAGTGTTTTCAGCACAGACAGGTTAGTTTTGAAATGGGGATAAGCTGATGCTGATGGGGATGGGAAATGGGATCATGAGACAATTTTCAATTATCATTAAAATAACTTTATTAAAAACAATCAGCCAGAGTAGGAATAATATCTCTGCACTTCTCCACGTGCCAATATCCTACAGCTCCTGCAAAAGAAAAGAAAGGGAAGTACATGAAAAAATAATTTAGTGCTTTACATAGCGCATTGTCAATTTTTCCACAGTGCTTACCCTTCTCCTCTGCTTCCAGCAATTACTGGCAGGACACTGTCTCTACTCATTCTAGGCACAGAGGACACAGAAATTTAGTTCATTGTCAGAAACATCAATTCTTCTATATAACCATAATATATATTACAAGCGCACCACTGTCATGGAACATTTCTCGTGACACTTACCTTCTGCTTTCCAACTCTTTGCATCATTTACTGGATGAGACTTGACATCTACATAACACCTCCAAGTAGGAAAAGGACAAAGTAACACTGATTCACTGTGGCTGCGTAAACAGGGCACAGCTCTGGCATTTGGAGCCTCTTCTCCTGTAGCAAGATAACTTCAGTACACAGTAAACAACCTTCTACTAATAAAACCCCCCCACCCTCGTAGCCTAGCAATGGATTCAAAGTTCTCACGGGCATGTCCAGATTGTACTTACTACTTTGAAGCCTCCTCCCAGGTCCTCTCTCAACTGGAAATATAAAGTTTCACTGGCAAGTCTTCTGGCAGCTGTGTCTCTACCATCACCTTTGACAAGCAGATCTTGCCTTTGTCCTCCCAGGCTTGTTTCAGTAGCGTACAATCCATACAAGTCACTGTCTACATATTTTTGCATCTAGTTAAACTACAACTGAGCCCAAACAAGGCCAAGAGTAAAATCTCAACATTGCAAGTCATCTAATTGCATTAGCATACCCTTGTGGTGTCAGTTTTAACAATTCCTCAAGTTCAGCAAAGCATTTACCTAAATACCACATTCAAAATGCAGGTTATGAGACTGACTGGGTATAAGGTCACATTTAAATACACAGCTGTCTGTTCAGTGTTGGTGCCATCCAATTACCCGTATGTCAAGATAAGAAGTGTTTACCTTTGAGATACACCAGCCATGCAGGAACCTAGGGCACATGCCTAATCCCAAACCAGAATGTACACATAATTTGTGTACACAGAGACATAATACAGCAAAACCCCTCTGTATGCAGATGAGATGCTGTGTCCTTGGTTGAAATCCAGCCTGGGAGCACAGATCCTTTCTCCCCGAGGTGACAGTACAGCTCAATTGTTCTTGAAACCAGCACCATGCAGAAGAGGTTTGTACCTGGCACTAGGACTTACATGGAAACTTACCGGGAGGCTCGTACATAATATCCATTTTTAAGGCTTCACAAATTCTCTTTTCTAATCCAGAGATAACACTTTGACCTTACTAGTACCCCCAATCAGCACATCATGATACACAGTACACATTCATATGGGAAGTGACAGGCTAATGATTATACGTAGCATTACTGCTGACATACACCCACTTTTACAGACTGATACCCTGCTTAATGCAACTAGTGCCTCCTCCCAACCCAGCCCCCAGCAAAACAGAAAAACCTGGACCAATTCTGGCTTTCTAAACTCATCAACAAACTGTGTTATCAATTTTTTTTAGCTTCCATAAGTTTCATCACAAATGATTAGCAGCTTCAGTTAGAGAAAGCAGAAGAAACCAAACACAGCGGAAGGTCACCAGAGTAAGTTACATATATTAACATTATTTTATCCATTTTATCCACAGAGTTCACAGCATTACTATTTTGATAAAGCACTACAGGCTATTAACAGCACACGTAAGTTAACCACATGGTAAGTCTTAGTCTTGCCTTTTAAAAATAATGCAAGTTAATTCAACGCAGTCATTGCCAACACAGAAATGCAGATAATTTGGAAAAATGACATACCATGAAAAGTACAGATGGGAGGGCCGAACCGAGATGGTAGCTAGGCCAACAAAATATCTAGGGGTAAATCTCTCCCTCCCACTAAACCAAACCCAAACCATATCCCCCAAACTGAGCCAAGATGTTGTAAGGCAGCCTGCAATATGTTCACCAGATGCACATTGACCTTCATTTAAGAGATATGTTTTCCTACACAGGTATAACCACTGGCAGAGCTTCCTCCAGCCCCTGAGGAACCTCTGCTTCATCCATTACTCTTATATCACACAGACATCAGCTGTTTCTATAAAACTCTCTCTTCTGGTGATCATGTCTCTTTTCTCTAGAGGTGATAAATGGCTGTTCTTCCCAGCTAAAAGAATCCCATGGAAACTCCTGAAGATCTAAAGCCATTTCATGCTGCAGGATACTATTGTTATTTTGCAGCATACTTTAAAAGTACAGGTATTTCACAAAGCAAACAAAAAGACAAGGTCCCAAGAGCAAAGCCTTTACTAAATTTGAAAAGGTAAAATCAGAAGAAAGTAATGAAAATTTGGGGCAGGATGAACAAAGGGATTCAAGGAGCGATGACAACAGTGGTAGTAAACATTACAAGTATTAATGCCTATCAGAATAGCCCCTCTTAGTTCTTCAGGAATTTACCGAAGGAGTACAGATGAAATATTTTAAACGCTTATGATTAACAACAATATAATTATTAGACAGATATGCTTTAATAGTATTGGGGGATGATTGTGATCAGAATCTCTAATAATAGATTTTGTGTAAACAGGAGCATAAAAACAGTCAGTGTGCCATATTACCAGAAAAGGATCTACTTGCTTTATACTTTAAAAAAGGAATACAGGGAAAACGGAACTTTATTTTTTAAACATATGTCCGTTAGAACACGTACGTTCTTTGCTCATGTAATTGAACATTCATCCTCTCTTCCAGTGAGGACAGGAGCGTTACAGGGTTTTATAACAGATAAGAGCTGCTGAATGGTAACGAAGGCTAGGACCATCCATGCAAACACTGGTTATTTATTTTCATTGTCTGTTTGCTGTGACAAGACATTGAATTTCAGAGGACAGCTCACCAGCTGCACATTTTGTGAGCTGTGCAGGAACCAATGAACTTTGCCCTTTTATTTCTTTGCAAACAGGAAAAATACTAAATTGTTGCAGTCTTGCTTATACCGCCCATCAGCAAAACCAACTTTTGTGGTTTGGAAAAATCAAAATGCATCTGTCACAGTGCATGACACAAGGTCACAGAGTCAATTTAGTTAACTGGATAATGTGTTCCTGGAGTCTTAGGCATACAACCGTCTTATCACAATGAGGAGGCACTGAGAATCAGCACAGTGAAAGTAAAGCATGCGCCATCTTCTCCAATATTAACAACTGCTCATAGTACAGAAAACTGAATACATTTCACATTGCAGTCATTGCAAGGAGATATATAAATTTTAATAGGATCCCGTTCTTGAGTTACTTTATTGCTCTGCTCAATTAAATGTTATTTAATGATCCACCACTTAGAAGGGTATTATATATCATTCTTACTCCATTGACTTCAGTGAAGCTTCTAGTGATAACTAGTTCCAAGGAAAACTATTTCCTGCGTAAGGCCTCAGTATCAGCAAGTTAAAAGTAGTGATTAAATATAGCAACTGCTATACTATTTTTGCAATTCACGCATGGGGAGATTCAGGTTAGCACATCATAATTGTTTACACCATTGATATTGGTTTAACTGCTAAGCAGCCCAAGGATGAGGACTATTTCATGTAATGACTATTTCCATCAAAGCTGTAGCAACCTGCCTGTTGCACTTTCTTGGGGCATTTTATTTTCAACTGTATGAGAGTTGATGATGATTCTGGATGAAAGATGAAGATTCTGGATCATCAGATTAGGTGGTGTGGGTGAATTGCTGAAATACTCATGTTTGTTCATGTATTGTAGCAGGTTATTCCAATACTCACCTTCATGTTTCATTCCTTAACACACCTTAACTCTACTCATTCTCAGTCTAAGAAATAAGTAAAAGTGTTGACTCCTTGTCTCAGGCACTGACTCTTTGCCCAGAACGCTTATTTCCAAAGATCACCCTCAGGCTTTTGCATCTCCTTGTATCTGGCAGTTAAAGCAACGATTTCACTCTGCAGCTGGGACCACATGCACGAGGTCAGTCTCCACAACTCAGCTTTCAACTGCTACCTGTTGCACCAAAGTAACCTGATCAGCCATGTTGGCTATCAGAGATATTTGGTTTCATATCAAATTTCCCATCAGACAAAAATATACCATTCAGCCCTGATGTGCGGTTAACCACTTGGGTAAAAAAATGATAATAGCCTGTAGATACTCACATCCCCATGCTATCTAATGCTAACAATACATCACTGTTTTCTCATTGAATGAAAGCTGCTTCTTTCAATCGTTCTTTTTTTCACAAACTCGTTGCCTCACATGAGCATTACCAACAGCCAGTCTGCTTTCAATTGACATGAAACTGTTAACACAACGAGTAGATTTCCAGTTTGTAGGAACATCATGATAATATTTACTTACCTTTGTGTTGGAAATTTAAATAAAATTGCATGCATCATCATTCGTGAGACACTTTGGGAACCATGCAGACATGTGTACCAACCCAGACCATGTGCATTGCACTCCTGCGTGAGCTGTACTTTTTCCTCCCAAGCACTGCGGTGCTCTCTTAGGAGGAACCGGGGAGCACAAGCAAGGAGGCAGCGAAGTCTGCACCCTCTTGCAAGGAAGAAATAGTTTCTGTGTTACACACTACTGAAAGAGATTCCCCAGAGAGCTGAGGAATCTAAATGTAGAAAGCCTGACAAAAATTACTGTAACTGAGAATCTAAGGCACAGAGAGATTAAAATACCTTGCCCAAAGCCTTTCCGGAAGATCGCATCAGAGATGGAAATTGAATCTAGCTCTCATGAGTGAGTATCAAACACAAGACTTATTTTTTTTCCCTTTGAGCTACTAGCATTTCCTTATCACCAGAAATTTCATAAAGCTTGGCCACTGATCACAATACTTAAATGCACATTTTTAAGGACACAGTGTCCCTCGTACACATACTTGGCTTTCATTTAATTCAAGAGAAGCTGCACGTGCATACATCAGAACCGTACATTAATTGTTACATTTGCAACATTTTAAAACAGATATGCCACATTAATATGCCTGCATTTACTTTGGCTATCCATACAAAGAAACAGACACTGCAAACCAAAGCCAGCAACAATATTAAAGTATCAGTTATTCATGTTTGGGAATGCACAATATTGAATATCGTATCCTGACAATACCGAAAAGGGGAAGGGGCTGTGAGAACATGAGAGAGGCTAACACAACAGTCACTGCGGTGGATAAACTGAATGCATAACTCTTGTTCAATAAGTCCTGCATGTAAGAGCTAAGGATCTGGTAGGAAGCAGATTTCAACAGGTAACGGAAAAGCAATGTACGCAGCGTCTAACCACTGAGCTCTGGAACTGGCTACCACAGGAGCTTGTGGGGGAGGACAGTATAAGCTGGTTCACAAAAGGATACACAAATTCATGGACAACAGATCCCTAATAGGACAGTAAAAGGACTGGGCAGGTATATATGCTTCTTGAGAGTCTAACAAACAAACAAACAAAAAAGGCTACACTCATCTGCTTTCCTTGGCGAATGTACATTAAGCTAGATGTGTAGTTAGTGTAGATTTCATCTATCCCCTGTGGCACCTCTATAGACAGATGTTCGTAACTACATGAGATTTTAGCTTCACTTGCTGTGGGAGGAGTTCAACCTTCCCTGGGAATCCAGGCTTACATGGTTTTCAAGCAAAATTTCTGGAAGATGATGATGGAAATGGAATTCCTAAGGCAACTGAGCTCACATATGCAATGAAAACATTAGAAAGAGCATGTCCTGGATCACATACAACCAAGGCTAAGCTCTGCAGCATCTATACATTGTTATTTTTCATAACTGGAAAATACACGTCCCACTAATTGCAATTATTTTCTACAGTACAGAAGTAAACTCATGGGAGAGGCTTTGCATGAGTGGCCCTAACTTGATGAGTATATTGTCACCTGATCTCTCTGTGTATGGGGGGGGATTTGTACTTTGCTATGTGTGCAGTAATGACTCCATATGTGCTTACACTTCCTAAGTAATTCTTCGAGAAGACTGGGGGAGGCTTTGAGAAGTGCAAACATTTCACTTTCGCGTATGATTCTAGACTTTGTTTTTATCTAGCCCACAGAAAACCACCTCAAGCCTCATTTTAGACTTCTGTCATAATATTTTCAGGCTCGAGACACAAGATTTCATTAATTTCTATATCATCAAGATCTGCTCCAATATTAAATAAGACAATCAGAAAGCTACTCATACGAGAAGACTACTCTGAGCCAAGACTTCAGGGCTTGGCTTTATTTCAAGCCTTAAAGAGATGTCTTAAAAAAAAAAAGAGGAAATTGAAATGCTCAAAATAAAGTTAAAATAATTCAGCTTTGCCTCCTGGATAACGCTTTCCTGCTTCTTGTGGAAAGGCTCACTCTAAGAATCCTATATATATTCCTTATCCTGTTTCTTTTATGTATATGCTTGTCCTTCAACTTGTATGCCTCAAGACTGCTGCTTACAAGTTAAGTTAAGCAGTAAAATTGGGATATATGCAGAGCCTTTAAAGTAACCATTTCCCAGTTGTGCTCGTCCACTAAGTCTGTGAAAACACTTGCATCAATTCCACCGGTACTTTTAAAGTTTCATATGAAGTGAAGTGAAACACTAAACTTCTGGAGATTACAGAATAGTTCTCTAGAGAGAACTCTTCTCTAGAGGGGAGACAGTTCTCTAGATATGCCAGACAAGTCCAAAGGCAGTAGGAAAAAAATCCCTTAAACTGCTGGCTATCCTCTTGCTAGTGCAGCCTGTCACACAGTTAATACTCATCACCATATTGGTTTTATGACAACTTATACTCAACTTGTCAACAAAATCCACATATCATCACTTATAATCACTAGGCTATCATATTTTTATTTTTAAAAATCAAAAAAAATTAAGTAAAACTCAACATAGGGAAAGGACACATTAAATGTAATTTTTTTATTACTTCAATATGAATTTGCAGCTTTTTATTATAGTGTTTTCAGTCATATTTAATGGTTTATGCAAGCTGTTTTTACATAAATGATGCACCAGTCCACTAACTCTGCTAAGGACAAACCTTGGCTTCTTGGAGGAAATTACCTATGCTCTCTGCAGAACACCAGCGGAGAGGTGAAGCAGTGACCTGTTAAGCCTATCAGTCCCTCAGGCCATGAATACATTACAGGGCAGCAATTGAGTCAAGAGAACATTGTCTTTTCCTTTACAAAATTATAAGAAGCAATTATTGACTCCCGTTTTAGCTTTTTTCTAACCTGAAGTTAACTTATTTGTCTCTTTTCTTAAAAGTGTTCCTCTATCTTGCATGTTAAAAGCTAATGAAATGGTTTTTATTAAACCTAGTTACATTTACCATTGTAAACAACAACAAATTCTGAAAAATAAAAATTTCTAATTTAAAATTTACTTTCCTTTACATGAATATAGGCTCTTTCCTAAAATCTTGTATAAAATATTATTCCTCAAATGTCATGATATGGCCATATAATCTTTATATTATGTTTCATTAAACACCAATAAAATACCAAAACATCATTATGTAGTTTTTAAGCCCCCCAGCAGTGGACAAAATAAAAATTAAATCTGCATATAATTTTAAATGTAATCGGTAGATATAATAGGAGCCCAATCCAAAATCCACCAATGGAAGTCATGGGAGTCTTCCCATTAACTTCCACATGATTTGGGATAAGGCACCAAGATAAATATTAGCAAGTGAAAGGAAGAGAAATGAAAACTTACCCATGAATTCAATTCCTAAATGGTCTGCTATACCCAAGAAAGCATGTAAAAGAAAACAGAAAAAAGAGACAGAAATGTTAGAAATAGACTAAAATGTAAATATCACCTTTATCATTACTGGTAGCATTCAATAGTTATACAGCAGAGCTGCAGAACACAATGCAGGGGCCCACTGTGTGGGTACTGGTCAAAAAGTAAAGCAGAACCCTGCCCTTTGAAGGGCAATCCTAAGACAGGAATTTAGGGCACTGAGCTGTCACAAAAGGGAAGTGTATTTGGGGAAGGACACGAACACCTTTACTCATTATATTCCACTGAAGTGCCTCAAGCCAGCTACCTACAGGAACTTCTTTTTCTCTTCCTCCTGAAACTCCTCTCTCAACATGCTAACCATTATCATTAGTTAGACAAGATTCTTGCTTTCATTTTCTCTGACAGAGAACAAAACCTAAAGAGATGAATGGAAGGCTTCTCCCGAGTTTTGCAGCTCTCACTACAGCACAGTGGCCACACTTGCACCCAATGTGATTGCACAACTGCTATCTGTTGTGTAACAGAAAATCTGACTTCAGGAAAGAGTAGCCATGTTCCCTACTTAGCCATCTGACTGATATGATGCCATAATTTCAAGACATTTAGAACTGAAGCAAAAATTTTAATGCTTTTAGAATATTGACTGAATTTACCACATGGAGTTTAAAACATTTCAGGACCCTTTTTCACATAAAAAATTAGGATACAATATGTCCCTAACAGACAGATGTTTTAGTGCAAAGTAGATTTAAATTTATATAAAACGGAAATTTTAAGTTGACAGGAGTTATGTTTAAGCTGATATGCGATTAAAGAATAACAAACTCTCCATCCTGCAGGGACAGAGCAACAGAAAAAATGATAACTGACGTTTCAGAACTGAGTGTGTAAGGAGTAGTAGCTTCAAGTCCAAACTGAAACTGTGGAAGGCCAGACGTTCAGAAAGGCTGCAAAACACAATTCTCTCCTACGCTAGGCTTAAAATATTTTGCTTTTCCATGGGAGGTAATAATTTGCATTATAAAGAACAAAGAAGGATTTTTTTTCCTGAGGAAAATGCAATGTTTTCCTTTAAAATATAATACAAGCAAAATATTTTAATTGCATTTGTCTTCCTTTCAATTTATAGTCACATTTCCTTAATACAGAACAGATTAATACATGATTTTGCCAAAGTTTCCAAGAACAATGTGTGTGGAGAGGAAGGCAGTAGGGAAAGAGCAGGAGGGTTACAGGAAAGACAGAACAAGACTGATGTTTTGATGGCTCAAAACACTCAGTCCCATTGCAACTTTCAAAAGTCCACTTAAGAACTATACAGCAAAGTCAAAAGAAGTTTTTCCAACATAAACTGAAAGGGTTGAAAACCACAAGAGCAAGAAAGATGTTGTAAATACCTTAGTCAGTCAATTAGATCAGAAGACACCCTGTTGTGATTTAAGGATGTTGTGAATACCTTGTTAGACTTGAGGGCAGTCTGATGTGATTTAGGGAGTAGCTAGAAGAACAGTTATAAGATAAGGGGGGCTCTGGGATAATTTCGTTACAGACAACTCAGCCTTGGGAGAACAGATGCACGGAACCAGGAAGATAGGAAGAAACAGAAGAATGGCAACAACAGTCTTGAAGGACAACATCTACGTGATCCTAGGACTGAGTTTGCGCAGAAGCAAAGGTCAATCAGCGAACACAGTGAGGAAGACTACGAGCCTTCATCTGAAGACCCCCAAAGACCACCACAAGAGATGACTGCGCATGCGAATCAGATATTTACATATGTTAATAAGTTCCTGGAAATCTCATGTTTATGCATAGCAATTCTCGGAAATCCTATGAATATGTATGATTGTATAGTATATATTCTCTAAAAGTTCAGTAATTTGTTGGAGCACTTATGGTGGAGAATCCCCAGTGCTGCCCAGCACTGCAATAAAGAATACCTGCTTAATAGTAACTTTGTTGCTATTGAGTTTCATTTCAGGGACTCTCTGAGTACTCCGTTTCTCCCTTGGGGAGATTCGGACTGTGAGGAGAAGCATCCGTGGATTTTTGTATCAAAACCAACAGTAATTTTAAACACTTTGTCATATGAATTGTCAGCTCTGCTAACTGTGACGAGAATGTGAAATATTTGGGTTTCTGTTGAAAATACAGGGAGTGATTCACCTTTTGCAACCTTTCACTCCTTCCAGGAGAAGGCATTGAGCATCAGCTTGCTCAGTTCACTTAGCATACAAATCTATATAATAGTTGCTAAATTCTGTATTTATCTTCATGCAGAAGACAAAATATGCATCTCAAAAGAACATAAGATGATGCTATGTGGTATAAATACCTTATTAGCATGGTGTTCGGACAGGCGCAAATCTAGTGACACCCAAATGAATCTTTCTTTTTAGTATTACGTACATAACTCAAAACCATACATATATGTATTCCACATTACAATGTTCTAATCTGTATTCTTGCACTCATGTACAACTGTCACGTACAAACATCCCTGTACATTTGACACAGGGATGTAATTTTTATAAGAGCACAAGATCAGAAATATCAAAAGTGCATTCAATATACTATATTCACAGAGATTTGTAACTTGGTTTTTTCCTCTAATTCTCTGTACCTGTGAAATCAGCAAATATTATCTGCGTGCAATTCACACCTTGCATCCTTCTGTAAACTAGATCAAGATGCAGTCACCAACTGATTACTTTAAAAAATAATGGAGATCACAGCACTGTAGTCTTGTCTCCAAGAAGCTAGGGATATTCACACATGGAGCAAGATCGTGCAACATCATCTTTTTAAGTCTATGTAGAACAGCTGATAAAACAATCCTCCTTTCCTAACTGGGCTATACATGTTCTCTACATGTTTTCCATTTGCAGCCTGTAACCTCCTCACTGGGTTCACCAACAGGGTTAAAAGCCACTTCTTCAAAAAGTGCGTGCAAAATACACCTTTCCTTTAAAAAAATGGGAAAAAGGATTTTAGTTCATCTTTGAGTGGTTTATACGTAAGTGAAAGTCAAGGGTATCTGTAGGCTTCCTGGGAAATGTGTTCAACTGGAGAAGGTGGAAACATGTCAGGTTATTTATTTCAAATACCTCATGTGCCTGGAAAGCAACTTCTGCAACCAGCATAATATAAATTGCTGACAAAGCTGATTTACACAGATTATGATGAAAGGATGTCTAATGGGAGAAACCTTTACAGTAAAATATCCAAGCTGCCAATTTATATCATTAAGCGTAGTTCAACAAGCTCTGTGAGCAGCTATCTGGGAATAGAAAATAATGTTATAATTCTTGCGGATTCAGCGCACGCCGGCACTGGTGCAGCCCTCTTGCCCCGCTGCTGTGGCACATGTACAATGGCAACAGTGCCCAAGCCTGGGAGCCGGCCTCTGTGCTCACCCTTGTGTTTGGGGAAAGGATGCTGCACCAGAGCCAGAAGTGGCAGAAGAGCCGTGACCAGGAGACGGCAAAGGCAGCTCGCCTGGGAGCCAGGCTAAGCCTGCTGGCTGCACAGTGGGAAACACCACAGGTGACAGCAGCGCCTCACGGACTATACATTGCAAGCAAGTCTTCCATGCCACCAGGTATCATGCAAGCACTGCTCAAATGCAGTAAACCATGGTTGGTGGTTTGGGTTGTCCCCCCCCTTTTTGTGAGTGCAAAAAGACAGTCTGTAACACAACCATTCTCTCCTTCCTTCCACTCGTTCCCTAGTTTGAGTGTCAAGCCTCTGTGTTTAAAAATGAAAAGACAATCTGATCCCAGAAACAATGGCACTACTTGGGCTGCTCTGAGACTTCAGAAGCAAAAAGGAAAAAAAAAAAACCAACACCCCAAAAAAACCCCACCAAAACAAAATCCTCTTAAGAGCCTGTACTCACATTCTTCCCTTCCTTTCCCCCCTCGCTGCAGAAATTCAGCTGCACTCACAAGTTACCAAAACCCTACATTTGAAACTTGTTTTCCTTAATACAAATATGGCTCCTGCAGCAATGGCGTTTACCAAAGCATTCAGCATATTGAATCTGGGTAACAAGGCAAGGAAAGGTGCTAGAAGAAATGTCAGCAGTCATTAATCATACCCGTTGTTTGGCTCTTAATGTTTTTATCATTCTAAGATGTTTACTCCACTAGCTACAGGAAAAAAACCAAACCAAAACAACAAAATACCAGAAAAAACCAAACCCAAACCCCACATCTTTGCATCTAAAAAAAAAAAAAATCAGAAAAGGAGAGAAAAACAACTGCTTCCAACGCCCAAGCCCTTATGTGAGCTGGCCCCTGCCAAAGGCTGCCTCCAAGGCCCACACACACCTTTTCAGAAGGCAGAAAGCGAATGCTGGCTCCCTTGGAGTAAAGCCTTTATACTGCAGCTTGCCATTGCCAGCGCAGGAGTGACTGGACTCTCACACAGGTAAAAGGGGTCAGAAACCTCCTTGCTGGAAACATAGCAGCGAGACAAGTCCCCAGCACTCCCAGGGCTGCTTTCCCTGCCCTGCACCCAGCACACGCTGGCGGCAGAGAAAGGAGGGATGGGGAGAAGCACATGGAACAGGTTATGATCATCATCAGGCTGCCCCTTGGTGTCCAAGCATCAGTCCAGCGGTTACTCTCACTTGCACGGCTGTGGTGAAAATAAATGATTTTGCAAGCTCCAGTTTTGGGTATGGGTTTCCCCTTGCTCTTAACAACAGCAAGAATCTGTCCCAGCAGGTCCATGTGAGAGACAGACATGGCGCAGGGAAGCGAGCTGTGGTGGTGACCTAAGACTGAACCAAACACAAAAATGTAAAGTATTGACCCCTAACATGCTACAGCATAACAAAGGACTGTTATATTGCTATACAGTTGTAATATATAAATGATAAATTGCCTGCAGAGCACTTCCTTGGACACAGCGAGTGCAATGCCAAGTAATTCACCATCAAGCAATGCCGTTTCTTTAAGGACTCAGTTCAACAAAAATGTATATGAGAGCTATTAATGTGCTGAAGCGTGGGCGCTGCTCCACAAGATGGGGTCATTAACCAAATAATGCGACTGTATTTTGTTTTTGTTATTGTGATTTTTTCTTTCTTTCTGGTATTGTTATGTTCTTAGGAACGAATATATTACTCAGACAGGAAGATTATTCACTTTTATATTTTATTTTATGAATATTTCTGTATTTTGTTGTTGATGTGGGAAAAATACTGTGCCTTATGGTCCATGCACTACGTGAATTTGTTGCTAGTATTAAAGCCATTTTAATTTATACTTTATGAATACATACACACCTGGGAATACTTGATAAGAAACAGAAGAGAAGATAAATTCGCACTCACTAATGGATTAATTTATTTGTGCTTCACAAGAACATGCAGCCTTGTGTCTGGATTGTGATTTGCTGGGGCTTTTTTCTTAGTCATATTAAGATGGAGATTTTTGCCCAGTTAAAGACAGGTTTCATTATCCCAGGTACATCCCTGGCTCCACTATGAATAGAAATATAAACTCAGCATGTAAATCTCATTGATTTATAGAAGAAAAATCTTGGACATAAAAATACTCATTGTAGACCACTACAGACATTTTAATCTGTTCTAAGGATAAGTTGACTTTGGCATGAAGGATAAATCAGTGCAACAGCAAAGTATTTTGCTCTGCAAATGAAATTTATCGGTTCCAATAAACTCATAAGATTTGTTAAATTGTCCTTGGTAGATTATTGTCTTGAACAGAAAATGCAACATGATAATATGCTGCAAGCTACCTTGGGACAGCTCAAGTACTCTGAACAGATTATCTGGCTAGAAGGAACAGGACAAAGTTTAACTCTTCAGTATTAGACCCATCAAACTTGGTCTGAAATGAAGAAAAATCCTTCCATTCAAAAGGCAGCTAGATTAGGATACTACCTACATATACAAACTGCTACTGTCTTATCCATTATGTTTTGTTATGTTTGACAGCACACAGTTATCAGCCTATTTGTGTATGTAATGAAGCTAAAACTGTAACTGGTTACATATATATATATGAAAGTATATTATTTTTTGGTGCCTCATTTTCCATGTAAGCACACAGAGCTATGGAACAAGGGATTTCTCTGTTCAGTAGGAAGGGTACATTACTCCTGTTTTCTCTCTGACATTCACAGGAGCTTATCAGACTTAGCAAACTGGCCAAATGCTTTCAGAGGTTGGTTTGGGTTTTTTTCACTATCAAAAAGAAAAGCACCAGCATATATTAATGTATTTTACAAATATCAGTTATCAGAAAGCACAAAATTTGATGTTGTTGTTTGTTTTAGAGAGACTCTGGTGATTTGTTTCTGTAACTAATTTACACAAAAGTACTCTTCACAACATTTTTTTGGGGTGTGGAAGAAATGATTGGGATGGTTCAGGGGAATCAGAGACATAAAATCAAGATCGTTCAACTACTGATTTTTCAAAGCATCTTCACTGAAAGACATGATAGAAATTTCTCTCTGTGAGACATTTAAAAATGGACCAAACTAAATCCAGAGAATGACTTTGAATAGACTAATACCTGGTACCTCCTTTTACTCTCTCTGACAAAGAGGACTATTAAAATTCTCCCAGATGTAAAATTTCCCTGGCAATATGTAGGCTGTTCACTATATGTTAGCTGGTGTAATAGTAAGTATACAGAATATATCAGTAATTTGCCCCACCTATGTCAAGACACAGTGATGAAAATCATACATACACACATCCCTTACAAGATACTTATTCAGTTTTCAATGAAATTATAAATCACAGTTATAGAAATGATAACAACTTAAAAAAAAAAAAGAATGCCATAAATCTATAAAAACTTCACAATCTGATATATTCTCAGTATAAACAATGAGAGAAGATTTACATTCTCAATTTATATAGATAGGGTTAATTTTATTTTAAACCAAATTAAAATCCTCAATCTGCAAAAATAAATATTGAAGACAACATCTAGAGGTTAATTGCTTTATCCATTTCTTTGTAAAGAAAAAAAAAAAAGGCCAAGGAGGAAAAAAACTAGGCTTGCTATGAGTATTTTTATGGCTCTGGAGAGGCTATAGTATAGCCTCAGGGCAGAATCCCCCCACCCACTATCAATTCCATAACAAAGGAACACTTGAAAAACATCCAGCAAAACCTGTTGTTATATAAATAATACACAGTGCTGAATAATGGAATAAATTATTGATTTTCTTTCCCTTTGAATGACAAAAGCTCATGGCTGTGGTTTACACCACCAAAGTTGAAAGACTGTTTCTAACTTCTGAAAATAACAGGAATGCTCCCAGCCTCACAGATTCAAGACAAGTTGGAAATTTCATTTCAACTACTTACCTCATCTGTAGCAGGCAGACTCAGAGGATTAAGCTTGCTTCTCTATCATTTTAAGACCTTAAATTATCATCTCTACAGCTAACTTCACTATGTTGGATTTTAATGAAAAAATTTAGTCTCAGCAAACAATGTAAGCAGTCTCTACTGATATCCACAATATTGTAAATCAGTACAGATTTTAACCCTAGCTTAATTTTTGTTACTATAGTTATAAATTCAGCAGATCAAATAAGCATGTCTTTCATTTCAAATCTATAAGTAGCCTATTGACATTACTCCATTAAACTTACTAAATGTCTGAAGAACATGTTTAAGAATTTTACCAGATCCAGGCCAAAATGTTTAGTGTTAGGTGTCAGCCAAATGCAGCAAGGTTTTATTTTTCTCTGAATAACTCATTGTTTTCATCAATGAGAGGAGAGAGCAAGTAAATGTTAGATGCTGCTGCTATATGCAGATATATTTTTGCTGATTTACTTAACGTTCATAAATCAACAGAACTGCTCAACACATATAAGAACCTTAATTAATCCCAGAATACCAGCGTGTAAATAGTAAGTCCACACAGAACGCTTTGTCTCCAGTCAGACGACTTGAAGATGCTTTCTTATTTTATTTGCTACAAATGTAATGCTGTTTCCATGAAAATTAGTAACTACATCAAATGAAAATGAAGCTGCCCATATAGAGCCTCATAGCTCATGGTGACAAGGTTATTTATGAAGTTTTCTCTAAATATGTGTTGAAAATGATAAAGCAATGTGACCACTCCGAGATCAACCTCCTCCCCTGCCGCAATGAGACTGCAGTAAACATTGCACGTTATATCCTGGTTACTTAACTACTGATATTAGCATCAACTGTTATAACCAATGATTCTGCTACATATTCCTAGAAAAATCAAGATTTCTCTGGTATTCTGCAGTTTTGACAGATCAGTAAAACCCTGTATTAGCATTGTAATTGCAAAAAAAAGTAAATTTTCTTTTTTGTTCCTGTTCATTACTGAAGCCTATCATCTGCTGCAAAGTTCCTTTTTTTTTTTTCCTTGGCTCCATACATCACACTACTTTTATATTGCCGTCTAAAAGTCCAACCTCAAAGACCAGGATCTCTGACTGTGCTAAGGACTACACAAAGAGAAAACACCAACGTAACTATTTGACCTACTTTTACAATTATGAACTGTTTTCCTGGGCTTCTGCAGCAACCATGACAATGACTACACTTGTCCCACAGTTGCAATCACATAGTAGGTGATTATGACACTGTCACAACTGAGGAACCATCAGGAGAATTAGGCTATGGAGAAATATATTCTTCTATCCTTCTCAGTGTCATTAACGCAATGGTTCCTACAGAGCCGAGACTCGCACTGCATAAAATCCTGGTCCCATCTCTCACAGCTGCTCCAGGTTTGCACAGTGGCATCATGCTGCCTCTGCAGATGGGCTTGCCTTTATCCGCAGGAATGCTGGCAGCTGGGTTTGAATGTATTTATCTAAGCTGAGCTTAGATGTTTTAAGTCATTAGGCACTTCCCCCAAACTGCAGTAGCAATTGGCATGGTTAGTCATGCAGAATCCTTTGAAAACGCCAGCCTCTACACTGGAGAAACTGGTCCAGTCCCAGCTATGTTGTGACAAGGTCTCATAAAGCTAGATAGGAGAGGGGAGTGGAATCATATTTTTTTGTCAAAAAACAGAAAAAAGTACAAACCATACCCCAAAAGCGTATTCAGTACTTTCAAAATATATGGTCTGGAAAGTTTTTGGAACCATGTATGAATTAGATTATTTATCTTGTCATAGGCGTGAAGGATTTCACTTGACTGCAGTGTTCTGTGGGAGAAAGAATCCTCTTCTGGTTAAATAAATGACACAAAATGTCTATTAAGGTGGAATAAGTCTATGAGTTTCTTAGAAATTACTGTAGGGATTTTTGCACTATTATGTCCAAATGAGTATTTGACAATATGGGTCTGTAAAATATAACCAGCCTCACAGAAACATTAAAGGAATTGCTAATAGCTCCCTCATCTTATGAACATATGACATTTAATAAACATTTCTCATGCTAAATGTTACTTTATTCCTTCCACAGATCATTAAGCTGTCCTTCACTTGCCTACTACAGGAAAATGTTTCAGATGCAATCGTGTTTACTGCTCTCTATAGGCACAGAAAATTTTGTAAGTTTTTGTCAATTTCTTAAAACCTAATTACTTTCTTCAACTTTAGGACAAAGAATGTACATCAATTTGTGAAAAAAATATAGCTTTATTCCCTAACGCACCAAGTAATTTAGTTCAACTGCAGTCAAAAAAACAAACTGGCAGCAGCAGAATACAGGTACTTACACCAAGATTTTTGCAATATTGACTGAAAGTCTTAATAGCCATGAATTATACATCTCTATTCTAATGGCAAGAAAGTTGACATATTTATTTATATCCATATTTAGCTGCCTAGATAACTGGTCTGAGTTTTGCACAAAAGGACTTGGGAGACTCAAAGATGTGGGATTCTCAGACCTTTTTAGAAACATGCTGGGTTTTATCTGCCTTGATTTGGGAAACTACATTTCTCTAGATATCCAATTTTGACAATTGTAACCATATTTGCTGTACACAGAAGACATCCTCATATTGTTTCATTTTAAATAACATCGAATGTAGCAAGAGAATTATCTGAACTGTGCATATGTCTCACACTTCGTGTAAGTAGCTGCCTTATGGAGCAGCATTACTAAGCCTCATTTCCAGTAGTCCTGTGTTTCGGGCTCAGATGATGATAAAAGGGCATAAGCTTTAATCAAAATTTTCCCAATGTTTGTGGCATTTGCTGCCTTATGGACTCGCTGCTCTCCTGTGCAATAGGTACTTCTGTGTGTCAGGCATCTTTCAACCCACCTTCCTGAACCATTCAAAAGTTTATTAACACCAAGATCTCCAATGTTCTTCCAAATCTTACTGAGAGTCCTTTCTCTAGGAAATCAGGCATGGAAGTCTCTTTAACACCTCAGATCCAGCTGCAGGTGAGCAATCCACATGTACATGGTGCTCAAAAGGGTTTTATTTAAAAGAACTTGCTCTCACCTACATAGGTCTCCCCTATTTAGTGAGGAAGAAGAGAAGCATCCCTCCTTTTTGTTATTTCTTCCAGTTTCACGGGGCCATATACTTGAAAGCTTTAAAGAACTTACTGCAGTTAACTTTATCAGAAAAGAACATTTGTCCAACATCTCTTATTATTCAATGGAGGAAATACTGAGTGCCAGTTCACAAAAATACTCCCATTACTGTGCAATTCTCCCATATCTGCAAGAACAATATGTATAGCAAGCGAGCAACTCTGAATCTAGGCACATCTCTCCTTTTTTTTGAAAGCTAAGTCCCTCTCTATTCATTTTACAACTCAACTAATAGTGTTGTTTTTTTTTTTTTAAAAAAGCTACTGCATGTTTGTTGACTGTCATGGTGTGCAAACTATGCACATACACAACATTGCTTCCACTGCATTTATGCAGTATGCGGTATTAAACATTAGAGGGACAAAAGTTCAGGTATAAGTGGCTTGCTAGAGAAACTAATGGGTTTTAGTTTTGGTTTCTTTTTGTTACCTGGGAAATGTCTATCAAAAAACTTTGCGATTCCACCAAAACATTTGAGCAGTTACATTTTATTTAAAGCTGGTGAGTACACAGACACTTAAGGTGATTATTTTACTATATAGTGTTTTCAGATTCAAGGAAAGGCTCCTTGAAGGACAGGAACACTTCAGTACTCCAATTTGATTGCTCTCTCAAGTCACCTACCAGATGCCTTCCCCAAACCCTGTCCTGTGAGGTTGGTGCACTGTATGAACAGTCTTAATGGAAATATACTGCTAATTGTCAGCCTATTTATGGTATTGAACCACAAACAGCAGATTGGAGCAGAAGAGCTCAGTTTTTCTCTAAGTTAAAATCTTTTCTTGACATCTGGGAATAATTTGTTCAAGGTAATCAATACTAAGCCAGGTATGCTGGAGAAGCACACTGATTTGGACAACAGCTCTGCAGTGTACAGAGCACTGCATCTGAATCGCAGGATTTGTGAAGTGAAATAGTGAGATGAGTTATTTGTTGAGATGTGAAAACTACGGAGTTGAAGTATATTATGAAGGTGCCAAGGAAACACGTCTCTTACCGGGAGCTATAACAGTTCAAATGGTGCCATTTCTATTTGACTGTGGGTGTTGGCACACATGCCCTGACAACATCAGACCAACTTGTGTTTATGAACCCACAGACGGTATAATAAATAAATCCCCATAGCATGCAGTCAGATATAGTACATGCAAAAGGAATCATGGCTTTTTTCCATGCCTAAGCTGCCTTGTTTATGGAAAGGTTATGGAAATATATTCTTCTTAGAAGCCACTAGCTAATAATGTAAACAAACAAGTAGCAGCAAAAATAGATAGCAAAAAACGACCATCAGATCTTCCTCACAGAGTCTGAGCATCTTGTGTAACTTTGGATACATGACATGAATTTATGACTCTGATATGTAGGTAGCAATCTGAAAAATTATTTAATTGCTTTTGTGTTTGAATACTGTAGGTGTTCAAATTCTTTACTACTATCAATACATTAAAACAACATTAACTACTATAAATAGATATAACAAAGGTACTCTAAAAAGGTTAATGTTTGGGATGGATAATATGACTCATCCATGAGATTTGAAGCAGACATAGAGCTATGATAAAAAGAATTATTAGCTGCTATCAAAAGCAATAAAAAATAGCATATTGGAACAAAAGCGTACGATGTGCACACAACCTAGAATCACCTACAGCGAGAGCAGCAAAATTAAAGCTGCTGTTTGCCCCCATTTTTGTATGGTGATACACTGCAATTAATTGTTATGAATATAATGTGAGAATAGTGCCAAAGGGCCCCATATATAGAAATATTAAACTCATTGAACATAATCACTCTGTCAGAGCCATTCAAACAAATGAATTGCTTGTGCATGGATCAGATATAAACAAAAACAACCAGAAAGGTACCTATACGCTGATACCTGCAGCACTGGTGGTTTGCCTCTGGCCCTCAAGCCAACTCACAAGTTACGGCAGCACCCCACACAGAGCAGCATATGAAAAAAAAAGAAAAAAGTAAAAAGGAACAGAATTTGTTCTGTGACCTTCATAGACACAAACCATTATTTAGAAGCTAGGCAAAGAGGTTTAGATGAATGTGGAGCTCATTTGTCAAAAGACTTCACAGAAAAAGGCAACAGCCAGTATGGCTAAAGCCATAGCCACTATGGCCTGCCCTCTGCGAGACACTTCAGTGACACCTGTGCTTAGGTGATCGAAAGTGCACTTGTTTTCTTTCTTCTTGTTTCTTTTCCATAATACAAACATTCAGGGACCTCAAAGAATTTAATAGTTCCCAACAAATCTCAGAGAACATTTCCCCATCAAAGGTCTTTTGAATTACTCTGTTGTTCCAGGATTAAGATACAACTTTATCTTACATTCAATTAGATGTTAACAATATTAAGGAATTCAATGTTTCCCTTTTAACACCTTTCTACTAGGACATAAATTATTTTGACAAACAAAAACAGGGCAAAAGGAAGGTCTGGATTCTTTTCCCGTACACATAAACTAGGTATGTCAGTAAGTAAATGAGTTCTGTAGAATGGTCTAGACAATGGAAATAAGATAAAATAAATAAAATAATGTTATCACCTGCTTAGGGTTTGTTTTGTTTGTTTTAAATCACTAGGCCTTTGCTCAGAGCAAAGCTGTGAGATCAAGTCAAAAATTTTACTTCTCTGTGGGCTATTCAACTCCCATGAATTATCAACGTGGACAGGGGAGTTTGCCTTTTCCGTGCTTCGCTCCACCTCTGTACCTTTCTTCACAACTTGAGCAACTCACAAGCTCTGCAAAGCTAGTCAGCCAACACGGCAGGTAACACACTGCTGGGCAGGTATGGTTCTGCAAGTACTGACCCAGTGCAACTGCAACTCAAGTGGAGGGTAAACGCTGTCATATATGCACTACAGAGGGTAGGTAAATACCTAGGCAGGATTAAAATGTATTAACTGTTCCTGTGCTGTCCAAAACATTTATACCTCTAAAAAGTAAATATAAAGCAAATACAGAAAACATCTGTTTTTTCTCTCATCATTGGTGAATTAGAGCCAGGAGTATGGAAATCGTCCTTTACATGAGATCTAAATTAATTTTGAACCAAGTTCTGTACAAGAGGAAAAGGAGTGAACACTACTACAGCTTCAACTAATACAGTCTTTGGATAATCTGCTACCCAGATGAAATGGGGTGTCCCCCCTTGAAACATACTAATCTGAGAAATTAGATGTGTGTGTGGTCACGAAATAAGAACTACTGCATCTCACATGTAAATTCCGATAAAATCTCTAGAAAACATTACAAGTAATTTTCAGCAGAAATACAGGATAACTTACCGAAAGGTCTTCTCTTTTTAGCAAGTCATAAAACCAAAGGTATATATGACCCAAGAAGAAGAAGAAAATGCTTCCAAATTACAAGAGAAATACATAATATATCAGCATTTCAGGAGTAAAGTAAACAATCCTGCTACCTGTGCACATTTTAATTTTATTTTTGCTAAATGAAACTGCATCATGAATTCATTCATTTACAAATACAGTTATACTGACCACAGCAAGGTGGGAAAAGCTCTGGGTTATCAAATGGACTTGCATTTTATCTGCCAATGCAGCCTGCTAAAATAGAGGCACAAATTGTCAGATGACCTCTCAATTTACAAGACTGTAGTTACTGGGCTGGGAGCCTACATGGAAAATTCCTTTTTCACAGTGGCAATATTACAGAGCAAATAGTTATAAAAGTGTCAGACACACTGTAAAATGTTCACAAAGCTTAATACAGTGAAGGGAAAAAGAGACAAAGACACACTTCTATTGTGATTTCCAATATATGTATACTTTACTTGAGGGTCAGAATTTCAGGTACAGAAAAAGATCAGGTAGGAAAATTAACCTGAAAGATGGTGAAAAGGTGCCAAAGTTGAGCAGCACAATTTTCCAGTGCCTGCTCCAAACCCCACTGAAGTAGAATTGCTGCTGACCTGAGATGAAAACTGTGATTTCACAGCAAACTCTGGGAAGCTGAGTCTGTTAAGCTGAGTCTCATCAAAATCGGGTTTGGGGGTTTTTTATTTATTTTATTTTATCTGTATGCAGTCTCAAAACTGAGAAGTCCAGCTACCACCTCTTTTTCCTTTATCTACACATCTATTTTACTGTCATGTTGGTGGCAGGATTGAGAAGGAGCTTTTAAAGGGCCTATAATCAGTGAGAAAGACAGGTCTCTCTGCAATGGCATGAAGATGCCAGACAGTAGTGAAAACGACAGCCTAAGGTTTGTCTTCAGTGAGCAGATCCCACACACATCACTCTAACCCAAATTCATTAATCAGATTGTTAAACAAGGTACTTTTTCTTTAGAGCATGTATGTGACAGTAAACAGCAGAAAAGGGAGGTCTAGAATATGCTTCTGACACAAATCCTCCCTTTTCCAGAACATTTAAAGAAGGGGAAATATTACTCTTCTGAGGAGCTGTAAGACTCCAGCAAAACAATATCTATATTGGGGCTCTGGCTGCAGGTCTTCCCAGTCAGCTGTTCCATTCATCGCATTTACCAGAAGCAGTCTTTTTCCCTAAAATGCTATACAGAATAACAATCTCATCCTGCTGTTTTCTCAGTCCATTACATCAAAAGTGGTCTGAAGTCTGTGTTACAGAAGGGACTGTATTGTTGCTTGAGCTGACAGCAGCATCAGAAACAGGTCTTTACATTTCAGAGTAGCTTTACAAAGGATCACTAAATATCCTGGAAATAAGCCAATATCAATAAAAAAGTACTTCCTACTATTGCTATAATACCATTACCTCTACCAGGTATGCAAACAAAACCAAAGTTTTTTCAGAAAGGTTTGTGAAGAATTAAGTAGTTTGCCTTAATGTCAGAGAACATCGTCAGCAGTGGCAATATTGTTTTCCTCAAAGGAAAACAGTTGTCCATTGCAAACTGTAGTCCCCTCCTTTTTTTTTCAGTAGCTGTGCACTACATATAACTAACTTTCAAGAATATTTTAAGGTGAAAAAGCAGCTGTCTCTATTTTTCATTTGCCAAATGCACCTGCCATTGAGGATTAGCAATTCTCTTTCCTTAAATAAAACATTAAAGAGAGGCTAGCACATGATTAAAAACATATTTAGGCACCTAAATACCTTTGTAAAATACAAAAACCAATACCTTTACCTTTGTAAAACAAAGTTGAAGTCACTTTCAAAATGGAAAACCAGTCATCTTAGGCTCATACTTCTTAAGCTCTTCTGAAAATTTTATTTCTTTGGGGTAACATCTACATTGCAAGAGAGACAAGTGACTCTTGCATCTAGCCTTACATTCGCACATTTGACTAGTCAGGAGGAGGTATACCTGCATGTAGCTATTGCAGCATGGAAGAACAGCCACATATGAATTATCACAGTCTAGGAACACCTTGTGGTCTTGCAGCTGGTTCTTCCATGACATTGCTATTATTGCTCATGTTACGTAGATCAGGTTAGCTTGGAGACACCTAGATTTGCTATGAGATATCCATTTTGCTAAGACGATGACTCCTACTTCTGCCAAACAGTTGCATTAGCAGAAAGCTGGCAGGGCACCAAAAGCTGGAGTGTGCATACTCACATGTGGAAAATTTCTACAGAGATCCAGCAACCATGGCAGGAAAAAGGCAGCGCATCTGAGTCACTTGTACCATTGTACTATTTTGTTGACCAGCTGAGGTCTTAAACATCTCTTAGGCTCTGAGGCACAGAACCTGATTTTTCTAACGTGTAAGAATTTTCTTTTGATTTTCAGTCTAAATTCATACTGCGCCAATTTAAACCCATTCATTCTTGTGCCAACGTATCTTTCAGCTTCAATCATTCTTGTCTTTCCTTTATATTTATCCACTTGACGTATTTATAGACCCACTGATATCTCTCTGACATATTTCCCAGGCCATCATTCTATACAGCTGTAATATCCAGACAGACACTGGAACATCTATCAATTACTGTACTAGATCAGCAATATATTCACTCAAACAATGGTGTTCAAATACTTTTAAAAAAACCTGATCACTGCCCCTACCATCACTTCCTACATTCTTATAAAACATAGCACGTGAAAAGAGCAAAAACCATACCATGTACCTATTGGTGCTGCCAGAATCACCAGAAACAAAACAAAACAAAACAAAAAAACCACTGAGCAAGAATAAAAGAGGTAAAAAGCTTTGACTAGCGCCTTTGAGTCAGACTCTTCAATGGAATTGGGGAATACAAGATCTGCCACTGAAAGTGCAATTTCATCCCAACAGGTACATTAAGGACTGTGCTGGCTGGCATGGCTGCTCACCCCACTACCGGCCCAGCTGTGAGAAAACTGTCATAATGGATCTGGAGATTTTCCTTAAATCCCTTTTTGCCTAGGAAGGAAATTTCTGCCCTACTAACTGGATTTTATCTAGAATTATTAAATAGAGAGAACATTTTCAATAGAGAAAATGTGTTCCCATCATATTTGTGTGACAGCTTCTAGATAAAATAAATCAAAACAGTTCAAGAAGATCTAACTCTTTTTGCATAACCAAGTTTTGCACCGAGGAACAATTTTCAGAATAAAAATCTTTTGGTTTTAGAACGGAATATAAAATTCAAGACAGAGGTCTTAAGATTGCATTTCTAAAAGCAACTTTTACAAAATCATGTTGTGATAATTACAGGTTATATATATATATATACTCATACATGAAATGCAGTCATACGCTGTGCTTTCTTCTGTCTTTTGTGTAGATGCTAAATGCTGCTGCACAAGACCATCATAATAGAAATACTTTTTTCTTTATTTCTTTTATTTATTATTTTTGCTAATGCTGTTTAGATTGTTTGGACAACTTACAATAGTAATTTTGATGTCTTGTTGACTTCTCTTCCCTGTTCAGTAGGCCATTTAAGCAAGTTTAAATACACGCAAAGTAATTACATATGAGTTGTTAAATGCTTGCCTACCAACTGCCACAGTACCTGGAGAAGAAATGTTTGCTGAAGAATTAATACAAGTTGAGGTCTGCAACATGAACCTTACTTCTGGAATGTATTGCCAATCAGCAGTAGAGTCATATAATAAGCACTAATATAAGTGGTTGAAGACAGATATGCCAAATGCCGTAAAAAAGAGGCACACAGCCCTAGTCTGTCTGGGTCACTGAAGTTAGTGTCACTGTGATGAAGTCTCATTAGCTGTTCTGCAATTGCACATTTTCATTTTCTTACAGTCCATTAGGCTGACTTTAACAAAATTAAACACACTTCAGGGCAAAAAAAGCAAGTAAAACAAAATGAAATACTTCTACTGTTTATAAACATTTTCTTAAGAAATTGCAATTTTGAGGATAAGTGTTTCTCTCTTGAGCAAACTAGAGACCAGTTCTCCCCTTTGGATAACCACAGAATTGGGATGGGAGAGAGGTGAGGTATTTTATTTCTATGAAACACATTCGCCAAAAATACATCGTGTCTAACTGGGCGTTACTAAATGATATCTCCACCATAACAAGGGAAAATTAATCATAACAACAATAATACAAATAAAACTCTACTGTGATGAATAAGATGAATTAGATTAATTAGCATATATCTCAGCTAAGTTAATATTACAACTATGTATCCTATTCACCGCCTTCCATCAGTTGTGCTAATTTATGCTTTCTCTGCTATCGTCAAATGCAAAGTATGTTAGGTCAAAGTATCATTTGCAGCAAATTATAAGGAACAAACCACACATTTTTAACATTATCGTCTTTTAAGCATTCAAGATGATCAGACAGTAGGTCAGATATTGAATGACATAAATAAGACCTATTCATTTGCTTCACTTGCAGCAGACAGGGATAGCTTACATTTGGATTTGATCTTCCACATGTTTTACAATTAAATGCATGTTTTGTCATTGCTGGTACCAATGACAGTTTTCTTCTCTTTTTTCAAAAATAGTGTTTATAAACAGATCAATTGGTGTGCAGGATGTGCCACCAAGTCAGGACATTTCATCCATTTTGATCGATGGTATTTCTAGGCTTTAAAGACAACAGAGCGTACCTTCCCTGAGGGATGGAGCAATGGCTGGAGGGTTACCAAAGCAGCTCTGAAAGACTGGGTTCCCGGAGCACCATGACACAGTCCCCTTTCAGCACAGTGTCCATTATGTGTGTGATAAACCAGTTTCAAAGAATTCAAACTCCAATCCATTTATTTTTGTCTTCTTTGTAAAAAATTTCTCTGACACAACTAATATATTTGATTTGAGGCCTTCGTCTATTGTGACCTAACCTGAGACAATGATGGCATTTTTCACAGGCCACTCAACGTTTTGAAGTATGTGTGGTCTGGCTAGGATATTTATACTACTTCTCAAAGATTACAAAACCAGAGTGATGAAAGTTAGAGGTGACAGCACGCACATCAGCTGACAGCCAATAAAATGATTCCACATGGAAATAATTTTAATTCCAAATCGTTCCGGTGCTTTGTAATGAATTCATATAGGATATCTGGGATCGAGGATCAGATTGTTCTCCCTCAGTGCTCCTTCCCCTCCACCTTCTACTGTTTATTTGCATATAAAAAACCCACACTGGAATGTGGTTTACCACTTTTTTACATTTGCTAGTGAGAAAAATGTGGTATTTTAAGTGTCTGCAAAAGTTTCAGTGTCAGGATGCTCTGCTCTGCCACGAAACCACTCCTTTGTATAATCAAAGCTGAGCAGCAAATGTGCTAAACACGAAAATGGACACCACACTTTATGCTTTGTCTTGTCAGACACTGTCCGACTCTTACTTTGAATTCTAAGAAAGGAAACCCAGAAGGCACTCAGCAGCGAGCAGCATAATGTGCTAGTACAAGCAGATCAAGTTCATCCCATATGTACATGCTGGTCCTTCACTTTCAGGTAGTGTTTAATGTAACTGAAAAAGATGCTTTTGTGATTGCGATGGAAAGGTAAAACCTTTGTAGTATTTTTGGATAGCAGTTTACTGTTAAATTGTGTATTTTAGTGCATTTTCATCTTAGAAAAAGAGGCTGACTGCTTATATTTTTTCTCAAGTTGTGCCATGAAGAAATATAATTTGCCTTTTAATAGAACCGTCAAGGTCCCATTCTCTCCAGTTTACTATATAGATTTGTATGCCCCATACAAAAATGTTATGAATTTAATTGGAACAGACAGCATGACAGCATAATTTTATATAACTGTTTACAATTACTACAATGGCAGCTTCCACAGAGCTCTTGGTGATTTTTCAAGAGCATTTGCAGGAATAAAGTATGTGTTAGAAAAAAAAAAATAGTAATTTGCTACAGCTGTGCAAAGTGGATTAAGGAAATCTATCAGCAGTGACACAGATATTGAGAAATGGGAGATATTTTGCTCATCTGAGCACAACTGCAAGATTTGGTGACGTTAATAGTTTCTTTTTTTAATGGCTATATTAGATAAAGTATTCTATTTTAGCCTCAGATATATGGTACATAAGAAAAAGGCAGACTTACAGGTTAGGAAAGTATTCTGGTTGTTCTTCACTTAAGGAGACGGTGAGATCAATTAGACAGAACCAAAGACCTCTGGTCTTCCAAAGCAGAGGAAAGCACACAGCGTACGCAAAGTTTGGGCAAGTTATGTGAGACAGAAGCAGTAAGACACTATCAAAGGAGGAATGTAAAAGGCAGAAAAACACAGAGTATAGGCCTAGGAAAAAGAGGTGTGAAAGGCACTTCTCTGGCAGCTTTAGTGCTGGAGCTGTGAACAACTTCCTTTTGTTTGACGTGTCCTGTTCAGACAAGAGAATTTGCTTGTTCTTTTGTAAGCATAACTGCATCAAATATATCTGGGTATTACCAGCTTGTCTTCCTAACTGCTAATTTCACAGAATCTTCAGTTCTGGCTAAGCCCTTGGGTCAAAGCTAATGTTATTATTATATGCAACAGACACGAAGCCTCTATTTTGTCAGATGATGCAGAATGGAGACTTAAATGGAAGACTAGAAAAACAAGCAAATTTATTTTCAAAAGGCCATGTTGAACACAGATACTAAAAGGAGCTTTGTGAGCATAAGGGCAATAAGAGAACAGAACACTGCTTAATTAGCCACTAATGAAAAAAAGCTCATTAGGGAAGTTTATAGAAGACAGCAACCCAGTTCTTCTCCTGAAGTGATTTTATGGTGATATAAGTTCTTCAGATTCATTACGCTATAGATTTATTCTTTATTTACTTTTCAAGATATTCTCAAGACCCAAAAGACCCTTTTTGACCTTGAACTCTGTGCTTTTGTTGTTAGATTTGTCATCCACTCAAACCAGATTAGAATAGTGCAATAAGGACAGACAGGGAAGAAAACTGGGCTGTGATTAATACACGTAAATTATGTTGGAAAGGGGCCCATGAGAGTTACTGGGTTGAAGATGGACAAAATTGCTTTTCTTCTTTAGGGAGAGGGGCAGGCAGAGCAGTATTTATGCAAGCAGGCAGATTAATTGGCTTTTGCTGAGCTCTGTGCTGCTGCAGCTAAACTGCTTCCACAACCTGACCTAATTAATTTAGAATTTGCTTGGGTACTTCCTCATTCTACCACAGGACAAGCGTAGTATGCAGTGCACTGCAGAAATGAGCCTGGAAAGTCACACAGCCCCACACCAAATAAATTTCTCATGAGCAAATTAAAACTTCATAAAACATTGTTGCAGCACAGAATTATCAGTCAAATCAGAAAAGGCTAGATTAAACCTCATATACTGTAGTCAGAAAACTGGCATAGTAATTTAAATGTACTGTCAATGGCAATTAGCAAGAAGCTAATAAGCATCTAAGTTACAGGACACTCCTGTGCTTCACAGCATTAGTGACCACTACATTTATATACTGACAGGCCTCATTTTCTCCACTGTACTTATCAGGCTGATTTCTCAGTCTCTTAATTTTCCTTATATACACAAGTTGGAAAAGCCTCTGTCGTGGTTTAACTCCAGCTGACAACTAAACACAACACAGCTGCTTGCTCACGCCCCCCGCAGTGGGATGGGGGACAGAACTGGAAGAGTGAAAGTGAGAAAACTCATGTGCGCTGGATGGCTGGAAACATATCCCGTGCCCCGTGCCACCGCCTGGAACACTATCCTGGGCCTTGAAAAGCAAGTCCTATGGCGACATGGCACCCCAGAAAGAACTGAGTCAGACAACGGGACTCAGACACCTGGGCAAAAGAGCATGGCATTGAGTGGGTATATCACATCCCCTATTGTGCACCAGCCTCCGAGAAAATCGAACAATACAATGGACTGTTAAAGACTACACTGAGAGCAATGGGTGCTGGGACATTCAAACATTGGGATACACATTTAGCAAGAGCCACCTGGTGCGTCAACACTAGGGGATCTGCCAGTTGAGCTAGCCCTGCCCAGTCAAAACTTTTATGTACTGTAGAAGGGGATAAAGTCCCTGTAGTGCACATAAAAAATATGCTGGGGAAGACAGTCTGGGTTATTCCAGCCTCAGGCAAAGGTAAACCCATTTGTGGGATTCCTTTTGCTCAAAGATCTGGGTGCACTTGGTAGGTGATGCAGGAGGAAGGGGAAGTCTGATGTGTACCTCAAGGGGATTTGATTTTGGGTGAAAATAGCCAATGAACTGAATTGTATGATGTTAACTGCTGCATAATACTGTATGTCATCACTTTTATGGTTGCCATATGCCATATCAATGGTATTGCAGTAAGAATCAACCAGATTAATGAAGAATGAACTTTGATGAAACCGAGCAAAGTGCAGTGGTGATGGAACCAGAACTGACTTCGGCATGCAACAGTCCAACACCACACACCATCTCTCCTGCCCTGAAAGGCTGTTCACATGGAGCCCAAAGTCATGGACTAAATGAACTCAATGGACATTTTAGAGGGATGGCCCACAGACTAAGGGAATGATGTCTGTGTGTACATATCAAAACACAGGAAAAGTGGTGGAGATAAATTGGAATGTACTGGAAAGGTAGGACCCGAACGTGACGTAGATGGTACAGAATAAGGGGTGGATACTGTCCTGGTTTTGGCTGGGATAGACTTAGTTTTCTTCCTAGTAGCTGTTATAGTGCTCTGTTTTGGATTTAGTATGACAACAATGTTGATAACACACTGATGTTTTAGTTATTGCTAAGTAGTGCTTCATAGAATCATAGAATTGTTAAGGTTGGAAAAGACCCTTAAGATCATCAGGTCCAACTGTTAACCTAACACTGCCAAGTCCACCAATAAACCATGTCCCTAAGCACCACACCTACCCATCTTTTAAATACCTCCAGGGACGGGGACTCAACCACTTCCCTGGGCAGCCTGTTCCAGTGCCTGACTACTCTTTCAGTGAAGAAGTTTTTCCTAATATCCAATCTAAACCTCCCCTGGTGCAACCTGAGGCTGTTTCCTCTCATCCTATCGCTTGTTACCTGGGAGAAGAGACCGACCCCCACCTTGCTACAACCTCCTTTCAGGTAGTTGTAGAGAGCAATAAGGTCTCCCCTCAGCCTCCTCTTCTCCAGGCTGAACAACCCCAGTTCCCTCAGCCGGTCCTCATAAGACTTGTTCTCTAGACCCTTCACCAACCTTGTTGCCCTTCTTTGGACAAGCTCCAGCACCTCAATGTCCTTCTTGTAGTGAGGGGCCCAAAGCTGAACACAGTATTCAAGGTGCAACCTCATCAGTGCCGAATACAGGGGCACGATCACCTCCCTGGTCCTGCTGGCCACACTATTCCTGATACAAGCCAGGATGCCATTGGCCCTCTTGGGCAGCTAAGCACACTGCTGGTGTATATTCAGCCGGCTGTCGACCAACACCCCCAGGTCCTTTTCTGCCAGGCAGCTTTCCAGCCACTCTTCCCCAAGCCTGTAGCGTTGCATGGGGTTGTTGTGACCAAAGTGCAGGACCCAGCACTTGGCCTTGTTGAACCTCATACAGTTGGCCCCGGCCCAACAATCCAGCCTGTCCAGATCCCTCTGTAGGGCCTTCCTACCCTCCAGCAGATCAACACTTCCACCCAACTTGGTGTTGTCTGCAAACTAACTGAGGGGGCACTCAATCCCCTCATCCAGATCATCGATAAAGATATTGAACAGAACTGGCCCCAATACTGAGCCCTGGGGAACATCACTTGTGACTGGCCGCCAATTGGATTTGACTCCATTCACCACAACTCTCTGGGCTCGGCCATCCAGCCAGTTTTTTATCCAGCAGAGAGTGCACTTATCCAAGCTGTGAGCAGCCAGCTTCTCCAGGAGAATGCTGTGGGAGCCTGTGTCAAAGGCCTTACTAAAGTCCAGGTAGACAACATCCACAGCCTTTCCCTCATCCACTAAGCAAGTCACCTTGTCATAGAAGGAGATCAGGTTGGTCAAGCAGGATCTTCCCTTCATGAACCCATGCTGGCTGGGCCTGATCCCCTGGTTGTCCGACACGTACCGCGCAATGGCACTCAAGATTATCTGCTCCATGACCTTCCCTGGGGCTGAGGTCAGGCTGACAGGCCTGTAGTTCCCTGGATCCTCCTTCCGACCCTTCTTGTAGATGGGTGTCACATTAGCTAACTTCCAGTCATCTGGGACCTCCTCGGTTGACCAGGACTGCTGGTAAATGATGGAGAGTGGCTTGGCAAGCTCCTCCGCCAGCTCCCTCAGTATCCTCGGGTGGATCCCATCTGGCCCCATAGACTTGTGGGCATCCAGGTGGAGGAGCAGGTCGCTGACTGTTACCTCTTCGATTATTGGGGCTTCATTCTGCCTCCTATCTCCATCTCTCAGCTCAGGGGCCTGAATACCCTGAGGATAACCAGTCTGACTATTAAAGACTGAGGCAAAGAAGGCATTAAGTACCTCAGCCTTCTCCTCATCCTTTGTGGTAATGTTTCCCTCTGAATCCAACAAAGGATGGAGATTCTCCTTGGCCCTCCTTTTGTCACTGATATATTTGTAAAAACATTTTTTGTTATCTTTCACTGCAGTGGCCAGTTTAAGTTCTAGCTGGGCCTTTACCTTTCTAATTTTCTCCCTGCATAACCTAACAATATCTTATATAATATGCTTATATTAAGTCAAGGACTTTTCAGCTTCCCATGCTCTGCCAGGTGCACAAGAAGCTGGGGGGAGCACAGCCAGGGGGGCTGCCCCAGATTGGCCAAAGGGCTATTCCATACCATATGATGTCATGCTCAGTACTTAAACTGGGGGGAGTTGGCTGGGGGGCAGCAATCGCTGCTCGAGGATGAGCTGGGCATCGGTCAGCAGGTGGTTAGCAATTGCATTGTGCATCGCTTGTTTTGTATATTCTTTTATTATTATTATTATTATTATTATTTTCTCTTCCTTTGCTGTCCTATTAAACTGCCTTTATCTCAACCCACAGGTTTTACTTTTTTTTTTTTTCCCTGATTCTCTCCCCCGTCCCACCAGGGAGGGTGAGCAAGCAGCTGTGTTGTGCTTAGTTGCTGACTGGGGTTAAACCACAACAACCTGTGAGTTGCTTTGCCATACACAAGATAGCAAGTTTCTTTTACAGATTGCCTGCTCTCTTAAGATGGCCAGAAAGAAGCTGCTCCTATTCCCTTGTATCACAATGGGTTTGATAGCCAAGCAGTCTCATGAAGGCAGAATTTCTAGATAGGGGAAACCCCCTGCTATCATTCCCCTTGGGCCACTTGAGTAATATGAAAGCAATATTATGAGGTGGAAAAATATCACATTTTATTTCTAGATCAAGCTCCTGCATCTGTCTAAAACATTAGCGAAGGCAGCAGAACACCAAGTCAAGAGCTTACATATATATATATATATATATATATATAAAAAAATGTGGCCAGGTCTTACGGTTCTACCGAGCGTGCCTCTGAAAATTTCAGCTCCAAGAGTCACTATCTCGGCTTTTTGTTTTGTTTTTTCGTTAAATATAAACAGAAGAGAAAACATGTCTATCCTCTGTGAGAACACAACTTCCAACATCTCAAGAAACGAGCAGAGAAATAAAGAAAATTCAAATGTATTAGGTTTTCAAATCCTACTTTTAAGCAGATGGTACGGTTTTTAGTTGGCTCATATACTGCAAAGGTAAGTTAAGAAACAGTAAGAATAACTTTGTGAAAATAACTGGGTTGATTAACTAAAAGAGAGAAAAGGACTTTTGGTTAGAGTGAGAGCATAGAGTAATGAATGTCTATGTGCCATGCAAAAAATTAAATTTATTTTTAAAAGGATAGGTTTAAAAACAGAAAAAGCCTACACCCAATGTGCTTATTGCTGAAAATAGAAGCATTAGAAGCGTCCAGTGCAGTGCAAACACATCTTTAAAATTTTGCCACGCTGTAGAGTTTCAGCAGGTGCAGTGCAACGCCATCACTGACTGGCCTGACCTACGTTAACACAAAACCTTACAACTCACATTTTATAACTGCAAAGAAGTTAACAACCATGGTTGCAACCATGCCAAGTGGTAGTCCTGTAACTGTCTTCACAATGCAGATCTCCTTGGGAAGAATTATAATCAGACAAGTCACATTCTGTTATTTGACTTTGTAAAACAAAAACCACCCAAACAAACAAAAAGGTAAATATTGAGCCTTTTGTTTCTCAGTTGGTGTTCCTCTCCCTCTCTGTCTCCTCTCTGTTCTGCACTGGTGGCCCTGTATTTCTTCTCTTTAATGTGATGAGTCAGTGCTGAGAGTCTCTCTGGCTTTCAACCAACTTCAATGTTGATAAAGGCTGCTTTTTTTGAAAACTAATAACGACAGTTGTTAATTAACATAACGTAACAATTTCCACATCTCTGAGTAGAGAGGCTTGTACACCAAACACCTGGGTACCAATTTAGGATCTAGAACAACTTCCCATAAGACTACTGAAAACTTGTCACTCCACATACCTAGTGGCACCCTTCAGAAAGGGTTGTTCTGCTCTGGGCTCTGTCACATTTGCAAGAGTTGCACTCAGGAACAGTCACAACACACACATGAAATTTAAGGACAGATTCTAGGGAAATTCTGTGTAGTTTTTGGGGTCAGCTCTTTCTCCACAAGCCTGCATATGTTGGTAAGGTCTCCCAGTAACAGCCCCTCTCCTTGTGACAACCAGACACTGGAAAGGGAATCAGATACAAATAGTTCCCAGCTCACCTAATAGTTACCCTCCTATCCATTGTCTGTTATCCAGTCCAACATCTGTTCTCAACTATCCTATCCACTATCAAGCTATCCAAACCAAGGCACACAATACAAATACCATTTGGGACACTAAAAAAAAAAAAAAAAAAAAAAAAAAAGAAAAAACTCCCAAGTCTTAAAATTGCATACAAAAATTTTCATCAACCATTCATTTACTCCCAGGTATTTCAAAAGCATTAAGGAGTTAATTTTCCCAGAGTCTAAGTATAATGTCAAAAACTGACAAGACATATTGGAGCCTAAATATTATTAAATGTCCACAGGTGCTGAAATTCTGCTAATAATTTTGCACTTTCTGCCTTTACTTTTTCCTTTTGTGTAAGAGATTTTGCATTCTTACACAGCAGATGCATTGTTTTACATTCCAATAGTGGTGCAGCTGCTAGTACCTAAGGCTTGAGAGATTTATGGATAATAACGGGAATGCACAATAAACAAGTACATTTGGATGCATACCAAACAGAAGCTGCATCAGTCAATCAAACTGCTGGACAACTGATCCAAGTTTACAGATAAATGTAAGACAAAATAAAATTCTCCAGTCAGCCCGACTTCTTCTTCAGAAAAATACATTATGCATTTCACAGCACTGACATGGATAATGTAGTATTTTCCTCTTTGACCAAAGCATACTACAGAAATTTATTTTCTAAGCCAACGAATATGTTAAAGCAGAAAAGAATAGTCATTCTTCTGCATTGCTATCAATAAAAAAATAGCAACCATATCAATCAGCTTGTGTAACAAGAAAAAAAAGTATGTGACAATGTCAGGATCTCAGCACATCCCACTATGGACACAAAACAACTGCACTTCATCTACACAGTAACTGTTGTACTGGGCACACTGCTTCTTTCCCAGTCACTTCACTTATTCTGACATCTAATTTTTGCATTTTTTCTGGTGTAAATACCACATTCTGTACAAATGAAACCAATAAAAATTTCTGTGTAGCTTTTTTTCATGAACAAGAGACCAAAATAAAGAACCATAGCAGTCCCAATCCAAACTTGACAACTTTATGCAGTTCTTTTTCAATGTTTATCAATCAAAACCACTGAAATAAAAATAATAGTATAGAGGAGAGATCTGAATTGAATTCTTGATGGTAAACCTGCACCAAAAGTCAAAGGTGTCTGAACACAGTTCTCATTATCAACTCTGGGGGAAAATGGCATTTTGCGCTGAATGTGCACCAGGGATGAGCAGATATAAACCAGGGCACCCTATGGTCAAAACCTAGGGAGTAACATTCCTACCGCATTGATCAAAGCAGCTGTATCTATTCTAATTTTCCTTTCTCTTCTAGCTTATTATGGCCAGCAATTTAAGACACTGAGAAATCTTTCAGAATATCCCAAAGTCCCTCTTCAGCAATCTGCCTGACCCTGGAGCCAGACCCTGACCATGAGCCCAAGGGAGTGTTAGCAGTCAGGGCTCTGCAGACCTGAAGTCCTAGTTTGTTCACATCCATCACCTTGAGAATGATTTTCCATCTGCTCCTCCTGGCCTTCTACCCCTACTGCTTTGTTGTCTTACACAATTAAACCCCCACAAAACTAATCTTAAAATGTATTATTTTTCTTGTATTCCTCCTGATTTGGTTTCATCTTTTTTTGAGACAACCATCTACTACTTAAATATTTATCTACTCCTATCACATATATTATAATCTCCTGGCAAGGGATTTTGCATACAGAATAAAAAGGGATGTGCTTAGGCAGTAATCATGAATTCCTTCTCTGATCTCATATTTTTCCAAACTCCCTCCTCTTGAAGAATCTCTTAGTTAATGCCTAGCACACAGCTACATTTACTGCTTTTTAAACTTTACTATCACTCTTGGCAATATTATTTCCTTTGCTGATGCTCTTTCTTCTGCTCAGACACAGACCATCTGCCATCCTGCTCACCAAACTTACTTGGCAACTTGACAGCTGATGAAAGACAGCCTTGTCAAAAGTAATGCACATTGTAAGGATGAGCTGCAACTATTAAAAATTTTGTTTTATGTCAGCACATACATATTAGATGTTAGGGGGAACATTTATATATGAAAGATCAAGATTGGAAAAACTTTAGAGCCCAGTTGTTCCAAACCACTTGATCCAGGGTCTAGACTCTTTTTATACCTGTTGACCACTCAAAACTTGAGTAATTCTCATTTTAAGGCTTAAGTAAATCTCATTCTCATTTTAGTAATTCTCATTCTCACTTTAAGCTTAAGTAATTCTCATTTTTGGGACAAACTCAGCTAGGAAGTTAAAATATACAGCAGAATTTCCAGGTCTTATGCTGGGCAAGCAAAGGCTCATTTGGAATTCATTTCTGCAAGTCTCTCCACTTGTGCAAAAACTGATTCCACAGAATACAACACAAAACCAAACCAAACATTAAAAATACCACTCACTGGATTTTTTTTTTTTTTTTTTTAAAATCTCATCCACATTGTCCCATATCTTGACAGTCCTGTACAGGGCAGTGTAGGAAGTTTGGATATTATGTGCAACACACGAATGAGAGTGGTTAACTATTAACGCCCTGCCAAGTTTTAGAAAAAACCTTTAATTTCACAACTACTGAGCAGTATCTACCCAAGAAGCAGGTTGCTGATGTTGCGCTGTTCCATTCACAGTTGAGATATACCTAAAGCATCCTAAATTAAAATCTAAGCAAGGTCTAGTTCAAGCTACCCCAAGACTATATATGTATGTGTTTGGGTTTTTTATTTTCTGGGGTTTTTTTGTTTGTTTGTTTGTTTTTTTCCCCCCCTTCCCTTTTCTTTATTAGTTTCCTCTTGTAGTAACTTTGTTAACGGGGAAAAAAAAAGAAAGAAAAAAAGAAAGATATTTTCATCTTTATATGTCCTGAATTCTGGCAGTCAGCTTCACGATGCTGCCAACTCACCTAGTTCAGTTAAGCATCTCTAGATTTGAGATGTTTTGCCAACCCAGTGGGGTCAATGTCCTTGCTCTCAGTGCAGATCTGCCCTAGCAGACACTGAATAATTTCCCTCTATTAAGAAGCAGACAGACATAGAGCAGCTATGACTTTGAGTCTTCCTCAGATTGTCATATCGAAGCTTCTTAAATAGTCAGAAGAGCTAATATCCTCTACATGTCACCTTACAACATATAAGTTTGGCTTTTGCCTGATTTGCCATATTCTAATTAGACTCTGGTAGAGCAGGAGAGTACATCTCTCCCATTAACTACACAGGGAACTTAAGGTTATCTTAATTCAGACATCTGTGGGGTGGTATGAAAAACCATGTAGAGTCTATGCTGCTTTCACAAAATCTTCCAGTATGCAGTTCCTGACTGATGCAGGGTTGAAGAAAGGAGAAGTCCTGGAGGGAGAAATGGGTTATTCTGAATGTACTTTCAAAGGCACAGAAGGCTCATAAAACAAGAACCAACTGAAATGGGTCACGATCTCCCCAAGCAGATGCATCTCTATATTTAGCAACAACTATTATAGTTGTTGACATCTTAAGAAAGTGTCCTTATCACTACCCCAACTGGGCCCAACTTCTTATCTTTTTACTTACAAACCCATGTAGCAGCATTGTGCCTTAGTCACAGAAGTGGCAGCTATACAATGCTGTGAATATGCCATACTATGTTTCAAGTAAAGAGTAGGAAAAGAGTTTTCTACAAAACCAAATTGGATAGCAAATATTGGCTTATACATAACGGAGTGCAAAGTCTGAAAATTCTCCTGCTTGCATGACACACTGTGACACATAGTCAGCCAATGGTTTTGCCTTTTTGTTATGTGGCGTTTTCTTTTGTCTTTATGGAATAAATTCTGAAAACAAATGTACAGGTTATAACTCTCTTACTGTACAAAGGTCCTGCTATGCTCATCTCAACGTGCTTCCAAATTAGAAGTACTGATCACTGCAAAGTCAACAGCTATAAGAAAATAAAAATTGATGAGATTGATACTAGGTCTGATCCATCAATTTCCCTTATTTTCCCCTCAGTGGAAACATGTACCGTGTCAAAAAATGATGGTCTTCCGGAAAATATTTGCCTTTGTCCATTTACCAGCTTGCTGCCAGACACATTGTCCCTGTTGTCTATTTAATAAATGGTCATTTCATTGTTTAGTTTGAACAGAGAATAAACTGAGCAACCAGGATCTAACAGGACATCTCAGAAGAGCTGACATGGTTTGTACTATGAAGTTGCAGCACATGTGCTTGGCCACATGCAAAAGTCAGTTTTGCACTCCTACATCCAGACTGTAAAGTATATTGGAGATGGGCAAGGGCAGACTTTATCTTATAGTAGTCTTACCCTTTTTTGATGGTTCTCTGACAACAGGAATCACCTTACATGTTTGATACATATTAAGGAACAGGTTTTTATTTTCAAAAATAAGCCTCAGCCTCTCTTTGCATGCAGGGATTTACAGTCTTCCTTTTAATGTAACTGCTACTCTTTTGGATGCTCCTACTTGATAAGCTTAAATCTATCCTATTGAGACAAACATGATTGCACTAATCTGCCAAATCAGGTAGATTACGTACAGATTGCAACAGTGGCAGGCACACAGAAAATAAAAGCTTGGTCCAAAAACCTACTACTGTCTTGTAAAGAGCCATAGGGGCAGAAAGTAATCTCATGGAGCCCATTCAGCCAGCCATCCTTGCTCCACGTGGTACCTGACTCAGAGTAGCTTCCAGTTAATTCCTTCCATCACCAAGCTATGACTTCATTATTTGCCAAATCAAACAAGTTACTGAGCGTAGCCATGTTATAAAGTTATGGCGGGTGACCTGCTCCAGTGCAACTGCAGGGCACTGGCTTGCTTTTATCACACAAACAGGCAGCTATCGCAGAATAGCTAATCTACACCGTAACTGGCAGTAACTTGTTACATAGATGTAACCTAAACTAAAAACTAATTTACCCTGCCATCTGTTTTTAAATGTTGCAGCAAAATTTATAACAATATTACAGAACTGGACATGATCTTTGACCTGTAATATGCAAAATTCTAGATTATTCTTATAGTCTGTTTTAGCTTCCAAAAGAAATTATGAAGTTATATTGACTGGCTTTGCCTTAAATACATAAGTGGCCAAATATTCCCATTTTCCAGCCGATTAAGATGTTCACTACTATCATACAAGATTGAATCAGTTTATCTGACTTATTTTTTTAGTCACCATGCTTCCAATGCCTAGAAAATGAATAATAATTTTCTGAGAACGATAGTACTGCATTGGTAAGTTGCTTTTTTTACTTGGAGTTGTTCAGACATCTATACATATAGCTTAATGAAGTTTCACAACTTTCTTCTGAAACAAGTAATCTTTTCTCTAAAAGTGTGAAGATAGCATTTTAAAGCTTTTAAAGCATTTAAGCCTTTGAATATTTACTGAATGCTGAACAAAACCTAACCAAAAGGGTTGCTTAAAACTTGGAGACTGATAAAGACAGCAAATTAATACGACATTAATATGAGTGTGAAACTTTCAAAGACAGCTAAACCAGACTGGAATACTTAAAGCCTTTACAGTAACAAAATTACCTTTTGTTTTTATATATTAAGATATATGTACATATAATTACAACTGTTAATCTCCACAGATCAACAAGCTCCTTCAAAATTACACTCTCCTCCCTGTCAGCGTACTGAATTGACTGTCAGCTGCAGATGGAGCTGCTCAGGGGGAGCTCCTCCACCAGCAGGAGCCAGGCTCCTACGTTAGAGCTGCTCAGCTTCATAGAAAAAGTCTTTTCAGAAGGACTCATTAAATCCAGAGAATTAAAATATGGCAGATCATCTTACTATCAAGAAAACTGCAAATTTGTGAGGTAGACCACAGATTAACGCACATAATTCAGTTGGATGCCTCAAATGTGCTTAGTATCTTTTATATGAGTAGTTCTCCTGAGAAACAACATGCATCAGTATAGTTTTTTGCAGGATCAAGACCTAAGTCAATATCATACATTTCGTAAACTTCTGCACCTTCTATAATATAGATGAGCATCAAGGCAAAATTCTTTCTTGTGTGCTCTCTAAGGTAGGACAATACTGTAAAATACATGTTATACTATACCAGACATTTCAAGTCTACCAGTTCATCACTAGAGCGAGCTGGGAAATAGCAGAAAAAGCTTAGTCTTTCTCTTCCAGAAAAGAAACAAGAAAAGACACTGACCATTCCCTTTTCTGTGGTGTGATCTAGGCATTCATCTGGAAGAGAGGAAAATCAGTTCAAGCAGAACAAGGACTTGAACCTGTGTTTCACCTGTTATGGACAAATATTCTGCTCTCTGCTAATTTGGGGCCTGTTTTCCAGTATCAGATCAGAACTGTTTTCTTCTGAACCTGAAAAAGCTTTCCCAATAAAAGTTCTGTTGAGGCACATAAAAAGCTTCAGTGCTGAAAATGCAAGTTTTTTTCAAGAAAAAGTCAGTTTTATTAAAAAACCCCACCCCAACGAACCAGGTTAAATTTAGACACAGCCTTTCACACACAGCCCACACAGTGGATATTTTCTCCTGATAAGCATCAGGTATCTTCAGTATCTTCTGAGATAATTGGAGCCAGCTCCTTGGGAAACATAATGGAATGTGGACATCTGTTCACTGTAAACATGTGAAAAACATTTTGGACACTAAATTAAACTGAAAATTTTATTTTTTTATTCTATTATGCGGCAAAAGTGAAAATGATATATAAGGAAGAAAGGGAAGCCTAAATGAGACAGACTAGACAGCATAAGAATAGCAATTTGTGATCTAGGCATTTATGTGGAAGATGGGAAACTGGGTCAAGCAGAGCAAGGAGTCAAACCTTGGTTTCAGAGAGGGAGTGAAGGCCACAGGCAGTGACAATGTGGGAAGAAATCACAGCAAAAGCATGTAGCAAATATTGAGTGGTAGCAGAGATTAGCAGAGAGTGAAGAGTGACTAACAGAAATGTAATTCAAATGCTGAAGGGGAAAAGGCCCTCAAATGGGGAAGGAAATCAAGTAGATATGTCAGAATAGATGGTAAGAGTTCAAAAAAAAAAAAAAAAGACAACACTAGAGAGCAGGAAATTAAGGCAAGTAGGCCAAGAAAGAGACAACTGGTTTCTTAAACAGCAGAATATGTAGTACACTCAAATCTTTTCCTTTTGATGGTGATAACCCAGCTGAGATGCTAAAATGGTTGGGGAAGATGGAAACAAGATCAAAGAGCAGAACTACTTGCAAAAATCAAATGGGCAATGACATGCAGAGGCTGGCTATTATAGTCAGTCATTCAGCGGTTCAGTACTGTTTCTTCATACAGCCATTCAGAGCTAGATTGTCAAACCTGTTACTCAGGCTGTGTACCGAAGTTACAAGAGAAACTTTCTGTTTCCTAGGCCCCTTCTTAATCTGTGACTGATGATGGCAGCGCACAATTGGACTTTTTCTCTACAGTGAGCTGGCACTTGCAGCGAGAGCAAAGAGCCAGAAGCCCTGGGAGCAGGGTGCTCTCTGAAAAGGCTGGAAGTAAATCAAGTCCTCCCAGTAAAAACAATCTCATCAAGAACTGCCTGTTACAATCTGTTCTTTGGTTTGCTCCTGGGACAACATTGATCTGGTTTGTCTTTTAAGAAACTATTTCCACAATCAAATTTATCACTGAACAAAATAAATACATATCCTCATGGGTGGCAATTTCAACCCCCCAATGGTCAATACAAAAATCTCTATCAAAACAGTAGTCATACATGGAATAAAAGTCACAATAGGACAGTGTAACCTCAAAGGATTCATTAATAAAACATTTACCAGTTTCAGTGAGACCAAGATTTTAGCAGTTGATCATTTTGATCCAGGGAATAATAGTTTCATAAACTGCTGGGTTTACACAGTAAAATTTTAACCAGAAATGGCTGTTCCCTGTTGCCAAATATGATTGTTATGGAAGGCCTGAGAAATGAGCCTGAAAATGCCTTCAGGAGTCTCAGTACTACCTTTCTTCTCAGAAGAAAATAATTACCTTTATGTGGTAATCAAACTCATAGTAATGCTGACCCCAATGCTTTCAGTAAGACTGCCATTATCCTAGGAAGACACATATATACACACATTACCCCCAAAGCATCTGGTCTTCACAACAACACGGAGCACTTACTACATTAATATTGAACGATACACTTATTCCAGGTTTTCCTTAATAAGCAGAGATTGTTCAAATGAGCTGAATCAACACTGGTATAAGCTCCAAGTAAAGTGAAAAGTCTAACAACAATAATTGCCTTAATAAGCATCCTTGTAGTGGAGTATGGACATAATGCAAAGAGTGAAGATCAATTAAGAGCACAGAGGCTCTTACAAAGTATTAGTTTTGGGAAGATGATCAGGACACTCAGCAGAAATCCTCTCGGAGGAAACTTTAGCTCTCATGTATGAGCCCCTTAATGTTTTTACTCTCAAGATAGTGTGTGTTGGACTGATCTTGAGCTTTGTGCCTGTAAGAATCAGTGCAGAATTTGTCTTCCTGCTGTTTATTACTTACAGTCATATAACTGTACTGCGGACAGGACAGATCAGAATATCAGGCACCCCACAACTTCGTGATTTATCTGCACACACACTGCTGCATTTTTTACTAGAATAATTTTAACACAGAACCACTCATAGGAGAAAGCAAAACATCCAGTTCAGACTTAGATTTAATACAGACAGATACATTCAAAGGTATAAGATTAGTTGCCAATAAGAGAAATACATCTCTTTTCTCCATGTGTTCTTACTAGCTCCTGCAACAGGCTACGATATCTTTATGAAACCTATACCATATCATGTCAACAAATCCTGAGGCATTTAACATCAAAAGTGTGACTAAGTCACTGAGATAAAGTGAAATGGTATTGCTAAACTGAAATGCTATTTGGATAACTGAGTAGCTAATTTACAAAGATAGAACCCGATGAAACGCATGCTTTTCAGCTAAATCACTGTCACTTTTTGTGCAATTTTCCTACGTGTCATCTTGCAATAACCCATCTTTTCTTACACTTTTCTCCCTCAGTGTGAAGAACTATGGTTGCTGCACTGCTGAATTTTCCTCTTAGAAGGCCTGCAAATGTGATCCGACAAGTCAAATGATTGATTGTGCCTTGTCCATCAAGGCAAAATCAGAGAAGCCCTTCTGAAAGACAGTGGGAGATAGGCACCAACAGTAACATATCATCAGCATGAAGAGTATGGAAGTCAGAAAAGTTAGCTACTCAGACCAACAAGCTAAATTAGATGCTTTCAGAGTGTCACAGAACATATATTTCAAGCTATGTTTATACTTATGGTTTTCCAGACACGGGATGGCCAACAGCCTATTTAGGAAATCATAACATGTTTGTGAGAGGAGCGGATAGGAGAAGTTGATGTTTCAGAGGCTCATCACTTCAGAAGGTGCTTGTTTAGTGAAAGTGCTGCACCGCCTCTCATTCAGGCACCGAGATGAACCCTGCGCTCATGGCAGAGCGGGCTCGCCAGCGGGAGAGCGCGATTCACAACTCCGTCCCTTACATAAGACTGTAACCTCTATTCACAGCCATCTGCTGTGGCTGTTGTGTAACAAGCCGTAGTTGAGTGTTTCTGCCATCATATGGTAAATTTCCTTAAAATACACGTGCAAAAATCGCTACACAAAGACCTAGAAATTCTTTAACTAGATGTAAGTCCCCAATTTCACAGATGAATGGTAGTTTGGAAAGGCAGCCTTCAAACTCCTCTGCATGGGGTGGCTGTAATTTCCTTCTTGATTTCTAGCATCTATGGCTTACAGCAAGATACACTGATTGAAACTTTTGGTTGACTGGGATTTGCACTGCTAGATATCTCCATTTTCTGTCTTCCTTGGGATTTATACTGAGCTCAGATAAAAGGAATTTGCAATTTCATTATTATCCTTCCACACAGAGGCAGTTTTTAAAGAAGGTGTAGGAAACTAATGGTTTTGAGGTTTGTTTGTTTTTTTTTTTCCTGCTGTCAAAGATATTGCATCTACCTGATTCCAGCTTCTCTCTGTGAATTTCTACAGACATGCAGTCTTCACAAGCTGAATTACAGAAGACCACCTATGGCCTAAAAGTCATGTCAAAACCAGACATACTTCAAGACTTTAAATGAAAAGTCCTGAAAATAAAACAATGTTGAATAACTAGATGCCAATACGTTCTTGCCTTGCAGGAGAAGAGATGAACAGAGAAGAATAAAGAACTGATGTTCCTTTAAAACTAAGATGATTCTGGTCAAATTCAGATTGAATTTTTCTACTTTTCCAAAGAAACCTGTATGACTTCTTAATTAATGTTATTTTAGCTAATGCTAAATATAGACAGACATGAATTTGATAAAGGCTGACAATTCATTTAAAACTGAAATATAAAACTGAAATCAGTTGTAACCCCCCCTTCATTCTTTACATAAAGAAAGCCCTTTGAGGGAGGGTGTGTGTGGAACTCTCTGAAAAGTCATTGCTGGTTGTTTTTTTAAAGAATTTGGAATTCAATGAAAATAGGGGGGAAAAGCTCTGTTCTGCACTCAAAAGTAATGAAAGCAATTTGATTTAACGCTCTTTGGAAACTGCTCTCACACTAGTGGGTTGTGGTTTGGGTTTTTTGTTGTTTTTTTTTTTTTTTCTTTTACTTGAGAAGAGTGACACAAAATTAGAATCCTAGAAGTAATTTAAAATATCCCCCCCACTACATGAAGATCACCAATGCACTTGTGATTTTTAAAATCTATTCTGCAGTACTGACAGAGAAAGAATAAATCACTAAATAGGATCTATACTGCACATTCTGTATAAGTCACTGTTAGATTACCTGTAGAAAAAAACATTACTTCCAGTTCTTTCCTATGCATATAAATTTTATTTTTAAGATTGTAAGAAACAATTATATTTTCAAAACTGATAGCGATTTTGAGTGTGATTTTCTTTGTCCACTGCATTAGTAGCAAATTTGTGATTTTATTTAATTTCTCTTGGGTTTTAACTTTTCAATACATTCTGACAAAGAACACATTCACACTTCCATTTATCAGTGATGAACCATCTCACTAACAGTTTGTTAATGTTGCACTTCTGGTTTTGAGCATTTCATTCCAGTTCTGCAGAATAAAGCCTAAGTTCCTATTTTAAAGCAAAAAAACCCAAACCAAGAAGATTCATACTATTAACACAAAGTAAAATTTTACAGGATCAGCACAACTCAAATTTGAAAATACATCACCTTTTACAGTGTGTATCCTGAGGTCTCTACCCACACTTGATCAAAGAAGAGGGAAAACACATCTCTCATTCCCCCAAGGATATCTTTTCTTTCTTATTTTACCTTGCTGAGGTTTCATATTCCCCAGCCTGTGTCTGATGTGATGCATCTTTTCTCATCTATAGATAAATTCATTAAAACTTTTGAAGTGACCGTGTTGCTTTTCTCCTTTATTGCTATTTCTATTAAGGCCATTCCTTCCTTCCTTCCTTTCAATCTTTAATTCAACGACATTAATCTAGGTTGATTTGTGATGCATTTGAACTGGAGGAGCTCTGTTTATATATTCTTATAAAGAAACTGTAGTTAACAGAAATGTCACACCCACTTGATGGATGCTAACAGATCTTATACTGACTTGTCATTTTCAGGGACTTCACTTGACCATTGTTACCATTAAAATCTAATTTTACAAGGCAACAAAATATCACCTTTTGATTATTTAATTTTTGTAAAAGCTTAGTATCCTAGAGTAATATTAATAATTTTTATTCTGTGAACACACAGTTGATGTGGCACTCTTCTTTGCAATTAGATTGATAAGACAGCATAAAATGATAATTACTACAAAAGAAACTTGGTCTGCAGCCGATCCCTTCATATGCTTTTTCTTGGATACAAAACAGTCAAACAGATGACATAATTACTGCAGATGGGCTTAAAAACCTCTCCTTTTTGAAACAAAGTTAAGCCACAAAATTCAGATTTAGATCCAGAGTTCAAAAGGTCTATCTGGGTTTATGCAAGCCCCATGTTAAATCTGTTTTAGAAGGACTTGCCCTCCACAAAACTCAGATATCCACCTCAGGCTAGTCAGTCCTCCTATTTTTCCTAAATTCTCTTCCACTCATAACTGCCCCTACCTACATCCAACCTTCAAAGTATTTCCAATAGCAAAATCTTACTTTCTCCTATGCCTTCTAGAAATCAAAAGGAGGAAAAAAAATTCAAGAAGTATATTGACAAATTCAGAAAGTTTAAGTAAAGTTCACAAAAAAAATTATTCAGGTTCTAGAAAGTCAATAATTCAGTAAGACTCAGAAGATTAATTTTATCTATTCAAATTATTTGAAAATATATTCTATAAATATTTCACAACTGTGACACATTTTTTCCTCTCTTTAATAACAGTCCCTTTACAGACTACCTTTGTGGTGTCCAGTGCAGTTAGCAGAAACTTCAAAGCTCTGCTTAGTGCAGGAGGCTGAACCTCCTAAGTTCCCCAAACTTCTCTTTCAACCTAAAGTATCCCATGATCATATAAATACAAAACCGAACAGGGATGAAAAAAAAATTTAAAAAGGAAAAAAAAAAGAAAAAGAAAAAGAAAAAAGGGAAAAAAGGGAAAAAAGGGAAAAAAGGGAAAAAAGGGAAAAAAGGGAAAAAAAGGAAAAAAAGGAAAAAAGGGAGGAAAAAGAGGGGGGAAAGGGGGGAAAAGGGGGGAAAAGGGGGGGGGAAGGGGGGGAAAGGGGGGGAAAGGGAAAGGAAAAAAAAAGAAAAAAGGAAAAAAAAAAGGGGGGGGGCACAAAAAGCCCAAGAATTTTGTGTGGGTGTTTTGGGAGCTTTTTTTGGAGGAGATGTTTGTGCGTCTTGAGACTTTGAATACATTTCTGGAAAAACAGTTTTTTTCATTTTTCAGCTATCTGGAATTGTTTTACTTATTCACAGTCCCAGTGTTCCAGAAGAGTGGTTTTGATCCTTTGCTACATAAAGACATAATCTAAGAACGAGTAACTGCAGATTCCAGACATGACACTTGCAGGTTTCTCTTTGATGAGATTCAAAAAGAAACATGATGTGTGCCATGCTGTCACAGGTTAAAGTATTATGTGACCACAGGCTATAGCTAACGTTATATGACTCAGACTTCTGACATTTGAAAGAGCCAGTCTAACAGACCCAAAGCGTAACACAGTGGAAACAGAAAAAAATAGCAATGTAGAAACAAGGTGCATGTTTTAACAGAGAACATAATTGACAAATTTGGGCTGTGCACAAATTTTGGGTGGAAGCTGAGAAGTCTCAAAAGCCTCAGATCAGGGATGATAAACAAAACCTGTTTCTAGTGGCTAGTTCACACTGATTGTAAGTGGTTTACAAAGGAAGTATGATAGGCTTATGGAAGGAATTACATGACAGGGTTGACTGCAACAGCAGGAGCATGGCTTAATGACCTATAAGCTTTCCATCCTATTTTTCTCCTTTTAGAAAATAATACATTTATTTTGAAAAAGGATCAGATAACATATTTGATAGGGGATCCCTCTTCACTTAAGCTTCTGAGGTCAAATGGGACAACTTGAATGTTAATATGTCAAATATAAAATTAATACTGCGCATTATAAAACTGAAATACATTTTCTGCATAGGAAAGTAGTTTTCAATGTTCAGTTAAGAACAAAATAATTGAAGGTGGAGTTCAACATAATTTGATTAAAAAAGGGTAACGTGACAAACCCATTCTCAGTGCCTTGTTCACCATTTTGGAATATCTGCGCAGAACAGTCAAAGCTTTAAAGGTTATACTTTGCCTCAGTATAACCTCAGTATAAAAACTGATCAAAAGAAATATCTGCAGCCTACATACAACTTACCTTTCAAGACTCGTTGGGTCAGGCAGGTCTACTCCAGAGCACTATAAAGGATAGTATGTGAGTACATTTGTATAATTTATGTTGTATATAAGTTCCTAATCCTATAGATACACACAGGACTACACATGCCTGAGAAATGACTTGAACATAAAGTTATATTAAAGTTGTATTTATAATGTTGAAAATAGAAGTGCTCTACCATTGCCATGAACTGTATTTATAGAAGTTAGCCCAGATGGAGAAAGCTGAAACAATGTTTCAAATAGACTCATCCTTTCCTTTCAGCATGCCACTGCTATTTCTTTTTTCTTTGTCCCATTAGTACTTCCTCCATAGATGAAGGAGATCATGACTGAGAGAGAGTTCAGGGACTTGTCCTACCCAGTATTAGCAGAGCTGACAGATTCCCTCCCCTTGATAGTGACACTGAGCATGGGTTGCATTGGCATGCAGCATGCAGCTTTTTCCCTTATTGGAGATGTTTTTCATTTTGTTAGGTTCCCTGCAGCTCCCATGATTTACGCAGGTTTCTCCCATATTCCAAGATTAACAAACTTCTTCAACTACTTGAGTTTGGGTTGGGCTGGGGTTTTTCGTTGTTGGGGGTTTTTTTTGGTTTGTTTGTTTGGGTTTTTTTTAACATCTTTCACTTATATCCAGAAAACCTGGTTAAGAGTGGAGAAACTAAGGGAAGTGGAAGCTGTTAACACCTGTGATGCTTGAAGGTCCAGTAGAAGGGCCTCATTTTGTGGTGTTTTGATGTTGCTTTGTGTGTGTCTTACAACTGTTTTCTTATGAATTTGATCCTAACTTTGACCTGAAGGAAGGTAGCAGGTGGCAGATCTGGCTGCAAGAAGCCACGGATGCCAATTCAGGAACTCTGAAATACCATCAGGTAGTTTCAAGAGGTTTCCTGAAAACAGAATCTTAAATATCTTAACAGTTTAGTTTAGTTAAGCTAAATGGACATGATTTAGTATGCATTAACCCATATTAAGTGTTATATAATTTGTATTCATATTTTGATGTAAAGTCAAGACCTGCCTAACATACACCTAAAACAAGGTAAGAAGCTGGGTTTGGCCCGGTATTAAAACTATTGCAGAGCCATACCACATTATTTGCCACTATGCAACCTCAGATAGTAGCCATGCTGAACAAGCTTGGTTTGTTTTAGAGGGCTATTTTTAAAAAAAAAGGCTCTTGGACATGTAAATAACTAATGATTTTAAGACAATATTGTTGCTGTTTTCTGAGCGACTGTGGTCCAGATTCACTTCCCATTTAATGGCAACTGAAAGTTCTGAAAATGTAACCTGTACTATCACAGGCAAGGTAAGATTAAAAACATTTTGCTTCAGTATTTCATGCACATATACTTCAAATAAGCTGAATATTGTTACCAGATGCATCACTAGCAGTTCTGAACATGTTTACTACTGAGAAGCCTAAGCAATCCCACAAAACTCAAATGAGCTCAACTTGTTTATAAAGCTTGACTGACACCAGTCAGTGGTGGCTATTTGCAGTCCAGACACAAGAGCATTCATCTCAGTGTTCAACTTTTAGAAATTAAGCCTTGCATTTCAAAAATTGCTTTTATCTGAAGCGACCTCCAAATTCACCCTTTAGTGTACTTTAGCAGTTCTCTTCCTAATCTAAACACGCATTCAACCACAGAACTAAGCTTTTGCAATGCAACACCAGAACCTTTGGAGATGATCATACTGCACTTGACTACTGTGTCAAATACTTTTTACACTCCTCAGGTTTGCAAATAGCAAATATTTCTGCCACTGAGTGCTGATTATCAGCATGGTATTAATTTTTTCCTCTCCAAGGGGAAGATAAATACATTACTGATTTAACTCCTGAGCAAAATGTTCATGTTGTCATTGTCCAGCTGCAGCAGAAAGTTTCTAATATCTCCCTTTCAGGCTAGGCATGCTTAGAACAAGTGCTTATACACGCACATACACAGAGATATATTACACTATACCAACACACAGAAATGTACCTGAACACATTCCTCTTTTGAATGCAGATGAGGATTAAATGTAAGTTAAATTTCAAAAGTGATTGGGAAAGTACCTAACTCACATTAACCTTCTTTATTTATATATTAGAAGAGGGTCCCTTCTTGGGCCATAGGTATGTCCAGTGGATCTACGTCAACATCAAGCCAAGGTCCCCTGCTCTTGCATACCCTAAATAATTTAATTTTGAAAGCAAGCCTCAATAAAATAAAATAAAATAAAATAGCCTTTGTAGTCAAAAGGTATAAAAAGGACATTTCAGCAGAACCGTAGCTTACTGAGCAGAATCAGGTGGCTGAACAATTTTATGGAAACAATGCAGTCAGGGTAAGTAAGCATCTCCCAAGTAAAGAGAAACAAGTCTGTGCAACCAACACAATGCTGCAAAGAAACAACACCTGCCGCAGTATATAAACACTGTAGGCCTTTTGGCCTTGTTAGATGCAGCTTAACCTGGGAGTCTTTACTGGGCTTTGTATTGTATCTATATGAATTTCACCTCTACTCTTGAGAGTGTAAAGCTAGAGTTTCCTGTTAAAACCAAGTCAGATAGGTACCACTCTGTCCTGTTGTTAATTGATTTTCCTTTCCCCCACTTTTAGGGTGCAAAATACCTTTTTCCTTGACATATACACAACTTCTTTGTTTACACATGCACATACAACTTGGCAGAGGTTAAATCTGCCTATTCATTATAGGCTCTGCACTTTACTGTTAAAGGTCAAGCAAAAGGAAAAGCTAAACCAAATACAAAGCAAACTATAATGGGAGCTATACGACACAGAGAACTACAAAACAACAGGTGTCTTTGGCAACAGGCTTTCACATGGAAAAGCACAAGAAAATAAACAGAAAGCACAAAAAAAGACTAGAACAACAAGCATTATTCTTAAAAAAACCACAAAACAAGCCAAATCAAATTTCAAAGAGCACCCAAAACCAGAAGACTTAATACATTACAGTTTCCAGGTATAAGAACAAAACCAAGAGATTGGATATGACCCTTTTTTGTATGTCACTTCATTTAGAAATTTAAGATGAACAACATTAATTATTAAATGGATTCACTTCCAATAAATTAATCTAGGCTAATATTTTTGACATAGCTTTGTTAGTAAACAGAATTTTAAAAGTGCAACAGTGGAGTAGGAGAACATATACACAAATGGTATTCTGGCATATACTGAGCAGTGTAACAGAAAGTTATTTTGTCTCCACATTACTACCTGAAAGCATACCTTTACTCTGGAAATACAGGGCAACTTCATTTGTAAAAGTGAAAAAAAAAAATTGGGTTTTGTGTAAGCTGACATCACATATTTCCAAGGAGCTTATCATCTCTGCAGTTCCAGGCAATCTAAATTTATTTTCTTTTGAAGGAACCACTTTGCAGCATATACTTGGTTTCCTTTTAGATTATGTGATTTTATTTGTTCTTGAGTCAAAAGTAGAGAAAAGTGAATATTTTGGCTTTAAGCAGGGACAGCATTATTCCAAATGATAAGGAATCAAGTCCTCTGATGGCCTGCCCTGCTGCAGCAGAACATGTTTTATAAGAACAGAGACTGGAGGATGTGTTTTTATCCTACCAACAAAAGCAACACCATTCTCTACACACAATGGCAGTGGTCCATAATATACTTTCTGACAATAGGCAAAGGGTCATCTCACATGGCAAGAATAGCCTCCAGCATGGATTAAAAATATAAGAAAAACATTTGACGTACTTGGATCTGACAAGATTGAGTCGGTTTTCGGCAAAAATTGGTCACAGCGGACTCCTTGGTAGCCCTCTTTGCACCTGAGAAAAAGGGGATAAATGACAAACATACGCATGCGATAGTAAAAGGTTAATTTCAAGGTAGCAAAATCAATTGAAATTCTCCCTGCCAACGCTGCAGGGCCTTGCATATTTACAGTTATTTCAACTATTATGGAAGCAAGGTTATTACTGAAACACAATGGAAGCATGTAAAATCATTTCTATTTCAAAAAATTCCCCTCAACCCTTTTCGATTATTTCAGAAACTATGAAAGGAAACATCACTTAAGCACAACCCTTTTTTAGATATCAATTCAGTGAAACAATCAAAGAAAAAATCCTCTATAAAATAGACATATTTGTAATAAAATAAACTCATTAGGTAACACAAAGCTTTATAAAGCTGCACTCTACAAGCCATCAGATTAACAACTTGTTTATCTTTGGCTGTTTGAATAAGTAGGGAACACTTATCTAGCCATTAATTTTAGGACTAGTTTCTACTGTGCTTAAAAGATAACATATTTAAGCATGATAGACAATGTCAGGCATTGTTTGTAAGTGAACATTCTTACATGTCTGTGGGATTAGATTTTAAAGCACATAAACCAGAATACCCTCCTGCCTTAAAAAACATGAACTGGCTTTGACTGAGAATCTAATACTATTATTTATCTTGAATCCTTTCTTTGAAGAAATTCCATTTACTGCATTTGGACTGTTCTCAGAAGTCTCTCTGTCTCATTTCAACTAAGTGTATCAGAATCAGGCCTTTAATTATTTATTTGCTAAGCAATTTTTCAGAGAAAACTGATGGACACTTTAATTATAAATTATAGCAACAGGGACTCCATATCTCCCAAAGCTCTTGCATATCATATACACAATATGCTCAAATCAGCATCACCACCTTCATTAGGATTGACAACTGCAGCTTGAATTATGTGATAATGTCAAGAAGAGACGTTATTTGCTCCTTCACAATGTTTCTACTTAGGCTTCCTCTAAAAGTTGCCTTTTAAAATGCTTTTGGGTTAATAAATGAATGCTTCAGTGAGAACTACATCTCACCAGCCTTGATTCAGGGATTAGAAAGCACATTTGTGAGCAAATACCTAAATTATAAGAATTGCCATCAGACCCACAAAAGTAGTAAAAATCTACAGGAAGAAGAAGAAGATTAAAAAAAACCCCAGATATTATTTAAAAACCTCCCTTTTGGCATTTCTCTGTGAAGGATACTGAGTGCTACTTTGGAGATCAGCTTCTTACTGGTACTTGTCTATCTATAAAATGACTGACTGGGAGAAACTGAATTCAGATCCTATGGCAGTGGTCACAAGTTATCAGTCAAGGAAAAATGTTCTGTCCACTAGTCAGAAAAACTGAAGAAGTCTCCATATACTCAGACACTGCTGCATACATTTTTTGCCTCTGATTATGAAATATCAGAAGTTGCCTCACATCAAACAGAAACTCTGCAGTCTTGAGAAGAGTTGGCAGACCTCATTTCAAAGCTTAAGAACAACCTACATGGGTTGGGGATATTCTTGTCTTTGCATTAGCATTTTCTATTAACTTTTTGACATACATTTGTATCTGCCTCACTTACTATTACCCTATTACAGACTTAAAACTCTCTGTGTTAAACTGTTGGTCTGCAAGTCATAGAAGTGTTCATCACATAGCCTAATTCCACAACTGAAAACTTTGATACTACGTGTGAGGATAAAGAGTCAGAGAGCGATAACTCCTGGAAGAGCTGTACTGAGTGCTCATCAGCATGTGTGAATACCCATCAGCCAGAGGCAGGCAGAGCAATGCTGCAAGTACGCTCATGCCAGCGGAAGCAGCCCCTTCCCTTCCTCTCTGATGGCCACTGGGGCACATCTGAGCCAGAAGCTCTGCTGCCTTCCTTTCCTTACCACTTCATTCCTCACATAACGGAACAGAAACCTTAGACTATCTTCACTTCACAGCTGAGAAACAGAGTCTGCACCATTTATTCCCCTGTCAGATGGTCCAGGTAATGAATTGTTCATGCCAGAATTGAAGGAGAGAAATTTTGCTAGTGTTAGCTGTTAGGGTAGATTTGGGGGGGTCTCTATTCCAATCCTTCCAGCTGTGTCATGGTCTAAATCAAACATCAGAAAATATTTTTTTTGTATTTCGCAAAAATGGCAAAAGGTGCTGTGGGTATTTTCACCTTCCATTTAATGTTGTTCACAAGGGTTACATTTTATCAGTTGCAAATACAGCAGATACCGATAAAAGTTGGTGGCCTCAAAAACAATTTGATGGGAGACTCCTGTAACTGGTAAAGTATCACCCCAGTACAAGACTCTAATAAGATGTGTTTCCATGCCTTTCTTTTCCTGACTTTGTAAGAGCAATGGGTTGGAACACAATATATCACAGAGTCACTTGGATTTACAACTCCTCCCTTGTAAAACTCAGCATCCCTGGTACCTGACTGAATTGCACACTGCCACAGCTATGCTGTGCAATCTGGAGATAATGATGGGGATGGATTTCTTCTCTTAAAAATGTATTGGCTATCATATCAAACTATTATTTTTATCCTGACTATATCATACATATACTGCTGCTTGTATATACATACATATATCATACATATACTGCTGCTTGTCTCCATCACTGTGAAACTGGAGCATAGAGCAATCAGCTGGCTGACTGACCTGGATGAGTCTAAAGTAACATTTTCACTTACCTGTACACTTCGATGAACATGCCACAGGAGAAATTTATTTTTGTTACTTTCAAAATTTAGTACAGAGGTGGCTGATGTATCAAAGAATAAATATAATCTTTTAATGTAATAACATGATCTTACACTAAGATAACTACTATGGCAATACATAGCTTGTTTTTTAAATTACATTAATTTTTTTAGCAAAGATTAAAAACTCAGTCTCCTAGTTTCATTAACAAATGATTTTTGAAATCCATAAGACACCAAGTAATAGCAATAACTGCTTTGCCAATATCACACCAAAGTTTAAACCTTCGTAATTAAGTCTTGTGAAATTGAAATCTTGTAGAACATACATTTGACAGTTATAACATTACAATATGATAAAAGCTGGTCATGTTGTGGCATCCTATAATCTTTGCTAAAGCATCTGCCACCCATCCTAAATGGGCAGACGCGATAATTGTGCCCACAATACCTGACACGCACACATACTGTTAATTGGCATCACACCTATAAGGTAAAAAAAAATAAACACCCCCATGAAAAACCCCATTAAAACAACACTGTTGTGTCACATACAGAAATTCAGGAAAGTCCAACTGACTGTTTCAGAAATGATCATTTGATTATATGACCAGCAAATGTTTATTAGATATGCCTTAAAAAAAAAAAAAAAAGTCAAACTAGGATAACATATTGCTCGTAGTGAAGCGAAAGCTCTGATCTGCGTGTGGGACCCTCACAGTAAAGGACGGAAAGGGCAGTCTAAGCTCCATTCCAGCACCAGAAATCACTTCTGTGCTGAAGCGCTGCACTGTATGAGCAGGCTCAGGCACACGCTTAAGGGCAGACCATGGTGAAGGGCTCTAATAAATACTGTTAATTAAATACTGTTAATTCAGATTTTCACTAAAATACCTGTATCTGTCTAGGCTCTAGACCAAAAGTATCAACAAAATTAATATTAATTAATAGGATGATTTAAATCCTTCTGATTAAATGTTATGAAAAGAATCACAGGTAAAGCTAATCTGCAGCTGCTAAAACACTTGCAAACAGTACATCCCTAAATGGTATCTGCCAAATTTAACTAAGGTTATTTTATCACGCATTTTCACATCTTTTGTTAGTAATGTACTTTCTATAGATTCTGTCTTTTAAGGTCACCAAACTGCATTATGCATTGCACTTTATGGAGTTGCACTTAAGGCCTTTGTGTGAAAACATACTCGCAGAAACACATTTCTCATTCCTGGTGAGAAGTTCTTTTCTTTCTACTCGAGCATCTTTGCACTTAAGTATTAAAAAGTAAGCAGAGTATGAGTGTTTATTCAACCCTTTTGTCCCCATTTTAATATTAAATAGTATTAATATATGTATATTCTAGTCAAAGAGATCACAATTTCTCAGAATTGTTTCTTGTGTATTCAAACCTTATGGAGCCAAAGGAGATTTCAAATAGATGACTGCATCAAATGTAGGAATAACACAGCACTCCAAATCCCTAGATTTCAGATGGGACACACTAGAAAAAAGTAAAGTGAATGGGGGTAGGGTCTTGGCAAATTGCATGTTAAGTGAAGCTGAAGAATAAAATATATCTAAAGCCAGCAGGAGAAAGGGAAGATATTACAAAGAACCTACTTAGAAGAGTTAGGGAAGGACATATAAAGCTTACGGCCAAGAAGCCATTACCATCACAGTTTACATTTTCCTCAAATACTTCCATGTAGAGATCCATATCCCTATTAAATTGAAATATTTTAGTTCTCAAGGGATGGTAATGTGCAGAAGGCAGGAGAGAGAGTGGCACCAGCAGACTGCAGAGGCTATGAAGACGATAATGTTGTCAACCCCCATCTCTTTCCTTTTCTCCTATGATACTGCCCATCCGTTTGAAATAGGAATAATTCTTTTTCTTCCTTAAGTGTGGTGATCACATTGCTTTTGACCGTGTGAAGAAGCATGCAGAAAGTCCAGAATTCAGCAACCATAAGATATATGAGTTCCTCTGAAACGGGAATTTTGAAAATGGCATTTGGAACCTCAGTGACAGACTATGCCAGAAGACAAAGCTGTAATACTGTAACAAGCATATCCTACGCCAAAAGTGATTTGTGACATTTAACAGAAACGTCTTAATAGCACAGTGCCCAAAAGATGAACTTATATAAACATATAATCTGATTCTAGCCTCATAAACAGGAGTAATCCAATTTGAAAGATGGAATTAATAGTACCTATGAAAAATGAAAATTATTTTTTTATCCAGACCAACACGTTTCCTTCCACTTGTAAAAGCTACAAAATGACAATCTCAAAACTGCTATTAATTAGAATGATCCACCTCATAATTTCACTGGATCAGTTACAAATTATTTTCTCATGACACCATTACAGCCATTGTACTAACGATCAGATGCCAATACGAGTACAAGGGAGGAATCAGACATCATGATAAAGAAATATTCCAATGGTCTAAAAATTTTGATCAAGTATTTATTTTCACACAGAGAAAGCAATACGCTTGATCCTGGGTTAAGAGCCAGTTATGCAACAAACATACAGTGGCAAGCCATGACACTGTATAGGCCATTGGGTTGTCCCACAGTCTAGCCTGAAATATGCCATAAACAATAAAAAGTAATTGCTCTGCTCTGTAGGTAAGCTAAGTATAGACTTCTCTGCTTGCAACTAGAATGACCTTAACTGGAATCAATGGAAATTTATATTTATTATCCTGCCTGTTATTAGGTGAAGATTTTATTCACAAGGGAAGAAAAAAGTAATCTTAATAGTGAGGGTCAAACAGGATGTCTTATCATTTAACACGTGCAGCATGCCACTACAAGCAGAAAACAGGCTTCCTAGATTCAACAGATTAGACCACTGAATCACAATTTAGAATTTTTCTCAGTGGATACCATGCTCAAAGCCAGACAGAAAATTAACCTTTCATAAAAATCAATAGTTTGCTGGTCGGGCACTCACCTGAGAAGTAAGAGATTCACATTCAGTTTTTGGTGTGAAAATGAAGCATTAAAGACTTGAACCGAGGTTTTCTATATCACAGACATATCCTGATCACTTGCTTATTATCTGTTCTAGGAAGAACTGCTCTTGTAATGTTCTTGAAAAAAAATCAGAGATATTCCATTTCATCTCAAAATAGATTGGGAGGGAGGGAGCGGGCAGGGAAGACAATGAAAAGGTTTCCAGCACAGCTCTGATCATGCGTGAGTGAAACAGTCACGTGTGGAGCCTTGGACAGAGTTACTACTGTTATCAGGTAATTGTTTACACCCAACAGAGTTTGTAGTGAAATACAAGCTCGAAGTAATATTTTAACTGCAAATCAGCTAATGGTTATTGGAGACTTTTCCAGAAATTGCAGGGCTCAGGAGACAAGGTATATATCGAGCAGTGCTGGCAGAGATGACATTTTTCTCTTTGCAAATCTGTTTCTGTAGTTTCACAATGGCAAGACTTGAGTTGATATGACTTTTCCAATATTGTTTCATAAAAGGATCACACAACAACTTACTAGCAAAATGATAAAGAAAAAGGCTTTTCTTAATTGTGAGAGTGATCGTGGGCATAGGAGCTCCAGCTGCACGTGGTCTGGTGGCAGTAAGCATGCGGGGCAGGGGGCACAGACAGGAAGAGGAGCATGAGGAAGGGTGACAGACCCTAATACAAAACCAGTTACAAAAGCCTACCATAGCAACAGGGGAAACTGCCCTTCATTAATTCCTCCGTTGATCTATTTAACACTCCAACATACATAACTGAATAAAGATCAATCTCTTCCTGTAATGAAACCCTGGACTTTAAAGCTAGATGAAAAAAAAGCAGTTTTTCCTGAATTGTTTCCATGAGTGACATAGCTTATCTATCTCATTGCACTCCAACCTATTATAGAGAATCACTTTTTAAAATATGCTTCTCATTGGCAGGCTCTATCCTTCGTCCTTGTCTAAAGATGACAAACTGTAGCTCTTTTGTAATCAGACTTTTAAAATTCACCAGTGAGATCTTCCATATGAATTCACTATCTAACACAGCCTTCAAGTTATGGTTGTAGTAATCTTATTAAAAGCCATAATGCAATCGTCTCAGTCGTATATGACCACAAAAATCCGTTAGCCTCTACTACTTTATATTACTAGAGTAAAGCAATTTCACTAGCCAAACCATATAGTTACCCAGTATTTACAGACACCATCAGTAAGTAAAGCAGAAAAAGCAAACATGGGTTTTTGACTGCCCTTAGTAACCTCAAATACAAACAGCCAGAGGCTTTTAGCACCAAGAAGCAAAAGTTATACCTTTTGTGCAAAAGAGTGTAAATGAACCAGTTGTTAAACGGTATGTTTAAATAGGTGGGTCTCTACTTTAAAATGCTGTGGATTCATAACTGCAGCAATATGTGCAGCTCTGTGACCAGCAGACTCCTGGGCACTCCTTGCATAAAGTTCCAGTCCCTACACTCTATGTTATGCACAAAATATAACCTACTAACTAAAATTAAACTAAAGTCAATATAAACAGATAAAATCAACTAAATTAAATTAAAATGAATGCATGGCATTAGAAAGAACAAAACTGGGGATCCAGTAAAGAATTGGGTAAAGACACAGTATTTCTTGAACACAAACATGAATCCCTTCAGATGGGAAGGCCAGAAGAGTCACCCAGGACACTCACCCCCCTCCTCTTTTTCTTTTTTCTTTCAGATTTTTTTTTCTAAAATAATCTCCACAACAGAGATGCAACTTACATTATGTGATTGAATAAAGATATGTATCTGCCTTTTCTTTTTCTTAAAGAAATAAGGTTGACTATTGTGTAAAGAAATAGTACAATTCTTACAGAATGGACAATATCAACTTTAAGGAAAAAAAAAAATCACTTTTCTGTCAATTTTCTTTTAAAATGTTGCAGCTGTTAAAAATAAGTAGAGCAAGTAACCACAAAGGAAATTATATTGAAAAGGCAGCCAAAGAAGGGTAAGAAAAGTTTTTTTCTATATAATTTGCCCTAGAACCAGGCTAGCTGAAACACTCTAACATCAATAGAGAAATTGAATCAGACTTTTTAAAAATCACACTTATCATTGGTATAATATATTTTTTCAGTACGTAAATTGTCAGTGCGCCTCTCTGAAATAGGGAAGTACTATTATGTTGTTGGTGCAAATGGCATAGAGATTAAAGGTCACAGCTACAAAAACCCGAGTCATTGCCCAGATTTAGATAATACAGTTTTCAACTAATTTGTTGACTCCAGTGTTTCACGCTCCTTTAGCCTTGGAGAAACTAAATGGGGATACTTTAGTAAAATCTGAATTCTCTAAATCCTCTGTAGGAACGATTGAACTAAATGAGGCTTTTAGTATTTGAAAAGGAGTGATGTGGATTTGACTTAAATGCCTCATCCAAAATTAGGCAGGAACTACTGAATTATCATTCCTCTCCTGCTCTGGATGGTTTTCCTTCTTTGTCTTTCATAAAAGCTAGGTCAGAAAAAAAAAAAAAATTAACAAGATGTGTTAGTAAAGCCATTCAAGCCATCCAGACCTATGGCAGCACCTGAACTAATAATCATTTTCCTCCACTCAACAACAGTCCAGTTTTTTTTATTTGAAGGTGTTGTCTTAAAATAAAAAAAAAAAAAGAAGAACGTTTCATATACTTAATCAATGCACATAGCCCATGCAGAATTATTTCATAGTGGTTCTAGACTACAGTATTTACTTAAAACTCAGGTTAGATTTTGTATCCGAAGATATAATTTATTGTATTATTGATAGTCACTTGGTATCAAATTTACTTGTGGCATAGCCACATGCAGGTCAACATTTCACACTAATACACAGGCTTCAGGCTTTTCATGGGATAAGAATTATCTTCACCCACTAAGGATAATGAAATCCTTAAGAAATTATTTTTCCCTTTGTCTCCATAATACCTATATCTGGATACAAGTCTTATGCATAACAACTTGAAGTGGCAGCTTAGCAATTAACTGTAATTTAAATTCAACAATCAGATTTCAGATTGAAAAAAGGTTTTGCATTTAGTTTTTTATTCTAGCAAGCATGTGAGCATTACATTACATACAGTTACAAGTCAGCAACAGGTAGCAGGAATACAGTCATGTTTCAAACCCTAGTGAGTGGTGTATAAATGCGTATGTAGGAGGCACTGGCACCTAGACAGACCTGCTTATGCTGCTTGTCCAATCAAAATCAATATATTTATTTAAATCCATATAAAAGAGACAGATGCTTAACTTCACTGCTGCATGGAGCCTGACATGAGCCTCCATCTCTGGACTGCTACCACATCTATTATATATGTCAAATCTTGTTATGCAGCTTCAAAGAAAAAAATATAAAATATACCTTTTAGTTCTGATAGAGCTAGGATGAATTCCATGATTTAAAGAGATAACTTCCTCTCCTGTCCTCTATACTTCATTTTCCATCATATATTTTAACAACAAAACTTCTAGTTTTGAAGTTCTTTGTTTTCCTTTAAGCTGGAGAACAGTCTTTAAGTAAGACTGTATTCAGGAACTATCAAACACAAGCTCATTGGGATGACTAGAGAACAGACATCGCAACGATTATCTGGCTTGTTCAATCATCAAAAGAAATGAAATCTTTCCCTCTCCATTCTTAGCTCAATAATACACAGCAGTAGTCTATTGTGTCAGAGAAAAATTCAAGTCTGATAGGACTACATTACTCTGCTGCAAAAAACATTGCTAGAAAAAAAAACACACCACAGACAGAACAGGGCAGAAGCAGTCATCAAAAATAAGTAAAGGGGCCAGGACTGACCAGCATCTACATGCCAAAAATAACCCATCTGTAGAAGAAATCTAAAATCCTTCTGAAGTATTGCCAAATGTTCAGCTCTTGACATATTCCAATGGACAAGGAAGACGAAAGGAGCAAAGATGCAACACTTCCTTCTGAGATTAAGACTACTATTAAACAAAATTATAGAAAACCCAAAAACTTTACTAGAGCAGGGTATGTAGGAGCACTTTAACTTCTAGTTTTCACAATAAAACTGGATTTGGAACAGGACTGGAAAAAGCAATCAAGAACATGCAGTCAATGTTGACAAGGACAAGGTCATGCTCACCTTATGCTAAATCTTTTAACATCATGGTCCCAGGAAACTTATCCTTGCTTATACCAATTAGAAAATCATGCTTGGTATCAGCTCAATTTTTCACAGCTGTGCTCTACTAAAATCAAATGTTATGAGGTTGACAAGTGATAACTTTTACTCAAAAGTTCATACGCACTTCTAATTCCATCTAAACAATGTTTACAGTACTTTATGACTCTGTCTAGGTCAGACAGCGCTGGACAGGGAACACAATTTTTCCATGATATAAGTCTTGAACATTAAAAAAATTTACTACTCCAAATCGAATAAAATATCAATATCTGGAAAAACCTTTTTGAAAAGATAAAAATGTGACTAGGTTTAATCAACATTTTTAATGTTAAAAAAATTAATTTTTTTAATGTTTGGCTTTTGTTATATTATATTAGTGCTGAAATAAGGAAACTTACAGTCTGTGCTGCATAAATTGAGTCCTGAGTGCCAATATTAACTCTAAGATCTGCAAATGCTAGATTTAATTCAGTAGAGGCGGGCAAATGTTTAACAGGACCTTTCAGAAGCAACCCTGGAAGTGACTGCACTTCAGAACTGCAATTTCTGTGTTCTCTCTTGCTTTTTGATGGAAGATTTTAGTGCTGACCTATACCAGAAGCAAGTTGCCACAGCCTGTTCATTCTAGTAGTTCAACGCAAGTTCATCTCATATATCCATACCAAACCAACTTACCTATGACAGCATTTTGACCAGCCCCAAGCATGGCACAATGCAATAATGCTGCCCCTGCCCGGGTGATTTATTTTTCAAATTTAACTCAACAAAAAGATCAACACAGACTTTCCTAGTTCATGTTGCACCATTAAAAAAAAAACAACCAAACAAAAAAAAACCAACTCAAAAAATCCTCCCTCCTTAATAATAAACTTCAATCTGTAAACCACAAAAGCATTAGAAACTGTCTTCAAATGTCATCTAATAAATGAGATGTTTAACCAACCAACTGAGCAATCATTTCTCTGCTATTTTGGATTTGACCAACCAGAAAACCTGAAAAGCTTTGATTAGGTTTCTCCACAATATACCTCTGTTGTGTGATAAATGATTTACTGTAGATGATAAATGAATATATTCTTTCATTATGTATGGCATTCATCAGCTATGAGAAAGCTTTTGAATAAATGGAAAGTGATTTCATACCATATTCAAAGCCTCATGCAGCCAAGCCATAAATGAAAGCCACATTCAATACTTGAAAAAACAAATGAAAATGAGACATTATGTCTGCCCAAGATTACCATCTTTATAAAAGCCCTTCAAAACTCTTCTTGAAAACATCTTTCAGGGGCTGGACTTAGGTAGGAAAAAAAGATGTCTGAAAATCAATAAAGAAAGGACTAAAAGATGTAAGATCTATAGATGCTATCACGGTGTTCCGTAGGAACGTACCTCACCTTCAAGCAGCCATTTGTTAAAGATGGCAATTATAATAATAAGTGAGGCAACTCAAGAGAGGTGCAAACTCACTACTAAGTGGCGTAACAGGTTTGCTGGATGTGGTTTTTTTCCCTGTTTCATCCCCGCACATATTACAAGCTCAACATTAAAGTCTTTTGCTTCCAGCTAATTAACGAAAGAAACAGCCCTGGACTTTTTTTTCAAAAACTCTCAAATATATTTTTCATTTTGTTTCATTGAGTATTTCCCAGTTAAAAAATAGAGCCAAAAATACTCAGAGAAATGAAATTCTCTGTTTCAAGCCCAAGCTAGAAGTACAATGGATCCTTTGCTTATCACAAACAAGCCATGCAAGATTTCCAGTCCAACCCCGCAGATTCAAAAACACTGTTCGAATTTCAGCAAAACTTTCTAATTTTTTTGGACAAATTCTAAAATGCACATAGGAACTCAGATGCTTGTCTAGTAATAATATCTATATGCAATAATTCTTGTCACAGACTCCTCTCCTAAATGGCTCAAGGCCACATCAAGCCAATGCTTATCCACAGAGACAGAGTGCCTCTGCCGCTCAAAATCCCTCAGTAATTCAGTGAGGTATTTGTTTTGTACCTATTTTTATACCTGGTTTGGAAAGAATAATTGAATCCACTCTGGAGGTGACAGTTAAAATATCCTTAACTACTAACAGATGGTCTACACAAATGATGCCCTCTCACTTTATGGCAGGAAATAAACAGGCCTCTGCTACTGTATTTTATGTGATCAGCACACATAGCATTTTATAGATAAGAACAATTTGACATGAAATGTAATTGCCAGGCAAAGTTCAAATAGAGAAACATTTTCCAAAATAACTCTTCCTTAGCATATTACGTATAATTTAGAACCCAGAAAATGAATTATGTTAAAATTCAAGCAAGCCATTTTCCAGAGATATTTAAAGTTGCTAACTTGAAAAACTCCAAATCTTTAAAGTTGCCCCATTATGCAGAAAGATTTAGTAACAAGTCTTGCGTAGAATAATTTTTTTCTGAAGAGATAACTATATGTATTCTAATGACATTACGGCATATGTATCACTATGTAGATTTAGCATAAAACTAGCAGCTAAAGCTCTCCTGCTAATGGATCAACAGCTTACCAGTCAGCAAAAAGTGTTGGTGTCAACTGACTAAACCTAGCAAGTTTAACTCCTCCAGAACGCAGGAAGCTGCAGCCTTCATCTCGTTACAGCACCTACTGCAGCTGGCAATCCACTGGCTTAAAGTTTCAAAACATGCAATGAAGACTCCAGCCCAAAGTCATTCTGAGTTTACTCTGCTCTCTCCTTAATGTGAGGGCAAAAGAAAAAGTTCGTAGGAGCTAATGTTGGAGAAGCACAAACCTGCAACAGGAACAGCACCACCCAAAAGAAAAAAAACAGTTACCTTATCATCCACATAAAATGCAGGTGGACTTCCACAAGAGCAATATGGCAAGACCCTTACTACACTAAATAAGCAGGAAAATTAATTGAAGCTGAAATGACACGTCTAACAAACCCCCCCATATTATGTTTTACACAAAATTTTATTAGAACAAATAAATTTGTTCCACTTTGAAATCTTCACCTGAAGCATTTTTAATTAGTTTCTTGCTTGTGAATTAAAAGAACCCACATCATTAAAAAGTACTAATGATTTTTGTACTAGAGCATTTTTTTCCACAAGTTATTAATGCAAGTTTATTAAGTTTCACCAGCCAACTTATTTGTAATTTAGTAGGTTTTGGATGAGTATGTTTCAGATTACAGGTTGTGTATTAACTGCAAGAAATTCCATTTGACTGCTGAAAAGTATCTGGCCCACCAGTGACATCATTCTTTATTTGTGGAAAATGGAAACTTTTCCAATGGAAAACAAGGAATGTCAATTTATTAACGGTAAATAGTAACACAATTCTAGCTTATGAATTCAGCTCAAGCTCCATTTTTTGCAGATCTGTTCAAGAATCTCTTAAAATTATAATTATTTCATTACTTCTTGTGAAGATGTTTGGTACTTCACCACTGCCCATCAGTTGTGGAGGGTTTATTTACACCACACCAAGTCTTGTAACAATATACTTCAATGCAGTTATTTTCTATATAGGATAAAATTTCCGAGCTTTTTAAAATGTAGATTTTCTTCAGAGTGAAGAACTGAGCTACACCAAAGCCCAAGGATGTCATGATGCTAACAAAATCAGGATAACGATTGTTTGCTCAGCTTCCATTTAAAAACAATAATTCAGTTACCTGGAAAGTCTTGATTGACATGAAAATCACTGAAATAGTTGGAGACATGCTGACGGACACAAGCTATGCATTGTTTTGAAGAAATGTATGCCTTAGGTTAAGAATAAGAATGACCCAATACAATAAATATTGCTGATAGAAAACATTTCTAACAAGGGTGGTCAGTGGTTTTAAAAAATTTGTATCAGAGATGAAAGCATGGTATTTATTTCTGATTCCAGTATTTTAAAAGCTGTTTTTAATACATTACCCCCAGGTAGGTCAGCTACCCAAAACACGATACGCAGCAAATAGGGGCAAATTTATGTTGCTCTATGTCCGTTTTAATACTTGTCCAACATGCAGAGCAGCTCTCTGGCTGACACAATTCTCACTACTGGCTACGTGCTAATGCATAGGAATCCAAAACATGTTATTTCATAGTTATTTGTGGGCAGAAAGCAGTGTATAACCAGGACATTTTCATTTGCTGGCTTTCCTGCAGCTTCTGTAAGAAGAGCAGCAGAAACAGAAACATTTTTAGAATCAAGGGAGCTCCTAAGAATTGTGTCAATATTTACACCCAGGTTAACACTACTGAGAGGATTAAATCCTTCCTAGCAGTTCAGCTCTGCAAAATGCCAGTCTCTTACATTAACGTATATAAAGGGCTTAAATTCAAGCAAATAAATGGAAGCTACATGAAAAATAATTATGCATTGAAGAGAACAGCATTAATAAAAAGACCTGCTACATTCGAGTTGACAATTTGCATCTCTTCTCAGTACTTTTTTTAACAGTAGGCAGCTGCATGAAAAGTCAGCCATGCTCTGCCACCACCTGCCAAACCCAACAAAAAAGAAAACTTTGAGAACTGGAATATTACTAAATAATGGTAACTCCAACAGGTAGCACTGCTCTGACGTGCTTGCTGCCAGAAAATACTGGTCATACATATAAGACTCTTACTTGATTCCATTTTCAAAATAATGGCAGCTGAGGGTGATAATCAGGAAAGTCATTATGTCCCATTTAATATCATTTTGTAGATTAGAATTAGTCTCTGACAAGACGTCCCTATGAAATTTGAGGAATACGTTTGCTTCTCTTGAATTCCTAATCATAAACCAACTGAACTCAGTGATGTGTTTTCTGATAATTCTCATCTGAATTCAGGTGAAAGAAAAGCAGCACAGCTCGTACTGCCTCTAGACAGTGCTACCAAATTTTTCTCGTCACCTCCACACAAAAAGAGCAGAACAGGTCATTCTGATCTTATTCATTCTTATTTCAAAGGAAATAAATACTAAAGACTAAAGCTTTTATGGGGAAGAAAGCAGGGGATGCCTGCTTCGCAGCTCTGCTCCAGGAGCCATGCCGCTTTCCTCCTGTGTGACCTTCAACCAGTCACTTAACAGCATTGCCACTCACAACGCTTCTGTGATAGCAGCATAGTAGGATCAGCACAGCCTTCCCCTCAGCTGGAACTCTGTGAGGAGAAATTATCAAAAACCATGCAATAATGGTGGTAATGTAAGCATCAAAGCTATACAGGTAATAAAATAAATATACCTTTGTCTGCAGAAAGCAGAAATCTTGCATTGTCAAGTTCACTCATTAAGCATGTTTTTCTTCAGAGAAAAAATATTTTTAAAATTTTTTTTAAAATGAAGCTACATTAATTAACCATGCATTAAACATTGGTTACAAGGAAAATTAGGATATTCTCTATTCCTTTTTAAAATTTAACTTCTAAAATACTAATATGTCAAGTAACAACAAAGCAAAGCTTGGCGTTCCCATCCACCTTCATGCAGGATACGGCTTTCTTTCTAGAAATAGAATATAAAAGCTTCTCATAATTTGGAGCACAAAACAGTAAGAAGGGAGGAAAGCCTTCTCTGAATGACCTCTGAGGCTGGATGATGAATGCAGACATTGTGGATGTCAGCTAAACCATATGCATGCCAAGGCCAGCACAGGCATGTTATTTTAGAATGGTAAAAGTCTTGAAGCTGAAACGGTAAAGGTACGCATGTCTTTCTCCTTTGTTAGGGTCTTCATGCCAGTAGACCCAGAGAGATTCAGAGGCAAGACTCTCCACATCAATCTGGAGAGAAACAGGTGTCGCTGGAAGAAGCTCCCTGCTACACCCCCCCAGTTTTCCAGTAAAGTACTCAGCAAACCAGAGCAACTTTCAGGGGCTGCCTGTTGAGCAGAGCATCCCAACAATGTAACTGCAAACAGCACAACCTGGGGCTCCTGCAGGTACAATGGCCAGTTGTACACTCTGTATGCCCAAAAAGCACTCCGAAACCAAGACAGTTCTGCATCTGATCCAGTCTTCAACATGTCAAAGAGATGGCACTAGTACCTTTATAAGTTACAAATCAGTTGTATTTCACCGTCAGGATAACCACTGTGACAACTTACTTCAATCTCATCCTTCTACCTCTCCTGAGACCTTGTTCAACTCTATAAACATCTCAGAAACTGATGATTTTGTTGTTTAAGTGTAACATTATACTAATTTATTCAAATACTGTTTATATCATGACACAGTAACATACAGCTCAACACAGATTACTACCCATGTATTTAGTGAGCTTCTTGGTAGAGTTTGGCATCCAGAGTTGTGTTCCATGATGCAGCAATTATTTTATTAGGAGTAACTGAGTTAGCTAATCTAAGGTTAACTCAGACATTTCTTCACTCCTTTTGTTACAGACTATTCTATATAATGTATTGTCATCCTTGATATTTCCACAGCATTGTTATTTACTGGTACTTCTCCCCTTATAACTGCACAACTAAATAACTGCACTTTTATATAAATTGATTATTCAAAAGTCAGACAAGCCCTGCAGTGAAACATGTTTATCCCACTTTTGTGCATGGAATATAAATCTTTTCATGTATCAACTATGACTGGAGTCATTACTCTACAAACTCATCATCATTATAAGTTTACCTATGCCTCTAATGAGGTGGATTTTTTCCCCCCCCAGTGGTAAGTATTTAGTAAGTTCCTTTAAACATCAGTACACAGATCAGAAAATAAAAAATGACCAGGCTTGCTTTTTCCAATAATACTAAATAGTCTTTTCCTTTTTGGTTGTCTTTACTGCCTTTCAAATATATTAGAAATGAGATGCTCATTAATTTCATTTATTTTTACCAACTGTGTTTCTAAACAGAAGAGATCTCCTCTGAAAAATATCTTCATCATGTTTTGCTTATTGCCCAAATATGTTGGCTCCTCCTGTTAGAAGTACCCGCCCCTTTACTCCCCTCCACCATTACTATTTAAATGATCTACACAGTAAATTTAATTTGGATTCTATTCTGTTAAAGGTGATTTATAATATATTTTGCATACAAAACAATGCTTATGTTTTGAAGTATGGAAAAACAATAAAACTGGTTTTAGAGCTATGCTACTCCATTTCTACAGAGAAAAGATAAGATTTGGTAACATAATAATGCCTTATTAGGTCCACTTGAAGAGCTAAAACCCCACAGTTCTCCAGCCCCAGTATGTTCCTACAGAGTGCTTAGTGGGGAAGAGAACTCAAAATATATGACTATAAATAATATTTTAAAGAAACTGAAAAGATAACCAGCTTAAAGCAAGTGGGGGCATCCATATACTTGCAGTTTAAAATACTCTTTTAATTTACCTCATAGGAGTTTGAGTTCAAGATTTATGAGGAAAGAAACATCAATTGCACTTTAAATCTGGTGTACTTTTCAATCTATTTTGTGCTAAACAATCAGTAAGCATTCGCATGGGATTTACAGTGAAATGGTTTTGTTTAATTTGATATAAAATTAAAAAAAGGTACCCTGATGCAATAGAGATTGATACAGCAGTGTTACCAACTTAAAGCTAGCACAAGGATTAATAATTTGAAGTCTTAAAAATAACATTAAGGAAGATACATACTACTGTCCTTTCCTTTTATACACTTAATGAACTTCTTAAAGATTGCACTATTGATTTAAATCCATGTTCTCATTTATTTGCTTTGTTTCTAGTGTTCCTCTGGAGTTCAAATAAAACAACATGAATGAAACCAGATATACTGGGGGCAAAAGTCAAGTTAAACCTGAGCTAGAAACCAGCATTTTAAAGCCTCAGGTTAACATAATCTAATGTGATGCATAAAATTAAGTACTTTGGTTTGTTCTTAGTCATTTTGCCAAGTCAACTCCTGACTTTATAATTTAATTTAGACAGTCTAATTACAAGCTAAATCCTTAAAAAAAAATTCACCAAAAAAACCTAACCGCATCTTAGATTCTAATACGTAAGAAATTGACATTATTCCATTAATTTTAGAATACATTTCATACATTCCGAAGCATATATGTACTACATTTCACAAAAATAATATTAATAAACATATCTGCATTAGTTTGAGAAGTCAGACAGGTGAGGATATTTTTGTGTATTCCAAATGATTCTTTTCAAGAGTCTCGTCTTTTGAAGGTAATCATAAACACAAGAAAATTGTTCATCTACATCATCTACAAAAACATGCTCTTGGTTTCATAAATAATGGTTTTCCCAGATATGAAATATAAAATTATTCCTTATTTAAACAAACTCAACCTGCAAAGATTTACAACTTAATATAAAGGCTTCTGTTTCTAGAGCCATATCACGGAAAATTAAATCCATCAATCCTGAAAAATGTTTTTCTTTTTTACTTTACTTCAAATTCTACCAGAGTCAGGAAAAAAAGTTTCAAGTAATTAGCAGAGTTTTGCATATCTATCACTGTTAATAACCTGAGTCCCAGAGTGCTACGGAGGGGAATCAATTAAATGAATAAACAATACAGGAGTCACAGGAAAGAACTGCTTCCTTCAGCACCTTCCTGCAGTTTGCTTTTGGAAGACCAAGGCCTTTCTGTCTCCTCCTTTCCCTCCAGCTTTCTGTAGTTACCTTTCACCAGTTCTTACACTTGGGAAAAGAGAATCCCTGGTAGCAGGTTTGGACCTCTTCCCCCCAACTTTATTTCTTGCAAACTAGATTAATTCTTATGCTTCTCTATTCTACAGGTTTAACAACCTGCCTCAAAAGCAACATATCCTCTGAAGTGCCCCCATCACCTGCATAGCCTAGATTGATCCAGAATTTCAATTCTCAAAGATGCTCTCTTGGAAGAATACCACGTATGAAATTTCATCGACAAAGTCAATATAGCACAGAAGCAGCTGTATGGTGATTAAAGGATTGACACATCTGGCATGAGGAGAGGCTGAGAGAGCTGGGATTGTTAAGCTTGAAGGGGGGATGTTATTGATGTCCCCCCCCCAAATGCCAGGTGGGGGGACTGAAGAAGACAGAGCCAGACTCCTCTCAGTGATACCCAGTGAAAAGACAAGAGACAATGGGAATGCATTGCAATACAGGAGACTCCACTCAAACATTAAAAAACCCTCTGTATTGCTGTGAGGGTGGCAAAACAATGGAGCAGGCTGCCTAGAGCATCCCTCCTTTGAGTTATTCAAAACTCAAGTGCACAGAACTGAACAACCTGCTGTAGCTGACCCTGCTTGAGAAGGGGTTGGGGTAGATGATCTGCAGGTGCCTTCCTACCTTAATGACTCTGTGATAACCAAAAAGATAATTTCTCTGAGAATTACAAGAGTTCCCACAGTAGAAAAAAAACAAACCCAAACCAACAACAACAAAAAAAAACCACGACAAAATGTCCACAAATGCAATCTTTTCTAGTGAAGCAAAATTTACCTGAAGCCCAGCATATTTCTTACAGCCTAGTATAATTGTTAACAATCATTTAGTATCATGAGAGACAGATGAGAGGAAAACAGATTTCCATATCTGAAAACAACATTCCCTGCCTTCTAAATGAAGTGCTCATATGAGTCATGGAAATCAATCACACAGGCTTCTTTACTTACTAAAGAAAGACCTAGGATCTATACATAGACATCGTTTTCTCCTCCCGATGCCCCAAAGCTTGAGGTCTGGTTTCATCATCTTTGCTTTAAAAGTAACTCACCTCACTTAGAGCTATAATACAAAGAATAAATGTCATAAATGAAATGCCATGTGTGAGCTGATTATATTATAGTTTCATTTTTTCCCGTTTTTTATAAAAACATTTGAAGACTTTTGACCTTTTTATCCTATTTTGATTGATGCAGTAAATTGCACCCTGAGGAAAAAGAGGAAGCAAGAGCTAAACCAGAGACAGAGGCAAAGCAAAAGACTGCATACAGCTTGGAGAAAGCACTTTACAGCAAAGCAGATGGCTATAAAAAACAAGACATTTTTCTGAAGTCTAGCTGACGCTATCTGTACTAATTCACTATTGGAAAGCAACTACCAAAAATATCAGTACAATACAAGCATTTGTGAAACATTTCTCCTATTTTTCAACCACCTCTGTCGGAGGCTTACTGAATTTTTTCCTCAAGAGATACTTATTTCAACAATCACCCATAACTTTTTTCTGTATGTTCCTGCTATCTCAGTATATGGACCTGCAGATTTCAGAAGAAGGAGAGCCTTTAATGATTCATAAAAGTAAAGCAGCACTAGTTAGATTAGAATGAGAGTAAACCAAAACCAGTTCTGAAGTTCACTGTGTATAACTGAGCTCATCCAAGCTTCATATCTTCTTTGGGAATAAGGAACGTGGACACAGGACAAAGGTTTCTCAGAGGAAGTGGAAATTGAAATAAGAATTAGTCATGGGACTTCTATTCCAAAGTAGATCCTCAATTTTTTTCCCACCACCTTAATGCCCAACCAGTATCCAACATTATCTTAATGATACATGGAGAATCGAATTTATTGGATAGCCTTTCTACTGTTCCTGTATTCCCAGTAGGAAAGGATACCTACGTACTATCTGTTGCCCTTCCATTCACAGGTTTTCATAAGGACAGGGTATGTGAATAGATGTGGATAGTACGTGATTACATCCTGGTTTTATCTGCTATCATACCATACTGCTCACCTAGCTCCAGCTGGACTAAAAGGCAATTGGAATAATTACAGCGCTTTTCTACTAAATTGAAGCTTGCCCAGCAGTCAAATGTTAATATAATGCAAGTCTCCTCACGTGTTACCTGCAGTGCATTAAGCACAGAATCTATTTTTCATGCCCAAGTCCCTACCACACTTCCAAAATTTTTAAAATGCACACTGACTTCCAGGCACTGCAACTGATACTACTCAACGACTCGGCACAGCCTTGGCTCTCTTCAGGAGGGCAAACATCTGCACTCTAATCCCCTTCTCAGTGTAGCACTTACTCTTGCCTCCCCAACCCACCACAGATGTTTAAGTAACCCCTACATAACCCAACATTTGCCTAACTCAATTTTAGGACAATATTGCCCCTAAAGCATTCTGTTCTACTTAATGATATAGCCACAACAGCTGCCATCTGGTGGTGGGATTTCAGTTAGTTAAATCAATGTTTCAAGATTTCTGGCCATCTGGTGAGACGACAAAGCTTCCTTGCTACGGCAGAGAGGAAATATGCCCAGCTGAGCCGCACGTAGTTACCAGTACAATGCCTCTTGAGTGAAACCAGTTCTTCACTCTCAGAGCTTTCTTGACAAGCAGCCCGGCAAGACTTTTCTGAGAGGCAGAAACTCAGGCTACAGCCACTCAGCCTACTCCGAAACAGAATTCATGTTATGGCCACCTTGACTTTTTGGCATGCCAAGACAACTGTATTTCATTTCGAAAGCCTGCAGCTCAAATGGGCAAGTATCTCTAGGTATAATGAAGTCTAAAAATTAAAGCATAGTGTGGACCCACACCTCTCATGGGAACATCAAGTTTTTAGAATCCAATAAAAATGCAAAGATTGAGATGGATTCACCAGAGTTATCATCTGATTTTAATACCTTCGCCTACAGCCTATATACCATGTTATGAGGCTAAGCACTTACACCACTCAGAACTCTCTTGTTATTTATATTAGATTTCCTTATGTGCTGCAGGGTGGACCAGGCTCCCTTCCTACTTGATGTGAGTCACAGCCCTCTCCATGAGCAAAACAAGTTTAAGAAACTCAGCTACAACTGGTGAGAGAACAAGAGGCTCCTGCTTGTTTTTTTCTTCTCTTTTTTTATGCTAGCACTATACTAGTTACTTTGTATTTTATCAGTTTTGCTTGCCTGCTTATGCACCTACTTCAGCTCTCAGTAAACACAGGTTTCACAACTATAAATTAAACATACATGAAATGTGTTGCTGTCTACATTTTCATCTCCCTCTGCGTTTTCCTAATCTTCTGCATTTTATGCACCTATGTTCTGTAAACACAGATCCTGTGGCACTTCAATACACTTGTGGATGCTCTAGCAGAAGAGGACTGCTGTCATTTCTAACTATTTTAAAACTCTGAACAGATGTTAGACTGCACAACATAACAAATAACTTCAGACAAGTAAGGCAAGATGATTTTTCCAGACATTCATAAAAATCCACTATGTTTTTTTAAATCCTATAACTGTTCCAAGGCTGAAAACTGAATTTTTACAATTATGTGGATATTCTATAGTCTATCTGATTTTTTCATTATCCTTTAATACTCTTCCCTAGTGATAGAGCCTGCAGGAATTACACAAACATCTTTTTCAAATATGCAGTGTCACTGAAGGTCCCAAAATGGTGGTTTCAAAACTGTTTATTTAAAACACCCCTTTTTGAGCATCTGAATAATTAGTCCTTATTTTCAAAGCTCAAATATGTGAAGGTCTAACAGTCAATGGAACTGGTACTTGACGTCTGAGGCGGATTCTGTCAGCCTCTGAGCTTATTTCCTTGCTTCAAAGAAGCACTTAACCACATTTAATTTCCAGTTTGAAGTTTCAATAGGAGCACTCACACACCCAAAGTTTAAGTGATTTTTGGAAAGGTTGTATGGGTAACTTCCCTTATATCAAAAAACATTTCCCAATTATAAACTCTCTCCCAACCCTCTGTTAGACAAAAAAGGCTTCCCTGGGGGAAAAAAAAATCCTGATGAAAGTCCAAAGGAATCAACATTTTTGGAAAGGAAATTAAAGCTTTTAAACACACACTTTAAAAAAAAAAATCCTAAATTCTCAACACTTTATGAAAAAGTGTCCAGCATCCATTCATCTCGAGAAGTGCCTCATACACTTTTATACATACAGGGAGATACCCACTGCTTCTGAGAATCCTCACAAGGCTAATCTTAATAACGAAGCCTCAGTACAGTTCAAGTCATAAATCTAGGACTTTGACTTAATCTAGGATTTAAGTGGACTGTAATCTAAATCCTTAATCTAAGACTAAAGTGGATTGTAGTTCACAGATATTTCCTTACATATTTCTGAATTTTCTTTTAGAAGAATAACAGGAAATAATCTATGATTCTAATACTTGTTATGCATTTTATTTTTATATTCGATTCACCTTGCACAAGTAAAACAGAATCATCATCTTTGTAGTCTAACCTTGGCCACTTTCTAGTGCTTAGTCAGTAATCTTTTTTTTTTCTTTTTTGAATAGAAAAAGAGATGGTTTTGCTTGTTTTCACTGAAATACTAGATGTATTGATTGAGAATGGATAGACCTAACCCCACTCAGCTTGAAACAGAAAAAGTTACATTATGCACAGGATTTTAAGTCTTGTGAACTAACTCAGTGGAGCTGGTATCAGTATAAACACACGTGTAAAACAGGTCAAAGGAGTACACTATTTATGGGGCTGTAAGAGAATTTTACAGGGGACCTTTAATATATACATGCACAGAGAATATAAGAAGAAAGATTCCTAGCAATATTGCAATTTTTTGTAAAACCATTTATTTACAAAACCTGTTTTTTTGAAAATGTTTATGACACCGCTTTTTGCATCCTTTGGCAACAGAAAGATTTGCTCTCATGTTATATCAAATTAAAACATCCCATGTCATAAGCCTCATGCCACTGTGGCTTACAGGATATTAGAGGTCCAAGAATTAGTATCATCAGATTTTTGTCATAAAGGTTTATATCCATAAACAATCTACAGTCAGTCAGACATTCATTATACATTCACAGAAAGACAGTAAAAATATTAAAAATATTAATACCTAGAATAAGGGTGGAAAGCACAATCAAATCTTGCAGTATGATTTTTTAGCTGCAATCAGCCAAGAGTGGCACAGCTGGCTGACTTTTGTAAAACAGTAATTCTTAAAAACAAATAATAATCTGAAAGTGCCTGAAGCATGCTCAGGTGCTATCCTTTTCATGGGCTGAGAACCATCTGGACCAGTTCCAGGTGATCACATCGCAAATACACCTGGATAACAAAAGTAGCCACCCAAACATTTCAAGTAATTCAAGCGTCTATTTATACTGTGTTGTTTTGTTTTTTTAAAAAATACACATTCAATTCTGAAATGAAAAAATCACGTCACAGACAGCTGGATCCCTCCCCCCTCATTTACAGCACTGAAAGATTCGCTGTCCTTTATTCCTTTTGAAATGCAATATGGATACACACAAATTTCTATTTAGCCCAAAGATGAAGTTACTTAACCACGAAAGAATAATGAGAGACCTTCCTCTTCTGGACAACTTTATTATTAGTTATATCCAGATTTTTTTTCTCGTTCTGATTTAAATTAATTCTGTATTCTGCTGGGACCCAACCTCAGTACAGCAATCTCCTTGTTTGTTAACTCCCAGAAGACCACCACCACCACATTAGGCAGAATCAGGTTCTCTCCTCTCCGTCTCAGCACTAACCTGGAATCACAATGAAGAATACTGCATGGAGGGGTTCTCTACTGCTACTCTAAAATTATCACTTGTTTATAAAGAAAATATACTTTGTCTTTCACTCCCTTTTTCCAAGACCCTGTTTTAGGAATGATATTTGTATTTTAAAATGCTTTCTCAGAGAAAAAAGTCTACAATAAATGGTTTTATACACCTCACAGTTCTCTTACAAAGTTTTTAAATCAGAAGTCTCAAACTCAGAAGTTTCATTTAGATACTGGGGTGGGGAATAACTTCTCCATTTTTTTTCCCCAGACAAATTATGAATTTAACTACATTCTTGCCTGAAAAGAATTGTATAGAGTCATAAAATAAGACAACAGCAAGCGGGCTGATTTTATGGATTCTTGAAAGCCTGAAGTTATCAATCTGGATAGCAGAAGAGAAAGAAAAGAATTGCCTCACTCTAGACGACAGCCAAATGCTGCCGATAGCAAGGACTGATGTGGTCACAAGAGCCATCATAATCTTTTTTTTTTTTGTTTCTTTTAGTAGATGTTTTCCTGATTTAGCTGCTTGAAAGCCAGTTTTACCTATTTCAGTAATTTCCTTCAGCTTTGGATTTTTGTTTTCTTTTAAGTTCTGTGACAATATAACAGTTCGATAATTATATTATATGTATACAGTGATAGCCAGCGGGATAGCAAGCCAATTATTCAAATGACACAGATATTTCTATGTAGAGGATAAGACCATTATATCAATGTAATTTCCAGATGGATACACAGACCTTGGAAAGAAATAATGTACCTAACTTCAACTCCATTCACTTAAGAAAATACCTGGTAGATATGTCCAAAATTCTACCATTAATAAGAGACAGAACATAAAATGTTGTATTCATACTTGTCTCTGGGCATTTTTAAATTATTATTTGCTTGCTATTTTCAAAAAAATACTTGTGCTGTATGAAAAGAAAGTAAAAGTAGGAAGCTTGTTTGGGCAAAATTTAATTTCTCTATATATCACTGTGCCATATTTTTTCTGACTAGAGGTAATTTCAAATGAAAACTGAACGCAAATCAAACTGGCAACAATGGAAGACTGAAACCTAGTGATCAGATGAGAACTCCCTTTTTCCAAGAGCTCCCTAGAATTTCACCACAGACCCAAGGCAGCTAAGACTCCCGTGGATTATGGCAGAGCTTTGTGTGCTTGAGTATGATGACAATTATATGGCAATTGTACCAAATACAGATGGGCTGAACAGTTAATATTAAATTGGCATTTTTCCTATGGCAAAAGCAGTAGCTTTCTCACCAACAGTTCTAAGTGAAATTTACAACTATCTATCTTATATATTTATATATATTCACATATATACATATACACACACATATACACTACATATTGAAAATACATATTTTTTTATATACATCACAAAGATTGGAAGAGGAAAACATCCCTTGTGTAAAGGGCTAACATGTCTCTGGCTTGCAAGCCATCAAAGTGGCTATAAATCATTTAAATTAAGACTTCTGCTATTTTACAGCAAGTTGATAGGTTCACATACACAACCAGAAAAAAATACAAGGAACTGAGAAATCTTGCACTATCATTTTCTTTAATCAAATGTAAAAATAGTTCATCCTGTGCTGTATTCTTTCTACTTGAAGAAAACACTTCATAGAGAAAAAGCACTCACAATTTACTCTGAAAACAAAATTGCCAACAACCTCCCGTCTCTAAATTTTATTAGAGCAACTATAGGATCAGACAACAAAACACCTTGATAGAACTGTACTTAATTGATTTGTCTAAGGCTGGTGGTAGTGAGCTAATCATAGTTTACTTATGAGAAAATTAATTACAATTACATTTGGTAAAAGCAGCATTCAATTGAATGTGCTCGTAGCCCTCTGACAGAAAGCAGAAACTCAGACTTGCTGGCAAGCAAAGGGAGTTTTATGTCAATCTTAGCCTACCCTGAAGATCACCTCCTGGTCCCTGTTGTTTTATTATTTGTTTAGTTTTCCAAAATATTATTTTCCATCAGCTCCCAGAAACATAAAAGAAACAAAAGATTTCATGATGTCAAATCCTTGTCACTACACACAAGTTGATTTCATTTTGGCATCTTTGCAACACGACACTGATAAAAAGCAACAATGACTTCAGGATAATTTAATCCCAAAGAAATGCATGAATAACTTCTTTCTTCACTGAGAACATGGACCCACAGAAATTTTGAACAACCAAAATATTCTCATTTTATATCTGAAATAAATAGGCATATTTGGCAATCATACAGTCAATATAAATATTTGATCATTTTCCCATTGATGCTTTCATCAATTTCTATTGATTATCACTTTAAAGTATCAATAAAAGGCATTGCTGATTTGATGGCAGCTGTTAAACCTTTGTAGTTTTATCATGAAACACTAGCTAAAGCATTACCTCCATATATGGTACATTCAGGGATATAGTGCATGCTAATTGAAAATACAACAAGCATTTCAGCTCTGTGCAATGAAGTTTTTGATAGCTCTCAAACTGAATGTTAGCCCTAACTTCAGGAGCCTTAACTTTCCTTATTCTGCACATTTTCATACCCAATGTTGTAGATATGAAATGGGTCTGTATTCCTAACTACAACAACATTATTAGCCAATAGCAATTTGGTGAATTTTGTTCCTTGGGAAAAGCTCTCATCTAAGAGAACACACAAATGAAAAAAAAATACGTATGGATACTACAGCACGTTTTTTTTTAAGAAACATCCTGTTGCTTTCACATAGATACATCCCTACCCTAAAATAGTCGCATTTTTATCAGTGTACAGCAATAAGAAATTAAAATAGTGTATTTGCTACTTTTAAACCTTAATTTAAGAGAGGCATATTATGCACTGTTGCATCTTCATATATATGCCTGCCTATACGCAGGCATTTCATACAACATAAAGGGTCTGAAGAGCCTCAGAGTGGGAAGGCCTAGAAAAATCTTATTTCTCTTAGCTTCTGATTACCATTTAGTACACAAATGGTACTGACGATAAAGTTGTCAGTGCCTGGCAAGTAATATATGTGGAATTAGTTAACACCCTTTCTCCAGTTGTGAACCATAGGACTGTATTTTTCCAAACCTCCCACCGCAACCTGCATTAAGAGGACAAAATGGGTGAACTGAAAAAATATAATTCTCCATGGTCAGAAAGTGCTGTCATCATGCAGAGTATAGGTTTTAGAGCAACAATATCCTGAAGTGGGAACGAATACCCCATTTTACTGCCCATGCACTTGATCATAAAAATCAAAATGTTCTCCAATGAAATGAGTATTCAAACTTCTTCTTTGTATTTCAATGATAATAGCATAGACTCAGAAGCTACATTTTTTTGACAGAAGATCCTGCATCCTGGCAGGATAATCCCTTTCAATATTACAGATCTATTTAATAAAGGTTATTGTATATCTGGATTTCTGCAAAGTATTTTATGTAATAGCACCTGACTTACTGATTAAAACTTTCATTATGTGGAAGTAACTACTCATATGTTAGATTAATTAAGAGCTGCCTCTCAGACTTTAGTAAGTAAAATTACTCAGGTCTTCTGCCTTGATTGGCTGGGTGGCTCATATTTGTTGAGCTTGTTTGGGGAAAAAAAGGGGCTATTGAGACACTTTAAAAAAAATACAAATAATACCCAAAACTTTCATGACAAAAGATGAGCATGGCAGAACGAAGTAGGTGTCTTAGAAAAAAACTGGAGCTGGGCTAATAATAAATAATAAAACTAAATTCTGATTGAATAATAATATTTTTATACATTTCAATTTGGAATAAAATTAAGTTCTGATTAATAAATAATAAAGAAAATTTATTTATAATAATAAATTAAATTCTGATTAATAAATCCTTTTATAGCTCTGAAGGAGAAAAGAACAGTATGAAAAAAACCTGCTCTCTGCATTGAAACTATTATAGTGGAAAAAGAAAGAAATCACTTCCATAACATAATGTAGAAAATAATGGCAAAACTACAAATGGAATCAGTCTCTTCTTTCCAGTAAGTTTCTCTGTGTTGCATTCATAAAATTGGTACAAGGTTTACAAGACAGAACAATATTTTCATGTTATATAGAAATGTTGAAAATAATCTACTGTTATGTAAAATAAAACAAACCTCACTGCAGTTTAGCTACCATTGTTTACGGTTACACAAATATTTAGAAGACATTTATTTGATGCACCTTATTGCAATTCTGGATTATTCTTCTTGCAGTTTGTTTCCATTCAGGAACCACTGCTGCCAGGAACTTCCAATTCATGTCAGTGAGGAAGTTTCAAATCTACCTCATCTATCTATTTCACAAAATGCAAGTTGGAATACATACATTAGGTGACTCTTGAGAACTAAGTTCCAATTCAATAGCTATTATATAGAGATCATAGAAATAGGATTATGATGAATAGTAAGGTAAAATGGATTACTTGCAGCTGTGTATTTACAGGTGTTCAAGCAATCTGAAGATTATGCAATACTGCTCATTTATCTTTTGTATAGTCCCTTCCATGGTTGGCCTAATCCCAGGCTGAGTTAATAAGTAGATAAAGATAAATGAGATTAGAAAGAAAATAAATAATTAAATAGTTTTGATTAAGATGTTTTAACTGATACAGACAATAGATAAGAAGTATGTAGGTAAAGTAGTGTCTACATAAAGGCTAAGAAGTTAAGTTCTTAGAAAATAAGGTGTTTTAAATAGAACACCAAGAAACCTTGTTAAAAGAATATAAGAAGAAACGTAGACTGGAAACAGATGACTTTCATGATCTCAAAATGGACCAATGAACTTTGTGGTCAAAAGAACAACTGAGACAGAACGATGAGAACTAGCTTGCTGATGGAAACTGATGGCTTTTTCGTTGACCAGAAGTATAGAGAATTGAAAAGCAGTGGAAAATTATGGCGGACTTTGTTGAGTATGTAATTGTTGTAATAACATATATAAGGTGATAATTGTAACACCTAGTTGCCACTCACTGAGGTGATGGACCAACTCTGAGTTGTTAATAAAGCAAACCTAGAGATACCCACTTTCTGGTGAAAATTCTTCAACAGTGACCTTATATCAAATGAGAAAAATTGTATGCGTGGTACTATTTCCTAAATAGATGATTTAAAAAAGGATAAATGCTCAAGCACCAGCAGGTTTTTTTAACGTATGCAGTTGGTGGATTTAAATTTTATTTTAGTCACACATTTGGTTGTAGTTGCAAGCAGGTTTAAACTTGTATCAGTTTAGTGTCTAAGTCTGCTTAAAGTTTATTTTGATCTTTTAATGAAAAGCCCTTTCTAATGTAGCTTTTTAACACATGCAGGATTTTTAAAACATAAAAGTCATGCTTCAAGGATCTCCAGAGATCGTAATCTAAAAAACTGAACAGGTAATTAATTTGAAAATGTTTAATTTTAACAGGCATTGCTTCATCTTCTCCTTTAATATAGATTAACCTTCACATGAATTCCACATTCTAAAACACTGTATAAGTTAGACATATTTCATCTTGTTCAATTTCAAATACAGAATGGACTTACTAGTTGAGGGTTAGTGTTGTAATAATATCTAACCAACATAAAATACTGCCTTAAAGCTGCTTTTCCCTAATTTGCTCTCTAGGACGAAATACTAACATTTATACAATTTTGGAAACTATTCTTCAGGTGCTGAGACTGTATCACCTGTGAACTTGGGAGAGTCTTATGGTAGAGTGGTAGGATTCTTTGAAACTGCAAGAACAGAGTTTGCTTGGCTTTGGTATTTTCCTGATTCTCTCCATATAATTTGACAGCTACACTCAATTTTCCTCTTTGTTACTTATTTTCAAACACTATGTAAGACAGAACTGCTTAGATAAATGTCTTTTTATAATCTAAATGGGAAGAAAAATGGGTCTTAATGCAACAAAATGCCTATGCTTAAGTTAAACTGTAAACAATTAAACAATTACTTTGGGTAACACTAATCCAAATTTTTTTGCGTACTAAATTTATCAGATCCATATCTTTAGTGTTAGAGAAACTGAAGAAGTATGCTCTTGGCACAGCACTGGACACTGTGGTATGCAACCAACAGTTACTGCAAATCAGAATTATTCCTTCATTCTAGGCTTACAGAGATTGTTGAAAAATAATCAGCTTTGTTAATTATCACACTTTGAGGACATTACAGAATATAAGCACAAAAGGGTTATAATTAAATTTTAGTTGTCAATGCCCTTAGACAAGAATTTTAGAGACAAAACCTGTCACCAGCTACCTCTAGAGCAGCTGATTCCATAAGAAAGGAAACCTTACCCTGAAAGAAAGTGAAATATAATGTAGAGAAATTTCAAGAGTGTGAGTCAAAGAATCAAAAATGTCTAATCTGTTAATAAGAAAAGCCACTGATCAGAGTTGATCACTACTGATCTGTCATGTCAATGAAAGCTGAAAACATACTTCAATACTGGGAAATAGTCCTGTATCTTCAAAATAAATTGCTTTCCTGGGTGCACATAAATTGAAAGAGAAGACTAATGTAAGATGATTTATTTAAAGATCCTCAGGCGCATTGATATTTTCTGTATGTTTTTGGTAAATTCAGTTCTGTTAAAATACAGAAGGAAAAGATTAACATTCACATGTCAGCTTTCTGACAGATTAAATCAGCTTTTGCATCAAATGACAAAACGAACGATTCTGTGACATTTTACAGTCCAGGGAGGGAAAAGTTGGAATAATCAGCTTCAGTGAGGGCAGGGAAAGTTGGAAAGAGGACAGGTTTTGAAGCAAGAGCACATGAGGAGGCACAAACCTTAGCAGAGAATAGGGACCGGAAACAAGGGTGTCAAGTTAATAAAAAGGAGGAAAATTGTGTTTGAATCTCTGTGTCAGGGAAATAAAATGAGGTGGTGGAAAATACATAAGGAAGAGAAATGAAAGTACAAGGAAATAAAATCTGAACTTTAAAGAAAAAAGAAGAAAAAGGAATTCATTGCAACACACACAGGCAGTAATCAATGGGAAGCCAATTTTCCAATATTTTGAACTGCAGATAGATAGAATCCTTTTTTTTTTAGCTGAGAAGTATCAAGGACCACATTCTTTAAAATCAAAAAGAATTGTGAAGTTATCTACGTAAGTTCCACAACTGTGAACTCTGAACACTGAAGCAGTAAAACCTAAGCAAAACCAATCTTTCATGGAATAGCTTATTTTGCTTTCAGAAATACCTATATTTAGAAATCAATACCAGCACAAGTTTTCTGAACGTAGATGGGTACCACAGATACCTCCACCAGAACACATAAACTGCTTCCGTGCTCCAGCATCAAGTGACTCCATAGACTCATGTTTCTCATTCCCTTCACTGTTATCATGAAAAGTGAGTTAAGTTTCCACAGGGTAGGAAATAAATTTTCAAAGTACAGTGTTTAAGACCATCTACTGCAGGAAAGCTTTTTCCTTCCTACCCATTCCACATAACAGGGCTCAAGATTTTTCTACAAAAATAAGAATAGCCTGGCCTCCTACAGAGCCCTTGCTGCTGTTTGCCTAACTTTGCTGCAGAGGAATTTCTGAGCCCTTTGATCCCAACAGGCACAAAAAGATGGACACATAAGAGAATATACTTCTGTCTAGGTTTAAATCCCTTCCTTACTGACATTCAGTAAAATGAAAAAGTGACATATACTGGATTAAATATCCTAATTGCTATTGCACGGCTATGACTATGTTGGATTAAACATGCATTGTCAGGATATAGCAAAACAAGATATGTCCCATATAAATGGATCCCTCTTAGATCTTATTTTTCTCATGAAATCTCAAGGAAGTAGTTACATAAGATTTGGAAAATTTAATTAGGAGTTCCCCAAATCCTTCTTATTTACAATCTCATAATCTGAGCATGTAATACCTTATGCAATATTGCCAATTCTGATAGGTGCCTGCCTTATTTTTTAGCTCAAACTAACAGAGAGCTCAAAATTTTTAACTGTGCTGTATGACCATTTGTAAGTATTTTAATTTCATTCAAAACCTGTATTTGTGCCACATCACAATTCTTGGATTTTTCTTTCTAAGCTGATACACAAAGGCGCATTTTTCATGTGATCATTTATTGCCCAAATACATTCAGTATCTTATTATTTTTATATTCTTCTTCATTATTTAGAATTTTTGAAAAAATCTAAATTAGGTTTTTACAAAATAGCTGTTAAAACATTTCAATAAAACTTTTTGTTTTTTTAGAGTTACCTACATGTAAATAATAAGCAGATATTAAAAGTCTTGAAAAACTGCCATTAAAACAACTATCAGATGTGTCTCTTAGCAACAATGCTCCAGGGTTCCAAACCTAAACTTATTCCTTTGGCATGAAAACAAAACCTAATAGGGGTCCAAAGAAACCTGACTATAAGTGAGAGGGAAAACGACACACATGAATTCTGCCCAAACGCGGAGTGGTAGCACAGCTGTGAGTCAGGGCAAGCTTGGGAATCCCAAGGCAAATTTGCTGTCATTATAAATGCTTCTGACCAAGATCCATTTTCTGTTCAAGACTAATTACAGTATCTCAACAACCTTTTTTTCCATTTTATATTCCTGAGAAAAGCTCGGCACTGTTCTAGTACCACAAGAAGCACATACTTCCACCTCCCGCTTGTGGCTTCAGGCTGACAATCATGGGTAATGTGTGGGGAACTGACACATAACATCTGCCTGGTGTCAGCCACAACTGGTTTTATTAGCCAGCTGCATCCTGTCCATTTGCCAAAGAAACAAACACAAAATAATCAGAGAAAGTATTTGGCCAAGTAATCAGTTTTTCAGATCATTTCAGATGGCATTGGTGACTGGCGAGAGTACAACAGCACGAATTCAGCGTGGGCACGCTTTGTGCGGCACCGTAACTCCACGCTCTGCTCTAGAAGATAGAAACAGTGGGGGAACAAGCTGATGAAGGGACAGGTTCTTCACGCAATGAAGCTCTGCTATGGCAAATCTGCTCTTTGGGGGAGCTTCAGCAGAAAACCTACTCTAACAGCATGTTTACAGCAGCCCAGAAGCTCCTCTAAATCCTACTGATCTTCCTGACAGGCCTGAGAAACAGTACTGTACTGTTTAAGTCAGGAATGTAAATTTCTTTTTTTTTTTGATTGGACATCATATAAGCAATGTTAGAAGTCAACCAATATGAGACATTACATGATTACATGACACAGAAAAAGTAAATATGCTTTGGTTTTCCAAGTTATGATGTTCCTGCCTTACCACATATCTTTTTTCCACCTTGACTAAAAAAAAAAAAAAAAAACCCAGCTCTAACTTTTAATTCTGTGATTTGCATCAGCTGCCATGACTATTGATTTTATTAACCTCCTACTGTATTTCTACTGACAAAAATCAAGGCTCATTTATAGCCATGCTGGTGAGTTGCTGCCTCAGTTCAGCCAGGTTATTGTATTTGGTTGACATAATGCAGCTTAATTTTCTAAAAGAGGAATATTTTATCTTTTTCTTTTAAGTACATTCAATGCTGTTGATCCCACTGGGACAAATGAAGAAAAGGTTTTTAACTGATGATGTGGCAACATTGACTAGAATAACATCAAATTTGAATACAGATTCCATGCCTGTATCACTCTGACAGGAAAAAGTGAGTTGGGTGAAAACACAATTGATCAAATCCAACTGTACTCAGAGGGACATTTTGTGAAATACTCATCACTGAAGCCCTACTCGTCACTCAGAAAAGGAGTTACTCCACGGAATAACTCTACTGCTAACCTTATCCAAATGCAAATATAACCCAGAAGGAACAATCTGTTAATTGAAGAAAAATGCATGTATCAATGATATACACATCACGTATAAACAACACTGGAATCACATACCTGACCCCTCCCAGCCAACTCAATGAACAAATAATTGAAGCAACTACAGGTCTGAAAAGCACATGCTTTATTTGGCCAGATTGTGAATGAAATAACGTAACATAGATGTCTTTTAGTATAACCCTACCTGATTAAGAACCCGAACTATCAGCAATGCCAAGCAAAACAGAATTTTTTTGCTCTGTGAGAGATTTCACTAAGATTTCAGCCTTGACCTCTCTGTTGTTGAATGAATAAAGGATAGATCATTTTAAAATGGAAAGACAAAGTGAATGAAGAAAAAAACAAAGTAAATCTTTAATTATGTAAGTCCTCTTTTGTTGCCTGGGTCAGGCAAAAGCAATAGACCATATGTTTCAAGTGACTAAATCTGCCTTCAGGTTTCTGATGAATATGTCTCCGTGGGGCTGTTTCTGTCAATGGCAACATTTTTTTTATGGCTTAGAATGTGCTTGCTGGCAGCCACCTGCTAATAACACTGCTACAAATGCATAGGGTGCTTGGGAGTTTGGACACAGATTAAAAAGTAATTGAAAGGGTGGGCTAAAACACATCTAGAAACCATAACATCCACTTTAAGCTACCTCTTTCTTGTTTTGGAAATAGTTTCTCTTAGGACATTCAATTCATCAAACAATGACTGGAAATGTGAGCTATTTTCAGTTCTGTAACTGAGTAGTTAGCAAGCTCAATTTCCATTTCCCTTTCCATCACTGCCGCACATCACTGGTTTCAGGCATGCATAGATACTATACCAAATTTTGATCCAATAACTCAGTAGTGAGAGTTACTATGAATATCAAGTTATAATAAATTCAGAAGTTTTCCTCCATGTCACTGCAGTGCCACAGCACATCCAGAAGATGTAGAAATCTAACCACGACAGGACGCTCAGATAACTACGGTTAAGCACAGCACAGGACGTCATCTGTCTCCAGAGATCTGAGATGTACTCCAACTAGGTCTGTCTCTCCTGATTGAAGTCCCTTTTCTTTAGCTCCTGACAGTTACTACACTTCTTTTAAATGTGTTTTGACTAGTTCAACCTTGCACTTGGCCAGGGAGCAGCACTAACCAAAGGCACCATCACATCACTGTGATTTATTGCTCCTAGTATTCAGTCAGCCAACGTCCTCTCTCAAACCTCTCTCTGCCAGCCAGACCTCACCCTGTGCATATGTTTATTATTTAACTGACTTACCTTGAATCTAAGCATCATTTTTCACAGAGCAGATATGTTAGTGACTGTAAACTGAAAGGGTTAAAAACCACAAGAGCAAGAAAGATGTTGTAAATACCTTAGTCAGTCAATTAGATCAGAAGACACCCTGTTGTGATTTAAGGATGTTGTGAATACCTTGTTAGACTTGAGGGCAGTCTGATGTGATTTAGGGAGTAGCTAGAAGAACAGTTATAAGATAAGGGGGGCTCTGGGATAATTTCGTTACAGACAACTCAGCCTTGGGAGAACAGATGCACGGAACCAGGAAGATAGGAAGAAACAGAAGAATGGCAACAACAGTCTTGAAGGACAACATCTACGTGATCCTAGGACTGAGTTTGCGCAGAAGCAAAGGTCAATCAGCGAACACAGTGAGGAAGACTACGAGCCTTCATCTGAAGACCCCCAAAGACCACCACAAGAGATGACTGCGCATGCGAATCAGATATTTACATATGTTAATAAGTTCCTGGAAATCTCATGTTTATGCATAGCAATTCTCGGAAATCCTATGAATATGCATGATTGTATAGTATATATTCTCTAAAAGTTCAGTAATTTGTTGGAGCACTTATGGTGGAGAATCCCCAGTGCTGCCCAGCGCTGCAATAAAGAATACCTGCTTAATAGTAACTTTGTTGCTATTGAGTTTCATTTCAGGGACTCTCTGAGTACTCCGTTTCTCCCTTGGGAGATTCGGACTGTGAGGAGAAGCATCCGTGGATTTTTGTATCAAAACAGTTAACGAAAAAGAAATGGAAAGACCTGTGGACTATTGAAAGAACACTGGAAAGCCCTGGGTGTTCTGCTTTAATAGTATTCAAAGGAACATAATGACTTTGTAAGTAACTGAAATGGGCAGCCTCCACACCATTTATCCTTCTTTCCATCACACACATTTCCGAAATGTATTTTAAAGATTAAAGTTTCATACAACTGCTATTAAGGGACTGTAGTTTGAAAAACAAGTCATGTGAAGTTCAGCAAGCACCTTAGATTAAGGCTACAAAGTTTCACGCTATATGTTTATTCTGTTCTTTTTTGTTGTTATAATCCAAAGGTTTCCTCCTCCTGTATTAGGGAAATAATGAAAAAAATTATTTAAAGTTCAGCAGGAAATGATCTGTTTTTACAGAGCAGATGAAGTATGGGGTTTTCATAGCCATTGATCTTTGAGGATAGAGGTAGCTGTTTTAATCATTTGTGTAACACCTGCCCATAATAAGGAGAAATCACTGTTTCTGCAGTTTATATTGTTTTAGTGATTGGACACAATTTATCTGGGGTGAAGTCAGTGGTTACATCAGCTTATATCCGAGTAACATTTAATTCAGCAGATCAATACTGACATACGGTGCAGTAACCCTAAAGAGAACACAGACCATGGGTCTGTGTGAAACAGCCTTCATCCCTGTTCAAACACACCTGCTAACAATAACGCTGCTGTAACAGGAGCTCAGAAGAGCCCAGATGAGACTAGTTTCCTAAAACACAGCACTACAACATTCTAGAAATTACACTTCTACCTAGAGTTTATTTTTCCTGCTTCTGCCATGAGAATTAACAACTATTTTGAGACCAGTCAACTTCATCTTGCTATAGCAAAAGCGATGTCTTCCACCAGCACGTTAGTGAGCAAATATAGTGCATACTTCAGTCTGACCTGTTCTGCCTCCACTATAGTGCTTCTGCTGCAGACAGATCACTTGGAGTATTTATTATTTCCAGAAGGGGTTCCTAGAAGTGATGCCAGTTGAATGTGCTCTTGTCATTGCGTATACTAGGCTTTCTCTATGACTTTTCTTTAACATTTACTTTGTTTCACATTTGAAGACCGTACATATCCAAACACATCTGAAAAGAAAACCTTACTTCTCAGAAAACAAGATTTAGGTTACTTTATTTTTAATGGGGGAGAAAGAAATGCATCTTCAATTACTTTGGCAAAATCTTATCGGAGAAAAGCCAATTTATAATTGACACACAAAGGAGACTGGAGTTAAATACAAGGATAAAAATGGGAATTCTGCCTTACTGAAATACAGATAAGCATGTGGGTCAAATTTAATGACTTGACTAAGCTAGCTGTAAATGACTATCTAAGAATGGTCTTAAGAAATTGGGACATTTAATCTCAGGCCCTAAGGATTAAAAGTATGGTCTGAAGCTCAGGTCCCAGACTTGCTTTGATTGAATCATATTCTACCTGGGAAGTTTTAGAGGGAGTCAGAAACATATCTTCATCTTCACACGACAGTGTTTGCCAGAGTTAGAGAGGCAAAGAAAGACCTTGAATACTAAAGTTAGTTTCCATTATAAATTCTTGCACACAAAGGTTTATTCTTTGCTAATTATTGCCTCAACTATGATGATGATGAATTCATTAGTAGCAGCAAAAAAAATGTTTCAGTAACACCATATTATTATGATTAACATTTAACTCGACAGATTAGTAAACAGAGAAAATTGGTGCTAGAGTTTAAGTGGGGTATTTAACTGAAAAGTAAATGAATATAGAAACTTTCTCACTGCAGGACAACACACAATCTACTGCATTTGGTTGATCGTTATTCTTCAAAATCCTGACATTAACAGCCACGCAAATGATACCATGATTTACTGTCCCTTTACTGCTTTTTTCCTACATGATTTCCCTTAAATTGATAAATTGAACTTACAAATTCTATAGCAACTTTCACTAAGGATGTCAAAGAGCTTTACAAAGTGAACTAATCAATTAATCAGAGCACCACAGTGAGGTATTTTATGCAAGGACATAGCAAACAAATGCAAATCTGGAACACATATAAAAGGAATAAATTCAAATGTCACGATAACAGAATTGTACTTTGTAATTCTGGTTTAATTGAGCCTGAAAATTGATGAGTACATAAAAATAGAAGGGTTTGGCATGGGGCTTTTTTTTTTTTTTTTTTTTTTTTTAGAATTACTCCTTTTTTCAGCAACAGTACAAACTGAGAGAAAAATAAAGGAAAATGGAGCTCTCTGAAAAGTCATTTCCATTCTTTATAGAATCATAGAATTGTTTAGGTTGGAAAAGACCTTTAAGATCATCAAGTCCAACTGTTAACCTAGCACTGCCAAGTCCACCACTAAACCATGTCCCTAAGCACCACACCTACCTGTCTTTTAAATATCTCCAGGGATGGGGACTCAACCACTTCCCTGGGCAGCCTGTTCCAATGCTTGACAACGCTTTCAGTGAAGAAGTTTTTCCTAATATCCAATCTAAACTTCCCCTGGCACAACTTGAGGCCATTTCCTCTCATCCTATCGCTTGTTACCTGGGAGAAGAGACTGACCCCCACCTCGCTACAACCTCCTTTCAGGTAGTTGTAGAGCGTGATAAGGTCTCCCCTGAGCCTCCTCTTCTCCAGGCTAAACAACCCCAGTTCCCTCACACCACATCATCCCATGTGATGGTCTTAAAGTAATCAGCAAAATCTATATCTTTAATAAAATGACTCCTGGGTACTTTGAACTGTGTAGCTGATTATGGACTCTGTTTTACTGTTCACTTATTTGCCTTTTCTAAATCTTTGAAGCACCAGTTATGCCTGTAGCTCCCTTAAGCAACACAAATCAGGAAAAGCTCCTCCAAAGTCAGTAACATCATGCTTATTTTGGACAGCAGTTGCACTGCAAGTCAGCCTAAGCATTTGTCACTCATACAATGATAAACAGCAAATCATACAATTAATAAAAACATGACCTATGCCCAGAGACTTTATGGAGGCTAGCCTCATATACCCATAGTCATTATACTAAGTAAAAATTTGTCCTGAAAGCTAAAGTGATTTGCCCAAAGTTGAAGAAACAGACATATCCCACCTGCACCTGCTGGATACAAGCAGGAGTGGGAGAGATTTCTTTTTTTTTTATTATTTATAACACGATAAAATTACATTCGTTAATGAAGTTCTCAAATTTTCTTGTAAGTATTGATATTTAATACGCAACCCTGCCACAAATACATTCTAGTTCAACAAATACATGAAAAAATAAGGCCTGATAATTCTCAAGGTTAACATAATAAATAAAAAAACAACATATCACTTGAATAAATTTGAAGTTAAGAGAGTTATGAAAAAGAGTAAATGTGTAAGTTTGTACTACAATATAAAAAAAAATGTTCTTAACTAATGCTCTTTTATTAGAGAAATATGTCACGGGAGAAAAATAGTCTTTAGAACAAGTAGTAAAAAAATCCGCCCCAAAATCAAAGCCAGGATATTACTGTAAGGGGATAGCAGAAGTCTTCCTTATCAGCAGAAATGTATCAAACTTAAAGGAAACCTACAGAGTCTAATTCACTTTCTGTCTCTGCACATCATTGTCCAGAAAGTTTATGCAGCCACACAACTGACCAAGTAATGGGTTAAAATCTGCACCACAAAGAGACTTTTACATCAAATTATAAATCAAGATTTTTCTTTTGCTTCTAAGGTGGAGTCTATGGTAGCTCCAAACTAGCTTGTTTATGCTTGGCAGATTTCCCATGAGAACTATTAGCATAATATTTATCAAAAGTATTTCAATGCGTGAGGCCCCATTTCAACAAAACCCAGTAAAACAGGTTAACTTCAAGCCTGTGAATTCAAGAGAACCATTTATTTTCTTTAAGTGATTTACTTAGATTAGGAGCTAAAATCCAAATCCCAGTCCCTAGCTTCAAAATATACTCAAAACTCAACTAGACTTTCCTTTAACTCTATGTGCCACGCATATCGCACACAGATGGCTTTCCAACGTTTTTTATTTTGGCTGAAAGCTAACGATCAAAAATATTGCATAAAAAGACAATGCACAATATTGCTATTCTGGACAAGATAGGATGAAGTGCATATCTCAACACTGTTTCATGCAACACTGTCCGTTTTAAAAAAATATGTTTAAGATTCAGAAAGCTCTAATTATCTACTCCCCAAATCAAAACTATTTAGAACCACATTCATCGTTCAAATAAGTTTGTCTGTCAGAAGACGATCACACTGTGAGTCACCATTACTCTTTCTTCCTGTTTTTCTAAGCACAGACAAGCTATATCCAAAACATATTTATGCTCTGCTGACTAAGAAAATCGGCGATGGAAAGCCATGCAAAAAGTGGGGTCTCCTACACTACAGCACCACTCTAAACAAGTAAACATGTTATTTAGAAAGACTTACAGGCTGACTAGATGTGCTTGCCAAAAAGCCTGCAATAAGAGATAAAATGCTTCATAACAATAAAGCGAGTTTATAGTCCTCTCTCATTTAGCATCGTTTCTGCTCTGCGCTGGAAGCCAGGGACGCGGGAAAAGAGGCATGTTGGACCTGTCACAGTGATCTACTGTCAGATATGATAATATCTGGTGAAACACCGAGAAGGAAATGTTGGTTGTGGTTCTATTTCACAAACCCTAAAACTGCAGAAATAATTTATTTCTGTTGCACAACTACTACCCACACATTCCTTCCCAGCTACAAATTTTGGCTGCCACAGAAACCCTGTCTCGCCTAGTGCTCTGAAACTCAACAGTGGCACCTAGTGGCTATTCTTTATCACATCTAAGTACCTACAATATACTAGGGGTTTTTGTGGACCACTTAAAATCAATTTTCATTTTTGCAGCTGTCTAAAAATATGTACAAATTATTCTCATTAAAAAGGCTCTGCTATCTCTGCCTACCTTTATAAAGTTAATTTTCTCATGGCAATTTTCAATCTGTTTCAGGTTCTATTCTGCTCTTTTTGGTTTTGTATTTTTTTTTTTTTTAATATGACATCTCCTTTCTAATCAGCTGGGCATTATTCTAACAGCCCTTCTCTGCTCTGTACAATGACAACAGTAGCTGCTGATTAAGCCTTCCTCCCAGTTTAACTGTATTTCAGATTGGTGTTTTGACTAGAGAAATTTAAACAGTGCTAAAAGCAAATTCTTCTTTTTTTTAATTAAATAGTAATGTAAAAGCTAGAAAATACAGAGATTGCATGATTAGCTAAAGAAAAAAAAAACAATGGAGAGCTGCTAAGAACTTTTTATATTAAATAATGTGCTAGATCTTTTCTAGAACAGAAAGTTGAACTCCTGTCCCAAGGAGTTCACAGGCAAGGCGGCGAAAGTATGGATGCTAAAAAGATATGACAAAACTATATAAACCTGCGCAAAGATGATGTACATGTTACCGGTTTGAGCATACTAAATTGCATTTATGTGTGCATTTTTTCTATGGTTTAAACCCTTACCATCGTTGAGGTAGATCAAGCTTTAAGATCAGAACCAAACATGCCAGATGATAACTGTGCACACGTGTTTAACACGAGGGAAAATCTCTTCTGACAGCCTCAGCTCTGTATTTACTGTACAAATTTGTATTTATTACCTCCATATGAAGATGTCAGTCATACTTTCGCTTGTCTTACTTCATAGCTGATTCCCTGTAATATCTTGTTATTGTTTTCAAAAAACTCCTGCACTGAAGAGATAGCATAGTAAAATACCTCATCATCATCATCATCATCAATATTGTAACAGGACACTGGGGAAGGGCTGTGGAAAGCTGCTGAGGAGCTAAGCTGGCAGGTGTAAGTGTGTGAGAGAGCACCCTTTCTTCCCTAAATTTTACAGATCGTAATCAGCTGCCCACATTTTCAGCTGTACGTAGTAGTACAGTTCCCTGAGCAAACAAAATGGCCTGCTTGCAAAAAGTAGACAATTCACCTGGCTGTTCTTCAGGAGGTCGAGTGGCCAAAGCCTTTTCCCCCTAGAAGCTGTACTTCACCAGTACCTACACATGAAAATACAAAATGACAAAGGTTTCTATGGACACTGGCTGAAATGAAACAGTGCATTGGTGACAGCATTAGTTCTTTACTAGTGAAGATGGCAATTTTTACTCAGCTTTCTCAGACTCATTGCAGGTATTGGCTGAGGTAAGCACCACACTGTCTATGCAAAGAATTAATAATCTGCCATCAGTATAAATAAAAATTCTTTTTTTCCTCATTAAAGGTGCTTCTAAACATATATAAACAAAAAGTAACTCAAACAACATTAATCTGAATGGTGTCTCATGCAAAGAGGTCTCTAGGCTCACCATATTTACCACTTCATTAAATAAAAGCTAGAGTGAATAGACTGAACTCATGTCACACCCTTAAGGTCACTAAAATATAGAATACACGGAGGAAATAATTCCAGAGTTGATGGGTTTCCATTGAGAAAATTCTGCTTTTAGTCCTTATGTGTTTTAATTTACAGGATTTTATTGAAAGCAACTCCTTTCTTTCAAATACGTCAAGCACTGCAAAAGTAGGCTTTAACGGTAAAGCTCATCATCTTGAATTGTACCCAGAAGCAATTAAAAAAGTGGCACAGGCTCTAGTGAGCAGAGGGGAAGCACAGGGTCTACCATTAGCACTGCCAGTGCAGTGCGCACATCCCCAGGTCATGGAAAGTAACTGCACACCAAGTCCCTTCTCTGCAACATGGCATCCACTTGAGCATTCCCCACAAACACGACCAGTAAGCAAGGTGCAGCAGGTAAGTGTTCTGAGCACATACCGTTGTATTCAAAACATACGTAAGGATGCTATAACAACTTATCATAATATTAAAAATACACATCCATATATAGGACAGCAATCTAAGGAAACCCAGAACAAGTGCGGTTTATACAACTGCCAAATGCTTTGGTCATATGGTAAAATATTGGGCAAATACCTATCTGTTTTAAAAATATTCTCCTGGAAGGAGTTGCCTCTAAATGCATTATAACCACTTCAAATGTATCCTACTCTCAATCAGAACCATTCAAATGTATCCTACTCTTAATCACAACCATTGCACAGAACACTCCTTGCAGAAAAAAAACAGCCAAAAGAACCAAAACACCAGAAACAAAATATTATACAGAACCTGTGGAGTTGGGACCTAGAATTGCAGGCTTTCTGGTATAACTTTGTATAACATTAATGAGCGGCCGGCCTGCCTGCCTGCAAAATCAGCACACATCTAACATGGACAGCTGAGTAAAAACGATATTATTCCAAGAAGTCCTCAATACCCTAGTTATTAAAAACACAACAAAACTAACAAACAAACAAATGATTCCAGGCCCCAAAGCAAAAAATATTTACATTTCTATTGAGAAGCTTAAATAAGAGTTATAAGCTTAAATGCTTCATTTAATCTGAACCCTAGCATACAATGCTGGCACAGCTCTTACCTATGATCTGAGAACATGCTTCTTAGGGCAGGCAACTTCATCTCCAAAGTTGACACTGGTTTTATGTTCCCTTCCGACTTCAAATCATACTTATTTGCAGTGAAATCCTGGTAATTAGGCATTAATATCAGGAAAGGTGAAGCAGTGAATTTTTCTCCATCCTCTATTTCCAACACTCCACCTCCCCCTAGTTGAGAACTAAGGCTTTCTTCCCGTCTGAAAACATGACCTTTCAAAAGGGTTCATAAATCTTCTTTGGCAATAGATGCCACCATTCCAAAAGCTAGGATCTAAACTGGAACATATAAACTCATATTCATGTTCAGAAAGGAAAAAATTTATTTTCAGAAGTAGTGAACACTATGGTGTCTTCCACATGTGGCACTGCTGAATCAGAGTCCTTGCACTTTATATCACTTCTACAACCTGTGACTCCTTATGCTGGAAGTGGAATACTGCAAACCCCCGAGTTCCAGCACATACCAGCAACCTGTGCCCTAGGTACAGGGTTTGGTTTTCATGGGAGTGACAGGGTTTGGCTGGTGAGGCAGTACAAAGAGATTCACTTACTCAAAGGTTCTGAAAATTAGAGAAATAAATCATCTTCAGTGTTTCTTTACTGACCACAGTAGCTTGGAAGAGTAACTGGAACCCAGTGACAGAGGTATAGGCAGCTTAACCCACTGTCCCTCCTGCCCTCAAGTGACCCAGCAGCTGTTTTCCAAATGCAGCCGTTTTGGAAAATGCTATGCATTTGGAATAATTATCCCAAATATTCATAGCAGTTCTTTGCTATGATTATAATGAAAAACTGCATATCTTTTATCTAGTACTAGATATTTTTCCTTGAACAAACTACATCACTATCACCTTTTTCAGCATGAAAACAGTACTTTATAAACGTCTCTCTAAAGTAAGCTTCCAGACTAGACTGTTAATCTGAAAGAATTTGACACGCAATTCCCATTGATAGTGAGCAGATTTTTCTGAAAAGCCTAGTCCTAAACTAGCAGGACCCCATACATACAATTCTGTTTGTAAAGATGCACATACATCCAGAATTTTCTGAAATAATAAGTGTTGACATGACAAACTCATTCAAATTATCAAACTTATTTTAGCTCTTGCATAGAACCAAAGCATATATAAAGAAATCTTCCATCTGCTACTGCAGGAATGACTTCTCTCCCTAAAATACCTTACTTGTCCATAGCAAACTAGGCCTAAATAACAATTCATTGCTATAGATTAACTGCACAAAAGGCTGCTTTTGTATCTGCATGTGTTTATTTCAGAACAAGATATTGTGTAATTATTCAAAATACATTAAAAAATCCAGTGTGCATTGATAGGATTCCCAAAGGCACTCCGTTGTAAGTAGAATATGCCTTTTATTAAAGTACTTCCTTTTCCAATTAAGAATCAAATGCAAACTTCAGTAGGCTTCCAAAAAGTTACAGAGTACAAATAAAAGAGCTGTTTTCTATTATGCCGATCAGTAGACGGGTATGGCTTAATCTGCTTGTTAGAAGAGAAATACCTTACCAAAATTAACAGATCTAATACCTTAATCTGTTGTACCACACACATTAGCCTATTAGCGAGCAAATTATGGAGAAATCCAGACAGAGAACCACACAAAATAATGTGCTTAGCAATGACATGCAGTGACTTCCAGTAGCTGCAATTAACTATGAATTACAGAGACCTCAAACACCAACAGCTTGCTCAGTTAAAGCCTCATTTTGTTTCCATGCTGGTTTCATTGCATCTCAGAATTACTTAAGCTCTTGAGAATACTATCCAGCACATTCTTTCTTATGCACAGTGTGCACTAGTACTTGCAATAGGTTCAATTCTACTGGATGAAAAGAGACAGATGAAAATATCGTCAGTAGGGTGAGAAGAAAGTAACCCTAAAACCCTAAAAACTCACGATGCTCTCACCCAGACTTGTGTGTCTCCTGAGAAAGTTGCATCCAAAACATAACAAAGATTTTCTTGCATGACTGTTAGAAGTCTTATTACTGAAGAAAGCATGGAGAAGAGTACACAATGTTGTGACAATCGCATGGATCTACTCATCTGGATTCCTAGCTACTACTTTTTTCTGCACTGTGTCCATTACTGGATGGTTGAGGACAGTGCCAGCAGCTTCAACGAGAGGCTAGACAAGTTGCACAAAGCTCTGATCAGCTCCTCCAGTTCATCTCCTGTTAGCAAAACCGCTATGGCAAACAACCTTCACAGAGTAAGACCTCAATCTTCAGAAATGTCAGCATGACACTTTCATAAGTCTAAATTCACTTGCAAAAGTGAAAGTCTTAAAGGCTCCAATGATGTAACTTCATCTGTTGAAGCTGTTGATTCAATATGATGGAAATGTTTCATACATTTGTATTCATATCATATTCATATTCATAATGGTTCCAAAGGAGCTATTTAATGTCAATTAAATGCTATTACAGTGTCAAAGGGAGTTCATTTTCAATATATTTTATTCTTCCTTAATACTTTGTTGCAGTACTTCTACACTTTTATTTCAGTAATGGTACAGCAAAGTTAACTGACTACAAATGAACTGAAATAATGAACAATTTCCTTTTGTTCCCAAAGCAAATTATATTGCCACTTGCCTGTCTGCTTGTCCAGTCTGAAACATGGTCTCTTCTCTTTGTCCTCCAACACTGAACAAACCAAGAGGAGTAACTGCATAAAAAGTGTGATAATTTATGAACTACTGTCTGAGTAGGTCCTCTTCCCCCTTGATATATTTCTAATGACGTTTCGTCTCCTTTTTGGCTTCTATACTTAGCTACTGACAATAAACTCATTCCTTTTTGTCCTTTATCAATGCTTCTCCCACCCTTCTGCTGGTTTTAGGCTCTCTCTCACTGTAACCATTTCTCTGATATCTTCCTAGCAGACCCCTGCTTCCTGCTTTACTTAACAAGTCACAAGTTTTCTGCTTCGTTTTTTTTCCCCATTAATTGGCAGACCACAGTTCTACCTGGCACTCAAACTCTGTTTTTTGAGCTAATTCTGATGCAACACCTCTTTCGTCCACTCCTCACAACCAGACTCTCACACAGATCTGTGCCCTGTATAGATTTATTTAGTTATTTTTATTTAACTAAATCTGTGCTTCTCATCAACTTTTTCATAATCGCAGTTCACACTGCTATAGACCAGTACTTGCTAACCAGTCCTCAGTGTGATGGGAGTTTCCTTTATTATTTATTTAAAAATGCCTTCAGATTTGTCTCACATCTGTTCCGTATGAACTGGCACAGAAATGACTGATCCTGTGGTGCAACAAATCTGATTGAAAAGCATGAAGTTCTTTCCAGGTTACATTTGGTCTGATAGATGAAGGTTAGATTGACGGGGGTGAGAGAGAACAAGACTGAATATTTCTCTTCTACAAGCCCTAGAAAAGACTGGTTAAGTGAGAATTTCACAATTTGTTTCCCACTGTTACAAGACATGTTTCAAATAAGGTTTTTTGTCTCTAATGACATCCTCCTTTCTAATTTCATGTTTATATCCACCTGCTTAACACAGAAAAGCACTGGTTAAGAGGGCAATAGGGGAGCAGTTACTGAGAAAGGGTAGAAAGGGTCAGTTTTGCAGTGGAGTACACCGCACTCCTGCGGCACAACACTGTCCAGCACCGTCTTGTTTTTTCAATAGAAATCACCCTGCTTGGCAGGAGAGGAAATGGAAAACTAGGTCCCATCCTGACATACCAGAATACATTAAATTTTAGGTTAATTAGCCCCAAAGCTTGTGATTGCTCCTCTCTCCTATGGCTTAGATACAAGATTAGATACAATCTACGATACTTAGATTCCTTTTGCCTCAAGAAAGTCACATATTTGAGGCTTCACAATGGGTGTGCTATAAGGAATTAATCAGGAGGTCTATTCTTTTTAATTTACAAGCAATTATACGAAGTCTAATTTTGTAAGCTCAGCACTTAAGCAGGGCAATCACCTTGTTCACAGTTTCACATCTTTTTCCAGACAACATTTTGTCCAAAAGCAGCTCATATTCCCAAGAACTTGTTCTCGGAAGAAGAATTTTGCATGAGAGTTAGTGAAGGCTCCATTGTCTTTGGCCAGCTTTGCAATCCAGAGATGCACATACTCCTGGAGTCTCTAACTGGACTTCCAAGACATTTCTTGTCTCTGCTCCTGACCAGCTTTTCCTTTAGTCTAGTACCTTGACTTCTACTCTTTTAGTAAATTAGTTAACAAAGAGTTTTAACGTTTTATGTTGAAAAAAGTATAAATGGTAACTAGGTTGCTCAGTATCTTCAAGACAACCTGTGTTTGCTTGAAAACATTCCTAGTTATAGCACCTTCAAACATAATAATATATAATTTACTGAGATGACCCACTGAACTGTAGCATGAATACATTTATAAACATGAAGTCACAGTAAAACAAAGACACATTCAATTGAGAAAACAATGGTATGAAATTACAATGATAGGGTCGTGTAAACGCAACTGTGGAATTCAGTTCTGAATACAAAATTCTGATCAAAAGGAAGTAAATTGGGAGGTCATTTTTAAATATTCCTGCAGGCAGAAATGCCAAAGTAATTTTGTACCTCGAGTTGCAAACAGAAGGTGCCATTTTCCAGACATGATTAAGGATGGACAGATACAGAAAGACTGTTCATGCTACTGGATGTAGCTACAAAATGTTCAAAATCTGGAGTATGCAGGATTAACACCGAATATTTCAGCCATAATTTCACTAATTCAACAAATGCCAATATGCCTTACTCTCTCTTCTGTTCTCAAGGAGGCAAGGATATTCTAAGGTGATCTACAAGACCAGTTGTCTTTGAGCAATTACTCCTAAGCCTGATGCTGAGTCTCACAAATGCGTGCACATGGTATTAGGCTCTGTTTCTCAGAGGAGGCTTCCTCTAACAATCACAGCATGCAGACTTGAACGACTTGGAAAGGCTGACTGCTTCTTTATCATAATACTTATAAAACTCATAGCAAACAATTTAAATAACAATAAATGTAATCTGCCTTATGCCTTTCAGAGCCTTAGTGTAAACTTTTCTAAAAACCAGAAAAAATAGAGGTATTGCAAGTTAGTCAACCAAGACAAATACATAATTTGGAGAACCTTCATAAATACTCTTCAAAAAGTGTTTATGTTAGTAAGTCTTTGAATAGTTACTTTGAACTTTCCTTTCTAGTTTCATAGTGGATTCCAAAAGCTCTCATTTCAGACATGAGCTGTACCATAAAACAAAGGTGGCTACGGTAACCTTACCAAAGTACTTTTTTTCCCAAATGGAAAAAAAAAACCAGAACTGTTTCAGGGGCTAAAGAAAGAGTTTTTGTCCTAACAAGTCAGATTCATTTCTCTATAAAGATGCAATGGACACAGTAAGGTTAAGCCACTGTAAAGAAGGATCTCTCATCAGCTCCAGCTTTAAAAGTAGCATTTTGTAGGTTTTTTTTCTAGCTTGCTGTCAGTCATTAGACAACCAAGCACTCCTAATGCTTCTCTATTCTTCCCATGTCACTGGCAAGAATGTTCTATTAATATAAAAATGAAATTGGGTGACAGGCTCTAATGCAAGTTGCCTTTGCTCAGCTCTGTTAAGAGAACAGAAGAGTAGAACGATCTTCTGTACAGTCAGAAACCAGATTAAATAACTAAGAAAAACCTCCCCAAAACAGCTCAAAGGGACTTGCTGAATAAAGACAGCAGTCATGCTGCTTCTGTGACATTTTATGAAAAGATGACCTCTCTGAAGATTTCAGATCTTTCCTATGAACACAATTGTTCCAACCAGAAAAAAACACCAGAAGTTATGATTGTAAAAAGGGATAAAGACGGAAGATTTTAACTAATTGAGCCTGTATTTAATGCCTTAAAATACTGATTTAACAAAAATATCAGTATTGCTTTTTGAGTCTTCACTAGGAAAAAAGTAGTGCATTTTACAGAATAAGTATGCATAGTCACCATACCAAGCTTATAACCAATAAATACTTTTCTTTCAGTAAACATACTATATATGTTAAAAACAATTTCTTAAATGAATTCTGTTAACTTACAACACAAATTCCACAAAGTTTGCTTATTTCCCCATATGCTGAAGGACCATTCAGACCATACTTTCACTTTTCCTGCTGCCTATCTTTTTGGAAACATCAATAATCATGCAACTGTGCTTTTAAAACATAGGCTTTTCAAGAGTCCCTTTAAGTCCCTGCTTATATCAAAGCATATTAGCTAAGTCCTATCAAACTGGATAAAACTGTCAGGATTTGGTACTACAGAACACAGTCAAGAAAGCTGATTCAATTATTTTTTTGACTCCTTTCTCTGAACACATCCAGCGTGCAACAGTAAAACACTAGCCAAGTGTCTCTTCCATTCTACTCTCACTTTAGTTAAAATACCAACTCTTTGCATGGTTTTATGCATTTTTATGATGTATATACATCAATTATATCTCTTTCCTACACCTGGGATAAGTAAATCGGTTTATGCTTGGGGTTTTTTTTTGACATATGTATATCACTGTGTACCTTTCCTAAGCCTGATATAGGTAATGGAGATGAGTTTAACACTACAGTAATAAATGTCAAAGAAATTTGCTCTTTACAGAGATAAGCAACTCTCTTCAGAAACACTTTCCAGCTATCTGGAGAAACATATACTTCATAATCTCTGTTACTCAATTTATCATTGCCTATTAATTTTAAACACAGAAAAAGCCTACGTATTAAACTCAGGTTTCTGATATATGGAATATATATTCTTTTCATTTTAAATTATTACTACTGAATATATGCTGCAATGTTAATATTTTGTTGTAATACATGGAGATCTGCAAATCTCTTAGGTGAACATGACTCAGAAGGGTAGAAGAAAAGTGAAAAATAAATATGTCAAGAATCATAGCAAGGGTTTCAGCATCTGTTGATCCACTTGGTTTCCCATGGCAATCTTTCATTACATGACTGTAAATTACTCATGCATATTCTTTCTTCCTAATTATGGGCCTCAATTTTATGAAAGCCTCCATCATTCATAACAAACAGGTTACCCTTTAGATTCAATGCAAAACGAATCACCCTTGGAGAATGAATCTCCTGTAGCTCAAATCGGTTTTAGCCATATAATTTGACTGCAATATTAACTCAGGAATATTTCTGGTTTTATTCTTGTGAAAGGCAGTACCAAGGAAAAATCCAAAGAGACTGACAAGCAGTACATAAAATGCACAAGCAAATCTAATACTGAAGAAAACAATAACTCAGAAGTAGTGGAACACATTGCCACAGCGTCTAGACATAGAACTTAAAAGTACAGATGTATGGGTCATGGAAACATCTACTGTTTCAGTGAGAAGCAAAAACTGTATGTTTCAATGGCTTTGAGCCAGCCAATAACAAATAGGGCAACATTATAAAAAGATTACACTTGAAGATTAATCCATAACTACCCTTTATAGGATAAGCTTGACTGTACTTTCTTTTAAAGCATCTGCCATGTTCCAACATCACAGAAAGAACTACTGGACTAGACCTGGTACATAAGAACATTCAAAGTTCTTAAAAAAATCTCACTGTTGAGACTCCTGGTCCAGCTCCTTTTGAAATACAAAGGAGAAGGTAGAGCTGTTTGTGCATGTGAAAATGCATCTATCAATAGGATTATTATAGTGTCTCTGGAGCATTGACTTTTTTCCGAGTTTATACTGTGCCCATGAAAATAAGGCTTTGATACAAGATTTGACTCCCTAAGGCCATCCCAGTGTTAAATAAGAAATTAGATTCACATCTGTACCATATATTATATATAACTGCATGACTGAAATTTGCAGTAATTTATCCCTGGAGTTTCTGTTTTAGTATTTTTCTACTCTCTTGAGGGCTAACAACTCTGAATCAGTTTGTATTACGAGGCAGTAGATGAGTCAGGCACTTAAGAACAAACAAGAGCCCTAGTCCCAAATATGCATTGAAGTCTGAAGAAATGAGAGAAAGCATGTTTCTCCGCCTGCATGAGGTTCTAGCTGAAACCAGTTTGCAGGACTGAGCCCAGTGATGAAATACAGAAGCATACCATTACAGAACAGAGGCAATATGCATGGGTTTAAGTTTTCATTCTTTAAAAAGTTACCGTCTGGATGCCTGAACCACTGGGATTCTTTCGAAAATCCAAACAGGCATCTATCTGCAAAAACTACAGGCTTTCCAAAGCCTGCAAGTCATTTCTTCATACTTCATCTTCACTAGTAAGACTTGAGCAACTTTACTGGCACAGCCACAGAGAGGTTTCATGGGTATAAACACAGTGGAGACTGATGAATATGATGGTGAGACTATGGTGACTAGATACCTAAATTTTTGCTTTTCATACAGATGAATTCTGTCTTCAGGGTGCTGCCTAAATTCAGGGAAAACAAGGTTATTAAAAATGCGGAGCTTGAAGATCTTCTGTGCCTTTGCTCTCTGAGCTTCACATGGCATAGTGGTTCCTCATGCATTTTTGTCCTGAACCAGTGAGGAAGCATTTCCAGGGCACTGAAAACGTATCAAAGTGCTGACATGAGCCGAGTGCTCCACGTTGACGTTTAGGGGATTGGAGAGTATCAGGCTAAAGCTCTTCTGTGTCTAGAGAGACTTAATTTCAGGAGTGTGGTTGTATCATGTGTTCGCTGCATTAGTCCTAGAGAGTTCTTCCAGATGCATTCCTAAAACTGCTAGTGCATTTAAGATAGAGGAAAGTAGCTCTGCCAGCAAAAGTAATGAATAATATATTAATCAATTAGAACTTTATGGGACAGGTAATTACCCAGACCTTTAAGAAGGTACTAGAATATCTAGCATCACCTTCAAATCATTGACATCTGGAGTCACAGATTTCCAAATCCTGATATAGCTACTACAGGTGTAACAAATTTTAAAGGGCCCTTAATTATGAATCACAAATGGTCTGAAAACCACCCAAGTAGGAAGACTTTTTCTTTTTTTTTCCCTTTTCATGGAATCACTATACTTTGTCTACATAGATGATAAATTAATTTAATCAGAACTCAAATATAATAGAATTTCAAGTGTTTTTCCAAATAATTTTCCTCCAGTAATAAGCAGGAATCATCTGCTACAATTATGTATAGCTAGAATTATTAAATACAAATGTGTAATGTCAATGTTTAATTTTGTCTGTTTCTTTTGTAAAACATGCAGAAAGATTAAAATTTTAGAGAACTCATACTAAAGATACGTAGCAAAAACACTCTTAAACTGTCAGATTACTGCACAAGAAAATCTGACTCTCATATTCTGGCCTTTTTCCTCTTATACTCTTTATTTGGATTTAAGTAGCAGTGTGATGTTTCTGTTCCACCTACCTGTCATCTTTGAAGCTGATTTTTAAATCCGTTAACCTGATTAGGCAAAGTAAGTGGTAGCTTGAATAATAATTTAAACACAGTGTAATGTAATTTGGAGAACAGAGAGTTTATTTTAAATGACAGTGCATGGAAGTGTATATCTCATATACATACTAAAAAAGGCATAGCATTTTAAATTCTAAGGCTAGTTCTATATATTAATTTAGACCTAGTCAGAATTAATTAGGGAAGTTATATTTTCCAAAAAATAGATTTTAAGAAGTAACACCAAAGATGCATTTATAAAATTTTAAAAAGTAACATCTCAAATGTATTACAAATTTAAAGATGATTGTGGGCAGACTATTCTGATTTGGGGGGGGGGGGGGATTTTGCCACAGACAAAACAAGTAATGCAAAAAATGTGCAACATCTTCAAGACATCTTTTGCATGATCCCTGGGCAGAGACACCATATGCAACCCTGGGGTCCCTGGGATCTTTCTGCAAACCTGAGGGCAAAGGCAGATGGTGACACACAAGTGGCTGCCTCAGTCCTTTAGGAAATGTTGGACTGCAGTGATTTTAAGTTTCTGGCCATAAGGAAGTCAGGATATAAGCAACATTTATGTTAATAGCAATTTTAAGAGAAGAAGTTGTTTTCTGTACAAAATCTAGGCGATGCAAAACCCCTCTTTTTGTCAAGTGTTTTATTTCCAGCAATATTGCTCTTTGTGGGCCCCACTCCACCTATTGTTTGAAATCTCTTCATCCAATGCATAGAGCCTGTGCTAGCATTCTTCACTAGTATGAGGGGTTTATTTTTAAAGCACTCATACTAGCTAGGGACATTAGATGCATCAGAAATGAGATACTAGGAACATTTGCAAGATCTGCTTTGGCAGCCTCATGAACTCTGGAAGCAGAACTGGAAGAACCTGGGACTTGGCTGGTTCCTCAGCTAAGATTCACGGGAAAAGGAGTGTTCACTCAGGAGGAGTAAACTCCACTCCTGGATCCCAGTATCTGACCCCCCCCCATTTCAGTAATACTGAGCTTCAGCTTCCTTTTCACCCTGTGCTATCTGTTTAGACTGTGATCTCCTCTGCACTATCTCCTCCTGTGAATTTATAAATGACATATAGAGAAGAATGGTCCAAAATAATTTTATGAACAAATTTATTACTGTTGCAATCAAAAAAAATGGATCTTAACAGATATAAGGCAACAGTCACAAAAAGTTTCCAGAATCATGTCACCTGGATATTCACTGTATTCAATGAAAATGATTTAATTTCTGCCAGCTTATTCAGTGATAGAATTGACTCTCTATTACTTTAAAAATGGGACAGGCCTTTTCACTACAAATCTAATGGCACAAAAATCTGATCACAGGCTTGGAGTTCAAGACTTGAATTTGATAGTTGAGGCCAAACATCACCTCACTTCTTTGGCATTTCCTTCATAATACATGGCAATATTTTTCATTATTTAAACAAAGCTTTCTGAACACAAAGCATGACACCTTTTCTCTCTGGAAAACAAATGAATAAACTAATATTCATAGCCCACAATGGTCAGAACTCGACTAGGCAGTACGAGTGCCAGTATAATTCTAGATTTTCTGTTACTTCAAGTTCTTTTTAAGGCCTCTTTTCAGGAACAAAGAAAGGACCTTGCACTGCAAATTATCTCTCCTTGGATCAGGACATTGGCCTAAATACAAGAGGAATTCTCCTTTAAAATTAATTTGGTTTAAAGCTAAATTTACAAAACAAACTATGGTGCTAAAAAATCTATTGCTCTTTGCACACCAATTTACAGAGAAAAAGTTTTTAGTCTGCATAACTGACATAAACCTATCAAGACAGGAGATCCCACCCCACTCCAAAGAATACAATGCCTAAATATGTTTTGCTTCTGTAATAGTTTTATTTTGGTCTTCAGAAATTTGCAATGAGATCCTCCCAGCAGACCTGTACAGCAGTTGTCTTCCAAAAGACAAATAAATGAGTGTCTGGTATATCTGATGTCTCGGACATCGTTGGGAGAATCAGGTTTTTAAGAAAGATACTTAATTTTATGTAACAATTCAACAGTTTTAGCCATTTGTCTCTGAGGCTTTCATACAACTGTGATATACTTAACTACATTTCATGCAATCATAAAAACTCAAAAGTCACAAATTTCAGATTCATTTTTCAGTCCTGCAAGAGCTCACAAATCATACCATTTCATTCAAATATGCACATTATGTCACACACTTCAAGCTCACTACAGTAGATTAAAGCAAACAGTCAAGCTTTTAATAGCCAAGGGAAGCATGAAAGACAAAGAATTGCAAGGAGTGAAGGATAGCACTTGAGCCAAGATGCCATAAAACACGAGACTTCTGACAAAACCAGGGAAAAGGTTTTGTATAAAGTCTTTCTCTAGGAGTCCTGCAGAGCTGCTCAGATTTTGTAGAGATCCTGAGCTAGAGGATTCCTAATCTTTATCATCATCTTTATTAAAAGAGGTAAGAATACTCATCAGGATTCTTCTGTCAAATGGGTCTTCAAGTGTCTGTTTCTTCCTAAGATATCAATTATAAAAAGAGAGTGCAGTTTCTTTCCAGTGTAAGATTGTTGGAGTCTTCAATCTGGATACTTCAAGAGCTCTACTGAATAGATATAGTTTTGAGTGGTAAGTGGATGAGAAAGGTCAAGTATGTCAGACGCAAGATATTTTAAAATCATAAAACATGAAATAGCTCAGAAACAACAGAGGAATTAACTAAATTAATACAACTGCTACCTCCTCGAAGTTCTTAGTAGGATATTGGAGACAATTGCATTTATTCGATAACGCCCATCAACATATTCATATTCTATTAATTAAAAATATTTCCCATTAAAATTTTCAAGGGCATGTATGTAAGACTGTGAACCTGCAATCCTTAGACAATGCTGGTATGGGATTGAACATAGAAATAAAAGCTTTATGCCACTTGTTACTGAGATCAGAAGATCACACCTGTGAGCTGTCTCACAAAGGCTTCCCTTTACTCATCACAGAAAAGGTCTCGGAATAAAAGTCTCCATAACAGCGATGCTACTGGAAAATGCACCAAAATCCATATGAAAATAAGGCCTACAGGAAACTTGTGAGGTTTCAGACACTGTTCTTATACCAGCAGGCTGTAACTCATATCTTTCACATCTCTAGCTGTAATGACAGAACAACCAGGAGACTAGAGAGACCAACCTTGCTCTTGAAAAAAGACCAGACCACAGCGATTAGGAGTCCCATCTAGTAAGCAAGAAGTGTACGCTACAGTCACTGCCCTGCTCTTCTAGCTTCTTATGTTACTCAAGGGCTTGAGACTGTTCTTGAGCACACATTTTTATAATTGAAACAAAGTTATGATGCCAGATGTGGTTCAAACAATAAGACTTTTACCTCCTGAATCTGAAGAGTTAGTTTACACCTCCCCAAATTACTTTTGAGGTGAATCAATCTTTCTCCCTATTTTAATCTCATCTAGAAGCTAAAGAAGTTCCTGCAAGAAATATGCTCATAGTAAGTGCCTACTGCAAAAAAAAAGTATATATATGTGCCCGATTCATTGAAACATTCCTGGCTAGCCTTTTACTTTATGCATTCTCAACTCAGTAGGTTAATTACAAAAGTCACACAAACAATTTATATAATAGCTTTATAAATTACAGTATTATAATTTTTTTTGTCTTCTTTGTGTTGAAGTCCACATCTCAAGTGCAGATGATATCCACAGTGAGGAATACATCCAATCCACCTTACAAAGAAAGATTTGGGTCTAGTGCTTTTAAGAAGGTACCTGTTGTGTTTTCAGACCCTACTGAGAAATCCTTTCCATCTTTATGAATCGTTAAGAGTACTCATGTAGCACAGCACTCAGACTTTTGGCTTGAGCCCTAACATTTGCTATTTAGCTGCTCTCTTGCAGATGATTACTGTTTATTAGCTTTTGCAGGATATATGTTTGTCTATATTATTTGTGACCTATAGTGGATGTAACTACGGTGTCCTGCAATATGTTAGCTGGTTAAAATGATTCCCTTAAACTGCTTCACTGAATATCACTACTTGATTATAAATGTGATGATCATGAGCTGTCAGATTCTTCTCTCTAGAGGTCTGCCTGATTTAACAACAGAATGATTAGACTACAATACATTCAATTCTTTCATAAGCTGATTAAGAAAACCTATACTATACATACAGCATCTTCCACAGCAACAGTATATATGACAAATGATAGATGAATATCACAATCTTTACTATAAGAATGATTTTATAAATTAAGCATAATATCATTTAAGACATATTGTTCTTTTCTAGTTATGTTTCTGAATTGGCAAATTATATGGCTGCACTAGTTTTTATATAAATTATTTTTTCACCTACCCAAAAATATCACTGCATAAAAATCTTAACAAAAAATGAACAAAAAAACCCCAAACCAACCCCCAAATCATACACCACTGCTATTGTTTTTCAGAGAGCTTGAACTAATGTTAATGCTAACTTTAAATAACGTTAGAATTATGTAATGCTGACAAGCATAATAAATGAACATTTTGTCATTGAAAAAGAGAAAATAATATCCTGAAAGAAACTAAAGGCAAAAAAAGGAATCTGTGACTAATCACCAGAAATACATCCCTTTATACATTGTTTAGTACTGGAAAAGGATCATAAGCAATCAACCCTAGCAATGCTATGCCTGATATTTGAGTAACAACCTTAAAATCTCAAACACAAGAAAATTTTCTTACTTTTATTTAAAAAAATTTTTGATGGTGAATCTTCTCCTAATATCCAAACATCTGAGCTAGTGCAAACAGATGATTTCTTCCCCTCCCACACACAGCCTCCTTGGAGAACAATCAATCACTTAACAAGACTCTTCGGCATTTTTAAAGTTCTGCTCATACTCTATGGAGTCTTCTTTTATATAAGACAAAACAAATGTAATCCATTAATGTCTCCTTATGTATTACTTTATTTAAATTGCCTGTTGCTCTTCTTGTTCTTCAATGGAACTTATTAAACTTACCAGATTTTTCTTTAAAAAAGGGGCTCAAGATCTGGACAAAGACTTCTAGCTAAATGTAAACTGGAGTTCTGTTAATATATCCTTAGATGGTAGTTACCTTATTTTCCAACTATCACATTATTAACTTATTTAGGAGAGTCAGACATAAAATATTAAGAACCATTTTACTACTCGGCACTACTTACACTATAGAGTTCACCTTCCCAATTATAGTATTTTGCATTTTCATGGACTGTCTTTTCAATTTGTCAAAATTATTATCCCATAACCAAAAATGTTTACAACTCCTTCCACATTGGCATCATTCACAAATGCTAAGCTTCACTATGGCCATAAAAATAAATATAAAAATGAACCATTAGAACTAGATCAAGATATTGATCTTGGTGCAAAAGAAAAACGCCGACAATTGCTCCTTGACATTCATTTTCCAACCAGATGTATCTTTGCTTTATCATGGTTCATCTTGGAACATACCTTAATTTGTTCAAGAAAAGCAGACAGATCCTTATTAAAATTGAGATACTGATACATGGGTTCTCCCGAGTGAGATATGACTACATATTCCAGCACAGAAAAAGAATTCACCTGTCTCCCCTGCAGCATAATTGTACCAATGCTCCACCAAAAGAGTTGACAGCAATGGCCCTGCCATCACGACTATTATGTTCAACTCTATAAAAGCAAAACTTTTTTTTTCCCCCTGCTAGTAAAGAAGTCCTCTACAAGCAAACCAGTTTTCAGCATTCATTACATGTATATGAGCTAGTGTAATTTTTAACAGGGAAATTAACTCTGTTAATACTTAACATAAATGAGATAATACTTCTTTTCACCAACCCAAATTCATATGACACAAATAGTGCTCATTACCTGTATTTTGCAGGCATTTTAGGAATAGATGAGTGTTATCTACATCTCCAACTATAAACTGGGCAGCCTTCTTCATCAGCTGAAGGTTATACTTAATTTATTTTGGCTCAATGTTACATTTCTGTCAATCAAAATATGGACAAAGATGGCCCACTGCTTTGGGTGTCAGGGAGGAATACAAAGGTATATCAATGTAAAAATGGAAATAAATGACATTTGGGATTCTTCATTATCCTATTAAAATATACTTCCCACTTCACCAACAGAGACCCTCAACCAAACTCATTCTTTTAAAAGAATAATCCCCGCATGCCCTTATATGCCAGGTTTTTTTACTTATTGCTTCTAGCAAAATCTACCAACTGTAATAAAAATGACTAATGTCCTTTTGCCTTGAATTAGTTCACATACCACAGGCAGACAATCAAATCCAACTCTGGATGGCTGCATAGCTGTGATCATGTCACATAATATAAGAACAAACACAAAGATGAGCAAGGAGGGGTAAAATCTCAGAAATCCTTTTTTGTGACTCCACAGTCCTTTCATTAGACAACAAGAAAGCAAAAAGGATGATATGCTGAGGTGCATTTTAAAATGTTACCGGAATATTTGGTAAGGCTATTATTCAGTTCAAGCTGTGATCAACAATCTCTAGCTGCATTTTTTCTACATTCTCCATAAGAACAGATTGGAACACAAACTGCTACAGTGACTTGAATTAAGTATAATTACAGGTTCTTCAGATATATTTTCACACTTCAAAGGATCAATATATGTGATGGATAAAGCCCCAGCTAAATTCTTACTCCCACTGCATCAATTTAGGTACAGGAGTTACCTGAGCACCGAAATATTAATTAGAGAATGCAAACTCAGCTGGACTTACAGTTTGTCTGCATGGGAGGGCAAAAGGTTCACACTATTATACAGTTACCACCATTACTTGCTCATCTTGCATTATTCTGTGCCTCCTCGACATGTTTATTGCTTAGTGTGCAGAATCTAGTGTAGAAGATGTCACAAACTTTGTGCAGCTATTTAACAGACTGAGACAGTTTTATATCAAAATAACAGATTCTGAAAACTCATGAAGAGAATAAAAATTTTCATTCACTTTCATCTTCCACGATCTTATTCTTGATCAAAATTTTATTTTCTAGACTAGTAACGGAATTGCAAATCAATCTAAATACTTCACATCAATCTGTGATTATCCAAACACATGACAGAGACAACAGGGCTTGTACTACTGGTACAAGGCCTCCATTTTCTGCTTTCCACCCTCAAAATCAAGTATGAATTTGTGGGGCAGTGACCCAGTTTCTGTCCTGCCTTAACTGGACCCAGTGCAAGAAGTTGTGATGTAAGATACAAAGTATGGCACCTGGCATTGTCTCTCCTCCTGGCAAACCCTGCTCAAGGGCACAATCTGCAGACCACAGCCAGTACAACAGCCTCTGGCCAATCGTGGGACACAATGTACCCATCTACAGGTCACCCTGACACATCACAAAACACGTTGTGCAGTCAAGGGATTCTCATACCAAACAATCAAAAATCACCTTTTGCACCTACGTATATAGTCTGGCATTTAAAGATGAGCAAGAGTCGCATCATGTCACATTAGAAAAGAAAAAGGATCTCAAAACACAGCTTTTCCTGAACAGCTTTGTATAATTTAGGACACAATGAGCACCTGGCCCTAATGGCTGCAGAATCTGTATCCTCCTGCTGGACACGATCAATTCCAGCCTGAAAATACAGCAAATGTATAGTGAACAGCCTGCAAAAAATTTCCAAGAAATTTATTTGCAAGTATTAAAGTCCACCTATGGGTTAATCAAAGGACCAAGAAATGTCTAAATTTAAAGTAAAAGTTGTTCCCAACTTGCCCAGACCCAGGCCTTTACAGGATGTAAGCCCAGTGATCCAGCTTCTTCCTCCATTGTTCTGGTGAAGCATTCCTCCAGTTAACAGATCAACTCTATCCATTGTCTTCCTGAGTAGGAAGAAATTATGGTTTGTGCTGAAAAAAATCAGAATCTCAGTAGTTGATAAACTATGAAGTATTTCACAGTAAATTATGCTGGAACATATTTCTACAAAATTTCATAAATCAACCAGACGCAACTCATCTATTCAATTATCTCCATCAAGCCATATTTACTCTCAAAAAGAGTATTTCTTCCAAAGCAAAACTCTTGATATCCTGGAACTCCTCAGCATATGCCAGGTGAATGAAACGTACCATGTGGCTAGAGAAAGCCTGCATGCAACACTTCTTCCATTTCAATGAGAGATGGGCAGCCTACCAAAAATTCTGAACACCTCTTCACAAGGAAGGATCATTTTTGTACAAAGTTCTAAAGATAAAAATAGCAGATTAGGAGTACGTTTATATGGCAAAACATAGTACTTAACAAGCCCCGTAACTTTACAGATAGGGCTCACACTACAGCATGGGATACATGCAGTATGACATGGTTCTCCTGCTAAGATATCCGGTGACATGAAAAACAAAAGCATTTCCACAATGGGTCCCACAGGCACTGTCATGAAGTCTTAAATGAATCTCTGTACAATTATGTGTGAAGAAAGTTGAGAGATGTCTCCCTGATTCTGTGAAATCATTGCTTCAAATTCATGACGTTGACTTGCAGGTCCTAACAAGTATTTGAAAAAGGACAGGGTTGAGCCCTCTTAATGCCCTGATCTCCTCTAACTCTGGGGTGCAATAGGGAAAGAGTAAGAGAGCACTGTGCACAGAAAGCTGTCTCCTCTCTAGTTGCCCACAACATGAGGGGTTTTTTTTTACATCACAAGAACAATGCCTGGATGTAACCTCACACTGACTTAGGCAGGGAAAGGGGTCAGAGAAGAAAAGCAGGGACACAACTTTATTTTTACTACATTCTCTTAAGCACATAGTATTGTAATGAAAAGAAACTCTCTGTTTGTCTTCTCCCTGAAGTTTAAAATTTCAAATAGTGATGCCAAGCTAATCTTTGTATACATTTAAAATGGGAATTCATAAGAAGACAAATACCTCAGAACAGTTCAAATATATGCTACAGGTACATGAATAGAAAGAAAATGAATAGTTTCCTTGTCAACAGCATGAAACATACTGGATGAGATCAGGATTAAGTCTGTCAAAACCTGCCAACAGCATTTAGAAAGAACCATATTTTTCTGTGTATCATTGCAAATCTAGATAATATCCTCACTGACTGGAGACCAGATTGGGATCTGCAAATGATGTCAAAAATTGTTTTGTGCCATGATCATAAGCAAAATAGTTTATAAAGACCTTGCACTGTCTACATAAGAGCAAATCTCTGTGCTGCTTTGCACTTACTAAATTCAGAATTTTATAAAAAATTGAATCAGCAATTAAAAAAACCCTTCTATTTCTTCTCTACTGTATGAATCAAAAGCCAATTGCATATAAGAGCACTCAGAACTGCATATAGGAATAGAGCATATTTCAGCAGCTAACGAACAATATGCCTTGCAATGATGATGAAGATGATACATAATTGTCTGTCAGTTCTGTAGGACTCAAATCATTTTGATCTACAAGCAGCTTTCAGAGCACAGCTCTGCATAGAATTTCTATCTTCTCTAAGGAGAACGACACAAGCAGCTCTGAGATGAAATTTTGGGTTCAGATCATATCATCCAACTTTTTCTGTCGTTGTATACTTTGTCTTGGAAGTAGTCTCTGAAACCAATGGCTTCTACGAGCATTTTAATACCTCCAGAAGGACTAACAGCTCATGTGTGATCAATGACTAACATTTTTAGCAAGAACATGAGAGCTGAAATGCATCCTTAGCCAAATAGTATTAACATTAATAGTGAAAACAATGATTCCTATTGTTTCTTTAACAATTAAGAATAATATCCTATGTACGTTACATCGTAAATAGATGGCAAGTATTTGTCATCCCTTGCTACAACCAACACAGTTGGTAGCATCAAGAGAAATTTAAAAAACTGTCTGAGCACTTCCCAGTATATGCTCTCTGTCTCTGTTCAGCTCTTTATCCCATCACTTTGTTATCCAAGAGCATGCACTGAAGTAAAGACTCCTCTTTGGACTTAGGAGAGGTACTTTCCTACTCTGGAGTTACGAAACGTACTTTTATACTGAGGTACTTTTCAACTGAGAAGAAGAGGGAAAAATTACTATTGTGATGGAGAATACCTCTCTCCCCTGAGGCCAAAGAAAATGCTTTCAACTGCTGAACCAAAAAGCTGATCTAGGGATACTCAGACCACTGTCAGTGAATTTGAAAAATCACTTATTTTGACACATATAGGTCTATTAACCAAAAAAACCCTCAAGTTGGCTCTCACCTTGGGAAGGGACACAGAGCAGCACATTTATTACAGTTCTTATCAGCTACATCTATAAGGAAGGATTCATGTTATCTGTGCGTGTTTGTACATAATCAGTCAAGTGATTACACAGGAGTAACATTTCAATCAGAGCAGTATGACACTTGCAAGTGGAATAAAACATTCAATAATTTTCAGTATTATAACCAGTCTTGTGTGATTTAAAGGAAACCATACTGCAGGACAACAGAGATTATATACAAAGGATTTGTTATGCAAGTAAATAGAAGTTTCTAGAAAGCTTTATTTGGGGACAGGTTTTTTGCAAAAAATATTTGCTTGCAATTTTACATAGGAAGACATAATAAGTTTGCCTCTTAACAGAGCAGTAGTAGGTCGTCCATAATCCCACATACTACTGAATGAGTTATGAAGGTAAAATTCAACTGAATTTCCACAGCTGAATGTCTTTTGAGAATGCATGCTGAATAAACATGGCTAATAACAGATATGAAAATAGAAGCCTTATGCATTGACAGCTAACCAATAAGTCATTGCAGGTGAACCAGCAACATCTCAAATCAAAAAGCCTGAGATTTATGCCAATAAACAAGACTATCTTGGCTGATAATTACTTTCTTTCCCTAGCAAACCCCAAACTACTTGCACTTCAACATGTGTTTTAGGGAAGTTTTTCTTGTGCTTCCTTGATTCTGTCTGCAGGACTTGGGTTGCTTGGAAAGAACCAAATGGTGATTTCATGTGTAAAAAGCTGTGGAAATCTCAAACTATCTATTTGAGAGACAGTATTTGCATGTAAAAGATGACATTTGCACAGACAGCTGCTCATTTGATACATGGCAACATTTTGTTACTTGAAAACAAAACAAAAACCTGTTTCTGCAGCAAAGAGAAAAATTCTTTCCCTGAATAAAATGCCTGCAAGTTTCACCAAAATTCTGAACTGAAAAGAGATAGTGTTTTTCTATATAATTAATTATAACACATAATCCTAAATGATTTAGGAAGCTCCATGCACCTTTAAAATTTATAAATATATGCCATACTTATTTCAAGAACCGTTATAACAAGTACTGTTAATTTCTCTATTTTGATTAACAACTGTGAGGAAGATTAACAGGCTCGCTTTTTTTTCCAGACACTTTATTCCCAGGCTCAATTCTACTTACTCAAGTAAGCTGTAACACTTCAATAAAGTGGAGATTTATATTCCAGTTTTCACAAGTTCCAGACATTTTGCAAGAGGAAAAAGTGGAAGTGTCTATCTCTTTGCATATATTTAGCAGGTTTCATTTTTTCCTGATGCATTCTAAAACATAATTCTGTATGTGTATGTATGCATGTATATATATTTCTGTGTATGTATAAGTATGGCTGTATACATACACATAAATGGGTGTATAAATGTGTGTATGTATGTGTGTATAAAGTATATACATATAAACCTACTTTAAAAATATATAGAATGTAAATCAAGTTTAATTCATACAGAGTAATAAACAATAATCTTGATAGTAAATAGTACTAAAATAAAAGACAGACACAGGAAGCCTGTATACTAATATGCACGGAAAGAAAACAGTTAAAAGCAATCAGCAATTATTTTCATCCACTGTTTCTGAATGAGAATATTTTCCATCACAAGCACACCTGTACACACCCCCACTTACGCAGTAAGAAGTGGGCCATTCTAATTCAATCTAGTACTCTTCAAGCACTTTCCAACAAGAAGGCAGCATCCTCAGGGCAAGGGACACAAAGAGTTAGCATCAGCACTTGTATAGCAGATAAAGATTTTCATGCCAATCTTACCATTCTGAACCTTTAGGGTTAATTATATTGCATTACTATGTATCTATTTCATAATAATTACCTGATAAACCTGCTTTTGACTTTTTCAGCTTTTTAGAATTGCTATTTTTATAAGAAAATAGTTGCTGTAGCAACACAGATTGTCACTGCTGTTTATTGTAATTTTACCACTTTATTCATCAAAAGTAAATGAAAATTATGCATATAAATCTGATATAGCAATGTTACTGTTACATATTCTATTGTATAAGATTTTTGTATTGTAACTTATTGTAACATTTCTGAGCACTCCTTGTGCACAAAGGGAGGGAAGAGAGAACTCCGGGGCAGAACCTGTCAATTCAACAACTCAACAATATTCAAATTTACTGAGAACTCATTATTTCTGAAGAGATTACCTGTTTCATCTATTTCACATTCAACAAGGCCTTTACTTTGAACCACTAAGAAATACATTTCAGTGACAAAATTTTTCCACTGATGTTTCAGAAATTCATTCATTTTCAAAATGAAGTAATTAAATTTGATTGCCACTGTACAATGGTTCAGACTGGGGCAAGATGAACTGGCCTAAACATTCAGTTATTAAACCTCTCCAAATGAAACACTTAAAAACCAGAAAAGCAAAAGAAAAGTAAAGAAAAGAAAAGACTGAGTAATGATTTTCAAATACAAAGCCAAAATGAAAAAATCAACATTCAGTATCTTGCAGTGTCTGGAAGCTTTGTGTGAATAAAACTTTAGGGCATGTTTAAAGGACTAAGAGAGTACAAATTAAATCTTTTACCGACTAACATTTTCTCAGTATTTAAGAAGAGCCAGAAAGAATAGAAAAATTCTGCATGATGAATCCCTTTAGGGTTCATTTTTCATCATAAAGAGGGGTTGGTTTTTTTTTTTTTTAATACCTTGGAGTGCATGACTGCTGCTTTGGTGGATCTGCAATGCATTTGCTCAGCCTTTATTAAGGACAATCAGAAGAAACGCTCATTTTCTATGGCCTTATTGCCACCATTGTCCTATGACTCTCCCTCGTCTTCTGTGACCAGAAGTAAACTTTATTTAGCCAGTAACAGAGTAGAACAACATTGTAAATAAAATTAATGTTTTAAGCCACCAAGCTTGCACAGAACCTCAGTCCCTTGCTAGATAAAAGTAATGTGGGTCATCTGCAAGTAATATGGATCATCCTCTCAAGAGTGAAAATATGCCGCCTTCTTCCCTTACCAGCAATAAGGCTATGGTCTTCTGTTCTTCATTCCTTTCATACACAGGAATTGTTTCACTCTTTTTAATGCAGAAGATGACAACTGTGCCTCTGATAATTGTTTCCCCCACCCTCAACAGCCAGACTGCAAAAGCTTATCCTCTACAAAGACTCAAATGCCAGTTAATAAAAAAATCAGAAATTACTTGAGTGAAGCTAACAGTGTACCATACTATCATATCTGTTGAATTATCCATCCTGAAATCTTCTTTCTTCACTTTTGTTCCCTCACATCTGTGATGTAAAAAAATCATTACCATCATTTTATTTCACGAACCTGAACTTGGATTTTTCTTGAGGAATGTTTTGGGTGCTTTTGTATGTCTTGCATGCATTCCGTATTCAGTTTCCCCATAATGTGATTAGTAATAAAATATATAAAATGGAGGAGGGAAAACCTTAGAAAACTCATATGAAATAACAAAGTATGTAAAGAACAGGTAGGAGGTTTATTTTTTTCCCAGAGACTGATATTCTACAACAAACACTTTCAGGTGAATCATTATTTTCAGTGACTTCCACACCATTTCACTTGTAGTCTTAAAGAAAAAAAAATAATGCTTTTTTCAGTAACAAACATGACATAAGATCCAGAATTCAGTAAGGAAACAGCAGAAAACTAGATTACAAACCATCCAAAAATTGCACATACAAGAAGGCATTACGATAAGAGAGTGGGCATCAAACTCTCAATACCTGAATCCATGTAATACAGAAGCATAAGAGCTAAAAGCTATTAAAGTCCTATTGTACTGAAAAACTCCAGAAAACTGAACTCTCCAAGAGAAGTGGGTAAAGATGCAAGTATTTCAGAAGATACAGTATTTTAGAAAAATACTCAGAAGGCAGGATCCAAAGTTAATTGTAGAGCAACACTCCCAAAGTTTTGGAAAAGGTTGTATGAAAAAGGGAAAATATTTATGGGCAGCCATCTCAGGAATCTTTTGAACTCACTTTGTAAAAACGCTAAACTTCTGGGCAGACATACATGTACCTTCCCCCAACAGATTATTGAAAAAGGTCCTTTGAATTTATAAAGCCCATTTTCTCAGTAGTCCTCATGTTGCTTCGCAGCTGAAAACAGAAAACATCAAGAACTCCAGTAGAGTGGGTGGCAAAACTGTTATCCTTTATCAGGTTGCAAAATGAGGGAAAAAATATAACCTTAGTGAAGATTATGACCACAGTACATCTGTAGGTAAAAGCTTCATTATTCATTCAGTGATGGACTCGGAAAATATCCCACAAGACACACGCTATGTTGGAGAATCACAAAATCCTGCAGGATTCAGGAAGCCTCTTTCTATGAATTTATCTCTGCTTAATTATAAGAGCACACAGAATAACTTTTATTAAACAGTGTGTTACAGGATTGCTTCCTTCGTTTCAACACTGAATTCTAAAAAGCTATCCTGAAACCAAATTAAATACAAGTTTATCTGCCTGTTTCATTTCTGTATTGACCTATGAAATAAAGCTTATTGTAGCTTGGCTCCTCAACTATCCGTCCAAAAAATAAATATACTGCCTGATAATACAATATTTATTATTCAAGGTTTCATCTTTCCAAACTTAGTAATAGCTATGCTGCAGCATTAACAGGTAATACACTTCCTAAGGCAATCTAATATAATATTCTAATGCATCACCAAAATATGGGGCTAATGACCATACGGCATAATGAAAGTCCCTATGACAAGCCCACCTTCATTCACTCACCCAAACTTTTCAAGCAGTTTTAAACAGCTATCTTGTAAAATCCAATACTTCCGTATCATTAGAAAAATAAGAATGTTTCTTCTTCCATTTGGACATGGCTCTTGTTTCTAACTTATATAGGTCAGACCAAAATATTGAAACATTATTCAGGGAAAAAGTTATTTTGAGCAGTTTATTCAAAGGTCTCAGAAACGTCCTATTTTTCTTTCTCCTTCCCATCCCAGAAGTCTATATAATTGATGCATGACACCAGAGTGCATTTTTTACAGCAGAAAAAGCAAAAAAAAAAAAAAAAAAGCAAAAATAAGACTTTTTCAAAGTGCTAGAATATTTACAGAAGTTGAGCAGAGTTTTAAACCAAATTGGTCTCAAAAGCAATAGACTGCTGATTAGAACATAAGACAAAACTGTCAGAAGCACGACTTGTCATAAATTTTCTTTTCAATCTCTCCTTCTCTCTTACATGCCCCAACATGAAGCTGATGGCATACATCTACTTCTTTGTGGAAATGTGATGATGTATTTTATACTTTTATCACAATAATAAAACAACCCCCTGCTAATTACAATCACAGAAAAGAAGGGATGAACTAGAAGAGGCACTGCATTAGAATTAACTGTGATTTATGGTCATGTCTATAAAGTAAAACAGATAAAGGATGAGCTGACGAAAAGTCCATTTTCAAACTGCTCTATTTTCATGAAAATATAATGGAAAAGATATAATGTAAAAATGATAGAGAATAAAATGTTTTATATTCAAGAAAAAAAATCCGTAGAGATAAGGAAGACTACTCCATTCTTCTGGAGCCTGTGCTACTCTAAAATAAACCACAAAATTTAGCTATTACTCCTTCTGAGCTCATGAGCATAGAGTTTTGTTTGATGTTAAAGTGATAAAACCTGAAAATCTTCCACAGATACTGGAAAACATTTCACACAATAGTGGCTCTGAACATTTCAACAGTGTGTAAGCATAGCCAAGTTAAGCTTTCCATAAGGGTTTCCATGTGCGGAAAGCATTTCCTTGAAGACTAAACCACAGCACTGTATTTGCTGGAAAAGGTCCGACAAGTATTCTAGGATTCAAAGAAGATAAATGACAAGATTTAATCAGAGAAGGGAAGAAGCAGTATTCAAAACTCAGTATTCACAACACAGTCATCTAGAACAACAGCTCAAGAATTAAAGCAAACAGTTCTTTGCATAAAGAGCAAAATAATTTCAAGAATTTAACTACAAATCTCACTGTGGATTTGCACTTCCCTCTACACAAAAGATTTTATATAAGCAGGGAAACTTTTGGAACAACTACTGATCTGTTCTTATGGACTTAGTGAAAATATGTCCTCTAATAGCATTACACAAGCAAATCCAACCACAACCCATCATAACAGAAGTGGCATCTATTGTGCACTTCTTCCTGCAGATCAGTTTGAGAAAACTTTCTTTAAGGTGTGTTAGGACACGAAACCATTGATTGAGAACCAAAATAAAAACTGGAAGTGCAGCCAGCACTGAAAAGGAATTGTATTTTTCTAAGTTTGAATGATGTAAAATGACTAGGTATATCACCTTTTTGTTCTTGAACATATTTAAATAGACCTTTTAGGAATGTGTTAATAGTTGATACATGTGGCAGGGAGGTTTATTTTGGTTTTGTTTTTAAACTTAAAATAGTGTTTTCTTCCCATTCAATTTCTACAAAGCAGCCTATTAGTGTGCAGCAGTCAGCTACAAAGAGTATTTGGTGCAGTTCAATACTACTTTTCCAGAAAACTTTTCGGTCTAATTTATTAAACAAGAAAGTTGTGACAGTTTCCCAAGTTACTTGCTCTGACTAGTAACTGATTGGGTGTTTCACACTTTTGCTCAAGGTGAACACTCTTAATAATGTCTCTTGAATGTAAATACCCTAATAAACTTCATTTCCATAAATGAATAGATTTTCATTTATTTGGGCTATTGGTTTGGACTGAATGTAGTATTCTTCCAAATTCTGCACAAGCTGTACAGAAGCTACGGATGTAAAGACAGCAGGATTGTAATATTTACTTACATTGCCCTTACTGAATACTGGATGATACAGATAGCGGGTCAAATGTGACTTCTGTTGGTTGTGCACAAAACTACTTGTATGCTGATAATATATAGTTCTTTGGTTTGCAACCATTCTCTAAACGTTAATTGAAATGCAAAAACTAATGTGAATGTTTCATGCTAATAAACTAAGTTACATGAATGTTATTAAATAGCTATTCAAAATTAGAATATATGTTTGCAAACAGGAATTGTACGTAACAAGTTATCCCCGCCATTATAACACTACCAAGTAAGCCTCTTTTCATTTTCAAAGATAGCACTCTATCAACCTAGGATAATAACAAAGTTTGAGTATTTCAGTTTTTGTTACTGCTAGTGGTTTCCTTCTCTCCTGCCCTCCTCAAAGCAACCTTTTCTTCTCTTGTTCTGTGTCCCACATGTTCACTTGACTACATGAGCCTGGATTATTGAAAGAATTGGCAAAATGAAAGCTCAAAGTAGAGCCAGAGCTGCTGTGCCACCTTGATCTAGCAAAACTGAAGAGAAAAATTTATTTTGTACCTGCCATTCAGAGCTGGAACATGGATGGTACAACGCGTATTACACCAAATCTGAGCGCAGTTGAGCTAAGCAGTAAGCTGTTGTTGTTTGCTGGCTATTCATTCCAAGGAACAGAGAAGGCAGGCAGAGATCTGGCAGGAAGAGCCAGAGAGAAAGCTGACTTGATTCAAAGAGCCATTAAAATTGCTAGTACAAACCAATAGCAAATTATACCCAAAGGATGAGACAAGCAGGATAGAAATTATGCGTCTTCCAGAAGTGATACATGTCAGATGTTGCCTTACACATGGTTCTTTATTCAGGTTTCTCATTAAAAAATAATCTTTAGTTATCCTTACATCTTTCTTACAATTTTTTTAATGCACCTTTTTTAAACAGCCAACTTTCTTCTTTGCGCAAGCCATGTAACATCTCCTTACATCTTTGATTCACTTTTAAAAAATACAGTGAGCTTTTTTTTTTGTTTGTTTTGAGCAATCCACATAATATTGCCTTCATCTCATCCTTGTCCCTTCTTCCCTACAATAAAAGTCAACAGCAAACATGATTTTATATTGAACCACCTTCTTTCTTTACTCTCTCCTCTTCAAAAAGTCCAGTGTTCCTGAGGGTTTCTGTGAATAATAACTCAGCCATCTCTGTAGTTTTATCACATAGCTTTAGCTAAAAGAAACTCATCATAAATTACCTACAGTTTGCCACCAGAAATGATCCCTGTAATTCAATGCATAAGAGACAAGCATCATTAACTAAGAGATTATTTAATTAATTCCTAAGTAGAGTTGGTGTTAAAACTCTCTTACTTCCAGTCAGCCTGATATTCTTCATAAATAGATATCTAAGAAGGATACCTTTTCAAAAAACCTTGTATTTCTTCAGTTTCTGGTTTACTATCTTTTTTTGAACTCTGCGTTAAGATTCTTCTACTTTTCCTCCAGAGCAACCAACAACACAAATAATGTAGATCTAATCTCGCACTGAGCCTGTTACCCTGCAGAAAGACGGTCTAGAAACTTTCTCCTTACCCTTTCAACCTAACTCCACATATTCCCTTTGAAAAATTCTCCAGAGTTTTGACTCACTATATTGCATGGATACCAATTCATGTTGTATATGAATATATCCAGAAAAAAATAACTCCCGAATGTCTTTGATATTCAGAAAAAAATCCTTTTCCAAAGGAAGAAAATAAGCAAGAGGGGAATAATAAGAAAAATATAAAATACTAGAATAACATAACTTTGGAACCTGCAGCAATAACTGTAAGTTCAGTCTTAAATATTAGCTAGTCTTCCATGTGAGACTAAAGTAAAGATTAATAGCCTGAATATTATCTTAGCAAGTCCCACATAAAGCCCATTGACTTCACTAGAGTCATGTGCACTAGAGCAAGGAAGAACACAGTCAGTCTCATTATAAATACATACTATAACATGCCCTGAAGTAAAAAGTTATGCTGTGGGAATGCGTTAAAAAATAATATACAACAAAAAATCTCAAACATTTAAGAAATAAGCATTCAGTAGTCTTTCAGTCTGAACTTTTCAGTTCTTTTTAGACTTCTTCTTTTTGAGTTTTTAGAAAGTCTGAGCTGAAAGCAATTAAACACAACCCAGGTGTATACCCTATAACTGAAAACAGAAGTTATGATAATTGAAAATGCTGCAGTGAAAGCACTAAAGTCCTATCTTAATTGTTAACAACAGTAATTATAGCAAGCGTTAACAGTAGGTTAAAAATTTTATATTTGTATTGAAGAAGCTACAAGTGAAAATAATTTCTGACTTATGAAAGCTTACTTTTCCTAGAAGCAAAATCAGATTTAAAAATATATATACTTCATCTTAGATTTGAGAAAGCATATGCACATGCATACCAACACAAACAGCCAAGATGACTTCTAAGAAGACTTTGCAGGGCAAGGATTCTGTTGTGGAAACGGATCTGAAATTAAGGAAATGCTTCTAATACAATAACACAGGACATCAATGAAACCATTTTCTGTTTCTAAAGTAGCAGAAAGGAAATAGATTAAAGCTTGATTCAATGTGGGTGCAGGTGGGAGGAAAAAACACTGAGATTGGGAAACACCAGTATGAATTTATAGGCAACTGAAGTCTTCTTTAAGTCAATTTTTTTTTCTGGAAAAATATCTATACTGCAGGCAGCATTTATCAAATGGAAATTTTACAGGTGAGTAAAATAACTGATTCAAAATAGGCTATATGTAATCTTACCAGAATAGTGCTGCTCTGACTCACCTGTCATAGTAAAACTCAGATTCTTTTCTATGCTATTGGATCCCACCCCCTCATCTACTTCTCCAATCTACACAGTGCCATTTAACATCACATCACACACTTAATAAAAATTATCTGACATTAAAATTATGAACTAATCCTGAGCTGAGTTCATCAAAGTTGAAAACAGATTTCTTTCTCAGAACCTGCCTGTAGGCCTGTTTAATCATTTTTTGTCTAACAATTTTAACAAATAATTTCAGTAACTATTTATAATTTTTGCATGACAAGTACATATGCATAGCACCTTAATTTTCTAAGTTGAAATTATATAGGACAGACATGGTCGAACTTCCAACCTGCATCTCTGATTGCAGCATTCTGACAGTAATCACTGGGTTTTCACATGCAAATCAGAATGCCAGTCTTACAAACCAGCTTTCCATAGGCATTAAGATCCACGTGGCTATGTTTGGGCACAGCTGTATGGACCACATGCAACCAGCATGACTGGAATTGAAACACAAAAAAATCACCCACAATTTTTTAAATATATAGGACTGTATCCACCACATTTCATATCTAGCCTATTTCTAATATCTTTGTTTCTGTTAACAAGGAGGAAAATAGCCAGAACTAATGTTCACACATTGTAGTATTTTGAGGGGTTTTATTTTGTCATTTCCCTCATCCTCTGTTCCAAAAAGATGTCATAGCACTGAACTATTTTAACAGGAAGAGGAAAGGTTACTCTTTGGTTTAATAGAAAAAGACATAAGGACAACCCCAGTCTGGATAGCAAGACAATCCTGATACACAATGGAAATAAGGCATACATTTTAAACCAAGATAAAACCACTGGATTTTCCTTTCAGTGAAAACTTTGAATTAAAGTTGGATGCTTTCTGAAAGATATGTTTTAGTCCATTTACTTTGATGGGGGAGACCTGCCCATTTTAACAGAAGGTACACTTTGTTTATTCTGCAAGTGAAAAGAGTTGAAGTGGTGATGTAAATGTGTGGCCAAGTGCCAAACAAACCACCTGCTCCAGTTTCAGCCTCAGACCTGTCCACAGACTGTCACCATCTTTAGCTCAGTCCAAGAGTTTTCTTGTTCTCAGTAACTGATAAAGTAAGGCCAGATACACACAATATTTACAGGGAGCTTACAGAGCACTCTGAGGCATTTTGGAACCAGAAGTACTACATGACTTGACTTCATTCCAGTATTGCCTTTCTGTAATTTCAATTCCAAGTTCAATTGCAGCACTTAAAGACTGTTCTTAAAGTCAGAATTTAAAATAGCACAGTCAAATGAGACACTTCTGAAATTAATAGCAAGTGCAAAAATTGCAAGGTAATTCAGTTATTATTCCACATAGCTTTCGGTATACAGCAGAAATTTACCATTTGTCATTCATATTCTACCTGATGTTCAATGTATGAGAAAAACAAATACACACCCATTACTTCTTGTACACTAAGGGAGAAAATAAGACTCATCCATTTCAGTAACATCTATTGGAATTCTTCATACATGCTCTAACTTATTTTCTTTCAGACATATACTGACCTGTGAATCCAAAGAGACACCAAGTAAAGAAACTGAATGTAACAAGAATAAAGGTTTGGGTGTGTTAAGAGATTACAAGGTTGTTCTGACCTTTAATAAAGTATTTGGGGAAAAAAAAGTAATTTTGTTAGTCTTAAGTAAGACCTTCAAGTAGCAGCTGGGATCCCAAAGCACAAGCTGGATTACTGACAGGTCAGCAACAGTTAACCTGATTTGCTCCTCCTAGGCAAGCCAAAGCAACCTTTGCAGCTCAAAGCCAACTAACTCAGGTGTTTGTTGTACAAGCTATGAAAAAACATGAACATTAGGCATTTTTATCTGGTCATTTTTTGTAGCTACAACTATGAACACATGGACAGATGTAGCAAGATAATTTGGGTATACTCACATCATCTGTAATTACAAGAACTGTAAAAAGTATCTGTCCCGGTAGAAACACCATATACTGACAAACTAAAGACGGTGGGGTGAGCTTGAGGATAACTCCATAGTCACATAAATACCATCAAAAAGAAAATACACTCCTGCAAATTTCCCTCACTTGATGAATACAACTCTAGGGTATCTCTTTTTAGTCTTAGATGGGTGCTATATATTAATATACCTGAATGAAATTAAGATCTCAAGTACTAGAGTTAGCTTCTGAATTCTATGTTCACAGGCTTAGTGAAATTTAGCCACACTGTTCCTATATCAAAATTCAAACAACAAATAAAACCATAACATTTTACTTCCATACACTTTCAAATAACTTATCAATGGCATTGTTTTGCAACACTTTACCCACTCACCCACTTCAAAACATCAGTGAATATTTCCGTAAGTAAGATAGCAGACAGCCAGGTCACCACTGGGCTTTTTGATTGAACTCAGAAGCAGTGATTATAGAGTTCAAAAAGATTTCTGTGCAGAAATCTGGGTCATCATGTAGAAAAGATGATGAGCAAAACTTAAAGCAAAATGCAGCAGTGGGCAGAGGAGATGTACACTGTAACGAAACCCCCAGTGTCTGAAGTGAATAGATACTGTAAAATTGCTGCCGTACAAATCACACCACAGCATTATCATAAAGAGGGTATTTCATTAAAAGTTCCGAATAGATTTATACATTCTAAAAAACATTCATTCATTTCCTTTCACAAAACTGTGAATTGCTATTTCCCTTTCAAAACGTGCACACAGAGTGATTTAAATCTTCATATGATGTTTTACGGTTAAATGAATTCTTCAGAACTATTACAGCAAGTGCTTAGAAAAGCTTATGTGAACAATGGCTACAATAGAGAGCCCTACCAGTACCTTCTACTAACACACTTTACTTGGCCACAGACAGTCCAGCTTTGCAACATAGCCACTGAATAAATAATTAAAAAAATTAAATCCAATGGTTGTTTTACTTATTTGATCTTTAAAAGTCACTCAAAAATATAAAAAAAAGAGGAAGCTTAGAATGCCAAGGAAGTTTGGCATACGGAAGTAGCAGAATAGAACCTGGAAGGCAGCAATTAACTTGGATTTCAAAGAGACTTTTCAGGAAACTCAGCATCCAGGCATAAAAAGGATTGTCTATCCTTGCTGAGATAATCATCAGTAAAAGATGATAAACAACAAGTGGGAGTGACTGGTTGATTCCCACAGCAGAAGGAGGTCTCTAGGAATGGAATTGCGCAAATGTCTGTGCTGGTACCGGTGATGTTCAGCACTTTCATAAACAGACTGAAAACAAGCTGAATAGTGAGGTGCCAAGCTTCTCTAATAAGTTATAGGAAAAAAAGACAAGAATCTATCATGAAGCAATGCAGGATACTGAGTGGCCAATAAAATGACAGATAAAATAAAATTCACTATAGACAAACAGGAAGAGGTACAAATGGGGGAAAAAAAACCATCTTAACCTATCAGTAGTAGTTGAGAAAAGTAAACTAGAAGTTAGGAACTTTCAGGAAAGGAACATAACAACACAGCACTCATTTTGCTATTGTATAAATCCATGGTCTGTCCACATCAATGCTCTAGGTCATCTTGGTCCCCCATCTCAAAAAACGATATAGTAGAACTGAAAATGATTTGGAGAAGGGAAACTTAAGATGGACAAAGGTAAAAGAATAACTTCTCTGCAAGAAATCTTTATGTACAGCAAAGACATTTCAGTCTCTTTCCAGTAAGACATAGCTGAGGGGAGAAATACCAAATGCCTATAAAAACATGGTCTTCAAGGTCAAGGTGATAAAAATTGATTCTTCACTCTGTCTTCCAAAATAAGGAGCAGAAGACATCAGCTGAAACTAACAGGAAACAGCTTCAAAACTATATGAGGTGACTCATCACCCACCAAATAGTTGAGCTGTGAACTTCCTTGCTAATGGATGTTTAGAAAGGTAAAGGTTATATCTAGATTTAAGGGAGACTGAACACATTTGAGCAGGAGAAGGTTGGCAAAGATTAATAAATACGTAGAAACTACATCCAGCCCTGAAGTGCTTGAGCCAAAAAAGGGCTGGAAAGATATTAAGAAGTAACACAGATACTTCAGCCATTTTCTTACAGCTGTCATTGTAAACAGAATGAGGGATTAAATGGACCTCCAGACTGACCTGCTACAGTCCGCTTGATGCCACGCTGGATATAAAACCGTAGTATTACAATAAAGATATAACATCCTTGTATATAATTAAAGGAAATTTAACAAACAAAGAAATGCTACATTTAATGTGGAACAGAACGGTGAACTGCACAGATTGATAAAACTCTAGCTGCAAAAGGATTTTGAAAAGTTACATCTTTGCCATGTATTTAAGAATTTTATATTACTCTATTACTTCACAGCCATTTTAAATGTAGAATTTTAGGTTGATTTTTATTTTTTTTAAAAGCACAAATAGAATGTTTATTCTAAAATTCACCTAAAATTATTTTCTCATGAAAGCTGAAGTATTTAGAAAAAGACTACAGATTTGCTTCTAATTTTTTTAAGCAACATCTGGCCATCTCTCATCACACTTCTGTGTTCTGGGTTTTTTGGTGCCATTTATTTCAATTCTCTGCACAATAAGATAGAGCAGAATCTATCAGCTATTATTAGACGTTGTTGTTTTCTCGCTGATCAAATGTACAGTCTTCACCCAGATCTTACAGACCATACAGACAGGAAGCTACAGCTAGACGTTGGGGTGATGGAGTGCACAGGGGAGGTGCAACACAAAATAGTGTTTTCAGTGAATTTTCCATGACCACCCTTCTCCTGTACAGACTTCTCATTTTTACAGCAAAAATGGATGGTCTTTATAAAGTACTGATAAATCCAAAAGTTATTTTTCACAGAAACAAAGCAAAATAGAACAACTGGGAGGTTTTTTTCAGTTTTTCTTTTATGAAGTACAGTATATGTCTTGGGTAGAGGAACGAAGGAACATAGAAAAATGTCTCCCCCAAAATCATGTCTTTTTGCACAAGATACTCATACGCAAAGGATCATATCGCATCTGCCTGTCCATGCCCCAAGCATTTCAAATTTTAATAACTAAAAGACTTCATTCTGAAAAATATTCTACAGAAGACGAAGCAACATTTTAATGGCTTTTTCTCATTTTTTGTTGCTATTTTCTTTACCTATCAAGTGTATGACAGCTGGAAACATCACTTTTTAGCCAGGAACATGCATCCTGGAAGCCGCTGCTAAATAAGCTTACTGCAGAATCATAACAGACTGCTAGAAATAATCGTGTCAGCAAAGCTACCTCAGAGCTAGACAAATACAAGAAATATTTTTATTGCAAAGCTTACAATAGAGAATATTTTCTTTGCAGTACACACCAGGCCCTATATCAGTGATGGAACTAAGCCACATGTACCTACAGTTTTATTGTATTTTTTTAAGCAGACTATGCCTTAGGCAGTCACATGCCTATGGAGCTGAAGAGGAGGGTAGTGTGCAGGATGATCACTGGATTCAGAGACCATCTCAAGATCTGTGAAAAGCACAATGGATATCTCTGGTCTGGAGAAGCCCTGCTCAGGAAACGACACAAACTGCCACAGCATGTGGTGCTAAAATGCTGCTGGCTAGCTTACATGCTGGTTATATGCTGCTCCCTGCTCCAGCCCCACCTTCGTATATACACGCACGCTCAACGCAGGAACAACTGAGCTCTTAGTGCACTTGTCTTCACAGCCTAAATGCCCCAAATCGTTACAACACACGTGAAGGAACATTTTGTTCAGACAGGTAGGCTGAGAAACTGAATGTGCTTCACATGCAAATTTTAATTCTCTCCTCTCAGCATAAAAAAATGGAAGGACATAATGCTTTAAGAAACCAGCTGATCATTAAGGTTGAAGCACTCACTACCTGTGCTTCTTGTGGTACTTACTGGAACTCTTGGGTGCAGACCCTTTCTGTGGCAGAATTATTGATCTTTTTAACCTCATATCATGTGACAATGGTCAGGATTCTTTCTTCTACATCTCCCTTTTCCTGGTTGCTTTCTTAAATTTTTTTTAATTATTATTTATTTTTACTTTATGGAATAATACCAACATCATTATTCAATTTTGGAAAAAAAAAACCCACAGTTAGACATAGAGAATATAAAATACTTCACATTGCTTTCTATGTAGTCACACATCACTTCTCAAAAGTTCTAAGCCACTGAGAAAGATACAGCATGGCCGGCTGTCAGGCTACTCTCTATGTTAAAGTGGAACTGGCTTTCTGCATAAATATTCACACAACTGTAGCTCACAACAAGTGGGAAAATCCAGACAAAGCTTTGCAGAGACCCCCTCAAAGAGATTTGATCTGTATAACTCAGAGAAATGAATGACCTGTTTTTTGTAAGTTGGAAAATTTAAATTTGGTTAGTGCAAGATTTGCCTATGAATCATTTGTTACAATTATGCTACTTAAGAATGTATTCTAATAGGATTCATCTTCCTGAGGCATCTGAATTGTTTATAAATAGCCTAGATAACATGATGAGAAATAATACTACGTTTATGAAGAAAAAAAACCGAGTACTTCAGCTCAAAATACCTTATTATAACCTTATTGCAAAATTTCAAAAAAAGTCAAAGGGTAACATCACAAAAAAATGCTTTATTTAACTTAATCCACATTGGAGGAAGTTTCTGGAGATAAGTTTTTCAATCTCAAAACCATAAACCACTAAATGCACAGGTAGAAGAGTTTTTATCCACCAGCTGCTACAAACTTCCGTTGACAAAACAGAAGAATCAAACCCCAGAAAACCCCTTTTCTTTGAAGCTTTGGTAATTCTCATAACTTGCAAACTGTAAATTAGGCCCTAAATAAAGGACCTTCTTCTGAAGCTATCCTAAATTTCACTTGTTCCTCCCCCCCACCTTTTTTAACATGATGGAAAACAATTTGGTTTTTGTCTTAGAATTATGACAGATCAAGGTTTCTGTGGTTTTGTTATTCAACATGAGAAACATACAATTTACTTGCAGGGGGCAGGGAGGCGGGGGTAGCAGAGTAACAGAGACAACTGTAATATGTTGAATGATTATAAAATATGCAGAAGGCCACCAGGCCTACAAAACAGGGATGACATGGATAGCATGCATGGCAGACTGAGATACGAAACAACATTGTCAGAACCAGTTACTGAAACTGGTGCAACCAAAATGATGAAGAACAAAACAAAACCAAAATGAAAAGCAAGGAAAACCAAGAAAATATTAGCTTATTTTAAAAAACACAAACAAGATAACTTTTTTCTTTTCCTCCTTTTAGTTGCATACAGTGGTGGCTATTTTTGACCAGAGTAAAGACCCTGATATACTGAAATTAGTCTAGCTGAGGGCCACCACATGGCCAGACTGCTACAGCACATCATCTATAAGGCTGAGGGAGCTTAAAAAGATAAGTTTCAGGGAAAATCCTATTCCTGTCTTCCAGCTACGTAGTAGGAGGGTATAAGCTACACTCTTCTCTGAGGTGCAGAGTGACAGTATGAGAGACAAGGGAAACAAGCTGGAACATGGGAGATTCCAGTTAAATCTAAGGAAATTTTCTTCCCCTTGAGGCTGCTAACACACTAGAACGGGTTGCCCAGAGGGGCTGTGGAATCTTCACTTCTGGAGATATTTAACTCTCAGCTGGACATGGCCCTTATAAGTCTTAAGCTTTAAAAAACAAAACAAAGCAAAAACAAAACACCTAGAAAACTGGAATATATTCTCAAAGATTGAAGTGCTTAACCTCCAGCACTTTAGCTAGTGATCATTAGTTAACAACATAGCAGATGTGGTATTTCATTCCAGTGTATGATCACACGCAAACTTCCAGACATTCAGATACAACTTGTTAGAAAGAAGAGCGCTACTGTCAGTAAACAGAGGTGTGTTGATAACACAGTTTAGGTTATCAGTTACATCAGACAAGCGGTGACTGAGTAACACAACTAGTCAATAAATCAAACCAGCATGAATGCCTCTTTCTTACTACACTTTCCTAGGAAACTACTGTCAGCTTTCTCAAAGAGATAGCTAATAGAGACCAAAAGTTTCTTTCTGCTATTCAGAAAAGGAGACGTGATGAATGAATCAATTCCAAAGTCTCTGGACCCACCTGATGAACTGTGATGATGATACTGTTTAGCCAGACTCAAGCTCCTGTCCCCATCTAGTTTGTTTGTTGTGTCTCAGCACTAGAATCATGCAAATCTAATCTGGAAAGCCAATGAGCCACAGTATCACACCTATCCTTTGCTCCACTAAATTGTGCATTGTGTGTATTGGAGTGAATACTGTCTATTGGAATGAATAAGAATCCAATACCAAAACTCCTTCTATTGGAGGAACCTCATACATATGGACCAGCACTTTCTGAGTACATCAGCGATTTCAACAGGATTTCTTAGAAAATAAGGCAAGGAAAAAAACCTCATAACCAGGAGCAAGAATTCCATGCAGACACTAATAAAACAGCAGAAAATGTAGTTACACTGGCTTGTGTTTAAGCAAGAATACTGTATTACAATGAACTTTCAGCACTAAGTTCAATAAAATACAAGCTCAGATCTTCATTTTTATTAACCCGACTATACTTTTTGCCTTAAAATATGGGGGAAAAAAGAGAAAACATACTTCTTTTTAAAAAAAAAAAAAAACCAAAGAAACAGCTGCCATATGCATTTTGATAAATACTCAAATTACCTAAAATATTTTGCCAAAGAAAATCGAACTACTCGTGAATGAGTTGAATACCAGTTCCATATTCCTATTGCTTTCAAAAGAATTATGCCTACTTAGGATGGAAAAACAAGTTAGCGGTTATCTAGAATGAAATTCGCTCTCAGTAAACCCCCCAAACATTAGCATTAACCTCCTTTATAGAATTCTGTGTCTATATTAAAAAAAAAAAAAAATCAGAAAGAACATCAAAACATACCATCAAGTTGCTAATTATTAATCAGTGACCACAGCACATTCAGGCTGATAGGTACAGAAATGCTTTACAGAGGTTATCTTTTCCTTCCCTCTTACTGTATACGTACAGAACTCAAAAGGATGCTTTAGCTTTTATGAGGAATATAAAATAGCAACTGCTAGTTTTGCATGCTTGTCTAAATGTAAATGCAATGGCATGAAACTATTACTGTTCTCATACATTCAAAGCCATTTGACAAACCATCCCAACTGCCAAATCAATCATCGTATTATTAATGTGTCATGCGTGATGTCTTTGAAAAACTAAATGTATCAAAAAAGCCTAAATTACTCTGTTTTACTGTTCATAACTTTTATTATATGAAATAGGTTTCAAAGCTATTTCTAAGTATGAAAGTAGAGCCATTTTGGGAAAATCAACACAACAAAGAGTCTCTATATGTAAAGTTACTGGAGCTGATATGAACCATGCATTTTAATACATATAATGAAAAGTAGAAACAGTAAAGCAGGTAGGTTTAATTCACTACTACTCAACCCTGCAAGCCCCTGTCTGCTAATTCACCTTGAGTTCATTCAAGTACCCAAGACTAAGCAGGTATTAAATAGTGTCTAAACTGAAAAACCCTTTTCCATGTGAAAACCACATTCACTCCACTATTGTGAAAAAGGACTTTTCCAGTGATTGGGTTAGCCACTCAATATATAGATAAAATTTCAAAAAGAAGAAATATAGTTACTAAAATACAAAGATAGTTTTTGCTAGCTGAATATCATGAAATTAATGTATATTAATAAGAAACATAATTCATCAACAGATTTTCTATCCAAAGCATGATCTGAATAGAACATTCAAAGCAAATTGTTATGCAAAGACTTTAACAAATCCACAAGCAGAAACGGCCAACAGAATATTTCATTTTATACACTTAAATCAATAGTATGGCTTCCATAAAACACGTTTGTTATTTAAATGCTGGGCAAAAGAATCAAGTAAAACAACTGCACAAAGTTAAGAGTTTACTGATAAAAGAAATCAGAAATATGAATCAGAATATGAAAAATCAGAATATGATTCTTTGTAAATGTTAAAAATCTACAAAAGTGCTAAGTACCCAAACTTCTGAAATCTTGCAAGACTGAGCTCCTTGCTTCAGGGACCCCTGAACACAAAACAGGAGATGTTTTGTGGCTTTCAGGCTAAAGATCATCCTCCTCTAGCAGCCTGAAAAAATCTGTTTATAGTGCATCATCCCTGTGTTTTCCTAACTCCACAATTCCTTCTGCAACAAGTAAAACAGATGGGAAAACCACCCCAGAAGTGATGGAGGAAGAGAGCTGACAAACTTCAGACCTGCTGCATCTTCCATCACTTGGTTGCTGACCACAGCTGATGACCAGCCAGATACTGCTAAAAAGGCAGATGTTACTGCTCTATCTCCAACCTGTTCACATATGCCAAGTCATCTTCACCACAGACTAGAAAGTACGTAATTTTTATTTAAATAATTATTTTAAAGTTAGGGTGTTGTTTTTGTTTTTTTTTTTTTTAATATGCTGGTGTGATATTTGCCCCCCTTGGTTAAAATAAATAACAGCTATCTCTATTTTTAGAAGAAGCATTGAAAAATTTTATGAAGTGCTCCATTCTATTAGAGCATTATACACTTATGTTATTTAGGAAACATCATTTTTGCTGAGAATAGGAAGCTTACTAAGAATCTACTTATTACCCAGTGTTTTTCCCATTACTAACTGTTAATCTTCTCCTTATTTTTACATAAATATTTGTGTGATTTGGATTCAGTAACCAACAGAGCTTTGCCTTGCTCACATTTTGTGCTCAGTAATCATTACTGGAAGGTTGTTATTTTATAATTACTAGATTTAATATTGTAATTCAATATACTTGGAATACTAATTTCCAGCATACTGATCCTTACATCTTATTTCTTTTGATCCAAATATACACTTAAAGACTAGTATTAGATATGATAAATACTTTTTTAAACAGCAATTATACATATCTCATTGCCAAAACCAGGCACTAACTCTGTTAAAAAGATTCAACACATTAAAAGCAAAAATTGACACAAACTTATTAGAGCAGATGACATTCATAAAAAGAAAATAATTGTATGAAGACCTCAAAAAAGAAAATGAACAAAATCATTCAATCTTCATACTAGATGAGTCTATCAAACAGAACACACTGAAGGATTTAAGATAGGACCACACCGTTTGAGTCCACACTATTAAGCCTACAATTATTCCTAAAGGATTCTTTGCTGCTGAAGATAAGAAATGATCTAATGGTATTGGAAAAACACTTCACAACACTTAGAAGGTTAAAAAATTAAGATCAAAGTCAGTCAGATTCTTCTTGCATGTATTACTGACAAAAAAAAAAAAAACCACCCCACCTCACAGCTTGTCAGATTATTCAGCTAGTTCTAAGTGCAGGAAGATTTACATATAAATATGGCTATACATAACAGGAGGAGGTTTTTAGTGCAGAGGTGATAAAATCTTTTTTGGATAATACTAAAGACTTTTAGTTGTTCTTTTTCAGTTGTTAGAACCATCCTTTTTTTCTTTCTGAATTCTCCCACAATCCTGAAGAGACGTGAATTAAACCACTAGAGCTGATCAACAAATTTGGCATACTTCACACAATGAATTCAAACTGACTCACATGATATTTTGGTCGGATGTATCTGAACACTTTACATGCAATATTAAAGGCGAATTATAGCACGTGAACTTCAAAGGCTTGCTGGGAAAATATAAAGCTTACTAATATAATCTGTTGTTGCATTACAGGAACATTAAGAAAAATCTGAATGACAAATTATATGGCAGATGGTGGGAATATGAGCAGGTTCTTAGAAATAACAACCTGACCAGCTTTTTCTTTTTTTTTTTTTTTCCTTTTTGAGATGGTCTCTTTTGCTTTATTTCTTGAATACAATGGTACTTTTTAAAATGAAAATTGATTAGTAAACGTAAGAATGGTTAATTACTTATGCTTGGTTTGTCAAATATTCTTCTTATATTTACAGGTCAGAATACTGGTCAGAAAGTGATTCTTCAAGCATTTGAAATTCCAGATGTTGTTCTAGAAGATGTAGGATCTTATTCCCAACCCATGTCAAGCAAACTTCTGCATGAAATCAGTCTTGTAGCTAAAGCTACACAGCAAGCTGGAGTACATGACAAACAAAAAAACCCACCTTGCTTTTGGAATCTTTGAATTTTATTGATGAGATTGGTTAATTCTTATTTTATTTACCATTTTACCATAGATTTCTGATCACTTTTGCAACAGAGCAAGCAGAGTAATAATGGGATGAATTCTTTAAGTTTATCTAATGATAACTGCCCAGTGGGATTTTTAAATTATATTACAGGCCATACAAAAAAGACATCATCATCAATTAAAAAACCCACATTATCTGTGCTCAAGGTGAAACAAAGGAAAGTAATTCTTAAAGTAGTTTATTTCTCAACTATGAAACCTATGCTTTACACAACACCATGACCATACTCTTTCATGTACTATTCTTAATTAATTTATGCACAAGAAAACATTTGAACAGGACAAAACATTTGTGAGCTCATTAACAAGATTTTAAGACACTCTCCTATTGGTTATATTAAATCACATACAAGCTAACACTGAAGGTGATGCAATAGCAATTTTTCCCCCACCCACATATGGAAGATAGATGGCTATACTATTTCACTAAGCATTAAAGATTTATCCTGCCATACCTTCTCACATGAAATACCTTAGCTTAAATGCAGATTTTGACACTGTACTTTGCTCACTGTTCTTCCAAGGGAAAAAAAGAAAGGACCTGCAGGAAAATACACTTTTGCTATATCTCCCTTATGTGGGAGAAGAATTTTCTTATCAAATGACATTTTTATTTTCAGTTTACCTCAGGGTAACCTTTCAGATGGCCTAAATTCTTGATATCTGTCTCAGATATTTATTCTATGTTTCCTGAAGGGCTTCTGGATTTAACACTGCTGACACAAGCTCCTGTAAGAAGAAAACCTCAAATACTGACAAACAAGTCAACAACTGTTTCTGTTTATCATCTCAAGTGTCCAACCCCTTTGAGACTTACCTTGCCCGCCTAAGCAGTTCTTTCCCCAATATAAGGACTCTGCTTTATTTTGTTTTCAAGCCCTGCTAGATTACCCCATATGTATGCATACCAATTTAATGAAAGCAACTTTAAAAGTTGACACATTCAACAACTTAGCCGTTACACTGAACAGCCAAGCAGTATTTTAAATGAGAACTGCATTCTTTCCAACTACAGAATTCAGAAAACTTCACTTACACTCAGGGACTTCAATTTCCCATATGTGGGATACACATCTCCTTTTAGAAAGGCACAACTGGGGAAACAGGTATAAACCTCTATTCTTGTAGATGAGGATAAATACAGCATACACGGAAACCAGAAGATTACATGTGGAAATCTTGTTTAAGAGAATGTATGTTTACACCTTTATTAAAATTAGGAAGAGGTAAAATTAAAGCTGTCTTCAAATATCAGGCTCCTAACACTGCTCTGGAACATCTTTTTTGAGACAATTCCCATAAGAAAAAAAGAAAATACTTCTACAGAGCAGCTTAGCACTGCAACAGGCCGTTCAGACCATGTGGTGTAAGCTCTGTCCCTCAAAGTCACCAAAACTCAACTGGAAAAGGTCCTGAGAAACCTGATTTAAACCTTATGTCATCCCTGCTTTGAAGGGGAGGTTGAACAAGATGTCTCTGACTTCAAACTGCTAGGAAAGTTTTCCTAAGTAATCATCAACTGGCATTTCTTTTCTCCTGATACCCTAAAGACTAACAGCTGACTCGCAAACTGCTGTATATCTCCCCTCATAGGGTCCAGCATTTTAAGTCAGGGACCCAATAAATGCATAATTAGAGATTAGAACTGAAAAGTCGGGTTTAAGTGATTTTACTAGGACTTGGGGACACAATGTAGCAGAAACAGGAAAAAAAATTAAAAATTTTCAAAGGTCAGCAATCTAGCATGTTATACAACTCGCGTTTCTACTCTAACACTCTGTACTCCACCCGTTGGTTTTTTTTTTTTTTTTTTCAGTTCAACACCTCTCATTCTCCCAGTCCTTCCTCTTCAAGTGAATAGGCAATCTTATAGAAAAAAGTATTAGAATATACATAAACTGTACTAGACATACATATATGTATATATATAATGTGCATATACAATAACCCTGATGAACTAGTGTTGATGAATCTAGTTAGTCTTTCTTTTGAAAAGAAATAAATATCCCCACCAAATGAGTATTCCAAAAACAGTGAAGAATTTACACTAAAAATAATCTATCTCAGTGAAAAAGCAATTACTCAAAGCATTTGTGTCAAGCTCTACTTCAAGTACAAATGAGAAAAGATTTTGACTGCAATTCCAGTAAATATCAGTATTTTCCAGTGCTTTGTTTTAAACTACAAATCATATTCTAAACCACATTCTATTTGGAATGAAGACATGTGTGTAATACTCCCTAGAAGTGCTTTTCAGCCACAAATCTGCTAAATGCCAGCCCTGCCACTCTTACAGAGCTCGCTGTAATTAAATACACAGACAATTTAATAGCTGTAACTATTATACACAAAGCATCCAATTGGAATTATGCTAATAGAAAAAGCAGAACTGTATTTTCAAAACTGACCAGAAAACAGAATATTTTATATTCTGCGATCCCCCAAAGTAATCTATATGTTAACAAAAAAAAAAAAAAAAGAAATCAAGTTCCTTCCCAAAGTAACCTACATGCTTTAAAAACAAAAATCAAACCAACCAAACAAATCAAGTTCCTTCCAACCACTAAAGAAAGGAAACCAACCGCTGATTAAACCTGCTTTTTTTCCTTAATTTTCTAATCTGCTGCGTAGATGTACACATAATTATACTATGAGAACTTGGAAACTAGTAAAAAGTTGAGAAGCATTAAGAATAAGCTGGCAGCTAAAAAATGATAAAATAAAACAGGGGGGTTGGGTTTTTTTGAGATTAATTCAGCGAATGTTTGTCATTGGAGAACACATCCCTTTTACAATGTATCACAGTTACTGTTGAGCTTTCCTCACTCTACTTGATAAAAAAAAAAAATCCATATTCTTCTGCTTAATTGCCTTAGGTGTAGATTCATGGATCTAAAAGTTTCGAGAATTTGCTTAAGGTTTCAATAAGACTCCCATCTCAACATTCTGTGCAAGTATCAAGCTATTCATTGGTACCAATGCTACATATGAGACAGTTCTGCTCCAGAAATACATCCCCAGCCAATAACAAAAATGTTCTGGATCTCATAAAGCCCTACTGAGTAAAGCTGAGGACATAGACGAGGGTAAACACATATAAATTTTGCCATTTTAAGCAACAAGTAGCTTATTCACCCCTTGTTACCTGGGCCTTACCTATTAATGGGAAAAGTATACCTAACTCCTCTATTTATCGAGGACAACAGATGAGTTCCTAGGGTCTCCAATCCTACCTTTTTAGTCATACTTCAGGAAGTAACAGGTTCCATTAATTTTACTTTGGTACTTCTAAAACATAATCATACCCTTTCACTAAATCTGTCTACTAAAAGTGAACTAATCTATTAACCTGTCAGTGACCCTGGGTAAGACATTAAAAAATTAAAATGAAAAAAATTATGCTAAAAGATAGCTTATATGTCTTTCAGAATCAAAGAATTCTGTGTCTTTGGTATTTAATTTTCTTAACATACATTTTTAATAAATAATACATACCTAGATAATTCCTATTCATGAAGGACAGAAAAGAAATGTTACTTTTTACCTTTTTTTTTTTTTTTTTTTTTTCCAGAAAGGCAAAAGAAATTTGCCAAAAGCTGGTTAGCCAACAGACTCAGAGCGCCCTTTCTCCTCATTTTGGTACTGCAGAACATTAATTCTTCTGGTCACTTTGTACCCATATTTATATTTCATCACAGAGAGGATTACCTGGCAGTATTTTACAAAGTGAAACACACTAGTGTTCCTGGTTATTTGCTTTGTTCAGTGTAGACTTACATTAAGGTGTCATTACAATGAACCTCAAGGGTAACTCAGCTTTCTTTAAACATAAAAACAAGCAACTTTGCAAACAGTAATATTACGCCTTCCATAATGAAAAATAAATGCACAGTACTCAAGTTCTCCACAGTAAACACTGTTCCAGGGCACACTGCTGAACATATCCGCAATCCTAGATAAGATGGACAGAGAAGGATAACAATCATCTGAATGAAACTGATTTCTCATGAAGGATCAAAGATGGCTTCATAACCAAAGTCTCAAGATTAAGCAACATGAGGCACACTCAAGCTAGTCTTTTCAGGTTTTATGTTCCCTGTTCAGAGAAACCAGAGGAGCACAGTGTTACAGATACCCAAGCAAGCCATATAGTAAATAATTGAAGGTGTGGAAGGACTGCATTAGCCAGCACAGCACTTCAGCTGATCAGACTTCAAAAGGCTGAATATCCTCTGGACCCGATTCTGTAGGAAGATTCCTTTCTGTGCATGGAATCTATACCTTCTTTCTTTAACTCCAGCTCAAAAGTCTGGTACTTCCCAAATATGCTCAGAATCAGAATGATCTCCCCTTTCTTTCCCAAATGAAGACATCCGTGAAGTCCTCTACATTGCTATCACCTCTGTTGCACTGTGCTGTACACTGTCTCAAAAACTAAATGTAGTCCCAATGCCACTGTAAAGAAAAATTACCCCTCAAATAGGGACATCATGTCCAATTGTTTACACTACAGCCCCAGAAGCATCAACTGAAACACTACTGCCATGTGTAGCATCAAAATTTATATATTATTAGTCAGTTTTTCCAATTTAAGCTTCACCATCATCTTCATTTTAGATTTAATTTATACACTACCAAATAATTCATCTGCAGCAAACATTACACATTATGTAACACAAAGTAACACATAAATACGTATAGAGGTCAGATAACTTGAAAGAAGACTCAATATGATTTTTTTCTTATGATATATGGAGTATTTATGATGTGGAGTATCTGTAGAGACCTGTACATATAAAACGTGTAAATGTTTTGCTAGAATGTGGATCAGAAAAAGGCTTGAAATAATAAAGGAAAGGACAACATTACTTAGAAGAGCAATTTATGAACAGGATATCTTTACAGCCACTTTGATGGCCCTAGATAATCTTTAACCCTCAAAGCTATACAAGAATAACATTTCACTAAACTTTAAAGTTCAAATAGATACTATCTTACCTTTTTTCTGGTGTGGTTGTAGAATACTTAGCAGCCTAGAGCTTAAAATATTTTGTGTTTGCGGTAGCAGATGGACTCTATTTCTTGGTAAGTTTGGTTTGGATGAAAGATAATGTGTAAACCTGGAACAGTACACACTCATCTAAATGTAAAAATGGAAGATGACCCTTTATATGTTTCCTATCTGCACAATACACTGCCAAGTTGTATATCAAAAAAGATGCAGAGTACAGGGAACAGATTAAAAGAATATAAGCAAACTGAAGACACGCTTTTTTCTTAATAGCTTATAGAAGATATGCACATTCATTTTGAGATTATGTATCCACAGCCAGAGCCAACTTTCTGGAGCTTAAAACTTATGTAAAAATCCACTTAGAAATACTATAGTGATTTACATCAATTAAAAACATGGCCAATAATGCATAAGGTTTGCAAAACCATGTACTTTTTTTTTTTAACAAGGCAAATTAATACTGCAGATGCATATAAATGATATGAGTGAATACAACTCTTCTAGCATGCTAATAAAAATAATTTGAAGCTCTGCTCAAGAAGCAAGAATACCCAATAAAACATATTACCAAAGTGTATCACCTATGAAATGTGTAAATTAACTGATTTGTATACCAAAGAACTTTACCAAGATGCTCCTACTTTTCTTCATGTGGCATGAGGATAGCTTTCAGGCTGTAGAGTTGTCAAAAATTTCAGATCATATAGTTTCACCTGTGACTGAAAAACTATGATTAAATTAATTCCTGAAGAGACTGTGGAGAAGACACAGAATCTGTAAAAGAGTGGCGAAACAGTGGCTGTTAAATACTACAAAATTCTTGTTTTTATGGAACTATCCCGCACATTGGAAAGGTTCAGGTGTGCTGCCTATCACATCATGCTTCCCTGTAGTCTAATTCTTTCCTCCCTGTAACCAACAGTCAGATGGAGCTCTACAACAAATCAAACTTCTTGTTATTCACAATGTAAAATAAAATAAAAATCTCCATAACGACTGGCAATGCTAAAGCTACAAGAAACAAATGCCCCAAGGCAAGAAAGTCACAGTTGATTTATTTTTTACCAGCACGGAATAAGCTAATGCTGTCTAAAACTAAATCAAAGGTCCATCAGAATTGCTGGTTTCAGGAAATGAAAGTGCTCACCTCCATGGCCTGGACAGCTACCTCTGAGACATGCCAAATTTCAACCAACATTAGCATATAGAAGCCTGATTTTAATCCATTACAAAACAAAAGGCTGTAACATGACAGTGGCAGTATTCTCGCCACATGGTTCATCAGAGGAATATACTGATTCCATTTTGGGAAGAAAACACAAAGCATATCACTAAATTGTAGCTTTTACTTCATGTGTATTGCTTAACATGCCTTATTCTTGAAGGAAAAGTGTTTTAGCTTTGAGTTAGTGGTGAGTTCAGCAAAATTTCAACAGGATACTTTTGACTCTGTAGGAAACTGAATTAGGCAATCCTCACTCAATACTTTATTTAGATTTGAGTAAGAATGTGACCACATGGGACACTGTCCCCCAGTAACAACCGCAGGGCACACAGCATTCCAGCTCATGCTTCTAATGAAACTGTGTGATTCTCTTCATGCAGTTCTCTGTTAAGTCATCTAACTTTGCTAAATTCACCCTCAGTAATTCCAAGTTAGCTTCGCTGATTTTGAACTGGTTGGAGTTTTCACACAATCCTCGACAACATCTCAATAACCACAACCTCCAAATGAGGAGGTCTTTCACTTCAGATGTTTTCAAAACATCTGTATGATCAAGCCCTAAGTAACTGAGAAAGAATAAAAATCAAATTGCACTCTCATTCTTATCTTAAAGATAACCATACTTTCCTTTCCTCCATTCCTCTCTATTTTTCATTTTCATATGCACCTTGCTTCTAGGTTTTAGGTACTACCAGCAGCACAGTTGCCAAAAATACTCCCGATTCTTCTGGAGGCTCAATTGAGTCATAAGGCTCAACTGCAAATACAAGAAGAACGAGTTGATATCATCTGTCACCTCCATTTTTTCAAGCAGACTTGGCAGACTCAAAAGGTCTGGAAAAAAAGCAATAAAGTTGTAGTCCATCTAAAGACCCCAAAACAGACAGGGAGATGGAGTTTAACCTATAGAGGTTCACTGAACTGTAATCTGGAGCAATGACTGTAACTCAGCAGTTCAAACTCCACACACTCATAACCCAAGGCGATGGTAAGTCCTCTGACAGTCACAATTAAACATAAAATACAGAAGGGAAGAAGATTTGCTCCCTGTGACTTGAATGATATGCAGACACTGGAAAAACTAATTATTTGAAATACATCAGCATAAGAAACATCGCACAGTCAAATCACAGGTACAAATCTCAGGCAAAAAGGCCATGCTGCTATGATGAAGGTCTGCAGTTTTGCTCTGCAAGACAATGAGAAGACGTCAGTCTCAGCATCACTGCTTGAATCCATTTATGGGCTTTCAATTGTATGAGATCAGTAACTCAAACTGAACGCAAGAGGTGTCAGCTAGCGAAAGTCATACACATCAACACAACAGGCGAGGGCTGGCTCAGTGTTGTTAATGAAGCTGGGTGTTGATTGCTCCCTAAGTAAGCAGAAGAAATCAATATAACTGAATTCAGTAGCTGATTTGCATGCTCTCAGCAATGAATCTGGTTGTGCTAGGGGCTTTCACACAGGGGATTACTAGAATTAAAACAGAAACCTTTTATTCATGAGATAAGTGGATAAATGTTGAAATTATAACAGAATCCTTCAAGGTGGAGACCTAATAGTATGTCCGGAAGGAGCCCTTATCTTTTACAGTGGAAAGTAAGTCTAAATTAAAATGCGATTCTATAGTTTAGGCAGCTCAAATCTAGCACCAAAGAGAATTGATTCCTCCTCCTACTAGCAGTAATTCAAATCAACGCCATGGGATAAAAGCCCAAACATCCCGTCTACAGATTAAGGCAGCATGTGCCAGGCTGACTGAAATGCATCATCTCTGACTCAAAGTCCACACCTCAGCCTCTGATGAAAGGGTAGATTCTTGCAGAGGATATTCTCTTGAACCTTGACACCATTTGTGCATGGCTGAAAATACAAGGCATCTAACCTATTATTTCTTCTTCTGAATTGTTTATGTGCACTGAAAGAGAGGCAGGCACCTACCCAGCAGAGACAAATTACCAGGACCAATAGATAGAATGATACAATACTGCACAGACACACTACAAACTGGCACACAGCCCAGAACCCTACAGAGAAAATAATAGGTTTACGTCTAAAAACCTCAGAAGACCACACCAGGGTTTTGCACCAAAGAATGGCAAGAGGAAACAAACTGTTCTGTAGCCTTTAACTTCTATTTGCCAGAGGAAGCTGGCAGCTAGGTTACAAATTACACATTTATAGGAATTTATTAAAATTTGCCTACAAAATAATGGATGTAAATTCTTAAGCCCTCTTGCTTTTGCATACACAAGGTTGAAGCTCAGCCCTTGTAAACTACGCCATTTGATTCTCTTATACAGTATGTATCACACAGGCTGGAAGATGCTACAGAGGTATTACAGGCATTAAAGCAAGCCTCTGATCTTCAAACATAGCTCTTGCCCACCATGGGGGACAATTTATTAATTATGTTGGTAAGGGAACACAGATGGGTGTTCTGATAAAATGTAGTGTACGTCAGTAAGTTATCAATACAGAAACGCGTGTGATGCACATGCGTAACACAAGAGTAATGCCCCCCAGAATGGAATTTTTCAAGGGTGTCACTGCTTGCAGCTTCAGAAGTGTTTGGAAATTATTATTTTTTCCTTAATGGAAGAAACGCAAACAAAACCCACACGTGCAATACATGCCATTAAAATATATGATTTGTTTCTCATTTTTGTTTTTTTTAGTGCAAATGCGTCTACTGCTGCCCTAACAGGACAGTCACAGCCTGACCACCCAGGAACATATGCATTTGCCATTACAAAGCTGAAGGGGTTTTTTCAGACAGTTAATAAAAAATATAAAAATAAAATAACCAGAGGATCATATACATATTAGTTGTGTTGTATACAGGAATGCAAAAAATCAGAACTAGATTCAAAAGTAGATTAAGATGACTTAAATTTCAGTGAAGGAAATCACCTAAATGATTTTCTCTCTTAAAATTTCACATATTTGACTTCTTTCAATAGTATACCCTACCAAGAACTCTTTGTGCAATAACAAGTGTGTTCAGAATTCAGGTACAGCTTCGTAATTGACACCTGAAGTCCATTTTCAATGTACATTTTACACAAGTCAAAAGGAAAAAAGGCCAAAGAAATCTTTCCTGTGAAAATCCTCAGTATTATATGCAATGGCAACATACTTGATTATCATATATAGCATGATCAACAAGATGCTGTTTTTTTCTTAAAAAAAAAAAACCAAAAAAAAACCCACCACTGAACTAGACAATAAAATGAGAGAGAAAAAAAGAATTTTAAGAAATATGTGGCGTATCTTCGATGTTAAAAGACCTCACTCCTTGATTATGTCATATAGTGCAACAGCTAATTAAATTTACAAAAGTCAATTCTGGGGAGAAAGAAAGAAAACATTTTGCTGTAAATAAAGCTCCTAACACAGATTTTTAAAGGTTCTTGCTAAACACGCTCTAGAAACATGACGGTGGTCAGATTGAGAACATTACAATTGCCAGAGTGACACATAGAAACAATGGCATTAAAAGTCTGAGATCATACACAGTGCACTCAACATGAAGAATTCTCTCAGACCTGATCTTTAGCAAAACGGAAGAGATGTGAAAATAGCTAGCTCTGCTACAAACATGGAAAAAACCCAATGAAATTGTGGAGAATTTGGGGATTTAGACTGTCACCTGCTGTCCCTGGAATACATACACTCATATACCCTAAATTAAATCCTACAACTTATTTGAGACAAGCTAGACAAAGAACTAACTTTTTAAATACACTTCACTTCACAACTAAATGTTTTAAAATATACCATGTAGTGATGCCTCTGTCACAAATGCAAAGATACTATAATAAAAACAAAAAGATACTCAAAATTAGAAACAAATTGAAACTATAAATCCACTTTATGAAGCCTATATATTCTTTTCACAGTAAATCTAATTAAATGTGTAACTGCAACTGCCATTGCCAGAGTATAATTCACCTTTTAAAAAATGATTTGTAATGTTTTTAAATTTACATCCTGACTAATGAACAAATAAGTTCTTTATTCTTCTTATACTTCTTCCTATTACTTCTTATTTTATTTAATTTACTTTATATTATATTATATATAATATATAAGAAGTACATATATATTATACTTGTTGTATTCTTCTTATACTTCTCTTTAATGAATGATATTGTTACTAAAAGGAGAGAGGTGCAGTTTCCTTCGCTGAACACAGTCTCTTCAGAGGTTGCTGTCACAGGTCTTGCCAAATGCAGCTGTCTTTCCAACGCAAGTGCAAGAAAGTGAATGCTAGAACAGGCAGAGGTTGCATTTCCCAGGCAACTGTTGCTCCCTTATGAGTTTCCTCTGGGAGATTCACCTGATCAAACACATGCAAATCATGTGCAATGGAACTGAGCAGCAAGCTAGACATTTCGTATTAATGCTCTCTTTGTTCTTTCTAAAAAGACAGGGTAGGATGTGGCAATCAGTATCTGTTAGATAGTGATTCTCATCCTTTCTTCTTTTCAGTGAATATTATGGCTAATATTAATTTTTATATAAATATTCAGCTGCTCTGAACATTCTCTGCATGAGAGTGGCAATACATATTTGCCTCTGTTGACTCAGAGGAGATCTAACTTTGGCCATGATCAAAATACATTTAGAATCCTATCTACTTCTTTCAAAAAATAAAAAATAGTAGAAAAAAAATGCAACAACAAAAATAACGAAAGAGCTTTGGCAAAGTGGCAAGAGGTTATGGATCTGCATCCGTTTTCAACCCTTGACTTTTTCACTTCTTCTGGTATTTCTTCCACCATATAAGTAAACGAAACTAATCAAACTTAATCCGATTGAGTAATAAAAGTGCTATGATGTCTTAAAATACCTTACCCTGAAAGGATTATGTTGGACACGGTGAGTAAATATCCTTTTCTGCAAAATAATATATTTAGTATAAAACCAACATAAGTAGGCAACTGTACAGAGCTCTCAAAAAATCCTCTTTTCCATGTAAACAGCATCAGGGGGCTGGACTCTGCCTGCCATAACAAAAAAGTCTCCAATGCTCTGTCCTGGTTTCGGCTGGGATGGAGTTGGTTTTCTTCCTGGTAGCCGGTATGGGGCTGTGTTCTGGGTTTAGGTTGAGAACAATGTCGATGATACACTGATGTTTTGGTTCTTGTTAAGTAGTGCTAAGTACTTGCTAAGTGGTGCTCACACTGGTCAAGGACCTTTCAGCTTCCCATGCTCTGCCAGGGGCACGGGAGGCTGGGAGGGGGCACAGCCGGGGCAGCTGACTCAGACTGGGCGGGGGCTATTCCATACCACGTGACGTCATGCTCAGTATATAAGCAGGGGAGTTGGCCGGGGAGGGGTTCGGTCGCTGCTTGGGGGATGTGCTGGGCATCGGTCGGCGGGTGGTGAGCAATTGTACAGTGTACCGCTTGCTTTGTATTACTACTGTTCTATTTTTTTTTTATTTTACTTTAGTTATTAAACTGTTTTTATCTCAACCCACGAGTTTTCCCCTTTTGCCCTTCCGATCCTCTTCCCCATCCCACCGGTGGGGGGCTGAGCGAGCGGCTGCGTGGTGCTTAGCTGCTGGCTGGGGTTAAACCACGACATGCTCCAAAGTAAAAGACTGTCAAGACTCTAGGAAGGCTTTGGATTCAATTAAGTACCTAAGCATAAAACTACCTTTAAACATATCAAGAATTTCAGTGATGTGAGACAAGCCATGCGTAGGAACGTATATAAATAATCAAATTACAATTTCCATTTTCCTTGAATACTTACCCTGTCAATGTCAGATGATCTCATATACCACACTGAGGCATCTTAGGTAGGCTTAATAATTTCTGCATTACAGAACTGAAACTTTAAAAATTCATTTTAGATTATGAATAGTTTGAACTCTTAAACCCAAAGAAATGCCACCTGTCCTCAAATGTACTAGTATTTTATTCTGTTTCCTTTTTTTGAAACCCCAGTATTAGGTTAAAAGAATGAGAGTAATAGTAAGAGGTTAAATTAGCAATAAAGACTTCAGGAGCTAGAGGAGGGAATAAAACCCAGGAGTCCTATGTGCTCATCACCAATCAATGTCTCTGACTGCTAAAAGAATAACAAGGGGGGGGTCAAAGTAAATGTAAATTACTTTGCCTCAAATTAGGTACACATACTGCAATTTTTCCAAGAAAGGAAAGAGAAAAAATAGGTTGGGCTTTTTTTTTTTCTCTTCAACAAACTAAACAGTATTACCTCTGGATGACATTATTCCCCTTGTACTCTTTCTCTCCACAAATATTTTTCTCATAGATAGAACTACATTACATGTCAGAAATAACAGCTGCATATAATGCCAAATGTTTGATCTCAGTTTTCTCTCTTTCACTTTATACTATACACAGATATGCCTATGATATGCATATATACACACTCAGAAAACTATATTATGTAAGTAGTTTTATAACTTACATGAAATAATACTAAACATAAAAATATCACATTAATAAAGGTTTTATATTTCTTTAGGTTCAAAGAGGAATTTGTTCCATTTTAAAATACTGCCATATTTTACAATACTGCTCCTATTAAGAGCACAACAAGTGTGCTAGATCTCATTCTTTCTGCTCACTTGCTGGTTTTCCTTATCAAAACTTATCATTAATTTCTCCATGAGAACCTGAACCTATTCTTAATATTTCATATGGAAAACTGCTGAACAAGACTTCCCCCCCCCCTTTTCTTAATCTTTAGATTTAAAATTAGGCAAATTATCATTTATTAATATAAATAGTGTCCCTTTTTGTTATTAACAATAGTTTATCATAACCAAGAAGCTTATTCAGGATTCTTTTGACCTAAAAATCATAGATCAAATAACTAATAGCTAAAATCAGTTTAGATGCTATGCATCTACCTTATTAATTGACAAAGACCTGGATTAGAGATTGAAAATGCACTGGTCAAAGCCAATGTTATCTTCTCAGAGCATTTGGCTTTAAAGTCAGATTACCTGATGTATATCTAAGGAAACAACATTGATACCAATCTGTCTATTTAAAAGGCTTATTTATGTTTTCTTGTGAGATTCAGGTAGGGCTGTTAAGTAAACAGAGTTGGGAAGCATTAAAGCAGTATGAGGTTGGAATCAGTAATTGACATTAAAAAAAAAACAAACAAAAAAACCAAACAAACCAAAAAAACCCCACCAAACCAAACCAACAACCAAAAAAACCACCATAATTTATACAGAAGAGGAAAAGTACCATGTATCTCTTTAAATCGCCATCCTCCCAAATTTCCAAGTCTCCTTTGACAAAGGGGGAGCTCATCTGACTCCAGAAGAAGGTGCAGAGCAGACAGTACAAGGTGCCCAGGAATCACAGACAGCCCAGAAAAACTGCTGCCACAGAAAAGCTGCAAACTGTTTTGGACACCTCATAACACTTCCTTCATACCTCTACTTCTTCTTACAACAAATGACATTTCCAGTCTCTAGACATACGCCACAGAATAAAGACGGGGTCAAGCCTATTCTCATAGCAATCTTCCTGTCCCAAACTAGAAACCAGATGTGTGATTCTTCTGCAGTTTCAGAGGGCAGTACCAGCTCTGCTAGGCATTTATGGAAAATGGAACCTTTTATTGTTTTGAGAGGAATACCACAACATGATCTTGCCCTGAGCAGTGAGAACTTTTTGCGAATGCACAAGCACACAGAGACTATGTCATTTATGACCTGAAACTAGTTACTGTCTTCATAAAGAAGGTGAAACTACAATAAATGTTTTTTTGAAACTACTAGCTGACAGTGAAAGTTCCATTATTTTCATGTAGAAACAATGATCTAATGGAATTTAGATAAATGGATAAACTTGTATTCTGCTCTAATGTAAAACTCACCTTACCTCTCTCATTCTTCCCCCCGCCTTTTTTTTCTTAAGCTTTCCCTACCTCAGTTCGGCTAGAATGAAAAATGAATTGATGCTACATCTGAAGAGAGGTTTCACCAGTGTATTTTCACTAGTATTTACATTATGTATGAACACTTGCTAGCTGTGTCAATTGTTAAGATAAAATCTAAAACAAAAAAGGATGTAAAATACCTATCTATAAAATATTTTAATGCCCAACCTCCCAATATCTTGACTAAATTGATATGCAATTTCCACCTCCATCTCTTTTCCCTTGTTAAAGACAAGCATGCAGTTCATCCTTTTCTAAAGTTCAGTATATCCATGAGTTCACAACGATAATTCCCAATGGACCTGAGATTTTATTGGCAGCTGTTTAAGTACTTACACAACCAACTGAATACCTTTAACTTACTGAAGTGTTCGCTAACTGGAGATTGAATTCTTGTCCCTCACTCTATTTATTGCAGCAGACTCACTGCAGTTGACTTTATTTATGAAGATTAATGAAAAAAGGGGGTTGGAAACTTCTGGCATCATGCATATGTGGTTGCACACTGAGCCTTAGAAATCATCTGACAACGTGAGATAATAAAAGGTACCGTACATGGGACACAAGAAGGTTGTTTGAGAAGCGTAGTAAAATCACATAATGTTTCCCAGCAGCATCTTCAACATTACAAATAAGTTTGCATAATTATTCACCTTTCCTAATTTTTTTTTAGCCGACTATTTTTTATAACATTTTTCTCTAGTAGCTCTAAAGCACAGTGCATCAACAGATGTGCAAAACCCTATGTGTTGTTGCGACAGAATGTACAATTTTTATTAGAATAATACCACTTTTCTGCTCAATTAATACTTTTTTTTTTAGTTTATATTTGGAGGGATTTTTTTTTTTTTTGTTAGAGAGAATGGCTTTGGTAATAGGCCAAAGTAGCAAGCCTATTTCACACTTAAATCTTTCTTGCCTCTTTTCAACTAAGAATGGGAATTACCAATTGGAGGGGTCTGCTCCTGCAGTACCCACAGATCCAAACAGAGAGCACACTCCCTGCTCTGCCAGACTCCGCTCTCTATCTGCTGCCTCCCTGATCTCTATTTTCTTCAGGCAGTACTGCTATCCTCAGTAGAGAGGTTAGCAGTCTCTTCTCACTTCTAGATTCTCCTCAGTAAAGAAACAACGATAAAATAAAATAGGCTTTTCCATTCCCTACATGGAATGAAATGTGTAGGACTACACATCACGCTACATCTCTAGGAATTTTCATTTTTATTTTATTTATTTGGGGGGGGGGGGGTGGAGGGCTGGGAGGAAATAAAAAAAAAAAAGAGTGGTCTGAATCTTCCAATTAATACCATTCAAGAAAGAAAGATGGAATACTTTTCAACAGATATGAAAAATGGGGGAAAAGCTGTTTCCATACACATAAATACAGCAGCTGAGGTGTATTCCTCAGTTTCCATTGTTTAATGAATAGAATGAATGAATTAGTATCCTTTTTTATTTCTCAGTCATAAGGCTGTGTTTTTTGAAGTGCAGCAAGCTGAAATAAAAACAAACCAAACCAAACAAACCTTCAAATTTACACCTTGACGCTTTCTATATTGTGCAATGGAAAAAAAGAAGATAGCTTTTCCAGCACAAGCAGTTTGAATGTTGAAATGTAATCCACCTCCAAAATCAATTATTCTCAACACTAAAAAAAAATTTAAAAAGATGACAGTTATTTCCCATTTTTTTTACTGCTTCTTTGTTCACACTTCTATGAAGTATAAAAGGATATAACACAGTATATACACAAGTTTTTAAATAAATTTTCTAAACAATCTGGGATTGTCAGTCTGATTTTTGGACATATTTTCTGAAGTGTCTGTGTACAACCAGCTGTGATGATGTGGCCTGTACAATTTACATCCTTATTAGCCATTCTAATGACAGGTAAATACACATTAGAATGGCTGGTAAAATAAAGAAAAAAATATCTTAAAAACCCTTATTAATTGAAAAGCATATAAACCCATAGTGTAACCTTGCTAATTTCTGCAGCACTAATTGGGGAAATGTAATAAAACAACTCTCTCATGAGCTTAAGATTTTACCAAAAAAATAGCCATAAATAGAGACAGTCTTAAAAAAATATAGAAGCCTATACAAAATGTATGCATTAAGGCAGTTATTTAATAACCCCACTTTATAACATTGCTACTACTCTAGACTTTTTATGTTAAAAGAATAAAACGAACGTGTTACCAAGTGAGATTAGTACACTTGTACTGCTTAATAAGTATGTTCATGCACTACAGGGGAGAAATCTGTTCTTTCCCAATGGCAAATCATGACTCAACCAAACCAATCCACATTACATGCTAGAATTTAGTTGAACAATTCTAAACTCACTGTCTGAAATTAAAAGTAAATAAATAAATCCTATGTACTATCTATTTTTATTAAGGTGTAATAATCTCTTTATTCATACAAAGATTTAAGCAGTTTGCAAAAGGTAATTACAAACTTTATGTGCTTTCATTTTTATAGTACATTACTGGTATTTTTCTAAGTACAAATACTAGAAGTTACAAAGATACAAAACTAAAAGGACACCAAATATAATAGGAAAGGAAATTATTTTTGTTATTTCAAATTCAGTTTCTAGAAGTCTCTTTCACTATAATTTAACGTTCTGTTCTTTTGAAAATATATGATTCCTATCACAACAAAAACCAAGCTGCATGGTAAATACTCAAGAATACTTTTCCAGTGTCTTATCAATTTGCTACCAATTTCCACATCAAATGTAAACACAAAATTAATAATATAAAAAATAAAATTAATTTTGGGGTTTGCAAACTCCTCCCTAAAGTTTTGAATTTGTTTCACCCGTAACTATTTGGATTTATTTTCACAAATAACATGCTCAGAAAAGAGCTAACTTGTTTTCTCCTAGCAGGGAAGACGGGGAGAATTACCAAGATAAATTACATGCTGGGATTATCATATAGTGTTAACTTGGCAGAAATCACCTCTTATGATATAAAACCAAAAGATTTATTCTGCTATGCAAAGATACTATTTTCAAAAATGAGTACATGAAGTTCTCTCAAGGACTTTTTTCCTGATGGAGGAAAGAGGTTACCTACAACCATATGATCCCCTTATAGGTAGATTTCTACGATATGAAACCTGAAAATGAAGCCACATGCATCTTTGTCACTGGGCTTCAAGTTTTGTTACAAAGTCAGGAAGAGACACACTGAACTGCTCAGTGAGTTTATGACTGATTTGTTTTATTTGGACAGATTTGTGTCTCTGAAAAGAAATTACGCTAACTCCTCAGTTGGATAGAATTGCTGGAAAAATCAGATAAATGGAAATAACTTCCATTTATTTTCATTCTGATTTCATTGAAATCTGAAATGTAATGAAAAATTCATATGGATGAGCTGCTTTATATGACATAAATAACTGTACTGTACAAAACCTACCAAGAGATTTCACAAAGCACTGTTTACCTAAACCATTTCACTAAGATACCCTAGCACTGCTAACTACCCAGTCAACCCCCAACTTCATCCTTCTGGGCACTGCTTGCCTCTGCCCTTTGGAGGTTCTGCACCCATAGCACAAATGTTTTCTCACTCGTTCAACATGAGCAGAAAACTACTGATAACATCACTCCATTGAACTTTTGTCACTGAACTGAATAGCCTATGGTAGGGGCTTGATTCTGTGGAAACTACGTCAATTGCCAAGGACATACAATAGCCGCTGATGGGGACCCTGGTCCTACTCATATTAGTTGTTTTTCCCCTGACTTTAGTTAGAAGCTGGATAGGGACCATGAGTCCTATTTAACCCCGAAGTGCCATCACCTGCAATTTGAAAAGGTTTGTCTTATTTTCTTTTTTTTTAATGCATCTATGGGTATTTTGAAAATGGAATTTATGAGATTAGCAAATATTCTACAATGGGGTTTCAATTTATAGCACATGCAGAAATCCTGTGCAGTTTCAGGCCTCTGTAGTTGCGGTTTAGAAATTAAATTATTTCTAGTCAAAACCAAACACAAATGCACCGGGTATTTAGAGAAGCCTTTCAATATAAGCCAAGCCAAACTGTGTGTAGACTACCTGGAAGCACAGGCAAAAGCAATACAAACCTATTCAATACTGTCCTAAAAATGGGTTTCAAAGCTAATCAAAGGTATCAATGGATTAGATTTTCAAGCTCCCTTACCTTCACATTCAAACTGAAAAGCAATCAGATTTCACTGTAACAAGTTTAGCCTCTCAAAAGATATAGTCTACTTAACTCATTCAAACAGACAGGAAAGACCATCATAAAGTAATAGCTTTTAGCAACAATCAACCTTGAATACTTTTAAAACTGTGTGAAATTCTCTGAGCTACTCAATTTCCCTCTTCAGTATCTTTTGGGCAGCATCATTCTCACATCTGTTCACAGTTACACCAGGCACTTTTTTCAAATGCTGACCAGAGCTGGAAACTTCGAAAGAAAACAAGCACATCCAATACCATCCTGTAAATTTTAAAGCCAGCTGTCAAAAAGCTTTGTAAAACTGATAAATCATGAAGAAAGCATCTTCATTTTGGGAGCAGATATTCCTGATCAGGAACAGATAAGTACCAAGTATACAGAACCAATGCACCCTGTATTGTTATTCTTGAAAACACCTATGAGAGATTTATGGATAGCTGTTGTATTCACTTTTGTCCTGCAATGCACATCTGTGTGCAGGTCATGTTTTACTGCTTCAGAGATATCTGCTTCTGTATTGATTGAAAATTAAAACAGTAATCTATGTCCTGTGCTTCCACACTGGATCGCTGCAATGTTTTATTTTATTGATTTCCTGGCGGTTCTTTGCATACATTTAACAGCTTATGTGAAACCCTGACAGCAAGGTCATTTCAAACAAGCCATTCCCAGTTCTCCTCCCTTCACCTCCCCACAACACCAAATTGTTAGCTTCTAATTAAATCTTGTACATTTGGGGCTTTTTTAATCTATAAAGGTTCTTAAATATTAAGTCAAAATTTCTCTTTGTCCTCTGGTGTGTGCCCTGTTTCCCTCATATACTCAAGCCCAGCAAAGCTTTTCTTTAAAGGATTTCCCTATTGATTGAGTGCTTTTTTTTTCCCCCTTCTAAGCTTTTAGCTGCTGTTAACCTTGTATGTCAGATCAACAATTTGTTACAATTAGGCTGACAAACTTTCAGCTTTTAACTCTAGTCTCAGAGCTCGTTTACTTGATCTAATGTAAGCTTAATTACCTGAGTTGCTAATTCTGTTAAAAAACCACAAACCTGAAATACTGTACCTGGCACAAAAAAATCTTCCAAAAGTACGCTGATAGCCTGATAATTGACAAGGCTTTGATTCTTCTGAGCATGTATTGACTCAAAGAACCAAGATTAAATGATGATCCTTTTAATAGCATAGAGGCTGCTTGCAGGGCCCACCCTTGGCAAATTGCCTGGACAAAAACACCTACTAAAATAAAAGCGTGAATGTAAAACAGCACATGTGGACTGAACACAAAGAATTGTCTGGAGGGTGTTTGTCTAAAACTGATCATGTCAAAAGAGGCTACCATGAGCCCCAGTGTTCATAAAGCAGCTGTTATATATATAAATGCACATGCACAGACATTGCACTTCACGAGCAATCTTCTACAACATCCATTTTAGCATCCTTCATACTGTTAAGAAAAAAGTAAAATATTAAGAGATTTGCCATATACAAGTGAGAAATTAAACACGTGCAAAACCTAATCTCATGCTTTCCTCATGTTAAGATATTCAGTAATTACTAAAACTAGGAGTATGTGGTCACTTCACTGTAATGTTCATAGTCTGAAATTCAGGAATTACTTTTCACACAAGGAACTCTAGCAGAGAAAGTGTGATAAAAAAGAATAATTAGATCGCTTTTGGATGGCAATGGAATTACTGGATGAAATTTTCTCCTACATATGAGATCTTGGTGCTGCTCCACGTATGTACTTTACAAAAGGGAAATGTTTTCGCATGCAATATATGGGTATATTTTTTAATTTTATTATATAGTCTTATGCCACACATTACCACCATCATTACAGATGCCATTCTCAGCTGGAGTAAACTTGCAAAGTTACCATTTTAAGAGCTCTGCTGACTGCCACCAACTGCTGAACTGTTCAGTAAATACAGTGAAAGCAATAGATATACTGAAAAACTAATTGCAACGTTTCATGAATGTTCAGTACTTTGTGATTATAATTTGTTTTAAAACTACCTATAGACAATACACAAATCAAAGCACTAAAAATTTGTTTGAGAACGAGGCTACATTCAGCATCCACAACGAGGGCATAAGCAGGCAAAACAGAACCCAAAGCCTCTCTCCAGTAAAGGCTGAATTCCCACTGCTGATGGCTATCAGAATATGACAGGAAAAACTGTATGCTAATTACATACAGATCTAAATGTGACACATGCTCATGGAATACTTTTACACAAGGAAGATGGTGTTCATTGGCTATTTATTATTTATCAGAGTTTCAGATCATATTTAAAAAATAAGATTAATATATTTAAATATATTTTAAATGATTAATATATTTAATGTGTTTACATAACAGCATGTACAGAAAAAAAGAGTATGGAAATACCTAGCCCATCAAGTACAAATATCTCAAGCTACTGATGTTTATCACCGCAGTTACTAAAAGAGTGATTAATCTTTAATTAACTAGATGCCACAGGACATGCACGACTAATCCACAACTGTTCCACAAAAGAAAGTGGAACATATGACAAAGTTTTCTGGTCCTTTTTAAGAAATTCTTAAGGCTTCTCAGAAATACAATTTTGCAAGATGAAACAGGGGATCTTAATTTCCTTTTTGACATCCTTTGGTCTGCACAAAGAATCACAGAACAATTTGGATTTGAAAGGAGCTCAGAAAGTCACCTAGACCAATCTCTGCTCAAAACAGGGTCACCACTGAATTCAGACAAGGTTGTCTTGAGTTCTCTCCAGTCAAGTTTTGAGCACCTTCAAGAACAGAGATTGCACATTCTCCCTAGACAGGTCTTTCAATGCCTAATTATCTTCAGAGTAATTTTTACACACACCTCGCCAAGATTTATGTGCCGTAGTTCCAATTGTTATTTCAAATAAGTGTTCTACTGCTGAAATGACATCTAACCTACGGGTTTTGCACACTAATGTGGAATTTTGCACTTGTATAAAAGTTGAGGACAGTACTTTGAGATTTGTATCTGCAAAGAAATCTAAGTTAAAACATCGTCATCATCTCATGTAAAACGTTAAATTAAAAAAAAAGGTAAATAGGTGAACAGAGGAGATGGGTTTCCTAATTCATCATGATTTATCATGGGGAATATAAAGACCTATTATCTTAGTTTAATTACAATAAAAACCAAAAAGCCCATCTTGAAAAGACTGCAAATAATGAGTAGTTTCAGTGATAAATAGTAAGTGTGGATGACTGTAGAAAACAAGTATTTCATAAATATTAATTTATACTGGTTTATGTGGTTGATTTCATATAGACATCAACATTCAGTAGTTACTGTTAGAAGTATTCATGATAGCCAAGGAAAGTGATTAACCATGGCTACAGAATTACACCTTAATTACTGCATCATAATACCATGCATAAGGTGAAACATGCCATTCTGACTGCTTGCAAATGTGGGGTTTGAAACCATACACCATCATCCTGGTGCTTAAGCTGAAGCACGTATTCATGCACTTGATGCAGAAAATCCAAGTAGGACTAAACTGAATACAAGTTTGAGGATGTTCTCAATATTACTGACCTGAGACCAACCACACATTCACAGAAGGTACTTTGCATGGACCGCCCTCTATTAAAACAAAAAAACAGACAAAAAAACCCCCACAAGCTCCAAAGAGGCTGTATAAAAACTACTACTAAGATGATTAACCCTAACTTTTCAACCTGAAAAAACAAGTAAGCCATTTCCCTGTTTTCATTTGTTTGTTTCTAAGACCAGATCCTGAAAGAGACAAGTGAAAAAGCAGAAAATTGATTTGGTGTTTGGTTTTGAACATAATCTATTTATGCATAAAGTATGCTCTTCTTGCCTGATTATATCTGAAATAAAAAAAAAATGGCAATCACAAAGGATTCAATTCCAGCAGGAGCTGAAAGAAGATAATACCTATAATAAACTATATAATCTGAAGTCAAGACACAACACAGGCTTGAAGATTTACATCTGACCTTCTTAGGTTCAATAGATTGGTTTATAATACAAGGAAAAGGGAAAGAACAGATAAATGGGAACAGGCTAAAAGAACAAGTCCCAAAATATTAGTGTTTGAGATAAGAGTGCAGGCAAAAATTCAGTGAGTGATACATATGCATGTAGACTTTTCATTCCATTAAAAGCCAGTTCTTGTTATTTATTTAGCTACTGCTGTGATTAAATAGTATTTAAGACACTGATCAGGCTTAACTTAATGTAACATCAGAGGAAACTAAAATAATTGCAGCAATCCACAGTGCAGCATGCACATTCCACCTCATATGATGGCAGAAACCAGGCAGCTCCGCAATTAGACTTGTACATGCATCAGTCCTTACTAATCAGCAGCAAGCTAATCGCAAAACAGAGACCCGCTTGATAATGATTTATCAGGTTAAACTACAGATCATCAGCCTGGCTATCAAAAGTATATTAGGTAACTCCATCTATTTTTGTCCATTAGACAAAAGTCTAATGCATAATCAATTTCAAATGCAATTAATAAGCCCACTTTGCAAAGCCATTGGAGTTGTGTGTTTGAGAGGTAATAATACAAAATATTCTATTTTATAAGGAAGTTGTTATAGCATAAATGTATTTTAAGCACACAGAGAAACCAAGGATAGGTTGAAGGTACATGGAAGTCTCAGGCTGTGACACTGTTTTCTTGATCCCATGAGATCAAGACCTCCCTATGGTGAGTGCAAACTTCTACTAGAAGGGAATCAAAGCCCCAGATTTACTGAAGTTGAAATACCAAGACAGGCGAAAAGGCAAAATGACTGTTCCAAATGAACTTTGACTATTCAAAAAACAGGACAGACAAGGAAGTAAAAATGTCACCTGGTCAACATACAGGGGTTAAAAGCTGTAGCCTATTTTAGGACCAGATGACTATTCCTGAAAAGTTCAGGATTAAGTCACTCCTGAAAAGAAGGAAGCAAAATAATGAGATTTAATGCATATCATGGATTCTTCTAACAGATACCCCAGGAATGTACCTCTGGATTTAGACAGAAGAGCAAGAGTTCTCTATCACAATGAAACTCAGCATAATGTCAACTCCAACAAACTCCTTGTAAGAAAATAGATATGTTTTAATTTTTATACTTGTACATCTTTTAAGAAAAAATAATAATCTGGTACTTAATTATGATAAAGGATCCTATTAGCAACACATAAACTGCCTAATCATTTTATGAATCATAACTGTAAATCTTTAATCTGTTTATTAGACCTCCTTGTTATTCCTGCTGAGTATAAATTCAGAGGAGAACAGGACTTCCTTACCCAGACTTTATGGATGATAATAAAGATATTTATTGCCACCGTTGTGTAACAAAAATATAATACAAACTAACACCTATGCTGTAAGGATGAATCTAAAGAAAAATATGTCAATCTCCTTATGCCTCACAAAACACTAAGAAAGTATTAAGGTCACAAAGGCTGCAGTTACCAAATTTTCTCAGGGTGAAGAGACTTGGAAAAGCTTACATCTGTCAGTAATTAATATAAAGTATAATGCAATCTTCTAACTGACTTAGACCCATTCAAATAAGTATTTTAACAGTTAAATAGCTTGTTTGATAGTCTATAAATGTCACATTTTTTATTTTTATTTACAGAACAAAAAAAAAACATTTCTTTTTCAAGCATTACTTGCCTGTTTTCTGAGATGTCAACAGATTAAGTTAGTGAAAACAACTGATGGGTACTACATCATGCTGCTTTTTCTTATAGGAAATAGCCGAGTTTCAGCGTTAGCAATATTGGAAATGCTTGATTGGAATTTTGCCCATTTACAGACATTAAGGGAGTTTTCCTGGTTAGGCTGCAAACATTTTCAAGCAGTAAAAGGCTGAGATTTTAGTTTTTATTTTCTGCTACATAGTTATATTACTCTGATCCTGTTGTGAACAATGATTCATTAAGCATGAATTCATGTTTTCTCCCAAATGATATAAGCTCATGCTGTCATGTAATGCTGTAATTCTCTCTGTACCTAGAAAATGTATTCCAGGATTAGCATGGTTACTCTTTTAAGGTTACACTGCTTAATCCCCAAGTAAAAATAAATTATAGCAGTAGCAGAAGACAATTTAAGAGAAGACCCCTTTACCATCCCACTTGATCACAGTCACTTTTATCCATTCCTACTTTCCTCTGTAATGCTTGTGAACTATTAGGTCCTTTCAGTAACTATACACAGATATATACATATATATACAAATTTTAAAGGAATTTGGAATTACAGAAAAGAGACAAAAAGTGTTTGCAGAAGGAAAAAAAAAAAAAAAAGGATGCCTGGATTTCATGGTTTAACCTGGTGGGGTGGGGTGAGAGGCAGAAAAGGCCTTGACTCTGTGTAAGCACTGCTCAGCAGTAGCTAAAACATCCCTGTGTTACCAGCACTGTTTCCAGCACAAATTCAAAACATAGCCCCATACTAGCTACTATGAAGAAAATTAACTCTATCCCAGCCAAAACCAGCACATTCTCCACCCCTTACTCCTTACCATTTACGTCATGCTCATGTCCCACACTATCCAATACCACCCTTGTAAAATGTCCATAAAATGTCCAGAAACATCCACAAAATATCCACTGAGTTCATTAACTCCATGACTTTGGGCTCCATCTCTTATGGTGGTCACTCAGGACAGGAGAGGTGGTTTGTTACGGGGAGTTATTTGGCACCAAAGCCAGCTCAGGCTGGGTGACTGCTGTGCTTGCACTGCTTCTTGTAAGGCTTCTCCTCCATTGGTTCAGGTGGTTCCTGCTATAGTAATTCCCATAACATGCACCTCAAATCCCAAGTTACAACAATTTAAAGGTATACCATTACAATCTCCACTGCCGGTCCCTTTGGACCAGGTTATAGGGGTTTAACATTGCAATGAACTCCTCCCCTTGCCCCTAGTCTTGCTAGCAAGGGGTTCCTGCTATAGTACTTCCTCTAACATGCAACTCAAATCACGGGTTACAACAATTTGAAGATATATCCATTACAATCTCCACCCCTGGTCCCTTTGAGCCAGGTTATAGGGTTTAACGTTGCAACGAACTCCTCCTCTTGCTCCTAGGCTGGCTAACAACAAATTGCTGCTCCAGTTTCCAGTGGGCAGTTCCCCAGACAGAGCAGAAGGGCTGATCTTACTCCTGATCTTAATAAAGGGACTTCTGATTCATATTTACAAGAAGTGAACAACGAATACTATGACCAGGACTAGAGGTCAAGTGACCTGGAAGAAGAACGATTTCAAATGGGGCCCTGAGCAACGACAAGCCTTTGAACAAATGAAACAGGACATAGTTCATGCAGTAGCCCTTGGGCCAGTCCAGGCAGGACAAGATGTAAAAAAACATCCCCCCACTTCATTCCTCTTCCCCCAGCTTTTATTGCTGAGCATGACGTCATATGGTATGGAATAGCCCTTTGGTCAGTTGGGGTCAGCTGTCCCAGCTGTGTCCCCTCCCAACTTCTTCTGTACCTCCAGCCTGCTCGCTGCTGGGGAGGGGTGAGAAGCAGAAGAGGCCTTGACTCCATGTAAGCACTGCTTAGCAGTAACTAAAACATCCCTGTGTTATCAACACTGTTTCCAGCACAAGTCCAAACCATAGCCCCATACTAGCTACTGTGAAGAAAATTAACTCTATCCCAGCCAAAACCAGCACACTGGATAAACAAATAATCCCTCAAAGTTTCCAAAAGAAAATATGAGGTTCTCTAGCTTTCGTTAACATCACCACTAAGAAATATTCTATATAAGAAGAGCTTGACACTCTGAAGAGCCATGTGTACTTGTAAATTTACTTGTGAGCATTGTGTTCTTGTGCACAAGGCTTGGCATTATAATCTTTTTAAAAATTTAGATCCTGTATGTAATTTACTTCTCTGCTAAGTGATAATGAGTTTTCCAATATGTTACTACTGCAAAAGTCTTTCATTTGTTACTTATCACTGAATAACTGAGACTGACCATTCTCATACATACATATATATATACATGCATGTGTGTATATATATATTTAAAATCTTTATACTTTAAATATATATATATATATATAATGTTTTATTCCTTGGAGCTATATTGTCTTGAGTTACTATAATTTTTTTCTCAGTTATTGGCTTTCCAATTATTTTTTCATGGAGTTTAAACATTTTTCACATGCAACAGAAAAAGATCAGCAGCTAACCTCCAGCATAATGTCGTAATTATGGAGATCAGTAAATAATCAAGCAATATAACCCCTACCTAAGAATTTATGTCAGATTGTAATTATTATGCTTTTTAATGTTAGCTTTCTTATGATTGGACAGTCTGTTATTCTGATAGGAAATTATCAGGATTTAAAAGTTAAACATAGAAAAAGGGTGACGACATATTCCTGCATGTTCCAGGTATTTTACTGGAAAATCCCAAGTCATTGCTCTAAACCTGTCTGGTTTTAAAATAGTTCACACTTTGACTGGCACGCCATTTCCATGAACAAAGAAAGTTTACCTTCACAAATCCTGATTCTGGAAATGTTTGTGTAAGCCGTATTATGCCATTCCTGGAAAACATGCTTGGCAGAACACAGCTTGTGCATAGGTCAGAGCTTCGATCCTCACCCAGTGAAAACACAGCTGGGAATAAGACATTAACACCTGCCCCTTCCAGTTCTTTACTCCAGGCTACCCTCCCCCAAGTTCTACTCCCAGGACAATTTATTAACACCTCTCAGACACTTCAAATTTCTTCTAATTTTTTTCTTTTGTTACGGGAGGGGGGGGGAATGTTGATCAATCTTCTCTGCAGGAGAAAAGGCTTTTGCCCAATGAGTACATTCACCAAGACGGGAGTATAACACATGTTCCCTGATATGCAGCATAAACTCAAGAATAACAAGTATTTGGGGTGAAACTGCTATGTCTGGGATACAGCGACCATTTTCCCCTTAAGACCCTGGGAACACTATGGCTCTAATGATGCACTGCCAGGATCTAGTTCAGAAAGGGATTCACCTGAACAAATAATTAAAGGTTTAAGAGCAACTCACTCTGTGCTGTGGTGAGCCTGAGATTAATAATAGACATCTATGACAAAACACCAGATGAACAAGCCAAAATTAACATTTAAACAGGAGGAGAGCACTTTGGACGAGAGAGACAGATCTGTGACCTGTTTGTTTTCACTAAATGTTTAGTGCGATTATGTATTATTGCTTGAAAACAACTGAGGGGAAAAAACCCCAAAACAGATAAACTTCTTATCCTTGAAAACGATGAAAAAATTACCAAATGCAGCTATAGACGCAGCAGTGTTGTTTTCCTTCTATCTAACCCAACAAACCACAACATTAGGGATAATTCTGCAACAATATCCAAGTACATTCATTAATTCTATTTCTGTCAATATGCGGCATCTTGTTTTCTGCTTTATGTTTACAACATCAACAAATCAAACTACACAAGGAAAGAAAGTACAACAAAGTCCCTCTGGAGAAGACCACAAGTATCTTGATACCCCAAATTCAGCATATAATAATATTTACTAGAAACTCCATCTCTGCAAATATTATAGTTATCCATCATGCATAATGAATTAACTTTGCACTTCATTTAAAATTCATACAGTCTGGGTTTTACTAACATGTTGTATATATCACCACTATCTCATCCATTTTCTTGTATTCTGGAATATTCTACTGTTCACTACTTGCAAAAATGAGGTAAAAATAAAAATCTTCATAGTGCAGTGTACTGGACATTTCCACTGCTGTAAAAGTCATTACCATTCCAACACAGAGTGCTCAGGGTTTTACGGGAGTGAGCATTTATAAACCACTGCTATGAGAACTTGATAGTTCTTTCCAAAAGTGAGTATCTTTGCCTCTTGCTTTGTGATGTTTTTATTTTAGCTGTATATACAGAAAAAACACATCAAATTCTAGTTGTTGCTGCTGTTTCCTAAATGTTCTTCTAGCCCATTTACTTAGCCCCACCTTGCAATCACAAACATGTACATTTCCTTAACCAGTTATTCTCCTCAATTTAAGGAGACGTTATCACAAAGGATCACTGAATACAATCAATTAGCTTTGTATTTCATAAAGTTGCAAACAATTTCAGTAGAAAGTACAGTCCTTGAGTGGTGCTATCATACTTTCTTTCCTCAAGGAAGTTCTTTCTTACTCTTCTCTGTATTGAACTTCTTACTCTTCCTAGCTTAGTAAGTTTGTATACTTGTCATACTTTTTTTAAGTATGTGTTTCCCGTAAGTTTTGAAGGCTTGGTTTTGAAATAAGTGATAGCCACATCTTGCACCCCTAGGCAGAATATGTTCTTTTGCACATTAGTGTCTTCTAGCAAGTGCTTACACACTCCATAGCTATTCCTAGAATCTGAGCATCATATGAGACCTTGTTTTCAGTATTTTCCTCCCAATGGATTAATGATTAATTCCAGTAGAGATTTCATCAAAGGGCTAGCACCATATTCTTTTGGCTTTAAGGATAACAAAAGCAAAATTTAGATAAACACACACACACCTACATATCATGTCTTTTCATGGAATTGGTTTAGTTCTGAGGAAAGATGATGCACGAAGTTTCTTGTGGTTACCTCCAGCTCTAGCTTCTATCACTACCATTGTATTGACACCAGGCTGGTGTCAATAATATTTCATGCATGCATTTAATGTTTGCTTATGCAAAATGTCTAAGAACCCATGTAGCTGTGTTTCCTTCTTGCTTTTGAAAACCTCTCTTGACTTTTATTCAGGCATCTTTTCCATAAAAGACAGCAGGGACAATTTCTGTGTCTCACACATCATGACTAAGTTTTTTGACTTCTAACTCAAAAGCAAGAAAACCCCACTGTGCTAAATGTTAAACATATTAGCATCATTACTTAGATTAAGTTTGGTCTTCTCCTTAGGAGATGATTGACATCAGCATGACCCAAAGCAAAGGCTTGGCATATTCACCACTAGCAAATTTCTTCCACCAGCAGTTGGGTACTGTCTTTTTTTCCCAGGCAAACACATTTTTCCTGAGTTAAGTATTACATCAGTCTGTAAAGGATTAATCACAAGGGTTCACTTGTCATGAATTTCCCAGAGAACTTCCATCACTGACTTCTACTTTAAAAACAGCAACAATATCAAAAGTATCAGTAATCAATAGCTCTACATTTAGTCAGATTCATTTTCTACACTAGCTGACAAGCTGTGTAAACTGAAACACTAACTATTCTTCACAAGTAATGCAGAGAGCCAAATAACTGTCTTACAAATGATGAAGAAAAATGAAGCTGCATTGGTCTGCAACATAGAAACTGGTGAGTCTTACTATGGATACAAGACTCTCTAGGATGCCCTTCTCTATTAAATCTAATAGCATAGTCTTTAATACCAGTTGCAGGTGGCTTCGCTTGGCCTTTTAATTCACCTCTATCAGATGGTGGCTGATATTTGCCACCTTCTCTCTGCAGCAAGAAGGCCCTCATTACCTGGCTGGAAGGCAGTTAGTCAGATACCTCAATGATTTATTTCTTTGAGAAGAGCAGCAGATCTCAGAATAAAAGTGTGATTTGTTCTAGGTATGAGAACATTCCACTACAGGGTTACTCTTCTGAGAAATAAGATACTCATTTTAAGGTATTTTAGAACAGATTTATGTTCTTTGCCATTCTTGTGTGAACTTTTTTTTTTTAATCATCACAAGTCACACATAAATCCTGTTTCTGTCCTTAAATAGCAAGCCACCAAGTTACTGCACAAAAAATATGATAGTAATAACTTGTCTTCAATTTTAAGTGCCTGCCTTTGTCCAAGCCACTCTTTTTTTTTTTTTTTTATTTTACTTTTCAACAGGACAGACTAATATGCTAAAAGGAGCTATCTTTCTTAATTATTTGGCATTTTTCTCCGGCAGGTTTCTCACTCTGTAAATTCATGTTGGCAAAAACTACGTAGTGCAGAACCTGGAAGAGCAGATGCTACTGTAGCTGTGCAAGGAAGCTAATGACAAACACAACCCACAAGGCTAGACAGACTTAGCCAAATGCGGGGTGTCCTGCCCTGTGGGACACGCCAGTCAGAATCAACAGGTCAAGGATCCAGGAGCCTTTGTGAGGGAAGGAGGGAAACCCTCCACAACCATTCAGAAAAGAACGTTTTTGTCAGTTTAGCAGAATTTTTGTAGAACATGAGGTGTTTTGAATAAAACATTTGGGTTCAGGAAATCAGCATTTTCTGACAGAAGTTTGTTTTGCTAAGTTAGCGACTCCTGGTTCCAGAAGAGTAGGCAATTCTAAAGCTCCAATATACAGAGCTAAACTCTCAGCCCCATTCCAAATGCAGTAATAGCAAAATAATAAATAAAACCCTCAAGTATTCAGTTATCAGCTCTGAAAATACCCACAATGAGACACGCATCTCTTTCCTGAATGGAATGATCAAAATAGTCAAAGTAATAGAGAAAAGGAAAATCCCAAAGCTTTCCCTTTTCCAGTATTACTATCCTTTTTTCAACACCTTATATAATCTGAACTAATACTATAATATGGAGATAATGCTCCTCTCTCTCAGTCCATTTTATCAAAGCTTTTCTCTATCACCCTAGATCAGTAGCTCATTGATACATACTCTGCCAGACCAGCTGCAATGTCATGTTCTGCTGGTGCTCAGTAATATGAACTGATTCAGTGCATGTAGCTGAAAGCTTTTGCAACACGCTGAATGACTTATAAAACAAATGGACCATTGTTCTAATAAGAAAAATTATATAGACCCTGGACAATGCAGTAACATGAAGTTCCAATGATTTCTGCGCTGTTTTTTGGTTAGTGAGTCATGCAGACACAGAAGCGATTTAGCATGAAAGCAGCACCACAGATTTATGGACAACATTCCCTTATGAGTAATTTTCCTCAGCACACAAAGACTTTGATGGGGCTTGAATACAAAAACCTCTATATTTAGGCAGTTAGGCTTATTTAATTGTTGCTGGCTTATTAATTCATCACATTCCAATTTTTGTTTCCCGTGTTCTCTGTATACTAACTCATCAAAATTCTCATTCTCCATCTTTTCCTCTAGAGTCCTCAAAGATGATCAGCATACAGTCACTCCGCTGCCCTAACCATGCCCCTCAGCCAGCAACCACAGTTCTTACTGGTAATTTTGCCCACCTTTTCTTATGAATTTGGCAAGACAATGTTTGAAAAGAACTTTTCCCACTGAAGGGGGTGTGGGGAGTGGAAATCTGTTTCAGGCTCTTGTTAGTATTTCCCTAAGAAGATTATAGAAATCCTCATTTTTAGGATTTGGTCATCCCCATGAGCTCTATCAGGAGCCTCAGTCAGAGTGAAAAATCTAAGTAGAAACTTGAAAATTCCTCCAGAATGCAGTCCACTAGCAATGCTCCATCCAGGACAATCATCGTACGTGTACTTTACATTTCTTTCCTCCAGACTTCTAAAATGGTAGTAGACCCAGAAAGCCAGAACCTCACTATTATCTGGATGGTATCAGAAGGGACTTAAAGATACAAGAAGAATGAGAAGAAACGGGCACAAAGAAGCACAGAAGTAAAGAGGCAGCGTGACTCAAGTGCAGCCCCTGTGCAAAGTACCATTATGCAGCACCAAAGAGTCTCCCAGAGTGACCCCATCAACTCTAGCCCCCTAACCTTCACTTTAAATATTGTATTTATTATTCTATCTTTTACTTTTCAAAATCAAAATAACAAAAAGAAAGGCTGGAAGAAAAAACCTCACATTTTTTGTATGAAATGTGGCCTGTCTGCAGGGATCTTCCTGAGGCCAGTAAGATCAAACTCAGGCTTCACTCCATTTCTATTTTTTTTTCTCCTGTCTTCAATAAACTTTTTCTAAAAACAAACAAATAAAAGTATTATTTTGCCTTTTTTTGGTAAGATGTTTTAAAAAAAAAAAAATAAAATTGCCCCATGAAGTTGGGATGAAGCATCATAGGATAGGAAAGGGACAGACAAAATGTTGCAAACACCTTATGCATTCACTAAAAAGGTCAAGTACTACTGTTTTCTAAGAAATATGCAGTACGTGATGGAAAGAAGCCTCTCTTCAGCCTTTCCAGGTAGCTAGTACTTTAGTTATAAGGTGTTTATCTACTCAGTTTGAAAAGTATTTGGTTTCCGTGATACTATTGAGATTTATTCAGTCATTGAAGTACTGAACTCCAAGCAGGATGCCTCCTGTGAAAGAACTAGCAAGTGTATCATCTAAAAAAAGATATTGCACAGAGAATTCTGTTGCCTTATGAAGAGATAATGAGGCAAGCTTAGAGTTTAAACTCAAAGTTAGAAAAAGGGTTTTCAGACAGTTTTAAGCATAAATCATAATGATGATAAATTCTGTCATATGCATATAAACTTAGCTTTCATCAAAATATGAAGGCTTTTAATACAGATCATGCTTCATTAAAAATAAAACACAATCCCACATGGCTTGCAGAAAACATCCAGTATGTCTTATAATTTATCTTGCAGAATGTTCTTTTTCTTTGTTCCAAGCACACAACTATAGCTTACACCCAGTCTTCTTTCTTGATATCATTTCTTTGACAGCAATATACTTTTTTTGTATCACAGCTCAGGCTTCAAATTGCTTGTATTTAACCAAAGAACAGAAACTACAGACTTGACTACAATATCCAACACAAAATGAAATTCAAACTTATTCCTTGAATATTCCGATATGTTTAAATTATCCATATTTAAGGACATTTTTATAAGGAAATTTTAATATTGTGTAACCTTCATTGTTTCACTATATTTTGCTCCAAGAGCAGAAGACTGTTACCATGGAAGCTAGACATTGTGATTTGAGATTTTGAGTTTTCATGTATTGATTCTGATAATTTTTTTAAATTTGTATTTTTGTATCTTTACAAAAATATTTACAAAAAAAGGCAAAAAAATTCACAAAATTTGTAAATTTTGTATTTCCTTGCAATTAACCACAGTGTTGCCATTTCCATTCAAGGTGTAAAGGCTAATTAAAATAATGAAATTTCAGCTTGTTGTAAAAAGAAATCCAGTGACTTATTGTGTACTCAAAGTTTATGATTTACTAGACAATTTTAATTTTGCTCCTATTATTATTATTTATTATTATTATTATTACTGTTCCAGCATGGAGTCAGAAGGTCTTGATCAGGACTACTGAAATCAGCTGAATACTGCAGAAAATTCCCACACCAACTCCAACCCTCCTAAACCATGCAGGCTCTGCACTTTCAGGGAGGGAACTGCAGCATTTGCAGGTCCTTGCCAGGAGAATAAGGGATATTAATACAGACTCACAGGTATGCAGAAAGCAACATACCTCAGCAACCTGATGAGGTCAGGACAATTTTTCTTTCAGATCTAACATCAGTAGAAGACAATAATTAAAAATGCAATAATCAGTGCAGAAACATTGACATTTCTATTTGCATTTATTTCAAAGACAGTGGTAAATACTATAACTCAGTAAGTCCAAATTTTTGTTCATTTTTGGCCATCTTTCTAGAAGAACATGGTGATTTAACACCAATTTATATTTAATATAAGAGCTTCCTTTGCACCTTCCAACAAGAGTAAAATAAACAAACAAACATTTAGTGTTACATTCAAAACTCTGCAGAATTTAAAAGCAGCACTTTAAAGCTAGATTTCATAACCAACAATCACTGCTGATAAAAAAGAAGGCATAATTTAAATTAATTTGGTTGTGATACTCTTCAGAGATTTAAAACATACATGTAAAATAAAATATTATGGCTCTATTCAGAATTAAAGCTCTGCTTAAAGACATCCAACTAAAGCTCTGCTGAGTCTTATGGTACTTTTCAGCAGACACAGTAATGACCTTACACCATAAGGATTTTCTGACAGGTGTTAAACATCCATAGTGTATACACTGGCTTATTTGTAGGGTTTTTTTTGTTCTAACTTGCTCAATTACAAGGTTTGGTACATGATCTAGCACAGCATATTCATGGATCAAAAGCAGTATGCTAAGCTATGCAACAGAAAATAGTATGTTAGGATACATAGGGATCCTCAGGTTTGCTTCCAATGGGAACTGCTTCTGTGTTAATGGAGATTTAAAATACAACAGGAAGCTACACATTTACTCCAGGGATGATCACCTTGGGAAACAACAGATGAGCAACACATGTAGCACTAAGATCACAGCAGGTCAGCTCCTGTGGCTAATATAACTTTGGAGGGAACAAAAAAAACCTACACAATACCTAGGAGTCATCATTACACATCTCTGTGCTTTAAGAGTTTAGTGAGAAGTTAGAAAAAGATGGTATTTTGATTCTGCCTTTTGTCCTCTTTCTGTCATTCCACAATAGGTTTTTTTTACACAGATGAAATGTTTTACTAGCTAATGGCATGCAGAAGAATGTCTTGCCTATCAGGCAAAAATGGGATTTAAAAGTTTAATGTTTTAGAGTTCTATTATAAAAATACAGTCACCGGCATTACAGTCACCATTGAGTTTTAAGTAACAGTCAAAATGCTGTTGGTCTTCTTTCTACAAAAAAAACCCTATTTTTGGTTCAAAAAGAAGAACTTGGGGCAGGGGGACGGATAACGACACCAAACAAAAAAGCCTGTTCAATATACAGAAGCTGAAATTGATTAAATAAGCTCAAAATTTTCACTGAAGACAATTTCATTTGAGAAAATAAAACTGATTCCCAAGAGCTTTTGAAGAAAACATTCTTAAGTATTTTATTGCTTGCAGTCATTCTTTACCCCATCTTTATTATTTTTATCATTCCTATTTGAAATATTTAAAAGAATGCAAAGATTTTTTTTTCCCTATTAATAAGCATTTTTATGCAGACTAGCCATCTGAGTGACTCTGAAAGCAAGAGCTGATCCTACACTACACAGACAACGTTAGTTCAAGGTAAGCTTTGTGGTATGGTTGCAAAGTTAGCACACCTGAAATTAGAAAGCAGCTACATGGCCAATCTGCATGGATGCAGTCAACAGCAATTAACAAGACTGAATCAGTCTTCATCTTCTGCTCCAGAAGTGATATAAACTCCTTTGTAAAACCATTCTCATGAGTTAAACTTAGTTAAACTTTGTAGACCCAGAATTCAAGATCTGAAAAGCATCACTTTTGAGGTGGGACTGGAAAAGTTAGCCTCCAGAAAGGCATATTGTGTGGAGGAAACGATAAATTTAAATAAGCTGTAAAAAGAAGTTACAAAGAAAGTGGTAATGTTTCCATGCTCAACAAAACAGGTAGTAATAGGCTTGATCTTCTGCTAAAAAAGCATTAGACTGGACCTCAGAAAAATCCTTCAAATGGAAAGACACCCAAATGTATTGCCTGGGAACATTACAAAATGTCCAATCTGAGAAGTCTTTCAGAGCAGGTCAGACAAACATCTATCAGAAGTTCACTGCCTTTGTGTGACCATGAATGACATCCCTAGATCCTTTTTGAGCCTAGTTTTCTATGATTCTATTAGACATCTACCAAAGATGACAGAACTCTAAAGAGAAGACAGTTCCCATTCATGGTGATAGCTGAAAATAGGATTAAAAAAGACATAACAAATGTACATTGTAAAGACCATTTTTTGTTGGCTTTATTCCTTAGGTACATACTGCTATATTGCTTTTCTATGTCTGTCACCAATGAATTTTAAACACCAATGTGATTCCAATAATATAATATTCCCCTTATTGAAATTGTAGATTCAGTAGTAATCAGAGATACTTAAGAGAAACGTCTGTTATAATGTCTACCGTCAAGACATGTTCTCATAGTGTTGGTCTTCAGAATCCCTCCTCTGGTTCAATGCACATGGACATTCGTAATATACTGTGGCACCAATACCCATGATTTTCAATAAATGCATAATAAAAACAGGAGTTCATATTTGGACTCTGGAACAGCCAGAGACACTGGCAAAGGGTCCCATCCTACCCATAGTGGTCTTAAAGACACCAAAAATCTTGAGTGTTTCTCATCATGTTTTCATTGCTCAATGATTTGTAACTTTTTCTCAAAGTACTTACATACAAGACCTACAAATCGTGGCAAATCAGAAATTTATTTTATACGATAAACTAACAGTTAGCTCTGCTCTTGTCTCTTTGCCTCTTTTCTCTCTAGTCCTCTATGCAGGAACGTGGTCTTTTATGGTTTACAGATTCAAAGAAACCAAAAGCCTTGGGGTTTTTTGAGTGTTTTTTTTTTTGTTTGGTTGGGGTTTTTTTTTAGTTGAAAGAGGACAGAATAACAAGCTTCTGCCTTTGAATTTCCCACAGGTCCAATTTTAATTTGACGGGAAAAATGAAAAAAAAAGCATGGGAGAAGGAACCTGTAGGGAAATAGAAAAAGGCTAGATATTTAAAAATCATCTAACTGATTCCATCCTGCAAAAACAAGAACAACACATATAGCATAACTAAAAGCATATAAAACCTCTGGAGCTTGTTTCTATTTTCCGCAATTCAAAGTAAAAAATTTCTGACATAAGTTCACTCCAAGTCCCCACCCCCCTAAAATTACTACTAATAAGTTTTTCCTTTGCCTTCATGTTGGACACCTTTAATAGGAAATTTTTTATTATCAGGGCATAAGGCAGCAAGAGATGACAGGTGATCACGTTAAGTCTAATTATCCTAGCTACAGTTCTTCAAGCTGCTTCTTTGTGTGCAAAATTAAGAACACACAGAGAAGAGGGAAGAATGGATGCCTACACATTACCAAATATGCAAAAGTCACTTGTAACTGAGATTGCCATGACTGAGCAGAACAGAGAAGTGCAGGGAAAGAAGTGTAGGCAGGTGTAACATATATCAGTTTAAATTAATTATCCAAAATATATTCTAATATAATACACAACAGAAATTTCAAATTTCATTCAAGTCTAGTATTCCTACTGAAATCAGTCTAGGACATAATTAAGTACATGTAAGACCAGTTACGAATGTTCAACTTTTAGAAGCGACCAGAATCTTACTTTCAGATAACAAGAAACCCTATTTAGAAGTTATTCTGATAATTACACGGTGAGGTATAAACTATAAAATCATATATACAGTCATACCACGGCCTGAAAGAAATCTTCCTTGTCCAATAGCCATAACATTACATTAAATAGCACACATGAGAAATTTGTTTTCTGCAATATTCTATATTTTATGGCATGTGTCTCTATTTTCCCAAGACACAGTGTCCTTTAAATACCTAATTTCATATGCTTGCCTAGCAAGACATTGGAAGTATATAAATATATAGATTATATATTTATATATATTTTAAATATATTAAAATATATAGATAAATATATAAATATCCCTTTAACAACATTCTGCCCTAGACTATACCAGACACTGTACCTGAAAGATAAGTAACTGAAAAGTCTCTGAAGAAAGATAATCTTAGTGCTTTTTTGTCTCTAAATTGGCTACTGTGGATTGAACTTGCTTGAATATCAAGATTTAAGGGAAAAAACAATGAACTTTCTGCCATATTTACTGCAATAGTGTCCATGTATAAATCCTCCAAAACTATAATCCCTTCAGATCTCACTTTTTGTCATCATAGCTGTGCATCTAAATGACATCATAAACCTGAGGTGCCACACAGGAAAGAGCCGTAAACAGCAAGAAAGGGTATCTAAAAAGTCTCCAATACTGTTGATCAAAATTCCTTTTTCTTACAAATTTTGAAGAAATTCATAGATAGTTGCTTTTTAAGTTTGAAGCATCTGTACTGGTTCCATGAGTTGCAACTTCAGAAGAGTTAAAAGAAACTGTTTAAAGGCAGTAACACATCCCTCCCTCTGTTCTTTCAACAAGCTTGATGTCAGGCAAAAATGCTTTCCCCAACTGTTTACTGATAATAATCTCCCATGATGTCCACCATAATAATCCAGACTGCAAAGCAGGCAAACAATAATTCTTAGCTGTTTTTTAACTTAATTTTTATATAACCTTAGTCATTTACAGCAGAGGCTTGCCTTTTAGAAGTAATTCCAGAGATAACCTCTGACTTTTGCATTCCTCTGTCATATATCCTTTATATTTTAATAACGCAATTAACAAGGTATCATGGGCACACCATAACTATCTTAAGCAGCCTGGAGTTTGACCTCAAATTTGTTTGCTGATTCAAGTAGGAGTCAAGTTATTACTCTAGGCTTCTGACACTAGCTTTCTTCAACAGCATAATTCTTGTAAAAACTGCAGTTTGCTATCTAACAAAGTAGCTGATAAGGCACAAATACAGCCCCAAAAATGTTTTATTGCAGCCTTCTGGAGATACCTCCGAATACACTTTATATAAATCTGCTTCTTATTAGATACTGTTGGCAGGTTGCTTAAAGAGTTCATCCCTGTCTGCACTGGACTAACTTCAAGGAACTTGTTTCAAATTCAGACGATCCATTCACTCCTAAACACTACAGCAATGGGTACAGGATAAGAACCAGAATATTTCTCTCTTTAACATAACTCTCATATGACAGTTTACCTGCCTGTCTAATCTTGGATACCTCAGTTTTCATAACAGTACAGAATCCACACATTTTTGCCTCTCATCCCTTCTTCCTATTTGAGCTAGTAGAAAGGGCTTGCTTTGCAGAGTGAGGGACAGAGGAAACAGGTGGGTTGGTTTGTTCTTCTCATTTAATCTAGAGAACTGGTGGATTAAAGTTTCAGTAGTTAGCATTTTGATATAGTTAGCATTTGTTTCTATTTAAATGACTCAATTGTCCAGAGTTTATTTCTTCTCCTAGCAAGACTTTTTCCAGCAGATCTTCTGGGAGAATGTCTGCAGATAGGATTAGATTGGAAATGCTATTGCTTTCAGTGTACTTAAGACACTACCAAGGATGAGAATTTAAATGAGAGATTTCAGATGTCTGCATTACGCACTTCACAAATTCCTTCTTGCCTAAGGGAGGGAAGAACAACAACAACAAAAACCCTAACTCATTTCCAAGTTAATTTAAAAGCAGAGTTTGATGGCAGAATATTTGCATGTGTTAGCTTCAAGACAGATGCAATATATGCCATCAATAATTGCACCCATACTTTTTAAGGTTTTCTTTTCTACAAATACTTTATGTGTACTATAAAAAGCTACAGAATCCTTTTTTCACCGGCAGGTTTTAGAAAGCAAGGGGGAAAAACCCAATTCTTATAAACTGATGGAATATTTCTTTGCAGGGGAAGGACTTTACCATTTTGTAATTTTCCAATTTTCAGAATATACCTCTTCATCTCGTATTTAGTTTCAGACAGCATGTACTGAGTAATAGCTTTCTGTAGGTCACATAACTTTATTTTCCTTTAGAATTAGGAAATAGGAGGCAGTTTAGAGGCAGTTTCTTCCATTAACAGATCAACTTTCTTCATGGAAGTTTTTATTTTATATAGAATGGATTTGAGTCAGCTCTATTAGTGGACATGTGCTATACAATCAAGATGCCTTGCTAACCTATAATAACACGACACAGCTTCAGAAACGTGTAGGCACAAGAAAAGGTGGTGATAAAAATTTAAGGTTCCACCAGCTTTAAGTATTCTTGCTAGTGAGACATGAGAATAAATGCTAGCACAGCATTGCTTCCTAATCTCCCACTTAGGTGCCAAATCAAGAAATCCAAGAATTATTAGCAGCCTCAAAAAAATGCTATCTCAGCTGCTCAGACAACTACATTTCTCACTTCTCTCTACTGAAATTCAAGGTTATAGCCCAACTCTTACTTCAACCAACTGAAGCAATCTTGCTAAGTGCAAAGGGAGCTGAATTGGGTCTCTTTCTCTTCCAGTTCTCCAAAAAGAAATGATAGTTTACTTAAAACTTCCAGAATATTTTTGTTTCGCTCACATTACCTGTTGTTCTAAGAAATAATACTTCTCTTACGTTTGGGAAATAACTGTGTACATACATATATTAAAGAATTAATACTGTTTGATTTGACAGTTATTATCTGCGAATTACAAATGTGTGGCTTAAAAAAAAAAGGCAGGGGGATGTGCTAAGCCTATAACTATGTTTTCCCATGCTTTATACTAACTGAAAATGGATTTACATTAGTCAATTAGTATTCTAGGAAAGAGAAATGAATTCCACAGTTTTTCAGTCCTCTGTGCTGACATAAGTTTAAAATATATACATTCTCTTTAAGCTTGAACATTAACTTTGGATGCATAGCTATGCAGTTTCTCCTTTATTTCATTTTCTTCCTCAAACTCTTTCAAGAATATTAATTTGAATAAGCATTTCAAACACAATGAAATGGACTATGAATTTTATTTTATTTTTACGGATATTTGCTTAAATCAAACGAATCACAGGTGAATTAAGTTAAAGTAATGTGCAATTTAAATATCTGGGCATGCACTTTGTGTGTACAGTATTGTGACTTTCACCATATTGCTCTGACTGGAAAAGTGCATCTTCATCATAACCTGAAACAGGAGTGTAAATTTCATGACTTCAAAAGATAGAAATGGAACCAGGAAATTATACTGTTTAGTAATCAAAGTTTTTCAAAGGGAAATCATTAGAAAATCTGGCCTGTTTAAGGTGGTCAGCAGAAAGCAAATAAAATCTGAAATACTATTAATATAGACTATAGCATCTCAATAGAAACTTAAAACTATTACTGAATACAAAGCTTTATTTTATTCTGTAGTTCTTTTTACCATGAAATTAATTTATCCTCCCTCAAATAATAAGACTAATACAAACTTGTTTTCAGAAAATGTTTAAGAGGGATAAATGGATAATAGATGTTTTGCCAGTGACTTCTCTGGTGCATAGAGCTGCTTGAAGGAATGATACTATGTGAACAGCAACAACAGTAATAAACACCGATTTATTGCAGTACTCAAGAACTTAAGCATGTGCTGAAGGGTGAATTTTTGTAAACACATCAAGGGAAACGTCTGTCATGATGTTTGAAATACAGACTGCTACACTGCTGCATTAAAAACTCAGTTTTGCAGATATTTGAAAGCAATTGAACTTTGTAAGACTTTTCAATTTGCATATTTTTTTTTCCGAGCTGAAAGTATTTTCTACTGCAGAAGTTACAGAAGATTGAAGAAGGTAAGTATCTGCTAAATGCAATAATCTAGGGGAAAATCTGTAAATAAAAACCACTGTAAAATGGAGTGTTGAGATTGTGAAAATTAATCAATAATTAAAGTACTTTGACAAGAAGCTTTCTCAAGAGCCTCTATCTTCTGAATATTAAATTATGAAAGCATGAATCAGGTGTTATTGAATACAGCCAGGTTTAGTGTGCATATCACGTGATATGTTCTTGCACTCTTTCACCAGGGAAGGATGCTAAAAGACTCAATCTTTAAATTTAAAAACTGTTATTTATTGAACTCTTATACCATAATATCATACTTGAAGGGTTTTAATTTTAGAAGACTATTAGGAAAAGAGTATGAATAACTGAGAAAGTACTGCTTTTATGCAGGTGAAGTTTAGCATTTGGACAAAATAATTTAGGTTTGATTCTGATTAACTGATTCTAATTAAATGAGCTCAAATCTTACATGTTGATTACAGAAAATTTCAGACCAAATGGTAAAAATCATGTAAGATTAGGCAATGCCAAAAAAGTTATGATACCTAGGTAACAAGTACAAGTCCTACAGATTTCTTGGGCTTTACATCATCTCATTTTGAGGTTTAGAAACCATTTTCCTTCATGGTTCATATCTAAAAAGGTTTAAAAGGATAAAACAGGTATGTGACAGCAAAGCCATGCAACCTTTTCCTGTAATTTCAAGGGCCAGGAGCTTGAAAGAGAATGCACAGAATTGGTTTGGTTTTTGGGGGTGTTGTTTGTTTGTTTGTTTTGTATGAAGGAAAAGAAATATCTAAAATTAGACAAGAAAAGCATATAGTTTTCCAACAAAAAAGGGAAAAGTAGTCAAACTGCAGATTTGTTATTAATATTACTTAAAGAAATAAAGGCTTTTACTTTTTTGTTGTTTACTAGCACTGTCTTGAGTATATGAATATAGCCAAGCTGATTCTACCCTTGAGATGCGTAGTCCATGTCACAGACTTCTTGGCCAGAATTTCTGCTTCCCAACTTCTTACAGGCCTGAGTTTTGAAAAAGTATCACAGTCATAATGCTTTAGGCACACAGGCTATTTCATTTCAGCTAAGAGAAACAACCGCGTTGCTGAAGGCAACCACGAGTTGTAAAAGCACTGCTGAATAAGCAGGTGATGTAATAATAATGCAACATGATATCTATATTGAAATATAGTTGCTTAACAACAGCTTGGAGCTACCTAATGTGGTATTTCAAGTTCACCGCAGCTTTTCTAAAGTAAACATGAAAGTAAAAATGGCAGCATTTCCAGCTAATGATGTGTGCAACTATGCAAATATAATCTAGATATGTGATACAGCTATGCTCATAAGCCAATAATTTTCACAATAGGAGGTCTGTTGATTGCCCTTGACATGGTGAATATCCTAAATTTTAAGCACAGCTTTCTTCCTCCTTTAAATTCTTGTAGCTGTATGTTACGTTATCAGCTTAATGCAATGGATTATTTTTGATGAAACTAACCTTGTAATATTGTCACATCAATGAAATGTTTTATTTATTCAATGCTATTCAATAGCAAATAATTTTCTGGGTTTGCTTTACTTACACATTGGAAGTGCTCTGGAAAAGTGTCCCTGTAATACAAGATGGAGGGAACACACAAAATGGAGTAGCTGGCATTTTAAAACACCTAGGTCAGACTGCAAAAGCCTAGATAACAAGCCACTAACTAAAATAGGGAAATGATATTCTTATCTTTTTAGATTTTTAACTTATGGTTAAGTCCACATATCATATGCCATGCTCAGAGCTCTTCTGAAGTCCAATCTGTTTGATCCCTTTCTCCTGCTTTTACTGACAGCAAGGGCTATGCCTGGATTACAGTTACTACTATGCAGAAGACTCACAATAAAACCTGACAGTATATAAACATTTATCCAAATTGGACTTTAATTAAAAGGGAATTCAACCCTTCTGGTCTCATGGCAGATTTTAAATAAAGCTTAGCAACGCTGGTATCATTTTTTAATCTACTAAGTGTAAAAATGGAAATTTTTATGCATAAAAATAAGCAAGCTCACCAAGCTCAAAATTCATCAGGACAAGATGGATACATCAAAAGTAGACTGTCCTGTGAAATCTGAAAACTCTGGGACAGTAACCACAGTAGTGCTCTTTGGATGCCTACATACAACCTGCTGTAATTTGTTTAACTGGGAATGATGTTTTGTTTACTATGCATTTGTGAATCTATTCTTTCACTCTCTGTTGTTAGAAAACTCATTCAGGTTTTATAGTTCTTGCTTCGTGAAGGAGAGATGAAGGACAGGAACAAAGAATGAAAGGAATATCTCATGAAACGTACTCAAATTTATAAGGAGTACATTGGAGTTCATTGCCAATGCCAAGATTTCCAGTGCGTACACAATAGTCTTAATGGCTTCTTTCAGAAGAGAAATTTAACAGTGCAATCCTCTTCTCCCCTCAAAAGTTTTAGCCACTCACTCATCCAGTGTTTTCCAGTCCTAAATGGGTAATCAAAAGAAAATGAAGGGACTAAAAAGAAAAAAAAAATGTAGGATTCATGCCAAAAAAAAACCAACCCCAAAAACCCAGAGTGGCTTGAGATAGGGTCTTTGAAATAAAATTGTACAGACAAAACCTAAACTTCTTTGTTTAAAGCCTGCACTATGTAATACCCAGTTAAATGCCCATGTGTCAGTGTTGACTATGTATTTGATTTGTTTTGTGTAAATAAGAAATAAAAGCACCCTCACCATTCAGCTTAAATTCTCAAGAAGGCAACAGGGAAAAAATTCAGCATATGGAGAAGCTAAATATGAAGTTTCCCTGCTGTTGACCTACCCTATCCTTAAAACTAACTCGCGTTAAACCATTCACAAAAATAAATACTGAAGTCACACCTTTAAAATAGCACAAACAACATCCAGTGTATCTTGTTTGTTACTTAACCATGCGGGAGAACACTGCCAGTTTACATCCGCAGGCAAATTTTCACCAAGAGACAGTAAAACGTAGAGGTTCAAGCAAAAATGGAATTATAGAATTTGAAACGATAAACATTCCTATATGTTTTTTCTTCCAGCTAGAAAAAAAATCCCATGACTTCAGGATACCTCCCCTGTAGGTGGATAAGAATGGAAGATGCACAAGCAGGGCTGCTGCAGACCTCTTCATTTACCGTATTCCCAGTGGTCTCCTACAACATGGTCTCCCTCTTGCCCTTTACCAAGGGTGCATGCTAGTCCCGGCTCTCCACAATTACAGGTTCAAACTAGATAAGGCAGGTATCTCACAAAAGAGAAAAGTTATAGAGCCAGTGCTCTACAACATCCAGCTGCCAGTATCATTACTGACTGCTGGAGTTTGACATGTGCTTATCTCCTCCTGTTGTCCAACAAGGCATGATGAATTTTGTGAACTCTGAAAGGTGCTGGAGAACTGCCAGTTGAGACTGTTTGCATTGACAGAATGGTTCATGAGGATACAGAAGAGGTCCAGGATGTAACTCAAATATTTAATAACTGCTATCAAATATCTTTTTTTTTTTTTTTTGCTTTAACAATCATTAGCATATTTGTCCTTAAACATGTACACACAACTGCACAACTCCTAAGCATATAATCTACTAATGCTCTTTAAACCTGACGAAGTGGGGCGAAAGTTTTTTGCTAAATCAAAGTCTTCTTTCTGCAGCTGTTCCACATGGCAAATTCCCATTTCAGTAAATTGTTGCTCTGTTCCCAGAACAGATGCAAAATCAAACTCCCAATGAGAAATCACAATGCAGCTTGATTCTAAGAACAAAGTATCATTTCACTCTCTAAGTCTTCATAATTCTGTATTCAAATGATTCTTTTAATTGCAATGGGAATTCCATAACCCTTTCATTCTCAGGGAAAATTACTTTTTTTCTAGTTAGAGGACAAATACAGTACATCAATATTGTATTTTCCTATATGTGTACATTCTAGCTGCTATTTCAGAGCACAGTTCTAGGCTACAGATAGAAAAACACCTGCATCCCACTCACTATAGCACTGGCCCCGACAGAGAGACATATAGTCTGTTAGCAAGGTAGAGATACAGAAGTTGACGGTCAAATTAAAAAGGTTTCTCTTCATTAATTACATACACATCAGTATCATAACAGGGATTCTGAACAAGCTGCTGCTTGCAGTGTTGAAGGTCCTTACAGAATTAAACAAAGCATTATAACTAGTTTAATCACCTTTTAAATTTTAAAATGTGTCTTCTCTTGCTATATGAATTTTTATTGCCTTATATATGTCTTTTCGTGTTGCACACTTCAAAGTACCCACTGAAATAAGCAGATGTTTAATTCCCAGAGAATGTGTCAATGCCTGCAACTTGTACAAGCAATGCAAATCTGTTACACACAGGAGATAACAGATTCACAAATGATACCCGTATTTCCTTATGGAAGAATAACACAAGAGAAGGTGATGAAAAAATTTCACTCTGCTGGAAAGAATGAAAACTCAACACTCTGGCTTGTTTAGTTAAGGGGAAAAGCTTGGATGGAAAAACTTCTAACCGTTAGTCAGACTGCGGCATTAGAATCACAGCAAATAAACAAGATTCTGGCAAAGGCAGACAACAGGAAAGATTTTGAAAGTCAAACAAACAACAACAAAAAAAAAGACAGCTCTCTTATGAGATATACTCCTGGAGATATTGAAAAGTTTAATCCATACAGTTTACTAAAATGGTTATACCAGCCTAATTAAAAACTCTCCTATATATCCAGTTCTTCCTGCTATTAATTTGTATCAGTTTTGTGCAGTTTGAATATTCTGACAATGAAAAATGCTTACATATTTGAGTGATATAATTCCCTTGTTAACGGCTCATGACACTTCTGAGAAAGACTGAAAATCATACACCTGCTTTGAGAAAAAAAAAAATACCTGTAAAGTTTCATGATGGAAGTTGAAAAAGTCATCATTTTTCCATGATTAATGACTCATAATATTTAATTTCAGAAGCATGCCATAAGAAAACATAAAATAAAGAGGGGAAATGAATGGTCACTGAAGCATATAAAACTGAATGGGAAAAAATTACCAGCAGAATATGAAAAACAAAAATCTTAGGAATATTCTTCTGATGATAAGCAGACTTGCATCAATCTTTAAATCCATAAATTTCCACTTTCAAACCAGGAACAAATGATTTTGTGATTTTTTTTTTTTTTTTTTTTTTTCTATTTTCAGTGGGATTTAGCAGCTTAAGTCCCAAATAATCATTCAGGAAAGCTTCTGAGTATCTTAGGGGTTTTTCATTATTTATACTAGAGATATCTACATATTTAGATGCTCAGTTTGGAATCTGGGCATATAAGTGTCTTAGATATACCTTATGTATGCCAAATACAATATCTTAGGAGTAACTTAAAACATCACAAGTACAGGTTTTCATTTTGGACCACTTCTATTTAAAAGATTGTTTGAATAGTTCAGAGTTTATTTTATTCTCATCTTTAGGAAGAAGTTACAGTATTCCTTCTGCATATCACTGCCTTTTACTGACCACTACATCTAGAATAATTATATTTGGTGATCTGGTTTTCTTTTCTGACATTACTTTAAATACATTCAAGATGGTCATAGATATTAACAGAAATTCAGGAGCATAAAACTGTACAACAGCTATATAGCAGTTGCAGATAGCTATTACAGTCTATTTTCTCTTTCAGTCATTAAACTTAAGAGACCCTAAATCTTAAAACTACTAACTGAACTCTTCCTCCCTCTCAATGAACAGCGCATACAGATATTGTCAAAGTTCTACTCTGAGTACTCAAAATAAAAGAACACTTCTGGTATATAGAGGAATATAAGACTTTAATATGTAAAAAAACAAACCAAAACATTAATCCTTACTTGCTTATATGACTAGAAAATATTGAAGATTTTTCTTATCTATAAAAGCAATCAAGATTTTGCCTTTTGTAGTTCTGTATTTGTATTTATAAATATTACAGACTAGAAAGAAAAAAAAAAAACCAAACCCAAAACAAACATCAACTGTGGGGGATGCAATCAACTTGGAGGCAAATTCCATTGCTTTATAACATTCTAAGTCTGAATGTTTATTATTTTCTAATGTTGTCTCCCTTGGACAGAAGGCTTCTTTTGCAACTTCTTCGCAAACAACTTACCGGCAGTGTTTATGTGATCCTGTTAAGGTTTCAATCACAAAGCATTCCCCTTCATTGAGACAATATGCAAGATCCTTGTCTTTGCATGGCTTAAAGTGCTCAGATCGCTCAGTGGAATACGTTGTCGTATCTATGGAGAAAACAAAAAAGGAAAGAAATGCTGTAAGGCTAAATATTAAATGTTCTTAAAGTATACATTAAATAAATTTGACCAAATTGGTCTCAGTAACATCAACTGATCAAGACAGACTAATTAACAGAAACCAAAAGCACAGGGCAAGCAAACTTCAATGTGACTGCAATATTATTTGCAATCAAGCTTCTTAAAGAGATTCACAAAAAGAATCTTATATTTGGAAACATTAGCAGAAAAATAAACTAGACTGCAGCAAAGTTGAGTGTAATTTTGACCACCTCCAATTTCCAAAGTGTCCCTTTTAAAATGTAAACAGGCCTATTTTGTATTCTTTAACCAGAATAATACACTGAAATATGGTTTTAAATAAAATACACAAGTTTTTTCATGAAAAATGAGCAAAAGTAGTTCATATAGTAACAACCTAAAAAAAAAAACAAACCAAAAACCATAAAACCCACAACAGTGAAAGAAAAAACAAAGCCAAAACCCTAAGGACAACGCTAATTTGATTCACCAGTCACAAAAACTGGCCCAGAACATAAAACACAAGCAATGCACCATAGGTTGTTTCATTTCAGGTACGTTATCTGTAGGTTTCTATAGGTCCGTCTAAACATCCCCGCAACACAGTTAAAAAAATTGATTACAGCTTGGACTGTTGGCTATAACTTTGGAATATATAGTAGATAATGAGATTTGAAATAGGCTGACAGTATGTCAAGGTGAGCTATCATTCCTGTCTTCTAATATATCGCTGACTTTTGCAATCCAGTTGGATTAATCAACAATAAAGTGACATTTTCAGAGGAAGATGTCTGACAGATATTTTAATTTTCTTCACTAAGATAAGGATTTTTCTAATGAAGTATGATTTTCAAAGTAGACAATGATTTCCATAGAGCCATGGCTCAGTCTTCATATACAGTCTTAATTCTCAAAATTAAAATTCCTACTAACTTTGCAGGGTCAAGAACAAATACTACTACTATACTAACATATATAAAAATTATAAGAGAACATTTCATTATATACCATATAGACGATCACAAAACATTCTCTTGCCTGCTGTCAAAGGAATGAAGCTGTGCTCAATGCACATGGAACCTTGCAAACTCAAAATTATATAAACACATTAAGTTGCTTTTTGCTCGTAACTCGATACAAAGTAAATATCTGCCAAGCTAATACCAAAGTTGAAAACCAAAACACTGAAATACAGGATGTCTGTAAGTATGGTTCTGCAAGAAAATTCAGATCATTCCAAAAATCTTCCAAAGTAACTTTTTTCATTCTTAGTGCATTTTAAATAAAACAGTGCTAACAAGTTTTCCTTGTTATCCAGACTAAGTGAAGGAAACTTAATAACGTACATTTGAAAAGAATAAGAAAATCCACATCCTAATCTTTGTATACACTTTTTTTTCCCCCCCCAGAGAGAAAATATTTTAGTTCAAAGTTTTCAGTGGAGAAAAAAGTCCTGGGAGTAAGCTCCAACAGTCTCCCTTCAAATGTTTTTGCAGATTCAGAATGAAAGGTCCTGCCATTTTTCCCAATAGCAGCACTTATGAAAAAGGTGCAGGCTATATAAAAACTACTATGTCTTTAATGACTGCAAACAAATCCTGAAGTGAAATGTATCAAATTGAATTTTGGAAACAATACAAGATGTTTGTAAATGCAAACAGTGACTAGCACATCATTGTTGATATTTCAAGAATGATCAGGTTTTATGTAACAAAAATATCTTCAGGTAGAAAAAAGGTAGCCCAGTTACTTTTTAAGGTCAATTTTACACAGGAGCACTTAAACGACCACATAAAATTTGCTTAGGCAAAAAAATAAATACAAACAACAGTAATCAGATATGATATTTCTATCCCTTTTAAACAAGGAAAACTGAAAATAATATTATTTGAAAGCACTTGTGATAATTACAAAAGGTAACTAAAACTGCTTGATGAGCAGCAACTAACTTGATATGGCTTTAGTGAACAGAATGCTTACATTTGTCAGCCTGCTCTGAAGAAACAATCCGTGCAAATACCTTCATGAAGGTAGTCACATTACATAGACCAAAGTAACCTGAGATGTCCCCAAAGGACAAGAGCAAAACTAAGGAGACACGCGGTATCACAAAGCCTGTCTTTGAGGCAGTGACATACTGAATTCTCAGAGCACAGTGTTTAAAGTAAATACTCCTCTTCTGCCATAATTAACTCAAAAATACCTTGTCAAGGTCAGCATTTAAAGTTTTAGATTAAATATATTCTTCAAAGGTTTTTTTCTGTTTTATTTTAATCACTTCTCTGTTTAATATTATTCAAGATTAAATCAAGTCCCCAGCAGAAACTTTTGCCAATTCAGCAGTGTCAGAGTAGAGCTCAGACTGAGCACGTGACATTTTATACTAGCAAAAGTGCCACTGAAGTTACAGCTACAGCAGAGCTAAATTTGAGCACTGATGGAAATTACACAAGTAATTTGACTTCTCTACTGATATAAATTGTTAACAAACTATGGTCAGCCACAGCAGCAAGCCAGCGTTCGAGAACTAGAGTTTCTCACACTTCCAGAGGAGTGACATGGTGCTCTGTCCATGCAGAGCGATGCAGGGCTGGAGTCAAAACGCTCCTCTCAAAGTCCCAGGTTTTTTATTTATAAACAGGTATGAGTTGTGATACTTCATTTTCTCCATTTGTACATGATTTCAAGCTTTTCTTATATTGTTTTGAGTTCTGTCTCTGGTCTTTCAAATTAAGCACAACAGTTGTAGGTAACAACAATGCTGACAGCTTCTTATGACAGCCTTAGAAAGCACTCCTTGTGTTGAAAAGTACACAATAATTCATAACTTTTTTTTTTAAACGAATACAGTCTCATTAAAAGTCAGTTTAAAGTTATAGCCTTTTCTGTCTTGGAAATATTTGTGCAAGTCTAACCAGGTTGATGCACATGGAAACGCCTGTCTACGTACAGCTGATCCCTGGTCTGCAAAGATCAGATGTCTTAGCTACAAAGTTCATTCACTAACATCCAAAAGCTGTGTTACTAATTGATATCCTAGATATCCCTAGAGCTGTTTAGTATTTTCTGCTGGATATACTAACATACAGGATACGTGAGTTTTCTGAAAGGTTACAATCCTGCTGTTACTTCACGTTGCACTCATGATGAAAACAAACTCTTACAGCTTCATTAAATATTGAAAACAAACAAACAAAAAAAACCCCACACCAAACCAAAAAACTTGTTCTAAACAGAACTACAGAAAGAACAAAACAACGGAAAACACTGTAGAGTCTATATAGTTTTCTTGATTCTTTTTCTAATAAATAATAAATTCTATTGTCTTATTTGCCTCCCCCCCCCCCCCCTTTTTTTTGACTCCTAACCAAATACTGAATTGACTTTTCCATTGTGGAATTGTCCTTCATAGCTTCAGAAGCCTGTTAAGTATCCACCATTCTATTGTGAAGTTTGATGGTTTTTTTTAAAATAATTGATAAAACCTAGGCATTCACAAAATTACTAGTACAGCCCCTTCATTTAATTCTGGTCTTTGAATGTGGGTAACAGACCCAAACATTTATAGGTAACAAAAGGAAACTTCTGTTAGGCATTCAGATGTCCTTGAATTCAGTACATAAATGGCAATAATCCATAATCCCTCAAGGTCTTCTTTTTCCTTTTTTTTTTTTTTTTTTTTTTGAATTGCCAAGTATCCAGGTGTTTCATGCAAAAGCAGCAGGGGCTATTGATTTCTGCTGGAATCTTTCCAACTAAATTGGAATAAAGAATTTTTAGGCACTTTTGCTCTATTTTTCTTGCCTCATTTTATCAGCAAAGCTTTATGCATGATTCCTATACTCCAAAAATGGATATACCGTTGCCAAGTCTCAGATACCACTGTTTAATCAAATGAACAAGAATTTAGTTCACATTTCAAAGGAAGGCTTCAAGATCTTTTATTTAGAACCATGGAGTTGGTTAAAAAAAAATGCAGTCATTTGGGAACGTTGAAAAAAATTCAGTAGGAAGTTTTCAGATGTTATTTTATTTTGCTAAGGCCTAAAGGTTGGTCTAAAGAAGTGTTAGTGACTTTATATTCTTGTCTCATTAATCTATTTCATCATGTTTATACCAGCACAGGATGACTCATTATGGATAATTTATTGAATGATCTTGAAGGCATAATATGGATACTATAAATACTATCTCCTCCTTCAAGGCTACCGGATTCATTGTTTCCAGTACTATGCTCTGATATTAATAAACCTGTAATTGCAAAGGACAAATGCAGGAAAACAGAGAATGCAAAATTTAAAATATCCTGGGAAATAGTAGCATTCGTGGCAGCTGTTTCTGTGCAGCCTGCAGCAGCAGCAACAACCATTCCCACCCATCACATGTCTCACAGGATTCTACCTTTAGAAACAGATTTTACTGGATACATCTCAAATAAAAAAAAAGTTTTCCATGCTGGCTTTAAATTATACACACACTGCATGCACCTCATTGTAAATATTTTTTCCAGATAGACAGCCTTAGGCGCTGTAGGGAGAGTGAAAAAAATGACCTAGGAGAACAAGAGATAAAAACACCCTGCTTAACTTTTCTGAAGTCACTAGTGGGCATCCAAATTTTGTAGCTACATAGTAACATTCACTTATTAACACAGGTATGACAACTACTTAGTGCATTACCAAGGAGGAATATTTAAGACACCATATTTGGTTTAATACCAGACCTTACAGACTGAAAGATTTTTTTAAAAATACTGCATATTTGACTACCATTGTGTATTACCAGCTTTATAGATTCACTATCAACATGCAAAATGCTTTTCCTTTATCTATCTATTTATAACTTATCATTTCTCTGAGAACCATTGACTTACCGAGGCACCAAAAAAGTGAGTTGATTATTTTAAATCACTGATCCCATTTTCAAACGCACTACAAAAAAGTAAGCCAATTACAAAGAGCTGGACTTCCTCTGACAATGCAACTCCAGTTACCAGAAAAAACCCAACACCCTTCTCAAAAAAGCCCAACATTTTTTACAATATATTTTTATATCACTATTGCATTCTAGAAAGAAGATAACATAAAAGGTCATTTAATAGCATATAGGGAGTTAAATTTTATGTTCAGTGAAGTCAATGGCAAAATATTTACAGAGACTCGGTATAACCAGGGTCCCCTGCAGTTCTTATAGGATCACGTAGTGCTCTCCTGATATTTTAGAATTATTTCTAGCCCTACTAGAAAGGGTCTTGCAAAAAAATGAAAATTACACACAGAATAGTTTATATATTACTTTGTTTACTCACAATACCCTGAATCTTAAAAAACATATAACCTAAAACTTTTATTCCTGAGCTTTTAGATGTAAACAAAAGGTGGGTAGGGGAAAAAGACACCAAGCCCTAGCAAAATATTCATTAAGGAAGAAGGATTGGAAAATTTAAATATTGCTTGCAAATGTTTGTTATGATTTAGCCTTAGCTGATGGTAACTCTTTCTTACATTGTCAGTTTGTAAAATAAACATTCAAGACATACTCATTTTTAATGCAAAGCAAAGATCTTCCTTTGTCAGTGCTAACTGAACTCTAGTTGGCATTAGCCATGGGAGAGTGCTGGGATAACTGAATTTAAAAGTTCTAGTATTAAATTATGAGCAAAACCCTAAAGATATCTAGAAATTAAAACTTTACTTTTTAAAATAGTAACAGGGTTCTTGTTCTAAACTTACTTGAACTGTTTTTGCATGCATTTATCTATGATTAAAACAAAAAACTTAATGAAAATAAGAAAAATATTTTTTTGCATTTACAGAGACAGTTTTGTATTAACTAGCAATCGAGTTCTGAATGCTGATTATTGAAGCAGCTACCCCTTAGCCATTTTCTGCCAGACAAAATTTTATTTAATCCAATAACACTTTAAAGGCTTTGATTGCATCATGATATAAAGCAAAATTGTGCTATAGATATGGGAATACTTGGAGATTTTCTATTATCCTTCAGATTCAAATGAACAAATCAGTATAATTTAGCACCAAACTGATAAAGCAGCAGATGCATAAAAACATTGTCATTTACAGTAGTTGGCTTCCCAGCCAGATGGTGGAGGTAGCTGAAATTGTTATCAGTGAGAGAAGGTCCGAATGTTTTTCCTTTGTATTTAATTAAGGATTATATAAGAAAGCTCATGTGATATTAACTCAACAAGCACATTCCTGTGAAACATTTCCCTGTGGGTACAACCAACCACATCCTTGAACAGACTGCTTTTCTCCCCATATCACCAGAACACAGCACCACATCCACAACTGCACAGAAACAACAGCTCAAGCTCCAGAAATGTACAAGAAATTAGAGACAGTCATCTCTGCAAAAATCAGCACACATTCCCTGTCAGTGACTCCAAAATTAATTCTTAAAGTGTGACATTGTTCCAGAAATGTTGTTCACATTTTCCAAATGCTTTATCAGTTTGAAATCACAATACACGAGTACTAATCCATATCTTGAAAAAAATATTATAGGTTTTTCAAGCTACTAGTGCATTATGAGCAAAATATCATGTGCTATTAGAGAACTGCTTGCTTGCTGCAAAACTCTTACATATTGAAGTATGTCTTTGCTTTCACAGTTTGAAAAAACCAAACAAAGCAACCACTATTTCTAAAAACAATGTACAAGAAAATGCTCACCTAACGGTATCTTGCAACTGAAACTCAAAAGCAGAAAAGCAAATAAAGCCAGCATCAATTCAGAATGTATTATCTGATCACATCTGCCAGAACTTAAATACTGAGCCCTGAATACCAATGAAATTCATCTATATATATATATATGCAGAATTGCACATCAGAGCCTGCTTTCTCCTGTACAGCTCAAACTGAAATCAGTGAAAGCTGAACAAATGGGAGATGACTCAGGAGAGAGCCCCATGAGACACAAAAGGCCAGGGTTTTTCAGAAGTTCAACGTCTAGGAGCCAAAGAAACAGGAGTGACTAAAACTCTAAAAGGTTTTAGCATTCAATGTGAAGAGTTATTTTGAAAATTGAGTCATGACAGTTGTGATGGGCACTCTAGGTGCAGAGTGCTTCTGCCAATCAGACATGTATTCAGGTGTCCTTTGGTAGAACAACTCATTAATTGACCTAAAAGAAATGTATAGAGGAATTCAGTGAAAGAGCAGTGCACTCAAGATTGTGCCAAAAGTAGATCCACCACCCCCACCAGGGCTTCTCTCTCCTTTGACCCCTAGCAGCCCCTCCCATCTCAGTATACTGACATCACTAGAGTCACCAAAAGCCCTTGAGATTGGAGGGCACCATTGCACCAAAAGGGACACCCTTTTGGGGATGTGGAAATAGCTCTAGGAAATAGTGTCCAATAGATGGAGAAACTGAAATACGGTTAAATTAAGTGACTTTGCAGCACAAAAGCCAAAGCGGGGGTGGGGTGGGGTGCGCTTCCAGGGGTGCAATCAAAACTTGGGGGGGGCAGGGCCAGGAGGACCAGAACAATTCTGCATAGATTAAAAGAAGCTAGAAGAAAGCAAGCATAACACACTACAGCTGTGATGTCTGCAACCAGCAGCGCTCTGCAGTGAAGAAAAAATAAAAAAAATCAAACAAAACCTAATGTATCAAATCTAAAGTAGAGTGCATCAGGAAGTTAATGATGAAACATTTTTGGCTCAGTTTGGCTAATGAAGAAAATGTTAGTTTGGAGCAATGATTAGTCATTATTTATCAAGAACAGTAATAAAAACAAAGTTGTCTTAAACAAATCAAAATCATTTTCCTTTATTTTTCATGCTAAGCTTCAAGTGATCTCAGGAAGATTCAAATCTCATTGCCTAGGGAGCACTGTTACTTTAACTGGATTTGGTTGGAGCTCCTTGTAAATAAGTTAAAGTGAAGAGTTTCAGAACTTTGCACTTTCAAACCTGATATATTTGGAAATATAAGAGGAAATAGAGAAGAAGAAAATATAAGAAAAGAAAATACAAGAGAAGTGCAATGACCTAAATAACTCAATATTGCTACAGGAGGAGTATAAAAGTGGTGTTACAACCATTATTACATGTAGTGTAAAAAAAAAAAAAAAAAACAACAAAACAATTAACAGTCCTCCAAATCTTTTTCTTTCTTAGATCACAGCTGTCTTCTCTCTCCTCCTGTCTGAGAAGCACAGTGTGGGAGTAGGAGCTTAGGTGCAAGAGCCAGGGGAGAGAAAGATAATGGCAGAAACCTTGGATCTTGATGCCTATGCTGGTATGTGCAGGTAGTTCCTCCTACGCCCACCTGTGCTACAGCTCAGAGGTAACAACAGCACTGGAATGAATTGTAGCCTAATTCCAGCAGGTCCCACATGTAGCTCTGTCTTGTTCCACATCACCTGATTCCCATCCCAAGTCAAATCAACAATCCAGTTTCTTTATCCTTTATAGGTCAGCATCATCATAACCCAGCAACAAATCTTCAGCAGTTCATTCTACAAACTCCAATCATCAATCCAGATGTATTGGGTTTGCACGGCAAGGTTTTGGTAGCAGGAGGGGGACAGGGGTGGTTTCTGTGAGAAGCTGCTAGAAGCTTCCCCTATGTCCAACAGAGCCAATGCCAGCCGGCTCCAAGACGAAGCTACTGCTGGCCAAGGCCGAGCCAATCAGTGACAGTGGTAGTGCCTCTGGGATAACATATTTAAGAAGGGGGAAAAAAAAACCCTGAGCAATTGCAGCTGGAGAGAGGAATGGGAATATATGAGAGGAACAGCCCTGCAGACACCAAGGTCAATGAAGAAGAAGAGGGAGGAGGTGCTCCAAGCGCCAGAGCAGAGATTCCCCTGCAGCCCGTGGTGAAGACCATGGTGAGGCAGGCTGTCCCCCTGCAGCCCATGGAGGTTGACAGTGGAGCAGATATCCACCTGCAGCCTGTGGAGGACCCCACGCTAGAGCAGGTGGATGCCCAAAGGAGGCTGTGACCCTGTGGGAAGCCCACGCTGGAGCAGGCTCCTGGCAGGACCTGCGGCCCCGTGGAGAGAGGAGCCCACGCTGGAGCCGGGGAAGAGTGTGAGGAGTCTTCCCCCTGAGGAGGAACAAGCGGCAGAAACAATGTGCGATGAACTGACCACAACCCCCATTCCCCATCCCCTTGTGCCGCTGGTGGGGAGGAGGTAGAGAAATCAGGAGTGAAGTTAAGCCTGGGAAGAAGGGAGGGGTAGGGGGAAGGTGTTTTTAAGATTTGGGTTTATTTCTCATATCCTACTCTGATTTGATTGGTAATAAACTAAATTAATTTTTCCCCAAGTCTTTTTTGCCCGTGATGGTAATTGCTGAGTGATCTCTCCCTGTCCTTATCTCAACCCATGAGCCTTCTGTTATATTTTCTCTCCCCTGTCAGCTGAGGAGGGGAGTGATAGAGTGGCTTTGATGGGCACCTGGCATCCAGCTCAGGGTCAATCCACTACACCAGATTAGTTAGACTCCATAGACTCTTCACTTTTATGTGAAAACTGCATAATAGATAACTATGAAAAGTATTTGTTCAATGGACAGATCCTGGTAAACAAGAACAATTACCCTGTAGTTTAAATTTATTTCAACATAAAATGAAAGTGTAATTAAATAATCTACTCTTTGCTTTTGGATGATGCGATTAAGATTCTCTCTTTTATCAGCATATCAAACAACCCTTTTCCTCCACACATGGTGAGGGCAGAGGGGAGAATAAAAGTTTCTGTAGGTCTCAGGAAGGAGGTGGGCACCCTTTTCTGGTGCCCCTTTCCCAGCCTGCCTTCACTCTTGCATCACTCAGGAAAGCTGAGATGCATGCATAAAAGTCTGTGACAGCTCAAATTCCTAGTTGAAAGATCCCAAACACCAATTTTCTCAGCTCCTGGACCTTAACTGACCTGACCTTTATCATTCCTTGCATCCTGCCACCCAGCACTTGCTCTGCTACTGCTATCACCAAATCAAATTGTGCCCCCCCAGCTAAGAAACCTTCAACTAACTCTAAGGCACATAACTGCCACTTGAGAGTTTTATAGAAGGAAAAAAAAAAAAAAAAAAAAAAAAGTAAAAATGAATGACTTGTGATTTTTCTGCAAACCAAGCTGTTGCCCACATGTTTTTCCACAAAATGATAAATAATTTAAATTGGAAGGTATCTCATCAGACCTCCTGCTCAAAGTACAGTTAACTTTGATTTTAAGATCAGGATGCTGTAGTATGTCCAACTGATTTTTTTAAACTCTCCAAGGATAGAGAGTCTATGACCCCTTAGAACCACCTGTTGCACTGCACAGTCACTCTCATTCACAACTTTTCTTGCCTTCTTTTATCAGACTCTGAGAATAGATAAGGCAATACTCTGGAGCTGATTAAAAAAAAAAAACAAACCAAACTGAAAGCTACATAACTGAAATAGTTTCACTGATGTATGAAACAGTTCCTTAAGAGTTTCTTAGCAGAAATTAAAAGTTCAATATATACCAAATAAAGCATGGGAACTGTTTTGTTTTATCACCTTATTTTTTCTGACTCTAACACCCTTAAAGAGCTTTCCAAAATTATGAGAAAATGAGATATAACATTTAAGATTGCAGATATGCCTAAACCACTTCTCAGAAGAGCAAAAGGGGTTTATAAAAGTATAAAAGGATATTATACTGTTGTCAGCAATGGGCATAGTGTGAATTCTGCTTTCAAAAATCTGTTAAACTAATATTGATGAATGCTTGAGCAGACATTCACTCATATTAATGACTCCTCTTTTGACTGATCAGGCCTCTCCAGTACTTTTTGTCCTTACACAGTAATCTTGTTATAGCTAGCAGCTAGGTAGGCTGTACTGTTGTGAAGTAATGGAAAATTACAATTAGTTAGCATTCAACGGTGATAAAGCAAACATTATCAACACTGAAGTAATCTTCCATTCCTAAGAATAACTGTCTTGTAAGAAAATTCTTCTGGGAACAAGTATTTTGTGATTTACAGCTCATTAGGACCATCTGCAAATTCCTTAAACTGTGATAAGAATTCAATTACTCACCTTTGTTTTTAAAGACTTAAATTATTCCTTCTAAACATTCACAAAATACAAAGGTTAAAATAGAAAATAAAAGTGCTATACAAAATAAAAGGAACAGACATTATGTTATAATACAAAGATATTCATTGCTGTGACACTATTAGTAATCTTTATTGCAAAGCCCAATTTCATATAGAGATTATTTTTAAACATTTGGAAAGTTATACATAACTTATCCAGACATTGCTGAGAAATGACTGATTTTACTAAGAAATTAGAAGTGGCACAACAGTAAATCTGTTCAGACTATTAACTACAACCAGCAGTTCAGAGCAAACATGTTTGTTTTACTCTTATGAATGTAAGAATATGACTCATCCTTTTTCACAAACAACTTGCAAAGCTTTCAGCTCTGAAGACTGGGCATTCCTGAAAGGACTGGTTATTTTTTCCAAAAGCTTGTGTTTTGTCTACGTAAATAAGCAGCACAACACATACACAATAGTGTAAAAAGGTAAATATTGCTGTTTAGTAGAGGTAGGGTGCTTTAGCTTCTGCAGCTATTGCTAAAGGAAAGAAACGCTAAAATTGATAATGAAAGCCTCGTCATTAATGGTAACTGGCAAGTGTCCTCACTGAGCACCAACACTTTTTCAATCACAGATCTGTAATAATCTGTATTTGCACGTTTTTATATACACTACAGTATAGGAAAGTTCTTCTGGAAAGAAAAGTATTGTGTATATGTTCTTCTGGAAACAAAGCATTTTATAGATTTTTATAGTAAGCAGAAGCACAGGGAAAACACAGGCCCATGGCTAAACGGGGCAGGGAAACGGGTCACTAAATGCTGACAAGGCTGCAGTTCTCCATACCATCTTTGCCTGTGTCTTTACCGGTGCAGCTGGACCCTGGGTGACAGGATCAAGTAGCTGCGACAACGTCTGTGTCGACCCACCAGACATGGAGGAAGGGCTGGCCTGCGGCCCCTCGCAAGGCCTCAACCCACACAAACCTACGGGCCTGGAGGGAATCCACCCCAGCGTGTTAAGAGAAATGGCTGACATTGTTGCAAGGCCACTGTCTATAACCTCTGAAAAGTCCTGGTGATCAGGAGATGTGCTTGATGACTGGAAGAGGGTACATATTATACCCATCTACTAGAAGGGCCCAAAAGAGGGCCCAAGAAAATACAGGCCCCTTAGTTTTACTCCAGTCCCTGGCAAAGTAATGGAGCCAGGCCTCCTAGGAACTGCTACAAACCAGAACATGAAGCAGGTGATTGGGAAAAGCCAGCACGTATTTACCAAGGGCAAATCATGCCTGAAAACCTGAACCCCTTCTACAACAAAGTAACACGTTCAGTCAACAAGGGGAGAGCAGTGGGTATTGTTTACCTGGACTCCATCAACGTGCTGGACACTGTTTCCCACAGCCTCCTCCTCCCGGACAAACTGGCCAGACACAGGCCGGGCAGGTGGCCCGCGAGGCGGGCAGGAAGGCGGCTGAGAGGCCGTGCCCCAGAGGTGGTCATCAGTGGCCTTACTCAGGCTAGCAGCCTCTCACAAGTGGGGTCCCCCAGGCATCGATACTAGGCCTCATGCTGCTCAACACCATAAATGAGCTGGGCGGTGGGATTGAAAGCATGATGATGGGGTGACACATCATGGGTGGTAAGGTAGACACATCAGAAGGGAGAGCCATCTTACAGAGAGACCTGGACAGGCTGGAAGAGTGGGTGAGCAAGAAGTTTACCAAAGTATGAAGTTTACTAAAGACAAGTGCAGAGTCCTGCACCTGGGATGCCATAACCTGAGAGCCCAGTACAGGCCAGGATGCCTGTGGCTGGGGAGTAGCCTTGCTGAAAGGCACCTGGGGGTCCTGGGGGACAACAAGCTCAAGATAAGTCAGTGGCGCACTGCTGCAGCAACGAAGACAAATCAGATCCTGGGCTGCATCCGCAGAGGCACTGCTAGCAGAGACAGAGATGTGATCATTCCACTCTACTCACTGCTTGCCCAGCTGCACCTGGAGTACTGTGTCCAGTTCTGGTCCCCACAATTCAAAAAAGACGTGAACAGACTGGAGACGGTCCAAAGGAGGGCCATGAAGATGATCAAAGGGCTGGAGAACCTGCCCTATGGAGAAAGACTGAAGGAGCTGGGTCACTAGTCACAGTTTTCCAGTACTTAAAGGGCAGCTATGAAGAGGATGGAGGCTCTCTCTTCACAAGGAGCCACATAGAGAAGACAAGGGGTAATAGGTAAATGGGGCACTAGGAGAGGTTTCATCTTGGTATATGTCATGGTTTAACCCCAGCTGGCAAATAAGCACCACACAGCCGCTCACTCATTCTTCCCCAGTGGGATGGGGAAGAGAATAGGAAGGGTAAAAGTGAGAAAACTCATGGGTTGAGATAAAGACAGTTTAATAGGTAAAGCAAAAGCCATGTGCGCAAGCAAAGCAAAACAAGGAATTCATTCACTGCTTCCCATCATCAGGCAGGTGTTCAGCCATCTCCAGGAAAGCAGGGCTCCATCACACGTAACCGTTACTTGGTTAGACAAAAGACAAAACGCCATCACTCCAAACGTTCCTCCTTTCCTTCTTCTTCCCCCAGCTTTTATTGCTGAGCATGACATCATAAGGTATGGGACATTCTTTTGGTCAGTTGGGGTCAGCTGTCCCAGCTGTGTCCCAACTTCTTCTGCACCCCCAGCCTCCTTGCTGGTGGGGCAGTATGAGAAGCAGGAAAGGCCTTAACTCTGTGTAAGCACTGCTCAGCAGTAACTAAAACATCCCTGTGTTCTCAACACTGTTTCCAGCACAAATCCAAACCATAACCCCATACTAGCTACTATGAAGAAAATTTAAAAAAAAAAAAAAAAAAAAGAAAAAAATATCGGTCACCGGAACAACCTCTCCAGAGATGTGGTTGGAGTCCCCATCACTGGAGGTTTTCAAGACATGACTGGACAAGCTGCTAGATAATCTCATCTAGGCTCCCTTTTCCATGAAAGGTTGGACCAGATGATCTTTTGAGACCCCTTTCAGCCTGGGCTGTTCTGTGCTTCAATGGTTTATAGTTCTGCATCATTTACAATTTCCTTAAAGTTGTACAGGAGTTATCCAGTACTGTGTTTTCAACATTTAATAAATCACTTCTTACAGTCACTGACAAAGTACTGTAGGCTAAAAGAATAGATACCTAATGGAATAAAAGGATTATACTAGTTATATAGGGAAACATTTTACATTGTAATGTAAAAATATTAATTATCAAGAAGCTATGAGTAGTTTGTTTGACGGGCAGTGTGATGCTCTTTCTCTAAGGAACTGAAATAAGTCAAATAATGCATTGACTAGAAATGAAAGAAATAAGAAATGCAATTTTAATCCTAAGCTTGTGCATATTTCTAAGGCATGCAATCTAAAATTTATTCACTATTGCATTTATCATTTTGACATCCTTGTAGTGCGGACATGCAAAGTCAGGCTATGAAACATTAGCATTACTCTCAGCATTTCCTTTCATAAAGAAACCCATTTATCCTACATTATATTTTATTTTTTTTAATCTCATTTCCTCACCTGGATTCTTTTAATTCAGTCTTCCAGAAAGGGGATAGGCATGAGAAGGTAACGTGTCTTTGCAACAGTTCCTTCATTCTGTGCTGCTCTGTTCCTGTGTATGACTTACCTCACAAGATTTCTCTTGTTCTCCTTCTCAGGTAAGGAGAACACTTTTCCATGTATGGCATTGTGAGAAGCGCATATGCTGCAAATCTCCTTGACCTTACTACCAGCACACAACAATAAACTACTCAACTCTATAGGCTAGCATTTTCTAATGCAAGTAATTAGGTAAATTACATATAGCTTTGTAATTTAAATCCACAGGACTTCAACATAGCAAAGTGCCAGTGAACTGTGATAAGGAAGAGACAAATAATGAGGTTCTCATGTGGGCTACTACAGCTTCAGAAACTAGACTTCAATCAACAGAACCCAGGTTAGGTCTGAGTTTGACTAGAGATGTCTAGGGTATCATATCTAATATCACAACATCTATACGATTATTTTGTAATATTTCACAGATTAATATAAACATGATCTTTTTATATTTCATACATCTTTGGCCTTTGACTCACATTCAAGTCAGGTTTGGTGCATCTCCCTCTGGTCTTAGATTTAACACAAAATTATGAGTTCAATATCTGTGATTCAAATCTAAGTCATTGCCTAAAAACTGAGATAGATTTTTCTGCTAAATTTTCTGCAATTGAGCTTATTACATTGGTACAGAAGGAGTTTAAAATAGTTGAAACTTCTTGGCTTGGCTTCTTACTATTAGAGAATACACAGCCTTAGTGCAATAAACCAATATGCATACAGTCTAGCTAACTCTGAACAAAGGAGTAAAGGGAAGACATGACACTGAATTTGCAACTATAAGGAAAGATGCTTTTGTAGAGACACCATATAATGCACTCTGAAATCTCTCTTGGGACCATGGCCACTATGAACAATATTCAGTCAGGGCTCCTGTTTTTCAATCCCGTTTCCACAAGCCACAGCACACAGCTCTTTTATATAAATGATACTCAGAAGATTATAAAGTATCAGAAACTCAATTAATACAAAAGCTACCTAGCTACCAAGAGGAAGTCTAACTTATTTGCCTACCACATTTAGTAATCTCTATGGCAGCTATATCCTGCCACAATTGTCAAGAGAGGAAATCTAATTCAATCTTTCAACAGTCACAACAAGCTAGTAAACTAATAAGTCATCACTGTCACTCTTCTCTGCATCTTTCAAGTTCTACTAGCTACTTCTGACACCTAAGCACCAGAAGCACACAAAGCACTCAAGTCTTAGAGTCTGCATTTATTCAGTGACTTAAAAAAAAGAAATGCTAACACGCTACCATCTACTCCTTTTCTAGTAATTCCTTATTACATACACAGAGTTTATAACATTGTCTATGCACACACAGGCAAAAAAAAAAAAAAAAAAAAAAAGCATCGACTGCCACAGAGTTTTGATTACCATTAGCTATAGAACTTATATTTCACTTCCAGGCACCCATGGTATAAGAGCATGGCACCCTGATTTGCTGGTAGCATTACGTCTCACTGCCAGTTCTAGCTGCCAGAACATTTTGGGGTTATGGTTATTTCTGGGCATCACATCTTTCATCCTTAATCAGTTTTGAGCAACAGAAGTAGTATTGCAGGCAAGCATAGTGCTATGCAGTAAACATACTCTCAGCTTTTTACAGTATAATCTGCTTCTTTCGGTATGAGTTATGATTTTTTGGGTTTAGATAACCTAGTCAGCCTTACAGTGCACTGTTCAACAAAATAGTTATGAAAGCTATGATTAAGAGCTTTCCAGTAATTATTTAACTCCACTGAAGATCATGAAGAAAAAATGCCCAAGAACTAATACTAACTAAGATTTTAAAGTTCTTAAAAAACATTCAGGTTAATTTTGTGTTCATTAATGACTAAACACATTGTGTAGGTCTTATGCTTTGCCTCCCCCCCCTTTTTAATTTTTTTAAGGAAAAATACTATGTATTCTTTTTAATTAAATCTTAAAAAAAACCCCACTCTAATTTCATGTACCTGATAAAGCAGAGTTATTGAGGGAAAATAAATGAAATAGGCATTTTTTCCCTCAGATGTTATACAAACTCAGAAAACACAAGGTCTGCAGGGTGGGCTTCTAGCAGTTTAAATTCCAATGCTACAGAAACCTCAGTCTTCATTCACACTTAAGTTACAATGAAAACAGCATAACAGAACAAAGTGACCACTACTTGCATGTCAAAAAGGGTAAAGTCAATGTTAAAATAGCATCAACAAATTTGCACTGTTGTGATATTTTACAAAATTCACTGTTTTCCCCTATTTCATATTAGGAAAGAGGAGGAATGAAACATCTGTAGCAGCTTCTCTTCTCGCTCTGAGAAGTATTAAGATGCAGTCTCACCCTTCAGTTCTCTCCACTCTGCAATTAATCAGTTTAGATAATACAGACTAAGCACAATTGTCGCAAGCATCTTTCAGTAAAACTCTCTTTGCAAGAAACTAGCCTTGAAGTAGAAAACAAAAGTATTCCTTAGCTTTCCTACACTCCTGAATCAAATACATGTTAACCCAGGCATCTACCAGTGTTAGCAAGTACAGAACATGAGATTTCACATATTGAAGTTGCATCCTTGTTTTATTACTCAGATTAATTCAGTATATAATTGAAATTGAAATGATATCTCCTACCTTTACCCATGAGAAATTTGGGCAATATGACAAGCACTTTGTTTCTCACTGTACCAGTTTGATGGTTGCAAAGCTTTCCACTGCTAAACAAAACAGCTTGAGGTTCAACAAATCAGCAGTGTTGGCATCTGATATAGCTAAAGTAAGGGGGAGGAGAGTAGTTGCGAGATGGCACTGACAACTTCATTTCCACTTCTGTGCAAATTAAATGTAGGCTGGGGCACAGAAATGGAACATAATTAGACATAAAAAGTAGGACTGCAGGCTCTGGTTGACTGAAGATATTAGTACAGCAAAGAAAAAGCCAATTAAACTAGTAGTTTAACTTACAAACTGCAGCATTAATAATGCTCATAGAACTACAAGACAATAGCAACAGAAGTCCAGTTCTGGAAATGCACCACTGAACACCTCCAGTGGTAGCCTAATTCCATTTTACAATCTCTCCATTGGAAAACGCATCATATTCACCACTCTAGTGCCACCACATTGGAGAAAAAAACATATAAAGAAGCAACAGCTGTGATCACTGAAATATGAACGTACAATATGAGCAATTAACAGCTGAGTAATAAAAAAATAACAGAAAAAGTGCATCATCCTCTTTTGATGGTTTCTAATTCTTCTTTAATCCTAGTATATACAACATATGTAGCCACAACTGAATAACTGCTCTAACTTATATCACTTCTACATCTTTCAACCTGCTAACCAGAAAAATAAGCACAATATTTCACAATCATCTATTGTGTTAGGCTATTTTTAAAGACATTTTATAACTAGTAGGAGATTTATTGTCTACTTGGAAGCTGCCCAATAGGCAGATAACATATCATTGCTGCAGCTGTCTCTGAATTTGTCATGTTACAAAGCTGACTCAGATGGCGATTTTGTGTCAGAAGATTTTTGGTGGCAGTAGCAAAAATCCTAGTAATATCCCCTCTCTGGAGAGCACAACTGCTACTCTTGGAAGTGTGGAAAAGGCCAAGAAAAAAATAAATCAGCTGATAAATCAAATAAGCTGGTTCCAAAATGCTTCAGTAATCATTGTCAGAAGTTCACAGGGGATGAACCCTAATGCTAATCAATTCCTCTAAAAGCATCCCATTTCAAGTTTGTGGAAAGAAGTCCAGACAAAAATACTTGCTCATTACAGTATTTCTCTCCTTTCTCTTCCAATGAATGATTAATTTTTGACTTTGTTTCCCCAGCCGTGTTGCTTTTTAAATAATTCTCATGTAATGTTGCCCAGGTCACACACAGAAACATTTAAATATTTGAGGCTTTAAATAACGGGGAAAGTGGATTCAAACAGTGGTTCTTTACAGCAATATATCACCTAGCTTATACAGGTTCAAGTTTAGTGCTCAGCTGGGAGAGACACGAGACAAATGCCTGCCCTAACCAAAATGCATTTGCTTCTCAGCCATTCCCAAGGAAACATGAAGATCATTTCCTTTACAAACCATCTGCCCTACTGTTAACCTATGTAAATCTTCCCAAGGCAAAGATTGATTTTTTTGTGCAAGTTCTGACCAAGGATAACAGGAATGGGTGTGGAATAAGAGGGTCAGGGAAAGAAGAAGCGGGGGACAGTGGTAGAATCAGATGCTAATGCAGAATTTCCTCCAAATTTACATGACATAGGGTAGCAAGTTTTAAAAACAACATAAAATAGGAGGAAGGACAAGGAAAATGAGGAAGAAGCCTATCAAACAAAAAATGGTGACAATTCAGGATGCCCAAAGAAAACCTGGTAACATGTCTCTTCAGGAAAGAAACATTGACAATTACAAAAAAACCCACCTAACATCTCTGTGTAAGCCTACCTTTTACATAGCAGAGATGTAACTTGGATTACCTCAAGACTGCAGAAGCATAAATCATTAAATAGTGGACTACATTAAGTTTTTAAATAGCAGGTATATCCTTAGGAATCCAATATTTATTTACAGATTTTATCCATTTATATCTATATACAAATATAATTTCAAAAATCAGTTGAAGCTTCCACTTACAGACCAGTTTAAAGCAGGTTAAGTGTACCACTGCTTTCTCTCCAATTAGACTTACCTATGAAATCCAATACAATATGAAACCAAGGTTACTAACATTACTTGTTAAAAGGGAAAAATTCCTGAACAGCTAAACCTGGCTTGGAAGTACTCATTCAGATTGAAATTACAGGGTGGTTCATTTTGAATCTGGGATTTTACTGATTTTTTTTTTTTTCAAAGGAGTTATTTTTGCATTGCCTCAGTGTTCAGTTTCTTTTTGCCAACAGTAAAGTTAGACTGAATGCACTCAGAAGCAGCAGACGATGTGCGATGGTTTGGACCTAATTAAAATCTGAGCAAAAGCTTGGAAAACTTGGGAGTGTGAGGAATCAAAGTACACAATCAGAAGTTCTCTGGCATGTAGGCAGGTGAAAATCTTTGGCTTCAATAGTGTGTTGGATTGAATTAGCCATCTTTTGCATAGGGAAAAGCTTCGTTAGTGCAAAAAGTTGTTTAAACAGATCCCATGCCAGCCTCCTTGAACAGCCACACATATATCCACATCTAGGAGATGGATAGGGTCAGAATTTCTTTCTTCCAAGCTGATCTCATTTTTGCTGCAACAGCCTCTGTGGGGCACTGGAAGTTGGAGTAAGCTAGAACAAGCTAGAACAATTTTCAGATTATCTAGTTTGCATGAGCAAAGTGGTTGGCATCTGGTGGCTCTAAAAATAAATATATATTTAAAAAAAAAATTCAATCCTGAGATGGTGGAATTAATGTTTCACATCCCTTTTGGCAGCTTGTATCTCTCCATTTGCCAGCTACTCTATTCTCTTTCTATTTTCTCCATTTGAGTATGTTACGTGGTGATTCAGTAGATTTATGTATTTTCTTATGCTATTGCCTTAGTACTGTCAAACATCCAAGATGATAGTTTCTGCTAGCTAATTCTCTTCCTACTAGATGACAAGGACTTCAAAGACAAAATGATCATCTTGAGTCTTTATTATCCAACCTTCCCACTTGTGCATACACTGCATGTAGAGTTTGTTTGAGGTGGCAACTTGATAGCAAAGCAAGACACAGAGCACATCAGTATCAGCAAATCCTGTCCATGCAGATGAGCTGTTGGAATTCAGTATCAAACACAAAAGGAGCGGTACACCCTGCCACGCGCTTAATCATAAGGCTAGTAGACTTATCTATGACTACACGAGATGTGGATGTTACTGAAAATCTTTGCACATTTCAGTGGTATATCAAAGTTCAAATCAGAAGGAAGTGGCTTCTGAGTACCAAGATGTAAATCACACCTGAACTGACTATTTAAAAATGAAAAATTTACAGAATCACCAAAAACCCATATAGGAGAAAATTAGGATTTTCAGACACCCTCTACGGCTGGACAGAGTCTCAGCAGGTATCAGAAAAGCCCACAGATCTGCCTGTCCATGGTGCATACACCATGGCTACTTAGATCAATATCTAAGAATTGCTAATATTTGGGATGTTCCAAGAAACATTTTAAAAATCTTTGCATCCATAATTAACTTAACATGGCTAATTAGTGTTGCTAACAATTGTTTCAGAAAATAAACAGATCACTGATGCTGTATTTTTCCATGCCAACACAATTGCACATGCATCATGAGACCGTGGGTCTAAGAAATCTCGCTTCATACAGCACACTTCAGTTCAGAACCTGCAGTGTCCTTCCGCATGCAGCAATGCAATGTAACAACTTCTGGAGATTTTCCTAGGCTCGCACTTCGCTACAGCATTATCAAGCAGATGCAAGATTTCTGAGGAGAGCAAATAACCAGGCAAACAGCTGAAAGCTTGTACATTTATAAAATTTTGGCTTAAATTCAGCCTTCTAGCAGCTGCAGCCATGTTCATGACATTTTGAAAAAATCTGAACTTCACTCCTACAAAGATTTGCTTTTGTGTGCAAGTTTTTGCTGCCCTATTTTAGGACTCAGAGAGAAATCATCACTTCACATCTCTCTCTCTCAGGGTGAAGCTTAATTTTTAATGAATTGTAATTAAGAACTGAAGCACCACTCTCTGTCCACCCCCGCATGGCTTACAACTCCAGCAACCATCTCTTCACTATTCCCTTTCCTCCCTCTTCAGCACTGGAGGCATAATGTACATAGTGTAGGACCCTCCCATCTCTTCATAGAATTAGACTGACGAATAAACTGGGACCAAATCAGGAAGCAATTCAGATTATGGCATTATTTCAAAAGCTGTGTACTTTGAACATTCCTTGAAATGCCAGCAGAAATCTGAAGATCAGTAATTTTACCAGTTTTCGTATCTGGGACACATTTTACATAGTGAGAGCTTTCAAGGGTTGAGGGTTTAGCATCCTGAGCTATCCTAAAACCCAAAGTATAGCAGAATCCAGGACAGAATCCGCCCTAAAACCAAGAACAGTTAGGCATCTCACATTGTAGATGTCAATATTTCCATATTGCTGTGAGCTATATTTGATATTGTCTAGTGCCAGAGCCATGCAAAGTACTTAACGAAGTGCAGGAAATCAAGATTTACTCCTAGGAAATTTGTCTCTTCAGTTTTAGGAAAAAACCACAACACTGTATAGAGGTTCACAAACTGTAGAGGACTACTTAGGTAGTCTTCCCCTCTCGTTATTATTCCAGTTGTCCTTACAGATAGCCATTAATAAGGGATATATAATTGAATAATTACATACGCAGTCATTTCAAACATCTAAGCTTTTAGTACCATCTTCATAATTATGACATATCAAGAATAAAAAACCAAAAACACACCAACATCCTTATTTTTTCCTGCAGACGCACAAAAGAATTTAAAATCTTCTCCCCCTCCTCAGTCTTTAATTTCACTACTTCCATACTGCTTTCATCTGGGACTGTTGACAGACACACACGCACTTCCCAATTCCATTCCGAGCTGGAGCTGCAAGTTATACTTCAATGGTTTATATTTGTTATTGAGTCTCCTCCTCATATAATTATGGTATACATAAATCTATACATACACAAACACTGTCATACAGTAGTTTCACCAGAACAGATGCTAGAGCTAATATTATATATCGGTTGCTTGTAGCAGTGCGAAAATTTAGACTGGTGGGTGCTCCTATCAATGTCTTATTGTTTATGGAGCCATGCAGGTGCCATCAGTAATAACTTTTGACAGTCATTTGCAGGATTTGTGCTTGATAAACTCAAGTTGTAAATCTGATAATCTTATCATTCCTTTGGTTTTTAACCAAATTTCTTCAGAATTTCAAAGAATTATTCTGTGCTTCAGCTAGTATTTTAAAACTATAGTATACAACACCTCCCCACCCCCCACCCCCCCCAGCTTTGGGTACCTCTGGCAATGTTAGTATTTCACGAACTACAAGTTCAGTTAGATACAAGTACTAGAAAAAACAGCAAAAAGCAACTTCATTATTTTAAATCCCAACAATAAACACTGTATGTTAAAGGATTCAGCACATTAGTTAATGATCTTAAATCTTTCTAATGATGTGAAACATTTTTAAATCCACTGTTTGTCACAGATAGAATATTCTCTGGGTTTATTTGCTATGATCTAAACTTTCATATTCAATCAATGTTTATAAAACAATGTTGATAGTAGATAACATCCTAGGCTTGTTTTAATTTAACTAGAGAAGGCGAACCTCTGTATAGATAGCGCTACACAAAATTTTATTCCATTAGACACAAGTTTAGTTAGATATTCACTGGGGAAAAAACATCTTGAATAAATCTCCATGTCATCACGGCTCCTTGGCCTCATTGACTGATACACTACAGTACTATGAAGGGAATGGAAAGAATACAAAAAGAAAAATCAGTCTTTTCAGCCCAAGTCCATTTGGAAAGGTATGAATTTAAGTACCATCATTTTCCTGCCTTCTCCATCTTCGTTTTGTCCTTAGTTCTATGGAAAGCCTTCAAAATGGTAAAGATAGAATTTGATCTTTGAACACATCTTTTACAGAGACTTCTATCTCTACAAACTCAAAACTAAATTTTTGCCATCCCAGAGGCATGAAAAAAACAGAATCAAAGTCTCAATAATGTGCATGACACAAAACAGCCCACAATTTGGGGTGGAGGGAAAGAAAGTTTAGCCTATTTTGGAACAACTGCTGCCCAGACTGCTCCAAGCACAGCAGTGACAGTGGCTTCTGGCAAACACCAGCACAATTAACGAGGAAACACAACAAAAAGTGATCCCCCCCCCCCTTTCTTCAAGAAAGTACACAGAGACAGACCTTGTCCTGAAAAAAGTAATCTAAATCAAAATAAAGAGGAGAAAAGTATCATTATTAACCTTCAACAGAAATACACGTAAGTAAGCCACAGAGAAACTCAATGATTCACTGGATGTGACACACTGTTTACAGCAGAGCTAGGAAATAAACCAAGAATACCTGAACCATTCTAGATCTGCTGTCTCATAAATTTAATTTTTATTTTCTTCACCAAAGCTTTAATAAATGAGAATGTGCATCCCAAACACCAGACCTTCCTAAGACTTAGGTGTAGTTAGAAGCACTTTAAAATGCAAAAGTAATCATTAGAGACCTGTAAAAGCTACTGGGAATTAATCAGCTATTTCTCATCCTAAACTACAGAAAATAAAGTCACAGAATCATCAAAGTTGGAAGGGACCTTGGGAGATTAGCTAGTGAAGCATCCCACTCAAAGCTGGGTGAAACAGTGAATTTAGATTGGGTTGCTCAAGGCTTTGTCCTGAATAGTCTTGAAAACCTCCAAAGAATTGTGTATTTAAGATAAAAATTATATGAAATATATCAAGGAGAAAAAATCCTGAAGAGGTATCCTATTAAGCACCTTTTGAAGAAAGCAGGCATGGTCATTCTGATCATAGGCGACAGCATTTGACATTACCTCTTTAAAATAGTTGACCTGGCATGGCTGAGCCGCAAGCGAGGGCAACAGGAGGCCAAAAAGGCAACACAGAACATTAAATTATAAATCCAACCTGTCTGTCTTCAGGTATCATTCTTCTTTTAATTTGAATTTAATGTAATGACAAACTGTGTTTAAAATACAAAAACTTCACCCCCAATCCAAAAAGGCTCATATCAACTAGCTATTTCAACAGAGACAGACACTGTGTGTGTGTGAATACACATATGTGCACCCCTTGTCCCGTGTTTGGGAAAACCATGTTATCACATTCATGCAACATAATAAGGTTTTCCAACCATTCAGTTTGGAAGCATCTGGAAAAGCAACTAACTGAAATAATGATAACTAAGGCACAGAGTACTATAAGGAAATCACTATGAAATAATAGTTTATTTAAGGTAAATGAGCATAGATAGACAATGTAATACATTCAAGATGATGTATTTTATAATATTTTGGAAGGCAAAGTTTTTCTACTACAAGACTTGTATCATTATTCTTTCTTCCCTTCTATACAAAAGCAAAATAAAAATAATCATTTTAAAAAATATCATAAATCAATATTTTAAGAGAAACTTCTTTTCTGAGAAGTATGTTCTTGAGATAACTCAATGTAATGGTGGTGAACTGTAAATCTTAAAGAAAATTACACATTTATTTTGGAGAATACTCTCTAGCAATCATTGTCATTTATGCCTTTTAAAGAGCACACAATGTTGCCTGTGTAAACATTATTTTGTTGCTCTGATTGGTTTCAATAAAGTAATTTTTCCAGGCAGAACATCTAAATTACCACATATTGAAAAGTGTAATGTCTTACATCCATCTGGTTGGGATTTGTGAAGTGGACTGTTGTTCATACATTTTCACCTGCGTGGAATAAAACTGTGTTGATGAAGCAGTAAATATTGTTTATTGGACACAATGAAAGATGAATTCTGAGTACAGGCCACCGTTAATTACTATAGGTACTCTGCCAAATATTTACTTAAAAAACCAAACATCAACAGACCAACCAAACAAAACAGAACGTACTTGCACACTGACCCATGGGGTTCAATCACACAGCCCAGCATCTTGCCGCACATCAGACAGCCTTTTTGGTTACCATCTGCAACTGAAATATCCTCTTGCTTTTCTGACCTCTGTTATGCTAGCTTTTATGCACCTGAAATGAAATCTGTTCCTGTTTTCCTTCTCATATGCTGGAGAGTGCGCTGAGTAGCTATGACACATATTGAGGTCCCAGTTTATGGAGTTGCAAAATAGCACTGCCAAATCCCGGGATAAGAAGTGCTTTGTAATTCAGTTAAAAACAAACCAACAAACCCAGGCAGTAAACTCCACTCACCCACTAAGAAATTTAATCGGAAGATATGCAACAAGGTTATATGGTAATAAAAGGGGGGGGGGGGGGGGACGACCAAACCAACCAAAACACCAAAGTAAGAAAACCTTGAACTCTTCAATTCTTTTCACTAAACCAAAAAAGGAACATTTTCTTGCTCCTCCTCTCAGCCAGCTGGCATGCTATCTTCTCCAGACAATGCAGAAGCCCTGGTTTCCTTTTTTGTATCTCTAGGTTATCTATCTTTACATTATGCATATCATAGAGATCAGAATCTCCAGCAGAAAATGCACCCACTGCTGAGCTTTCAAGATTGGTGTACATCAGCCTAGTCTTAAATTGATAATTAATTAGGATGTACTTAATTCAAGGCATCTAGAAATGACAGTGAGCTACAAAAAGCAATTAACTTTATTCATCTAGTCTGGCAAACCTTACAGTCCAATCTTCAGTTAAGTATCATGCCTACAGATTAGGTCACCTGCATGAATAGTACTGTTGATTTCACATACCTAAAATTAGGACTACCTTTGCAACTCGGGATTTAGGTGTCCATCTCTCTAGAACAGGCTTTCACAGTATACTAGACCGCACAGTGGCGTATGGCACAGAGATGCCCAGTACTTCAGTAACAGCAGGCAAGTGTGCTACTGTGTCCTCTGCTTGCCTGGATTTCAGAGGATGCAAGTCGCCTAGAAACCCACAGCAAGAGCACCCTGATTGTCCGCTCAAGTTAAGGAAACAAGTACTTCGAGAACTATCCACTGTCTGAAAAACATTCACATGGAAAGCTGATGCCTTGCACATCTGAAACAGAGGTTATTATTTAGGAACTTAGGTTTGCACATGTTCATTTAAATGCTCTTATTTTAAAAATAAAATCATATGACATTCTATTCCAGTGCATCTGTACAGTCAGTGATTCATCTAATCAGTTTGCTCTTGTGCAGTCTGATTTACTAAGTAGTTGCAAGTATAAGTACCTCTTAAATTGTTTTACTAAATTATTCCATGGCAGTTATATGAGGATGAGCTGCAATTTAGCCCCTGTCCAAAGGCAGAACTCCTGAAAGCGTCACTTCTGTTGGGCCATGTCCTAACTTTCTTTGACATACCTTCAGCGCAGAAGTCTTAACCCTAAAAGGTCTCTGGATTTGGGGAGCAGGACTGCCTTTTCAGTGTGTTAATACTGGTTGCGTGGAAAAGGGGTGAAGAAAAATCCATGTCAATGTTCCTAAAATTAGCTAGTCCTGATCTAGCATTCTGACCTTCACGTGTCCAATATTCAGAGAAGTTTTTGAAAGACAAAAACATAATTTATATTAGTATTCATATTTAGGTTGCATTTACTGCTATTGTTGCTCCTTGATACTGGCATCTCATCATCAGTTTGCTGCCTGTGGATTCATGCATTCAAGATACGCTAACTCGAGGATCTCTGCAGCAGTCTCCACCACTGACCATTCACAGGTTTGAAGATTCATGCGAAGACTGTGGAACAGATTAAACTGTTACAGGGGCTGAGTCCAGCCTACAGACGATGCCTCTGGCTCTGCATGCTTACACTGCAGCAACTGTGATGAGTTCTAAACTAATTAGTACACGGTCTGCTGACAACATATACTCTCAGAAGCATGAAGCTCTGGACAACTAAGTGTGAAAATGTTTACTCAGTTCTCAGGTTACTGCAGCATGTGATGAGCTGCTGTGGTTAAAAGCAAGCTGTATATGCGAACTAGTTAATTCATTACTACTCTAATCTGCTGTGAGAAGATAGCAAGACTGATTTCAATCAGCATTTTTAGATGCAAATTGTTTACATACCTACAATTTCTAATGACAATCAAGAAGCATTTTAGTATACAACCTTCTTTCCCTCCTCCTCAAGAGTTTTAATCTAGAAGAGACTAAAAAGAACAGGAACTATGCAAGGTTTGTGACTTGTTCAAGGCTGCAGAGCAAATCACAGTGAGAAGTGCAGTTATCTGACGCTCAGCCCAGCACACAACCATCATATGCTCGTTTGAATTACTGGAGTTAAGATCCCATGTTTCAGCGTGATATCCATTCATTGGTTATGTTCTTTATGTTTGGTTGGCAACAGTGAGGGAAAAAGAAACCAACACTGTCCAAAAAACAAAACAAACAAAAAAAAAAAAAGAAAAGATTTTAAGCATCAGGACATGGGGTAGCATAAACTTTTATGTCCATGCTAATGTCTGTCATTCATATGGACTTGTTAGTGCAGTTATTACTTTTGTACTAACATTGCTCTGAATTAGAACTAGTTTGGAGTAAAGACAGAGTTAGTGTACATCTATACAACAGTACTGGTATCCTTTCCACTGTAATTAGGACTTCAGTTTGTGATACACAATATTTTGTTCATAATTTTATGAGAATATCTAGTGAGTTTTTTAAAGTAATAATTTTGTTTTGAGTGAGAGAGTAAGAACTTTCATTGAAATACAGTGTTTTCTGCTCCTTAGTACTTCGCAGTCGGGCATACAGATACTTTATAGTTCTAATAGTAGTTGTCTTAAAGTGGTCACGTTAGGAGTATATAAAGAAATGTGGTATATAATATACTGTGTTGTCTCTAGCTGTCAGTTAGAGTCAGCATGATATTTGAGGGCCAAAGTCATTTGAATGGCGTGACACTTTATATGTTTTAGTCTAACTAGAGTTTAAATGGCAAATAAATAGTAGGACTTGCTCTTATTTTTATGAAATAATTATATAATGGAGATCTTTCAACTTCACATTCTTCAACAAGAAAACAACTATGGCTTCTTATATTCATAACAGAAGAATTTTTATGCATAATGTTTTAAGAACTCACTGTTCCATAAATTAAATCGCTCTTCATGAAATAAAAGCAATAAACTGATATCACCCAACATTTAATGAAACGTGAGGCAATTGCATCAGTCAGTAATAGAAGTGCATGTCTGCAGGCAAGTGATACTCAGCTCACACTTGCTAGTTTAGCATAATATCCTAAGAAAATGCTACGCACCAATTTGGGGGTTTTATTGTTGGTTGGTTTGTTTGGGTTTTTTTACAGGTTCAGATTCTAGAACAATTTTTGTACTTTGTTTTATATTTGAGTAATCCAGATAAACTATCAGTCTTCCTATGAAAGCAACACTTAAAAATGATACAGAAACAACTTATTCCATGAACACTAGACACCAGCTGAGATAACACTCTTTGAAATAGATAATGCCAGTTCACATAATGTTAACATTTCCATGTCAGTCAACATCCAAATGGTAGGTTTTGAAAAGCACTCAGTATGCCTAAAGTTCATTTCCACTATTCCGAAGAATTTTTTTTTCTCAGACAGAAATTACTACATTCCTTCTGAAAAGCCTGGCCCAAGTCTCTGTTATTAGGTAGGTGAATTTAGAAGTTAATCTCTCTCACTACACACGATTGAATTTTAAATAGTTTTTTAGGATCAAAAACTTGGTCAAAAAAAAGCACTCAGGTGTATAGGCTTAATGGTTAAGCAAGCACTTCATAATGATCCCTCCCCAGGAGCTGCATACATGGCTGAAAACAAAACAAAATTCTGAACTATTTACTCAGAAATAGTAAAAGTCAGAGTAGCTCCTTCCTAGTAAGCATACATGATGAAGGAAGCTTTCCCCAAAAAGCTGGTGTGTTGAGCTGAAAGCCTCCCAACTTTTTTTTTTGATTTAGACTGTAACCCATTTTACAGATAAGATTAAGTTGAGCCAGTCAGATTTGCAGATCCGTATTTGCAGTCCAAAAATTTGTTACAGGAATTCCTAATAAAAGTCAGTAACTTAGACTGGATAGCAGCATGACGCACCTCTAACTTCACTGCATAGTGACCTGAAGGTCATTAGCACTATTCTCCCAACAGCCTGAGCATGACTGGCTATTACAACAGTACATTTTTACGCACATATATGGCCACAGACTGTTATACAGTGCATCTGCTGTTCTGTAACCATGCAATATCAACCCTATGCATGTTCAGCAGTACTTCTGAATGTACATAGGTGTTTTGACTGTGCAGAACCACAGTGCTCTTTGCTAAACAAAGCATAAGTGCATGGATTAAATTAGGAAACTTGACATGAGAAGTTCCATGGAAGTCCAGACATTATCTGTAGCCTTAAATGCCCATTTAAGAGCACAGAACAGGTGCTGTGATAATTCTATAACTCTTAAGAAAATACATATGCACGAGTACTCCCATTGACTTAATTCTGAACACTCATCTGAACGCTTCTTCACATGAATAAGATCTGAATAAATATATAAGCCCATAAATAAGTTCAGCAGAAGGTATAATTAAGATACCTGTTGCATTAGTCATATAACTTCATTGGGGTTTAAGATTCACTGTTCATATCTTCTCTTGTCAGATCTCTTGTAACTCAATTGAAGTCATGTATAAATCAACTAGGAAAGTAGCTACAATCGTTAAGGAAGAGCTGGTCTTAAAAAACCTTAAATCTTTACAAAAACAAATTTATAAGGAAAAGAGTTATAGCTTCCCGATGTGTACTATGGAAAAACGAAAAAACAACAACAACAACAAAACCACAACAAACCAAACCAAATAAGAAATAGCTGAAAAGTTATGCAAAAAAAAAAAGAATATAGACTGTAATAGTCACACTAAAAAAAATTTTGGTGACTGGTCATCTATTTGGCAATACTTAACTGGTTGGTTAGGGAGAAAAGAAGGTAGAAGGCTCATTAAAGAAATTCCAAATCTATTTTAAAAGGAGAAATTAATTTCTTTCCCAGAGTTTTCCCACTTGTAAAATCAAAATAGTATACCAATATATTAGATCACTGTAAATATCTATTTGTAAAATACTTGTCTAGATGTTTCACAGCCCCTCTCTCCTCCCCTCCACAGGACCCATACCTCTTTACTCAGCATCTCCTTTGATCAGAGGCATCCACTCAACAATTGCTTATTCACCGCACAGCAATGTGTTCCTTTGCTTTCCCTCAATGCTTTCAAACATCGAAGGAGATAAACTCGCAGGCGATACCCTTTCCTGCTGAGGGCTGGTTAGTAGACCATTTCTTATCTTCTTTTACCCTGGCCTCAGTGATCCACGCACATAGACACCACTACTCAGCAATGTTTATTTGGGAACACAGCCAAACAACTGAAGGTGTAGAAAGAAAAACCCACAATCATCAGCTGGTGCAGCTGGTAGCAGCTATTTGCTCAGTAACACAGGTCATTCTAAAACCAGTGCAATTCTTCTGTTGAAAGCAGGTCTTCACTCAAGTAAGTGAATCAGAGCCTGCCTCTCTCTATACCCTGCAGAGAACTACCCGAGTTAGCAGAGCAATTGCCTCTCCAACTGCTGTGCTGATGCCCCAGCACTCTACCAGAACAATGAAAAAGTTACTCAATTGCAGGACACTTACGAGAAAGGTCACGTGAAAGTGTTCATTAGGTAATAAACATAATGACATAACGATACGGGGGGGGGGGGGGGGAAACAATGGTTAAATTAATTCCTTTGACATAGCTGCTCAAAATCACCTACAGATAAGAAAGGAATCTGACATTTTAATTTATAAAAGTAGTCGGTTCCATTGCACATATACTTAATTTGTGAAAAGAAATTGGTAGCTTTCTAGGCAAGACAGATCTGCAGCTAATGCTGTAAGAAAGCATGCAGTTGTGACTCTGAATTCAAGATTTTGAATCATTAGGGTTGAAAAGGATCTTGGGAGGTCCAACCTCCTGCTTCAATAGGGACAGCATTGAACTTAACCGGGTTGCTCAGGGCTTTCTTTGAGCGCATCTCAAAAGCCTCCAGTGACAGAGAATCCACAACCTCCCCGAGAACCTGTTCCAATGCTTAGTGACCTTCAGAGTAAAGATATTTTCCTTATATTTCATCATAACCTGCTTGTTAACATTTCTGACCACCATATCTTGTTCTCCTGCTGTGCACATGTACCAGGGGTTAGTCCATCCCAAACACAGTACTTTGCATTTGTCCTCACTGAATTTCGTAAGATTCCTGTTGGCCCATTCCTTCAGCCAGTCTAGGTCCCAGTCCAGGAACAGTGACAAAGGTAATTTCTGAGCATAATGATAGCAGGATAAATAAGACCTAGAGAAGAATATAGACAATTTCGGAATACAGTCTTTGAAGGTCCAACTTAATGACTAAGATGTATGATTTTTCATAAATATAAAAGGATTTTCAAGAATTAATAGCTAGACATTAGGGGAAAAGCTTTCTAATGGTAAGGACAGGTAACTGGAACAGATTACTCAGAGTGGCAGGCATGACACCTTCATCAGACTAGATGATCTCTTGATCTCTACATTATTTTATTATTTAAATAAGTGCATATAAAATAATCCTAGGAATAGCACAAATAGTGTATTTTGCTTTAAAAAGAAATGTGTGTAATCAAAACCTTCAACAATTTTATTTAGAAAGCATTTCTAAAGGTTTTTTTGTTGGTTTGGGGTTTTTGTGGGTTTGTTTTGTTGGTTTTTTTTCTTTTTTTTTTTTTTTTCTTTCTCCCTAATGGTTTGTAGTGAGTTTGTCCCCTTCCTTCATCAGAGCAATAATCTCTAGGTAGAGCATCTGAAATAAGCATGCATATGGCAGGGTTGCCTTGCAGTAATACTGTTGATAGTTTAACTGAATAAAAAAAATTTTTCAAATTTTTTCAAAATTTCAAACTTTCAAAATTTAAGCCTATTCACTTTACATTCCAGAGCAAAACACAATGGAAACCTAGAAAAATTTTAATATATCTATTTATTGAGGTCTTTATTTATCATTTTTAGCAATTAGAAAATACATCAGCAAACTATTTCCCTCAAACTCATAAGTGAAATAAATTCAAGTCTAAATGTGTTTTTAAATACTCAAATTATTTTTTTTTTCAGATTTTACGGAGAGTATAAATACTTACCTATAGTTTTACTTTTATCCTATATAGTGACTATATGTTATTACTTTTGTACAATTTGTAGAATAAAGAAATAAATCTGCATGGAAGCCCAAAAAAGGTCTAGAGATAATCAGTGAGCTGTGTGCAATGAATGGTCGGCCTGTGAAAGCTGCAGTCTGACAGCATAGTTTCCGAAGACCTGCAGGTATTCTTTAAACTATACTATGTTTACCTAGAAAGAACTCATCCAAAATGAGAAAAATTTTAGCCTTTGAAATTGTAGTGAGGCCAAAAAGTAGCCTTTCATTTGCCTTTCATCCAAGCTAACACTGGCATAAGAATTACAAGTAGGAGGAAAACTTTTCATTCTCACTTCCATAGGAAACTAATGCTGCTCTCAGATGTACAGAAAATATGACATACTGTGCTGCTCTTTCTGAATTAATTTTTTAACAACACAGTGTGTAGCAGGATGAATCCACGTGTTCTTGAACATCAGCAAGCATCACATGTGCTTTGATAAGCAAGTTTGGCCAATGTGCCATACAAGCCACAGAGACTTCAACAAACCTGAGATAATTGGCATGGCATGATTTACCTGCTGGCTCTGTTCAGCTGCAATTAAGACTTCTGGAGAGCACATCTCTGGAGACAGTTCTTCACAAATGTGTCTGTCTGAATAACGTCTAAAATTATTATGTCTTCATTATTTTGCTCTCTTGCCACACCAGTGTATAGGTGGGGATAACAAAAAAAGTCGTCTTCTTGCAATGATTTTCCAATTTAAATTTAACTTCAATTAGACTGAAATTTTATACATAAAGTTTTGGGTTCACCTTTTTACCATTACAAAATGAACAGACTGGATATCATTTCATTCTCAACTGCAACATCATACTTGTTCTTGATACATTCAGAAAACATTAAAGCTGTAATTTTTCTCTACATTTAAGACTAGTTACTCACTCTCTTATTTCTTCTAATGTAATTCTCTGGATTTATTTCTGCCAGTTTCATAATGCATAGGCATAATCTCCTTTGAACATTTAAAAATAAGGTAAATTCACATGCACTAAGAAAACCTATTTTATAAAGGCTACATACAGTCTACTTGAAGTAACAATAATGTATTACTCAGTGGTATAACTGAAGATATTTCAGGAAATATTTATTATCATGCATTTCCTACAAGTGCTCTTGTAGGTCTGCAACGGCAGGTAGCCTGTGTGATGCCAATGGCTTGCTGAGTTGTGTTTGGAATCTACAGGCTAATTGAGCTCCCTGAAATGGCTTTCCCTTTCTCCATTTACACATATTGAACCTTCAGTGAAAGGTATTATATAATAAGGGCAAAGCATTCTGGAGAACGTCAATGAACTATCTCTGAGATGGAGATGGCAGATAGCCATCCTGTAACTCAGATAACTTAAAGGAAAAATGAACAAAGTGAGTCTATATTTAAAAAGAAAGTAATACACGTATCTTTCAGTAGCTAATCTTTAGTTTTAAATATTAGACACAGGCTTACTTATTACTGAATGAGAGTTTACAGGCTTGTATTTTGTTATTTTTCTACTCCTCTCTACTATAACTGCAGTTATAGGAGTAATCTCCAGGACAGCAAAGCAACAACTACCATTAAAAAAGTTCTCCCCCTGCCCGCTACACACACATGCACACCTAGAACTACTTTTTTCTCAACACGAAGTGGGGAGCTGAGACAGCTGCCCTCACCATCAACGAAGAAAGCACAGTTATGCTCTGAAATCTATGACAGCCGCTAAAATACCTGTCGCTGAGCCTTCTGAAATTATGCCACCTTCTTAAATAATTCCCCATCTTCCCCTTGTCTTCCAGCAAATTCCCAACAATATAAGCTGAAGCAGCATGTAGGGCTTCATTCATCACTGAGTGTCTAAATTTCCAGCAATGACCATAACTACCCAACATTCAAATCCCATATCACGCAGCAAAGAAATCAGAACCATATATTTAAAATCTATAAATACCAGAATCATGCATTCTAGCCTCCATTAAGTATTTATGAGAGTCCCACTGCAGTAGTGCCATTGCTTTCATTTTATTTATTATTACAACACCTCTGTGAATAAAGCAAATCCTTTCTTCCTGCACTCCTTCATTTAACAAAAAAGGAAAGGCAGCTTTATATCTTGCCCAAGGTCTTCAAGGCAGTTTCTGACAAGGTCTGCTGCTCTGTCTGAATACCTTCTCCTCTTTTCATTTCTATACATTTCATCCCCATAATAAGGCAAACACCACATATATTAATTGTGACTTAAAATGGGCTACAGGCAGGCACTAAAATTTATTATGAAAAGAGGAAAGGAAAAGTGTAATCATACAATTAAAGAACATGTCATGCAGTACACTGATGTATTCATTTAATATCACCCAGTAAAATGAAACAATTTAATATAGCACTCAAAAATGTGCTTAACAAATCACTGCCTCCTGTAAAACCCATCTGGACCACTGTGGAGATGATCATGTTTCAATATGGTGGTCCCTATCATTAAAGTAGCTCTTAAGAAAAGCTTCCTGCTTTCATGACAACAACATCCTTAAGTCTCCTGTGATACTCTCCTAGCTTCTTTCTAACCTTTGTAAATGTAATCAGAGCTGCACCTGAATCTGCTGTCAGTTGCAGATTTGAGTACCAAGTTTAGAAAAAACATGAGCTACCCATGTTTCTCCTGTAGTTCATTATCTTTAAAAGATAAAAATCAGACTTACACAATGAAACACACAGCAAGATATAACCTTTATTTTTACGTGGCAGAAATCTTAAATCTATCATTACTATTACAATGAGAAAAAAAACCTATGGTGACACACTACAGACAGCAAGATTACTCTTCTTTTAGAAAATTTTAGTGCTGTTAAAAGGTGACACATCAAAAACGACTGGAAAGTAAAGTTCCTTATTCATCCACAAAAATCTCCTCCATAGGAACTGTAGCTGGCAGTCAAGATAGTACCTTTACTTAAAGAAGGCATTTATACATATAAGCAATGAGGATAAAGTTATAAGCAATGATATAGATTACACACAGGTTACTGAACACAAAGCTACTGTAATAAAGCATAGAGGCTGAACAGTTTACCTTATACCTGGTACGTATTCCAATCTCTGCAAATATAAGAAGTAATAGGTAAAATTTAAAATAGGTAAATTTAATAGTTAAAATCTTCATCATATCACTTCAGTGATTCTATTAACTCTCGCAACTTCTCAATGCCAGAGTTTTCAGAAAAAAGGAAAATAAGTACACATACTTGCTACTTGTGTAGCAAGTAACTATTGAAAAGCCTCTTCATTTTCCATCCTAACATTTTCTCTCACATATATACACCATGCAGGGTGAGGTACGTATAATTCTGCACACTTTGAAATGTTGTGGAAAGAATTAATGGCCACTAAACACAAGTAAATACTTCTAGTAAGTATGGGCCTTCATTAGGAACACCAGTCCCTAAAAATAAGAATTCACTAATTCATTGCTGTGTGCCAAATTCTCAATTTTAACTCCAAAGCTTCTCTGATGACCTGAAATGCTTCAGTATGTAACTTAATTCATGATTATGAGTTTTGTACATAAATGGTTCAATGACAGATAACTCACAGGCAGCAAACACAATGCTGGACTGTTGAGTTGTGTGCAAGAATTGCACACAAAGATTTAATACTTCTTCTAAGGGTTCCAAGGGAGGGGACTTCCTGACATGCTGTTGTTTGATGCGGATCCTGAAGGCACCAATTTTAATTTTATTTCCTAAAATATCTAGAAAGGGATTGCATACCGATTCCTTCCTTTGCAAGGCAGGAGAGATCTGCCACAGTTAGCTTTGGATGCTTCCACTGGATTGCAATCAATATAAACCACCACATTACTAATTGATTACGACTACAGTTCTGGGACAGGCATCTACCTTTCAAGATGCTGGAACTGTATTATCAAAACATCTAAAATTTTCCAAGGTGCTCAAACTATTCTGACCTTGGCAAAGGAAGTACAGGTGAACACACATTTCCCCACCCCTGCCACTTTGTAACTGCCCATTCCAAGTAATTGACTTTTACTACCTATTTGATCAGAACACCACGTGTCAATCTTTCCACACATTTCATGTGTACATGATGCAAGGGGTTAATTAATATTAATTATATGATATTAAGCAACAGAATGCATGTCAGAAGGCATATAAATACTTAATCTCAAGAATTACTTAGAAAGTACATTTCTGCAGTAGTAAATAATTAATCCTCTCTGATCATTACAGAAATGGCAGTCATTAAAGAAAATAAGGCAGCACTGAAACCATTAACACACTTTTTTTACAGTTGGGATTTTTTTGATGCAGTTACCTTCTTTGCTTACTGTAAACTTATTCCAACAGGTACAGAACATCCCATATATTGGAGTGTTAAAACAATCTAATGTTTATCTTGAACGATGTTTCTAGAACTTCTGCGACTTTCAAAAATCTCCTAGTACATTCTCCACTATTTATGCAGCCTCTTACATCCTAGGGTAGTATTCTCCATTACTGGGATTGAAAAGGAAAATATTTGCATCTTTGCTAATGTGCCACAAAATGCATATTTTTCTTTTTATTCCTTAATTGTGTAGACCGGTCTGTTTAGCTGGGGCCTTACTGATGATAATTTCTCCTTGCAATAAGATACACAAGAAAACTCTCTCAGCTCTAATAAAAACAAAACCAAAAAATGTTACCATTAAAATGGCATTTATCAGTTGTCAGACTGATGTGTGAAACATCTTTGGTCGAGGAAACAAAGTTAGTATTTCAAGTGTCAGTCTATGCAAATCAAGAACTGTTTTGGTCCCCTTACCATGCTTTTTCTGTAAATACCGATTTAACTGCTGAAACCATATAGCAACAAAACATGCAGTTAAACTACAGCTTTTCTCAAAGTTTGCATAAACATGCCAGCAAACTAAATACAAATGGTAAGTCTATTATTACTAGTATAGCCTTTAAAACAAAATAATTCCTTTAAATTTTCTTTGAATGTATTTGTATATCTAAAGAATGGTTTCATCTTAGTCCAGCTGAGTTGAAGAGCTTTCAAATTGCAGTTGCTCTGGTATGCATACAGAAAGTGATAAGTTCCAGCATATACAAAGGAAAGAGAACGTAAGATATGAAGTTGAATAAGCAATAAGGTGGTAGAAGACTTAGTGTATAGGGAAAACAAAGCAGTAGTATTTAGTTTTAATAGGTAAAGCATTTTTAAAAATCTGAAAATTCTCAGTCTGTTTTAAGATCTCATCCTTGATGTCTCATTGCATGAGTTCCAGTTTCTCAGTTACAAAATGAAGTGCATATAGTTCCACAAAAATTTAAACGCGGGCTTAACATTACTTTGGTGTACAAAGAAAACAAAACGCAGTGCCGTGTGCGTATACTACATACCAAGGCATTTTGAGATCTGATATTACATTTATGTTTGAAGATTAGGAGCCAGTCCAGTAATATCCTGATGCTTGAGGATATTGAAAGTCAATGATTAAACACATTTTTAGGGGCAAAAAAGCAAAAAATCAAGCCTCATTCAAATCTAAAGCATATTATAGAATACATTTAGAGGGAAGAAACCAATAGGTATATAATATAGCTTTATTATAAAAGAAAGTTTTGTTCTAATTAATTACTATATGTTACTAGAGATCATCCATGATTTTTACAGGATAGTCTTTGGACTTGCCTACATCGACAATCAGACCAAAAATTATTCCGAAGCAATATAAAATAGGAATTTGACATAAACTACCATGTTATAGCTGTATACTTTGATATTGTGACATAATCCATATCCTTTTACAAGTGGAAAATAAATCCAAAATGATAATCAACCACACAAGAAAACAAGTTACCAAGATAAAGGATTGGAATAGGGAGAAGTCCCCAAAAGTAAGGGTAGGTACCGAAACAAAGAGGGTAATGGACAGAAGCATCTCCCAGTTAAAATTTCCTGTCATATGTTTACACTTATTTGCAAGTTCTCCTTATAAAACTGAACCATAAAAAGCTAATAAATCTTAATGCAGAGTTTCTCATACATAATTGCAGAGTCCTTAATTCAGTTTAATTCACCAAACTAAATTACATCCATTTTGGTTCAAGTAAACTTTTAAATGAACTAGCTAAACTACAGCAAACCCTTGTTTAAAACTTGAAGAACTTGACTCCATATGAATTGCTGTGTACAAACCGTGCAAGTGTTCTACAGAGTTTATTTGTATTTATGGTCATTGTGCATAAGAACAATTCCAAAGAAGAATCTATCATCAATCTTGGTTAATAAGATCATAACTTTACTAGTTAAAAATCAAAACAAAGCAGTTAGCTTCAGCTATGATATTTACAAGCATTTAGGGTCAAATCTATGCACAGCCTGATCATCTGCCAAAAAAGAAAAAAAAAAGTTGCAAAGAATCAAATGATTCTTTGATAAGTTATAAGCACATCTTTGTAAAAGCAGACTGTGTGTGAAACTGGACTCTCAGCAGTGTTCATATTCTTCACAGTAAGAATTAAAGGTAGAAGTTTTAATAAAACCTAATGCAATTATTTTTGGAAGTGAAGAAATGCACTAAATTAATAAAGTAGAAAAACTACGGGTTATATTCAGATTAAGGAACAAGGCAAAACAAAATATTAATACAACCTTTCCTTTAATTGATATATTACTAAAGCAATAAAATCATTCCACCCCAGCAAAACTCTTTGTATTGCATATACACGATTATGGTCCCAAGTGTTTAAGTCTATCCTTCAGATCAGTTTCAACTCTAATTTCACACACATGCTTTCAGGATGGGCCTTTGCTTCAAAAACTTCCTGCTGGAGTTCAAAAAGTACACGACACCAAGGCACTATTAGCTGTTTCTTTAAGGATGAGAATTTTGAAGATAAATAACTTTCATTAACTTTTTGTCTAAAAAAAATAAAAAACATCCTTATCTCATGTAATAATTATACCACTTCCCTTCTGAATATGCTGACATTTTGGCTGGAGGAGAAAAAACCCAACAACTGTTAAGCCAAAGGTTGCACTGCTCTGTGTGTGGAACATCATAGGAGGAGACCACTAAGCTACACAGCTGTATTTGCCATCACACAGCTTTATGGAGATGTAGTATTAACACAGTGCAAATAGCAATGAAAATATTTGCACAGTAACCAATTCCAGAGATGTCAATGGTAAAATAAAGAATTTCAGCACAGACTCCTCTGCAAAACATGATTAAACAGACAAGTAGAAAAATTGGCTTTAAACAGTAATGGAGTGAAAACAGGCAGGTGGCATGTGTATATCTGAATTGCAGTACACTGCAAGTACGGCTTACTTTTGAATTGTAATTTAGGTGCTGTGTTACAATGGTGTAAGCAGAATAATAACTTGAGATGTTGAGGATCATAGAGCTTTCTCTAAAGTAGCGTAGTCATGATTATGTGGAGCTGATGGACTGACAAGCACCACCAGTTATTTTCATCCCTTTGTTACTAATACCAGTGTCAAACAAGGGGAGCTCGAGATTGGTAGGATTTGGATCCTCTTGCCAATCAAGGCTATGATGTGAAGCTTTAACATTTCTTCAGAGAGTCTTTTACTATGCTTTTTGATCAGCAAGTCTACAAAAATAAGGTTTGGGATTCTACACTGGGTTCATTGGCACAGTGTGTGATATACAATTAATCCAGGCACACCTGAGATATATAACATGATGCTTCCTCCTGTAAAGGCTATAGCACAAAAAAAACCAAAACCCAACATATCACATGAGAGCATTTTCTTCAGCTGAAGGGCAACAGAGCATTCTCAAGGTTTCATAATGGAACATGCCCCTTCCCCACCCCAAGCCCCCAACCATTCCATCTCGCCCCCACCCCTTGCTCACCTGCAGAGTTACAATGCTTATATTCTCCTGCAATGTCCCGGTGCTATCTACCTTTCCAGCACAGAGGCACTGCCACTGTTACACTGAGCAGCAGTATAAGGCCATCTCTTCCCTGGAGATTGGAAAAATCTCAATTCCATATCTTTTTTTTTTAAAACAAATTTAAGCAAAGGGAAAATTAATGGTTATAAACACAGCTTAAGTATCTTAAACCATAGCAAGTGTAACTAAGAGTCCCTTACTTTCCAGCATCTGCTTTCTTCGTGCATATTTCTCCCCTCCTCTGGTAGTACAGGGGAATCCACTTGTTTTTTTGCTGCTGCTGCTCTTCATTTTTTTAAAAAAAAATTCTAGCAGTGTCAGTTATATAGGTTACTAATTAATTAATATGTGCATGCTATATTCTTTGTTTCCAGTATTTTTGTGCAGCTCTGCTTATTCTTTGAACTCATTTATCTACAGTTACTGTTAATATGAGGTAGGACAAGAAAAGGTTCAGCCTGCCTGCTCTGCAGTTTCTCCTATTTACTCTTACTGTGGTTGCTGCAGGGATTCATAGTTGTCATGCTGTTGACTCTCAATTTCTGAAACAGTGATGTTGAAGAAGCAGAAAAGGCAAATGTACGCAAAAGAGAGGCAGCAGTGCAAGGATTTAAACACAGTCACATTTTGCCTTTAGTGATCTGGGAGAAAGCGCAGCATACTACCGGTGATAAATGAAAGGAGTCTAGTGCTGCCAGCGTAATCCAAGACACATCTGTTAAAAACACAAAACACAGCAGAAGTGGTGTTGTCTCCGAGATACACCTCCTCCAGAAAAAGGTCAATACTGATGAGGACCAAGATATAGTGGCAGTACAATACAGGGGTACGGCTGGATTTACCTTATCAAATAGCACTGAGCAATCTGACAGAGACCAGTGAAGGGAGACTATCAAAAGCAGACAGATTGATTCAAAAATCACTCAAAAAGTTTGAGGGTTTTTTTTAAGCTAACCATGTCATTCTATTCTCTGAAGCGATTGCTAGGACATTGGTGCTTTTACTGTACTGCTAAATTAAAAGCAATTAAAGGTGCTTTTAATGTAGCCATTCTGCAATAGAAAGCACTAACTTACAGTTTAAATCCAATTTTAAAAAAAACTGGATCTAAAAGAAGTGCTGCACAACATCAAAATAAAAACTTTCTTAGGTGAATAGCCAAGAGAAAACTCCAACAAAGGCTGAAATATGCAAATCTGGGTCTCACTGCAAGGTTCAAAAATTTCATTAAAATTGAATCTCAGCAAACATAGGAAGTATACACATTCATTCTGTTCAAGCAATTACTTTTGTATTTTCAAGTATGTGCTAACAAAAAAAATACTAAAAATCTATTAGCATTACTAAATTGCAATTCTTCCTAGACAATTTGTTACAGCAATGTAATAGGTGTTAAAATATAGTCAGGAATATATATTTCTTTCTCTTCCATAGGCCTGCCCGCAGTGCGGTAGGGTTTTCACAGATAACCACAAACTGAAAGGATTTCAGTCAGACATTCATCAAAAAACAGACCTGGAAGGAAGCTCAGGATGACAATTAATCCACCCTTTCCCCAATAAGTTCAACAATACTCACATTACTTCTGATAAATGCTTGTCTAGATTTTAATAAAAAAAAAAAACACACAAAAAACCCCAGGCTTCAGCATTAATGACATCGTTCTGGTGCTGTTACCATTCTAAACTGCCAAACTCTTTTTGCAGAGCTGTTGCCTATCTTGTTTCACTCCAGCCTGATCTGAAGAGAGAGTTACCCTGAACACGCAACTTCACATTTGTCCCTGTTCCATTGCACTTGATTTCTCTCCAACCATTTCTCTAATAAGTTGTCAGTACTCTTTTAGACTGCAGTCCACTCTTCTACAACACACGATCCTGCCCAGTTAATAGGTGCTATTCAAAAATGTAATAGAAAGAATCTCTATTCCTTTGTTCAAATTGCTAATGAAAATATTGAATAACACTGCAGCCAGGTTAGAGCTCTGTAATTTTAATAATCCTTTCATTTTTCATTTTGATGAAAGGAACTTCAGAACTACGCTACAGTATTTTTCCTATCAGTCGCATGCCCATCTGCAAGTCATTTCACCTATACCGTATTTTACTACTTTGGTTATTGGGACTAGAACATCCTCTCCAAACAGGAGAGGAGAATGACTTTTAAAAAAAAAAAAAAAAAAATTACTTTGACCCAGTACAGTCTCAGATGGATTTCTTCAGAAAAAATTACTGTGTTAAAGGAAAACAGGTTGACAAAGATTAGGTGCTTAATGCTCCTTGGACTACTCATTCTAGCTTTTTGATCCGTATATATTTGTTTTCTATGTCATAAAAACAGATGATGTTTCTGCTTTCCTAAACTGAAGGATGGGCCTTACACAACTCTGTGTACCAAGCAAGACCTAGAAGCAGGGGCTTGTGTTATTAAACAGTCAACAGGACCTTCTGCTCCTGAAAGTCCATTCCATTTACCCTCCAAGTCTAATCTTCAGTCTTGCATCTTCTCCATTCAGTTTGAATTTCTGTGAACAATTGGAAATCTAGCTGAAAGAGGAAAGGTGCTTTTTCCCATATCAAAAAGGCTACGCTGCTGTGCTTACATGGGTGTCACAAATAATAGAGGTGCCAGATTCATTCTAATCATATTAGTCTATCACTCCATATGCTCCTTTGACAAAGCAAAAGCAAAGAAAAGTGATGTGGTCCTCCTGAAAAAGAATAACCTTTTTTTTTTTTCCCTACAACACAATGCTGTGCTTTTGTCATTAAAAGGCTGGAGCCCATTTTATCAGCTATTCCTAAGGTATTTCTTTGCAATGGTATTCTGTGCAGTACAGATACTCCATTTGTCTCTCTAAATCAACTAGAAATTCAGGGAAAATTTGCCCAAATAGATGAACACATTAGACAAAGAAATGTAGGTAAGTATTTTAGCCCTGAAGTTTAAATTTGATTTTTCTAGTCCTTGCTCTGTTCATTTTTTTTTAAAAGTAAATAGACTGTTTTCTATGTAAATAGCAATTAATCTTGTGTATCAGTCAGAAGGCAGCACTTCTATATAGGAGCACAAAGTTTGCCCTCTAATGACATAACTTCTTTATAGCCATAAATGACATCAGATATGTGATTTTGCCACAAATGCACCATTTGGCTTTGAATGAGATTTTAAAACTTCTGTCTCTGTGCCACCTCTCCAGTAGAGCTGACAGAGGAAGTAAAATTGGAAACCAATGGCTCCAAAACAAGAAATAAAATACTCTAACATAGAGGCTAACAAAACCAAACTGCATAATCAGTTATTACTGCTGAAATATCCCCATGATTTAAGATTGAAAAGAATTTAAAAAACAGGAAAGTAGCCAATTCTGTAAGCTTTAGTAGGAATAAATCTGTGACTCAGAGAATGCATTACACAGTGCTAGGATGGAGGTGTGTGTGTGCTAGGTGCCACACCAAAGGAGGATGTGGCACCTTATCTGCAACCTTAATATTTTAACATTATTTGTATAAAGTGAACTAACAGAAATTACTCTTCAGATCTCTTTGAAAGTCATCATTCTTCCCACCCAGCCCCCCCTTGGAGCTAAGAACAAAATCCAGAAGTGTCAAAATGCTTCCTAAAGATAACTAGAAAACTGGATATTGCAAAAGAGACCATTGCAAGTAGCCTAAAGTATTCCATTTCAGTGGTAACTTTTTGCTTTATATAATGCGGAACACCAAAATGAAGAGTTGTGTTAAAAAAAAAAATCCAAATTTCTTTTCAAAAATGCTGATACATGACCTTTTAAAGCTTTAAAAGGTGTTCTCCATTGTCCTTCCAACCCTATCAAAACCTAGTATCATTTCAGGAAACATTAAGACTCCAAAGGAATGTCTTTCTCTGAGTGTAACAGGAGTACAATTTGCATCCAGCTCTAAAATAGACAACAATCTATTCCCTCCTGTGTGCACTGTAATAGCAACAAAGCAAAACACGGCTTTTGTTACCAGACAGCGAATACAGCTTGTCAAAAATTCTACTCCTCCCTCTCTTTTTCAAAGAGGCATTAGCTTCTGCTGCTGTCCCTTATCTAATCCAAAATGATCACAAATCATCTATTATTACAAAAATTAAATGCTTGTTTGATCAAAAAGATGCTCTATTTGACACTTCAAGTGTGCTGTTATGTTATTCCTGCTCCTGTTTTATCATACCTAGATTCACCTGAATTCACATCAACAGTAAACTTTAGCACAGCTCAAGAATCAGTATAGTGATAGCTGATAATTAATGGCACTGTCTGCACATGAGTTCAAAAATGTGTATCCAGCATTTCTCACATAGCTTACATAAATATAGGTTCTTTACATAAACATTTTCAGCAGAAAGCCTTATGATCAATGAAGACAAGTAAATTAGCATCCAAATTCACTGTACAATTCACATTTTATGAAGGTGCAAAAAACTTGGAAGGCCAGAAAAATTAATGTAGCATCCAGAGTCCGGCAAGCAAAGATGTACGATCCTGAGAATGCCTCACCTCAACAGCCTGTCTGAACAGACTTCAAATCTCAGTTAGCATAAAAATGGACAGAGAGGATGAAATCAGATGAATCTTTATAGGACAGTAAAATTCTGGACTAATACAGAACAGCATCACTCCTAGTGAGGGATGTGGGAAGAATATTTGTGTTCCCTGTTGTACACGCGTAGAGAATCCACCATTAAATTTTGCAGGCTGTATTATTTATTACTTCACACCACACAGACCTCTTCCATCAGACACATGGAAAGGAACAGACCTCCTCTTTTCTCTTTATCTCTAAGTTTCCTCACCATTGCAGAGAAGCCATCAGACAAGGACTCTATTACATTGTTGAACAAAAGTGTAAGGGGTTAGTTAAGAACTGTAGATAGCCTAAACCTAGCTTCATTATTTAAAGCAGCTCATCAAGTAAAACAAACCAGAAATCCATTTCACAGGTGATACAAAATAGAAGGGTCTCACCGATGCCAACAGAAAAGAATATACTATAAAAATTGAGGAGAACAAAAATAAATCCCCCTGCAAAAAGGAAACTGAACTCGGAGAAAATGGACAAAATCTTACTAAATGACAAAACGGAAGGACATGATGAAAAGAACATATTAGTGTTAACAGCTAGAGACAAAGAAAAGATGTCTATGACCATGTCGGTAACATGACTTGAATAAGGCCAAAACACATCTCAGCTGTATGCAAAGACATGTCTTCCTTTAAGAGGTAGACAACAGCCTTTCTGTGTGGTTCCTGGTGCTGTCACATTCTTAAAAACCCTGGACAACTGAAAAAAAGATTTTTAGAAGATAATCTGCTTTTTGTAAGCCGGTTCCTTCAGTTGATACTCAGTTCAAGACTTAACCATGCCTAACTGAAAAGAAACCGTAAAGTGCTTTACCCACAATAATTTTTACGTGCTTTTAGCAGAGGATTAGCAGCAGCATAATCAAGAGCTAGGAACAGAATTAAGACCAGGAAGGTGGCTGAGTAACCTGCGCCCAAGCAACTACTGACATCCACCATTTCTGCTGTGTTCCGAGACAGAGGTCCAATAATTGATATATTTACATTTAGACAGAGTTAAATGCTTGCGTGCTTTAAGAAAGAATTTGGAAGAAAGATGGACTGCTTTGAAACGTTTTCCAGCTCTAATCCCTAATCTTTTGCCTAACCAATATTCTCCTTTAAAAATTACATATCTATGGCAAGGGGACATTTGATTTTTTTTCCTATAAGTGTCTCGCATAACTTGTCAGTAAACCAAGCCATTTTAGCACATATTATTCAACTTCATGTCTCAGAGTGAATGAGGAAATTCACTATCATTGCATAAAATCCATTGGCAGCTATTCATATGACTAGACAGCACTGGAGAAAGATTGAAAGATCATGATAAATCATCACTGCCATCACAACAAACAACATAAAGGACTCCATACAAGCCATTTACTAAGTGACCAAAAAAGTAAAGATCTGAATACAAATCTAAGATATCCCATTATATTAATTCCTACGACATTTCATCTATCAGAAAATAGTATCGGTGGCCAGATTCTACCAGTTACTATCATAGTTTAAAACACACATACACAAACAAGGCAAAAAAAAAAAATCAATACAGACCAAGAAATGGAAGCAAATTTCTACCTTATAAGTTTAAAAAAAAAAAATTGCCTGACTCAAACCTTCACAGCAAAAAGCACTGAATAACATTACAGCAGATGCAAAAGCCATAGACCTGTTTTAATCTATACCACATGCTACACCTCACTGATGATAGTATCCAAACCTGTTCCAACTACTTTCTATCATTGTTATCCTGCATGAATTAAGAAAGAATTATTTGATAACTGTGTGTGGGAGGAGTAAATTGGAACATTTATTTTCTGGTTAAGTTGGGATTGAAACAAAAGGTCTGTAAATTAACATTAAACAATGACCTTTTTCACTTCTAGCATGGGTTCCCCATAATTTCACATCTCTGCTAATTCAAATGAACTCTAAGTGGGTTAAAAAAAAAAGACCACTAATTTGCCCTGTAAATAACAGCAAAAAAAATTATAGTAATTTTACATTTGTACACAGTAATATCAAAATATAGAATTGTATAAAGGCATTACATATTGCAAGATTTAAAAAGTATATTTTTTAGTCGTCTTTTTCTACTTAAAAGACCTTATATCACATGAAGAAAAAAGGAATTGAGATTGGGTGAATAAATTCACAGAAGCCAGAATTTCATTCTAATCGTCCTCTTTCTCTATGAAGCCTAAAGATGCACAAGTTTTTAATAGACACATTAAAAAAAAAAAAAAAGACAAGACCTACAGCTGGACACATGTTCTGTGATCCTCCTTTATCACTTGTCACTTTGTCCCTAAAAGCTTCCTGAACATTTTGAGAATCTTGCTCTTTTGTGATTTCAATGGGAATTATATTCAGATCTTCATATATGAAGGTTACAAAGAGACTGCATTTAATTGCCTAAATATGGACTTCGTTATCCACATGTACATGTTTTGATTTAGTGTTTTGCTATCTGAAGTGCTGATTTTCCCCTTGCCCTATTAGTATCTGTTTGTTATTACCATTGACATCAGAATTTTATTTATTTCTTCATAAAGTTTTTGTTCGCTACTTTGGTGTTTACCTATTTTAAATCCTGTTACTTCATTATTTTTTCCTTGCTCCTTCCTGCTTTACTTCTCAAACACAAGCTGAATAAGATATATAGTATAGGATTTTGAACTTGAGCAAAATAGCCTGTCTCGGTATTCACATTGATACCATGGAAAATTTCCACATCATTTGAATTAATATTTCACAGACAAACTGGATGACTTGACAGCTGTTACTACCTACAACTTTAGTTCCATATCACAATATAAACTGTGATACTGAATGACAACTTTCAATTATTAATTCTTCATACTTAATAAATTATACATTGGCCTTTTCTGTCCATATCAGCAAGTCATCACATGTAATATCATTTAAGAGTCTTTTCTAAAACATATGTACAGAAATAAACATATATGGACAAACTTCAGTTTGCCCAACTGACCACAGGATTAACCCCCAGAGCTCACAGAATGAGGGTGTTGCCCGTCTTCCCAAAGAAGCAAGTAGCTACCCACTGCATACCCTTACTTGATCTCCACTGCAAAGATTTAGATTTACAGTATGAATGAATATTCTTTCTTCTTCTGTGTCTTAGCTGTAACCAGTATCTTTAAGTTTTCATTCCAAACACTTCCAGCTTGATAACCTTGGCAACTCTTTTTGATCCCGTCTCTCTCTCTCTCTCTGCATTTGACCCAGGACACAAAGCAGCCCCTACAGAAACAACTAATGATTCTTTCAGCTTGTATTGCTGACACTAGCACTTATAACCCCTTTTATATCCAAGAGCTTATAAAGGACTTGAAGCACTTTGAGCATGTAAAATAATTTATAATCACTGCAAAGTTTCAGATTTTCCTACCCACAGAGTCAGGACAGCAATTTCTCCCAAAATTGAGGAGAAAAAGAAAAAAAAGAAATCCCAAAACATTGTTAGTTGGAAAGACTACCACACACACCATTTCAGGAGGCGTTCCATGTGGTTTTGATTCCTTTCTTCGTGTTTCCCTACATAGACTATAATGCTAAACAACAACGAAACAAAGAATCACGCAGGGAGACATCAACGTAGAAAGTCATTCAGTCCCCAGCAACATTTAATCCCTGAAGCTCTCACCATCTTCAATAGGATATACTACTGCCTGAACTCATAGGTTGGAAGAAAAAAATTCCCAAAACCAACCCACCAGATCCCTTATTCAAGTGACCCACTAAGGATCCAGGTATTTCCATCCAGGCATGCTGACTTGAAATTGTCACATCAAGGAAAATATTTTATGCACTTGCCATGAGAGAAAAAGGTTGAAGACACATAGGCCAATTCTGACAAGCTTGGGAATTAGGACTGAGTGCAGAGTGTGCCAGCTGTGTTTGTAGTCCTGGTCTGCAGCTAAAGCATGTCCTGTGTTGATGCTCGAGAATTTACCTGAAAATGCTTTCCTGAAAGTTTGCAACACATTCTTAGCAGCTCCCTGTATTTCTTCTGTTTCTTTTCTCCTTCACTTTTGCTGCCTTTTTAATCTCACTTTTATTCTTCCATATACTTTAATTAAACTCACTGAGCTTTTGAAGTTTTCTATTAAATAAAAGCATATCTTGCACACCAGGTGGGCAATTACAAGCACTCACTGCTCTGGTCTGCTGGTGAATTTTTGAAATTAACTCGCCTAGCTCTTATAAGAGTAGGAACACATCATTAGACAACATGCCCATTCAAAGGAGGCATTAGGAAAAGCGAGACACCTGCATTTCACTTATTTTTAAGATGTAAACAAAACTGATGGTACAGCCACTTACAAGTTATCGAGTAAAAGAGGCAAATACCAATGAGATATGTGGAAGAAGTTTTCAGGACTGCAGTATTTTGACTGTTATATTTAAAGACCTAATTACTGCTTTCCTCCGTTTCCTGCCAGAATTTTTTGGCAACAATAGCAGACTACTATAGAGTCAAATGAGATACCTACCGAAAGCAGCTAACTCAAATGAAACTACTGTTTTGGTTTAGATTTTTTTTATTTAAGTTCTGTATATTATGAAAGCATTTATCTAGTATTTCATGCCTAATAAATAGGGATTAAACCAACCAAAAATTAGCAAATACTGTATAGTATCAGTAATTCACTGGGCCAACATGACAGGGCCTTTCTGCCAAGACAGGCAGAAAATCAGCTTAAATGGACCTCATTGAACAAAATTAAGCAGCAAGCTGTTTATGTGTTGTTTGTCCAAGCAAAAGAAACAAAGGATGCCAGCATCTCACTTGGCATTTTATTTAGATGTCCTATTAAACCAAGTATCCAGCTATTGATACTGAGCATTGGCTAACACATAGCTGATATAACTTCAGGAAGTGACAGAAAATTCAGGACAATTCACATGAACAGAGTCTTTTAATCTCAGTTTCTTTACCCCTGTCAGATTGATCATACCATGTATAAAACTGTTAGAAACAAGGTGTAGAAGTCCAGAACGATGGTGATCAACACCCCTGGAGAACCAGCCAAAATGTTGACAGGGAGGTGGTAAAAGCTGACATTTATGTAAACACATTCCAGCTCTTGGGACCTACAATCCTGCACGGATGTGCACTTCTGTTGAGGCTGGACATGAACACGACATCTGAGTGAGGCAACAAGACTGTTAGCTGCTCTGAAAGACTACTTTTAAACCAAAATGAATACACAGTTTGCAAGGGTGTGTGGAATACAAGGATATCTGATTAAGGGCAACTCAGCAAAAGAAAAAGACAAAAGACAGGAAAAGTAATAAATTAACCACCCAGCTGCACAAACCTTAAGCAGCAGGAGAGGGCAGAGATGATAAAGCAGTGATGGCACTGCTTTCAAACTCTCCACTTTCATCTGCATGGCTGTGCTGTGCACATGCCCATCTGCATCTCTGGAGACTGTGCTCAGGCTTCTTACTGGCTGGACCTACAAATGGCACTGGCAAGAGGACCAAATCTGTGCAAATCACAGAATCTAGTCGTACTAGATTCCAAAGACCTGCACCTTGAAACAACTCCTCAAGTGGCATGGCAGAACTTTTTGGCTTCCCTTCCTGTGGCCTTCAGAGATTGCATAATTGATAAAATATGAGGATTGACACTGACTGCAACTGTGAAATTGGCTTTTAATGGCAATAAGGGACTCGGCAAGCAATTTGAGTTATAACCAGCTGCTCTAAATCAAGCAGTGTGACATAGTACAGCTGAAGTTTCTCCACACACAAGCAACTTGTATTAGCAATGCTACATCCTTAAGTAGAGAGCAGCCTTTCTCAAGCTACTGCTGTAATTATAAATACCTCTCAGACTGTGAACAAATTTACTTACTAATACTCTCAAAGCAGTTCTCTAAATCTTAAAAATAGATCACTAAATTAAGTGGTCATTCAAGCAGCTTATCTCATTAATCATGAGGAGGGAAAGATCTTATGATTTACAAATCAAAACCAAAACTAATTTTCTCTCAAAGGCCAAAACAATTCACTTGAACATCCTTAAAGGAACATAAGAATGAGATAGTTTATAATAGCTTTGGACAAGCCTACTGAGGTTTGAACGTTGATTGCATTTGGCTTATGTGATCACATTTTTTCTTTTCTAACCTCTCCGCGTTGGATAATTAATCTATGTCAAAGCATAGATTTTTTTGTGTTTTGTGGCCCTTCTGGTTGAACAGGATACGGCTCTCCCATGCACTTTTCTTTTTTTTTTTTTTGAAGCACTTCTATATATGCAAAAAAATCCACAATTTTATAGGAAATCTGGCTGAACTGATTTGGGCCCACTTAGTCTATATAGGCAACATCACAAATGGCCAACAAGATAAAGTCTACAAGACTAGAACTCATACTAGAGTTGTACGTAGCCTCACTGTTATATCATCTTTTCAGCTATATTGTTTAATTTTGAACACTTATCACAAACTTGCTTTGAAGCAATCCATGTCTTTCTATATGGTCTCATTGGATTTTCTAGTCACTGAATTTATGGTAAAAAAATGAAGTATATGTATCTCTGAAGTGTGATTGTATCTATTCAGTTTGTCAAGAATATAATACCTATAGTTCCACTGTTATTTACAGAATAGTTTTTGTATGGATCTTCTATATGGAACTCTCATTGAAACTGGTGGAAATATGAGTTCCAAAAATAGATGAAAGGTCCAAAAATTTACTTACAAATCATTCCATACCTACTAATAATTTGCTGGTGGAGACCTCCTCAGGGTTCAATTCTAAAAATTATATGACCTGTTCAGGACATGTTAAAGATAAGGAAACATTGTAATTGCTGAATTCCATTTTAAGAGAAACATGATTGTACTCAAAACACCTTTTCTTTTTCTCTGCTCATGCCATCAAGATTACCTTCAATATTTATCGTGCTATCTAGATTACTTTCAATATCTATCCTGATGCATTTCAAAGAAAGTTAATGTGCTTTTGCTGCATACCCTCATCCAAGCAAAATAGCAAAGCTAATAGAATGGAATTATAATTTAATAAGCACAACAGAATCTCATACGAAGGCGTTAATTGCATTATAGATGATCCCACAGCACTTTATTACACTCTATATCATATGTGATTTACCCCAAATATTTCTGATGTAAAATGGATTTAAACATTATTTTCTTAACATTTGTCTCCTTGAAAGGCTACGCAGAGATGGCAACAGCAATTCACATTTTATAATATTCAGAACAATAATAATAATAGAAGTCTTTTCAACTAACAGATACAGAAAAATCAAAATTGCACATTACTTTTGAAGAGAGAGTTTAACAAGGTAAGAGTCGCATGATTTTTGTGGAATAGGCACATTCATAAAACGTGGTTTTAAACCATTTCCAACCCAGCCATGGTTGGCTCTTACAACAGCTTAATTTGCCCTTTTCATACCACCAAGCTTCTACCATTTTTTAGATCAGGTTTTTTCATAAGTCAGTTGTCCTATACGCTCTGCTGAGCTTTTTAATTCCTAGGCTCAGTGACTTCAAAGTAAGTGATGTAAACTGCTCCCATGGGAACTTTTGAAAGCTACATTATGGTATGTGCTGAATTTACCCAGATGACAACGGGTGACGAGTCACCTCAGCACTAATCTTAAATCACTTAAGTGTATCAAGTGTCCTCAAAATAAGGGTTAGGCAACACGTGGGCACTACGCAATCCCACAGAGTTGGGCTGAATTTCTATCATAACAGATAAACAGTGAGATACATATGTGTATACCTGTGGGTGCCCACACGTATACACACAGAAAAGGTTGTGTTAGAAGAGAGGTGTAGTTTCTACAGCGTTTCTAACTAGAGAGTCAAATTTGATTTGATTCACAAAAGCAGCAAGGAATGCATGGATCATGCCAAAGGCAAATGGATTGGTTTATTTCTAATCAGCTCTAATAAGACCCTAAGCCTACGGAAATGGAACACAGACTTTGGGCTGGTTTGAGTTATTTTTTCCTCTACATAGGTGAAATTTTCAGACCTGACTTTCAGAAGTAATACACATTGCTTAAGGTGGGGAACGTTGAAAAAGACAGCCTTATTAACTGGCTAAAACTTCAGCTTTGTACTCATACTCTTCTCATTAAAAGGTTCTCATTTTTTCTAGTGATAAATGAGAATAGTTATAAAAAACCCTCTATAATTATCTATTTTGAAATAATTATTTCCTGCTTGATTTTCTAAAGGTTGTGGTCAGCATAGACATTAGTGCTGCATTCATTTCGGTTCTAATCCTTTTTTCTCTATTTCACGTTTAAAAGTATGTGCAAATATAATTCTAGCATTGTTTTCCTAATAATTGTAGCCACTAACTACAAAGGAGGATTAAATTAACTAACTCCTTTTATGCTTATTTGTATTTTAGGTGTACACTTTATGCGAGAAAACTACTGGGAAATATTTTTCCTTGTAATTTACTTCATACATTCCGAGATTTATATTTATTTTCAACCCTTACTCATTACATCAAAACACAACAAATTCAATATTGTCTTGATGTATCTTACAGTGACCAAGAAAAATGTTTAGGTGAGATATCTGGAGTTATGAACTCAGAACCAACACACTTTAAGGGACAAGAAAGTGAGACTTGATTTTGGGGGCCTCACTGGTGTGATGTGATCAAAGGTAGAAACTTCTCCATGGCAAGATAGGACAGAGAGATCACTTAGTTTTGAAGGCACCTTTGTACAAAGATTTGCAGCTTTATAAATTAAGACCATAGCAAAATAATTCTGGAAATAATTTGATTGTCACTGAATAAACAAAGCACTGCTGAAATGAGTTCTCATCAGGACATAACAAAGAGCAAATCACTCCTTAAAATTTCCTCCAGCTCTTATTGTAAATGGATTTCAAAAAAGAATCAAAATGAGCATATCTAAAACGAAGTCAAACCTTACTTGGAAGCAGCTTAGAGGTTTCTCACAGACAACATGCAAAAGGTCACAGAAAACTCTTTGCCTCATATTTGGAGGCTTAAAGCACTTATGCTGCTTTTATGAAGCATGTAACATGAAACTTTCATCTAGCTATAGTCTTTAGGCTACACACTATGATACGATTGAAGGTAAGGTGGTCTGGATGAAAATCGATTCTTTTTGCTCACAGCCAAATGTACTACAGTGAATGAAACCTAGACCATATTGACATTTCTGGCAGAAAGTTAAAAAAAGCTGAAGAAAATAGAGACTTTTCATTCTATTATGAGCTGAGCAGCTGAGGACAGCACATATAGAAACAAGAAATCATTACTAAAACAGAACATAGTGGAAGTAATTTTAAGATATTAATTTTGTACCAGAACAATATTTTCAGTGCAAGGAATCCGAGGTGGGCTTGTTCCTTCCCTCGCTGGAGAAGATGAACAAGATTCTGCAAATTAATGAAGCAAGCGCTAGCAGATCAAAGTCTGACCCCATGGGAAGGAGTTCTGTGTAGACTTCTTCACAATTATGTGTAAGCAAATAACTATATCTGAACCTGCTAGGAAACAGGGCTGATGGTTTTACAGGCTACATTTCTTGAAAACTACAATGCAAATAGAAATTGATTCTTCCTCAGTTAAACAATGTCAGTTCTATTTCTTTTGAACAAATGAGCTCTCTTGCATTACAGGTTATGTGAAACTATAAGACTAGGTTACGTACTGAAAAGGCAGCATACTCAACTGTACTAATATGCTACTAATGTAATTGAAAATTCAGCAATACTGCAAAGAGTAATTGAAAGATGCAAACAGCTTTGATCTAATATTGCAAACATCAATCTCTGAATCACATACACAATACTGAGAGTTGTTTTAAGATCATAAAAACAATTAAAATATAATTATAATGAATGTTCAAGTCTTCTAATTTAATTAGTCTACACCTGTTTTTACTACATCAAATTTCTTGTAATGTTTTATATATTGAAAGCAATTATGAATTTAACAGCAATAAGGTAGGGGAAAAAAAATCTTTTACCAGAAACAAATTTTATTTGTTTAGAAGTCTTCTTACAGTAACAACACTTATGCTGCTTACATTGATCAACACCTGCCTTTGCCAACTTTTAGGATAAGCATAATCACTTTTGGCTGATAAGAACAGGAGAGAGACAATGATCGTGGAATATTTTGAAGACTGAGTACCTACATTACAAGCCCTCAAACTGGGCACAAAGAAAGTATAAGCAAAGCTGTAGGGTAAGATGTCCTTGACTATAAAGACCACAAGAAACAGCTCTGCTCATCAGCTCTGACATGCAGGTGACGGATGACATGGGCACTGAAGAGGAATACACAGTGATAAGCTGCAATGTCCTTTGTAACCAAACTATATATAATTCAAGGCATAAATTGTACCTGGAATTAAAAAATGTCCTTGGTCCAAAAAGGGATTACATTGGAAAAAGAATGAGGAGATGTAGCACATGTGAATGGAGAACATCTGAGTCCATCTCCAGATGTTCTGGAATGACCGTGGCCATTGCTCAAGCTTTGCCACTGTGCTGTTTTCTTTCACACCTTTGAGTGACAGGGCCAAAGGCCATTTAACCTGATCTACAGCTTTCAGACACATCGTCTTCTGACTTATGCCTGTCCACTCTTGCACCTGAGGTGATTTTTCTCTGCACACACACTCTTCAGGCAAACACCGAGCTCTTTGGCTGAACAGCTCCACCATAGTGCCATACACACTAGCAGCAATGGGGACAAAATGAAACCAAGCATTCTGTTTGCTTTAACCTTCTTCCTCACCCATGCAATGCAATGCCACATGTCCCCTAGCACGTGGTAAACCACATCCAGGAGACAGCTCAACATGCTTTCTATTCTACACCAGCTAGCCTCCTGGGGCCATTCTTACCTCAGGCAATCAGGATTTTGGCAGGCTGCTTATCCTGTGCCCAGGACTGATGCGCAAGGTGGTCCCAAGCTGCGCTAGTACTGCCAAAGCACAGTAGGCATTGTGATTGTACTGGCAAGTCCAACTGGCTTCCTTGGTGATGACGTACGAGTAAAATTCAAGGTGCAATGGATTTAACAGCCACTTAAAACTTAGGCTGCTGAGATCCTCAACACTTTCTATTTTAAAACAGACATTAAATAACAATAAGAAAGTTTTGTGAAGAGCCTGCCTAGAGTGAATCTGTTGCTGAGACACACATTTATGAATCATTTTAAGTGGTATGCTATCAACGGACCACCAGCTGGAGTTGAAAAAAATCTTTTGACTTTGTGGTAAAGAACAGGTAGTTAAATTAGAACTCCTAATAAAAGTATTTCCATAAAAATATAAAAGTATTGCACAACATTTTCAAAAGGCAAAAATCCAGAAGACCAAAAGCTTGATAAAAGTAATATAAAAAGATACCAGTACAATGATTCCAGATTAATGTTCTGGTAAGATAAAGACAATGTCAAACAAGTATTGACATGTGGCTTTTTTTTTTTCCAGTATCACTTTAAAAGCATTGTTCTGTATGCCAGTAAACACTAGCTACTCATACCTGGAATCTGGTCGTAGCAGATTTTGTAAAAAATAACCTCAGGCTTTGAAGCTAGAAGAAATAATTCCCCAACTCCTACTGCTTGAGCAGGCTGTTGGAGATGACAGGTGGCTTCTCCATCAGAGGGAGACAAAGGAGCACATTTCCTTAACTAAAAGGCATGGTCACTATGCAAGGAAGAACTCAATAATGGGCATTGTCACCAACTGTAGAGACTTTGAGGAAAAGAGGAATGGAAAAAACAACAAGAGGAAAATGTAAAGAGGCTAATGTATTATTTCCCTCATCCCCTTCCTTTCTCCCTCCCTCTATTCCCCCAATAAAACATGCACATTTCAATACTGGAAAGGATTACCTCTACATGTGTTTCTTTCATCAGTCTGGCACACGCTGTGTGTAAGATAATAAAGAGAATGAATATGTTTTCCTCCTGACAGATGTGATCCAGAGTCAGAAACATCTTAGCTACAAATAAGTTCTCCCAGCTCTGCAGGAATCCTTTATTTTATTTTTAAGTGACTTAAGTACTTTGAAAATTATTTGCATCCACAAATTTTCAATCACTGAATGGTTGGAGACTAATTAAAGAATTATCTTTCCAGCAGGGAAGTATTCACACTTATTTTGCATTGGCAGGTTCTGCTTACTGTTAAAGTAATGTTTGCCTATTTGTTCTAACAAAGTGTGTTAATAAATGCATGGGTTTTGAAAGAGAAGATAAAAACGCTTGGAAACAGAAATCCATCCACTGGTGCACTTACATCCTGATGGCATCAAATCCTTCCAGTTGAAGAGTTAGGACACATTCAATTTGCCATGCCTACAAATAACCCCGTCCTTCTCCACAACCTTCAGATAAACACAGACCTAAAGATTTTGTAAATATGCTTTATTAGCTTTGTCACAGACAGGCATTTTTGTTCTTTGAAAACATTCTCTTATTACTTATTACTCATTCATATTGACACAATTTTTACCTATTTGATTAAAACTCCATGAGGATACTATGCTGTGGTTCTAAGTCACCTGATTTGTCAGAAGAAACAAAAATTCTTGTCAAAAAGTATTAACTCCATCTACGCTTCAGCAGAAACCAGAAGGAGTTGCAAGATCTTTCTCTGTTTGCCTTGTCTACCCGAATTCCCACTAAGGTAGCTCAGCCAAGTCTTCATCCATTTTCCAGAACATGTGCTTCAGTTCCTCCAGTAGCTTCAAAACTTCCTATTCTGAGCAGTTACAGCTCTGATTCCTCTCCCACACCAAATCAGGAAAGACATTTAACCTTCACTCTCTATCAAAGTTTTCCAGCACCCTATGCAGCTCTAGTTACAAGCGCAAATCGTATTGTAAGTTTTGTAAATGCTTTTGATATCTGTAATAGAAATCAATCCAATTCTTGTCTGTTACTCATCTATTTAGACAAAGCAGCTCATAAAGACCAGCTTGTAGTATACATCACAATTTTCAGAAGTGATGTTACCACACAGCTCAGCAGGTGTCCAGAAAGCCTGAGACTTCAAAACAAAACTTCCTATAGCAAACAGGATCGAGTGTTCTTTCCCATCGCTGTGCTGTGCTCTACTTTCTCTCCCTTCAAAATCGGGGTGGTGGTGAGGGGGTAGTGGTGGTGTAGGGGGGAACAACCCACAAACGCAATTTCAACATTAAATAGACTTACCAAATAAAAGTGAGTTGCAAACTAGAACATGACCTTTTTGAAAACAAAAGAAAAAAAAGGTATTTTGGTGCTTACAAAATGTTGCTGAAGTTTTGATGATATCATTCCATCAAAACTGACCTTTTCCATAAGTATCCTGGGGGAGGGGGAATTAATCTAAAGTTCTAAAACAAACAAAAAAACCAAACAAACAAAAAAAGCAAGCCCTATGAGATTCTCTGAATGTTTTACAAGTTTTCAGAGTGCATTGGCACCTCGTTTGCCCAGGTCACTTTTGCAAATCTCCGGTTCCTAACCCACCAGCCACAGTTTAATTGCAATAGCATGGAATTTGCTACAGCTGCAGTTTCTTACCCATGCCTTGGGTGGGCTTTGCCACTATACAGAGAGCTTGGACCTGCTATGCTAAGTTGTTCTCAACACCTGAGATAGAGTATGTTTGCCCACATAAACGGTACTCATCAGCAGCGCTGACAGACCTCAGGATCTCATTATCCGTTGCATTTTAACAGGACAAAACAGAATTGCATTCTCCCACCAAAGAAAACCCCACAACCCCACATATAACTTCTTATTCTATAACACCCTTAGACTTCAAAGACTCAGAAAAGCATTCAAGTTTATCTTTCGAGAGAGATCAGTTCAGAGAGCTTAGCTTCACTATCAGCCCAAGCAAAAGAGCTCTATGTGATCTAAGATGGCATATTCTAATAGGAAAAACTGCCAGAATAATGAACATTAAAATATGAGGAGTGGCACTGAAGTGGCATGAACGTAACTTCCCTCATAAATGTGGATCACAAATTACAAGGAGGTTGATCAGATTGGGGAACTGAAAGATTTTAAACAAGATAACACTAGTAGCATTTAGCAAAAAGAAAAGAAATATGTGAATACATGGACAACATTAATAGAGTACAAGGAAAAATTTGATACTGACAAAAATAGTCTGAGACCATAATGATGAGGAGCAGTTGTGTTATACTTCTCTGAAGTTAAAGCTATTAGTAGCATTATTAATTGTATTAGAACACCATTTTCAGGTGTGATGTCACACTGCATCAATTCTTATAAACACATACAACCCAAGGCAAAGTCTCGAACCCAGACTAGACAAAAGGAGAGGTGCATTAAGAGCCGAATGGAGTTGATATCTCATTGCTTTGGACATGTGGGAGAGCTGGTAGATTTGCTATCCTTCCTCTGTACTGGACCGTAAGAAAATATCTAGAACATCTCTGTCCTGGTTTCAGCTGGGATAGCTTTGATTTTTCTTCCTAGTAGCTGTTATAGTGCTGTGTTTTGGATTTAGTATGGGAATAATGTTGATAACATGCTTATGTTTTAGTTGTTGCTGAGTAGAGTTTACACTGGTCAAGGACTTTTCAGCTTCCCATGCTCTGCCAGGTACACAAGAAGCTGGGAGGGGGCACAGCCAGGACAGCTGGCCCAGACTGGCCAAAGGGCTATTCCATACCATATGACATCATGCTCAGTATATCAGCTGGGGGAGTTGACTGGGGGGCAGCGATTGCTGCTCGGGGACGTGCTGGGCATCGGTTGGCGGGTGGTAAACCAGTTGTATAGTGTATCACTTGCTCTGTATATTATTATTATATTATTATTATTACTATTACTACTATTCTATTTCATTTTACTTCAATTATTAAACTGTTCTTATCTCAATCCACAAGTTTTCTGACTGTAACCCTCCCAATTCTCTCCCCCATCCCACTGGGGCGAGGGGAGTGAGCGAGCAGCTGCGTGGTGCTTAGCTGCTGGCTGGGGTTAAACCACAACAATCTCAAACATTAGACAGGCACATACTGCAAACACGCACAGAGATTTACAAAAGCTTCATGCAACATATCTAGCAAGAATAGCCCTGTCTACAAGAAGCAGATTTGCAAATAAGCAGTCAAATGTCACAAATATTCTCAGGTTGTAATTCAATCAATGGTTTCAATAACAATTATTACAGAAGAAAACTACATGTATGGTGATATCAATGTTAGTCATTAGGAACTTTATATCAGCATTTTTACAGCTAGACTCATGCAATAAATATATCAATCTCCAAGTACTGTTGCGTCTACTTGATCTCTTCATGTCATTATTTGAATTAAAGATTATACCTGATTACGTAGAAAAAAATAATGAATGATCAAAAGGAGTAAAACTGCAGGCAAGTACTTCATATTTCTTAGATTTAGCATGGCATATATTCCAAAGGACTAGAGACAAGAAGATGAATGAATTCACTTTGCATTAATTGCAGTGGGTAGCCTATAACTCGGTGACTTACTACACTGCTTGTACCAGCCCCCTGCAACCATACCATATGGCATAAAAACACCATACCTTTGTACCAATGGCCAAAAAGCAGGTGTCACTGCTTTCACATATGCTTCTTAAGTAATCATTTAAATAGAAATATCTAGGCTATACCAACATGATGAAACTACCTTGCTTTTTGTGGATGCTATGTACTAATAGCTAAGCAGTTTAATATAGATGGACAAACCAAAATTTGAAGTGATTTTTAAATGTTATCTGTTAAGTCTACATAGGAACCCTTTAATGCTTTAAAAGCAAAGCAGAAAAAAACGAGAAAAAAGTATTGAAGAGCTTCCCATTAGACTCAGCAATTCACAGCACAAAGTGAATTCTCAGTTATACAATGGCTTAACACTTTTTTTTAAGAGTCATTTTAATCATATTCACCACATTTCTATTGAGTTCAGAAAGAAATAGATGTGCCATGGGTCCTACTGTAAAATGAAAAAAAATATTAGCTTATCTGTTTGTGATATATATGAAAATAAGTCAATGTTAATGAAACTTAAAGGCTACTGCCTATTTTCTGCTCTACTACAAAAGCCCTTAGAAATTAGCAGGTTCCATAAATGACTTGGCTGTTCTGCATCTCTCGTTCACGGCACTCATAATTTCCTGCCTCCCTCTGGGGTTTAAGTTAAGAATCTGCTCATCACTGATAATACTTTGCATACGTTAGAAGCATAAGATTGTGTGAGAAAAAACACGCAGACAGTAAAAAGCAAACTTCTCTTCCCTTCAGCCTGTATCTCCTCATTGTCTAAAGTTGGTAATGCTATTTACTCATTCCTTGCTTTTATGAACATTAAGTTTTGCTCCTCCACTAATTTCCAGGTTCTCATTTAAAAACTAATGAGACATGAAAAGAAATAAGTAGATTTTCCTTAAGGTGTGCATAGTTCTTCCACAGTATGGATCAAAGCTGGAGTAAATTTCTATAAACACTTCTCATTATTTTTGCAGCATCCACCAACTCTTTCAAGCACACTGAGGATTTCAAATTGGCCAGCAGGAGATGTCAGTGGATCCAATTTCTATGGTTTCACAGACAAATTTAACTTTTATTTTTCTTCAGGTAGGTGATTATACAACAGTAGTCCACCACCAGCCCCCGCTCACCATTTTTCAGTTGTAAACCCATACACTGCAAACTGATAATAACCAAAGACACTCAGTTTTGAGCTAATCAGACTGCAGCACAAATAAGCATTTGAAGAGTCTAAATGCAGGCCAGTACTTCCCTAATATATATTCCCACAGACTACTGTTCGGCGGCTTCATTTGCATTAGGTGAGTCCACAGAAGAGAAAGACATCGCTGTGCAGAGGAAAGTTTAACAGTCAAAGGGATCAAACTCCAATTAAGATGTCCTTGCAGTACTAATTGCACAGTGGTCACATTTTATGATCATTCCAGAACAGTGAAAAATATGACAGTATATCTCAGGTTACTGGAATGATCGGAGTTGTAGATAGGCCATTTTCCTTTTTTTCATTTATAAATAAAGCTAGACAGAATATTCTTAATAAACATACTTGCATATACATCCCTTCTACACAGAATCAAAAATAGTCAGAAAGAGAAGAGAATTCAGAATAGTCATTTAGGTAAAATTTCTCTGCACAAAAAGAAGCTGCATTCAGTGGCCCAATTAACTTCTTCAAACAAGGCAGCTGATTGTAACTTCAGAAAGCAATGACAAGTGGCTAACATGAAGATCAAAGCATTTTACCCTCTGCCTTGAGAAGATTACAGTGTTAGAGTAAAAGTGATACAGACAAAGACTGATGAAAGATGAATCAATTTTCTTTTGGAACTCAGCAGTTTGGACATTAATGCATTTGAGCAATTTTACATTAGAAGACCATGTCAGAACTGGCAGTCTCAGTTCTAACGTTTAAGGTCCTTCCTCTGCTTAGTTCAGAAAAATACTTCTAAGTGAATGTATATAGTATTATTACGTAGCCAAAAATAAAGTTGTAGTAGAACTAGTTAGTTGCTCTTACACTATTATATCACTGTCTCTGGACTTACAGGGTTGAACCAAATTCTCTCTCATTTTCTAATACAAAATAAGTAGCATGTTATAGCCTATTGGTTGAGATTTGCATCCCTTTGCCTAATAAATGAAGGACTGGATAACATACTAGAACAGAATCAGGTTTGTCACATCTGTGAAAAGAAAAAACCTTATCGTGACCTCAGAAAATTGGCCAGTTCAATTGTACTCCAAGAAACACTGCACATTCTGATAGAAGCTGCAAGAAGAAAGTGGACAAGACTCTAAGCAACAGCCAGGCAGCACAGACTTTCCAGAAAGATGGCCAGCTAAGCAGGGAAGGTGAGAGGTTCCTGCAGGTTCACACCAAAGGCATTGAAAGACAGGTGAAAGATACCTGGAGAACGTGAAATTGCCCACGACCTTCCAAAATGAGAAGCCCATCACCTGTTTTCTCATCTCTGGCAGGTTCAAGATGCACACATCCCTATATAAGTTCATTTATAAGTGTTAACAAAATTCTTGACCTCCTTTTTTCCAAAGTTGGACTGTAAATATTTGTGTGCTCCATGGTAAGCACTGTAATGAAATGAAACCTTACATAGAAAGTAACAATATTCTCGCTCCATAAAACATGATTTTGAAACTATCCTGAAGGAGCTTCTGTAAATGCTTGCAGGCTGCCTATTCTAACCAACTAAAGACAGTACAATTCACACATAATTGCCTAGTTCATTACATCAAATCTTGTAAATATTTTATTACAGTGCTTTACAAAAAGTACTCTCTGAATCTGCCACTGCTGCACATTCTACACCTACTCAGCTGTTATGCTCAAAAGAGGTGAATGCCATCATCCACAGCCAAGAACATGCTATCAGAAGCCATATAGTAAGAGCAAGTAACTACAGAGAATTTATACTGGATAGTTTCTCTGCATGGCAGCCTAAGGATTTAAGTATGTCTTGTTCGAATTTTGGCTGTCAGTGGTTCATTCCTTTAGCAAAACCCCTGCCCCACAACAGGAGGTGTAAAAAAGCCTACTTCTCTTCACTATAGCATCACGCAGTCAGAATTTATACAAGACTGTCCTTCCATACTTCACTCACAACCTTCCTTCATTGGCTCGTCTTCTCCCTCTCTCACTCCCAGTTAGTTAAAAAGCTATTAAAAATTTACAGCTAAAAATGATTAAGGTGTTCCCTTTCTAGGTACACTGAATGATGCAGTATATTGGGGAAAAAAAAAAAAAAGAAGTATCAGGTTTGATTAAGAACACTTGACTGTAAAGCTGTGCTTTTGTTAAATAGTAATGACAGCTAAAGAAGGCAAAATTTCAGGTTTCGTTTGCTTTTACTAACAATTTCTTGTACTGCTTACACATAAAATACTGCTGTAATTTTTATATAAATGTTTTAAGTATAGAACTGGTCTTTAAAAATGAGTATTTATGGAAAAAGATTAAAGCTAATAAACAGTTGTGATAGTTGAAATGAGGACTCAGCTATGAAACTGAAATCAATGATTCAAGGATCCATATTAGCTATAAGCACAATTTTTCAGTTAAGAAATAAGGTGCAGCCCTGTAAAGAAAAGTCATACATTAAATCACTAAACCCCTTAAAAGAAAATTAACATTATCTATATTTAAGTTAACTATTTAATCATTACTGCTCACAGGATGAAGAATCTACAAGCAGAAATGCTCTGTTACCTCCTCACTTATTACTGGAAAAGAGACTGGTCTTGGGTTTATTAAGTCAATAACAGTGGGTGCTACAACAAGATCTGGCATATTTAATAAGACAATTTCTGAATATAATGAATAAAAATTCCCATTTGTCTTAGTTGGTATTTAGGCCCTAAAAACCACTGGTATACTTCCATGAGCCAGTATCCTACCTGTTCTCTTGGGCTACATTTATCAATGGGAATAATACTTGGGGAAAAAAATTGTGACTAGCAGAAATATCCGAATGGCATGTTTAAAAGATTGCACAAGAACTCTGGTTTCAGGAGTTGAAAGGCAGAACTCTCAGAACTAAATATCAAGCAAAATCCCAAAGCACAAATTCTGCAGTGTTGCTTGGTTATTTGCTTGATTTAAGATCGCATTGTCTTGCATTTAGATTTTTATGTTTTTGCGACTGAACTGTGACCATATTTTTAGTATCACTATTGTCTATGGCACAGAAACCCTGTTTATGGCAGATATTTAGGTTTACCTTACTATCACTATGACTGATGGTTCACCTATTACATGTGATCACTTACCATCACCCAAATGGTGGTGAACAAGACTTGGAATATTCCTCTACCCTTCTTATAAATCTTTCCGTAGCTTTTTCTAAATATGCACCTTGGTAACTAATGGAACATCCAGTCAACACATTTATTAGCAAAACACAAGACTGTTAAAATGAGTTGCAGGAAAACTGAGCTATAGTTATTAAAAAGAAACTCCCATAAAGTTAAAAGTTCTTGCAAAATTAAAAGGACTTCTTAAGTTGCCATGTCCACCTGGATGTTACAAGCAGCTATATTCTATATTTAGAGGCTAGGAATAAATGCCCATGTAGTTCCAATTACAGATAGAATTAAAGTGCTTACAATATTCATTGACTTCTGAAGCTAGATCCTCACAGCTTTTAACATAAAACATACAAGATAGACTGAAGTCAGTTACTCAAAAGTGTAATTACTTTTGCCTACATTAATTCTCTGTTGCAGAAACGTAGCCTAAACATTCTCCATGTGATATTACAGCAGCTACATGATAACTGTTATAGTTGTGATAGCAACAGCTAGAAGAGAACAGCAAAATCACAGTCTGGAAAGTTTAAGTTGAAAAGAATACTGAAAAACTGGATTAGGGAAGTCAATAATCAAACTTATGATTCAATCTTTGCTATCTAAGAAAGAAGTTTTGAACTTGGAATATTAAGTGTCAGAGGTTTTGATGCTGACATATTTCAACTGTATAATTAGAAAATGTGAACGTTTAGAGACTACCCACTTCTTTCATCCAGCACTATATTATCTTCCTTCTTTAGGATCAGGCACAAAAAGCTCCTTTATCTTCTACAGTCCCTTGTAACAGGCCATTTACATCCACCTATATATATTCTCATAAGCTCTTCAGGGTACTTTTATGCCTATTTTAAATAAAGGTAGGATTATTTTAAACAAGGAAGGCATAGGTGCATCTATGAAGCTCAGAAACACATACGGCAAAACCAGCTGAACTCTAGATGAGGATACAGAGAGTATGTACATAAGCTTCAGTGCAGCATGAGTCAAGTTCCAAACTATTTTGATGAAAAATTAATTTTGAACAAAAAGCCTGACTTGTTCTACCTATTTGGTATTGACAGCTCAAAAAAAAAAAAAAAAATGCTTCTTTTCAGTGACATTAGCCATTGCAGGTTTTGTTTAATTAACACAAGACAAAGTTGGATGACTTTTCTCACCCACACCCTTGTGTCTAAGCTGTCACCCAAGCAGTTCACTTGTTCTCCACTTACCAGAGAAAATAATCTCAAAGTCACTCTAATCTGAACTTAAGCACAGGCCGAGTGCCAGGGAACATCATTCATTTCATATAGGCAGTATCTCAGATTTCAGTCTATATCAGTATTGACATGCAATCTACATACAGCAACTTGGTCTGAAAATACCTCTAGAATCAAGTTAAATGGTACCCATTTTCAAGAAAAGTGCATGTTAGTATCAAGTTAACTGCTAGTTCCTCATGATGTCCAAAGACAGACATGCCTCCCATGGGATGTGCTCAATAACGCAGATACTACATTAGATTACAATTAAATCTCTCCATCATCAACAAGAAGTAACATTAACAGGTACTTGTTAGCACTGAATCATGTCTCTTTATTGCAATGTTTCTCTTTATTGCAATATAGTTTTAATTAGCGTTTACAAGACAGGCCTGTGGGATCTAGTGAAGCATGGGGCACACAAGATGGGTTCTTAAGGCATCCATTTCTGTCTACTTAATAATTATGGTGATATACTGAACACTATGCAGGATATTAGACACATTCATTCAGTTATTATCTTTGCTCTCTAGGAGGAATTTTATTTTTTCATATTACTTAAATATATGCTGTAGAGTTAACCAATTTTAAATACTCATAAACACAGGGAAGATTAAGTTTAATCTGTGTTTGCATTTTATAAGCTAACACTGCTTGAAAACTCCAAACTTTAGATAAAACACATGCTTTTCACTCATGCTCTCTGTCCTTGCTGGATCCCCAAAATCTCCCGCAAACCAGCTAGCAAAGTGTTTTTCTATTTGTCCAAATAAGGGCGATGGGGAGGTAAATTAAATCACTACACATCTGCATTTCATATGTAAACTTTGAATCCCAGGAAAGGAATACATAAATACCAGTAGTTTTCTGTCACTGCAGAGCAGACAATAAAAGCAGAGCTTACAAAGTCTTTTTCTGGTAGGAGAGGCTCCATAATCAATTCCCAGCAGTAATTTGATTTAGCTAGCCTCAAATGAAACAAGAAGCAGAGAAGAAATTGCAACTCAAATGTTTTTCTCCAAGTGTTTCCCAGGATTACTCTGTTTTAACTACCCTTGCTGAAGATTGTACCTTACACCATAAACTAGCCCTTAATTTGCAAGTTTGATCCTCTATAGCCTTTCCAATTACTCATTTTCCCTGACTTCTCAGGTATCATATATGAGTTAAGAGTGCTGGATAGAGCGGGGTGGGGAGAAAGAGATGACAGAGAAATTCAGTTTGTAAAACCTACTTTCACAAAACGTGAACATTAGTATAGCATTGCATCAGCCACGTTTCAGGATTTTCTCATTCATTGAGAAGCTTTTCCATTAAAGTGTTTTCAAAAATAGACTTTACATAGAGCATTTATAAAAATATCTTCTTGATCAATTTTTCTGCTTCATCCCTCAAGTCATGCATATTTTTATGGTAGACTCCTCATAGTAGAGCAAATCTTGAATCACATAGTAGAGTCAATCTTGTATAACGAAAGCTTTTCTGGATTTAAGTTGTCAATTAAGTAAAATAAATTTTTAATTCACACTCTGATGATGTAGAAAAAGGAATATGACCAAATAACTTGGTTGAGCCTCATATTTTTCTCTACAAGCATTGGCAATTCGTTCTGCTCTGGATTAAAAGCATACTTGAGGAATTTTCACATCTGAACAAGTTACCTTGAGAAGAAAAACGGGAGGACACAAACTTCTTACAGGGAAATGTAAACACATTTTCTTTTCTCTTTAAAACCAAAAAAAAACATTGGAACCTTACTGGCTTTGTGCAGAGGATAGCTTTTCTCTAGCATTCAATTCCAGAGAAGATATGATTTTATCCCTGTTACACAGCTCTTTGTGTAGAAACGACCATTTTTAAAACTCAGAAAGAGCAGCAGAGAATAAGCTGCAGCTCAAAACTAAAACGTGTATCTCTCCCAAGATTATTCCATTGCAAGCACCTTAGTTGAGGGTTGTATGTTAGCTCAAAAACTAGCCCTTAATTTGCAAGCTTGATCCATGCCTTTCCATTTACTTCTTTTCCCTACTTCCAGGTACCAGTTGGCAAAATTGTATCCTTCATCCACATACAAGAGTTTCCTCTTCATGTGAATTACATAAAGTTACATTTCAAATGTGTTACAAAGCTATGCTGAATCAGGAAGCAAACGGCTTTATCCACAGCCACAAAAGGTGGTACATACGCTTCTGATCATGTAAGACGACAGTGGTCACACATCTCTACACTCACAGATCATATTTAAACTGAAGCACGCTGTGGCTGGGCAGAAGTTAGAAGGAGAGTCCCAGAGATAGAAGACTCTTGTCCATGAAAATCAGAACAGCTGCATAGCTTTCACCAGCAACACATAGACTCAGGCTCTGTAAATCTCTTCACCACTTTAGATACTGTGAAGAAGGGTACTATGGTAATATTTTAATATTTATGAAGAAATCAACACAATAAAGAGATTAAAATATTTTCCTAGCAGTTTACTAGGTTTTACATATATCAACACCCACTAGTTTCTATATTTTACAAACATCAATATTTACCCAGTATCATGAGAATAATTCAGTGTTAGTGATCTCATGAGCTGCATTTAGCTGATGTTACACAAGCTATAATAAACCCCCCACACCACCACCCGGCAGGGCATACTAGGTCCTGAATTTTCCTAACCTGCTATCAAAAGCAACTCTGCAGTAGCTATGCAGCATACCTTCAGTCATGTTTGACATTTTAACAAGTTGTCTGCTACAGGCACGTAACACTAGAGCAACAGGACTAGTAAGAAGGCAGAACACAACCATCCGTCTTCATTATACTTAAAGCATCGGTAGCAAAGCCAGAGGTAGCAGCTTCCTCTACTCAGACACAGCACACAGATACTCACAGTAAGTTTTCTCCTTAGTGCTACTGCAATCCACAGGTTTTAAATGGCAATGGATTACGTGACTTGCACCAAATACTTGCTTTTTCCTGCTATCATCTCTCTTGCACTGTAACCCCCTCCAGGCATAGGACCATATTCACATTTACCACATTACATACGAGGAATCAACACCTACTGCTATTACCACAACAATTCATCCAGACCTTACTTCATCTTCATTAGAAGATCTGCAAGGAAAGAAGGCTGAAGGACAAATAAAGTGTCATAAAACATAGCCTGTGGGTCACTGCATGAGCACAGCTATAACAAGAGAATAAATGACAATACCACAACGCAAAATAACCCTTACTTACAATGGGATCCACAGGCTGCTCTTCTTTCATGCTCAAATTGCAATGTAAGCCTCTGCCAGGGCTGCTGCTGCAGCAGCTCTTAACACTATCAGTAATCTCATATATATTTTTAAATCAGCAAGTTCACCTCTCTGAGGGTGAAAGACGTCTCCCAATCCACAGGACACACTGCCTATCCTGAACCTTTCCCTAGGTCGAGGCTCCAGGTCACCAATGCCCTTAGTCATCCAAGTTTTAATTTTTCCTTAAGCCAAAAGCCCGCCCCCCCCCCCCCCCCCCCAGCAGGTTTCCTAGAGGCAGATCAGCAGCAGCACTCCCAGCCTGCCCTGCACCCTTGCCCTGCTCCCAGTCTCTCTCTGCACAGCCCCCAGGGCAGCTGGCAGCCTTTGCACGGCTGCTCCCAAGTCACAGCTGAGGCTGGTCAGCAGCTTGGCCATAAATCAAAGAGGTAATAAAGGTCATCAACAACTTCACCTGGGCTGTTTTGGCAACATGTATAGCAGGCCTCCCTCTACAGATGTTCAAATACTTAAACACACCACTAGCACACCTGGGTGGCAAGGTCTGTAATCGACTGACACTAAAGCACTGGCTATCAAGGTGCGGAGGAGAAAATGCTTTCATCATGAAGACAAGGATTTTAATTTTGAATAGGTGACTCATCCTTCAAGGTTACACATTGCAGTCATAGGGCAAACAGGAAGGAAACATAATATACCTGCATAATAATATTTTATTAATGATATTAACTGAGACACATCAAAGCCTTTGTTCATAGAGGCTTGGTATATTCTTACACACCCAAGCAGGCTGGAAAAAGCTGTCTCTGGGAGAAGGTGTGAGATATGCTCAGCCCTCTTTCACCAAAAAATAAAATGGGTTTATATTAAAACCTTCATCTCACTAGACATCCTGCAGAAGAAACTATAGAGCAAAACTTTGGTAAGTCCGATTGTTTGTGTTTTCAGCAAATTTTGGATGTAGAAACAACTCCCTGAAGAAAAGACCTGTTCAGAGCAAAAACATAGGAAACAAGACCCAGCAAGAACCTATCTGCTTACTTTAGTGATTAATTATACCTGTGAGTAATGCAGGGAGTCTGCTGTGGCTGGACACTTCAGGGCAGGTTGTTCTCACAAAACATCCTCATTGTGGCTGGGAAGAACAGAGCAGTTCTCACCATTTACTACCTGCTGCACTCCTAATTAGAGGTAACTGCACCAGCTGCATGGGATTCACTCAGAGCAAATAAATAAATAAAGTCAATAAATAAAAAAATGGTATAAATAAATAAATAAATATAATACATTCAGACCCAACTGTGAATGATCTAGTATACAATTTTACAAATACCTAAAACATATTCATCCAAACAAGCAATTTAAATATAAGCTTACATTTTAAATCATATGAGTCCACTATATCCATGAACTTGAGGATAAATTTCAAAGGGAATATATATACCGCTAGGCACCATTTCTTTTTCTCTTTATTATTAATCAATTAACAAAGTTAATCTATTCCTTGGCTCTGTATTCATACCCATTAATTTAAATTATATATTTCAGATACTCTTGCAGGATTAAGAGATTTTTACAGCACATAAACTAACATAAAATTCAAATAGCCCATCATGTTATTTTCATAAATCCTGTGGGTTTTTTTAAAATTTATATACAACTATTTGTGAAAAGAAAATAGATTAAACCCAAATCTCACTTAGATTTTCTGACATGATGGAGATTGCCATCCAAAAGTTCATTACAAAACCTGCCTCTTCTCCCAGCAGATTTTATTAATGGCTAGGCATAGCTCTGACATCTGCTGTTATGGATGAATTTAAAAAAACACTCCCACAGAGCACTCTAGAAATTAGCATAAAAAAGGCCAGCCTAACAGTAACTTCTTCCATGGGAAAGAGGCATTGCATGTAACTGCAATGTTTCTTAACAACATTTTTATATCATATAAAATCATCAGCTTCATTTCATATTTACTTGCACTTACATCAATTACTAAGCAAAATTTTCATGTACAGTTTATCCATCAAAGTAGATAAGCCTCCAATCAAACGCATGAAGCCAGCTGTATATTCAAGCAGAGATTTCCTTGCTGCAGACAGAGGCTTGTTGTTTAACTACAAGCTTTGGCGTAAGCAATCTTTATGATCTGAGACATGACAGAGAGGGACCAGAGCAAAATGTGGACTATCCTGTAATACAAAACAGTTTTCATTTAACTTCAGCTTTCAGAGCCCCAAACTCAAGCCCCAACAGATAGAGGTGGGGTGAAAAAAAATTTCCATCACGCTCAGGTTATTAAAAGGAGCGGCACAGAACCCTTTGGCAGAGGATTCCTCAAGACTCATGAGATTCTGTAAAAATTACTGGTGGTTTTAAAGGTAAAATGGCCTATCTGATTGTTTTCCATATTTTCAGAATACCAAAGCTGCAAATGCACGATAATGTTTTGTTGGCTTTGCACATGAAAGGAAAAATGATAAAACCATTCCCGAGCCGCCACGTTACTGTTCTGACCTGCCTGGTCTCAGAAATCATACCATCTTCAAGTATGTTTAGAATGACTTTTTTTTTCTCACTGCATGTCATGTATTTTACAGAGTACGATATCTGGGGACTTTAATGCTATTACACCCTTCAATCCTTTAAAAAAATAGGAGGAATTGATTTTTAAAGTTCCAATAAAAGACATTTTTGGCACAATCTGCAAAAGAACTTGCTTCCTGCTTCCCAGTTCAAGTCACCAGATCGTACCACCCACCACAGGACAGAGAGGGTTGGAAGCACAAGCAAAACCAGTATAAAAAATCAAAAATAAAGATATGAGGACTTTAAGATGCTGCCCTAGTAATGAGTCTGTTAGGCTCTGTAAACTTGCGAGTTTCTTACAGGAAATTCTGCCACTGAGTTTGCCTGAGTAAGGGATTTCATTTTTATTCTTCTACTCTTTGCCTTGATGATTAATAAGATCCAAAAATGATTATTTGTGTGCTGCCCATCAAAAAAGTTACATGGATCAAAGATGAGCAAATATTTCATACACTGAAAGCACACAACAGAGATGGGAGAAGGAAGTAAAGCAACGAGGAGCAAAGATATTAGTACGTAAGCAAACTATCATCATCATTTGGGATTAATTTATTTATGTACTTAAATTTACTTCAGTTGCACCAGAATTCCAGAAAATTATACTTTAGAAACACACACTAACATGTTGGCTGTAGCCATAATTCAATCATCAAAAATTAATAAAAATTTCAAATTGATGTTCATATTTTCAGACTTTAAATATACATACAAGTATTGCAATGAATTTGTTCTTCATAGCTGTTCTAATATTTGACCATTTTTTAATGTGTTGACTAATTTTGGCACAGCAGTTTTCAACTGGGCTGATTTAATTCAAAGTCATTAGTGTTACTTATATGGCTGACCGATATTTATCATGTACATAGCAGTTAATGTTGCAAATAGTAAAACTGAACATTACTAACGTGACTGGTTACAAAATCTGTAGGACAATTAGTCTTTATATATTTTAAAGCCATTAAGCATTCCTACATTGAAACTAGATGGTACCATTTATAAACTAAATAGCTGTTTCGTGTGTACTTCCCATGTTAGCTCAGTAAATGCTTTCACGGCAATTTAAAATGTAAATTAATCTGGAAGCACAAAGTCCTGCTAAAAATGCAGTAATGTGTTAAATGGATGCTTTGTTCTCTGAGGAATCAAATTTTGAAATTGCTGTTTTGAGAAAGTTCAGGCAACGTTGTTTTAACACTTCTGACAGAATAAACAAACATAGCCGTGCTTTTCAGAAACTATTTTCCAGCATTTGGTGTTTACAGGATAAAAAGTAAGGAAATGTCAGGTGAGACTGAAATGGCTAATGTTATATTTCAGTGTTATAATACTAGGTTTTTTTTGCACAATTTTTCTATCATGTAAGAACACAGAAAGCCCATTCATGTCAGAAGATGAGAATGTTAAACAAGTTATATTTTTCTTTAGAAAAAATATGGACTATTTAACAAAATAGTAGATGTAAAGTAAAACATATGCTTCATATACTAACTTTACGTAAAATCTGGAAACACAGAGATGTAATACACATAGAAATATGATTTCTGGAAACAGAAATATAACCTGGAAATAAAAGTTTATGAATGTAAGTATCTTTGTCATAATAATAGTTTAAAAGAATGAGCGGAAGCAGAGAGAAGCTAAGTATGGACAAAACCAAAAACTCTCAAAACCAGGAGAATATTTTAAAAAAGTAATTTAGGTTACTTTAATAGGACAAGTTATAGAACATTTCGCCATGTAGAAGGATTGCCAAGAAAATATAAGTAAGCAGAGACATATGAAAGTGCTTTGCTTTAAATGTAACATTTGCTAACAAGAGCTGCAATTACTAATCAAAGGACATCAAAGACAAAATGCATACACTCCAAAAGAGTTTAAATGTAAATTACTCCTTCAAAAAGACACAGCTTCATGCAATGTAATTAGATTCCTACCAATTATAGCATTAGAAGCATAATAGTAAAATACAAAACATAAGTAGGAATAGGAACACATAGGACACGATAGGAACTCATATTTTACTCTTTTTCAAAAATTCCCTTCCCTATTTTGATTTATGTTAATCAGTTAACAGGCAAACAGAAAAAAATGGCAAGCCAGGGTTATAAGACTGAGATTTTCTTCTTCACTTCTTCTCTGTGGTTCTGTGCTGTTATCTTCCTGATACCAATACCTATTCCTTGAGGCTGTTCTCTTCCAGCCCTTGCTCTTCCTCAGGCCTATCTTCCTCTTCTCTGACTAGATCTACCTCTTTATCTAGGCCAGAAATCCTTCCTTAAACTAAACAATGGTGTTTGGTTTACGCATGACATGCTCTTTGCCACAGATTTTACAGTTTTAAATAAACCACAGAGGAAATCCCGGCAGAACTTTCCTCTAGTGGGTATGGGGGAGAATGGGCTAAAATAAATGCAAATAAATGAAGCCCAAGCCTTAGGAGCCTCTACTACAACATTTTATCCATTCATAGGCCAAATGTAAGACAACTTTGATTAATGATTTTTCTTCTGCATATATCAGATTAAACTTCCCTTCAATTAAAGACAGCCTTTGAAGTTTGTGGCTTGACAGTACAGTAAATCTGGCTTTAAAGCTGACAGTGATGGATCAAAATCAATACGGTCATACAAGATAAAGTGCTGATCCAGCATAGGCTCAGCCTGCTCATTCAAATTCATTCTGAAGCGTTCATGGAGTAATTTTATACTAACCACCTTTCTGCTGAATAAGGCGTCTCAGTAACACTTTTCTACAAGAAGACATCACAGAATGAATCTCACCACTAACCAAGGTAACATGAATTCCACATTACATATCCCTTGTTTTATAATCTGTCAGACAGATTATTTCATTTCCCTATAACACGTAGATCAACTTTGTACAGTAGCGCACTATTAAATTACAGGGAGTAGCCTGTCCCCAGGTTAGACAGAAACATAGATGCTGCTTGGGTAAGAAAGCAGCAGCCAGGTCTTCAGGGACCAGGAGTGCAAAAGGAGCTATGACTGTGGGCTAGAAGTGCAGGTGGTTACAGGAGCTGGATGAACATTACTGACAGTTCCCTGTTAGGTAAATACCTGTTACCAGTAACTTCTCCATTCCCTGCCCTGGAGGAGCTGAGCTGCTGCTATCAAACCCTGATCTTCGCATGCCTTCATTTATCCCTCTGGAGGTGGGCTGAAGGGTTGCATGCTTCCACATCACAAGAGGACAAATGAGCCAAATGGTTCTTGTGCTTTGTACAAGTTTGAGAAATATTGACCTAAAAGCTGTCTCTATAAAGAACCCGAGAGGACACTAGGTTTACATTGCCCCAGAAAGAAAGGGGAGATAGGACAGAGTCCAAATCTGCACAAAAGTGGGCTCTGGGCTCCTGGTGTCCTTGGCCACCGGCTGCTACAATAACAGCGCCTTTTTGGAGGAATGAAAAAAATCCTGGAGGGCTCCAAGAACGTGGCAAGGCTGCCGATGAGATCCTTGCCTGAAGCTGAGCTATTTCCCTAGGTGTGAGAAACCCCTGGATGTGAGAGGAGCCCGTGCCCAGGCAGTAGGACAGGGGAGTGCCCATCCCTGTTCACAGTGCAGACTCAGCCTCAAAAGCTCCCATGACAAATTTGTTGTCTTCTCTGGAGCCATTCAGTGGTGTCTGCTGTGGAAAAGTGTTACCAAGTATACTCAGCTGAAAACATTCACAAGCAGGTGCACAAAAATAAACAAGAAACCCAGCAGCAACTTAAAAATTATGTTTTTGGGAAAGAATGTGAATCAAATTTTAAGTGTCAGACTATGAAATGTCATTTTGAGAGAGACAACAGTGTGGAAACTGAAGATTATAAGAAGTATGAATTTTGCTTTTAAATTGTTTTCTACTGTTTCATTTTATAAACACGGAGAGTCTACAGCTTGGCAACATAATTCAGTTTCATCTAATATGTTCTTCCCATCATCTGTCTCCAATTAAATATCACAAATAATGTGTAAGCATTTTTACCTAGAATAAAAGTCTGTAATAGTTTACAACATAATAGTGGCATTCAGTAAATGCAGCCAGAAAACAGAATGTGATTCAGTAAGAATTAATATCCTAAATTGATGCACAATGAAAACACGTTTTCCATCAAACCTATTTAATGCAGCATGTTTTCTCCAGTGCACCAAGGCAGCAGAGCTAGCTGGGATCCTGTGGGAAAGAGCCCACTACGGATTTCTTGCCTATCCATATTCTGGCATAAGGAATTAAAAATATTGACTTATCACTTTGTCCTTTGATTATTATTTTTAATTCTTATATGATAAAGTTGGTCAGAAGCCTTTAAAATTTCCAGCCTCGGCTTCCCTGGCTTCCACCGTCTCCCCTGACCAGGCAGAAGACAGAGGATGGGCTCTGAAGCAGGTTAGACCTGGGGAAGGGCTGGTAGGGATTTTGAACTGGTGAAGTGTAACAGGCTCTACAAATATTGAGGCTTGACCAGTGGGAAGTCCCAGTGTATAATTAGGGAGCTCTAGTCTCTCTTTCTAGCCCAGCTATGTAAAAAAACCCTTTGAAGATCCGTTTTGCATTTAGTGCCAACAAAGAGATGCTTTTGTTCCGGGACAGAGAGTAGAGACCCTTCACCAATTTATAAACACAGATAAGTAAAGAAGCAAAACTCTAGATTATCATACCCTTGTGGGGTTGGTGTAAAGATCCAGCCTTCAGAGAAAATTCACACATGAACTTCAGAAATGCCTAGGTTGGGGTTTAGGCCTCTCTAATCCCCATATTTTATAACCTCTATCCTATAGATTACACTAAATGTATACCAAGAACAAAAACAACAACAAAAATTTTTTTATAACTCTCACACCATTCTATTTCTTTCTTTACTTTACATGGATAAAAATGTTCTGTGTCATAAATGCTACAGAAGGGACAATATATTGATTAAAAAAAAAAAATGGAAAGAACTTTTGAAGATCTGGTATAAGATCAGCCATATTTCACTGAAAACTTCAAAGAAGTGAGGAAATTACTCTTAACAAGCTAGTAATAAGCCTGACTTTCAAAGAAAAAGGGCTGAATTTTTTGAATGAAACATTTTGCAAATTTCATAGAATACATCCATTTTTTTATTAATTGGTTGCCTATGTTACAAAGACTGCTTGCTGACTTTTGGTCTGCTGAAGACAATGCTCAAGAAACAGAGTGCCAAAGGTGAGCATTCCTTCTCTGCCTTCTACATACCATTTAGAAGCAGCAGAGCAGCAGTACAAAAAACCCTTCCAAACAACAAAATAATCTATATGCCGATAAGAAAAGAATTCAATAGGGCAAGAACACAGGGAGCTCCTCATGGTTCTCCTATATATGTCAGGGCATTTAGGGATGCGATTGTGGCACAGTCACTTGTGTGTCTTCTGGCAGCCTGGGGAAAAGTTGTCACATTAAGAGATCCCAGAACTTATTAAGAAATTAGAGTGCACTATTTGTTAGGGTGGGCGGACTAAGCCTACCTTAACCTATTCTCTACCACCACCCTTAAAATCCCCATCATTTACATAGCATCTGGCCTTAGAGCATCCATTAGGAAAGTTCATTCACAGTATGATTTATTTTTGTATTGAGTATGCGGAGTATGATTCTGAGCCCCACTCTACAGAGCATTATACATGAAAATAAAAAGTGTAGATCAGGTGCTGTTACCTGGCCCAGAAACACACTAACATGTATTTCCTTCCAGCCCACGCGTATGGGAATGTAGCAGCACTTCATTTTGTGTTTGTTTATTTTGGATATTTATTACACAAGGAAATTGAAGATATGGATTCCCTTTCCCTTTCCTTTCTGCAATTTCATCTGGATGACATTCACTTTTATCTATTTTATAACCTAAAAATGTACCAGGTGAGACCAAAAGTTTATTGATCCCACTAGCTTGCTTCAGCAACGGTAAACAGCTGATGACTGGAGAGTATAACAAATATAAAGCAATAACATTGATATATGATACAGCCTTCTTTATGCAAAACATTGTGGATGGAGAAAAAATGTTGCTGAAACAGTTGACTTCAGCTTCCTTGGCTATAGCCTTGATAAAGCTTTTGTCAGATTGAGATTTCAGACCTCTGAAACAGAGACGTCTATGTCTAAACCTGTTGTACAGATTCTCTTTCCAGTCAATGAAAGAAACTGGCACATACAAGGTATGACCTATTTTGGGTATCTGAAGAAAAAAAAACAAGTAATTGAAGTTCATAACAATCAATAGTGACAACAAAACCCTCCAAACACCCTTAATGACCATTTTAAGATGCTTTTTTTTACTGTGTCTAATGATGTTTTATAACAGAAAAGGAAGCTTAATGAAGTAAAAAACATAGGAAAGAATGAATACAGCAAAATAGGAATGTGGGAAAAACTGAAAATAATAGTTTGTTCACAACTAATTGTTATGCAAAAATGTAGAAAAAATTCTAAATTCTTTGCTTTCTAAACATAAAAGATATTTTAACTCGAAGCCCAAAGTGATTTTAAGCAGCATCTTTCCTGAATTCTCCCCTCTTCCCTCGTAAAAGCAGTGTATGTTTTTTTCCACCCAAAGGCAACTACCAATCACACACTTATTGGAAAGAACAAGTTGGTGGACAGTGTTTTACTTAGTATGCTATTACAGAGTCAGATTCTGCATCTAGGATCTGGACCTCAGCTAGCCCAATTCTTCTTCGTCGGGACTTTGGATTCATTCTAGGACCAGAGTGCAAATACTCTTACCAGAATCCAGACCAAAACAGCTAGGTAAGAGAATTTAGAATAGTGTATTTGAACCTCACACACACAGAACATTATTTAAATTACTCCATTGGAGAATCTGATGGCTAATTCTGGAAAATATAGTGTGTGAGGTGACCCACAGTGCTAAAGCATTTGAATAATTTCATTCCTCTTCAAGAAAGCACATAAACATATGTTTAACTTTAATCATAGATCATCTTACTGCTTTCATCTGGACCTAATCATTAACCATAAACACGTGCTTAAATGCTTCACTGAAAAAGGATGAGATTACTCACACTCTTACAGTTAATTGTATGCTTAGATGTTATAGTGGCCTCTTGGCAGGTTGCACTGTGTGCTGTGACTGTTCAAAGCAGAAATAAGCTGTAATGCCCTACAGCAAAGATTGTGATCATGCTCTTCTTTCCTACTCCTTAATAAGTTGTGTGGGGTAGGTCATGTAAGAGAGTCTCTGCATGGAGTTCTCCAGTGCGACTTGGCCAATAAAGTCCTGTAAAAAAGTACATCTAGTGAATTCATCCAATTCCAATAAATTTTCTAACACTGAAAATTACTTCTTTCCCAGTAAAAATACTGATTAAAGTTAATAGCTATTATTAAGTCCACTTGTTAGTCTCTAAGATTAAAGTCTAGTTATTAACTAGCCTAATCAGCTATTGTGAAGGCTGCAGAGCCATGCTTTTGGTATATACAAAGACTATCTTCTGTAAAATATCAAGCTTATTTTTCCATAGAGTCTCAAGCAATGGTACTGGAGATGCAGTCTGTGTGTCAATTCTCCCTCTCTCTCTCCTTTTAACATACTATATTTGTGGCCCTTATGACTGCAATGTCTAACTGCCTTCCTAGAAATTGGAAGATAAAAGTAGACCAGACAGAGCTCATAGCAGCAAGCCGAAATCCATTTCCAGGGAATTAATTTCAGTTCAAAACATATACCAAATATCAAGTCCTCCTTCTTGGAATAAAAACTGTATTATAAAAGGACCAAGCAAATTTCTTCTAAATCTCCCATGATTTCATATTGAGTCATGTCAAATTGTTTAATCCAGTAAAAGGCTGGTAACCAGGACAGGGACAGACAAACAAGTATATGAGCACTTTAAGAAGAAAATAGGATCTGTAAAACTAATAGAGATCAACGCCATAACACAGCTGTTTGGTTTGTAGCCACTCACAGAGCACTGCATTTAGCATATAAGCCACTTGTCATAGCCGTTTGTACACTTACTGAAGTATTCCTCCTAACTGGATTGCTGTACTGTAATGCAATGCTACGTTGACTGTCACGAATTTTTTACATCTGGGCAAATAAATAGCCTTTGATAAATGTTACCTCTTGTTATGAAAACAAACATCACTTGTCCCAGGGAACAATAACTCTGGACTATGTCCATCACTTGGAAAAGACTTCCACCTGCTGTCTGCCACGCTTCTGTCACAGTTCCTGAAAAACCCACTCCCTGCCTCAGAATACTTCTGCAATTAAAGCACCTTTCATTTTACAGGCACAAAGCATAGAAAGAGAATTTTAAGTATGCACCTTAAAAAGCAATTCGTTTTGAGTAGCTATTTTACTTTTACTAAACTGAAAGTATTTTTTAGCACCTACATTGACATGAGTGGTTCTGTACCTGTAGTTAACCTCATTTCCAAAATCAATTATACTTCTTACAGAGCAGACTAACTTGAAAAGGGATATTCAGGTTAAAACAAGGTAGTAATCCAGAATTAGTTTTAGGTTTGTCATTTGGTTGTTTCGTGGCATTTAAGAAATATACAAAATCTAACTGCCAGTTTTCATCTGTGCAATTCTCTAGACAGCTGAATTCCAGCCTGGTTTACAGAGCAAAAATTTAGGCATTCGCATTGTTAAGCATTTATTTTTTTCCAGGTAAGTCTTGCAATACAATAAGGATTTTGGTAAGACTAAAACCAGTAAGAGATATTCGTTAAATATTTTTAGATAAACTTTGGCCTGTAATGTGTGAGGAAGAAAACATTCAGAGAAAATGAGAGGGTATAATATAAACCAATCAAATGGGGGGGGGACGGGGGATGGATGGACACGGACACACGACACAAAACAAAACACCAACTATCCCACCTCCAAATTTTAAGACAGTGATATGATATATTTGAGGTCCTAAAGCATCTCTGTGCCAGGCAGTATATTGTCTATATTTAAACTTGGTTTAAAAATACCTGAATAGGTTCACCCATGTCACAATGTTACTATTTTCTTAATTTAAAGTTCCAGCAGTTGCTTCTGTGCATCAGCCTCTTTGGCAATTCCAGCAGGGAGACTGAACAATGGATAAATGCAAACAGAACCTGCAGCATCTTTTTGGATCTTTTACATCTAAGACTTTTAAGGAACATTAGCATCACGGTGAGGGAAAGCCTGAATTGCCTTTAGCTTTATTGTAGTTAGCACAGTAGTTGTTTGTAAATAGGATCCCAGGAGAGAAAGCAATGTGTCAGGTTCTAAAAATAAAGGAAGAATTTAATTGAGGAAAAGGGGAGTATTATCTCTTTGAATGGTTGTAGGGTACAAAAAGGATGGAGTACAATTTAAACACAGAGGCAGACTCCTGCCAGGGGGTAACTGCTAGTAAAAAAGTCTGATGACTGAAGAGGAATACAGAATAATAATTAGTTTGATTCTGTCTAAAAGAAGAGCAGTGCACAGCAGCCCAGACAGCGGCTGCGCGTGGCATCGTGAGCCAATACGTGGGTTAGGACATTGCCGTGCCATTGTTATCCACTGGGAGACACGTGTGGCTTGGAGGTGATCAAAGCAGACACTACTACCAGGATCTTTAGGGGTAGCATCCAGCATAATCCTCTTAAAACTATATTCCACTTTATTCTCAACGACTTCAGTTTTCTAAACACACAAAGAAGTTATTTCTAGCAAACCACTGCTCCCATGAGGGAAAAAAATAAGAGTGTGGCCACAGAACATAAATGAAGCTGATGGAACCTACCCTCACAAATTTTACCCTGCTCAAAAGAGATTTAAAAATCCACAACGCTAATTATTTTTTTCAAATTAGCCTACTTGTGAAAGGACAGCTGTGGCACAGCTTCCCAAGCAGTACTTTTCAAGATATCATAACAAAGCTGAAAAGCACACTATCCAAAATTCCTTCTTGTTAATTTTTTGTAAAAAGAAATTCTTGCTTCATAGACTTGTCCAGATACCTTAATCACCCTAAAAATCTTTAAAATTACCTTATTCCGAAGTAACATTATTTGCAAAAACTAAGCATTTAGACTTTAAATAGTAAAGAAATGAATTATTTTTCTGAAATAATCTGATATGGTTCAGATCTACTGACAAGGTGAATTACTGATTGTAAATTTTAAGGTCTACCATTAATCTAATATAATTTGTCCTTATCAAATGTGTTAAACCTGTGAGAAACAAAAGGCACATTTTCTCCACTGAGTTCATGAAACAAAAATATTTGTTAGTCTTTTGGGTTCAGGTAACTGTCATTTATTTGGATAAATAAGTATTGCCAGAAGCATAAAAATATCAGTCCTTCAACCAACCAGTTCTATGAACTCCCAGTTTGGGCCAAAAATAAAAAACATGTATAGATTCACTAGCATAAAGTGACAGCTCTGTGACTCCAGGCTCACTTAGGAGATTTTAAAGCCTTAAACTGAAACACACTCCTTGAATTTAATTTAGTCACTGATAATTCGAACAAATGTCTTATACGGGTTCAGAAGAATTACTGTAAGTCCAACTTTGATTCCTAGTAACACCTCAAATCAAAATGTAACTGATAGATGATTGATAAAGCTCAGACTGATCATCATGAAAATTAAATGCAGTTTACTTTGACTAGCATCACAAGCTCCTATAAATTACTTTCACAGATCTCTATTTTTTTAAATAAATTTACTCTATTTGCTGGCATACAAACAACCAACATTTCATTTCAAAATATACAGGTTCCTCCAGATCTGTCCAAAATGATTCCTAAAAGCTACTAAAAATTTATGTAAGGGATTGTAAAGTCTGGTTTATAAAACTAGAAATCCAGAAAAGAGCCCATCTCTACTTATTCACCTCTTCTAACTGGAAAGCTGGGTCCTGGTTGTTCCCTTGCTGCTAGGGCTTTCTTTCCTGTTAGGGTTTTTTACCTTAAGTTGATAACAACGATAAATAAACACAAATGTATTACATGCACGAATGTTGGAAAGAAACATGACAACTCAGTGTCCCTGTGACAATTCAAATCAAACTCCACGTAAGCATTCATTCAGTTCTGAATCAGCCGTTAGGTGGGAAAGGGAATCTATAGCTTTGTTTTAAACATCTCCTTATATCTGTTCCAGACAAGAAGAATAAGGCTAAAGAACGAGTCCTGTTTCACAAATTTAAAAAACTGAATAAAAATGATTCAGACAAATAAAAAATAATTTTCAAAAAAAGCTGTAACTGAACAGCAAGAAAGAAGACTTTGAACGGGGTAGGGGACTAATTGCAAATTACTGGAAGTTTGGACAGAGGGAAGGGAAACACCCAGCATAAAAACAAACAACATTTGATAAAGGGTGCATGTTGGAAAAAGGCAACACTCGTTTTTCAGTAACATATATGCCTTACCTTTATACAACAACACACACACTACCCATCCACAGGAGTACTATCCACAATGCATGGGGTGCTCTGGTTTCTGCTGTATTACAGCTTGAGTTTAGTAGGCTTATTGCTTCATGTCATCTCCTGCATTTTTGAACAAAGTACACAGATCCTTACGGAATACTGATAGCATTTGCTGTACACACCTGTTTTTAAAAGACAAAGGAGCTATCTATTTATAAGTCACATTGCATCTGCCTGGTATCACCATTCACAATACTTGTTATTTCTAAATGCTTTGCTCATGTTTTCTTTTTTCCTGATGTTTAAAACTGCAAGTGAAGAGACAGCATTTCCGCATTTCAGACATCTCTTCAAATCCAACGGGACAGCAAAGTGTGTGTCTGTTAATGATGACAATCCCAAATGGACTGAAGCTCCAGGTTCAGGTAAGATGCTTTTGTAGTACATATATGTAACAATTGTATCACCAGGATCCTTTGCTTCAACTGCTACAGTCAAACAAACAAGCTCTTTTTGACATGTAATATAAAAGCCTTGCTCCAGTCTTTAGGCCTTTCTTACCAAATAATCGAGAAAGTAAGGACATGAAGTATTCATCAGAATAATTATTCAAATCTGGCTGACTTTGCTGAGCAGTGAAATTCAAACTTCTAGATAAAATGTTTTATGTTCCTTTAGTTTTACTCCCAACTTTTTATTCCGCCTGCTGGCGCAGGCCCTCTGTTTACTTGATAAGTAGAGCCGAGTCCCTGGAAGACATCAGCCATTTATAGGCCAACTGCAGGCTCTATTATATGTTTTTATTCATTCTTCAGTAATACCCAAAAGCACTGAATAAGAGTTAGAGTTGTCTTGATTTAGATACTATATAAACACAATATTTAATATAAACAATTGTAGGAAAGAAAGGAAGGCAGGCAGGAAAGGAGGAAAGAAAGAAAAGGAGACTTCTCACAAAGTCTCAGATGTAAGGAAGTTGCCAGTGAAGAGAGCGCTACAAACTTTTTTCTCTGGGAATCTGTCCCATGTTGAACTTCAAGCTGTGTTCCAAACACAAGACACTATGTACACAAGTACATATGTTGATGATCAGATCAGATGAGAAAGGAAAAGCGTGCTCAGTTCTTGAAGAAATCCATCTACCTCCAAACCTCCTTGCTATCACATAGCAGCTACAAAGAGAGAAATGTTGGTACTTAATCATCAAGAGCTTGTCCCTAATGCATGTATGTGGGAGGAGACCACACTCCTGGTTACTAAGAAAGCGCACTATACTGGGGGAACCGAAGAATGGCTCCATGAATGAAGCCTTACCAGCCAAGCAGCTTCATAGGAAGGAGGCTGCTGCATGCTAGTAGAAGACATACGAGCAGCTACGTAGGACTGACGCCCCAGGAGGGAAGCTCCTGGGTGCAGATTCTGCCTGCCTGCAGCAGAAGCCTTTGCGGCTGCTTCGGGCCTCTCTCAGGAGCACAGTGCCATTGACCTACTCCTGTCCCATCTGAGCAACGCAATTTTTTGCTTCGGAAAAAAAAGACAAAGATGGAAGTCCAAATATGGAAATAAAATAATTCATCTGCTTGCCTTTTAACTTTTCTCCCCCCTCTATACCTAAGCACAGACGGCCACGTAGGACAAATGTATTCATGCAAATCTTTATAGTCATACAACAATACCTAATTTGCACTCAACCTTTAATATTTGTGAATAAAAAAAAGGGATACACAACGATCATATACTACTCTGCAGCCTCGTCTCTTATTTTCTAACATTTTTTTCCAAAACAGATTGATGCACCAAGCTGCTGAAACCTTCCTCCCTCCCATTTTCATAAACAAACTCTTTCCAAAAAGTGTGGCTTGTTTTCAAATTAGATAACACATTCTTACTTATTAGTTATTTTACTCAGCTCATGCTTCACGTGTGAGATAGATACTCACAAACACAGCTAGGAAGATGAAGATTCTTGTACATGCTAAGAATAAAAAAGAGAGACTTTGATCTCCAGCTTCTAGTCACAAGCATCAGACCACGTCTGCATGGATAGCAATTACTCAGAAGCAGGTGGTACCAAGTTCTGTTGTTTTTCTAAATAAAAGCCTTCATGGGTGGAATCAGCAAACTGTCAACTGATAAACAGCACACAAATAGTCTTCCTTAAAATACCTCACGTTTACAGTCTAAACAATTCCTGGAGAATTTAACAGCCAACATTTATAAAAAGGTAAGGCCTACATAAAACCAGTGATGATTATTTTTCCTTATTTTTGAATTCCTTCATCTTTAAAAACAAAGGAAAGATTAAAAATGTTATGTAAGTTTATGCTGGCTGAAACAGTTTATACAAAATGCAAACAGATAAAGAAAAAATAACAAGCCTGTCAAAATCTTAAAAGCAGATAAAGATAAAAGATTGATTACTTACACAGAAGAAAGCTTGAATTATTATACTTATCTGGGGATCAAAAAAAAATGGAATTATACTGATCATTTTATACCTTTTCTAATATCGAAAATGTTACCAGGCTTCTAACAGTCTTTCCTCTCTGCTAGAACAACAGACATACAAACAATTAGAAAAAGTAAACTAATGGAGTAAAAATGGTTTCACAGGGACTGAACGCCCATTTTCCCACCATACAGGGAATTATACCAATTCTTTATTGGATCAGGGAACATATGACTTGGACTAGATGATCATTGTAGGTCCCTTCCAACTGGAACACTCTATTCTAAGTGTTTCCCACTCAGGGAAATAGGTTAGAAGGATAAATCCATCCGAAGGCTAATTCACATGAAATCCTTAAGTAGGAGCCTGATACCTCATTGTTTACATGGAATAATAGAAACATGTAAAAAAAAATATATGAGTCTACTTTCAATTGCATCTTTAAAAGGCACTAGCTGATCAGAATAATGCAATCAGTTTAAGAAACTAAAAAGGAGGTAAAACTGTTAAACTGGTAAAACAGCTATTTTCTCCAGAGCTGATAGATAGCTATAAATATTCTTTGGTTAAATAATTACAAGAAAACAAAACAACAACAAAAAACCCCCACACAATAACCAAGAGAACGCACATTTAACCTTCAGGTGCAGAAAAAAGGCAGGTAAGTTTAGTATGACAGAAACATCATAGATCTCAGAAAAAGCACAATTTACTTGATAATTCTATGATTCCAGTTGACAGAGCTTTTTAACATGAAAATAGTTTTCAATAGGTTTGCAAATCTCTGAAAAGTTATTCAAATACAGAGAAAGAAGGCTATGTAAATCTCTCACATCAACTCTATTTGAGAAGTTTTTGCTCTTTTAATACAGTACATTGTACTCGGTGCAATGATCTGTTTTAGAATTAGTTTGTTTTAGCATAAATCGAATCTTCTATGTTACCTTGTACAGTGCATGACACTGAAAGAGCAGCCAAAGTTCAGGTCCCTGGATGAATTTTTCACTTAAAAATGCCTTTCAGCTCAGGTGATTGGGAACACAATTATGCGCTCTCCATCACTTTGCTGTACTAAGCATTCATCTTTTATGATGGTGTCAGCACTACTGCAGTTTTACTGCTTTCCTATTTCTTTTGTATGTAAATCTCCAGAATAATGAACTAGAAGCTATCACGTTGTTTGAAAAAATCTCCACCAAACGTGAATTGAGTTTATACTGACTAGGCATGTTTTATCAAGACTTGGAAGGTGGCAGGTACTGCCTTAAAAGTTTTGACTAAAAACTCAGATTGCTTTAAAATAGATGCAACTTTGCAAGCGTTGTCCTATGCCAGACATTGCAGAGGGTATCAGACAAGCCTATCCTATACAACGCAACACCTTGAGTGAAGAGAGATTTTCTTGAAACCACCAGTCATCAGTCCAATATCGTACCTTGATTATAAATGTCTGTGCTTGTTCATCGAGACTGGCCTGGTAATATGCACCTTGGCTTGCACACAGAAATTTCCCCCCTGCCCGCAAGTAGATTATGTCCCACCGTTGTCTTCATGAATTTTTGAAATTGGTGATCCACTTCCAGAGTTACGGTATTTTTTGGCTTACCTCTTCAAAGCCTACTTCTGCACATAAACAGGTGAGACGCTATCATTCTGTGGAACGGAACTGAGCAAGTATGCAGTATTACCTCAAATGGGTTTGGCAAGCTGTAGAGATCCTTCATGTTCCACTTCTAGTAATAAATCACAGTTTATTTAAATACCTACTTATTTAAATACTGCCACTGCTCACATTGAAATCAATCTCATGTTAACATAACATTTTTCCTTCCCCCAGATCATTATGGCAACCCCTGCAACCCATGTACTCCTCCTTAGCTACTCCTGATTGTATTCATTTCCTTAGTGTTTACAAGCGGATTTATAAAGCATGCATGGGAATTGCTAACCCACCGTTGAAATGCAAAAATCTCTCAGGTGAAACAAAGCAATTACTTAGGAGTGCCCAACTCACTCGATTTATCAAAGCTAATTATTTGAGGTATTAACTGATGTTTCACAAGGTAATTCATAGTTCTTTCAGAGGTGTAATTAAAACTGTAACTCTGAGCTGAGTTAGAATATCGAGGCCATGCCCTGCCCTTGTCTGTATGCTTTCTAGACAAGCAAACAGGCATATTTAAATGCACGCAGCACACTGAATCTATTTAGTGTATTTTCTGGAGATTGGATCAATAGACTGTTGAATCCACGCGTAGTTTGCTTATTCCAAAGAAAATTAGATACTGTTAGAAAAATAACAGAGAATTTTCAGCTTATTTATTTAAACACTAAAAGAGGTCATTCCTAGGAAGGTTTCCATAGCAACCACCACTGTCAAAGACTGAGGAGAAAGGTGTCGGTTGGGGTCCCTCCCTAATGAACTGGAATTAGCCACACTCCCCTTCCCAGCAGGAGACTGCTCAGCCCCTGTTCGCTTCATCATTGATGCACCTCCTGAGAGCCTGCCTGGAACCACACCTAAAAGGAGAACTGCTACCTCATGAGCATGTAACAATATGAATTCACTAAAATCAATTTTTTCTTGCTGTGGAGAAGGTTTATCCTGATGGTAAAGGAATGATCAACAACCAAGTACTAGACTGAGAATCCAAAGCTGATCTGAGCAGAAAGCAAGAGACTAGAGTAGTACTTAATATTTCCCAGCTGGACTGGGGTATTATACATATTAGCTCTTTTCGTTCAATACTACTAAAGCCCATAGAGCATAATATTATTTCTGATTTGTTGTATCTAAGCTTGAACTCAGTTCCTGATAATAAAAGGACAAATCACTAATCCTCTGCATCACACAGTTGCTATCACCTGACAATTTTATATTCATACTTTATTGATTCCTGTGAAAGAAATAGTCTCTGCTGATTTTTAAATTACATACATACAAGAAATGGCTCAGCCTTATCTCTGCCTTTGGCTGGATACAACAAAGCGATGAAGATTTATTTTTTTTTTAAAGAATGATAGTACAAAGGAGCATGCCGACAATGTGATTTAGATCTGCTTAAAACCAGAGAGTAAATCCAGTTTATGACAAAGTTGAAATAATAAGTTTGTCTTATCTACTAGCATCAAGAAGGAGTGGGAGAACAATCACATTACTGCAAGGATGCAGTTTGGAGAATGACACAGCATCTTATTTAAGATTTTATTCTTTCTGAAAGACATACTCATGTTTTCTTCTGTCATCAACACAAAAGCTTCAAAAAACTCAAGCTTCTATATTAAGTGTGTGTGTGTGTGTGTGTGTGTGTGTGTGTGTGTGTGTGTGTGTGTGTGTAAAAGACATGAAACAAAAAGCAGGTGAAGCTACCTATGAAGCACTAACTTCCTCTGTTAAAAAACCACCATGTGAGTCATCACGAGTAGTAGCACTGAAACCATTTGACCAGTGACAGAGAAGAGAATCCAGCTGTATGCGATACAGTATTTTTCCAGAGAAGAACATCTGGTCCTGCAAAGTGTCCTGTAGATGGCCTGTATCTTCATTAGTATCTCCATATCTCCTGGAGGTTAAATTTCAAACCACTCCTCAGTACGACAACAGTCAGTTTCCCAACAGGCTTATAAGTATCCAGAATTCTAAAAGCCCCAAGGACCCCAGCTGCTTTCCATCAGAGCGCTGGAAAATATTGCACAAATCTGCCCTAACATAGCTTTAAATGTCAGCTAATAGTTCCTCATGCATCCTTCTCTTGAATCTCTTTTCATTTGTTCTTCTGACAGAAACAAGCACAACATCCTCTGAACACACAAGCACTTCCAGCACTGTTAAAGGTTTCAGCCCTGTCAACCTTCCTCCATAATTATATTATAAATCTCTGCTTTTACCATTATGCAGAGATCAAGCACTCCAAGGAACAACCCTCTTACTATAGGTCATACATGAATAGCAGGATCCTGTTCTAATTACTATGATGATAATCCAATGTATAATTCATACAGTGAAGGAACATGAGAGTCTGGCCAAGGCAGTAGTACTAGCTCCCTTGGTGATTCATGACTGCCTCCAGAGTGGTTCTTTCATTTGTGCTCATCAAGAGTCAGGGAAGTTCAGGGCCAAATCAATAAAAAACATGTCCTCCCTCTACAGCCTGGGCAGAAATAGCCACATCGATACAGAAAATCAATTCATTTTTCTGCCATTGTATAGGATTAGCATCAAGGAAGACTAGACACATTAGACTTTTAAAATAAGCTTAGAAAAGGCCCAAAGAACCATGTATAAATCTGACATTTATAAAAAAGATTAGCATGTCTCCACTCAGAGGTAAGTTTTTGAAAATACTAGAAAATATCCATTTTTAGAGATCCTTTACCTGAAAATGTCAGACCTCTTTACCTTCATTATTTTGACATATTTTTATTACTACAACCATACAAAAATGCAAAATTCTTTCTATACCAGCATTGTTTACTGAAAGCAACAGCAGTCGATAGCTTTCCACTTTTTAGCCATTCAACTCAATCTTATTTCCCAGCCAAATGAAATTTAAAGTAGTGTTCATAGAAGATAAATCACATTATACGATCTGATCCAAACACAAGACCCCATGCGTAAGCAAAGTCCATATCCTTTCAGAGAAGGCGGCTGAGAAGTGTGCATGCTGCCGGCAGACAGAGCCTTCCAATTCATTAGTCACCATTCGCCAGTGAGCTGAAAGACTGTAACTTCTGAAGCATGAAGTTTCAGCTGCGTTATGAAGTCCCTCCTGTCACAAAGTTTGCTGTTTATAGCTCTGTATTTCTAGAGGACCTTTTTGTAGCATTGCTTAAGCAGGAGAGAGAAAGCTGGAAGCTTTCCAGTGGAAACAGGTAAACAATAAAACTACTGTTAATATGGCAGTATTAAAAAAAGTGATGTTCTGTCTGAATTAAGCACTCATCTGGCTAGAAAACGCCAAGGAGAATTTTTGGCATGGCAAGGAAAAACAGTAACCAAAGAAAAAAAAAAATATTCTTGAGTTGAAATGTCACCATTTCACTAAGAAGTTCTTAGTTTTACTCAACTCTATTATTTACAGAGAAGTAGCTACACAGTATAATGTTACCTCTTGAAAAAAGCTTACATGGTAATTAAAGAACAATGAATGTATTGCAACAAGGCTTACATACCTTAAAAGAGACACATTTTATCTTGCAGACCCCACACTCCAGCCTGGTCTGTGAATGAAACACACCAACACAAATGGCCTGGGCTTGCTGAGCAGATGCACAGCACAAACTATCTGGGGCATCACTATGGCAGAGACAAGGACCTCTAGGCTTCCTCCTAATTATCTATATTATCACAGAATTGACTGCTATGGAACATCACACTTTAATTAGCTGCAATGTCGTCTTCTTTTGTTTGTTTGTTTGTTTTTTTCCCTCCCCGGAAAAGTTGCATGGTCCTTCATTCTTCTCCCCACCACATTCCCACCTCCGTTTGAAATTTTCCTTTTGGGGATTTCTCACACATACACCCACCCACTTACCCATCCACACACCCTTTCCACAAGCTGATTATTTTAATTAATATTTATGCAGGTGGCTACTTTATATTTTATCTTCTGCATCCTGTAGTCATCCTGTAGAGTGTATATTTTGTGAACATTATTGGAAAAACATGCATATTTGTAAACTGGAAGATCTTCATTACCACCGTTTTCTGGAAGGACACTATCAAGCACTAACAGTCCAAAGATGCGAACAACATGCATTGCCAGCAGTTGCTGCCAAAACCCTCTATTTCTGGAAATTTTGATTGAGGATATTTTAAACTATCTGAATGGTATATGTACATATACCACTGGATCATAAAAGGTAAAATATGTAGGGATGTCATCAGAGAGTATGCTGGAATTCTAATTTGAAGTGATAGCAAAATATATGTAATTTGACCCAATGTAGTTTATTGCACCTGGGGGGTGTGATTTATTATGTAATTTGAGATACGCTGTCTAAAAGCAAAATGCTGCTTTTAATGCACACTAATCTGATGTGTTTCCTTTATTACAAATGTTGCATACAATTAAAAAAAAACCCACTAATATTGGTGTTAAAGATTTCTAACAGTGTTTGCAGAATGCCACAAGTTTCATCATACTGTACTGCAATGGGAGATATTGTTATTTAGACATATTGCAGCTCCCAGAATAACCTGTTCATATGTTTGCTAAGCAAGAAGAGGCAAAGCAGACCTTTTAACAAGGGATGTGTTCTTGCATTTAACCGAATTCAGTGGTAACATGAACTAGACTGAGGCAGCCAGAAGACTGCAATAAATGGAGGAAAATGTGAAGCGAGTCAGCTGGCCGTGGTGGACATTGACTGGACAGGATAAAAATTAGTTTAACCCAGGAGCTTATAATGTTGATAGAATCAAAGGAGAGAACAGAAAACCAGAGATGGTCCTGACCTAAAGACAACAAGGAGCAGCAGAAGGACCCAAGAAACACCACAGTACAACACTTAAGATCTGATTGGATCTCACTTAAGTTTTGCTTATTTGTAGCAGACATTTGAATTAATGTATGTATTCTGCAATTGTCGATAATCAAGTCATACCTTAGGTGACTTGGTTGCATAGTGTTTCAATGCATTTGCAGTTTGAAGTGTCACAGTAAGCTGGAATAGCTCTTTGCCCTCTCTGTAGTGATTTTCTTGCCCACTTCCTTAAAACCAAGTAGTGAGCAGACTGAAAGCGTTTTGACAGCTGGCTGGCCAGACTGACAATTGCAATGGCCCCTAGCTGATGGGCAACGTGTAAATCTCCATGCATCATGGTGTAATGCACTGACTGTACAAATCCACTCTGGTTCACAGCAAGCAACACATCTCAAAATAGAGACAACACTGTTTTGTATGCTACAAGATTTTCATCTAGGTTCTTCCCTAGATGCAACCCTGGGATTGATCAGAGAATATAAAAAGACAAACTTCCAAGGCAGTCAGTATAGCTTGGCTGAAACAAACCCAAAGACCTCATTTTGAACATTTACAATAAAATTGCATCAGAAATACCAGCAAAAGGTATTCTATCATCATCCTTCACTTAAAGAAAAAAACCAGAAATTATAGACTTGTAACACTCATAATAGGAAAGCAAGAATTGCATTTTTAGCAGTGGGAAATTAAATGCATCTATTCATCACTCCTTCTACATTTTTAAAGAAACTATTTAATGGCCGTGTCTTTTCTTCAGCTTTCTTCTTACTTACTTACTACTACTTACTTACTTCTTACATCTTTCACTTTGAATAAGAGCTAAGTTCAGCAATCCATAGGCAACTATTTCCAGCAATTTCATAACTATTTTTAAAAGTGTTAAGGATGCTCATGAAGCACAGTATTCAGAAAACACCTTTCCTACAAGTTTCCTCTAATTTATAAATGGGATCAACAGAATTCTGATTGATTCGTATTTACTGTGGTGTTTTGTTTATCAAAGAAACAACTCTAAGCTCCTCATCTCATTATTCTCAGAAAGGGCTTGTAGCTTCAATATTTAATGTCAGGGAGAAGGAGATGGAGTTATAAAATAACCATCACTTCATTACTCATTCCATGAGTATATGAGATGAAGACATAGTGATATAAACAGTAAATTATGAACAGAACAACTGGTATTGCATTCCCTGCATTAAAATGGTTCTTGCTGTAAAAATAATTTAGTTTTCACCTCTGGCAATCACACTTCAAAACTGGTTGGGACCAAAGATAAAACTGAATATAGCAGTGATATCCAGAATTCCCACTCTCCCACAGATATCAACTCATAATACAACTCAGGACAAATATTAAACCTTTTTCATATTTTAATTTTTATAGGAATAAAATAATAGGCCTCAAAAACCTTACCATATTGTAAGGTACCAAATAGCAAAAAATAAAAAAGGAAGAAGGACAAGTATGGGTCCCAGGTTAAATTTTTAGAAATATTAAAACAGCACATTGTGACATTTCCTATTTTAAATATTTTACCTTTTTGACATCCTGATATCCTACAAATGAATGCTGAAGGTTTCTTGGAAAGGCTACAGGTGCTCCAGGGGCTATGAGAGAAAGAGACAACTGCATTCTACACAGCCATTGATGCATTAATGGTCAAAACAGCAAACTTATGCTCCTACAGTTCTCGATGAACAGAAGTCACAGAAACTTTTCTAAGGAAACCATGTTGATTTTTTTTCCTTGAGAATCTTTGCAATTATTAATGAATTTGTTATTATTAGCATGCCAGGCAACAAGAGCCATAGCACCAGGGGAGCTCTAGGAAGGCCAATACGGTAGCCCAAACTGCACATCCTTTTTATCCACAAGTCATTTCACCACATCCGTGAGAACCTTTCCAAATGCCATGACACTGAGGTCTGATGTGTATGATGATGGGGCTGACTCAAAATGTGGTTTATGCATGGGACACAGGGCCTCATTATTTCTGTGTTAATCCTACCAAAAATCAGGTCATCCACCCTTGTACAGATGCAAATACACAAAGTCAAATCATTCTTCACAGAAATTTTACAACGTGGTAAAACAATTGACTGTAGATGGAGTGGATCAGCTAAGCAAAATGGCTTCGAGAATAACAATATTTATTTAGATTGACAGGAGTAGGCTTGAAAGGTATATGGTCCAATTACTGCCCACTCAATTTATGCAGCTATAACTCTTACCCACATTTTACTTGGCACATGCAAAATCCAAAATTCAGTGTTTTCACTGGTAACAAACATTTTACCAGATGGTCACTTAATCAAATGTATTTGCTTGCTAATACAGAAACTTTGCAACTACTAGCACATTTTTATAACATTGACGTATTTATAAATCTAAAAGCTGTTTCAGCTCTTTTTATAAAGTCAAATATGGTACAATAAATGCTGCAACAGAATTCCCAGTGTCAAAGAGAGTAGATCTAATACATTTTGGTTTAGAACTTTTCCTTCTACACTTAAGGATTTGCAAATTTGAGTACATCAGAAAATATTATTTTCAATCTATTATCTTTGGAATGCAACTAAGAACATAACCCTTATCTGCAGGCTTAATTTCACTATGCACAGCTTCGGAGTACATGAAGAGATCTGCAAAATTTTTATACTGGAGAACGGTGCATCAGAGGCTATACCTCCAAACAACCACCTGCCAGCCACAAGGCCTTCTGCTTACTGCTGTTTTACACCACAGTCAACTTCCATGCTAAAAATCTAAAGTGTAGGAGTGGAAATTAATTTTTAGGGGAATACTCCAGATGGACCGGTTCAGACAGACAGTCTGATCCAGCCAAAACTGAAGTCATCCATCACGTAAGGTTTGTCCGGCACAGCTCATGCTGAAACACTGGAAAGCCACAAATATAAGGCTCATCAGAAAACTTCCCAGGCTGCCAAGACAAAGGCTTTGCCATGTCCAGACATGTCCATTCATTTGTAATAGCTTCTCAGAGTTTTTAAAGTGATTTTCTTCTCTACATAGCTCAGAATCGTCATATACTCAAAAGACAGGAATAGAGTGGATTATCAACAAAGCTACTGTGATGCATATTATCAGTGCATTATGGTTTTGGGGATTTTTAAATGTAGGATTCTCTGTGCGGTGTGATTAATTAAACGGAGCTAAGCTCTAGTCTCCATTAAAAAAGCATGACTTCATAGGATGGATGTGGATCAATGTATTTGTCCCACAAGAATAAATTCTGTCCTTTTATTTTCATCAGCCACTCCATCCGTTACTGAAAAAAAGCTCAGAAAAAAGGGGTTTACAAACCCTTGAAAAGATTATTTCCATACTAGACCAGTTAAGACTAATTATACAGACAAGAATAAGTAGCATCATTTGGACTATTCGTGTCAGCTTGAGAAGACATAGCTTGGAAAACCCCAGAACAAACCGACCACCCAATAACAAAAACAAACAAAAAGCATTAATGCTGTTTCTAACAGCATCAGCAGGTTTCAGGTCATGGTTTGAAAGACTGAAACCCACATTAAACAGAATTTGTACACTTGCCTGCCGCAACAGAGTCTCAAGTCAACATCCAACACACTCTTTACAGTGATCTGGGAAGGAAATCTCATTTTCCATTTTAGTCTGCATATCAATACCGTCTTCCTGTGGTAAGCCTAGTTCTCTTATTCCCATACCATATGGCAAATCAAATTCACAACTGAAAGTCAAGCAATCGCAATTGACTGACTGTAGGCAGGCTTTAAAATAGGAAATTCCTGTTTTCCTATACAGCCCTCTGCATTATCTCTGTTAAAATATTTATTAATTTTAGCTAATATTAATTATTAATTTAGCTCCAAATGCGTTCCTTTTCCAGCAACAGTATAGCCTCAGTTTAAAGTGTATTCAGTAAATGTTTTATTGATCAAATACCAGTTCTCTTTAGGAACATCCTCAGTGATATAACAGAAACAAAACTTCAGAAAATTCCTTAGGATGCAAAAATTTGAAGCCACTTCTTTTAACTACTTACTTTTCAGCATGATGTCTGAAGTGAGAATACAGAAAGAATTTACAGGTGCATCAAGCCAAGGCAATTGTTCTCCTCAACTTCTGAATTTAAAGCCAAATTATAATATTCAAGACAGACTCTTTGATTGCCCTTAGTTTATCTTTAAAATTGCATATAAAAAAAGGATAATATGCAAGTTTTACTATTCTGTTTTGTGTCATCATTCTTTCTCTTTCATGGAAGCATAGAAGCTGTATAAACTCCAGGAACTTAACAAGCAGCAAATGTTTCTTTCATCTTTACGTTTCTCTGTCTGCTCTCTCCTCATATCCTTTGTATGCCAATATTCATTTATACTCTTTTTTTTTTTTTTCTTAATGAATCAGATAAACAGAATACACTGGAGGATGCGTGAATATTTTTTTTTTGGTGGGTATCAATATTTATTAGTGTCATTAAATGATATAGTTTACTGCATTATGTACAAAGCTTATTTCCAATTAAAAATATTTACTCTTAAGGAAGTCTTAAGTGGTGTAAAGAACAGGTATTTTAAATTCTCAGGAAGACATTCCAGAAACCTTCCCCTCAGCAAGTTTTTATTGATATTCAGCCTACATTTTTCCGCTATTGTTAGTAATTAGTATTAGTAATTTTTTACTAGTATTGTTACATTGTTATATTATTATACTGATATTATTTTGATGCTTATATTCTTCTACTACTTGTAGAATGTTATGGTTCCCTAACTCCCAGACATCACTATTACTATTAGAATTTATACCAAGGTAGAATTTAAGAGATTTCTGCTATGGACCAAAAATACTTTGGTAAGACTTTTACAAAAACATAACTCAAAATATTATCACGATATGAATATGTGCAATAAAAACATAGGTTTAGCCATTAATTTTAAGTTAAATCACTCTATTCCCCTATAATTGTTATTTTCCTCTGAATGCCTTTCAATTTGCTAATACAGCATGATGATCAGATATAACGCAGCAGTTAGAAAGGTCTTCAGGTTTCTAGATGCAGTTGGAAGGATCATACACATGCAGACTATTGCCATCTTCTTCAGAGCAGACACAAACCAGAGTGCACGTTTTTGCACTGTAAACTCATGCCTATAAGGTGCGCACCCACGACTGAGTCCACTGCCATGGAGGTAAATGTAATTTTTCCACTGTTATATTAATTTGTATTTTTGAAAGCAGTCTCCCAATTTGTTATGTTATGCCAATATTTCAAACCTCACTATTTTTTTCGTGATGATGCAGAATTATAGTCAAATATTTCTCACTATCAATTTTATTCCAATGATACGTCTGTGGTCACATAAAGCAATCATTCTAGTTTCCTCAGAGCTGTTTCCAACCCTTTCTTATCTTTACAGCATACTGAATGTTAAATGCTGTATTTACCAAATGCTAATATGGAAATTAGAGAGGGAATCTTCCAGAGTTGAAAGGGAATACCAATATTAAAGTCTGGTGATTCTATGCAGGAAGCTAAATCATTAGGCCTTAAGATCTAATGGCTTTAGGAACACAAAACAGTTTCTTTATGCATTAAAGATGCAAGGTATCTACATTTTTCCAGTTCATCAGTTTTTCAATGATTTCCTGTCCTGCACTTTGTCTCCCTTATAGTCTATACAAAATGGACATGTTTTTCACATTTTGGTAAATATGATACAATAAATACAATAGCAAGAAAAAAAACCTGGATATTTTGGTTGTATAGAAAATCTGGACTTGACAAATTGGTTAAAAAGTATTTTTTATCAAAAATTCTATTTTTTTTAAACTAAATCTAAAAAGGTGAAGTGATATTACGCTGAGCTATCCTTTCTTCATACAAACATTTCAAATGTCTCAAAATGCAATGCAAAATGATGGCCTACTTTGTTGTCTTTTTCTGTGATGTTTTAAGATCAGCATATTACAACTTTTTTTCAGTATTCTTTCTAAAAGTTGGCTTTTATTATGTAGTGCTTTGATGGCAGAGGCAGAACCAAAGGCTTACAAAGTATCACACTATTTATTTCAATGATGAGTTATTAATGCTCTTACAGTAACTACAAATGCAAATCTGAAGGCAACAATTGTACAACCACAGAATTCAACATGGTGATGCTCAAAATGACCCCTTTTACTCACATATGACAGAGGAAAAATTCTCCTGAATTCTAGTCAGCTATGTTTACTGAAGTTTTTTTTTAAAAAAAAAAGGTGCTGCTTTTCTAGATCATGGTTAGTCATTTAAAAAAATAGTATTCTTACACACAACAGAATTATCCATCATCTTTAAACAGTGTCACAATTAAAAGTGGTGGTACTCAAGAAGATTTTACAGGTTAATCTAAGGACTTGTGTGAGATGAAGCTCTATTTTTCTTCCTTGGTCTTAAAGCATTGTCCTAGTTTACCATATTTGATTTCATTTATGTACCATCCCTGGAAAAGAAAGCATTAAGTACAAAAATACATGGCTTATCAAAAGTTAAAATGGAATGACACTTAATGGAAGAGCTAATACCTTCCCCAAATGCATTTATACCAGCTACAATTGCACTAGCAGATTCAGGGAGGTTGCATAAAAGAAAATTTATCATCATGACCTGATCACATCACCAGAAATTTTCTGTGGACTCCATCTTATTCTATATGTTCAACAGGAGAGTCTGCAGGAGAAATTGAAAATTGCAATAACGGTTCTATAATGATTTCCGTTTAGCCCACTGTTCCTGCTGCTCAAAACCTCCTAAAATTTCAGCTTTCTAGATGTAATTTCGATAAACTGGATGCAAAGAACAAATAAATCTAGTGTCTGAAGTCTGACTAGAAGTACAGCTAAAAATGAAAAAACCCTCAAGAAAGTAGGAAAAAGCAATCCCCTCCCATGTTTGTTTTTCAAAGGAGAAGACAATCACCCCAGTGCTTTGAGAAGTCTGGAGATCTTAACATGAAAGATGATATAATATAACACTACATAGGATGAAAATTTTGGAGAAAAATGGCTATTTAGTCAATACCACAACTTCTGATCTGAAAATGAGCAAATTTTCAACATCTTGTGCTCCTGATACAACCAACTTCAATGATACCATTACAGCTTCTGAAGTTGGATACCTTTATAGATAACTGAAGGTGATAGAGATTCAGCAGTGAATGGAGAGACGATCGTTGTTTTAAAAGGACATTGTGTCATATCTCAAGGAGGTAAATAAGAGCTCCTGGCAGCTAGTGAAAGAAATACAAATTCATTGTGGCAAAGGAAAAAGCCTCTTATGTGAGAGTTGTAGAGCCGCAGCTGCTCCACTATACAACTGATGAAAAATCAAGTCATTCACCAAGATGAAGGCAGGCGAACATTCTGCTAGTTAAGAAATCCCTACCTTGCACTTCAACACAAAATTCTAGAGCTTTATCTTTTCACAGTTAAAGAACCTTAAATTACTGAATATGTCCTTAGTTCAGTTACTCTCCTGACATAAAAGACAAAGTTGTAGAAGCAGAAAATGCACTCAACTCCCTTTGCACCTCCCTTGTGTCATGTTGTAGTTCCCAACCGTGATTCTTCTTTGTGTAAGCAAACTGTAATTGTTTTCTTTTCCATTTCAATGGGAATAGAATTAGACCCAAAGCTGCTCAATTATAAATGTTGCCCATGCCTCACTTTCACTATTTGTGATGACCTATCAGTGTGCAAGTGCCCCATTTGTGCCTGAAACATTTTCAAATCATGTGAATCCCACATAGCAACAACTTAAGACTCGCAAGTGAAAGCTTGCCATTTGCATTATTGTGGCAAAGTTAAAAAAGAGGTCACATAGCAGTTAAATCTTGTAATGATTCTGCAGGCAGCTAATGGGTGCATCTCCCTACATAAAACAGGGCTGAGCTTCTAGTAAATAAATAGGGTTTTTATGCAAAATACAACTATAGACTTTTTTTTTTTTACTACAAGTCTGTCTCTGAAAAGCCCTATTATTTGTTTCACTGTTGGCAATAGAGTAGTAAGTCCATTATTAGTGGTTTCCAAAATGCTGTTAACAAGACTGGAGTATAATTCATGCAAATAATTTTCATTTCTGAAAATATTTTTACTCCATTAAGGATATTTTCCCATTTAGTCTCCCTGATGGTAAAAGCCACCAATAAGAGATGGAACCAATCAAGGAAGAGGCAATTGCTTTTCTATTGCTGATCAGACAACAAATTGGAGCCAGTCAAGCTTCCACTGAAGCATCAGACTGCTGACATAAAGAACAGCACTGTTAACTACTGATTCTTGTCAATCATGTGGCAACTTTTTCTGAAAAAGTGTTTAAGGCTTCACTTTCCTAAGCCACAGAAATGCTACAGTAGTATTTTAAAACAGTACACGACGTTAGGCCTGAAATGATATGCATATTCATTTTTGTCTGAAATATGTAAGTGAACAGTCCATGATGAAAGAATCAAATTTCATGGCTAACAGGTTCACTGATTACTATGAATTGTTGGTATTTAATTAAAATACTTTTACTCAGCCAAGAAGGTCATTATTTTCTAATGAAAGTTGGAACATTTCATTGCACTCTCTCAGTTGTCATCACATCTTTGGCACTCTAATTATTTCTCTCAAATCAACTGCATTTGCACTGGAATTCTGTTGTGCATATAAAAATAATTAGCAAATTTTAAAAAGTGTTAACCTGCATTACTCAGTTCTGCTATTTAAATGCAATAGGCTTAATTTTTGGGGGGGGGGCAGGTAGGGTGTCTTTTTTTGTTGTTTTTTTTAAAGTTACACAGAATTACACTTGAAAAAGAGCAAGAGTATTTTTTTTTTATCAGTTTGTGTAAGCACAGCTAATGGTCTACCTACGCAAGCTGGAACAATACCCAAAATGATAGTTACACATGCATATCAGGTAGCTGAACATCTTATCTGGGACTTTGTGGAGGTGTGCTCCCCCCACCACCACATGTGAACAATAACCACCAGTGGGGGTCATGATGGCTGCATCCAGCTTATGCTGGACTTTGGGGACAGATGGCAACACAGTAGTCAACAGCTGGAGCAGGGACCCAGCTGTCTTGCTGGTATGCAAATATGACTATAAATCAATCACCTTACTCTCTGAATAGTGGACAGCCGAGGGCCCGAGCTCTACTGCACGGCAGCGAGCTGCACGCCAGGACCTCCCCTTGATTAGGGATGCATCTCAAGGTTGCTCCTCGAGGTTGGGAGATTCCTTGCTGCAATAGATCCTTGGTAAGTGACTAACAGCATGCTAAACTTTGAAATCTTAGCTAAGTGATATAAAGGATTGATTGCACATATATAATCCTTTAGACATAAATCATTGACCAAGTCTGGGCCAACATTAACGGCACATCTTGGGAAGTGGCAGAGTCAGCAGCCCACTCAGAGCCACCGTCTTCCCCTTGTGCTCCTCACCTGAGCAACACGCTGCCTGGCAGGCCCAGCTCTCCCTGCCCAAGGGCAGCCTGGCACCTTGGCATGCACACAGCAACGCCGCTGCTCCCAGAAAATGGTCAAAAGGCAGAAGCACAGCAAGATCCCCTAGACCAATCAGGGGACACTGGACACACAGAGTAACTCATATCAAAGGAGGATCCATAAAAAGCCAGTGTTTGCACTTGCTCCCTCTGACCCTGATACAGGATCTTAGCAGCACTCAAACATGCTGGACCTGAATCCGTGAAACTGCCCTCAATGTTCAGTACATGAATAAATGATTCCTTGAATCACAATATATATATGTGATAAATCATAACACAAGACTCTCCTCAAAGCATCCACATCATCACTCTGCTGTAGTTCTCATATATTCAGCAAGGACAATATGTGGTAAAGAAAAAGTGGAAATTTTAAGAAATCATAATGGACAGTTCCTTAAAAATTCACCTCTCCCAAACAGGCTGTGCCTAGCATCTGATGGTGTCTGGCAGATAGGCATCATTTATTAAACAGCACCTGCTGCCAGATTCTTCCTATAAGTTTCAAACAAATGCACAGCTAATAGCAAACACTAGCATCTACACAAATCATATAGAAAACTACTCAGAATAGCAATTTTGTTATTAAACATTTATATCTCTGGAACAGCTACGCTTACTTGGTTTATCAGATGGCAGCGCTAAATACTAAGAAACTGAAGAGGGGATAAAAATCTTTGGTTTAACTACAAAAAATCCCAGAGACAGCAAGTTAGTATGATTGGCCTTTAAAAAAATTATTTTTGGCTTTTTTTTTGTCTAAGAGCAGCAACTGAGAAATTTCAAATGCTATCTACTATTAGAATCGTTAAGAAGTGACAGGTACTACACCAGGTACTACAGTATTAACCCTGACATTGCTTTCCAGAAAGTACCCACTATAAAACCATCCAGACTTTTAGACCGCCTGTCCAGCTAACATAGAGCAGAGAACAAAGATGCTTTCTCCTCTGATATGATTTAATACTAATAAATGTGTGCAGTGGCATGAGAAAGCTGTATTTCAAATATCATGATATAAAACAATAAAGTAGAAATTTCTGCTCTGGTAACTCTGATGAAAATCAGTTTTCTGGCTTTCATTACTGTTGTCAGAGGATTTACCTGTTTGCAAATCAGTACTGCTAATAAGATTTATCTCTAACCTGGTTTAAGGTCAAAACATGCTCACAGTGGCTGACAATACTGCAAAGTAGCCATCATTCATTTCTAGATCCGAGCTCCTCGCCTTCTCTCTTTCAATCTGAAATAAACCAGCTGAATCAAACATAAACATCTTTGGCCACAATTCCTTTTCTAAGGGAGATTAAATCTGTACCTGGAATTGAGAATTTCATACGGTAAAATAGCAGGTGATCAATGCCTGAAGTCCACATGACAGAAAGATGCAGCACTGAAAGAGCACTGGGATTTGAAGAAGGATGTGTAGAATGAAAAAGGCACAAAGCTTTCCTCCAGCTGCAACATAATCCTCATAAATCTAACCCTGCAGGTCACACCTTCTTGCTCTCCTGTGTACATTGATGGATACAATCACTTGTACTAAGTATCCAGCCCAGCTTAGGATACACAATTTGTACATACTTATCATGGCTTTTAAGTGGAATCAACTATTGCATTAAGATGGCTTAATAATGTGAGTAAATTGATAGCTAATAAGAATTCAATCACTTTTTTTGTGAATTTGAAATTGAAAAGATATGGGGAAAGTAGAAAAACAGATTAGGAGGCTACAATAACTCATCATAGATTCTGTGAGAATTACACTTTTCTAATCCAAACTAGGCTACCTTTCATTTAAATTAACTCTATAGAAGATCAGGGATGAGAGCGATTAGAACGTCCTTTCTAAACATTTACAGACGGGCTGCAGATGGGGATTGTGTTTTGAATTCACATTGCCACACTGGGAAAAAAAATCAAACACTTTTACACTGCTGTAGGAACTCCTGAACATTTGTCTGTTTGGTTTATTAAGTTAGAAGTTACTGTCTGTGATATAACCAAACAAATAGCTACTGAAGTTGGAACAGCTCTTTCAATTAGCATTGTCATACAAACAAGAACATTTGCACTGTGAATGAGTAAGTGACTGGTACAGGCAAGAAGAGCGACTGCTGTCTGGGGGAGACTGAAGAACGACTGCGACGTTAGGATGCGATCACTCATGCCAGCTCCCCCCACTCACGCGCACCCTTTTCCAAGACTGCATTGCGTATGCTCTCTCAAATCAGCCAAACATTATCAGTCAGAAGATGGGAAAGTATGACTGACATACTGCGAACGGCTGGCTCCTTTCCCTCTCTGCAGCGGGAGCAGTCCACAGCATCAGATCTCGAGCAGGGGAAGGTGGAGCTGGAGTGGCTTTACACGCTTACGCAGCAGCAGTGTAGAGAAGAGACCCCGCGACACACTCCCCTGCACCTCCTGCGTGCCCCTGTCAGCCAGCCCTACGCGAGGAGCCTCAGCGCTCCCCCCTCTCAGCAGCATGGCCCTTGCACTGGGACATCCTGTGGGTCAACTCCTTCCCTGTGGTGACAAGGAGAAAAGCCATGATGTTAGCCTGGTGCTGGGCAGGGGAAGCACCCTACAGGGCCCTCGCAGGAAGACCAGCCTCTGAGGGCTCCCCGCTGCTAGGGCACCATCAGGAAACCACTGACCGAGATGACCAGCCATATCTGGCACAGAGAGAAAGCTATGGCGCCAGGTGGCAGCTACATCCAGCACCGAGTGTTTGCAAGGACTGCCTTGTGGGATGCTGCACCTGGGACTGCCAAACCTGTCAGAAGTTTTAGATAATCAGTCAGTGGGAAAGTAGGATGTTTATTCTTCAGAGTTAAGTACAGTCTTCCCTTCCCCCTCCTCCCAGCCCTAAAGTGACAAGCACACACACAAAAAACCCACCCAAACCATAATGGAAAACCATAAAATCTTTCCTAAAAGTGTTCACCTTTCCTAAAGGAGAAAACAGCCCAATGACAAAAAGACATATCAGAGAAAAGGAGTGGAAGGAGAGAGCGACGGGAGGCAAATGGAGCCTGTAGAGCAGGAAGGCAGAAAAGAGCTTAAGATCTCAATAGCTACATGTTCAATTAGAATGGAGAAAGTTATGTTCCTGACCCTAAAATTACAGCACACAAAAGAAATAAAATAGCATCTATCTTCATTCTCCTCCTGATTCTCAGTGTGTCCTGACAAACCAAACAGAAATTAACTCCAATGGTACAGAGTCACTGGACTAGCCAGATTATCCATCCTACCCTGCACAAAGGCATCAACAGGCTGGACCAAAGAGTCTTTACTCAGGCAGCCAACATCTGTCTGATTGTAAGCACTCAGATGTTTAAATGTTTAAACTTTGAATTTAAATGTTCAAAATTTTAGACATACATAACTTGTTCAGATTGAAAGGTATCATGCCATGTCCTGAGAGTGGGTTTAATGAGGATTTAATTATATCATCTATTCTATTTTAGCGGCCTTTAATCCCCTTGACAAAACACCCTGTTGTTAGTATTGATAGGACTGGTTTGACTTTGCTTTAAATGAAAGTCTGGCCAGCTCAGTGCCTGATGAAATGGAGGGGCAGCAGACATCACTGTATCTTCTCGACAAAAGTGAAGCAGTGTATCTGACAAGTATGCGGACACTATGGTCTCCTTCTTCCTCTCTGAACACTTAACAGAACTCAAACCAAGTCAACTGGGTTGCTAATCAAAGGGGAAACTGGAAAAAAAAGCAATCACATAATAATTAGAGGAAAAAATGCTGTTATAAATAAATGTATTAAGCTCCTCCTAGTAATTACCATACCTATTAGCAGCAGGTAAGGACTATCTTGTCAGATGTCACAGAAATTTACACCTTTATAGAGTATGAAATACTCTTTAACTACTCTCAAACTACTAAATTAAACACAAAGTAGATTATCTCAATGCAATACATTTACTACTTTGATCTTTCATGCAGGTTACAATATTTTCAGTAGGTAATCACTGGTATTAATTTATTTTATTAAAAACTATTGTCCTACTTTATCAGGTTACTCTTGTGCCACTGTAAATCTTATCTGAGGGTGTACTGATCAAAGCATCTTCAAAAGACATAGATTTAGAGCTCCCTGTAAATTGGAATGCTAATCCTACTGTTAATGCATCCAGGGAAACAGCCTCGATAATTACATTACTTAATTATTTATGATAGGTCAAATTTGAAGTTAGCATAATTTAGTATTTCTCTGAAGAGCTCCCAGCTAGGATACTTTAGTTGAGTTAGTGAGTAAATGAAGCCGGATCTGATTGATGAGGTAGTAACATTGGAGATGTTGAGGCTTTGCAAGAACGGTGGTGTTTTCTAATGCCATGCCTCAGAGCACTCTGCAGAAATAATGGGATCACATTTTCACTTCTTATTGTCTGCACTGTCTTCATGCTGGGATAGCCACTGGTAGGACTTAAGGACAGCACTATAGATTAGAAGTACCCATTCCCTCCTCTGTAATTACATCAGCATGTCTCTCCCAATAAACAACAGAAATGGAAATTGTTACTATGAATAATGAGTTTGGATTCAATGCTGAGGAAACGTAAGCAAGCACAATTTAGGAAACACTGGCAAACCTGAAAGCAGAAGATACTGGTGCTGCCCCCCCCCCTTTTTTATTTTTTAAGATAGAATAAAACAGGCCTTACTTTAAGGTCACATTTGCATTTACCACATAAATGCATCTTGCTTTCATCTCAGCAGCAGTCAATATGTTAACAGCTGTAACTATCAAAAAAATCAAGAAGCTTTAAATTACAGTAACTGTATGACCCCCCAGTAAACAATTCAGCCTTTTATATAATACTGCTTTTGGTCCATGAACAGTACCTAACATTTAATTCCAGTTTGACAGACCTGGTTAGCTTTCTTTGTTTGACTCAGGAAGTTTTTCAAAAATACCACACAGCAGAACCTATTTTTCCAGGAGAACTATACAATACAGTGTGTTGCCTGTCAAGATAAGAAGAGATTACACAATTTTACTTGTGTATACTATACTGACTGAACTCAATATAATGTTTTTGGTAAAGAAAGATGCAGGTGGAGATAGAGTGGATTAGTACAGGATCATAGAATAATTTAGGCTGGAAGAGATCTTTATAGGTCATCTGGTCCACCCCTTTTAGCAGGGCTAATGCCAGGTTAAATAAGGATGTTCAAGGACTTGACCAGCCAACTTTTGAATACCTTCAAGGATGTAGATCCCACAAACTTGGGCACTTGTCCACAAACTGGTTCTACTCATTTTTAAGATAGCAAATACAATGAAATCTTCCACGAGATCCTGCTATCATTGAGTTACTTATTAAAGACTAAGTTCACAGCATAAATTGATATAACTAGTTCACCTCAATGAATTTTGTTCTAGTCAGATTCTTATCCAATACTTATTATTGAGACAGAGATCCTTTAATGGACATGGAAAGTAGTTTTCTACCCAGACAACTTTACTCTAAGTTTTTATACTGCTTTTCTCCCTTGAATTCCTGAACAAACTCAGCAGAATCCAACCCACCTAAGTAGCCTGTGAAGGAACTAAGACCACTCTCTGTAAGGTTTAGAAGCTTGATGATTTATTTTTGTTTGAGGTTTAACTTGTTTGCTTTATTCTGTTTTCAATTCCTTTTTTTTTTCTTATTGGCAGCAATCAGAAAATTACCACAGATACAGCATTTGCAAATGTTATTTTCTTAGACTAGATTCTAGCATGGCCTTGTAAGACTGAACACAGAACTATCCTATGTCTTCTTTTCTGAGAGGAAATGAATATATTTACTACAGAAAATACAATTCAACATCTATCTTTAAGTCTTGGGCCTATTTTCCCATAACGTCTTGTTTGTCAGCAACACTTGCAAAACTCCAGTGGCACAGCTTTGAATCTCTGTAAATAATGACATTGAGAAAAAGGAACTACATTTAGTTTCAACCAAAGGAGACCTTGTTAATCATAGAGAAAAAAAGAAGGGGAAAAAAAAGTTTTTGTTCCACTTACGACACATCAAAATTGATTAGAAAACTATACAAGCAAAAGTTCATGTTAGATTGTGCAAATACAAAGGCAGTTTTCATTAATATGGTTATATCCCTCACCATGGGAAGTAACATGGTCACTTAAGAGATGCCAATTTGTGTCCTTCAGTGGTGATTGTAAAAAGTCTACATGGCATCTGCCTACTGCTCTGCACTTTCTGTGACTTCTGAAATATTTCAAATCATTGTCCTGGAACTGCCTACTGAAATAAGCACACATTCATCAGATTTAACACCAACTTCCACCTCTTTACTGAATTGCGGAGTATAAAACTACACCGTGCCAATTAGTGACAACAGATGTGACTAAAATTTCATAAAAGCTTTCAAGAAGTGACCTTTAAATAACAAAAATATCCCATGGTTTGAAATATCTGAGTCAGATATAACAGATGAGATGACTTTTTTGTACCCCTTTTCTCTGCCTACTTGCGGGATATGCATTAATGAACTGAGCATAACTGTCATCATGAATTCAATTTATACATACAAGAACACAAGCAAAAACCCTGATAATTAGCAAATAAAGCATTATGATTAACTTCTCCCAGGTTATCTACCCACATTTCCTATCTTTCCATAAAAAATGATCCTTCTAATAATTCCATTGGTAGGTTGTAATTTTAGTGGTAGTGACCTAAAGAAATCAGCAAGGCAATGATTTCAGGATGAGGCGCTTTTTAAATTAGTAATTTTAAATCAACACTCATAAATAAAAAATGCAAATACAGAAGCCTTGCTTCTCTTATTATTATCGTTAGCAAGTTGTTTCGAGATGTGAAAATTAAACATTTTCCACTAAAAATGTCAAATTACATGTTTTGCCTAAGTCTAGTTTTTGTTTTACAGATCTGCTGCAACATTAACAACGTCTAGCACTGTCCTCCAAGTCACCTGTACTACGGTGCTGAGATATATTAAAAGGTTGCACTGGGCTTGGTGCATGGCATGTTAAATGGCATTTCAAATAATGTTGTGACATGTGCAATCTCTGGGATTGCACGCGCAGTCCTCCACAAGGTGTTACAAGTCCACATCATGTTCTTGAGTGATACATTCAGCATTTAAGTATCTGATTTAAAGAAGAATTAAGTAAAATTGTCAGCACTTTATTATCCATTCCCTACATATCTGAGCTGCTCAAGAGCTCAATTCTTCTTTCCACATGCCAACAAAGAAATTAATTTAGAGCATATCCTTCAGTATCAGTTTGTCCTGCCTACAAAGATATTCTTGTGCTTTCAATAAAAAAAGTTCCAGTGGATTTTCAAATCAGGCACCTAACGGGCACACAAACACAGAAAGTAGATTCTGCAAGGCATGGAACAGACTCATCTTGTCCACCACATCTTCCCCCATTAATCTCTACTGGTAATGGGATAAGTAGACCTCTAGATACAAAACAAGAAATAGCATGTTCTCATTTTCGCAGTATGTATAGCTGGGCCTCCCTTAATAACACCAGGTTGATTTAATTCTGCCTGTACAACTACAGTTTGTTAGCTTTATCTGCAAATATTCTTACTAGCTGGAAGAGTCTGGCCTAGTGGAAGAAAAGTTGTTTATTGTTTCTTCACCTAACCTGGCAGTTCTGCCAAATTACTTGCACTCAGGGTATCTGCAGGTAGGTGTGAAAGCAATTAGAGAGATATCTAGTCTATTTTTGCTTCTTTTTTCTCCTCAAAATTTACCCATTTCAGAAACCAAAGCAAAGGCTTGCAATAAGTAATATTCTGGGCTTCAAAACACATCTCATTTTCCAGATCAGTAACACAGAAGTTGCAAGAAATCTGGTACTACTCAAGAATGGCAACAGAGAAAATTATAATTTTTGCCACATCATTATTTCTTTTTCAAGAACAACAAGAAGAAAGGGATTTCCTTCTGGTTTGTCTGAAGATTGCTTCTTGTAGTCTGTAGAAACCCAGCACAGATATTTTGCTAAAAACATTTGGTGCAGAGGAGACCTGAGGACCATGTGGTTTACTGCAACAGACTTCTCTCTACAACTCTGACACATCCGCCTCAAATGCCGATCTCATTAGTCTGTGGCAGGGGTCAATAATCCCTGTGTGGAGGTAGCTATCTTCCCAGTGAGGCCCAAGTGCTTAAGAATCTGCGATTCCTTGCAGCAGGAATAAGAACTGGACAAAGTAAGTTGTTCCAGCAGATCTGGAACTCAATAATGAAAACTTACCTAGAAGTAGCTGACAGTCTTTTAAATGAAACTCACAGCAGTGGTTCCTGAACTGAGTGCCTCCACGTCCACAGAGCTACATGTGCCACAACTGTGAAACATCTGTCAGTTCCTCCTGCTGGCCATCATCTGGATTTTAGAGACTCCTCATATTTTTGGCATGTTTAAAAAACAGGGGAAAAAAAAAAAAAAAACTTTTGCACACTTTACATCAAATGTTTGTTTTGTTTCAGTCACCAAAAAAAATTGCAGTTTAAAACAAAAATGAGACTACTCCCAAAACAACAGGAGAGAACTCACAAGAAGTTTCTGAAAGTGTGACGTCTGTAGCTCTGTTGCATGCTTGATAACCCTGGAGTGAACAAAACTCCTGTATTATGAGGAGAGATGATTCTCCTACTTATCTTGTCTTACTTGACACGTAAATTATTTTATCCTCTCTTTAGTTGTATTTTCTTACTTGCAAATAAGGATAGGGTAATTCCAAACATCACAAGTATGTAGTGAAATGTCTCTCATTGACAATGAAACAACTCTCCCAGCTGTTTCAGACGTCAGCTTTCCTTCTCAGCCTACAGAGCCTGGGTTTGCTAGAGGTATGATATTTCTTCTTTGTGTATTTCTTAACGAACATTTTTCACTAGGAAGAGCTAATTTGATTAAATTAACTCCATTTATGGTATAAGGTGGATTTGGTAAGTATCGTGCTTCTACATTTTGAAAGTAAAGGTAGATCACATGAATTCTGAAGTTAACTCAAACTTCAAAGCCTTTCACATTTTAAGGAAGAAGGAAAAGTTTAAATTTAAATGAGAAATATGAAATATATATTCTCACAAACACACACACTAACCGTATTTTTAAGATCATTAATTTTTCTTTATAATGTTCAGGGACATAAATTTTTCAGGGTTGACTCTTCATGAGAATAAAATTTCCTGAAATACTGAAAATTCACTTGAAGTGAGAATGCCAATTCATATCAATAGATATTAATATTGAAATACAATCACCATTGTCATTTACATGTGAATGTTAACCTTTATGTGGCTGATTTTAGGTATAAACATTTAAATACTTATCTTCTTCAGTGCCTCTGAAAGACCGTACTTGTCCTGGTTGACAACTCTATTAATTTGAAATGATACCCCCCTATATTAAACATCCACTGTTAGCTTGTGTGGTCTACCTGTACTTTTCTCCATAACGGTTCAATGAAAAATGAGTGCTTTGTGAAGGCATCATTTACCCACCTTGCTATTAAAAAAACCCACCAAACAAAAACCAAACAACAACAACAACAACAAAATCCACTCCAATAATGTAACCTCATTGTTTTTTCTGTGAAAACACTTACCACAGTTAGTTCTTTCAGGAATCAAAGGTCATTAACAGATGAAAAAAATCCTGTAAATGACTTCAAAGTTGTCAGAGATTTAGATTTAAATCTAATCAATTATTTCTGTATTGTACAGAATTGGCTTATAAAATTTACCTTGCATAAATGATGCACATGCTACAATATGCAAATGTAATAAAATAAGCAGGAAGCACATTAACAGGAGTATAACAATATCAGTGTTATCCTGCCTTCTGCAGAACAAGTTCACAGAATTCCATAAAGCACATTCAGAACAAAAGTTTGACCCAAAGATGGATGTTTATCCTCATTCTTGGCTATCACAACAGCAATCCTTTAAAAAGCAATTTAGAAATACAGGGAGTTCAGGTATATCTGGGCACTTATTTCATTATCTGCCATGAAGAAAGGCAAGTTGGGATGGGAGAGACACAATCTCCTTTCCTCCTCTACATCTTGCCCAGAAAGGCATTAAGCTACTTTGCAGCTGTCCTGCCATGTGTCACAATGTGTTTGCGAGGACCAGGTAGCAGCCCTTTAAAGAAAGCTAACCAGATGCCTTCCAGAGGAGACTACTTAGTCTGCTGCAAACACCAGCAAAAAGTTCAGCTGTACTTGAGTGCAAGCCAGATCCCAGCATAAACCCCAGAGCACATGGAAGGAAGCCAAAAGTAAAGGTCTCTTCAGATCTGCATATTGAATTAGCTTTGTTATATATTTAAATAATAAAATGAGCCCTGAAAATTACCTAATTCCATCTCTTGGTTAATATCCTCCTCAACACCTCTTGCAAAGGAAATGAGACAGTTCATCTTTTGAAGATAAATAACATGAAGGAATTCCTGCTCTAGCATCATGCCATGCTTATGGCCCTTTAAAACCCCTGGTACTTAAAAATTATTGTCTTCTAGGTCAGTGAGACACGTGGAAATGATATACTAATGTCTTTGGCAATACTTCCTTTACTTGACAATCGTGTTATACAAAACTATTTTATACCAGTTTACTAAATAAGTAAATCAATACTTAGTCTAAACAAAAACAGCCACATAAAAATATTCAATACTACTATTATTAAAAAAAGATTTTAAAATAGCACCTGCCTCCAATACTTCTCTCTGTCTCCGCACTGCATGAGAATTGGTGAAACACTCACAAGGAACACAGGATGGCCTCGCTAACCTTGAGAAATTTATAAGAGAAATTTGCCTGCCCAAGCAAGTGCTTGACATTCAAAAATAACTTCCTGAAACATAACCAGTGTGCAAGAGTTCAGCCAACTAGGTTTTAACTAGGCAAAATCGGTACATTTTTATGATGAAATTGACAGCTTTGGCTCCACACTTCATCTTTTAAATGCCACATACACCTCAGCTGGAGCACATCAATCATACCATTGATTTTTTTTCACTTCAGTGAAATTACTCATTTTCTGCAGTCGTAATGATACTGCCAAATTAAAGCAGCTATTTGGATACTTGAGACCATTAGCTCAGTCCCCTTTAAGGTATGTGCCTTGACTACACCTCTGTATATGGCTAAAGCTTTAATGATATCTGTTCATGGTTCCTTTTGTTATCTACTGAAACTCTCGCTCAAAAACCCCAATGTGCCAAATAATAAATATATTCTTTACAAATTGAAGAGAACTTGGAGGAAAAATGTAATATGGATCAGGCTTCATGCTGGTTTTTCCTCCTCACTGTTGAGAATAATCTCAAACATTATCGAAGTTATCACTAGACAGATTTTTGTGCTTCTGCTGCTCCAAACTTGCTTCTTCCATAGTTAGAAAGTCTTTTTAACTGCAGGTGTGTTATAGAATATTAACTTTGCTCTAACATTCATGCCTGAATCCTATACGTTCTCTGGCCTTTATTTGGTAATTGTATTCTGCTAATAATGGTCTAATGATGTCCACAGGACATCTTACTTGAACACAAACCCTTCTTCATGAGCTGAAGTCTACAACATTGTTAGCCATCCCATTTTGCTTTTTTCTCTCATTTGGATCTCACCCCGTAAGTGAGATGTTAAAATCTGCTACTTCATTGTCTACTTTCAAACATTTTAGACCTGTCCATATACGTTGCATTATGATGTTAGGAAAACGTGGGATTTCAAACAGGAGACCAGGAGAACACAGAAGCGATGTATACAAGTTTGACGGCATTGAGTGTCTCAGGGCTATAAAACAGGGATGTGTTTTTGATTGAACATATCACTCTCCTGCAACAATGAAAGGGAATCTGTTATTATCTAAATAAAGTTAGGGATTTTCTTTTTTTAAATAAATTGCTAGATGCTAGCATACTGAAACAGAGGAATGGTTACTTTACAAACAGAGTAATTCTAAATGCATGCTTTGCATTGTTCAGAAGACTAAAAATGTTGTAATAATTAAGCATAAAAACAATATTTTCTCCATTCATAGAGTACAGAATGAATAATTATCTGAAAATAATTTTTATGTTTCATTATTTACATAGAAGTAGGTATTTTATGGTACATAAAGGTAAATATGTGGGATGGAATCCATAAAATTTCAAATCAAATTTTATTTCCTGGTTTCTAGGTCATTCTTAACAATCAGACCTTCTTTTAAATGTAATTTTCCAAAAGGTCACCACTCCCTCCCCACTTTACACCACACACAACTGCTACAAGAGTTAGTGAAATTTATTTTATTTGCTTTTCCGCCCCTGCATTTCTTTTCTGAATCTTTTCTTTAAACAATAGGGAAAACACTGGACAAATGGAAACAGGTGGGGTTTTTTTAAAGTTAATTTTGTTTGCCTGTTTGAAAGTTAGACTGCAATCTCAAGGACATTTAGTAAAGCCCAGCTCATATCAGTACAACTGTTTCCTGTGTGCCTTTGTGTATTCATAATAAAGTTTCATAACACAGGCAAAATAAGCTTTAAATTATTTCTTCTTTGGTCTTACTAGGTGACAGGAATCTCTAAGTCATATTTACAACAATAAGTAATAACTTAGGGTTTTAATATCAGTGCTGTTTTCTTAGGATTAATCCTTATCTTACACAGAGTGCCTAATTACTAAAGTATGCCTGATCCCTAACAACTACATCTGCATTAAATTCAATTCTCCTATGATCAACAGGCCAGCTCACTTCTGCCTTTTCTTACAAGAGGAAATAAAATTGTCAGTCCTTATTACATTTGGATAACATTTGGACTCCAATCTCAAGTCCTCCATAGTCTTTTCACGGTATTTTTGATGAATTAAGACTTTGTAGACAGGCCTAATTTCATACAGGAGAAAAATACTGATAATAGGCAGAATTAATTAGCAGATAGTATCACACTAAGAAGGCTTTTAATGTACACACTAAAGAATATATGCCCTAGCAATGTCTGTTGAAACATTATGTTCATTTAAAATTCATTGGAAAAAACCCCAAACATTGTTTTGTTTGCTTTTACAAGTTATACAAAAACTGTATTCCTTAAAACATCCTCTATATTCACTTTTTTTCTAACCAGCAGTATTTTAGATCAACGTCAAAACAAAAACAGACATTTATTAAATGCAAGCAGGCCACAGATATAGCCAGAACATTTTGGGAAAAACAAAAACATGCATCAAGCTGCTGCAGATAATTTCATTGAAATCAGTGGGTTCATCAGCACCCAAAACAATTGCAAAGAAGTTGTTTTCTAACATGTATGATCTGAAAAAGAAAATTCATTTATTATGACACTATGCTTTGAACATTTTTTTATATGGTACAAAATTTCCTCCCTAAAGCTAGCAGTTACAGTTTAAAGTGAATTACAGAATATAATAAAAGCCTTAAAATCACAGGGGATTTTTCAAATGATTATGCTGGCATTGGAAAAAATACCTTGTGCACATAACTACTTGCAGTTTGAATACCTCGCATTCATGTAGCTTTTAAAAAAATTCCCATCTATTCATTTTGTTTGTATCGCTATTAATACTCAATGTCATGATAATGTTCCTACTTTCTTAGGTCTGCAGAAACAGACCTCGCTCAGTATCACCATACGTGCTCCTCTCAGTGAGAGCAATCCTTCAGTAAGACTCGTAGTTGCCGCCTCCTCCAGAGCAGATGGAGGTGTCAGCTCCATTCTCTCCCTGACCTGACCGCTACTTTGAGGAAAACTTTTAAGCCTGTATTGCTACTAACATAAGGAGTTCTGTCATTCCTTTGAAATTTGTCTTAAACTCTATATATTGAAAAATAAACTACTAATAATCTAGTATAACAATTCTTACATGATTTCAACCATTACTTGCAAAAGAAAATTGTATGCCTGACTGATTTCAGTATAAGGCTTTTTACTTTCAATACTTCCACCCAGAAACTTTTCCTTATTTGACTATTTGTCCTAATTGTTAATCGTTCACAGTTCAGCTGCACTGAATGCATTCTTTCCTGTGCATTCCCATCCCAACACTGAGAAAAGCTGCACCGAAATCTTTATAGACTTTACAGACGTTTCACAGTTATTCACACGACGCAAAGGTAGTTATTTAGATTACTCAGGAGACAAACAAATTGCTAGCTATATACATAGAGATTTCTACCTGTCTGTATAAATACAAGGGATTTATTTGTTCCAAAAGCTTGCAAATCTTGATTACCCTGACTCTGCCATAGAGGCTGGACACGTGAGGATTTGTAGTCAATCCTTACTGAACACGAAGCTAACTAAAGCAGCTTAGATGAGATCTTTTATTTGATGGCAGAGAACTTATTTCAGATGCAGTACAATGTGTACAATCTCAAATCACTATAGTGATCTTATCACCCTGCTCTTTTCATCATCTATACGTTATAATTGCAGCCAGACTATAACCCCCATACTCCTATGCTGCAGTGTCCCATCAATTTACAGTACCCAGAGCCAGCGCCAGTGTTTGAAAAAGGCACGGTCAGATCTCTCACTCATCTGTGTCTCCTCAAACAAAGCTGTGGAAATCATCCGTCTAAATCCTCCCTGATCGCCTTGCTGTGATCTCACTTCCAGAGCTGTTCAAACATATGGCCAGCAATCAGGCTGTATCTAACCTCACATTTTCCAGAAATGTTTAGAACAGCTCAGTATCTCCTCTTTGTAATTTCAATTTATACATATGTCATTCCCTTGAGACATTATTACCCTGCTGAAGTGGAAAATCATATCTGTATACATTAGAAAAATAACACTGCTACAGAAAATGTGAAAACTATTGCATGATAAATCCTCCATGCTGCTTGCAAGAAATATCACAACTCATAAAAGGGACAAAGTTGATATAAATGCACATCCTGTAAACTTCGTAAGCCAAGGTTCCTCATATATCAAATCATAGGAAAAAGGTGCAAGAATGACTGTGTATTTTTGTCTGTTATTTCAAAACCAGGTCTGTTGAGCTCTATGTTTATTGGCAGAGTTTAGCTTCCACAATGGCTAAAAAACTTCAAAAAGTTTCATAAAGTCAGACAGGCACCTACTGAATCTGATTCTTGAAAAAAACATCTTTACCCGTGTGAAGGTAAAGCATTGTTACACCTCACTGTCCTATCCAAACAAAATGGAAATATAATACCCTGAAGCAAGAAAGTATCTATAATATGACAAGGGAGATTCTCAGATTTCAGATTCTTTCATTAGGAAACAATGTAGTTTCATGAACTAAACAGATATATAATATTTTAAAGCATTTCTGAAAAATTTTTGCTTTATTATCTAGATACTTGAAACCACATTTAAGAAAAAGGCTTTGTAAAAAAGCAAATTGATGATTTGGTGACTTTTAGAAGCTGCAGCCCTTGTTCTAGTTGACTTCCACTAGCTTTACTACCAGTCAATGAGAACTGTGTGACAGAATTTGTAGAGAAAACCACAGTGCTGACAGGCTGGAGTAATTAGAGACCGAAACCAAGTTAGGCAGGATGCTTATGCTCTCACTATTCTAGCTCAAGGAGTATTTACATAGGATCTCTAACAGAGAATAAATGCATATATGGAAGAATTATTGCTGTATTTCCTGGTGCATGAATACATGAAATACTGGAGCATGGATTACATACACAAGGAAAGCTTCTGAGAGAGCATGAACTTCAAAGGAATACAGCAGAAATTATAAAGTTTATTTGTTATGGTAAAAGTCAACATTGCATGCGGGATAGCTTAGAGCCACTACTTATATCCTGATTTTATTTGGACACACTACTACTGGCTAAAGATAATGTGAATATAAAGCCTGATTCTGGACATAGGATTTAACCACCTGATTAGAAGAGAGCTAAAAAATATTTCTAGGAGGAAAAGAATTCTGTTACTTTTGCTGAAATGTGTATAAATATACATACATATACAAATATAGTATATATAAAAGCATACATATGTAGTGTAAATATATATACTTTTAATTATATATATCTATATATATGCAGACTGCAAAATTGTCAAAAACATTCAGACACTTCTTTTGTATTACATATATGAAAATATATATGCTTATGTATATATAATGAAAAGTTAGTCCTGATAAGCAGTTTTATTTATTATTTTATGCCGACTACTAGGCTAACTTCAATTATAGCTCAAGTGTAAATACAACCGCAAAATATATAGCAGCAAACATGGTAAAGGTGATTTTAGGTAAAACCAATTTAAGTACTCTGATTTATCCTAAAACCACTGCACCCATCATCCCACCAGCATGGCAATTTGTTTGTGATGTATTTGTGCACTCCTCATTAGACATTTCTGAGTTTATAAAAATATGGGATAGGGAAAAGCTGGAGTAAAAGATCTGCAAAACCTACTTGGAACTTGTGAACGAAGATCAAAATAATTCTTTTCACACTGCAATTTCCATTTCCTCTTACTGCTTATAAGTTCTGGTTTCTAACAGCAAATAAATTAACTCTGCATTTCCTATCTTAATACAGGTAGAAATTGCCAAGCTAACCTTATCTGGTTTACAATTTTTAATGTTCATATTTCCAGTGTAATATGACAACTTTTATGTATTTTCAAGTTGCATATTGTATTTTATATCTTATCTGCATGTGCGATACAGCTTCATTTTATCTTTCGTATTGAAGCAATATGAACTTGTCTTCCTCATATACATGGATACTCAAGGAAATAGAGGCAAGATAGCTTTACATGCCAGTAGTGTCATTAAATCCTGCTATTTTACCAAGAGCAAATGTTCAGAATGCAAGGATCTCAAATGTCAGATTTTGTTTTTTTCCAAAAATATATTTCGTCTTCCTCAAATTGCAAAATGAGATATATACTGCTAAAGGTTTCAAACACTAAGAGCTAAAGAGTTAAAGGTACCTAACATGAAATGAACCCTCTCCTTTCTCATCGTTTGTTGTGATATCTCTAATCACACTATGTATTCCTTAATTGGATTCAGCAAAATCACTCGAGCTTTTTGTGTTCTGAAAGCCTGAACAAATGGATTAGCATGCTGAAATCTGCACCTCAAAAAAAGATAAAGGAAATATTTTTCTTTCCTTTTGTTTAGCCCCATGAAGAAATTAAAATGATATTTGGAAACTAGAATTATAGCAGGATCCCAGACAGTTAACTCAGAGAACACATAGTCTCAAAGGAATATTCCAGACAAACAAGAAGTTATAAAATAAACATATTCCCTTTAGCTACATAGGAAGAACATATGCAATGCACTCTGCATTAACTCCAGTTCTATCAAAACTACTTCTGTGTCACAACTTTCTGCATATATTCTAATTTAAATGTGTTAAAATCAAATTTTAAAAATGCCACTGATTTTTGTGCCCTATTGAAAACTTTTCATAAAAAATTAATATCTAGACTTCTTATCATACAATTTCTGTAACTAACAATTCCTTGAAATTTGATGTGAGAATAAAAGCTTGGGTGAAATCCTAGGCCTAGAAATGCTAATTTTCAATTTCGCACTAAGTCAGCAAACCAGAAACCAAAAAAAATTTACTCTAACTAAACCAAAGAAATAAAACTGGCACCTCTACCAAAATGTTTTGGCTAGCACATGAGATACTCTAAGCATCCTATCAGATCAACCAGTTACAGGTAATTGCATCTTCACTAGGAAGGTGTGCACCTGAACCGCTGCTAGGAATCCTACACAGCTGAGTGCAAGCTGCACTACGAGGAGCTACCCAGGGGGAAAAAAGTTTTAGGCATACTCATGTATTTCAAGTCAAGATGCAGTCATAACTTCTGCATTTTATTTGACAGAGTTAATGCTGATTATCAAATAACAGCTTTTATTGCTGGCTGGAGGGGAGTGCAGACTGATTTGGAATAAAGTAATTGACACAGATCTAAAAACATTGCTTTGCCATGCAAAAGAGAAATGATGTTGGCTTATTTTTCTACGCATTGAAGGACAGCTTGAATGATTCATCCTTAAATGAGTAAAAAAAATGTGGGGGGGGGGGGTGTCTGCATTGAATTGCACCATAATTTCCTTTAAAAACTTGCTGTGGACATACAGCAACACTGTGTTGTGACAATGAATGTGAGCAGGACAAACACTAGATACACGCAGTGAGAGTATAAATGCATAGGACTAGTCTTTAATGTTGAAGATAGGGAAATGCACAAGCAAGAACTAATTTCTGGTTTCACAGTATCATCTATTTAACCCTTTGAAAGTATAATTGCTTTGCAGCATCAACAGTGGACTCCCTCAAGCCATGCTCAAGACTTCTTCAGCAATTCACAAAGTAATTATGTTCTCAATTTAGAAAAATGTATGGCAGCAGTTTGGTACAATTTCTATTTTAAGACTAAACCATGTTCAGTGCACATTTGCACATCATACAGCTCATTCAGTGTTTAAAAGCCATATTGTACGGAGGAAAAATAGCTAATTTATTCAGTCCTTTTAGAATTAGATTTCATATTGAAAACTTCTTAAAAGCACTAAACACCTCCAGCTCCGATAGGCTTCAATGATGCCTGAAATGCAGAAAGACTGAAATCATCTTTATGACCTAACAGGCACAGATTAAGATCCTCATATTTGAACTTTTTCATGCAGATAAATGAAGAGGCTCTGTATGAACTAAGGCTCATAAAAGGAAAACCTTCAAAATTAGTGTTTATTCAGAGAGAAAAAATAAATGTTACATCTACCTTGAGCAGATGAATAAATCTACTTAAGTCAATAAGCACTAATGAAATGAATGGAACTAACATTGATTTCAGGGCAGCCAGGACTTCACCCAATGTATTTACCCTGAACAAATCCGTATAAACACGTTAATTGACTGCAAGGTTAGGGATTTAGAAAGATACAATATAAATTCCACTGACATTTTTTTAAACCAATACTTTTGACTCAAGCCTTATTGTTATTTGAACTAATTTTCTCTTTAAGTTCTACATTCTGAGTCAAATCAATAAACTATTGTTACCAAGTTTATTTTTATGAAAATCAAACTATACTTTATTAAATAAAAACATAGGTGCTTTCAGTTTATTCACAGCACATGACCAGCCATGAATACTGGTCAGATGTGGAATTTTGTTGCATTCAACATCCTTTGTGTTTCTATTTTAATAATTATTCTAAAGAGATATTTTGTAACCTGTTTTTTTAAACTATTTAATTCTTATCAATAAATATGCAACTCAGAGACTTATTTGTAAATTATATCAAATCTAGGCTTAAGAAAAGAGAAAGATCCAGAATTACCACTTCTAAAACCAGTGAAAAAATGTGATTAAGTGCAGCATGAATAGCACTGGCAGACTTCTTCCTAACTTGGAATTTTACATAACATAAACATTGTAAGTTTTGAGACAATGCAAGTCAATCTCACATCCAACAACTGTAACAAGAAAAGTAAGAAATATATTAATCATTGATACCTAAAGAAGTGTCATCACACTTGACTACTTAAGCTCAAAGGTAAATATAAAGTACCTATGTTCAAATGGATTAAAATTACCTCAATGTACAGGGAAAATTTTCAATAGAAAACTCTGGCTAAAGTATGTTATAAGTTCTAATGACAGCCATATATGTACACATCTAAAATTTAAGAATTAATAATATTTATTAATTTTTAAATTTATTTCTTGATATAAAGGATCTGGGAAGATCCCAGGAAATTATTCTCAGTCATTTTTAGCCATGGTGCCGATATGATCAACAATATTCGAAGTCCATTTTGTAAACTTACATATGTATCAGGGACCAGAGAGACTCTACTCAAGATATCTCTGTACAAAAGTCTCCTTTACTTTTGTTCATATACTTTAGACATTAGGAATTTCCTATAAGCACACAAGAAGAGTTATAGGCATTCACACCAGTTTTAAAATTATAAAAGCCTCTCACCAGTATAAAAAGATCCAACATTTGGTCACTTCAGCTAGACAACTGTTAAGCATCACAGCCCAAATGGGACAGAGAAACATTTTCTTTCAGTTCTCACCATCTCTGATGGGTTTCGTTCCTTAAAAGATAGCAGTGGAACTGCAATGTTTTTATTAGAGGTACTTTTATTATTTCAATTCAAAGAGTAGAGATTACTTCATAAGAAAAAATAACAAAAACTCCTTATGTTTTTGTTGCTTGCAATAGATATGATGGTACTAAAGTATAAAGGCATTGGTGTCAATAAATGGTAATTAGTTACCAAGTAAGCATGCCCCATAGGATCTAAATAAAATTTAAAAAAAAAAAAAATCTACCTTATAAACCATATGGGGACCATGGTTCTTTAATAATGAATGACTGGATTATTTTATACATGGCATTAGAAAAAATAACTGCAGTACTTATGGTCATTACATATATAAATTCACAGACTGCTTTGTTAAGTTCATTATATTGGTTAGTTTTAGATATGAAAACATATTCCAGCTATAGGAGAAATGCCAGGCATTACTAATTCAACTAGAGTCAGCAAAATGAAGGTGTTCCACAACCAAGCTACACTCTACGGGAACTGGGAAGACATGCAAGGCATTCTGCTTTGTTAAAAGCCCCATGCGGCACTGTATCCACATAGACTAATCCCATTTGATTCCTGTCTATAACAATAGTACTTGTAGTCTACTGGACAGGATTTCAAGAAACATTCTTACATAAATTATTGCATGAAAGATATTGCAGAGAATTAAAATTGTTACCCTATGTCCCTTTAAAGTCTGCAGTGTAACTTTGAGATTTTTAATCTCCTTTTATTTTTTTTGATAATAGAAAATATACATTTGCTTGGTATACTTAAACTTAAATAATCTTCCCAGCAATCAGGGTTAGAAGGAATTCAGAAGACTGCAAAATAACTATTAAAATAATTCATGAGCATATGACTTAATCAAGGTACATGCATGATAATTAAAGGCATTTCTACTAAGGTAGTTCATGCTCTCCAGAATCACGGAAAGGGGAATCGCTTCTTCTCAATTTTATGAAAGACTTTTACCCTTCCAAATTATTAAATGATTAATTATGAAATCCAGATTATTAAATGTTATCAAAATATTAAGATATTTGTACTTAAGATTCAGAGCCACGTGCTTCAGCTGTATCCTAGCTATGTGTAGCAGCATTGTGAATAGATTAGACAGTGTGTGAGGAAGGGAATATTGTTGTTCCATCATACAGGTCAAATAGGAGAGTTTATTACTGAAATTACCAGCACTGTTGCAACTCATCTGCTATCACTGACAGACAGGTACAGGTATGAGTTTGATGGAGATACAATGGCTACTGCATCTGAATTACTGAAATTTTGTATAGAAAAAGGAAAGCATGAAGGCAAGAAGCAGCTACCGAGTATGAATCAGGATTTCTGAATGACTCCATCTGCTACTTCCACTCCCCTCCCCCTGCAAAAGTGTGGTGTAAGAATAAGGTGAACATGAGAAAGAACTAAGTTAAATATTTCTGTGGGAGCCTGGAAAGAAAACATACAGATTAATACAATGATTTTACTTATTGAATAGTTTCAGCATAATTACAGCTATATTAAGACTGTCATAGTGAGGCATCAACAGTGCCATCATAATGCCTACATAAAAGGTGACTCATCAGAGCCCTGAAATTCAAGTGAAACACTTACTGTCACTTAAAATAGTTTAGGAAATGAAAGCCAATTTATGCAGCCTAACAGACTAACTTACTATGCCATTTTAATTATTTTTCATTCAGACAGGTTTTTCCTGGCACATAGAACCAATGCAACAAGGAGGAGTTTCTTTTGAAAACCATGTAGCAAGATGGTATCAATTAAGGATGCAAGAGTAAAAACAGAAGAGGAAAAAAAAAGAAAAAAAGGAGAGATGTCATCTAAGATGCTAAATATTAAAGCTCAGATTTACAGAAAGGAGAACAAGGCAAAGAATTAGGAGAGCCTGCAGGCCTTTAAATTTATGCATAGTCACTTAATGAATGGACATATTTTGCTGGAAATGTGTCTGATAGAGAATTATGCAACAATTATTCCTAAGACTGTAAGTAAGTAAATTTATAAGCCATTCAAAAAAGCACATAATATTTCAACAGTTATTCAGTATTCCAAAAGCATAAAATCTAGACAAAAAAAATCCACAATACATTTTTTATATAATGCAGAACTTCATGTACGTCATGTCTGTGAACATCCAGTGATCTGAGAGAGTAGTACAGTGACTTCCAGCTCACTGGGACATGACTTTTCCAGTGGCTGATCTACAGTTCAACAGATGAGCCCCGGCACCACTTCCCTCCTCCCTGCACCTCACTCCACTCTGAGAAAGCAATGGTACCCATTCTGTTGATTTTGCTTCATTTCTTCTCATACAGGCTGACAGTATTTTCAGCTATGGAACTGTATGCATTTGTGTCATACAGCAGAAACGCACAGGGAGATAGTCTTACAATTGACAAAACAAAACAAAACACGTATATTTTAACAATCCTGTGCAGAGTCTATTACAAACTTTCTTTATTGTTGGATAATGTATACCTTTAAAACTTTTTGTGAAATACAGCAAATTCATCTTCCTAGACCTAGAGTAGGTGGGATTGGCTAATATAGTTAGAAAGAATACATATTGAATAATTGAGAAGCTATTGATCATCAAGTTGCTTATTTCAGAAATATTGAGGTAAATTGCTCTGAAATTAATTATCTGCTAGAAGTAGCAGATATATGAGACAAATACTGGCGACTAATCTCCTGGCCATAGCAAAGATTTTCAACAGAAAGTTTAATATTAAAATACTTTACTAAGAGCTCAGTCTTTGTGAGTGGTTCACTCTTAGAACTATTGATGTAAGGCAGACAGTGCATACTGTCTTCCGCTTGGATGAGAACAAAGCATGACACTACATCGGTGTACAGCAATAGACCAAGTATTCTTTGTTTGGGGTAGTGAGGTATTGCCAGATAGACGTTTTTTAAAATATTAAACTTGTTAGATTTTCATTCCAGTTACATTATTAATAATGTAGGAATGTAACCTACATAGTAGCTGCTTCAAGCATAGCACCCTTCCAAGCAACATCCCAGGATTAGATTGCGCTAGCCTACTCTAAAAATAAAATCACCTGTCATGTGGCATTGCACCAGCTATGAGTAATCTGTGTTCTTCCATCTCCAGCTTTCAACTAACATGGCAGTTTTGAATACAAGTCTTTTCCTGAGCAGAAAATAAAATAGGTATTAAGTGAGAATAAGCCCAGCAAAACTTCTTGCATTGTATTAAGGGTTGCTGTACGACGACACCAAAACGTATTTCCATGTGGCTGCTCCGACCCACTTCTATTGTAAAATACAGTAAAGAGATTTTCTTTTAAGTTATGTAACAAGAACCCAAAATAAAGCATTCACATACTCACTTGTCTTGTAAAAGCACAAAAAGCTTCAAGCAATAAATAGCATAGAGCTGTTAATTAGTTTTCAAGGGTTAGCTTCTGCCACCATAAAATAGGACAGAAACTGAAAAGAAAAAAAGGCAGAATACTCTCCAGAAGACTTTAAGGGTCTGAACAAAAATTTAGTCTCCAGATCTCATGCTCTGCATCTTGTACTCAAACATTCACCTAAAAGGAAGTATGCGGTGACAAAATGCAATCATTTTGACTGAAGAAAATGAAGGCATAAACCAGAAAAATCGACATTTTACAGATTATAATAATAATAGAAATAAGAGATCAAGGACAAGCAAAGAAAAAAATATTTTTAAAATACACATATACTCAACTTCCAGGACAAAAACTGTTTGACAGTAAGGGCCAGGGAATTTTTTGTTCTCTGGTTGTGGATTAGGTCTTTCTTGTGCTTTTACAGGTTATGGGACTCTTTTGAGGACTTTATTAGTTGAAGCTAGAATTAATTCCTTTGGTCTTTTTCTTTTCGTACATAAGCAGAGGAGACATCTCTGAATATGTAGTGAGAGGCGGACAGATTACTAAAGACTGTTTTTTAAAAGGCAATTGCTGCTTTATGGCCCTAGAACTCATCTCTGAAAACCACCTTCAGTCCAAAGAATATTTTCTGGAACTCCACAAAGTATCTGATTTTTACCAGGGAAGAATGTGTCAATTTGCTAAATAAAAGTGTTTTTCAATTTTAACTCAAGCATTTTCCTTTTTCCTTAATCACTCATACAAACAGAAACAAACACACACACACACACACCCTTAGAATGAACAATCAAGTTCACCAGCACAGCAGTCATTTTTGGTTAGCTAAGCCTTCAAGGGTAGTATGAATTGTTTTCTTCTGTCAATGATGAGGAAAAACCCCGTGCTATCCATTACAAATCCACATGTACAAATATAACTCTCCAATAAACCAACAAACTTCTTGATGAAAAAAAATCCTTGGTGTCTGAGGTTTATTCACATCTTTACCCTACCTGAAAAAAAGGCAACCAGACAACTTCCTACTGGAGAATATTTAAGAGAAATTACAAACTCAAAAGTCAATTTCAAAAACTGACATAAAAAGAGAACTGACATAAGGCATGCTGTCTATTGGAACACCTCTTCTGTGAGGAAAGGCTGAAAGAGCTGGGGCTGTTCAGCCTGGAGAAGAGAAGGCTGCGAGGAGACTTTATTGCAGTCTTTCAATACTTAAAGGGGGCCTACAAGAAAGATGGGAATAGTCTTTTTAGCAAGGCCTGCTGCAACAGGACAAGGGGTAATGGTTTTAAACTAAAGGAGGATAGATTTAGACTGAACACAAAGAAAAAAATTTTCACGATGAGGGTGGTGAAACACTGGAACGGGTTGCCCAGAGAGGTGGTAGATGCCCCATCCCTGGAAACATTCAAGGTCAGGCTGGATGGGGCTCTGAGCAACCTGATCTAGTTGAAGATGTCCCTGCCCATTGCAGGGGGGTTGGACTAGATGACCTTTAAAGGTCCCTTCCATCCCAAAGCATTCTATGATTCTATGTTCTCAAACTTGCATCAAAAAACCCCATTGACTGCCATGAGCAGCCTGAACTGGCACAATTTACACCTTTGTAGCTGGTAATTCAAGCTAACACTCACTGTAGCAGCATTGCAAGGGCTGTCTCTAAGAAAGGATGAGTTATGTGTTTATCATATGTCAGCTATTATACCTAAACTTGTCTTTTCTGAAAAGAAATAACTTCATAACAATCAACAGCTAGCCTATCTAGAATACAGGTTTTGTATGATCACACAAGAATTAGAAGTGAAAGAATAAAAATTCAATATTAAAATGCTATGAATATCCATTTCCTGCAAATCTATGAAGTGTATTCTAGTTTCCTTTTGCATATATTATAAATGAGTTTACAGAGATAGAAAGAAATCACATAATGTGAGAGAAAACAAGCCAGACCTGAACCTATTTCCTTCTCTTCTTTGATTTCAGCTGACCACTTGTCTTTTGAAAAACAACAGCAACCACTAACTTGATCTGTGCAAGAAAACACAGCATTTCAAAAGTATAAAGGACTTTTGTAAATTTGTAAGCTGTAAGTCTCTTTTGAAGTTATACAAACAAAAAAAGAAACATAGCTTTTAGTAATCTAAAACATTTCCCCTTTTGTTTGATGGCAACAAGGCAAAACAAAAAAGGTCAAAAACCCCATTTCAGAATCTGGAATCAAACTCATAAGCAGTAACAGCCAGAGTCAGAGAAGATGGGCAGACATACTAACCCAGGGAATCTATGATGACAAAGGGAGAATAATCAAAAGGATTATTGTCTGTCTCACCTCTGAAACTAAGTCTCAAATGGGATATTTTTACATGGAAAGACTCCAGTCAAGGATATGATATACATTACCCCAGAAGGCCTGGAGATACCTTGGAAAATTAGAAAGGCTGAAATGTCAGCATTTCTATGTTACAGCATTATTGATTGTAATGAGGAAACAGAAGCCTTCTTTAATTTAATAACCAGCTGTCTATCACGTAAATTAAAGAGTTAACAAAACAATAAATAGCAAACGTGTGTGCTAAAGAAAAGTTTCATAAGAAGCCTAAGGACACTGGAAAAATCACTGACATTTTACCTCTGCTGCTACAAATCAAGAATTGAAGGACTTGGCCTTATAAGGTTGAAAAAACGTATCTTGGAACTATAACACATAATCCAGCAAAGTTTGGCAGGATTCACACTCTATTAAGAGAAAACAAGTAGACTGAAAGGCTACAGATAAAGGATAGGTTTGGGGTTTTTTTTAATGTTTTACCTCTTACCTTTTAACTTTTCATTTCTGCTTCTCATCTACTCTGGGCTACTATTTATGACAAAACGGGTGACTCTCCCAGTGAAAGCCAAATTGAACTACTAACTTGAATGACATAAATATCCAGAATTAACTCAATCTTATACTCAATACTTACAAACCATCTGGACCACTTCCATCACAATGTGCTGAAATTCCTGAGTAAGCTAGCTGATGGATTTTCCATTACTTTCTGAAATAATAAATATATTTGCCAATAAGTTTGTAAATATTTTGTAATATGTTTAGCAAACAAACAAACAACAAAAAAAATCCAAGAAAAAAACCAAAATCACTTAAAACCACCAGGACAGAAAATTTGAGAACATGAATTCACAGTTCTTTAGGCATGACATGTCAATCATCATCAGCTCATAAACTAACCACTGCTTGGCACAATTGATTAAAGGGGTTTATACATTCAGATTACAAAGTGCAGATTAATACGAAACTAAAGCATCCCAAATGATGCAAAACATCCCTCTGCCTCATCCCTCACATTCTAGTTACCTGCCACTAGTTTATCTGTGTGCCTCACACACACAGGATTTGCTTCTGAGTTGGAACTAAGATTTGTAAGAGAAAAAGGGCATGAGATTCCTCTAACCAATGGCTACTGTGTACACATCTACATCTAAACTAGTCTACTAAGCTTCCTCTGTTGTAAATGAAGAGACCTAGGACCGGGTATGCAATAATTCATCTAAACTTCTAGACAGAGATGAGATAAAATGAGGCACATTAAAACTATAGTCTTCACACATTCAGCATGCTTCTCCTAGGCCCTTTTCCTTCTTCTTCCCCCTTCTCCAGAATTTGAGGCAGTCTAACACCGAACTTCTCAAAGGTATATATTTACAGGCACTTTGTCACAATACGTCCTAGACAGACAGATACAGAAAAACATCTTCTACTAAGTAAACCATTAAGGTCCAAAGGAAAATGATTGATAGTTTTCTTGAAACGTAGGTCTCTGCTGACTAGCACCCAAATGTCCTTCTCTTGGAATCATGGAAATAAATCATAATTCTACATTTCATTAAACTATAAAGCTACCTTTACATATGGTGCTTCTAAATGCGCTCTCCCAAAGTGGAAGTAGCTGATGCACCTCAGTGTCCAGCAGACACCGCGGTCAGTGACCAGAAAGTCAAATTATTATCAGGTGTCTGTGGTGCTAACCCTACACTGCTTAAATAGTCCTATTTCTTCTGGGTTCTTGGATCTTGAAGGTCATGCTACACAACATATTTATTCTGACAAAATTTTAGAAATCTGACATGAAGAGACAGTGAACAGCAAGCTTTACAGTGATTGAATTTAAGATGACTCCAGATTTAAATTGATTGTATCCTATAATGTTTAGGGACACTATATGAAACTGCATTTTTTTTCCTTCCTACTCATCTACCCAAGCACATTTTTAAAACAAATCTGTGGGGTTTTTTTCTGATATAGTAAACATTTCATTCCCTGAATACCTTAGGGTAAAAAAAAAAAAAAAAAATCATCCTTTTACAAAGTTGCTAAAGATCACTGAAATGTAACCTTTATGATAGGTCAGTAAACTTCAGATCAGTAAACATAAACGTGCCTTTGCCTCCAGTGAATATATTCCATTTTAAGAGCTGTGTTCATCCCATCTACAAATACAATTTGGTGTAAGCAGTCACATTTTATTTTCTCACTTTAAAAAGACCCAGAGATCAGCTCTAATGTTTATGCTTTGATTTGCTTGAACAAAAAGCTATTTGAAATTTTTGGTTGGTGTAAATAAAACAGTTGGATATAAACATTTCCTGCAATTCTGAAATAAAAACCAAAATCATATTAGAGTTGGATATCTGATGCATCAAATTACAATGACTGGAAACCCATTAAAAAAGAAAAACCTCTTACATTGCATTTTTCTTGAAACACAATTCATTTCTATTCCACACAGTTAAAATTAATCAGACCAAGTTGTGGCTGCAATTAGTTTGCACTTCACTACCTGTACCACTGATTATATCTGGAGAGGTGCAGGGAACAATAGCACTCGTCTGGCTTTTTCACTACCCAGTAGTTGTTCACTACAGAGGCAGGACTCATGAAGAGCGGCTACCATTCCTTTAGTGTTTGCAAATAAGTGGCTCTCCTAGCCCTCAAATTACCTGCTATTTGATTTTACTGTATTAGCTTAAGCCTTCTTGTAACAATCTACAGCTGTATTCCAAACATAATACCATCTTGAGAGATTTACAAGGCATGTTTTCAAACAATAAATGAAGTGTACTGCACACAGGACAACCTGATACAACAGGGGGGCATGTGCAGTAAGGTGAAAAAGTTGATGGTTCCAAGTAGAGTTTTTTCTGCACAACAGAAACACAACAGTTCAATAGTTTGTATAATACGTTGACAGTCCTTGAAAATTACTAGACCACTCCAGAAAAGCATCAAAATAGCTATTGTTGTGGTATTTCTTCCCCATTAAAACTTAGGAAATATTCCCAGAGCTGTGACTACAGGATTTTAGACTGTTTGAGACAGACAAGATTATAAAAAGGATGTGAAGTACTTTATTGCCACTTAAGATATAAAGCTGGAGGTGGAGAGCTGCGCTTGTATTTCAGAAACCTAGGACAGACCAAGAAAGTGTCCATGAACAGACCACTTAGAAGTGCTTAAAAAGTTTAAGCATTTTGCCAGATATGCTTGTAGACTCAGAAGTTGCACAAATTTGCTGGTTCTGATTCACCTCTTGCAGAGATCAGCTGATGCTGCAAAGTTGCATAATGTGTGCGAAGTATGGAATAGCTCAGTGACAGGCACAGACAAGGCCAGAAACAGCCATTTCATCTATTTTGGTAAAAACTTGTCTCCTCAAGAGAAGCAGGTAAAGTAGCAGTTACATTGTTTCAAGTAGCACTTGAAAGCCATACAAAGGGATCAGTGAAGAGCTAAGACAACGGGGAGAGCAGCCTTGCATTCATAACTGACATGAGAACATGAGCACCACTAACATCAGTGGTTAAGGCAATACTCTGTTGTTGATTACTTGTGCTGGTGGTCTGTACTGATTTGTAAAGAAAAAAGGGCCAGATGGATTTCATCTGCCTTTGTGATTCTTGGGAAAAGGGGTTTGAGTGTGTATGCACATGTACCTTTGTAACAAAACGGACCATCCAGCACAACCCTAGCATATGCTTAGACAATCTGGAATTAAAAAAAAAAAAAAAAAAAAAAAAAATCTATTCTATAGGGTAAACATTAAAAACCTTTCAAAACATTTTCCTTAAAAAGAAAAACCACTTAATCCTAAGAAAAAAGAAACTTGAGAGACTTGAAATTATGAGAAAGTTCATAACAAAATGTGAAAGCCTTTTACTTGTCATTCCAGAAAGATTAGAACTTTTTCACTGCACCACTTCAGAGTGTGCTGTATCTGGCACTTCAGTTAGGCAGGGCATTTAGGGTTGAAAACCTAAGACTGCATGAGAAACAGGTAATCATTTTGGTATTATCCTTAATTTTCCCAACAATCGTTGCCAGAAAGAGAAATGCAAGTAATGGCTTTTTTTTATTCTCATTACAAACTCTGTCTTTCTGAAGCAATATCAGAATTTTAATGACTCATATATTCTGTGAACGAGCATAATGAACACTACCACTCTGACACTTTCAATGTTCTGTAATTTGATTTGTTGGCAATTCCTATTCTCTCCTGTTTACAACCTGCAGGAAAGAGGTGAAATATCTAGCCAGTCAAAATAGAGAATATTTATAAGACTCAACTTTATGGATTCATTTTAACTCTCCAGTAAAGTGGAGAGCTTTACCTTATTATACATCTTGAAAAACCAATATGCATGTACCTGAGCAATAGCAATTTTTCCGAGAGCAGCCATATTATGAGTCTAAATAGCTTCAGGGGAGAACTTAGCCATATGTTTAGCAAGTCTCACAAAAGTTTAAATTCTTCTGCTTAATAAAGTAGATACACAAATGCTAATGCCCCTTTCTTGGTAGAGAGCTAAGATGAATTTTTAAATTTGCAGTTTCTAGCTGTTGTCTCAAGGACACGAGGAGAAAGCAAGGTGATGCTCCCAGGCTGCAGACTGACTGATAGCTGATACGGGAAGGGGGCCCAGCAGTGAGTCATACAGCAGAGGGACCAGTCTGTCTCCTCATTTCCAAACTGTTTCAGTGTGCCGTCACCCAGGCTCTCCCTTCTCAGTGTGGTTCCATTGCCAGGATGACCCTGCTGTCCCCCAGATAAGGACTAACAGCTACTCCTTTCATGGTAAGTGATGCTCCCTATATAAATCATACCTGACACCTGCTTGGTTACAATAGCTGGAACTTGTCTCTTCCGTTAGTTATCTCAGCTGTGCCCAACATGACCCTCTGCACTGCCAGAAAATGAGGGAGACCTTTGTTAAAGGTTCCCTGAATTAGAATCGTTAATAAGGTTTTGTGAAAATAACATTTTAGGGTTCTTAATTCACTTTTTTAATGGATTAAACAGAAAAGCTTCTAATTTTATAACAAATACACTCAGCATGTCTCCATATGTTTATTGTCTAAGCTTTCAGCAGATAAACAGACACATATCACACCTCTAGTTTAGGAAGTTTATAGTCACTGTGTGTGACACAATTATTCTCTTAGTACTCCTGCTCATGCAACATGCTGCATGGACAGCAGTAAAGACAGAGCCCTCTAGTCTCTCCACTGAGCAGAAAGCAGCAACATGAGGTTTCCTCAACATCCCTCTTCATTCTGAACTGGAAAAAATAAGAAATAGAAATTGCTGGGGAGGCTGGTTTAGTCTCTTTCCTCCAGTGTTCTCTGTTGCAAATGCTGATTTGTGCCTAATTTGATATTTACTCCTCTCTACTAGTTTATAGTGATATCTGCCTATCTACATTTCACCTACTGGGGAATGGAAATAAATCTTTATTGAAAAGGTTGTTTTCCTTCATCTCTATTCAGACCTCTAAAAACAGTCATTTTTGACATTTCAGATTTGCACAACTAACTTTGATATGAAAAGCTTTTTTATGGCCTAATCTCTTGGACTAAACTTCGTTCTAAAATCTAAGTAATTTTTCTTTATATTTTAAATGCTTAGGGCACAATTAGAATCCTCTTTTCTGAAGAAGACTCCTTTATAAATCTTAATAGCAGTTTCAAACTATTTCTTAATGCTCCCTCTGAATTACATGACAACTTAAACACCACAACATTTTAAAATTATCTTTATAATATTTTTTAAAATTCTGTTTGAAACAACAAAAAGTACCTCAGCAAGGAATAAGATGCAAGCACCAGCATTAATGATGAAATCCCATTGTACATTTCATATACACAAAAAATTAATACAAGATGAGTGGTGAACACTGAATAAATTGCTTTTTGCACAGACACTTCCATGTCATACTTGTGACTGATGACAGAAGTTTATTAACAAAATTAACAACCTTGTAAGTATATGAAATATTAATGTATCAGGGAATAAAAGAAAACAACTTCCACACAAAAAAACCCCTCACCTATGGTGAATGTGAGAATGATAAATGCATATGTATTTTATTGTGAAATACTATAACCTGATTCAATGGTTTAAATAGAAAAGCTCTTCACTTTTCTCGTATTCACATTAAAAAAAAACATATGAATAAGAGCTCTTCATTCTATTTCACTTAATGTACACAAAGAATGAAACAGCATTCTCTTAAAATCCACTTATTTAATCCAATTTTAAGAATTAAAAGAGAAATGTTTCATTGATCAATTCTACTACACTCAAAGCACTTTTATAAACTAAAATAATTTTCAATATTGTCCTTAAGATACATTTCAAGCTTTCTGAGCTATTTGCTTAGCATGTGTATGACATACTGTGGCCCAAGGAAATTAAGCACATCTCAAAACCAGTTAAGGAATTCAGAACAGGAGGGGTCCTCTTCATCTGTTTCCCACATAAATAAATAAATAAGCAAGCAAGCAAGCAAGTATACTTCGCAGTAAATTTCCAGCATTTGCGTGCTTTGCTTTTGTAGTACTCATCAGCTTGACAGAAAAGATGGGAAAGCTGCTTAGATACTCGGCTTCCACAGCACCTTTTGTTCTATTTGATGGACAGGAGCTCCAGTCACAATACTTCTTTTCAGTGCCAAAATCTTTATTTTAGAGTCATTCTGCCCTACTTACCTAGCATCTGTTGTGCCTCTACCCCCAGAATACATAATTTTCTTATACCCTTCTCTCATCCTTTAACTGTTCCTGTTTTTCCATGGCAGGGTGTGCACTTTTGGAGTTCTAATTACTCCCTACACGGGCCCTCCTAAGCATACAAGACGACAGCTTCTGAGCAAGGTAGGATATGTGGCGCACATTAAAGTGAAGCACCGTGCTATTTGAAGCATACTAAAAGTTTTTACATAAGGAATTCATGCTGGTTTACTACCTACTATCTGGGCTTGCCTTTTCAGCCCTTGAAATGTCAGCCAACTCCAGGGAAGATTGCATCAGTTTACTGACTCATTATTTGGGGTTTTGGAGGGTACTCCTAGGGAAGCAACACATGGAAATGAAAATTTTGCATCATAAACTTCTGGCAAATCTCACAGAGGAATCTGCATTGAAACAGCAAGCTGAAAAACTTGAAACAGCAAATGAAAGCACAGTTGTGATTTCAAGAATTTGAAAAGCAAGAATTTGAAGGTATGACAAACATCTCCCTGGTTACTTCACAGGTAAATATGCATGTAGAGTGGGATTAAACTGTTTAGAAAGACTTAAAAGCAATATATCTGCTTGATTTTCCATGTACTAACTCAATAATACATACACACCGTAAAGGAACAAGAAATCTGACAAACTCTGTCAGAAATGCAGACAAAGATGTCCCATCCACATATCAATCCCAGCTTTTTGTTTGCTAGACCCATGCGATTGAAAAAGTGCTAGGCAGGAAAAAAATCTCACCTTTGGTAGAATATAACATACAAATTTTCCACTCAACAGAAGCATCCACTAAAACTATAGAATAGTTCATTACCATGACTAGCAAGTTTCCTTTGGAAGGATTTCCCCTGATTGCAAATATATCCTTCTAAACTTGACCTATACCAACAGAGCTGATTAAAATGAATATTAAAATATGGAAATCTTGCAAAAAAGACATGTTTACCAATATTAAATATGCCCTGGCTTTTAAAAAACAAATCCTAGTTACAGGCTTACTTCATGTCAATATTGATATAATGCAAAAAAGAAAAACCACAAGATATGGAAATCATTATTACTTGCACTCCTAATAGAGTCATTCTCCAAATCTGTATTAAAGCAAGTTTGCAAGTAGAAACCATTACAACCTTCATGCATATGTTCAAGGATACTGTTGCAAGAAAATTCTGACTGTTTATTGGCTTGGGTCCGGTGTGGTCCAGTGTTTCCCCCCCCTTTTGATACAGTTTCATTTTTCCTTTGTGGAAGACTGTTGCAAGATGGTTTTCTAACATACAGTGAGAATGCAGGTATGCATTTTAATAGCCTCCAGGAGCAATATTCCAACACCGTCTAGTGATACATCTTTCTCTCAACATATCGATATATAGTAATAAAGTGTTAAACAGATTATTTTCTTTTACACATTTCTGTGTTTCATCCTCATCTAAGTAGAAGCTGTTCCTGGTGCAATAATTACAAGCTTATCAACCAGAGAATGACAGACAGCAGATTTCCATTCTTTCCAAGGAGAAGAGCCAAGCTGTTGCTGTGGTTTATTATATAAACCCTTAGTTTTGATACTGTGATTAAAATGTCAATTTTCTTAAAGAGCCATTCTCCATCAGATAGATCTGATTAAATTTCTATAGATTAAGTATGAGAATTAAAATTACTTGAAATTGAGACAAACTATGCTTGAAAGCATACACACATTGTTTGCAGAAGTGCCTAAACAACAAACTCTTTAAAAGAGCCACGATTATCAGACTATCAGTGTGGCATTTATGCAATGTCTCACACAGGCTCCAGCAGCTCAAGCAAGGATTCTGCCAAAACAGTCTTCAGAAAGTAGATACCCCAGGAGAAGGACAGAATGGATGTAACAGTCAAATCAGTGAGAATTACAATCCAGAATTCTCTAATGTACACTATATAACACAAGGAGCACTTCGTATGGACAGCAATGTTGCTATACAAGTATCACAGAAGCAAGAGAAGGCTTTAAAGTCAAGACAAGACCCTGAATGAAAATCACTGGTCTGTAAAAGAAACATGTTAGAGACAGAAATGGCAAGTAATTCCAGCACTCCCTGGATAGGGGCAGAGACTAATCTAGAAGACAGACATGGCAGCCACACACTGAGGGTAAGCAGAGTAAAGAGCACTTGCTCCTTGGATTCATGGTCTAGATATTAGGAGACCAAGGTCTCGGTCCAGTCATAAACCTGGCAGGGGGGAGATGGGCCCAACCTAGGCTGAGGACATGAGGCTGAAGACAACCTTCTCTTTTTGAAAGGGCACATCTTTTTCACTGCCGAAATAAAAACAGTGTCATGAAACAAGAAGGACAGCTCAAATAATAATGTGAGTAGACTTTCATCCCCATTTTGACAGCTAGCTGAATCCAGCCCTCCTCTGAGGAAGCAGCACCCAAATTTTTGTCATAGAAAATCATCGCAAGATAAAAAAAAAATTAATTGCATTGGATGTATCTGGATGTATTTGGCCAAATTCTGCTATGTATAGAGTTCTAACTGACTGCAAAGGAAGTCAGGTTAGAAGGGAAGAACCCTCCCCTTTCAATTTTACACTCTCAAGTTTCGAAAACATTCCAGAATTTAGAACAACTCTGTATGACAGCACAACACAGCGAACCATTAAGAAACAAGAGTGCCTTACTGACTTGCTTTTTTTTGATAACGAATGGGATAAGTATAGGCAAACAAACACCTATTGAAAGGCCAATATAAATTTGCTCCTTTCAATAGTTAAAATACTACTTGAAAACACTTCTTTTTCTTTGTAATTTTTAAAAAATATAGATTATATAATATATATTAGTTACATATATATTAATTATATATATTAGAACTAATAAAAAAATATATGTGTATATATATATATTAGTTCCAGCTCAAAGTGAAGCACCATTACACACTTACTGGCGGGGAAAAGAATGTTTTCCCCATGGAGCTCAAGAATTGATATCCTAGATCCATTATAACTCAGCAGAAATGTGTGATGTATTAACGAAGTAATTGAAAATAAATATTATACTTATTTGAAATTACAAACCACTTCACACTATTAATTACTTCAGCAAGCTGTGTATTTTTACACTTGTAATCACTCATAGAGATAAGATTACTGCTAAGCAGACTCAAAATAAATATATATGCCAATAGCTGTTAAAAAAAAAAAAAAAAAGAAATCCTGGAAAGAGCATTTTCCCCAAACATCAAGACCTTGATTTGTGCCCATGCTTGCTGAGAATTCCTGTCCCTACTAGCCCTGTAATGGTGATCTAGAACAGCCATTCACAAATCATAAATGACCAATTCATAATCCCCCCTTACGGCTACCAGCTCATAAAAGATTTTACTGCATTATGGAATCAATGTTTCCTATACGATAGAATGATACAGCAGTTCTGAACAGAAGTGACCTCCCTGGAGGTCATCTAGTCCAAAACCCTGCTCAGAGCAGGTTTAATTAAATCAGGTTGCTCAAGGACTTGATCACCAGGTAGCCTGGAGGAAAAAAAAAAGAAAAAGAAAAAAGTTCCCCTAAACTTCTGGGGTTAATAAGGAGTAAGAGTAATTTACCATGCAGAGAAATAGATTAAAAGCTATAAAAGAAACATTGGAAAAAGGTTTTATTTTTAAAAATACAAGAAAAATTAAATGTAACTGCAAGAATGAAATGGCTAGCAATATTCTTCAAATAATGGCACATATAACAGGACAATTTTATTAATGCATGATTAAAGTGGGTCACTATCAAACAAAATTTTGCTGTAACTTATTAAAGATAGCCACCCTTTTCTCAGAATTGCATAAAACAAAAATAAACACCTCAGGGATGGATTCTCACTGAACCTTGTAAGAGTGTCTTCCTTTAAATATGAATAGAATAACATCTTCAGGTCTATTTAAGATGACACAAAAGCAGGCTTTTATGAACTTGAGTGGGCAACTTTTTATACATTTACACAACCCCCAGCACATGAAATCTTTAAGTCAAGATTACAGGTAATATGGCTAAAAGCAACTTCGCAACCTTTGCAATCAGGGCCTGATTGACACCAAAAGTGTTCTTGCAGTTAAAAATACAAGTTTTCCCAAAGTTAGTAGGATTTATGGGCTAAGTGATTTCCTTGTCTCCGGAAAACTTTTATAGCATGGATTGTAAAAAGTATATATTTTGATCCAGTAAGAACAAATTACGGGATGAATTTCTGTGTCTCTCTAGACCAGAGGCCAGAGTAGAACATCATGAAGGTTTCAAGTGATTTTAAATCTACAAATTTATAAATGGGGTTTTGTTAATCCAATTTATTTTTTTTTCACCGGAGTTGCCCTCCCTAACAGCAACTCAGCAGATTCTCCAACTACTCATGTTTTTTTATAGCACTTGATGATGAAGTGTTAACATTTATGTGTTAACCTCATTTAAAGTTTATAAATCTCAAAACACTTAGCTATTCTGTAGCTCTCTATTTGAAAGAGGGGAAAAAAAAAAATCATTTACTTGACTATGGTTACCATGATAACAAGTGACTCCAGAAACAAGGAAAAAAAAAAAAAACACAGGAAAAAAAGAAAAAAAAAGGAGAAAGAAAGCCTAGATTTTCAAACAAAAAGAAGAACACAAGAGCCCTGAAAAAAGTACCAACTACTAGATATATCAGAATGAAATAATGAGAATTGGGAACATGGAGCAAGATATTTCAGTCTTCTCAGAGCCTCTGCTGAATGTAAATCAAGAGATGCAGACACAGGCAAACATAAAGCTGGATTTCACTAAATCTATGGGAGTGCTACCATGGATCTATTTCTTTTCTCAGTTTCTAATCTCCTAAAATAACACATCTTTGCTTTAATGTTCTAAAGACCTCAATACTACATTCCTAGTGCAGGACATGGAGCTACGGAGAATATTCCTTTTTAATCCTGAGCAGACTCCTCACCTCCTGGCAAAGCAGGGCTACATCTATCTCTCTGATTTCTCATGCCAGTCACAGAGTGGTGCTCTATATATTCTACAAGGTATCTGTAAAAAGTGCAGAGAACATGCTGCTGTTACTGGCATTTTAGCAAGATTATTCTGCAGCTTTTTTACCTCTGTAACTCAGTGAGCGTTTGAATGAGTACTCAAGTAAAGAGATTATCAGAATATGTAAAACCTTTACCCTTTCAAATTGTGACAGATTAGCACTGTCTTAGCTGTAATATTAAACTAATATTTCCATGCATGTCTGGCTCTTTAGTGAGCTAAGAAAGTTTTCAGCTTTGACCTTAAAATTTAATAATATGCCCATTGTTTGTTTGTTTTTACCAACTAAATAAAGTAACATCCTATATGGGAGGTCAAAAAGAATGTGACACCTCTTTTACTGTTTCAGAAGACAACCATATTACTTATTAAGCATGTACAGTAATGACCTTGGATATGGTTGATGCCAACTTTTTTATACTGTCCAGTGACCTAACCTTCTGTTCATTATCTTCATTATAGGCATTTTTCAAAGTAAAACCAATTCTTCAACAGGTAAAATTAGAATGACTTTTCCTTTGTTATTAATCATATATGCTGATTTTTTTGTGTGTTAAATTCACTGAAAATTCTGTTGTAATGTTCAGAGAATTAGATGTTATGAGAAAAAATATTAATGTTTTATATAAAGTCTGCACAGAGAAGTCCTTTTTTATACACTGAATTGGGTTCTATGAAAAATGAGCTTCGTATTAGCTCTTTGACAAAAATGCCAAAAAACCAGTTGTTTCAGACCACAGATTGTACAATAATTGTCTTGAACAATTATTACTACACATCTTGACACTGAGTGAAAAATGAGGTGCTTACACTGGGCATTGCATCAATAACCATCACCTCTCCTCCAAGCTCCATAGCAGCATTTCCCATCCCTATTTACATATCTATGTTAGATATAGTAACAGCTAACAGCAATAGACTACTACTGCAGAGCAGACTAAAAGCAGTGCCCAAGTCACCTTTTGGGCAAGAGACCTGCAGGTTCATTTATACTTGTATAAATTATGTTATAAGCAAACTGTAATTAATGTTCTTTCAGTTCCAACAAAGTTTGCCAAATGATGCTATGATCTTCTAAGATGTTGGCAGTATAAAATGACATAAACTAAATTTGAAGTGCTAATGTCCTTTTATTTTTTCCTTTTAATATTAACACTGGCTACCAATGGCAAGAGAGCATGAGAACAAAGAAAAACAAACTACAAGGAGCTCTCCTGACAACAGCAAATATTTGAACATCAGAATTTTCTATTTTTATTTATTTATTTATTTCTGGACTTTAAGGACATTACTCATTTAGAAATTCCCACTGAAATATATTATCTTTACTTTTATTAAATTATTATCCAATTTCAAAAGTTGGAGCTTAAATCAATAGGGCAGATACCAAAGTTTGCAATACTGTCATATACTAATCCACAGATGTTTTGACTCAAGTTCTGCCAGTTTTTATAGAAGTCAAGCATTTCTGAAGAATCCGAGTCCAGTCTCTGCTTTAAGAGTTGGGATTCTGCAGAGCGATATGACTGCCAGATCCCCAGCCACATTAAGCCCCTTGTCTGTGCTCGGCTGATTACTCACAGCCCAGCAGCATCCCTACACAGGCAAGGCCAGAGAGGAGCAGCAGGCACAGAGCAAACAAGGATAAATTTCTCACTAGCGACATGAGGATAAGTTTGCCAAGTTCAAACTGTTCCCAAATTTATCAGAGAAAACCAATTTGCATTTGTGGTTTTGTAAACAAAACAGGCTCTGTACTGTTTACTGATTACTCTCTGGAAGTTAACTCAACTACGACTTTGTTTCTCCATCCATAAAATGGATGTATTATAGCATAGATCTCAGACAGAAACAAACCTAATGGACCACCCCATAAAGGACAAACACCAGAAAGCTGTGGCTCAAAGACCGATGGAAAGGCAGACAGAAAATAGTTGAGGATACGGCAATACTGAAGATTTTATAGGAGTTCTGTACCTTGTCTGTGAGCCTCCAGTGAAACACCAGGAAAGGTAGCATATGGAAAAAAGTGGAAGTCCAATGCCTAATATTTTTATTGTACCTACTATGTATCAGACATATCCCGTCACATATACCTATCCATATGAGCTCAATTCCTCCATTTCTGTCCCTAGCCTGAAACCATAGTTCAAGTGACTGAAGTTTTTTATACATCATTCTCCAGACAGAAGAAGAGATTCCAGTTAGAGATTCCTGCATCTTCCTTATTCAGTTTAAAAGACTTCCCAGTAGGACCAAACCTGTTGCTTTTGCAGAGTTCCCAGTACGTCCTGACTTCCAGACCCAGGTAACAAAAACAGCGCTTGGCAATGACTCCATCTTGAATTTCATTTGAAAACTGTTCTTAGGCTGAGACTTCAGAGAAATTAATGATCTAAAAAAGGAAGTATTCTGTTTTAAAGATACTCTAGAGAAGTATTTTAAACAATTCCTGTGTGAGAGGACCCTATTATGTGGAGAATCCAACTCAAAGTATTAAAGTATACCGGGGGAAAAAGCAAGCTAGAAGCACAGGGACAGAGTCATCAATGCATTAAGCCAGATTCCTGCAATTCGCTGCTCTTGTTAGGAACACTCATTTCAATTAGAATGAGGTAGGGCTGAAATATGGGAGGCCTACCTCTGATTTAATAGTCGCTCTTGACATGGCAAGCCAGAGGTCTGCCCCCTGAGCAGCAGCAGTGACCTGAAAGACAAGTTCTATCGAGTGAATTGAATCCAAAAGGGCACTTAAAAGTGATGTGCAAAGTGCTATTTCTAAACCAGGTTTAAACAAGTAATCTACTATTAACCCCGGTTACTCACAGCTGCAATGTTCCACAGCAACACAGCCCACTTGACTTGCCTTGGCATGTAGAAAGTGACAGGTTTTATAGCATTTTCTGTTAATTACATGAAAATTATTAATTATTCCTTAACATTTCCCCTGAGACTAGTAATTTTCAGGTGCTAACTAATAAATGAATCATTCTGGTAAGATGAAACATCTCAATTGTTCATTCCAACTCGGAGAGCTGAGCATTATCACTGATATACAAGAAAGCCCTGTAAAATTTCAATGAGGTAGCAAATAGCAATTATATGTATATCAGACAGATGCACGCTTGACAATGTAATTAAGTCATACAATGAGGAAGTTCCAGCTATCTGTATTTCCTCTAGAATATTCTACACAGACTGACTGCAGTACTGTTCAAATTACTACTGATTTATGTAATGCTGTGTTGGGTACATATAATGCAGTTTTGAATTAGAGGCACTTAAATTTCAACTATCTTGTCTAAAATTACACACACTCGCCTAACATTTTTTGCTCTAGCAGCACATGCGTTCAGCAGGGACACAGCACAGAAGAATGTCCCATATTGCCACGAGGCGGGCTAAGCATTCAGTTGCAGAAGTGATTTGCAGGGAGCTCGGTTCAATAAAGGAGCAGCATGCTCTTAGGTACTCCTATGGTAGCAACTGAAGGGAACTGACATATCAGCTGCACACAGACCACATTTCCAGCTGAAGCACCGTGCTCCCTGCTTCAGTTATCGATTCATCACTCTTAAAACAATCTACATAAAGAAACACAAGGTTCTGCTTAGTGCAGTACAACAGGAATAACGTTTATTCTGTACCAGTGCAATACTGCTTGGAGAGATGCTAAAGAAGTAAGGGATGGATGTTGCATGGGTCACACATACCTCCTTTCACTGTAAAGGGCATGGATTACGTTTGGTTCACACCGTTTAGCATCAAAAATCAAAATTTAAAATAATCAGCAACATCAATGGTAAGATGTATGTTCCAATGATAAGAATCATCAGAAATTCATATAATGGATTATCAGCGAAGAGCTAATTCCTTCCTAAGTGGACATTAGTTTATATACAGAAGACACATTTTAAAAGTACCAACACAATTTAGACTAACTATACCAGATATCAGCACAGCTTTTACTCTAGAAGTTATTCTGTAGATTCTTCTGATATCATTTGTCACTCACACTGCCTCAAGGTAGGGAAAAAATGGCATAAAAATGTAAGGTAAGGTTTTCATTAAAAAATTCAATTTAACACTAAGCACAACTGAAAATCTTTAACGATTACAGTTACAGTCACTTGCAAAATAGTGAAATGCAATATGCAGCATAACAGATTTTTAATTATACCTGAAAAAATATAGTTTTATTCCCCTTTATTTGCTACATGATACAGTGATAGAGTAGTGAAGAACAGAAAAAGACGCACGCATCTTCAATGCATACTTAAACTATTAATTGTAAAGCACAGCATATTTGGCAACTCCTTCACTGCTACTTCCACTCAAGTGTAAAACCACATTACTGTGAATTCTGATGTGCCATAGTCTTTCCACCTCAGGCAATGATCTTATACCTCATTAGTAAGTAGTTCTGAGTGGGATCAGAACTGAAAATGTGCAAAGAGGTCAAGATTCAAACCTGGAGGATATTTGTACGTGAGAAGAATTCAAGCATGCAAATATAGCATTCATCTGAACATCTGTAATCCCCTCATTAGATACAAGGACCTGCACTTTCTTTCATATACCAAAGCAAGCACCATGCCGGGACTGTTCCCCCAAGACGTTCTAGAGATCAATTGTTCTGGTTTTTATTTTTTGGTCTATTTAACATGATTTTACGTGATACATGCATACATCGATTTTGTATACCATTTGTTCACTCAAAAGCATTATCTCCCTTTTTCTGCAATGCTGGGTGACGAAATTAAGTGAATGATGCAAAGGCGTAAATCAGCCGGACTTGAGATTCTCTCAGAATATTATAAATTAGACAAGACTTCCTCTCCACTACTACAATCAGATTACTGCTAGTTAACTACCAGCTCTTTTCCTTATCAGCTTTACCATGATTTTGTCCAGAACGACTGTCACTTTACCTCACCTATACTTATCCTAGTCATCACATTTATGGTTTTTAAATATTAGTAGTCATTCACAAGACTTTTTGAACCTATGTAGGATACCTTAATTGATTAAAAATCTGCACTAGTCATTCAGAAAGCTCCTTTTCCAGAGATAGATAGAATATTCTTTTTTGGTGTAAGCTACCTAGACCTGCAGTTCAAAATTTTTCAACTTTATACCAAATTATTCAACACATTAGTTAGTTACTTGTAAGAATCAAGAGTATTGCATTATCTCTGCATGACATACAGTTTCTATCTTCTTCTCAACTATTTTTGAAAAACTATACTTTTAGGCTTGCTTCTACTGTTCTTTACCAAACCTAGCTATGATTAGACCTATGCCATTTTTAGAATTGCATTGCTGCCAAATATTTTAAAGAAAACGACAATAATTCATATTTGTTCTTCTTTAGTTACACTTTGATATCATTTAGCACTTGCCCATTTCCTAACATGCAGTGCTCTCAGCTTTTCCATTTTTATCTATTTATTGTTCATCCTTATTACTCCCTTGTTGATTAACTTCCCTTTTTAATCATGTTTTTTTAATCCAAAGAAGTTCTCTTTCAAGATTAATGCGTTGTATTCTTTGGCATCTAATGAATCAGAGACTGAATCAGTTCCCAATTACCATTGGTATTCTTATATTTCAGTATTACCTCCCACTCCATTCGCTCCTAACTGCTTTCAATTTCAAATACATATATTTATATATTAAACGGGCAAGTATGCCATGTTTACTCTGTAACATTGACCATATTGTGTTTTTACATATCAAAATTATTGTAATCATTTTTAGTTCAGTGATCAGTGACTGAGATTAACTGTAGCACAGCAGAATGAGGGTCTTTATGTAATCTAAGGTAGCTGTAATATTTTGCATAAAACACTAGCTAAAGAATTTGTAGGTTGTTATTACCTGTGACAACATGAGTCCTTTCCTCATTCCCAAAAGAGATAAAGAAAGAGGAATCAGTATGTGAAGAAGCATGCTACGTTTATTCTACTCATCTTCCAAAGCAGGATATGGGGGAGACGAAAATCCTGTGGTCCACAAGGAATAACACCTAACTTGAAAGTCAGGCTGAGGAAACAAGGTTCCCCGGGAACAAACTACCGAGCTGAACTAGAAACATCTTTTCATGTTTTGAGAGCTGAGATATAATCATATAAATATTCTTCTTGGATACTCCCCAAATACAAATGCATACTGTAGGTCAAAAGAAGTTTGGGTTCTTATCAAAGAATTCTCTCAGCCTTATTTTTCTTTCAATATTGAAAAAAATATTGAGAAGAGGAAAAAAAAAAGAAAAAAAAAAGAAAAAAAAAACAAACCCAAAATCAAACCAACTAGACAGGAAGATTTTACTGCATGTACCTGTACTTTACACTTTCATAAAGGCACAGGCATGCCTAATTTCAAGGGACCTTTTTTAACTTGCAATGAGGAAAAAGGTAGTATTACTGAACTAAGTTTCCTGAAGGTTTATCTTAGGTTCTGTGCTCCCCAGCTGTTAGATCGCGATTTGCACATAGTTAAAATATAAGTGTATGTTCTGTCAGCAGAGGCTGCATCTCAGTAATGAAGAAAGCAAAATGTGTGTGCATGCATATACATTAGCAATCAATTAGTTAACTTTACAAACATTAAGTTGAAAGGGATGGCTTATGCCATAACACCAAAATCATTTACATGCACTTAGGAGGATAAATATTCCCCTTCTAGGGCTAAGACTTCTAAGTGTCTAAATCACTACTGAAAAGAAAATTGGGTACCCTTGAAAAATGTTACTGCATATATGGTAATAATAGTGTGTTTCCAAAAGTTGATAAAATAAGGATTTAATTATGCACATACTCGTACATCAGTAAGTTGCATGTGAGTAAGCGCTCTGCATAATAATATACATACATAATATACATCAATAATACACAATTATAATTGAATGCTTGTAATTATTTTCAGGATCAAAGCCCTTATTAAAATCCAAATTAAAGCCTTATAATGGTAGTAGTCATGATGGACTTACATGCAGATATAATGAAATTAAGTCCTGTAATAAGTGGTATGTTTTGCATATACAATTAGATAATCTTAAAAACGATAAGTGTAGGGCTGACAATTGCTAAAAAGAAAGAGATGGAATTGTGACAGTATTACTAACATTTACCAGGCAAATAAGAACAATAACAAAACTCCAGAAACAATATTCCTCAGGAGACATGGTGAACCTACCAAATTACAGAAGTGATAGGAAACCTGAAGGGATGGGATGTTTGGCTCTTTCTGGGCTAATGACCTGAAACTAATCTCTGGGTAATGACCAACATCGAGGGACTGCAGTAAGAAGGAACATCAAGTCTGCTGCCTCCGGCCTGTGTTAGCAACAGCAAGGCTGAGCTCTTCCCAGGAAAGTCAGAAGAGGAATTACAGGACACAACTGTTCATCAGCGGCAGCCATACAAGGACCTTTGATGACTTGGATTTTAAAAAGCATATCAAGAGCAGAGAAACCCCATCTCTGTACTGCCTGTTAATGCATTAAATACTGGCCATGAAAGAGCCACCTCTTTCCCAGGTCTTCTAAAACTGCAGAGTGATAGGAGGTAAGGCAGCCAGAAAGCTGAAATTTTATACCAGAATGACTGGTCAATGAAGGATTATTTGGAAAGGTACGAAAACTTGACTAGTGAAAAAAGTTTTTATATTTTTAAGTGTTTCTGATTTTTTAAAGCATTTATAGAAGTGACTAGCATCAAAGCTAGTCTAGCATGGCTAGACTAGCATAGGCTCAAAGAGTATCCAAATACTTCTGAAAACTCTCATTCCTGAGCAGAGTCTTTTACTACGGGAACATCACCCACAATCATCAGCTCTGCAACAAAATTTTTTAAATGGTCCAAGATCGAAGCACAAATTTTGTTCTTTACACGTATCCCTACATGCCATTAAAAGTTATCAGTAGTGTTGTACAAATTTACAGATTGTCTCAAAGTTGATAAACATTATTGAAAACAGTCATCTCTAAATATTTGTTTTAAAGACTGCTGAGGATGAGTTTTGTACACTACCAAATACTAGGTTGCATCCTATAACCACACGTCCTCACTTTCAAACATCTATGTATGGCTGGGAAAAGTGTTTCCATGTTTCCAATTTGAACATTCAGAGTTTCAGCCTCCACTCTGGCATAACGTTTTCACTTGTCTACTACATTGAAGAATGTTCTGCTACCAAAAATCTCAGCCACAACAGGGCAAGTCCCTTCCTCAGCTGCTTTAAAAACAAAACATCTTAACAGCAACAAAATAAGAAACAGAAAATCAAGGCATTACCCTATGCGGTGGAGCAGGCTGGCAGCCCAGCTCTTACAGCCCTCCAGGCTAACCTGTATTCTCTTCTGCAAGAAGAAACCAAACAGTGCTGTAAGGAGGACTTCTCCTGGATAGACCGAAACGTGCTATCTAAGAAGAAATGTTTGTTCATCTTCCCTGCATTCTGCAGGTTTTTCAATTTAGTGCTATACTCAAAAGACTTAACAAAAGTTTTTTCTTCAATATGCTAGGTCAGCATTAAGATCATTGAACAAATAGGGCTCTATGGTGACAGGGGTGTGCTTATTAGAAAATATTTCCAGTGCAGAAAATCGAGACTAACAAATATTCTCAGCTGATAAGTTCTAGAAATTCTGCAAGGGAAGCTATACATAATCTGAATTCAGTGCCGTTAACTCCTGAAGGCGAAAATATGCCAAAGCATGTGTGCTGCGATATCAGCAATGCACCGCCCTCTCCCTGCTAAGAAGCCGGACTTGTGTGTCCTATTTAAATCACATGCTCTTAGGTAGCAGGGCTCTCAGACACTCATAGTGGTGCTAAATTTAAAGACCACTTCTGTAAAGAAGCTCCAGACATGCTTCTCTGTTGTTAGGGATAAAGTAACACTTCCCAAACTCGTATTTTGTTTTAACTGGGACAGCAACGATGCCTAGTTTGCGCTTAAAGCCAAATATTCTTGTACTGCTAGTAACAGTAGATTAATCATTGAATTGCTTTAAAAATAATAAACTATTTCTAGCATTAACATGCTCTTAAAAGGTGTCTGCCATCAGCAGAGCCACAGGTGAAATGGCAATGGCAGAGAGATCTTCAGATGACATTAAAGATTTTAGCTCGCACTGGATGCTCTGAGCAGGCCAGTGCTGCAGCACGCCCCGGGCATGTCAGCAGGCGTCGCAAATCCCTGGAGCACCTCCCAGGCTGCAGGGGCAAAAGACAGGAATGGATGAGAGCACCACACTGGTCTTCCACATTAGAAACTGAGTATAGTTTTCCAATCTGGTACTATAAGAAGTTGCAGGAACACAGGAAAGAAACGACTCGGGCAAATACCACCAAAGACAGGAAGACATGTTTAGATTCATTTTCTGGCTTAGTAAGGATTAATATTTGCTTTTGTGGAAAACAAAGGCTAAAGGCACTTAGAGCTACCACTTGGGTATAACCAGTTTGCTTAAGAAGATTATATATTGTAATTTGTTTTAAAATTTTAAGTATATATTAGAGTATAAACCTAGAAAATAAACTAGGTCCACCGCGACAAATTATTTCTAAACATGATAGACATTTTAACGTCCACTCAGATCTTAGGAATATATGTTTCCTAGCTAATTCATGCTGTATTTCAAAGAGAATCCACCATCCGTATCAGGAAACAAATGAAAGTACAAATGAAACCGCATCATAAAACCTACAAAAATAATTGCAAATTCCAACTCTATTTCTATAACAATTTGTCAGGTGCAGCATCGCTAACACTGTGTCACAGCTGCATCCTAGCAAAGGCATGGCAGGATGGGAAATGTTTCTTGCAACAACAGCAGCCTAGAGGCTTTTGTTTGATTATAAAGTAAAGCTCTTGATCATTATTACTTAAAGCAAAATTTAAAAAGCGAAAAATGTATTATTTTTGTATTATTAAATGGCTTATTTTGTAGCTTCCTGTAATAGCACGCCCATGCATTAATTTCTTGAATTTATAAAAACGGTGCCTAGATCATTTTCCCTGTAGCTTTCTCTTAAATAGTATTCACTCAACATACACATTTAGTTTCTTCGTAAGTTTCTTACTAAAACCTTTTTTTTCTTAATCCTGCCTACTGCAGAGAAACAGTTCCAGAGATATTTCCTGCTAAAAAAAAAAAAAAAGACATTTTTGTTGGACTCTTCCCATATGTATTGGATTTTTTTTTTTCATCTTTAAAAAGTAAGTGAAGGCATAAGATAAAGAGATAGATAAATAAATAAATAAATGCTTGTTTCTACATAAATGGTGAAAATGTTGCAACTGAAATACTGGATTGTCACTAACTTTTAAAAGGAAGAACTGTCCCCCAGTCGATATTCAACAGACAGGACAGCTAAAGTTAAGCAGCAGAGTGCTTAAATTAGCTGACAACTATGGGAATACTAGTAGATTCAAAATGAGGGCTGTGGCTTCCTCACAAAAAGTCCTGCATAATTGACAGTTACATAGTTCTTTTCACTCCCATTTATCAATCTTTAAAAATAAAGCCATTTTATACCATGTTTGCTATTTCTATGATGACATTTGAAATGTGCTTTGGGATTCCCAGCTTCTAGTAGAGTTCAAGGCAACTACTAGTTTTAAGTTCACATAATAGCAAAATGTAGAACAGATTATGAAAAAACAAACACAAAAATTAATATAACTACAGTTTTATTTTGCACATAGGGAAGGCAGGAAATGTGAGGAAAAGAGGATTCCTTTTCTTCAGGCTCTATTTAACCGGGTATTGATGAGCATGTGTTCTGTCCGCTCAGACATGCCGGGAACACTTTCCTTCACATTGTGTAGTCAAGAAGGGAACTACTGAAGAAGAATTTGAGGATTAATCAGTGTGTTAATTGAGGTTATCTAGATCATGATAGATGTGGACAACATATTAAGCAAGTTACTATGGCAGCCAAACTCATCTGTTAAAACCAAAATTAATGGATAAACAAACTTAAGTTAACTTTCTCATTGATTTTTATCCAGCTGCAGTGGACTATAAAAGAGCTATCAGGGAAAGCTATCCATTAGCTGTCAACTCAGAATGCCTTAAGAAGCAATCACTAATCCTCCAATGATATCTCACTAGATCCTAATCTCTACAAATTGTTCTTGGAAGAAGCATTAAACTAGTCATCAAGCCAGGTCTTTAATATTTCTTGGAGTTATTCAACCTGTAACCCATTAGAGATCATACAAAGTACTGAAACTTTCAAATCCAGTTAAAATAAATCAGATGGATACTGTCACCAGCAGGTCCCCACCTTCCCGTGTTTTGTGTGCTGTGAAAAAAAAAAGCAACACAGGAAAATGAACCATTATAATAATAAAAAAAACCCAAACTCTTAAGATTCATAAAAACTAAGAGAGTACTGTTGTGTTTCAATTTTGCTTCGCATCACGATCTCCTATTATAAAGGGGTGTAAAACACTCTTATTAAGTGGTGGAAATAGATTCATTAAAATTTCAGTGCTCGTATCATTCCAGATTAACAGTAAAATAAAAAGACATTATTCTTCTCACCTTGTTAAAATCTTGATTGTCTCACCTAGAATTATATGAGATGCAACCACTAAAATGGGTATGACTAAACCAGTATGAAGTTGATATAAATTAATAAGGTTCTAAGACTAACTTAGCATTTTTAGAAAAGGAGAAAACAGTGATGAAGCTTGAAAAAAATATAGAATAGGCATATTAATTTCATGGAATAACTGCAAAAACATTAATATCTCCCTCATATTTTGTTAAAGGAAACAATTCTTTTTGCTTCCTAGTGCCATAGAAGTAGTTCACTTGAAGACTTTCAATTAGAGTTCTGGTGAAAGCAAAGAAGTAAAAATTACCGATTGCAGATAATGATTTAAAAAACTCAAAGTTCTTCAACTGGGACAAGCACAGGTATGATGCTTAACCAGAAATGATCAAACATACAGCACAGAAAACAAATGGCTAACAAATAAAAACAGCGAGACAACAAAAAAAAAAAGGAGGGCATCATCTATTCTACCTATGCACCTCAGAAAGAACAACAAAAGCAGTGTCATATTAGACATTAGAAAAACTTTCCGAAGGTAAGGATTGTGAAACACTAGAATTAAACTGTCTTTGTGGAACCTCAAAGACTGGGCAACAGGGTCTTACAAATCCTCAGATTATACCTGATCCTGCCCTGAAGAGGAAACAGTGAGAAGACAAGGGAAGGGACTAGTTAGTAGGTCATGCTTTTGTGATTGCATGAATTCACAAAGACTGATCTCCAAAATAGAAAGGGATATAAATAAATGTAAAAAAAAAACCAAACCACCATACCCCCCCCCATACACTAGAAAACTTACAAATATTTTGGTAAAACAATTGCAGTGCTATAACTCAGGTGAATCAATGAGGTTAGAGAAGATAAGAAGAAAAGTTGGAGGCCACACACTGCTGTATGAAGTGCATACCACGGAAATGGCAAGCTTACATCAGAGTAACTCTGAAAATAACATTTTTAGCCTATACAAAGCAATTGAATATAAAGGTTACAGAGTAAAATAATACAAAGTGGGCATACAAAGTGGTTGACGGTTTTTCAACAGGCAAACAATAGACCTACATTTATCAAATTAAATAAACGTATTACTAGTATTCTGCATTTTCAGAGACCATTTTGGGCAGATTGTTAAAGATGTTTTGAAATGAGTATACTAAAGCTTATGATGTCACAGAACCCTTTACAAATCTGAAAATAACAGTTTTTATTTAAGTTGTGTCTACTATTTGGTGAAATACATCAAGAAGTAAAGATAAGCCAATGTTGCCAATAAAGAAAAGGAATGGAGACTAAGTCCAGATGACATTTTTAACAGCGATGATTGGTGTTGAATAGCTGGGGCTAGATATAATAGAAACTGCTGTTTGTTCAGAACTTTTTAACAGATTAGGACACTTGTTTAAACAGCTAATCCCATACTTTCTATGCTACCATTTTAATGTTGTTCTAACTCATGACATGGCAGGTAAGGGACTATTTTACTTGATAGATGCTTATGCTGAGTTCTACAGAACCACTGTTAAGGCTGTATATGACTTGTGGTGATATGTTTTAATTGCATGACCAAGAAAAGTGGTTAAGTACAGGACAAAACAGAATTTAGCTGAATTCTCTCACTGATGTACAGTAGAAGTTTTACTGCACGTGACCTCTGAAAAAACAAATGTATTCATACATATTGGAACATGCTATACATCTGCAAATAAAAAAGGATCCCACTATCATATTAAACAGAACATGGTGCTACCTAATATGCAATGAAATGTTCTATTTTTAATATTCTGTATTGTCCTTTTAAATACAATATTGCTGTATCTTCTCCTAAGTGTTGAGGAATGTGAACAAAACGTAAAAGGCTTTTTCTTGCAAAATGGTGTTATTCTTCACTCGATTACCTGCTCAGGAGAAAAATAAAGCCACTACAAATTTACTGATCAAAATAAAGCTTAGTACCATGTCTAAGGAATAAAGGCAACCCACTGTATTTCTTAAAGTTCTTTTCTTAGTGCACTGAGGTATTCACTTAAATCATAATTTCTGGAAAACAGCAAGAACATTAAATGCAGAAGTGGAAAGTGTCAAAAAGGTGCTAAATTATATATATGAAAAAAAAATCCTCTGGGAGGTTTAAATTATTCCTTGGGAAGCAGAAAAGAATCATAAAGCCCAGACAACTTATCTTTAAGTGGAAAATGGACCCCTTTTAAAATGATGGAACATTTTTGAAGACATCTGTCATTCAGAATACACATCCCCACCACCCAAATTTAGTACTATATTAGAATTTTATAGTACCACATAATGATCTAAAGTGCAAAAAGGTCATTTAAAAAATTAGCTGGATAACAATTAAAAAAATACAACCTTTTTCTCTATTGAAGTTAGAGACATACACCCACAAATACAAATTTCCAAAGTAAAAGTGTAGCAGAGTGTATATCCAAAAGAAGTTATATATAACCAAGAAACAGTTACACGTGAATTAAGACAGAAACTACCCCATATGCTGAAGAGAGGATTAGCTTGCTATCTTGATGATGTATTTGGTCCTCAGAAGACAAATACAGCATCTGTAAACCCAATATATTGTAATGGAAAAGAAGTGCAGAAGTGGTGAAACACAGGAAACCATATGAAAGGATCCTTGGCATTCTCTCCAAATGAGAATCTTGTCTTCTGAAGAAACCAAGAGGAAACTGATCCTTCATCAGAATCACACTGCTCTGACTGCTGCTCAGTCAACAAATCATTTATGTAACTGGAATTACCGCTCTCAGATGTCTGGCAGAGAGATGCAAAAAAACCCCAGAAGTATCCACAGCTACCTGTGAACTGGCAGGGAACATGAAGGATAAGGACTTGTTTATTGGAAGGGCCGACTGCATGAATCCATCTACTTGAGCACTACGCAATGCTTAGGAAAATGCCATGTTTATGCAGTATATTCATACCAAGAATGTAATTTAAGGAATCATAACATAGAATTTGGAAGATAGATCTATATTGCTATAAGAAAACATTAATTTTGGGTGGTCGTTCTCAGGTATTTTATCCCCATGTGTAACAGAAAATACACTCTCAACATGTAACGATAATATAAAAATGACTCACTTAAATGCAATGATCATGTGAAAACTCCGGCAGACAGGAACTTGAACATTGTTAGAGCTGAAAAAAGTCTTCAAACTCTTCCTCATGAAACAAGGTAAGGAAAGACTCAGGGGAGAGTGGATAACTTGACAACTTTCTATCTGATGGATGCAAGCAAATACAGAAAATTCTACCCCACTGAGGCCACTTAAAAGATCACAGAACACAGTAAACAGGGGAAAATGTGATTGTATTCTTATAGTCTTATTTTTTTTATTTCTAGCAGGAAATCTTCAGCATGTTAAACAGCTGCTTCTTGAAACAGCAAGAGGAGGATATCAGGCGATCAGTTTTGACTCAGTTCTCACAGAAAAACAAAAGCTGACTCAAAACATGATGAGACTATGATGCAGCTCAGTTATGACAGAAAAGGGGATGACAAGGAAGACAACAGCCATTACAAATAATAGGTGAAGCTTTTCAAAAGACGTGGGAAGCTGGAAAAAAAAAGAAAAAGGAAGAAAATTAAATGGAAGGGGGAAAGGCTGAGAATATAAAACATAAGAATTTCAAACAACATTGTAATCTAATCCAGGAAGGTATGGAACTCTTCCTCTTCCTGAGAAAGGGAGAACACAGCAGGGGAAGACAGCAAGTTAAATGACAATACATCCTTTCAAAAATAAAATCTAGCCTGAGCAAATTATTCAGGAAACCGAGAGAACTTTAAAAGCTACTAGGTAAAGGCAATAAATAAGGCATTTAAGTGTATCAGTCACAGGAAGGCTATGAAAAAGTCAGATGTTCCACTAAAAGATCAGGCATTGATTATGGATACTGCAGATAAATTACTTCTGTGCATTGATCTTTACCACAGAATATGATGGAGAAACATCTCCTACAAACTTCATATTTCCAGTAGGAACCACTTATAGAGAAAATGAAGCACTTACATAAAAGAATTTGTGAATTTCAGGGCATTTGCCAAAAAAGAAAATATAATCCAATAAAAAAAAACAAAACCAGAACAAATGGATAATCACAATCAGATATCAAGCTACACCTTTGACTCTCACAAAGGCCAAGATATCCCAAATATTTCTCTCTCCAAAGACTTTCAGAAGATTTTTGTAGACTAGAAAAGACCCATAGAAATAATTCTCCAAATTAGGCAAATTTGGAATACAGAAGAGTTATTCTCTGCTTAACTGGAAGCAAATATCAAATTTATGTTTTGCAGTTGCCTGCATCAGTATTTTTGACTCTAATACAGCAAGCGGCAGAGAAATGGAAACTGAGGCAAAACAGATGTTACAGGGCAAGAAAAAAGCCAGATACAATGCCATCATTGGACTTTCATAGTAATTACACAAGACACACTGAATTTAGAAGTATTTTCTTATTAGGTAGAATTTTAAAAGATATGGCTGCCCTTCATGATATATTTTTTTGAAAACTAGCATTTTGGATGAAATAATACTGAAAGGAAAATAAGAATATTGTGAGCACCATTAGGGTGAACACAATCTTTTGGGGCATGATCCTCTGTTTGTTGAGACTCCTGGCGGCTTTTCAACAAGGTTCAGGGGTGGTGGAGCATAGCACGCTCAGGTGATGATGATGACAATGAAATGTTCATTCAACTCAGAGTGCAGAGGTAGTAGCATGGACAAAACAACAGGTTCAACTGGCTAGGAAACCTTTCTGTTGCAGAAATTGAAAAGATCCACGGAAATGGCCCACAATATGCAGAATTCTTTCTCTAGCTCATATTACTTCTTTCTCTTCAGTAGTGCCACCCATCCCAGGAGAATCCTTGGGAGAAATACTACAGGATCCTGCTGGAGAGCACAACAGGTGTCGAGGACATGGTTTAGTGGTGGACTTGGCAGTGGTAGGTTAACGGTTGGACTCGATGATCTTAAGGGTCTTTTCCAACCTTAACGATTCTGTGATTCTATGAACAGGAACCATGAACAGGAATTGATCCCAGACTGTATCACCTGTTTGTGGGCACAGCGCATCATCCTGGGGCAATTTCCTTCTTAGCTCTTCAATAATTCACCTACTGGCAGGAGTTCTATCATAATAAATTAGGCGTACAAGAAAGCATGCTACATCTTCACAATACATAAAATTCCACTGGCTTTTCTGATCTCCTGAGCTTCTAAATCTTTCTCATTCCCTCTGAGCACAAGACCTCTCCTCCTACCTCTACTGTCGTGTTCTCTCCAGGTATTTCTGGAAAAGCTTAACTGAACAGCAACAACAGAAGAATCAGCGCAGAACACTGAAAACAGCATTCACAATTTCATTGCATCAATACAGCATAGGTAGCATAGCATATATCAAAAAAATGAAATGAGGAAAGACAGTTTCTGTTAGGTTTATTGTGTACATGTCCTCCAAATAATACATCACTTGGGAATAACTGTTACATGTCCTATTTAAAAGATTCTACAGAACCCATCAATGAAATTTCTATATAGTTATTACAGTCTATGCTGTGATAAGCAAATATAGCAGAATATAATAGATTTAATACCTACTGCAAGATTAAGCCCAAAACTACAGTTAATTTTAAAAATGTGCAGTACCAAATCCTCCTTTGATCATAGCTTGATTTCATATAAAAACTCCAAATATACCATGTGATTTTTTTTTATTTTAGGTGTGTTTACAAAATCATCTAAAAATCACACTTTCTGTGATGCATTTCACAGTGACTATGCATACTAGTTACAAAATCAAGTGCTTGTCTCTATGAGAAGCTGGTCATTTGGTAGTTTCACATGGCTTACAGAGAAAGTACCTGAAACCTTGGAAAACTGCGGGGTCTTTTTCTTCTGAACTGTTTAATAAAGAGTTTGAGACTTCTACCTTTTTTAATGTAAATCCTTATTAAGCAATGACCTTGAAACCTCTGGAAGTTCAGTTCTTGTAGAACTGTTTCAACCTGAAGCTGCAAAACTGTGTGACTTCGCTTTCTGAAGAACAGACACTTTTCTCAAATGGAGACTTCAGAATGGAAATTTTAACCACCCATGCCTCTTACATGAAGCTCACAAAAAAATACTAGATGCAAGCAGTATATGGGATACCAGGAGTCCACGTACATTAGCCATTTGTTTCATACTAGAATAAATATTGGGTCAAAACAGTCACTGAGGAGATCTTTGATTCTCCAGGATTAGTGCAGTGGTTGTTTAGATTATAAATGCTGTCTTAACTTACAAAATGGGTAAATGTTACCTTACTTCAACAATTTATCTCACAGACTTAATTTTTTATTTTTTTACACACTCTTTCCTTTTAAGACCTGAAGTCTTCATGAGTGAGACTTTGTTAATGAGCTTTGTTAATGACTGATGACAGCCTGATGAACAAATGTCATTAACAAAGCTGTATTTGCAGATCCCCAGGAAAATTCCAAGGCAAGGCAGCCACTTCAAACTGAGATCCCCACAAAAATCATTTAGTTTCTCCTAATGCTTATCTGACTACCAACTGAGCACCCTGCCACACAATCACAACTGAAATATGAGGAAAGGAAGGGGGCATACCACTTGGAAAGTTTTAACTTTTATGTGATTTTTAAAGCAAAACCATCGGAAACTGCAAACTTTTTTAGTGCTTTGATGTTCATGTAATGAGATTATGATATAAGTGTTACAAATCAAGATTGACAGAACCACTGAGAGTCATGCAGAACATAAAAACCCTGTCAAAAACCTTCTACACAGATACTAGCCCACCATTCAGTAAAATAGGTATTCCAGTAGGGCATGACTGTGCCAGACTGAGAGAGTTTGAGTGTGTCCCTTATCAGGCCATGTGCAGAGCTTCCACTGACATCAGTAGTAACAAATGAAGATCCAAAGGCTTAATCCACTACTATTAAAACTAACACAGCTCTAGTACTACTTCAGCAGGGACAGGATCAGTCCCCAGACAGACTACTACCTGCAGTCAACCCCATGATTGCCTGGGGAAAAGACATCCCACCTTAGGCGCTGCACACCATATACTGCACACACATACTCTGGTCATAAACAGGATGCCGAGCCCAAGCTGGTTGTTAATAGTACAGATCCATTCATTTATTACTCCTCCTTGTTTTCAATCCATTTCATTATCCTATTTGCAACCAAAATACTCCCAGGTCTCCATTCCAAACAGCAGATTATGCCACTTAATGGCAATTAAATGTCCTAAAGGCATTAACAGACTATTACCAAAACATATTTTCAAGCACCAGTATAAATCATTTCACATAGACTTTGAAATTCCTAATGAATGAGCCTTCAGTGTGAAGGTCTGTGTTGGGGTCATACATCTAGGTGTTAACACAATATTTATTTTTGGTAATAACTAATGATACTAAAACTTTCTCCAAACTACTAAGACAATCTGAACATATGAGAATTTTAAGATGATAAACTGTTTCTTACCCACCTTAGTAAGTCTCTCTGATACGGACATCGTTTTGAAACCTCAAACCTAACAGCAGGATAAATAAGCGGATAGGACACCATTTAGAAGGATTTACACTTACCTATTTACTCTTCAAAGCTAAGCATATCAGTTCAAGTTATGAAAAACATTTTCAGTTAATTAGTTAATTAAAAAAAACCCCTAACACTTTGTTGATGTTAGAATCCTACTATTGGAAGGAGGTTGAAAAGCGAAAGGGAAATCAGTTACCTCACCAAAGAGACACAGAAAAAACATTTGCCAATCTTTCTCCAATTGTATTAGTTGATCTACTAGAATGCTTCTCCTACAAACCTTGTCTCATTCTCCATCTGAGATCCCCTCTAATAAATACATTATTACTGTTAGAACAGATTTTTTTTTTCTTAGAGATCAGCATAGCTACATTTAATAAAAGTCAGCTATGAGCAAATGCAGAACAACAGACTAGGCTAAGCAAGTCACTCCTTTGTAACTGTTTATTTTAAATGTTAGCTATAGCCCACTTATTCTCACTTATCTCATTGGGTTTGGATTTGGCTAAGGATCCCACCTACTCAGAGAGCATTTTGACTCTATCTATAGAAGACTACACCATACTGAAAGTGTTTCTTCCTTTTGATGTGAGATATGGCAACAACAACACTTCAGTTCTAAAATATAACAAGACAGCAATATAAAACATAGTAGATACTAAAATTCCCAGTGACAACTGACTATAAAGTTGAGCTAAAAAGATTTAAATGGGGTTGTCATAAAGGCAGTTTTTGGCCTAATGAGTGTCCCAAATTCAAACCTGATTCAACTCACTGCAGGGCAAAAATAAAGAATTATGAACTAGAGTAACTGGCTTGTTAGGGTATCTCACATACAGCCCTGCTGTCAGATACACCCCTGTTATTCAGGGACATATCTTGGCTATATTTGGAGATATGCTTTTAAATCACCTAAAAAAATACACAACCAACGGCACAATCAAGCATATCAGGTACTTTCTGAAATTTAAAATAAGACTTGTTAAGTGTATTTTCTTCTTATTTTTTGTACATTCATTATAACACACCTTTCGCTTCTCATCTGTACCTCTTCACCATGTCTTTATTTCCCAAATAAGAAAACCTGAGCTTGAGGAAAAGAAGTGACCACTTCTGGTCTCCTAACTTCCAGTAACCAATAATCTATGGTCTGTTACTTTCACTGAGGTTTGAACAACTTTTGGGGATGAATTGCAGACTAATAAGCAAGCTGAAATAGTGAAAATGAAGTCATTCTATAGCATTTGTCTATTACAACAGTTCTACAATGTCAAAATCACCCTTTTTCTGGTGGAAGTGGAAAGTCAAGGTAATTTCATTCAGCTGTAACAACAAAGGGCAGAGCTCCGAAGATGACAGTGTAGCACAGAAGTTTATTCAAGCTTAAGCACTGTCTTGACACAAAATCTCCATCTATGCACTATGGGATATGCTTTTTCAATAACTAGTGGGAAAAGTTTTTTGTTATGTACAGCAGGAAATCATTTTACAAAGTAACTAACAAAGACATGAAATAATGTTGAATCTCTGATACTACATTTAGGGTTTGGGGTTTGTTGGGTTTTTCTACATCAGCTTATTTTCCATAACTACTACTGAAATTGCATATCACTTATATTTAATCTAATAGCCTATTTCCTTTATTTATGTTTTGATTATCCCAACCTTCGTTTATGCAGAGCTGAACTGAACTTAGAAACTTTTAATTACCTTTTTGCCAATGCAGAGTTGGACCAAAATCTGCTGATAATTAGTAGGGCTTCATTATGTTTGGACTCTAAATTCTCTAACAACCTTTAATTATTAGTTCTCAAGTAAAACATTCAGTCTAGTGCCTATCTGTGGTCTATCCTGCTTCTTGCTATGATTCTTACAGAACTGCAGAGCAGCCTACAACTCCCACTGAATACTTGATTACATGAGATGAGTTCCTCAGAGTCAATTTCATTATACAAAATATAGTAAATTTATTTTTAAGTAGTATTTGTTAAAGAAAAAGTCCATGAATCTATGCTATCATATAGACTGCATTAATAAACAGGCTTACAAACCTGAAAAAAATATTATGAATGTTAGTATCTGAAGGGATGGTTGAAAAATAATCTCTAATTAAATAATTCAAATGTAATGTATTTAATTAATTAGTTATAATCTTACAGTATCTTCTTAAAAGCACTTAAAAAAATAAGCTCCCTAATAAACCCACACTACTTTTAAACAGACAAAATTATCACAGTATGCAAATAAAACATCTCACAAGAATTACTAATCTTTTTATCACCTAGAATACCTCATCCTCACTGTAGGACTCTGCCCACAATGATCTCTCTACAGTAAGGACTTTTAGCTTAGGCCTGTCCAATACACTTCATTTTCTACAGGTACATCACTCACCAGCCAGGATCATTGTTAAAATCAGGGATAGATGTATTTTAATTATTATCAAACTTGAATAAATACCTGTTCATGTTTCCAAAATATGCACTGTAAACAAACCAGGAATGAGGAGCTGTTACTCAGTAGCTCCTCAAACTGTGTATGTTCACATTTATAGAGTACCTTACAGCAGCGAAGCTGTAGCTGGCTACAAATCCCCTACATCTGCCAAGGTAGGAGAGGATAGCTTTTCAAATATATGTAAGCACAAGGTGTAATCAAACCTTGTAGTGTACCCAATTACTGAAATTCAGTAGATGCAAGTGATCTCTTCAATCTCCTATAAAATAACGATTACAATATCAGACTCTTTTTTCTTTCCCTCTTAAACATATCACACACATTTCAGCTTCATATATTCAGATTAAATCCAGCCATCCAAGAACTAAAACCTGTAAGAATTCCCTATTGCAGGCAGATATTTCTAAAACCAATTTAAAATATTAAGTTACTATTCTTGCTTTTCATTTAGGACTAAGTAAGCCTCTGTAATGAATGTGCTCCAGATATGAAAAGGTATTAGAAACACTTCTTTTCCTCTGTGCTTTTGTAGAGAACAAGGCAGGACAGCTAATGCTGACAGAGCCAAGGCAAAGACTGTGTCTTCCCAGATCAGGCCAAACCGTGCTGAAGAGCTTCTCATGCAGAAGCACAGGATGGGAACAGCTCACCCCGTCATCTCCACTGCCCGTCCGCCACCCTTCTTCTCTAAGGCAAGGTGACAGCAGTCACCAAGTGGCAAATGTTCACCTTCCCCGGTACAAATGAGCCTTTGGACTGTAAATCCTATGACTCTAGAAGTATCCTGTGAATGTGGCATTTTCTGCGTTGTTTTTATTATCATTATGAGCATCAAGGTCATTATCTTCACAGATCAGAAGGTAATTAGTTAAGGCAAAGCTACAACCTCCTAGCAGAGCAGCTTTAGTAGGAAGAGAGCCTGTGTGCACTTCGAAAACCTGTTGCAGAAGTACATAGTCTCAGTTCAGTACAAGATCGCATCATTTCTACATTGCTTTGAGAAAATCAGTGAATTTAAAAGTGTGTATGTTATAAACTCAGAAAGAGCATTCAATGAGTATTTTCATCTGTTAGATACTACAATCTATAAATTTAGTTTTAGTTTGCAACCTGTATTTTTCCGACTAACATTTTTGATTGATCGAGACTAATTACAATCAACATTACTGCATTGAGATACAGTATATAAATAAGCAGCTGTCGTGGTAACCCTGTGAAGTGTATGGTATGCTCTGTTAACATAAATTGTAAAATAAAGATTGAAATCTAAAAGCAAAAGAAACCCAAACTGCTTAAGGAAAAAGTCGTTGCTATATGTATTTATGCATGGCATTTTGGCTTTTTAGTTATTTAAAAAAAAAAAAAAAATTGAGAGGATTGAACTTTAACGCTATGACCCTTAGCTGGGCCAGATTTCAGGCTAAAGACTAATGTGGTTTAGCTACTTATGAAATAATTACAAAAGTACCTCTACCCTTCTAAATCAGGAGCACTCACACTCATCAGAATAATCCCCTCAGTTAAGTTCCTGAACCCACTACCCACTGAACCTTGGCAGTGCAAAGTCTTCCCATTTGATACTGTTAAATGGCAGGAATATTACCGTACCATTTCAGTGCACCTTATCTCTAGGTTTCAAACAAAAACTCTGCTTCTCCTTTGTAAATTCACTAACAGATTGAACAAGAAAATTAATTTCCTCTCCACACAACACTACTCTTAAAAAAACACTAACAAAGCACACCCCTTTGGAAGACAATTAACAGATTGTTTTTAGCAAGTATTACACAAACAATCCCAAATCAAAACTTCTGGGATAGCTTAGTACTATTTTAATGATAACCCTCTGACCACTTGTACTGTAATTCACCAGGGGGAGAGGAAACAATGATTACCTACATCTGTTTTAATTTTCAACAGTATTACTCAGCCACTGAGAAGGTTAGCTAGCTACAACTCTCAGCCACTCTGTGCACACTATTGGAAATGCTATTTTATTATGCATTAAACTGAGAGATATAAGTAAACATTCGCATTGCAAAATGCAGCACAGCTTTGCACATTAGCAATACTTTTTGATACAAGTTCTTTGTTTTTGTTAAAATCCTGATTACATTTAGAAGCAGCACAGCAACTGCAGGCTAGATTGTACGTTTTCTACTTTCCTTGTCCACCACGTTAGAAAAAAAAACCTTGTCATTGCAGTAAAAACAGACCACCAAAGCCCTTCCAAGAGAATAACCCCATCTTATCTCAAATGCTTGCTTTACAAGTTCTGACATCAGTGAGAATAATCAGATCTGGAAGAGAGGCTATTTGCTATTAATACTAATTTAATGGTTTGCTGTTACACAGTGCTATAGCCCCTCTATCTGGTAACAACCAGCAATCAAGGCTTAGTTTGTACTGAACCAGAATCTTGAACTTTAACAGTAATGATGCTGTGAAATGAACAATGTGAAGATAGTTTCGTAATTTTGGTTTCAGAAAATAACTAAATCTTAAAATACAACTTGCCATCTCTAATGTTTTAGAAAATATCTTCTATCTATAAGCTTTAGGAAAAAGTCAGTGTTGGCATATATCTAGCTGAGGGAGTAATACAGAGAAAAAACTGTACAAACCCAGAAGTATTATTTGCCAGAATAATAGCAAAAAAAAAAAATTAAAAATCAGGAAAGGAAATCACTTAAAAGTGATGTGCAAAAAAATTCATGACCCACATGTCTTGTGACAGTCTACAGCTAAGCAACTACAGTCCCCCAGAACACAAAGATTTTACTACAGAACATATTTCAGGCAAAGAATAAACAGGATAATGGAATATTTTTCATGGTAGTGCTAAACACACACAAAAAGAAAATGCAAAAATGGAAACTCAGTTCTCATAAGCACGTTTAAATAATGCTGACAACTTTTAAGTAGCACTTTAAAGCTGATGTACATTTATTTACACAGGCATGTTTTGTAAGCATTCACACTGCAATCTGAGACACAGTAACAGATTTACTCACACAGATGTTCACATAAATTGACCCTGATTCTGCAGATACATAACTCTACAAAAGAGAAAAAGCGTCACTCACACACCCTAAATTGGGCCTGTATGTTTGCAAAATTGGGCCATATAGCAATCTCATTATAAAACCCAAAGACTCTAAGCTACTTAATTCAGCACAACTTCTACATGGAATACTATCAGGATATTTTTTCCTCGATTCTTTGCTAACCAAGTCAGAAAATGCCTCAGTGAAAGGTCTTTTCATACAGATTAAAATACTAATTTGTTTTTCTACAAAGAGCACCTACCACATGACCAATATATATGCATTGCTAATGTGCATCTTCCCTACAAGTGTAAAATACAAGCGAGGGGCAGAGATGGGACACAACTGTAGGGCCCTTACAATTGCCAAGAGATTAATTCAAATTGTAAAAGGAAAAGAAAAGCCATAAAACCAAAAAGTAACAAACAAAAAGGAGATGTTAAAGCAAAAAGAGGAGACTTTGCAAGTTGCTGGGCTTATTTTACAGGGACTAAAGCAGGAATTTCTTCAGCTATTTCAGACCAAAGTTTCATTTTATCTTTTTGCCCAGTTAGGTTTTTATTGCACAGCGAGCCTCTCCCATTCTACCTGAGCTTTCCCCAAAGGTTTAATTCTTGCAGAAATACAAAAATCAAATTACTCTCAGGAAAAAAACATAATCAATTTGGACTTAAAAATCAGCTGCTAACCATGATATGAAGTGAATTATCTTTGAAGCTGAATAATTTGTCTCCTACAGTCAGCAGTCATGAGAACTACACCACACACACAAAAAAAAACAAAAACAAAAAAAACCACAAACCACCCAGGAGTAATATGTTGTAGAAAAAGACCTGAAAGTCATGGAATCCTCCTACTTACATGCCATATGAGAAACACAGCTTTGGAATTGCAAAATACTGCCCTTGGAGGACAGAAAAGATGGAATACTGGAAGAATTTTGTAGATTTTCCTTATTTTATCTATATTTTTAAATATTACTAGAGTAATATTGAGCATATTGATAAAGTTTCAGAAACAAACATTTAAACAGTTAGCAATAAGCATTTAGTAAATGTATTTTTCCCTGCTATTACCAAATTTCACCAGGAAGAGTTGATCCAATTAAGTATTTCTTTTGTGAAAAGGACACTGAAATTTATAAAAGCAGTTGCTATTTTAATTTTCCTTGTGGCTTCTTTATTCATTTTTTTCCTCTTGAATGCATTTTACCAAGGGGCCCCAGAGGCCCGTGTGATAGAAAGTAAAAACCCACTCAAAAACACTTCTCCACCTATGTGCATTTACCTTCTCTGTGTGTTACCTAGAAGCCCATTTGAATGCTCATCATCTGTTCTTGTCCTGGCCAGAAGTGCCCTCGCCCGGCAAGCCCATCTGCTCAGCCCTCACAGGGAGCTACTTTCCTCTACTGAAGATGTACTTTACTCAGTGGAGTGGCCTGAGATTAGGCATGAAGGGGAAGGTAAAAGTATAAAAGCAGGTTTAGGAGCTGTCCACCTTGGAAATTTAGTTCTGAGCAATGAGAAAACACAGCCCCAGTTTTGATCTGGAGCACAGCCACCTTATTAAATGACACCTCTAACCCTCACCATATCAATCCAAGAACTAAGTCCCTTAGAGTGAGAAATCATCTCCATAACACAAAGTATCTTATTCTTTTTCCTATGTTTTGTCTACTCTTGTAATGCAAAAAAATGTACCTATGCTTAATAGCAACAGTGACAACAAATCCCTTCCACACAGCAGAACCTGAAAGAGACTTCCAAATTAAAAAAGATGCACTTTAACTCGGCATTCGGTCCCATTAGCTACAATGAAACCTCCGGGTTTCTTTTCTGAACTACATTGCAAGGGCAAGCACCATAACCCAAGTAGCTGTCTTGCTTAGCAAAGACTGGTCCTGAAGTTACTACAGGCTTTGAGGTCCTGATCCTCCTCGCAAACAGGTACTGTGCAAACACACAAATACCTGCTCGCGTTTTGCGTGTGTGTGCATGTGCATGCAGACACGTGCACAGCTAAGATGGGAATATTGCAAACTTGTTCAAAACACAAAGAATGTCAAAAAGAAACCACCAGGCTCAGACACATCCAAAAGTCTCTGGGCTGGATTTATTTATTTATATGTCTGACCAGGTAGTCCTACAAAATTTTACTAGGCACCTTTCCTTGTGCAGTTTGTTTCCAAACAAGTCATGGGAGAAATCAGCAAAACCAAACACTAGTATGCTTTAGGTACTTCCTGAAAGTCACATGAGCTACAGAATTTAAAGATAAAGTCAAAGCCAAATCCATACCAATCCATGTATTTACTGGGCTTTGCAGGAGGTTTCAAAGCAATGAGTCAGATGATAAATGTACTGCAACACTAGACACAATACTGTAGATAGAGACAGGTCTTTTGCTTTAATTTTTAATTTCCATTTTCTGTGGGTTTAGACAAGCCACTGACATTACTTTAGCATAATACTTTACAATGAATCAATACTTTAATTTAATAATGGTATTCTGTTGTCAACATATAATATATCACATAATGTGCTTGTATAGATGCTAAAAAAATATGCCAAATAAAATGCAAGGCTTTGCTTTCACCAGTGATCACAGGTTAAATCAATGTAATGAGAATCCTTACAGCCCCCAAAAGAATTTTCTTCAGGGTTAAAAGGCAGCATGGAGTAATTTCAGCCATATCCCTTCCTCTCATCATACCAGTGCTGTGAAAGCTCTCCTAGGTCATGGGATTCCAACAAATATTTCAATAAAAGGAACATAGAGGAAATATATCTGAACAGAATCATTGTACATATCTGTGAGTGGGACTATTTAAACATTCCACTTCCTTACTAACTCAATGATAACTGCGCTAGTTCCTAACTATAAAGGGGATTATAAATGGAAAATGGAATTAAGTCCAGTGTCATCCAACTTTATTGAAACAGATGAAGTAAGTTACAGCTGTAAAATATGAAAAATAAAATAAAATTACAATAACTTCCACTTCAGTGGTATGACTACTATTCTGTATTTATTATTTTTATCTTGACAGTAGCCTTCCTGTTGACAAGTATTTAAGATGGGAAACAAATCTAATCATGTCTGTGGTACATTGACTCATGGTATGTGAATAGAAAGTAAGTGGGAATAAGGAAGAAGCAAATGCTTTTAGAACTCCCAGTTGTTTGCTTCAGTATTTTTTTTCCAATTCAACAGCTTTTGATGCATTACAAATTGATAAATAACTGACATTAATCTTAGTCAATGCTAAAGGCACGTGCTTTAGAGTCATGCGTGCTCCCCTCGATTTCAACGACAGCTCATGATCATAATGTGAAGTGTTCACAGATACATGTCATTTGTTGGCAGAACGTTTTAGAGCTCTGGGAATAGTAGGTCTGGTTTTACTACGGTTTGGCACCTCCCACAACACCCTCCAGTTGGTGAAAACCCCGCAGTTCCATGTAAGTGTCATCCTTAATGTGAAAAAGATATTTGAGTCAGTGCAAAATAAAACAAACAGCTTTTACCAAAATGTCAGTGTTGGTAACAGTTCAGCTGCCAGATGCTTGTTACTTGAACCCATGCCGTGCATAACAACAGACAGAGATATGACTAGGATAAACGACTGGACCAGAAAATCTTTAGCAGGAAATCAAAGTACACCCAGGCTGCAGTCTGCACTCATAAAAAAAGGTCGCAATTGGACTTCACAAGATATATCGATTAAGAGTTCTGTAACATCTCTTTCCTTGGTTACTATGCATTAGTTGAGCCCCACCTGCCTGACCTCAGTTCTCTGCATTAGCCTTTGGTCATATGAACACAAGAGAAACCACAGTGCTATTTCATAGCTGAATTCACACAGGAATTCTTATAAGTACAGTATCTCAATTTAAAGATAATAACATTACTGAAGAACGCAGAATACCATGAAAAATGCATATTGGAAAAATCAGGGCATGACTCTTTAGAAATGAAACCAATGGCTTGATAAAAATAAAACCTCACCCGTGTGTTCCAGTCAGTTGGCTGATTTTTCTGATCTACAGGCTGGACTATCCTTCTAAATCAATGACTGATTTTTATGTTGAGCACTGGATAAAGAGGTTTATGCTGAAAAGCCATAGTCCGTGCATGATCATGAGAAACATACGCAGGCACAAGACACAGAGCGAGATTTGATGAGTAAGTAGCTTTTGCTTAGTCAGAACCTGAAGGATCTTCATCAAGAACTTTCAAAACAGCTAACAGATAGTTTGACTTTGAGTGAAACACAACCAAGAATTATTGTCATTATGCACACCCACAAAAAAGTGAGAGATTTCACAACATCTCCTCAGATGAATACACACACAGAGAAAAGGCTTTACCAACATTTACTTCAGGTGGGCAATCATCCAGCTTTCTGGAGAAATAACTCCTGATTTGCCTTCCGTTTTCCTAAGTCATATTTTGAGCCTATTTTAACGTGTTAAAACAATTAAATAAAGTGCAACATGAACCAGTATAAATAAAGACAGCTGCTTCTTTTCTTAAAAGCTGTGAAATGCTAAATAACCTATGACTCCTGCCCGCATATGTGCCTTGCCAAGCCAGAGGATCACACAAGGGTGTGCACTATTTTGAAAGCTGGGGCATCAGATTTGTCATGTCAGATTTGTATTCGCACAGCACAACGGGATCCATGACTTTCATTTCAATAGCAGCTGGAGCAACGGGCACAGAAGGAACATGCAGCTCAACCTGGGAAATGAGGATGAATTTGTTTTAAAAAATTCCCTTTCTTCCTAAGAGCTGTTAGTGGCAGATGCAGATACTTTCTTTGGGGTCACACCATGTCAGCAGTTCATGGCAGAAAGACTGCATTTCTTCTCCCTCTTCCCTCCAGCGGATACTGCAGCCTCAGAGAATTTTACATATATCCTCAGAGATGCTTGTATGTATCAGGAAAGTACAGCTGTAGGCTTTAAAAAAAAAAATTCCACACGCCCTACAAATTCAAATCCTTTTTTATGTAATCTATTTAATCTTCCATTAATGATAATCTCTGCTATCAATGTGCCCAAACAGGGTCAATTTCTGCTGGATTTGCACTTCTTGCATTTCATCCTATAACCGAGCTGTATTTAACGAGGGGAAACACCCTGCTGTAAAAGGTATTAGCAGTCTCCCTAAAACAAATAATAATTATGAGACTCTGCAACTGCCAGGAACATTTCAAGATTGTGGGTTTTCTTCTTCCTTTGTGTGCCTTGCATGGAGGAGAGTCCCGCCAGCTGAACATTATTTATTAATCAGGATATTCTTGCCTACTATACCTCGTAAGGAGCCAGCATAGAGAGGCGGAAATTGCTGTGGATTTCTCTTACGTACCCAAAAAGATAGAAAGAGGACAAAGGAAGAGGTTGCAAGGGATCATTTAGATCCCGACAGATCCCACCTGGCAAGCCCAGGCAGCATTTCAGACACACACAGGTCACTGCAGCTTGAAACACTATGTAACATATCTAGCTCACACAAGGCTTGAAAACAGAGACACAGGTTGAAAATCAGGCTCCCTTTGCTGTTTTGTTTTTTAAAAGTGCCCTATACAGCTCCCTACACCTAAGTGAAATGGGTAGGGTTCAGCTCCACCAGAGATCTTCCTTCTGGTAACATCTGACTTCCTTAGGTTGTACCTACAGAGCAAGCAGGCTCAGACACAACTGTAAGGGATGGTTCTCTCTCAATTACTGTAGCAGACACTGGGGAAGCGAGTTACTGCCTTGTTTGCTCTTCTGATTTAGTGGTAGTTTTATTCGTAATCATTCCCAGCCATCCGCCACCTGCACACCCACCCACCCACACATACACGTCCAATTTGCTGTTCTTCTCCCGATTTTGTCAATTCACAGGATCAGTTCGCTCTGCATATACGCTCTGCTCCGGGGCTCATCGGCAAATAGATTTAACGGACAAAATAAAGTTCAAATGACTTGCTAACAAAATCATCTAGCGGAATAGCCATACATTAGCATGCAAAAGGGGAGCCCTGAACTGTAAAAGCAATTCAGGTGGTAGCATTCAATTGAATTGACGTTCCTAGCAGAAGCAACTAAGAGTTAATGGAGGACACACAGCCTCTCGTTTCCTATACCGCATCCAAGAAAACGCAGAAGATGACTATAATACAGTATAATTGAGCATTTCACTAAATAGCACTGCACAGAAGTTCTTTTGGCACGGATTGCATTTGTCCTAGATAACCTTTACGAGAAGCTGAAAGTTGATGCACCCAGACCAAATGAATTTTCAGATTTAGCCCGAACCCTTAGGTTTGTGCCTGGGAGGGTGGGAAGAGCCAGCCACCGAGCATCAATCGGGGAACGAGCCCCCTCCTCTGCTTAAAAAAAAAAAACACAAATAACTAGTCAGTTACGGCAAGACGGTGCCGTGGCTACACATAGGAGCCGGGAAAGCGTTTGGCTGCGTCTGCACATTCGCGGGGTGCCCTGTGCTCCTTCCTGGGGGAGCCGGCGGCGGCTCCTCTTTCGGGAGCCGGGCGCTGGGGCGAAGGGAGCACCTTTCCGCAGCCCGCTCTCATCTACTGCAAGGGAGACGACTGTGTGGAAAGCCAAGCTCCCTCACGGGCGGGGAGGCACGGGCACAACCCACCCCGCGCCTCCCGGGGACCGCTCTCCCCGCTGCCCCTTCTGGGAGCCGCCGCTGCCCGGGGGGTCATCACTTGTCCCTCTCGCTCAGACCCCTCCCAGCATCTCCTAAATACCTTCCGCAGACCAGCCTGGAAGGGGAACGGAGGCTCTGCATCTTTCCTAAAAACCACAGCAAAATCTAGTCACCTCAAATGGCTGCTCCTGCCTCACCATCCATCGCACAAGCGGGGAACTTGCCTGGGGGGGGAGGGGGGCGCAAGCGGGGGAGGGAGAAAAGAAGCGCAAACTTCAGAGCTCTCCGGCCTCCCGCAGGGCAGCAACCGCACGGGAACCCCGCGTCTCCCCGAGACGCGGCGGCAGCCTCCGGCCGAGGCATCGCCCCGACCCGACCCGGCCCGGCCGGCGCTCGGCAAACGGCGGGGTTTGACGGGGAGAGGCGAGCGAGCGGGCGCCCCGAGGGCGCGGAGCGGCTGGCTTCACTTACGGATTTTGGGGGTCGTGCTGGCCTCCGGTGTGGTGGTGGTAGACTCCTGGAAGGGAGACAAGGTCCAGGACGGCGCCGAGTCGTGGACGTAGATCTTGTAAGAGGAGGTAGCGTGTGCCGCAGTGGGCCAGGCGGGCAGCGGCGGGGTGCTGGGGGCGGCGGGCGGCGGCCGGGCGCCGCGGGCGGCGGTGCCGGGGGGGCCGCTGGCGGGCGGCGCCGTGTGGGGCGCGGCGGGGTGCCGCGCCGCGGTGGGCCGCGGGCCACTCCGCGCCGGTCCGCGGGTGCCGGGGGGCCGCGGGGGGGCCCGGCTCATCGTGGTGAGGCGGGGGCTGACGCGGCTGGGCGGCCGCGGCGTCGCGGCGGCGGTGGTCTCCGCGCCGCGGGGGGGGGGCGGTGGGCTTGGAGAGGAAGAAGGGGTCCTGCCCCACGCCCTTGGCGTCCATCAGCTCGGTGGGGACGTACTCCTTGACGGAGCCCACCACGATCCACTTGAGCAGCATGAGGCTGAGCCCCAAGCCGATGAAGCCGATGAAGAGGGGCACCACGCACAGCCACGTCTGCTGCCGGTTCCAGACGATGCAGTCGCTGCAGCGCAGCTCCCGCGGCGGCCCCCCGGCCCCATCCCCGCCCGGGCCCCCCGCCGCCGCTGCCGCCTCCGCCGCCCCGGGCGCCGCGGCGCCGGCAGCCCCCTCGCTCATCCTAGGGGCCGTCCGCAGCGCCGCCGCGGCCCCGGGGCATCAGCGCGCCGCGGCTGCCGGCGGCATGCGGCGGAGGGGGGCGGAGGAGAGCGGAGCGGGGCGGAGGGGAGCGCAGCGCAGCGGAGCGGGCAGCGGGAGCGCCCCGCTCAGTCACGCCGCCGGCATGGCATGCCCCGCGCCGCGCAGCCTCCCGCGGCCGCGGAGTCAGCGGGACGGCCGCACCACCCGCCGGGCGCCCTCCTCTTGCGCTGCCCGCTTCAGCCTCTTCGCTCTCCTTCTTCTCCCTCCGCTCTCAGGTTTTTCTTTTCTTTTTTTTTTTTTTTCCTCCGGATAACAAGTCGCAAGAATCAGCCTCCTCGATTTATTTTTTTTTATCCCAAGCGTGCGGCTCCGGCGGCGGGCAGGCACATTCCTTCACATTCACGCTCCTTCTCGCCGCTCCTCTTTTTTCTCTCCCCTCGGGGCTGGGGGATCTTTTCTTTCCGTCTTTCCTTCCTTCCTTCCTTCCTTCCCTCCGCTCCCTCCCCCGCCCGCTCGGCTCCTGCCTATGCCCGGCCGCGGCGCAGCAGCATCCCCCGGCAGCTCCGCGGGGAGGCGGCGGCGCGGCGCAGCGCACCCGCCACTCCGCGGCCCCGCGGCCAACCCGCGGCCGGCGCCGGGCCAGGGAGGCCGATCCGCGGGCGGGGCCCGGGGCAGGAGGCACGGCTCCGCGCAGCTCCTCCGCGCCCGCGCTAAGTCCGGCCCGGCATCAAAACTCCAGCGAGGGTTCCCGAAAAAAAAAAAAAAATCCACACGAACACAAAAAAAAATTCAGCTGAAACCCTGGAGGGTGGGCGGCAATGACCCAGTCGGCAAAAAAATACGGATCCGGCAAATAAATAGGCACGCAGAAGGCAGCTCCTGCCAAGCTTGCAGCTTCTGTTCAATTGTGTATTCCTATCGCAGCGCAAGGGAGGCAGGCTAGCGCGCAGAAAGTAAGGCGCCTCCCACCGAAGCCTAATGGTGGTTTCTTAATGCGCACAAGATAAATAAATGATCCAGGCAAACCCCTCGGGAGGGTGTATGCTACGGCAAGAGGAGCCTAGGAAAGAAAGGAAAGGAAAGAAAAAGAAAAAGGGGCGGGGGCACCTGAACCCATCCTGTGGTAGCGATCCAGTAGGCTGCTGCTCCATGTCAAAAAAGACATGTGTGGAGGGAGCGGCGAGGGGTGTGCGTCTGCCTGAGGGAGGTGGAGACAACTTCAGAGAGGATTCCCAGCGAAAGACCCGGGCTCAGGGCGAGAAGGCGTTTTCCGACGCTGATGCTATCCGATAACCAACAATAAGCATGTTGTTGTTGTTTCTAAAAGGGATTCCCTAAAGGAAAACAAAAACCTCCAGGCACCTGCAACAAAAGGACAGTCCTTGTCAGCAGCCGGGGGGCAACTGATGGCATGGGCACGTATCAACGTTGCGGCTCTCAGGAGGTTGCCAGAGAAGTTTGATATTGAATCTACTCCAGCTTTTTGATCTACTCCGGAGTTGAATTCCAAGTTCAATGTGGTCAACAATGTGTGCTTTCCATTCACTTACTGGACAAAACGTTTAAACAGCTAGGGTGGTCATTGAAGGGTTAACAGCAGTGTACCAAAGGGTGGGTTTATCCCCATTTTCAAAATTTTAGAAAATGGTCTGTAAAATTATATATGTACAGTTGTTTTTAACCCTTTCTTCTGAACTTTTACCTCATTGGTATCGTTTCCTGGTATTGACGCAGAAGTACAATTTCCTTAGTCATATATTTGAAAGTATATTTATACAGAATAATTGAGCAGAAAAGTTGGAAACAAACTGTGAAATACATTTGTTCTGTATATACACAAATGCAGAAAATAAAATATTGCAACTGAAACGTATCTGCTTGAATTTTTCTTCAGAATGAATGTTAATAGCATTTATAATATAACATCAAAATTACATTAACTAGACATCTAGATTATTGTCACTTTGAGCCATCCAACTGGAGTTTGGCAGCTTCTCTAAGACAGGTCTTTGCTAATAGCTATCAGGAAAATCTGTGGAAGTGGCCTATCAGGTAAGTGTACTGTTTAAACACTTTCTCATAAAAATCACTTTGGCATTGGAAAACATGAATATGTGGGTTTCTAATCCTTTGATGAGGAGGCAAAAGGATTAGGAGAAAGCATTTAGAAACAACCACATGAGCATTGCCCAGTACACAAATGGATGCCCAGTAAAGCAAGCAAATGAGCAAGACAGGGAAGTCTTTGTCACTGATTTTATGGAATCCAGGATTTCTTACGGAAATCTAGAAGCAGGTGTTTTTAGTCGTGAATGCCTGTCCTGCACAGTCCTCGCCTTCCTTGCAAACTATGAATACCTTTGTCCTGCTCTGGGCTTTGGATTGCCTGTACAAATGTCCTTTAGCTCTTGCCTCTTCTGCAACCATATTGCTGTTCACTGGGCTCGATATGAATCATTCTTTGTATTCATTCTCAAACAGTTTGTACATGCTTCTTGGGAGAACAGAACACAACAAAAATGTTTTACAACCCTCACAAGACAGAGTGCTTTTATTTTTCTCACTACTATATCCTGAAGTCTTTCAGTGTTTCATCTGTCTCAACTGCGCTTCTTCCCCCCAGTAAGATTTTCAAGCTGTCAGCTCCTAAAATTTGTAATGGTTCTAATGGAAGACATCAGGATGTGATACCATTAAGATGACTCAAGTGTAGCCATTTCACTCTTTAATATTGAAAGACTTCCTGTATTATGAGTAAAGATTTTCGGGCTTGTTTTCTTACAATTTCCCATTCTTATCAGTGAGGGTTGACAAACTATTCTTGAAATTGATTGTGGAATGCTTTCAATATGCCTTACTTACATGAATTACTTAAAAACAGGTATTGCCCTGATAAGTTAATGAAGATCTTACCATTGACTATTATCCTCTTTGAAGAAAGTTCTTTGGACTAAAAATATGAAATGGCATGGATCTTGATACAGGAAGCTCAAAGCAGCTTTCCCTTAACCCCACAGTAAATGCAAATGTATTTCAAACAGGTTATCCTTCAGTTAAAAAAAAAAAAATGCCATGCACCTGCACAGACACCTGAGTGCAGGCAAGGTATGGAAAACTCTTCCTGTAATAATTTAGTCATGAGTTAAAATATTATGATGTGTACAAAAACAGTCTCTGAATGCTTCTAGATTATTTCTCTGTCCTCAAAAATTAATATTCAAATCATAATCAGTTTCTCAAATCAGCCCACTCTTGTTAAACTGAATCTGTTCAGTGCATTAATTCTAATTTACGTAGGTATTTGGTAAATTTCACTTGCATTTCTTCCTACTCATTCTGTATCATAGCCCAGCTCTTTTACTTTTTCTGGAAATATGTTTATCATGATCAGAAAACAACATATAATTTATTTTTCTTGACTGACTTTTCTTCACAATATGCAAAGACATCCCTAATCTCCTTGAGGACATCTGTGACTGGGATGGAATAAAATTATTTATCTATGGTGGAGTCAGAAGTGGTATTTTCTTAAGGGCTGGTATGACACACGCATAACAGAGATACTGTTTATGCATATATTGCTTTGTCTGTCACAGGGGGGTTACATTCTGGCTGTGCAGTCGGTATGCCACAGCTAACGGTTCTGTTACAAGGGTGCTGTTCCTGACCAGCTTCACACATGCATCTATACAGCAGAACCACGTACAGCCACATAATTTTCAAATAGTGAAATATAATAAATGAGTTAAAGGAGTTAATTTGCTTTAACTGTTATCATGGGATTGGTCCTAGAAATCTCAGGCTAACTATGCTCAGAATAGCCAACAAAAGAAACAGAAGTTCAAAATTGGAAAATAAGACCCTTTTGGAGCAATGTCCATTTCAGCACCAAAACAATACATGTGCGAGATGCCTATATTCCAATCCACATACACACACAGTGAGAAGCCTTTCTTTCCTCCACAACTTTACAAAATATCTGAAGACATTAATTGTTAATTCATGTAAATATTATCTGAAGCTGTGAGCAACAAAACCTCTATATTTTCTTTGCTTTATAGTGCAATCAGCTGCTGATAGCATGAACAGTTGAAATTGTGAGTTCCTCCAGCACCCACCTCACTTGCTGTGTTCTGGCAGTTTGGCAATTGGATGTGGCAAACAAAACAGAATTTCTCAAAGGATGCTGGAATTGGGGTTGGTTATGTCAATAGGTGTTATGCTGCTGGGCTATTTTCCCAAACCAGGGCATTTGAATATTCTTTACTTCATTCTTCCTCTTAGCTTTCATCCCCAGCTCAGCTACAACATCCATGTCCCTAACGGTTGGTTCACAGTCAGGGAAAACCTTGCTTTTTGTCTGAGGTTGGCATGTAACTCTATTCTTTCTTCCATCTGAAACATACAAATAGCGTTCCACTGATCCCATTAACCAGTGCTCAGAACTAAAGTATTCTTTCCTACTCTGATTGCTAAAATAGACATTAGGCAAGACAAACAGACTAAGCTCTATTCAGCTAACGTTGTCAAGAGACTTAGGCTATATACCTGTGTGTAATGTAGAGCCCAAAGTGTTCCTCCTTGTATTTTTACACAGGATGTTAGGAATGCGCCTGGTACCCAGGAGGAATAGCGCAAGTCGCAACGAGTGAGAAATCCACCATGGAGTTCAAAAGCACAGCAGCCATTTGAGACATTAGCAAGCTGCCAGTTAGCATTATGTCAGTCTCGGACAGGTGTGAGATGAGTTACAGTTAATTTTGGAATAAGGAGAAGAGTCTGCTCTCTATCACTGCAATATAAACTCTGAATGACAATCCCATGGCTAAATTAATTGGATAAAATACACATATCCTTTCACATGGTACAAGTACGCTGATTCGTCCTCAACGATCAGCATGTCCTCAGTTTTGCAAATCATGTGTAGCCTATTTGCAAATGCCAGGGCTGCCACTAAATATTTAGAATTATACTTGAATGTATGCCGATGAATATATACAATTCAAATATTTCTCTTGGCATGGTTCGTAATGATTCATTGAAATACGTCATGACATTAGCAAAAAATCCCACACCCCAAATCCTACAAAACATGTTTCAATCAGGAAATATTAGTAAACTGAATACTTTTCTTGGAGGAATTTATTACTAAATAACTGAAATCCTAAAGGCCTGACTCACTTTTTATCAAGGCAAATTCTCAATATTTTCAACTTTTAGCTGACTGTAAATTCTAAGGATTTCAGTGGGAAAAATTCTGTTTGGCAAGAGTAAAATCAAAGTAATTTTTTAATTCTGAATTTAGTAGTATTGTATCAGTCCCTTAAGAACACACTTAATAATGATTTCAGACTGAGAAATATAGTGACTAGTCTTAACAATGCCCTTGCGATATGCTGAAGCCACTGCAACATAACAGAAATGCATATATTACTCTTCAAGCCCTTGTAACCCCTGAGATTTTTATCAGGAACATAAATTTTGGATGCCAGAGGAAGAAATATTTGAAAGCAAATATGGAAAATGCCATCAAAAGGGCTTGCTCCAAAGCACAATGAAGTCAGCAGAAATCTTAGGGTATATTGCACTCTATCTTGTGCTAAGCCCTAAAGAAAAATTCAAATCTTTCCAAGATTTAGGACAAAATGATGACAACAGCAAGTGAGAAAGCCTATGAAGCAATCAGTCATCAACAGACAAGAAAGTTAAAATTATTTACTGTTATGACTCACTTCCAATTTTTTTCCTGAAAATCTACACTTTTTCCATCCCAATTAGTTCATCCAGTCCCAATTAATCAGGCAGAAAGGGAACATATACTATATTTCAGACTTTGGCATTTTCCTTTTTCTTTTCAAAATTGTTTGCTGTCCCATGTAACTTCTGTCCAGTGCAGAGAACACCGCCGCTGGGTGTTGCTTGGTGAATGATCTGGCTCTGGATATTGTCACACGACATGAGACTAGATACATTTTGGAAATGCTCGCACTTTTACCAATTTGTCGCAAGGAATAATGAATAAAGATTTAAATACCTTTAGTTCTGCTGCCCATTGTAGAAGCTTTAGTCTTTGCAGAGAGGTGACAAATAAACTATTGTTTCTGTGGTGATTTTCATATGCTACCAAAGGGGCAAAGAGGGTAAGTTATAAACTCTTAAAATGTACCTGAGAGAAAGGTGGCTGCTTGTCTGGGTCCTCCTCTCCCGGATAGCTCCGGGGATGGGCAGGGATGTGTGCCAGCAGCCTCCAGGTGATGGGTGCTGCAGCAGTAGCTCTGCTGCAGAGGCACAACCCTGGGAACTCCTCCACTAACAGGTCTGAAGCGTCCAACAGATTCTTTCTGAGCTTCCCCTGGAAATTAGCCCAAAGTAATAGAGACTGTCAAATTTAAGACCATGAGGCATCCAGATACTGAATTAGTTTCATGTATTTCAGTTTCAGAGATGAATGCTCTTTAAAATGGTAAATCTGTAAGGGTAACAACACAGGGCAAATAGTGCACCTCCAGATGACTTTGAACTAAGCCTTAAATCATTGCCCTCTCTAAAACTGCAATTATTTACTAATACTGATTTTTTTCAGTTTTGATTAGTTTTGATGGTAAATAAAATTACCTTCTGTCACAGTCTTTGGATAAATAGTACATTCATCATAGCTGTTACATTAAAAAGAGAGATTTTATATTTAAATAAATGATTTCAATTATTTTGTAAAGTTATTACAGTGATCAAAGACAAAGCAGGGCTATAGAAGCACTGGAAATCTATATTAAAGGGAGGAATAAAATGGCAATGGAAAAAATAGAACTTAAAATACATTTAATGCTCTCGTGAAGTCCAAAGTTGATAGGAGCAGAGATAGATTAAAACATCCTCATCAGTCCCAGCAATTAAATTACATCCAAAAGGACTGGCTTCTCTGCCAAGAATGACCAAATAAATGACCAATCAAGCCAAATATTGTTGCCTATTTTAACACATAGAAAAACAGTGACAAGAGAAACTGCTATGAGCAATTAACTTAATTTTGTGTAGATCCTAGAGAAATGAACTTGGAATTATTATTTTCTTCATAGTATTAGCATTCATCTAGAAATTTATTTTTACCAGAATGTTTTATTGTAGTACATACTGGGTACCAAGACTGAGTAAGCCAGTTCAGCTATGGATTTGCTTTTAAGTCTTGGATAAGTTCTTTTATCACAATTTGCTTATATTCAAAACAATGTTTCCTTACTACTTTGTTGTTGTGAGTTCCTTCATTTCATTTTGGTAAAGCTCTGTAATGGTGCTTTTCATAGCCCTATTATCAGTGTTTTGTTTGGGCTGTTGTTAGAGGGAGTTTGTTATATTCAGCCTTTGTGAGTTCAACCTGAAACAGTGCTTCTTGTATTCGAAATGTCAACATTAGCCATTGACATTCAAATCTCTATGTAACAAGTTTGGAAATTCATGTTTTTAACCTTGAATTGTTCAAAGGTAGCAATGCTGAGCAACGCTGATCCATACTTTCCCTGCTGTAACAGGCCAGCTCTCCCATAGCCGACAGGAGCTGGTCCCCAATGTTCCAGGACAGAATCCATCTCATGGAGGCCAGATTTCCATACTCTAATGCATCTGTTAAGCAGCATTTATTCCTGATATGACCTAATTGATATCAAATGTAAGGCAATTGCCTGGGAGAACTATATCAAAAGTAATGAGTGTTATTAATGTGATTTTCAATGTCAGACTCCTACTACTTAGGAGGTTCAGCGGCTTAGCAGGTACCTCTTTAAAAGCTGCCCTCAATGTCCAGAACAGCAACAGGTAGAACAAGCCAAGGGGAACCGTCTTCTTATCCTTCCACATAACACAAAAGGAATTCATTCTATCAAACTTCATGGAAATAGTTTTGTGTCATCTGTCCTTAGAGTTATATTTGAATGACCCTTTGAAGTAGAAAAAGCCCACAGCATCTCATCATTCTCATAGCTTAATCAGGAAGAAAAGCTGGATCTTTCATCTTTAAAGCTTTGAGACATCCATGAAATCACTCAAATTTTCTAAGCACTTCACCTCTTGGTGGATTTCAACTATGTAGAAAAAACACCTTTTTTTTTAGATCAACACAGGAGTCAGAATAAACTGTTTCTTAGCACCCCTATGTAACTATGAGGAACTTTTCTATACCTAGACTAAAACAGCATAAAGAGTTCTGAAAAGTAAAGCAGATGAGATTCCTGTTTTTATCACTGTTGTGTATTTCAATTTAACTGCGAATGGAGAGACACTAGGGAGGGACAATAAGAAGTAAAACAATGCCTAGAGCAAGATAGCTGCTGAATAAATATTTCAAAGAGAACAGGTGATGGAATGTTAATTGGTAAATACCTGCCTGATATTTTTATATATAGAATCTATTGTATTAAAAGCTGTGATAAAAAAACAAGACAAAAAAAAAGGAAGAATGTACTCTGAAAAGCAATAGATTTTGAAAGCAATAGAATTACCAACAATTAGCCCAACTTTCAACCTCAGAGTTTTAAAAATAGTAGACATTTAAAAAAAAAAACAACCAAAACTATGATTCAGCCTTAAACTAATCAAGTACCAATGTACGAGTCTATGTTTCCACTTACTAACACTGTAGGTGTTAACATTTATTTGTCCAATGGAAAACTAGAGATGAATTAGTTAATCTAAAATCCCAGCTAGTAATTCTGAATCATAATACTGGATTTCTTTGTGTGTACTATGAATACATCAATGCACAGCCCTCATCATGGTAGTTATTCTCTACAGTTCAATAATCAGGGATTTAATATTTAATAAACAGCATTATACCAATAACAACATACCTTGCATACTCTGATGTTTTAATAATAGTAAACATGATAAACAGAGAGATGTAAGGTTTATTGAAAGAGTTTGTTTTCTTTTTTTTTTTTTTTACCAGACCAGCTGAGCTAGTTGGCTAAAGAAAACAAGCTTTCAGTCACACAAGGCTTTCTTTGCTTTAAACTCTTTCTTTCCCTACAAAATTACATTTTTAATGTCACTAACAGATCTAAAGTGGCAAAGCTTTTATAAGTATATATGCATGCATGTATATAAATGTAGATGTGTGTGTGTTTATGTGTAAATGTAGAGACATATTTGAGGAGGAAGATGTTAAAGCTGTGGAGTAAACAGAAGAATACGTACCCTGGCTGAAGAGCAAACCTCTGTGACTTTGTCCCATTTGGTACCAAAGCAGCCACAAATGAGCTGCTACACAAAGTCACACAGCTCAGTTTTGCATGCAAATATGCATGTGCAAATCTTCCTGGTTTTAGAAGCAATACAATACAGAACCACTTTATTGAATCATATTTTAAGGTCGAATTACACATCCATGACACACCAGGCTATTCTGGCAGTCAGAAATTGAAGCGAGCCTCTCACCATCAGCTGGGATGCACTGGGGAATCCCTAATGAAAACAGCTATAAAACGTGTTTTTCAAGAACAAAATCATGTAAGCTCCATCACAAAGCAGGATCAGAATTTCCTTATCTCTTTTCTGTGCAAAATGAAGATTTTTATTTAAAACAGCTGTCAACAAAGGCTAAGTGTCTAGACTTGATAAACTGCTCAGCTATTCATTTGTTCTACAGCCATCCACATTTCCTTTCATCTCTTTTGGGAAACTGAGCCTATTCTAAGGGGAAACCTCTCCAGTCAATGGGTCTATAATCAGGGAATCAAGCTCAGCAGAATGGTAAATCTGTACTCAGAACTCAGAGGCCAGAAATGAAGATTTCAAAATTTGTTGCTCTCGCTCCCTGATCATCCAAACCTGTGATCAGGGAATCATGAGTGTCCCCAAGCTTATATCTCTGCATAAGCTTCTACTGCTATTTCTTCACTTCCTGTATTTCTACACTAGAATGTAGTACAAGATAACAACATCCACAATGCAGCAAAACATCATTCAAACCTGAGTGCTTTAAATCTTCATTTTCAATGTTTATCTGGACATCTTATATAAAGCACCAGTGTCAAAAGTGCTACAGATCATCTGCTTCCATTAAAATCACCAGTCAACTGCATGAATTCTGTATAAACCTAACTTCCGCAAATTTAGGTGCCTGAAAGTAAAGGTTAATTGAATTTCTATCATTTTAAAAGTCAAGATGTATTATTATCCCTGAACTTTTTTACCCTACATACTGCATTCTTGTATATACTTTGAGCCAAAACCAGATGTGTGATCATGAGGCAGAAGTATGTTGTAGCTGATAAACGCTGATTTAGTTTTCGGCATGAAGAGGAGGCAAGCACAATGCATGGTATAAATTTACCTTATATAACCGTGTTCATGCCATGAATGAAGAAGAACCTGTACTGTAGATGTTGCTGCCCTCCCTCTAAAGGCAGGGAAAGATCAGCTTATAGATTTCATTACTTCTGCACTCTTGAGGATATGCCCTAGACTCAGCTGTTCTAAACTGAGTCCTCAGATTCAGCCTCCATTTCTCAGCCCTGCTGTGCAACAGGCCAAGCTGTACTGGCACCTGCAAGAAACTTTCCTTTAGCAGCTTTTGACAAACAGCTTTTTAAATGAAAACTGCCCCTAAAAAATAAATATGCTGTATATAAATTCAAAAGTATACGTAGGCATGTACACAAGGAACAGAAAATCTATAACCTTTGGTCTCAGAAAACCTATTGCATCTCACAATATCTCTGGGATATCTTAGTTGTTGTAAATCTGTCCTTCAGAGTCACTATCTTCATTCATTGGTTTTGCACAAACTGTCCTAAAATACTGAGCTGCCTTTCTATTCTAAAATGAGGAAGCTTTTAATGATTAAGCATCCTTTTGATAAAGCAGTGATATAATTTTAATTACTTCCTCAGTGATGGTCTTACCATTAATTCTTAGGAGATAATGTACAGAAGGGTGTTTTGCCTCTGGTCCTTGCTTCATCTCCTACTTGTTCATCCTAAAAGCTTCTTTTGATTGAGTAAGAAAAAAATCAAGCAGGCAAATGTGTACATATAGCTAACAACATACACACAGTCTGACTTCCTCCACAGCACACTGCTTACATACACAAGTGAGATAAAAATTACTGCTAAGATGAAAAGCACTTTTCATCTTAAGACCCCATTTCCTATCTCATAAAACTTTCTAAAAAGATGTTCCTTTTGAGATATATATTTGTAATTTCAATGCTAGCAATGCCAGCCAAAGTGGGAACTTGGAAATGTTAAACTCAGTCAGTTCAGTCATTAAAGTTATGCAAATGGAAAAAACACATTCCTTCTTTTTAAACATTGCTACATTTTAGTTGCAATCATAAGATTCAAGAAGTGAGGATGGCATATAAATGTCAAAAACTTGACAACATAGGGTGAAATCCAGTCCCAGCTGTGGTCAATAGCAGAGCTTCTCTGTATTTCAACAGGAACATGATTTTACTTACAATCTTCACAGAGCAACTGAGAACTGACTCAAGTTTAAAAGTGAAACTGTTGAGATTACTTGTCTGTAGGAGCAGACTGCAAATTTTCACTGTGTGCTACTGGCTCAGGAAGTTCTGAAGCAAAATGCACTAAACCAAAAGAGTGATAGTAAGACAGACTTGTACTGCACATCATATGATGTCATTGTTATTACATTTTGACAGTACTCACTGTCTTGTGGAGAGGAAGCAACACAAATGTCACACTCCTTGTCATGAGACCACGGTGGTGCAGCAGTGTCCTCCAAGAGGAAAGGTTTTTCTCTGAGGCTGGTGCTGCTTGCTGTTCAGCCACCATCATTATCTACTCATTTCAAATACATGAAAAATAAGTTGTATAAACAGTGAGAAAACCTACTTCCTCTTACCTTGTTCAGGATGTGCGCTGGAAGATATCCCCCATAAAGCCAGAAGAAGTGTTCCCTGCCTAACCAGCGTACTTCTTTGAGTGGTGGCATGGGGGTTTCCTTCCCCACAGCATTCCATGCCTTTACTTACTGAATCAAAGAGATTTTTAATTAGAAATTATTTTCTTCATTAAAAGCCAGTAAGACAAGGAGAATTACCATTTAATGAAATATATTCCTCTTGTCCTGTCATCTTTCTTATTACAATAAGATTTTTAGTTTGGCAGTCACCTTTGAAAGTGAGCTCTGCGACAGGTGCTTGCCTTTGCCACTGGGTCTTCTTTACCTTTAGAAACCAATGCAAACAAACCAAAAAACCAAAACCAAAACAAAAACCCCCTTTTGAACTAATTCTAAACAGAAAAATTCTGAATAACACATTTTTGAAATCATTGTTCAAAAATGTCACCTATGGCAGTGCAGTAATTTAGAGTCAGATGTTTCATATTGAGTCTATTGAAGTAAAGAGATCTTTCTTATTAATATAGAATATTCTATATTCTTATTATCAAACTTCTATGAAGTTTGCAATTTAGTCAAGCAAATCGGATGAAAGTCAGACTTACTGTAAGAGCCAAACGTTGACATTCCTACACAATTTGAATTACCTGTTATCTCACGAGTGGCCATGCTCACTATTTTTAGAAAATAACAGAAGACACAGATTGCTCAGTTTTAAATGTATTGTAAAGTCCTCATCTCTCTGAGAATCTTGAGAAACATTAAGAAGATATATCTATGGCCAAGGTAGCTGGAAATCAAGAAAACCCAGAAAGATAGTTAGAAAAAAAAGAGCAGATTCAAACTGAGAGCAGGAGGAAGTACAATCTCTTCCCTCTTCTGAAGCTATGAAGGTCAATTTTTATATTCAAATAATGTATAATATGCTGAGGTATAAAGAATGTGCATTTTTATTCTAATTTCTTTTTCTTTCAAGTGCAGAATCACCAGCAAAGAAAATTACTCTAATTGCAATGCTTTGCATACAAATAGTGATTACAGCTTAGTGGATTGTTAGGACACGACACCACACAACTTATTAGATCAAATTGACTGATGCCTACACCATATCAATTTTTTCAATATAGATAAATCAAGTTAAGCTCTCTCAGAAAATCTAAATATTTATGACCAAAAAATTACATGTGTCAACCCTACTAGGCACCAGTTACATGGTCCTTGATTCAGAACTATGAAATAATCATAGGAAAAAGCAGTCACAATGTAGGATGGCATTAAAAACCAACAGCAGCAAAATCAATTTTAATTAGTTCCCAAAGAATGAATATAGAGAGCAAAAACCTTTCTCTGATATATTAATACAGCTTATTTTTGACTTGGTTAGTTTTATGGAATTCAGCACAGGGATGCTGAGTGACAGGAAAGGTGCACATGAAAGCACTGAAATAGTGAATTGCATACAGAGATATTTCTACTTTTCCAGAAATTTTCTTTTTTTTTTTTTCTAGCGTATTCTCTTATAGAGTTAAGTACAAATATCTGGAGGATGGAACAACTCTCTAAGATTGTATGTTCAGAATTAAGTGTTTGAACATACTATTTATGGCCAAATTAAAATTGTCCATAGGAAAAAAAATGGCCACTTCATGTACTAGAAATTGTAATTTTTATACTTTTAATTAGATTCTACTTATAATGGATATATTTTAGATAGTATTTTACAGATATGTGGTATCATAGCAGAAATTAGCTGAGTTCTGACCCATCATTTGAATCCAAGCCCCATTTTTCTAAAACTAAATTACAGTATATGTTTTTTCCTGAGGAGCAGAACATAAATCTAGCTAGTGGCAGAGATTTTAAGTTATGCATTTTTATTTTGTTTCCTCTAAAGTTTAAATTTCTCTTTTTTAATAAAAAATAATATTCTGTTGTTATATGCCAGAGATGACAGGATAATGGATTAGGTCAGGCACAGTCTGTGTACGAGTGGGTGAGACAATGAGAGACAAGTAATCTCTTCCACCACTTTTACATTTCTTGTATCCTGTATCCTGTTTCTTTAGTCTTAAATATTTTCTAGTTTGTAGACTATGGGCATTATATACAGTGCTTTGTTCATATACCTTTACCTTTTTTTATTAATAATTACTGCAAGTAATAAAAGAGTCTGGGGGTTAACATTTGAATAGTTTTAAGTGAGATGCAGCTGCAAAATGCTTTAAATACTTTCTAACAGTCATACCTTTCTTGACAAGTTCTATTTCACTACAGAGATGCTGCTTGGATGCTCATATGGTCCACTCATACTACATGTCCAGCTCAAGGCAAGTACGCCTGCAAAATTAACATTTTGCTATCTGTACAACTGGTGGAAAACTCAGGTTTCCAATAGCATTGTAGGATGCATAGTGTGTTTTAAGGAAAGGTGGAAGTAAGTGTATGGAACTCGTGCCTTTTTGCATGGGTAATGGATTAAAAAAAAATACTGTAACATTCACCATCTGGCATATAAAAGGGTATTTCTTTCCTGTAAAAATGTTGATGCTGTTGGAACTGTAATATCTAGTCAACCAAATCTCAGCCTGCAACAGGCACTGAGTTAAATCAGTATTTCTGCAGTGTTTGTATGACATACTAACCCTGAAAGCAGTACTGTTGATAAATACATCACGGGTGCTCTAAGCAATGCTACTAAAACAAAAGACAAATTAAACTGTGGCATGTTGAGGACAAGAATAACTTTTATGATGAATGATTTCTAAAGTACTACTTCATTGGTTTATGAATGCAGTTCAACTGACTTTTTCTTAATAGAAAAAGTAAGTGTGTAGATTAATCAGGATTCCGACGATCCTCTGTACAGATGACATGGCAATCCTCCTCATCAAAGCTCACAGGTGTGCTGTTAATATGCCCACAGAAGGCATACAGCTCAACTACAACTAGAGCAGACTGAGAGCCCCCAGGTTAGCAGAGGGAGGTTTTAGCTATTTACAGAGGACTAGCAATCAGTAGAAAACAAAAATTCAAGGAAGGAAACCTCGTGGTAGAAGAATACTCTGAAAGACAGTGGCTGTTATTACAGAGGTGGAATACTGCTGAATTGATCTCTTGGCTTCCACAGTAGACTGATACCTTTAAAAAAAAGGCATAGATAGGACAAGAAGTTGATGACAGATTTCATTTGAGTTTCCTATTCTTTTACAGTCTGCTTTTGGCATTGTGTTGCTAAATTTATGATTTTTTCTTTTTTTTTTTTTTCTTTTTTTTGCCTTATACCAAAAAGCCTCTGATAATGGTAGTAAATGAGAGACATGTTTCTTTGGAAACAACACAGCCAAATAATAGGTCTGCAGAAACTCTTTTGTCTACAACCCAACATGAGTTTGGAAAATCTAAATGAGGTACTCTTCCCACTAACCCGCAAAAGTCAGTCTGGTAGCTTGTAGCATCAAGTGCCAGGATATAGAAGAGTCTGTCCTACTGTGTATTATTTAAGGAGCTGTGGTGGGCTTCACATCAGAAAACCCTGTCATGAACATGTACACTATTAGTGCAGTGCTGTTTGTAGAATACTTCCAGGGCTGGGCAGTGACTAGAATTTAACATGAAAACAGTTTTCTTGATTTCTTTGTAACTGGTCCCAGGCTTAAAATTAAACTCAAGCTTATGTACTTAATTTACCTAATTGCCTTGCTGTATGAGGTCTCTGCACTTAAATTGTTAGCATATCATCCTGACAGGTTGTAAACTATAGTTTTATATCAATGCATAAATGTAAAAGTATTGATGTACAGTCTGCCACCATGGGACATTGCATAATTTACACATCCATTATGCAGCCACAAACACATAGATCCGTATCATCCTGAGCAGCTGTATCCAAGCTGTCTAGATTTTAGCCAATGCTACCCATTTATTCTTAAACCACTTGTGCTAGCATCGTTTTAACACACTAAGCAGATATGTTTGCCAGAGCAATCCTAAAAGTCATCTAACTGCACATCATATGTGCCTTCTGTATAACAAAACAAAATTCTCTTTCTGCTTGCAATCTTTTATCCCCTCAGAGAAGCAAAATTTTGCCTTGTAATTGTAGTAACAGTGCCCAAGTTAAATGCTGTTATAATAATCTGGAAAACATTGCTATCCTATACATCTAGACAGAGCTTTTGATGCTCCCACAGAATTGGGAGTAAGGCCTCTCTGCCCTCAGGAGACACCTCGTGAACCCTCCACCCAGTACGACTGCTCTAACACAATAAGCCCAAGTAACGAGCTTGGGGCACAGCGATACTGCAATCTGTTCGGCCTATTAACACTCCCTCCAGTTGCTAGAGATTTAACCATGCGCAGACACAGACCAAAATACAGAGGGGACATGTAATGCGTGGGTTCAGGAGTACGTCATTCTGTGTGGCTTCATCACACATTGCTCTCAGCAGCAACTGGTGGAGTTTCCCTATTTGACTCTTCAGAGATGAGTGCATTTTCAAGAGGTGATGCCAAGTACAGTTCTGCTGTTTGTGTGTGAGTTGTGTCAGAGTGCTATGAAATGCAAAGATAACTTTTCTTGCAGGTTTTGCAGTATGTCTATCAGATCTGTGATGTTACTTCTTGTACACTGCCAACACATTTTTTATACAGTGTCAAATACCTACCTGGCAGGTTGCATCTAACACTGAAGGCATTTGTTTGGCAGAGACTCAGATTCTTCAGAAGGCCTTTACTGTCTTCCTTCTTTTCCCTCTCTTTTCCCCTTCCCTTTCCACTTTTTTTTGTTTCTTTGTTTGTTTGTTTTTTTAAGTGTTTGGCCTGCAGTGTGTGCTATAGAACAGATTAGTCGGTTTCTAGGACACTCAGTGGATTCAGTCCAACCAAGAATCCCTCATAGGGTTTGTTTAACCTTTTTGCCGTAGATGGTACAAATGTAAAATTGTCTGTTGCTATTTGATCTATAAGCTTTGACCTGATCATTGTGTGTGTGCAATTGCATGTCTCTAAGATTCTCCTCTCAGAATTAACCTTTTTCCATCCTCAGTGCCACTTCTACTCCTATTACAGGCCTTTAACAGAAAGTCTAAGATTCAAGAAGTGACCTTATAATCGCAGACAATGAACGAACAAAAAGGATAATCTGGAAAAAACATTATTTGTGATGAAGAGAATGAAAGTTTCATCTACTTTGAATTAAAATTGGAAAGTAAATTTGATCCAAAAGGAGGAATTTTACCCTAGTTCCAATACAGTATAATTTCATTCTTTGGCAAGGCCTTTTACTTCCAGGACTGGTAGTAGTTTCCTTGCAGTGGCCCTGGCTCAGTCACTTCCTAGCTTTTACCTTGAGATTCTCTGTCTCCAGGCAACTTGATTCACATGGCCAGGGCTGACACACGAGCCAGCCCAAGGCTTGATGTCCATTACAAAGCTTAACCCACTGGCAGAAATATTGCAGACTTCAGTTTACAGCTCAGTTCTCTGCTAGCTTCCATGTTTCCTACGTGAAAGCTCTTGACGTTTCTGAGGCCTAGCTGCATAACAGAAAGAGCTAGTGCCTTCACTGCTCCTTTTCCATTTTGTTAGTACAGGTCATGAAGGCCTCAAGGTGAAATTCTGTTGCACACAAACTTTCCATGCACAACCAGTTGTCTATCTTGGCTAGACCTTCAGGACTTTCTATAACACAAATAATTATTGAGAGTTTATTTACTAGAACAGTATTAGAACCTCTTGTAAGACAGAGACTGTTCTCCAGTCACTATATGAATCAGGCTAACATTATTGCAGTTAGTGAAATATATTACTGCATTTGATAAGATTCTTAGACCCATTTCTCCCCCAATTTTATAGAAAACTCAGTCTCATTAAGTGTTTTTTCTTTTCTTTTTTTTTTTTCCCTTTTCACATGCTATGCTTTTCAGGATTATAATAGGTCTTGGCTAGGAGTTTGGGAACCTCTTAAATACTATTCTTGCTTTGTCATAGAAAGGACAGCAATAGCCTAAATCCATGTATAAGTTTCTTCTTCAGAAGAATGAGGTGTAAGACAGTGAACATAATTTCAGTATAATTTCAGCAGGGCAGGATCCATCCTTAAATGTTCTTCTAGTCACTAACTTCTGCTTTGATGACATGATTATTGTTTGAATGTAGAAGAAAGTAAGAGAGTTTTTATACAATGTGGGTGTCTTCACCTGCTCTATGTAGGAAAAAAAAAGCCCACAGCTTGAAACACATCAGAGTAGCAGCGGTAATTAGGTATTGGCATATCATGCAAGAAAAAACAAGAGCTTGAAAAATGCTACAGCTTAGTAAAGTTTTAGTATCCTAAAGCTACACAAAAAGTTCTCAAAGGAAAATTAAATTGTGAACAGGGAACACTTACGATTCTTAGAAGGGATAATCAATAATAAATACAGGGAATAAGGACAAGTTATCCCGTTTAAGTCTGTGTAAGGAATAGCATCACACATCTGTATGCAGGCCTTCAAGTAGCCAGATAGATTTTTACAAATACGAATTGCCATATCACACATGGCACCTTCCTGCAGAAGTTATTATAACTATTAATCTCGCCTAATATATACATGCAGTGACAGCATCTACCAGGAAATTTGCACCCAACAGAAATGAGAATCCTTAATGAATATTGTTTTCTGAATCCATTTAAGACCCCAAAACATTCTGGACCAAATTTTTCATAGGAACAAGTCGTTTGCTGTTCTAAAATTTTTACAAGCAGTTTTTCATATGTTTTATAGCCAGTGCTTCCAAAATATAATGTAACTGTGTTACTAGTCATGATAAGAAGCAGTAAAGCATTTCAGGTAGATAAAATGCATCTAAAATCATAGAAGACTGTGGTAATCACAGGCATTTATATATTTGTTTTCTGAAATGAGCTGACAATTCAACTGAAGGAAAAATCAGGGTAAACCAAATTGGAATCCACATATTCACACAGAAAACTGGAAAGATCAAGAAGGTATTTAGAACAGTTTGTGCTAGCTGAGACATGGTCTCGTGTCTATTAGAGTCAACAACGAACACTCACAGGGTCAGCTGGAGCTGAGCAGAACTGAGATCAGACACGCCAGCAGGCAGCAGGCTTTTGCTTGCTCCTATTCTTAGAGCCAGCTGCTCTGAGCTACCTCACCTGCAGCCACGTAGGTATTTTTGGAGTCTGGAATTTCCAGCCTTTTGGTTTCTGTGTTCAAGTACAGCCTCCCAGACAGGCTCGCCCTACAGTTCTTATTGGGCCCGGTAGAAAATGTTAGGATTTAAGCATTTGTTTCAAATTGGAAGGCAACCAAATTTTTGAAAGCTTCCTTAAAATGGAATTGCTTTTCTCTACACAGATTGAAATGCTGGATGAAACATTAAAGAGAAATATCGAATTGGCCCTCCTGAGCTCAATTTTTTTATTCATTAGTTTTTTTCCCCTCCTTTCTTTGGCTTTTTCCCTTGTTCAACAAAAATTATTTCCAGATTAGGACATTATATAAGAATATTTCATATATGGACAAAATTGTTCTCTGCTTCCTTCTCCTTGATATTTCTCAGTACAAAGATACAGGGAGTCAGTGAAACAGGAGTTTGCATTCTGCAGCTGAATTACGTTACAACACAGATGGAACTTTAGATGTAAAGCCGTATTTTTAGCCAAAGCACAGTTGAAGCGGTGTCATCCAATGTAGTCAGAGACTTATACAAAGATGCTTGCAGTAATACACATTTATCACTTTTAGTGAATGGCTGATACAGTACCTTGTGTACCCTGTCTTTGAGAAGTAGGATCATTTAAAATATATTTTTTTCCTTTAACAGGAGAGAATGGAGTACTATATTCCCATATGTGGCCTTATACTGCTGCTTCATTTGGCTAGCACTCAAACTATTCCTCCAGTTTTCCCTCTGTGGGTACCTGTGTGAAAAATGATATTTTCATGGGCACTTGTGTAATTGCTCCAGGGTGAAACATTTGCCATTTCTGTCAGAGAAAGCAGATATTCATTGTAAGAATTGTGAAATTCCACCTCCAGAGCACAGGTGTGAATTTCCATACATTTGCAATTGTCAGACGGAATGTTCAATGTTTTCATGGTAAAATGATCATTTCCAACAGCAAAATCCCCTCATTTCATGAAGGATTTGAGGTGGGATCAGAACCATTTACCTTTATCATGAAGTATTCCTGCGATGTTTCTCTGGTACGGAGAAGTTTTATTATTTCTGGCATATTGCATATCTGAGCTTAAAAATTAGAAAAAAAAATCTTATTAAAATAGGAATTTGAAAGCACTGAAAGGACAAAACTTTCTGGAAGGATGAATATACACCCCTCCAACAATTTGATCAAGGAATAGCTTGTGAATATACATAAGGGTAGCAGTAGCCCCTTGTCACTGTAGGTTGTCACTAGCTTTAAAAACTTAAAAACCCATTGGAAGCAACTCTACACCAAATCCTTCCCCATTAGAGAACATTACTGTTACAGCTCTGTGAGGAGCAAAGAAAGATCTAAAAGTTCTATTAAATGTTGGAGGCTTTGGAGCTTCTTCTGGAAAAATGCTGGATTTTTTACTGCTTTATATTTCTGGTAAACAGGATGCAGATCTTGGGAACAGGGTAGGGAGAAGTATTTCTAGTAAAAAAGACTTAAAGAGAGAATCAGCCAAGGAGGGAGCATGGGAAGGAACAGGCTTCTTCTTGGAAAGCCTGTTGCTACTAGTAAGGAAACCACTGCTTTCCAAAGAAAAGATCCTGTGGAACAGCCAAAGGACTGCTGCTTTTAACCTTAATGACAATAAGCAGCCATCACAAGCTAGTCAGTGTTTTCTGAGGCATTTAATTTTTACGGAGATGAAAACATGAATTTCTTTTCTCTGGAAGGTTTCATACTTCATAGCAAGAAGCCTTCAATAGTATTTTATAAACTGATAAAGCAAAGAATGTCAGGAATAACTTCTTGAAGGCAGTTTTTCTTGCCTTCCTCCCCAGTAGGAAATAAGAAAAGGGTAGATAGCAGCCACACAAAGCTGGAGAGCATGGATGGTCAGTGTGCAAAATGTTAGATAACCCAGCAGTTTAGTTGGCTCTGTTATGTATCCATGACTACACCTTGAGTACTCCCCAGAAACAGCGTTTAATTAATCTCAGAAAAGCAAAAAAGTTAATTATTGAATAAATGATAGAGTCCCACCTACTGCTGTTTTACTGTATACGTTTCTAGATACACATACACCCTTAATGCAAATATAATTCATTAGTGTATGGATGGGTATTTCTTTTACAGGAGACCTAATTATGGATTATAATCCCACAGCATCTATGTTTTGCATATACACATAACTGCTTAATTTTCAGTTAAAATCTAGAAATATAAGTGGATTTCTTTCCATCACTCTGTGATTCAGATTTTCCTGGTTAATATGGGCATACCCACATCCAAAAAGGGATTGGGGGAAGGATCCAGGGAAAGATTAAAATTTTTCAAAAAGCCCTGAAAATCTTTTTGGTCAGCAGTTGGCAGAATGAATACTCATTTCGCTAGCAACACTAGGGTTTACAGTCACAGATGTTCCATCACCCCTTACTGTCCTTACCAGATTATCTGACACATGATGTTTTTCACCCAGACTCTCTGCTCTTGTGTAAAGGAGAACAAAGTATTCCAGCAATGTGAACATCCTTTGAAATGGCAGAAGTTTTACAGTCCAAATAGATAAGTTTAAATATAACATGTATGGAAGATAGGATATATATTATTCTCATTTTAAGTAAGTTGAACCACAGTACTCAGGAAGTTAGTGAAGGTACCATCCAGACAATTAAATGTCTTGTCCCGGCCGACACCTATCCAATACCTCCTCTGCTCATAAAGAATGCAACACAGAAGTTAACTCCCAGCACACACGAGGCTTTTAAAAATGCCTATTTCAGCTGTCTCCTTGTCATTTCCTTTGCTTTTACTTTAGTTTCATGTGAACTGGAATTCCCATTGCAAAAGGAATTCTTGAAAGAACTTTTCTGAAATCCCATGTCCAAAGTGGGAGGCATATTTTGAAAACACCAAAACGCATTCTTGTAACTTGTCGCAATAATAAATCAGTATCACATTTTGCAAGTAACATCTTGTCTTTCAAGTGTTACCAGTTACTACAAGTTCGCAGTTTGGTGCAATTTTAAAATAGCAGCAGAACTGTGTCAAAACTACAAGGAAAAAAGACCTCGTGCAAGCAAAGTGAATTGAAATAGCTAATAAAATGTGACAGCTGGAGAAAAGGACCAATTCAAGTATCACACTGAGAATGGCAACAAGCTTCAAAAACCTGTTGTTAGCTGGCAGCAATTGTTCTGTTCTGTCAGTTTAACAGGTGATAAGCCAAAAAGGTGGAAGGAAACCCTCCATGTTATAAGTACACTTATTTCCACAATTTCATGGTGGTGTTTTGGTAATGCTTTTAAACAAAGCTCTCCAAAATAGGGTTGCCAGTGTCTTAATAAAGCCAAATATAAATTAATTTATAACTTTCTATTTGAGCATTAATTTCTTCAAATGAAGTACAGACATCTGTCTAGCCTGATCTTCTGCCCCTTTTTTGCCCAGTCGTAATAATTGCTGACAACAGCTGATATGGTTTTCCTTGCCTCCCAAAAGATGCTAGAACATTTGAGTCTAGTCAAGTAAAGGACATGTTCATAAATATTGATTGTTTGCTGTTTAAGTTATGCAAAATATTTGATGACAGGATGCTGAAATGATTAATATTCTTTTAATTTTGGCAAAACATTGAGAAATAGCTTTAGCTGAAAATTCTGATATTTTCTAAACAATATCTTTAAGTACTTCGTATGTGATGGTATTTTCAAAACCTGAGTGTTTATAAAATTATAGTAAGCATTGATAACTCATGAATGAGAGAAAACACCGTATTCTTGGTACTACAAAGCACTCTACACCAACCTCAAAAAATATAAATTTTCAGAAATTCACAAAAAAACCCTGTTTTATTTTAACTTTAAATTATTTCGGTCTGTTTTCTCTTTGGCCACTGAATGGAAAAAGGAAATTTTGAAGTTTCCAGTTTTCAGTACTGAAGGGTAGAATAGATTTGTATGATTCTCTTCAAACAAAGGAAGGACTTTTCATAAGTCTGTGCAAGAAACAAAACCTGTCCTTTCTGGCATCCCTGAGGGAAACAAATCCAGAATGCAGGACAGGGAAGAAGCACTAGAAATTGAAAAATTAGCAAACTTGATTCATCACTGTGTGTCTGAAGAATGAAATTCAAAGCGGGTGGGTAGAACATTCTTTTGAACTTTCTCCTTTCCTCCTGCTCCCCTCGCCGCCATTAAAATCTGAGGTGTAGCTGAGCTCCAATCTGTCTTCAAAAGTCACCTGCTGTGCTTGCCCACATATATACATTAGTTGATTAAGCAAGATGTGCAGTATTACATGCAACAGAATATCTCAGATAAGAACAGGCTCCTGCTGTCTTGAGAACTTTTCAGAACTTAAAAGCACATACCGGTATTGGATATAGTGTGACAATATTTGAGTTTAAACTATATATATGATAGGTTTATTATATCCATTAAAAGCTTGGGGTTTATTTATAGTATGTGGTTAGTATTTATGTAACATATATTACTTCCTTATCAAAATCAATAGAGGATTAGGAACACAGTTTTGAAGAACATATTTAAGAAGAGACGAGTTGCTCCCTAAGTATTTGGAGCATATCCTTGAACAGCATGCCATTATGCACAGACTAAAAGTCTAACATTTCTAAGTTCTTCTGAAGAAGTGTATTTTTTTTAAGGATGAGCCACACAAAGCCTTTGATGTTTGCATGATACTAGGACAACAGTGCATTAAACGGTCTATTTTTTCCCTCAGGGACATCACTGCAAAGCTGTGGCAGCAAAAAATACTTTGTAAAATACAAGTGCCAAAATCCAATGGCAAAAGAGACAGGAACATAAAATGGTGCAAAACACTTCTGGCAACTTAATATCAATACATTTTATTGTTGTCCATAACACCGGGAGGTCAGACCATATAGTCTGTGGACTTTCTTTAGCACTGGCTCTAAGAATTTATGACACACAGTTCTTACTATTAAATTACTGAAATAACTTACTCTGGAAAAAAAAGAAATAATGGTAAGTCTGACATTTAATGCAATAATTTGCTAAATAGTTGAAAGTTTCGCTAGACTGCTGAATAACTCAGTATTGAAATCCTTCTCTGATTTCTAGATGTGCTTTTCTAACATAATCCCTCCTCTGAACATACAGGCTGTGGCTTTGTTGGCTGACATCTATAATTTGACAATCTCAGCTGGGTTCTTACTTGGCCTTGTTCTCTAAAATGGCAGGCCTTCCTGAGGGTGAATGTATCTAGGAGGGAGGAAAGAATCATTTGGAGTCATGATGAACAGGAGTTTCTGACAAACTAAATATGAAATGAAATGTGAGTACAGCTGCTACTAATTTTCCAGAATACTCACAATTCTGTCTTTAGAAATACACCCAGACTGACTACACTCCAAACAGATATCAGTCTTGTGAAGCACAACTATTTTTTAAACTTCCATGTTGCTAAGTATACAACCCACAGAATCCTCATTACCAGTTAGGACCTTGTGTGAATATCAATTTTCACATCACATGGGAGTGTGAAAAATTGAATTTTCTCTAGGACAGATCAAATGACTGGGATTAAATTTGAAGGGCCAGACATTTAGAATAACTCCATTGACTTTTCAGAGTTAGGCAGCTTTACATCACTTGAGAGTCTGGCCTAAGGTACATATTAATCTGTTTAAAGTATTTCAAGCATTCTAGTAGTATCTTCTAATAGCAGCTTTAAAAATGTGTTGCAGTCCTAAAAGTATGTTAACATTAGGTGTATTTTTTGTTCATATAACAGATTCAAAGGAGAAAAAAAAATTAGGAATATCTGAATTACTGTAACCGCAAACTCATATTCCAACTCTGATACTACCTTACAGATACCAAGAAGAAGGAAGCTTTCCAATAATACTCATATGAACTTCAACTTAACTCATAGAAAAGTAGGTTTGACTATCACACATTCAGAACAGTCAAATTAATTACCACAGCAAGGTGTAAAGTGAAATTAGAGACTGCAAATAAAAGGCACACAGGTTCAAGAGGCATTTATGTTTATAGTTTATTTGGAATGAAAAAGTTTTAAAAAGTTAAATATAGCATATCTGTACCAACCAGCTCCACCTGTTTCTCTCATGTATAAAATGTTCTGAACCACAAAGATTTTGCTGCCAGCTTCAAGTAGAATTGAGTCCTAAGAGAAAGGCAACTTTTAATGGCAAGTTCAATGCAATTTAATGGTGTCTGAATTTTAAAAAAAGCAAAGTGAGACAATATCAGCACAGCTTAATGCTGCAGACTGGTGGAACAGATTTGTGGTTTCGCTTTTGTCTGCATCCTTGTTTTCCAGGTATACCAGCTGCATCAGTGCAAGAGATTTCAGATTGACTTCACAAGCCTATGTATTTTCCAAGTCCAATAAGGAAGGTTGCAAACTCCCAGGGAAAGCCCTTTGAAATCCTAGCATGCTCTGGTCTCCTTTATCTTCTCATGTGTTAGTATTTTAATCATGACCTAGCAAGATTATATAATAACAGCTAGGAAAACAACTCCCTCTTTTTCTATCTGTACTACCTCTTGCCTTTTAACTTAGCTGGCTATACAGGTCAATATTGTTACAGAGGCATACAGGTCAGCATAGCTGCAAAACCTTGAAAAGCTACATAAATTCTCAGCTGCCAGCCTGCGGTGAGCTCCTGGAGTAGCTGGGCCAACCAGTTAATATCTGTCTGCAGTGACTGCTGAGTAGACATGCCCTGTGTCATTACAGAGGGGATGGAAGTATGAAGAACATAGGAGCAGTAAATGCAATGGTGGAACTTTATAAATAACCTAAAGATGCTGTTATTCATTGGTCATTATAAAGAGCCAGAAGAAGTTAGGTTTCCAAATTCCAATAAAAACTAAAAGAAGCTGGATAACTAATACTTCTTGAAAATCCTATTTCTGAATTTTATACAGAATGATTAAGTAGTTCAAAGATGTGAGAACAACTTAAATCTTGACAATAGCTGGAGAAATTTCTACCAAGTCTCACCTTCGGCAGCAGGGCTGTTATGTGCCAAAAAGAAAAAAAAACTGGGGGTGGCTTTATATTGACTGTTGTTACCACTTTATTAGAATCTCCTCCCTCCCCCCCCGACAAAAAATATTCTGGACATAATTGCATATACTAGTGTGCACTGCCACTTCGCTGAGCCCTCCTGGCCTTTGTCTAAGTATAGTTCAGTTTGAGCCCTAACTTCCCATCTAACACTGGATGATGGATTTTCCCTGATTTAATGTCATCTAGCTTCACCTGATATTTAATTGCATTTACACAAAACAAAAGCCTAATAAGAACCACCACCTGTTCACAATGAATATCCTTCTTTTGTCTTTTATCTCACGTACAAAATAGTCCAATTATATTGGATCCACATGAACCCTCTAATTGTTCTTAGATCTATTTATCTATATTTTTCATCAACAAAAACATTAAGTACATTTCTGAAAAGTCTTTATCTGTCAAGTCATTTCTCTCCACTGGCACACACTTGACCATTGTACGCCTGAAAAATAAATGGCTGACTCAAGTGAATAGGTTATGACTGAAATAAAAATAAACTTCCATGAAGCATTCAGCTAACGCAATTTTCAGTCAGAACTGCTAAAGATTTGCAAATTTGTAAGTATCTGAAAATGTGGATCTTTAAACTATCCTTTAATGAATCCAAACTCTTTTTTTATAGCAACAGGCATATTAACCTTGATGTTCCACTCTACGATTTAACAAATTATACTGGTTTACCAGAGTTAACTTTCACTTCCTCTGTGGACCTATCATGTTCTAATTAGCTGAACTCCTATGACATAACTGACTACACTGTGTGGATTGACCTTATATATAAAAAACAATGTTCAGATTGCTAAATTTGATATGAAAATGCTATTATAGGTTCAGGACGATTAATAAATCAACACAATCCTTCTCAACTTAGCAGTCAGTATTGTTTCAAAGCATTAAAATGCTTATTTGACTTGTGTTATTTTTGAAAATTATGTATTTTCCATATTCTTTTTTTGCTATAAAATCTTTTACAACTTCCCAACTGTAACATTGCCTTTCCTCTCTTTGTGCTTAGCAATTTATTATTCCACATTCTCCTTGATGTCAGATGGGACTACTAATATAGTAGGCGCTCATTCCTGACTATAGCATAATCCTGTGTTTAGAAAATCCAATATAAAAGGGGAAAAAAAGGAATAATGTAAGGATTTAGATTTTCTTATTTTATATTGAAAAAGTACAGTTTGGTCTTCTACTGTTTCTGCCAAAACCACAGAAAAACAAATCTTTGCAACAACACTACAATATTAGGGGGAAAAAAAAAAAGGCAAGAAATATAAAACCTTTCCAACAATCAATAAAGCTCTAATCATGAAATGAAAAGCTTTCAATACATCTCAGAAAATAATTCTGTGCACAAACACAAATGCCAGGCTTCTGCACAAAGAGATTTCCATGTGGCTTCCATTTCCAAAATATAAATATAACATTAATTTTATCTTTCAAGATAGAAATATGAATATTTTGTACAAAAACCTGTATGGTCATTGCAAGTCACAATAAATATACTAAAAGACTGATTTAGAAATACTCTTATTTAATATATGTTCTTCATTGATAAAGGACATTTATTTTGTATTTGGAAATCTTCAAAGTTATTTCAACAGAAACATGTAGGATGTACAAACATTTAACTTTGTGATGTTGCAGCTCTGTAAGGAAGAGAAAGTATATGGAGAAGTGCAAGGTGTCAACCTTGATGGGCAAAAGTAATACTTCTTTTTCCTTTCTTTTCTTTTACTGGAAAAATGCATAGCACTATCTGTACCAGTGAGTACATAACCTCACTGAATTCTATTAAAATATTATTTTTTTCCACTTCTTCATTTCCTTATTAATGTTTCTTTAGTTTTAAGAAACAACATGTTTGAAACATGGTGAAATCAGTGCTGTAATTCTGCATAACATTATGTAACTTAATCCTACTGGGACAGACCTTGAAATAGAAAAAATGGCCCAATTCTATTCACGTAAATGTGGATTTCAAGTGTTAAGATTGAATTGCATTGATTTTAATAGTTTAACAGCATAGTACGGAGTAATCTGTGAAGAATGAGTCCACAATGTGCCTCCATGAAATCAAAAATACCTTTAAAAACTTTTATAGGGCATGAAAATAATTTGAATTTTGTTTATTTTTTTCTATGTTTTAATCCACAAGAGATGATAAAATATTTCCTCTCATGAGTAGGAACAGAAATAAGTTATTTTACAATTCTTGATTATTTCTGCCTGTAAATGGGTTGCTCAGTATAGCTTATTTGCTTGTTCCTTAACAGCAATTTCAGAAAAGGGATTTAATGAGCCAAAGAGAAGGCAAGACCAGAGTAACTTAAGACAAGCATGTTCAATTTCTGTTTCCTCACTTGGCAACTTTAATCCACGCTCTCTCAGTGTCACTTAAGCAGTGTGATATCAGGGGAGAAATCAACTCAGATTTCATAGAAAGTGTTTTCATAGTAAGGGAAGGAATAAGAGGGGGGAAAAACCCTTCCTCTTTTGCTCATAAAGCTAACTATTTAGGAGACAGAAGATATGAACACTATAAATATGAAAGGCGTAATTATGGTTCGTAGTTGTTCTCTCCATTACCAAGAAAGAGAGGAAAAAATCAAAAGGAAGGGCATATGAGGCTCATTAAAAACTATATAAACTCTACAGAAAACATGGTCCCACTGACACTAGCCAAAATGCCTACAGGCGATGTAATTTGCATTTACTTTTGCATAATTTTTTAAAAAAAATACAAAGATAACAAGCGCACAGTTAGCTTCTGCTTGTCAAATTCAACCATTGCTGGCTGTTTAATTACTGACCAGCAGTAGCAATGTGTTCTTTCCTAACCTGGGAGCACGCAGACGTCACTGGTCATGGTGTGGCATTTTGCGACCATGGCAGCCTGACTCAAAGGGCAAGGTTTGTTGTGTTTTCCCTCCACCTTGTAGAGGCTTCTGGCAGCAGCGTCAGGAAGGTTGTGGTGTGCAATGGAGAAGAGAGGGAATATACAGAGGTATACAAACAGTTTAACCCCTTTCTCAGTCAAAATGCTAAAAACACATCCCTGCACAATATTATTAAGGCATGAAGTGAATTTAGAGCAAGAAAATTTATCCCTGCTTGTATTATCTTGTCCTGCTAGGAAAGTAAGTGAAGTGTCTGTACTGACGAGCTCAGCATTCAAAATGTTGCTTGTGGAAAACAGTTCATTACCTTCACAGAAATCCTAGTCAAGTACCTATTGTAAGAGGTATCCTGATTAATCCACAGACAGTGGGAGATGGATTTGCTCCAGAAAAGTAGGAACAAGTTTCAGCAACAAGAGGCAGCAAAAAGATAGGAAAAGTGTGTATGGGGGGGAGGAGGAGTACAGGGGTAGGGCAGAAGGGCTCATTTCCTTGCTTTGCAGGAAAGCAGAATAGGAATTCAATCATCAGAAGAGAAAGGGATCTAAAAAAAAGTACACCTCTAGCAGGAAAAAGTCATGTCATTTCACTGGTGTCAACATCCTTCTACAATTGTTACCCATTTCTTTTTAGCAGTACCATCAAGATGCATACATTTTCTGAGAACAAATATCCTTCTTCTCTTCCCCAAAATTAATGAATTTGCAAAAGAACTTTAATGCAAATCAAGACTGATTTTTTTCCTGTTTCAGGAAGTATTTTTTCTTTTTTAAAATAAACTCTACTGAAGACAATAGAAAACAATAAATTGAATATTCCAGTTTTCTTGTAAGCACAGTATTTTTCAGAGTGCTCTTAAAGCTGGAGAATCTAGAATATGGGATGTAAAAGTATTTTAGTCCACAATCAACCTATCATGCTAGCCTACTTTTAGGCAAACGTGTTAAGGAAAAAGAAAAGAAAATTAAAGCAAGCTAAAAGCGACAGAATGTAATAGCTTGTAGTGTGTGAATAGTCCAACCAATGAACTTTCTAGACCTATACAGAAAATGAAAAAGGTGAGCTTGTAGGAAAATGTGTCATTTATATTCCTGATAACGAATCACACTGCTGTACCATACATAGCTGCAGACTGCCCTTCCACTTTGAGCAACAAAATAAAATGGTCTTGGGAAAGGTGAATGGAAAATTCCTCTTCTGTAAATAGATTTCACAGGTGAGATAATCTAAAAAGAGATAGATTTCCCATAAAGAGCAAGCATACTGCAGCTTTAACTAAGACTGTCTAGTCTCTGCAGGATCCCAGCAGTGGCACACTGAGAAAATCCCTATCAGCAATTTTTATTCGCCTTCCACCCCCTACCAGCTCTAATAACACCTGCTAAATTTATTTGCACACTCTGCTATAGGAAATAAAAAAATGCTGTTTTAAATGATGCTTTTAAAATATCATCTGGAATGCAATATCCCTTGTGACAGAACAAAGTAAAATATCCTTTCAAGGAAGTCACGATGTTAAAGATTAGCACAGTGGTCCCGTTCTCTGTGACAAGTGATGCAAGAGCATCTCCTCACATCACCCTGTATTTGTGTTGTTCGCAGGCATATAATTGTTTTATGGATCATCTCTAGTTCCCCATGAACCTCAGGGCCTCATCTTTTTCTGTCCTCCCTTTCCACTTGGTTTCCATCATCATGTGTTTCTTCTTTAACAGTAGTGCCTTTTGCTTGCTCATTTCTCAGTTTATCAAAAATGTTCATATTCTTCAAAGGTACAGGACAAAAGAAAAGAGAAAAAAACCCAATCACTCCAAATCCTGAGATATTGTAGCTGCGAAAGGGTGCTGGAAAAGCAAAGAACTTAGAGCTTCATGAAAGTGAAGGGGATTCTCAATGGACTGACATTCCTTGTCATCACCAAATTGTCCTTTGCCCTTACTCCTTGTCGTACCACATCCTACCTGGACTACTTTGTACCAAAGCTTTCCAGTGGGATTACTTAGATCAGCGACAAAAAAACCCCCACATATCAATGGAATTAAGTTAACTGCCAGAGACAGATTTTTGGCAAGAGGTGAAGTTGGGTGACTATTACTCATCACAATTAGAGAATCTAAAATTACCATATTAGTAATCAGCCAACTGCTTATTTGTCACTCCATCCCTGAAATTACACATCTTACACACACGGTGCCATTTCAGGAAATGACATCAAAACCATGTAGGCCTTCTTATATAATTAGGATGTTCTTAGTAGAGTGCAGCATCTGCCCCAGTAATAACTACTTGTGTGTCCTATATTCATAAGTACCCAGCTTTTTATAAGCATATACCCAGCCTGGGTTTATAACAATTTATAACATCATTGAAAATGTTAAATATACACAGTGATTTTCAATACCACAACATGGCAGTTAAAGGAGATTGCCTGAGAATTGACGTGTTTTGTTACATTTTATTTACATTTACTTGCAAATTAATTCTGATTTCCTGCATGCCTGATACGTTAGATGAGAGTAGAAAAGTAGGACAAATGCACATGACAAGACAAATACTAAGCTTGAGGGGAGAAATACTAACTTAAAGAAAACACTACAGGCCTTTGAATCTGCATCCTTCCACTATTGCTGCCATAAATTAAAGATTGGGACAATTGCTTGTAAGGCAGCCTTGTTTCACTGCAGCTTTTTCAAGCATGAGCAACTAAGGTACTATAAACAGAAAATCTGTTTGGCGCTGATGGACTTGTGGTTCCTTCTGGTATGTGTTGAGATACATCCTAGAAAAGAAACTTCAGTTTCAGCATATCTGAATATTCTGGATCCAAGCCCACTGATAAATCCCTCTGTTTATAAGGCAGTTAAAGATATTATGTCTTTCTTTTATATCTGCCAAGAAATGCTGGTCTTGTACACCACAGAACAATCCCATGCATGTCTATACAGACGCCCTAAGAATTTGACTAGCCTTTATGTAGACATGAAAAAACACCAGCAATCACACACCAGCTGATTCACCTGACACAGAGACATTTCATGAAATTGTCTCGTCCATTTATGTAATAATTTTTTCCCAGAAAAATTTCAGAGAGACTTTAATATCTTTAAGACTTTAAAGAACATAAAGATATCTTTTGTGATGGAACAAAACAAAATAAATAGGTTGATTGACTACACAAAGTTTGCACAGAATTGATAACAAGGGCTCTAAAAGATTAGCTGAGGCAATAATCAATAAACAAAGAATATGTAACCAACTGGAAATGCCTCATAGAAACCAAAGTCCATTGCAGAACAAACACACACACACACACACACAGCACCCCCCACAATGTGTGTTTAATTGTGTGGATCTTTAAAATCCTGATGGAAAAATCCATTTAGCTCCTAAAATCCATATAGCTTATCCTTAATAAATGTTTACACAGGGTTTAAATATAGTGCACTTACTTAGATGAAAAAAGATTTTTTACCTCTCTGGAAAAGATGCGATAGAAAGCTGAAAAAAAATCCCAAACCTGGGAAATAGATATTAAAATTATTCTAGTTGGTGAATGACTTTAGGTGTTTTGGATGAGTACTTAGTTTCTATAATAATTATGCTCTAGGCAGCAAGGAGAAAATGCAGTGTCAGCCTTACACTATTCTTTTGTTGCTTGGAAAGCCAAAACCCACACATTTTGTATTGTATTTAACTACAAAATAGTAATATCTATACGTTTATTTATATCCTGTTTAGCTAATTTGGTAACCTAACAGTTGGCATTTCGTACTTTTCTTTCTGATTCTTTGTAATATAGCATTTCCATATCCATATGCTTTAAGACAACACTGATGGAAACTTCATTAGGGACTAGATCCTGGATGAAGAGAACCCTGTCTATTCAGAGAGAGAAACAAATCAGTGAGTTTGCTTCCTTGAATATCTTATAAAAATCTGGTTCACTAACTACAAGAAGCATGGACTGTGTGGCTCCTTGTAGGGCACTCTGTCTCCAGCAATACTGATAAATAAATGTGAGCTACAGAGAAAGTCAAGTACTGGACCTCTTGTCATATACACTGCTTAGCTGTTGGTTTAGTTCTCATGTGTATTTGGGACAGCTAAAACTGTCTCCAAGACAATATCCTAGGCAAGCTTTGAGGGATGCCTAAGTACTTATATTCAGTATTATTTCTGCTTCCCATGTGAGACCATCATGGTCCATGGCTTGCATCTGCAATTGGAAACAGTCTGCTCTAGTTGTATGGGTGTTGGTCAGTTTGCACAGCCTGCCTTGGAGCCAGAGCTCACTTTCCAACCATCGTTTATTTAACACTAAAGATTAAAGCACGCTCCTGGAACACGTGAAAAAAACCTAGCAGGAATCAAAGTCCCAAATCCGTTCCCTGATGATATCAGCCTGTGACACAGCAGATTTTGAAGTCAGTGTCTCTCAGAGGTGTTCGCACCCTTTGCATTTGTATTTTTATTAATAGGTATTAATCTGTTCTGAATCTGGGCAAATATCTCCAAATTCTTAATGTTTCAAGACAGTGCTGGTTCATTATTTCCTTTGTTAAACTGAACCCCAGCCTCATAAGTTGCTTAAAAATTAAAACGCCCAACATTAGAAATGGTGCAATTTAACCTTGTAGCATTTCTGAACCTAATAAATGTCTATCAGTTACAGGGACCAAAAATTAAACACACTAAACTCTCAGAACAATTCTAGGAAATGCATAGGCTGCAGCTTTTCTGAATGAATGCACCTGGGGTATCAACCCACATGACTGCTCAAAGTTCTGTAAGGCTTTTTGTGTCTTTACATTTTCCTGTCTCTCTCTTCTCTTTATCCTTTTTTTCCTTTTCCGGACATTGATCCACAGATGAAAATGCTGAAGCTGAACAAAAACTTGGTTTTGATAAGAAGAAACACAGCCCACTGAACTGCCTTGTTGGGGGGAAGAGATGATTACAAGGGATTATGTTGTGCTGTGCTTTCCCCCCAAAACTTTATGGCTCGAGTTTCAGTACCAGCCAGTTACAGAAGTAGAGAGATTTGTGGCACACAGTTTGATTTCAAATGCTGTCAGGAAAACTGTTTTGGAGGGAAAGGGATTGGGAAGTGGAGGACTTATGAAATGCTTCCTTCTGCCTTGCTCCCACCATTTTAGACATTAATTTTGCTTCCTTGCATCTTTGATATAAACAAACAAACAAACAAAAATTCCATTTGTGAAGACAAACAAGTGCCTCCGTTGGATTTTACTTGTCTGTCTGTCCATAATTATATGGCTAGCAGCAATATTTATATTTATGAAGCTCTAGCCCACCAAAAGGCACAACACAGAATACATTAAATGCATTCAGTAGAGTGGAAATAAATTAGCATGTTCAGACTAAACCATTGTATGTGTTTCACTTGGAGCTTTATTTCAATCTACAGTTGCATAGTATTCCCCAGAAGCTTACTGAATTTTTTTGTCTGAATTGATAGGGTTACACAGCTTCTCCTAAATACCAATATACCCAGATTCTGTAAAGAAATATTACTGGTAATTTTGAAATTGTCCTAAAACCCCAAATATTTATAAGCAATTTTAGGTTTTTTCCTTCTTCTTGGACAGAGTAGGAAAAAAGAACTGTATAAAGTGCTGGTTTTGTGCTAAATCTTAAAACAGAAGAGAAGCAGCTTGCAACAGCCAGACACATAGAAAACCATCATGGTAAGTGTATGTTAAATGCTCACGATATGTTGATATCCTCTTCATTCAGCATCAGAACTGAAATTCCCTCTAGCATATTTTTCGTATCTAGTGATTATAGTTACTAAAGATCATTTAAACATATACAGCTTTACCACAGACCCTACAAACTTTTAACTAAAATATTGGATCCAAAACACCCCTTCTAAATTGTTCTATTTCTTTTCATCAGCTGTCACCTTTTTTCCTGGATATCATGTTTATGTCACATAAGTTCATGTTTTCTCTTCAAGAGCCCTGAAATCAGATATCCTAGACAGTCCATACATCCAGATTGCTACATACCAAATGAATCCATGTTTTCCCTTTTAGTTTCTTTCTATGTTAGCCCACCTGCTTCTTTGAGGTAGTTTAACCAAAATTTTAATTTGTAAATCTTTCTCGTCAGACATGAATTATGGACTCAGAAATTGATCCAAAATAGTTAACTCTTGCTATCTTGTAAGTCTATCTTTTCAAACTAACAACCCGTCACAAGTAGGGTCCCCCAGGGATCGATATTGGGCCCAACACTCTTCAATATCTTCATAAGTGATCTGGATAACGGGATCAAATGTAGCCTGATGAAGTTTGCAGATGACACCAAACTGAGTGGGGAAGTAGACACTCTGGAAGGGAGAGCCACCCTGCAGGAAGATCTGGACAGGCTGGAAGAGTGGGCTGACATGAACCTTATGAAGTTTAACAAAGACAAGTGTAAGGTCTTGCACCTGGGAAAACATAATCCAGGAGTGCAGCTCAGACTGGGATCCACCTGGCTGGAGAGCAGCTCCATGGAAAGGGACCTGGGGGTCCTGGTGAACAGGAAGCTCAACATGAGTGAACAGTGTGCTGCTGCGGCCAAGAAGGCCAATGGGATCCTGGGTTGCATCAAAAAGGGCATCACCAGCAGAGATAAAGAAGTCATTATCCCACTCTACTCAGTGCTTGTCAGGCCACACCTGGAATACTGCGTGCAGTTCTGGTCCCCGTTGTATAAAAAAGATGTGGACAGGCTGGAGGGGGTCCAGAGAAGGGCCACCAAGATGATCAAGGGTCTGGGAAGCCTGCCGTATGAGGATAGGCTGAGAGACCTGGGTTTGTTCAGCCTTGAGAAAAGGAGGCTTAGAGGTGATCTCATCACCATGTACCAGTACTTAAAGGGGAGCTACAAAGAAGATGGAGACTCCCTTTTTACAAGGAGTCACATGGTGAGGACTAGGGTTAATGGGTGCAAGTTACTCCCAGGGAGATTCCAACTGGACACGAGAGGAAAATTTTTCATAATGAGAACAGTCAATCATTGGAATAATCTCCCCAGGGAAGTGGTTGAGTCCGCTACACTGAACACGTTTAAGACAGCTGGACATGGTGCTGGGCCATCTCATCTAGACTGTGCAAATTCTTGCCTAGAAAGGTTGGACCAGATGATCCTTGAGGTCCCTTCCAACCTGGTATTCTGTGATTCTATGATTTATACAAATATTCTATTATTTTATGCAATAGCGCTTGCTGTCTTTTATTCCTATGAAATGGTTGACTCCCTCCAAACAATTTCCTCAAAATATGTTTAAAGTATGTTTCATTCATAGAATGACTGGATTTAAATGGTGCTACATATTGTTCAACATAGAGTAATTTTTGTCTCAGATGGCAATAGTGCTTTCTTTATATGTCTCATAAAAAAGAAAAGGAAAATAATAAATGTAGTTGGAGAGAGCTGTAACATCAAGAAAAAAGGGTTAGTCAAAGATTGACAGTATTAACTCTCTAATATTTATCTATTCTTTTCTCTGTCAAATACTGAAATGATGACTGCCTGAATACCACACCTAACCAACTTGTGATTTCCTTTATAACAATGACATGTGAGGACCTATAGTTCCCTAATAAGGCACAATGTAACTATTTTGCGTAGTGTACAAACTATGTCCCAGAATGCTCTAAGCTAAATGATACAATAACAGTGGTAAAAAGGTAAGGGAAAGCAAAAAGAAAGGAGAATACTTAAGAAGACAGAGGAAGCATACATTTTCAGGATTTCTAAAGGCAGAGAAATGTCATAAAGTTATCCCAGATGCCAGGGATTCTCACAGCAGCAACTGCAAGGTGGTAAAATAGGAAAACAGGGAAATATCAGTAGGAAATGACCAGGCAAAACAGAGGTAAGAGTGGAGACAGATGTTCCCAAAAAACTCTGTGCTGTATTTTGACATACAAAGAAACCTGCACTAAACATATGCACATGGCCTTTCACTAACATTCGTAACATTACTGCACTTTTAGAAAGCTTGGATTTTTTACAAAACATTGAAATTGAACCCAGAAGTGCATTGTATCATCTCTGTGTACGTGGAGTTGCAGGGAACAATAAATTGATGAAGAAGGTTAACGTATATTGCCAAAATAAGCTTTTGTAAACTTCAGCAGGGAAGGTCTTGGTACAGGGAAACCAACACACACAGCCATACACATACACAAAAGCACAGCAGAACAGTAAAGTGGACAAAAATGGAACTGAACTGCAAAGAAAGAAGTCTCTGTGTATCTTAGAAAGTGGCATGACGCTAAAGGCTGCATTGATGTCAATGAAAATTAGGAAGAAGTAAAAGCATTCATCGATAGGAGGGAAGATGCTAGTAGCACAGAGCAGAGTGAATTCTTTTCTTGGACAGATTGAGCCATTATTGAAAGTGGTCAAGATTATTGCTAAATAAGTGGTGTTTGAAGGGAGAGAGACAGCTATTGTGTTTACCTAACATAAGAAGGCATAACATATGCCTCTACCATCTGCTCTGCCCCTATTTGCAGCTGAGGTCAGCTCCTTATCCATTATCAATGTTGTAATCAATCATCTATGTCTAATTTCAATCTCTTCTTTGACAGAATACACAGAATACTGTACTACCTTGGTGCTGCTTTTACTTGCAGTTACATGCAACTATTGCAGATTTTAAAAACATATATTATTGTGACACAGCTCCCAGAGAAGATTCTGTAAAACCATCAGTATCTCAGAGCAAGGTAAACAGAAGGGAAACTTGAACTCCGTGTAAGCAGCTATTGCCCAAATGTCAGCACTAGGGATATCATGTGAAGTCCTTGTATGATGCACAGGGAGGCACAGTTCTGCATCTACTAAGAACTGTGCATTTATTAATTTTCATAATATTATGCATAGGATTTTACCAAGAATTTTCAAAAGTCGAGGGTCTTTTATCAAGCATTTTAGCAACCTGCAACCAGGAAAGCCATTTGAAATGTAGTAGGACCATATGGAAGAAAGGAAAAACAAGTAATGCACACCAGTGTAGTCCAAAAGTACTCTGTCTGTCACAAGAAACTAGAAAAATGAAGCTAATGTGTTCCAGATTAGAAGGAAATGGAAAAAAGAGCATAGCTTTAACTTGCCTGTGATCCTATCTTTTCCATAACAGGAAGAAAGATGGTACAGAGGCAGGAACAGGAGGAGCCAGTAACATCTTGGATAAGACACTGGATACAAAACAGAGAAAGAAAGATTTTGGCTTACTGTAAGAAAAGAAGAGGGAGCTATCTGTGATATGGTATTCCTGAAGATAATATTAAGTATAACTATTACATATTTTGTACTACATGTTGTTGTTTTCTCTTTTTATAACACTACTCTGTTACTGCAAAAGGACATTAGTTTAAACTTGTCTAGTGACAATGCTGTCTGTGAATGACCTGGCAGATAAAAAGACGTGCTCTGCTTTTGCTAACCATGTGCACTGGCATACTTGTGCAGACTCACACTGGAGGTGGTATCACAGACTAAGGACACAAAGCGTCATCTGGTCACTAGTACCAGTCATGAAATCTCTCTGGCATGCTGCCAAATAGTGTGGATTATACCTGAATACTGAGGATCTCCAGATAAGTCTTGTGTGTGATAACTGCAATTAAGGCTCCATAGTAATCATCAGAAAATGGGTAGAAATCAAGATTTGCAAGAGTTTTCTCGTTTGGTAATTGATGCAACGTATATGGACTTTAAAAATATGTGGAAACTCAAATTTAAATCTCATGATTATGTATGTATAGTATTTAAGCTACTTAATATTTCAATGTTAGAATTATTTATCATGTCAACAACTCCTTGTCAACACCTTTGAGCTGAATCAATATTGCTGTTCTTATGCTGTTCTATTAAATTAAATACTAAATATTTTTTTCAACACCTTTGAGCTGAATCAATATTGCTGTTCTTATGCTATTATATTAAATTAAATACTAAATATATTTTAAAACCTACAAATGAAAATAACACGTATGTAGGTCTAACACTACAAAATGAGAATTATACTATGCTGGAGAGATTATAGTATTTATACATAAAACATTATAACACAAAAAAATGTATCAAAATATTACTTTGTGAATCAAGCATCAGATGTCTTATTTCAATGTATAATTTGTTTTCAATAAACTTTCTGAAAAAAGTTAATTAAACATGCAAACTATTTGCAATATAGTAAGTCTGTAATTTGGACAAAGACAAATTCCAGAAAACCTGCAGGATGTTAGTTTTGATTTATGCAATACGTAGAAATGGACAGAAATTATTCAAATGCATTTATGACTCAGTTGTCAGTGTTTCTGCAAAAGAATGGAAGTGTTGAATTCCTGCAAATAATACTTAGAAGGCAAAATGATTTATCTGAGATATATTGGTTTTCTTTGCATGTGAGATGAGAGTTACCATAACTTATAAAGTTGTGCATGCTGGCAATCATTTGCTATTCTAACTCAGTCTTCATGTTACCATTCTTATAGGTGCTATTTTTTCTTATGTATATATTTATGGAAATAAGATAGTAACTGCATTTCTTTTTAACTCAAGAATCCATTAAAATGTAAACACATTCAGCGTACCACACTGATATTTCATTAATCTAGCATCATTGCTCTAGTAGAAGGTTTGAAATCGTGACTGTCGAGTTGCTTTCTTTAATAAGGGGGATGGACACCAGAACCCAAACCAAACCCAGGCCTCAGAATAGATAAAATGGAGGGATGGAAATGGAAAAAAATGAGAGAGACCATTATGAGATCCAAGGAATGCATAATGAACAAGAAATAAAGGTGAGAAAAATTAACATGGAAATAAAAAAAAATAAATAAAACATATATCCAAATTTACTTCTCATTGTTAGGAGTTAGAAAGTTTTGGGGTTGTGAAAGTGATTTTTTTTTCCAACATTTTCTGCACTCGAGGATCATAATTTTTCCTCAGATTAAAAAGAGGAAAATCTACATTCAAATAAAAAGGATGAAAAATTTCAGTTTTCAGTTTATTCATCTGCCATGGAGAAAAGACTCATATGATAAAATGCTAACTTGCCACTTAAATCAACAATTATGCAAGCACCACAGAGCTGAAATAAGTGCTAGCGTAACCACATGGCAGTGCTTCAGCCACATTGAGACTGTGAGTGCAATTTCAAACCAAAGAAAGATGAAATACTGTCACCTTGTACCCTGGTGAAATTCTCCTACCCATATTTGCAACCATCTCTGAACTTGCAAAATTATTCATGAATTTTTTTGTTCCTTTTCTCTTCCTTATTCTCATGAAAAATCTCAAAGATGGGACTTTTTTCCAGTATTACAGTTGCTCAGAGAGACCTCACTGATATCTCTTCTGGCATTCAGTTATTATGGGGGGAGGAGAAAATTACTTTTTGTACAAACATCCATAACTTCCTGAAGAATCCAAGGGCCAGTTATCCCTATGAAATTTGTCAGAGCACTCATGAGCAAAAAGTCTCAAGTCTGGACATAGGCAAAATTTCAAGCCTAAGAATACTTTTAAATAGAATGACTTTGTAATCTGGCACCGGGAATTAAGGGTCTCCTGCTTTACCTTAAAAACCATACATCTGTATATACTCACAGTACAGATTACAGTTAACTTCTAGGGGCCTCAAATAAGGTCGTAACTCTACTGGTTTAGAGCTCACATACTCAAAAAGGAATAAACATTATCCTGTTTGAGGAATATGAACAGAAGAGACAGAAAAGGGTTGTGAAAAAGAGCGTGTTACAGAGGCTGCTGATTTTATAGTTGAATATAGAAAATCTAGATGTGTTTTGCAGACTTCTAAGCATCAGGTTAAAACCTTAATTGATAAATTATTCTGTCACTCCTATCAACTAACAGATAGTACTCTCGGATGTACAACCCTACTGATATGACCAAGCTGCAACATTAAGCCAGTGTTGAATAAAACAGAAAAGGGGTGTGTGCTAATGAATCCTTTTTGCGCTTCACAGTGTCTCTTACATGGAGGACTGCTATATGAATGCTGACCTAGTCAAACTCTGCTTAGCTAATAAAAATCAAGCAAGACAACAGCCTTGGGTGATACTGCTGTAGGCAATTCAGATGCTTTACAAAACCCTGGTACTGAAAATTTTATAGCCAATTTTATTTGAGCAACAACAGTGAAGAATCCGAACAAAACACTGAATCAAATACAGAAAGGCATGAAATATTTCAGAAAAACTGAAGCCAAAAAAAGGGAAAGTGTGGGTTGATAGAATAGAAAAAGATGAGCAACTAGAGAAAAGGTGTTAAGAAGTGAGTGCCTTACAAAATTCCTAAAATTTACCTTTCCTTCCATCTTTTCCCATTAAGGAAGAACAAATATTGTATAAAGTGACTATTTTTCAAATACACCAGAAATAAGCCCCTATTCACAGTTTTTTCTAGTCATAATTAGCATTTTACAAACTTCTGACTCTATTGAACTTAGTGGACTATTAAAATTAAATTTCTCTTTGCAATGAAGATTAAAACATTTAATTAAGATTTAAAGTGTCACCTATCATTTAAAACATGCATAATTTTTTAAACTTTTTTGGTTTAGGATTTATATGAAATATAAACATGCTAATTGTTAACTGTGCTTTCACACTGAAGGAATATGCAGATCTTATAAAAGAATTTGTAAAATATCAGACTAAAATTATATAAGTGTGTGTACACATGAAGATATTATTACTACGAATATTTTGATATTTTGAACAATGTCTATCATGATATCTTATATCACGATACCTATGATACTTCCCAATATTCCCTTTCTAATTCTGCTATAATCTTAATATACTTATCTACCTCTATATAAGTATAAATAAGAATTTATAATTACAAATTATTTAAAGTTTAATAGAAGTATGAAATAAATAAAAAAATAAATCTGTTTTACATAGAAATGCCTCTCCAACAGAACAGATAGCATATCTTATTCCAATGTATTTCCTTCCAGATCTAAAACCAAAACCATGAAAGTTCATGTCATCCAAAAATAATTTTTTTGTTAAGGCTGGTCAACAAATTCCCTCTGCCCCACAACAAATCATACCAGACAGTTATTTACCTGGCTCTATATCTATTGCCATTCCAGTTACTTTAAATCTGACATTGAAAAGAATGTAATTAAATCTATTTCCCTATGTGCTAATTGGACAAAATAATTTTAACAGTGTTTTCTTTAATATTATGAATTTAATATAGACACCTAACAGCTGAAGGAAAATGCAAGGTCTGTAGAAGCTTTAAGAAAGGAAGAGTGGGCATTGGTTTGGCCCATGCACACAGTTCACTTTTTTCATTAAAAAAAAAGGAGAAAGAGGAATAATTTTCCCCTAATAAGTTCACAAGTTCCCATGCTGCAAATCAATAGCAAACAGATCATGAATGAGAGTTAAATGTCACATTTTGTGTAATAAGGTGGGGGGCAGGCTCCAAGGAAATATGATGTTCTATAAACTGATATCTGATAAAGATGAAGACTTCCTTGTTAGATATTAGGATTTAGATGTAAAAATGTACAGTTTCTGAAGTTTTCAAAGCTATGATTCAAGGACAGTGTAAGAGAAAGGCAACAAGTTATGTATACAGCTGAAAGAAATCATGTCTCTATCTTAAAGCTTTAATATTCAAAGTTATCCAGTTACTTTTAAATTAAAAATCCCTGACTAGCCCTCACTTTATTGTAACTTTCTATTTTCACACTTTTAAGTCCTCTATAATATTTTGTTTCTTGCTATTATCCCCAAAGAACTTTCATCAAATTATTAGAGCAGCGCTTGAACTAGAGTTCTGCAAACACTAACTATGGTAAAACTGTGATATGGGCACCTTCACTAAGTCACAGCTGTATATAGCTCAGGGAGCCATGACTGTGTTTGCAAAGCGAAATAATAAAATGTAGTTATGCTCAACATAGTGGTCTGTTTTCCTACACAGCCAAGTAAAATTTTAATAGAAAAGTGTATATAATTAAATTATGTCTTTTAATAGTGTACAAGGTTATTTGGTTTGATGATTCAGGGAACAGCAAGACTCTACACAACAACTTGAGTTTCTTTTCCATTAAATGAAAATGCCCTTTTTCCTTTCTCTCTATTGCTGTTTGTAATTTTTATTATCTTACAGGGTGCTATTTTACTTTTACCAGAGGGCTAATTGTTGAAAGCTCCTTTTAAGCCAAGATAGCATAATCGCTACCTCTTGTGCGTCAAATGATAACAATGTATATGCAGATTCATGGGGTTTTTTGATTCCTGTAATTTGCTTGTTCAAACATTTTTAATTTCTTGCTATGTTTTCCCTTCCACTTATTAATGCAACTGTCTTTTTATGCCCTTTTACTCAAGGCCAGGTCAGAAAGAAGAAGAAATGACACTAGAACAGCTTTTTGAAGAAACTACTTAGAGCCCACAAGATTTACAAGGCAGCAGCTAGTTACAAAATAGACATATTTCTGTCATGTTTAGAGACCAGTGAGCAGAAAAACCTGATGGGATGGACTTCTATTACACTCTACCCATATCTGTGGTACAGTTTCTAACCTGACAGAAGCTCTTTTTCTAGATACTGGATACTGAAAGCTCCTTTTGAAGCCTGGGAATAGAAACATCTAGGTGGCAGAAGGAAAAGAAAAGCAAAACTAGTCATTTGAGAAGATTTTGCTTAAACTATGCACTCATTTGGACTGGATCATAGGTATGCAACACTTGGAGAGCAGCTAAACTACCTGATAGTTCTCTCTATAAATAGTTTTAAGGCACCAGGACTATGTGAGCTAAGCGGGGAATCAGGCAGGAAACTTGAGGGTTAGAGCCTTATCATTGGAATTGAGATGTGAAAGATGTGAAAAGAGTGAGAAATTCTAGGTGATTGCAACTGACCTGACTGTCCTTAGTGTCTGGTTACAAAAAGAACCATTGTCTCAGTGACTAAATATGGGCAAGCATGTCATTTGGCTCGCCATAACATGTCAGGGTCTCTCTCCTGTCTATTGGTTGAACAGCTATTTGAAAGCATGGCAATAGCTTGTCATTGAACCTTTAAGAAAAGAGTAACTTAGACTTGTTGTTATTCCAGCGATGCATGACGGTGTTCCTAGTTATTCTGAGAACACATCCTTGTCCAGGCATGACCTTTCAGTTACAAGAGCAAGAGGAATTAGAGAAGTCTTTACGTGAATACTAATTTTACTTTACGTGAATACTAAAACTTTTAACAAGAAGTTTTATTAAAGTTTAGTAAATTTTATATTAAATATCCCAATCATCTTCAGGCTGATAGACTAAGAGAATAAAATGCTATGTATTTTTAAAGCTGATTTAGGATGATAAAGTTTGTATGTGTGTATTTTTGTGTCTGTATTTTTAACCTTACTAATTCCAGAACATCCTCTCAAAACCAGGTTAGACTATTAACCCCATGTATTGGATTTTTTAAATAAATCCTTCAGTGTTTCTTTTTTGTTCTAATTTCTGTGTGTGACAGAAAATAAGAGGGAAATTACTATGAACTTAAGACATCCTCTTTTTAAAAATAGAGAAAAATAATTTTTCTTCTATGTCTTTTAATGACCTTCAGTTCTTCTGATGATCTTAAGTACTACTTCTAATAACAGCAAAATTGTGGTAGAATAACAAAGCAAGGAGAATTATGATTTTCACTTACAGTCCTTCTAACAGAGTAAAATTTTTCAATACTACTAGTTTAGAATACAATTTGGCTTCCTCAGTGGTTTTCTTTTACTTGATTTTCTATTTGAAATCTTGGATTATATTTCTCATAAAAAAACCCAGGAAATTTCTCTCACTATTGCAAAATTTTTGCAGAAAGAGCATGTGGAACTCTACTTTTTAATTTTTTTCTGACAATATCTCTTGTTTTGTTTTCATAGCTTTGGGCTGGTTGATGTTATATTATTTCTGTACAATAAATTTTTTTCTACAACACCATTAAAACATCCATAAAGATGTATACAACTTCTGGGTTTTGCTAAAAAGTCCAAGATACGTGCACAGGTTTCTAAAGATTTAGAAGGACATGAGTGCTTTTCCTGAGGTTCAGAGAAAGACAAATTCAGGAGCATGTCCTCTCTGAGAGATAAAACGTGACAAATAGAACTGGCAACCTTTGAAAGTAATCGACATGTTCCTGCCTCATCTTTCAAAATAGTTACCTTGACTCTAAGAAAAGCAACAAGTATTTTTTCCTTCCGGAAATAGAAGAGAAATAAGGTATTCATATTTACTATGAAAAGCAAGAAGGATCTTTAATTCTGAAGGCCCAACTGTATTAAAAAAGTAAAAGCTGATTGAAAATGACAGCCTCTACACAAAACAAACTATTTACTTTCCTCAAGAAAGAAAAAAAGCCGTTCTCATTCCCCCTTCACCATTTTCAACTTCCTTCATAAGTATTGGTATAATCAGAAATAGAAACCACATAATCAAAATACCATATAAAAGCCCATTCTTTTGATATTTCCAGTCTGACCAAAGGTGAAAGATGCTAGTAACTTGGAAAAATGAAATTCTGTGAGATTTATGGTCTGGCTTTAGATCTACAGAAGACCAACATCCAAGAAAAAAATGGACATGAATTAGCAAATTTGTGTGTTATTTATTTCTACAGTGAACTTACAAGATGGGTAAATTACTGTACTTCAATGTCCTTTTCAGTAAAAGGGGGATTATAAAAAGATGTAGATTTAACACTGTTGCTTAGGAAAACAGAGAAGAATTTATAGCAAGACTTTTATATCAAATGTTGAAAATTCTGGAGCATGTAACTTAATGCTGGTGGTTACAGTCAAATATGCAGGGCTTTAACCTGGTTAGTGAGAACACAGGTTAGCAAAGTACTTTCTTCTAAAAAAGTAATTTCTTACAAACAGCATATTCCCAATACTTCCCCTCTGCCCCAAAGAATCCACTGTTCATGTTTCCTTAGAAGAGCACATTATGGTCAAACCAGTGTGGAACGTTGCTGTTGTTCAGTGCTTCTTGTACAATAACTACAGGAATTGCTTAAGTTCTGCAGCTGTGCTTGAATGCATAAGCAGCTTAAAATTTGTTTAGCAATCCATTCAACCTTTAAGAATGTAGAAAGCTCTTTCTGTTTCTCTCACACCTTTTAAATAGCATGCCATAAATGACATGTCTTACCAACAGTATCACCACAGGATAAAAATGATAAAACATTTTATATTACTGACATAAATTTAAAGCGAATTCTCAGGTTTCCATGGCAAAACACATTCATCTGGCGTTTTTCACAATATTTATTAATTTATTCAAAATCCCTATCTGAAATTCTATGCACATGCACACAAAATTCTCACAGATCTAAATGTACTAAACTCCCATAAATACAATCTTATATCACCAACATCTTGACACACTCCTATGCAAATCTCATGAATAATTATCTCAACAGAAGAGCTAAAAAATGAATGACCCACCCTGCTTGCTCTAAGAAGCCCAATGAACAGATTTGAATAATATGGGTATAACAGATATCAAGCAAGCTCATTATTCAATATTTTCCTGCAAGAGCCTCTCATTTATTTTCCCAGAGTGACTTTAGATTTTGGTCTACAAAGTTGTTTAGGGAGGGAAATTTCAGATACGATAAACTTCTATATTGTATTTAATGTGGGGTCGCAGCCAGTAGGACTGTAAACCTTACTGCTAGATCCGTGTCACTATAAACAATGGAATTAAACTGTACCATACTAGGGAGCAGTTGCAATTACAGCTAACCATTGATACCCTGTCCAGGTCAGTTACAAGAAAGAATGAATTGTATTTCTTTGGAACAGATGATGCTGCTTTGTTAAAATCATCTTCAAGGTGGGGGAAGAAGGAAGAAGGCCCCCTGTTCTTTGAGTGCAGCATGCTTAAGCAGATGGGAGTATACATATGGATGAAATAATTAAGATTCAATACATAAAATGCATTACACATTCTGCCCTCCCTGCAATTAAGAGATTTTACTTTAGGCTACGGAAGCATACTCCTACAAAAGCCAACCCAAAATAACTACAAAGAACTTTCTATATGTTAAGCTAAAAAAACACTCTAAAGAGGAAAGTAAGGCATGAAATGCCATAACTGTTTTTCAGCACAGTAATAGCAGAAACATAAAGGTGTTACTCCAAAACAGGATTTATGAATTAGTTTCACTCATGTTTATATTTTGATCTATATATTTTGTAACACTCTACCTTCAATTAAAACACTCATTTTAAATTTTCTTTTAAAAGAAACTATCTTATAAGAGTAGATAGTTATTCAAGGAAACTGAAGTAACAGAAATTAGAACACCAGCTGGGCTGCACCACATTTTCTGAAGGAAAAGCAAAATGGTGATCTTTAATATTTTCAGCTACGCTAATGACACTCAAGGGCTTGCTGACAAATGTTAAAGAGTGAAGTTAACCTTTAACCCAAGTGTAGTCATTAAAATTGTATTCTGAAAGCTTCAAAATATATCTTTTTCCCATAACAACACTCTGCACCTTAATTATGCAGCAGCTATTGTAGCTGATCTTCCATTTGCCTTGCCTTATAATAAAGACTAATCATATTTTAGTTGCTACTTCACCTTAACTGAGATTTCCAATCACTTGTGTTAGTTTGCTAGTAAATGCAAAATTATGTCTGAACTACAGATTTGGTATTGGCACATTTAATTATGACTCTAAATTATGGCTACTTTTGAACACAGATTCCCCTGAAACCTTCCAAAATCAGGATGAAAGCATATTTTTCATCATCTGTGATAGTGTTAAATGACCAATACATATTGTTAAAGGTTCTTGGTCCATGCTAGAGCCTCATTCAAAATCTAAGTTTCCTGCAGCCATAAAAACAAATGAAAAAAGACAGACACATTCTTGAAAAGTCAAGAGCATTTTTGTTGAGATTTTACAATCCATTATTGGAACTTTATAATTGACTGTGGAGTTCAAGAAAGAGATAATTAAATATACACTTTTATAAGCTTAAAACGTACCCTATTATATGACAGTAGCTAATTACTTTAAATATCATTATTTGTTTTGACAATAACAGGAAAACATTTTGCTTTACCTACCACCAAAATCAACAAGTAACACTTAAGAACTCATGATGCACCACTAGCTATGATTCTGCTGAGATAAAGGGATTCAATATACCTGCTAAATGCAAACGAGGTGTAGGTTTCTGAAGTTCAGCCTTATTCTAAGTTTTCCTTCTGCTCCTAGTCAGTCAGAGATTACAACTCTACTTACTGTAAATTATGTTCATCATTTCAAGTTAATATACACTAAATGAATGATAGAGATTCAATCCAAACAAGATGTCTGAGGTTCTGTTCCCGTTTCTTCTTCTGGAAAACATATATTTGATTTGACTACGCATTAAAAAGTTGATCTCTTGTCTGTCACTCATCCTGGCAGCCCTTCACTGATATTCTCTGTTCTGAGATTAATAAAAACTCTGCAGGCTCCTTATCTCCAGAGTTGAAGAGAGAGAGATGGAAATAGACTCAGCCAGCTGACATCAGAAAATTCCTTGGGTGTCCTTGCTAAAATGGAAACCAAAGATTTTCACATAAACGGCTCAAAGAAAAGCACTGTCTTACTCCAGAAAAGGTAACAGTTTTTGAATAGTTTTCAAAATCAGATCAGCAATTTCCAATTTCATCTTCTGTTAAAAAGGTGTTAGCAACTATATTCTCTCCATCATGGTATATGATGAACTGTCACATTTCTAAGAAAGTACCTTGATATAATTAGACAGGTTAAACTCTAACCAAATGAGAATATAGAAAATATGTTTAGAATGATGATGATTTTAAAATCTGATCTGTCTCTTTGATACCACTCAAAACACAATAAGCTGCTGGTGGTTACATCTTTTCTCTCTCTCTAGTAGTCTAACAGTTATATCTGCTGAGAGATGGAGAAGGTGTGGCAATTAGGGCCTGAATTTTGTATGGTCCAGTGATCTATGCAACCATGTGGGTTGTGGGTGAAGCCAGTTCATACATAATCAACTGCTTCACTGGGAAATCTTGGACATATCTTGCCTGGACTACTGTATATCATGGAAATTTAGGCACTATTTTAGGATGTGAGAGAATAAGAAAGCCCCATTAAGCAAATGAAAGAGTTTAGCCTTATAGCACATTAAAATATTCTACCCATTGACATTTTGAATAAAGTTTAGGTAAAACTTAATCCTTAAAGTTATTTTTTGGAGGAAAGATTTTCTTCCTCTGAATCCACTTCCATGAGAGGGTTCGGGGCTTTGAGTCAAGTCAGATGAGCGCATGGATTCCTTGGGAAAAAGAGCATAACACTAAACGTTTGGTTTGTGCACTGGCTTGTGTAAATGCCATTCATAAGGGTCTAACATTTCTCTGTGTACTTTGTAAAAAACTTAAATGTAGAATTTTACTAGGGACAGTCTTGTAAGTCTCCATTTTGAATCTAGTCTACTATTTTGCTTAGTTTGGGCTCTTCTTTTAGAGGACAACCCTTTTCTTCCATATTGTATAAAGGTTATTAAAAATTACTAAAAATAGATGGTGAAGTGATAACCTTTAAGAGCTGGCCAACGTGGTTTCAACAAAAGGTTTTTAAATTGAATAATGATTTTTCAGCCAAACAGAAAAGTGCCATAAAGCAATATCAATTTAACTGGTCCAGGGTGCACTCTTTTTTCAATTGATATATAGAGGAGACCTAAGTTGAAAATGTAACTTTTTCAATTAATTAAATTTCAGATACATGGAAACATTCAAAATGTTTTGTTTTCACTTTGTCATGGAAAAAAACCCAGAAACCTCAATGCTGTCACCAAATAAATTGTTGTTCCTTGACCAGCTTCTCTAGTTACTAGTCAACGCAGTGCTGTAGCTTTGCAAGATTACGTGTGAAGAGGATGCCAAAACAGGTGCTGACTGGGTTAGCTGGTAGTGATGATGTCATTGTATTTGAAGCTGTACATATTTTCAACTGTTTGGTGTGCCGACTCCCTCCAGGAAGTGGGGGAAGAACATGTGATTTAAGAATTCTTATCATGGTTAAAGATAGAGGGAAGATTTTTCGGTCTCATATGGGAGTTGGAGACTTAAAATTCTTTTAAACTCTTGCCATGAAGACTTCTGTAAATTTTATATATTTTAAAAAAATTCTCAAGGGCACTCTATTTATTTAGCTGCATTTATTTTTGTGTGTATACCTACTTAGCCTTTGAAGAGAGAGAGGTAGAAACTAACCTCAACAGCATGAAGGAACTTATTCAACCTGGAATTTTTAAACTCACATGACAATAATATCAAGAGCGCTCAGTATGAACATGCACAGGGATCAGACTGATTGGTCTGAGGAAGGTTCTGAAGTGTAGTTATATCCCATGGGAATCTGCATCAGTCATATGCATGGACATATTTGAAACTACACAGAGAGGAATGATAATCAGGAAATGACAGCTGACTCAGAGGGACTATAGAGTGCCTTCGTACTGTGTCACTGGGGAGGGAGCAATAAGGAGAATTCCTACCAGAACAGCGATGATCATGATGAGCAATTTCTGCATAGATAATGGTGTGCAGGTGACCTCTCATTGCGTGAATGAACCAGGAACCTACTGTGGACCATCTGACAACACTATACTGGACAGAACCCTTATCAGGCCAGACACTTGTAACTGGATGCTGCAGTTTAAGTGATACTCTGTGTGCACAAGGAGGAAGAACATAGACAAACCAAAAACCCCCAAGAAATTAAGCCAATAGATAAAAAAAAAATCTGATGTCACCTGAATGGTTCCTAATCTCCCATGAGATCTCATTCACAAAAATGTTTCAAATGTTTAACATAATTGAATGTAGACACTTTTATGCTCTGGTTGCACTTCTCCCTACAAAACCAGAAATTCAGCAGGCTTGATATAGCAGTAACAAGATTCAGATACTCAGAAAAATGAGGCATCAGAACTAATGTAAAGTCACCTCCTTCATGGGAACAGTTTATATAAAAACATTACAAATGTGTGGGAGTCCATGGATGTGCAAATAAAGAATAAATCAGATTTTGAAGGTTAATGTGTCCTCTAAATAAATAGCAGAATTTGGGTGATCTCTTATCTTCCGGTTTGCACTGATGGTGATATCTCACAGTTATGATGATAAATAAGCATGCTAAGGGAGCAATCATCCATGTAAATTTGTCTGACATCAACAAGAACCGAGAACAGGGAGGCAAAGCAAGCTTCTACTTTCAATAAAAAATAAATAAGGTGTTAGGGTAGTGCATTTGTCAATACTCAGGCACAGAGAGTGTAAGATTTAAAAACTCAAAGGACTAAATGCAGCAGTGCTTCATCACACAGAAATCCTGTTGAGGACAATGCAAGTCTTGCTTGATGAAAGGCTGACAAATTTGTCCCAGAGACATGATAAAACAAATAGTGGTTATTTCTGCTTGTTTCATATTGTCATACTTAAACATAAATGGGTGAATTTCAAGCACAGCAGGAGAGCAATAGAAAAACCATGGCTTCAGCAAATTTCTAAGCAACATTTCAGTGCCTACAAGTCTCACTTACAAGCCTCTGCCAGACCAACAAATAGAGGAATACTGGAGAAGAGTTCTTAAAAGCCACCAAAAAGTGGAGAAGTTCATAAATCTATAAATCAGAATATAAGATAACAAGTTTATTGGCACCACTGATTCAGGGACTTCTTTAAATAGCTTTCTCCAGCTGGAACCACTGAGAGACCTAGAAGCTATAATGCTTGTAATACAAGTCATACAGTATTAATGACATAAGCAATAACATAAATATTACTTGTATTAATAATGCAGGTAACAGGGTAAGTATTGCCTCTTTACTTTACAATACAAGCATTACTTGAGAACCTTCAGTTGAGAGTTAAGATGATGACAGCTGATTTTCACTGATTTTTGAGTTCTGAACCAGCAGCATCGAGATTTGTTTCCTGAAATTAACCTGCTTTTAGACATACCATGAACTTAACAGGTAGATTTAAGACCAAAGGTTTTCCTGATTTTGTTTTCTGCTGCCAAATTATGAATATTTTTAGGCCTAAGGTGAGGAATTTTTTGTTGGATTCCTTTTTAATAGAAACTTCCTAAAGGAATTACCGATTTAAGTAATTTACATACAAAACTCAACTTTCAATAAGAATGTGTCCAGGTACTACTTTAGAGTCAACTATCAGCATTACATCTTAATATCTCAAACATGATTAATACATATTTTCTTAAACTACTATTTGAAATAGAAAAGCAACATTTCCAGTTTCAGATGGAAAACTGTGGTGGTAGGAATCAAATGACTTGCCCAGGGCCACACAGAAAGTCTGTGGCACAAGCAGGGAAGTCCTGACTTCCAGTCTAGTGCCTGCACAACAGGATCCTACTTCCTTCCAACAAAAGAAGGAAAGAAATCTCCAGATCCACTTCTAAGAACACAAAAGTACTGATGCAGTTGGGTGCAAAGCTGGAAGTTTTGCTCACCTTTCTAAACCCAGAAGCATAACATTAGGTATCACATCAGAGATGCACTAATTACATTCAAATCTAGTGAGAGTAACTAATCCCAGTAATTTCTATGGCATGCTTTGAAATAATTACACATGGGTATCAAAATAATTCCAAAGTCCGGTCAAACAATGTTTCTCTATCAGCAAATGTACATTTAATATGCTGCAAATCCTACTGTTACTGTCTTTCATTGTAACACATGCCTTGTTCAAAGGCAGGGACTAAGACCAAGTCAGGATGCACATGCTCCAATTTCTAGGTTTCGTACACCTCCAGCTAAAAAATAAATATTCCTTATGACTAGATTACATAACACTACATTATAAATCCTCATAATCACTTCAGTCACCTTTTCTTCAAGTGGCTTTATTCCAATGGCTCAACAGTTACTACTTTTGCTCTTTCACACAATATGAACAAACCACAAGGTCAAAGCTGTCTCCCAAATAACTACATAAGTTACTTTCTACATGCAAAAATTGTTTCTCTGGATGATCCTGAAAGCTTCTAAACCACAAACAAAACCCCTTTAAGAACACTTAAGGATTTAAAACCTCATCGTATTTCATCCCAGGACCTCTTTCCTTCACTCCTAACTAGGTACCAAAAAGATCAGAGGAAAATTCAGGTTGGACGTGACCTCAGTAGTTCATCTACTGCTGCTTCCTGCTGAAAGCAGGGTCAGCTGTGAGGAGCTCGTCAGTGACAAGGTACCTTCTCTCACTTTCAAAGGTGTCATAAGCAAACAAACCAGTTGGAGACCTCATAGATGAACTTAACTCCTTTTGTATCATCAGCAACTACATTTTTTGCAAACATCTAAAAAAATCCTGCACATACATGATTTATATCTTTCAGTCTAAAACTCTGAATATATAGGCACTGAATAAACCAAGGGTAAGTACAGATACAACAAAAAGATTTTAATGTTAGTTTTCTCAGACTTTGCAATTATAAAATTTGTTCATCTTTGGTAGCAGATTATGTTTTTAATTCCATAGCAGAAATGCAAACATATAGTGAAGTGCAGACAAGGTCCCAACTATTTGTCTGCTGGTTACATTACAAAAATCCTGATATTGTCTGAAAGGGTGGTTGTGAGTATGGACACTGTAAACACATTAAAAAAATGCACAATTACTTTGAAATAATTTTAAATGCTATTTTAAACACTATTTAAATGCTATTTTGACAAACACTACTTCCTTTTAGATTAATGGTGCATTGGTATAATATCTAGAATTTGTGAATCATATATAATAATGGGAAAAGATTATCTGACTTCTCTGAGATGTATTTCTCCTTAGTCAGCAAGAAATGATTCAGATGTTAAATGATGAATGATTGCTCTATCTGCAGTCCCATGTTCTGTTACAGACTCCTTCGGCAGCTAATATTTCTGAAATTCCTAAACCACTTATAAGACAGTTTTTATTGCTGGTAGTTGCTGGAGCTGTATTTTCCTTCAGGAATCATCTTTCATTTGATAACCCTTTCTCATTTTAAACTCAGTTTTGAATGAAAGTAAGAATCATGCTTTCCACACAACACTAACCACACTGCACCTTCGTGGTCAGTAAGACAACCATACTTATCATATTTAAAGTTCTCTGTAAAACTGTCATGTAGCTTTACATACCTTTATATAGATTAAGCAGAATGGGAAGATTATCTAATTCTGACCTCCAAGGATCAGTTAACTGTTACAAGAAGTAAAATGATATTTTAAATTCTCGAAGAAAGGCTAACACCATCTGCAGTGACTCTTGTTTAAGATACCAAACATGGAAGGTAAACAAGTCTCGTGCTAGGCTTCCCTACGTTGGACTGGTAACTTTAATCTTAAATTGTTCAAGTTAATCCTCAGATTTTATCAACATTTACCAAATGCGATACTTTGCCAAAGTGACCAAGTAAAACTTGACATACTTTTAAAGGTCATTCTGTTTTGAAAGTAACTACTGTCTGATAACTACTGTGAAGCATTGTTCCTAATTTGGGAGCATAACATGCTGAAAAATGGTGACTCTCACTTAAAAAAAAAGTTTGAAGGGTTATATATTTTAAGAGCTTTTCAAGCAAGGAAAAGGGAAAAAAATCCCTGAATAAGTTAGAAACTGTGCCCAAGGTGAAAAGACAGCACAGGTGAGAACGAACATGGAAGACAGGAAAATTTATACCGGGAAAGACTGTCAAAAAGCTAAGTTGGTTTTAGAATACTGTTGGCACATTTAGAATACCCATTCTTTAGAACTGATGTGATAGGGTCATCCCATATGCATTTTTGCTCTGTTGAGCATTGTATCCTTCCAAGTTGACCTGCAGCAATCTAATGAAGAAAAAGGCTGGTGGCAGGCTGTCCACCATTTTTGTTCATTGCTGGCCTCTCTGACGGCCATTGGTATCGATTAGAGCACTGCTCTAAAAGGAATGAATGCTTAATTCACCTTAATTAAGCTCAGAGCTTAATTCAAAAGAACAAGTCCTGGACAGTCTGTTGGTGAGTGACCATGGGAGATGTACAGTAAAAACTACGTGTCTCTTCTCATGTTACTTACTGTCTACCTTGAAGCTGACTTCAAGGTAGCTAGCTGCTAGATGGGAATTTCGTTCATGTGGTATCTGAAGCACTAATCCTAGGTATGTTAAAAAAACACTTGTCTTTCTAAAGTTAAATTATTTCTGTTCCATTTTACTTTGATGAATACTTATGTTATTACAATTTCAAATTTTTTAATTTAATGGCATTAAAATTTGATTATTTCAGACCAACACTTATAAATCAACAAAGCTCCACTGAAGTTATTAGAAGTGTGCCAATTTCCATAGATTACGGCCGAAACCTCAGAAAGCAGTCAATAACTTGCAATCTGCTACTATTCCCATAGAAGCAAACAGGAACTCTGTCACTAATTTCAGTGGAAATTAGATGCAACTTTTGCTAAGCAAGGTCAGTAAGTTGCTTAGCTCTTATGTAAAGGAAAAAGAAGGGAGGAAGGGAGGAATAAGCATGACAGGCAGACATACATATTCTTGTCTTCTAAGTCAGGGACAGCCTAGACTTTCCTCTGTGGGCAAGGGCAGGTGAGACGGGAAACATGCAGCCACTGTCGCTGTGGGGTGCAGGAAGGACAACTTTGGGGCAGCACCAAGGGAAGTTCCAAGGCACTAAACAAGTCCTGTGTCAATTCCTTCCTGGACATACAAAATGGGAATCCATGGAGATCCACATCTCTATGCAGGACTGATGAAAACATGCCTTTATCCACTCTTGCAAGTGAACTACAGAGCATGAATAAGTGACTTGTTGCCTAAAAAGCATTCCTATGAGAATACTGATATTCCTATAAGAAGCTCTGTGTTATTTGTGGCTAAATCTTTTTAGTTTGTGAAAACCTAGCCTCCAACTGTTGTCTTTGACCCCCTCTCAGGTTTGTTTCCCTCCTTTATTGCCTTCTGGTTGAAATTAGATAACAAATTCAAGTGTCTCCGTAAGAAAGCACAGAGATAGATACACAAAACCCACAATCATATAAGCTTTGTTTTCGGAACTAAGAAGGACCCAAACCTCTCTTTATGAATGAAATGTGCACTGAGAGTGATTAAACTGCTACAGCACTAAAATCTCTCTCTATGACTCTAAGCTGTGTGTTCACTGGGAAAGCCCTTAACAGATCTCAGAGAAGAGACTTGTATGCTAGTGCCAGCTGAACTGATCCATCCACACAAGGCAGCACAAGGATAGCTGCAAATGCCCTGGAAGCTGTATAACCAATGTATTAGAAGTGCATTTACTCTTGGCAAAACTAATTACCTAAGGTTGGCCAAAATGGCTATACTACCTTTTACTCCTTGAGTATGTTCAGCACACCTGTTTTGAATTTCTTCTTGTGACATGACCATAGTAACAATTCCTTTTAATTTCCTGTTTTAACTGGAGACAGTAAGCTACTTTGTCCTGGAAAATTTGATAAATTAGTGGAAAAGATTTTAATCAAGCTAAAATCCAGATGATAAGCATGGGTATACAAAAAAACTTGAAAAGGACTCATCCATAACTAAAATGGATTAGAAACCCACCACGATGGGACTTGGCATTGTTAGGTTTATGGTTGGACTCGATGATCTTAAAGGTCTTTTTCAACCTAAATGATTCTATGATTCTGTGATGTTCTTTTAGATGATATAAGTCATCTTTTAATTTCTCTGCCCTTAAATTGGTGGTGCCTAAGTTTCTTTCTCTGGCCGTTGGAGGATTTTAGTTTAAACCCAGTTGTAGTATCAAGTTAATGTTAGTGAGGTGACATTTAAAAGTTTCTGACATATGAGTGAGACTGGATGATCTCTTCATACTTCCAAAGGGTACAGAACAGTGAAATAAATATTAGACTGGATACACAAAAAAGCTTTTCCTTTAAATCCTCAGTATAAAAGCATTTTATCATGTTATGCTGGGCACAAAGTATTAAGCCAATATTATTTATTTCCCAGTAGACTTAATATTATTCTTCTAACCTAATTCAAAATGATGGTCAGGGAAGGATAATTGAAATGCAGCCTCATGTTTAAGTTTTACTTATAGTTGCCTTTATCACTTTCATTTTGGTTTGCTTTTGGGTGTTTTGGTTTTTTTTGCCTCCACTCTTTGCCCATAAATCTGGTCATGAATGCATTCTTAACTCTGTTTACTTTTTTTCCACAATACAGTATTCTCTTTGTATTCTTCCTGGCCAGGTGAGTTACTGTTTTACAGAAATTTGTATCCTAATTTAGCTGTTTATGTGTCATTATATTTCCCACAAAGGTGCTTTGTTTCTCCTCTTTAATAAGAATTTGTGGGACAAGATAAACCACCTTAGCAACTGAGGTATATTTTCTTTTTCATGGAAAGGACTGTTCAAGAAATATGCATTATTAAGGGGAACAAAAATATCAAGTTGCATGTAAAATTCCACTTTAGAAATGAAGAAAACATTTTACAAAGCATAAAGATCACCAGCATAATTGCATGGCAATACAGCTGAATGGCCTTTAGGCTGTTTCTGAATCAATTGTTTAAAGGGAATTCTCATACAGAAGGCCAAGCAAAAGGGTTGTGCATATCCTAAGACTGACTTCACACTTTTTTATGGTCCATTTCCATATTGTGACTAAAAATACACAGTTCAATTCATCAACTGTATCCTGAACTAAGCATCCTTAGGCCCTTCATTACTTCACAAAATCCTGATTTCAGAGATGAGTTTCTGCATAGCTTCTTGACAGTGAAACAAACATTTCCAGATCCAATTAAGGACTGGACTATGAGCTTAACAAATTCAAGTTCTCAATTCATTTTACAATAGTGGATATCATCCTTTATGTATTACAAAAGAAAGACCCAGTCAGAAACAAAGAATTAAATATAAACTAATTGCAGAGTAAATTAAAAATTTTGAGAATTGGATTTCATAGGTTGACTACTCTGTAAAATTCCTAAACCCTGATGGTTTAAATTCAACTATACTTGATTTTGGAAAAATAGGTTACAAAAAACCTCACTTTCTCTGTATCCCCTTCCTTCTTCAGGATGAATCAATAAACATAGTTAGCTTTCAAGTTTTAAAGTTTGGCTTGGGTTGAGCTCTCGTAAGCATGTGGGAAGGGAAGCTTTGTCTGGCTAATTAGTCTTTCTTTTTTATTATTTTGAATAAAAATGATCAAGAAAGCTCCTACAGAAAAAGAAAGGAAAGCCTGGGAAACCACCTGAGGAAATAATTTCTAACCACTTGTGCTGGCAATTGTTTTATAGTACTAAGTCCAAAAATATTTCCGTTAGAGAAGACTTGCCAGAAAAGACAGAAGGAGAATCTGAACTGCTGGGGCAAATTAACATTGAAGGTTTGCCCTCTAATGCTCTCATATTGCAAAATACCATATAAATAAATGAAATAATAGGAGAAAAGGGAAAGTATTTTATATGACGTCACCCAGCCCAAACAACTCAGGCACCATCCATGACAGCAAAACCATCCTTACTATTTTGCTTTTAAAAAGAATCTGCAAAAGTCTGCTATGGATCATCTGATCAATCCTCCTGAATGTACAAACTTTTGATGTTTTTTTAAGGGCCATACATACCAACATACCTGTTGAAACAGTGCTTGCCTTTGTCTGCAAAAGCCTTAATATTTCCTTTACCTGTTACAAGTTTATTCTGCAACTTACAGAACCTCCACTTGCAAAAAAAAAAAAAAGGTTTTGGCTGGGATAGAGTTAATTTTCTTCATAGTAGCTTGTATGGGGCTATGGTTTGGATTTGCGCTGGAACCAGTGTTGATAACACAGGGATGTTTTCATTACTGCTGAGCAGGGCTTACACAGAGTCAAGGCCTTTTCTGCTTCCCACCCCTCCCCACCAGCAAGGAGGCTGGGGATGCACAAGAAGCTGGGAGGGGACACAGCTGGGACAGCTGACCCCAACTGACCAAAGGGCTATTCCATACCATATGACATCATGCTCAGCATATAAAGCTGGGGGAAGAAGAAGGAAAGGGGGGACATTCAGAGTGATGGCGTTTGTCTTCCCAAGTAACCGTTATGCGTGATGGAGCCCTGCTTTCCTGGAGATGGCTGAACACCTGCCTGCCAATGGGAAGTAGTGAATGAATTCCTTGTTTTGCTTTGCTTGCGTGCGTGGCTTTTGCTTTACCTATTAAACTGTCTTTATCTCCGCCCATGAGTTTTCTCACTTTTACCCTTCTGATTCTCTCCCCCTTCCCACTGTGGGGGAGTGAGTGAGCAGCTGTGTGGTGCTTATTTGCCAGCTGGGGTTAAACCACGACACTGACAATATACTTAATCTTTAGTTCTCCATATATTTTTCACACTGTCAATAGAATAACGGAGATTATGTCAGCTGACTTATTAGCTCTTTCTATCTCAAGTTTACAATATGATTAAAATTCTTAAGACAGCAAGCTAGATATTTTATATTTGCAATATATAAAGTCTTTTCTCAATTTTTTGATCTTTGCAAACACTAATAAACGTATGGACTGTTTTATAAAAATGCTGACTTTGCTGTAGAAATTTTCAATTTAAATAATATTTTCATGAAGTCTTATGGGTACTATATTGAATGATACCCTTCAAATAGTAAAAAGTAAACAAGACACAAGAAGTCATTATCATAGTGCACAATCAATCATAAACTATAAAAAATGCTATTAAAAACCATCACTAATTATTCAAATGTAGGAGTTAAGCTAGGTACCAGCATGTTTTATTTCAGCTGATTCCACTACAGGGCTTGAGTTATACTAGACATTTCCTAAAATTACTTTTCTATGACTTTCTTAGCATAGACTTCCCCCTCTGACTTGAGAAAGCCTTGACTCAGGATTCATAATTTTAGGGGTGGCATGAGACAGTTACAGGCTTCTTATGTACACTGACAGAGTCAGTTATTGATGCCAGAAAGAGTCAGAGGTGCCACATGTGTCAGTGGAGAAGAAGAACCAGGCATGATAGCAATAAAAATAAGAATTTGTGAGAAATTCTGAAATAACATCTCAATTCTTCTCTCAACAGAAATGACATGATCCCATGATTTGCTCTCATCCTCTTCCTATCTTGGCTGAAAATGTTTATTATAAGTATTATTTTTTCTCTAAGTGAAAAAATAACATTGTGAATTCCAAATCACAAAATGTTGTATGACATTTTTTTGATAAAAACAGCTTTCTTATTTCAGTATGGAGAGGCTTCTGCTGGCTAAGCAGTTAGTGTTGGAGAGCAGGCACAGCTCTTACCTTTTAATTCACTGCTACTCATACCTAAGATGATGCATGACATCAATACTACTGACAGGATTTGAACTATGAGAAACTTTAGTCAGTTATGTTGGCATTAATCAGCTAAATCTGGCTTTGAACATTGCCTAAAGAAGCACAATAGGAGTGGAATGAAGGCTGAAATGGTTCTGACACTAAATGGAGGCCACTGCCTGGGGAGGGTGTTTGTCGCTGTGTCACTGTCATGTGATGGTGCTTGCTGTGATTTGCTTTAGAGCAGTCATTTTCCTCTCTGGAAAAAAAAATGCCCCAAACACAAAGAATCGCAAGTTATTTGTAAAACACCAAGTAGGACCTCTCATTCCAACTGCTTCACAAAGCAGCTCCTCTGAAATTTGCTTGCATATATTACTGCCTGCAGGCACCACAGGTCCTCAAGACAGTAAGAGGATACATACAGAGGATATAGGACAGTCTATGTTCTGTTTATAATGCAATGTATAAGGAGTTAAAGTAGGATGAAGAAGAAAAAGAATAATCAGTTGACACTTTTTTAATACATGGATGCCATGGTTACCTCCAAAGAGTGGTGTGATATGTCTAGTAGTCATTATGTAAGAGTAGAGATTTGAATTTATAGGGAGATTTAAATTTAAGCTTAAGAAAAAAAAAAGACAAAAATAAAAAAAAAATCCTAGACCTTATTCAAATTAAACAAATTTCATATATTACAATAACTTAACAAAATATTCAATACACCAATCATCTAGTCTTTAGGACTAATGCACGGAGAATTAAAACAGACAATTAAAACACAGCATACAGCTAAATGATAACATTAAACTGAAAAAAAAGTAGTATTATAGCTGCAAAAATAGTTAGCTATTTATTGTACAGCAAAACCATTATTTGTCCACTGAGTATATTTTACCTCATAGATCCTAAGACAGAACAGAATCACAGAGCTTACAGCATTCGTTTCACAACCATACTTCTAATTTTGCATAAAAGCAGCTGAAATATATCTAAAAATTATTCAATCTGTTTAAACTCCTGGAAAAAACATTCCATTTTCCTAAGAACTAGCAAACTGCAAAGGGAAAAGATGCACATTAATGACAGAAAGTGACCGCATTGCTCTCTGTAATAATGTTTCGTGCCGAGTGTTCATTCGAATGGACTTCCAAACTGGAAGAAAAAGCACGTGGCAATTCCACATCTTTATATATACATTTTTGCAACTCCCAGAACACATTTAGCTCACTTTGTATTGATTTTAAGACATTTGATTTAAAGTCAAATCTTTTTTATTTTTAGCATGCTGAATTTAAAAGTCCTGAAAATATTTTTTTGTTTCAGAACTAACTTTCTAACTTGCCTTTGATGTATCTGCTAGGTACAAAACAGGAATGAAGCTTGAATGAATTAGCCATTAATTTTCTAATCATGAATGTTCAAAACTGCCAATTTTGATTATACTCACACACTTATCGTGCTGTTGGACTCTAGGGATTCTGTGTTCCCATCTTGTTAGACCTGGTGTAGGACTGGGATGTTACACACTAAAAAAAACCAACTTCACTCTTGTGAATAGTACCATTATATCAGCTCAAAGACATAACCTGGGCTAAAGAGTCATTTACATTGGGAACAGGAGAATCTTTTCCACTCTCGGCCCATTGATAGATGAGGTCAGCACAGGAGATACACACAGGAACCACTACTTAGCCATCATGGAGACTAATGGAGTAGATATAATCTGATAAATGTACAAACAGGTTACATTAGTTTCTGCATTCATATATGCATAAACTATAGTGCATGATGCAAGCTGAAGAAAACATGCTTAGAAATTAAAAATCTATTTTTCTAAGAAGAACCTGAAGGCATATTAGGAAGAATATGACAATAGAAAAAGAAAAATGAGACCTAAATAACCTACTGATTACTGTACTTTTAATCATATTCTGCTAGATTTATTCAAAGACAGGTTTGGTTGTGTGGTACTTATTTTGGATGCATGGTGTGAGAGCTAGAATAACTTGGTTTTACATTATGAATATTTGGCTCAGTAAAATATTCATTATGCTGTAGACTCATTTGATTTTCAATAATCTTATCTGGCACAGCCTATAAACTAATTCAAAGAGAAAGACCACTACCAGCAAGCCCAACTCCAAGCTCTCTTACATTAGTTACATACTGCTGTATGCTGCTGGAGCTGTATTAGTTTTTGTGGGTTTACTCTCAACTCTCATGACTCAACTAGGCAGACTTAGGCTTCATGCTTCCAAAGGTAAGAAAATTGCTCCCAAATTTTTCCAGGCATATGTTACTTTTTGCAGGAAAATACAAAGGAAAAAAACCCAAACAATTGTTTATTCAATGTAAAGTTTTGCCTTTGTCTGCAGAACTAGGCTCCAGTATGTTTTCCTTTCTGAAGTATTTCAACTTTATGGCAAAAAAAAAAAACCAGAAACAAAATAAGAGTTAAAGTTAAAAATGTTGTCACGATCCAAACGAACATGAGATTTCATAAATATTGTGGCTTGTGCTATAGCACTTCAAAAATACTTTAAACAGATGGACCAGTGAGACTGCCATTCATGTTTTACCAGGCAAGAGGCATGTTTAAACTGCTGGCTGAAACACACAATATGAAGTACATTCTACATATAGCATGAGAAGAAATGCCTTGTTTGCTAAGAAACTATGCAGAAAAAAAGCTAACTGAATGAATGGCATAATATTTTATACATTTGTAATTTCTTGGGAAGAGATCAACGGTCAGAGGAAAAAGATCGCTGTTATACTGTAGAGGTAGAAGAAGTAAAAAAGAGAAAAATCTTGGTTTCTCTGCACAAAAGTATCACAGGATTTTCCAAACAGCTATCTGGATGAAAAGTTGAAAGCTGAAAATTTCATATACTGCTCTACACTAGAAAAGCACAATAACATCGTAAAAAACAACCAGGGGGACAAAATTTGTCTTCAGTGACAGTGGTTTAATGGAGATAAAGAAGGAAGATAAGAATCTTAATCCATATTTTAATGAAGATAAAGAAGATGGATAAAACAGAAGAAGGAGAAATGTGTTCTGTATCTTTCACTGTAAGCTGAGATAGTCTCTTACAGAATGGGCATTAGTTAATAAGAACGGTCACACTCCAGAATTTCACTATATACAAATTCCAGTGAGCTCTCCCCAATGCAACCCACTCAATGATTTCATCTTTTAAGTGCCTGAAAATTAATCATGTAAAAATGTCCTGTAGGTCAATTTGATTTTCTGAGGAAGATTTCTGTTCTTTTATAGGCTTTGTAATGACTAAACACATGATAGTAATAAAATATTATAGGCAAAAGCTTTAATTTTTACCTTATATGATTACACAGAATTCAGTATTACTTTTAACTCTCAAGTATAAAGGAATTCTTTTGCTTGGAGCACAGAAGTATCCTTGTACTGGATAAAGAAGGGAACAGAGAAGGCAGAGCTGCCTCAGAGAACAAAAGGCTAGTGCTGGGAACTACTTTCTGCATTTCTAAACACTAAACATATTGTCACTTCTTAAATTCCCAGTGCATAAAACAGAGAAAGTCAAGCTCACGTGTTGTTACTTGAAACCTCATAAGAGATAAGGAGTCATGAAGTTATAGCCTTACACTCCACCTATCTACAGAATAGTATAAACTGAACTCAGATAATGTCTCCCACACTACTTTGTAATCATTCCTGTTCGGGTCCATTATCTGAGAGGGAAAACACATCTCTTCGGTCTTAATATCACGAACAATAGCTTAAAGTCAGATTCTAATCTTATGGATTGGCATTCATGAGTCTTAACTGATGATTCTTGGACAAAGTATAGTCATTGGCTATGCAACTCACTTTTTTGTTGCGTCAAAACAGGTTGCAGTCAATACATCTCTGCCAGCTGCATCTGGTAACACTGTGAGGAACTTAGAGCATTTGAATTCCTTTGCCTTCACCTTTCCACATCTGATCTTTATTCTGTAATAGAATGATAAAAGAAAGAAAACCAGAGAATTTCCATCAGTCATTATAAAGTGACCTCTGTTCAACTTTGTTAATAAATTTAAGACAGCCAATACCAATTATTCTGGAAACAAGCTAATACATAGAAAATACAAGTGATTTGTCAGCGTGTTAGGTAGGAGACCACACAGTGTTACTCCCAGTCCCTTATTTGAGTTACTTCCCACACTTGTAGGAAATTATTTCATCAAATCTTTCTAGGATTTATTGCTTGCTTTTATATGCTTTCAGTAAACTAATCTTTAGAATAACTCTTTTCCCAGTTCTCACTGTTGAAAAGTTTTTGATGACAAAATGAAGCTTTTTTTTTTTATCTAGCTGCCAACAGTAGTAACAACCACACAAACTGGCCCCTGGCACCATAAAAGGATCTGCAGACAGCTCCTTCACCCAACGTCTCTGTCACCTTTACTGTTACCCCAAGCTAAGAAGATCAAAATCACATCTGTATACCTGCAGTGGCATCCAACTGGACACCTTGGCTGCAATGTTGACATAATGTATTATCATGGTTTAACCCCAGCAGGCAACTAAGCACCACACAGCCACTCGCTCACTCCGCCCCGGTGGGATAAGGGAGAGAATCAGAAGGGTAAAAGTGAGAAAACTCGTGGGTTGAGATAAAGAGTTTAATAGGTAAAGTAAAAGCCGCACACACAACCAAAGCAAAAGAAGGAATTCATTCACTACTTCCCATTGGCAGGCAGGTGTTCAGCCATCTCCAGGAAAGCAGGGCTTCATCACACATGACAGTTGCTTTGGAAGACAAAACACCATCATTCTGAATGTCCCCACATTCCTTTTCCTTCCCCCTAGTTTATATGCTGAGCATGATGTCATATGGTATGGGATATCCCTTTGGTCAGTTGGGGTCAGCTGTCCCAGCTGTGTCCCCTCCCAGCTTCTTGTGCATCCCCAGCCTCCTTGCTGGTGGGGAGGGGTGAGAAGCAGAAAAGGCCTTGACTCTGTGTAAGCAGAGCAGTACAAAGCAGTTTTAGTTACTGCTGAGCAGTAACTAAAACATCCCTGTGTTATCAACCAATGCAAACCATAGCCCCATACTAGCTACTGTGAAGAAAATTAACTCTATCCCAGCCAAAACCAGAACATGTACATTTGAAAGCTCCTCGGTTCTACTGTATTTTGTATATCTGCCCTCACTAGCACCCAGTAAACTACTATCAGTCATATTTTTCTCTTCGTGAATGAAGTCTGACACACAAATCCTCAGAAGCTGCTGAATATCTGCAGTGATGCAGGCCAGCACAACTCATTTAAAGTAATAATAGACTTTCTCTTGATGTTGGCAGACTTTGAATCAAGATAATAGACAAGAATCAAACCAATAAAGGATGTTTTTTCTTCAACGAGAACCGTGAAAAGTGGCAAACTTGTGGATATAAAAGTAAAGCCAGCCTTATGAAAGATTTTATTATGTACTCTTTAGGAAAGAAAATAATGCATATCTGTGCTATACAGAGACACATTAGGGTGTTTCCTCTAAATATTAACCTGAATGTTGTCCCTGGTGGATTTTGGTCAACTTGTGTAATAAAGATCATTTATAGCACCAGAAGTCTTGTGGACATTTTTAGAAATTAAGCACACCTGCTTAATAATACTGAGGGACTGATGAACACAGGTAGCAATTCTTTCTCCCTTTCTTTTTATAATTATAAAAATTAGTTATATTTTTTTACTTAATATATTTTATGAAGTTATAAAACTGAATACTTATTTTAAATGAATTTAATTGCTTTTAAATTATAATGCAAAATATATGTTTGATTATACTCAGAATATGGAGTTTCCCTATTGCTGGGAAATAAATAAATAAATAAATAAAATTCAAAGTAGACTTAAATCATGGGTTTAAACAGAAGAAAAATCCTTTTTCTTTGTTACAAAGTTTAATTTAATCAGAGAAAATACTCCACAACCATCAAGTCTGACATTTTTACATAAGTCTGAGCCTGAGTGACACAGGCCACCTACAGAGATATAATCATTTTAACTGTAATCCCAAACATAAAAATAGATCTTATCAGAAGCACCAATACAGAAATCTAAACTACTATTAAAACCTACTGAACACTTGGAAAGAACAGCAGAGCATTAAGTATATAAGCAGAAATAACTGGCTAAGATGCCATAACTGCTAACAAAATATATGTTATTGGAAGTCTAAGGACTGATAGCATCCCAGCTGTTCTTAATCACTGTGTGACTTGGCATGAGCTCAGATGACCAAGATGATTTTTGAAAAGTTCACAGAATGAAAGAGGAGGAAGGCAGTGGAGGCTTATTTAATCACCCTTCTATGGCTTCATTTCTAGAGGATAGCCTTCAGTACTTCTTGAAACTCAGGACTTTGAAAGAGCTTGAAACCTCAAATCTCTTGTTAACCCCGCCCCCCAAGGAAAAAAAAAAAAAGATAGAGTATCAGATGCTCTGCTTGGCTAGACTATCAAACATGTTGCTGGTGGAGAAAAAGAAAATATTAGAGATCAATCTAGCAAAAATTTGAAAATATACAAATCAAAGCTTTTGGTAATTTAAATATATTTTGGCAAATAAGATTTCACTTACAAATGGATTCACAAGACTCCTTGTGAAATTCAAACATTCAGGGTTCAACAGTAAGGAATTGAATTTTAAAATGTTCATTATTTTCGTGTTATAGACTCATCTGATATATTTTGGTATATTAAAATAATTTTCAAACACTTAGTCAAAAACTATCAGAGATATCTAGTGTCCATTGTGGGTGCAAACTAATGCTCTAATCTTTCAAAATCACAAATGATCTGCAAGCCATTCTTCTTCTCACACACCATCCAAGGGACTACTTGGAAGTTGCCTACATTTTTAGGCAACAGCTGGATAAGTGGCAGTACTTCACTTGAACTCCAATACAGAAATGAGATATTGAATATCTTGTAATTTATTGCAGAGAGATTGAAAAAAATTACACTCAGACCTGCTGCCCATCCTATGCTATGCTGCCCCTATGACCAAGATCAAAACCGGGGTATGAGATAAAAATCTGTGAAAATACCTGTGAAATAGATGGATCAGAGCTAGGTTTAGGCTTATTTTTCATTTTCAACCACACTTTTATTGCCACAGATTCACACACATGGAGTTCTTCCCCTTTCCCCCAAGCTCGATATGTTGGGATCTCTATAGTAATCACTAAAGTGCAGCAGTTATTTTCCCACTAATGACTATGCTGGAATATCATAAGGAGAAGTATTCTATTAAACACTATCTCAGGAAGAAATTTAAAAAAAAAAAATCTAACTTCCAAGTATTATGACCAACACAGAACAAGGATGGAGCATGTAGGCAGGGGGGATAGTAGCAGCCATAACTCTAACTTTGCTGCCATTAATGTTTATGTTGTATATGAAGTGGTTTACCAACATGCTGATGGACTGGCAAAATGTGCAAGCATACGATTTATTCCTCCTTGCAGCAGTTATGGGAGATCACAACCACAAATGCATGTTTCAGTAGAGACTATTTTAAAATAGAGAGCATTATTTTGACAAGCAGAGAACTGCAACAAAAGATTTATTATTCAGTGGAATAATTGGTGAATGCATTATCCTGTCAACATTTAAGTATTATAATCAACTTAAATAATCAAAGCTGCCCTAGAGTTTTTATTGTTTTACATTAATTTAAAAATAATTTATTCTATTATACTCACATTTGAATTAATGTAAATGAAACTAACAAGTTAAAACTCAAAGTTATGTAAAATGAGAAACATAATACATTTTAACCTTCATATGCCTATTCTGCAGGCCATACATTCTCATACATGCTGCACTTTAAAACAGCAGATGACACCAAAATGCTTTGGCGTGCAACCTATGCTATACGTGCTATATATGCCCACAATGACAATGTGACAATGATATTGCTAATTAGGATATGCTTCCAGCAATCCTTGGTCCTTTTCTCACCTGAAGTCACTCTAGAAGGTGGCTTGCCATGACTGGCTTGCTCACTTCTTCTTTGCAGAAGTGTTATTAACATCTTATTGAGACCTATCTAACTCTATATGCGTCATTAGTCTGCTTGCTCCAGTCACGCATAAACTGCTGATTTTGGATTAGCTGCTTTTGTCTGTTAATCTGTCCTTGACTTATAGGCTGAAATGTTTCAGCAGTAGAATAAATATTTTGAAGCATTTCAACAGTTGTTTCTGAACCACTTACTGACTGACTTTAGAGAAGACTGCATGTTTTGCCAAGATTTGGAAGTATTCGTAGACTCTCTGCATGTGAACCGAGTATATAGTATGTATAAATGTAATGCTTAGGTACAGGAATGTTTAGCCTAACATGGTGGTATCAGATAATCATGTAGATCTCAAAACAAAAGCATCAGCATGAGATCTTTTGACTCTTCACAAAACTGAGTAAAGCTCTAGCTGCAGATCATCAGAATTCACTGCATGAAGCTGTATCAAAAAAGCTGTACCAAAGCAGCAATATGTTGGTACAAGTTCTTACATTGTTTTTAACATGTTCTAGCTTTAGCTTGTAGGGGATTCTGTCTTGCTTCTCCTTTGACTAATGAGGCCGTACAACAGCCTCAAAGAACCTAGCAAAATAAGGTTTAGCTACATATTTAATTGCAGAAAGATGGGGAAATTAGCATGTGGAATAGTGAAGACAAGAGGATGCTACTTACACAGCAATTTCGATGCCAGTCAAGCCAGTGGCATCTACATCATTACTGTTAGAGAGAGAGAAGAAGAATCTGTGTAAGTTTCAAGGCTCCCTAGAGGCGTATACATCCAGCCGTATATTTAACTTGTGCAGGACACAGCTACCGGGACAACAATGTGTGGCTCAACAAATGCAGTCACATAATGTGGCATGTCCTCAATGACAGATCATACATATTAAGAAAAACACCAAGGGTTTGACTGGATACTGTCAATGGTTTGATTCATTCTTTGCTTTGTGTCAGGATATCCAAGTGGGAGAGAAAAATAGGCATTTAAAAATATTGCTGATAGTTTAATTGCTGAAGCTTGCTACTCCATCACTGTTCAGTTGTAATAATGATCAGGGCATGGAGCATTACTTGAAGAATTAATTACCACCTGAGGTTAACAGCCCACAGCTAAGCCTTGAGCCTTCAGCTTCCTCAGATAGTCATTAATCCCCAGGAATTGTCCTATGCCTCCATCATTACTTATAATTTAAAGTGTGAATTTTCTCCTTTTAATTTTCTTTTCATAAAATGAAAGTACTCAATTATCTTTGTCATTAAATCACATCTGCATTGATTACCTAGGAAAAAATAATGACAGCAAAATTAAATTTGCCTATTTAATCACTGAATCCTGATTAAATATTTGTTATAAACATTTCATTCCAATTAAGGTTGCATAAAAAAGCCACAATAGGCAAAGAAGGGTATACAATTCAAAGCTGTAACATGTCCTGACATGCTGCTTCTGTTTTCTTACTTCTTTACTCGTTGCTGACCCACGTTACATTTCATTAGATTTCGTTACAAACTTCACTATTTAGATTCAGTATCACTGGAATTTTAATATGTAATAGTAGCTACTGAAATACACAAATGTGTATGTGTACACAAGTGAGCAATCAATTTAAATCACAGTGATGAAGACATTCTTAAAAGAACCAAGTTATCACAGAATTACTTTCTTTTTTTTAAAGGTAAAACAAAGAATAAAAGAAAATATCTAGGTAAGATTTTGGACAGTGATCCAAATTCTCTTACTCTAGAAGCTTGCAGTCATCACCAAAAAAAAAACATTACATTTTTGTCCATGACACTGTTCTCTGGTGTAATCCCATAGGATTCCATACGCATCAAGAGATGTACGGCACTGTGATTAAATTAGTCTACGGCTCAGTCCATTAGCAGCCACAGAGAGGACATTATACCTTAGAGCAATGTGTCTTGACACACCAGGTTCTGAATTAAAGTAAAATTGATTGATTGAAGCTGTGATTTTGTAATGAACTTAAGTGGGAAGGTCCAAAGCTAGTTTACACTGATCTTTGTCAACTTAGCGCTCTGTGCTACTGAAAAGTACCTGCTATCCTGACACACAGACATATCAACAGAGGGCTAATCTTCTTCAGTTTTGAATAATCACAGCATACGCATTTGTTCCCAGCTACCTTTCTTATTTGCATACAAGTTTGTGCTTCTGGTACCACATACAGGTGTGGATAACCTAGCTGTTCTATGCACAGAGTTGGAGAACTGAGTCTGAAAATCAGACTGTGACCCACAGGCAAATTGCTTTAGGTTAATGTCTGCTCTAACTCATGTGTAAGTAATCTAATTTTCTGCGAGAGAGTTTCATTTCCCCCTCCCCACTATACTCCCAACATTTTCCCACGTCCCCTTCACCCCCTGTCACAATACTCTCAATTTCCTCCAAGTCCCATCTCCTCAACTACTGGACTAAGCAAACAGGTCTATTCATTGAACTTGAAGTGAAGAAAAAAAATTTGATAAGTTTCCTCACCTTTATATAGAAAATTATCTATGTTGGTTTTTTGTTTTTTAATTCTTTTTCAAAGTTTCATATATTCATGAGTCCATCCATTCAAATTGTTTGCCTGTAAACTCATGACTTGGTATAATTGGAGCACACAAATGTTCATAGAAATTAGCCAGTGTACAAATATACTTGAAAAAAAATCAATTTAAAATATCAATATCTATTTAAAGATATTTTTCCTCCCTGTCTCATTTCAGCTTCTCTAATATGGAAGCAGATGGAGCAGCATAAAACCAACAACATCTGATCCTAAAACATACATAAAAATTTTCAGGTTTTCTGAATGTTTTACTGCTCCTTGCAAGTCTTTTTCCAAAAGCTTGCTGCTTGCTGCTTGCTTTTTTAGTGTCTATATTTAGACTGTAGAAACTGTACCAAAGGCCTGATCTTTTTAGCACCTTTACTTTAATCACAACAATAATATGAATGACTTTGGTAAGAATGCTGACATATTTGCTCACTTTCATGATTCTGCTATCAAATCAAAGATCTCAGAATTATTTCAATAGTAACATTCTGAAAGAAATTGCATGCACTCTGTGTGTTGTCAATAAATCAACCATGAAAAATATTGCAACCATGCCATACTGGATGGTGTTAGTGGAGTACCAGGAAGGTTACCTGCAGATATAGCTGGCTACTTTTTTCCTCCTTGCAGCTGCCAGATGGTGTTGAACAGAACAAACTGCTATGCAGAGTAGCTGAATTTTTACCAGGTAAGTGTGCCATTACACACAGTGTTTTTATCTATTCAGATGCCTTGGGGGAATGATATATACATATTTGATCCAATATAAAAAAGAAAATATTGAATAATCAGCACGTTCTTTGTGTTGTCTTCCGCACACTAAATTATAAATTATACGGATAGAAACATCTTTCTATCAAAAAAATCCCCACCCGATTAAAGCAACAAACAATACTGAAAAAAAACCAAAACAAAAATACCTTTACATAGCCTGCCATAATTTAAAATATAACAAAAGCTATTGCATGGCCTACATGTATTTAATAAGAATAATAAAAGACAGCACCTCTTGCTATTCTTAAAGAAATAGAATAATTTTGTAGACTGAATTATGGATTCCAGTTTCGTTTTACAGTACTGCAAACATATTAAGGATACAATTCAATGGACCTCACATGGCAAAACACTAATCAAGACTTCGGTTTTGTTCATTTTTTAAATAAAGGAATGGCTACCGTAATTAGAATTACAGGAGTCATTTTTAGATGCAGTAGGCAGAATGAAATGAACCAAGGCAAAGCAAAAATCCAAACCTCCGAATCTTACTCTTGAAGAGAGAACGGGGGAAACTTTCATGGCCACATATGGTCTCATCTGAAAGAGCACTTCCCACACTAACTTCCCACTAGTACTTTATGAAACATTGGTTCAAAACTGATTCAAAAGAAGGGATGACCTAGTGAGTCACCAGTATTATTTATAGAAACATAAGAAATACGTTCAAGACCTCTTGCCCTACTATTTGATCTTATCCAATTTATGAAAACACTGTCTGAGATTGCATACATTTATTCAAATATTTGAATAGATTAAAAAGTATTTTCTGTATGGAAAGCACTGTCCACATTTATTATGGAAGCAGATGACTTATTCTCCAGTACTTTTCAAATCAAACCATAGTAATAATTTCTGGGCCTATCACTGCCACCTTCTGAAACACTGAAATATTAGTCCTATACATTCATTAAAAATACCATATCCTATTTATACATTACTAACATAGCAAGTGTTTACTCCAAATAGAGTGCCTGCTTGTTAAAACCAAGGTTACTAACCTCTGCATGTTTTTAGTTTTTATTACAGAGCCAGGATAGGGTGAAGGTCTTGCAATTTACCATGATTAGCCATTTGTGAAGGATACATATTTTTTAAACTTCACCATTAATGTGTTATTCTGTAAATAGATGAGGACCTATGCACATTTAAAATGAAATTTACACATTAAACAACTCAAGATGATCTTTATTTCTTTAAGAAATTAATTCAGTGCTAATGAAGGGTAAAAGACTGACTGAATCAGTCATTAATTTAACCTTTCCCTCTTGATAAGATCAGCTGAGCTACTACTTCTCACTTACAAGGATATGTCAGGGGAACAAATCATTTTATAACAACCCAGTGAAATGTATAATCATGGTAGTATTTACAAAATGCATTAGCTAGAAATTTACTGAGCCACCTTCAGGTTATTAGAATAACTGATTAATGAGCCTTCCTAATACCATATGGGCATCATCCACAAACATTTTAGAGATTCAAGATTAAAAGTATTTTAACAATTTTAACTTCTAAAAATGACCACATGTAGATTCTGCTTTTCAAAAGGAAATACATGAACTCCTAGTGGGCCTAACCTACCTAAATAAAGCAATAGGTATATAAGTTCCTTGTACAAGGCTCTGGAAAAAAGAAAAAAACCAAAAAACCTCAAAGTAATGTGATAATCAGTATAATACCAGCCTGAATGAAAAGAAAAAAAAAAAGGAAGCAGCAGTAGGACAATAAGTCCTGTTGGAGAGATCTTCATTTACATTATATATTCAGGTGTAATTCCAGTCCATCTTTGCTTTTTTCCTTTTTTTTTTCTTTTTTCTTTTTTAAATTCTCTTATGTTATAGACTCTGGTTTCTGCTAGCAGCATGTAAAAAGCCTTTTTAGAGAATAAATATAGCCCTTAAAATATTTAGCTGTATTTTCCAGGACAGACTGGTTTACCGAATGTTTGTGTGTCAAAAGACAGACTGAAAATTAGATTTTTGTCTTCTATGGAACTTCGCAAGATCACGCTGGAAGGCAGCTTTATTGCATGCTTTACTAGCAACTGAGCTCCCAGTAGCATGGTACTGTCAGGAACGCTATTATTTGTTCAGATAATTCAGTGTGAGCAACTACAAGAAAGAAAAAAATCCTTACAAATCAATAGCATCTCAGGCTAAAGCAAAAACAACCTGAACCCAAACCAAAGAATCAAGTAATAGTCATAACCTTCCTGCTGAACAGTATTCCAGTGTTGCAGATAGTCTTTCATCATTCTACATATGAACCCAAAACTCCAAACACCTATTCTGAAATATTCAAATTATGTATCAGGATGGTAGTTACAAAGCTAGCACCCAAACCTGGGGAAAAAAAGGAAAGGAGTTCTACATTAGAGAGCATGCTTGGAAGTGTTTATGCTTTTCAGACCTACTGTCCAAAGCTGAATGAACAAAAATGTGGCAAAACTTTATTTAGACTTTGGCTTATTATTCTTACTGAATCCAAGAATTCCAAAAATAGATAAACCTTCACTTCTACTAACCCGCTAATCTAAGTTTTAGACATGAAAGTAAACAACATTCTACATTTTGTACTCAAATCTCAGAATGTTCATCGAATACCAGAGAAGTATATGATCTTTCTTTTAGATATAACTTCATAAAATATATCAATACTCCACAAATAAGTATTTGCACAAAGATAAATACTTGTGTACAAATAACAGCCTATAGCTCTCTGTGTTATTCTTTACATGTATTTATTACCGTAAAAGGCAATATAATTAGAAGACTTTCTCATACCTGTGGAATTTTACAAGCATTTTGCATCTGTGGCCTACACATCTGCCTAAAGGCTATTCTGGCAAAGAACACATCTGAAATATATTATTTTCAAAGACATCCTATACACTTGTTTTTCAATATTGAAATATATGTTTGAGTTGATATATTTTTTTTTCCTTAACTACCATTTTGCCTTCAGGTAATAAACGTAAATGTAAACATGTATTAAAAAAAACTGCACAGGAAGCAACAGCATATACTATTCACCAGCAAGTTCTAGACTATTCTTTATAACCACTGGAAATAAAGTCTTGTCATGTTCCTTAAATAAAATATCTTGCTTTTATCTAATAGTAACAGCACATCAAATCAGGGACACAAAGGCATAGATATCTACAGCAATGGACAGAAATGAATTCCAGTTGTTATAATAAGCCCTGGAGCACTCCTTTTTCCAATATTGGTCCCAAAAGTTGACAATTGGAAAGAATGGCACCCCAGCTCATTTTTATGATCGAGCCAAAAGTTTATTGGACACTTTTATCAGAAGTCTAAATGCACGCGGATTTATGTAGAACAGTCATGCAGCCAGTTGCAGTTTATTCTAAATGGAAATACTTCTGTAGTATACAGCTAAGATCAAACAGCCTCTTGGAAGAACTACCAAATAGAAATATGAGATATTACAGCCATTTGGTCAGAATGACCTTCTTAACTGTCTCGCTGTAGAACTAGGAAAGAAATATAAAGGAAATAATAATGAAAAAAGACAGAGAGGTTCTCCAAGAAGATCTAGGTTACGATTATGTTAACATCAGATCAAGAATTTTGTAGTTTTTATTATTAAGAACTGAAATTTAATGCCAGTTTTAATATGTTTCATTAGAATACTACAGATTGCCACTTGAGAAAACTATATGAAATCGTAAGTTAGGTTCCTCATACTTCTAATGTGTATAAAAAAAAGAAAAACACGTTAATTTTAAGCTATCTGGTTAAACTGTTAATAATCTTAAGATTACTTGTGTAGATCATCTATAATATCTACACATTGGTTCACAACGATATAAAATCTACTGCTGGTGTAACACAGGACAAAATAGCTCACCATTAGTTACTGCCAAAGAGCTCACTTCAATCCTTACCAGGTTCTGGATCTCTATTCCTTCTTTAGTGGCTTCATGAATGTTGGGGTGAAGGGATGTTTGTCTTTTATTAAAAGGAAAAATTAACCCTATTAATCTCAATACTTTAAGATCAGCAATTGTTCAAATGCTTCACTCCTAGGATTTAAGTGAAGAGAAAGCAATCTTGGTTTACTTCCTGCTGGTGTGTACATAAACAACATTTATCACAATAAGCACTAACTTGCCCACATACTCAGCCAGCTATCTCAGCTCATCTTTAGATTCTTAGTGAAAAATCCTTTCATACTCTGATTTCATTGAAATAAGATTTATTCTTCTCTCAGTTTTCCTTACTCAGTTTTTTCTAACATATTAAATTACTTTCTTGCTTTTTCTCTGGTATGTTTTTGCAAATTTTTGAGTAAGACTTAATGCACCAGTTCAGCATATTAAGGGAGGAAAATGAAAACTAAATGTATGCGAGCAACTACAGATGAATAAAACAGTAAGGGTTATTGGGTTTACCTGATTCTGACTTGACTGTAAGTATTCCAGTTCCACGCTGACTTACACTGCTGATGCTTGTGTTGAGCAAGGGGCCGATGGGACTCTGGTGACTTTGCACAGCTTTAGAGGAAGTTACTGGAAATTGCTGGATATTTGGCACTTCAGGGAGAAAAAGTCACTTTGTTGGCTGCCTAAATATAGATTTAAGAACCCAACTTTGGTCATTTTTTAATAGCGTGTCTGTCCATAGTGTTCAGTACTACGCATACTGAAAAATCTGTTTTCTTCTTTTCAGCTCCCTCTTTTACCATGTTTTTGTCATAAGAGCTCCAAGCAGGATTATTAATATACAAAACTGCTTCATTAAGCACTGTGTGAGAGCTTCCTATGACAGCATTTTAACTTGTTATTTAGTAATCTCAGGTCTCCTGATAACTGAGATGTCTGAGCATGTCACCTTCACTGGTTGCACTCACAAGGTCTGTAGTTCGCTCTACCCATGTAACTTTAAAACTACATGCAAATGCAAACTGTATTTAGTGGGTTTTCATTGCAATTCAGCTAGAGCATTATACAGCCACAAGTCCCAGTCCTCCCAGCTTTACTTTAAGGTGAGTGAACTTGGCAGCACAGCCAGGATTGATTTGCTGGAAAAACAACCCACAGGAACCAGCAATCCTATTGCTCCAATTGGTATTAAATTTATATACAATACCTTTGTTGCTATGCCTTGGAGCAAAGTTTACCCAAAAGTAAAATGGGACCAAGAAAATTTTTTTTACTTCTGTCATGATATACCAAGAAAGTTTAGTGCAATGAGACAGCCATCTCTGTTTTGTCTTCTAGCACATGTGAATTTACAACAGGTTCCAGAATCCCTTTCTTATCTGTCTGGTGCTGTGCATCACACCCACCACAGGGCACATCACAGCAGAGCAAGTATGCAGGAAGGTCCTCTCTTGCCCCACTCAGACTGGGTCTGCTGAGGGTTCTGCACAGTTCCTAATATTTTTTTTTCTAACAATATTATCTTATTATTATGTTCCTTCAACATTAAATTTTGAGGAATAAACCCACAAATTATCAGGAAATCATAAGTATAATCCAAAAACACTTAAATAAGCTTAAAATATATAGTCATATTATGAAGATGATTATCCCATTCAGCAATACAGATAAAGAAAGTAACACTGCAGTCATTAAGGAGTACCCACAAAGGAGCTTCTGAGAACAGCACCTTAAATAATGTTTTTGTTGCAAATTGCCGTAAGGTAGATGGATACAGAAGTGCTTTCTTATCCAGTAGTAAATTCTGTTCCACAAATAAGTTCTGTTATCGAGCCATGTACTATCTACACAAACAACACAGTAGGAGGAGGGATTTGATTCCCATGCTGCCTCAAAAAAAAAGCTTCTTATTGTACTTGACTTGTTCCTGACAGATAAGACAGAGCTACAGCTCATTTTCCTACCAGTGATCCTTTGTTTGAATACAACATGATCCAGCCCTGTGCATAAACCTTCTGCAACTATATCAATTCATTCCTGAGGATAAGTGGCTATGGAATTCTGAATGGAGCATTAGCAATTTCAAGGGAAATAAATGATAGAAATATTTGGCCAGTCATCTGAAATACTAAAATCTATAGCCTGAAAAATAGTTAGGAGCCTATCTACCACCTAATTGAAGATAGCCACCTATACTTCAGGTATATAGCTATGCCTCAGTTCCAGTGCATTGAACATCAACTTCACAGAGTGCCCTGTACCGCACATAAACAGCAATATTTGTCAGCTTTCCAATAGCAGGCTGCTGCCATTATTCTAACCGTAATCCTGTCTACAATACATGAAAACTACAAAGAAGGTAAAGAACTGAAATAACTTAGCCACACTATTTCATTGTTCCATTCTTGCCTTTGGTACAATTCATAGTGCAAACACTTTCCTTTCATATAAAAGCCATATTGGAATGACTCTGCAGGTCACCTGAAAACTATGCCTAGTCTTGCAAATTGAGAGATTCCAGTCTAGTAAAATTTGCATGTTGCAATAGTAAGTTAAACAAAGTATACTATTAGTCAGCCAAAAGTATTTATCACCTGATATGTATGTGTGTCTAGTATGCAGGCATGAAATCACAGGTAGGATTATCTCTAAAAAGTTCAGGTTTGCTGAAAGAAGTAGAAATAAACTTCTGGTAGCGAAGCTGTGGTATAGCAATGATTTACGTAACACAGAAGACATCACCTGTTAAAAGAAGCTAATATTACAACAGTCATCTAGAATTCTAGCATGGAAAACAAAATAGCAGACACAGTAAATTATTATTGTTATCTTGCAAAAGTAGAAAACCTGAACTTGGAATTAATGAAAATTAGTCCTCCCTTCTCTTTACTATTTTAGCATTCTTCAAAGCATATGTAATTGTAATATGAAAATAAACAGATATCAGAAGTAGAAATTGTGAAGAGATTTACAGCATGGAAGCCTACACGTTCATATCCTAACAACATGGGATAGCACTGGAACATCATAACAGGGTACTAACACCAGGTACGTGGAATTATTGAAAATCCGTTACAACAGCAGACCTTGTGGTCTGTACAATCCCAAGATGATGACAAATCAGCTATGATCAAGATGGAATAGTGACCACAATTGATAACCCACAGGAGATCATTGATCACTCTTGGCAGGACAGTCTCTGTACTGTGAACTAACAGTAAGCCAGATCGGACCTGATCCAAAAAACTGCCAGCCTGGAAAATAAAGAGCCTCTGGCTTCTCAGCAGCATCCCATGTGAGCAAACATGAGCTATTAACTGCTATTGATGTGAATGATGGGACCATGAATGAAGGGTCCTTCCCAAAGCTGGGCTGAACACTGCTACGGGGAAAACTCAATTTTCCCGTCGCTAAAAGAGGCTCTCCCTAGTAGGCCGAGGCAGTCAGTGCCCCTGTGGTTTGTGCAGCCCTTGCTGTGCCTGACTCGCCCTGTGGCTTGCCTGCTTCCACAGCTGGTGATGGTTATTGCAAAGGCAGGCAAAATTAGGCTTTGAAACCAGTAACCAGCACAGGTGACTGAAACCATGAAACTGTGTTATCAGCTAACAGAATCTTAACAGAAAAGATTATACTCTTTCATGGAAAATAACCAATGAATGTTGATCGGTGACATTTTAGCTTTAATCATTCCTGCAGCTGCTAATAGTGGTTCAGCTATATCAAAGATAACAATATTGGAACTGGTGCTGAAGACAGGCTAACTCATTAAGTGTATTTAAAGCAGAGATCTACTACCCTATTCCAAACTAACTTGCATAATAGTGGTACATAACTTTGGTTAAAATGTGGAAAACGATTTATTTCCTAAATCTTTTTTACATACTTAAAAATTATGCCTTCCCTCAGTCACCTTCACATCAATTTCTGCAACCTTTCCTTAGGAGTCCAGTTTTCTGTAACTGTAATTGTTTTCATTGGTTTGCCCAGTACTTCTGCAATTGCTTCACTTTGTGGTAAGTGTAGACTCACCGCAATTTTCCAGCTGAGAATTTAGAGGGGTTAAACTGCTGTATTATTTAACACTCTACCAATTACACTTTTGTTTATGCATCTCAGAATGATTTTGGTCATCTTTTTCTCAGTGAGAAATCATGGCTGACACATAATCAGACCTTTGTCTTTAGGAAAGCTACCCAGTCATACCCAATTTTATATTTGTGCAGTTCACTATTGCTAAGTCTGTAACTTCATATTCACCATCATAAACTTGCCTAATTTTTTTTAAAAAAACCACTTCTTTACTTTGTCAAGCCTTGGGCATTGTCTGTAGTTTTAAAAGCCCTTCCCTGCTGTATCATTAAAGGAAAATTTTGGACCCTAGCCAAATTCCCGCTGAATCTCTCTCAACATGCCCTTGAAGTCTGATAGAGAGCTACTGATAGCAATTCTGATTTGTCAGTCTTCTAAACATTCCCATCATAGCAAGATATCCCATATCCCTAATTGATACATGTATATTTTTTCATTTGCAACATCTGGGTTTTTTTTAGCTTGGGAAATCCTACTTTGCTTAGTTTTCCCTTACACAGATGCCATTCAATATACTTGACAGATCTTGTCATCCTTCTTTACTTCTCTGTCCAAGCTTTTATATATATTTTTTGGAATCAAAAACAGTAACTCTATAAAGCATGCAAGATGTGGTCACACCATGAATTTACTAAGTAAAACAATAATGAGATCTATTTTATTCCATATAGGAAATCCTAATAGAAATTGGGAATTCCCAACAATTAATTTGGTTATAATTTAATGACTACTAAGATCTGAGCTAATATTTTCACAGAACTATCTGTGAAAAACTTAAGGTCTCATATCTAATGTTAATAGTAATCTCAGAACCTATCCTTTTATATGCAAAGCTAGTATTAATTTTCCCCATGTGCGTTGTCTAAAGTGAACTTCAGCTGAATGATCTCAGACTTCTTGGGAGATTTTCTGTTGACTTTTATGGTGTTGGCCACCTGAAGTTCCCCTTATGCTGGTTATAGCAACAAAATTGAAAAAAAAAAAAAAAGTGTAGTGCATGGTAAGTACCTAATACAGATGCTGAAGAACCTTTGGGAGCCACAGTCCAAATACAACAACAGATTGTACTCCACCTCCATCTCATTTCTGGACTTCTCAGAGCATAAATCTTTTGCCCTCCAAAAGGGGCAAGATGTAGAAGAAAGTACATCAAAGAAAAGTTAAAGGTAAATTTTTAAAAGTAATTAGGTACCTAAACATACAGATTGATAAAAATAGGTTTTCCATAGAAGTTATGGGAGCGGTTTTGAAAATTCTGCTAGATATCTTCAAGCATTTTAAAATCTGATCCTAAATACCTATCTGAGGCCACAGGGAAAATGTAACATTAACCAAACTTTCCTCCAGTCTTAGCCTCATACTCTGCATAATGCTTCTTCCTGAATGTATGACTAGCAGAAACTATTCTGCCTTTAAGGACAACATATTGTATTTCTGTACATTATTTTGCATATTCAGATGGGAAGTAAAAAATTATGGCCAAATTAGGTCAGAAAAGCTAGAACAACATGCACAAAACTGTTCATCAGAACTTTAGCATCTGTCAGCATGAAAAATCATATATGATTAATTTATTTTTTAGGAGTCTATATCCTCCTGTAAAACTGCACAGCTTGGCTGCTTCAGCATATTAAGGCCTCAGGGAGGTAAAATGCAATAGTCATCCTTTACAATCAAAGTGCGTTTAACAAGATTGTTAAGGGAATTTTCTCAACATCCCCTCAACACCTGCATGGGCAACTGGTCAACTAGTGAGCCATGCTCATGTTTTTACAGTTCCTGCCCCAATCATCACTATTCTACCCAACCTATGCACTTAATACTTGACATTGATTTCCCTTTCGGCAGCACATGAACAGATTACATAGTATCAGCCTGGCCTTGTAAACCTCTGTACCCAGCCCTGTATTATCTGATTTCACTGAGGTGAAAGTGAGATGAAAACTGGTATGTTTTTTCTTATAGAAGCAGCAAAAAGAATTGGGAGAAAAATAAATAAAATATAATGCTTTAAAATACTTGTTCATTATTTTAGTTGATTGGCTACCGTTGCAGAAATGTGTTACAATATCAACAACAACAACAAAAAAAACCCAGCAAGAGATTAAATTCTCCACGAAGCAGAATCCAGTCTGTGATTTTAAGTCAAGCAAGACTGCAGAATACGAAGAGGAAAGGATATGTCAGGTTTGTTTTTTGAGCTGACATGCCTCCCTGGCTTATCCTCATTGTCATTTTGAAGAGAATTTCTTTCCCTCTTTCTCTGCATGGAAACTGTTATTCTCAAGAAGGAAGTTCAGAATAGATGAAGTGTTAAAACATAAAGGCATTATGTGAGTACAATAGAGGAGTCAAATTTAATCATAAAATAGGAGTGTTACATAAAACAGACAGAAAGGCAATTAGACAATTACCTAGCAGTAAAAATAATAATGCAGCTGTGCAAATGCCTACTGCTGCATCAAGCAGTTATCACCATTTCCAGAACATTTTTAACTGGCGTTCTGTAGGTGTTAAAGACTGTGGTTAGACAGAGAGAGGTCAGTGCTTGCCCACCTGAAATTTGCACTGTCTGCCATATGCTGCTGCAGTGAAATTGCGATGCTGTATCAACTTCACCTTACTTACAGTGAATTAGAGGCATTTGCTGTGTCTGCTAGTGCCACCTAGAGTGAGCTGATCGCAGCTGTGGTGTTTGATTCTCCCTTACTTTAGTTCCACAGCAGTGATTTGAACAAGCAAACAAGAATAGCTACCTGAAGTGCATCAAAAATGTATTTTAAAACAGCAAAACCCCCCTCTTTCATTATACAGACAAATTGGCATAGGAAATAAAACCAATGCTATTCAGAAAAAGAATCAGGCAGGCAAGCAAGCAGGTAAAAACAGAGGGAGAAAGATCAATAAGTAGTCAGATAGAGATTAGCCTAGTAAGCAAAATGCAAGGCAGATCATCTGACTTTTGCTAACAGATATGCAAACAAAAAATAGATTATTCAGCTTGCAGAGAGAGACAGACCACAGATGGATAAGATGAAAATATATTTGTGACTTTGAAATGAGACTTTTTTATCTCACCATATCTTCTTTATTCCGTTTCCAATACAATAAGACCATGGCTTTTGTTATTATGTGTTAGCCCATTCTGCATGTATTTGATAGATGGCAAATAGTATGATCAACAGAAAAATATGAAAGGGAAATTCAGCAGCAAGAATATCACACAGATGTATGTTTGGCAATGAAGAAGACATTGGGGGATCTGGGGACAACTCATATCTTTGTCATAGACTTATTTATACAGCCTCTGAGCATGTCTAAATAGCTCACCAGAGAGTAGTGCAGAGTCTTAAACTAGACTGTCCAAATCAAGTACGCAGCAAATTCCAGTTCCTGTGTCCAATACAGAAAATCTGTATTACAGCACCTGTCTCAGCAGAACTAATGAGCTAACCCATGCCAGTGTTACAGGGCTCAGTCAGTGGCAATTTAAGACTGTTCGAACTACTCGCAGTGGTAAGGTGAAGTATTGTCTACATCATTACCTTAGATCTGTTCATGTTTCTTTTCCCACTCGCAAAGCAAGATAACATTTTGTTTCCTCTCGTTGCTTATGTTTTTCTATTCAGCCTGCTTAGGCTCTGGGGCACAAATGATACCTTTTTAGAAGGATGTTTTGCCCAGTACCTATGCAGCAGTGTCTTGATCACAGTTGGGTTCAGCTGGGGCTTTTAAAATATAGCTTTAAAAAATGTCAACAGAAAAGAACAGCATAGATTTTAAAATGACTTTTTAGCAAGTAAACCTTTTAAAGGTGGGTGGAGGTGGCTCTCTTTGCTTAGATCTCCTTGCAAGATGCCCTCATTTAGAGTTATGATTTACACATGTTTATCACATAGTTATTAGGTAGTAGAAGTTGGGTTTTGTGGCATCACAGATGATTATACAGAGTTTGGAAAGCCAGGATGTAATGACAAATTTCATCCAGGTAGTGTAATCCTAACACTGGCTACTCCCAGCATTTATTCTCACCCTACAATATTGATACTGTCCTTTGAGAACTAATTCATCCTTTATTTCAGAAACTGAATAATAAAGACAACTGACACGTGAAGAACTCAATGTGGTGTTGTTCTCATTTTTCTTAAGGTTTTGTTGCTCTTGTAAACGTGAAAGACTACTCTGCTCTAAGGTCCTGAATTCAGGACAAAAATCTTTTTCATGTACATGATATTGTTGCTAAATGATGTTAATCATCATGAAAGATAACAGTTTCCAACACAAAAAGCAATTTCTATTGAGTCATAACACTTATATTGGAAAGGTAACAGGGCACCTACTATGAAGCACACCATTAGAATGATGCTAACTTAAAATTAAAGATAATCAACACCCACGAATATCAAGAAGCTCAAAGGTAAGGTTAAGATCCTCACCCCCCATGAAGATCGGTTTCATATTGTGTGGTCTTTGTGGCACTTGTAATCAAGTGACGCTATTTCTCTCTAAAAATCCTAATTTTATTTTCAGTAAACACTGTGGAATTGGTGAAGAATGAGGATTACGTGAAACAGTGTTGGAAGTTGTACTTCACTTAATGAAGAATGCCTGATGAAAATACGTAAATTGGAAACTGCTGACATAGAAGTGAGAACTGAACCCACTATTTATTTCACTACTTACACACCGAGAGGCCCCAACCAAAAAGTACCTCATATTACTTGGAAACCAGAAGGAAGACAAGGTCCCAAAGAGTTTATAATTTGAATAAACTGAGAAAACATGTAACATTCAAAAGACTATCATCCTCATTTCAAGGAAACGCAAAATGGAGGTCATAATTTGTTACATCAAAATAAAAACAAAAAGTGTCAACAAAAGGTTCAGAAGATAAAACAGTTCCCATACCTGGGGAAGCTGGATAGATATTGTTCTCACTATTGAGTGGGACATGACAGAGTATACACCAGCAGCTATGCATATTGAACAACTTGAGACATTGAGAGGGAACTAAAGGCCAATTGATTTGATGGATAATAAGTGATGATACCAATATTTATGTGGTTACAGAGTCAGTCAGAATTGTATACATCCAAATATGGAGAAAAGCTGTATTTTTACCAACCTCTGCAGTCTATTTAGTAAAGCTTTTCATGCAAGTCAACATGCAATCCAAAATCCTCAGTCTTTCCTAAATGAGTTCACTCACACTGAAGTCAAAAGATGATTCGAAATGGAATGTTCTGTGATGATATCTCATACTCATACCTCTTAATATGGTGGAAATCCCTCAGGCAAAACTCAACCAGCAGACATCATTAAATTACCATCAGTTTTAGGCACTAAGCAGCTTTTGTTTGCACTATTAGGAGTACAGAACAATACAGTTTCCAAGACAGAAGTATCTAACCTTGTAAAGGAACTTCACTATTTCTCTCATTTTATAGCATTACCTCTTGGTCTCAACTGCAATTTATAAATGCTATTAAAATGCTATTAGCTATTATGCTAATGATTAAACAGAAATTCTTAAAACAGATTCAAATTAAGAATTCAAATTCTTCTTAAAACAAAAGAACGTGCCTTAGCGGGAATTACTAGATGTGCACAACTGTCCTTTTCTAATTTGGTACAATGATCTCATGGTAAGTTATTTTTTAAAGTGCCTTTAAAAAAAACATGTGCCACCTTGCAGTTGAAGAAGATCCTTCAACAAGATACTACACTAGCAATTTTCCTCTTAAACTTTCCCTCTCTTGCCTGCATTCAACATATTGAATTAGAAGAGAAGGTGAAATGCTGTTCCTTCTAGAAAAAGGCCTTCTGGTGCATTGCTTCGGATAAAGAGAGAAAAGAAATGGGAGATATATATGCTAATAGCTGAACAAAATAGAATTTTGATCACACTGATTTGAGCAAAGCAGATATACACTATACATTGGTTACTGAACAACAGCCAGTATATCAAAGTATGACAATCAATACACATTCCTTGTGAAGCATTGTGGCTGTGTATAGGAAAAACTATGACGCATGAAAAACCACAAGAAAAAATGGCTTTGATTTGTCTGGTATGTTTTTAAATTTTGAGGATGGAATAGGATGTGATCACAGTGATAATGTATAAGGGTAGCCAAGTAAGAACTTTACCTATAAATCCCAAACCTACTCTAACAGGTTGGACTGGACAAGTGACAAAGCAGAGTCGAAGATAATCACAATGGCAGATGCAAGTGAGCCATTTGCCTGTGAAGTCAAAGCAACAATAAATTGACAATAAGCTAGGTCTGAAAGGATTTTGTGTTGAATTTATTTATCTATTTATGTAATACTTTCTACTGGTCAACAAAGCTTATATGATGTATGTGGGAATACTTATATTATTTCCTTTTCCATTTCTTAACATGACAACTGTCTACAGAAGCTCATGCTAGAGCAACTGTCCTTCAAGAGCTAGACTGTTGTTTTGACTCATATAGTATAAACAGACAAATAAGGTACATTAGCTTTTATGCTGAATATATGCATACTCTGTAATTGTTGCACACCATATAACTATCTTGTCAATAGGATTGACATTTTTTTCAGAATGTAAAGCTATTGCCTTGCACTCCACTATGTATATACATTTTGTATCCATACAAATTGTCTGTGCATGTTGCATAGTGATCCAGAAATACATGGATTTGCTCAAGTAAAAGTGCACAGCCACCTTAGCATGTCAGCTCTGCATATCAGCTATCTTGGGAACATGTATACAACACAGATTCTGCAGCACAAAACAAAATGATGACCTACCTCTTGAAAATTCCATTGACTTTCTATCTCTGGTTGCATCAAATTCAAAACTACCTTCCTGATGTATAAAGCTTTGTGTATAAGCCTTTTCCATCACACAAATCCTTTTGCTTTCAATTCCACCTCAGCTTTCTGCAAGTTTTCCACATTAATTCTTTAGACTTTCCTAAACCTTTTATTTTCTTTGAATATTTTGCCTAAGCTTTGTCAGATTAGCTTCCCACACTTGGAATGCCTTCATGGCCTTCATCTGCCAAGAATTCTTTCCCTGTCCCAAGCCATTAGTGCCAGGACTCTTCTTCCCTTCAGCGCCTCCTGAATTATCCTAGCACACTCTTTGCATTACCCCAATACTTCTCCTGAGCCTCAGCGTTTGTCTTGCTTAATACAGATCCCAACTGTCTTCAGGCAGAGAACATGTTTTACCCATCTAAAAAGCCTTGTAAGTTTACAGCTTATGTAAATGTTTGTTCATAATAATAGCTGTAATATACACTATAGCTGTAATATACACCAATATACATGCGTTAAAGATCAGTCAGCCAAACAAAACCACATGCTTAACTGCACACTTTTGCCTGTGCAAAACAGAAACTAGTCAATGAAATATTAAATAGCTTAGAGATTTCAGTAGGGGAAATTAAAAAAAAAAAGCCAAGTCAAGTTAGAATAAGGCTAAACTGAGGGGAGGCAGACTTTATACAAATGTCTCATGATTCTGAAAAACTCAGAGGACATCATATTTCTGCACTTAGAGCTTGATACATTACGTTAGTCAAAACACTAATACAGAGTTTAAAATACTTTAAGTTGCTCAAATGACACCTATGCTAAGGACTTCAGAAACAGCAGGATATACAAGAGAAGTTGATAGCGGGTGGGCAGAATAGCATACAAAAAAGATGAAAAGTCTTGCAGAGGGCATATCTATAAGAACTCCAATGCATCTGTGGGTGTGTGAGAAACGAATGTTCCTAAATTCATTAGTGGCTTCTCTCTAGCCCCTAAAGTCTGACTGTTGCTTAGTGTTAGCAACCAGGTCTGCGAACTCAGGAGAAGCAGTTGTTACAGGCAAAGTGTTCATGTTTACTTTATTTCTATATGCTAAACCACACGTAGCATTTACAACTTTGTGCATAATCTTGTAAACATATCCATGATGTAAGACACTGCATTAACTATCAAGGACTTTTCCTTTCTCCCTTACAATTCAATCATACTACACTGACTTCCCACCCCCGCAGGTAAGTAAATGACTATTTGCCATTCTTCCAAAAGCATATTGTATCTTAAATAAAATCCTTGATTTAATGCACATATTCCCATATGTTTTCATTTCTTATCTTTCCTAGTAAAACAAATTACTAAATAGGTATATGATAACATATGTTAACATACCTATTTTTAGTCCAGATGGATTTTTCTTTTAATAGGAAAGCCCTTAGCAGTTTTAAAACAATTGTTTTTCATTTGAAAAAAATAATGGAAGAAAGAGCTGTTCCCCAATCAAAAACTTTATATGAAGTTAAATATTTTTTGTTTCCAAAAATGTCTGTTTTTCCAAGCAAAAAAAGTTTATTTTAAAACTGGACCTAGGGCTAGTACCTATGAAACAGAACAAATGGTATTGTATTTTAAGTACAGTAGTTGTCTTCCGAATTTGATATTACTTAGTGTTACAATATGAGAAAATGATACTTCCCAATACTGGACTGCAAGGTGATCTAGAAGTATTTAAAGCTACAACTATGTCTGCGAGTGTTTCACTCTTACCTGTGATTTTCCACTTGAGCCTCTCTACCACTTCAAAACCAAAATTAATTTCCTAAAACATGTGGCTTGGGCTTCAACCACATCAGTGAAGAGGAAGGGAAGGACCAGACATACTAACATTTTAGAAGTGTTTTAGGATTCTCTACTAAAATCCACTGAACTGTTAGAAAAGAAAATCTAGGAAGTTTTTTTTCAGAGATTTATATATGTATATTGTAGTACAGTCTCATCACTTAGATAAAATTGCTACTATTATTCATATGGTATTTGCTAAATTAGGTGGGCATTTCTATAAGCGCTGTTTTGTCCAGTGACGCTCCATATACATCCCTGACTGTAAGTTACAGTGCCTCTTGAGAGACATGAAGCTGTGCATAATAGAGAACAGAGTGGGAAGTAGCATAAAGAGAAAATAAACATTAATAATCTTTAACCTCACGCTGATTCATTGACTCACACAAATAAGGACTCTGGGATTTGGTCCCTATTACAGAGAAGGAAATGGTGGTGTTAAGTCTTTAATCATCAAGGCACTTAAGCATTATCTTTAGCACTAACATTAGAGTAAGACCACAGAAGTGAGCTGGCAACTCATGCATCAAACTATTATTATGCACCTGAGGCTGGGCATTTGTGGTGGGCGTACTGTGTGGTGCTGTCATGTTACTGTTGCTCATTTCCATTTCTTATGTTTAAAGACTTTGGAAAGTTTGAGAAAGAGAGAAGTCTCTAGTATACAAAGCAACTTTCCATTTAGCCAAGAAGGGGAATAGCGCTGGAGTAGAAGCTGGGGAAAAGGCAGGAAAGGTGCCACTTTGTCAGTGTCATCCAGATAAGAGGGCACAGAGAGCCGAAAGCAGGGAATTTAGTGCACAGGTTGCAGGCCATACCAGTCACCTGAAAAAATGTTACGCGAAAACAATATACCACTTAAACCATTCCTAACAGTAAAGTTTGAAATTGCTTAATGGTGGGTACTGGATCCAGTTATTTTCATATCCTGTAGCTCTCCCACTGTTTGAAACAGCTCTGCCTCAGATTCCAGATCTACAAGACAATAAAGGGTTATTACAGCTTTGGTCTTTCTATTGCTATATAATTTACATATTTGTCATAGTATTTTAAACTCCTCAGTTACCTGGCTTAGTTTTGTGTGTTTATCCATGCCATGTTTTCTGATTTTTTTGAAAACACAAACATGGATTTTTTTCTTCTGTGTAGTTGCTATCAAAATTTTTATTGTGGTTAAAAAAGAAGAAACATTTATTTCCAAATGGCCGATGTCTTTACCCATGTGTTTTAAAACCATTTCTCTAGAACCAAATGCCATGATACTATTGTTTACTCCCTCTGGCTTTAGCTTTGTTCATGGGCTTCAGCATTGTAGGAAAATATTTTTCTCACCATTATCTTTAGGAGGCCTCCCATTCTTCACAGCAGATTTTCTACAGTGCAGTTGATTCAAATTAATTTTCCCCTGAAAAATCTCAACTTCCAAAATTCAACACTTCAGTGATCAAACACTTAGAAATACTCAGTCTTTACACAGTACAGTACCAGTGCAGAGAACAGTAATAGCTGTTCAGAGTCTTCGGTATACTGCTGAGTAGCAACTAATAAGATGACTGTATTTTTACTTACAACACCTAGCTACTTTACAAACATTGTTTGGTAACACCTTAGATGGAAGATGAAATAAGTCTGAAAATTATATTAATTTTATAAGCAGGAGAATAAAGACATGAAATGAAGTAGGCTGTGATTTGGGCTCTAATTTGTTTCCTAAACACCATGCTCAGGCTGAGCTTTGAGGAACATGAAATTGATATTTAATTAAGTAGCTTGTTCAAAAATAATTCAGTAAACAATGTGTATGGCCAGAAAATAATTACTTCAATTCCTTGCAAAAAATTTTTTGGGAAAAAGTATAATATGATTGTAAATTTTGAAGTCACATGATTCTTGGACTATTACAGTAACCTCTATTTTAAAAGATTGCTAATATATCAGGTCAGATACATAGTTATACTTTAGGCTGAATAAAGTGTAAAACTCTGACATTGGATAGCAGAAGGGATTTAGTTTTATATTGGAAAGCATCTGGAAAATAGTTGAAATGTTCTGGATTTCAAGTCCAGCCTCCAAATCCAAAATGGACTATGGCAACAACGGCTCTCTGGAAGAATTTTCTTCTTCATAGTGCTAATATGGAATTGCCCACAGAATGACTGACGTAATTTAAAATCAGTCAGTTCTATATTTCCATTTAGAATTAGTTAACGAAGAACAGAGGTGAGGCACTTTCAGTCTTTTTCCAAAGTTAAGTCCTTCCATTTCAGTGTTTAATAACTACTATGTATTTCATGTGCAGACAGTTCATCCATTTACTATTGTCTACAGTAATAAACTATAGTATAGACTATTGCCTATACTATATATACTGTATAGTATAGACTATTGTCTATGTTATCCCAAGACAATTTGTCTGGAATACATCAACACACCAATCTTCATAAAATTTCTCTAAAGACATTCCCCCTGTCCCCGTAGCATTAAGAAGCATCTTGGGAGACTGGCACGTACAGTGAGGCAGCAATGTTTGGGGCAGTTGCAGTAGCTGCCACCCTTCTAGCTGGCAGATCCTGCCAGAGATGCTGCTGCCATTTTAGGTCAGGAGGAAACTAGATTTGGCTAAGAGACTGGCTGAGGCGACAGACAGAAATACCCTGGATAAAAGTTTTTTTTCAAAACTGACACTCTCTAAATTCTAGATATTTTAGAAGACGCTTGATCATACTCTGTAATAAACTAGATAGCAGATTTGATGTACAGCATGTTTTCTAAAACGTTATAGAATTATGAAATTCAAAAGTTGTATATTGTCAATAACGAGTTAAGTCCTTTCTTCCCACTCATTATTAAACATTGATGCTTTATTTAACTGTTTATTATTATATTCTGAACCCTTTAAACTTAATTTCTTTCTGAAATGTCTCCTGAAAACATTATTTACTAATAGAGACATCTATTTTTAGTGCATTAATTTCATGTATAGACATTTATGGCTATAGATAGACACTTATGATTTAAATGTTTTAATCCCTCCATATTGGAATAGCACTTTAAGGCTTATGTTCTTAAACTAAGCTGGGGAGGGGGGCAGCTAGAGGAAGGTGTGAGAAAAAACCACAGAAAATGCTTTCTGCCATTTTGTGATGAATTTCAAGTAAAGCCTCTCTCCAATTTTCAAAAGCTGTCTCTCTATACAGTACAAGCCATATAAATATATAAAAATACATAATATATGCAATAATGTATATTTAGCAAATACCCGCTGCAGAAGCTTTAACCTCTGAGGCTATTCTATTCATTTATAATCAGTTTAGTTGGTTCTTCTCTACATCCATTATCTGTATGATAATCTGCTGTAACCACAGAGATTAGCGTACTGGTCATTGCAGTAAAAGTAAAAATTTTTTTTTTTTTTTTAACCTCACTCTATGTATCATTAAATACACACAATGCTAAGAAGAGTGAGGTAACAGATGATATGTAGCTATGATAAATTATACTTCATCCTAAATAACTGGAAATATGACCTGCAACAAACAGCAAGGTCTGAAGGGAAAAAGAATTGCAGCTGTTGCATGAAAAAAATATTACTGAAGCCATATTTTTAAATCTACAATTTCTCTGTTTTTTGTAAGGGAGATATGACATCCTTAGATTCATTAGAAATGTAGTGTCTGATCCAGGTGGGGTTTGCTCATGAATAGATGGATTCTCCCTGACATAGCATGTGATCCTCTTCCCAGCTAAAAAGGTAGAAAATCAAAATGAGAAAGGACCTTTCTCTCCTTCTGATCACATTTCTATAAATAAAGAGGAACTTTATGCAGAACAGCAAATGACACTCATTTAGGTAAGCAAAGGCCACCGACTCCCATAAAGTTTTAATTGCAGGGTTGATTTTGTTTGTATATCCATTATTATTCTAAATATATCACAGCATTTGGCTTCAATACAGACTGAAAAAATAGGAAAGGCCAACAAGACAGAGGACAGCTTAACATCAGAATTGCTAGGGAAAAAATAAGAGAGGAGGAGAGAAATTCAAATTAGAGTATTCTGAACACCCTTTAAAAGGTTATTCCTTTCAATTAGAATTTTTCCAGCCAGAACATACTGGAGACTGTGACCAAGAAATCCTAAAAGTCACAGGGAACAAAAGTAAGTTAAATTTAAAAGTTTTGTGATCTGCAGAAACTTTTATGTGTAAATAAAATAAGTAAGCATACCTTTGAAGATGAAAGATGTAATCAAAATTTTAAAAAATGCAATTAATGTATCATGTAGTTAGAAGGTCTGATCTGAAGAAGAACGTCTTTAGTCAGAACCTGTGTGTACTTCTGGAGAGTAATGACAAGGGCTTGGAAAACCCTTAGGCCACAACTACAGCTTTTATCCAATCCACTTTATACATCAGTGCAACAGCACAGCTTTGTACAATTGTGTTTATGCAGAAGGTCAACTGGATCTCCCCCAGCCCTTAGGGCAGAGCTGATGACAGCTCTTAATGCAGTGCAAGGTTCTCTGATGGAAACAAAATAAAAAAAGGGAACCTTTTTCTCTGGAGTAACCACCATCTGCACTACTAGGGATTTTTAACCTGGAGAGCTGTGCTCTCCATGGTATGTACCTGCTGTGTTGAACTCAATAGACCATTACAAGCTTCAACTCAAGGTTTTTTGGTGGTAGGTCCAGTATTTTTAATTGGTAGTGCTGATAGACATCTGTGCCTCCTTTATTTCGCCTCCCTTCCTGCTATGTTCATTTTAGCTAACATAACATTCATTAAAGTAACCACTAATAAATAGTTGACTAGGACTTGCCTGGATACACTAACAAATTATGACTTGCATAAAAGGGCAGTTAAGTCTCATTAAGGAAAAGAAAAAGCAAAAACCTGAAAGTTACTTTTAAACTCTCTCTACTCATAGAAATCCCAGGAGAGGTTGACTGGAAAACCCATTTCCTGAAAGCTGTTGCAGGTCCAGATTTCCTGAGTTTGGTTCTTGAATTCATTCCAGGTGATCCCACTAATTTTGATGGATTTACTCTAGGTTTGCTGATAGTGCCTTGAAGACATGATCTCATGGCTAGTTTACATTCATCAAAGTCCACAAATGTCATTGAAAGGGACAGTCCTGCCTTCATTTTTACCTCCTTACAGCTGGCTGAAAAACTCATCCCTCTCTTCTCCTCCCCACCCACCCAGCTACCCCGAGCCAAATCCCTGTTCATCTCTACAAGCCACACTGGAAATTAGTCTAAAGTACCCACATCGATTAAGGCACTTCAGGAGCCACCAGATGAAGCTCTTAGCAACATGGGGATGATAAAATTTGGTCTTCATTTGCACTGGACAGTACTAGCTAGCAGTCCTTCTTTTCCTGTTATCTTAAACCTCATTTTTTCATTATTGCTTCTCTTTAATATTACTCATAATAATAACAATAAGTCATTAAATTAATTTCTGTTCAGTTTAAACCGTAAGTAATTTCTTCTCATACTGGTCTGCATTTTCATCCATGTAAACTGGTAAACGTTTTCCCTGTATTAGATGTGATAACATTACAAATTGTCTGATGTCATGCTAAAAGCCCATAAAGCATTCTTTTCATCTGAAAACTACAAATCCCTAGAATAGCAGTATATATTTTATGCAAAGTGCAAAGCAGTGGAGAGGACAGGTTTTGGTTTTTTTTTTTTATTTTATTTTTATTGCTGTTCTCAGCAATTTACTTCACAGATCATGAGACAACAGCCATCAGCCATAATTATTTTGGGCTGGATTTGATAATAAGAGCCTCACGATGAAAGGTTTGCTACTCTATAGCTACTAAATTATCTTAGTGCTTGGCTAATGGTTTATTAAAAATAACAAAATAACTCTACCGATACTATTACTTAGAAGCACTCCTTGCACAGATAGTTTCTAATGAAAGTGAAGTATATTATCATTCAGAGAGAAATCTGGGCAATTTTTGAGGAACTTTTGGGTAAATTCATGAGTTTGAGTTAGGTCTGACTGTTTTTTAATCAAAAGGGAAAAAACTGAGGGGGAAAAATGGAAGTGTGATTTTGAAACTTCCATTTAATTGACAGCCCAACAGAAATCCCTTGGCAAAGCAAGTTTTACATCAGTGCCACCCTTCCCCTGAGGCACTTTGAGCCTCTCTCTTCATTGTGCCTCTGACACTCTCTGGTCAGAAATTGAGGAAGAAAAGAGATTTGCTCCCTAAGGCATTCACTTGCAACACAGGACACAAAACTTCCAGATCTTCTTTTGGGAAATGGCTATTACTTCCAAAGGCAGGCAGAGAATCCACAGAAGACTGACCAAGAGCAGCTGAAACCATAGCAAAGGAACAAGATGTTCTTCTGAGAAGTGAGAACTGAAGCCAGCATCCTGCATCTTGTGTTGTGTAAACAATATTACTTCAACCATTTTAAAATGTGACGACTAGTCCTAGTCTTCCTCTTCCAGAAGATTTGTGAATAACACTTCATTTATTTTGAGTATAAGACAAAATGTTCCCCTTCCTTTCTTTTTTTTTTTTCTTTTAAAGCAGAATGATCCATTCCATTCCCAAATTACTGTTTTGGCATGAAGTACATGAGCTTTTTCCCTAGTTGAAAACGATATTTGGATTATTGCAGGTATTATTAGTGTGCCAAACTGACAGTCAATTATTTGCATAGCTTTACTTCCAAGTTTGTCAACAGCCTGGAGTCAGTTTGTATTTGTTGTTTCAGAAATAACCTATGTAATTGCTAAGAATGCAGAGAAGGCTATCTACTGAAGCATACTTGATGACTACAGAATAGTTACACTGAAGTTGTGGAAAAAATACCCTGTAACTGCAAAAAGCCTTTCCAGAGTATCACTGCTGGTTCAGAAGTGTTTAAGCCATTTGCTTCATAGGAAGATCTCTCATCAGCATTTCCTGGTTTCACACATAAGCATTCTTTTACCTTTCAATTAATACAGCTTACTGTGAGCCTCAGTCTTGAGAAAGTCTCACCTTTTAAAGATGGAATTTTAAAGAGGCAAAGAAAATGAAGGGAAAACCAATTAAGACAAACATAGTCTTGTTGCTGTGTTTTATAATTTAGTTGCCAAAATCAAACTCACTGTTGATTAACAAGTTAGGTCTTAATGAACATATTTTGAGGGGAAAAAAAGTCCAATAACGCAGTAATATTGAATCCTTGTGATGATTATAAACAACAAATGCTAATTTTATGCCCATTCCATGACAGCTAGTAATTAAAAATCTTTTGACTTCATGAATTCCTTGACCAAGATTAATATCACTGATTTTTTGCATACCCTTAATCAGTTCAGCATTACATTGGTTCACAGACCAATAAATTCCTTTTCACTGCTATTTTCCCTAAATAACTTTTGCCCTGAGACCACAAGATTGATTTTTGTGTAAATAAATTCCATTTCCATACAAGAAACGTGAACAAAGCCTAGGACAAATGAGAAGAAAGCTTTTACCCTTTTCTTAACAGACTGATTTTAATATATTAGGAAAATCAGAATTACCATCTCAATAATGACAATAAACGATCTGCATTTTCAACTGTTAAGTGGAAATTCATTGTTGCAAAGGATATTCCAAAGAAAGGGAAAGGACAACAATGGATTAGAGTGTGGTTGGCTTTACTCATTCCCCCTGCTGCACTAATATCTCAAGGTAAGACATTTTATTCTTTTGGGATAACAAGAAGAATGCAGAGCTCATAAGACTGACATGTTAGCAGTGACTAACGTGCTGTAACACTAATGACAAGATTTGCTAAGCATCACGAGTTAGAACAGATATGCAAATAGTCTGTTTGGAAAGGGTGTAGTTTTAGGGGAATTAATCTTATAGAAGGTATTAATATCTGGAGAGATGACTCAAAAAATAGAAAAAAGATGCATCAGAAGTAAGGACAAACTTGGGAATTTTCTTCTCAGAGTCCAGTTCTCAACTAAAGTGACACAGGCTGCACTCATTCACTTTCATGGTTTCATTCTGTAATGTGCTATTTAATTTTGCAAGCAGATAAACTGACTTATTTTGTCTCCTAGAGGCATGCAAAAGCAGATAAATTTGATACTGCTCCACATAAAACTGGATAAGCTTGATTTTCTTGCATATACTACTGACTACACCACTGTATTTACTAACTCTAGTGATTTACCAGTTGCAGGCTGGTTTGCTCAGTCCATGACTGAAACTGCTGGATTCTAGACTTTTCTTACTGCTCCAGTCCTGTTTGCTTATGTAAGTTTCTAGGAATTTACCTGCAGTAGTTAGAAAATCATAGAATCATAGAATCGTTAAGGTTGGAAAAGACCTCTGAGATTATCGAGTTCAACCATTAACCTAACTGCCAGGTCCACCTCTAAACCATGTCCCTAAGCACCACAACCACATGTTTTTCGAACACTTCCAGGGACTGTGATTGCACCATGTAAGAGACTGAAGTGTTAAGAACAATTGTCTCAAAGCTTGCTTGTGTGTGTTTATCTAATAAGACCAGACAGCAGACCACTCTTTTGTCTGGGAAGACCTGAGGGCAGACCATTCTTTGACTTAACAAATGCCACCAGCTTGCAAGGAAATTTGTGCAAACTTGCTGACCACTAGCTTGCAAGGGAATGTGCAAACTTGCTGAAGCAGCAGGCCATTCTCTGGCTTATCAGGATGTTGCCCTGGGTAACCAGACCGAACCGAGAGGGCAAACTCCCTCTCCAACACCAGATAAAAGATGGCACAATGAAGCGTGAGTGTGGCCACCTGAAAGGGTTAAAAACCACAAGAGCAAGAAAGATGTTGTAAATACCTTAGTCACTCAATTAGATCAGAAGACACCCTGTTGTGATTTAAGGATGTTGTGAATACCTTGTTAGACTTGAGGGCAGTCTGATGTGATTTAGGGAGTAGCTAGAAGAACAGTTATAAGATAAGGGGGGCTCTGGGATAATTTTGTTACAGACAACTGGGCCTTGGGAGAACAGATGCATGGAACCACCGAAGATGAAGATGTAAAATACGGAACTCGGATCGCACCGCTGTTTGAGCCACGGGGTGGTGTAGAGAACTGCTAATGTAAAACAACAAGATGTCTCAAACAGCCTGGGTGCTAAAACCACAATACAGAGCGACGGTCACTAGGACCCAGGACCGGATGGTACCCTGGAGTGAGGGTGAGGGAGGGAGTCCTGTGGAGACAGGGCAGCCTTGCCAGCCCCATTCCCCATGGTCTGTGAAGCGTCTCATTCCCCCCCACACCTACTGCCTGGGGGACAGTCCTGGTATCACTCCTCTTGGTTTGACTGGTCGCTGATGTAATTCTCCATTTAGCAAAACTACTAACCACTTGTGCCTTGGGAAAGGAATTTGGGAGGGAGCTAAAAGGTAACAAACTGTGGAAAACTAACGGCTCTAACCTTGAAGAAGAGCTAACAAGCCGATAAAAGTGAACATCTTGGCACCAAAGACTGGACTGTGGCCAGAGAAGATAAAACTGCAGAAAGTAGGTGAAAGGTAAATGTGGCGAGGGGAGATCGCGACCACCGACTCAATTCAAGACCAAAAAGACTTGGCTCCCCACACTTGAAAGGAGCATGAGTGCTAATTTACATAGCAAGCGAGGCTAATTTAAATACAGTAAACCAATAGTGTATGAAATGTTAATCACTAACCAATAAGTGTAAATTTAGGCGGGTTTATACTAATCATGTAGCCTGATAAATGTGCATGTGCTCGTGTGTGTGTGTGTGTTTGTGTGTTCGTGTTCATGCTTGTGCGCGCGTGATTTGTGGAATTATCATCACTGAGCACCCTGCGCAGAATCAACATCTCTAGAAGAACCTTCACTTCTCACTCTTCTTTTTTCCTCACCGAATACCCTTGTTGGCAGGACCAATGCTGGATCCATGGTGGTGACTATCCTTTGCTTATCTCTCTGAATGCTTGCTTAGTTTCCTCCTAATATTTCCTGCCTTTCCTATCGCTTTACTCTTTTATATTTACCCAATAAAACGTCTGATGGCGGCATATGACCTTGTTTGTGTCTTAATTTCGCCCTTGGGATCATTAAGAATCTTCCCCAAGCCTGACAATCAGACCGGGACTTAACACACCACTTCCCTGGGCAGTCTGTTCCAATGCCTCACCACTCTCTTTATGAAGAAATTTTTCCTAATATCTAATCTAAATCTCCCCTGGCACAACTTGAGGCCATTTCCTCTCATCCTGTTGCTTGCTACCTGGGAGAAGAGACCAACCCCCACCTCGCTACAACCTCCTTTCACGTAGCTACGATACTACTCCTATGGTAGGTATTATGCATAATTTTAGCTTTATACCTTCATAAATCAGAAAACAAGCTATAGTGCAAGAGCAGTCATAGCAGAACCCTTTTCTAATAGATCCAGTCCCCATCTAGTTGGATAACCCTTTTGAAATAGCTGTATGAGTTGGATATTCAACATTTTGGTTACCTGCTTGAACTTCTGCCTAAATTCAGTTTTATGCCATCTAGGTTTCTCATGAGCAGTTTATCTTTTTGCCTGTCAATAGCTGCCTGCTACAGGTTCTTTATCAGTGCACAAGCTGTTAAGCACAAAAGCATCACTGCAACACATAGCTTCATAAAACTAAAAATATTTGGCTAGGAAAGAATTCATTTGGTTTCTTTTAAGTGATACAGAATTTGCTGTAGCAAAACTACTATCCTGGTGCTTTAAAAAAGCTTAAATAGTTTTCTATCAGCTTTAATGTATATTTAATTAGAAAATAATTGTTTCCTTGCACAAATGCCAGCTCAAAACTGAAGCTAAGTTATTTGCAGACAAATAAAGAGACAACACCATGGAAAAATTCTAGAGCACGCAAAGAAAACAAATGCAGCCGAGCATATGGGTCCTGACATGGGTGCAGGGGGAAAACATATGGCTATACTCGCAAAAGATATTGACTGGATTCTGACATGTTTCGAGTATAAAAAGAAAAACAGTTTGAAAACAAGCTGTGTATTTTTTTGCATACATTCATACAGGCATCCTTCTCTATAGTACTTAATATTAATTGACATTACTGGAAATTAAGTGTCAGTCACAGGGAGCATATTAGATGACAGAAGTTCATAGTGCTGTATTTCAATGTACAGAACATAGTAGGCCAGATGTCCACTGGCACAGAGCAGCCAACTCCAGGGAAAGCAGCAGATATATTTCTGGATGGAAAACAGAAGTCAGTTCTCCCCTGAATTTGACAGAAGCCACCATGATGGGAGGGAGCACTGTTTGAACACTGCCAGAATCTCTAGCTTGCTCTCTGAACAGCCACACTGATTGGAAACACCAATATACATGGAAGATATCCAGAGAATTTATTAACTTTTAATGAGATTTATAGCATGTGCTGCTGTTTAAATGGTTATCCTTTTCTGAATAAACAATTAATTCTCTTCAAAACTGTATTTGTGCAAATCTTACATCCTCTGGGGACTCTATTATCCAAGGTGTTATTGCAGTACCTAATACAAATGAAATGTCAATAAATAAAATATAGTTTTACTAATATTTGAACTTGGATTTCTTTGATGTCTGTTTAAACTAATTTGTATTTCAGACAGAATTCATAGATATTTCTATAATTTCTTATTGCTGTAATTCCAAACATTTCATATAAACTAATATGAATTCACAATAGTCTCTTCCAGATATATTATTTTCATTTTGCAGGTGTTAAATTGGGGCACCAAGAAATATGACCAAAGCCTGATGAAATCTGTTGAAGAGGAAAGATCATAATCCATATCTCCCAAATTCCAGGCTAAAAGTTCAATTGAATAGTGGGGGTTTTATTTGGTTTTGTATCTTTTTGAATGTAGAGTAGAAGATACCTAATCAAATGCTTAAAACTCAAACTGTTCAGGTGTCAGACTGTTTCTCTTCCAGCATACATTACTTGTAATACCTTTATAGTCTGGAAAAAGACAAAATCTGTTTGTACAAATATTTATCAGGTTGCATCATACAAAAATCCAGTGATTAGTCAAATTCTAAGCTGTTCTATTTAAATATTTTAACATAATAATTAAAATAATTAACATTTAAAAAATCAGAGCAATAGATTTACATTAGTGTTACTGTTTCTACTACTTCACTTCAGTGAATGAACTGTACCCATAATCTTGCTGCTGTTACGAACCTGTCAAAAGTTTCAGGAAACAAAGCAAATTTTTCTTTTTAATAATAAAAATTTCTCAAGTCTCTAAAGTTCCAACAGTAATTGCACTTGTATAAGAGAGGTAAATACTACTTTTCTGAATTGGCTGTGTATTTCAGCATCAGCCATAATTTTTCAGAGTGTGTTGATCTGGACAGTTGGTACCTCACAGTACAGGGGGTAAGGGAGAGCGCCCTGCAGATGCAAGCCAAACACATTCTTCTGGACCGAGGAGCTACAGAGCTGCCTCCAAGCTACTATGTCAGAGAAACACTGTTTATGCACTTTTTCCTCCTGCATCCTCTAGGAGAAGATTACAAAGAAATTGTAAGTTTGAGACTTTGATGTGAAGCTAAGTCATTTCCAAGTATGGAAATCCCCATTAAAAGGAGACATGAGACATCGGAAGCATTCCCCATGTTTACAGAACTCAGTGCAGAAAATTGTGGGGTTCATAAGATTGGCTCTGTTGACCCATTTGACAGAAGATAAATCCTGACACCCCTCCCTGAAAGTAACTGTTGAGAAGGCATTGCTATTTGAGTTTCTTTCTTCAGGAGAGAATGCTCTAGCCCAAAGTAATTATGTACTCTTACAAGTGGCTGTGGTATAATTCAAAAATACTTTTCTTGTAATCTATTCTTTAATTTACAGCACACAAACAATCATGCACTTGTGTGCAGTGATAGGGTAATTAATGCATATCATAATTAAACAGGCATTTGCCATATAAGAGAAACCTTTACATGATATGCACACTGTAACTAAGCGTGCTTGGAAAAATTCCATAACATTTGTTAGACTTGATCTCTCATTTAGGGAATCCAGCCTCACTTGCCTTAATTAAATCACAGCTCTCCTGACAATTTCCTATTCTTTGGTTACTGTTTCTACCACATGTTACTACACTCTGTGCAAAACGCAGTCTATAGATTCTACAATTTTCCCTAATGCCACCATATTTAGCTTTCATCATCTTTCTTTCAGTTTCTCCTTAGATTTTACTTTGTCCAGTAGAATAACATTGATAACTGGTAAACTTTGAAGAACAGTCTGTGTTTCCAGCTTAAGGAATATGAGATTATAACAGGCTATTAAGCCATTTCTTGCTCTCCATAAAGATACTGAAGTACGTCCCTATCCCTCTGGCCACTTCCTTCAAAACTCAGATAGTTATCACTCTTAACCTTGGAACTTTGCCAGCTGATTCCTTAACTGCTTGTTTTGCCATGAGCTAGATGCTTTCTGAATGTTATCCTTTCTCATGGGAAATTTGTTTCTTGCTGGCATTAGTTGCCATCTCCTCAGAGAGCAGCTGGGGAAATAATTCATCAACATTTCTTCAATATTCACCTCCTATCTAAAACAAACAAAGATCTATTTCAGCTTTTCAGCTGACATCATAATCAACCTTTTACTCCACAGATATGCTCTTACAATTTCTGATAAGTCACACTTTTTCTTTTGGTTCCACTTTTTCTTTAGGCTACTTCACTGCAAAATTTGCAGACTTCCTTGCCTATGACTTTGTACAGTTCTTTTGTACCTCTGAATGTTTTTTGTCTTTGTTTCCAGTATTTTTCCACTGCTAGGTTTGGTGCAGTTGTTACCAGCTTTTTATGTATTTTGTGACTGTATTTCCTGAAGTTGTCTCAAATGTATACTGCTAAACAAGGATTTAATCTTGCTCTTTTATTTTTGGCTCCAGGTTACATTTTGATTTCACGTAAGCCATGATTTTCTAAGTTAATTGAATTACTGCTCCTTTTACTTAAAACACTTGGAAGCATTTAGTGTAGATAAATTCATTTCAGTTTTCAAAGAAAAATTCCTACTGTATTTAAGAAAAATATAATGATGTGACCCCAGTGCAGCTTACCTGTGTGTGATGTGCTACTGCATTTGTAGCGTCTGCAGCCTGAACAGGCTGGCATTTTGCATTGTTTAGAGTAGCCGTTGTTTGTAAAGTACATATCCTTCAAGAAACAATGATGTACTGTAATCTGTTCTTCCCCATCTGCAGCCTGCTGTTCTGGAACAAAATGTTCTGATCAAATGCACCTCTTTATTAGAAACATGCTCCTACAGTTGCAATGATGATACAATGATGTACTTGGTTAGCATGGGTCTTTATTGTGAATCTCATGAATAGCTCTTTCAGTCTAATCTGATGGATGGCCAATGTTGTGCTGTAAGCAAAGTCACTGCCAGGAAAACTTTTGAATCTTTCTAAACTTGTTTGTCCTGAGGCATTGTGAGCATTTTATAATTTTCAGTTGGTTTTAAACTAGTAGTTCCAGTTAAAACTAGTTAAAAAGTTTTTTACCATTAAACTTTTTTTTTGCTTTTTTAAAAATAATTTTAAAAGTGTAAAATTGGGGGAGGCTTTTTTTTTTTTTTTTTAAGTAGTTAAATCTTAAACTAGTAGCGGTCCTGAGATATATGACTTCCTTGGAATTTTACCTACTTTCAACAAGAGAATTTGGCTTTTTATATGGGTGAAAATCCATCTGAGATGGCTATATCCTGTTTCTACTCCAAGGAAGAATTTAACTGTGTGGATTAGAGAGGGATAGGAAGCTAGTTTCATTTTTTAATTAAATCAGTGACACTTCAGATCCAAATTTAGTTTGCAAAGAAGTTGGATACCATTTATGTTTTAAGATTCTGCCTTGGTGTTTTTCATTAGACTCTGTACTGGTGTTTTTCATTAGAGTAGTATAAATGTAGAGTTGTTGCGCTTTACCCAGATTTATGAGAATGTCACAGAGCTCAACTTTTTCCAATTAACATTCCAATTACATTTCTAGATGTATTTTAGAAAGGCCATTTAGAAATGTTTTGACAGAAATTTGATGCACAGCTCACTACTATAGCAAATCACACTTGGAAAGACAGTTTGGAATTGTACCCGCTTTGAATCTTGTGCACTGATTTTGGCTGAACAGTCACAATGGTTACCTTCCAGAAAATTCAGGCACAAATTGTCAATGTATGTTCCACCAGCTTTCTCTCTCTCTGATTGGAAAATACAGCTCTGCAGACAGAAAGTGGCACCTATAAAATTGTACTCACATGCACTTAAACTACACAGCGACCTCCACTGATATACTCTCCTTACACAGCTCATTTGCAGCCTTGATTGAAAATAATGAAGAACTAACATCCATTAAATGCTTTAGAATATTCTATACCTTTTCCTTTATGTTAGGCACTTAAATTTGATCTACTGACTATTATACCTAATTACGTCTCTTTAGTTCAAGAGATGGTGACACACACTGAACCGTATCACTGAATTATGTTGAGCTATGCCTTTAGCTCAATGCTGGTGCCATGCCACAGGACTTGGGCCCCTGGCTCCAGCTGGAGAAAGTGGCCTGATAATTGGAGGCCATGACTGAGATAGCGCTGTGGAGGGACAGTGGAAGTTCTGGCCCAAGGCCAAGGTGGAAGGGGTGCCTTGTGCCTTGGGCTGAGGGCTGACAGTGGCCTCGCCTGAGGGGAGCATGCTCCAATTGAGTTGACAGACAAAAGAGTTACAGGAGAAAGTGAGCAGACTGTAGCATTGGGAGGGATGAATGGGAAAGCCACATGTTTTTAGACCTTGCAAGAAACCAATGATGCGAGGAAGGAGGAAGAGCTGGAAACTGCTTGAATGAGTAGTGGTGACAGCTCCCAAGACAGGGGAGGCTGGAAGCTTGTGACTTCTGGGAGCAGGAGAAATTCCCCCACTCTGCCCTCATATCTGAATGTACAGGATCAGTACAGTACTTGGCAGTTAATAGCCAAGGAAAGGGAACAAATTTCATGAAGGGAGGCTTCAGAATCTCTGTCTGAACTGAGCACCAAGAACCCCCTCTTCTCAACCATCACTTGAACCTCCAGCTCCAGCATTCAGCATTTTGCCAGCTGCCCCCTTTACTGAGCTATCAGCATTTTTTTTTCCCAGTTAGGAACTAAATTCCAAAAACCCTGCATAATTTTACACAGTCTAATAACATTATGCTATTGTTCACAGAACACCTGGGAAATCCTTCTTATACCCAGCTCCTTCCAGATCTGAGTGTTTCCAGGCTTTCCCAGCTGCCCAGCCACAACTGCTGCACCTCCCTTCTGGGTACTGATGGTAGCTGCTGCCTGCAAAATTCAGTGTATTTGCTGCCTATTTGATACTTTCCACGTGTGCCTCTGATGATCACCTTTGCTACAGCTCTGGTTTTGTTTAGCTCTCATTTTTCAGCTAAGTGTGCTTTTAACAAAAGCTTCTAATTCATGTCAAAGTCTACCTAATTTACCTTAAAGCCAACACTTAATTGGAGTCATAATCAAATTACATTAGGCCTTTATATATAAACATATGCCTGACATACCTGAATCATTTCTTCCTTTTGGAGTTTATTCTTGGCTGCATAAGTGAGTTAGTGCCACTGAAGATAACAGCACTATGCCAATTTCCCAAACCCATCCAGTCCTTTAATGGCGCATAAGTTAAAGATGAGTCATCTGCTTAAGGCAATGGGAACTACTGCATGATTGTCCAGACAGAGTATATTTTATCTTATTCCACTACAAGTTGGGATTCATGGACCCTTTACGGGCCAGGTTCTTAAATTTTAAGTGGATTATCTCCCCTTGCCTTATCACATTATATACATGGATCCAAGGAAGGATCTATTCTCACACATTAATGGAAAGTCTGAATGGATGTAAATATTACATGATATAGACATCACTTGCTTTGAAAGCAGGATGTATTTGAGGTGAAATGCCATTCACAAAGACTTTCTAATTGCCTTAGAGAGCTAAAAGATTACCCTGTGGATTTCCCCACTAGAAACATTTGTGTATTTCCTATGATCAGCTATTTCATATCAATTTATTTGTCATAGACAAAACTTAATATTTAAGAAAGATCAGTATCAAAATTAGTTTTAAAACAAGACAATATAAAACAGAGTTGTTTACTATATTTAACCTCAGCCCATTAGTTTCACTGCATGGTCAAGAAAAGGCATCTCCATGATGTTGAAAGTGACTGTGCTCCTGAAACTATTGCATTGTGTCCTCTAGCCTTTGCACCATGCCAGGATGGAAACTGTATCTTTTCCATTACTTCTGTCCAACTTTCATCTTTGTAATGACATAAAAGATAGTGAAGCTTTGTTCCCAGCCACTACTGTCATATTGTAAAGTAACACCTTAGGCATGATATTCCCCCCTATCCTCTTGTGGCCTTGCTTCTGTTAGCTATTTCACTGACTGCCACAACTGCTGCAGGTCCCACACCCTGGGTCTGCTGTAGGAGTTGGCAAGAGGCTCCACTGAAATCAATAGCCAAATTATTCTTTCATCTAAAGCTCCGTATGGTAATATCTAACTGATTACCAAAAAGATCAATTATTCACAACTATTAACAACTTTTTTCTTCAAGTTGAAATACCTTGTCTTATTTTTTTTGAGCTCCTTATCAAACCATAATGATACCAAAAGTTATAGTTAAAATCCATAAAGATATAACACCACATAAGTAATTATACTTTCCTTAGAAACTAAGATTCACAAATAAACATAATTTGAATGAAGCAGTGAGAAGGCAGGGTATCTTTGATTAATCTATTTATTTTTAGAAGTCTATGACTGATGTGTTATTTTTTGAATGTCAAAACTTTTTCTATATTAAGGTGAAAATACATGCATATACAAGCTGCATTCATTATCTCTAGATAATCAGCACAGGAAGAGACCCTGAATGTCAAATTGAGCTGTGAAATTAAGAGAGAAAGTCCCAAAGAGTGAGCAAAACAAGTCAGATATGACAGAGCATGACTGACACCTGATCATACTGATGGGTATATTTCTGAGCAGCAGACAAAAATATAATAAAAAAGCAGCACGATGTGGAAAGAAATAGAAAAACTTTATGTGTTCTGCTAATGACAACAAATAATCTTTCTAATGCAGAGCCTGGAGAGAAATGGGTTGAGTCATCTATTATTCAAACAACAGTCAGCCTAGTCTTCTTAGGAATGGCTTTATTAATACACCAACAATTTCTGTGTTGCTCCTGGTTTTCTTGAAGTACAACTTGCCACAAGTTCTAGTACATGCTAGGAATGTTATGACTCACAGTTTGAATTAAACTCTGTTTCTAATAATAATGACATAGGAGATTTAGTAAAAATGCTTAGTAAAAATCCCACAGAAACTGAAGTCCACGGGACTGTCAGTGTGAAAAAGATGTCAGGAAGTTACCTTAACATCTAAAATAAAATCTGCACGTACACTAGAGAAATAACAATCTTAGCTTAAGCCATGTATTCTTATAGGTTTGTATTTTAATCTGAAAAATCAAACAAAACTCACAGCAATATTAATGTTTGTACACTATTTCTGAAAGAATGCACTCCTGTGATCATTAAAACAAAAATCTAATTGATTTATTATAGATTTAATAATGAAGTAATAAAGTTTTAGCTTTACTTACTGAAATGAATTAATTACTGTGAATGTATATATCACAGTCCTTAAATAGGTATTGAAGAACAAAATTATTATGTGATCAGCATTCAGTCTGTGATATTAGGATTTTGGGGTTCTGAGTGATGGAATTTTTTTTTCACCAAGTTCTACATAGCCATAGTGCGACAGCAAGCTTATAGTTTACAAAAGAGACAAAGACAGGTATAAATAAGTTTTGCCATATAAAAATGGATTCCAAGAAATGCCTGCAAATACTATACCACCTAATTGCAAATCTCCCAGAAGTTATAAGCTAAATAAATATTTATTTGTTCATGTTATCCATGTTGTTACTGCATTAAATAATCTTAGAACAAATGCACTTACACCACCATCTTTTTCATGTCTACAATGCAGGCAAATAAAGACTCAAGAAAGAAAATGTACTAATCCTTTCATATTATCACATGCGAACAACAATAACCACAGGCAGAATAAAATCCAAATGCATAATGCATGCTCACATCACAGTAGAACATGAACAAAATCCAACAGTATAAATTAATTTACTACATTACACTGTTTCATTATGCACTAACAAATGAATTTTTAAAAACCATAAAACAGAACAATAGTTTACCCTGTTAAAAAAAAAAAAAAACCAAACCACCAAACATAAAGAAGTTGAGATTTTTGTCTTAAGGCTGTTCTTTTCTTGTGCTATACTAAAAACTGTAGGAAGAGACATTTTTAAAGAAGTCCTCCTCACAGACGGAGAAAAATAAATACTTGAATGAATGGGGGGGCAGGGAGAAGAAAAGGAAATGAATCCTAGCAAATCACTCCAAAACCTTTAAATAAGCGTGAAACCTCATGAATAACAACAAAAATAAAGCTTAACTCAACCCCTATGCAAACCTTGAATGTCCTCCTCCATTCAAAAGCTGAATGTGGTTTCAAAAACATTGTTTTGGAGAGAATGCAACAATAAAAAGACACAACAAAATAATATTCAGCAATGAGAACCTTCATAATATTTAAATTGAACAAATGATGCAATTTGGCTTGCATAAGTGTAAATGTGATGTTAAAATCTAGTGCTGAAGATTTTTATACCAGAAAGATATCAAAGAAAGTACATTTACTAGTACATAGCATAGTACATTTCTGTGGATTGCCAACTATATATTACTCCACCTTGAAATGCAAAAGTAACATAACACTATATCCTTTCCATTTAACCTCATACTTATCAATAAATTGTTATACTCCTCTGTGTATTCTTTTTCTCTTATGTATAGTTGCAGTAATTAAAAAAAAAAAAACTTTGAGAGCAGCTTCTAGTGGATAGATATTCTTCATGATGTAGATACAGAAGATTTACATATTTTAACAAAAAACTTTAAACAAACTCTAATGCCAATTTTAGCTAGGTAAATGCGCAGATCTGTAGAAGGCAGCTGGGCACATAAATTCCACCTGAGTTTGAAATACATGCAGTCTTGGAAATCCTTCCTCTCTTGTAAACTAACCTGGGTGCCCAAGGAACTAACATTTTAAATGTCAAAATTCTGTCGAACCTTTCTTCTGTATTCTACATGTCCTTCCTGTTCTCCACACAGAATATTACACATTACACAACATTATATATTATATTGTATAAAGATTTCAGGACTGGCAAATACTTTATAAACCATCCTTGTTACTCTTCAGAGTTTTGCACAATGCAGGAAACACGTGGGCGCAGAGATGTTACTTCTATTAGTGGAATTATAATATTGTAATAATACTGTTTCTAGAGAAGCTCCATCCTCCCCATTTTTAAGCAGTTAGAATTAAACAGACTGTCCAAACTCATGTCTAACAAATTGATGTTCAATCACTCTTGCAAAGCAACTATTCTGATAGACAGTGCAGATGAAAAGTCTCACAAAAACCTCACATATACATGCAAGTGGATGAAACTCTGAAGGAGAGGCAAAATAAGTAATAAAGGCAATATCTTATATGCACAGGGAAGCAGCAGAAAAGCAGAAATTTAGCTGAATGGTGTTTTTTTTCCTCATCAGATTAAACTCTAGTTTTAGAGAGGGTTAGCACTGAACATAGTTCAAAGCATGCTATTTTGTTTTGGTTACAGTCACAGTAAATAAACTAAAGCAGCTTAGAGATATTACAAATAGCTTCTACATTTCTTTTCATTTCCATCACATTATCTCAATGCTGACCACTATCTCATTTTCCTAGGGTTTGGATGGGTCTATTTTACAAAGTATTCCTTTGACCCAAAAGAAACTAATCTGTGCATTCAGAATAGATGTGATATAACAAGTAAGAGATTCAGATCTTTTTCCTTTCATCTTTTAAATAGACACTTGGGTTTCATTTCATGTGCGTTATGGTACGTAAACTCACTGCTCTGTATTTCCATGCAGTTAAGTGGAAGCAGACAGCAAAATAAATGAAAAAAAAAAAAAGAAATTATGTTCTTTAACATATTTAGTAAAAATTGCTGCTGTAGGAGAGTAGGCAAGATCTCATTTCCCTTCTTAAGGTAAGAATGATCACTACAGCCCACGTTTTTACTTAAAATTGGCCATCAAAGTTCACCTATCAGTCCTGAAGTAGACACGCAAACACTGCCAGGGGTGGTAGCTAGAGCTTCACCTAGAACATAATACTTAAAAGAAACGTATTTAAAGATTTCACATGATGAGAAATTATGTTCTTCCCTTGGAAATCTGCTTCAGTGGTTACTCACTGTCACTTTTAAAATGTTGCATTGTGTTTCCTCTTTTCTACTTTAAATTTGATACCATGGGATCTCGTTGTATTTCTGCCTTCTAGGTCAATAAGTTCTCTAAAATCAATTCTGTTTTCCCTCCATAACTGTGCATTTCTGGACCATGAGCAAGATACATGCCAGTCCTATTAATTCCTTGAGCATCATCTTAAAAATGTATTTATATTTCTTTCTTAAGACACCTTTTCTGCAATCTGCCATGATATCAATGAGTGGCCAGAACTATAAACATTATTCCAGTAGCAAACTCGTCTTTGCTATATACAGAACATTGTTTGTGTTCAACAGTCCTCTCTTTTTACACCTAAGGCTCCTATTTACTTTTTCATTCAGTCCTAGAATATTAGGCATTCATTTGCCCAAATGAAATTTTTTTCAGCTGCTGTTTCCCAAATCATCATCTCCACCACGAAAGCGTGGCCTACGTTTCTCTCTTAGATGTATGCACTTACATTTCCCTGTATTAAAGTATAGTTAATTCTTTAATTAAATAATTCTTTCCCAGACGGCTGAAGGCATATCAAGGGGATAGTTACAGCCCAAGATACACAGCAGCAGCTCTACTCTAGCAAAGGAAAAATTCTCACGTGAAAAAATCCCCCCCTGAATACAACCAGAGCACAAAGAGCTGTTCCAAATTCCACTGATTTCAGCACAAAATGGATTCAGCTCAGGAGACGTAAAAAGAACAACACAATTTCAATTCTCTGGGTATCATAAGGGAAGGGGGGGAAAGTACCACTAACAATAGTGTGGGAGTACAGCGATTGTTTCCACAACTATCAAATCAAAATGCATTACAATTATGCTTCAAACTGGGAAAAGCCTGAAACTGTAACACAGAAAAATGAGGTTTAATTTTACATATCCAGGTCTTATCAAAACAACAGGGAAAATTCTGAAGATGGAAAAGATGGCCCCAAAAATCCCTTCAAAAATCTAAACTGATGGTTTTCATGGTGGAAATGGGCTTTTGAGTTTATTACTATTCTGTGATGAGGTTCTGGCTATGATGTACATTTCTTTGTATGAAGCATGGCAAATCCTCTATATTACCTGCATGTAAGTTAATATACTGGATAGTTTTAGAACCTGCATATTCATTTTGTCTATGAGCCTTTGATACACACACCTTCATTTTGTTTGATTGTTTTTATAATAAACTACAGTTATACAAAGGCAAAAATGGTGGAACAACACATTTAATCAGGCCTGTTGTTTCCAAAACTGCTTGGCTGAGTGCTTTGATCTAATGCAACCTTCTTCCTTCTCCCCTTCCTTTTCCACTTTGCAGTCTAAAAAAGTGTAAAAGCATAAAAAAATGATGATGTGCAGCCACTTTGTTTGCCACCATTTCTTTTACAGATGGAATAGGAATTTAAAACACTATCTTGAAATTATCATGCAATAATATGTAATTAGCTACAGCAAGAACACAACCTTTAAAAATGTTGTAGACACAGGAATATCTTGGGCTGGGCATAATGGGGCATGACTGAGGCAGATCTATACATCTCCAAAACTGATTTGTAACATAGTAAAATAGATTCCAGCTCTATTTTCCCTGAAACTTTCTAAAAAAATATCCCCATAAACCACTTCCTAGTGGTCACCCTGTACAAGTATGGGTACCATAACTATATGTACAATCCTATTTGACTACTCATTGTCTTGTGTGTGTGTGTGTTAGGCTAGGATGGGAGATGGGGAAATGGAGAGAGAAAAATTGTCATAGGTCTAAAAGTGTTGACAAAACAGCACCAATAAGGAATTAATCTTACTGTAAAAACAAACAAAAGAATTCATATATTCTTTTCTTCCTTCAATTAAAAAAAAAAATCTCCAGGGGTTTCATTTGGAGTAGATCCAGACTCTAGTCTAAATCAAACACAACTTAAAAGGCAAACAACTTTTTCCTACCCACACCCAGTACAAGCTTCCCTTTTTAATAATTATTCATCCCATGATAGGTTAACAGTATGAATGCTTGTAGATGATTTTCCTGTACTTTAGGCATTTCATTCTGTTCACAATCAAAACATCATCCACAGTAACCCTACTGAGTGAGCAAAAACCTACGGGTGCTTATTCTCCAGTCCGCAGTATTTCCAACCCTTTAAGACATGGGAGGTTCTAATAGACTGTGAAATTTCTGTGCAAGAGAATGTTTTTTCTTCAGGGCTGCTAAATCCTCATCATGGATATGAGAGTGCTAAATGCCAATTTGCTACACAATGAGAGAAGTATGTTTTCAGAAGAGGCAAAGGAGCCAGGTATTCCTCAGCTCCAACTCTGGTCAAACACATTTCCTCAGCATTGGCAAATCACTCCCTGCACACCAGCCTATCTGTGAAAGAAAGAAAAAGGTATTCATTGTTCACAGGTATTCAAAGAAATACAGCTTGTGCACTTAATCCATTCCTTAGTGGAGTTCCACTGAGTTCTAGGATGAGATATGGCCAATTGCAGAATCATGCTTGAAAATGAAAAAAGCTGTCATACTTAAGTGCTATTCCCCAAACTGACAGCAATCCTCACTAATTCAGAACAATTCCTGGTAGACAGAGGTATCTGAGAAATAGCTATGAGCACTACGTGGAAAATAAGGAACTCCTTGTTAGGGCTATTCTTAGAGGTAAAGGTGAAGTAGTTAAAATATATAACCATCCATTCGTAACAAAAAATATTTTCTCCCTCAGTGAGGATGAAAATTGGATTCAATAGCAAAGCAATTTAAAGTGAATTTCCCACTCTGCAAAGTTTATATGCCACACAACAGATTAACTTCTGTCTGCAGGTACAACAATTAAACCCAGTGAATAAAATTAAACTATTTGAGGTATGCAGATGAGTTCTGTTGCTATTTCTCCACCAATATATTTAATGAGGAATTGTGTCCAGTGTTGTGAGAACAAAGGATATTTTTGCATTAATTCTTGTCAGCCTTTTTATTTGATAGACTTTTTCTCATCACCCTGTGGATTTTTAGGATTTAGTATAATGAATAAAAGAACTTAGTTATTAAGTCTGATATTCAAACCACAGGAGTGACCGCTAGAGGAATTATTTACTCCGTAATATCAGGGAAATGATTTATTCCCTGAAGCATAATTTTTTTTTCTACATTTAAAAATCCTTTTTCAATGTATTTATGAATTACTATGCGAGGTAGTTAGAATTGAAAAATAAAAAAGTTTTGAGAGAACTTTTAGATAGATATGGAAATAACAAGAGGCCTTTTCTGTTTTAATACTGAAAATAACAATTGAAGGAAAACTCCAGAGACATTTAAAAAAATCCAGTTAAGAAATAATCTACAAGAGATATCCTTCTTTTTCAGAATTTTCTTTTCTCCTAAGAGAACTGGTTCATGGAACTAAGCATTACGACATTTTAAGTCCTAAAAATCCAGGAAAAAAAAATCAGCTCAAATACACTGTCAAAGAGTACAGCAGATACCAGCTCAGTCCTAAACTTGTTTTGATTTTTTTATTAGATTCTTAATTTTAATAACTTGAGCTACGCTTTGTGTCAATGGGGTGAAAGACTATTCTGGCATTCCATAGGACTTAAATACTATGTTCCAAATCAAAATGAAGTGTGAAATCTACTGTTCCATATCCCCTCTTGTCTCCTCCTTATACTGGATCTACCTGTCTTTTCTGACGTATGTTCTCTTCTGCAAGTCAGCCTCTGATTTGAATCTGAAATGGAACACTCATGGAAAGAATAATAAAACCAGCACAATACTGTGAGCCTTCATTCAACAGTTACATTGAAAAAATTATTTCTACACATCGAGTCATCTGAATTTAAGATTTCACTAAAAGAGGTGATTCCTTGAATTTTAATAAAACAACAAAACACAATTTGCTTTTAATATGTGTCTTCCATATAAATTCAGAAAATGCTGTAGAATTGAAAGACAGACTACTTTGGAAATCTAGAGATCACAGTACAGGTTTTTTTCTTCTATTCTTTTCATCACAAAATTCCTAGACTGGATGACTGAAAAATGCAAATAACTGCCTGATCTCTCTTCTGTTGAAATAAATTAAAAGAAAGCAAAGGATGCAGTAACAAAAGAATGGAGAAATGTGTCATTCTTGCTCTTATGAAGCATACAACTACTCGTCTTTTGCACAGACATGCAGTGTGAGAACCCAGGGCCCTATTCACAGTGACGTCTTTTGGCTCCATTTGTCACAGGAAGGATCAGTTGAGGCTGGCTGCAACTCTGCAACACCTAGTACTTCAGCATGGGAATGGTTAGGGACAACAAACAAGCACTTAGAACTTTTAATTAGTGGCAAAGAGCCAGCTTATTAGATAGAGACAAAAGTGTAATGAGTATACAGTCAGAAAGTCAGAGGCATGCAAATGATGCTGTAGGTAGCAGGACACACCCATGTGCACAGAATATCATCTACGATCCTTTCTACATAGAACCATGCTGTGGGACCTCTGAATACTAATCATCATCTTCATAAAAATATTTATATTTCTTGCTAAATACAATAGGAAAACTCCTTCTTGGGCAGACAATGGAAATTATTTCAGAAACCTTAACAGAAACACAGTAAGTCTGTAAAATACTTCTGCTCTACAACTGCTTGAGCACAAAGCTGGCAACTGAAGTACATTTGATTCAAAGTTTCATTTTAAAAAATGGCATAAAGTTTTTTACTTTGTCTATAAAATATCAGCCTTTTAGCCAGGTACCTCTGTTCTCACTCGAGCTTCTCAGGTACGAAGTTCCCCTAGGGAGACACCAGTTTACTACACTGTAGCACGGGTGACATGGGAGATGACATCAAACAAGCACAATGGAGAACTACTTATCTAGAACGCTTTCTACATTCTATATAAGCCCTTGGCAGGCAATCCCTGAATCGGGCAGTAATATGCGAAAGAGAAATGGGTGCAATGCTTGATAGATAACTGTCTGCCAAAGACTGAAAAAAAAGACGGCATGCCTGGAATGAGTTAATATGAAGGATTCTGGTATCCAAGGAGCAATAAAGTCTACTAAAATATTTAAAATTTCTGACAAAATTTTAAAACTTTTTTTTTAATTATTTCCTATCCAATTTATGGATAAATTTGACTCAACCACACAAAGTTCTCATGAAACTGTTATAAGGTCAGTTGATTGATAGGAAATCAAATAAATTCCTACAAATTAATGTTGATAACCAGCACATATCCAATATTAAATAATATGGTGACCTATAGGGGATCTTTGTTTCCCCGATGACTAGGCAGTAATTAAATTGCTTCAGCTAGGTTCACACTGTAAATGCTGAATTTTAATGGCTACAGCCAATTCTCTCAGGATTATGTGGGTGGACTCCCTCTGAAAAAAATGAAATCTCCTGGTAATTGTGTAGCCTCCTTTCTCCAGCTTGCGTACAAAAATCCCATCAGACTTAAAAGTTCATGTGCCACTTCATCACATTCTTAGCTGGTGCAAAGGTCCCTCATTTGAGAATCATAGAGAAACTCCTAAGCTGTTCTAATTTATTTCCAGGGTTATACCTGCCCATAGCTTGCCTCACTTTGCAGCATGGTATTTTTCCTTTCTCACTTTGCCCTTGGTTCAGCTGAATATAAATTCAGTGTTGATTTCTTCTTCTCCCTGTAGATGGACAGAACTAGCAATGGATTTCAGCTGTCTTGTGAATTTACATTGATGAGTAAAAGAGAGTATAGTAAAAGAAAAACCCAAAAGTGAACGAAAGTGAAATATAAAGGTTGCCTGTCTTCATCTGAAACTTTGAAGTACTTTGTTATGTTGGAAATTACACCATTTTTGCATCTGGTCCAGAGTTCTTTCTCAGTTCTTTCGCAAGACACACATAAGTAAATAATCATAGAATCACAGAATCATTTAGGTTGGAAAAGACCTTTAAGATCATCAAGTCCAACCGTTAACCTAGCACTGCCAAGTCCACCACTAAACCATGTCCTCAAGCACCACATCTACCCATCTTTTAAATACCTCCAGGGATGGAGACTCAACCACTTCCCTGGACAGCCTGTTCCAATGCTGAACAACCCTTTCAGTGAAAAAATTTTCCCTAATATCCAATCTGAACCTCCTCTGGCACAACTTCAGGCCTTTCCTCTTGCCCTGTCACTTGTTACTTGGGAGAAGAGACCGACCCCCACCTCGCTACAACCTCCTTTCAGGTAGTTGTAGAGAGACATAAGGTCTCCCCTCAGCCTCCTCTTCTCCAAACTAAACAACCCCAGTTCCCTCAGCTGCTCCTCATAAGACTTATTCTCTAGACCCTTCACCAACCTTGTTGCCCTTCTTTGGACAAGCTCCAGCACCTCAAAGTCCTTCTTGAATTGAGGGGCCCAAAGCTGAACACAGTATTTGAGGTGCGGCCTCACCAGTGCCGAGTACAGGGGGATGATCACTTCCCTGGTCCTGCTGGCCACACTATTTCTGATACGTGCTAGGATGTTATTGGCCTTCTTGGCCACCTGGGCCCACTCTTGGCTCATATTCAGCTGGCTGTCAACCATCACCCCCAGGTCCTTTTCCACCAGGCAGCTTTCCAGCCACTCTTCCCCAAGCCTGTAGCATTGCATGGAGTTGTCGTGACCCAAGTGCAGGACCCGGCACTCAGCCTTGTTGAACCTCATGCAGTTGGCCTCAGCCCATCGATCCAGCCTGTCCAGATCCCTCTGTAGAGCCTTCCTACCCTCAAACAGATCAACACTCCCGCGCAACTTGGTGTCATCTGCAAACTTACTGAGGGTGCACTCAATCCCCTCATCCAGATCATTGATAAAGATATTGAACAGGACTGGCCCCAGTACTGAGCCCTGGGGAACATGACATGTGACCGGCCACCAACTGGATTTGATTCCATTCACCACAACTCTTAGAACCCAGCCATCCAGCCAGTTTTTTACCCAGTGAATAGTACACCCATCCAAGCCATGAGCAGCCAGTTTCTCAAGGAGAATGCTCTGGGAGCCTGTGTCAAAGGCCTTACTAAAGTCCAGGTAGACAACATCCACAGCCTTTCCCCCATCCACTAAGCAGGTCACCTTGTCATAGAAGGAGATCAGGTTAGTCAAGCAGGACATGCCTTTCATAAACCCATGCTGACTGGGCCTAATCCCCTGGTTGTCCTGTACGTGTCGTGTGATGGCACTCAAGATGATCTGCTCCATAACCTTCCCCGGCACCGAGGTCAGGCTGACAGGCCTATAGTTCCCCGGATCCTCCTTCTGGCCCTTCTTGTAGATGGGCATCACATTTGCTAACTTCCAGTCAACTGGGGCCTCCCTGGTTAGCCAGGACTGCTGATAGGTGATGGAAAGTGGCTTGGTGAGCACCTCCACCAGGTCCCCCAGTACCCTTGGGTGGATCCCATCTGGCCTCATAGACTTGTGTGTGTCTATGTGGTGTAGCAGGTCGCTAACCATTTCCCCTTGGATTATGGGGGGGGGGGGGCTTCATTCCGATCCCCATCCCTGTCTTCCAGCTCAGAGGGCTGGGTACCCAGAGAACAACTGGTCTGACTATTAAAGACTGAGGCAAAGAAGGCATTAAGTACCTCAGCCTTTTCCTCATCCTTTGTCACTATGTTTCCCCCCTCATCCAATAAAGGATAGAGATTCTCCTTTTGTTGCTAATGTATTTTTAGAAACATTTTTTGTTGTCTTTTACGGCAGTAGCCAGATTAAGTTCCAGTTGGGCTTTGGCCCTTCTAATTTTCTCCCTGCGTAACCTCAAAACATCTTGGTAGTCCTCCTGAGTTGCCTGCCCCTTCTTCCAAAGGTCATAAACTCTCCTTTTATTCCTGAGTTCCAGCCAAAGCTCTCTGTCCAGTCAGGCTGGTCTTCTTCCCCACTGGCTTGTCTTTCAACACATGGAGATGGCCTGCTCCTATGCCTTTAAGATCTCCTCCTTGAAGAATGTCCAGCCTTCCTGGACTCCTTTGCCCTTCAGCACTGCCTCCCAAGGGACTCTGCCAACCAGTCTCCTAAACAGGTCAAAGTCTGCCCTCTGGAAGTCCAAGGTAGCAGTTCTGCTGACCCCCCTCCTTACTCCTCCAAGAATCGAAAACTCTATCATCTAATGATCTCTATGCGCAAGACTGCCTCCAGCCATCACATCACCCACCAGTCCTTCTCTGTTCACAAACAAAGAGGTCCAGTGGGGCGCCTTCCCTAGTTGGCTCCCTCACCAGCTGTGTCAGGAAGGTATTTTCCACACACTCCAGGGACCTCCTAGACTGTTTCCTCTCTGCTGTATTGTATTTCCAGCAGACATCTGATAAGTTGAAGTTCCCCACAAGAACAAGGGCTAGCAATCATGAGACTTCTCCCAGCTGCTCATAGAATACTTTGTCCGCCTCTTCATCCTGGTTGGGTGTTCTATAACAGACACCCACCATGATATCTGCCTTGTTGGCCTTCCCCCTGGTTCTTACCCATAAACACTCAACCCTGTCATCACCATCATTAAGGTCTAGACAATCAAAACACTCCCTAATGTACAGGGCTACCCCACTGCCTCTCCTTCCTTGCCTATCCATTCAGAAGAGTTTATAGCTGTCCATTGCAGTGCTCCAGTTGTGCAAGTCATGCCCCCATATTTCCGTGATGGCAACTATATCATAGTTTTCCTGCTGCACAATGGCTTCCAGCTCCTCCTGTTTGTTGCCCATGCTGCATGCATTGGTGTAGATGCACTTCAGTTGGGCTATTGCTCCTGCCACCTTTTTCAGGGGAGACGCTCTAGTTTCTACATGACCATTCTCAGGCACTTCCATGGTTTCTAACACATCACAGCCCTTGCGTCTTTGCTACCGCGTGGCTCTGCATCCTCTACCTCCACTAGATGGCAGACCTAAGGACTTCACTTGTGCACCATCCCTCAAACATTGGCGTGCCGCCCCCAGGCTTATCTCTAACAAGCCTGGTTTTATCCCTTTCCCCCTTCAAATCTAGTTTGATGAGCAAGTCTGGAAAGAGTCAAGGCTTAAAGGACATTGTACAGGAATTGGTAAAGATTTCTTTCCAACTGGCTTTTGTATCCTCTTTGAGCCTGCAAAATAGGTTCAGCAAATGGCAAAGCCACAGTTTGGAAAGTGCTTATTAGAGAAAATTCCTGGAATATTACATCATGATTTCAACTTTCATTCAGTATGCAATATGTCTATGAAGTTTTATAGATCTGTAAACAAATATAGACTTGAGGGAGAAGATATAAACAGTCCAGTGTCTAAAAGAAGAAAAACATGTATTCCACCTGGCTAAGCAAAAAACACCTTTAAATTGTTTAAAATGCAAATTCTATTCATATTACTCAAAAACGCATTCTTACTAAAGTCAGCTTACTCTAAATAAAAAATAAGCCAAACTGTTACATAGTATGCAGTTTAAAAAAAATTCATTTCCACTCCCCTCTTCCCCACCAGCACATTTTAAATTCTGTTCAAAAACGTTTTTGTCAGATTAAAGATTTTTCTCTTTTTTCAAAGTTGTATTTCATATTTTTAACACTCAATGTTTTACAAGCTGAGTAAATATTTTACAGTCTTGACAGTGTCAATGATACTTGTATATAATTATACTGTATAAAAAAAGTGTTTCTTTGGCACGCTATGCAACTTCCAATATGCCAGAGACACTGCAGAGGAAACGTACCAGACATTATTTAATTAGTCACATTCAAGTAAAGCTTTGCAGAGCAAACATATGAAAATATGGAACTTCTTAGTCCCTCTGCACTTTACAGAGGGACTGTAACAGATACAGAGAATTATTTTTACGTATTTATTATGAAAAGTAGAAAACCAAACACTCTTGAGACCTTTGCAACACAGATGGCCATACAGAAGATTTTAATAATATATCCATAAAAATTAGAATATAGTAGACAGAAGAAAAATTGGTTACTTTGCTCTTGTATTCCTATCACTAGACCAGATTCAACTGTAATTTTTACTTATTTTTAACATTACAATTTGTTAATCAACACTGTTTTGCTTACTTATAGTATTTATTTAACCCTAATTCTGGTATATTTTGAGTGAATGGATGAAATAAACATGGCTAGTTTCACAATAGTACTGCCTATAGGAGTAAAATGTGGCACCAAAGTCACAGAGGAATATACTGCCTGATCCTGCATCTATTGAAGTTAATAGCAAGATTCCCACTGGATTTTCACAGAGACAGGATTTCACTCCAAAGTTCCTGGCATGTAGTCAAACTGCTTGAATTAACAGGCCTATTCTCTTAGGGAAATTCACAGGGGTTTTGGAACTCACTTTGTGAACTGCATGCATGCAATTGCTCTTTAGGTAATATAAGCTGTTCATACAAACTCCATGAGCAAACTTATTTGTACAGACTGCAATTCTACCTGCATACAAAAATGTCTGCTGGCATCACATATGCACAAACGCTCTGCATTATGATACTATGATAATTATTTGTAACCAGTGTAGAAAATTACTCCATCTAAACGCAGAAAATATTTAATACAAATTTATGTTACTCAAAAGTTGGGCTTATTCACTCATTTTCACTTAAGTTGAAAATTAAAAAATTGCAATTTGATCATTCTCTATGATAGGTACAGTTTTTTTCAGTGAAATTCCTAACACTAAATAACTGTTTTCAAGGAGATACTCATCTGCAAATTAAATACTGGAGGTGAGTCACCAATATATCACGTCACTACATATATATGCGCAACATTGAGAGTGCTAACAGAAAGGCTGTAGCCCTTTACCTCCCTTCCCCCACAACATCCACAGTGGAATTTCTAATCCAGTATTTGCCACACATATAAATTATTTCACTTTCAAAGCAGTATAACCTATTGGTGGTAACATATCTCTTCCAGAGATTTCACTTCTATGGATATTTGCAGAAAAACAACCATTTTCTTCAATTCTGTAGAACATCAATATTAGAAAGATGCACAAAGAAACCAAAAGACAAATTTGGCTGCTGGTGCTTAGGTAGTGCTTACAAGTGTCCTTGTATGCTTCCACCTCATTATTACTTGTTTGACATGCTTGTAGTAGGGGTGCTGGGACAGCAGAAGAGAATGAGGATTCTTCTTAGTAAGGTTTGTACAGTTTTAACAACGTTTTCTTGTGTGACAACTGGAGAAGGTGAAAAGGCAGGTTTCAATTCTAATACTAACTCTGCCAAAACAAGGTACTAACATGAGGAAAGTGACCTCCTACCTCACTTAGAGTAGCTATATGTTATATTGTTGCACAACACACTAAAAATGTGTAATACTATAGTCACCCACTTAGTACACATGCTCCTGTAAAGATTAACAGGCTAATGTGCACCATTCCTCATGTCACCACGGAAGAAAATAGCTGAAAGAGGTAAAAAGCATGGCAGTTTCCTGCAGTAAAAGTTTTATATGTTTTTTCCTTTAATAAATCATAAGAGCATAATGGATTAAAAGTTATGTCACCCTATACTTCCAGGTGGATTATAGCAAAATTATTATTCCTTGATCAGCAGGGTCTCTGCTCTCTAGACTAATTTATAAAAGGTCTTTTTCAGTAGATGTCAAAGGAATTTAAGGCAGTCAACTTTATAATTGCAACCTCAACAAGCATAACTGCTCCTCTTCCCACAAAAAGACTATTCCACTCTCAGGAATTCTGTGTTTATTAGTCACGTTATCACAGCTGTCTGACATAGCTTCAGCTAACTAATTATACTTATAAACTTTACCTAGCTGTTCCATAGCCAAGAGCTGATTTAAGGTCAAATCTTGAAATGAAGGTGGTTTACCTCTGCTTATCCAGGCTGTTACCCAGGTTCCTTCGGTGAAGAAACTGACTTCACTTCTTCTATGGTCAGAATCAATTCAAGCAGTGAGGTGTCTATGAGAACAACCGAACTAATATTGTTTGGCCCCATTTGCTTCCAGCTCCTCTGTCCCTTTTTTTTTTTTTTTGGTCCTTTTTTTTTCCCTGCAGAAGTGACTTTCTGGTGCTCCATTGCCTGTCAAGTGCTCACATATTAGATAATTCTACTATTTTTGCCACATACAGCTTTAACTCTCCCTGTACGAGATCTAGCCATGAGGTCTAAAAAAGTTCCTCCTTTGCTATTCACATCTGACATTGCTGGGAAAAAAAAACCAAACCCAAACCAAAACAACCAAACCAGACTTTGTTTTGGATGGAACACAAGGATTTGACTTTAAAGAGTATAGAAGACAATGGTTTCCAGTGTGTATGCTTAACAGCTGGAGCAGTTTGTACTCCAGCATGGTTCTCGGTGACAGGCAAACATTTCTGCCAATGCAGTGCAGAGCCCAGGCAAGAGAGGATATACTTAGATACTACAACTTGTGTGCTACCTCTGCTAAAGCACAAGAATTTAAACTTTATTTAAAAGTAGCGAGTACCAGTACTGAGTACACACACACTATGATCTCAACTCCAACATTATTTTAGTTTCCTGTCCTGCTAATAAATCTTCTTTAAGATAGGTCTACACTACATAATCAGAGAAATGGCTAAGTATTGTGTAAACATAGCTGAATGATCTCTAACTTATCTTAGTTCTTGATTTTAAAAAATGAAGGTGTTTAAAACCAAAGCTGCAAAACTCTCCACAGCCTGAAAGTAAAAAAATTAGGAAGCTCCTTTCTGATGCCACAGTCATGATTATCTGTACACAATTTAGGTTAAAGCTTGTTTAATTCTATCTGTTTCAGTAGGGTTGGGTTTAGCTTCTTCCAGCCATAGATTTCAACAAACAGAAAACAACTAGCACTACCCCCACCCCAAATACAAGGCAGAGGGGGAGAAAAAATGAAGTAATCTTGTTTCCTGTTAGATGCTGTACTTGAGCTTGATGAGCAGTTAAGGGATGGAAGTATGTAAATCCACTGTGTATGCTTATGAGATACAGTTTAGGCACATGTTTTTAAAAAATTGGTTACGATAACTGTATTTAAGAACAGTAAGAAACAGGTCCAAGCATTACAGTGATGATTTAAAACAAATGAAAACCATTATTCCCATGACAGATATGGAGGTAAAAGAAAGATGCAACAAATATTGCATAAGTTATAAAAAATAGATATAATATTAGATTAACACCCCCCCCCTTTGAAAAGGTAGCTGATTATGAGACATTTTATGAATCTGAATTTTAGTAATGATTTTTATATGACTGCAATTATTAGTTATGCTGGAGGAGGAGTAGCTTTGAAGAACTGTGGATAAAGTGTTGTTTAATGAAAAGATGATATGGGTAGTGCTAAAAGACAAACTATTGGACCTCAGGGAGGTTATCAGTTCTTGAAGGACTGAAATGAAGATTGATACTATTTCATATTTACATTAACCAACACAAAATGGGAATGCATTGACAGTCATTGCTGACATGAAATTATGTGGCCTTTTAAGAACAAGGGTGGATTAGGATTTTACAAAGTAAGCCTGATTGGCCTTCAGAAGAGAAAACAGACATGGGATTAATATAATCAAATGAAGGGCAAGGACTAATTTCTGCTATTAAGTGGGAAGCTCATCATTTGAGGATGATGGGGGAGGAAAAGCTCACATGTGCTAGTTGGTAAAAAGAGTCAAAACAATGTAAGTGTGAAAAGAGAAGACATTAAGAAGCAGAAAAAGTCTACAGCATTGGTCAAATTGTATCTGCAATATTGCATGAAATATAAGATATGTTCAAGAGACATGAATACAGACAGGTAAAAGAAAAAAGTGCCAAGGACTCACATACTCCTCCGGTGATCCGTACTCCTCCTAGTAAGGAATTGCAGGAGCTATCATATCAGAGGAGAACAGAAGAGTTTAACCTACTTTGTATAGTAACATAAAACCTAAGAGGAGATGGAATTTCTGCCTATAAATAAATCAGATGGGTAAACCCTGGGGGACGCAGAATGGGGGAGAGCACTATTTTATGTTTACTGACAAACTGGCACAGAAACAAATGATGTGGTATGAAACATTGTAACATTGATCTTCATGTTTAAGAAAGGGATATTATTAAACAGCCACAGAAGATTCTTCAGTGTCTTCAGTTATAACAAACAAGGGACAAAACATTAGTGAATGTATGTGAACAATCCTGCATGGACAACTTAATTAGTTATCGCTCTTCAAATATATCTAGTGAATATTAATTCTTACATAAAATTGCCCAGCCTGAACCTCTCCTATAGGAAAAGTATATGGCATATTTCTAACTTCAAGGGGATATGAGAAGAGGGTTAATAGACAATAATGTTCTGAGTACTAAGTACATTTATTTTCAAATTACTGAAAGCAGAGCCCAGAAAAGTCACAATAATGCCATCTGAGTATTAATCAGTTTCTCATTACATACACAGAGAAATTTGACTGCTGTTTGTCACATAGAAAGTACCCAGGCAACACAGACTTAAACAGGCAAGAAAACTTAATAAACATTTTTTTTTATTTTCTTGTCAAAACAAAGAGGCAATTAAAAAGCATGTTCATAATGTTTCAACTACTTCTGTTGCCTCTGTATTGAGTCATCTGGTGTTTATGCAACAAGAACTAGAAAAAAACATCTGATAAAACCCAGATCCAAATAATCATGCTTTTCAACTATACAAATATGTTTTAGTTCTAGGCATATCAATATGACTGATCCAATTGCTTTCTGGTAGATGACAAAATACAAAAAACATGTTGACACCAGGGGGAGGGTGCAGCTTTTTAAAGGAATACACACTTATCTCCTATACAGTAAAGTTTTCCTCAAGAGATTAAACATTAAGATATTTTGTAAAATAATGAAAAACAATTTCTGCTATAAGATACTATTCTGACAGAAGCTGGGGCACTAGCTAATTACTATTTATAAAGAAATCAATGAATGTTTTTACCTAACTGATGCAGATAATACCAAAAATTCACTGATGGTGAAAGGTAGTTCTATTTGGTTTATCCCTAATAAATTAAAATAGCTAAAGAATGAACAAAGATAATTGATTCTGTTAAGTTGTATTAAATTCAAAGTCTGAAGGGAATATGTAAACAAGCTGCTCCAAATTATTGTTCTTCAAATTTCCATCTATGTTTATCCACCCTACAGCTATCTAAAAGTATAGTTTGGTTTCATCTTACAGAGTTAAAATTGTGAAGGCCTTGTATGAAGAACAGTCAAGAACCTCAACATCTGTAGTAATCTAAAGGGCAAATAAAGAAAAATACAGATCTATCCTTTCAACAAAAATCTTTGACCTCTACACTGTCTCATGAATGTGCTGATTCAGAGAGATTGACATAACTTGAAAAGGCAAATTATATTTAAATGCTAGGAAGTTTTTCTTTCAAGCACTGGTGTTAACCTATACTACTACTAACATTTAGCCATTGGTGGTATTTTCTTGCAGGGTAATATATTAGCAAATTGCAAGTTTAATTCCACTTGTTAACCTATAATAACCAACAGCAGAACTGCCTGATCTGAAAAAATCCGAACTTGTGTCTAAGATCAATGATGGAAAAGACAGAAGTTGTTATGCTTACATCTTTTTTCTCCCCACCCCTAACCAGAATTCCTCTGATCTTTCCTTCCAATGGCTGAATCAGGAAATATTTCATAATTACAAAATATTACAGGATCACAACATTCTCCCTGTTACCTATTATTGATAACCTTACCTTGATCTAAAAAAGTTATCCAGCCTTCAGCCCCAGAAGAAGTTGCATCTGACCATAATATTTAACAAACAGACATTATTAAGATATTCAGTCAGTTCTGGGACTATAAGGTATTTATTCTGAGATTGACTCACTACTACTTTTTGTAGATTCACATGCTAAGCCACTCAGGAAAAACAGCAAATGCCTAGGGGCACACAAAATCTCGGCAAGTATTTCTGCACCCTGTGCTGCTGCTCAGTAAGGTTGTAGGTTTGTTGTGGCAGATGCGTAGGCCATGAAAACAGCTGAAAGGAGTCTGTAATGCATAGAGAACATGATGCAGACAGAGAAATGTGGATAGTTGTGCCTTTGGAGGCAAAAATGTACCTCTGTGGCTCTGCCCATCTTTGCCATTGATGACAGCCTTTCATTTCCAGCAATGCTCAGGCTGCATGGCTGATCATTTAACGCGACCCAGGCTTCTCATGTTTTACTCTAACAACAAAGCTTATCCATCACTCCACTAGTGAAGAAATCAGTGCAGCTATTGCCTAAACATTTGTGGCACCAACCTTCCCATACTGCTGCTGGCCTTGAACAAAACATTTATTTTCAGAACCTGACTGCTAGGTTAGTGAACATAGTTAAATTTATATCCCCCATTCCAAAAGTGTTTCTATTTTTAGTATATTGGCATTTTTTAATCTCTGCTAGTAGGTTTTGAAACATAATGTCTCATTTGAATACATTAGCATATCAGTACCACAAGGTCATTACAGAATGCAGGAGATGAAAGCAGTTCTACATGCCATTATTTCCCAAGAAAACTAGGAGAAGCAAGAGAGTAAATTGCCTACTATTTTGTTTTAAAAAAAAAAAAAAAAAGACAAAACCAAAACATCACCACAACCACACCACAAAAAAAAAAAAAAAAAAAAAAGAAATCAGAAAGAGTTCATTCTGTAGACATTTGATACATCTGTGTTATGGATAGCTCTGGTCTAAATGGTTATGGATCCCTTTGCCCTTGTTGATTTTAAAAATATCCAATATTATTTTTCATACATAAACATCACAAGAGATCTATGATGAAAAACAACAACATTAAAAGGAAACACAATATTTTACTCATTGTTGCTAAACAACTCTGCATTTGTATCCCATTACATTTCTGATCAGCATGAGTAGCAGAGCAAGCAAACAAAAAAAAAAAGTAGTCTTCTGTTTAATAGTACTGCTTACCAGCTAGTAAAACAGAGTTACTGGACTGTGTTTGGGCTTGCTTTGACAATTCATTATACTCTAACATCAGAAAAACCTTTTAACAAACAACTGTACTATGGCAGAAATAATCACAGTCTCCTGTCTTTGTAAATTCAAACTGAAACACCTAACAGTCTACCATAGATGAGCTCTCTGAAAAAAGATGATACTTTCACTAAATCATCCAGTTAAATATTTTTTCTGCAGTAAATACGCACACCTGAAATTATCAGAAACGATACATTGCATATAATCATACTGTGATATAAAACAAACTCATGATGGCATTTCATATTACAGCTAGGCAGTAAATTCAAGAAATTAAACTCAAGGCTAACAGAAGCATCATGAAATTAATTCTGAATCTATGTTTTGTTTATCAGGGAAACACTAACTTTAAAATTTTCAAGAAATTTGTTTAACTTGCTCACTCTCATTATGCATCTAGATCCATGGCTGTAGTTTGGATCTATCCATCCAAAGTACATTTGAGAACATACAGTCCTGAACAGGAAATTAACCAGTAGCAAAGAGAAAGGTCAGCATCAAATTATAATTCTTTTTGATGTTATTCAATTGCTGCATCTTTCATTTGCTTTCATTACCCTTCAAAGAGACAAAAAAAAAAAATACTCCTCACTTTGTGATCAGTACAGCAATCAGAAAGTCCACAAGTTAATAATTTTCCACTAATATATTGAGAAATGGAGGTGGAACTTAATTTAGGAAGTTACTAGCCCATTCCTTCAACCTGTCTAGGTCTGAACAGCAGCCCTGCTTTTGAGCAAATCAGCTACTCCCCTGTTTTGTGTCACCTGCAAACCTGATGAGCAAGCTCTCCATCAACTTATCCACATTGTTGGTAAAAAAGTTAGACAGGATGGGTCCCAGGATAGACCCGTGTGTTATTGCATGTCTTACTGGCATCCAGCTAGAGTACAACCCTCCTCTGGGTTTGATCATTCAAATATTTTTCTGTTTTTACTCATCTCATTGTCCACCCATCCAGACTGAACATCCTAACTAGGATACAAGGATGGTACGTGGGACCGATTTGAAAATCCCAATAGCTTTTTTTTTTTTTTTAAGCTTGTGACCTTACTCTCTAAGCACTGAGAAACATTACAGGTTCACAAGTAACTAATTATTTCTTTTTCTGTTCATGTTTTTCTGCTTCTAGCAGCTCTAAATAATTTTATACTCATGTATACAGTAATTATTTTTCTCTCACAAAGAAGAAAAATTAACTTCTAAATTACTTAAGAAAGCTAATAACCAGTAAGGTTGTTTGAGCTACAATCACTGCAGCAAATTAGCAGAAACAAAACACCATAAAATATGAATTTGACTTGTTTTTAAAGAAACAAAGATTATTTATTTGAACCAGATAGAATTTATGAAAGACTACCTTTTATCTGACAGTGTGCATGACTCTAATCTATTAACGTTGTTAGAAAAAGACTTCTCTTGTTACTATTTTGGTAATGAATGGAAATATCTCAGCACAGCATAGCCAGTTATCATCTTATGTTCCAGATCCACAAATAAGTTACTTACAAAACCTTTAATTAAGAAAAAGAAGTCAATTCACAAACTTTTTTATGCTAATTTTCCTATCAGCAACTTTCAGCAAAGAGAGAAATGATATATTTGTCAAAAGCTAACGGAATGCACAAGTCCAGAAGCAAAGTGTTGGCAGCAATTATTTCAACAAGGAATTACTGATAATGTTACATAAAATATTCCCAAGGGGAATGCAAACTCATGATACACTATTCTAAAGTAAGTTTTAATGTATTTATTAGAACTAGAATTTAAGAGTTTGAGTATGGAAAACTTAAATCATTACTAGCCTATGCAGTTGTTACTATAACTATATACAAAACCCAAAAACTTACAGGATATTGAAACTGAATTAACACATTCATAAAAGTCTATGTCCCCTGAATTTCTCTAGAAATTATAAGTCAAAGAAGTTGAATACTAAATTACAGAAATATTGGAGGAAATATAATGATAATAAAAAGATTGGCATCAAGAAATACTGGCATCAGGAAGTATTTCCTCTACATCTAAACAGAAGGCATGAGAAATTTCTTCGCCAGCTCGTACTCAAAGTATAAGAGAAAACTGTGGCAGTTCTATAGTCCTTGAGTAACTTGACTAAATTCAATACATCTTTTGCCGGGAAGGCGTTTCACAGTGTAATGGTGGAAAAAATCTGGCCCATATCAGCTCTATAAAGTATCCAATGTTTCCAACTCAGCCTGAGCTAAGAAAAGAGGGATGCTCAAGCACTTAAACAACCTTATGACATAAAGTGGATTCTGCTCCTAGTTCAACTTTTTCCGCTGTCACAAAAATATCAGAAAATGATAATTTGAGAAAAGATACACTGGGTTAAACTTTTCACAGGTTTTCTGTAGCCAAACAGCCATTTCAAAATAGACAAAAAAAGTTCCTTAAATTTTAAACCATACCATATGGTATTTAATTTTTTTTTAAAGTAAATGGAGAAAGTTATAAACAAAAGTGCATAATCAACACTCTGCAAAACATCAACAGAAATTTAAATATTCTAGCAAACAAATCTTTTGGTGAGCACAGCTTTAAAAACCTAAAATTTCAAGTCATCTGAAAATGTGTAGTTGCAGTTATAAAATAGACCTCTGTTCTCTTACGTATATATGTATAAGGATACAACCTACACATTATCTGTCCTAGTGTGTAGGACTATTGTCACACACATGTACACTATTTCAGCATGGCATTTACTTTCAAAGTTTATATGCCTCTTATTTTCTGTGAATTGAGAATAATTAATTCCTATGACATTATTTACCACAGCATCTTGAAGTGTTTTATAAGCATTGTTTAACAGATGGGGAAGCTGAGACACAGAATCATGAAGTAGCTTGCACAAGGTCATGCAGCAAGACTCCGGTAAAACCAAGAACAAATGTCATGATCTTATAGTCTACCTGTGAGACAGAGAGATGTGCAAATATTACATCCTCCATCATTCCTCCTACCTTATATTTAGAAGCAAAGATTTTTATACAGATTTGTAGGTTTACCTTCACATTACATAGATTTTATAATCCTTCATATAATAAGGATTTTAAGTTTATCCTGCCTTTTGGTTTTGTTCTAAATTAAACATTATAGAAAATATTACCCATTTTGTTCTTGTGGCTTAGAAAAGCAGACTTAGGGAACAGAGACTGAAATCTACAAACTGATCTAAAACACTAGTCCTCACAACAGATCACAGGCAGTCACAGGAGATTATTCAGCAGCCTAACACATATAGCTTAAAGAAAAATGGATCAAAGACAGAGACAGAAAGAACAATATATAGTCCTGAGTAACCATTGTTATTTTGCAGAAGCCATTTCTAGGTGTCTGATTGCCTCTAACCTTGCTCCTGCAAGAACTTACAGGGAGATATACAAAAGAATGAAACTAACACAAGCATGCCAGAGTACTTTATGGTTTCTGTTTCTATTTCTGTCCCTCCCTTGCATTTTTTTGCAACCCATGGTCACCAAGTCTCTAAGGAAAGCAATGATAGGTGTCTCTTGAATTTCTGCATACAGCACTTTATGGATCTCTAGTTTTACCATTGGGCTCCCTTAAGTTGATTTGACCCTTAAGCACAAATTCCAGCAGCATATATCGCTTTTGTCTGGATCTTTATAGCTTTTCCTGGGGAATTTATCCCATCAGTGATCTTTCAACATTTGATATAGCTTCTCTAAGAATTCACAGCAGTAGCTATTTCAAATAATTCTTTCTTTTTGGCAATATCACTACTGCCTCTTAAGACATATTAATCTTTTTGGCAAGCGTGTTTTTCCTGTAGCTTCTAGATAGTAGGGCAGACTTCCTACTTTTCCAGTAACTCCATATAGGAATGGGAGACATGGTAATAGGTTAATTCATAATTAGACTTATTTTTAGTCTGGTATACTCTTAAGCAAAATGTGGAAAAGGGAATTTTAGCAATTTCTCTCCCTTCTAATTCAGTTTTGCCTCTTATAGGTCACTAATTACCAAATATTTCTGTATTTTCAGCTTCATATAAGCCAGCTGATGGTTTTGTGAAAACAAGTTATAAAAGTCTGTCATATAACCCACACTTAGTAGCCCCTCCATGATAATTACTTTTGATACCATTTTATAAAGGCCAGTTTACCAAATGTGCATGTGTGTCTCTGCTTGATGCCCTATCTATCCAATCTTCAATACATATGAGTGTATTCAATCAAGCCTGAGGAGCTTCTTTCCTTTGGTGCAAGTTTCTTAACTGCAGTACCCATAAATTCTGCTTATATAGCCAGGTTCAAATTCCATTAAAATAATTCAATTGCACTTAATCTAGAAATACATTAGAACAAAATACAGTGGAACAAAGAAGGGAGAAGAACACGGGGAAATACAACTAAAAATACAGTTGTCCATGAACCTGAAATTAAATGCAATTGGCAGGAAAAAATTGGGACTTGTCTTATGGTAAGCACAAAGTAGATCAAGGTTATAGAAGCCATTATGCTTCCACAAAGACATCCCCTTTTCTTTATCCCAGTGAGACCCTTGTTATGTGATATCTCAAAGACACAGCATGAAAACCTGAACAGAAGATTAGTTCTCAAACTCAGCCACAAGTGCATATTTATATATTCCCAAGTGGGCAAGTATCACAGTGCCTTTGAGCAGCCCTGTGAGCCACAGACACTCCCTTATTTAGAACCAAGCTGATTATCTTTAAGCAGAGAAAAAGTTTCCAATACTTCTAAAAGTAACATTAATGATTGGTTGCATATCTAGCTGTTTTAAAGTATGACGTTGCTTACATTTTTAAGCCTTTCTCAGTTCCAAGGTATTTCATTTATGAATATAGTCATATGAAAAGTCATATGGTCAAAAAAAAACCTCCCCAAAGTGATGACTTTCCATTGAATTATGTATTCTGCTACAGTACAATAAGTAATTTCCAATTGCACTGGACCCTAAAGGGATTGAAATATTTGGAGATTTATGTAGTGGCAAAGTTAGATGAAGTATTTTGTAGTGAATGATTCAATTATCTTGAGAAAGGTTCCCAAAATTGAATGGTTTGAATAATTACTTTTTTTAATGCATTTTTAGAGATACTATTAAAATCTTGTTAAAAAAAAAAAAGGGAAAAAAAAGATTATTATGATAAGGCAAAGCCCCCACCAAGACATGGATTTGTTTTGATACAAATATTTTGTAATGACTATTTGTAAAGCGGAGACAAATTACACTTTCTTCATAGCATATTCTAGTGCATGAGCAGATTTAGCATATTTACATGTTTAATATAATCTCCTCTGCTCCTCACTTCAATACATTCTGGTATGGCACTTATTATTAACCACCTCTGCAAACCACTTTTACCCTCCTCCCATCCCCGGAAAGTCATGAAAGGACTAAAATCTTTTGAAGCTTTCTGAATATCTGCATGGTCATTGTATCTTCATAACTTCTGCTACACATATGAATTCTTTTAATTTTTCCAAACAGTTTTTGATTTTTAAGAATTTCCATCGAGCAGAATGATGAAAAGAAAAATGAGAGAAAAGAAATTATAAAGTCCCAAAGAACGTTAAGTATTTATAGAATAGCACTAAACTACAACAACATATATTCTTGCTTTGACAGATGTTTAAATTTTATAGATGTTTAATGGTAACCAAGAAAACAAAGGTGAACAGAGTGCATACCAAAGTATGCTTAAGTGCTCAAAGCACACTTCAGAATATGCTGAATTTCCTTGAAAATACATGTAAAAGCTAAAATGCCCTTTTTAGATAAGGCATTGATTCAAATCAGATACAAGCTGGTTTGATAACCTTTTAATGACCTTATACAGATTCTTATTACCTGGTTAGTTACCACTGGTTATGTAACCTTATTACAAAAAAACTAGCATAGTATTCTGAGGACTAATTCTGTCCCAGTTTTAAACTTGATTTGCCAGCAATGGTCACAGATGAGTGACTAGTTTCTGAGAGAGAATGATCAAGAGAGCAGCCGCATTAGAAATAAGAAAAATAAAATATTAGCTTGAATAGAAGCATCGAGATGTAAAATGCTGTAAGTGGTGCTTAATGTGTGTGATGCTGCATATTTTTGTATCCTCACCTTTACAGTAAAGATAACATCACATAGAACTTCATAGTTTAATAATTAAAGTATACACAAATTCTCGTAAGATATCTAAAATCCAGTGTGCATGGGCAGAGAAGGAAAACATTTCTCAATTACAAATGAGCACAACTTCAATGCTAAAAAAAAAAAAAAGGCAGCAAAATATAAATCAGAATGTGGGATTGTACTGTCTCCCCACCATTTTTGTCCAGACAGTTTTGATGTTAAGCAGGTTTCACACACATCCACTTGTCAGAGAGTCACTACAAACAGATACATGTTCCCTCTTGTACTGGTTTACACTAGGTATTAAGATCAAAGACCACCAACAGGAATGTTCTCTCCCACCAGATCCTCTCTACAAACATGAAGGAGCCAGATAAGAGCCATCTGTTATTTTACCAGTAGAGATGTTAGTTTGTTTTAGAGGGCCTTTCCTGCATATCCACTTCAGCTGGAATAAACTTCACATGCTTTGCACTGGGAACAAGAAGCAACGCATGCATTCTGAAAGTCAGCAAAGAGCTCTTTAACTATAACTTTTTACAGTGAGATAGAATGGCAGCAAGTACCGGTTCCAAAAACAATACTAAACATAAGAGCCAGTCAAAAAATGAAAGTTGGCAAAAATTTGCATCCCTTTTTCCAAGAATTTGACTATATGTTTACTTGAAAACTTGGTTTGTTAAATTTTTAAATATAACCTATTTAGCGAGAATATTCAGGGGATCTCTCAGCTACATGGATATTCCTTTTGTTTCTATTTTCTCTTGTTTCTATTATCTTTTCTTAAAATTATTTTTGCAATGCATGTCCTATACCTCCTCTGTTCCTTGTTGTACAGGGACCCAGTCATCATCCCTATTTTTACCAAGTTTTATACCTTAAGTCTTGCCTTTGTGTTATGAATTCTATTCCATTTCAATGTCACACACAAATTTTTTGTCTTCACTACAGTTTCACCTTTTTTAATCTCCCCTTTGTCAGAATTATGCTCTCCCAAAAGGAAAACAGCCAACCCAAAGTCCTGCCTATAAAAAGCAGAACAATCTGTCAGTACCTAACCTCTCAAACATGAGTGACTGGTGTTAGGACTTGGTCTCAGTAGTAAAATTAGGATAAATGTTAATATGCCTAATATGCTGATAAGAATCTAAAATATGTATATATATTTACATGAACAATATACAAACTTCTTTTGCCTGTAGCCTAAGTCAACTAACACAATTTTAAGCATGCTTTCTTAATACCAGTCTGAGCATTTTCAATTTTTTTTAATTTTTTTTTTTATTATTATTCATTCTAAATCACTCTAGATTGGCATACATTCAATTTCCCTGACTCTCTGGAAGCGAGTAGCCTGGCCTACATGCCCATTCATGGCAACTCCACAACAAAATCAAGATCATTAAAAGGGAAAAATTAATCCCGGACCTACTTATATTTTCTCAGTGGAAATTTAACAGAGAGAAAACCTGCCTAATGTTTCAAGTAACTATAATTTATTTATGAATGTATTTACATTTCTAATTTTTTTTTTTTACACCATGCCCAAATTTTTAAAATCATGGGACAAGTTTTGTGGCCTTAATTTCAGAACTATTCAGAAAGATATGAAGAACAAACAGTACTTGGGAAATGTCAGCTTGCTCTGTCTAAGGACAAAGATCACGAGGTGCCATTTCACTTTGCACATTTCCAAATTTTGTTGTTGTTTTATTGTTGCCAAGTGGGCAGAAGGAGAACCCAGCAGTAGGTGTTGCTCTGGATACATAGCAGTCCTCTGTAATAACCATTCCTCCCATCCCAAAGCATCATTTGCCTTCTTTTGTCATATGTATATCTAAGTTTTAAGTCCAGTGAGATGAGTGACAGACTGACTTTCATGCTCTTTGTTGTGACCCACAGGTATTTCCCTCATATTATGGTACCCAAAAATGTAGCTTACAGTTTACCTGCAGTAAATTTAGAGGACAGTTCAAGTTTCAGGGACAGATAAAGAGACATTTAACCATTGGAATACTGTTATATCATCAAAACATACAATAATGCAAACATCATACTGTCAAGCTGTCAACTGCATTGTTTCAAGCCCTGTTTTTGGCTGTCATGTACACCTTTATCAGGAACACCTTTATTTGGCAAGACTCCTAACAATCTATTCTGATATTGCTATAGACTATGAAATTCTATGCAAAGTAGGAAAGGTAATTGCAAGTCTCTATGTAAAAACAATTAGGTATCCAAAAGGAGTACTGCAAATCTGGAAACCCAAAGTAAATAACAAACAAATCTAAACATTAAAAGTAAGTGTTCTCCAGTGGACTGTACTTAAACATGATACATTTATATACACTCTTAATGTCCAAGCAGCACACTAAAAGTTAATGGAATCAAAGTGTTTCTGAAAAATAAGCAGCGTCTTTTTAAGAAGTCATAAAAAAGGTAATAGGAAAAAAGCCTTAGTGCATGTTGTGCACGTTATCTAAAGTAAAATGAAGACAGTTAAAACCCAGTAAGGATACTGTAAATATATATATTTGAAGTGAGATAAAACCAGGAGAACTTCATTTGCAAATAACACAGGAGTTTCCATCCCTTGAAGTGACCAATAGACGATGTTTTGCAGTTTAAACGGTAAGTTAGAAACAAATGTCTCTAACATAACAATGGTAGCTGTTTCTATATAGGAACATGTTAGAGACCCATCCTATTGTACATGGTATGGTTTTATCTAGCAATTTACAAGGAAGAAACAGATGTTGACATTTAAGGAGGGGAAAAAAATAAATAATAGCTATCACTGAATTGTTTTATTTCCCTTCCTGGCACATTTTGGTATGCCTTTCTACAGAAGTACTATTGTAATGATAATCACTGATTGTCTGCTGAATCTCTGTTCAACAAAAAAACCCCTTGTTACCATATGCTTTCTTAATATACAACTGTTTGCTGTAAAAATTATACCCATTGCTGCTAAATATTATAATGATATCTTAATATCAATTTCTGATTAAATCTCTAAATAATTTTCTGCAGTCATGTCTAGACTTAAGTTTTATAGCATGACACAAAGATCTACAGAAAATTAAAGCATCTGTTGTTTAAAGCCTGTCTTAAACTATTGCTGATTAGGCTTCACTTAACAAGCTTGTTTTGAAATTATAGAAAAACAATTTATAAAGTCTTAGTTACTGAATACTTGAATGCTCCATGGTAATTGTGTTTGCATGTTTTCTTACCCTGCAGCAAGTACAAGGTGAATTGAAAATCTTCACTCCTTAGTGAAAGAGTATAACTCATACTCAACTTGGTGGCATTGTACAGTAAGAAGGTCTAAACAGATGGTTATTGAGCAGAAGCTGATAAGTGATAATCTTTTACCCCATGTCCTACTTATATGTCAAAATCCCCTTCCCACGATACCCGAAAATCATGTCAAATTCCACTTTGGAGGAGTTCCTTTAGTCTCCTCAGTTATCTTTCTACTCAACTGTACCTAAATTTTCATGGGTTTATGCTCATTTCATGGGTATTAAAAAATATAAATTAAAAACCAAACCAAACCCAACCCTGTTTTTCACATAAATGCCCATATCAGATATGAAAGGAAAAAAAAAAAATCTCAGACTGTATGTTATGCTTTGGTTCTTGCCACAATTACACTCATATGTGCAAAGGTAATTAAAAAACTTACTTACTGAGATGCTAGATATAACCATAGACAAATCAACAACCTCTTTTTTAACATAGAATGCTACAGGAACAATAATAATGATCATATTTCTTCTCAATTATCATTCTGAAACCATATACTATCCTTTATTTTGAAATCAAGTCTAATATCAATAGGGTTTTTTTTCCCAGTGAAGACTGGTGTGTAGCACATTTTTCTGTACAGAAATTGTTGCCACTCCAGAGTAACTTTTCATTTTATTTTGTTTTTTAAATGTTCCTTGTTGCCTTTAAACTTCAGAATATGGATCTTTAGATCCATTGATACAGCAAAATCATGCAAAACTATCAGATTCTCTTGCTTATCACAAGTGTTATATTAGAGAAATAAATCTGTATTACATATATACAGGGGACTTTAAAGAGAAAAATTACAGCTTAAAAACATTTTAAAGGACTCTTGTAAAGGCAATGGGAGGCTAAGAAGAATCAGCCCAATTTTTCCCATTTTCAAACTTAAAAATTGATGTAGCACTGTTCCATTAATATCTAATACTTCAGGACAGCATATCTAAAAGTAGCTTTAAGCTATGCACCTGCATTAAATGACCTGAATTACTTGCCTGCGTCTTTTGGTTTGTGTGGCAATCTGGTATTCCTTCTCTTTAATATAGTCTGAGTGTTCACAGTTATTTCGGTTTGGAACCAATTTTTCTACAGGTTAACAAACATTCATCTGCGTCTCAGTGAGTTTTAGTTCTGAAATGTCCAGTGCCATCTCCATAAAAAAATTTTGTGAGAAGAAAACTTCCTTTTTATACTTTTCCTGAGGAAAGACACAAATGTGCAGTCTCATAACACCTGAACACTTCTAGACACTGGCAACAGACTGCAAGTTTGCTCAAGGTTGTTTAGAATCCTTTTGGATCTGTAACAACAGGTTAGGTGTGAATAACTTTCACTGGGATATATACATTTTGTAAATGTTAAGTAGTAGGAGTCATCAAGAGGTGGACAAGAAAAAAATAGCTACGGGTCAATTGACATACACATTAAAACTTTCAACTTTGAAAAGCTCAAAGAATCTATTTTTTTTTTTTATCCATTCCTACTGAAAGAACAGCACATGATAGTTTCCGTTTATTTAACTAGCTAGGTTCTGTAAATTTTGAACTCTAGGTATAAGAAGTTAATACTGTTCAACCATTACTTAGTGTAAACCCACCAACTTTGCTCCTTTCTTTATTGCAAGTGGAAAAGCGCGAGTTTTATATCTTACACACTCACAGGGTCAAGATGTTCTTTGAGTAGAGTGCATCCCTATGTTTTCATACTACTAGGATAATGCAAGTTCTTTTAAGTAGAATATTATGAAGTGCAGCAAAGACATTTAGCCTTATCTTGACAAAAATTACTAATAGGCACAATCCTCATTAAAATTGCACTTACATGGGATTTAAGTTCCCAAATACCTTTAATCATTTGGCAAATAGACACTAAGGTCAGAAGAATCACATCACATCATCAAGATGCATGTCCATCTATGTAGAGTTTGTCTAAAGGGGGCACATTTCAATTCTGAGCCTCAAGTCTGCTCTCCATTTACATGCCATGTTACTCCCCTGAAATATATGACTTCATTTTACTTTGCTGTCAGTGATGACATGCACATATTGCAGTGCAAACAGAGTGTACATCTGACACTGCTTTGAGATTCAGAGGCTAAACTCATTTCTGCTTTGATTCTCAAAGCAGAAAAAAAAGAATTTTTCCCCTCACCTAAAATTTAAATTGCCATCAGTCTTCTATCTCCTTTCTTGCATAGTTTCATAGCCCACTAGTCAGGAGCTCTCATGCTGGTTGATTGTGAGACTAATCAACATTCCAGCTGAGTTTATCTGCCAGGTGCCTACAGAAGATTCTTTATTTGAGCTGAGACTTAATTCCCTTTCTTTGCAGTTTCCTTACTCCATCATAGATCAATCTCACAGATTCAGAAATCTTCAAGAGACTCTTTAGAATGAAGGTTTCACACACCATGAAGCCTTTCCTTTTAAATTACTATTAATGCTGCTTCAGAGTCCCTGTTTTTCTGACAACAAACTTATCTGCTACTACAGAAGTCTTGGCAATATACCAGTTTTCATTACATCAGCTAGAGGCAATTATTGCACATGCCTAAGAACATTACATGCTACATCACCTTTGCTATTTCTTATGTCTAACCAACCGAAAGAGCAATATGTAACCGCAAAATACTCAGGTCAGAACATCAGTAATCTCAAAGACACTTTACTAAGTGACATATTTTCACTTTCCAATTGGGCAGATTGAGGCACAGGGTGTTTTTTCACTCAATGGAAAATCTGCTCTATATTAGATATAGATCCTGTTCCGTATTAGATATTATCACATGGTGCAAGCCCTCTTCTATATCCATTATAGAAGCATAAGCCTCATTTTTGATGACAGTGAAATAATGAAATGTGAATCAGGCATATTCCAATCATTATATTAATTTTCCTGCACTGTTCACCTTCAAAGTAAAGCAGTAACATTTTGGAAGTTATGTGAAAGACCAGTTGTCAAATTAATACACACTTATGCGTTAGTAGCTTTTGAAAAAGGCATCTCTTCTGCCTATTTTTAAAGTACTGAAAATAATTAGCTGATACTGACTAGACATAGCAACTTCAGGACCTCAGACATATAACATTTCAATTCAGCCATCTATAATACAGGCATTAAAAGAAAGCAATTACTCCTGAGTGACTGGTAGTCATTTAAGACTTCAAAAACCCCAGAAAGACAAAGATCTAGTTTATACAAACGCCTGGTCCAAATGCATTTTAAACTCAGTGTTCTCTAATGTAATTACAATTGCAAGACATTAATGATATTTGTTATTCCAGTTGATGTATCTGGTGATAAACATCAGGTGATGTTTATCTGGTGATAAAGTAAACTAGGGGCTAATAAAGGCATCAGTTGCAAAATATTCTTTCCTAGGAGAGGAAAAAAAAAAGGGGAAGAAAGAAGCTGAGAGGTCTTCTGGATTTTATTTGTATTTCTCTGTGCTACCAGAGCTCACCAGCAGCTATGTCCATACTCCCAGTCCTTTTGGGATTGTGCTTATTGAACTATTGGGTCTGCTTTACTGACAGCTTGTTGAGAGATTCTCACAGAAAAGTGCATTGATTAACTTTGCTGTCTTGCAGAGATCATCTAGTACATATCTTAGTCCAGAAAAAGGGGAAAAGAACGACAAGTCAAGCACCACCATCATCCCCCAGTATGTAGGTTAGAGGGAAGTCCTTGAATTAAAGTATTTCCTCCAATACTGTAAAGATATATTGGTAATTACAAATACAAGCAATCTATCTCACATGGGTCTTTGTTATTAAGGATGCCTCAGCTTATCAGAAAAATGGAAGAGCTTCTAGTTCCATTTTGATTTCCTCTGAATTTTTCCTCACCTCATATGATAAAAACAAATCAGCAGCAGTGAGAATACTCCTAGTTTTGTTCTTTTTTTTTTCTTTTACCCACAGAGTGGTACTTGCCACATTTACTAAAGAAACTGTACACACATGAGAAGACTAGATAAATGACACTTGAATAAGGTCCACTCCAAGAGATCTTATGCAGTAAAAACTTTTTCCTACACATCAGCACATACCTATTGTAGTAATGATCAATGAAGTTCAACAGACAGACACAAGACCATAATCTGAAAATTATAAAAAGCACTAAGTTTTAAGTTTTACACTTGCACACTTTCTCCTTTTTGGGGGTAATATCTGCAATTTTCTGATAGTTTTCTGGTTTCTTTATTTTCTTACAGAGACAAGTAGGAGAGAAAATAGTTTTCTGCCTTCAGAAACTTCTGTACTTGTACAATGGGAGCTAGTATCCTTTTCAGTTACATCTGCTAATTGAGTAGGCTTATATGGTGATGGTCTTGCATTTTCTTCCCCTCATTAAAAGGAAAAAATGATTTGCTGAAGCTGAGAGAGGGCTTTGGTGATGAATTCAAGAAACAGAACACTGCATAATTTCAGAAATGAAGAATGATGACTTTTCATACCAAAAAAAGTGCAGGTTTAATTTCTGATGGAAAATTAAACAAATGTTTCTGTTTCCTAAAGAAAGATACAGTGGTAGAAATCATAGAATCATAGAATCATTAAGGTTGGAAAAGACCCTTAAGATTATCAAGTCCAACTGTTAACCTAGCACTGCCAAGTCCACCACTAAACCATGTCCCTAAGCACCACATCTACCCGTCTTTTAAATACCTCCAAGGATGGAGACTCAACCACTTCCCTGGACAGCCTGGTCCAGTGCCTAACTACTCTTTCAGTGAAGAAGTTTTTCCCTAATATCCAACCTAAACTTCCCTGGTACAACTTGATGCCATTTCCTCTAGTCCTATCACTTGTTACCTGGGAGAAGAGACTGACCCCCACCTCGCTACAACCTCCTTTCAGGTAGTTGTAGAGAGCAATAAGGTCTCCCCTCAGCCTCCTCTTCTCCAAACTAAACAACCCCAGCTCCCTCAGCCGGTCCTCAGAAGACTTATTCTCTAGACCCTTCACCAACCTTGTTGCCCTTCTTTGGACAAGCTCCAGCACCTCAAAGTCCTTCTTGAATTGAGGGGCCCAAAGCTGGACACAGTATTCGAGGTGCGGCCTCACCAGTGCCAAATACAGGGGCACTATCACCTCCCTGGTCCTGCTGGCCACACTATTCCTGACACAAGCCAGGATGCCATTGGCCCTCTTGGCCACCTTAGCACCCTGCTGGTTCATGTTTAGGCGGCTGTCAACCAACACCCCCAGGTCCTTTTCTGCCAGGCAGCTTTCCAGCCACTCTTCCCCAAGCCGGTAGCATTGCATGGGGTTGTTGTGACCCAAGTGCAGGACCCAGCATTTAGCCTTGTTGAATCTCATACAGTTGACCCCAGCCCAACAATCCAGCCTGTCCAGGTCCCTCTGTAGAGCCTTCCTACCCTCCAGCAGATCAACACTTCCACCCAACTTGGTGTCATCTGCAAACTTACTGAGGGTGCACTCAATCCCCTCATCCAGATCATCAAGGAAGATATTGAACAGGACCGGCCCCAATACTGAGCCCTGGGGAACACCACTCGTGACTGGTCACCAACTGGATTTGATTCCATTCATCACCACTCTCTGGGCTCGGCCGTCCAGCCAGTGGTGGAGAAGGACTGAGGAATTAACAGTCCAAAATAAATCTGGCACATGATCCAAGTCCTTGTCATTCTCCAACATTAAACCTTTACTACTTTGTATTTTTCAGTCTTTCATGCAAATCATATTTTCTTTTCCAGATATTGGTAAATAAAACTATGCAACTCTAATATTTTAATATGTTCCAAAAATGCCTTGCTATTAATCCATCCTAGGTTCATAAATTAAAATTTATGAAGTTACATAATATTATTTCATATTATGGGTATCTTGAGAGTGGAATTGTATGTGCTGAAATGACTAGGTAAACTGAAATGATCAAAGCCAGTATATTCTCATTTACGTTTCAGTCTCTACTGCAAGTTCTTTTTTGTGTTTACTTGGTAATTCATGGGCCACCTCTGGGGATAGTATCTCATTTCCACAGCAGGATTGGCAGCAGTACAACTGGTGTTACAAACAACACTTATATCAACAATATACCAGAAATTATTAGAAACAAGTACAGACATGCCTTATAGTAATTCTGCATTTTTTATTACATCCTCTAACACTAGCAGAGAATCTTAAGTCAGATGACAGAAATCTAAGGAGTCAGAAAACAGATGATACGTGACCTCTGATTAGCGTTTAGTGGGCACATGAGTATCCTATAAAAAGATGTTAGCATTACTGAATAGCACTCCTGAGACAGAAAAAAGAAAATGTAGCTAAGCTCTATTATATTTATAGTGACATCTGAACATGCACAAAACAGAGCACAACCAGTTTCTGTTCATCATTTGACAACCACAAAAGAAGTAAAGCAAAGTACTGTTGAACATTTTTTGCAGAAGTAGACTGCATGATGTGCTTTTGTTAAAATTATATATGAAAAAACTAGCTGAATATTTATCTTTTATAGTTGTTCAGACATCTACATAATATATAAAATATATGTATTATAAAATATACATGAAATATGAATCTATGCGTATACAATAAATTCTGAACAAAAAAGTGCAAACAATCCACAGAACATAAGTTCTGATTTCTCTATACTTGTCTCCAGGGTTACACTGCAAAACCTGCCCTCTTTGTATTTACCAGGAAATCTCTAGCCATTCCTACAAAATACTCAATAACCACTCAAACATCAAGGTCTAAATGCTTCAGCTATTTATAGAAGGCATTCTATTTATTTCAATGAAGTGATTCTTGATTTACTTGGGTAAATGACTAGTGATTGTCCACCTGTCTTTTTTTTTTTTTTTTTTAAAAACTGATGTTGAACTTTCTCTAGTCTGCTTTAGGAGATTTCAGCAGTTTGAAGATTAATTGAGAAGGTGTTAAGGAGAAGCAGAAACTAGCATCAGGAAGAGCAAGCATAATATTTAAACATATTTAATAAAAGTAATGCCATTCGAAAATTTTATCCAATACACGATTCCTTCAAGTCAACACAATTTTGTTTTGTTTAAATGCTTTTTGACTAGTGAAAGATTAAAGGTTGGTTACTTTTTCCATGAGAGAATATACTGTATGCAATCCTCTCTTATTGTTAGCATGAGAAAACAACCCCCCAAAAAACAAAAGATGGATTGCTCTACTGTCTTACAGCAAGGTCATATCTCTCAGTGTTGCCTAGTTTAATTTAAAGGAACAGTGAAAAAAACCCTAAAGCTCTTCTTCCAGCTCTAATAGTGATCTGTTGCATATTGCCAAGAAGTGAATTCACTGTATTCCTGCATCTTTCTACCTCTTTGACTTTATACAGATTACAAATTCCTTAAAGTAGATATTGTCTCTTCCTGTACCTAACATACTGGTTTGGATGGTGACTTTATGCACCTCTGTAATGTAAGCAATATAGACAAACACAACAAATAATAATGTTTGTTGAGTGTACTGCACGTAACTCACATTTACTTTTAAACTGAGGCCCCTTAGTTACGTATATCATCCAGTGATACAGCTGTCAGAATTACTTTTAAACCTGGGTTGGGTCTATTTACAACCACCACCACTTTACATCACAAGAATATCTATTAAATTTAATGGAGTTTCTGACAGTAGAACATGATGGTCATATGGAAATCAGAACCTCGGCCTATAAGATTATCGGCAGAACCAGGATTCCAAGTTCTTTGTGCATTTTAGTTCATTTTTTATTTCTTCCCAGGATGAATTAATTATTAATGAGGAATCTGTATGAATAAGCTGTTCTAGGTCAGCCTAATAAGATACGTCAAAATGGCTTGTTAAATATTAAAGAAGCACTCAAAGCTCTATTCATTTTAGGACTACTGGTATACAGCCTTGCTAGTTTTGTTGTTATTTCTATTTTTAAAGGCTGTTAGTGCCTTTTGCCAGTTACTCTAGCAAGTTATTTATATACCATATCTAGAAACTAGAACTACAATCTGAGGTATGTGAAACAGAAAGAAAGACTAGAGGACAAAGAAAAATGCTATTGAAGGCAAACGTACATTGATTTTTATTATACACACAGAGACAAATAATGCTACCAGTTGGTATTTTTCCATTCAACATTTACCATTTCAAAATTATACAAATTTAAGGAAGCAAAGTACTTATTGAAACAGTGGCAACTACATCACAAACTGGAGAACTGTAGTCTCCACAGTTCTGGTTTCACAGTTCTGTGGTCTGGAGAATGCTTAAGCTTGCTGAAGACTGAACTGGACTTTCAAATATTTTTTCACAAGTCACATTCACCTCTCTATACCCACACATACACACCTGTTATTCACCAAACTCCACAGAAATAAGTCCCTATATCATACAGTGTTGGGTTTGCTTTGTTTTTTTTTTTTGTATTCAGAATCTTCATAGACTTCTGCATTACCTTTGTATGTAGCATACTCCACAACCAGCATCCCCATGCTGCACTATATCTCCAGTACCTACCACCTCTGAATTGCACAACACAACTCCATATGGAATACCCCTTTGATTCCAGAGGGCTTTTTCCACTTAACATGGTAGCGGGGATGATAAGTGCTTCTACTTCCTGGGATTCTGTATTGTGATCTTTTCCTAAATAACATCAAATGTTGTGTTCATTCCTGCTCCACCTCCATCCTGCAGCACAATGCTTCTTCCTCCATGTATGCTGACATCCAGAACTTTTTACTCCAATATACATAAAAATAAGGAAATGTAACCACCAAGATCATTCACTGCTTTGACTTTGGTACCCCTTCAGTTGCACTACTCCTCACTTTGTAGGATCTGTAAAAGCACTTCTTTGCTATGTTGTATAGGAATTATAAAGGCATCTGCTTTTGCCACTGTTCTATGTCATGCTGTCTTGAATATTTATTAACAAATAAATCTAGCAGGTAAGAAGTGACATGCAAGAAAGCGCTCTGTTACTTACAACATGTTTAGGATATATATTTGCAAAAAAAAATCCTACTCTTTTCATTCAAGTCTAAATAAAACTTCTCTGCCATATGCCTACAGAAAAATCTAACAGCTGGACATTAGATTTTCTGGAGAACTGTGGTGTTATTTTTCATTGCTTTCTTTTGGTTACCTATTTGACTTTTATTGTTAGTTGTATAAAGAAAAAAAAAATTAGCCTTAGATAAATATTTAAGTTCTTGAACAGTGCCCAATACAAAAGCATACCAACCTGTAGGAAATACCTAATAGTACTAAGAAGAATGGGAACAAGGCATATTATAGACCCCACTGACATCAAAATAACATAACAGGTTACAGGGTAAGTAGGAAAAAAATATTCTACTGACACTACCATAAGTATAATCATTAAGTATAGCAAGAGACATGAATATTGTCAATGCTGGAAAATATCACTTGCATTAGCAAATGACTGCTCTAGCCACTCTATTTAAGAGCATTTCATAGAATCATAGAATCATTAAGGTTGGAAAAGACCCTTAAGATTATCAAGTCCAACCATTAACCTACCACCGCCAAGTCCGCCACTAAACCATGTCCTCAAGCACCACATCTAACCATCTTTTAAATACCTCCAAGGATGGAGACTCAACCACTTCCCTGGACAGCCTGGTCCAGTGCCTAACTACTCTTTCAGTGAAGAAGTTTTTCCCTAATATCCAACCTAAACCTCCCTGGTGCAACTTGATGCCATTTCCTCTAGTCCTATCACTTGTTACCTGGGAGAAGAGACTGACCCCCACCTCGCTACAACCTCCTTTCAGATAGTTGTAGAGAGCAATAAGGTCTCCCCTCAGCCTCCTCTTCTCCAAACTAAACAACCCCAGCTCCCTCAGCCGCTCCTCATAAGACTTATTCTCTAGACCCTTCACCAACCTTGTTGCCCTTCTTTGGACAAGCTCCAGCACCTCAGTGTCCTTCTTGAATTGAGGGGCCCAAAACTGGACACAGTATTCGAGGTGCGGCCTCACTAGTGCCAAGTACAGGGGCACTATCACCTCCCTGGTCCTGCTGGCCACACTATTCCTGACACAAGCCAGGATGCCATTGGCCCTCTTGGCCACTTTAGCACCCTGCTGGTTCATGTTTAGGCGGCTGTCAACCAACACCCCCAGGTCCTTTTCTGCCAGGCAGCTTTCCAGCCACTCCTCCCCAAGCCCTACAACTGGACACTAGATTAGGGTGGAAAAGGGGGTTTCCTGTACCAGGAAACCCAATAAAGAGCCTGGTGGGGCCCTTGCACCAAAGGAAAACTGGCTGCTCTCACGATCGAGGCAGACAGGACTTGGGCGTTGCTGGGGCAACCGTGGGAGATTTAAACGTGGAGATCCCGGAAGCAGCACCCAGTTGGCGAGGCACGCGGCGGCAGCAGCGGTAAGTCGTGTGACTGGGCACTAGATTGGGGTGGAAAAGGGGGTTTCCTGTGCCGGGAAACCTGATAAAGAGCCTGGTGGGGCCCTCGCGCCAAAGGAATTTCAAATTGGCTTTACTTTGCCTGTATAATCAAAAAGAGCAAGGTGATTCAAACTACTAATATCCATTTTAAGACAAGCGAGCCCATCAGCTACTTCTTACCTGAAATAAAAATCTTTCTTCACTTATTATTCAGTCTTCAGAGAAAAATTGGTTTGGGTCTCTCTTGAATTAAGTGCTTGCTCATTATTACCACCTTTGGTTAGGAACCAAATGCTATGACTGGCAACTGGATCTTTGTACTGGTGCTATTTTCTAAAAACTTAGGCCAACATTAAGGAGATTACTTCTGTGCCTCTTAAAAGACTTGTATAGAATGCAATATGCAAGATATGAGGACTCATTCAGAATAGGAAAATACAGATGCGCAACTGAGTAAATAGAAACCAATATCGGAAAAAACATTTTTTCACCTGACATTTCTGTACTTACTGCTACACTGTCTTACACTATCTTATGCCATCTACTAGCTTCTGGATACTTCAGAAGATCCTCTCCTGGGAAGTAATTACAAATGGCATCTTTTAAAGAGGGTACACTCACTGAACAGCTGTAAGTTTTCATAACTTCATTTTCTTATGTAAAACAGCATGAGCAGAGTCTTGGTCCCAAGGAGGCAATAAAGAACGGGAAAAAGTGTGAAAAAATGGCACTAAATCAACCATGAAATGGAAACTCTTAGGGATCTGAGGACAGCCAGAAGTGGCTGGTTGAGTACTCCCCTATAGATTATTGTCGTGGTTTAACCCCAGGCGGCAGCTAAGCACCACGCAGCTGCTCGCTCACTCCCCCCCGGTGGGATGGGGGAGAGAATCGGAGGAGTAAAAGTGAGAAAACTCATGGGTTGAGATAAAGACAGTTTAATAGGGAAAGCAAAAGCCACGCGCACAAGCAAAGCAAAACAAGGAATTCATTCACTACTTCCCATCGGCAGGCAGGTGTTCAGCCATCTCCAGGAAAGCAGGGCTCCATCACGCGTAACGGTTACTTGGGAAGCCAAACGCCATCATGCTGAATGTCCCCCCCTTCCTTCTTCTTCCCCCAGCTTATATACTGAGCATGATGTCATATGGTATGGAATAGCCCATTGGCCAGCCTGGGTCAGCTGTCCTGGCTGTGCTCCCTCCCAGCTTCTCATGCACCTGGCAGAGCATGGGAAGCTGAAAAGTCCTTGACCAGTGTAAAGTCTACTCAGCAAGAACCAAAACATCAGTGTGTTATCGACATTATTCTCATCCTAAATCCAAAACACAGCACTCTACTAGCTACTAAGAAGAAAATTAACTCTATCCCAGATGAAACCAGGACAATTATGCAACTGGGAAAGGTTATATTCTAACCAACAAAGAGTTAGGACCACCAAGTGACTCCCAGATAGCAGAAAAGTAGTTAACCAGCTATATCAATAGAAGAGAGCACTGAGTTGTTCAACTAAGGGTTTATTATATCAAAGAGAAACAAGGTAGGAACTGTTGAAAATTAAAATCAGTTATATTTTTTTCCCCCGCCTTACTTTCAGAATGTGTAAACCACTGTACAGCAACTCTACTTAGTATTTGCAACGATCCCATAAATACTATGTTGACACTGTGCCCGGGCCTGTAGGATTTCTGGAACATGCATTTAAAAAATAATTGCAGTAAGTGGATATTGGGAAGATGGAGGAACACAGAGATCTAAACCCCAGGTTTTTCAAGTAAAGTTTTAATTGCCTTCCTAGTAAATCTGTGTCTGGCAACTTTTATTGGGAAAGTCAGTGGTGGGAGGAAGGCAGAAGAGAGGTAAAGCCAAAACTGCTTCTTCGCAGTCAGACAGTATGTCCTTCTGCCTTCTGCAACTGGCCAGCCCATGTCCTCAGTTTTTACTGGGGAACTAAAAATTTTAGATGGGAGACTATTTTCAGTTACAATCAAACAGCGCTGAGTCACTGGCTTTCCTCAATACTGTTAGCTGAATAGAAGGTAACAGAGAATGCCAGGTTCTCTAAGGAGAAAATGATCTCAGCACTGATGCATTTATTTGTTCATGATATATAGTACAGTTTAGCAGCCAGCAAATGCTTCTCTGGTATGGTATCAGAATTAAAGGAATGATCTTGCACTATACTACAAGAATGCCATACAAAATTTTAAGGACTACAGTTTTAAAGGCTCTTCAAGTCACAATTTAACTTCACTTTCATTGGGATATGAAAAATACATCTAATATGAGGACTAAAAGCTTTTGAAGTACTGTGTTGCCTCTGATGTAGTTCATAAGTCATAATACCAACTGAGAAACAGGTTTTTTGGGTGCATGTACCTGTGAATGTGCTACACACTTAATTACTTCATATGGAAATACTAATATTCAAACACATTCTACTTTGAACAAACTTATCTACTTTTACAGAGAATTGTTTTATAAAAGTGATCAGAATATGAAACCTAATATTTCTAAATCTGTCCTATAACAGCAAGAAGCTTACTGACTGTAGATAGCATTAGAATTTATTTGTGTAAAAGGAATATTTTTTTGTTCTCATTTCTACATACGTTTTTGCAATGAGCTTTTTGGTAGCAGAAACAGATACTTAAATTTGGAACTTTAACATTATATAGGACTTGTACTGATTTTTCCCTGGGAAAAATACACATTCCAAAACACTGCACGCTTATTTTGATAAAGAGCACTGAAGCAGTTTTCATACATATACTTTTTTTTTTAACTAAAGTCCAAGGTAGAACCTTTTTGTACAACTTTTTTTTCTATGCAGATGTTCATTCTTACAGGTTATCAATCAAATGACATAGTGACAACAATTCTTGTCACTTTACATTTGTTTCTATGAATAATGGAACTGCAATATACTCTCACATACCTGAAAGCTATGTCTCTGCCCCAAATAATTTTTAAAAAGGGACATTTGAAAATATGTTTTGACAATGTAATTTTAATCAGTCAGTTCACAGAAGATGTTGTTATGCAACACAGACACAATATATTGTCGAAGTTAACAAAATGGGTGAATATTTCAGAATTTGACAGTATATCTGACACACAGGAATTGAGTTCAAATTAGAACAATTTCTCCATAATTTCTCTGTGGCTTATTCTACTGCTAGAATTCTGGGAAAGTTACAAATTATGGCCAATTATTTTCTAATGATATCCCAAATTCATGTATTTAATACATTATAAAGTTGGCTGAACGCTAAAGTGAACTTAGAGCATATGGGTATTCTTCCAGTGTCTTAGCATATGTGAATAAGGAAAGGAAAATAAGGAAGAGTCCCTTATGTGTTGAATGAAATTTTCTCTACGAGCCAGAGCTCGAGATATACATATTTTTCTAAATCCTGCCTAAGCCCTGAAATCAGACTTGATGCATAGACCTTCCTTATGCATAGACCTTCTCCTGCTCATCTTTTTCACATAGGGTGAAACTTCACAAATATGTGGAAGGTGGGCATTAGAAAGGGAAGTAAAAGGTAAAACAATCCCTACAGTTTATGTGAATTTATATGATTTAACTGTTTCCCTTACCTGCCTTTTTTCCTCTTGCCCCTAAAAGCAGGGGAGGGGGAAATTTTCCCCATCTGAACTGAAAATATGATATTTTTTCAACTGTTCAATTAAAATTTAAACCAGAACTTTGGAAAACTCCAGCCAATGTAAAAAACTTAAAATAGTAAAAAGGCATTTTTCATGAAGATCCAGTTTCTATTCAAAAGTCTAAAATAGACTCAGTAAGGGGAGCTGTAGTGAGGTTGCCAGGCTGACAGATGAAAGTGTACTGTCACAATTTGTCCTGGCCATGAGAGGCAGCTCGGTGTTTCTCAAGCCTGGTATTTAAAAACTCAGCAATCTCCTGCTAAAGTGAGAGAATTTGAGTGTCAATTTATAGTGAAGCTGTGAAAATGAAGCTGAAAGTTTTAGTGTCAGTGGTAGGGAAAATACACAGCACAGGTCAAAAAATCACCCACCTCCTCTGTTTTGCAGGTAACGCTGTACCTGCTTTCTTCTCAGGACTATTGCCTCTAGTATTACATTATCTCCTTCCTGTAGTCCTGCTCAATGAGTCCCCAGCTTCCTTCAATATCCAACAGGTACTGTTTTTCACCATCACTATACATTACTTACCTACAATGTTATAAGCACTTTTCAAATGGAAACCAGACAAAAACCTCTTCATCCCAACTCCCCCCCCCCCCCCCCCAATCTTTTAATTCCATTATATGTAATTCTGGTTTCTACAAAATAATCTTCCCTTCTAGATACCAGAGAATCGTATCCTAGCAAAGCCAACATACAAGAACAGAATAACTATTTGAAACACTTTAGCAATGCTGAGAACACATTTTGAAGACAGCACTCCACAGTAGCTAAGAGCTTCCCTATTTTCCATTGCATAGCCTTGGACTACATGTGCACTGAACTTGTGCACTAATACTTGCTGAAGTGACTGCTCTTATCCTCTTCAATTTTATCCAGTGAAGCCTTTTACTCAGTTACCTCTTGCTTCTGAAGAACACAAATTAAATTTATAATTTATAAATTGGAACATTAAAGCATTTGATTCCATTTTACCAATATGTTATCTGAGTGATAAATGGAATGGAACGTCAAGACATCTTAAAGGCCTGTAAGCATGCTTGGGGAATCACTTAGTTACATCCTTTCCCTAAAGAAGCAATATTGACTGACTTGTAATAAGAACATCTGAAAGAAATTTTTTAATCCATTTTGACAGTCTAATTTTTGTCTTTTCTCCTCTCTCATTTATATTCTGCTTTTCTTTTTCTCTTCTCCTTTTCCACAACTCTTACTTTTTCTCCAATCCTATCTATGCTTTCACTTTCTTTCCCCCACATTTATCCTCGTCATCTACTCTAACAAAACATACACATTTTCTTCTCTTTACCAAAATTGTTAGATCCGAATTCATAAAATGTTTAAAAAGATATAGGATTGCTGTTGGTGATTAGGGGCACATAACACCAGCCATAAAACATGTCTAAATCAATACACTTCCACATATCAGAACAGCATGTGGCAGTACAGCATTATGAAATTTATAATTGCATCAAACCCATGATTTCCCAATAGCTCTACCTCTATAATAACTAATTTTAAGCAGGAAGTCCCATTGGTAACCTACAAAAGAAAGAAAGAAAATGGGACATTTCTCTAATGCTAGGCTGATGCTGCAAGGGCTACACTCCACATTGTAGCGTGATTTATTGTACTTTTTTGTCACAAAACCCAAGATTAATGACTTAAGAATCATTTATAAAGGCTGCCCTTTCCAGATAATTTGAAGAGGTTTTTTGTTGTTGTTATTTCTATCCTTTACCAAAAAAAGCCTAGTTCATGCAGCCTGATACACAGAAGAGAAGAGGGTAAAATATGATAAGGCTCAAATTCAATATTTAGAGATACATAATTCTTTGATACCCTGGGACCTCTACATATGCATCTAAGATTTAAGCATAAGATGTTTTAGTTTTTAAGGCTACTTCAGAGTTTAATCTGAAATGCACAAGGAGGACAAAAGGTTTCATAACAGATTCCTGCTGTAAATAAGTGTTGTGTTTCCTTCTGTCAAGAGGGAAATGTACAGTCATAAAGAGAAAGCTGGGATCACTTCTGACAGCTATAAGAATAAGAAAATACATGGTTAAACCTTTCCATTCAGTATTCTGAATCACAAGATTAAATTATTTAGAGGAAAAGCCCTTCAAGACTATTTGGTTATAGAAAAATTTTCACAACTGTATTTTATCATGTCACCTGACTGCCTAACATAAAACACATGAAATATATTACATTGTAATAGTATAACTAATCATATATTGTAGCCATATATTATAATCATGTGTGACCTTCCTCCAGGAAAAAAACGTCACAACACATGGATTGTGCCCCCCTGCCCTGTTATGTGAAAGCCACCTTTCCACCATCACCACAGCAGGCTGGCAGCAGGGCGAGGTCTGTGACTTCATGAGGAAGCCCCAGTGCCTTGCCCCCCTGCCAAGGACCCCGAAGAGCACTGTCTGGACTCTGCAGCTCCCTAGCCAGGCCCTGGGCCAGGCTGGCCACAGGAAAAAAATACAGCTTTACGCAATCTTATCACTAGCTCAACAGCAGCATGAGGTGCAAGAGCCCTGTATTAACTGAAAACATAGCTTTGGGCTTACCACCTTCTGTACAAACCTATTTAAACACAAATAAAACAAACACAGAAAAATCTCTAATTTCACATAGCTTTCTTGCAACAAGAAGAAAAATAGTATGGCGATTATCCTGAGTGCTCTCTAAAAGATTTAAGGAAGATAGCAGCTTCATTTTCAGTTGTAATATCTACTGTCCTCATTTGCTTTATAAATATGCGGGTATTCAAAGACACATCAGCCCAAGGTCTTTGACTGGGAAGAGGTATGGACCCGCAATCCAGCTTTACTTGGTCTGGGTAAATGATGTATTAGCAGGAAAGCTAGCACTCCAGCAGCTATCCTGATAATGTCTCCTCTTATTTACAGGGTAGACTTTGATCTCAAACTCCAAAAATACTGGTAGTCACCAATTTTGGCAGAAACCCTATGTGCCTCAGAAGCCAGTGTTCCTAAGTACCTTCACCCTACAGTATAACCCCCCATAGGCAGGTGTGGGAAGTATGTTGATTCACACGCCACCAGTGCTTTGCCAGTACTAACCACAGCGAACCCCAAGGATTTGACCTCTGCGAATTCAAAAGCACATGCCAGCACTCAACGTGGGTGCCTAATCTCCTTGACACAAGACCATTAATGGCGTTCCTAAAAGCAGATAACGTTTTTTCCTCTTTCCAAATGTTTAGCACCAAAGATGGAGTTACTCTACTTTTAGAGTACAAGTCACTGTAAAACCTTAATTTTGTTAAAAGCCCAAGGGTGCGCTTACTGTCTAGTGCAAAACATTTATATTATACAAGGGAAAACAAAGAAAAACTAGTTTTATAGATTGAGTAGAAGAGAGAAATTAAACCAGCTCCATTAAAGAAATAACCACAGCTTAAGTTTTGTTATAAGAGATTATGAAATTACTCATTCACTCCCATTACCAGGAGGAACCAGGTTTGTTTTTATGTCAAAGCATTATAGAAAAAGCTCCTATTCTTGTAATATTTCCCTCCCACATATTTATGTATCTATTAAAAGCATCACTAATTATTTGCTATTAAGAATGAGCTAATTAGATCTTGCACTGCGTGAAAGAGATACAAAGTACGTAACTCATGTTCCATTACAATAGCTGCAAACAAATGAAAAACTAAATTAAGAGTTCCAAGAAAAATGGAAGACGTGACAAATGACAAACCAACTATGTTCTGGTTACCTTGGATGACAAGTTAATTTACAAACCTATGTAAAATATACATATCAACAACAAAATTAAATCAACCCAAATCTATAATATTTGACTTCTGGTAAATGTAGCAGCTGAACAACCTGCAGGGGAAAGTACCTCAAATACATAACATTTATTTAACAAATATCTTGCTCTGCCTCCCTTGTGACTATATTTAAATTAAGAAGTTATAATTACAGAACTTTAAAAAATATTAATCTGCCAATTATTGTTGGTTTGCATTGTTAAATTTATAGTTGAGGTTTGAAAGACTAAAAGTATTCCAACAGAATAAGAATGCCTGAGGTTTAATATTTTTAATTGAGAAAGTAAATATTTTGAAATTAATCTCCCTGTATTTATACCACCAAACTTCACCTGGCACCTTGGAAAAGGTATAATGTACATAAGGAAGCCACACGTGGATTCATAGGATCATAGAATACCAGGTTGGAAGGGACCTCAAGGATCACCTGATCCAACCTTTCTAGGCAAGAGCACAATCTAGACGAGATGGCCCAGCATGCTGTCCAGCTGAGTCTTAAACGTGTTCAGTGTAGTACAGTCAACCACTTCCCTGAGGAGATTATTCCAATGATTGATTGTTATTTTTTATTTTATTTTCTAGTTTTGATAAGCATAATCCTCTTCCCAAATCCATTTTTAAGAATAACAACTTATATAAGGACTTGAAGTAGTCTCTTTTCAAGTTTGTGGCCCCATATCAATATCACCTTGCCTTTTAGCCTCCATTCATACTCTGTTAAAAATTTTCTTTGCACTGTTTTGGAGAATAAGTAAGAAGCAGGTAATTTTTAAACCTCACTGTGTTCCGCTTTGGCTACAATGTACTCTCCAGATTGGTACATGTCTCAAAAACAAAACCATCTTTGATATGGTTCACCATTTGCTGATGAGTTAGTTATCCTTCATGTATAAAAAGTTGCAGCTGATAATTCGCAAGTGGAGACAGATGAGTAGTCTGATCAGTATTAGTTTGCCTTTCAGCTTAAGGCCAAAACAAGACAGAATACAAGGTTTAGGCTCCAATTCTTTGGATATCTAACAAAACCCTGTCTTATCCTATTAGCAACTCCATCTAGTAATTCTTACCTGTTCAATCTTTTCTTATTAGTGAATTCTAAGTAATTATTGATTTTTAATGCATTCAATGTTGGTTCAGTCATGGATATAATTAGCACTTTCATAAGCAAAAGGAATCCCAATAAATAAATGAAGTCATAGAAAAAACATTGCTTTCCCTGTGTACAGAACTGGAGCTCTTAATGCTTTGAAACTCTGGTCCTGTAGCAGATAGTGCGTTGCATGGCTAAGGTTTTCCAGAGTACATAGGTAAGGCACAAATATGCCAAGATTTCAATATGGCAGCTGTATATTCAAAAAATGCCTTTATCTGAAAAGTTACATTTCTTTCTCATGCTTTTGTAAGTATAAGTTATATTACAATCAGATATTGTACATGTAACTTTTTAGAGGATAATTTAGAGACATAGTTATGAATATTACAAAACATGCAGTTCTGTAAACCAATAGTTTACCTCAAACACCTAAAGCCAAAAGAAATAGTTATCAAACCCCAAGCCGAAAAGTAGTCATTCAGTAGTATGTAAATCTCACCTAACAAGAATATGGGTGTCCCTTGCCTATGCTGTAGAGAAGATTGCCAACACTGCCAAAGCTATTCAGGGTCCTTTTTTTTTGTTTCAGAGTAAAGAACCAAAATCTCTGCTTCCAAGGGAAAAAAAAAAAATGCATAATGGCCAAGTTTTGTAATCATTTATACACATGTGTATATATACATGTATTTATTAGGTTTTCTTTCTGACTTCAGTAAAAACACATGCCTAAACTTCGAAGAGCTCTTGATGGACAACTGCACTGCATTTATGCTGAGACTATAGTAAAGGAATGCAAGTTTCTCAGCCACAGTCTATGCTACAATTATATCAAGGCTTTTATTTTTTTTTTTAAAAAACAAAACAAAACATTTATCTTTGCCTATTTTGGCTAATAAATGGCACAACTCCTTTTTGATGCATTTAGCTAGCTAGAATCTCAGTGCATGAAAGAAACTCATGTAAAATATAAGAAATTATATACCTGCAGCAATATACTAAAGGAAAGTTGTTCTGCAAGGAGTGGAACTAGGAAGTTTGGTTTTCTATGGAGATACATCTCATGGCTGAGTATTTTGGCAGTGAATAAGCAGTGGGCAAGGTGTTTCTTCCAAGGTGTCTTGTATTATAAGTAAAGACTATGACATGAAATGAACACAGTGAGTCTTTCAAAAACTTAATCAATAGTGCTCACAGTCAGGAAATAAACTCCAAAATATTGTTCTTGTAACCTCAGAAAATGATTAAGTTTTTTTTTATTATTATTATTAATTTGCTGTTCAGAATAGGAGAGCACTTTAAAGGTTAATCATCTGCTGAGATGTAAGCAGAAAAAGACCAAATAAAGAGCAAAATGGTACCAAGACTGAAGGACACATAGTCAAGATTTTTCTGATGGAATTTATCTATTCAGCCATTGAATTTCTAACAAAGTAAGCCTCACTAGAGGGCAAGGGAATACAAAAGTTTTTAACTGCTGAACTATTAATGTTCATCAGTTTGATGTCCAGTATGACTTATTTTCTGATGTTTGGCTAACCTATACTGTTTTGGTATTGATTACATGACTGATCAGAGGAAGACCCATAAGTTTCCCATCCTATGAGGTTTCTCAGTGATATCAATGTCAAGTTGATTTATATCAACATTATATCACATTTATATCAACATTATATCACATTTATATTGTATGAGAGCTGACTATTAAGCACAGCTGAAGCCAAGAAGAGAAAATTCACTCTGCACTAGGTCCACCTGCAGTAGATTCCTGAAAGGAGAACAGCTGGGAAAGGCATGTACCACAAGAATTTTATTTGCTAAACTCAGACTTCAAGGTGTTTCTGTTCAAGTTTACTGCAATCATGTACAAGAAAATGATGTCCATCAACAACATTCCATCTTCAGTTTCTTTGGTGCAACCTATAGGGTGTCTCTATAGATACATCTTTGACTTTGTGAGTAGCATGTGTAGCTGTATGCTGTATCTGTAACTTCAGTATCTAGGCTCATTACCCATCTCCCAAACTATCCAGTCTTCCCCAGTTGTGAAATGTAATAAATTGCTTTTTTCCCCTAGTGTATTTAGCACTCATGAAAAGTGACAGATTGACAGCCTGGGAGACTGAAGTATTCTGCTTAAATCCCAGAGAAAAGTAAAGAAGAGGCAATGACAGACTAAGGAACCAAAACCAAATTAACCCTTGCTTAAGTAACTAGCTGAAGAGAGAATAGCAGAATCTCAATGGATCAATCAATCAGTGACCTACTGACAACAAAGAGATCTTAATTGTTGGTGGCAAATATCAAATAAAATATAAAACCCACATTGCAACATACATCTATATTTGCATATGTATGTGTTCAGCAAAAAGTTTGGCCAGTTTATAGTAAAATCATGACAAAATCCCTAATAATCAAAGGGTTGACACATCAGCTCCTTCAGAAAGTAAAAAATATCAGCTGCACTGTAAGTTGAATGGCTAATATATAAAAGAGAAAAAAATACTACTGGGAAATTTTCACATTTTATCCATTTTTGTTGTTGTTTTTTAAAGCAGGTTTGAAACAATTTAAGACCTACTGTCCAAAAATTCAATATTCAGCCATTGCACAGCACATTAAAAAGTTTGATTTGGTATAAATAGTGTTGACAAGTCTCTCTCTTCTGCTAATATCTGTTTCTCAAAAGTTTATGAAAAATATCTTGCCCTAGCTTTCAGCACCAAGATGTAGTAATGAGTCTGCAATGGTAAAGAGTCTACCTGTTTATCTTCTGAAGCAAAACCGAAAATCTAAACAACTAAGCAACAGAAAGTTTCAAAAAAAGTGTCTGATTAGAATTTCTGGGGGAGAGGAAGAGGGCTTTCTTTAATAAATTGGCTGCAAAATTTGGAGGCTTTCTCCACTTTATTTGTAAATGAGCCTCAGGACACGCAACAAATTGATTTGGACACAAACTAAACAAGCAGAACCATAAGAGCGAACATTTGCACAACCAGCAAAGGAACTGTGGTCATTCAAGCATTAGAAGCGAGTCCTCTAAGGTCTAACTCTAGTGCTTTATTTTATATGCTATGGCTAAGTAATAATAATTGCCCAACCCTGTAGAGGAGAATGAGCCTGAAAATTGGATAAAAACATCACAGCTGGTCCTAATAATGGACCTGACTCATCACATGCGTCCTGAAAACAGGCTGTAGGCATCAAGAGTGAAAGGTTCTGTGCCAGTGAGGACATAGACACAGAACATGACTGAAGAATTTTCCTACCCTGGGAACTGGAGCTGGCTATTGTGCCCCAGAAAAAGAAGTACCCTAGGTTTTTGAAGAGTCACTCCTATAAGGAGTCTTAGTGAAGTTCCTATCTGATCTTGCAGACTGATAGACCTTTTTTGTCCTCTTTTGGGAAATGAAGCTCTGGATGTATTCTCTGAGAAAAATTGTGACTTACTCCCTACTGAACTCAAAAGGGAAAATAACACCTAATTTCTGTGATCTGGAAGTGTGTCATCATATTTATCACAAAAAATGCTACATCAACGCAAGGATCTGAAAAAGCCTCCAGTGCCTGGACCTAGAGTTGTAGGCAGATTTATTTATATTACCAAATAAACACTCTGGGCCAGATCTTCAGTTTACTTTAATCAGCGTTGTTCTACATAAGTGCCTCAGAACAAACCTAATTTTGAATGGTTATAGAAGGATGTAGAAATGCCACTGAAAATAAATTCTTACTTTGAAGACACTCCAAGAATAAACTCTACCACAGTGACAGTGATAGCAAATCAAACAACACTTTTTAGACAGCAGGCTGCTAGTTAACCATCGACTTTATGAATAGTAACATACATCACTGACAAGTCTGAAAACCAATACATGTTTTTCCAGACTCCCTTTTTACATCCTGAACATCAAAAATATACAAAGGGCTAATGAGATTTGAAGAGTAGTTTTGAGGTTATTTTCAGTTTAATTTCAACTGTAAAATCAAAATCATGATTGTGCCCACATTCACTTATAAATTTGGTTATATTTGGTGATAAAAATCATGAAATATTATTCCCTGAAATAACAAAAAGGTAATATTCAGAACTGTAATTCCCAAATTCAAGTAACAATTACAGCAAAGCAGAGAAAGCAGAGAGTATTTATTTCTTTAAATAGAGTGCAAACTATCCTGGCTTTCATCACAGAAGAACTGTCAGTGATGTAGCTGACTGGGTTAATATCCTTCATCCTCTCCCCTCCTCTCCCACTGTGTGAACAGGCTCAACCACTTGTTCTACCAACAGGCATCACTGATGCTCTCCAGAAGTACATACTTCACTGGCAAAGGACCTTCTCTTGACCATGAATCTCTGGGTATTGATGTACATGCCCACTTAATTTAACAATACAATACATAGGTATTGTCAGTGATGCTAGTTGTCTCACACTGTTTCTTCTAATCCTCCTTCCACAAATATGTAATATAGAATATGTTCAAGAATACCAGTGTTGTCTAAAGTGTTTCTTAGATTAAGTTTGACAAAACATGGGAGAAGAAAGTTTTGTGCTAGTTTTGGGTCTTTGGAAAATAGTAAAGGAAAACAAATCCAAAAGAGATCAGCTCTAGCAAAGCACAGATAACTGTTAAATGAAATGATCTTTAAAGCAGCACTGACTGTAAGGGCAACCTGACTGTTCAGCTGAATTGAACTCCTCTTTGTAATTTTGCATTGCTTAAGTTACAAGCCTATGGTAGCAAAGTCCAGTGGTCTTAAACAACCCAAACATTTTGACAGTTCCAGCAATAAAGTGCGGACATGACCACCTAGAAAGCTTTATACGACTCTGGGCTTTCTCTTGTAAGAAACACATGTGCTGCTCTGCTGTACAATGCATTTGTCACTTGGGAGCTGCACAAGTGCATGACAGACTCCTCCACTCTAAACCACTCTGGGACACGCTGGTTACTCTGGTGATTTCCAGCGGGCAGGTGTTTCTTCCCTTCTGTTATATTTTAATTTCTCAAGTGGGTGGCAAAAGCAGATGTTACCATATATATATATATAAAAATATATAATAAAGGTCCCCTCTTTCTTGTATTATTCTGAGAGAAACAGGATATTATATTTAGGGCTTGATTCAGTCTACAGATTATATAAATATATGTTTACCCACATGCATATATATTCAACTATGTATATATATATTTAAATACATATGGCAACAGTACATATATATATAATGTATGACAACATCTATACAGACAAATACAAACATATGCTTGCATAGGGCAACATATATAATTTTCTAGGTTGAAGCAAGTCCAAAGCATAATGTGCTACCTGTTTCAGAATATGTAGCATTCTGAATGGCATAACGTATTGTATACATATATGATCCACATGGATAAGTTTAGACTTTTTTTCCTCAACTATTTCTCTGGAACAGACGATACAGAAGCTTATCTGGCATCACCTGTTTTCTCTTTCTCCTAGAATGCCATCTCTTTATTTTATGTATGTGGGGAAAACTCAGGAAAACCTGAATGACAAGAAGGGACTGAAGACTGCCCACAAAGAACACCCTAGACAATAAGGATTCAGTATAGTAATTTTGGACAGCATAGAGTTCACTGCTGTCACAAAAAAGGTGGGATTGCCCCCAGTAATGTTATCGAAGCTCAATCCAGCAAATTAGTGCCCTAATTTCCTTCAGATCCCTAGTCCCCTTTCTCCTTCAGTAACTAAGCATTAGAGCTACCAAAAATGTAGTGGGAGCAAAATGCAAGACCAGAGGGATATCTGAAGTAAATTACCTATCCTTCCCTGTGTAGATGTAGCCACTTTCTTTCACTGTTACAACAACATATTTGGTAATGTGCCACTAAATTTCTCTTGAGTGCTACTATTTCTACTCATTTTGTATACCACTTCCAGATGACTGATGCACTGGCTGCCAGACCACTAATACCCATCACAGCACAGAAATGATAAAGTGGAAAAATCCCTATAAAGTATATCTGTATTAATGCAACAATTTTTCACAGTTCTCTGTCAGCAATCTTCATAAATTACTGCATCAGTCTCAAGAAAACAACAAAAGAAAAAAAAAATCTAAGCTTGATAAAACATAGACTATTAATTATACAACATTTTTGTGCCTTGATATGGTCCTGGCTTTTACAATGATTATCATTTTTTAATTAATAAAAGCATAAATCAAATATGCCTTAATACCAAGAAACACTACAAATTACTAGCAGACCTTTAAAAAAGTAATAAACAGCTGCATAAGTAAAAGCATTGGAAAAGCATTAAGCTTATATTACCCTCTGTATTAAGCTTAAGTCCTACCATGGTGAAATGCAGCAATTGTGATTTACTAAATGTCAACTTAAAGAATTGCTTAGGGTTTGGGTTTTTTTTTGTTTGTTTGTTTGCTCTTTAGAGTTCAGAAATTCTTCTGTAAGAGCAAGAAATAAAAATCACTCAAAGTGTTTTAAAAACAAAAGAAAATTCAGGTGGACTGCCTGGCAGCTAGAAATGAAAATTATGTATAATTCAAAGCTGGCGTTTATATTACTACTGTTCTTTTACTGGAAATAATAAACCTGTTTTTTTTTTTTTATGAAGAGATACAGAAATTGAGAAAAATGGGTCTTACGCTTTTGTCAGTAGCATGTATTAAAAGGGAGAAAGAGACAGAAAGACCAAGATCACTAATAACCAACAATTATATAATTTGGAGGAGAAGGGATTAAAACACGAGCACTGCATATCTCAAACGTGCATGTGCTTAGCTGAAGGATGAAAATGTAAAAGCAATACTCACATTCCAAAGGCTAGGCAAATAAACACATTTTTCAGAGTTTTAAGTAGCATTTGTCATGGTGGTAAGGAACCTGACATAGTATTTAACGACACTTTTACAGAGAACATTCCAGTCTGAGTCAGTCTACTAGAAAGACTGGAATATTACTATATTCACACTGAAAGCACTTCTATTCATTCATGAAGTCATACATGTTTTATTTTTCTAAATTGTAAAATGAATATTCCAAAGGGATTGCAATGCAATTTACTGTCATCAACTAACCTCACAACTGAATCAGCAACCTTCAGCATCATTCTTTTGCAAATGGCAAAAATTACTTTAAGGTGAAAAGCAATAAGTACAATAGCTAAAATTTCCAGTCTCATAAAACTCGGCAATAGACTAAGAGATAAGAGACTAAGAGATAATTGCCACTCTGCCCACTACAGTAACTGCTAACCACTACATATTCATATCTTTATAAAGAGAAGGCAGAACTTTGAAATCAATTTAATCTTGAATTTATTACATGTGCATCGAGATACTGACATTGCTATCTGGAACAGTGATACATTCAGAACATGGTTGAGTAGGAGGTGTTTGGCTATTTGGACACCACATGGCTGGATCTTGTATACCTTAATATTTGGAGTACTAATTTAATGGAAACACTTCATCAGCATGACTAAAGAATATCTTTTCAGTCAAAAAAACTTGCTGAATTTAGTCCAGTGCCAACAACAATAATGTTGTTGTCTAAACAATATTTTAAAAAAACCCATTGTGTTACCATTAAAAATATTTTTTTCCCCTGTATCTTGATATTTAAATTTTTCAGAGACCTTATTTTGTTTTCTGTCCTTCCCATTCTTGCATACTCGCAAAGATGATTTTTACATCCAATGTCATTCAGAATTTCTCAAAAACAAGGTCAAAACATGTAGAACTTGTTGCTGACAGAAAGCTGGATGTTCATGTGATTATAATACTGTAAAGTCAATTTTCGTTCTATCACAAGAAGCAGGCAATAAAGGTAAGAAATAGAAAGTGATTTCACAAATTCTCTCTAGTAAACTTTTCCTTCATCAATCAGTTAGAGAATGATATTAAATCTCTCTGCTGAGTAGTTTCTTTCCCATAATAATGAGAAGCCTGGTTTTTATTACTCTAGATATCATAGATAATTCATTTGATCGTAATTGATTTAAGCTTTACTTTTGGTTGCTATAGAATTTCCTTGATAATAAAGCATAAACTGTACATTTGTTCTGTTAAAAGGTTGATTTTGCTAAATAAACAAGATGATCTACCTTCTCAGCACTTGTACAGTTTTAGCAACTTAAAAATTGACATTCAAAAAGCTGGGTAGGGTTTTGCCTTCAGAGGATAATATGCATATGCAAAGTTATCGGCACTGAAGCTCTGGTTTAATCAGCAGGTTCTTTAGTATTTTGGGCTTTCATATTTTTATTTGTTCATGAATTGTGAGTTGCAACACTGAATTATATAGTGCATATCATGCTTTCCAAAGGAGCATAAAAACAATCAGAACCCCCAAATCATGAAGCAAATAAAACAAATATCTTTTTAGCATATCTTTAATTATACGTTCTCTAACAAGGCTACCTTACAACAAATGTCATATTTAGCGCAACACTAACAAAAGAGTTGAAGAAAACAGTTCACAACTTCTGACTATGATGATTTCTATATCCATGTTTTTCTACCTGTAGAACCTGCACTACTCAGGTGACTGGCAGCCAGTATTGGAACTGCATCAGTCCTGTGATATTGTGCATAAGGCAATAAACCATTGTACTGAATCCAAGGAGTAGTTTCCGTGTTTATCAGAGAGTTCACTAAAACTTATTCCTTCCTTTTACACATTAGAAATCTGCAGACATCTCAAGTGGCTTTCAAAAGTCAGTTGTCAACATATTTGACTAATACTGTCTGCATAAATGACAGTTTGAGAGAATGGTTGTTGAGATTGTTTGAAGCAGCACATCTCTATCTTCATTTATTTCATTCTGATAGAATTCGGCTGTACAAATCAGCTGAACACATGGCAGCACCTTTACACCAGCTAAGGATCTGCATCTTGCTTTTCAATGGTGAACTCTTCTAGATTTTAATAAAAAATGCTTACACTTGTTACTCGTCTGTGCAAGTTCACTTTACTGATATTCTGATTTGAAAATACCCTACTTTTGCTTTGCACTCATTACATTGCAGGGGAAAAAAATTACATTCAGTAGTTTCTCATGTATTTTTAGTAATCATGTAAAATTAATAAGATTAGTATTTATTTTAAATGGATTCTGTGGGCATTATGTGGCTGAGGTTTTATCTATTTGGGTAATTTTCTACGCAGAGGTAATCTTCCACTTTATTATACCAGGTACTAAAATAAGCATCCCAAAAATCCAGCTGAAACCTCAGAACGCTTACATGAATATGAAAGTGATATAGTAGAATATTGTCAGAGGAATGTAAAAATCAAAACCGATTTCTGGTTCTGCTACAACCCACTATCTCTCTCTCTCTCTTTCCAGTCTCTTGTCTACTTAGTCCATGAGCTTTATCTGTCATTATGAGCTTCATTAATGATCTGATCATAAGTTTTGCTGTAACCACAACAGATTATATCAATAAAGACTACGTTTTTCAAACTAGAAGATGACTTTACATGAATAGTTACCATCTTTATTTAATATTCTTTTGAACTTAATACTACTGAAACTGGGGAGAGAAGTATCACACGGTCACAAAAATGATTAAAATATTTCCCAGTATTTCTTCCTGAAAAGACCTGAAGCTTGAACCAGTTCATATATTCCTAAGCTTGTTTTATCCAGAAGTAGTACTTGGCTGGGCATACTTGTTCTGTATGGTTTTGCTTTGCTCAATTGTGATTTTGGAGAATAACAAGTTTAAGGAAACTGATTTACAAAACTAAGTTAGCATTAGCTGACATATCTGAACTGCATATAGTTAAGTTTGTTGCAGTAATTAAAAGTATTATTTTTAATTAATCTTAAAAGATTTTTAAAAAACTATTTTAAAAAGTAGTGATAATAATTTATAGCAAGTTATAATCGTTATTTGAGAGATCCATTTATACAAGGGCCTTTCCCAAACCCTTTAAACAATACTTGCTGTTATGCCAGGCTTCTACTAGGTTTCTGCACACAAAACTAACCTTCAAAATCATATAGTCAATATCAATAACTTCTTTATGAAACAAAGCAGGCTAAGCTAATAAACTAAGACTGACAACTAAAATTTTTATTATCTACAGCACAAGAGAGGAAGTAGATGTGGATGATAAGGAGTTTTCTTGATTTTTGGGGGGTGCAGGGGAACCAAAACCTGAATTTTTCAGGTCCCAAGTCTGACTTCATGATTTTGTCAGCGCTCCCATTGGGCCTGACAGTGCTACACTGACAGGGCTCAAAGTCAAAATGAGTCAGCTGAACAGATAATGGGCAAACATTGTGCACAGAATGGTTATGAGCCTGAGCTAGCCTTTCTGTGCCAATTCAGTGACTCTGCAACTTGTTTAATTTGCATGTTAATTTGTGAGCACAGGAAAAAGTACAATTATATTTTTGAACTATTCCTATGACTTAGTATCTTTACAGTATAAAATACACTATAAATTCTCATTAAAGTATTCTCAGTACTGGATTTTTATAATTTTTTCCTGGTTTGGTAGAAGGATGATTTAAATAAGTAAAAATAATTTACACATAAGTTGTTTTTGAAGTTCATATAGGTGGCTCAGCTATTTAATTAATCAGAATATCGTAAGTAATAAGTGAAAGAAATACTGAGAAAAAATAATTTTTCCTAAGCACCAAGAAGCAAAATAAGCCCCCCACACTTTTCCTCTCTTCCCATTAATCTGTGCTTTTTTCTTCTAAATCTCACTGAAGGCTCTGGATTGCATTATTTTATGATCTATTTTCAAACAGTACTTTGACTTATTCACTGTACTGCTAAACAACACATAGAAATATCTAGTAACAGATAGGAGCTTTAAACCCATATATGCAAGGGAAAAACAGAGAAAATCTTCTCTGAAACTAGACAGCTCTGTGAAAGGAACTTTTATTCATTTGCATATCTTAATTGTAAAAAGATAACATTTTCCTTAGATTTGCAATGGGAGATGTATTATGCAGCATGCAATGGATCATCTAAATCCTCTGCATTCAGGAAGCAGCACACTCTCTACTGCCATTCTTCAACTTCATTGACACTCTTCCCCTAAGATTTTTTTCTGGTGTCAATCTTTCAAACCAGTAAGCAGCATCACTAAGGTACCAACCCAAGATACAGCTACCTTTGTGGCACAGTGACACCACCAGGCATTTGACATCAGCAGAGACAGTATAACAAAAGCACTGCCAAGAGTTAAATTATAGTATTCCCCCCTTTCTGCCAATAAGATTTTAATGGAATTGTAATTTAAGATAAGAATTGTCTCTTCTGTTAAAAGCTGACATAATTTAGACGATGTATCCTGAGAGATGAATTTGGTAAACTGAGAGAAACAAAGGATTTAATTTTGACTATAGTATTCATTAATATAATATTTCAGTGTAATATTCATTAATTTCCCTGGCTGAAGACAGTTCCTTCAATTTAAAAAACTCAGATTAGATTTAAAGAGAGAATTCAGGTACGTAGTATGACTCCTCACTTTTATGAGCCCTCTGTGTCACTATTGATAACAAAATGAGACTGAATAAGTAGGGTTCTTTGGCCTTCCGCAAACAGAATCACCTACCCCCTGTTAAAAATCTGTTAAAAATCATTACTGACAAAAAAAAGATCTGCTTTAACTGCAGCATGGTTATTTCATTGTTTGTGTACTGTTTAAAACTGTTTTCTTTTAATAACAAATTGTCGTCATTAATTCTAGACGTTATTTCAGCAATAACATAGCTTATTAGAACACTTCTGTTTCACAATTGGCACGTTATGGGCTGGAAAGCATACCTCGTAAATGGAAGAGTGGTAGAAAGCTAACCCCTCATTTTCCATTTGCCCAAAATATAAATTTTTGTTATAAAACTAAAATATTAATAAACATCATCATCGAATAATTGTTTGAAATTTAAAACTATTCTCACCATTATTTTCCTCCTTTCTACCCTAGAAAGGCAATACACGTATCTTCTCACTTACTGGTCACAGCAGTTGCCTTACCATTACGCAGCATTAAGCAACATACCTTAAGGAACATTTTGTTCTGGTCAGGGACATGGCTGAAACATATTTCCACTCCCATATGACCACCCACATGAAGAAGGTGGATGGTGTATTTTCTAGACCCTATCTGACAGGGAGCAAGCAAAGACACAGTTCAGATGTTGGCAGCTGTCAGAGACAGACCAGCTCCTCCCAGCAGTCCTTGCTGTGAGCATCTTGGGGAAAGTTTGGATGCCAGACTTCACAGAAGACCATCTCAACAAAATAACTAGAGTAGGGAGGCCAGAATGAAGCTGCCAGAATATTTCAGAAATATTTCCCAAAATTTCTAGATAAAGTATTTTTCAGCTTACTCCTGATACATGGTATTTTGAAAATTTGCAACAGCTCTCTGCCAAAAGTGTCAATACACTCTGATAACAAAGTGATGATATGGGTATTCCATATTTTAGGAAGTCATGATGTGACATATCATCTATACACACACAGATACACTGTATGCATATAAAGAATTTTTTATTTTTCCCATCCACACAGAACACCAAATCTGCCAGTAAACTCCCATTCTCTCAGTCTTCTGTAATATTATGAAGTTGTAAACCCATTTTTCTGATGTTTTTCAAGCACAAATTTTGTTGTGGATGGGAAAGATATGCACAAAAATATTTACTAATTGAGTGTAGGGAGAGAAGGTCAAAAAAGTAGCTAACAGAGAATTTCTTGATACAGTTTTAGATTCTTGTGGTTCCTGGGAGGTTTATAACATAAAAATGGAGTTTTTCTTCTCTTTTCCAGATTTGAGGTGGGAAAGGTACCATGAGTTAATAATTCTAGCCAGTTATAGCAACTTTTGTTTTCTAACATACCTTATTTAGTAAAGACAACATTATAAAGGTCAGGTTTTATGTTGTACTCTCCTCCTGGTTTCTGTACATTAGAAAGGTTCCTGCAAAGTGCACTCAAGTTCCTTCCTAGTGACAGACACAGGAAAGCATTACGAAAGGAGCTTGAAGTAACTGCATGCTGCTTCCTACATTTTCAGTAAAAGTGCAGGACACACACAAAAAATCCTTTCTGAAGAAAATAACGGGGCAGGGGGGAAGCAAAAGAACCTCAAAGATTTAACAACAAGTAAAGGCAATAAAGACATCATAATCAGACCTGAGGAGAGCTGTTATGATTTTCTTTAGGTCGTAAGTTGCATCTTGGAGGTCCAGAGATCATGATCATCTTATATGTCTGTGAAGTAAATCCAAAGTTACACAGGAATTAGCTGGTTACTCTGAAGACAAATAAAAGGTAAAGGCACTGCTTTGGTGAAGTGGCACCTCCCCTGCATTAAAAGTATGTCTTTAGTTACCGAAATGACAGAAACAGACAAAAACATCAGGAAAGAGGCCAAGAAATGCACTAACAGCCATTCCCTGTCATCTCCAGTCCCACCACAAAATATCACAAAAGAGAAACAATCTGTCAGGCATTATCTCCGATTGCCATTTGGGCAGCTCTGGTCTCAAGTTCTAGATGTAGAATGAAAATTTACCTAAGTAGAGGGAACATTAATGTTTTACAGAATAGCATTTCATAAGGATCTGCATGAATTCATATCAAACGAAGACCCTACACAGAATCATATCCATATCCTCAATACACTAAGTTAATTCTGCCAGTAATACAATCATGCTTTTTTTTTAAACTCTTTTCCCAATTTAAATCACCTAACCTTTCTTGCGTACAGTTATATCCCAGTGAAACTCTTAACAATGCACTTTTTCTAAAGTAGTTCCTAATTAAAAGAGCGTGACTCCAGTTCAATAAATTATTTGTGTATTGCTGTACAAGTAGTAATCTTATGTTGTTCCTATATGGCATAAATAAATTCAGCAAAACCCTAAGTCATTGTGCAATGTCCTTCCTGCATTTCCAGACTTATTTTTAATTTTATGTATTTGATAAACTGATACAGAATTGTTTTATGTCATAGGTGTTCATACCCATAAATTGAAAAGAGAAGTGATAATTACAAATTGGTTTGACTAACTATAGAAGAGAAGCAGTACAGCACTAATTGACTGCTTACTAGTGGCCTGAAATTGCTAATTGACTGGTAAGGCACTAATTTGTTAACCTGACTCATTAGGTAGGAAACTCTTGGCTAGGAAATCATCCCGAATAAATATTAGTATCCATTTGGAAAAGGTCAGATATTTCCCTTTTCATCATTACATTCTAACTGCTTATTTATAACTCAATGAATGTCAAAGACAGGTTATTCTTAATGTACTTCCTGGCAAAAATATTTACTACAGTATCACAAATCTCAAAAATGAAAAAGAAAACAGAATATCAGATACTCTTATAAGTGAGAGCAGCTATGACTTCATTTTTTTTTCCCCAGACTAGGATGAAAATCACTGGATCTCTTTTATTCAAAATCAAGGGGAAAAAGATTTCACACTGGAGCCATTCTTGCTTCCAAGTTATAAACAGACCAGCTCTTTGCTGCTTTAATTCCACTGGCTTCAAATAACAGGCAGTGGAGGACTCTATCCCTAACCAAAATGGAGAATTAAAATAATTTTCAAAAACCCTAATTATCAAGTCAGATGAAAAAAGTTTATGAAATTCTGATTTTACAGCTTCTAGACAGAACATGTTCACTCAGCATAGACCTAGAAGGAAAAGATGCCAAAACACCTCGCTCTGCGGCAGCTACGAAAAAACCCTCAAACTTCCAATAAAAATGTGCACTCTCCCTTGTCAGCATCTTGCAGCACAGGGAACAAATTGTACAAAGCACCAGCATCACAAGAGCAAATCTTGGTACTCCCTTCTCCTTTTTGCATTCCAGAAGATGTACGTTCCACATTCTCTCCCTCTGCAAGAGACACTGCTACAAAAATTATCCAAATGCTTCTCAAATCCTTTTATCAAAATTACGAGATGATCTAGGTAAATATTTTTGGTCAGTTATTTCCATACCTTAGAAAATAAACTGGTCTTATCATTTAGGTACGCATCAAAGGATTACATCAAACAGTTGAGAAAAGTGTATGTGAGCTTTTTCAACAAAAGACACAAAACACAATGGAAGAATTAGAGGCAGTATGAAGAACATTGCTGAGATTCTGGAGAAAAGTAATACCTATGGCAACCAATTACTGATCTTTTACTCAGATGTTTTCCATTAACATCATTCACACCAGCAGCAGTTGTGAAAGACCTCTTTCTCCCAACCAAACTAAGCTGCTGCTTTAAATCTAGGATTTTGTCTGATGTTATACAAGAAATGGCTTCTCTTTGGTACATATTCCTTGAGACAGGGACAGTATAAAAGGGTTTAAATTACCACACAAGAAACTCAGACTAATTTTTTCATCCAGCTATTTACAAACAATCATACAGAAAAAAGTTTTTTTTCAGTATATGCTTTGTTTAGAGCTCAAAACCCACTTTGCTTGGCCTAACTACAAGGAGATTCACTTACCTACTCTCTGTAGAACCACAGTTCTGGAAGAGAAATATCTGCCAAAATTGCGTGAAAATATAAACTGGCATATCAGGGATGACCAAAAGAAAGTCAAACCATTCATGCATTAAAACTGACCTTTGGCCTCCCATGCTGGGTGTAGATGCTCCCTCAAAGACACTGAGACGTGATCTTTGATGCTCCCCTCCCTTTAGTTGCAAGATGCTCCAAAACCCAACACTTCAACTTAGCTGCTGGAGGGTTAGCAGTACTGCTATTGGCTGAGATCCTCCTTCAGAGATTCCTCTAGAGAGAAGAAAAAGACAAACAGGCATCATCATCCCTTCACAGGATTTAGGGTACTCCATATGACTCACTGTTTATAGCTGTTGCCTATTGAAATCCCAAGAGATTCATCCACTGGCCTAATGAAATTTAAAGTGTCCTGATTTCAGTAAAGACTTGAGCTTTGAAGAGCTGGGTGTAATTGGTTTAATATAGCCATCCCATAACCCAGACCCCATACTACCCTACTTTGCAATGTTGCTGTGACTACATTTCATGATCAGATTGCCAGGCTTCATTTCAAGCACTATTTTGGATCCCCACAGTGGTGCCAGGTTGCCAGCAGATGCTTCTCAGGGCTGGCACTTGGTCGCCATAAGCCGTTCTTCCAAACCCAGCGCTTCAGAAGAAGACAGGAGAGACAAACATAGGGACAAAAGGACGACTGAGAGTGCAGTACCATGACCTCACTTCACACGGGGAGACTGCATGCATAGAGCACAATGCTGCCTGTTGGTCAGTCAGCACATTTTACTTTGAACATCCATACTAAGAAGAGCCTCTGCTCTCAAAAGCTACATTCTGTTTTAGAAATATGAAAACAGGTAATAACAAACAAAACTTTTTAAAACAAGGCTCCCTCTGGCTACATACTGTTTCTGCTGCCCTTGTTACCCCCATCTACCAACTTTCAAAAGCATCTCCTAGACAGTGCCCAGCAAACTGTGAGAGAAATTGCCTCCCCTCACCTCCACAAGATGTCTGCCACCTCCCCTTCACCTGTGCCACCACACCCCTCCTGCCCCACCTGGGCCTGTAGCCCCACCCCTGGCAGATAGCCTGGGAGGGAGCAGGGGCAGGTGGGCAGAGGCTTGCAGGCCACCATGGGGCCTCAGGCCTCCCCTCTCTGGGCCTTGATCCGTGTTGTGGCATCATGGCCGAGCCCCGCCACTCAGTGGGGCCTCCAGGTTTGTGGCTGCCAGCTGCTGCCTTCAAAGGGCCGAGCTGCTAGCGGTCACGGGTTGCTGTGTGCAAACCCTGGTGGGCCGCCATGCTGGGCGCGGAGGCTGGTCCTGCTTTGTGCCTTTGAAACTGCACCACACACATTCTTTATGGATATTATCTTGTTTCCTGTGGTTTAATACACCAAATGTATCAATACCATTTTTGACTATTTTTATTGCCACGGGGGGGCGTGCCACAGAGGAAATCGCTGATCGAGCAGAGACCCTAAGGCCTGACAGGATGCTTTGGGGAATGTGTGGGCAAAACTGTGGATACAGGCGGTGAGGGCAAGTAAGCCACCCCCTCCCACCTTCGGCTTTTCAGAGATCTTTGACCATCCTCTGCAGCAGGCCTGAACGCAAACCAGTGTTCAGGCACCACCATGACATCTGGGCGACAGCCCGCCATGGCGCACAGGCCCTTGGGGAGAACCAGCCTGCAAGCAGAGAAAGAAAAGCTTGGCTTTTTGTTTTGCCAAAGCAGACAGGGGAAGGGTGCATCTCGTCCAGCCACTGTGCAAACACTAGCCGTGGGGTAGCAAACAATAAACTAAGTGCAAGCACCGAGCTTCATGAGAATAGCACAAAAGCTGGTACCAAGAAAAGCTCAGTCTGACTTAGGCAGGCTGAGGTCTTCTCTTAACATCTCATGACATTTGCAGCTGGGACCAACTATGGATTTCTCGCCGTGGCAATTTAATGTTGTCCAGGGTTTTTTTTTGGCACACCCTCTGATTGAATACTGTAATAAATATGTAGCAAGAGTGCTGTATTTTTTTCATAGGCAGAAATAAAGATAGGGCTTAGAAAGAAATCTGAGAAATGTTGGCTATACATTTTGTACCTTAAAGTATTAGTAAGCAACAGAAACTCTGAGTGGTAGGAAATTTGAAGAATTTTTTTCTCATGTTCTTCAGTAATTTTACAAGCTATTTTTCTATGCTTTAGAGTATGAGTTTTATTATCTAATCCATGTCTAGTAATTAATCAAATTGCTTTAAATAGTGACATTTGATCTAAAATCTTCTGTTCATTTGCAACCAAGTAAAGTTTGATAAAAACAGACAGTTTAGCAGTGCTTGTAAATCCTTGTGGAGCAAGGAAATTAACATCTTGGCACCCGGCTCTGTAATGATGTGCCTGATTTCATGGAAAAAAGACAACAAATTCATTTCCATACCTCTATAATACTTGTCTTTCGCTTTAGCTTAATTAGCTCATTGAAGGATGAAAGCTGAACTTTTTTTAGGCCTACCTGGTTTCTAGAACATGCAGTAGTGTGTAAAAATGGTAAATCTGAAGCTTTGTGATAAGAATACTTCAAGGCAAAACATATCTGCGTGCTAGGAATAATTTCATTGTGGTCTATTTTGTATCTGAATAGTCAACGAAATACTTAGCTAGTAGTACTTTAGGGGTTATTTTATATACGCAATTAATACCATTCACCTCTTCCCTAGGCATCCTTGGATAGTCTGAACCCCTGTGTCTGTGCTTTTCGTTACTTTATGTATCTCTTTCCTTACCTTTAAGATACAGTAGGATAAGGCTTTGGTATCAAGCAGGAGATAAATTGCCATCCATTATTTTTAGCTGTATGTAGTTTCTTTTTTCTAAAAGAATATTCAGCTCTTGAAGGTAATAGCAGAATATTTACTGTTCTCACTGTTGAAGCACTGAGTGCAAGATATGAACAGAGATTCAATACGTTCTATCTAATCTTCACAAAATTTTTAAAATTGTGCTACGAATAGTTCAAATAAAACTCACTGACTTTCTCACATGAACCATCCAATACAACCTTTGCTTTTTTTTCATTTTTTCCTTCTTAATTTTAATTACAGAAACATGAACGTTTGCATGTCTGGATCCTGATATGTGCTTTGCCATGGTGAAAGTGAAAGAAAAACTGAAGAAAACTAAAAGTTTTGTTGGTTTCTTTTTAAAATACATTAAATGGGGAAATCATGTTCCCAGCTGTTGTGGATATGTTGAGGATTAGTCAAACTAAATGTTTGTTTGATGAAAAATAAATTCCCATTTCTCGGAAAAAAACAACAGATCATGAAAATATCAGCTCTTTTTCCTTCTGCTGAAACACCCACAGTACACCTGTCAGCACACCTTATTTATCACCCAGGACACTATGAGCTTTTTTTGAACTGAATTAAAATAAGCAAAAGTTACATGTCTGAGGAGGTGGGTTTTGTTAACTTATTTTTATGTATTTGAATAATATTTTTCTAATTACATGCTAAAAATTGCATTTAAAACATTTTTAATTGTATGGAGAGATAGGGGTTCCCGTAATGGACTGCGTAATGAAATCAACATGAATAGTCTACCAAAAAGCCATGAAAAGAACACCACAAAGGAACAAGATGGACTTCGGAATGCGACCTAAGAAGCCTGTTTGGAAATCTTGATCATATAGTACAGAACGCTAAAGGAAACAAATTCACCGAATGCAAATAAATTTTTGATAATCAAATTTGGAAAACTGGGACAAAACATTTAAAATATCGTGATATGCAAGAGGATTGTGGAAGTTGAATAAGTATGTTTAATTATAACTTAATTTTGGAAATATTTCCTTGAACCTGATCCCTACTAGCTAGGTCTTACTTTTGATTAATTTCTAGACGTTTAGAGCAACATGTTCCTTCCTGTAGTCCTTAAAATTCCATACCATGACTACAATATGCCATTTTCAGATGTGTTTCATTTTAGACATTACTTCTTTTCAAGAGGTATGTTCAAAAATCAGATCACATATATAGGTATCTAAGTTTTAAGTATCTAACCTTAGTTGTCCAATTTTGAGTATTCAGGGGTTAATCTTTACATTCATGACATTAATTAAATTTATATTTTGTGGCTAGAATGAATTAGTCTTTAACATTCTTAAAATGCTGGCATGCTAATATAGTAAAAATTAAAAACGGTCTAAAAGTACCTATCTGAAGGGAAGGTTGCATTTGACCTCAGCAAAAGAGACTGCATTATAGTTATGGGCATTTTATTTCTGTATCACTAAAGATAGCAGTGGCCAGCCTACAGGCAAGTTCATTAATCTCCCCAACTATGAAGAAATGGAATGTCATGCACGGCAATGTATTCTTTACTGCTGTTCCTGCATAGCTTTTCCATAAAGTTCTTTGTTAAAGATAAAAACAAGAAAAGTTTAAATGGAATTTTAAGAATTTAAAAGCTGTAGGCTCCTGAATACTCTTCAAAACACTCTCAAGATCACCCACAGTCTGTCCAGCTGTCCAATTTATAGGGGAAGGATTTAAACCAGTCACTATGAAAGTTTACACTAGCTACTTATACATCAGTGCAGAGGTAGAAGGATTATGAGTATCTATCCTATAATGACAATTACAAAAAACCTAAATCAAGACATGAATAAAACAATAAATCTGCTTTATAAGACTTGCTTAAAAATGTAAATATGCCACTATTTAAAGAAAGACACAGCATATTGAACACTTAATCAATTTCCTTATTAATTCTAATCTGCCTTCACAGATTCATAGTCATCATTAATTTGTATTTCCTGCTCAAAAGAATTCATAAAATCAGTAAAAATAATACCAAAGATTATCTCTTTCAGGGAGAAAGGTCCCTAGATTTAAAGAAGTCCATGCATTTAAAACAAGCGTACATCAGTATCGACAGAAACACAAATGCAGACTCAGGCATTCTCAAGTCAAAAATTCTTTTTAAGTGTGATAATTTAATTACTCTTGTCTTAATAACTTCAACCTCAACCCAATGATTTTCTAATAGTTAAGATGTTTGGCAGAAGCAGTTTTAGTATGAAAATGCTTATTGTTTGAGATAGTAGCACAGAAGAATAATTAGATTTCGTATAGTAAATGTATAATTACATTCCTCTCGTTATTTTCTACTGTACATTGTGTGCATGTCTGTGATAAGAATATTAGAAATATCCTCCATAAAAAAAAAAAAAAATACCTGCAGTACTACTTATTTGGGTTCTCTGCCATGGTTTTCTTCAGTTTACAAAGAACCTGCTATTCTGCCATAAATCTCAGTTTTCTTACACTGAAAATATTTCATGTCCTCATTTTGTTCTTCAAAGTGAAACCCATCTAATGATTATTGCATCTAATGATATACCTTTTACATCCACACACGCTTAACGTGCCAGCTGCATTTTCCAGCTCCCTTTCCAATACTTTTGAAGCATCACAGAAGAGCTAAACTGTAAGCATTACTTAGCACAAAACTTGGGCTATTTTATCAATAGGCTTCATTAAATTTTACCAAGATAGGTCAGCATTACTTGCCTCACAATGAAACAGTGATGCAGAAATGTCAAATGACTTTATCAACCTCATACAGTAAATACTGAGAGAGGTAAGGACATAACATAATAGTTCTGACCATCAGTCATATTGTCTCTGCATTGAATCCCATTACAGGTTGCTTATTAGCTGTATTGTTTTCACTAAAATTTGTGAGCCTGGCCCAGGTGTCAGCAAGTTCTGTGACTCTGATGGATTTTCCTAAGTAATGACTGAGCCTATCATTTTTATTTTCCACTGCTAATCTGCCATTCAGTCTGAAAAATGTTCAATTTAGATCACTTGAGTCTAATTTTCTTTTTCTACATGGTGAAACGCCTGTATTCCTTACAAAATGCAAGTAACATGGTCCTTCAGGCCAGACAATGCAACATCAAGGCTAAAAGAAGCAATCTGGCTAGGGCAACATAACTATAGATGTATCTTAAAAAACAATCCAGGAACTATCCTTCTGAGAGCAACTAATGGAAATGGCTCATCTGAATATAGTTATCAGCACTAATTAAAATTCTGATTGATTCCTGGCTTTGCATGCAACTTCTGCAATGCTTTTTCACACTGGCTGGCATAGGTCAAAAATAGCAAAAGGTCAGAAATAAGAAACCTATGCTTTGCATCTGAACTTAAATCTAGCTATAATGCTTACAAAGTTTAATGTTAATGGATTTGGGAGGGGTTTGCATTGGTTATTTGTGGGTTTTTTTTCCCTAAACCACTGACAGTGAGAAGATTGGCTTGTAGCCTTCCAATAAAAAAGAGCATTTTGCAACAACCTTATTTATTTTATTTTTTATTATTATTATTTTCAATTTAACAGTTAAAAAACTAATCTAATCAGAAATTGGGCTGCTCAAAAAGAAACTCTACGTTTGTCCAATGTCTGATACGTATATGACAAGATTTGTGACTGACAATAGAGTTAGTCACAAAACTGCAACAACAGCTTCACATTAACTGTTTTCTGTCTATATAATTCTAGCACCTAGAATTTAAACTTCTGAGCCTCTAAGGCTTGCAGACATATCTGCTGCAATCTTAAAGTTTCCTTTGTTATTTCATTTAGTGTTTCCAGAACAGTCTTGCTAAAACAAACACTAATGTATCTGTGTATGTTACTGAAAGAAGATCCTAATGATTTATAATACAATCAATGACCATAAGTTAAACCGATACTTTCTTTTGGAAAAATAGACTTTCTTGTTCCAGGGGCTATGTGAAATTTTTAAAACATCAACATGATCAATTCCAGTTTTATATAGATAACAGTATACCTATAAGCCTGTCTCTGACTTATTCATTATCTACCAATACAAAACACATAGTAGACTAAGAAAAGTATTTTTGGATAGATACAGTCCTTTGATGCATAACTGAGACTTACTTTTGTTTCTCCAAGGAAAAGATGAATTAATGAATCACAAAATTACATAAATTTCATCAAGATTTTTTTGTCCTGGATAATATTAATTCTTCAGAAATGCATATAATAGATGCTTTGACAATTAATTTTTTTTTGTAGCAGGTTTTAAGTTTTTTGGGGAAAAAAGGGGTTGGAAAGGGAAAGGGAAAAGAGAAATCTCAATATAAAATGGGTCTTTATTATCAATAGAGGAAGAAATCACAACAAAAATATCAGTAATTACAGTATGCTAATAAATAATATCTGGTCTTTCAACCCTATGACTTTTAAATTCTGTACAATTGTAAATAACACACCACTTAGTTCAAGAGCTTCTGAGAGATGTGCATGATCATGTTGCAGTGCAGCTGCTTACATATGATGTATTCCACAGAAAATTTGCCTATAGACATTGTTCTTATTGCACATCAAAGAAGTAGTTGGCAACAATTAGAAGATAAGTTCCCATGTAAAATAGTAAAATTGATATTCCGTTGAAAGATTCAGATCTTCATTTAGAAGAGACATTGTTTTGATAGTGGTATGCATGTGTTTTTATACGAAATGTGCATGCATGTATTCTTAATTTTTCAACTTTGTTCCCGTGATCACAGTCAAGTGTGCTGGGAGATGTGCTGAGCACATTTCACTTACAGAGTTCCAAGGGAGAAAAGTTCTCTCAAAATATATAGAGATTTGAAAAAAATGAATGCTCAGTGAAACCAATGCTTATAAAATTAATGAAATTGTGTCATTGCCTTCAAGGACTTTGCTTAAATCATGTCGGTTTGGAAAAACAGTTTCTCTAATATCATCCTCCAATGTATCCTGTACCCATAATGAATTCATATAAAAATACATTTTTATGTTAATACACAACAATCAACATTATGGTTGATCAAACCAACATTTTGTTACAATGAAAAAATCAAAGCATGTTATTAATTTCCTATCACATTTTAGATAAGCAGGATATCAAGTGACATCTGTTACAACTGTGATAATAAATTAAACATCTTGGCCTAGTTTATGTTATAATATCTAGTTTATTTACTAAGTAACATAACTAGAAGCACTAGACTGTGAATTCAAACACCTGTACCCCCACCATAAAACAGAAATACCTAGGAGCTTTCTGGAAGTGGTTTCCAAGGATTTTCAACAATAGAGTAAACTGAAAGTCTCTTAGTAAATTTTTCAGGTCCTGGAGAGCTGTTATATTGGCATCCCATGGATCATATTGTTCATTTTAATGATGTAAAATGCTGGCATTGACTTTCACATAAATGGTCTCCATAAATTTGAATTGTGGGATCGAGGCCTACTACTATAGATTGGTAAATTAATTCTCCTCTAATGCTACAAATTCTGTCCTATTTATCATGACTAAATAAATCCAATATTTCAGTGGTTAAGAATTCAACACTGGAAACAGCTGGACTTTTTAGATTTAAACCAGGGAATAAATTCACTAGCAGAGGTCTATAAAACAAGGTCCTAACTCTCTGAAGGACTTTAGAACCTATCAAGCAGTTCTTTATTAGGGAAACAATATTTATGGAAACTTCAAGAGTCCAAATTAGCTGTAGCCCAATGAAAAAGGATTTCTTCCCCTCTTTTTTTTTTTTAAATTTCTCAAGGCTTAGACTGTTTCAAAATAAAAAACAATTTCTGCTGCGTTTACAAGGAATTGAATGATAGTAGACTTCTAATGCTTAAAAATAGATTGCCCTGCTAATCATAAGATGTATCCAGGTTATTGTGTTAACCATATTCACTATCGAGGAAGGGGCAAATACCACCTGTCTACAGATTTTAACTTGTGATAGAATCTCAGATTATGGCTCTTTTACTCTGTATATGGTGATATAAGAGCAGAAAAAAATAAAAACGTATTTAATTGTGATGAGGTGAATTAAAGCTGCGAAATTTAAGATAAAATAAATCTATATATTTTAGAAATATACAGACTGAACAAGAGTCAAGTTCTCAGGTAATGAGAAGCACACTGAAGCATGCTTTAATAAAACATGAAATAGATCACCTGGAAATTCTTCTTGTGTGCATATATGCTTTTCTGACTATTTAAAATTGATGCATATAAAGAGAACATTTTAACTGTGAATTTCAGATCTTCAAAAGATGATTTCAAGACATTGGCAGTGTAAAGTTGCAATGTCAACCACAGGTACAGACTTTTAAGAAAGAGTTTCAATATCAGACTTTTTTTTAAGTTAATGTGTTCCTTATCAACTGTGGTTGAGATGTTTTTCATTTGTTGACACTTGTAAGAATTCTATGAATTGTAATTTATGCTTTTTTATTATTTGTTATTCCTTTATTTTTCAAATGTTTCTTCTATGAACAACTTAAGCAAATACTCTTATCAGACTGGCGAGTGTCAAGAGTGGTCAATCAGACAGACCTTGTTTCACTGAGGTAACTTTGTGGATGTTCTGCGATACTCTATTTGATCCTGAGGTCTGTCCTCATCCCCACAGTGTAAAGTGTATTCCAGTAGTTCAGTAAGCTGTATGACTAGCATCTGGCATCTCTCTTCTTGTTTAGTGCAATTAACCACTACTCTTTTATTTTAATTTATATTTACTCATTTTAATGCTCATGAAAGGTATAATTAAAATAATTTCAATGAGAACAACATCCTGAATCTAGCATTCAAGCCTCCAGCCCACTGGAGCCAGACGTTTTCTGCCAATATTATTCAGGAAACAACACACTATGAAATACTGTACATTAATTGTTTCAATGAGACTATGAGGTACTAACCAAAATAACTGATTCAAATTGCATGGAAGTCAGAGACCCTTTTCACAGACTTTGGAGCTGACCATCCAAGAGCACACGTTAAAACCATCACTGCAATAATTCCACTGGCATAGAAAAGAATTAAAGTCAGAATATGTGTATCAGCTGCAATATGAATATTACCAAAATGTATGCATGTTGAACCATGTATTTCATTTTACAAATAAATATGAAGAAAGGAAGGAAAAAATAAAAAAGCAGAAAAAATGTTTACAGTGGAAGAGAAAGAGTAGACATCCTAAAAAGGGAAAGGAAATTTTTCTCATTAATCATCACAGAAAAAGTCAATGATGGGATATACTCTGTAAATACTAAATGATAATAATGAGAGTATTATTGGCATTTTAGGCTTAATCTCAAGAAACCTTTCTTTTCTTATATTCAGTATTTTTCCACTAACATGTTATTTTTCAATAGACAAATTAAGTTTTTCATAGTGTGTATTTCTATCTAAGAAAAAAAAAATCTATTCCTTAAGAACAATATTATGTGTATAGAAATAATTGAACCTATTTTATTTTTAGCATAGCCAGGAGATTTTCTAAAAAGTGAGATAAATGATAGAGGGAAAATCAACAACAAAAAGCAGGCTGAAATTTTCATTTTGCCATAATTACACAGAAATTAATTACCATAGTTTAGAGTTTGTATCAAAACCTAGACCCAAATTCATCCAGCCTGTTTTCAACCATAAATAGAGCTGTGTTTTACACGTGTCCATGCTTAGCTGAATAAGTGATACCATGTGGTGGACAGCATACAAGAGTTTCATTGTGAACAAAATTTGAGGAGCACCTTGGAGTGGCCATGCATTAAAGTCCAAGGATGGGCTTTAGGAGGGCACTGCCATGCCAAGTGCCCTGGCAGCAGCCCTGCTTGTCCCATCCCCTCACCAGCCACATACACTATTTATTTGCCTATGCCCAGTGATGCTCCTTGTTTCTGGCCTCTCATTTTGGAATAGGGAATCCCATATTCTGCTCCTTGCTGAATTTTTGGTTTGTTTTTTTTTTTTAAGTCACTAAGTTCTATGATCAATTACTGCAAAAAAGTGTAGAATGTCCTTTGAACAAAGATTGGGAATGTCATCTCCACCTTCTTAGCACTGCAGTGTCCATATCCCTCTGTAGAACTGAACTTACCTGCTTCCTAGCATGAAGGGGTAACTGCCTTTCCCTGTGATACACTCAAATCCATATTTTGCTCCTGGGCATGTGTAGATACACACAAACCCACTCCCTAAAATTAGACTGTGCAGCTACCTTTTAACTTGGCACTTTCTGCAGGAGGAGTTTTGCAGATTACAGTTGAGCAAAATTTCCATCCATAATGAACACATTTAATTTCTAACTTTCTCATGGAACTAAGACATACTTTAAAAATTAACCCACACCTATGAATTTCATTAAAAAAATTTTTCATACCTTGATGGTATCGAGAGGTGATGATGCCAGAGCAACTGTCAGTTTCTTCAGGCCGACAACATCTGAATTAACTATGGACATATGTAGCCAGCCTCCGAAAACATAAACTATACACCAACTATAAACAACACATTTGGTATGCATCTCATTTTACATAGCCTATTTTTAATTATTTTTATCAATTATTCATTAGATAATGTACTATAATATATACATTATTTTTTTAACAGAAGCTAATATTAGACATTGCAGAAAGACCAAAAAAAAAATATTAGAGAAGTGCTCCTTTAAAGAAAGGTATCATCATTTTGCATAAACAGAGTGCAAATTGTAGATATATATATTTCAAGAAATCCATTTAACCAATATAATTTAAGTGTATCACCTGCTGAGATGAAAGACAAGCTCCATTTTAACTCCTGATACCACTTAGCTTTGTTTTATGACCAAAACTGTTCCAGTGACATGTAAAAATAGCCTATATTCATAATTTCACAACAAGGCTCAATAGATTCATTAGCTTTAGTGAATGTTTTTTTGTGGAACTAGCTGGACTAGCTGTGCAAAACAGAAACCACACATCAATTTTTGTATAGCATTTATGGCAGTTAAACAGAAATGGAAGAAACGTTATTTTTCCCCAAATTCAGACTATGTTCAAGTTTCTATGGAAACGTTGAACACCTGCATAGAGAAAAGAAGCAAAGGGTGAAACTGTTCTCCCTGTTTTTCACCATTTCCTCTCTTCTCTCTTTGATCCATGTAGAAGTGTTTTATGTATAATTTACTTTCAGCTGTCCCCTATTTCTCCTTTCACTCTTCACCTATCTCCAGGCCTGGGGAAATTTCCCTCATTGCACTGCTTCCCATTGGCTATCCAGATGATTTTGAAGTGTGATGACTAAAATTTAAACATTTTCAGGAGCCTGGTCTCCATGATTTTATATGTTCATTTATTTCAAGTCAGCTGAGCACAGAAAAAATCCTGCCAGAAACTCTAAGAACAATACTCAGGACTGGCAACTAAAACTTACATGATTCTGGGAGATCTTCCTCGATGGCTGCTTGAAAAGTTGGGCTCACGCTCATGTAAAATCTCAGAGCTGGTACCAGACACAGCCCAAAATGGATATAACTGACACATATCAAAGAGATCTTTAAAGAGCCTTTGAAGAGTTAGATTTGTTTCTCTTGAAACAAAAGACTACAACTATGTGAACTAAGCATAAAAAGTGTTATGTACTGAAAAGCAGTTTTACCTATAGATCTCAGATGACTGAGGAAACAGAGACTAGAAAATAGAGCAAATGTAATTCTCATTTTGTTGCCTAGATTTTCCTTTCCTTTTTCTCTAGACCCAGGTGCAGCTTAGCCCTGCCTGCATGCATAAAGCGGTGGAAATTTCAGTTTCATCAAAGCCAGTTGCTGAATGATTTTGAAAACACCTATGTATTGTAGGTAAATAGTGCAACTTGCCACATGAGGTGCTGTAAGGGTCGACTTATTAATAGTCTAGAAATCATTCTAAAGCACTCAGATGAAGGTCACTACAGGCCAAGCTATTCTTCCCTGACTTGCATTATTTTTTGTGAGAGTGATCCCCACCCACATAAGAAAAAAGCAATGTCAATTTGATAGAAGATTTAAATGGTTGGACTAAAGTCTTAAAGCTTCAATAAATCCTATAAACATACTCTGTTCTTAAGGTGACCTGGAAAGAGATAAGAAATACAATAAATGGGAAATCATCCCTGCCTACTATAACCTGTAAACATTATGTAATGGGATTCATGATGCCCTAATACTAAAAAGCTTGAAAATAAAATGTCATTTAAAAAGTCTGTAAGTGAAAATAGGTCAAGTTTTGTGGAGGAGCTCTTGTTCTACAATTGAGGTCCTCCGAAGGATAATCAGAAAAATAATTTTCTGCAAAGATCCTCAGTCAACATGGAATGCCTTCGTGCACAGGGATGGATGCAGGCAGTGACTTTTGTGAGGGCATGAAGCACAAAGTGCTTTTTGTGTTGGTATACACAAAGACACTGGACAACTACACTTAATGATCATCATCTGTGGAGTGATATAAATGCTCAGTTGCTTGCAGTAACCTCAGATGAAAAATTCTGCTATACTTTTCTTCAACTGTTCGATTGGAACTGTGCAGGAATCAGAAATAGCATTCTGCCTTTACACATCTGCAAAGCTCTATAGATACACACTGACTAGTAACAATAAGGTTAATGGAATTTCTTTCTGTACACGCTGTTCAATACTTTGCGTCTCCATTAGGCTTTATAATACGCAGATACCTCTTTGGAACACAATGTCCTGCAACAGGACGCATCCAACTGCCCGGCATGCCCTGCCAATTGCCTTTCACTGCTACAAACTGCTTGTTTCATCTATTTGCTCCCAGTGCTTTTCTTATACCAGGTGATTTTACTTTATCAGGTGATGCTAGTCCTCAGAAGTTGAACTTTTTCTTATGATAGCGCTTCTGTATTTTGGCAAGTTTATATTTCCCACTCCCTCAAAATATTTTCTTGGCAATATTCTTATGTAAGTACAGACTGGGCTAGCGCTGTTAGTCCTCCATAATATCAAATATTTTAGCAACAGTGCCTTTAAGGAACAAGCACACTGCAATGTCATTTCTGTTACATTCCATTTTCGTCCAAGAATGTGTCTAATAACTTTTGTAAACTTGCTTCTTATATATAAAAAGCGCACGGATGGCTTTTTGAATGCAATATTCCGAATTATGTCATTACATCAAGAAATAAGAGTGGTATCTGAGCACTCAATTACCAGTGACAATGCATGGATGCTAAGTTTTTGTGTATATTTAATATCATTGTAATTCTGATTTCTCCCCATCAGCCTAACTGATTTTCTTACTTATTATTACTGGCACATTTCAAAAAGAAGTACACTTTTTCAAGACAATATTTTTTATCTGTTGTATTACAAATATTGATCTTGAAGGTATAGTTCACTAATTGGCAATCACTAATATATCAATTAAAAAAAATAGACTGCTTCGGTCCCAATTTGAAATGAACAGCATTACCCTGTGATAATATACAAGCCTCTTATACAGAGGAAGTAGTTCATAAAGGTATATGATACGGCTGTGTGAAAAAATAGAAACAGATCTTCAAAAGCTCTAGATTAAGTGAATAAGTGACATTATGTATGCAGTTGTACAAATGCTCAATTGAGAGTAACTATCTTGTTTGCACACCAAATTGGTATTTTGTCATGCAACTTCAAGAACCTTCCATGTGGCACATACTACCACTTTTTGAGCGGCTCACCTCTTCCTTGAGGCTTTGGAATTAAAGTAACCATCGGTCAACCTTACTTGCACAGCAAAGGTTTTCTTTCCAATGAGGCTGGTGCGTTTCTGTGAATAATTCAATGGAAGACTTGTGTGACTAAGCATGCAGCTGATCTGAAGTGCCATTTATGTAAGAAGTATGGTACAAACAAAATGGCTGCATATTTTCTCTTCAAGCTGCTTAATTAGAAATGTTGAAAGAATTCTTTTTTGTAGACGCAGCTTATTTCTTTGTGTTCAAACACAGTTAAAGGATTTGGTAATTCCCTTTGAGGCTTTACATTAGACACAAATTTCTTCCATGTAAAGTCTTTTAAATTGTCTCAGTACTTCTAGTCCACATGTTGATCGGGGAATCTGTGCAGAAAAAAGTGTTAAAAACCATCTATTTGAATGATAGAGCTACTTGCAAAATGCATAAAAAATGCAAATTGTATTGATGTCATTGCTTCTTAGTGTTTGATACACTATAAATAGCGTTTAAATGCGTAAAGCTGTGGGAAATCGGTTTAGTGGTGGACTTGGCAGTGATAGGTTAATGGTTGGACTCGATGACCTTAAGGGTCTTTTCCAACCTTAATGATTCTATGATTCTATGAAATAGAAAGCAAAACTTACTGGACTGAGGTCCTTAGAGTTGAAGCAATTCCTTAGAAGTGTCTTCAGTGGTAAGAAACAAACAAACAAATGTTAAAAAAAAAAAAATTTGAATTTTTACAGGGTAGCCTTTTCACTCTTTAAGCTTCTAGATCTGATTTCCTTTCCAGGGAGAGGGCTAGCAAACTGTCCCCAGAAAAGCCTGCAGGATGCTTATACATAAACTCTTTTTGCTTTCCTAGTGGAGTATTAAGTTGCCACGTGCATGGTGCATCAAAGCAGAACTCGTTTGGGTGAGGGAGGCCCATGTGTGACCTGAAGGGTAACTTCCAATGGTGCCAGGCCTGTCCTTCCAGATTAATTTCATAAGGTCTTTTCTGCTCTAAGAACTGTGCATTCAGTTCAAACTGTTTCTTGCATAAATTTTCACTTCTCTGTTTTTAAATTAATTTGGAATCATTTATACATCAGTTAGAATCACTACGGTGCCTTGGAAACTTCAGTGGTAACATCTTTTACAGGTCATGCAAACATTAGCATTGAGAGTGTTGCTGAATGCTTAATAAATCCTGACAAGGAAAATACCTTATGAGTAGAAAGAACAAGGAATGGAATAGTTCAGCACTTCCACCTCATGAGTCCTCTGTTAGATAAAGAATACTGACAACGAATAGATTTGTAAATATTGATAGTCTTGTATTATGATTATTACACAGCAGAAACATTTTGAGCAGCTAAGCTCAGGATTACTTGCAGACATCACTGATGAATTAAGGAATGGCTCTTATTAGGTCTAAGGGTAATACAATCTAAACAGGCAAGGTAAAGGAAAAGATGAATTATTGCTGCCATTTTACAATTACAATAATGAAGATATTAAGAGATTGCTGCATGACATAGAAATTGAGGCAGAAAAGAAAATTTTTCTGGTTTCAGGTAAGTGTCTTATCCACAAGACTATCCCTGCTCTTCAAAGGAAAAAGTTTTTATATATATATATTTATAGTTGCAAGGTTTGCAACTGATGAGAATACTTCATTTAAATACTATGAAGCACCTCAAATTTGCTACGTATAAAGTATGTGTTAGTTTATGATTTTGCATATGAATTGACCATGAGAGAACTACTTGGACATGAAAATAATTGCTCTCTTTTATTTATTTTTTTAATACCCTATTGCATGGATCCCAGTACCTTATTATTTTGTTACTTATTTACATTTTGAGTAAATATTAGTGATTTATCATTTGATCTTTCACTTCACTGAATTCCTTTAAAATTGTGAAATGCAAAAACGAGCAGTATTATCTAAATTAAAGGTCTTTACCATTCATAGATAAAAATGAAAGCCGCAGTAATATTTTGCAAATTAATCAAAACATATTCAACTAGAGGAAACACTGTTCCCTCCAGTCTGAACTCATTACACACGGTACAATGCTGACATACATTAACTTCTCCATTAGGGAGTTAACGTGATCAAGTTCCTGCAGGCCAGGACAAGTTGTCACTTCATATTGTCTTTTCCTTTGGACACAACTGTTTCTAGTTTTCTCTGGATGACACAACACAGCGCAAAACCACAGGAAGTTAGCACTTGTCATCACAGCGAGTTTTAAGCCATTTAATTAAAAAGGGCAGAAACATGCAAAAAATGAGCAAGACTCACACTTTTCTGCTTCCTGTCAGCACACACATAACTCAATCTGGGAGACTGTAGAACTTGGTCTAATGAAACACGCAACCCATAGACAATTGCCTTTAAATGAGAAATAAATTTCTTTCCTATTCTGCTGTTACCGAGGAATAGCAAGCTGTGGCCATTTTCATATAGGTTTATAATTAATTCATTAAGACTGGATGACCCTATTCTCTGAGGCTGCATAATCACCATGACATTTCATACAACACACAAAATATTGATGAAGCACAACACTAAGCAGCTACTTAACTTACAAGTCTCTGGATCGGTGCATTAGTGTAGGATGATGTAATAAGTAAAACAGCTACTGAGACTAAGCACTGGCACATTTGCGGTACTGGATTTTGGTTTGAATTGTGTGAGTTAAGCCACCTACAAAACAATTTGAAAGAATACATATGTACGTGTGTATATGAGTTCTTTAGATTGATATAAAGCGGTTCATTAATTTTAACTGCATGAAGCAACTGACATAAAATAATTAATAGTATAATAAATACTCTTGGATATGCAGAAAGACGTGCTACCACTATTATGGTCAACATATTTCATATGTGGACACTGGAAAATATAGAACTAACAAGAAAACAAGATTCTTACACACTTCCAGTGTCTCCCTTTAACCAAATATTCACTGCTGTACTTTACCACTGAAATACCTTCACTTCTGTAGGTTTCAATACATCACCACATTTACAAAGTGCAACTTAATATTTTCTGACAACCTGTATGTTCATTTCTTCCCTTTAACCATTCCTGACACCAACCATGCTACTGTCTCTGAGACCGATGTTTTTTCTCCTCCAGCTGGCCAAGAGACCTCATGCCAAAATCCAAGCCTTTATCACTTTTGGAGACTATACCAACAAAAAAAGCTTGCATTCGGGAAACTCCAAGTTATGCAAAATGACATCGTTTTGCTAATTCCTCAGCAACATGCAAGACTAAACACAGTCTTTTTTCTATCTTTTTACCAGCTTTTGATTCAAGTGCTCTACTCCTTTCCTTTGGGGCTTCTCTATGTTCTGTCTCAGGACATGCCAAAGATTCAGCAATGCCCCAGAGGAAGGCCTTTGCTTCTTCAGCAATGGAGCCTGGACTATGGAGTAAATTCCTCCAGGACCTCAGTGAGCTGCATCTTTTTCACTTTCCTACCTCAAAAAAACCCTCTCCAAACACTGTCCCTATTTCTACTTTCTCTCACCTGAACACAATAACGCAGAGTGAAAAAAACCAACATCATAGAAAGAGTAGCTCTAATACCTTATTAAAACTTGAGAGTCCCCATGCTTTTCTGCTGAAGAGGAGGTGAAAGAAGTGTATAGCCATACTGCTTTCTGGACAATATACAGACAGAGATACTGATAGCGTGTCATAAAAATCCATCTAGAAAAGAACATTTTGAATATTGAAAAGATACAAGTGGCACAAAGCATCTCAGGATGCACTTACCGTGAATTTTGTCACTTTGCCACATATCTAATTCATACCTTCTTTCCCAGCTTGAGAAAGATACTCTGAAACAAGTCCCATTTGTTAGATATAATTACCTACTTCTGGAGCATTTTGACACCGTCTGCTTTGGAAATGACGTTTAGCAATATGACTGAAAAACAGAATGGCACAGCATTGTTCTCTGCTTAGAGAAGAATATTTTCTGCATTGCACGATCTACTGAGTAAATATTGCAAAATAGTCTCTGTGAATGAATTTGCAGTAGGAAGGAAACACCATTCATGATTAGAAAACACCCAAGGAATTCAGGACTTGCTCAAGAGCATACAACTGCAATGAATATTGCAGGAAGAGGATACGTAATTAAGAAATCCCAGAGAAAGAATGTAACATCGTTTTCTTTCGTCACTTAGCCCACCACGCACTTAACCTTGGACCTCTGCCTGCCTGCTGCTGCCTTTTACAGAATTCAGAATGAGGATGGCTGACAGCTCGCGGAGCTCTCCATCCCTTGTGTGGAACTTGCATGGTGTACAAAAGAGTTGAAAACACTCTTTTAAAATTTGTTTATACAAAGTTTCTCCATACTTAGTTAGAGGCATAAGTTGCAGTTAGGAGTGTAGATTATGATTAATTACGAATAGCTGTCCAAACCAGCTTACATCAAAATGTTGGATCTTATTTTTCTCAAGTTTAAAATAGCAGTTTCTAGGATTTTGGTTTTATGCTTATGTAGTTTCTTGAATCAACTCTCTGTACATCAAGTCTGTCACTTGAAGCCTGTATTTTATTTAATATTGTATCGTTCTACCTAAAAAACATAACTTCTTCAACTAAAAGGAAAAGTTGTTAGCTTATGATCTTTTGTGTCCTGTGATAGAAACAATTATGCCCAGCTGAACATAAAAAGGCCCTTCTTAATTACCTTGTCCAGTGAGTCCCATGGTGTAGCCACGCTTTGTAAACTTGTTATAAGAATTAATTAGAAAAAAGCCTTGAAAACAAATTTAATTATATGGCCTCCAAAATGCCTACAACAGGGCAATAATACCATCAGGAGAAAAAAAGTGGTAGACTACTTTGACAAGACAGAACAAAAAAACTCTACTTTCAACTTATTTGAAAAAGATCTAATGGTGAAAAATTGCTAAGTCATAAAAAAGACATACTAAAGAGAAAAGCAAGGCCATGTAGATAGGATCCTCTGTAAGTTAAGGACTTCAGTTTTGTTTCTTTATTCTTACAAATCTTTTATTTTCTACACAGTTTGCAAAATCCCACTAAATATACCATATGTGATGATTTAGAAGAGGTCAATACTGAACTATTTCCTTAAAATAAACTTTACAGTTTTCTGATATGGCCATATCTGTCATTTCCCACGGTGAGAGAGATTAACTGATCTCACAGTACTGTGTATTCATGGATCTCTTGGCCTTTCCAACAGACATCTTCACAGATCAAATAGAAAGGCACACAGCTCCCAACTGGGACTGCCATTAGGGCAAGACAGAAAGTAAAAATTAGGACTGTTGAAAATATTTTGCCAGTTCATGCTAAGTTTGGATCAGATCAGGGAAATCTAAAAAACAAATTACTTTGAAGCATTTTGAAATCTAACATTTTAAAAAAAATCATTATTAAACACACTTATTTTTAAGTATCTCTGATATACTAAAATGATATTATTTTAACCATTTTCAATGTTTTAATTTTTCCAATGACAGATTAATTATTGATGTATTATCAATATCTGGCACCTCTCTAGCCCAACTGTAACTTGTCTACGGCAACTGCTGCACTACTTCTGCATGTAGGCTGTTTATATACTAAGAATAGAAAGCTCTTTTGCTGATTATTTTCATTAGAAAGGAAAGCCAGCTTACAAGAACTTCTGAGAAGCTCCTTTTCCAATTCTGCTTCCATGAATTAGCCCTTAGCACAGCCACAAAATTCTGCAATAAGCTTTCAAAATACACATAGAGATTAGGGACTAACATCCACTTGGAATGGATATCATGAATGTTTTCTCTGTTAAGAAAATTGAAGTCAAAGTCAAGAAAACTATATGCAAGTAGCAGTTAATTTATGTAGTGTCTTACAGTTAAGTGCAGTCCTTCGTAGTGTTTTGAACAGTGGCTTTAGCCCCGCTGTTTCATTACTTGCAAGCTATAATGCTTAAAACATCGTAAAGTGTCCTCATACTTTAGGTGTGAAAAGAATAGAATGCTAAAGTAGTTAAGTAAATTTCTAAAATAGCACTAAAAAGACTTAGAACTTGTAAGGATGGCTGTACATACCTAAAGAAATACATTTCTTTACTGCAGTCCATTTACATACTGCAGTATTAATCTTGTGTCAATTTGTTTCCTTTAAGAAAATAAAACAGCATATAAATTATGTATTATCACCTTAGTTTTACTAGTCTTGTATTTCAGCTGTATCTTGTGCACATTAGATTTATTTTGACATTATAAAAAGGACTATCCAGATATTGAACAATAATAAAAAAAAGCCAAACCCAAAAATAATTTGATCACAATTCCCAAACTTTTGGAAATATTACTTGCATCTACTGTAAATACTGCAATTTATAGTGACAATATATAACAAGAATTTCCCTCGTTCAATCCAAAATACCCTGGTATGACTCAATTTCTTATAAGGAATTATAACTAAGATTTAATCGTTTATGGGAAGCACACACAATACAGATCTAAGAAACAGATTATGAATTTTGTCTTTACACAGTATTTGAGGAAAATACTACTTGTAACTATAATTACATATCAGTAGCACTTGTAGGTTGCATGATAATGACTTTTAAAATAAAGGAACAATACCATTGCTGAAACAAGGTAAATTTGATGTTACAGTTTGGTAGTCTTCAACCGCTTCCAGTTGTAAATGAAAAAGGAACCCAAATGGAGAAATACTTTCCCAAATATGCAATACAGACTTTAAAGAAATACCATACTCAGGCACACTTAGCAATATATAATTTTATGGAAAAAAGAACATTCGTGTTGCACAGATGTGTGCTGAATGTCTTTCTGGCTAATACAATAAGTATTTCATTTTAAGCAGCTAGAAAGAAAAATATTTCTCTCCTGTCCTTGTTAAATAAGAAGCCTGGCAATAATGACACAGAAATACAAAAGATGTCATCAGCTTCCAGCCCAAATCTCAAGGTGATTAGAATCTACTTTTATAATGGCTTCGAACTTCATTTCTTCTGTATATTACAAATTTCAAATGAAGCCCAGTGAGAGACTCGATGAAGACTAAAGACAAAATGTAATCCTCATCTTGAGCATTTCAAGTTTAATATTTTTTTGTTGTTGTTTTTCTTTTGATCTTTTGAGAAACTGGGAGGTCTGAGTAATTAGAGGAAATGGCAAACCTTGACACAGTTATTGAGTCCCTGCTGAAAGGATGGTTTTGCTAGTTAAGATGTACTGCAATTTATAGTCCAATATATTAAGGAAATCAAGACTGTTTTTATCACTACTCCATCTTACAGTGTGAGCTACTGTAGCTCATAATTTCTGTTGAGCTAGATAACCTGCCCTGATTGCTTAAACTAGCTCTAGCCAAGCAGGAGCATAGGAAAAAATTGATGCAGACTGTATCAAGTATGCAGATATCCCCAAATCATTCCATGAAAAACAAATATATAAAACCTAAATTCTGTTTTTGATACTAATTCTTGATGAATGGCAATTTAATTCAAAATCAAAGTTGAACTTGAATATGATCTAGATCTGAAATATTCATATTAACTTTGACTGGTTTTGCTCCCTTGTTGTCTTTGGTTTTGTTCTTAAGCTAACCAGAAAGGGTTAGGTCCCCAAAAGATTTTTGTCTAAAAATTCATTCAGCCACTCAATCCTCTTATCTTTTTACTTAGAAAAAATGGGCTCTCACAGAGACTATAAACGATTTCTGACCTAACGAAATACCATACAGTGCCTCAGAGCACTTCTCTCATAAGTAATATGGGATTAAATGATTCTTTAGTTGAATCTTGGACTGTTTGGAAACATAAAAAGGGAACATATAAAGCTTGCCCCCTGTTGACTTCTGTAGTGCTGTCAAGTTTTTGAAGAGTTGTGTCAATGCAACGATTAAAGGACACACATATGGAGGAAAAAGCTGGAGACGACTCCAGTTTAGCAATTCTCAAAACACTAAAGTCGCAAGGACTCACCTAAAAATGAGATATCCCAGTGCCAATCTCAGCCCAGCCTCCTCTAACTCAGCAATTTGTCACTCCTCGCCCTCGGGTAAGATTAGGGCAGCACAAAGTCATGCTGTGGTGCTGGCATGGAGTTGTGTCTGTTCTCAGACAGGGCTCTGACAGCTGTCTATATCTAGCATCGCCTTTGCCCGACATTCCCTGCTCTGGTGTCATGACTGGACTCAGCAGTTCACACATGGTTAACAAGCGCTGCTGTTGCCTACTCAGGAATGTTCTGCTGTACTCAAATTATGTACTCCCAGAGAACACAAAGAGGTTGTAATGCTCATGTTTTAGCACAGTTTTAGTACATTAATGACCTGATTAGTTCAAAACTGAACAGTAGCAAGCTGCTCTCTGGAGAGTCCACCTTGGATGGGAAAAGCCCTCTAGCCAAGCGTGCACAGAAACTAACTTATCAGCTTGGTTTTGCTGGAAAGAATACCTCAGCACTGCCAGTATCTATGTATTTGCCATTAGAAATTCTTTTTTTTTAATCTGAGATTAAGTCCAGCCAGGAACAAAAAATATTTTTCCTTTAAATCACATTTAAGATGCCATTTCTTTTCCTGTCAGCTTTCTCTGCTGACTTCAGTTCTTTCCAGCAACTGGGGCTCAGAGCATGGGGTTTTTATTTGTTTGTTTCTAAAAGCAAAGACGCTTCCCTTGCCAGGTAGGCTTTTCAAGTTCTTGCAGCTTTATTTTAAACAAATTCTTAGTTTCCTAGGTACATACTAATGTGAGAATGCTCTTTCTCTCACAAAGACAGAATTACAAATATGGCTGCATATATAAATCACAACAGTGGGTGACAGATTTTACAAGTTAGCCATAGCCAAAATGTTAAATTTTGAGATTTCCTTAGTCCAAGGATCATATAAACATAATTTTGTTCTGCAGTCTGTGATTATTTGATGTGTTTATTTCCAGTAAGCTTTTAAGGGAAAAACCATAGGGCATGTTGTGCCTATGCGTTAATTCCCACAGATCAAAGCAGGAGATTCATTCAGATTAGGCTCAGGCTGTAGAAGGGAGACTGAAAATTATGGATAGTTTACGAACTGCTTAACGAACACTTCAGATAAATCCATAAAACTGATACATCAATTAGACAAAGTCAAAATATCTTGTGGACTCATTAAAAAACAATAATTAAATCTGTTTTTTTTTTTTTTTTAAAGCAGATTTCATTTTGACAGAGAATTTAGAAATAAACCTTGTGAAACACAGAAATGCTAATGTGACTAATAGCACAGTACAGGAAGGGTAATGACATGCTGGTGAAAAGTAATGTTATATGAATGCTTCAGATTAGATTAATTAACTAAATGTCTATATATAACACAGAATTCTGATGGATTAAAATTCCAGTTCAAGAAAAGAATAATATAGGTTTGGAAGCATCTCTCTCCTTTCCCAACCAAGAGGACAGCAAATACAACATTGTAGAAGAAATCAAAAAGGCTATAGAGACTGCAAACACAATTATAATGAAACTTCAGTTAGCCCATTATTAGGGTAATTAGGATACGTGATAGAGAAAAAGATGCTGATGTTGAATTTTTAGACTTGCATTTTATATGTGTTCTTCAAGGAGCAGCCAGGTAGCAGAGTCACAGGAAGAGAGGCTTCATGGTTAAGGCTCAGGACCTAGTTAAAAATGTTGTGTAGACAAGGTACAGTGTTGCAGTAATCAAAATATCCTCAAATTCAGCTTCACTGTGAGTGCAAAAACCTCCCAAAATAAGGAAAAGAGTATGTTTTCCTCTCCAAAGGAAAGCTACATGAAAACATTGAAATTTGCTGGAAAGAAACCAAGGGATCAAATCTTTGCAAGGTGGTAGGTACAATTGAAAGGCACTGTACTGGAAGTTTGGAATAAATGCATGCAGTTAAGACTTGAGAAAGGCCAAAATAAAACCAGCAGGATTCTTTTTTTCAGATAGCTGCAAATTCTTACTTCTTACTTCACCGATTTGAGCCGTATGAAAGTTTACTCAGTAGAGCAGAATAAGTGCAAATCTAATTGCTAAAGGATTAAAGAAACTTAGGGAAATCACAAGAAATAAAAAGAAAATTAATAAGAATTTAAAGACATATTTCTCTATGTTTCGTGAGGAAGCAGCAAGCCTGGATTAGGTGCAAAGCATAAAATTAAGACAAAATTTTATCACCAGCATTTTTTTTTTTTTAACTCTGAGCTCAATCAGTCTGAGCTCAATTGGATGGATTCACAGAATGTTAACTCTTCTGTAAATCTCCAGGAAAGTTGATTCATTCCTTGCTATAAAATTCAAACATGTATTTTTGCATATCAGGTCTTAAGTTGTTTTTCTAAGTATGAAAGACCCTAGTGACACTGAAAATAGATAAGACCATTCGATAAAGCAAGTGGCATAAGCAATGTGGTGTTTTGGCTTATCTATTAGAACTGCAAAAGGCAAATACTTTGGAGTCAGATGATTTCAATTAACACAACTGAAAGCTCAAAATTTTCTGTTCAAAGAGAAGATCTTCCTGAAACTTTGAATTAGTTGCACACAAAGCATGGAAATTTCACCAATACTGAAACAGTGGTCCAGCAATTTAGCGAACAATCTTATCTCTCTACCCTTATGCACTGCAAAACCCAGTTCATTAAAAAAGTCTTTATTCAGGAAGAAAAAGACCTGGTAAAAAAAGGCAAATAGTGCATCCCTAGCAGAAATGTGGAACGGTGAAAAATTAACACTAATCCAAGCATAAAATACCCACACAATGGCAAACATCATTTTTTCCCTTTCAGCTTTCATCATCATTTTTTCCCTTTCAGCTTTCATCACAATTTACAAGCCAGGAATCAGAGTGCATGTGCCAGTCCCAGCACAGTACCACAAACATAACCTGTCTCAGCATAAATCAAAGCACTTCACCTAAGCAGTGGCAAAAACATTTACAAAAAGCTTTCGCCATGTTACCTGTGTCAACACTGCCTATAGATTACTAATGGCTTCTGGTTGCTCCCTTGCACCATGGGAATCTATCACTATAACCATCAAGAAAAGAACCATTTCAGAGGAACCAGGCATCTCTGATGCTCCTGGGAGCCCTGCATCTTCCCCCTCCTCTCTCTCTGGGTAGAGAGAGAAGGAAGGGACATGGTAGGCTTTTTTACTTCTTCCTCTTAATTTCAATTTACCCTAATAATATCTTAGGATTATTGCAAAAAGTTAATTTACTTTATGATAAACCTTTCTTAAAATACAAGACTGACTTACCTAAGAGTCAAAAGAATACAATTTTTTTTATTGTGCATTATTCTATCATAACAAAAAAGTGGGACTAATGTACACAGTATTATAGTGAAAACAGGACCTCAAAATCCATGCAGTAAGTTCACAGCCATGAGCCGTGATAAAAATAACTCTTCATTTAGAACTTTCAAATCCTTTTTCTCCTTGCATATAGAAGCTCATTTAGAAACCTAAATTAGTACTAGGTATATCACCTTTTGCAATATGTGTTATACCCCAAACATTTGAGTGTTGAAAAGCAGTGCGGGACAAACGGAGTACCACCTGTTGTACAAATCACGCATTTCCCATTTCTTTAGGGAAATGTCCTGGTTTCAGCTGGGATAGAGTTAATTTTCTTCTTAGTAGCTGGTATAGTGCTGTGTTTTGGGTTTAGGATGAGAATAATGTTTATACACTGATGTTTTGGTTCTTGCTAAGTAGTGCTAAGCTGTTGCTAAATAGTTGCTAAGTAGTGCTTACACTGGTCAAGGACTTTTCAGCTTCCTGTGCTCTGCCAGGTGCACAAGAAGCTGGGAGGGAGCAGAGCCAGGGGCGCTGACCCAGACTGGCCAAAGGGCTATTTCATACTATATGACATCATGCTCAGTATATAAGCTGGGGGAAGAAGAAGGAAGGGGGGGGACGTTCAGCGTGATGGTGTTTGGCTTCCCAAGTAACCATTATGCGTGATGGAGCCCTGCTTTCCTGGAGATGGCTGAACACCTGCCTGCCGATGGGAAGTAGTGAATGAATTCCTTGTTTTGCTTTGCTTGTGCGCATGGCTTTTGCTTTCCCTATTAAACTGTTCTATTTTATTTTACTTCAATTATTAAACTGTTCTTATCTCAACCCACGAGTTTTCTCCCTTTTACCCTTCTGATTCTCTCCCCCATCCCACCGAGGGGGGAGTGAGAGAGCAGCTGCATGGTTCTTAGTTGCTGGCTGGGGTTAAACCACAACAGGAAACAAACAGGAAGCCATTATTCTCCTGAAGCTGTCTAGAGTGTTTAGGACTGCATGATGGAGTTGCACATAATTTCTTTGCAAGATGGATTAATTTCTTCTAGTGCTGACTGAAAGTGAGCCAGTTAACTTTGGACTGATATGGATGAGGACCAGGGATCAATTCTGTTTTGCCATGTCCGTCTTCTACTAATCACCAGAAGAGGTTTGTTAAAAAAAAAAAATCTGGTAGTAATGACATCTTAAAAAACTGTGAATTTTTAATCATGGATTTAGAGGTATTTCATTTACTTTTTTTAAACACAGGTTTATGAACAGTTGCATGAGGAATGAAGATATATTCACATTGCAGACTTTCCATAGAGTTGCTTTCAGTTGGATCTTCACTACTTACATAGAATATAAATTCACTTCATAAAAGGTCAGAAAGGAATACATAACAATTTGGATCTTTCAACCAGTTTCTTAATATTGAAAGAAATTAATGAAAATTTCCATCTAACTTGCACTGTGTTTGGGGGAGACATATGTAGTAATTAAAAATTTGACAAAATGTGGAGGGGAAAAAGAATGGGAAATAAACCCAGGGAACTAAATGAACATTTTAAAAATAACAAGGACTGGCAGCAAAATGAAGTGAAGGCATTTAGTTTGGCTTGGTTTTGAAAACTTAGACCAATTTGAAAAGTGACAGAATAGTGAAGCACTAGCCTCAGGGCATCAGAGAAAGTTTCAAAGATTAAGTTGTTTTCTTCATAACTGACTTCAATACTGAGTTTGCAGTTGGGGCCAACAGAGTGCTGGGCGCTTGATTACAAAAGATCTGCTTGCTGTAGAGCCTGCTAGTGCTCACCGTCAATCTGTCTTCTTGCTGTATCCACTTATTACAACTGTTTCACTGCAAGCTTTTATGGAGCAAGTGTTTTGTACTGGTGAGTGTATGCACCATCCGTAGTATGACTCGATGTCCAATAATTCTAGACATTGGGATTATTGCTAATAGGCTAGATATACATTTTCCTCATTTACACTAAGGGTTACAGCATGAATCATAGCATTTCATTCACCACTGTGAAGAAAATGCTTTAGCAAATATCAGGTCTTTAGTGTGCTTGTTGACCTAACCAGCTTTGCCTTCTACAAATATTTATCACAAACCAATAGCAGAGCAATTCTGCATTTTTCCCTTATCAGTTTCTTCAAGCTAGTTCTCTAAATAGTGTTCATATCAAAAAAATAATTTTAAGAAATCTCTGAAGGCAAGAAATTTTTGAACTTTACTGTACCATACCAGTAAGTTTAATTTCCTACTATTGATCTTCTAAGAATGGTTTTAATAATGCTAGGCTGACAAATTAAATGCTACTAGAAAGGAAAAATGTTCATTATATTCCTGGAAGAATTGTGATAATAAAGATGATGATATGATGAATACGGCCTAAAAGCACTTGAACAGAGCCTGGTCATTTCCATTTCGAGAGGTGTGTTTTTTCCCTAAGCTTTTGCAATAAAGCAATTAAATTATGCACAGAAAAATGAAAGAAAAATCCAATAACAGCAATTAAATAATTCTAGAAATAATAATAAAAAAGCAGGGCTTGTTTTCTGAGATTGCTTACTGCAAATTGTGGGAAAAAGTCTCTGCCACGTTCATACTCTCATAATAACTCTCACTAAAGACAGGCAATAAGAAAGGGAGATACCACCCAGTTTCTTTCATAGTTCTGGTACTATATTGGCATATTATACCCAGACAAAAGCATACAGTTCACTCCATTTAAGCTATTTATTCATGAACATACTCAGCCAGATGAGAAAATAATTCATATCTGAATGTAAGTACAGTGGTTTAAGTATTTGCTTGGGGTACAGGGAAAGGTGAAGAACAGGGAAGAGTAAGATAAATGAGAGGGCTTCAGAATAAGTTTTAAAGATACTACATTTTAACCCTTGACACTGCACTTTGGATAAGATTTCACTGAAAATTCCTGGCCAAATACTGTTCACACTTCCAGTAGCTGGTAGCTGACTGAAATTAGTAGCTATTCCCTTGTTTTTTCCTCCTCTTAGAATTTGGCCTGCAATGCTTAGCCATGGCTCTTTGTGTGAAGAAGGTCCCTTTATTTATATTCGTTCACTCTGAGCCTGCCTTAGACAGTTCTGACAGCTAGCTCACTGCTACAGCTGCCCGTTTCCTTGGCACAGTGTACCAGCTGGCACGGGACTGGCTGCATGGCTCTGGATGCTGATACAAACCTGCAGGAGTGAGTATCCAGCAGTGTTCTGGGTACTGCTTCATAAGCTAATTTTTTTTTTTTTTAATGAGTTTTAGAAGGAAGGATTGCTTACCTGGAAATTTATAGTAGAAGTTAATAATGTACTTGGGGAGGGGAGAGAAAGATACAGATTTGCAAAGTGTACTACTCAGTTGAAAATGAATCCTGTACAGTTTCTAGATAAAACGCATATATTGAATCATAGGAAGTTCTATAATCCTAAAACATAAAAGTCTTTAAATAAGTTAGAGTTGAATTTTAATGTTTGTTGAAACAAATCCCAAATCAACCTACTATCTTGTTTTGTCAAAAGCATATAACCATTTCTGTGTTTGTTAATGTCACTTTTGGTAAAGTTATGTATTACACCTGAATCAATATTCATCTTGTTGCCAAGAAAAACTGTATTTTGTTAAGGGATGATATATTTTTGTTCTAAAAAAAATTCAAACAGGATGCGTGAAGGTCTGAAAAAAAGTATTTTAAAAACATAGTTATTGGGAAAGAGATCCAAATGATTCAACTTGATGGAAGCTGCATAAAATTTAATCAACATAAATAAGCTGAAAAAAATCTCAGATTACCTACACTGGTTGTAGTACTGCTGTCATTGGAAATTTTGTCCCTCAAGTGAGTCTAATATCTGTTAGGAACAGTTTCATGACCTTGCATGGTGCAGGAGTATGTACTAGATAGTGTCCTGAGAACTGTCCCTGTCACAGCATCATTAATTTCATTCTATTCTATGAACTTGCACAGCTGCAAGATAACAGGAAAATATATATTTATTGCACCTGTACTTACATAACTTAATAAAAGAGTATTTAAAGTATTTTTTAAATTTACTTTGTCATATACAAGAGTAATGCTCATTCTCCTGCCTGAAACCAGGTAAGCTTAAAGTAGGCGGGACATCATATTTGGTCAGAAACTAGTTTATTTTTGCATTAACATAGTGCTGCCTTTGAACTTCAGGGTTGTTGAGTTATGATGGCTGAGCCAGAGAGAGCTGTCTAATCTCTCTAAGCTTTGTCTTATTTTACACATGTTCTGAAAAACGTGTTCAAGAGATTAGCCTTATGGTGGGATAATCATCCATGGTTCCTTGGGATGGAAATGCCAGGTTTGTCATGCTGGCTATATGGATGAAGCTTCAGTTTCAAAACATCTTTTTATCTCAGCTTGTTTGAAAGTGATCAGCATCATACGGGGTGGCTCCCAAGATGGATCAAACTGAATTTCAGGAAGATCATAAAGGACTGGCATTAAAAAAAAAAAAAAAGAAGGAAGAGACTTCAGATGGGATCCTGCCCTTACTGAATTCAGTGGGCAAAAATCCCAGCTAGATCAATGGTCAACCTTCTCCTATGGGCTTACAGCATTATGTTTTCTTCTAATGAACTGAGTCTAGACATGCAGTCCTATTCTGAGCTACCGCTGAAAAAGCTAAAAAAAGCAAATTATTTCCCCACCATATATAATATCATTTTGCTATATTTGCCTATCAAGCTCAATGAATTATTCTCAAATAGCTAATGAAATGTATTAAATCTTGTTAACTATGATTTCTGTTAAGATCATTGTTGGGGGAATAGAGGACAACTTTCATAGATCAGTATATCCTTGACAGACTAGGATAATGAAAAAAAAAAAAAATCAAAAGGCACTGAATAGATCAGATATTAGATCCATTGCATATGAAATCCTAGAAACAGCAACTCCTCTCATCATAGTTTGATCATGAGTTCAGCTCTAAAGAATGAAAAGCTTGAGACTTTGCATGGGAAATTATTTTCACCTACACTTTCTACTAATTTTTGCATGCAAATAGTGCTATTTGATCTTTAAAAAAAAAAAATATCTTTATACATATATTCAGGAAGAATTTAAGGAAGATACCTATGAAAGGATGAAAAATTATCTTCATCAATCTGCCAGAGAAGGGAAATTGAAATTGTTACAGCTTAAAATTTTATGCAGGTTTTATTAGACTCCATAGAAGCTTCTCAATAAAAGATTACTTTCCAGCGACAATGGCTGGAGATATAAACCGGAAGGTGAAGATATCATTCAGATCTTATTGGCATTTTACATATTTAGGCTGTCTTTTGCTATTTAGTTACAGAGTCATATAGGAGTCTATGCATAAATAAGCAGTTTTGGAAAGCAAAGCTATACACTCTCCATAGTTGCTGAAGGGTATGTTATGCTAGGAGGATTCAGAAGAATAGAACTATAGTCAATCTCTATTTGCTTCATAATATTTGTGCTGCATGAAGTGAATATATATCTCCAATCAGACAGCAATTTAAATGCAATTTCTAATACCATGTTATTATAACCTCTTTCAAACACCTAATAAAATGTTGATTATATTGCTAATCATATCCTCAGTGATACCATATTTCCAATGTATAGACACTTAAGCATGGTTAAGACTGCTGATAGAATCATGCACTGCCTTTAAAATCTTTGCAGTATCCTTTGATTACTAGTCACTCTCTAATACCCAGATTAAATTATTCCTTTCTTAGCTTTAGATCAATGACCATGATTTAGCAATACAAATGGAAAAATGTTTATTTCAATTTTTTCTCTACAATCTCAATTGTCCATTTAACAAAACCAGCCAGTTCATTAAATCTTTGTCCCCTGGAATTTTCCATCAATTTAGTCCATAATGTTTTAGTCCTTCCCTGACACACTTAAGATCTTGACATCTTTTTGAAGAGAACATTTACCACATTACAGATGTACAATGGCTAATGCAAACATCATCTAAATACAATATTACTCATGGATATGAGCTTAGATCTCTAATTTGTGTACCTTTCTTCTCCCATCTGCCTGCCTCCATTTGCTTTTTCCAAGCAAATAGAAAAATAGTATTTCTTTAATTACATCTTTTATTGTTTTACTGACTCAATCCAATATTTCACCGTTTGACATTTTACCATGTCATCCTCTAAAAATGGGAACAAACTTAATAAGCACTTTCTTTACTGTCTTTTGGACACCTAACAACTCATTTAGTCAAAGCCTAATTTGCTGCAGTTTGTTGAAGTCCGTGGGAATAACATATTTTGTTAAAGCTAATCAAGTGCCCATCTGCTTCCTACTTCAAGAGTAATTTATCCTTCTTAGCTAGATAAACTTGTCCTTGTTTATTTATTTCTTAAATCTTTGGACTAACATATTGATTGTATAATTGCTGAACTTTTACAGGGTTTTTAATTTTGCCAGAGAAATGAGACAATCATTAAGAATAAGCTTAAATATTTCAGAGACTTTCAGGCCTCATGCAGGGGCCTGTGTAAATTGAAAAGTTCACTTGTAAAAAATAAATAAAGACAGCTCAGCAGATTTCTGTTATGCTATTCTGTTCTAATTTAACTGAGACTTCCCAGTGGTCAGTATATCCTATGTTTCAGAATTCAAAGAGGTAGAAAAAGTTCCCTTAGTTTACCAGAAATCTTTTCTATGGATGTGATCCCACATCTACTGATATCCATGCAAATACAGAGACAAAGACTAAAACGTTTAGAATCAAATGCAGTACAAAAGAAAAGATTCTGACATTCAATTCTGTATCTAGCTATTCCCCATGTAAAAGCATGTATCCTTAATATGTCATCTATGTATTAATAAAGAATTTTCTTTAAAATCATTGGCTTTTTAGAAGATTTCAGTGAATAATTTTAGAGGATGATTACTTTGATAGGGAAACAAATTCTTTATCTCTGCTGACAAAGGTTGGGTTTTGCAAGGTATTGATCAAATTCTTCACCTTTTTTTGCACTGTTTTTTTTAAAAAAAAAAGTCCATCAGTTTTCTTGGTCTCTAGCCACAGCCATATGTAATGAAAGTAAACACACAATGTATTAAAATCCAGAAGCATTTCAAAGGAAAGCACATTTCTCAGCGGCCATACCTAAAACCAGATTATATTTCCTTTAAGGTACATTTGTTTCTCTAAGTTGAATAATTTTTTAATTTTAATGTTTAATGTGTGAAATAAGTGTGAACATTACGTTGTGATTTTGATATTCCACTTCTGTTTCTCCTTTAATGTGAGGTACTGACTGAATGTCATGCTCAGAAACACAAGAAAAATCTAGAGAAACCACTGGGGTTTTCAATATTTCAGGTAGTCATGGCAAAAAGAGGTAAGTGACAGATTAAAGAGGAAGGGTTTGAAACCTTAAAATATGTTAAAACGTCTTATGGTTTTTTTTTTGGTTGGTTTTTTTTTTTTTTTTTTCAGCCACAGCTCTTTCTGAGACCTCATGATTACAAAATTCAGGCCACTGCAGCATTCACTAGCTAGGTACAGCAGTACAGAATTTACATTTAATTTTCTCTTATCAGAATCAGACTAAGTAATTACTTCTGTGTGTAGGGTTCTGGTTGTAAGGAGTTTGGTCTCACTGCAAGCTGGCTGATTTAACTGCCTATGCACTAGGGTCCTGTTGAGAGGTTTTAGAAAACCTGTCATATTCCATTTATACTATACATTTGCTGATGTAAAAGCCCCAGTTTGTGAATTAAGAATTTACTTTTAACTAGTATTCATGTAAATAAAATTTGTTTCTGGAAATTAAACACTAAAAAGAAGAATGGAAGGGGTTTGGGGATTCATGAGTACCAATACAATGGAAAAAAAAGGGTCCATCTCCTCTTCAGAATAGAATTCTGAAAGACTCTAATAAATACCTACTCTTTATCATTTCTTATTCAAGATACTATTCTACAAGGACTTAACTACACGCTTTACTTTGTAAGCTAAGGAGGTTCCAGTAGAGACACAGATTAATGGAGAGCTGAAGTCTGAGAGAAAATCCTGGTGTGGAAGAAAATACACATTAGGCTAACATTAGACTATTTTGCCAGAATCCTCAACTTCAATGTATATGTTTATATAGCCAGATACACTCAAATTAAACATTCACTAACTAATCTGAGATCTGCATATGAATGCTGGAAATCCATCAAAAATTACCTGAATGTCCTTAGCACGTGCCTTAAAAATATTAGATTTTAAATAGAATAAACTTATAGCAAAAGGGAACTTTCTGTGGAGAGTTCAACAGCTCTCTAACTCTGGTGTTATTCAGCAAAGGTGTAAATATCTGCAACCAATAACAAACGGTGTGTGACATCAGCAGCTGGAGGAACATAAAGAAAGGACCTATACAAACCATTCGTCTGTCGCACTCTGCTGAGAAGAGAAAAACTTACTGAAAAGAGTAGGAAAATGCTTACAGATTTCTGACATTCAATAGTGTTGGGAGGATTCAGATTCAGAACTGAGTAGTGAGCATTTGTGTAGACATTTTTGACAGATCTTACTTGTTTGCCAGTGAAAGAATTCATCAATACTAAATATAACTCACCACAACGATACTCATCTTAGCTAATTTTGAAAGCAATCCTAGCATGCATCTATATGCATAGCTTTGAAAGAAATTTCTAAAAAAGAAGCTTGCTTTATATGACAACTAGTGAAAGATAAATATCCTATGCATCCGTGTGTAGTGTAAATGTAGATAACCTGGAGAGATTTTTCAATAGGCATTTTTAAAATTTAATATTATCTGATCTGCAAAGCCATATTAAAAGGTCAGAATTAATTTGCATGATCTTATTGTGAGGCACTCATTATGTGAGACAGTCATCTTGCCAGTTTTAATAGCATCTGACCATTATTATTCTAGATAAATAGCCATGTATTCAAATACACCTTATTGACAGATAGAATGTGTTGCTTGGTTGTACAGCAGGCCAATGAATAAACAAAATAAAAAAAGAAGGGAGCAGATATCTGGCATAAAAAAATGGCTCTGTGGGATACAAACAAGTATAACATGGGGATGAAATGAATTGGAACTGAATCTATTTGCATTACGGATTGAACACGATGTGCTCGGTAGGAAAGCAAGCAACACTTCACTGAACAACAGCAAAATAAGTTGAATATCCCAGCAATGTTTTTAATGTTCCATAAATGAGCTTTTGTTGTTGTTAACATTTCAGCCATGCTTTTTTCACCGAAATTTGTAAAAAAAAGAAAATCCGGGTTTGCATCTCTGTTTTCAAGTCATGACATAGTTCTAAATATGCTGAAGTGCTATAGGAAAATTGAAAGTTCTTACAGCTTTTCAATTACAGGTTTGCTTTGAATTTTTTAAACAACAGGCCCAGTATCATGCTCTGACTTTCTCTAATAAATCTCTTAGTTTCAAAGTCTATGCACATGGAGAATCAATTCACACTTTTGTAGGAATAAACACTTAATGTGAAGAAGGCTAAAAAGATCCAGTTTGTTTAAATGTCATGCCATTTTCACAGTCTTAGAAGAATAGGGAAATAATGTTTTACCTTAAAAATTAACCATAATTTGTAATTAGCATAGTACACTGAAAAAAAGAGATGAAAAATTCCTATTTGTTTGGAAAAATGTCATGGCATGTTCTATTTAAGGTGTATCTTCTGTTCCAGTCTCTTCCTTCTGTATCACTCCTGACACATAAAATGTGCTTAGCTTACTAGTGACTGGAATTTTAAACCCATCTGTGAGACTGAAATTGGTGGAAATTTAACATTGAATTCAACACATGCAGAATGAAATAATTAAAAAAACCCAAACACAGGAAATATCTAAGATCTGTGTTGATAATTCGTAAGATAGACTACTAGATACCTCTTCCTTGTACATTGGATATTTTGCTACTCTTCTTACTGTCAAGAGGTATGGTGTTGGTAACGCTCAGATGCAAACTTTGCCTTTCCTCAAAAGGTATGCAGAAGACGTATCTTTCACCTTCCACCCTGAAAATAAGATTTATGTAGAACCTAAATGCTATATAGACTTTCTACTTCTGTAGGAGATAAATTTCACTGAAGGAAAGATCTGTTGTATAAGGATGTCATTTGTTTACATACTTATCAGAAAAAAATAAATCTGAAGAAACCAACTGTCCCCTGATATTTTGAGTATTTCACGTTTGACATCATTCCTGGTACAGTACCACCTACCTCATTTGGCATCTATAAATGTGAGAAAATGTACAAAAGGAATCATCCTAATTTTGAGTACAGAAAACAAACATGAAGGAATAAAATCCAGAGTCCTTTATCTACTCTAATGGTCTACCTACACAACTATAATCTTTTTAATGATTTTCATTAATGTTTAAGAGATCACAATCTTTCCTTATCTTGCAGCTCTAGGGCTATACGTGTTTTTAAACAGTATCTTTCATATTTAAAGTGTCCTTTTGAACAAAAATGCTACTTCTGAACATGATTTAGGAGAATTTTGGATCTGGTTCCCAATCCCATATTTGGAAGAAATCTGTTTCTTTTAGCATAAGGTAATTTGTAACACATTTTAATGCTCACTCTTTACTCATATTTCTATCCCTCCACTTCCCATTTAAAGAATTGGAAGAAAAAAAAGCTTTTCATACACGACAACTGTTCCTTTACGTGACTTATTTTGTACACACAAATCTGAAATGTAGGAGCAAAACTGTAGTGAGCTGTTCAAGAACTAGTGAAATAGCCCTTCATGGTTTTAAGATTTGCACTATGTCATGCTATCATTGTATGGCTATATTTCTTTTAAAGTACATTTTTACATAATTATTATATTGTGAAACTGGATACAGTGATATTTCACAAGAAACTTGACAAAACAACTATGATATGAGAAAATAAGCTTTTTTTCCCCACTATTTTATGTGTTTAACAGTTTCTGTTCAATTGCAGGAGTAAACCTTCTAGTAGCATACAGTAAATATGAAATAATATTTAAGAAACAATGTCAGCCTCTCAACTATACTGAGTGAGCAAAAGGCTTGATTTATTCTTAGCCTAGTATAGTCTTAAGTATAATATTCTGTAGTTTATTTTAAATACTTATATATACATACACACAGAGATATGTGTACAGACAGAGAGACACTCTAAGTATTCCCTGTTGTAGGACTAGGACATAATGAGCTTTGTATACAAGTATCTGAGAGACAAGTGGAATTTACACCGGTTCCAATAAAGAAACAAAGACCTGCAAACAATTTGTTGAAAGATTGTATAGTTTAAGATGGTTTTTCCAGTAGAATGATAATGTTATTTTTACATGTTTTTTAGATCATGAAAGCACTCATCTTTTCCCTAAAAATTAATGGGAGAGTTTTCTTTGCTTCGAAGGACGATACCAGAATCAGAGTTATGCTTTTGAATAGCTTGTTTGAAACTTTTCAAAAATATTTTGTACAAACATAATAACCTAAGTGAAATGACTACCAAAATCTATGGAAGTATTTTCTGGTAGGATGATCTTGCAGGATTTTTCACATGAAGTTCTTTATGATTGTTCCTAAATTAAATATGGGTAATTGTGATCCTGATTTCTGTTTAAATTAGTATTTTAAAGCATCACCTAGCTGTCTACCAAATAAAAGCTACACTTTTTCACATGGGGAATCTACCTGATATGTTTATTTCCCACTGCTTACCCATCTATTTTAAACTTCAGGAGTTAAAATTCTAACGGATATAAATTGCTGTCCATGGAATCACAACAATTTATGCCACTTGAGGATCCTACCCTCTATACCTTAACTCAGAGTAAGCAGTGTAATATTCATTTGTGACAAAAAGTTGAATTTAGTTGTTGTAACAACTATGGGCTTTGTACAGTTAGAACATTTTCTCACAACCCTCTCTACAGCTTTCCTTTTATTTCTTATCATGTTGTTTGAAGGATTTTTCTCCCCCTTCCCTCAGTGACCTTATGGCGATGGTGCTGAATGTAAAAACTATTAAGGCAACCCCAAACAATCACTCTGAAGGAAAGATAATTCTTCAGACATAAGAAACCATGGTTGATTTTAAATTGAAATCACTCTCCTGGCAAGCCATTTTCCCCCAGTATACACTGTGTGTATTAAGATTGCTTCATTACTGTCTTGCTGGAGAAATTATCTTCCTCAACTGTATAAATGTGATGCTCCTTCATCAGGAATTCTCTTTTGATCACTACATTTTTTCTCCTTATACTTACTCTATCAATGTAAGATACAGGTGATTTGATGAGCACACCATTTATTCACCTCCTAGTCACTTGACTTCTAAGTGTATTTCTAACAATCTGGCTTAGCCTTGAGTCAGAATGAAGAAATAGTGAGTAGCATCACAGGTAATCTCATTTGTGTGGTTTTTGTTGTGGTTTGGTTTTTTGGTGTTGGGTTTTTTTTCTAATTAAAACAGATGAAACAGTGATAATTTTAACAGTGTAAATTAGAACAAACATATCCATCAGGAGGTATTCTATAGACAGAATTGGTTTTGTCAGCCTGCACTAAGAAGGAACAGCAGCTTTATTGCTTCCAAGGGGTTTTTTTTTGGTGCAAATGGAGAACTGTGTTAATGAACAGTTTGCAGTTTGAGACTGGTGCCGATAATGAAGAAAAAGTAACAGATACAGGGTTGAGAACTGTTAGTTAAGAGTGTAGCTGGCAGCTATTATAGTATTCCAAGCAAATTTGTGATAAATGAGATAGAGTAAATCCTGACCAAATTCCTGGATAGAAACAAGATTAGCTTATATTAAAAGAAATGTTAAAAATGCAGACAAATAATCAAAAACTCTAGCTATTAAATTACAATCTCTCAAAAAATACTAAAGCGTATAAATATAGATCATGCTATTGGGTAGCTATTTCATGAAGACTTACAAGAGAAATACACAAGTCTCAAAAGAAATCCCAAACAATAAACTATGGAAAGATAGCAAAAGCAGACAATAGCTTATAGAAGATCACATCTTTGTATTTATTTTGTTTGCAATCATTTTGAGTAAGTACATTTTGAAAAAATAACTCCAGCAAGAAATTAGAGATCTTTCTGTCCAGTTACAGAAAACAAACAATTGAAACACCTGATCATTTAATTTCCCCCCTCCTTTTCATTACTTTTGTTGTCTCCTATCATCATCTTGTCTTTTGCTCCCTTATTATTTCCAATGTTTCCACTCATTGTTTCCTCTGCTATTGCATGTGCGACCCCTGTCAGGACAGTGTTCCTGATCCTCTCAAGAACTGAGCGCATATTTGGTACCAGAGGAAACCAAGTTCTGGGCAATTAGATGAGCCTGTGAGCCCAGGATTTTCATGAGAGTGGGCTGTGTCAAACCACCCAAGGCACCTGTGGCATTGCCTTAAAAACTACAGTAACTCCAAAATTAATTGTTGCACATGGAAAATTCATAGGATTCACAGAGACTCAAAAAACTAAAAATCAAAGCCAGAAAAATAATGGATTTTGCATGAAACTTGCATGGGAGAATGATGAAGTCCTTAATGGGCAAATAAAAAAGTTTAATTGATTCAAATGCTGTTACAATGAGTGCCTAGATAAGGAAGCATTTGACATTTTAGGAGCCCTTAAGTATAACAGAGTTTTACTGTAATGCTCAGAAGTTGTCCCTCACTCACTGAAAATTAAATACTCTGTAATGAAGGACAAGGCTTCTCATGAGGCCAGTCCAAAGATGGGGAACAAACAGCTTAGGAAATTAAGAATCACCTGCCTCAAATGCAATGTGATTTCACTGATTGCAAGTTCTCTAGCACATATATAAAGATCTTATAAACAAAAATCAATCACAAGAACACGTATAATTTTAAAACAAAAATACTCCACTTGATTTGCTGCTGCCTCTTAGAGAAAAAGATCAAAGTGTTATGACAACCATTGAATAACATTATATAACATATCCTGAAAGGTGCTCAGGTATCCTCGTGGGAGGTGACATACGTGTATATACTATTCCATACATCCATTACAAAATACTGAGCAACTCATGTAACTAATCAAGATAGCATGAACTTTGAGATGCATATTACATTTTAACAATTACAGTTAATTAGGGAAAATGTTACATTTGCTACTGCTTCCTGACTGGATGGTGTACATCCAACTCAGCAGGCATTATGCAGTTTACAGTTCATCTTACTGTCCATTATTCCCTTCCTGCAAAAGGACTGCAGTTTCACAAGTGTTTACTTTAAAACTCAAATGTTCAGCTGAGAATTAAGTGGTCCGTAAAGAGCCTAGAGAGCCTATTCACCATGCACCGACATAAGATTTGACAGAAGAATAAGAACAGTAAGCAATAAGTATGTACTCTCTTCTCCTGCTTTTCTGTATGTGAGTAGTGGGTTGTGTGAAAAAGGGAAGAGAAAGTGGCTACAGGCAAGCTTGACCTTCTCCATGCAGGCAGAGTTACTACGTGCAGGAGAGTTGATATTTGCCACTGCTCCACAGAAATGAAAAAAAATAACTTTGCTGAAGAATTGTGGAATAATGCAACTCTGAACACATATAATTACCTGCTACCCTTTTGCATAAAGCTTGCAGGAAATCCACCATTTATCTAGTTGTACGTTTGGAGGACTATTCTGATGGAAATTTTCTAACTATTTACTAAAGTCGATTAAACTCCTTTTTAAAATGAGTAGTTCAAAACTGACATTTTCCAGCATTTCTTCCTGACTTTGCAATGTAACTTCTCGTGCTGCAGTATATCCCGTAAGATTGGCTGGCCATATCTGAATGTGTTATATTGCAAAGTACTACTGAGTGTGAGGGATGGGATGGACACGCTCTTCAGAGCTGCTGAAACATTAAGCATCTGAGGTCAAATGCCAAAATGTGAATTTTAACTGAGGAGCAGAAATGCTAGTGAAAACTGCCTTATTTTCAGCAGTGGCACAGTGCCTGAAAATATCCATGTTTTCTCTTTTCTCGTTTAATTTTTGAGTGAATTATAATGTGGAATTTCAAAGCCCATCATCATTAAGTTTCCATTTGTATGGCACTTTACCCAATGTTTCTAGTACTTTTTACTGTACCTCCATATTGGACTGAAACAAAAAATTCTACGCAAGTGCCCAAATTTTTTCAATTATCTGCAGCATGATGCCAGATTTGTTATGTGCCACCTCATTTCATTTATTGGTATTTACTGTCCTCCAGCTGTCAGCATCAATGCTCATTTTCTACCTGCTAGCTGCCAAGCTGCATTTCTAGAGTTGCTATGCATCTACATTTCACCCACACTGTTCTTTTCCCATCATTATTTGTATCACCATCTCTAAGCATGAAATATAACCTTCAAATGTCATACAATTATCCACAAAAGGGTACCTAAATAACTAAATGCAGGGTTCTTCACTCATCTCTTCAGACAGAGATTTGATTTAGTTCAACATCATGAAAATAATATCCAAGTACACACTGAAATTAACATCCAAAAGGAAATATTTACTCTGTTCCTTCAACCAGGCTACAGCAGTGAACATTATTGTCAAGAATATTATGATGTTTTATCCCTCTTTTTCCTCTTTCCTTAAAGAGTTGAACTTGCGGTATTTCCAAAACAAACAATCACTCAAAAACCTACAGCCATAATATTTACTTGTTTAACACTTCAAAACATCAGCATGCCATGCTTAGAATACTAAAAACAATTTAGAATATTAAATAATAACAAAAATCACCACTGCCTTCAAGCAAAAAAAAAAAATCAGTTAACAAGAATATAATTTCAGTGTACTCTGTTGCAAATTGCATTCAGAGACATGGAGGTGAGAAATCCTAGTGGAGTTAAAATTTTGACCACTACCTCTTTCATTGCGGTTTGAAATTTATCATGGACTAATAAAACATTAGAACAGCCAAAGCACCCCAGGCCTTGAGTCTAATTCAAAAATAGACGTCTTCTCTCCAATATGCTGTTGTACTGGTACATTGTGTAGTTGTAGGGTTGTAGCTACTGGTGACTGAAGGACGGAATAGAACAGATTTGCAGGTAATGTTTATTAGAACAACTGGCAGGCTAGTAAAAAGCAAACATTATTTTGGGCAAACAATGCCTTTCTCAGGTTTGAAATAAACTCAAATGATCTTTCGCAATTGAAGGAAGGGTATTTTGTTCCTTAATACTTGTCTACTTCTATTAAGATATTATTTCCATCAGCAGTCCTTGAATTACCGGTGTCTGACACATTAATAAATCTGTAAAGGTCAGAGCAACAGTGGCCCCAGAGTAGGCCTGTTTGGCAAGGAGGACTTCTTGTACACAGGAGCACAAAAAAATGCAAGCAGACATTTTATTTTTTCTTTGAGTGCATGAGAATAGGGAAACAATACAGTAGTTTCTACACAAGTTTTGGGAACAAAATGCCTTATCAACATTGGCAGACACAACCATTCATTAACTTTAATTCAGATTAATTTAATTAAGAGATTGGGTCTGTTTGAACCTAGGGTCTGTCAAGTGTATTGCTTCAGGAGTCTGCCACTGGTGCAACCTGTGAATATCTATGACAAGTATTGCTGCAATACCAAAACAAGACTGAAAAATGCAAGATTCAAGATGCAAGATTTTGAACGCAGTTCAAAAAGGGAGGAAAGTGTCACTGCATCGGTATTCACCAACCCAGTGCAAGTTTTTTATCTTCTTATATTAGGAGTGATCTCACTGTTTTGGTATCATACACCTTTTAACCCTAAATATTAGAGATTCTGTAACCCTGGGGAAAGGAAATATATATACTATTTTGAGTCAAAACTGAAATTAAATGGCTTCCTCTTGATTTATTCCCCATCTTCAGACCCTCATGACTATCTCTGTAGTAAACACTTCTTCCAAACTGTCACAGAGGATTGTTAGTTTGCTTGAGATATCCAGTATGGTAAGAAACTTTTTCTGACAAAACCTTTTATTGCAGTGGATCTAGACCATCTCTGTCTACTTTAGTTCAAAGTTGACCCTGTTAGACTGATGTACATGGAACATTTCCTCTTGCAAAAGCAGTGCCATTTCTATGACAAAAAGATTGTGATCAACAGCCCAACATAACCAATAGCCACATGGCATGTGAAGATAAGGTCTGGTCCAGTATAAGGAACACACAAAATACACCAAACCTACGAACTACAACTGTCGCGATATGCTGCTAGCTCTCCAGAAACACTATAGATAATTTAGTGATTATGCATCTGGGAGACTGGAATGGTGCTTCTGTGAAGAAATACAACATAGTCTTAGGCTTCTAAGAAAATTAATGGTTTAAAGCCTTTATAGACCAATTTATGAGGCAAGCTACAGAAACATAGTGAGTTCATGATATTCATCATAGCAAATGCACTTATTTACACTGTTCAGGAATTATTATTTTTTTTAGTATTTTTGTAATTTTGGTATTTTTCCCCCCTAAGAGCAATTGTTATATTTTAGATGTCTAATTTGAGAAGCTATATTGATTAATAGCTGGTTTCTTGCTTTTGTTAAAAAAAATAAAAATGACAGCAAGTTTGCTTGATAGTAATCAAAAAGTGAATGCAAGTGATGCTTTTATGCATAATGGTATGTGGCTTCAATTCTGCAAGACTTCTGTCAGTGCAGTGGGATCATTTGTTTTAAATTTGGAAAATTTATATGAGGAAAGGTTCAGTATTATGTTATACTAGTTTAGAGTGTTCAAAATTAGCATCTTTGAGCCAAACAGGATTCTCTGGTCTCCTTGTTTCTTATTTAGAAGACATTCAATGAAGTGTTCACAACCACTGGGTTCTAATTAGCATACAAAGCACACCCGTGGCATAGATACAATGAAATTGGTGGCAGACTTCTTACTGTTTTATCACCTTTTTTCTTTTGTGTCTTACAGGCCAGTGACTAGCAGGCTTGTAGAACAACTGTAAATCTCATTGAACCGTTAACTTTGAATATGCACTTCTTATGGTTCAAGCAAACCAATACTCCTGTTCTGACATTTCAAATAGTTTACTGTGGTTGTAGGTTAATTAATGAAGAGAATTTATCAACATTCAAAGATATTTTCAACATTTAATCCTAGTCTCTAATTCTTACCTCAACCCCAACAATTTGAGAGCAATGTGGTCCACAGAGCACTGCGCAGCACTGTCTCTTTCCCAGACTGCAGGACAAAGTTTTCTCCATTGCAGTCTTTCACAGGCTATAAAATGGGGATAGATTGTGCCTACCCAGCACTTAAGTTTTCAGTCACAAATATCAAAGTATTTATACAACTGCTACAAAATATGATTGCAAAGAGAAGAAAAAGAAAGAAAAGTTGATAGACATTAATATATAACATGAAGATTCTCAAAGAACAGATTTTATTTAATGGCTATGATAATGTGTTAGATTTGGAAACAGAGGTCACTATATTATCATAAAGCATGAGCTGAAATATATGCAGCCAGATTTTACTCATGTTTCCTGCAAACTTACACAAAAAACCAGTTTTTCCCCATGTGGAAATATTATATTTATCAATTTTGTTTATTATTTTTGATTCTTTAAGATTATGTTATTAGTAATTTCTTTTTATTATTTAGAAGAATTCTGAACTAAAATATTTTGTGACTGAATTTTTATGGAGAAACAGATTCATCATATGCTCTTGGACAGCAGTCTTGTAGGGCTCTAGCCCCACAATCTCATACAGAGACCTGTTGCTGTAGATTACTCTGCAAATGCTGGGAAGCATCTATGAAATACTGTGAACACAGAGAAACTGCAGTCATATTTAAGTAGTATGTGAAATGAAGAAGCACTTGGTAATCACTGCTCATAACTTAAGAGGACTGTTCAGAGAGGACAAATAAAGCAAAAGCCACACATTAAAACTTCCCTTTCCCTGCTCTTTGCTTCTCAGACTGCTTGCCTCTCTGCATTTGTATGGAAAAATCCCAGTGCCAAAGAAACAGGGTTTTTTTTTGGTTTTGGTTTTTTTTTGGGGGGGGTGTTTGTTTGTTTGAATTGTGCTGACAATGTTAACCAGGCTTACAGTAGGAAGGCAGAAAAGAAAAAGTAATAACAAAAGAATGCATAAAGGTGATCAGTATTACAGGGTACTGTCAAAACTATGAGACTGCCTGGAGCTGGCATTATGTCCTGGTTTCATCTGGGATAGAGTTAATTTTCTTCTTAGTAGCTAGTAGAGTGCTGTGTTTTGGATTTAGGATGAGAATAATGTCGATAACACACCAATGTTTTGGTTCTTGCTGAGTAGAGTTTACACTGGTCAAGGACTTTTCAGCTTCCCATGCTCTGCCAGGTGCACAAGAAGCTGGGAGGGGGCACAGCCAGGACAGCTGACCTAGACTGGCCAAAGGGCTATTTCATACTATATGACATCATGCTCAGTATATAAGCTGGGGGAAGAAGAAGGAAGGGGGGGACATTCAGCATGATGGTGTTTGTCTTCCCAAGTAACCGTTACGCGTGATGGAGCCCTGCTTTCCTGGAGATGGCTGAACACCTGCCTGCCGATGGGAAGTAGTGAATGAATTCCTTGTTTTGCTTTGCTTGTGCGCATGGCTTTTGCTTTCCCTATTAAACTGTCTTTATCTCAACCCACGAGTTCTCTCCCTTTTGCCCTTCCGATTCTCTCCCCCATCCCACCGGGGGGGAGTGAGCGAGCGGCTGCGTGGTGCTTAGCTGCCGGCTGGGGTTAACCTGAAATATAATGTGTCGTGGTTTATCTTGAAGAAGTACAGCTCCTGCCATGTTTGGTACCATGTCACAAGGGTTTATTTTTATTTCTATTAGAAATATATTATTGGAACACTTGAATAAAAAATAAGGACTGTTTTGTTCTCATACTGACACTTGATTTGAATTCTTTATGGTACACAGTCTGTAACTCATTGCAGGAAAATTATTTCCTTTGATTTGCAAACTTAGAACAAAACACAAAAATATAGTTCTAGAGGAGACATGACAGTCTCCCTAAAAGAATGACTTTGTACTCAGAATCTCCCCAAATGAATCGACATAGCTGATCATCATCATCATCATTAACTATTAGGGGATTTTATACAGATAAGTACTTTGCTTAGACAAAGTGATTCTTAAAAGTGCCCAAAACAATGTGTCATCTCTAAGGTAATTGCATTTATTACCACAAGAGGGACTGAGACAGTAGAGGGAAGAGAGAGAAGAGAAGAAACTGTCCAATGTAGTCTCAACCTTTATTCATTTCTGAGTCTTCTGTGACTATACTAGATTTACAAATCAGCTTGAGTGCTGAAATTCCTCCCTAAGGCATCATAATGGTTGGCCACTAAATGCTCAAATTTAATAGCAAATATTGTCTCCCATCATTGAGCAACTGAGCTATTGCCCCGCACATTCACTTAGGTCTGCTCCTTAAAAAAAAAAAGCAATAGCACCAAAGTGTCTTTCTACTATAGCAGTGTCCTCCTAAAGGAAAGAGAAAGAACAAAGCCTGAACATGCCAAGATGATGATTCATGTTTTATAGAAGCCAGAAGACTATGCGGCACAAAAATTTCCTTCAATACATTACATAAAGGTACTCATAATACTTTAAATACTAAAACAAAAAAAGAAAAAATGAAGCTTCCGACTCTAATGCAATAATTGATGTGCTATTTTGAAACCATGTACATTATTTTCTCATGATTAAGACATATTCAGGTATTTCTTCACTTGTTTCATAAAAATTTAAAAACTCACTTAAAATAGAAGGAATTGCAAGCTTTTCCATGGCAAGTTGTTAGATGACAACATGATAATATGAAATAACCCTCAACTTTGCAACACAAAATGATTCATACCTGTTAAGAGTTAAATCACAGGCACTATAGGAAAAAGATCAAGGACAAGAGCTATACTTTGGTTTTAGTGGACTTGATATAAGGAAAAACCATAGCAACCTGAGTGGTCCACAAGTCTGATCTATGATTGTTATCTCCAAATTTACAGTCCTTGATAGACTTGTCTTTCATTAATTTAATAATTTTAACTCATTTAATAGTTTGGCATCCTCCTATATTGAATTTTACTAATTTTATTAATTAGTTACACATATGAAAGAGCATGTCCTTTTTCTTGTTCTTAGTCAACTACTGAGTAATTTCAGATGAATAAATTACAGAAAATGTATGTATTTAAGAGATGAAATTAACTCCTGTCCTCCCTTTAGCTGTCTTTACAGTCTTGCCTGTAAAGATTCCATACATCCCAGTAGTAAGGTGGTTTTTTTTTTCTTGTCAGGTAAAAAGTCAGAAATTTTGTAGCTTGATTGGTCCCTAAACTGTTGTACTAAACAGCACAGTTTCAGTCTATAATAAGACATGCAGAAGAGGATGTCTTACCAAACGAAGGGCCTACATTGCATGGTCTTAAGTAATTACACCCATTATTTTCATAAATCCTTCTTATGACTTTTTGGTTTGCTATCAAAACACTTCAAGCTTTAGGATTTGAATGTAATCTTTCCTAAGATTTGGGAATAAATATCTTGAGGGAGGTGAACTTCCCTCCATTATATGTCTAACTCACAAGAAATTACAGTTTGAAGAGGATATTGATTTTCTCCAAATTACTGTGGTGGTAAGACTGATATGAAGAATTTGAGATCAACCTTCTCCATCTCATTCTCTGCAGTTATTCTCACCTAGGAGTTATCCTATTTAAGAAAAGGTAGAATATTATAGTAGAAAGAGTAATACTTTTAGTAGAGTGCACCTTACTTTCCAGTAACCCCAAGTTCACTTCCACTGCTGTAATAAGTTATGTTATATTTCACACCTTTTTGCTGTGCAAATTAAACCCTTGTACAATTGTATCCTCTATTTCAATATGTCAGAGGGCTGGCTCTGTATTGCACATTGAATAGATGTGTGCCACAGCCACTTTCCGAGTGGTGGCATTCTGTCTGCTCATACCACAGGAGTCCCTGCAAAGGTATGCAAAATGGAAGCCTCAGGAGAACATCTCAATGAATCACATTAAATGAAAGGACTCATTAAAAAATGTAATACTCTATAAAACTCAGCGTTAATTTAGGGGACAAACCAGGGTGAATTTCCAGGTATTGCACTCCCAGGGATGGATTCTGGAGCTGTAGAGAGACTGAAGGAAGACTCATGTTCTGAACACACTGAACTCTGTGAGGGTATCAGATACATAACTGTATCAAGCTCATCATAACTAAAGAGACCACAACAGATGCAAACCAGACCTTGTCTGTAATGAAAAAAAAAAATCTACAGATCACTCCACCTAATAGAAAAGGGGACCATAATGGTGTTATTTTTATATGTAAACTAAAGATTAATTGGTTTTTTTCTGTATAACAAAACCTGACTGCAGCTTTGAAACCATTCTGTTGCCAGTTTCCAGTGCTCTGATGTCAGCTGTGGAAAACACAATACTCTGAGTTCACCCCGTGCATATGCAAGTGTATATATCTGTATATGCACAATCTGTGCATCTTTGCAAGTGAATTTCTCTTGTAGAGCTTAGCCCATACATTTTCTTCCACACACAAATCAGACCTATAACTAATGAAAGCTTTTTTCATTTCCTATTCACACAACAGATGACATGAAAAATTAGTTCCATGGCAGATTAGCACCTTGGCAGCACTTTGATTTGTCACAGTCAATAAGACTTCTGTAAAGCCTAAATATATTAAGTTGATGTCAGCTGCTGACAAAAAGAGTTAAAGAGCTCCCTCCCGAAGACCAGATAGTATTTGCATGTTTGGATGATATTTTGCAAGAACAGAGCTTTTTCAAGCTTCTCAGTGGGGCTTGGAATCAGTTCATATTTTCCAGAAGAAAATTAAGTCATTACATTGTTTCTTTTAAAACCTACTTTAACAAGGAATGGGGACCATGTATTAGGGTATATATGTTGACTTCAATATGCTTGGCACCACATTGGAATGAGTGTGAAAAACATGGTTGTCATCCACACAAAGTTGAACTTCTCCCCCTTGTCCTGACCTACCACTTTTTCACTATGGCATGTGGGTTATTCTTTTGCTTTTGTGCATTATGAGATTATAGAGGTGCTTGTATATCCTACAACATTGGTTTTGAAGTGAAAGATGGTTTTGGAATAAGTTGAGCATTCCTGACAAAGACTGCACTTGCAGGAGTTCATAGGCCACTATGGAAACCAAGTCATTTCAGCTGTAGAAAGCACTTTTCAAGAACTGAAAAGAATCACCTGCTAAGTATTGTTCTGAAATTGCTAATATTTGTTTTTCTAAATTATAGAGTTCTTTGAATTTTTCATCAAACTACTTCTGAGAAATGCATCTAACTGATAATTCTTCCAAGGAAGCTTTCATAACTAAGTATTTGCATTTCTAGTGTTAGACTTTGAATTCTTATGTTTAAATTAATTGTATTTAAAAGAAAAAAAATGGACATTAACTGAATTTTAAGAGGGTCAAAGTATTAAGCAGTAGATCATCTAGAAGATCAAAGTTTACTCCTGAAGCTCACTGAAAGATTTCAAAAGCTCAGAGATCTTTGCATCAGTCTGGATTTGTAGGAGAACTACTTATATAAAATATGATTAGTAGCTGATGATTAAGAAAAAGGCATCTCAGGGCTATTGCCATTCCTTCGGTTTCTATTCGTACAAATAGAAATAAGTACTTCTTCCTAATGCGGTCGCTTGTAACAGCATCTTCTTTTTCTCACATGCCAAAACCCATAAGTAAGTAAAATAAGGCAAATGCTACCAAGAAGTTATTCTAATGAACCAGTGAAATAAACAGAGTAATAAAATAGGTCTAATGTTTTTAGAACAAGAAATTAAAATCTGAAAAATCAATTTTTTTCCTCTGATAAGTTTGACTTTGAGGTCTTTGCAAACATCAAACTTTTTTCTTTTCCAATTTGACTCACATTTTTTTTCTTTTCATTCACCATCACCCCAGATGTTGTACAAAATACAGCTCTGAATTTGTGTGCTGCTCCATCTCTGCATAGACTTAATGCACGAACTTTTACAACCATTTCAGATTCACAATTTCACAAAATATTCTAAGCATCTAAGGACCATCACTGTGAATGTGGTGAAAAAAGTTAAAAAACCGGAGTAATATGATCAAAGAAAATACTGAGAGCATGACTTAGTGAATAATCACATTGTTAAGAGGTACAAAGCACAAACTGGGTGAAAAGTTACTCTTTTTGCTAAAAAAAAAAAAAAGCAACAACCCAAACCTAAGACCTAAGGAAATGCATATGAATTATTTCACATGCAACTGCCCATGGAAACCACTGAAAGTAGACACAGTTTGGATAACAGATCCTAAGGATGTTAACAGGCAAAACAGATGAATTGGCAACCTTCACAAGATCAAGAACAAAGACGAGGTTTGTTTACATTTTCTAGCTACCATGTTAAAAGAGTTCTCAGACAACTGAAACGAGACAGCTGGCATAAACTGATGGTGCTTTGCTGACTCCCAAGCCAGCTGTGTTGATTTGCACACACTGAGCTTCTGACCCATTGTTTTATCAGTCAATAAAATTTTACAGTTTATTTCTGCCACCCCGATGAGGCAGGATTCCAGTCAAGTTACACTCCATTAAACGAATGCCATCCATACACATTTAAACCAAGCCATTATTGGGCCTTCACCATAAAATGATAATAAACTTAACAGAACAAATACCTACTCCATACTAAGAACTAATTAGGTTTGCATAAGGTACAATCTGACTCAAAAAGAACACCTCTAGAGTAACCACAGACCTGTTCATTCGCTAGTTTTGCACTAAATCGACATTATTCTCTTGTTAGTTGATGCAAACGGGGCCCTCAATGCAAAGAGAGACTGGTACAAGTACCACCTACACTTTGCAGTGGAAGTTTCCTAAATGGCTGCACTCTCTTTAGCTTTATCTGTATTTCTGAAGCTGTATCGCTGGAAAAAAAAAACCTAAGTGTAGAAACGTCCAGAAAGGCACATCATGGATATGGGCTTGTTAAAGTTCAGCTCTAGCTACCTCATGAGACTATGCTTCGGGGAACAAACATGCAAGTAGTCATGTGCAGCCAGGAACAGCTGCACATGCCCAAGCAAATGGGGGCATAAATACATGTGTATACATTTACCTCAAAACGCAATAAGGTAGAAAAGTATTATCCTCACTTCACAAATGAGAAGTAAGCAGAGGGAAAGCTAAAGGACAGATTCCTTGTCCTTGACTTGTGTTCATTTGAGACATTCTGACTGGCTAAGTTAGGTATTATAAAAATTATTACAGCTGATTGATCCTCAGCAAGTCAGCCAAGCTCCTTAGCAGTGATAGCGAGGCCTCCTGTTCAGGGCTTTCATCAGAAAACCAGTCTTCATCTCTTTTTAAGCCAAATTGTTGCAACTCCACAGAAAAAAAGAAGATACACTAGATTTCATAAAGAATGTCTGCAGTGCAATGTTCTGAACACTTTCAGCAGATGTCACAGATCCATCACCATTTTGCAAATTTCACAGCTAATCAATATAATTGCTCTCTCTGGGGAAATTAAAATTTACCTTGGAAAATGAGTCAATGAAAAATGTCTTTTTTCACCTTGTTACAAAAGGCAAGGTTTGTCTATTTCAGGTTTTCTGAAAAAAAACTAAACAAAACTCAGCAAAAATATTTATCACCTAAAATACTGGGAAACAAGAGCTTTTTAAAAAAAGCTTCACAAATAATTTGCGAGTGACAAGAGTGGTTTAAAGAAGAAGCTCTAGTTAGGTCTTACATATGTCACTTTCATATACAAAGGATCACCATACAAAGAGGAATGCAATGGAAACAGTAATAATAAGCACTTACGTTCAACTTCACACACAAAAGAGGCAGTGTTTTGAGTCTATATGAAGGAATATTTCATTCAACAATTAGGAAAGAAGGGAGCTTTCTGCTTGCATCTATCTGCAAATACTTTATAGACTTGGGAATACACGTGTTTCAAAAAGTTTTAAAATACCAATGATTCCTATCAGGAAAATATGATAGTTCAATTGCATCAACATAACATTAAGAGGCTAAAGTTGGAAAACAAAGCATTTTCAATATTATAGAAAGAGGTAGGCTATATGCATGGTAATAATACATGAAGATAATATTCTTTAGACATTGTGCAGACAGATCTGGATAAAGACAAACTTATTCTTGACTATCTAGTTCCCTCAGTCATACAATTATTTCAGAATCAAATATATATACACAGGGAAAATGTTGAAAGTCTGACATGTCTTAACAGAATGACTAGAGCTTGATTCCTCAAACAACATAACAAACAGATGAGAGAAGCCAGCTCACCTAGGCATTGTACTAGACATCAACTGTAACAACCCTGCTTCTAACTCGATGTGAAGATCCTGGAGCCACCAGTCAAGTACAACACAGTCACAGGTGTTCAGGCCTGCCCTGTAAGCCTCAGCCTTTTCAACATGAAAACTCTGCCTTGTCTAGTTTTCAGAGATCAGTTCTTTCTTCCACCCCAACAAAAAAGAAGCATACACTTTTTGTCCTTTCTCATCCAATTATTATAACAAGGGTCTGGTGGCCCACGCAACGTGAGCAAGACCACAGGGACACTGTGCTATATATGCTTAGTGTCTCTATCACCTTAATTCAAGTTGCTGTGCACTGAGAGTACAGGAATGCCTATGTAAGTGCTTGCAGTCTTTATTTGAGCAGCAAGCAATGAAGCACAAGAAGTCTATAAAAGAAGCAAAATTTGGAAGCTAATACCACCAAAAAAGGGGCAGGAATGTATGAGGATTTTTTCCTTATCACTAGAAACTTGGCTGCAGATTACGAAGCAAGAACAGAACCTGAGCCTATTTTGAAAATAAAGTGAAACTGATAAATTTTTAGAGTCATGCCTTAGTATCCTACTTTATTAATAATATTTTGGTTTTCCTAGTATTAATAAGCACAAAATAGCTAGCAACTATTTTAAGACAGCTTTCTACTTATATCTCACAAATATGATTATTCGATGTATGGTCTTATCAGTAGCAACCCACTCAAAACAAAAAAGGACATTGAAATTTCTCCCTACATTCAATCAATATTCCCCCAAAGACTTACTTTTCAGAAAAACAAGTGCATTCATCACAAACATTACTTCAGCTGATTCAGAAACTAAATACAAAGATAAATTCTCTTATTGCAAACCCAAGCCAACCCGGACAAAAGCTCCCCTGTTAACCTAGAGCTTTTTATTCTCTCCATTACATGACACAGCTGTTCCTGGGCTAGTAACAAGGCACAGATGTATTTGTGTCCCACCCACTTAATGCCTTGTGATTTAATAGTAAGCCTTCACAGGGAAAAGGAGTTTGTGAACTTTGGTTTTATTTCGGAGTTGCCTAATTGACTGAAGTCCTGGGAAACAGGTGCTTCCTGCAAGTACTGTAGCCTGTATGCATTTGTTGGATGAGCTCTGCTGTGCAGGGGGTTATTGTTGTACCCCGTTAGGAAACAGGAGTCAGCTTGGAAACCACCTGCAGCAGAAGAAATATAGGAGGTTGCGGTGTGCTGAGAAGAGATCATGCACTGCTGCCCTTACTGCGTTATCATTTTCTGTGTGTGGGGAAAATAAAAAGCAGAAAAACATGTTTTTCTACTAGTGTTTGTATTGCAGTAAGACGCTTTGAGGCTAGATAGGGATATTTCCTATACGTGTTCAGCCGCATTAGTAATACGTTTAAACTGCAGTACTTAGCAAACAGATGGAGTGGGCAGGAGACATAAAAATCCTTTGTTTGGTCCATGGATAAAACAACTGTGTACAAGAAGGCATTTGAGTCATGGACGAGTTTTTTAAAAGAGGATTAAGACAACTCAAGGACTAGATGGGGAACAATCCATGTAATAGCGGATTCTGAAAATATAGGAATACTATTCATTCTGTACAGAATGAGACAGGATTTTCATGAGAGAAAAAAACAATCATATGATTAAAGACAGTATTAAAAACATTCACAAGGGCCAAATTAAGATTGCACTGACATAGTCTAATGTTTCAATGTTTGCTCATGCAAATATAATACCATTTTTATAATGGAAAGGGGAGACAAAGGGGAATACAGAGTGTATTTTTTGCTTACTTTTGTTTCGAATGTGATCTAGATACACACATATCACTATGAATTACTATGCATGGTTTACAATTCCAAGGAAGGACTATTTCTACAGTATAATTGTTTTCTTAAGTATATAGGTGACAGAGGACTTTAGCAGATATTCTAATTATTCTTATCAATGAGTAAAAAAACTTGTCAGTGCATAAGCAGGGGCTAGACAGAGGATAGCTCATTCCAATATTATATACTGCAAAAACGAACACTGCCTCCCCCCAATACACTCACAGTTCCCACAACAAACTTGATTTAGTTTTCATTTTTGATAGCATTTATAATTTTGCTTCCTTTTTTCATATCTCTTCATCTGATAGAGAAAGGAAGGGGAGAAATGGAGGATAAGAGACAAGAAATGTAAATAATTCAAGTAAAAATTGTCTTTTTCTAGAAAATGAAACATTTTTACAATAAAAAATATTCCATAAATATTTATGATCTTAAAAACATAAAAATGCTTGACCAGTTCAAGCTGTAACTGGTTTTCTTAAGTAACAGCACACACAAATATGTCAAGTAACTGACAGCACTGCATTATTTATCATTCACATACTTTCACATCTAGGGTAACAAGGAGATGAGTAGTAGCAAAAATGGAGCTGTCAGGAATAAGCTGTGTCAGATCAGCCTAATTTCCTTTAATATTCTTTACTGGCCTGGAGGCTTTGTGAATGGGGGAGAAGTAGAAGATTCAGATGTTGTAAGTTTTATCCCATGTGTCCCAGAGGACATTCTCATAAAAGGGATAGGTAAACTTGGACTGGACAATATTAGTGGGATGCATAACAACATCCATGTTTCACAGCTAAAAGGGAAGGATGTACTGAGTTGGACTTGTCAGAGCTCTGCCGTGGGTCCAGTCCTGTGCAGTGAAAGGAGGGTATGTTTGTTAAGGGTGAACTAAGGATGACTCTCAGTACATGGAAGGAACTAACAAAGACTTTTAGTACATGGAAGATTCATCTTGATAAGCTGGAGAAATGGATTCAAAAGATGGGATGCGATTTCCCAGGGACAAGTGGAATGTGCCACACTTAGGCATAATAAATTTCACAGAACCTGAAGGAGGAACAATGATCTGGTAGCAGTTCTGCAGAAAACAGTCTGTGGTTATACGGAATCACAAGCTGAATATGAGTCAATGATGCAATGCTGTTGTACAAAACCACCCCTCATCCTGGGGTGTAGATATCAGGATACAGCCTGATGTGATACTGGCATGCTCTGCCCAGTACTAGACTTCCCTCAGCAGGATAGCAGTGCCCTGTGCGAGCACTGCACTTCAGGAAGAATCCAGAGGGAGAGAAAGCCCAAGGTAGGGCAACAGAAATGGCGAGAAATCTAGGAAACCTGTAGGGAAAGGCTAAAAGAACAGGGATTGAGAAGATAAAATTTAAAATGATAAAAAGCACAAAGTATGCAAAAGGCTGTTTGAAAGGGAATACAATGTTTTCTACACCCACGTGGATGGAACAATTGCAAGAATAAAAGTTCAGGTTAGACATCCAAAGCCCCCTTTAGTAAGAACAGAGATTTGTTCAGAATAGATTGCCTCTTGTAAAGTTTGCAGTCTCCATACACATAAAAAGGTTTAATACATTTCTGTCAAGGATGCCACATGTTCTTCTATTCCCATTCTGAGTAAAAGGGACCTCTTAAGGTCCTCTCAAACTATTTTTCCATAATAGGTTTAGCAATGCTCTGTAAAATGACACACGTATGCTGAGACGGTGTGTGAAATGAGATGCAGTTGGATGATGACTTTCAGAAGTGGGTTTAAACTTATATGTGAAAATGTACCAGAATTGGGCAAAATTTGGAGATTTTTTAAAAAACAGTGAAGAAAAAAAAAAGGTATAAAAATCTCCAGTATCTCTATTCTAAGAAAAAGCTTAAAAGTGATCATGCTCTCCTCTGATTTTGAAACTCTCCCCTGTGTTTGGGGGTGATCCTACAGAAGCAGGATTCAAAGGTAACAGAGAACCTGTCATTACATTTCCCCTTCACCAGGAAGCTAAAGCCCAGGGCGATAGTTCCTGTCATCTGTAGAGCAGGACGAGAGGATGCGTTCTAGCCAACAGAAGCAACAGCAGGGTATTTTCTTTCACTATGTTTCTACCATTTTTACAAAAATGAATATGATCTTATAGCACAGGAATGCTTTGTCAGTGAATGAATCAGGGACATGCTAATAGAAGGGAGAGCTTCTGTTTGTACACAGATATCTCGGCAATCAGTAACGATGTGAAAGCAAATACAGAAATGTTCATGACAGTTAAATGGGAGTTTGTTGAAATATGATAATTTTTTAAATTGTCACTGAGTCTGGCAGGGACATTTTAAGCAGGATTTCAGCCAACATCTGAAAAAGTGCATATCAAGCAGCCTTGGGCTTTTAATTAATTTATATTAACCAGCCTACTTGGGGTTTTCAAATTGATTCACCACCACTGTTTGAACATTCTGTGACAGAAGCAATGCATATTAAAGTAGCTAAAGTTGTCCTTTCAGCATGCCTAATTAACTGTATTTTTGTCACAGGCAGTAGCAAAATATTGGAATATATATATATATGCATTCTGGATACTAGACAGTGAATTTTAGAGAAAAAACAGTTGTGACTATTTGAGTAAAGTTCATGATTTGGCTATGATGACATCGCGTATCTTCTTTTTTCATGATAGTATATTTGAGTGTTCTTCTTTTTCAATAGTGTCAATAAAGTGATAAAAAATTCTCGATTCTCATAAGTATGTGTGGTCATGTTTGTGCTTAAATAAAAATGATTCCATAATAGTCTTGAAAATACTGAGAAGATTCAAAAACATCAAATCAGTGATACCATCAGAAAAATTCAGGTTGCGGATAACTGCTCAATGATGAATACAGAAAATAATCCCAGCAAATATTATGCATGAGACTATGTTGCTTGAGCATTTCGGAAAAATAAACGTATTTATAACAATCTGAAAATGACCTATATAGAAGAGGAGTTAAACATTCAGAATAACATGCTTGCTGTGAATAATTTATCCAGTTTCAATATTTACTCTTACATACACTAAAATTGAATTACTTATATCTATGCAACCGTAATTGTCAGAGTATTTCAAATCTATTTTCTGCCACAGGTTTCTGTATGACCTTGAGCAAGTTGTACAGATCTTTTTGTGCAGCAGTCCTGCCCTCTGAAAAACAGCAATGAAGGAACTGACAGAATTGTGAGGATGAAAAACTTCTGATGCATACAAGTAATGTTCTGTCAGCAGGGGCACTTAAGAAGCCTGTACAGAGCATTTTAGAGAGATATTGAACAATATAGGAACTTGTAGCATATTGCTGCTATTTACACCTAGATGAGCAGGATAGCGCTGAACCACGACCCAATGGTTTTGAAACCATCCCCCAAACTATCCCTCAAGGTGGGGGTGTACAATGAATTTGGCCTCAAGGCCTGGATTACGTGGTAGGGTCAGCCTCTACATCCACAGGGTAGATATACTATCGTAAACATAAGAGCAACACTGTATTTTATTGGCTCATGTAATATAGTAATAATTATGCAGTTACAGTTTCATTCAAAGCAGTTAGTACATTTGTTTCATCAGATTAAGTTTAAATAAGTTTTGTATCTTATTGTTGCAACCTTGTATTTTCTCTTTCATTTCGACCTTCATTTTAACCTGTTGTGACTATGCAGCGTCTTAAGGAAAAGAAAAAGACATAAGAATGAAATCCTTGAGGCCTTCACATTAACCCACAGAAAAGGTCACTTAGTTTATAAGAGAAACAAAGAAGGAAGAAAGGATCAGAATCCCCACAAACTGCAAATAAATGTAGTCCTGCTTAAAACAGCACTAGCGGGAAGACTTAAACAGGCACAGTTACTGCTTTGTCTGTTCCTGCATCACCTGGGCTGCAAGGAACTCAGTACTGTGACAGATCATTTATGTTAATACAATGCACCTGCCAAATTATTTATACACCATAAGCATCAGTCTAGAGAAAGTGCACTCTGGGAACTTCATTGGTAGAGAAGAGAGGCTTCCCTGGGAGGAAGGCATGTTAAAATAGTGCAGGATTTTGATCTCAGAAATACTTTTGTAAATACAGAGTGATGCCATCGAAGCCTGTAGACTTAGTCTGGATTCACACCAGTGAATGTGATTGACAGGAGAAAAAGTGTAAAATTGCAGAGCAAAGTGATAAGTCACTGACAAGAAAATTGGAAAGAGAAATACAAGTTAGATTGATCTACTATTCTGTGTGTTTCTCCTGGAATAGCTGAGCTTCTCTAGCATGCTTTCTGGACTGTAATTAGTGATTTTCTCATCTCTAAGTGTACATTAAATTACTGAGTATTCCCACAGTTAGAAAACCTACATAAAATCTGCATTTTAAAACTGCATGTTTTCACAAATACTAAAGAAATAGAAATATTTTGGTAAACATTAATTGTGTCTACTAATAGTTAGTTAGTTTGGTTATTAAACAGCTTTTATATCATATGCCCTGCTTTAGAGGGGGTTCCCATATTCAAATGTCAATCTTTATTGGTAATAGACTTCAGAACTGCTCCATACAAGGTCCTTCAAAATTTATATCTTAATCTCAGCATTTTGAAATTTAGTGTGCTCATATTTGGTTCCTTAAAGAGAGAGATTTTCAGTACTGACACAAAGAGAGACTTAGGGGAAGCAGTATGTTTTATTCAGCCTAGAACATTTAATTTACTGTGTTTGATCTGAAGGTCATTAAAGTTTATTAGGGTTTTTTCAGCTGATTGCACCGACTTCAGATCAGGCCCTCTGCTATTTTATCTGGGTCATCGTTGCCCCATTACTTATGATTTCAGAAGGATCACATGCTAATGTATGATCCAGTTTCTTCACACTTAAATCAACCTACACATGCGATTGACGATTGGCATTATTCTTTTACCTTCCTTACTTTGAATTGTATTGTATGAAAGTATATGTACCCTCAAACCAGAAGCAGCAGTTGAAATTACTCACTATACTGAAACAATTAATCAGTAATTAATTAAGAAATTCAAGGACCAATTTTTTTTCCAACGCAGCGATCTGTCTTTTTTTCAAACTGACACTGCGTAACAGAAAATAATCTTGCACATTAAGAAATACAGAGAGGCTGACAACACAGTTAGTGTACAGTTTTCCAGGAAGCATATCTTCAATGACTACATAAGTGCTAGTGTTCTCTTTTTCCCTTTTAAGTAGAAATTGGTAGACAGATATTGTTTATAATATGTAAATAATATAAACAAGGGATGAACTCTTCTCAAAACAAGAGAAGCAAACATGAAAAATGTCTGTGTAATACACGTATGTTCAAAGGAAATATCAGTAATCTACCTACTTGAATTGAAGGAAAGACTGTCCTTCATTCTAATAAGTTTTGCTTTACACCCATTTTACCCTACCCTCTTCAAAATGTGATCTGTGGTCTCTGATTGTTTGTATGGCATAACACTGAAATATTCTGATCAACCAGTCTGCGTCATCTCCATTGAAATTTTCTTAAGAGGCAGAACTGCTTAAGATATCACTAACTGGAGAGTTTTTTATCGTTATTGTTTTTAAGCAGAGTTGTGTGCTAAAAACATATGCTAAAAAATTCCAAGTTGTGTCGTGGAAAAAAACAGGAAACAGCATACTCCCTGAAGGACTTGATACACTGTAAACCTTTGCTCATTTTGTGAGCAAAATGAGGTTGGGATAACAAGATCCAGGGGTCACCCAGAAAAGACTGCATGAGGACATCACAGGGCAGAGGCAAGGGAAGAGCAGTAGGGTTTGTACTTGACCAAGTCAGAAGAGGAAAACCAGAACTGTACGTGAGGTAAAAGATATTAATGAGAACATAAGTTGGAAAAAAACCAACAAAAATTGTGGAAAATGAATGCTTAACTAAGGCAACTGATGAACACCTTCTGGAGTGGATGGATGACACCTGAAAGCTCCTGCAAGGCACCAAACCACCAGGCATGCAGACTTGCACATGGAGTGGATCCACAGGGCTGATGGGCCAGGGCTACAAGAACTCCACACTGCCCTCAACTCCATGTGGAGCCACTACAGGGTACGGTGAAGCTAATCCTGCTTTCATGTCCACTGCATCCTAATTTTCTCTTAAAGATGATGAATGAGCATCAAAATACTTTTGAAAACCTACCTGAGGAAGAAGAGTGATTGTCTTTAGCATATGATATTCCCCCCATTGTTATTAATAATTACATTTGTGTGTTGTGATAAGAATTTAGCCTCTAATATGCATATTATAATTTTACTCCTGCTTCCCTTGATTCCTTTCTTGGCCTCCTGCTCAACTTCTTAGATGTTTTCACAAAGAAAGCAAAGACACTTGAAGTAGTTTGAATTGTGACTGCTTAAAAATTGGATGTCCTCGCACAGAAGATATCTTTTCATATTTATAGACCTATTCCTATATGGTTATTTTAATCCAAATAAGACACAGTTAACACCTTCTATTACAGTCAGAGTTGAATAATTAAATCAGTTGTGGGAAAGAGCTGGTATATTTTTCTGACTTTTATATAATTTATGGAACGAATTGCCAGGTTAGACAGATCGGTAGGTTCTCAGTTCTTATTCAGCTGTGAAATCTGCAACTATTTCAGACTTCAAGAAGGACTAGAGGAAACAGAAGGTTGTCTCTGTTTTCCAGTTGTCTAATAAAAGGTATTAACTCTACAACCTTGACTTGCTTCTGACCCTAAACCACTACTTCCTTAGTAAAACATTATTTCATTCAGAAATAATTCATTCATTCACTCATTCATTCATTCACTCATTCCTTCATTCAGCTATTTCATTCAGAATTTTGGGAGAGTGCTTTTAGGTAAAAAAGTGACTCAATATCTTATGTCCCTGCCCCCCAAGGGACAGAGGGTGGGACAGACATCAGACAGAGGGGAAGGCGTGTGCTATGTTTCACAGCTCAAAACCCACAGTTTCCCAGTTCATACTCCCTTTATTTGTGTTTTTATTTATATTTTTATTATCATTTACATATTTTCATTTATATATATAGTTATGCATAATTATTTATATATTTATTTTCCACTAAAACTGCCAACAATGATGTCTATTTGATATGCATTGTTTTGCCTTCAATAATAGTAGAAGAAAGTGATATTAGGATTTTTTGAAAATCACAGATTTCTGTTGTCATGCTACTACTTATTTTCCTGTCTAGAACTGATCCTTATGATATGAAAGCATGAAAATGGCAGGAAAATTATTTGCTTTATCTGTATTTGGAGAAATTTAAATAAACTCGTTAGCTTCATTGGGTCATTATCATCATTAAATAGGAAAAAAAACTGCAGTCAGAGTAGCTCATCTATGGGGGACATTAGTTTTGGGTTAGAGTCTGCATTTGTGGTGGGTTTTTTAATCCATATGACAGTTTCTTGAATTGATATTATGCCTGTCAAAATAAATCACCACCTAAATTTCATTAAAAGAATAGCAACCAAATAGTTTTTCCTAATACAAAAACTTTATTGGTGAGATGGAAGGCTGAACTAAACTATTTGATGAATGGTTTAATATCCAAGTCATCTTCATTTTTGTATTCCTAATACAACAGTACCTTCAATGAGTTCTAATTAAAATGTTACTGCAGCTTGATGAAATACTACTTACTGAAATGAAATCCAGATCAGCATGTTGGTTAATTTCTAATCATTTACCCTATAACAGTAAAATACAGTTTGCAGTCTCTTCACTTGCTAATCATGAGGGTGTCATTATGCAGCCTCTGCTGTCTACCTCCCGAAATAATCAGTGTAAAAATTACTCGAAATTTAACTACAAATAGCTGTCCAAAGAGTTCCAATCTGCTACTCTAAATTTAATTAAGTGCATATTCAGTTTTTGCTTTTTTTTTTCCCCCGATTAAGTTCTTATTGCAGGTTGGGAACAGTTTAAATAGATTTCAGTATAAAATTAAAGAATTTAGTTTAGCGTAAATGTGTGGGTGTCTATGTGTGCACCTGCTACATGAGCAAAGAAAAGCAAATTGCAACATCATCTCATTTCCCTATATGCTAGTAAGGATAATCAGAAAATAGCCAATACAGGAGGCATTAGTAATGATGGTCTACATATTGAGATGAGTGAAACTAGAAAACTAATTAAAAATAACCTAAACACCACACTAAAGAAATGTTTTCTGCTTACCTATAGCAAATCAGAGCGATGGAAAGAATGATCAGCGTATGGAAATTCAGTGGCAAGGTCAGAGGAAATGCCCAAAGAGATGCAGCTGTTCTGATCACTAAATTTGCCATCTTAAACCCCCCTTCAGTTCCTTGAAACATCAGAATAGTTTGTTTCTCTTTTGGAAGATTTTCTGATCAGCATCTCTGCAAGACCTTGTACCTGGGCTAGCAAAAGTGTCTTTCAAGCACCTAATGACTCAGCTCTTTCTTAATGTGCATGAAAGTATAAAGGAGCAATAAAAATAAGTAGGTTTAACATGCTTTTTGCTGTTACTGGCCCCTTTCTGTGTAGTAATACTTTCTTATCCAAAGAGAGAGTTGGATGCTTTCAATAAGGAAGACAAATATAATTCTGGTTTCCACTAATAAGCAATCCATCTTGAGCGGTTCTGGTGGTGAAGAACGACATTGTGAGGATAGTGATCACACACATGATTTTATGCTTTTAACACTTTTTATAAAGGGAAGTGCTAGATCCAAGCTTTTTATGTAGTGTAAATAAATTGAAACTCTTTCTTATATTTCTAGACCCTCTGCTCAGTTCAAAGCCTGCCTGGCTTGCCAAATTTTAAATACCTGTCACTATGAAGTATGTTCTGAGCCCTTGGCTGATGCTTTTCCTCTAGTGAATAGAATTTTTTGTCTACTTAATAGGTGCCAAACTGGAAATTTGTTAATAAATTTCTATTACTGCCAACTTCCTCTGGCTCCTTTTGTTTTAGCAAAATTGGATCTCAGAGGAGATACATATCTATACCTCCTTCGTATCTCAATACTAATTAAGTAATATGGACTTAATTAAGCAGAAGGCAGGCTCTGCAAATATATAATGTATAAGTAGGTAGCAACAACCTCCTTCTGCCTGTGACTTATAGATTACTATCACATAACATTTGCTAGATCACTATCTTTTCATTTGCCATACTGTTCAGCCTACCCAACTACCTGATTTGGAATGTTTTGGACTTGCAGCAATTACTTACTAAAAGAACGAAAAGGTATCATTACTGAAGCAGATAGGTACTATTATAAAGTTTTTTTTATTAAGGCTGCTATAATTCCCAGTACAAATAAATAAAACTTCTCGAGCAGGAGCAGTGCAAACCTGTCCTTCACCTGACTGAACTCAGTCTCACACAGAAGTAGTGTGTGGGATAACAGCATGAACAATCCAGCTCACACAGAAGGTGAAGCTAAGTGTGAACCTTGCTCTCTGTTCAGCATTTTAGATATCTGAAGAATAAAGGCATTATCAAGATCCGCTGATGGCCTATGCTATGTTAGCCTTGAAAATACATGAGTGGCAATAGGATAAAAAGAAGCCCTTACATTGTTCACACATTTTGTTTTGACATTTTTTCTGGAGAAAATTAAATGCCTGAAATCTGATGAACAAGTCTAATGAAACAAAATTCAGTATTTCCTGTGCTGAAGGCAAGAGGATGTGCTAAAATAATTTGGGATGTAATTGATCTTGGTTGGAAGCTTTCAGCAAGAAATTGTAATAAGTACATGAATGATGTTAGGCTACTCCTGCTGTGTTAGCTTCAGGTTAGTCTTAGATTTACTTCGATGCTCTTGTGCCCCACAAGATTTCTTTTACTCTTCTTTTGTGAGCTGAGAGGAAAGAACAAAGCTGGAAGCAGGATTATGCTAATGCAAAGATATCCAGAGTGGAACAAATGAAGTCATTTAAGCTGTGTCTGAGCTACAGAAACCACAGTGGCGACCCCTTCTTGAAATGAGTCCCTTGTTTATTCTGGGCTTGTGGGCTGGGGGGAAGCCACAGCACGTTGCAGACAGGTTCCTGAGCTGCAGACCCACCGGGCGTCTCCCCTGCCATCTGCATAGAGCCTAAGAGAAATCACATTACTGTGCGAAATAGTGATTTTTGTCTCCTTAGCTGGGCACAGAAGCGAATGTATACAGTTATCATTTGTGATCAATAAGATGATACTGGTTACGGATCAGGGAGTACAACTTCTTACACAGACTGCAGGGTTAAATAAGGCCCAAGTACTCACTGGGGCTCTTAGGTACTGTTGTATTCATTATTAAACAGATCAAATAGTGTCCAAATACTTTCTTTTTATATATGCATTTGTCTAGCATATACAGTAACTGTATTGGTTAATACTTCAAAGTTAAATTCTTATCAGCTACTTTAATTACTGTCAATTCACTTACAACAAAGCCATTAAAATTTTATTGTTTTACTAGATATATTTACTATGGTAAGTACTGTAGTAACCTTATTCTTCACTGCTCATCCAGAACAGTCATAGGCTGTACATTTAACCTCATTAAAAATACCATGTCTTTAATTTTTATTTCTGAGCAGCACGTCACCAAAACTTTTATAACTGAGTGGTTTCTAAATACCAACACACCTACAACACAGTTCAGTTATGTCAAGCCAACTTCTTGAATGTCAATTTTCCTAGCATGTATTTCTAAAAAGTGAAAACATCTCCATAATATCAACATCTATAATACTACTAATTAGTATAATAATAACAATAATAATAATTTTACAATATCTTATCTGTCATCTTCATATCAAAATATTTTTTCAATGGAAATTTAACCAAGAAAGAAAATGACATGCTGGAGTATATATGCATTTCATGTTAGCAACTTTTTTTAATAACTTATGTTGTTGTTTCTTTAATCTTCAGTTTTAACACATAACATCAGGTCTTCACTTGGTGTAAGTATGTATAGGAGCATTCAATTAATAAAGCTGTGATGATATTTAGCATCAGAGTATTTGACCAAAAGTATTTTCAACTATATTTGGAAAAGGAGATTTCTTATTATATTTTTCTCCACAGCACCAATATGAAAGTATTCATAAAGAGAAATCAAGTCATAAAGATTCTGACATGCACAAGACACACACATGCACATGACAGAACACACATACGGATGAAAAATGTATCACTGTCTCGGTGCACTTTTCTATAGTTCAAGAGAGGAGATCTGTGGTGCAATAGGGTTAAATTCTGCAAGATATAGAGCTGTCTGGAGTTGATTTGACACAGCCAGCTTTAACCATATCAATATCCTCATTGCATTCTTGATTTCAAACAATAAGAGAATGGGTGCAAAATTAGACAAGATTTATGGAGATGTCATATTAGTATAAAAATCCAGAAAACGGAAAATTCATATCTCGTGAATCTTATTGTAATTATGAAAGAAGCTTCACTTGCATCTCTAAACTTTTCAAAAGTGCATGCACTCTCCTAAAGTTAAAAATTGGAAAGATGTAAATGTATGCAGTGCATGTCTTAATACTAATCAGCTATGGCAACCTTGCACCTCTGGAGCTACTAAAAGCTGATCACTGATTAGCTTCATGCAGCTTTTTGAGTACCTTAATGTTTCCTTTTCCATATCTTCTATGCTTTTGCATAATGCTACATATCTAAAGGTAAAGGCTTTAAGGGAATGAATGGAAGTTTAGAAAAGGGATTAGTGGTATTGTGCTTCGTTAAACTAATCTGACACTGATCGGGGACCTGTCAAGCAGTGTTGAAAGATTCCTTTTTTTTTTTTCCCCCGTGAAGAAAGATACGTTGCTACAACATGCTGTAAAGGACTCAGCTGTGCACACATGTTATTCGCCGTCTCATTAAAACAAGTAGCCTCATCTATTTTTTGTAGTCATTAAATCAGCAAGTCCTAATCTTTCAATAAGCGATCTTGGATTTTAAAGTTAGTTGACCCTATAATATTTTTCATATAACCCTTCCTAAAGAGACATATATTTAAACATTAATTGCTACCCTTAGAGACCTATATGAATAATGCATCTGTCCTCAGGCTTAAATGGTAATAAAGGTATAATGGCTTTAAGGATTTCTGGTTTATTCTACTATTTAAGAATAGCAGTGGTATGTGTTATTACAAAATATAAAAACAGTAACTTAAATCAAAGGAGACTAAAAGGCAATTCAATGATAGAGACGCTTGCTATCTATTAGCATCCTGGGGCCTTCTCCAGTCCCCCTTGACTTGACTGAGGCTCCTATACAGCAATAAACAATCAGTCCAACATTGCAGTTGTCAACTGAAATGCACTTCAGGGTAGCAGGGTAGCAGAAATCTAATGGCTGCTTATGGCCTGATGGCAGATGAGATGATGGGACTTTCTCCTAAACAGATGTCAACAACAAACTCCATTCCAACAGGCACTAATTGACATCCTTTCTGACTGCCACTCTCCTTTAAAAGGCATCCCTGCAGTCTAGGATGGACACACAGAAAATTTATCCAAAAGTTGTCAATGTGACAATTTTCATGACAAATAATCCACTGAAATGAAGCAAAAGCATGTGTAGTGTTCTCTAAATCCCCCTCTAAAATGAATAATTGAAAATCAGATATTCACAAGCCCTTTAAACTATATCTTTATTTAATCTAGGTGTTCTTCCATGAAGTGGCTATGATCAAAGCTTGCTAATTTCCATCTCTTGTGCACAACATAATCTAGAGGCAGCGAGTACAGGAGTAGGTAGTGAGGAAGAATACGTGTAGCTCATATCTGCACAAACTGAGGACAGTCAGAGGCCAGACTTTAAATGGCCTCATGCTAAGATTTTCAATAAGGCTTAAGGAAGTCAGGTGTTCACATTCACTGGGAACTGTGTGTCAGAGCCCTTTTGGCTTTTCTAGAAAGCTCAGCTTAAATTAAACAGAAAAAGCTTGGGCATTAATCTTCTCAGGGTTGGTGTTCCACCAGTCCAGTTTATTTTGACAGGCTGCCTGCATAGAAAGGAGTTCCTTAGATTTAGGCCCGGATTTCCAACAGGGATCTCAACTTCTATTCTCAGTGCCAGCAGGTCTCTATTAATAGCATTTGTGTTTTTTTCAGTCCTGATTTTTAACAAATACTCAGTTCCCTGGTTTGGATATACTAGAATGTTATAATACAAATCATTAGAAAGTTTTAAAAAAATCACTACAAAGACTACTTGAATTAATGGAAATACTAAGATCTGTTCTAATGGCTCAAATATGTGTTACTTTAATAAGCAGGCAATCACATTTTTGACTGAGTGAAACACTACAAAAATGCTTTTTACTGCTTCATTTTCAGACTCCAGAATTCTTTGTTACAGCACCAAACTACATACCGTCTCATTGTTGGAAAATAATCATCTGGGATTTAACTTACTCATCAAAATGAAATCCTAAGGCACCTCCACACCAGACAAAACTATAAATTGCTCGTCCATAACCACTCCATTCTGTAGCAGCCTCTATTGGCTGATGTAAGTAGTAAAATGAAGGCATGCTGGTGGACACTTTCCCTTAAATTTGGATAAGGCAATTTTGTATCAGGTAGGTGGCTGTCTCTGAAGACTGAGAAAGGAAAGGGTCCCATGACAGACTAAATATTACTTTATAATAAAGTAATTTAAAGGGGGGAGAAAAAAGGGAACAGAAGGCTGGATACATTCAGAAAGATACAGGCAATAGGTGAAGAAAGAATAAGAAAAGGAAGCTGGAATTTGGAAGCAGTGCAGATGCAGGTAGGTGTTACTGTGCCATGGAATGGATAGGTTAACAGCAAATGGGAAGGTTTTGGTGAGATCTCAGGAGATGAAGTGATTCTGTGCCACAAGGAAGGAAGAAAGAGAAAGAAAAACAGTTCCAAATGGGTGTGTAAGTAAAGGACTTTCCGTGAGAGATGGAGGGTTGCAGAGCATTGAACAGATTGGAAAAATAGAATGACTGGATGAATCATGGATTTGAAATTTAAAATTCTACTACTTCTGACAGCATGGTTCTACTTTGAAAAATGGCTATGTAAATGACATTTTCTACCTCAACAGATCTACAAACAACTCTTGTTCTGTGGTAGATCTGCTGACTCGAAGATGAACCCTCACCTCCACAAGTTTTTCTTGTCTTTCTTTTAAAAAAAAAAAAAAAAAGAAAAAAAAAAGCAGCATTTATTCTTTGTAACAAAACTTGATGATACCCATGCCAGGAAGAAGAAAACAAAAGCCAGACTTCCATTTTTATATTATATTGGCCTCATGGTTCTACTAAGATTAAACTATATTTTGCTTTTAAGGAGTCCTGTCAGACACAGTTCATGGAGAGATGGAGACTTTGCTGCCTTTTTGGTGCCCCTTTGGAACCTCAATAAAAATACTAATTCACAAATTCAGTCCTGAGCTTCTGAACATCCCTGTTCTCGGTCCTTCTGTGCTCCCTGGCACTGCTGCCCAGACAGCGAGAGAAACAATTCACAGACAGGCAACAGAAGGTTCAGTCTTGTTACTGACATCTGTGCAAGCCATTACACACAGTACAAACCAACTAAAAAGCATTGCCAATGTTACACAGATGGCCTTCAGTTTCAACTTGCAGTTTAAGAGCAATGGTTGATACCTAAAGACTAAAAACTTGCTTTTCAAGATGCCTTTTAATGACTCTCTGATCATGAAGAAAGAAACGTGGCCAGCAAAGCTAAAATCAAGTTTCTGAACAGACGTGATCTGAGCATAACCCATACATGTAGTATCAGCACGGCCCATACATGGTCACATCCCTATTAGAGAGGTTATACAACACCAATACATCAGTCCAGAGATAAGAGTATATACTGTAGAAAGTGGTGTAAAAGCTCCTGTTTTGGACAATCAACAGCAGTGAATGTTTTAGTGGTATACATATGGCTATCTAAACCTCATCTCTGAATCTTAACTGACGTACCTATCTTTAATAAGACTCTGCCAATACAGCAAATGAGTTTCTGCAAGGAAAACAAACCTGCCATCCTTGTATCACCTTCCAAGAGAATCCATCTCCCTCGTCCTGCTGGCAGTAAGTGTGGCTGAGATGGAAATACGGGAAAAAACAGAAGTGAAGTACCTGCAGAACTAATTTATCAGTAAACATTTTTGTAGTTTCATCAGTGCGATTTTAGCTGCTTGTCTCCCTGCAGTAAACAGTCGCCTCCAGTCAGACACAGAGCAGTGCTTTGAAGTACTGAATGTCAAAGCAGTTTGACTGGCAACATGTGGCATAGCAAGGAGATACCCTTGAGAGGATGAAACCTGCCTACCAAGCTAAGCAATATCTAAAGTGCCTCTGAAATAGCCTGGGAAACCTAATTTCTTAAATCCCTCATGGGGTATTTTGGGTTTTTTTGGAAAAAAAAAATATTTGTCATTGTACCCCCTGAAATAACTAATCTGTTTTACATTTTTTTCTCGGGCAATCCAATAGCTTTTGTGTTCCAACAGTGTTGTGAAGTCCAGGAAAAAACCCACCAACAACGCATTTGTCCTTATAACACCCGCTGAGGGGAAGTTGGCTTTTGGACATGGTGAATAGGATGAGATGATCTCGGTGGAAATGTTGAGCAATTCCTGACATTCATTATTGATCATGCTCAAAATAAGTCCCCTTAATTTGTGCATATCACATATTCTTTCAGTTTTGAGAATGCTCATCACTATTTTTTCTTATTTTGTTTAGCAGCTGTTCTTTACTTCTTTGACATTATAAAGAGCTGATCATATGTTTACAGTTATTACTTATATATTTTAATGAAGAAGAAGTAGCCAAGAGTTTTAGTCGCTTAGCAGAACTTCCTCCATTTATGAATAAATGCAAACCATATTTCTAAGAGTACTTTGGTCTTTTATCATCATTCCTGTGTTCTTATTAGATAATTCATATTTTTCCATTACTGTGCTGTTGTAGTCTTTATTGTCAGCATTAGTATAGAACACCATTTTTTCCAAGCTGAAACTTGAAAATAAGATATTAGAGTTCTGTTGTGCTGATCATCAATGATACCCCACAGCAGATCCAGCAGAAATGTCAAGGGATTCTTTGGTAATACACTGAGTTTTATTCATACTAGTTTGTCTTTATTTATTTCCAGAACCATGTGATTCTGAGTATCTTGACAAGTATGAATGGATATCCTTCCACTATACTATGAATATTTGCACAGTCACTCCAACTGATCTGATTTAGGGTTTTACCGTTTAAAAAACAATCTTCACTGATGTCAATAAAATTGATAAAGTAGTTCAGAATAATTTCATCTAATGGTCTGCAAATAGACTTGCCTGGGCTCTGCATCCACACATTTTCCCAAGTGTTTAAGTCCTTCTAATCTTAGGATTCTCCAGCATAGAACCAAGCACTAAAACCTAACTAAATTGCAGGTGGTATAAATTCAGAGCCAATTAAACATATTAATAGGTAATACCAAGCACAAAAACCTAATGGTAGTTCAAGAAAAAATATGAAAGTGATTGAAGTGTTGATCTCAAAGGACCTATCTAAAAGATAAGGGGGAGAAAAAAAAAAAAAAAAGGAGCATCTTCCTTTTACTGTCTCTTCTTCCAAAAAAGGCACAAAACTTTAAAATATTTTCTTCTTTTGTGGAATTGGTCTTTAAAGCAAGCACAGGTAAAGAGGAATATAAAACCAAAGGAAGCAAATCTCAACCATGAAAACCATTCAGAATCCAAAATTTGTCTCAGAGAATATTTGAATTACTTCATAGAGTAACTTTGAATTGTCTCATTAGTTAAATGAAACAGAAACAATATTTTTTTTTCTGTTTTGAACCTTCTTGATACCCTGTGTCACATTCTTAACCTCAGAATCTTGTTTGTTTTCTAATAAGTATTAATGGCTTTTTTTTTTTTTTAAACAGAGGTGAAAAATAAGGCAAGTTGTATCAACTGGAGCTTAGCAAATTGCAATACTCATCAAGGATACAAAGGATGCCATCATTTTTCTCTTATCTTTTGTATCAGTCCTTGCTACATAAGCAAAAGGTGTTATACTGGTAGAATAAGCCTCTGTTGCACCTGTTTGATAATGTCAATAGGCTTTAGTTATATAGAGTTGGTAGCTTCAGTTTAGCTGAAGAGTCACTCAGAGTTTCCTAATACCAAATGCTCAAAAGAAAGGATGTAATTACTAAAGATATGAAGTATCTAAAATGCCCGTTATTATATCAGCAATATAAAATTAAAGCAAATGGACATTCAGATGAACCTCAATAATTTCATGCAAAACTTCCTGTTTAAAAACTGTCAAGTCAAAAAAATATCTCTGTGGCTGGCAGAAAATGATTCCAAGGTCAACATGTTACATAAGCAATCAGGAAAAAGCTTATCTGAGACCAGGCAGCTCATGCTGACTCCCCATCATGCAAGAATCTCAATTTACCTTTCAGCTAAAGTCATGTTCTAGTTTCACTTAAGTAAGGAGTTCTGTATTAACCCCCCTAATAAAGTTTTTATGGTAAATGCACAATTTGAATTGGTTAAGAAAATATTTTATATCAATAGCAGAGTTATCACCATGCCTGAGGCAGGAAATACAAAATTTTGAAAAGAAATCCACCACTGACTGGTTTTTCTCACAGACATAGATAGAAAAGGTGATCTAATTAATATTTCCCTTTTTCTCTCTGAAATAATTTCACATTCAGATTTGGACTTTTATAGATTTCTTTATTAAGACAAATGAAATATTAAACTATATTTCAGCCTTAGCTTTTTTTCAAGCTTCAGGTTCCATTATGTTTTCAGAAACTTACTGCTCCAGTTCCTCGTGTTCTGACGTTGAAATTCCATGTATTGCTTCTGCTGCTTGACTGGGTAAAGTGATGTTTACTGAAAAGGAGCCAGCACTCCTTAAGTGAATAATGAATCCTAGTATTTACCTGGGAAGTGTTCTTATCCACACATGAACGATTACATTTGCATTAAAAAAAACGTTATTGCATGAATGTTCATGACAAAGCAAGCAACAATGATTATGAACATGGAGAAGTTGAAAAGCAAAAAAATATTTTCTAAAAAAATCCTTGCAAATAGGTTTTCCATTTTTGATGTTGGTGCAGAACTCTGTGACTGTCTCATTAAACAAAAGGGTAAAAGTGTATACAAAGGTATGATTTATAAGGTTTATAAAAAGGCTAAGGTTTGTAACACCATGTTCCCATGGGGATCACAGAGTGAGATACATTTTTCAAAAGGTAGTTACACTCAGTAAGTAAATGTGGACACTAGGGTATTTATGGCCAATTTGATTAGTATCCTTTGATATTATATATACACAGGGATTTATATCATAAAGTTTAAGATGTAATAATGAACTGCATATATGACTTGTGCTGGTTTTATCTGTGTTCGATTATGAGGTGTTACAGAATTGAAGCAAAGTGCTAGTGTCATAGCATCCCAGGAGAATGGTGCGAGTAAGAGAATGCATTATTTGTCAGCAGCATCTAGGGCATCTAAAAACATAGTGGGAACACTACTTCAAGCTTAATATTCAATTTGCTGTACAGAATTAGAGCTCAGGGTGAAAACAAGGTCCTGGTTTCAGCTGGGATAGAGTTAATTTTCTTCTTAGTAGCTAGTAGAGTGCTGTGTTTTGGATTTAGGATGAGAATAATGTTGATAACACACTGATGTTTTGGTTCTTGCTAAGTAGTGCTTACACTAGTCAAGGACTTTTTCAGCTTCCCATGCTCTGCCAGGTGCACAAGAAGCTGGGAGGGGGCACAGCCAGGACAGCTGACCCAGACCAGCCAAAGGGCTATTCCACACCGTATGACATCATGCTCAGTATATAAACTGGGGGCAGCGATTGCTGCTGGGGGACGTGCTAGGCATCGGTTGGCGGGTGGTGAGCCAATTGTATAGTGTATCCCTTGCTCTGTATATTATTATCGTATTATTATTATTATATTATTATTATTATTACTACTATTCTATTTCATTTTACTTCAATTATTAAACTGTTCTTATCTCAATCCATGAGTTTTCTGACTGTAACCCTCCCAATTCTCTTCCCCATCCCACTGGGGTGGGGGGAGTGAGCGAGCGGCTGCGTGGTGCTTAGCTGCTGGCTGGGGTTAAACCACGACAGTCCTTTTTGGCGCCCAACGTGGGGCACGAAGGGTTTGAGATAATAACAGATTAACCAGAGCGTGGTAAGGAATTTGTATGTGTTAACAATTGCTCATCATAATACTGATTCATCTGTTCTCGGTATTAGTCTACCTGATTTGCACCATGCTTTTGTTTTTGCAGTACGTGTTAAAAATTGGTGTTGGGTTTTGCAGTTTGCTGTGCTCTGCAGTGATCAGTGAGGTTTTGCCTGGGAGATTTGTTATTAAAACACTGACCTTGAGCGCTATCTGGTATTTGGGTTCTGTAGTGAAGCCATTACTGTACTTCGGGTACCACCTCATGGAGACACTTGGCAATTATACCTCTTCCTCTGAGAGCTTCTTTATGGAGGAAATACAGAATAGCACGTTTGTTGTTTTCTTCTATGATGTTTCGTCCTTCATTGCAACAACTTTTCAGTATCTTGAGCATCCTTGGGTAGTTAAGATATATCTATTGATAGTTCTTGGGAATATTGTTTCAGTTTTGTCTAAGGTTAATAAGCACCTTAAGAATATCATCCAGAGATCTGCTCCAAGGCTGGATAGTTATGAGTGGCAGGGTGTGTGGGAGAGCATGGGCAAGTACCTGGGACAGTGGGCACCTCCAATGTTTTGGAACTTCACTCCTGAACAAGTGCAGAATCCTGAAAATCTAGTAAAGTATTTGGAAAAAGTATGTTGTCACCCTGGCAACTCCAGAGAGACACAAATCACTGCAACGTGCTGGGGCCTGGCCCATGCTTACCGAGCCCTATTCAACACTATTCAGAACCCACAAGGGGAAGGGAAGGTCTCTGGATCTGACGACAAAATGACAGATGCTGTGGCTGCGCCAGCCCCTGCGCCAGCCCCTCAGGCCCCCACGACAGTCACTGTGGTTGCGCCAGCCCCCACAACAGGCACTGCGGTTGATCCAGAGAACCAACCCGTGCCAGTATCAGTTGCCCCTATACAGAAGAAAAAATATACAAGGAAATCAGCTCGTTTAGTAAAAGCTGATGATGAGCCAGCGTCATCAAGAGAACAGGAGGAGGAAGAGGCAGAACCCATAAACGAGACAGTAACCACACGATCCCTATCCCTGAGTGAGCTGCGAGATATGCGAAAAGATTTCAGTCGTCGTCCAGGCGAGCCCATCATCACCTGGCTGCTCCGATGCTGGGATAATGGGGCCAGTAGCCTGGAATTAGAGGGTAGGGAAGCCAAGCAGCTGGGATCTCTTTCTAGGGAAGGAGGCATTGACAAAGTGATTGGAAAAGGGGTAAAAGCCCTCAGCCTTTGGAGGCGACTCCTGTCAGGCGTGAAGGAAAGGTATCCCTTCAAGGAAGATCTTATATGTCACCCAGGCAAGTGGACTGCCATGGAGAGAGGTATCCAGTACTTGAGGGAATTAGCCGTGCTGGAGGTGATTCATAATGACCTGAACAATGAGCAGTTATCCAAAGATCCAGATGAAGTCCAGTGCACACGACCCATGTGGCGGAAGTTTGTACGGAGCGCACCATCATCGTACGCAAACTCATTGGCAATAATGACCTGGAAAGATGAAGAGGGACCAACGGTGGATGAATTGGCTGGCCAACTCCGACAATACGAAGAAAGTCTCTCTTCCTCCCTACGGGCCTGCATCTCGGCTGTGGAGAAGTTGTCCCAGGATTTCCAGCAGTTCAAACAGGACATGTCCTACTCCTCACCTGTACAGACCAGTATCTCAGCCATTAGGAGTAAGCGTCCCTCTCTTCAAGAGAGAAGATATAGTGGATACACACCACGGGCCACCCTGTGGTTTTATCTGCGTGACCACGGAGAGGACATGAGGAAGTGGGATGGAAAATCTACCTCGACCCTAGAGGCACGAGTACGTGAGTTGCAAGGAAAAAAAGGTGGTTCTTCCAGGAAAATTGCTGCTCCAGTTTCCAATGAGCAGTTCCCCAGACAAAGTAGAAGGGCTGATTTTGCTTCCGATCTTAGTAAAGGGATTTTCGATTCACATGTACAAGAAGTGAATAACGAATGCTATAACCAGGACTAGAGGGGCCCTGCCTCCAGCCAGGTGGAGGAGAGGGACAACCGGGTGTACTGGACTGTGTGGATTCGATGGCCTGGCACATCACACCCACAGGAATATAAGGCTTTAGTAGACACCGGTGCACAGTGTACCTTAATGCCATCAAGCTATGAAGGAGCAGAACCCATCTGTATTTCTGGAGTGACAGGGGGATCCCAAGAGTTGACTGTATTGGAGGCCGAAGTAAGCTTAACCGGGAAGGAGTGGCAGAAACACCCCATTGTGACTGGCCCGGAGGCTCCGTGCATCCTTGGCATAGACTACCTCAGGAGAGGGTATTTCAAGGACCCAAAAGGGTACAGGTGGGCTTTTGGCATAGCTGCCTTAGAGACAGAGGAAATTAAACAGCTGTCTACCCTGCCTGGTCTCTCGAAGGACCCTTCTATTGTGGGGTTGCTGAGGGTCAAAGAACAACAGGTACCAATCGCTACCACAACAGTGCACCGGCGGCAATATCGCACCAACAGAGACTCCCTGATTCCCATCCATAAGCTGATTCGTCGACTGGAGAGCCAAGGAGTGATCAGCAAGACTCGCTCACCTTTTAACAGTCCCATATGGCCAGTGCGGAAGTCTAATGGAGAGTGGAGACTAACAGTAGACTATCGGGGCCTGAACGAAGTCACGCCGCCGCTGAGTGCTGCCGTGCCGGACATGCTAGAACTTCAATATGAATTGGAGTCAAAGGCAGCCAAATGGTATGCCACAATTGATATCGCTAATGCGTTTTTCTCTATCCCTTTGGCGGCAGAGTGCAGGCCACAGTTTGCTTTCACTTGGAGGGGTGTGCAGTACACCTGGAACCGACTGCCCCAGGGGTGGAAACACAGCCCCACCATTTGCCATGGACTGATCCAGACTACATTGGAACAGGGTGGGGCTCCGGAACACCTGCAATACATTGATGACATCATCGTGTGGGGCAACACAGCAGAAGAAGTTTTTGAGAAAGGGAAGAAAATAGTCCAAATCCTTCTGGAAGCCGGCTTTGCTATAAAACAAAGTAAGGTCAAGGGACCTGCACAGGAGATCCAGTTTTTAGGAATAAAATGGCAAGATGGACGTCGTCAGATCCCAATGGATGTGATCAACAAAATCACAGCCATGTCTCCACCAACTAGCAAAAAGGAAGCACAGGCTTTCCTGGGCGTTGTGGGTTTTTGGAGAATGCATATTCCAAATTACAGTCTCATCGTAAGCCCTCTCTATCAAGTGACCCGGAAGAAGAACGATTTCAAATGGGGCCCTGAGCAACGACAAGCCTTTGAACAAATTAAACGGGAGATAGTTCATGCAGTAGCCCTTGGGCCAGTCCGGGCAGGGCAAGATGTAAAGAATGTGCTCTACACTGCAGCCGGGGAGAATGGCCCTACCTGGAGCCTGTGGCAGAAAGCACCGGGGGAGACTAGAGGTCGACCCCTAGGGTTTTGGAGTCGAGGATACAGAGGATCCGAGGCTGGCTATACTCCAACGGAGAAAGAGATATTGGCAGCATATGAAGGGGTTCGAGCTGCTTCGGAAGTGGTTGGTACTGAAGCACAGCTCCTCCTGGCACCCCGACTGCCAGTGCTGGGCTGGATGTTCAAAGGGAGGGTCCCCTCTACACATCATGCAACTGACGCTACATGGAGTAAGTGGATCGCACTGATCACACAACGGGCCCGAATAGGAAACCCCAGTCGCCCAGGAATCTTGGAAGTGATCATGGACTGGCCAGAAGGCAAAGATTTCGGAATATCACCAGAGGAGGAGGTGACACGTGCTGAGGAGGCCCCACTGTATAATAAACTGCCAGAAAATGAGAAGCAATATGCCCTGTTCACTGATGGGTCCTGTCGTCTTGTGGGGAAGCATCGGAGGTGGAAAGCTGCTGTATGGAATCCTGTACGACAAGTTGCAGAAACTGCTGAAGGAGAAGGTGAATCGAGTCAGTTTGCAGAGGTGAAAGCCATCCAGCTGGCTTTAGATATTGCTGAACGAGAAAAGTGGCCAATGCTATATCTCTATACTGACTCATGGATGGTGGCAAATGCCCTGTGGGGGTGGTTACAGCAATGGAAGCAGAGCAACTGGCAACGCAGAGGCAAACCCATCTGGGCTGCCGCATTGTGGCAAGATATTGCTGCCCGGATAGAGAACCTGGTTGTAAAAGTACGTCACGTAGACGCTCATGTACCCAAGAGTCGGGCCACTGAAGAACATCAAAACAACCAGCAGGTGGATCAGGCTGCTAAGATTGAAGTGGCTCAAGTGGATCTGGACTGGCAACATAAGGGTGAATTATTTCTGGCTCGGTGGGCCCATGACACCTCAGGCCATCAAGGAAGAGATGCAACATATAGATGGGCTCGTGATCGAGGGGTGGATTTGACCATGGACACTATTGCACAGGTTATCCATGAATGTGAAACATGCGCTGCAATCAAGCAAGCCAAGCGGTTCAAGCCTCTCTGGTATGGAGGACGATGGCTCAAATATAAATACGGGGAGGCCTGGCAGATTGATTATATCACACTCCCACAAACCCGACAAGGCAAGCGCTATGTGCTTACAATGGTGGAAGCAACCACTGGATGGCTGGAAACATATCCCGTGCCCCACGCCACTGCCCGGAACACTATCCTGGGCCTTGAAAAGCAAGTCCTATGGCGACATGGTACTCCAGAAAGAATTGAGTCAGACAATGGGACTCATTTCCGAAATAGCCTCATAGACACCTGGGCCAAAGAGCATGGCATTGAGTGGGTATATCACATCCCCTATCATGCACCAGCCTCCGGGAAAATAGAACGATACAATGGACTGTTAAAGACTACACTAAAAGCAATGGGTGGTGGGACATTCAAACACTGGGATACACATTTAGCAAAGGCCACCTGGTTAGTCAACACTAGGGGATCTGCCAATCGAGCTGGCCCTGCCCAATCAAGACTTTTACGTACTGTAGAGGGAGATAAAGTCCCTGTAGTGCACCTAAAAAATATAACAGGGAAGACAGTCTGGGTTACTCCTGCCTCAGGCAGAGGTAAACCCATCCGTGGGATTGCTTTTGCTCAAGGACCTGGGTGCACTTGGTGGGTGATGCGAGAGGATGAAGTCCGATGTGTACCTCAAGGGGATTTGATTTTGGGTGAAAATAGCCAATGAACTGAATGTTAGTTGCTATATAATACTGGATGTCATCACTTCAATGATTACTATGTGCCATATCAACAGTATACAGTAAGAAGTGCCCAAATTAATGAAGAATGAACTTCGAGGAAACCGAGCAAAGTGCAGCAGTGATGGAACCAGAACTGGCTTCAGCATGCAACAATCCAACACCACACACCATCTTTCCTGCCCTGAAGAACTATTAGGACAGATGAAACCCAAAGTCATGGACTAAATGAACTCAACATTTTAGAGGGATAGCCTATAGACTAAGGAAATTATATCCATGTGTGTATGTGTGTATATATATATATATATATATCTCTATATCAAAAGACTGGAAAAGTGGTACTGATTAATTGGAATGTATTGGAAAGTGTAAGACCTGGGCATGATGTATATGGTATGGAATAAGGGGTGGATACTGTCCTGGTTTCAGCTGGGATAGAGTTAATTTTCTTCTTAGTAGCTAGTAGAGTGCTGTGTTTTGGATTTAGGATGAGAATAATGTTGATAACACACTGATGTTTTGGTTCTTGCTAAGTAGTGCTTACACTAGTCAAGGACTTTTTCAGCTTCCCATGCTCTGCCAGGTGCACAAGAAGCTGGGAGGGGGCACAGCCAGGACAGCTGACCCAGACCAGCCAAAGGGCTATTCCACACCGTATGACATCATGCTCAGTATATAAACTGGGGGCAGCGATCGCTGCTGGGGGACGTGCTAGGCATCGGTTGGCGGGTGGTGAGCCAATTGTATAGTGTATCCCTTGCTCTGTATATTATTATCGTATTATTATTATTATATTATTATTATTATTACTACTATTCTATTTCATTTTACTTCAATTATTAAACTGTTCTTATCTCAATCCACGAGTTTTCTGACTGTAACCCTCCCAATTCTCTTCCCCATCCCACTGGGGTGGGGGGAGTGAGCGAGCGGCTGCGTGGTGCTTAGCTGCTGGCTGGGGTTAAACCACGACAATGACTTGTGCTGGTTTTATCTGTGTTCGATTATGAGGTGTTACAGAATTGAAGCAAAGTGCTAGTGTCATAGCATCCCAGGAGAATGGTGCGAGTAAGAGAATGCATTATTTGTCAGCAGCATCTAGGGCATCTAAAAACATAGTGGGAACACTACTTCAAGCTTAATATTCAATTTGCTGTACAGAATTAGAGCTCAGGGTGAAAACAAGAGGGTGCCACAAGTGTTCTAGAACATCTGTGGAAAGTTTTACGTTTCATGTGAGGCTCAACTATTTAAAATGGCATCACTCTTTCTCCAGATTTCTCCCTAGTGTTAGGGTACACAATTTCATATATTGTCTTTCAAGCACATGCTCTCCATTACCACGTGATAAGCAAACATTTATCTTCCATATATCCTTGTCATCTACCTTCAAATATAACACAGGTAAATAAATACGAATAAATAAAGTTCTACAAACATTGTGTGCAATCCAATGTACGTGAAAATCTCTGAATATTTGAAATTAAGGAATCTCCCATCTTTTCTGTTAAAAAAAAAAATCTACATTTTGTGTTATAATATAGGATAACAGAAGCATTATCAATCGTATTGCTATTATACTAGCAACTATGTATTTTTTTTTAAGATGTTAGCTAAAAATAACAAAATAATCAATAGTTCAATTAAAGCTACAGTCAGCTTTGGTTAACTCATTCCAGTATTTTTTGCTAGATAGACTTAAATGTTTATCCTTCTTTCTCCAGTGAAGAAGAAAATTTAATTGAAATGTTTTCTCTCTGTACAATCCTTATTCTTGTCCTGCCTTGGTTAGCTCTCTTCTTGTTATTAATAGCACCCAAGTGAAAATATGGGAGTTCTGTGGCTTGCCTTCTTAATAATGAATAAAGGTGATGCATTGTATGAAACTGCCTCAATAATTTACAAGGTAATATCAAGCAAAGACTAACTGTAGCGGTCTGCAGAAAATATATTGCATTAAAAAATGATTTATAAGCTGCATAGATGTTAAAATGCTAAATTTAAGCACTGAATTTCTAGGCTATTAGAAATGTTAAAGTTTTAACATCAAGTGTGGCTGTTTTCCTACGTGTTTTAAGTTGTAAATTATTTTCTTTTTTTTTTTTAATATGTATTTAGAGATATGCCCTTTTAGCTTCAACTCTACTTATAAAAAGACAGACGAAAGGGATAGAAGAGTTCACTATAATCACTGCTTCTGTTTTTGAATATAAAGGCTAGTGCTATGTGTCCCAGGTGGAAAGCAACATGGTGCCATCTATCCCCCTGCGTACATCTGGAAAGGACAGAAGTACAGTCACTGAGGTACTTCTAAGAGATTTTTCTCTCTGATTCTTCATCACAATGGAAGACAACTTGTTTTCATCTGGACAAAAGACAAGTTCCAGCAAGGGCTGGTCTTAACTGTTTCTGCTGCATCTGTATTTGTTGCTCCCGATGCGACACAAAGAAAATGAGATTGCCTATACTTGTGGTGAGGAACTGTTCCTGGGATGATATGGGAATAGCATTTAGCTAACCAAGGGAATGCTAAAGAACACTTCTTGCCGCCTTCTTTCAGTTTTTTTTGCCTCTACCACACACCCTACATTTCCAATCAATTCTTATTGCTTTACCAGCCTGTGTAGCAAGGATTTGAAGTTCCACTGAAAGGTGACTCTTGCTTCATTTTGTTCACGAACATCTTTTAGAGAGCTCTGATTGCTATAGGGATGATCATGTAACAGAGAAAATTTTCTGCTTTCTAAATACCACATGTGGGTTAGAGACTTAAACACCCTTAAATGGTTTCTTTTCAAAGCGTGACCATCACAACTATTTCTACTGCCTTTAGCTGACCAAACCCAGATTTTCAAAAGAGACTTGGTATTTAGAACTCTGCTTTTCTCAGGGTACCAACAGCCTGGAAGTCAGCTGCCTGATGTTCAGAAGACGGAAGAGCAATCCACTATAAAGTGTCTTCTCTTTGATACTCAAAGACTAAGTTATAAAATAGATCACTACTTTTGAATATTTGGCATATATGTATACACATACACACAGGTTGAATTATGAAGTTATTTAAAATAATATATGGACATTAATATGAGATGTGTCATGCCTACTGTGTTTTATGAAAGCTTCTCCAAAACCAGAAATGAATAATACTTGCTAGAGTTAAAGGAGTCCTGATCCCTATGAGGCTTTCCAATGCTATACATCCTATGAGATTTGAATTCTAGCCAGTTAAACAGATTAAATGAAAAGACAGTATGAAAGAGAACATGATTCTGGCAGAAGCAATACTAACTTGCTGAATATTAATCATCCAGTCAGAGAAAATAAAAAGATTTAGAGCAAACATACAGTTCAAGTACAGGCTAGAGAAATAATACAAGAAACAGTTTCAAAGTTGTACCTAGGCACAAACTTATTCAAACACAACCATTTTTTGAAGAATGAGCAAAAGAATGAATACTGAAGTATATGCACAAGCAAGCAAAAATGATGCCAAATACATTATTTGTTGTAAAACATTTGACCAAATATACTAAAAGTATTTTTATTGTGCACAATCTACCACATTTTAACAGCTAACTGGAAAAGGATCTAAATACATGAATATACCGCAAAAAGATTTAAATCTGTAGTTCGTTCTTCATTCTGTCCCTGCAGAATTAGACAATGATCCTTGCTGGGAAGGGGACACAGGGTGCCTTATTCCCTTGCACACAGCACTTGTATTGTGACAGTAAAGCATAAGGAAAGAAGTTTTTAACAGTAACACAGACACATAGAGAAGAGGTAAAGATAAATCAGATGAGCAAAGTAAACAGCTCAGCTTTTATACCTGGAGCATCCCATATACCAGGACATGAGAAGGGATATTCAAGGAGAGCGACAATGTTGGTAAACTTATATTCTAGCATTAGCGAGCAACTTGTAATAAACAGTAACCGCCAAACTCTTCTTGGAAACAGTGAAACTGTAAGCTGCACTTTATATGTATTTGCATTTATAAACAAAGTCCCAATATAAGCCATGATGAGTAAGAATTGGTGCATATACATAGCTCCTAATTTTGTATTAATAAGTTTAGATGACAAACTCTGGAAGTAAACTGTACAGTTCTGAATCTGGGATAGTCTAAGACGTGTTATGTTCATAGATGCAGACTGTAACTTATTTTACAAAGTCATCAACACTGACTTTTTAGAATGACACTGGTTCTACAAAATGCAACATAGCTACAAGTCGACTATATGTTTCCTTGTCCTGGTAAGGATGACATAAATTTTCTGACTTGGAAAAGAACAGCAATGGCAACACTGTAGTGTTACCTGGTGATTAATTTCAGGTTTTGTTTTTTTTTTTCTTTTAAAAAAAGCAATAATAACAGAGTAACACATAATATTTACATCTCTCAAGACAATACTGCCACACTATATTGCAAACAGTGGTTTACATTATGTATTTCATGGTTAGACATGAGTATATCCTGTATTTTGTTGCTAATTCTATCAAATTAATGGTATTGAGTATGCCAGCTTAACCTATTTGTCTCCAAAGCCTTCTCTTTCTTTGCTTGGAGTTAATAATCTGCACACATATTTAAGTAGAGTTCATATATAAGAATCCCAATATAAGTTCAGAATGGCAATGTTATTGCAACAGCGGTCACCATAAAAATGTCATCATTTACATAAGATATAGAAACAGAATGATAGCACCATCCTTCTAACTAACTAATATCCTAATGCATAAAAAAAACATATAAAGCTTAAAATAGTTCAGAAGTCAAATAAAACTGGGTTTACTTGACTCTTTAGATGGAAGGAATAATTTGATAGAATTTCATGTTTTTGAGCTCTAATACCGAATTTAATCCTCCATTTAACACTTGGAAATTTTAGTGCATAACTATAAAGTACACTTTAAAATGTTAAATCTCCTTCACTTTCCCCTTCATTCACCAAAGCAATAATTACAACCTTTGATGCCAGGCTTGTTTTATTAGTTCATTTAGGTAAGGGAATTTTTGGTCAGCAACTCAGAAGAGTATTATCTAAAAACTTTGCAAAAAATTGTCTGTTACTTGAAAAGCGCATCAATGTACAAAGATGCTATATGAATCCTCTGTTCTCACTGGCATCCAATAAAGATCAATACACATGGTTCCCTAGCCCTGTCAGCTATTACTAAACTATATTTGTTATGTGAAGCTGTCAGAGTCCAATACTCTCTGCCCAGGTTCTTTTAGCTGTTCCACGCGCAGAGGGTGCTATGTTTAATATCAAATTTAGTAGACATTACACAGGATTTCTGATTTAGCAGAGCAATACAAAATACATTGTATTATACAATACATATGTGAGGTACACTTAGCAAAATATATATCTAGCAATTAGAATAAATTGTTTAAGCGCAATACCAATGTGATTCCCATTGCCAGTCCCTGGAATATGCTGGCTGTCACCAGGCTGAGAAGGAGTAAGTGGGTTGAAGTCATCTCAAGCCCGTTGCTCTCTTTGAAATACTTTTGGTAGTTGTTTAGGTTTTATACCCTCTGTTGGGCTCAGCCACCTATTCACTCCTGCCAAGCTGGCCTGGCTAGCTCAGGGAGACATTCACACTTTTAATGAGCTCAAGGAGAAACAGTTACAGCAGCAGCCGATGCACTCAGCTGTTGATAGCTGCTTAGCTGAAACAAAGGCCACCCCGGCCCCCTTTCTGCAGAGGTAATGTCAGCTTCTTCGCAGCACCTGTGCTCAGTCACACCCTGATCTTCAGGGGCACATCGCCCTCCCCATCTCCTCTGAGCCTTCTTCCATTTTAGGGGTTTATTAGTCAGGCACAGAAGATCAATTTTATGAAATATATTGTTAAAAAACCTCCTATTTTAAGAGGCATAAGCATAAAGTAAAAGAACTGCCATAGTGATATTCCTTCTTCTCCTGAACTGCTATATAAACCCAGAAGATATTCAAGTGGCTACTCATTCTTTTACTGTGATGTATTTTTAGTTTTTCAGGTACTGAACCTGCATACGTTGTCAAACGTCATAGATCCATTTAAGCCACAGAAGCTAGACCTGAAGAATTTCAAATGAAGCAGCTTAGTGAAAGACGCTTATACAGGTAAGATAACGCAAGTCCGTGAAGGAAATAGGGCATTCCAGATCCACTGTTTAATAAGTATTGGCCTGTAAGTGACCTTATAAGTGATTGCTGTGTACACACATGAAAGGCAAGTCCCCTGTAATTCAACGGTATCAAGTACTCTTTGTTAACTGCAGCTTTGTTCAGGATTTTTCTCCAGTGATAAAGCCATTCTGCAGTACTTCGTTGGAAGTGAAATAATTTTTCAATTCAGGATAAACATTTGCATAAACAGAAGCCAGGATTTGCAGGTTTTAGTGTCAGAAAATTGTTTTTCAGTGGGAGTAAATTACTATATGGGTACCCTATGATGTTCAGTTATCTATTTTGCGCTGTTGTTTGCACGACCTCTCGTTTAAAACTCAGAGCTGCTGGTGCAGGTCCACACCAGTCACAGATACTTACAGCTACTAAAGACAAGCTACATTATCAACTCCTGGCAGCATTTCATGTTCAGATCCTTCTTTCAGATACTTTCAAACAGTCTCTGCAGTAATTACCTTTAGAAAAAGACAATATTTGTCAGAAGCCCTCATTGTCAGTTCCCACTACTAATCTTTCTTTCCAAAGTAAAGATGGAGGCATAATTTCCAGATCTCTTATGGGTCAGATCATCTGTGATGTTAAATTGGTTTTAATCAGATTCCATTGAGTTATAGCGCTCAAGATCCAGCTTACTGTTCTCCTTTTTCCATTTATTTTTCTGAACCAGATACTATCATGCCACAAATTTAACAGCAGAGCTGTAACAACACAAATGATATAGAGCTAGAGGATAGTGAGTTTGTTTTCCTGGCACATAATATAGATTTTCTTAGAAGAGTAACTTTTTCAAGCAAGTATTTGACATCCAATTATTTAAACAGATTTATTATTATTAAATGATGCTTCAGTAATTTTCTAAGGCAAAATAATAAGGGCGAGAGAGAAAGAGATCCAGAGAGAGAGAGTGAGAAACCAGGTTACTTTTACAAAGGTTCCTTCCATATTTCAGATAGTTTACTTTTGTTGTTTATCCTTGTTTAACTCATTAAGAGAAAAGTGAGATATCCAGACTGATAGATAATAGCTTCAGGATATTCCTTTCAGAGAACAAGTTGCAGGCTCTCCACATAGTGAATGAAATCTGAAATGAGGTAATGTGGCAGAAATGCATCCTTGAGGCTATAGTTGTCACAATATATGTACAGATTCACTAATATCATTGCATTAGATCCTTTTTCCCTGATATGTTGTTATACAATCAAACTCAAATTTAGCCAGCTCTTATGCCATTATACTATTATGTGGTTACAGGGGCAGTAAAGGATAATTCCTTTGGTTCAAGACTTGACAATTCCTCTCCCAACCAACAGGTTAATAAAATTCTAAATGTATTCATAAGAAAATCTTTATATAAAATCTGGCTTTTAGATTCTGGGAAATAAAGTTTCTTCCTAAGTAATTATAAAACCTTGTCTCTTTAGGCAGCAACATAGTCTGACAAGATTTTCTCAATGTTTTTGTTAATTTTAACTTTTATTAATGAAAACTTTTAACTGATATAGAAGCATCAGCTCATAGGAATAATTGTTTAGCTGATAAAGATGTTAATTTAACTCATATTTGAAACTCCACTAAGCTTATTGCTTGTGTGCCTGAAAAATACCCAGCTGAGTTATTAAGCAATATCATAATTGATCGGTCATTATGAAAATCAGATTGTATGTTTAAAGAAAAATAGATGAAGAAAGAAATGCAGAGCCAGGAAATAGAATTTTATCTTTTTATGTATGTACCTAATTATTAAAGATTTAATAATAATTACATATTTGTCAGCAATTTTCCCCACTGGTACTTTTTAGAAGTTTCTGATGGCTTCTTCATGGTTCTTTGTGATACTGATATAGAAACTATGAGGAGAAATAATATTCAGTGATGATGTGAAATCACTGGGGTTTTCCTAGTGCTTAGGACTCCATCTAGGCAGCAGTTGAAACAGCTCTGGGACAGAAAACCCCATATAGTTCTACAGATTTTTGAAGACATATGGTAAGCCACATTGGTTTTTTCTCTTCCCAAACTTTCTCAAGACTAGGCAGGATGCTCAGGAATGAGCATCATTTAACGTTCATGGCACTTTTCCAACGCATAATTCAAATATTTTATGTTTGTCAAATTTTAGCGGTCAGCATTACTGAGAGAAGCTTCAATGCTCTTTAGAGTTGTTTTTGGATGCCTCAGTTAGGATGACTGCATTGGCCAAGATCAGCAGCCCCATTTAGAACCGCAGATATGGCATCTACTCCTGAAACTCCTGAAAGAGAGTTAGCATTCTTGAATTCAAATAACACGAAGACATTCTAATGTAGCTAAACACACTAGCTTTTCAGGAAATGAAGGGAACACACCTGCTACAGGGAATAATTACAAATCTCACTTAGTCAAACTACTGCTTCTCTCCTCACTATTTTATATACTGTCATTATTTTGTGGATCTTAAAAAGGGAAGTTAAAAAGTTTTGTGAGTGCACAGTGAAAAATGTGTATCATAAAATGCTATGTTTTTATGTAAGGCTATTGACTATTAAGCAATGTTATCTTCCAAGGTACATTTGACTCATTTTGTGCCTTGAATTCATAAATTTGTTCATAAAACTGGTATTTTCCTTAGTCTCCAGTGGTTGCTTTCAATGAAGAAAGAAAGTACAAGTTAACTAACTAACTTAGTACATTTTTTTAAATGAATTTTTAATATGAATGATGTGTTTATATATTAAAAGGACAAGAAGTACTTTACCATAATGGGTGGGTAGCATAAACCCCTAGCAAACCTAACATAGTTTATGCAAATTTTATTGGCTACAAAATTAAATAAAAATAATTTCACATTCATTAGACAAGCAACATGCTCACGATTGTACAGAGTTGTGAAATAATGATCTGTTACATTGTGCATTATCATCAGCTACAAAACGCTGCCACCCTCTTCCAAACCTTATTACCATATTTCTAAGAACTCTCATTTATCTGCTAAAGAATAGTTGCTCACAGTTTTATTTGTTCCATTTTCTTGCTAATAGTCTACCTTTAATCTTCATGCCTTTGGAAATACAAGGCTTCTGCCTTCTGCATACATCTCTGTAAGCATCTGCCTCCTTTACATACATGCACGTTAAAAAGTGTCATGTAGTTCTTAGGTGCCTCAAATTTCTAAGTGCCCAGCTGCTGACATACTTCTAGAAGATGATTACAAGGTAGTTCTTTCTTTAAAATTAGTCTTCAACTCAAATAGGTCACTTCACCTTATGTCTGGCTCTTCCTTTCCTTCAACTCGGCAGATAACTTCCCTACTTTTCTATCATTAATGTTTTATTAATAGTAATATACTCAGCATATTATTTTTTTAATAGAAATAAAATGCCTCAGTTATGATTTTTCAGTTAGCTGAGTAGATTTTCTTTCTGTGAATTTCCTTGTTAAAATAAGAAATGCTATACATGCTATAGTCTGCTGTGCATATTTACCATGGAAATTTGAAGGAACTCTCCCATCCATCAATATGAGGCAGAATTGTATTTTATACTCTTACAAGTTGAAGAGATCCTATGAATACAGACTGATCTGTCCCTACCCTTGTTCCTCCCTTCCAAGTACCCTGTCCATAATGAATTATTAGTATGCCTTACTTTCTGGAGAAATGTTATTATTGGTACTCTGGCCAGCTCAATATTAAACACAGTTCTGTAAGATGCCTCATACGCTTTGTGTTCTCAGGGGTGAACTTCCACAAAGATCTGTCCCTCTCCTCTCCCTCCACTTTCTTTCAGCTAGACATTCTTCTAAATCTTGCAGGAGCTAAATTTATCTGAGTTGTATCTTTCTAGCCAATTTAGCTAAAATTGGCTAGCAGCTTTTAAAAATTAGTGGAAAAATGAATGGCAGGCAGATACATACACAGACACACACACACAGAGTCTAAGTGATTATTTAGGAAGTCAAGTTAAAAGTTAAATTATCTCAGCATCTACATTTGATTATTAACCATGCAGAGTGAAATTAAATGTTAAAATGTAGAAAACCACTTGAGTTTCTATTGAAGTTATACGCTGTGTTGATATTTTAAAATCTGATTCCTAACAGAAGTCAGTGATTCATCCTTTATTTCTTGTAAGAAAATGAGAGGTTTGCATCATGTGACATTTCTGAACTGGCAGACCAACTTGTACTGAAGATCCATTTGGTGCCGTTAAGGAATCAACTGTCTTGAAGTTGTTAGCTTCTGAAATTACCTTCTGTCAGAGAATACTTACTATTTATACTGTTTGGAAAGGAGGGTAAGTTTTGTTGCAGCTGAGAAGAAACGTTGAGCTGCAGCTTGTTCATTTTTTTCTTTTGGTTAACATGTACTTTTCTTCAGAACTCCCAAACAGACAGCTTTGACCTTCCTTTTTGCCATGCATTTCACTTTGCACATATTGTTATCGTTAACAGGAGGGGTGACACAGGGAAAGGCTGTGGCTTGTCTTTTAGGACCATTCTCCTGGTAGAGTTCTAACATGCAACAAGAAGTTAAGTAGGCAGCAAAAATATTTTTTAATGTTTTTGTAAGCAATTAAGAAATTGCCTTGTGCTTCCAGGAGGAAGAATCTACTAACAAACGTATGCTGTATGCTATTCCTCTAAAAATAGGTTTGACATAACTGTTACAAGAAAAGTGTCTTCCCTCTAACACATCTACTGCTTAAAAATGCAAGTTGGGCCATATTTTACAGAGTGACTGACATCTTACTCTTGAAAATCCTAATTGAAGTCCATGGCACTATATAGACAGAAAGGCCATCAGTCAGCCCATCTAACTGTAGCCACCAGCACTTCAAGTGACTTGTCTAAAAGCCGGGGCCCCACTGCAATTAAAGGGAAAAGACTATCTAGAGCAGTAAATACAGCAAAAAAATCTTGAGCACCAAGATGTAACAGGATGAGTTATCGCTCTCTAGCACCATGGCTATAGACAAAATATAAATGTCTGATGTAGACTGGCTTGATAGTCTTTTTAAATTTAGCTAGCATTAAGTGAGTTTAATCCAGGTCTGTAGCATTTTTCCACATAGAGGTGGTAGAAGTAAGTGCTAGTATTTTCTGGGAATTACAAGTCTACGTTTTTTCATTCCAGATTCATATAGCAGATGTGCTAAGCTTCTACGGTTATAGCAACTGCAGCATGGATATCATCAGAGCTATATTCCAAGACCAAGTACAAAGGGTTTGTCTCAGTGGTAGAATTAGCCTACAGTGACCTGAAAATTATTTCATATTTTCTTTTTCTAATGTTGAAATGGTGACAGAATTTCTGTGTTTATTAGACAGAAGATGAAAAGTTTCCAAAAGACCACATGAGATTGGATCCCAATCTATCTCCTGCACTTGTTGGCATATTTTCCCCATTTAATTGCACCTTTTCAGTTATGTAATCACAGTTCAGCTGTGAAATTCTTGTTCTTAGTGATATAGTTACAAAAGTGGGCATGGTGAACTCATAACAGCTGGAGATGTGTGAGACAGAACAGCAGTGATGCAAGACCTACATTGTTATCAGTGGGATCAGTACCAGGGCAGTCATCTGGAAATATGATCTCATGTTTTGTAAATATGTCTTGAAATTAGTCGTGCTCTTGTCACTTCATCTAACTAAAATAATTCAGGCAGTTCATTATTGGGAATATTTACCTATGGCTGTTTGGAGAGTACATGTGGCAAAATTTTCTCTTTAATTACTTTGCCACAAATACTTGTTCCAATGAAAGGCCCACTGATAGCTTGCAAAAATATGTCGTTACTGGTCAATCTTGCATGCGTTCAGATGAAAACTGTGTAAATGCCAGCAAGAGAGTCAAGCAAATTGAAACCAAGCTCCATATCAAATGAATTCAGCTCATGATTGCTTTTGAAGAAAAGATTAAATGGCAAACTCCAAGACCTCACTATAGAAACCTGTAACAGACCCATGTGTTAGGAAGTAAATCACCATTGCATATTTTAAAGTCTTAAATATTAATTTTCTGAGTAAATAGTGTTTGTTATTAGAGCATCTCTTCATTCTCCCCTGCTTTTCATATGAAACACAATAGTTGGAGCAGGGGTGGAGATTTTTCCCCCCAACATGGTCAAATACTAACGGGATTACCATTCTTAAGCTCCTGACCCCACAGGAGTGCCATGGTAGCTCAGTTCCGGTGGCTGATATAGGAAGTTTTACTTTGCAGCAATTGCTCCTGGCAAATGCTATGGACTTGTACATAATATGGTGGATCAGTCTTTTTATAAGTAGAAAAAGGAAAACTCTGATTCCAGACACAGTTAGGCAGAGGTTGCTTGACTGGACAATCTCTAAATTCAAAGTATTAAAGAAGGCCTCATATCTGTAATTTTTCTTATAAAAGCAGAGCAAGTGAAAGTGAGGAGGAGTTTCTCAAGCTGCCACCCCACAAATCAATATGGTAGAGGAAGTAGAAATCCTGCTTATTTTGTGTATGTCTGATATTTTTAAAACTTGTTTTGGAAGTTTATTCTCTACTTATCTTACTCCATCTATAATTATCTTTTAGAAGAATCTATTTTCATTATCAGATCCTGATGATTTTCTCTCACTTGTTGAGGAAGTGAAGTCACCATTACCTATCCTAATAATTAAGTCTGGGTATCTGTTTGTGGTCCCTCTGCTGGGCAGTGCCCTGGTTATTACTGCAGAACAAGAAGGCTCAATACTACATTAGGCTAAAAATGATTTATGAACAGATGTAAAAGCTAATGACATTGCCAAGAAAAAAGTAACAAATGTCAACCAAGCTTTGAAATGTTTCTTGCTCTTTTAGCTAAGGTTTTGGTAGAGTAGCTTAATATACTACACTATGTACTGCATCCTTGTAACCCATGATTGCTAATTCCAGAGTCTCAGTTTACTGAAGCTTAACCAAATGAACACTAAGCATGTTTATCAACACTGCTGAATGCTGTTGTATTACTGAATAAACACGATCAAGGGAAGGGTTGGAAGGCAGAGGAGAATTTGGCTGCTGGTGATAGTTTCCAGTTGTGAAGCAATTATTTAGATAGCAGATTTTAGTATGAGAATAAGGAGTTTAGTAAGCGCTGGATTTACATAATAGTAATACATGTCACTTTAAATTTCCTCCTGGCATTTTCATGCACTTTTAAAATGAATCCTAATTATAAATGTTATATAAGTCCCACATAATGTGAATTTACTTGTATGCACATTTGCATTATCCTCATTTTTAAGTGTGCTGATGATTAACATTAGCAGCCAAGTTATTATGTTAACTGCATGAGTATACTACACTCCATCTTTTAGAAATTAAATGTTATGCACATGAAATGTGCAGAGAACTCTAAAAATTCACCCCTAATCAAGGGTACCAAAAAAAAAAAAGTCTAAAGTAAAATCAGCTGTGAGAGGGTCTTTTTTTTTTTCCTTAGAGCACAGCTTGTATCATTCTTTCCTCAGAGCAACAGGACCTATAAAACGTAAATAAATTTATTTTGCTCTGTTTCAGGTCCATCTTTAAAATCTACTTTAATGTGATTCATATTCAAAATTAGTATGGCATGCCTTAACTGTGATAGCTAAACAACATCTCTTTTTCTTCCATACAGATTCAGAAATGACAAAAAACAAAATAATCCTTTTTATATTCTCCTGAGTGCAGAAATTCAGCAAGCTAAATGAAAGAAAGAGAACATAACCTTTATAAATTACCAAATAGCTACTCAGCTACACAAAAGCTACTCTAATATATTCTAGTCTTTTCTGTGCTCCCTATGAACTGTTCCACAGACTGAAATGCCCATAGATTAATGGTACCTACCTCCTGCCACTCACATCCCAGGTACATCTGGGCCTGTGCTCATGAACAGGTTGCGGGACACAAATAGTTTCATTCTCCTCATATTATGAAAAGACTCAACTTTTCTGGTATTCATAATAATTAGTAATGCTATTTTCAGTTTATTATATTGATTGGCTTGATTTTCATTCCTTCTACACCCACATTTATGGTAAAATTTTCAAATTGCCAAAAGGTTTCTCAGACTGCTCAATATTCAGCAGTCACCTGTGTGACCTGTAAAAGGACTTATATAAGTTGAGCACTCAACAGTCAGAGTCTACCTTAGACTATAAATGCCTTTTATGTTTTCCGTTTTGAAAATATAGGGTAAAAGTCAGTACAGAATTATATTCTTGCATATAACATAGCTTAATTACATCCTATCTTCTAAATCTCAGTTTTTTAACTGAGAATCAGACTACTAGAATGAATTAATGTAAATTTGGCTTCAGGTCTACAATTGCTCTGAGGAATAAAATATATAGTCCTTTAAAAAAATATTCATTGTTTTTTTAAAGTTCAAATTTTAAACTGAACATTATCCTGACAGAGTAGTAAAATTTCATTTTCAAAACTGGAAACATTCAGGCATATATGATCATGTTCAGTAGTTGAAATCAAGAAGCATTCTAATTATTTTCCCCCTCTACAAAATTTCTACTGTGTCAAAAGATAAAAGTTAGTTAAAATGAAGGCAGCAGTGCTTGCAGCTAAAACTGTACATATTCCAAGGATTAAATATTCTACTTAAAATACTTAATTTTAAAAAAAGTTTTTTAAAAAAGCCAAAAAAATCCCATTGATTTTTGATAGTGTAAATGGAAGGAAGGTTTTTCAAAGAAGACAGTTAAAGAAAATGTACAGAAACTCACTTTCTTACATGAATTTGTAGGCTACAACATTCCATTTTTCAGGTACCATATGACAAATTTGAATGACATTAAGTTTATTTGAGCAGTAATATGGTTGTCCTCAGTAAGACCATTCTCCAAACTGAGTCACTGTTGCCATCTGGAAGTGAATTGAATTAAGATGTTTATATCTTATGTGAAGACTAAAAAAAGCATGGGAAAAGTGGTAAAAGTGATCTGAGGTGAGTGAATGTGAAAATATGGATACCATCCATGTGAAATTAGTGAAAACAGCGGATTCTACCTTGCAGAATTCACTAAACTGTTGTACAGAATATGTAATTCAGTATAATCAGGATTTGTCTTTATTGTAAAAGTCAATTGTTCATTCTTTTTTTGTATTTGACCAGAATAGCTTATCTATATCCTAACCTAAACTCCTGAATTCTCTCCATTAATATTAATAAACTTTCAATCTGTCCAGTAGAGACTTCACTATGTGAAAATTTCCTCATGGAGAAATCATTCTTTCCAACACTTCCATTTTCTGATGATAGGGAAAAAGAAAAAAAAAAATCATATCTATGTGCATGCAGATAACACAGAAAAAAGTTGCACAGAGTCTACTGGCATTTGTCAAACAAGAAGAAATGTTTCCTACAGTCTATAGCATTGAAACTTCCTTGATAAATGCAATGATACAGTGTCTTAGGCAACAGCCTCAGAAAAAATACATTAGCACATGGTTAGTATTGCACTCACATAGCCAGCTGCCTAATCCAATTACCCTCATTTAAAAGAAGAATAATTTATGTTTTCTACTGAATACCATGTAGAAATTGTGCCTACATTGTGTCTTCTAATAATTCACATGAAAGGTTTGGACAATCTACTGGAATAAATCCTATGGGACTATAAACCGTGTTTTATATTCTCGCTGATTTTTAAAAAACATTTCCTTAAGAACTAGTGTGGTTTTATAAATGGTTCATCTTGAGGTCAACCTTTGAGACTTCTTCCTTTAAAGACAAACCTAGCAACAATGTCTAAGGCTCTAGTTTGATAAAACTTTTAAAGCTCTTCCAAGATATGCAGGGAGCTTGAAGTCACTGCAGCTCTCCAGGATCCCGCTTGTTGCAGAGACCCTGAGAATCATACTGAGTCTCAGGTTCTGGGACCCTGGACCATTTAGGGTCCCTTGCCATAGGTGGGCTCCAGCACTGCCATCGCTCTGAGTGTTTGTGACCCCCTTTGTCTGAGTGGGTCCTGGCAACCTTTCTGACACAGAGCTGCAGGAGCAGCAGTATTCCAGACAGATGTAATTTTCCTTTGTTTTTTTTTAAATTAACTTTTTTGCATGACTAATTAAATTTATTAACTCAGCTATTTCATTGTTCAGTAAATAAGAGTTCATTAAAAACACATTATTGAATGTTTAACAACAACATAATAAAAAGTATTAAAAGGTTAAGTGAATGATCATATTTGTATTAATATGATGGTATGAGAATGTTCATTAATATTATTTATTTTAGATTGCCTCAGTAAACATTATTATTATTTGTTGAACATTACTAACATGTTTTAATGATCTCATCTTTTATTTATTCAGTGAACAATGAAAACTGATGATATGCAAGCACTTGTTCAGGATTTTACAACTTTTTATATATTATATTTGCATGCAAGAGCAATTACTACATCAGCACACAAGAGATTTTCTTGATAGCGCAAAGACCGTCTTAGGAAATTACCCTTGACCAATTCAAAACTTTGGAGCAGATAAAGATATAATCTGAACTCTACGGAAATAGTACACAAAGGCCTTGTTGACACTGAGGTTTGGGACTGAGCACTCATAGTAAGTGTTGCCACAAAAAGGCAGAGACCAAATCGTGGTATATGAAGATTGCATAGTCTCTCTAAGCAGAAGCAGTGCTATGAATTGACAAAGTGCTTACATGGGTTACTTTAAACAACTTTAAATATCTAATTTTGGACATGAGTCAGTTTCCCATGAAGACACAGGAAATTTTTCTTTTCAATTTTGGGAGAATTAGATTTTTGCCTCAATTTGGTATGCAATTTAACAGTTTTCCCTACATGTAATATCCAGGCAGTTCCAACTCAGTTCTCCAGCCTCTTTGTGCTACTACTTCAACTAACTTCATCAATATTATTTATTCATTATAGGTTATATGGAGACAAAAGCCTACTGATTCATTAGTCTCAGAAGAAGACATAAGTAAATGGTTTAGTCATCCAAAGCCCAGATGCTGCCTTGTATAGTTCGGTCTCTCATGGTTAGTGAAATATTAGAAAACTCAGAGTATTAACTGCATGTTAATGATTGTTTCTTACGAAGTTATTTGTAGGTGTGCTAAAGAGGAAGATGGAAACAAGCATACTGGTGAATATGGATTGTGCTTACTGGAGAGACTGTTCCATCTTCTGATTTGCTACCAAAGTAACTACACACTCCATTACTGCACACAGAGGGGTGGCATAGTGTGCTCTGTAAGTCACTTTTAATTTCCACCAACTCCAGAACTACTTTATAAGTTACTGGGGTGAGTTAAGTTTCCAGCTATCACAAAGTCTTATGTAATTTCCTATGAGATACCTGCATATTGCTCCTGAGAAATCTGTTGTAACAAGCAATAACCTGAGTAAAAAATAATATTGGAAAGATTGCAACAATAGACCAAAATGTAGTGTAAATTAAATGCAGTAAGGATAGGTCTCTCAATAAGAGGAGTAGAATGAGGAAGATTCAGTACAACTGAGCTCTGAAAGCTGCTACCTTAACAAAAGTTTGGGATTAAACACAAGAGCACAATTCAGAAATCTGATTCCAAACTCTAACAGACTTTTTATTGTCATACAGGAAAGAGAAGTTTGCTGGTTTTAGAAAGAAATAAGACTTTTTTTGTCCATAAATACCTGTATTTTCAGGTGTGTCTGCTTCATTGCCTCACAGAACACTTCTGGATGTAGCACAGAGTTCTGCCTCTTAGGGCTGGCTTTACACGTACTAGTTTATTCATAGGGAATGAATCAATGCTTAAAGTGTTTGACACCTGCATTGGCAGAACACTTAAGGGTTTGGTTTTGTTTTTAAATAACTTTTATATGGTTTCAAAATGAATGTGAACTTGATACGTGCTGTGTTTGTCAAATTTGTGGGAAAAAGTTGTGTCAACAACACCAAGAAGCCTGAAATAGTGGATATGAGAACAGAGTAGCACTGTATAGTTTTCAAGGAGGAGTCATTTCCATAAGAAAGCACACATTTGACAATACCTGAGAAGTGGTGATGTTATGAACGTCAGTTCTTTCCCTACCCATGTCAATGCAAGCCATTGCACTCCTCCTGCACAACAGACCTGTGGACATGCACTTTAGCCTGCCTGTGTTGTAGCTGTGCCTTTGCCTCCCCCTCGTGATACGGTGTGCCCATTGGCAAAACATTTTCTCCTGACACCTTGAATTTCTTCTGTTCTTATCCATATCTTTTCTCCAGGAAAAAAATACTGATGACACCATTGCTCAGGTAGAGCAACGGTACTTTAGAGACTCACACAAATGACACCATTAAAAATAAGACATGATCGAGAGGGCCAATGTTATTCAGAGAGAGTGAAACTTACAGGTGAACTTCAGGAGCCCATCTGCCCATCCACCTTTAAAGTGACTTGCAGAAAAATCTACATTATCGAGATGAGTGAATGATACATGAGTAAGGAATTCTTAATGGAGAAAATAGCCATAGCAAAAAGTTGGAAACAAACCCTAGATTAAACAAATTCTCATATAATTTTTATTTAAATTTACAATAAAGAATTATTTCATTGAGATGAAAATGTATTTACCGACTACCTGGCTACAGAAAGCAAGCTTACAGTCATTGACAGTTATTCACCGTGAGGATTTAGGTCCTGACAGAAACAGTTGCATTTTATAAAGTTCTTAAAGGTTGATATTTCTTCCTAAGATAATTATTATGAAACCAGACCCTGTGTCAGGCATTGGGAAATTGGAAATTTCATAGGAAGTACTGTGGTATGCTAAACTTTGGTTATGTGGGTCTATATATAGGATACCAAGAGAACTGGCTTCCTGAAGAATGCCATATAAATAAGTTTTGGCATGACAGAGGCAAGGCTGCAGTCATGCCTACTTACTATTGTCCCACGAGGCAGAGACAATGGACTGTAATATACATATTTTGTCAGGACTCTTCAGAGAGCACACTGTGTTCACCACCAAAACCTCCAGAGAAACTAGTACTGCACTTGCCTAAATCCATAAAGAATAATTCCACTTTTAACTGTAATGAAACTTAATTATTCTTTTAAAACTCCTTACAGAAAAGTGGTGACCAGCAGGAAGAAATTAGAATATTTCACTATACCCTCTTGGAATGTGGATTTATGAATGGGGACTGTGGAAGAATCGGACGTGTGAATTTCCAGAGTGGAAAAGCATAGGAGGGGCAGAGAAATGAAGGGTTTGCACTGTGTTTCTTTCTAATAAGTAAGCAGACTGAGTGGTAAATCCACTTTAAAAGAAACTATCTCTAGGACAAAAGAGAAGAAGGCAGCATCCTTGCCCTGAAGTTTCTGAGACCTCTAATTTCTTTATTCCCAGGGCATTCTAGAGACATGTGAAGTTTAGGTAGCTGCAGGAATTTACAGCAATGTAGCCAAATTCCTTGGCAGCACCCACGACTCTTGTATTAAACTACCGTCTGCAGAAAAGCTTTTCCAGCACACAAATAACTCATTCCCTTCATTTTCTGAACCCAGCAACTGCTTCCATGGGGTATGCTTCTATTATCTGATGATGCTACAATAAGACTATGCCCTTGACAGTTTTTACTTTAAACTTTGTTAGTCTTGCACACATGCATAACAACAGGTTATATTTATTTCTCCAACTGAAACTGACAGATCTTGTTTATATAAAACAGAGACAGGACCAATCTGGGTCAACTCCATTCATTCACTATCTGTAAAAGACAGTTGGACTTCAGTTCATTGTAGGGACAGCATCTTTTTCTTTACAAATATTGCTTATGATACCCTCCAAATTGTCTTTTATACCTCACATCCTTCTATTTGGAAAGCAACTTAATTCAGATTCCCACATTACTGTTAATTAGCATTGATTTAATTATCACTTAGGTATATGTTTAAAGTTAAGCAGTACATACATACTTTTCTGAACCAGGGCCAATATGGCTATTTTGTGCCAGACTGTCCTGGTTTCAGCTGGGATAGAGGTAATTTTCTTTAGTAGCTGGTATAGTGCTGTGTTTTGGATTTAGTATGAGGATAATGTTGGAAACACACTGATGTTTTAGTTGTTGCTAAGTAGTGCTTACACTGGCCAAGGACTTTTCAGCTTCCTGTGCTCTGCCAGGTGCACAAGAAGCTGGGAGGGAGCACAGCCAGGACAGCTGACCCAGTCTGGCCAAAGGGCTATTCCATACCGTATGACATCATGCTCAGTATATAAGCTGGGGGAAGAAGAAGGAAGGGGAGGACGTTCAGCATGATGGCATTTGTCTTCCCAAGTAACCGTTAGGTGTGACGGAGCCCTGTTTTCCTGGGGATGGCTGAACACCTGCCTGCTGACGGGAAGTAGTGAATGAATTCCTTGTTTTGTTTTGCTTGTGTGCGCAGCTCTTGCCTTGCCTATTAAACTGTCTTTATCTCAACCCATGAGTTTTCTCCCTTTTACCCTTCTGATTCTCTTCCCCATCCCACCAGGAGGGAGTGAGTGAGCAGCTGTGTGGGGCTTAGTTGCTGGCTGGGGTTAAACCATAACACAGACAGATCATATAAACTATATGAAACTATAAATATTCAGTGAAGAAGCTAATTTTAAAGGTTTAAATAAAAAATTTATTTTTGAATTTACCATTAAGTAAATGTCAGCAAAATTGTATTATGCGGATTAACCTTATTGGTGTCTTTGTTTAGGAAACTCCCACCAACTAAAAAGGATGCCTCTTCTTCCCCTTTTCCCCCTCCTCTTATGGTACCTTCAACATAGGCAAAGGAGAAGAGTCATTAAGTGAGTGCTAATGAATTTCTCCTTTATTAAAATATTTTCAAACCAGAAACTGTGTTCCAAGCTCATTATTGCAGTAATTGTGTTTACTCGTTTATTTACTCAGCAATACCTAAGGTACTTATTAGAATTGCTTCAATACACAGCAGAATGTAATAGTTGAGCAGCAGCAAAGAGGACAGTGGAGAGCTTACAAATGTAATTTTCTAACTACACCCAAACTATTAAACAGGAACAGCTGGTTTCTTCCATCTATTTTGATTTACAGATGCAAATACCATGTGGCTCAGGACCTTTGCCCTCGATAGTGAGCACTCTCACCCTGGCCCGTGTTCTTTCTTTACTGCCCATGAAGCAGCGGCAATACCCAGGTATCCACACAGCTTAATTGCTACTACCTCCATCTTCTACTACCATTCTTGAGGTTAGACAGTAATCAAAAAGTTCATTATTCAACAGAAGGAAAAGGCTGCAGAATAAATAAAGTTTTTGGAGGTTTTTCAGATTCTGGAAATAAGTAAAAAGATAACTGTCAGTACTCTTTTTTAAGTATTGTCTATATTTGAGAGAATTATTGCTGATAGCATGTTGAACATCAGCAGTGTTCTCTATGAAATTGGACCTGAAAGTAAGTGTAAAATTGCACAGCTGAATGCTAAATGCATGTTGCTTTATGTGTGAGCCTGCAGATTCATCTGTACAAAACATACAGTATCTGTTGTGTTTTTTCCTAATGCTGCATTAGTACTGAGATCTGTGAGTTAGGCCACAGCATGAATAACAAATATAGCACTTTTCCTACAAGTCCTTCCCTAAAAATAAACGGTAAAATTCAAGTCGATGAGACTCAAATGGGAAAAGATTACATGATCAGGCTCAATTTTCACATTTTATTCTGAAGAATGGTGTTTTCAAATGCAGGAAATACTGGTTTATTCAACATCCAAAAGCACACTGTAATTGAAGTCCTACACTCATCTACATGTCTTTAAAATTAGTATAGTACATACAAGGTATTTTTTGCATTAGAGTATTTTAAAAGCTATTCAGTATAAAACTCTCATAAAAATAGACCCAATACAGCCAATTATATGGTTAACTGCTTCTTTGGATCAGTTCTGGGTTGACAATTTCGTCAGAGTAATTTCGTCTACAAATCTACTACTACAATTCACTAGAAGCCTCTAGATAAAATTCCTTATAGAGTTAAGGTCAGCATTTTCCAAATAAGAAAATTTAACAAAGGCCATGACCTAATTTAGGAAGGACCTTTAGTACCCACTAGAGCATTAGGAACAGAGAGCAACAATATCTTTCTTTGAAAAGCTGCTCGTATTTCCAATGATTGTTTTGTATTTATAGCACACGTAGATGATGAAGACATGTATTATTGATGAAGGTAGGCAAATGTTTTCTATTTAATTCTGAGCTCAGTATTTCAGCTGCCTTTGAATTCTGCCAGCCTCCCCATGAGCGCTGGCGTGGAATCCACTGTGTGATGGTGATGAAGGTTTAAACAATATCTCAAAAACACCTACCTGCTTGAGGGTGCTTCATATGCTGTGTATTAGTTGGAAAGTATTAAATAAAATTCCTTTTGACCTACATGTTACTATGGACGATCACATCTTCTGCAAGCAGATTGACAAGAATGCAAAATGTATGTTCTTCACACTAACCTTTTATGGAGTCTTTCTAAAAATATAATTAGCTAAAAGGACAAGTTAGAAATCGTGTTAATATTAATTGTAGCAGATGGAATTTTGAGGGGAAGCAGAAAGGCTGATTTCAATTTCTTTTAATAAATCTATTTAAAAATAGAGCTGTACCAGCTGCAAGTTATTCCCAGCCAACTTGTATTCACTGAAATTGAAAAAATACTGTCAAGCTCATGGGTAGCCAACTACTTGCTCGCAAATCCAGAAGCAGCAGTATAGGCCTTCTGAACTTGTGACGCATTGCACGCAAACCGTTCTCCCAGAACATGATGGCTGTGTTAAACTGTGTCAAATCTTAAAGAGATTTATTCTGAGGATAAGAATTTATAGCACTTGTCACTTGTAGGTGATATTGCCAAAGCTGTGCAGAATATCGGCAATTTGCCTACTCTGTAGTCATATCTGTGTGCAGAAAATGTGCTTGCTATCCAATACAGGTCTAGCTGTTATAAATAATTCTAGCTGTTATAAATAAAGTGCTGATTTACTTTAAAAACCTGGAGCCTGATCTGGCAAGGTACTGAATGCTTCAAATTCTTCACACTTGTAGAGGATTTGAAGGTGCTTGTTGGTTCATTAGCTAGCTGCTTTTACTAGATTAATTAATGTATTACCGTTTTGGGGGAAAATCCTCTCTTGCTTTCTAAATTTCCAAATATATTCATATCAGAGGTAGCTCCCTTATCAAAGACAAGCCTTTGCTGCGGGAGTATTTATACCATTTCATTTCTTGGAGTGATTCACGGTATCCATTCAGACTCAGTTTCCTTCTTCTGAAGTTTATCTAACTCTAAGCTATTCAGGAGTAAGTTTTGACATTTCTCCCACTAAATTATAGACTGCCTCACGTCTTTGGAGATACAAATGCCATTTTAGCAGATCAGGTGCCACCTCCAGTAGCTGACTAGCCCACTAACTTGACTCAATGTCGTTAAACTTCCCCCACATGGTGACTCAGTTCGTGCATTTCAATGTGAAGCACCTCCAGTCACTGAATCTTGTATTTTACATCTGCTTGTAAATTGATAAAAAATGCTTGAAACAGACTTATTCAATGGATTAATGCATGCAGGTCATTACTGGCTGTTAACTGAGATCTGAACTGATGGAAATTAATTGCTTTGGGATTATATTAGTTTATGGTAAGGGATCCTCACAACTTTTGAAGAAAAATGCAACAGCACCACCATCTCCTCATCTCCAAAGTCTGCTTTGAACTTCTTTACACTTTTTAGAAGATCTTGTAGCCAAAATACTCTTTCTAGTCTAAATCTAGTTGCATAAGCTCTAGCATTTGACATTTCCAGACACTGTTGCTTATTACTGTATCAGTTTCAGGCTTTAATCATAGGTAACCCACACTCAATGTAGTGTGCTTATGCTTCAAAGAAAGACAAGTCCTTTTTTCAGGAAGATGAGAGGTTAATGTCATTTTGTGTGTATAACGATGTAAATTTCCCGTTTTATCTGGTTATATATATGATTCAACTAAGTAGGGAGTCTTTACAGCAATACCAGCAATTTTGTTATTACTAAGAGCTCTCATCTGAGTACTGCTCACAGTATTCCAAGGGTTATGCGTTGTTTTCTGCATACATCATAGAATTGCTTGTTACCTGATATTGCTGCCTTAAAATCCAGCTCTACATTATTATCAACTATTTAATATTTCTTATCTAGGTTTATTTAAAGCATGCTTTCTAAATAGAGAGCTGGTTAAAGAGGTGGGCAAGATGAAGGCAGGTATAACAGTATTATATGTTCGTGTCAGCCTCAGTTGGTATAATAGGTACTAGTTTTCTATAATAGTGCTTTTTATCCATACTTGGATTTTAACACTGGTTGAAATGGAGTTAACTTATTTAATAAGTATCTGATTATATCCAAAATATTGGGGGGGGGAGGGGAGGGAAGGGGAGGGGAGGAGAGGAATAGATATATATGTACACACACACATATTCAAAATACCCTTCGCTGTATTTTTCCTTTATATGTTTAGGTTTACTATTTTTAAAATTCTTTAGTAATTCAAGATGAGATCAGAAGAACTTAGAACTCCTTAAATTTTGAAGAAAAACAAAATCCCTATCCAGTTAAATATTTCTGACTTCAAAATGGCACATGGCAAATTCAAGCTGACACTAATCACCATGGACAGACAGATTTCTTTAAACTTTAAAATCACATCCCTACTACAATATCAGAAGTGAGCTAAGAAAGCAGCCTTTTCTTTCTCCAAAAGCCAGAACATGATAAATGTTCTGATAATAAGGCTCTTCCTTAACATAGAAAATATAAACACAATGATTGCCTAATTCTTGTCAAAGAAAAAGCAATGGCAAGTGCTTAGAGCTAACCTAATATTTACATAACCTCATTAAAAAGGCAGATATTTCTTCTAAAATTCCATTTAGCTAACATTCACTTGGAGATGAAATACATTAAGCAATTGTAGAAAAGGGTTTAACCACTAGGCTAAAACTGCAAACAGTACCCACATCTAGTACCGCATACTATGAGTATTCAGCAGGCTAAATGTGGGTCCTGAGTCATTAAATGACCATGAGGAATATAATCTTGTAACTGGCAAGAACAAGAATTGCTTATTTCTTTTGTTTATATATATATATATATTAAAAAAACCCCATATAAATATACATATATATATATATTTCTCATATATATATATATATAAAATAAGAATTCCTGCCTTTTCCCATCAGATAGGCAAAAAACCTATGATCAACAATCTGGACTTACTATTTGTATCTTCTTTACTGACAGCAACAACCTATTGTTCTGAGTGTAGGGAAACAAATCCGCTTCACTGACTGCACTACCATAAGGCTATCAGCAAGAGAGTCATGGAAGTGTGGGAGAGAGAATAGATTGAAGGCAGAAAAGAGTTCTCCTTATGTTTTCTTGGCCATCTCCTTGCTCAATAGCATCATCACTTTACAGTCTGCTAGGCCTTCCCTTTAATGCTGCACAGTACAGGCATTCTTGCAGTAATAACATGTTCTATGATACATAACCTTTCATTAGCTTTACTTAGAGATTTTTGTCCTTATTACCGTTAAAGAACAGCTCTTCAAATGGCCAAAATGTATTAGTTGGAATTTATTATCACAATTATTTTACGTTAATGTCGCCTGGATGATTTTTCTTTCCACTTTTTATTCTTGAAATGCCTACTTTGCTGCTAATGGGGGAAATTTAGCTGACTACGGGTGTCTTCTGGGCCATAAACTAATTTCTCACAAGACAAACAACATTTCACAACAGAATGAATTTAAGATTTCATTAAAACGTTGGCTCTTTTTACCTGTTGGAAAAGTCTTTTTGAAAGGTTAGTCAAAAAGTGAAACGCAGGTGTACAATCATGTCTGTAACAAAACACGTTACTTAAGAATGGGGTTCATTTCTCCTCACTCTGGCTTCTAAAATGTAGGCATCTGGCAAACCTAGTCAATGCTTTTTTTCTTTGGCGGAAAGAAATGAAGTACTTCCAGAACGTGATTCCTCCCATATTATGGAAGACATTTAAAATAGCTGGGATTAATAATCCAGAAAGAGCACCATCTCCCTCCCCTGTCTAGAAAAAGTTCTGATTACTAGACGAGACACTGTGCTTTTAAATCATTAAAGTAAGCAATAAGATTCTCATCTTCTTTGTCAATATGACTGAATTAAAACCACAGCATAACCTTACAAATAATGAGAGTTTTATATATGCCAATAGTGTACATGGACAATTTGACAATCAAAGGATTCAGAAGTCAACTTTCGATCCATTTTAGTTTGGTTACAGGAAAGGCACACTGTAATTTCTGTTGCCTAATTTGGCAAACATTTGAACATTTTCAATCCTATCTCTGTGAAAACTTCATAAAGCATTCTGAAATTTCACATCTGATCTAGTGTCTACAAAAAAGGGCAAGAAATTTTTTTATGGAATTCTGCAACTACTGTGATGGTTTTTTTTCAGATGCCTTTGCCCTAAACTTCAGTCTGCAACAAACTGAACCAATCCACAATATTATTTAAAGAGTAGTTTTCTGTACAGCTCAAGAAGAGACTAAATCATAAATAAAAAATGTAATAAACTGAGAGGAAAACAAAGCAGCAGCTGGTATGGACCTCATTATCAACTGCTCGTAGAAAGTCTGCATTACATTAAAAAAAATCAGAGGTCATCTAAAACATTGCTCCAAAAATCTCAGAGTTACAGATATTGGTAATCGAACTCCCTAGTTAAAAAAAAAAAAAAAACAACTATACTGCCTCTTTATGACAATATTAAAAAAATGATGAATATAATCTTATAAAGAAATTTATGACACAACTTCAGAGTTGAGAAATACGGGAATTGTCATATTGCATCCTGGCCAGCAGTCTGTGCAGCCCATTATGCTTTCTTTAACAAAAGAGTCACTACCTGTTTCAGAAAATTCTGTAGAATATCAGAGTAATTTCGGCGCCAGCCATCATCACTAATTTGACTCCTGAGTCCCATCTCTGTATCATAAGCTTTTTTCCCTTTCTAAACTCTTCTTTTAACTACTGATTTTCTTCTCTATACACATCAGCTTCTCTCTTGAAACTGTCTAAATCTTGTTCTTGGTATTTTGTATTACAATGAATGTTCATTGTTAAAGAAAACTCAGTGTATTGCTTTAAATTTGGTTGCTTTCCATTTTCAGTATTTCTTTTTTGATGCATTATATGGAAAAGTGAATATAAGTTCCTAGACTAACTTATCTGTACTACTAGACATCTTACATATCTTCAGAGCATGCCTTCTTATACATCTCTAAACCATATAGTTCTCATTTTTTTCAATTTAATTTCTTTTTTCTGTCTTCCTTTGCTTCTATTACATTTTTAATCTTTTGACTTGTATCCCTGATTTGTATCATATCACAGATTCATGATGATACATAACACACTAAAGGAAAAACTGTAGGGTGGGACCAATGCAGATTCATATTCTGTGTTAATAATAATTCTATATTCTTTTTAATTTTGTTACTTTTTCTTTTTTTTTTTTTCCTGTTCCTAAAACATTGTTATCCTTTGACAGGTACTGCACATCAAAAACGTTCCACGGAAAGAGGATATCAGTGGTGACTACACTGACCAGGATTCCCTAGTTTAAAGAGAAGGTGTGCAAGGCAAAATCTGATTATGACATGATAAATGTAATTATAAAAAAACTCAAATCAAGCGTGATACATTGTAGACATATCAGGAAACAAACTTAAGGCAGGCACAATGTAACAGGGATATGTAACTGTGTGAAACTTGCTATCACAATATATCATTGAGACAAATGGTTTAGTACAGGTCAAAGAAAAGATGAGACACTTTGCAGTGAGCATTTTCTGGTAGAATACAGAACTATTAAATGCTTTACTTTCGGGGTTAGGTCATAATGTGAATTTTGCCCCAAGTCAGGAAGTATTATTTGTCTCAAATAATAACTCTGTACAGTTCAAGACTTTATAAAGGCTTCATATTTTTTCTGAGGCATGCATTTACCACTGCTGGACATCAGGATGCTTGACTCCATTGACAATTGCTCTAATCTAATACAATTGTGTCTATAGTATGATTTGTACATAATATCTGTTATTATATCATTTTCTCTCTTATGAAGAGACAATCCATTATAACCATCTGTATATAGTCCCTGAACATGCTTGGCATCTTACTGACTAATCTTACCAATATTTTTTTCTTGTAGTATGCACAATATATTCTAATCAGTAGTACCTTGTGGTTTTGTTGTTTTGGTTTTTTTTTCTTTATTCTTTTAGTCTCAGGTTCTATTTAATTTTCCAAAATCTTGACTTTTTCAAAGCTGCTTTGTTTTTCTCTAGAAACTATAAAAGTCCAACCCTGGGGCAGGTGCATTTTTTTAACATTTCCTTTAAGTGTCATAGCAGGTTACATCTGTCATAGCTCATTAGATTATAAAATGATGTGATCCAAGGAGACATCTGACGGCAGGTTACAATGGATGCCACAAGACAATTGCCAAAAGTTTAGAAAATGCACAATGCTTTTTAAGATGACTATCCCTTACTTGCACTGTTTCTTAAACAAGCAACTAACTATGCCACCCAGTTCCTGTTCTTTTAAAAGAACCTTTATTCTTATTGCTTTGCTCTGCAAGGCACCTATCTTGTCCCCAAAGCAGTGAGAGAATTCATAGAGAGTATTTGGAAATGGCAGTGGAACATTGTACTTCTTTGAATGTTGTCCTCTAAAATTCCCCTAAGAAAAGTGGTGCAAATTTAAAGAACAAGGAAAAATAGCCAAAGTTTCCAAATTGCTTTTCTATAATTAACCTTGCTAAAATCTGTGTTATTCTGGCTACCACTAGATATCTTAACACTTTCAACTATATTAAAAGACACCAACTTTATTCCAGCATGTCTGTAAGGAGCTCAAGTGTCTAAGGTATGCCTAAATAGAAATGGTCTCACAAATACTGTTAAAAAATGCATTTGTATGGACGCTGCTTCTGCACAGTCACACCTTTGCTATTTAAACAGCAGAGAAGCCACCAAATACCACGCAGAAATGAAATACCATATTGGCAAGCCAAGTACTATCCCAATACAGTGATCATGATGTTATCTTCATAGAGTTTGTTGCACCTTGGTCAAATGTATTTCAAAACTTTACAGAGGTGGAATTTAAAAGCACCTATTAGTACTAGCATTCAGCTTCCTCTTCAAGTGTGACACAAAACATTTGGAGATTAAGTAGGGAATAGGGAGAGTTCAGTTTAAAAAAGTAGGAGCTACTAACATGCTAAAAGTAAAGAGTTCCTGACAATTCCTAAATTAGTGCCAGAGGAATCCTTTAGAAAGTGGGATTCTGCTATTTGAGTACTGAATTTGGATATGCTTTTGTTTGTTGTTATTAATGAAAATGACACAAATTGCCATGAACATTGAAAACTTACAGAAAAATGCATATACCTATTGTGTCACCCTAAAAATGTGATTTCAGTGAAGCCAAGACCTATGAAGATATTGAAATGCAGCAGCTGGAAGAACAGCTGGGGAGGGCAAAATATCCTCTCTGTCCCTTTGCATCTGTGTTCCCTCACCTCTCTTTTCCAACACTACACTTTGAGATCCATCTTACCTTCCACTGAGAGACTTTGGAGATAGCGGATGAACTTTATCCCACAGCTGTTGGAAATTTTTAGCTAGCAGGCAGTCTTTGGTGAGGTGACTCACAGGAAGCACACAATGGGCTCAATGTTACTCCCAGCTGTCTCTTGTAGGCTCAGCCCCCCCCATCCCAAGTCCCTAAGAGGCCTCAGGTGGTGTCTGGTTTAGTGTCTAATAAGAACAATAAATTAGACTCTAAGGATATTAACAAATATAAAATAAAGTACTAAAAAACAGGAGTGAGTTGAATCTGTGTGTTTCTCATGGTCAAGCTGCTAGATGGCTTATTCTAACAAATGAAACTGGTTTTGATCAGATTTTTCTTGGGAGTGCTATATTTCAAAACAAGGCTTAAACAGCTAGTATTGTGCAGGATATTATATATGTAGTATTGTGTATTTCTGTGAGTTTTTCTCGGTCTCCATCAAGCACACAGTATTCTACTTCACAGGAGAGGAAGGTAAGTTACTATTTTTGCAACTCAAGTAAATTGCACCACGTGATTCAAGCTTTTGAAAGAAGTTAATTTAGTTGCTCATTTTGAAGCAAGATCATGTAGCTAGATCATTTGTACACTTCATTGCAGTCTGCATTGTATGGTATTGTTTTCATAACTGCATCTTCAGAAACTCTCCAAATAACTGCTCAAAGAGTACAAATCAGTCAGTCTTTAGTACATTCACACTGGGGCAACTGCATTATATTTGTGTGTGTGTTCCAAATGTCATTTCTTGCATATTTGGGAATGCTTTTATAAACAATTATTTGCTTTTTCCATGTTTTACTGCAACTGAGAGTAGCTGCATGTCACCAATCAGCCAGCCATTTAAGGAGAACTTTTGGTCCACTCACTAGTTGATTCTTAATATAGGTGGGTGATAGGGGGAACTAACACGTCAAGGGTTAATAACAAAACCATCACTTCGCTCAGGCTATGTATCTATAGTCTTAAGCAGGAACTGATACCAGTGGAATGCTTTGCTTAACTACCTGATAAGCATGAGATAAATCAGGACTGAAGAGATTGACCAAACAAACCCAGGACACAATTAAATCAGGACTGAAGAGATTGACCAAACAAACCAAGAACACAACTTAATTACTGCCAGCAGGATGGTTTTGAGCAGGATTTGCAGTCCAGGTGAAGAGTGCATGGCAAGAAAGACACACGGCCTTCATCCCTGAAGACCCCAGCCCACGACCACCAGGAAGCACCACGCGTGCGCAGCTAGGAGGAGTTAAAGGCGGGGACTTTGGGGAGGAAATTATAATATTAATGTTTTGATGCATAAATACCTGGCAAGTTTCCATGAAAAGTGCGCACGACTTTGGTAGGACTACCCCCCGTGCTGCCCAGCGCTGAATAAACATACCTACTTTACAACCTTCTCGGTTGTGGAGTCTGTTTTCCACACGTCAGGGCAAGGAAATCCCTTCAACATGGGAAAATAGCTACTCTGACTTACGGCAGCAGTTCAAAATAGAAATAGAGTGACATATGATGTCAGCAGTCACCTGGTGACTATTATCAATAGCTACCACACATGCTAAATTAACTCTACAGGCAATAGAAATAAGCACAGTTACGTGAGATTTGATCAGGTCTTAGGTTTTTCTGTTGGGGAGACCATGTTCTTGTGTAGTTTTTTGTCTCTGTCCTGGTTTTGGCTGGGATGGAGTTGGTTTTCTTCCTGGTAGCCGGTATGGGGCTGTGTTTTGGGTTTAGGTTGAGAACAATGTCGATGATACACTGATGTTTTGGTTCTTGTTAAGTAGTGCTAAGTACTTGCTAAGTGGTGCTCACACTGGTCAAGGACCTTTCAGCTTCCCATGCTCTGCCAGGGGCACGGGAGGCTGGGAGGGGGCACAGCCGGGGCAGCTGACTCAGACTGGGCGGGGGCTATTCCATACCACGTGACATCATGCTCAGTATATAAGCAGGGGAGTTGGCCGGGGAGGGGTTCGATCGCTGCTTGGGGGACGTGCTGGGCATCGGTCGGCGGGTGGTGAGCAATTGTAGTGTGTACGGCTTGCTTTGTATTATTACTGTTCTATTTTTTACTTTACTTTAGTTATTAAACTGTTTTTATCTCAACCCACGAGTTTTCCCCTTTTGCCCTTCCGATCCTCTCCCCCATCCCACCGGTGGGGGGGTGAGCGAGCGGCTGCGTGGTGCTTAGTTGCTGGCTGGGGTTAAACCACGACAGTCTCCTAGTGTTGTTCCTTGGTGATGTTAGGTCAGGAACTTCTTCTTTGTTTTGTTCATGCCAGCTGACTACCTCATTTTTCACTTTCTATAAATTTCTAGGTCTTAAGCAGAAGTAATTCCTTTTGTTCAGTCACAGGTTTCACTACCTTTGCCTCAGACAGACAACCTTCATATCACCTTCCATCTGACTTGCTGTGGTCTTCAAATTGCCTCCACATAGTTTACACTGAACTGACACTGAGCTAGAAAGTATCAATATTTAATCTTTGTTTCTGCATCTATTTTTTTCTCAGTTTCTCAGTTGCTAAAATGTATTACTGGGTTGTTCCCTGGGCCTGTGGCACTATCTGAACAATGGTGCTTTCCATTAACTATGTAAACCTTATTTGTAACTTACAATGATAACATTGTGAAAGTCCATTTTCAAAGAGAAAATTGAAACCACGATGGATGGAATATTGTACCAGATCTTCAGGGCTGGAATAGGACCAGTGAAATCAGCTCCCTTAGCCTCTTTCCATGGTGTCATGGTTTAACCCCAGCTAGCAACTAAGCACCACACAGCCGCTCGCTCGCTCCCCCCTCGGTGGGATGGGGGAGAGGATTGGAAGGGTAAAAGGGAGAGAACTCATGGGTTGAGATAAGAACAGTTTAATAATTGAAGTAAAATAAAAGAGAACAGTTAAATAGGTAAAGCAAAAGTTGCGCACACAAACAAGGCAAAACAAGGAATTAATTCGCTACTTCCCATTGGCAGGCAGGTGTTGGGCCATCCCCAGGAAAGCAGGGCTCCATCATGCGTAACGGTTACTTGGGAAGACAAACGCCATTGCACCGAATGCCGCCCCCCCCCCCCCTTCCTTCTTCTTCCCCCAGCTTATATACTGAGCATGACGTCATATGGTATGGAATAACTCTTTGGCCAGTCTGGGTCAGTGCCCCTGGCTGTGCCCCCTCCCAGCCCGCCTTGCACCAGGCAGAGCATGGGAAGCTGAAAAGTCCTTGACCAGTGTGAGCGCTACTTAGCGACTGTTTAGCAATACTTAGCACTACTTAGCAAGAACCAAAACATACATTGTTCTTATCCTAAACCCAAAGTACAGCCCCATACTGGCTACCAAGAAGAAAATTAACTCTATCCCAGCTGAAACCAGGACACATGGCCATTGGCAACAGATAGATATAGAAGCCCATCATGTATTGCCTGAAGTTCTATGTTCATGGCTCAACTCTAGATGCAAATCTGAATATATTCATCCCATCCCTTCACATGCAACTCTAAAGCTGACAATTCCTGTTTCATGCCTCACTTCCTTCGCAATGTCTCATTTGTGAGAAGAGAGACAAAGCTGTAATTTGTTTTGATCAATTGATATTTTGTTTATTCCTTTTCTAAACATTAATAGAGATATAACTATTTTAAAAGTTTAAATTTTTAAGAAAGAGAGCAAGAACATAGCATTCATTAGACAATAGATGTTATCTCCCCTTTTCACTGCCTACAGATAGACAGCAAAACATTAAGATTGACAGATGTGTGATAAGGAATGAATCATCCTAGCTCACTTTCAATCATTTCTCTTCTATTCTAAATTTGTGTTTTAACTGTCAGAGCCTCTGTATTGTTAGCATCGCTCATTACCTCAACTGTCCATAGGGGCAGAATGGTGTACTTCAGCCCTGTTCCTAATGGGATTTGTTCCAGGCTTCATTCATTTCACTGTTAATTGGACACCATTCTACACATCTTGTCCTATGACCTAGTAGGCCAGACTGAAAGAAAGGATCCAAAAGGTCATATGAATATTTTCTTTGCTCTTTTTACCCTCACTTCTGCTGCATGCTAACTGACAGCATGACCTGAAGCATGCAAGAATCAAGCAGAAAGATAGACTTAGCTCAGAAACATCAGTGATTTTTTTTTTCTCTCTCTCTAGAGAAAGTAATAAACTAGAAGGTTAGAATATTTTTTCTCCTTCTGATCTTCTAACTGGATTAACAATGTCTTCCTTTGATTTTCTCAATGGCTTATTTTAAGAGCAAGGGATAATATGAATTCTAATGCTGCTGTACCCTTTGAAACAGAATTTTAAAAGTTGTGATATAAAAGGGGAAAGAAGGATTCAAATGACTGAAAAAGCAGCCAGGGGAGTGTGTTGGTCTCAAGACAAGCAGCATAGAGAAAATCAAATAGTTCCAGACAATCTTAGTTCAACTGAAGAGACAAGCAGTTAGAAGATGCTGATTTAGATAGAAAAAGGCTGACAATTACCTGAAGATCAGAAGAATAAAAATTGAAAAGCAGCCAGGAGAAAAAGGGTGAGAAAGGAAAAAAAATATAAACGTCATGAAACTGGGAAAAAATAAATCGAACTGCTTTTCAGTGTGTGTTTGTATTGCGTATTGTATTGTGTATCTGTACTTAGTTCATAGACAAAGGCTGCATCCAGTTCTTAAAAATTGGCTAGCTCAGCTGTATTTGATATGCATCACTTCAGGCAGAAATTTTAAGTTTATTTGGACAAACTTTTCCTCCGTTCTAAACAAGGTGGAACCACCCTGACATCATTACAAAACCCATGGTGTGTAGACATAAAATATTATAGAAGTCATTCTGCTTGTCCTACTTTGTGTTTTCATTAAAAAGTAGATAACACAAGTTCTGCAATATGGTAAATATGAGATCAAAATTGTGCCAATTAAAGCGAATACTTCAAATACAATCCCAGAAAATCTTGAACATCTAAATTTTAAAATATATAGAGTATATATAATATATAAAATCTTGCTACAGAACATGAGTGAGGCTTAAAGACACGCAGTTTTTGAGCTCTCATATTCATGCTGTCAGACATAGATAGCAATTAAATAACAGTCTGGATGATATCTGCAAAATAACCTTCCATTACATCTCTTTATGAAAAGTATTTTCCTGTTGAGTATATTACTGTGGAAACATCCATTTTCCATTTAATAATCTAACTTATATTTGGAAATAAGGTTTAGGTCAGAAAGGAGACAGGTGATTATCCTTCAGAGAATAAAAAACCACAAGGTATTCCATCTTTAAGTCACCTAATTAATGACAGGACAGATCTACGGATAGCCAACATTAGTGTCACACTAGGGAAAGGAATTAAGTTTAAAAGTTGATTGAATATTTATGTGTAAAAATATATTGCAATGCAAAATTTTTCCATGTATATTCCATATAGATCTTTTTTACACTACATTTATACTAAAATGTCAAATTGTTTAAGTTATGCCAAGCTCTAGAACTCAGTTCTGAAATACACTTCATAATCCTGGTTTTGACACTTTAGCAAACGAGCAATTTTTTTTTAATTGTAAAACTTTTGAACATGTCAGACTGCCTGCTTTGTGAAAAATACAAATTTACAATGGAATTACTTGGGATCTAATTTGTTGCATGCAGACTGGAGTCCAGCATCTTTTAAGACTGTGTTCTAAGTGTTCTAGTATTGAGAAAATCATGTTTCCAAAATTTAGGATGACTAGTACCATAAATTCGCATAGACTTAGGAGAAAGATTACCTACACGTGGATGAAAACTATCAAACCCTGCCTAATATCTCTTGCCTTCTGGCTCTGTAAGAGTTTAGAACAACAGCTACTTTACTCAGAATAGTTTGACTATAGAAGATTTTTGTTATATATCTTTGTAGAATAATAAGTTTTATTTTATTTTCAATATAGTCTTGTTGCAAGGTTACAGAGCACATTGTACAGATCACAGAAATTACATGGATCACATCGCAAGGGCCTATAGACCCCCAAATAAAATCAAGGTTTGAAATGAACAAGCACTGTCTTTAAAGGACACAGGTGAGATTTTAAAAACATTATCTCAGAGATGGATTTTAATGTTTTAAAGCGAACTCTATGTTGCTGAAATTTTGAATAGTATCCTGATGCTAACACATAGAGAATTTGATACACACACAATTTGATAATTATTGGTCTACTTAATGGTTGTAGAAATGCATCTGTAAGTGACTTTGGAGCCGCAGCCCCAGTAAAAGCAAGTTAGATTAAGGTTCTAAGCATGTAAACTAGAAATTCATTATGCTCTTTTGAATATTTTTATCCTTGTGCTTTCTTTCATATTATATGAAAATAGAAAGCAAGTCTGGATTCACCAGTATATGAAAGTATCTATTTATTTTTAGGCATCTAATCAGCTCCCTTCACGTTAATTAACTGGCAATCCTAAAGCTAAGCATATGTTCAGTCTACATTAGGGCCTGCATAACAGTCCCAAAAAAGCAATCTTTAAATTTAAAGATCTTCTTCTATATAGTGGGACTATAGGCACTTTACAATTAGTTTTAACGATTATTAGTCATCTGGTCTCCTCAACCACCTACACATTGGTTTCAAAATGCTTCTTATATTTTTGGTTTTTTGTGGTTGAGCATGGTCATTTGTACAGGTTCTGTACATATGGTGATGCTTCATCTACAGCAAGAAATGCAAAACTATTTCTGGATTTGAGCAACATTGTCACAAGTTTTTCACAGTCTTACAACAGTGAGAAATGTTAAAAGTGCTTGATTCTCTACCAGAAAATTGATAAGGTGTTGCCTAGTAGAATTCTTCCAGTAATTTGCAATCTCATGGCAGCATTCAATAGTGGTGGATTCACTTTTTGTTAATGTGAGTAACCAAAAATCCAACCTTCATTTACGTCCAGAAAATGGTAGGTATCGATGGGATCTGAAATGTAGACAGCTGGAATGATGCAAGATGATTATTTTCCCTTTCTTCATCAACATAACAGATTGCTAGCTATTGCCACTAGCAATTTCTTTACTCTCAAATTCTGCTTTGATGTAGGACAACTAAGATACTGTATTTTAGCCTTGAAAATACTGTAGTAATCCTAAAAATTATTCTGAAAGCTACCAAATATCACTCCTCATAAGTTTAGAATAGCCCCTGGGTCAATCAAAAAGGAAAACCAATTCAAAACTCATGAAAATACATCTGTTAGGAGCAGGATGCTTTATTCCTTATATGCAGACTGTTGACTATGAGGGAATTAGAGAGGAGATCATATCACAATATTAAATGTGCTTCTGAAAAATGAATATGGAATACAGGGAAGAAATTCAGTCCAGGCACTATGTATCAATTACTGATATGATTCCCCCAGGGAACTACATTACCTTCCATTAATCACAAAGTATTAGCTCTGATCTCCTATAGTGTGAGAATATTGTTTTACATTGCTAATGGGCCCTAAAGGAGTGGTTCATTCTTCCCTCCTCCACTGTTTAGAGTTTCCTAGCCAAAACACTGTAATTCTACAGAATCTCACCTCACCCAACTCTACTTCATGGCTGAAAAGAATCCCAGTTAAACCACAGATGGTGTTTCTGTAAGGAGAGCTCCAGAAGAAGCTTTGCAGAGAAAATAAACCACACAGCAATAAACCACACAGCCGAGTTATTTATCCTCAGAATGCTATCAGTTTCTACTCAGATGATTGATTCATTCTGAAGCCATAGCCTCATTCCTTTGCTGAAAGGATTAATAATGCATTTTTAATTTCAGATGATAGTTTTTTTTTTTCCTAATAACTTTTTTCTTTTTTTTTTAGTAATTTTTTAGTTGTTGGTTTTTGGTTTTGTTTCATAAAAACTGTGACTGGGGAGGAGCTTCCAGTGAAAGGAACAGACTTTGGAGTTTAAAACAAAACCCACTAAAAATAGTCTCATAAGCCCTCAAATATTTTTTAAAATTGGTAGTGTGAATCTTCTCTTTAGCTGATGAATATCAAGAAATAACATAAAATTAAGTGAGCAGACATAATCACTACTTTGCAAATTTTTTCACCCACAAGTATTAAGGGAGATCCACTGATAAATACGTTCTTTGTTTGATTGATTCCTGCTCAAAACCTGTTTTAATATAGAGTTTCAGAGAAACAGAGGGGAAAAAACCCTCAGTCAATCTAGTAGAGGTCATGGATGAATGCATGCCAATAATTTAATACATAATGCAAATAGTGAATAAAGGAGCACAGCTTAGAGAACATGAAGGCCTCCTGTTTGCAGCCAAGTGCAGTCAAATGTCGTCTGCTTCCTTGCAGAACAGCTAAGCAACTATGGAAAAGAATATTTTGCAACATGATTGATGTTTTTACTGATGAAAATTGGAAACCACTAGCTGTTGCTTTCTAGTTTTCATATGCTGTCACCAACAAATAAGAAGCAGGCTGACAGCCAACATTATTTAAAAATATCAATGAATGAGACATTACACTAAGAAGAAGATGACCACATGGACCATCACCAGCTGGACTAACTGGATTCATCCGAGTTCCCCAAGGTGAGTACTACTGCATGTTCTGTGTGTCAATGGAGAAGTGGATCAAAGAAAATAAGGGGATCCATGGCTCTGACATGATTTGTTATTGCCAGGTCACAAATACACCAAATGCCTTAGGACTGAGAGAAGAAAAAAATATTTGGCGATGATTCCTTTAACATATGCAATATACAGTAAGTAATCACTAGTAACGTTGTGTTCTGTGCATAGTGGATAAACAATTTAGATTTTGCTTGCATCATTTTTTCAAGAACATCTTAACAGCAGTAAAACCCACCTGAGACACTAGTTAAGTTTAACATAACTTTAAGTACCTGAGTAGCTCTATTGACTGTATTGATATTAGGCAGTTACTTATGAGTGCTGGTGCAGAATCCAGTCTGAAGATTCTGCTCTTTATAGAATAGTGCAAAGAGAAAATATATTGTCATGGAGTTGTTTTCTTTATTAGAATTTTTCAGAAGGAAGTCAGTATTTAGACTGGGTTAATATTCAAATGAGAATTACTATGCACATTCTTCCATTTGAGATAGTATTTTAATTTGATTTTAATGACTGTAAAGCGCTCCAAGATGTTTGCAGAAATACTGCTATATAAATATAAGTGGCTGATTACATTATGAATTTTTAGCATGTCACTTTTTTAGTACACAGGGAAAGGAGTTAGAGAAGTGCAGGTACCAGCAAACTGGAATTCTTCAGCAGTAAAGTGACCATAAGGCAGTGCTAATACTCTGTGCAACCCTGACTCCTTTTTTTTCCTTGTATTTGCACAATGGTTTTATTTTCTTTTGTGCTATATTTTACACCTTACATTTACAGGCTGGAGCTGCAGAAATACCTCCTTACTGCGTTTGAATTCTTTTTAAAAGAAATACCTGACATAGAAACTGCTGCTCTTGAATGCAAGAGGCTGGAGCATTGGCATGAACTCCATAAAAGCACAAAAACCTATCATGCAAGCTACTACATATAGCTATTGCGCCTCATAGCTGATTCCCAGCGTCACATGATCTGGACATCTATTTAGCAGTTCAAGCTGCAAGATTACTATTTTGAGTGCATAAATGAGTGCTCACCATAATAAATCTCTTCAATGTATGTGAGTTAGCACCTGCATTGGTATTTTTACCTGAAGAGAAGATGGTAGCAGTCTGTTTGTTAGGCTCTGTTATACTTGAAGTAACAGCATTTTCTTTAATATTACTTTATGTCACTACTGGAAAATGCCTAAAACAAACAGGCTTTAGAAATTCACTTATTCATACTGTATCCTAAAGTCAGTTTTAATTATAGACATCACCTGAATAATGGAAGTGTGGAAATGGCTGTGACTATGTAGGACTGGTAGAGATTGTGACTGTGGTGACATAACTTAATAAAATGGTTTTAGGTTCCTAGCATATTTCCACCTCACCACACCTCTGCCGAACTACTTTCCTATCACTGTCCAGCTTTTCCTATGACACTGATAAAAGGAAATGTGAAATGAGTCTCACATAAAAAGTCTGTGTAACCTGAATGCACTTATTCAGGTTACCAACAGAGATGAAGAGAGTATCCTGTCCACATCAGAGTTACACTGATTTATAACAGACGAGGATCTAGTTCTTTACATAAACTGTCATCTAGTGCATGCAGATTTCACAGACGCAGGAATCTAAACACCACAACTGGACAGTTAGCATTGAGCCAGTGATAATCAGTTTCAAAATGAAAAATCAAGGAGAGATTTCTTACATGCTAATGTGTGTTCAGTTAATCAAATATGGAGAAGCACATTTTAGAGCCTTTCAGTGAAGTTGCTTTTTAAAGAGTTATACACATTTTCTAGCTATCAACACATACTACATGTGCTATCATTTTCATTAAGTGCCCTGTAGACTTGGAAGTATCATACTTGTTCACGTTGTTTTTCTTGCATGGTGTAGTGCAATAAATTGTTATAGTATTTTAGCCCAGTGAGACATAACCTAACATACCTCTCCATCCTTGACTCTGCTGATAATTACATGCTTGGAAGGATGCCAGGGGACAGTATGATATTTGTTATTAATATTTCCACTCCCAATATAAACAACTGTCTTCCTGTATTTCATGAGACAAGGTACATGGTTAACAGGTATTTCTTTCTCTTACTTATTTATGCCAAAATCTTTGTTACTGGGACATCCAGAGGACAATTCTTACAATGTAAAGTTCTGTAGCTCTTCAAAAGACCAATGGCAATTATAATTTTGATTCAATTTTTAGTGCTATATTAATACGCATATCATAGAATCATAGAATGTCCTGAGTTGGAAGGGACCCGCAAGGATCATCAGGTCCAACTCCTGTCCCTGCATAGGACAACCCCAAAAATCATACCATATGTCTGAGGGTGTTGTCCAAATGCTTCTTAAATGTTGTCAGGCTTGGCATCATGACTACCTCCCTGGGGAGCCTGTTCCAGTGCTCCACCACCCTTTGAGTGAAGAACCTTTTCCTAATGTCCAACCTAAACCTCCCCTGGCATATCTTCCTGCCGTTCCCTTGGGTCCTATCATTGGTCGTCAGGGAGAAGAGATCAGTACCTGCCCCTCCTCCTTCCCTCGTGAGGAAGCTGTAGACTGCGTTGAGGTGTCCCCTCAGTCTCCTCTTCTCTAGGCTGAAGAGACCAAGGGACTTCAACTGCTCCTTGTACAGCTTCCCCTCTGAAGGGGAATGACCTCACATTGTATGATCTATTGTTTCAGGCTGCTTTGACATCAACTAGGATATCCTTACCTATAAATTTGTTAGGATCCTAAGTATTTCTGACAATCAACCAGAGGGAAAACATTCACTTTGATACCTTTTTAGAGCTGGGTATACATATATGTATGTATACAAATTCACCATAGATAAATATAGACACACACATGTATGTGTCCACACAGGTACAAGTTAAAGCACAAGAATACACATAACTCATTTAATATATTATAATTCTTACTAGAGAAAGTCACTGTCTATTGATAGGATCCATGTAGAATTCTGGTTGGTTTATTTTATCTGGTGTGAGAATTCACAAGCCTCTTTTGACAGAGAATACCGGGTATGAAGGAGAGTGACATATAACCCACAGTGTAACTGTGACTGGCTACAGGGCAAGAACATTCCCATGACAGTCTAATATAAACAACTGGATATTTTCAATCTACTGTAAGTAAGTGATCTGATTCGTATCCTTTTTTTTCCTCAAAATAGAAAATTGTATTTTACCTGGTTTACATAGGAAAATTTGAGGCATAAGTAATGTGAAGATTTGCCCAAGCTCAGACCCTGATTCAGTGCCTATACATGAGGCAGAATGAATTGGAGTTCCTGCCAATTTAGCCCCTGACCATAGTAATTAAATAACACTGGCTTCTTGCAAAGCTGAAACTGGAAGGAGTGATGTATTGTCTTATCTCTTGAACAGTACCTGTAGATCATATTGTCATGCTTCAGCATGAACACTCCACATCTCCCCTAGCAAAAGGTTTCATTCCCCTGAAGATTTATTTGGTGGCTTACATGTCAGGAGGTGATTCTTTGTTTGTGTGTGTATGTTATTCATTATTTGATTGACTTGTTCATCTTCTGGAAAAATCTTATCATTTGTATCCCTACTGTTCCCCTTCCCTTTTTGGGAAATCCTCTTATATCTAGGCAGTCATATGTTGGTTGTTCTTTTTTCTTCCTTAAGCAAGGATTAAAACAAAACAGTTATGCCCTGTGTTAAATTGTTGCTTTCCTGTCTTGTCTGTATATCACAAAGAATCAAAACTGTTGAGAGCTACAAAATACGCCATGAAGTAGAGCACATTATTCAATCAACTGAGATAAGAGTAGACACAGAATTAACTTGAATCAAGTCATAGAATCCTTGGTATACAGCATAGCATGGTACACATTGACTTATACTTCAATATGTGTTTGACTTAATTTAGGTTTTATACTTTTTCACAGTGACCTTCTGTACAATTGGTCAAAACTGCCCAATTATATTGTCAAAGCAGTGTGTAAGGTATCAGTTAAGTGACTTGGGTTTAACAGGAATCCTAAACAAAACCCACTTAACATTTTTGAAACACACTTCTCCTGCAAAAGAACTTCTAGCCTGCCTTTTTTTTTTTAACTTAAGAACCTTATGTAAGTTTAGCCAAGCCATCTATGTTTCATACCACAAGTTTAAAAAAAAAAAAAAAAGACATGACTTTCTGATCTCAATGTTATTGTTGTCAGAAGTTGGTGTATTCATTTTTTTGTGTAGCCTTTTAATTTTTTTTTTTTAACTCCCTTTCCAGGAAAGAATCCCAGTGATTAGGAATTTGGGATGTAGCTCTTACATGGTACTCCTGTGCATGTTGGAAACTGTGTAAGAAGACAAAGGGCTGGAGCTGGATGCAAAAGGAAGGACTTCCACTTTTACTATTACATATACAAGCCTGTTCTATAATAATGAAAGCCAATAACAAAACCAGTTAGTTGCAACAGGACTGCCTGCCTGCCCTTACAGTCTTCTCAGAGCAAGCAATAGTATCTAGCCCCACTGTTCCATGACTTACACAGCACCAGTGATTTAAATAATATTGTTTTATGTCCACACTCTGTAAACCGGATTACGATTGCTCCCTGACTTCCTTGTACGTAAAAAGGAGACCACTGAAGAACCAGCTTCAACTTTTCTTTCTGCGGATGGATTGATGGAGTGAGAATAAGTCAGAATGTGAGCAGGACTGTTTGCTATTCTTCCACTGCTGTACAACCTAGCAAGCCCTCTGAGGTGGAGAGGGGATGGTAAAACTTTTCCTCAAATTTTTTATTAGAAGGTATTTAGTGAAAATTTGTTAATTGTTTTGTATTTCACCGGGCTGAGTCTTAAAAGTTGCTGAACATACATTTAAACTCCAAGTTCTCTGGAGTATCTACGTACCATGTTTGATCCTTTTAGTAGGTCGTGCTTTATTTAAGAGATTCTTTTGCCTTTATAACTAAGCTTTCTATTTGTGACTCAGTCACACAAGTCTGAGACTTATCCTGCTTTTCTGTGACCTCTCATGAGTGTGTTACAAGTTTTGTTACTTTTTTAAGACCTCAGAATTTGCTTCTGGAGTAAATTGAGAGAAAAAGGTATATTTGTAGCCCTTGTGATTGTGGAGAAAAGCCTGAAAATGGGAACAGTGTGCAGTATTAGAGATTAGAAAATTATAGGAAAAAATTAAAAAGTCCAAAGGTGTTATTAATTTTTTATCTCATAATTTGTAAGCCAATCATGATTTTTAGCCCTGAGGTTCACAGATATACACCATTGTGGTACTTATGTATGTGGTTTGCCAGTCTTTAACTTGGAATTACTCTCTCAAACTTTTTACTTATTTTAAGGAGACTAAGAGTTTACTAACGTTTTTAGTTCTCAAGATGACAGAACTTAGTTCTCCCTTAGGGAATTCCAGTAACTTCCTAAGAACAAAGCAAATTGAAATAATTTTGTGATTTTCAGTTTCTACCTTTTCACCATATCCAAAAGAGAAATTGGCAGTTACTTGAAGATGTGTACTATCGAGCTAGGGGCACATTAATTCTCTGCATTAGATTTATCAGGGTGTAACACGTCCTCAGACTGAACAGCATGCTCTCTGCTTAGAATAATTGAACTGAGCTCTGTGTTAACAATGTGGCTGGAAAGAAGACAGTCATTTCCGAGCTGAAAAAGAAAAAAAAAATTCTGTCTCACATCACCAACTACATTATTCTCAAAGTTCCTCTAGAAGAAAGAACAAAATCAACTTATTCATTATTTTAACAGCAAAATACCTGCATTGATACAAGCTGATTAGAAAGACCAAACCCAAAACCCAGAGAAAGACAGGTAAGCCATGCAGTACTGTTACAACGGGAAAGAAGGAAAATACTGTACATTAAGGTAAAAATGCAGGGTTTGTAAATTGAGTGTCTAACTCCACAAAAACATTTCCTGAATCATTCCGTTTGATTTGAATTTCTATCTAGAAAACAAGTTTCAACAAATCCGGCTGATTTCTTTTCCCTTGTGCTCTCAGGTCATGGTCTAAGTCCTCTTCAGACTACTTTGAGCCTGGGAGACTGAATGTCAATCAATCCTACTTAGCTCCAGAATTTCCATTTCAGTGCTGGAGTCTGCATCATACAATCCAACCTTAGCTTTGTCTGAGGTAATTCTTGCCCATTTGGTGAAAGACCTTTTCTAGATCAAACTCAAAACTCAGAATCAGATTTTGAGTTAGCATTTGGAAGATTCTTATATTTTTTTTCATTTTTTTAGTTTTGGTACAGGACATTAGCTCTAAAACTACCAGGATTTCATGGCTGAAATTCTTAAGGGCATTGTGTCCATTGTACTCAATTAAGATCAATATTTGTTTCATTGAGCTATCCCATCAGTGACAGTCACTCATGTCCTCAGCTGCTTCAAAGAAAAGGGCAAGAAGTTCTAATTACTTGGAGAATCAGTAATTTATATCCTTCTACCTGTTTTGTGTTTTTTTTTGTGTTTTTTTGTTTTTGTTTTTGTTTTTTGTTAAATTGTAACTGCAATTCTGGAAACTCCCATTTCTTTTATAAAACTTTCAATAAGCTTGGCCTCAATCATACTGCATGGCAATTAATTCCATGGACAAATTACATTGTAAACACCACATATCTTTTTATTCCTTTTAAAATACTTGCTATAATGCCAACTGAATCAGCAGTTGAAACCAAGATGGAATTAGTGCAAGAGATATTTAGAAGAAAAAATAAGGAAATATTTCCAAAATTCTGGATGGTTGAACACACAGTTATTTTGTTCCCAGTGTTCAGACACCAGCTGTGAGCTAGAAGAGCCTTCTGGATGGAGTAAAATTGGGTGTGTTGCATTTCACACTTTCACTGTATACTAAGTGGTCAGATTAGAATCATAGAATCATAGAATTGTTAAGGTTGGAAAAGACCCTTAGGATCATCAGGTCCAACCGTTAACCTACCACCGCCAAGTCCACCACTAAACCATGTCCTCAAGCACTACATCTAACCATCTTTTAAATACCTCCAGGGATGGGGACTCAACCACTTCCCTGGGCAGCCTGTTCCAGTGCCTGACTACTCTTTCAGTAAAGAAGTTTTTCCTAATATCCAACCTAAACTTACCTTGGCGCAGCTTGACGCCATTTCCTCTCGTCCTATCGCTTGTTACTGGGGTGAAGAGACCGACCCCCACCTTGCTACAACCTCCTTTCAGGTAGTTGTAGAGGGCAATAAGGTCTCCCCTCAGCCTCCTCTTCTCCAAACTAAACAACCCCAGCTCCCTCAGCCTCTCCTCATAAGACTTGTGCTCTAGACCCTTCACCAACCTCGTTGCCCTTCTCTGGACACGCTCCAGCACCTCGATGTCCTTCTTGAATTGAGGGGCCCAAAACTGGACACAGTACTCGAGGTGCGGCCTCACCAGTGCCGAGTACAGGGGCACTATCACCTCCCTGGTCCTGCTGGCCACGCTATTCCTGATACAAGCCAGGATGCCATTGGCCCTCTTGGCCACCTGGGCACACTGCTGGCTCATGTTTAGGCGGCTGTCAACCATCACCCCCAGGTCCTTTTCAGCCAGGCTGCTTTCCAGCCACTCCTCCCCAAGCCGGTAGCGTTGCCTGGGGTTGTTATGACCGAAATGCAGGACCCGGCACTTGGCCTTGTTGAACCTCATACAGTTGGCCCCAGCCCAACAATCCAGCCTGTCCAGGTCCCTCTGCAGGGCCTTCCTACCCTCCAGCAGATCAACACTCCCACCCAACTTGGTGTCATCTGCAAACTTACTGAGGGTGCACTCAATCCCCTCATCCAGATCATCGATAAAGATATTGAACAGGACCAGCCCCAACACTGAGCCTTGGGGAACACCACTCGTGAACGGTCGCCAACTGGATTTGGCTCCATTCACCATCACTCTCTGGGCTCGGCCGTCCAGCCAGTTTTTAACCCAGCTCAGAGTGCACTTGTCCAAGCCATGAGCAGCCAGCTTCTGCAGGAGAATGCTGTGGGAGACAGTGTCAAAGGCCTTACTGAAGTCCAAGTAGACAACATCCACAGCCTTCCCCTCATCCACTAAGCGGGTCACCTTGTCATAGAAGGAGACCAGGTTAGTGAAGCAGGACCTGCCTTTCATAAACCCATGCTGGCTGAGCCTGATCCCCCGGTTGTCCCGCACATGCCACATAATGGCACTCAGGATGACCTTCCCCGGCACCGAGGTCAGGCTGACAGGCCTGTAGTTCCCCGGATCCTCCTTCCGACCCTTCTTGTAGATGGGTGTCACATTAGCTAGCTTCCAGTCATCTGGGACCTCCCCGGTTGACCAGGACTGCTGGTAAATGATGGAGAGTGGCTTGGCAAGCTCCTCCGCCAGCTCCCTCAGTATCCTCGGGTGGATCCCGTCTGGCCCCATAGACTTGTGGGCATCCAGGTGGAGGAGCAGGTCGGCGACTGCCACCTCTTCGACAACTGGGACTACATTCTGTGTCCTGTCTCCATCTCCCAGCTCAGGGGCATGAAAACCTTGAGGATGATCAGTCCGACTATTAAAGACTGAGGCAAAGAAGGCATTAAGTACCTGAGCCTTCTCCTCATCCTTCGTGGCCAGGTTTCCCTCTGCATCTAACAAAGGAGGGAGATTCTCCTTAGCCCTCCTTTTGTTGCTGATATACTTGTAGAAACATTTTTTGTTGTCCTTGACAGCAGTGGCCAGTTTAAGTTCTAGCTGGGCCTTCGCCTTTCTAATCTTTTCCCTGCATAACCTCACAACATCCTTATAGTCCCCCTGAGTCACCTGCCCCTTCTTCCAAAGGTGGTAGGTTCTCCTTTTCTTCCTGAGTTCCAGATAGAGCTCTCTGTTCAGCCAGGCCGGTCTTCTCCCCCGCCTGTTCGACTTGCGGCACATGGGGATGGCCTGCTCCTGTGCCTTTAAGACTTCCCTCTTGAATAACATCCAGCCTTCCTGGACTCCTTTGCCCTTCAGGACTGCCTCCCAAGGGACTCTGTTAACCAAACTCCTAAACAGGCCAAAGTCTGCCCTTCTGAAGTTTAGGGTTGTGGTTTTGCTGGCCCCCCTCCTTACTTCTCCACGAATCGAAAACTCTACCATTTCGTGGTCGCTGTGCCCAAGACAGCCTCCGACCACCACATCACCCACCAGGCCTTCTCTGTTCGTGAACAGCAGGTCCAGCGGGGCACCTCCCCTGGTTGGCTCGCTTACCAGCTGCATCAGGAAGTTATCCTCCACGCACTCCAGGAACCTCCTAGACTGCTTTCTCTCTGCTGTGTTGTATTTCCAGCAGATATCTGGTAAGTTGAAGTCTCCCACAAGAACAAGGGTTAGAGACTCTGAGACTTCAGCCAGCCGCTTGTAAAAAACTTCATCTGCTTCCTCATCCTGGTTGGGTGGTCTATAACAGACTCCCACCAGGATATCTCCCTTGTTGGCCTTCCCCCTGATCTTTACCCACAAGCACTCAACCTTGTCGTTACCTTTGTTAAGCTCAAGACAGTCAAAACACTCTCTGACGTACAAGGCTACCCCGCCACCTCGCCTTCCTTGCCTGTCCCTTCTAAAGAGCTTGTAGCCATCCATTGCAGCACTCCAGTTGTGCGAGTCGTCCCACCATGTTTCCGTAATGGCAACCACGTCACAGTTTCCCTGCCGCGCAATGGCTTCCAGCTCCTCCTGCTTATTGCCCAAGCTGCGTGCACTGGTGTAAATGCACTTGAGTTGGGCTGTCGATCTCTTCTCTGACACAGGCGTGACACCCCTGGGCTCGTCCCTAGCAGGACTGGTTTTATCCCCTTCCCCCTTCGAGTCTAGTTTAAAGCTCTCTCAATGAGGCCTGCTAACTCCTGAGCCAGAATCCTTTTCCCCTTTGGCGACAGGTGAACCCCATCTGCCTCCAGCAGGCCTGGTGCCATGTAAACTTCCCCATGGTTGAAAAACCCAAAGTTCCACCTCTGGCACCAGCCTCTGAGCCATGTGTTGATGAGGTGGGTCTTCCTGTTCCTTTCTATATGCTTCCCAGCTACTGACGGGATGGAGGAGAACACCACCTGTGCTCCTGATCCTTCAAGTAATGGCCCCAGTTCTCTAAAATCTCTTTTGATTGACTTTACACCTCTATCAGCTACCTCGTCACTGCCAACCTGTACAACCAGTAACAGATAATAATCAGATGATTTGACCAGCTTAGGGAGCTCCCTAGTAATGTTTCTTATCCTCGCCCCAGGGAGGCAGCAGACTTCCCTATGGGATGGGTCCGGTCAGCATATCGGGCCCTCTGTTCCCCTCAGAAGGGAGTCTCCTATGACAATTACCCTTCTTTTTTTCTTACTAGTTGTTGTTGTGATGCGTGGGGCTGACTGGTTCAGATTGTGAATGTCTTTTTTTTTTTTTTTTCAAAACAGAACTCCTAAAGTAAATGTTGATTTATTTCTAATACTTCTTCTAGAAATCATTTTAGACATTATTGTCCCATTCTGTAGATCTAAAAGAACTTTTAAAGATTCTCTCTGAAAAGTTCAGAAGTCAACCATTTCTCTTCTCAGGAGGCAGAGCTGCCATTTGACTGGAGTAAGTCATCATCCTCAGGATTGAAATTAGAGCCTCTTTAAGCAAATAAATATGCGTGAAACAAGGTAAAAAGTTTGATTATAATAACCATGTAAATCTGCCCTTTATAATATGATTTTTAATGCCATATAGAAAACAAATGTTTTCATAGCCATTTAGTAAGCATTCACAGATTTTTAGAATCATTCAAATCTGAATGTTTGCAGTGGTGGTATAATGCTAACTTTTAAGTGTTATTTATAATTGTGATGCATCCTCTTGGCAGATGGATTTCAATTGCTTTTCCAAACATCCCTTGGAGGTTTATGCTGCGGGCCAGATTTTCAAACCAGCAGACAACTGGCTGGTTATTCAAATAGGTAAAATATAATTTCCATGGGATTTTGGTGCAAGGACCTTTGGATATCCCACTAGCACCTTTTGACATCTTTAAGGGGATGAGGTAAAAAGCATTTTTCAAATACTGAAACAAAGTGTAACAGGTCCAAGGACCATTTAATCCAGATGACTGAGTGTCATTTCTCCTTTCCCACCTGTCAAAATACTGTAAGAAAATGGTCCACAGGTACCTTTCTTCTTGCCTCAACTGCTCCTCACACCTTGAGTGCTAATTTCATCCAGAAAGGGAGGAACTGAAGGAGAATTGATTCATCACATTGAGGACATTTTGGAGGAGGGTGAGCCTTAAGGGCTGTTTCTTTTCAGCTTTCTGTAGATACCAATTACAAATGTAACTCTGTCTTTTGTAAAGCAAGTGCCCCACTGGAGGAATAGAGCCCCCTTAAAATATTTCAAGACTGTTTTAAAGTACAGCTTTAGTTTGCATCCAGATTTATGTGTGTGTTTGTCAGTAATTATAGCTAATGACAGAGAGTTCTAAAGGGACAATGCAATAGATTGTCCCAATCCTTCATTCTCTGCATGCGTATAACTCTGATTCAGTAAGGTGAAACATTTGGATTTGGGCTAAATGCCACTTGCACTAACACTGTTAGCATTCTTTTAAAGCTTTGAACTAGAATGACTTCTTGTCACTGTAGTCCAGGCAGAAGCTAACATTACTCTGCAGTACTAAGATCCAGGTGAACTGAAAGCAGATGTATTAATCATCTTTAATATTAAATACAACCAGTTCCTTTTTCTAATCTTTGTGATACTGTAATATAGAAACAAGTAAAAACATTTACCTTGTTAAACTAGGAAAACCACACATGTATTGAAAGTAAAAACAGCGAAGAAATAAAGTGATAGGCTCTATACTCAGTTTATTAGGCAAGGTGATAAAATGAGAAATGTTTACGCTATTACCTACTTTACATATTTACATCACTGTTTTTTTTTTTTTGAGAATAAATATATACTCTCATCTAAAATATACATTATCTGAAAGTATCTGGAATGTAAAACATATCCTATAATTTTGGTAATGACAATAGTATTATATAAAATTGAGGACTAGATATCATCATCCTTACTAGAAATGAGGAGTTTGTTTCATGACCAGGTTGACTAGAAAATGTTTTTTACTGGTGTTCAGGGATACTCAGTGTGATGATTTTGTGAACTGGGTCCAAGAATAAAGCCCGAGACAGTTCATCTGTAAGGTGTTGTGTAGCTACCCCAGCCACTCCAACTTATATCAAAAATTGCTGTAGCTACCAGTGGATTTGCTCTCATTTATTATTTTTGTAATGTAATACTCCAGATATCCATCTACACGTTAACAAAAGGTTAGTACATATATCTCCAGAACTCCTGTACCACAGCATTGTTTCACTTGACGATCACTTGCAAAGTAGTACGTTTGCTGATTTACTTCTGCCCCCTTTATCCATGCTCATACACCACTGAGAGAAGCAGGGAGTCAATAGTTAGCCCTTGGCCAGGACAGACAAGTTAAGAAGTACAGATATGTGTCTATATCTGTAACGTAATGAAGAAAGATGACCCTGTGGCAGGGATTAAATTTGTTAACAAGCATGCTTCTGTTTCAGGCTTCATCTGTGCTTCCCTGGCCAAAGCACTCTGAGCCAATTATTTATACTCCATTACATCTGGCAGCGTTTGGGGAGGACAGTCCCAAAATGCAGAGACACTGTCTCAGGATACATGAATAGCCTTTGTACCTTATTATACTACATCCTTTCATTAGTTTCATCCTACAGTTGATTAAACGTACGTGTTAATGTGGATTCTCCCAGAGAATGTATTGCTTCTCATTTTACTTCCAGTGCTGCCACATGACGTAATCTGGCTCGTGTTCTGGGGAACCTCCCAGTTAATTTTCCTAATACTATAGTGTGAATGTTCCCTGATAATATCAGCCTTCATTTTTCTATTTCTTATTCATCAATGGACAGAATAAATGTCATACAATCTTTATACAGAACTGCATCAATAGCAAATGCAAACAATGAATAATATGTAAGTGACCTACAGGGAAAAGGTAATATTACAGTATTATGTCTTGAAAAAAATGAATGATTCAATTTTTTAAAATATGTTTACAAGTAATTTGTAAACAGGAAAATAAATACAATTCAGGTGTTTCCTTACTCACTGTAGTCTCTCTTTTGTATCACTCAACTGAGAACAGAATTAAACCTATACACTTAACACTTATCTGTACTCCATCATTGTTTATATATATGAAAAAAATGGTGAAAAGTACTTGAATTTGCTATGCTGAATGTATGGTGACCATCTTGATATTTGTTAAAGCAAAATGTAACTCTCCTGTTCCTCCAATAACATCTGCAGATTACTTCCCAGAGAAATACAATTATGTCTGCTATACTTTTGGCATGGATGGCAGGCAGGATCTCGTCTGAGCCTTCTTTCATGTCAATGACCTGGTCTGTCCTTCACAGCAATGTACAATATTTTTGCCCTCTATGCAAAAGCAAAGATTAGCTATGAAGCCACTAGACTAACACTTTGAAAGCTGTCCTGGTTTCAGCTGGGATAGAGTTAATTTTCTTCTTAGTAACTAGTAGAGTGCTGTGTTTTGGATTTAAGATGAGAATAATGTTGATAACACACTGATGTTTTGGTTCTTGCTGAGTAGAGTTTATATTAGTCAAGGACTTTTTCAGCTTGCCATGCTCTGCCAGGTGCACAAGAAGCTGGGAGGGGACACAGCCGGGACAGCTGACCCAGACCAGCCAAAGGGCTATTCCATACCGTATGACATCATGCTCAGTATATAAACTGGGGGAGTTGGCCGGGGGGGGGCAGCGATCGCGGCTCGGGGACGTGCTGGGCATCGGTTGGCGGGTGGTGAGCCAATTGTATAGTGTATCCCTTGCTCTGTGTATTATTATTGTATTATTATTATATTATTATTATTATTATTACTACTATTCTATTTCATTTTACTTCAATTATTAAACTGTTCTTATCTCAATCCACGAGTTTTCTGACTGTAACCCTCCCAATTCTCTTCCCCATCCCACTGGGGTGGGGGGAGTGAGCGAGCGGCTGCGTGGTGCTTAGCTGCTGGCTGGGGTTAAACCACGACAAAAGCTAAGTGCTCATCACAGTGACAGCCATTATAAAGTGAAATATTTTAAATGCACTTATTCTAGATATTCATAACTCTCATGTAAATGAAATAGCACTGTAAATTTCATGAATAGCAAATACCAATAAGATATACATATATATCTACCTTATTACTGTTCTCTGTTTGCCAGTCTTGCTTTGCCTTCATGATATACCATGAGCCCATCGACTCACAATAGCTTTGTAAAGGACCAAACGCAAACTAATATAAATATACTACTTAAACAGACTAAAACCTTGCAGATCCATTATCTCATTCTAGGACTTGGCTCCTATGTTGCAGTTATTTTGTGAACTAATGGAGTTTCCTTGCTGATTTTAACATTGATGGTCTACACTGGCTGTTTCAAGATATATCTCTTTTTCAGATGAAAAAGTTAGCATTCTTTCAAAATAAAGTATACAGTATAAAGCAAAGTCAGAGGAAAAGACTGGGTTAGTAATAGAAGTCTAATCAACTGTTCTCAGTATGGGAAATTCAAATGGCATCTTTTTTTTGTTCTAAATTGAGAATTAGCTTTGCTGAGAACATACTCAGCAATAGTAATAATCTTACACTCAACAAATATCTGTCACTGCAAAGGATTCCAAAGCCATTTACAGAATGAAAGACAAGCTGAACTGGTCAGATGCAGTCCTTCTTTGAAAGTTTATGACATTATCCTCCTTGAACTGGAAAGAAATGCAGATAATATGAAGAGGTTCACCTACTGACTGAGAACAACTGATTTTTGATTCATGGAGGGTGTGAAGAAAAATGGAGAAGTCCAGAGAGCATGTGAGTGTGTGGAAAAAGCATCAAGTCTGAGCTAACATACCTGTGTGTCATGGTAACCACCCTTGCATGGCTTCTGGTTCCATGGTGCTGTAAAAAATACCACAGAGAAAAGCAGCAAGGGACAAGCTCATTGAGGTATTGACTTACTGGAAAAAGAACATGTTGAGAAGAAGCCCAAGGTGACTTATTCACACAAGATAACACAGTGCTGCATAGAATTTGTCGGTCTCAAAAGCAGTGAGAAGCAGGGCTCCATAACATGTCACGAGAAACAAATTCTGAAGCAAAGTGGACAGTCTGGACATCTTGGTTTGGGTCTCCGCTAGTTCAGTCTCCTTTGCACAATGCCATATTGTGAAAAGCACTCAGATCTCCTGTCATTTGGAACAGATCATATTCTTATATAGATCTTAACTCTTGCTTTCTGCTGTAAGGTAGACTATTGTTTGCTTATCAGCAAGAGCTAATTTTTACAATAATGCTTTGGTTTTGGAGCATCCTTTGTGATGTGCGTTTATATGGGAAGGAAGGTTATTTGACTAGGTAATACATTCTTTCTAAATTCTGGGGTTTTTTTAATGACTGTGTAACATGTATTGTATATTCTTTTCAGAGCAGAAAAACAATAGTATATACATGGATACACTTATCTTCACCTTTTTTATATGAAGGTTTAGGTTTCTTTTTTCACTTTAACATAGAGTAAATCTACCTTTAAATACTGTGGGTAGGTAGGCAATCACCTTGGAGCCAGCATGGTGACTGTATCACCACTGTGTACATAACAAGCCTTGTGCTTATAAAGGATATGGAAGTCCTTTGTTCCCTATAGAGTGTGACTCCCATGCACTCAAGCTTCTGTTTTATACTCCCTTTAGCCCGCTACTCAGCAATTCTCCTCCCCTCCATAATTAGGGTGCAAGACAGATCACTTGTGTTTACACAGAAATGTACTGGTTTACTTCCAGTAGTGTCTCCTTCCTGCAAGCACATGCTAGTCTTCCCCATTACTTTTGAAACAATGCAGAGTTACATGTCAGCTGGTTTGGCCACCTTACAATCAGAACGCAGGTCACAAACCTCCTAGTTATGAAGGATGGGGGATGATTTTGGACTGAAAAGCTGACAGGCTGTGATCAGCTTAAAAATATACTTCTTTTGTCTCTTTCAATTACATTCCTTCACGAAGCCACAGTGACCCAGTGGTATTTAGAGGATGAGTTACAAGCCTTTGCCTTTACTTATAAAGATTCAGAACAAGAAAAAATAGAAAACCTTCAGGGAAAAAAAAAAAAAATTTTTTTCCTACTCCTTTTCCATTTTGTGACTACTGGGAAAGTAGTTCCATTACAGTCACCCTTGAAAGCATTCTGCTACCACTTGGGAAATATTTTCAAATTCCATTTTCTTAAATTTCATCAATTTCCTTAACCTGTGCAGTCAATGGATAAATCTCTTTTAACTCCTGTGTGGTACATGTGCCTGAAACAGCAAAGGCACATTCCCAGAGTCATTCCAATCACAGGGTATGTAAGGCAAGCAGTATACTGTTTAAGCATCACAGTGTAATAACACAATAAAAGTCCCAGTTATCCCAACCTACTGCAATATTGCTTGTTTTGCAGCACATCGTTTCAGTAACCTTGCTTTGCTGAACCACTTGTGATTGATTGCCACCATAGACATGAGTGCTGAAAGTGTCACTCACACACTTGCATTTATATTCTGTTCTCATCCATTTAACAAAAAGAAACGCTTGCATATTTTTGACAATGATAAATTATGAGCCATTGAAGAGAGCAAAAACTTAGTTACTCTTTTAGAAAACCACATCCTGGACAAATATCTGCATGACACAAAGGATTTGACAGGGAACACAGAGAGTAGCAAATGAACAACAGCAAGGCTGGCAAGTAACCTCATTTCACTTTCCTTTCCAGCCACACTGAAGGTTATCACAGGTCTTGTGTTCTCTCCTAGGACAGTAGAAATAGTAATATTGCCTACAGCAATAGTAATATTGCCTACAGAAATAGTAATATTGCCTACAGCAAATTTACTACAAAAAGGATAGGCAGTAAATGAACTTCAAGACTCACGCAAAACATTTAGTCTCTTTAGTTTCTGGTTACTGTTTTACAATTGGAATTAAATGGCTCAGTTACGAAGATGAGAAGCAGTTTGGCAATCCATGATAACAAACTAATGACCTTCTAAAATAGTGCTCCCAGAAATTTTCCAATCAATATGTCCATATGTTGATTTTGACTTTTTTTTTTCCCCTGGAATATCTCAGTTTGATAACCCTTCCTCAAATGTAAGAGAGAAATAATACACAAAACTGGACCCAATTACTCAGTCCATTCCTTTTAGTCCATTGCTCCCAAAAGCTGTAATTTCACTTAAAGATTAAAACATAAAAAAGCACACTTTTGTCAAAAGAATTCCAGAGCACCCTGGTGTTCAGCATTGGTTCTTATGATCCCATATAATCAAATTGGTTCATATGATCCCATATAATCAAAACAAAACATTAAAAAGGAATTCTAGAGAAACAGGCAGCTACATTAGAGGCTACACTTACTTACAAATAGCTTAATTCCCTATAATTGGATTACGTGTTTTAGCTCCCCAGCTCTATACACTGGCCCATAATACATTTTTCTTGTTATATCCAGTATGAAGAATGTACAGACATTACAGAATGCATCAACCACCTAGAAAGAAGTGACAAACGTTTTCAGTGTAGCCAGTTCCCCTCTCAGGAGGACTCTGCTTCTTGGGTACGCCTCCTTGTGTTGGCACTGCTAAGGATAAAACATGATGTGCACCGGAGAAACAAATATTTACCTAAGCCTATATGTCCCTCTGGTTATACACAGTATCTTACAAATGTGGGTTCCAGAACAGTAATAGCTTCAATTTCCTTTTTGACAGCTATATTTCTATAAAGAAATATGCAACTATTAAGACTTTTGGTAGCAGGTGATAAGCAGCAATTTTACTGCATTGCGAGGGAAACAGTAGCCAATTCGGGGTAGTCCCAAGATAAAGCTCATATGAATATTTGTTAACAGGAGCATTCTCAAACCATTGCAGCAGATATTCCTTCCTTATCTCTGATAATAGTTGACATAATGAAAATTTCTTGACAACATAGATGTTTTTGTACCCTGACTCCTCTCTTGCACACACCAGAATTAACATGAGGTCAGTGGAGTTACTCACAAGTTAGCGTCATTACAAACTAGAGGGGAATCAGTTTAAGGATTTCCTTTGTCTCATTATCTGACACAGATGCTTAGTCATACAGTTGGTTTCCTTGTTAAAAAAGAATTACAAAGCAAAGGTCTCCATCTAGCTATTAAGCTAGGGGCCTTTTGAAGGTCATTTTGTCTATGATCTTGATATGTTTAAGAAATTCCTCTCAGAACAGATTATCTATATTAGTATGTGAAAAAGAAAAGAAAATATCTTTTATTTAGTGCATAATTTTCATCACACGTATCTCTACCATCTCTTGTGACTTTCAAAGACTGACATCTTTACTGGAAAACTCAAAAAGTAAGGATGACATTTCCAATCGATGCATACAAGCTAGTTTATACCATGTCATAAACATAGGCCCAAACTGTCTTTTCTCTAAATGTGGACACAGGCAATTTCTGAAACTGCTATAAGGCCTGCAAAGTGTCATGCTTTGGCAATATTGCAGAAGTCAAAACTATGACTGTTACTGAGCTCTGACAGTAAGAAAAGAACCCTAACAAGGAGAAATCCATTATAAAGAAAACTATATTCTAACTTTTCCACCTAATTGCAAAAAAAGAATAAAAAAAGAACAAATCTGTGTTTAGAAAATATCTTTGATACAGTGTTAATGAAAAAGAATTATTAACAGCCAGCTAGGAATATGTCATTTCATGAACCAGAGAGGACAGAGCAACCAATTTTTACTTTGAACAGCTAAAGTCAGGCAGCTAAATCTGCATGTGGACATGCCTTGTCAGTAACAATAATAATATTTTCTGTGCACAAAATCATGCAAAGTAATGGGGTTAGTCACACAAACCAAAATGAGCACATAAATAAATCGTGGATGGATCAGAGCCATAAATGTTTGAGTGGGTGCTTCTGTGTTTAAACACTTACTGAAAACTACTGCAAAAATCTGAGCTGTACATGACATTACTTCCATTTTGGAAATAATAATAATATCTTCATGTTCTTCATGAAGATAAAAACCAAAGTTTGGTTTTTTTCAAGCACCAAACTCCTCTAGTTCCCAACAAAGCTTTTTGTTTTCAAGCACCAAACTCCTCTAGTCCCCAAAGTAAGCGGAAAGCCTCATTTCAGAAAAAACAGTAGCCAACACATTAAAGTAGTTGTTAAGGTCAAATCTTGCTTTATCTTCTTTATAAACAGTTTCAAAAACTCTTTTGTTGAAAAATTCCAAACGAGCTTTACTGCAGTTTCACTGGGTCCTTGGACTGCTTGAGCTCCTCAAAGAGTTAAGAAACCCATGAATAAAAAAAAGGAAAGATGTCCTTTCTTGATCACCCTTTCAAAGCTACTTCACACTGTATACAATTTGCAGCCTAAACACTACAACAAATAGGTACCAAGCCAACTTTCAGCTTCAACAATCTCAGCTTTCCTAAGATGTCACTTCCCATCATCAAAATAATGACCATTGTTTTTTTCAGAAGCATTAGTAGGCCATTTTGTATGACACAAAATATAAGGCACCATCTAACATTTTTCGTTGTCCTTTTCCTGCAAATTGCCACATTTGTTATTATGGTCACAGTAACTAGATCACACAGTAAAATGTAGGGGTCGGTCTCTTCTCCCAAGTAACAAGTGATAGGACGAGAGGAAATGGCCTCAAGTTGCGCCAGGGGAAGTTTAGATTGGATATTAGGAAAAACTTCTTCACTGAAAAGGTAGTCAGGCACTGGAACAGGCTGCCCAGGGAAGTGGTTGAGTCTCCATCCCTGGAGGTATCCAAAAGATGTATAGTCATAGTGCTTAGGGACGTGGTTTAGTGGTGGACTTGGCAGTGCTAGGTTAACAGGTGGACTTGATGACCTTGAAGGTCTTTTCCAACCTAAACAATTCTATGATTCTATGATTCTAACAAGGGCAGTCAATATTTTCTTCTAAATGCTCTTAAAGGTTCCCAAAATAATCTGGAATTTTGTGGGGACAAAATTTTATTAAAGTTCGAAAAAATATCTGAATACAAATATGTGTTTTATGTAGGAAACTAACTTTCCAGATCAACTCTGGCAGACTAAGTGCATCCAGAACTTCTAAAGTCAAAAGCTTAACTGTGAGTGGCAGCATTCAATCCATAGAAGGCTGTATCCTACAGAAACACAAAGCAGTAGTTATCACATATGATTTAAAATAGGGTAGGATCTGATTTCTGGTTCTTAAAATTATTATGATTTATGGTTTAGAGCAAGAGTGAAAGAGAAAAGTAGAGATAATGCAGAAAAGGAACAGCAGCAAATGGAGGGAAAAAAAGTGAATACTGTATTTGTTTGTCCTTCACTAAACACTTCCTCTACTTTACCAGCTTGGAATTCAGTGCTACAATCTTGCTTTAGGTATTGGATCTAATTGCAATAGCAGCTGGTAACAATTTCTCAACTCTACTGAATGTACAGCATATAACAGTATAAAATTAAACAGCACTGTTTTTGGCAAGCAGAACACAGTAGTAGTTATATTGCTGGGTTGGGGTCAGAATTGCATGAGCCCAAAAATGCATCCACAGCTGTTGGGAAACTATCATTCAAATTCATGACAGGTACATGCACCAAGAGTAGACTTTGGAGAGAACTACGCAGCAGAATGGAGTGCTGAAGTCTCTGGATGAAACCACAGAGAACAGACAAAACTGCAAAGAAAGAAACATAGAATAATGCTGTTGTGGTTTAACCTGGCAGGCAGCTAAACACCACACAGCCATTCGCTCACTCCTCCCCCCAGTGGGATCGGGGAGAGAATTGGGGAAAAAAAGTAAAACCCATGGGTTGAGATAAAGACAGTTTAATAGGACAGCAAAGGAAGAGATAATAATAATAATAATAATAATAATAATAATAATAATAATAATAATGAAAGAATATACAAAACCAGTGATGCACAATGCAATTGTTCATGATTTGCTGACCAATGCCCAGCCTGTCCCCAAGCAGCGATTGCTGCCCCCTGACCAACTGCCCCCAGTTTATATACTGGGCATGATGTCATACGGTATGGAATAGCCCTTTGGCCAGTTTGGGTCATCTGTCCTGGCTGTGTTCCCCCCCAGCTTCTTGTGCGCCTGGCAGAGCATGGGAAGCTGAAAAATCCTTGACTAGTGTAAGCACTGCTTAGTAACAACTAAAACATCAGTGTGTTTCCAACATTATCCTCATACTGAATCCAAAACACAGCATTATACCAGCTACTAGGAAGAAAAATTAACTCTATCCCAGCTGAAATCAGGACAAATGCTCTCATTAAATGTGTCAATTGCTGTAACGGGTGGAAACAACATTTTAAAAAAAACGATTTTGCTGACAGATATTGATATCTAGAACTAAGCAGATACTGCTTTGCATATTGGCAGAGAGATCATGCATAAGGTGCATGGTTAATTCCATTTTATAGGAAAATGGTGAGGCCAGAACAGAGCAGAACACCTCTCAGCACAGGCAAATCAGATGTTATGGTACTGAATTATGAAGAGTTGCAACCTATTCAGAATAAGAAAAGCATCTAAATCTCACAAAAAAGAGAGCGTTAAGTGAGCCAGTGAAAAATAACACCAATTTTGACTGGAATTTTTATGGTGTTTTTATATTTTAAAAATGCAAACATGTAAGCACTGGAGTGGTAAAACCACATTTCCCCAAGTCTCAAGTCCCTGTGCCACTCCTACCACATCCTGGACATTCTACTTCAGTAAAGTTTGCTTTATGTTTTAGTAAATGAATAGATCTAAGAACAGAATTCCTGGACAATACAACTAAAATGATACCTGTTAAACAGACAGTATTCTGCATGCTTGAACGCAGAGAGAGTCAATCAAAGTGGTAATCTAGCACCCAGAACTTTAGGCAGGCCACAGATGCTGCTGATAAAACAATGTTTAGTTTATTCTCCAATTCAGGACCCATTGTAATAATGGGTCAAGATTTTCTGAAGAAAATTACATGGTGAGGTTAGACCACATTGTGTCAAATACTGGAAAGGTAACATCTAAATTTCTGCTAGTGGCAAATAGCTCTGAAAATTTTAAAGAATGCAACAGTTTCTACTGGACTAGGGAGGAGTAGGAATAAGAATCTGTTTGAATCTGCTGAACTGTGGTACAATAACAGCCAAAGAGAACAGACCCTGAGCCAGCTGGGTGATGCTAGGTACATGCTCCTTTCCCAAAATCTATATCTTCAAGTTGTTCTGGGCAAGTATGTTGTAAAACTCACCTTGGCTGACAGAATTTTTTATAATAGGCAGCAACGCTGTTGACAGAGCTGATGACATGGCAATTTTGTATACTTTAGGTTTTTCACAAAGTAAAATGCAGCTAATTCTGGAACTGATCTGTAAAACCCAAGTGAGTGTAAGACAGCTGTCAGCTTGGGCTAGAAGACAGACAGCTCTGTGAGAGCCTTCAGTGGAGTCAATATTTCTGAAAAGCTAACAAAGCCAAGGGATAGAAAGAAATGCACGTATGGTCTGTAACAAGGACGTGCTGTAGGAAGAATGGTTTATGGGAGTGGCTTTGGGACTACGTTTCAGGACACCTGGGCTTAATTTTGGTTATGACACAGACTACCTCTTTGCCAGGAAGATATCCTGCTTTACTTTATTTCTTGAAATGTAACTCAAAGGAAATGAGTATTATGATTTTCTTCCTAGCCAAAATTTTGTAACAGAATGAATAACTGAAAAAAATGAAACATTTTATAGTTTAGCTTAAAATTGTATTTAAAAGCATGCAACATCTTAATGAGTACTAATATCAACTTAAATCAAGAAGTAGATGTTGAACTCAGGCTTTCTAAATGCTTTCTGTCACTACGCATTAGCCTTGGAGCTGGCTGACTATTCCCTTCCAAGTTGCCCTAAAGAAGAGAGCAAAATCATACTGGATTGCACAGCCTTTTTTCCAAGTTACATGAGGTAAGAAATCATAGAAGAGTGCATCTGCAGCCTTTGATACATTTTAATCAGAAGGTTGCCTTTTGACATTTTAATCAAGAGGGCAAATGATTGGGTTGTAACACAGAAATGGTATCTTAAAACTTCTTTCCACATGTGGATGTGCACATTTTAATTTCATGTTTTGTGTTAATTTACCTAAAATACCACAAAGTTTAATGTTTCTAAAATACTGTTGTATTGCATCCTTCCAATGTCATAGAAATAAAAGTAGCTAGCAAAGACTGAAGTAGGAAAATAGCTGGCTAATAAAGTGAGAATCTTCCTCTAAATAGGGAGAATAAACATTGTTCTATAAAGTCCAAGATTATTCTGAATCACCAAATATTGTGGGCCTGTTAAAATAAGAAAGAAACCAACAAAGTAAGTGGAGAAAGTATTATTATAAGAAATGATTATAATCAGTTCTCAGGTTTGACTGCTTTAATCCTGTCAAACCATAAGCATTTTAACCCTTCCAGCAACCCCAAGATTTGTCTTCACACACTCAGAAGAAATGGCAAATAAGAGCTGAAGCGGCATCATTTGCTAGTGTTGCTGAAAGGGGAGCTAACTTTGACCTCCTAGCATACAGTTCAAGTTGTAGCAAACAATGTTTCTGCCTTTGCTCAAAGACAATTTCCTTATACTTAGTTGTTCACTGTGAACAAATCACCAACTTTCTGAGCAAAACACACCAGTTTCTGAAGCTAATAAAAGAAATTCCTGAAAACATATATATTAGATAGGATGTAAAATTCTGAAAGACTAGTAAGGTGTAATTCTACTTAGTATCCTCCAACATAGCTACCAACAAACCCACATCCTGCCATTAACATAAAGGGTGTTGGTTGGAGTGGAGTTACTTGAATTCTGTTGTGTAAGAGAAGAAAATGGAAGCAAGAAGGATTTCGAAATCCAATCATTCTTCCAGTTTTCTGTTAGAGCGAGCTTGTCTGTATAAGCAACAATATAGAGACAATCAGGAAAGTTAAGAGATTAAATGTACGTATTTTGTATGTATGTACATATAAGAGATTAAATGTACATACATATTAAATGACATAACTTAGATGACAACTATCACAAATAAAGGCTTCTGAATAAGAGCACCAGAAGTTTATTGCCCTTTGCAGTCAATCATTTAGTTAATCAGTCTTAATTTTCCAGAATCACTGCATTATATGAACCCTTCAGGATCTGGAATGAGATAGAACTAGCATTTTCCAGATATCTGCCTTCTTTTGTCACGTGCCAATTACCCCACTTCAGGCAACAGAAATATTTGTAGCAATATATTTTTCATTCATGCCTAATGAGACTCTTAGACCACTATATGTTTGCTTATTTGGGCCTAAGCCAAAGTACCGTTTCATACAAAAATGGTCCTAAGAATCTGCCTATGATTACAATTCTATTTCCTGTCTCCTCATTGGGATCCATGCCCTGAAAAACAGATTCTTTTTTAGTCTTAGAAACTAACCACTTTCCAGATTATATTACAGCAGTATATTTATTTTCTGGCTTTTAATCTCAATATTAAATATAGGTGTATCGTGTGGGTTCAGTGTACAGGGTAGGTTTCTGAAAAAGGGAGAATTTTTTCAAAGAGGTACAACTGCAATAAGTTTGAAATTGTTGCTTGAATGGAAGCTGTTGGTCCTTCTCTTACACCATTAACCTTTCTATAAAATGTATTTTGCTGTTGCATTTGTCTTGATTTCCTTTGGGATAAACTGCTCCAAGTGTACCACAGGGTATCAACTATACAAAAGTCTCTACCAGATCATGATGAAAGGCTCAGTATCCCAAGGCTCATTAAACTCTGAACTTGGTGTTTGTGGTTCCCTGGGACAGGAACATTTTCGTGGTACCAGAATATGCTCTGATACAGAAGCAGCACACAGCTCTTTATTTTGGGAGTACAAGCTTTAAGACTCCTTTTGTATGAAAAATCGACTTTCATATTTTCTACTCACATTGAAGTCTGTTGCCTTCTTAGTCGGTGTGGGCAAATGGTTCGTAGGAGAGAAACACCTCCCATATGTTCTGAATTTCAATTTAGTGAGAGCATAATTTGTTCAGCTTTGGTAAGGTCTCAGCTGGAATACTACATCCAGCTTGGGAAGCAATGATAATGATGAATAACTAAACAAATTAGTGTTGATTAGTCTAAAGAAAGAAGACTGAACAGCTAACAGTCTTCAAAAATCTAACAGAGCTGCAGAGAGGAAGGTAAGTACCTGTTCTAAATGTTGGATAAGACAAGCAGCTTTAGGTTTAAAATACATGAAGGAAGATCCGAAATAGATGTTAAAAGTTTTTAACAGTGAAGACTTGTTTCATTGGCAGTTCTTGAAACCTTCAATGGGAGAACAAGGTTGAAAAAGTGTCTGGCAGGAACAACACAGGTTGCCCCGAAGAGGGGGCAACCAGCTGTTATCTGCATATCTGCATCTCTCTTCCATCTCTTCTTAGCAGCAACTGCCTCTTATATTTCCCAGATTGGAATTATCCATCTTTTTACGATCCTCCCAGTTTGAAACTCTGATTCTAATGTTCTGATTCTATTATTCTTTTGAATAATCTGATGAAATTGTCTATACATTTTGCTTCTATAGTACAAATAAGACTAAAATATGCATAAAGTGACACCTGCAGTACTAAATACGTACCTTTTGCCACACAGCTATAAACTTCAGTTACTCCTTTTAGCTTAGCAGATGCACAAACTCATGCATATATACACTTCATAACTTTATGCTGAGATTTTCAGAAAGGACTAATAAAATTATGTATTTATAGGCTTGTTTTTCAGTTTCCTCTGTTTTACACTGTCTTAAAACAGGAAGCCCAATCTTTCAGTAAGGGTTAGGCAGCAGACAGAGAATTTTCAATAACACTTTGACCAAGTTATTCACAGAGCTACTATTAATCTAGGCCATGCTTGGAGAGGGCAAAGCAAATTAGAAATCCCAGAAACTTACTATCAAATTCTTTATATATATTATAATATGAAAAAGAAGGGTCCACTCAAGCTGGCTCTTAATTTAATTTACTGGTTAGATATGGTCCAAACTGGCTGTTATCTAGTGGTGTGAGTTGGAAACAATAGCTGAGAAAGCCAACCAAGTTTTAGTTATGGAACTAAGAAGTAGAAAAAATGATCAGGAAGATATTGATTTCAGAGGCCATTTTAGATTCAATATATATTAGCATAAATCTCTTAGTCCATGGAAATAGCTATACATTAAAATATCAAGGTATAATGTAATCCATTTCTTCCAGATTCCATTGTGATCAGATACTCATCTATAAAAATCATTTTGCTTCCACTGATTTCAAGGAAGTTAGCCCATTTACACCAGCTGAAAGTTTGTGCCCTTAATTCTATTAGGCATATGTCCTCATATCTCAAATAAGAGTGTTTCCCAGGTATCAGCTAGAATTTTGCTGTGATGATCCATAAAGAGGAAAAAGAAAAACATTTTAAGCAGTTCTTGAAAGGGCCAATGATTAAACCATCTGCTGTGTGAGCCTTTTGTTTTTCTTGTTTTGTTTGATAGCCTTTCTCCTCCACTGTTTCCCCCCAAAATTACGTTCCTCCACTCCAGATTATCCTCAATGGAAAAGAAATTGGGCCAAATTAATTTCAGGTAGAATTCTACCAAAGTCAGTAAGATTTCACTATAGATAAACATGGCTTGTTTAGTTGAAAGAAGGCTTTGACTCTACATTTCATCTTTCATCTTCTAAAGATTTAGCAATCTATTTCCATAATACTTTGCTTTTTTGGTTCAGCCAAACTATTATTTGTATTATCACTCCTTATCAAGAAAAACACAATGTCATAATCATAAGCCTCATTTTTTACTTTATGTTTACTCATCCTTTGGTTCTCTCAGCCAGCAATATAGTTGGCAAATTTAATTATCATTATAAACATACTATGATTTAGATAATTTAGTCCCCAAACTGTTTAAGGATTGGTGCTTTCTAAATAACTAAGGAGCCAAAGCTTCTAATTGACAAAGATAACAGTTGAAGAATGTTAAGACTTTTCATCAACTGACAGTAGGTACTGTGCATTAAACTCCTTTCTCTGTGTTAGGTATTATTCTATTAATAGAACGTATTATAAGACTTGTATTGTAAAAGCAAAGACATATAAGAAAAGAATCATGGACAAACTGTGAGAGTAAAACATTGTCCAGTTTTTCACAGGCTATCGACGCAGATTTTTATTATTTTCCCTCTGAAACTTGAAGTTTCTTATTCAGTGATTTCAAAATCAGGCACCTTAATGTAATATAAATGTTTACAAATCAGCACAAGATCTACCAAATATTTTTTTAAAAAAAAAAAGAAAAAAGCATAGCTCTATTTTTATAAAGATAAGTTTTTGGATTTCTCTACCCTAAGGTAGAAGAGCTGCATTTCTCAAATACAGACATGAGATCCAACATAAACTGCTAGGTGCATTTCTGCTAAGTAAGCAAAAAACCAACAATAACTAATCAGTATGAAAGTAAATCTAAGCAGAAGGTTTGATAACTTACTTAAGATGTAACATTTAACTTTATCTTCAGGAGGGAAACACTGCATATATTCTAAGAGAAATTCAAATCAGCAGTCCCTGAATAGGGTTTAAATCAATAATTGTAAACTTCCTATAGGTAGATTACAAAACGCAACAAATTCAATGCACTTTAAGTACATGTAATGGTGATGTTTGTTTATCTAACTCCAGAGTCTAAAACAAGGGTTCAACTTCTTTGTTTTCCCTTTCATTCAAAATTCATGAATACAGCAGACATGCTAATGATAATTTTTAGATGAGATGTTAATCTTTAATTTTCAATACGTTGTTGGCTTTTACTGAAAATTGTTCTATAGCTTATCAACCCTTGGTTCTATCCTGTTGAGCATTTAGGCTATATAGACAGTGAGGACAAACCTGAAACTTCATCCTTCTCACTCACAGTGAGCTAAGAAACACCTGTAAGTTAAATCACCTCACAGGCACTAGAAGCTTCCTGCCTCTATTTAACACCATTGTGGGGATCACACTCCGGTCTGTGGAAGAACAAAATTATCTCAAGGAGTAATAAGGAAGTCAGCAGTAAATCCAGAATTCTTAAAGCAGCTCTGTTGCCAGTTGTTTCAAGGAAAACTTCACAACACTTTAGCTGGAACAAGTCATGACTAGAGGAGAGCACCTTCCCACCAGTGTCACCAACTGTCTATCGTACTCCATTATAAAATTTCCTTCTCTACTCATGAGATCATTTGCATTTCTCCTTGGTTCTTCACCTAACTCCTAATTCCAATTGCTTTTTTTTTCTTAATTTGTTATCTAACTTCGTTGATGCTGTTTATCAATTACTGTAAAAATATAATGTATGTAACTTCTTCCTTGTCAGTGAAAAGTTCCATTTTTCTAGATATTGATGTAATATCCTCTGTAAGTTGCAAAGCTTCTTCTGTACATAATAATGTTAAAGTTTGATCTAACTCGCCGAAACCTCTTGAACTCCTTAGCAAGTTTCAGATTTATTTCACTGATAAGTATTTTCTAGCAGGGAATCTTTACAATCTTTACAATCCCCATCCCTGAAATATTTTTGAATGCTTAAGTCCTTTTCTAAGTATAGAAAACAATTAGAAACTACAGCTGTATATATTTGTGTGTGTGTGTGTATATATATATAAAATTTCCTCCTATATCCTCTTTTTTTGCAATGATTGGTTCATGCGGTCTCTTTTGCTGACTTTTCGCCCTTAGAAATAGCTGAATACCACACAATAATTTTAGACTTTTGTTGGACTACCTCACTCTTTTTTATACTGGCCTGATTAATTTCTCTCTTCAGACTATGTTCCTTAACAATCTCTCCCCTAAATCCCTGCTGCGTCATTTATTTTACATAAATGAGAGGGTTTTTTCATTATTTTATGTCATATTTGCTAGTCCTGTATTGACTAGTATTTAAAACCCTCTTATTTGTACTTGACCTGCTTCATAGTCAATATTAATTCCTTCACTGTTAGTTCCATTGATTTGGAAAACAGTTCTAGGGATTAAAAAGCCATTTGAAACTGCATGAAAATATCTCTAGAAATTATTCTATTGACATATCCTATAATAGAGGTGATGTGGGTTTGGGCTGATTCTCCTTTGTTTTCTTCTTCTTCTTTTGGAAACTGTTGTGAGAGGAAATAATTATAAATGTATTTGCTCTTGATACTTAATCCCTAAGTGAAAATCATAATGCTCTGTTAGGGATACCATAATCACCACCAGTAACTAGCAATGATGTTGAATAATCATCACTGTATTTTTGTTGTAACAATTCATTAGGGGTATAAGGAGATGGTTGATTAGACATTCTGCTCCATCCCACTGGGAAGAGGGCTGGAGGAAACATCTTGCTGCATATTGAGTTCAACTCAGAAAGGAGCACAAGCACAAAGACAGGGGAAAACCATGGCTGCTGACTCATTCTTCCTTACAGAATGCATGAGAAAGCAATAACAAAAACGCTGTTAAATTCCTCTTGTTCAAGAATCTTTTTCAGCATTGGTGAGAAGATATGATCACATAAGAACACAGGGTCTCTTCCCTCTGCCCTGCACGTTAACTCTATTTCTTACATGTCAAGAAGCCTTTGTCAGAGCTTCCTTGTACTTGATAATTCTTTAAGTAGAAAAAGTACATGGGAAAGCAGCATAGTGTAGGCAATGAGCCTTCCATGAATATATACAGTCTGTTCCAGGACTGTCCAATTCTTAGCCTCTGCTAAATTCCCAGAGTAAATTAAAAAATAATAAAAAAAACCATTATCTATGGGACTTCTGTATCTTGTACAGAAAAGAAAATGAGCCATATTTAATGCTCTACAAAACACCATGAAAGGCACGTAGATAGGAGGAGATAGACAAGTTTTTCTCAATTTCAAACATAATCAAGCTCGCTGAACTTAAAATTAACCTGTGTTCAGCATGTGCAGTCAGATTCTTGCACTACTACATGAATTACATACCTGCTTTGTAATAGACATTTAGCTTAGTGCTAGATTTTCAATGACTTAATAGATTATAAGCAAAAGAGATTCTCAAAGCCTGTAATTAAGGGTTTGTCTTCAGAGATCACGACAATTTGTTGAGAATGAAAGGTATCTTTCAACCAGGCTTTTCATATAACATAAGAAAGGTCTGTGCAAAAAAAGCTAAAATAACATAAAAAGGACCTATTTCCACTAAAGCCACCTCTACTTCCTAAAGAATCACTGATTCCTTAGACAGCCTAGACAACTTTATTTCTCTCCCAGCTCATTTCTTTTTTTATATCTTGTGGGGTCCAGTAGTTCAGTACAGCCAAGCACTTTTATATTTCCCTGATGGCTGGGTTCCCCGCATTAATATCCCAATGGGTTACAGTGTTACTAAGCTGCTTCTGCTGCATTTTACAGGTGAAAAAGAAAAATTATTCTATTTTCTGCTAAGGGAGAAGGAAGATCTTTAAGTATTTCAGTTAATTAACATTTGAAAATTTATTCTTATTGTCTGAAAAGTTGAAAGACTTGTCCATCCTTATCAGTTTTAAGGTAGGATTTCATCCTCTAAACCCAGTAAATAATTTAGGGTTTTAAAGTGAGCCTTAGGCATCTAAATTTTGCCTACAAGCTCAATGGTGCTTCTGAAAAGCCTCATCTAGATGCAACTCTGAAAGTGCTTCTCTTTTTTTTCCTAAAATTTCCAAAAAGGTTTTTGATGCATCCTCACAACTGTTCAACTTTGAAAGGCACTCTCACAGTCCTCCATCAGGAGCCATAAGGTAAGCATTCCTATAACTTGAGTTTCTATAATAGCCTGGTTTGGTAGACACTTGCAGGCAATGCTTAACACAGATCAACAAGGACTGGGTTTTCTATGAATTCTAGCTGCAGTCTTAAGTAATTTTTTATTATTTTGGGTGTTATGATCCCCAGTATACAGAAACACCATACTCAGAATACTTGATCACTACAAAATCAGTTCAGAATCAGTTATACCATATTTTCCACCATTTGGAGTGTGCTGGCTTTGGCTGGGATAGAGTTAATTTTCTTCATAGTAGCTAGTATGGGGCTATGGTTTGGATTTGTGCTGAAAACAGTGTTGATAACACAGGGATGTTTTAGCTACTGCTGAGCAGCACTTACACAGAGTCAAGGCCTTTTCTGCTTCTCACACCACCCCACCAGTGAGGAGGCTGGGGGTGCACAAGAAGCTGGGAGGGGACACAGCCGGGACAGCTGACCCCAACTGACCAAAAGAATGTCCCATACCTTATGATGTCATGCTCAGCATATAAAGCTGGATGAAGAAGAAGGAAGGGGGGGACATTCAAAGCGATGGCGTTTGTCTTCCCAAGTAAGCGTTATGCGTGATGGAGCCCTGCTTTCCTGGAGATGGCTAAACACCTGCCTGCCGATGGGAAGTAGTGAATGAATTCCTTGTTTTGCTTTGCTTGCATGCACAGCTTTTGCTTTACATATTAAACTGTCTTTATCTCAACCCACGAGTTTTCTCACTTTTACTCTTCTGATTCTTTCCCCCATCCCACCAGTGGGGAGTGAGCGAGTGGCTTAGTTGCTGGCTGGGGTTAAACCACAACGTGGAGGAATGGCCTAAGTAGGGTGAATTTGACACACAATGTTTTTAGTAAGCATCTGCACTCTCCATGGCTGTTGCTGAAGTATTATATCTGAGAAACCACAGTAGGAAACACAGTTCTGTAGAAGAGTGCTCTTGAGAGTTGGAGTTTGGTCTGTGGTGCTCTTCCTAGTGCATATCACGGGGTTGCTCAACAGAAATGTAAACACCAGCATGAAATAATGAATAGCCTCTTTTTTTGTTTTTTCTCTCCTTGAAAGTAGGAGATGTGCATTTGAAATTGCTCATGGGACTTGAAATCAAGGCCTCTCAGTCAAGTGTTTTAACTGCTGAACTCTAACACTGCAATCAAAGGCAATTATGGATTTCCATTCAGGCTTAACTTTTTTATTTATTCAGTGACTTAAACTTTTTTGCACTTTTTTGCCTGTGTCATTCTTCCAAGTTGCTTCATGTGGAAATTACTTTAGTGGAAATGCACAGTTCCATATAGCTGAAGGGGACTATCTGCACAGGGTAGCAGAGGCTCTAAATCCCTACATATTCCACCCATATGGATGTTTTTTACTAATATACTGCACTTCCTTCAATTTTTCAGTTGGATTATTTTATTATAAATTAAACCTCCAATGCTCCTTTATGTGGAATTATTTCTCCTGTCATGCTTCCATTAGCTATTGTACTTAAATAGGTATTTAAATTAATGAAAGGAAATACGCAGCAAGTCAGCCATAAACTCCTTCAATGCTTTGCGCTATATGGAGGCCCAGGTTTCTGATGACTGCTTCTATCTCAGAATGTTTTAAGATCAACTGTACTAACCACCCATCACAGTAATCCTTAGTACCTCTGAAAGTCCAATTCTCCACTAGTCTATAAAGGAGTAAGATGAAGTAGAGAAGGATGGATTATCTTGAACTGTTAACTGTAATATGGGACAAACAGGATTGTAATCCTTCTAGTATATCAGGCAGTAAGAGCTATATAGAAAGGATAAATTGAAACTGAAGAACTAAATAATTGTAAAGTAAACTTTAAAGTTAATTTTAGTAAATATATCTTTATATATGAATTATATACGCATATATAAATTAAGTAAAAATAAATCCTAATGTGTGGATTAAAAGTATAGATTTAGGAATACACAAAGTTTTATTTATAAGGACTGATTTTCAGTATTGCTGATTAGCTGTAACTCTTAAATGGTTTTAGTAGATCTGCTAGAAACCTCTGAAACAACAGGCTCATAAGTTTCTGTCTGTGCAATCTCTCATGAGCTTAAAAGCAATTGATACCAATAATACAGCATTCAACAACACTGCAGACTAAAAGACTCCCCCCTTACAAAGCAGGTGCAAGGAATACTTGCACCAGTAAGAAACATTCCAAAGGGAACAAACAGTTCATAAGCAAAAGAAAGAAGGAAATGATTCTGACCTTGCAGTTACAAAGGAACATATTTGTACCAAAAAGATTTCCTAAAGTTTACCACTAGAAAGCATCAGCACCTCTTCCTATGCATTTAGTTCATGGCTCAGTCACTCCACACGGTCCCCGGTAGGAACAACAACATAGCTCTAGAGGGTCTGCGGGGACACACAATTGAGAGGGATCATTTGACAGCTGGATCCAGTCCCAGCAATCATGAAGCATTTACACAGTCTGTTCCAGAAGAGCTCACAAGACATCTACACTCCATATATTCAGGTCATAAAACAACGTATTATGACAAGTTTAAGACCCACAGGAAAGGCAAACCATAATGCACTATTGGAAGACAAAAGAAAAAAACTCAAGACCATTACCAAAATTCTATAACAATATGGGAAGAAGGAACTTGGTATGCCTGCTAGGACACATTTCATAAACCATGTTAGGTACAGAAGCAATGGTTCATGCTACACAATCCATGCTAATGTACAATAAAGTACTTCTGACTGTAAAATTTTCTCAAGAATTAATTTTAACTCAGCCAATTTTTCAGGTGTTGAACATTTCCTTAGTTAGAACAGAAACAGAATTAAGTTAATTCTTAGGAGCAATTCAAAATTCCCCATGATTGACTACTATCTTTAAAAATGAGATAAGGAAAAATACTGAGGTGGATTTCATATAATCCATGTAATTCAAATAAACCAAATAATTCGTATAATAAAAGATACATCAGACTCACATGGAAGGATTTATTACCTCCCTTGCAATTTACATCCCTTAACAGAAGAATTTTTTGCAGACTATTTTAAAATTCCTGAGGATTTCACAGGAGATGTTGCAAACCCAGGGTAATACAAGTTTAGAGATAATAGATGAACTTTACTATACAGTCAAATAGGTGGACAGATGAAAGGTTTTAGAAAAGGAGGGGCTTGCCAGATCTCTCCTTCCAGGAGACAAGGTAAATCCGTTCTGTATCTTACCAAATTTATCAGAATTTTATGAAATATTGAAATTCTCCGGAAAACATATTTACCTTTTTTCTGACCAGCTCTATTCTTAATCTTTAGTTTTTCTAACAAGATGAAATTATATTGTAGGCTTGCCTAAATTCCCTAAATTACTTATTTATTTTGGTAAAAAATTTGGGTTTGTTTTACAGATACTTGAGTAACTGGATCTACCATTTTTGATTGGTTGACACACACTTTACACTCCCCCCTATCCCATCTTCTTGAGCAGTTTACAGAAACTTGTGGTATTCAGAAAGAGCAAGCATCCATTTTGCAACATGCCATGTGAAACACCTTGTAAATATTCTTATTAAATATCATTACCCATATTTCCTAAAAATGTATTAAAAATACATTCTTTGTCATGTATTTTTACATTTACAAATATATTACTGTGTAATGTCTACATTATTTTACACAACAGAGTAGTTTTAGCATTGCCAGAGATGAATGTAACATTCCCCACACCACCCACAGCAATATGACTATAATTACAGAGACACCACTAGTAGTGTCAATAAGATATTCACTTGCTATGCCTATCTAATTACTGGTTTGCATAATATGATTGTCAGCATTGCTGCCAGTTGGTGTCATTATGGCAAAATGATGACATCATAGTGTGGACAACTGGGCTCAAATGGCTCATTTTATATACACTGAGGAATAGCCATCACTAGTGGTAATTTCTGTTAATTTAGTCTAGATTTGAATTTCTTAGATGAAAAAGCAGTAACATCACCATACTCTGACATCTCTAAATGTATATTCCTCTATAAGTACTGGGCAGGCTGAAAATCAGCACTCATCATATCATAGAATCATTTAGGTTGGAAAAGACCTTTAAGATCATCAAGTCCAACCACTATATGATTAGTATCACATGAAGTTTTGATGGTTTTGGGTCTTTTTCCTTCACCTTCCTTACTTAATATACATTTCCATGCTGCCTAAACATACAGTACTTCATCTCTGTGTGAAAGCACATTCCTGGCTTTGTATTTTCCCACCACTTTACTTTCTCTACATGAAGTAGGAGTCTCTGATTCACAGGTTAGGTCTACAGTACAGCCTCAGTAGCTTTTGGAAGAAGCAAATAATCTTGTCTTTGAGTCCTGTGTTGCTGTTACCAGTGCCTGAGCTAGTAATTTCAAAACTCCCTCCCAACTATGCAGTTAAGTGTCCACATTCTTTATTGGATGCCAGCATTGCTGTGCTGTAAGACATCTTCTGAAGGAATTCCCTAATCTGCAAGAGGTACGGATACGCCTTTCAGCTGGATATGTATTCAGCATTATGAGAAGGGAATCTCTCAATAACCAAGAAATGGGTAAGGCAAGTCTGCACGGCTGAGAATTGATAGGAAGGATTTAGCAGCTAAAGACCAACTGAAACTTCGATTCTCTAGCTACAAAAGCAGTGGAGAAATTAATTTTTTAAAAACTGACTTAGTAAATAAATTGCTTTAGCTCATTAGTAACTAGTGAATGAGTGAGCTCAGTGGTATTCTTAATCAAATAGGAGCTGAGTCACATATGAAAGAAAATCACCACTCACAACTAGTACCCTTATGAGAAGTCCTCAGTCCCAGACTTGAGAATGACATCTGTCATTCTTTGCAAGCCCACAGGACAAATGCAAATAAATACTTCAAAAAACATTGCAAAAATTATCATAAACTTTTTAAAATATCCTTTCTTCTCTCCATCTCAACAGAGAAAAATACATTTTATTCTTCTGACCACTTCTCGCAAGTTTAAACTATGGTGCAATTATAAATTTACAGAATATTTTTCTTCTTAGTCCTGCAATTCAATGTTCTTGCCCTTTCCTTGTTCAGTTCCACAGAATCTCTCATCCTTTACTTTCTTTCATGTTTTCAAAGGTAGCAAAGAATTTCAGTTTTCTGGCTGCCTCTTTGATGCATGTAGAGAATAGGACAGCTTCTAATTAAAGCCAATTGTAGTATGAAGCATGACCTGCAAGGTCACCCCAGCAGACACATCACTCATACATTGTGCCACAGCAGTTATGCTTCCATATATGTACAGCTTTTATGAAGTTCTGTTTTGTAATGTTATTGGACATAGTAAATATTTGGATACAATAATTAGAAGTAGCTGCAGCTAACTATAAATACGTATTTCTGAATCATGCAATGCATATCCAAATAGGTATGACGCACAGTGTTTGTAGTTGTGCGATGCCAGAGTTCCTAAGCATCTCTGAGTATTGGGTAGGATGTGTGTGAAATTCTCACCTCCCACTATCCTGTCTTACACGTTCACTCCAATCCTTACAGGAAAAGCAAGAGTCTAAGTATGGCAATAGTGAAACGATCAAAGCACATACAAATCTATAAACATTTTTCAGGACAAAAGGATTAACAAATTGAAAAGCCATCATGCCAAATTAAGTTTCTCAAGCTCTGCAAAAACCTAGCACTGGAAAGGTCTGTATCTGCAGTAATTTCCTTCCCCCAGCATAAACTTTGGATTCCTACAAGTAAAGTAAGTTTAAATAAATCATTTACAATGCAAGTTGAACTAGTTCAGTTGAAGGATGGAAGGAGAAAAAAAAAAAAAGAAATAAGAGAAGCTTGCTTTTGTTATGCACAAGGTAGCCCATATTCACTAACCTGCTAAACAGATTACCATTGCTAAAATCAAGACATTTGCTCATCTTTCAGTCCAGGTCTTTCTAGAAACAATATAAGAATGCGGAGCCTCAGGAGTCTTCTGAGAGACACAGTTGCACTAGAGTTCCCCTTCCCTGGGATGCTGAAGAGTGTTGTGTGCTTTGCACTGGTCTGCTATGAGATGCCACTCAACTCACTTCATCCCTCTCTTCCCCTTCCTGGTCTTTGCTTATTTATAGAGACAGTGTCCGAGTTATTAATCCATCCTGTCCCTTCCAGTATAATCCAAATAAGATCTATTTAGTAATACAGGGAATGAATTTGGTAGGACTGTACAGCTATGAGGATATAGACAATATTCTTCACTATTTTCTCCCTCATATTAGCTTGCTGCATAAATTTCAGAGAAGCAGAAGGAATTTCTCTAATGCTAAATAATGCTAATACATGTGAGTAGCATATGGTTTTGTGTTTTCTTTGTTAAATAAACTCATCAGCCCTGTGTCTCTTTAAATGCCTCTCTGTGAGATGGTACCAATTCACTTACTTGTATGTTAAAAGAGCACACTGGTGTGCTAATAACAAATTAACATATGAATACCAGTTAGATTATAAAAGATTAACATAAAAATGAATTGCAAAAACCTGGAATGCACAAAAAAAATTGCATTGTGCTGTCAAATTTCAAGATTACACTAAAATGTAATCCGAAAATTAAAACAGTGCACAGTATCATTGTATGTCAACTTTCTTTTTACCTCACAGTATAGTAACAGTGTCCAGTATACCTGAATAGTACACTACGGTGACCACAGAGATAGAAAGAGGAGGAAGTTCACACAGCATGCATTTAACTCTAGCTGGTGTGAGAAATCGGTATTTCTTTTCTTTTACAAAAGCAAGCAGAAATGACGAATAAAAGAAAGGGTTTACCCTGTCATAGCAAGAAGATAACTTATTCACTTTCTATCTCACTTTAATGTGCAAATCAATCCTCATTCTCTTCTTTGCCAGTTTCTTCCACGTTAGTCACCCTGGAACAGCTGGGAGCTCTCCTGCTGCTCCACCTGGCATTGGCTTAGGATCAAATGGGGTCATCTGTCAAATAATGTAGGAGAAATAAATTGATGGAGGTCTTCCAAGGGGTGGAACCACTTGCTAGTTGTGTAGGTAAATTACAATGAAACAATGTAAGGCTCATTAGTTTGTTAATGAAGATTATTAAATAAACAGTGTATACATTCAAGGTCATTTTTGGACTCTCTTCTAGATGCCTGCTCCAATTCTCATATAAGGTACACTTTTAGGAATAAAGAATGATTTTTTTCAGTTGGCTGAGAGTCTCTGAGGTGGATTCTAGTTTAAGAGTTCACTCCATAGATCTCAAATTTCATTTAGAGCAAAATAGTTTTGAATTTTAAATGGCTTCTGGCAAAGATATTTTTTTTCCTTCACAGTTAAACACACCATTTGGGTTTTCAAAATCACTTCAGAGTTTTTTAGAATTCCCCAGAAGTCTTATCCGCACTCTAAAAAGAGACTCGTGCACATGCCTGTAACAAAACTTCAGTGCAAAGGAGATTGCAAGCATCTTTTTAACTTGTGCTCCATCTTGATTCTGTTTAGTAACTCTCTTGATAGCCTTTATCTTTACCATGAACTCTTTTTTACCATTCTGTTATTTTACATTAAAATATTTTCTTTTCAAATGCAAATAGCCACTCACCGTCAGTGAAATCCTGGGATAGTTATATGGGAGTCCTGAATGCAGGCAATACAATACTCTTTGTTCACAGCAAATCAAGTGCAATTCAGCAAGTTTACGTGTGTGCTGATGTCAAATCTTTTGCTCTAATATTCCAGGACTATCAGCTAGTGTCCTCTCTGACTTTTTAAAAATATATACAGTATTATTTCAGTGATTCATCACAATAATCTGGAACAATTTAACGCATGTCTCAGCTAGAACCTCAGTTTTGTCCTGCTGAACATTAATTTATTTAGAAATTTTTTCATGCTTAATCAAATTAAGCATAACATAAAATAACCTCACTGAATTCAATGACTCACCCACATCTCCTGTGGGAAACAATTAAAGCTACTTCCCTTGTCACATAATTCCTTAACAGCTTTGAAGGCTACTCACATTTTCAGAGAGGAATAAATTTAGGTTGTTCAGAATATCTGCACGGATACTGGATCCTTATGTGTGATCTATACATGTGATCTATCTTTAGGGCTAATTTAATAGCCTTTTGATTGAAATAATGACCTATTTACTGTGATCATGCATGTAGCATTACTATAAGTGCAATAAGACTGGCAAAATCATGAAAAATGTGTTTCGTAAAACAGAGTCACTAAAGGAAGTAATGATATGAGTAAAGTGTTTCACAGCAATAGAGCAAACGCCTCCGGTTCAAGAATATATGATAATACTTTTCACAGTCCGTGAGTGCACCTAACTTATTCCACAGATTTACTTTTGCTGGGTGTTGCAGAAATTACAAATCTTCCCAAAGAAAAGTTTTGACTCCATATAGAACGCAAGTAAACAGTAAATGACAGAAAGTCCACACTTATAAGTATAGATCAAATAGGCATCTGTATCTTCAAGGGCATAAAACTCTAATGTTTGGCACCAGCTGAGAATCTGGATTGAAAGTTTTATTTGATTTTACTTCTGTGAGTTACATCTTCCCTTTACAGCAAAAGAAGATATAGATGAAGACATCTTCACTTACGTCATGAGAAATTTCTGGGTTTATGGGCCACATTCAGTGTATCAGAGAGCATCAAAGTTGATACAACTCTCAGTTTTGTACCTCTCCCAGAATACCATCATCATTAAGAACATGACGCCCTCTAGTGTAACCCTCCCTACCTAAAAAAAAAAAAAACAACCAACAAAACAAACCAGGATTATCAGATCTTCCTCCAATTCCCTTAGCATATATGTTCAAATAAAGGTAACAGCGTGCTGTCTTGGAGCTACAGATCCTTCATGAAGTAGCTATTTTTTATTGCTGTTTCACTTGATATTGTATGAACTCATACACATATTCACTCAGACCAGTCCAGTGCCACTGTTGAAAATGAGGTCATTTTACTTTCATTTAAAAGGAAAAAGATCATTCATTGTTATCCTGCATATTTAAAAAAATAGTGTCTCCTCCTACGTTTTTGTTCTTAAACTTTTGTGCAAATTAAAGATAGACGATCACTTGAGTACTTATTTTAATAATCTATGTATACTTCCAGAAAGTATTGCCTGCTGTTTATTTCTGACACTTGGAATACCTTACCTACGGATTTTCATGTATCTCTGTCTTCTCTTACCAAAAATGTTAATAAAGCTATGTATTTTGCAAAGAAACGTTATCCAGATGTTACAATTCTATGGGATTTTCAGACTTGATCAGATTTTTACAATATATCCCTCCAATGGAAAAAAGGTCTCTTTGAAAAGATACATTTCCCGCTGTCTGCTATGTCATGATTGTTCATTTTCGCAGTCAAAAAAAAAAAGTAAATGTTAATGACCTTGTGGGTGAGCTTTTCTTATGAATTTCACACTTTCTTCTTTTTGTGCTACATAATTTTCCATCCAAAACAGCATCCAAAAAGTTCATATTCAACATTTTTTGCATGTGGTATATTATGACAATACAGCAAGAAAAAGCCATATACATTTGTTTTATCAAAGTCACAGATAACCAACATGTATGTGTTTGCATATGTTTGACTTGACCACATACCAACAAATGCAGAGAAAGTGAGAAAATCAAATGCAGAAATCTTTGCTAAGGTACAATAGCAGCTGATTTCTGTGAACGTTATGACTGAGTAGAGGCTAAAAAATAATTGAGCTCGAGAGCTGACATTACTCAGTACCCACTACTTTCCAGTGGTAAACATAATGCTAGATGATGTTGTCCCCTGTAATTACCTTATCAAGATATACATGTACATATTTCAGCCTTTATCTATATAGGCAAACTAGTGTCATTTTTGCTTCAGAATTCTTGTTTATTTCCATAAATCTAAACTAATCAAAATGTATGAATTTATGATACAATTGTTTCAGCCCATGATGCAACAGTTGTTCTTTGCTTTGTTCTTTACATACACATTAATGAAAATTCAGTGCACCAAAAGAGACTGGTTGGCTCAAGGAACAGTCAATGAGAAGTGGATACTTTCATCATCAGGCCATCAATTAGATTCTAATTTGGCTTGATACTCTTAATTACATGTTCACTACACCATTACTGCTATTAGTCTTGTTCGGTAATGTGAGTTGCAAAGCTGTCCATGAGTTACCAGCAGATCCTGACCTTGCATGCATTGTTTGAAGTAAATAAAGAATGGTGTGCCAAGAAGTTGGGAACGAATGAGGAAAGTGCAACCTGCAAAACTGTAAGGGTATATCTCTCTATATATACAGGAAGATCCAGAAAAAGAGAGTGTACAAAAACCCGCACCTTTAATTACTTACTGATGTCTGCCTGCATGCAAAGTTTTATAATTCCGATTAGACTGTTAAGGCTGAAGGGAGGAAGAGAAACTCCATTAATATACTGAGTGTCCTAATCAGAATTTAAACTGTGTGATCCTGAAGAAACACATTAGATTCACATATAGATGAATTAATCCAGATAAAACTACACTCATTGTGTGGAAAAAAAATATAAAGGAACTATAGGAGCAAGGACCTTACTATGTACGGTATGAAAAATGATAGCATTTTTCAGGTTGTACTTAGCTATCTAAAACTGTTTAATTCTGGAATTCATTTAAACTTGCTGGGACTGGATTTCATGAATTTGTATTGGCAATGACCACCACAAAAAAAACCAGTAATCAAATGACACTGACGAGTCTGGGCCAGTATTGAATTATGGTCCTAATGTAATATAAAGAGTTAAAATTTATTGCTAGAATTAGTGTCAGAATAAAAGTTAAGAAAACAACATTCAGTAAACATCAAGTGATGAAAGAGCAGACCTTGAACACCAGCAATGACAGAATGGATATAAACAGAATGATAGATGACAAAGAAGATACGAGTTTGCAGTGCAGGATTACAGCAAAGGAGATCAATTTAAGTTCGTGCTAAGTATAAACAAATTCCTTACAGAATCAATGAACAGTGAGAATATGATGCAATCCACAAAACTTTTATATGTGGGAATACCAGTAACATATAGAATTATTGCAGGTAAACATTTTCTCCAGTGCATCCTTTAGTAAAGATGAGCCCATATTCCTGTCCTCTCCTGACAGGGCTGAGATAGATTTTTCTAACAGGATGCAGAGTGGGAGTTCATCTGCTCCCCTTACTCTGGAGTTATCTCTTCCAAGAATAAGAGAAAGCAAAAGTAAAGAAAGGAGAAGAAAAGGAATAAAATTACTAGTCTCAGATGTTACACTGTCTTCCTTTGGGAGAAGAGTTCTTCCTTTCAGAGGGAGCATGCCAGTACAATAATTAAACATCACTCACCAGCTGTTAAAACACTGGTTCACAATCCAGCCCATCTCATTTTTGAAGAAGCATGTAGAGTTTTTAAGAATAAGAGTAGTTTGGCCCTTCATTAAAATCATAGCTCAGCTCTCCTCCCAGACCACTTGTCCTCTGAGACTGATTACTCTCTTTGTAAGGACTCTGGTAAGCCTTGCTGACATAGTAAAGTCACACTACTTTAGATCATATTATCCCTTGATGCATTATTGTCTGTTGCAAGTCCTATATATCCTGTCACAAAGAACCAAACCTAGAAGAAATGAAATAAAACTGAGAAAATAAGGAAGCCAAATAACACAGAAAACTTGCTGATAATGGGATCTGCTATGACTATGAAACAACTTCCTAAAGAAAGTCACAATAACTTAGTTATTCAAAGAATGCAGAAATAGATGACCCTTGAAAACAGAACCACCTTTCTTCAAGCAGAGTATGCTGGACTGCTTGGTCTATTTCCCTGGCAGTTCCAAGAACTTACAATTCCAAGAATTTAATGAAAAGTCACTGACAATTACTAGTGGATTTGCCATATACTGGGTGTTACAGCTAAATAATACAGATAAAAGGGTGCCCACAGGTAGCCTTATAATAAAGAGAGATGGAACTATTTGTTCAAGATCTCTAGTTAGTGGTAACACCAGAATTCCAACCCAGTTCTGTCTTGACTACAAGAGTCCTTTCATCACCTTTTTTGCAGTTGCTAGCCTCATTCTGCTATAAGAATCAGCTTTAAAAGAAGGAAGATACTAAACTTTGGAAGAAAATGATGAATCACTATTTAACACGAGACTTTAAAAATACAACAGAAAGTATGATGCATGCAATAGTATGTTATTTTGTAGTCTATCTGAAAATGTTATGTAAGCTAAAGGTGAGGTAAAAATAAAAAAGAGTTAGTATGCTTAAACATTCATGGTTTAGCAAAAACTGCCCAATATAGTAGAATACCACCCCAAGTCGTATTAAAAAAAAAAATTTTTTTTGAGTAAACTGTCAGGTGAATATTTCTGCATTATTAGTTAGTAATTATTCAGGCCCAATGCAATAGAAGCTACAATCCGTAAGGGTCAACAAGTAATGGGAAGCTCTTAACCTTGGAAAAGGCAGAGAAATGTGCAAACTCACAGTTTCTGAGAACAGCAGAAGTATATGATGCTACAAGTAGAATTCTACCTCCAATAAAGAGTATTCTCAAATCATTCAGGTAGGCTTTTTTTCACCTAGTGCTAGATTTATTTGCAAGTCAATGGAGATGGCCTCTCCATTGTTTTTACCAGTTGTGAATATAATTGTCTAAATATACTGAGAAAGCAAAAAAAAAAAAAAAAGTTTTTCATCTATGCAATTAGAACAGGGTGAAAATATGAAGAATGGTATATTGTGTTTCTAACATATTCTGCTATATCTTATAAAGGTGTTCTACCTTTTCAGCAAAGACTTTCATTACCTATTTGATCTTACTCTTAGGAACTTAATCCTGAATGTGACAACATCTGCAAAACCAAATGGACAATTTTTTATCTTTATCTTTTCTAACTAACAATTTTTCTGTCATTGAAAAATAGTGAGATTTCAGGTGTTTCAGGAAGTTGCTTGTGAAATTCTGAAAGAACCATTGCTCTCCAATTTGATAAAGTAGTTTCAGAGATAAAATATCCTTCAGGGGACATTCTTATTGAGATCAGCTTTTAAATTTAAGAATTAGAAAAACTCTGTCTTTTCTCCTGTGGATCATCCAGCAAAGTGTTTACTATTTATACTCTAGTACCTGTGAGCAAAAGAATATCTTCTCTTCTGAATTCAGTGTTTCTGAAGAAGTTACCCACCTACAAATGTATATCCTCCTGCTACTGATTTTTCTGTTCCTTAAAGAATGAGCAAGTTCCTTGGGGTAATTTATTCAGGGTGCTGAATTCTCCATTGCTTGAAATCTTTATAGCAGATCTGGACATATTCTTCAAAATACACATTCCACCTCAAACAAAAATTATGGATTTTGACACAGAAAATGCAGGGTGAGATTCTTTCTCCTATACTATACAGGAAATCAAATTATATGACTCAGATTGTCCCTTCTGATCTTAAAAATTGACTCTCTATAACCTACTAAATGCTAAACACAGACTAGTTTTGTTACTTGTCCTCATAGGATTACAAATTCTTCTCTCATAAGTATTCAATGCTAAAATACTGGCACCTCTTTAAATTTATTTAGGGTATTTGTGTTCAAGGATAAAGTGTTGAGTAACAAGATTACTCTTATACTGTGAAAAATAAGCATTTATTGATTTAGCTCTTGACATCCTGTGAAACATATCAATGAAGATGAAAGGAAGTAAGCACTTCGTTCCATTGACTCAAAGATCACTTTGAAATTCCACCTGCAATAATCCAATAAATTACGTACTATAGTAAAAGATTTTTTTTTCTTTATACTAGCATTAAAATTTCAATTGAGCACAAGATGGAGAAATGTGAAAGGAAATAATTTTTGCTTTCACTACTCAGAATATAGATTGTCCTGGAAGAAAGCAAGTGTATTATGTAAAATTAATATGCTCTTTCCTTTAAGATTACTGATCTATATAGATAATAGCATTTTATTTCTAGATCAGTATAAATCACTGACTCTTTTTAAACTCTGCTTAAAAAACAAAAGCTTTTATTCTGATTGTATTATTGGTGATTCTGGACTTGAAAGATCAAGAAGGAATTGAACCATATTAAAAAAAAAAGAAAAAAAAGAAAAAATGAAATTCCAGTTCAACTTTCTGAGTTTTGTCTTCCCTAAACAAATTAACTCTTCCTATATCTGTATGAAACCCTGCATTTTGTTGATATATTTCAAAATTTGAATTTAATTTGAGAAATGCATCAAGCACACTAGTAATTTTATTATCATAGTAGAAGTACAGAAGTACAAAATTACCGTACAGTGGATGTTTACTAACAAGATAGGACTTTTGCCTTCTGTCAACCCTAGCATAATGTGATGCAAAATCACTAATATAATAGAAATTTCACATCATCTTCATAGAGGAATGTATTCTAGACATAGTCCACATATCTCGATTGCAGCTAGCAGAGTTTGAGAACCAATAAGTTTTTTAGTTTAAAATGGCAAGTAAAAGCACATTTATTAAAAACTTGACTTATTTTAATCTTGGGATTCTGAAACTGAACAGAAAATTCGAATAATTTTACAGAAATGTTAACCAAGCTTTCATTTCATTTGGTTTGTAAATGTCCTAGACATATAGGTGTATTTCAGAGTAAGCCTAGAATATAAAGATTGCAAGTATGACAATTTGCATGGTAAGATGCAAAGGTGTAACAAAAGAAAAAATGTGTACCATCTACTAGTTCTTAGTAATTTACACAAAAATCACAAGTCATTTGCCTCCTTTACTATGTAGGGTTTACTAATGTATCTTATATTTGGTTGGAAAAAAATCCATGTACAGATACCCATGCTATCCCTTTTCTTACGAATAATACACTACTATCAATGGGGCTCATTTAAATTAAAACAGGATTATATTAAAATATTATCTTTAAATATTTTAATTTTCATTATCTTTCCTGAATGTGTCAAATCTCTGCCACAATATTATTCCTCTATACTATATAGACAGTAGAAACTGGAAGTGGGCAAAGAAAAGGAGGCCTTGATTCCTCAAAACATAGTAAATCTTAAATTTTTCACAACTAAAAACTTCAGTTTTAAGCATGTAACATCTTTGAGTGTTTCACACAGTTTTATCACTGCCTTTGAAAGATTTTACTTTGGCACAAAAGCACAGGAAGTTTGCTTGACATGCTATTTCATGTTCTTTCCACCTGTTAATAAGATTTGTTATGTTGATATTTTTTCCCCATTTTTTACTAAAAGCTGTTTACACTGCTTGATTTCATTGTAGAAAATACTGAATAATATCCCACTTTGCAATACACCTCCACAGTTAAAGATACTTGGGCAAAATTTGTCTATTATCTTTTGCTAAAACCAGTATTTTCCAGGGCTAAGAAACATTGTCTCAGACCAACCCTAACTGGAACATACTGACTTACAAGCCACCTGTAAACTGGACGTTTGCATGGTCACTAAATTTCAGTAAGCAAAAGGCCCAGTTGGCTGAGTAGCAACACAAGTAAGGACTTTTAAAAAAGAAATACAGCTTCCAAATGATAAAATGTAAAGTTAAAACGTTCAGAAGAATCTTAAAAAGATTTCTTAAATATACATTTTAATGTAAATTTATCTTTAATATTTGCATTGATGTCTCTGTTACTGTAGATACCCTTATCCAACAGCTTTTTAAAGTATGATTTACTTTTCCCTTTAACAAGAGTTATAACAATATCTGCCAGCACTACAGGAGCAATATTTGGACTTTGTTTTATGAAAATTACCTACGACTTTTTTCTGAATATAGCTTTTCTTTGTTCATTCCAGCAGATAAAAGAAAAGCCTCTAAGTGAGAGTAGGAAGCTACCAGTGCCTGCCAGGAAATAAACAGATTCCAGCATTGATTAATGCTCTGTCTTTTCAGCGCTTGGTGTATATCACGCTGAACACACCCACATTTTACAACTCCAGACTTCAGTTTTTTGAAAAGGTAGGATTAAATGACAGTGTTGAGAGTAAACCTGTACCCTGTATACAGTTACAGTTTAGTTTTAGATAAGCAACTTTCAGTTTTTCGCAGACTTCATATTACTTCAGTATTAGTTCAGTGTCCCTAAGGCGCTCCTCGTTAAAAGTATTTGCTCATTCCTCCTTAATCACTAGGTGTTCAGTCATCATGTGCTTAACTTCTATCACTACAGAATATTAAACCAAATTATGACTTATGCAGTTCTAAAATGGATACACACACACATATATATATATTAAATCAATGTGCCTCCATTGATGATTTAATCTTCCTATTACATCTCTGTTTAATGATAGCATCAAAAGCTTGGTACTGTCTGTGATCGTCAAGTAGCATAGTGTTAGAGGGCTGTCAGCATTATCTGGAGGCCAGTTCCTTAATCCCCTTTTTGGAGACTGAAGTCTTGTCATTTCAGACTGCACATGGCTTCAAAGGGCAGATCAATTTTTATAAAGGCACTGGGGATGCTTCTGCATGGTGGCTGGGAGAAAACATTCTGTTTATGTATCTTGCTTGTAAAGCAAATATGCAGTGATGCATTCTTTTTATCACTTTCAACACCCCTTGCAATTTGTCCAGTAAAGCCCTCTGATGAAGGGGAAATATATCACAGTGTCACCTCCAGTACATGAATGTGCACACAGCCGTTTCCTTAGGAAACAAGATCGCCATCTCCCTCTCATGTCTCCCATATGTCACTCTAAAATCAGAACAGGTTGCCAAGAAAAAACTATCCTCAACAGCTGCTTTTTCAGCACTAAAAGCTTTAGGCCAGCCTCTTGAATGAAAGGATTCCATGGGCCTGAATTTCCAAACATATGATTAATTTTTACAGTGATACACATAGGAAATAGCTACTGGCATTTAGAGATATATAGCTTCCTCTTACTGTCTTTGAAAAGCTGTGACCATGGCATACTTTTTTTTAAAAACATTAATGGACAGTTAAAGGCACTTATTCATGGCCTTCAGTTTGGCTGGGCTTTTTGGGACAGACTGGAGGCTTTAACATTCTCATTCATTCAGTTGCAAGGCATTCATGGGAAAGCTCCAAGTTACACAGTTTTAATAGTTTACATAAAATACATCTATATAGGGAGACTTCATATAGTTAATAATTTAGTATTTACGAAAAGATCCAGGAAGTTTTTGGTTGTTTGCACCTCACTCCCAGACTAACATTAATTTCTCCTTCATGGCCAGACCATGACAAATATTTGAAGGGTTCCAAGGAGTCCTCTTATCCTTCTTTCTAAGAAAGTTCAGATTTCCTAAAATGTAGAAATGGTTTTCAGAAGTGACAGAGGTGAGAACTGCCACAACTAGCCATTTCCAGAAGTGCCTTGCTTTGGCACCCTTTACTGCAGAGAAGGAACATTGCTTCTGCCAGAGCGCTGTCTTCTAGTATTCTTGGGCAGACAGACATGGGCACCAGCTGAGCCCATGAGCATACCCTCTAAGTTAATGAATCCTTTTGGCTACACTGCAGAACTCTGGGAGGCATACTTCTATCGCTTATCCTACATATGGTGCATATATTCCAGACTAAATGTACACTTGATACGTGACTGTAAGTAGAATGGAAATGCAGGAAATATGTAGGTGGGAAGCTTTCAAAACAGGAAACAGGTGTCAAAGTTGCATTACTTTTAACATTTAAAATCTACGCATTTTGTTATGATATAATCACCTTGAACAAGCTCCAACTATGAAATACTAAAACAGGATTTTAAAAGTGAAAATTCATTTTTCGCCTGCTTTGTCAGTTTTCTGATAACCTGATCCATTAAATTCCTTGCAGAATTAATTAAGATACAGAATTTAAGCCTGATTAACAAATACCAACTTTATTAATGAAATCCTTGGTTTTAATTGTTAAATAGGAAACAAATTATAATTAAAACATGCAGAGCAGGAAACACAATCTCCTTTAATGTTCCAACCCATTCGTTTATCGCATTAATTTTAAAGTAATTCTACTTGACTTTTGCTCTGATAGATACCCCAAAACTTGAAGAAATTAGTATATTCATACCACTAAGACATAGCACAGTGACCCTGTCTATTTATCTACTTATTTATTTATAAATTAACCCCTTTGCTCCTGCCTTTATCTTTTCATTCCTTTATCCAACTGTAGTTCTTTCCTCCATGGACAAAAATTATAAATTCTAGAGACAGATCAAAGTGTAAATGCCACACAAAGTCTTAAAAAATAGACTTAAATAGAGCTTAAAGAATACATATAATTTTCCCTACTCCAAGAGAAAAATGTATTCGATACACATAATTAAATTTATATTCAATACATATAGTTGAAAAGTTATATATTACTGGACAAGAACTGAATTATTAGTAAAAAATGCATCCTTCATATTAAAAATAGCTTTCTTCATTGTTGAGGCTAAACACAGAATTCTCTGGACAATTCTCATGCATGGTTTTTATTTGTGTGAATGATATATTTATTCCTAGCCGGCACTCATTTATTCTGGATGCAGACAGGGCATGGGAGATAGCTTTCCCTGCTGTGCCTGTAGAGTTTTCTCCTTAGACTGTCCGCCCTGCAAGTCTTGGATATTGTGATTTAGGAATGTAGACCGGGCAACAGGGCTAAGTACAGCCTAAACAGGCATGTCTGCATGACTAGGTGTCAGGGGCTCTTGGCACTAAGCTGCCAGCCTCGGCACTAGACAAGTGTAATCTAACATCATCTGAGCAATTTGAGATATCATGTGAGCACTCTGGAGCTGATTTTTTACCTCACCCTGGCCCTGTAGTACTGGTGCAGGAGTACACACCATGGAATATGTGGTTGCAGGCTGGGCACAGTGCAGGAGTGCAGCTGTGCTCCCAGTAAGGACTTTGCTGTGCATGATCCAAGCATTTTCCCTTCAGCATGCCTCAAATTTCACTTGCAGCTTGCAGACAGTCCAACCATGAGAGAAGTTTGTCTTAAGCTACTGTGTAGCTGAAACACGATGGAGAGTATATAAATCCAAGACTCAAGTGAACAGCTAGGAGTGACAGACCCTGATGACTTTGCATCTCTGATTTTGCATCTCCAAGTACAACAGACTGACTAACCAATGCACTCCTCTTGGTGCCTCAGAGCCAGCCCCTCTAGCAAAGCTAGAATGTTTTGCCCCCAGTAAAAATGCAAATGTGCCACAAAGTGTCAAATCTATCAGAAAGAATAGAACTTTTCTATAAGTTGTATAAAAGTTATGCAGACAAATAAAACCTACTGAAAATAAAGTCCTAATATGATTATTTAACCATCCTGAGGTACTTGTCTAAGGAAAACCAAGAATAAACTGACTTTTTCTTTTTTTGTCATCTATCAGATTTACTGTCGTCTGATTTCCCCTCATTTCTCTCAAGGATTCAGACATTTGAGAATGTCTTGCTTCTCTTCCAGGGAGACAGGATGTTGTTTTCCCTGAAGTTTCAGCACCAGTTTTCTCTCCTACATTAGCTAAAATTGATGTTCTTAGTTGATTGCAAGTTCATTCACTTCAACAGAAAATATGTCACTCCTTTCATTACTGGTTTTAGCCTAAAATAAAGGCAGTAGGTTCTCATTTTTACTATGCAATATCCAGGGATTAACAAAAAAAAAAATTGCTAATGATACACAGAAAGCAAAACTACATTTTGGTTTGCAAGAATTCTGATATCACCATGTAAAATTTTATCTTTGTAGCAGGGATTTCACTGAGCAGAATTTAGCATATGCTCTATTGAAACTGAATACTGCCAAAGTACTATTAAATGCATGATCAGTTTAATGCCTAATCGGAACCCAATTTGCTCTATATGCATTTCACACAGGAAATATATTCAATCAATTAATAGGCTTTATTTAGCTCTGAATTTGATGACCTAATATTTATGAAATTGCTGCTTCCCCCCTCCCTTTTTTTAAAAGAAACCAATACCCCACCTAGTAATCATTCCAAAAGCTGTTCTGTATGCTTCAAAAAACAGATAAGGAAGCACCAGGCTGCCATTTGTATTTGTTAAAATGAAAAATATCTCCTGGTTATCCTTTTGATGAATCCAGCCGTCAGAGAAATTACCATGAAAGGCTAACGCATGCAAAGAGGAATGCATAAATGAACAATAAATTATGCAACAAATAAAACCCATCATTTATATTTATTATAAGCCTGATTCTGGATGCTCTTATTCATCACATCATTCCTACTCAAATCAAATAGTAAATAGAAATATAAGGATTGTCATATTGGATCAGATCCAAGATATGTTATTCCATCTCTGGAAATAGTAGCATCACATAGCAATGTAAGATGCAAACAGCAAGTAGCTGGGGAATAGGTCTTTTTTTTAAAAAAAAAAAAAAAGTTATGAACATGGGTTTTATTCTGATCTCTAAAGAGATTGGCTTTTACCCCAACACATAAGATGTACTGTCACTTCTAAAATGTGTTTTTGTTGTGAAAACTCTAGATGTTCCTTACAGTCACAGAAACACCCGTATCTTTTTTGAGCCTTTAGCCTCATTCAAAGTCCACTGTAGTCAATTAAAGGACTTCCAACTTACTTTTGGAGTGAGCAGCCAGTCTGTGCCACAAGGCATGCCAGACTTTCACTCTTCTGATGGTCTAGATCACAAGCCTGCAGCCCATCACAGCTTTTTTCCAGATCCTTCCCTAGGTTTTCTTCCTATAAAATCAAAACCATGAGTACACAGGGAAAACAACTAGTGTGTGCTCAGGACTTGCCCGATATATGGCTGGGAGAGAGCAAGAACACGCACCTAGACCCAAGCAAATCTGGCAGTACTTCCAAGCTATCAATTTAGACGTAACTACCCTAATTTAGCAATCTCTAGATTACAGTGTGGAGACTTGTGTTGGGGCTAAGCTTCAGTTATATTCTTGGGTAGCCATGACAAAGTAGTACATTTTCTGGTTCAATATTCACCAAGGGCATTAGCTACCTGTGATGTGACTAAGTAAGATTTGTTTATTGCCACACCATCCTCACCTTGTTACCTTGTTAATTTGAGGCCTGATTCTGTCCATCACCCTGTTGCAACAGAGATTTTGAAATTCTGGGGACTGTTATACCTACACCTTCCTTGTGTAGACATACTATCAGCTATATTTTGATCCCATCCTCATTAGTAAGCAGGATATAGCTACAAAATGTGCTGACAGTTTGTCTAGATACAAATGGGTTACTGAAATATGATGGTCTTCAATTATTGACCAGTATCTAAAATGCACCTGAAGGATACTGGAGGAAAAGCCTAATCAGGTAAAGAGCATAAGCTTAAGTGTGGAATGGAACTGCCCGAAAACTCAGTAAAATCAATGTTTTCCATGGTCAGGAAAATAAGAAGAGGACCTTGGCAGCTAGCTTCATAAATGTTGGAGGAGAGCTGACTTCCAGATTCCAGGGGTGTTATATCAATGTCAAGAGCCAGATTAATATTAATGCCTCTAGCTTGTACAATTTCATAGCACAGGAAGCAGGCAGTGTCACTGGATGGACTGGTTTAGCTTGGGTATTATCTACTAGGCTATACCAAGAATTTTTCACTCAGTCTGCTCAGATAACTGTTGTATACATTCTGAACCTCTACAGATTTTAACTTTATAAACTCTTGCTCTGGGTAATTAATTGCATCATGTCTAGTGCCAGTTGTCAAGCCTTTAGAGGATATACAATCTATCTATGTGTTAACTAGGTATTTCTAACACCCATCACCATGATACCAAATTCCATGAAAATTTATTTTTGCTTAAATGATTTAAGTGTTTATAAATTTTATTAATAATTAGGAAGGAACATTAAAAAAAATCCCAAACTATTCTACCTATGAGCTAATCTTCATCTTCTGAGCATTACATATGCATATATATGAAGATATTGTTTTCAATTTTGAAAGAAGTTTGTGATGTTTCACTCAGGCTACAGTTGGCTTCCTCAGAGGACTAAACTCAAAAATGTATTATTCTGACAGCAGGAGCAAACAAACTGATGAGTCCTCTGTTGGCATGGCAACATAACACTCTGAAACTAATTCAGATCTTTGGTAATGACAACAAAATATTCTCTTCAAAAAATGTAGTAGTGAAGCATTATTTCATTCTGCAATTTCTTATTTTTGGGTTGGCTTTTTTTTTTCCCTTTTTTTTTTGTCGTTTTGTTTTGACAAATCGTATTAAACAATCCTGTTTCAAAGTAGTCTGGTTTCTTTGGACCAATGTTGATATTACCTCTTTTCACTCTTTCCTTTCATAGCTTGACTGTATTCCCACCTTGATGTTTACCATTGCTCTTGAAAATTGCTATTACAGACGGGTCTCAGTGTGCAAGGTAATTAACACCCTCAGCTTCTATTCAGAGGCAATCAGTGCTGTAGTGGGTAAGACTTCTGGAAACAGATACAGAAGCACTAGGGATTATGAGCCCTTTTCCTTTAGTATATATCCATGTCAGAAAGAAAACCAGGTAAGGATGATATTTTAGAAATCTTCATGTAACAGTATAGCTGCTGAACAGACAGACAAGGTCAGAGGTCCACCTAAAAATCATGAAGTCCATGATTTCAGTGAAACTGTGCAGAAGAAAGATATAGTCTAAACTAAGTTATATTTGATATATGCATATCAAAAATATTTAGGACTTAAAAAAAAAATTACAGAAAAACCCTTACAACATTGTGGACAAGCAACAAGAAAACACTTTACAAAAGCATAGTGGAATATAATACCATTTCCATCTCAACCAGCAACTTAAGGATCTCCTGTACATATCCATTCTTCTTTAGATATGAAGGACCTTTCTTCCTGAATACAATTGATCAGTTCTCCTAACGATTTTATAGAAAACAGACTTGTTTCACATTGTCCAAAACCTGCTTTATGCTGGTTCAGCCCTGTCAATTTGCTGGCCTATAAAGCAAAGAGACACAGGCAGTCCCAACTTCAAAGAACTTACTGGCCTGAACATTGGACAAAAAGGAGAGGAAAACCAAGGTGCAGAAGGGCAGAGCGATTTATCCAAATTCAAACAGCAGGTGAATGGGATAAGTTGAAATAGATGCTAGAACACCCAAGGAAAGAGATCAAGAAAGGTTTCAGTTCTCACTTTTTCCTATGATTCAAGATACCCTGCAATTAGAAAAAACAAAACAAAACAAAACAAAACAAAAAAACCCCTGTGGTTCTGCCCATTTCATAGCTAATCATGGAAGTGTAATAAACCTTTCTAGTGTTTGAAAGTGTTTCCAAAAGGCCCTTAAAATAGAATACAAAAAATATTAATAGCCTAATATTGATTTACAACTTTCCTGAAAGGCATGCGCTTAGGAAATTATTTGCATACGTAAGCAGGAAACTGATTTTGGTTGGTTCTATGCCCATGATATGGGTAGGCTATTCAACTTCAACCATTCAATACCAAAAATGGCTTTGACACATTACAGTTTGATATGCTGATCTCTTTAATTTTCACTAATACTTCCATTGGAAATAAAACTCCATGAGACTGACATTGCATTCTTTTTATTAGGAAGATGCTGAGTTTTTCTGTGAATACTTTATATCTATTGCTTTGTGGTTTTGTCAATCACAGCATCACAAATCAGAGTACTGACAATTTTTTTCCTCATGTAAACACCATTTTAGGAATGACTTTAGTAGGAGTTTTGGCAATTTAAGTACTGCAATTTGGAGACCAAGTCATGCTGGGAGTACTGACATCTAGTTTAAGGAATGAGTTCTCTAACTACTGCTCTGGCTTCTCTTTGTGTTGGAGGTGATTTTTCTGATGTAATTTTTTTCTGTGGTGCTTTTAGGAATGCACTTTCATATAGCTAACTTTCCATCATTTGTATTTGTCCTGTGTTCCAATGTTACTAAATGAGATTCAGTTCAGAACTAAGGTTAGAAACAACACACACAGTGAAAGGCAAACAGCAATAAGAAAGGGTGGAAACAGCCCATTCCCTGGTGCTCAAAATCTCTCTCCTTTAAAGGCAAAACCATATCCTTTTAAAAATGTTATTTTATATGGGAAACTATTGCATTTTGAAAACTGGATGCAATATGCTATTTATACTTAATTAGCTCTGTGTTTGATCCTTTCCTTTTACAGGTCCTTTTCCTCCCTATATATGTGCAAGTATAATTCTGGTTTTCTTAAGGGTTTTAGATCGCTGATATTATTGTATAACAAATACCTGCTTGATCTATCATTATTCCATCATGCTTTTGACTTAGACTGAATTACGTTAAAGTAGTGAAAATTGGGTTCCAATCAGACTTCCCACCACACCTTAACTTTTAAGTAAAAAGAAACTCCCATAATAAAGGACAAGAAGGAAAGAATGCAGAATTTAAATCAACTTTTAAATTAAAGATGATAAAAATTTGCAAAACTTCTTTCAGTAATGTAGAAGATCCAAGCTTACATTGTAGAGAAAACAAGTTGAGTCTACGAATCAATCTCTAAGTTTGTCCTTGTATTTCTTGCAGTCGTTTGCTGTCCTAGCTATCACCACTTAGATATATCACACAATTTGCAATTATTTACACCAATGCTACTGGGAATCCAGAAGAAAAATGCAGGCACTGGACAATTTCAAAAGCAAGACCTTATAAGAGCTGAGCAGAAGGACTAAAGAAAAGAAAGTGCCCAGCTCCCTCTGAAAGATACTTTTCTTGAAATGCTATTCAGTATTTGTTTTCTCACACTCCATTTTATTTGCATTTAATTCTAAAAATCAAGCCTGGTGGTGAAAAATGCCAAGGAGAAATTCTATACTAGTCAAAGAGTGAATATATTTGTGTATGCATAAATATAACAAGACTATTCAGAGTTACCATGACTATTTATATACATATATTTTCACTTCTTCGAATATACAGAAGTATTTTTTAAAAGGCTTTGAAAGATATAACCTGTAAACATTAAGGTTAGCAGCTTCTACACGGTAGACATAAAAAAATGTTTTCCATTGGAGGACAGAGAGGACTACATAATTTCAACCTCTGAAGAAGCTGTTGCGACTCAGCATCAGAGATACAATGCTGGAGCAGATGACCTATCGCTTTAATCTTTCTGCTTGCATTTTCTTGTCTAATTTGATTTGACAATTTGCAGCCTTGATTTTCATATACTGATAAAACTGGTGAGGTTTCTGTGTGAATAAATTGATGTTCGTTCCATTATTATTTTTTTTTTTTAAACTTGACATGGTTTCTGCACTGCCAGGAGTTTGGATATTTCTAAATGATCAGCAGGGAACACTTCTATAACCTTCTCTCACTGTATGTTAGTAAGAGACAGGCAGCATGCAACAATCTACAAAATTACATCACTAATAATACTGTATGGGTGGTCTTTTCCTACGAAAACATGGACGTGATCAACATCTTCAGCTCAGTTCAGTCAGAGGCAAATGACACTGAACAGTAATCCCCATAAAGTTAGAGAAAACAGGATGGGAAGTCACAGGGGATGCCCCGTGCTGGAATCAGCCCAGGCAAAGAGAAGCAAACAGTGGCTTCATGATGAATGAGACATTGAAAATTGCACAGGGAATAAGGGACAAAAGGATCACTCCTGGCAGATATGGAAACTCCATCTGTGGCAATGAGAGACATACAGGTGAGGCAGAAAATACCGTAACAATAAAGGGGATAAAAGAACACAAGAAGGATTCTGAGAAGGAACTAAGAAAGATCTAAGCTGAGGGGCACAAAAACTTTATGAAACTTTCTTAACATCCATTTCTTTCAACTCACACATGCCTGTTTTCTGAGCTCATAGGCTTTTTTTAAATAAGATCCCATTTTAACAATGCAAAGCAAGGCTGGGCTACTGAAAAACATTTTTCTCATAACCCTTGCTAACACGTACATAAACCAGTATCCACTCCTAAACATTATTCTGGGAAGTCTAGTATCAGAATTGCAGATAAGCTGTATCAGCCTACAATATCCTCTAATAAACCATAAAATTTACCAGCTTAAGGCACAGAAATTACTTTTAAAAACCTTCCATTGAATTTAGACTAACATTTTAGCATCCCAGATCACCAAGGGCACAACAAGATCACCTAGCACTGTAATATAGCTGGAATGCCTAGAGTAGAAAAATAGCAGCTGCTGGTGGAATTAATCGTTCTACCCAAGCAGAAACACTATTTATACTAGTGGCTGCATTTCTGCATTAAAGATGTTAATTCAATGTTCTTAGCAACAGCAGGATACTTTTACAGCATTTCTCTAAAATAGGCAGGGCTTGAGTGGAGTGGAGTCACAGTAATGGGATGGCTTAGTGTCCTACAGAGAATTATTATGTAAACACAGGTCTTAAAACTAACAGTTTGGTTCTTGATGATCTCAGACTAATCTTCTAAAAACTTAATCAAGAAGCGTAGAGTATCTTTTACATTGGAAGGAGAAAGAAGACAATCAGAAAACAGAGGGTCATTATGGAGTAGACATTCCTAAATTAAAATGGCATGGAAGAAAGCATTCAAATTCCAAACTACACCTTGATTCTAGTAAGTAAAATTACATCATGATTCTAGGATATTAACTTAACTATCATTCTCAGATATGCAATCAACGCAGTTTTGCTAAAAATGGTGCCAAAAATGGCATAAAAAAGACAAACCAGAATAAAGGATTGTTGTTGAAAAATGTTTAGAAGGCCAGGCAGAACAGGATAGTGTGGATTTAAAGGGGGTGGGGAAGGGGAACCCTCATATCCTAAGGTTTACTACTTTTATAACTGATCATTGCTAAGAGAGAACTAATGCCCATATGGATTTTGAGCACGGCTTCTAAGTGTATTGAAAGAAAATTATCTCTGTAGAAGCAATCTGCTAGTAACTGAAGATTTTGAACTTCATGAAAAGTAGCAATACTTTGAGAGCTAATGGGATACCATCAGGGAGTCTTCAGACCCTCAGGTAAGGCAATTCTTTCTTCTCAGCACTTCTAAAGACTCTATAGCTAGAGGAGAAATATCATGCTAGCTTGGACTCAAATCCTGAAATAAATTCCCATTAACATCAATCTGTTTTCCCTGGTACAGCCAACTGTAACTATTCAGAAATCAAGAACATCTCTTTGAAAACATTCTATACAGGAATTTACACATTCAAGTCATGGTAGAACTACAGTAACAACAAACAAACTCTTTCAGTGACAGTGCATGTTTTCTTAGCTGGTATCTTCAAAGACTGTTTTTTTCTTAAACATTCAGTAAAACCATTCTCTAACGTCCTTCTAGGGATTTCTTTTTTGCTTATGCTTTCTAAGATTTCTCCCTCTACTTTCCAGGAAATTTTGTTGCTCCTTCCTAGGAATTTTCCCAATGATTTCTAGTAATGCTCCTGATGATTTCCAGGAATTCCTTACTATTGCTTTTAGACATATTCCCTGTGCTTTCTACGAATTTTTCATTTGCTTTCTATGAAATCCACCACTGCTTTCTACATTTTTTTTCTCAGCACTTTCATCAAGGAATCCTTCCAACGTCTTCCAGGAATTTTTCTTGTGCTCTCTAAGAATTTTCTAGGTGCTTTCTTGAATCCTTCCTATTGCTTTCTGGGAGTTTTGCCTGTGGTTTTCAGGAATTTTACATGCTTCCTAGGAATTTTCCAACTGCTTTCTAGGAATCTTACATATGTTTCCTAGGAAACTCTGCAGATGCTTCCTAAGAATTTTCTTTTGCTTTCCACTAATACTCCCAGTACTCTCCAGGAATTTCCCCTAGGACTTTCTGGGAATATTACTGATTCCTTCTAGGAATTTCTCAATGCTGCCTCCTAGGAATTTCTCTTCTACTTCTTACAGATCTTCTCCGCTACTTTCCAGGAATTTTCCAACGACTTTCTAGGAATCCACTTAATAGATGCTAGGAATCCCACCCCTCACCCTCAAAATGTTTTTTAAGAATGCTCCAGATGCTTTCTAGGAAATTCCCCACAGCTTTTTGGGGATCCTGCTAATGCTTTCTAAGAATTTCCCTTCTACTTTCTAGGAATTTCAAGTATTCATTCTAGGAATCCTCACAACGCTTTCTAGGAATTTTCCTTGTGCTTTCTAGGAATTTTCACCCTACTTTATGTGACTCTATACTTCCTAGGACTGTTCCCATGGCTTCCTAGGGATCTCCTCAATGCTTTCTAAGGATCCTCCTGATGTTTTCTAGGAATTTTCCCACTGCTTTCTAGGAGTCCTCCAGGTGCTCTTTAGGAATTTCCCCCTGTTGCTTTCTTCATCTCTGCTTTCAAGAATTTTTTCAGCACTTTCTAGGAATGTCATAGTATTTGTCTACAAATTTTGTGCCACTGCCTAAGAATCTCCAGATCTAGAGCTTTTGCAGAATTACCCAAAGCTTTCTTGGAATATCTAACTGCTTTCTCAGAATTCCTGGATCAAGAACCTTTCTGGGACTTCTCTAGTACTTGCTAGGGATTACTGGATCTATAGCTTTTCCAGCACCATGCCACTGCTTTCCAGGAATTTCTAGGATCCAGAATCTTTCTTATAATCTTCTGGAGCTTTCTAGGAATTCCTAGAGCAATGGCCTCTGTAGGAATTTCCCAACATTTCCCAGGTGACACATAGAATTCCTTATAAAACATATTATATTCCATATACGTATACTATATGCACATGTCTATATGATATGCATGCATCTTTAACATCTGTACAATAGGCATTCTATACATATACTATGCCATACATACAAACACACACAGACACAGGATAATTGATACTTAAATACATGCTAACAAAAAGAAGGGGAAACATCCCTGGGGCAGAAATATTGCTGAAGAAATCCAAGAAAGATTTGTTCATTTGCAGTGTCAAGTATCTGAGCAGGAGAAATTCTCATTGACAAAAAATGCAAGAGATCCCTTCTGTGTATTCAAAACAAACAGAACACCAATACACTCATTCCCCATAGTTATTAAACAGGGAAAAGAAAATCACTTTCTCTTATCTTTCATTGAGAAGATGTAAATTTGAATTATTGGAAATATTGGCTACAAGAGGCATTACAGGTAATTGGGCTCTATCTGCCCAACTCAGGCAACAGAAGTAAGTAACAAAATGTTAACCAGTAGTCAATAGAGAGATTCTCTAGCTTAAAAGAATACTAAATTTTTTTTCTGTGCTGCCCTTTCCCCTCCAACAATAAGTGTATGTATGTGTTGCAAATCCACAGAAGTCCTACAGCTATGTCTTAAAGTTACTCTACACACCACCAGATCTAAAGACAGATCCTAAGAATTAAGAATCACCTTCTATGTCTTGTAGTAAGCAAAGCAGGAAACCTGACATAATGTTTTCCAGGTATCTGGGAAAATATTAGGTATGGCAATACTTTATGTGCTTCACATTATTCACTGTGCTTGTGAATAGGACAGTACGATGGAATCCAAAGATCTTTGCTCTGCAGGTACTTCTCCCACTCACCTCATCTTTTCATTTTCCTTTTGCACCTGCTGTAGGAAAAAAGCCCTTGGGAGCCCTCCATTTTACTAAAATTTCCACCCTTAGTGTTCCAGAGATATTTAGAACTTGATACAACACACAACACATTTGGACTGTAAGATAGGTATGCTGAAAAAGAAAAGTACCACTCTGTCTGCAGCAATAAAGCAGATATGGTTGCTATTCTGGAGACAAAGGTTTTCTAGGTAGTAGAAGGACGATACATAAATTCAGTGGGGTTGAGACCTCAGAGAAGAGTGTGTTTATATACTTTTGTGAATTAGTAGTAAAAATTACCTTTGAACTTACCTTTTTTTCGTGGGTTTTTTGTGACTGTTAGAGAAAAAGGAAGGAAATGGCAAATCTAACATGGGTCAAAGTACAGCATTTCTGATGTCATTTTGATCCAAAGTAATTTTGACATCAGAGATGTAGATTTACCAGAAAAGCAAATGCTTAAGAGAAGTCATTTGTCAGCTAAAGGCTGCAACGTACAATTACTTTTGTTCAGTGTCTTGTATCTCCTGATTGATTTGTTGTTTATTTTAATTGCAGTCATTTAGAGAAATTATAAAACTTCATCACAGATTCCAAGCAGGAGTTACAATAGATGGGAACAGTGGCAGTATCTTGCAGCTAATTCTCTTATTATAGAGACTAATAGAAAAGACCTTGATGAAAGTCTTTTTCATCAGATTTGATGCTGGCCCTTGGAACTTGTATTAGGCATGCGTGTGCGTTGTAGCCTCTTGAACTCTGAAAAGCAGAAAAATTAGACTTCAGTGAAGTCTGACTTGGTTTAATTCATCCTTAACCCAGGCAATGAAGCTTCAAAGAATGCATCCCTACTTCTAAATAAACTAGAAGTTGTCAGGGGTCTCTAAATGCCCAAATATAACTGTGTGAAGTTGACTGTATGTAAAATGGATATTTTCATACTCAAACTGCCAGTCAGATGCACAGTTAGTTACTTGCAAACATTAAACCTAATTTGAATTTATTGTTGAGGCAACTAGGCAAGGTAATTACATACCAAATTCAATTATTGTATACACCTTGTTGTCTCTCAATCTTTAGATACTCATCCCACTGCATCTTGACAAAAATCTTACACATACTAGCTTCTATTCTATGATCAGCCATTTAACTCACTAGAAGTTTTCTTCAGTGCCCTGCAAAGCTTATTAGCCATTACCTAAGTAAGGATAGTGCACAACGAAGAATGACCATTCATGTCTGAAATCCTACAGAGATAACTAAGCCACTAAGATATATAATTTAGAAATATGTGTTTGAGCAACTTTTTTTTTTTTACAAGAGTTATGTCTGCAGTGAAAGTGGACAAGGATTACAGAAAGAAGTACTTAACAGAAAGAGTGGGAATAGTCTCTCACAAAGAAAAATACATTTCAATCCCTGAACAATGAAGAGAATAATGTGACATTTTATGGACAATGCACTGGAGTTTTGATAGCATTGTATAGGTAATATCCCTGCTGGAAATGTAGATAAAATTGCATGATAACATTGAAGATGTGACAGTAATAGAGAGCCAAAGATCTAGTTTCAGATCCATGTTGGTGCAGAAAGCATGGTATTATAGAAGGCAGAAACAGTTTTCAGGTCTTCCTTGTGCTAAAATCTACTCTTACTTATGCTAACTGGATGAAGCTACTCAAGCAACATACACACTTTTGTTTATAAACTCTCTTTACTCATATAAATAAGTATGCATCAACTCAAAAGAATTAGGACTAACATTTTCAGTGGAAATCATGCTACCCAGGGAAAATGGAAAATCTTCTTTTACCCTCTCTCTCACATCCTCTGATTACAGAAAAGTATTTCCTTAAAATGGACTTACATTTCCTAACTTTGGAAGGTAATACAGAGAGATTTTTTTCTTCCTAAAACCCCTATTATATAACAGCTAGAGATGTGCTAAGACAGAACTATCCACCTTGTTTTCTGTTATAAATACTGGCATAAAACAAGCAAGGAAAGATAGAGGAACAAGCAGTTTTTACAGTTTGCAAGTTTGTTTTTCTCTGCAGATATTTTAGTTTTTGACAGAATGATGTTTCTTTAGTACCAAAAATCAAGCAGCTTAATCAGTAGCCTGAAGAAAAGAACTACAAACAAAAATTAATTTACAAGATTGTCCTGGTTTCGGCTGGGATGGAGTTGGTTTTCTTCCTGGTAGCCGGTATGGGGCTGTGTTTTGGGTTTAGGTTGAGAACAATGTCGATGATACACTGATGTTTTGGTTCTTGTTAAGTAGTGCTAAGTACTTGCTAAGTGGTGCTCACACTGGTCAAGGACTTTTCAGCTTCCCATGCTCTGCCAGGGGCACGGGAGGCTGGGAGGGGGCACAGCCGGGGCAGCTGACTCAGACTGGGCGGGGGCTATTCCATACCACGTGACCTCATGCTCAGTATATAAGCAGGGGAGTTGGCCGGGGAGGGGTTCGATCGCTGCTTGGGGGACGTGCTGGGCATTGGTCGGCGGGTGGTGAGCAATTGGACAGTGTACCGCTTGCTTTGTATTACTACTGTTCTATTTTTTATTTTACTTTAGTTATTAAACTGTTTTTATCTCAACCCACGAGTTTTCCCCTTTTGCCCTTCCGATCCTCTCCCCCATCCCACCGGTGGGGGGGTGAGCGAGCGGCTGCGTGGTGCTTAGTTGCTGGCTGGGGTTAAACCACGACAAAGATATAAAACAAAACCAAAACAAAGCAAAAAAAAAGCCTGAAAGCAAAGTCCACTGAAGTCAAGGAGGAAACTCGTTATGACATGGGGCTTGGACTAAGACTACAATGTCCGAATCGTTTGAGTTTGGTACCACTCAGTTGCAGTTCAAGAGAGCAGAGTTTAATTTAGCTGTCAATGACTGGGGAAAAAGACAAGAATGGCATTCTGTTGCCTTATTCTATAATCCCCAAACACATAATTTCTGTGAAATAATGAATCTGAAATACCACAAATATAAGGTGCAGGACCCAATGATCTTAAAGGTCTTTTCCAACCTAAGTGATGCTATGATTCTATGAAAAACATTTCACTGCTCATGCACGGTGTCAAGGTGATTTTCTAAGAAGCCTTTAGAGTTGCACTCTATTACCTGGATGTGTGTGCACTGACCAGAATGGTGGTGAACCACTGACAGAGTTAAAGCTCACCCACTCTTTCACTATCCTGGATCTCAATAACCACAATGTACTTTCCTTTGATCTTAGTAAACACAATTCGATCCTATCAATTTACATTCTGAATCTTGCTGCAAATATCCTTTTATTAGTATATCAGTTACAACTCTTAGCATCCTTCTACCAATTCCCTTTTTCTGTCATATAGGAGTACTAGCTGTATGTCTTCATTACCAGAACTTCAATCCTCATCCCATTCTGGTTCAGTGTCAAGAGATTAAACTCTTCTCAGAGCAACATGTAAGGGCAGCACTCGCCACCTGTTCATTCAATTTTCAAATAAGCATATTGCTATTTCTTCCAGACTGCACTTCAGGCTTGGAAAAAGCTCTCTATAACCAGTCACATAGTTAGCTCATGGCTTTCATTCAAACACTTCTTCAAATTTCTCTCTTTTCACAATATCTCTGAAAGTCTTGACAACAAATGGGCTGCTAGAGACAATAAGACCACAGAATTTCATGACAAGATCAACAGATGTGCTTTTCTGTTCCCTGGACATGTTTATGTCCCTCTGATCTCCATCTTTTTTATACCCTCTGGGACAGAGACCATTTTTGTTTTGGACCGTACATCACTTTTAGATTAAATTTGAAATTCACAGATTACAGCTGTGGAAGGAATAGCTGCTTTATTTCAAATACCACCTGCTGGATGGTTTTGACCAAGTCAAGTTATTTGTGCAATTTTAGAAAATTGACAAAATTATAAAATAAACTCTTATGTTAGTATCACAAAAATTTACTACATTCTCAGTAACTTTTTATTATACAGCCATGTTCCCATTTTGTATTTGGGACTAGATTGAAAGGTTGCTTTCCAAACCAACTAATCCTGTGCTGTTATTTGTAACTGGAAAACTTTTGGCCTGTATGTCATAAATCATAGGCTGCCTAAATAAATGTCAGAAGGATTAATAAATATTGATGCCAATAAAAAACCCATGCTGTTTTATTGATGGAAAACACCTTTAAATGCTTTTCAAATGGATTCTTTCAAGTTTCTTCTAAACTCATGGCTGGTTTACTTTGGATTTTCATTGACAAAAAAAAAATGCAGAGGATTATGAAATCCTACTGAAAGCTATGATGGTCTCAAGAGGTGACAAAAGTAAGACTTCTGTAAGTTAATGAATAGCTGCACACTGTTAAAAATGCGCCAATGTAAGAGAGGAAAGAAATCAAGGTCTTTTGCCCATTGACTCTTACTGACAAGAAATCGGAGTAACAAGGGGAAAAGTAAAAGTTTTAACTACGTAAAAGTTAAAAACCACAATAAACCTTTACTGTTACAGAATAAAATGGTTTCAAGTCTTCACTGCTTAGTAGGCTATTTTCTTCTTCAGCCAGTTTGTTAATATGAAATCTATTTTTAGTGTCCTGCAAGAAATAGCATTATTATGATATACAGGGCTCTGTTTGAAGGAATGGAAATGTTGGGGGAAATGTTGCAATTTGTAAATCACTAGTGAAGAATGCATAAGGGTTCTTGAAACTCTCAAACTGGTGAGGTTTGTAACTGGAATGGAGGACATCATTAAAAAATTAACATCTAAGCATACTGCAACTCTTCTAATGTACACTTCTTGGGGATCCTACGCAAGGAAACAAATTACAGGAAATAAGGGATATTCTTCTCTCTCAGTGCCAGCTTACGACTGACTCACAAATGCTCTACTGTGGCTTTGTTTTCTTCACGTTTTTCCTTCCATACGAGTGGGTGCCTTCATAACAGAGATTGCTATTCTTACTCAGCTGAAGAAAACTTTTGTAGAGACTACTTCTCAAGTTAATCTGGGTCTGAACAGAACACAGGCTTATTACTAGAATTATGAAAAAATCCCTCAATTGGATGTTTCTAAGAAGTGTTTAAAAAAAGGCCATGTTTTTTTATTCACAGAATAAAACCTATAATTTGCCAAATTTTACCAGCATTTTACCAGAAGTTTGTGAGTAATTTCTAGAAATAGCTATTTTCTGCATTGCATTCTATTGATTTTTTCTATTTATTTTCTACATTGATCCTATTTGCAAGATCAGTATGAGTCTCACATTCTATTCCAACAGCTGAATAGTGATAAAACCTTTTAACTTGCTATGAGAATTTTTTTAAAATATGTTCTGTCGGAGTGGGAGAGTTCGGACCCGGAGTAATGATGTAACCTCGATGCGAGTATGATCATTCTCCTTTATTTCAGACAATTACAAGGCTTATATAGACAATCAGCAGAGCACGCAGTAGCAATATCTACATGATTGGCTCATTACATGTGTTCACGCGCTTAAGACAGTTATATGATTGGTACAGGGTTGCTGTTCACGCGAAGAGGTTCGTTAGCACATTCCGGACTTAGTTGTTGTCTCTTATGTTGTTTGCCAAGTAGTCCGTTGCTGTTCAAGGTCAGTTTATAGTATCCTCTGTGCTTCTTGATACACTAAAAGCAGGATTGCTCACACTGAAAAGATCATGTCCCTTCTCACTTAGCCATTCTCCCACAATGTTCCTTTCTCATTCATTAATGTGTCTGTCATGTTTTAGTTGAAAATGTTTTTTTAACTGGAGAGCTTGTATACAAGAGCCTTAATAAAAGCAACTGGGTTGATTAATGCTATATGCACATATCTAGAATTTTCATGATGAATCTCAATGTACTTGAACATTAATTGAACAATGTATTGCTAAAGTAATTTCTTCTTGTATTTTTTTGTTGGTCAAGTGGAACTAAGTTGCATATTCTGAGTTACCGTACTTGAAAATGGTTGTTAAATCCAAAGGGATGGAAAGGAGTTTGGAGTTATCATATTAAGCACATTTTGCTCTGGACATGATTTTAATTTACATTGCATTGCATTAATAGTTTCTTTTATGTTAGATTTCTCCACTGTCTTGGGTGAGAGAGCTGAATATACGAGAAGGATGCTCTCAATTGTTTTGCTGTAAAAAGTCAACTTTTCTGTTCTCTACTGATCTGAACTAAAAATATAGTTCTTATTTTAATGGCATTTTAGACACATAGTCACTAAAAATAAATAAGTCAATAGAGAATTTAGCAGCATTCAGAAGACAATGTTAATAATAGGTTGAAAGTTTCATCATCTGCTCTCTACATAACTGACAGCAAAATCTGATTTTCAGTAGTTTTAAGTGCCCTTTACACTTTCTTCTCGGATTAAAGGGCATGTAAATACAATTATAGACATATTCAGGCCCCTTTCTTATGGTCTGAGTATCAAGAAAGGGTCTCAGTTTAGAAGAAAATCATGTTGATGCTTTTTGGCAAGCACGGATCATCCCATCGCACTGAGATGCTCAGAAGTTCAAAACGCGAGTAAAGCACCTCTGCAGAAGGTGTGCATGGAATTGATTCAGCTGTGACATAAGGCTTTCCTGTGAACCTTGATTGTGGTTGCCAGCAAAGCCTGAACCATTCTTCTGTCCACAAGATTCACTAATTCCCAGCTAATTCCTTCAAGCTTAATAATTAGCTAAACATTTCAGAATATCTCTCTTCAAATCCAAAGCCAGCAGTGGACTTTCAAGGATCATTTTTTCTTTTCTTTCTCTTTCAACCAAACGAATCAAGTAAATTCAATTAAAGCTCATCGCAAATGTGCAGCACTTCCAAGCTAACAGATGTCTAGTACATTCTATGTGAAGAGATGCTGTATTAAAGTCTTGGATTTTATGACTATTCATAAATAAGCAAACATACTTCACTATCTGGAAGTACAGGAGTCTAGTAAAAATTATCAACTTTGTTAAGATTTTTCAGCTCGCTAATAAAGAGGTAAACAGAGAGAGGGTTGAAAAAAGTTAATAAAGACATCAACATTCTCTCATCTGTTCTATTTTTCATTGCCTTCAATGAGAAGGGTGTAACAAACTTCTAGAGACACACAATAATACATAAGACTTAGATTCTGCTGTCATCTACAGCTCTTCCAAGAGCTCAACCGTCATGGAAGCAAATCTCTAAAGATTTGTCTAGCATCACAAGGGATGCTGTTCCTAGTTCTGAAGCAACAACAGAGCACAGCTTCACTCAGGTATAATGTGAAAAGTCATAGAAGTGAATATGTTCAAAGACTTTGTCAAATCTATAAAGTTGTACAGAAAGAAAAAAAACACCAAACCACAAAACCCCAAAACAAACAAAAAAACCCACATTGGCATTCAACAGCTTAAAAAAATTCCTTCATTAAAAAAAAAAAAAACAAACTCAGAAATCTTCAACTCAAATGTCATTTTCCATCTTAGCATATGGATTTAAGAGTTGGAAATCCACCAACATTATAGACAGACTTTTAAATACTTTCAAAAGGCAAATGTTCACAAAAAATACTAGATTTCTGTGGATTAGCAGCATAGCAAATGCCAACAAACGCCAAGATTTGTCAAACTGATTGATGATTTTTTTAATCTCTAATCTTACTCAGAAAAGGAGAAGGAAATATCTTGGACCTATACGAAGAATTAAGTCAAAGCATCTGCTATACCAGATATGGTCCAGGGGTGGGGGGACACACAAAAAGGATCCCTCCATCAAAACAGTACATAGAAGAAATAAGGGGAAAAAACTAAGAAATCTACAGAAGTAGAGGACCTCCCTAAAGGAATAGAAAACAAACAATAATAGTAGAACCTGGGCTATGTCCTAAGCCAGATTTTATGATCTATATATCGAAATGGAAAGTGAAGTATATCATTCCAGTGGATTACGTCAGATAGCTCTTCATAAAACAGAAAAGGAAAAAAAAAAAAACAAACCATGAAAAATTCAACCTGATTAGAAAAAATAATAAGTATTTTCAAGTTCCCTGTTAAAAACCAAGTGTCAGGTATTTCCTTTGTGGGTAAATTAAACATTTCTAGTAAACAAAGGTGTTATTTCCCAACATATTTTCATTCAGTCTGTGCATTGAAATATTTGTATTTATCATTCTCAAGTATACAATGGAGGCTTCCCCTTGTATAAACTGGAAAATGCTGACTGGTCTGCTAGTTCACATGCACTGAATTCTGAACTGTGAAGTTTCCACTACCACCTCTACGTCTTCCTTTATTTCATACTTGTTATCTCAACGTGCATCTTAGTTCAATAGAGCACATCCCCTAACTTGGGGGGGAGGGAGGGGAAGTAAACCTTCATTAATTCTAAGACTTGAAATAATCTCAAATATTTTCACATTGTTATCTTTCACTGTTTCTCTGTTTTCCTTTCTTTTGTGAGGTTATTCCCACACTGTTCAGTTCATAACTCTTCTAATTCCCTTTCCACAGCATCTATGTCATTCAATGACCACTGCCTCATTAAATTAACCCCTCTGTGGTGAGTGGACCCTGGCTAGGTTTTTTTTCCCCTTCTTGAATATGTTATCCCAGAGACGCTACCACCATCACTGATGGGCTCGGCCTTGGCCAGCTCTGGGTCTGTCTTGGAGCCAGTTGACATTGGCTTTATTTGACACAGGGGAAGCTTCTAGCAGCTTCTCACAGAAGCCACCTCTGTAGCCCCCACCCCGCTACCAAAACCTTGCCATGCCAACCCAATACACCCTCTATTGGCCTCTAATTAATTTTTAAAAGCATGGAAACCAAATGACCATTCATTGATCACATTTGTCCCTGCTTTCCTCTGTGAAAGACATCAATGTTAATTTTCCAAGACCTATAGCTTTTACATGTGTCGTGGTTTAACCCCAGCCAGCAGCTGAGCACCATGCAGCTGCTCGCTCACTCCCCCCACCCCAGTGGGATAGGGGAGAGAAATTGGAAGGGTTACAGTCAGAAAACTTGTGGATTGAGATAAGAACAGTTTAATAATTGAAGTAAAATGAAATAGAATAGTAGTAATAGTAATAATAATAATATAACAATACAATAATAATATACAGAGCAAGTGATACACTATACAATTGGCTCACCACCCGCCGACTGATGCCTAGCACGTCCCCAAGCAGCAATCACTGCCCCCCGGTCAACTCTTTCCAGTTTATATACTGAGCATGACGTCATATGCTATGGAATAGCCCTTTGGCCAGTCTGGGTCAGCTGTACTGGCTGTGTCCCCTCCCAGCTTCTTGTGCACCTGGCAGAGCATGGGAAGCTGAAAAGTCCTTGACTAGTGTAAGCACTACTTAGCAACAACTAAAACATCAGTGTTTTATCAACATTATTCCCATCCTAAATCCAAAACACAGCACTGTACCAGCTACTAGGAAGAAAAATCCACGCTATCCCAGCTGAAACCAGGACAACATGCCACACTGATTTTGAAACAATCTTTTTGTTTGTTTTCATTGCTATCAAGTCTTAGGGCTAAACTAGATAATACATTTAATACAGTATTATCGTTTGTATTCAACAAACAAATTATTTTAATGCTACCTGCTGATATAAAATGTATGAATTGATAGATTGCTGCTTGATTAGTTTTCATTATTGAAAGTTCTTCATATACTTAAAACTATTCACTTCATCCTTACATTGCACAGAAGCTATACACTAAAATTCTTTCTTGTCATGTATGACTGAACAGCTCAGTCACATGGACTTGTTAATTCTCTGCTAAAAAATCTTGAAGATCTTCTAACCCAGTGAACTGAAATGAAATATTGCAAACTATCTCCATGAATAATTCTCACAATTCTGAAGTTTTTGGAGAAAAAAAAAGGGAAGTATACCAACACTTACCAATTATTTTACAAAAATGTCTGTAGAGATTCAAAAGAGAAGAAGTAGCAGACCAATGCCCAGAGGATAGAGGGATAAAATTTTTTTAAATACGTGTGAAAGATTTCCGCCCCCACCCCCCCCAACAAACATGTATGAGTTCATTTAAAATATTTATCTTCACCTAGTACTTCTCATGGGGAAAAAAAAATCATATTCAAGTTATTGGAAAGTATTATTTGTAAAAATAAAATTTAGACAAACGGTTTTGTAAAACTAAATGCCCAAATATCTGTATTTGTCCCAAATGGCATTTTACATAGTGAATTAATTTGATACATAACAGGGAGGAGAATGTCAAGCATAGCAGTCGAACATGTTACACAGGTTGGGAGAGGTAAAGGAGATTGAAGAAACATGCTTAACATCGCTGACTTTCGTAAAGCTATGTCAGATGCAGGAGCATTGTGCAACACTGAAAATAGGCTGGAAACCTTACCAGTCACTTCTAGTGAAGGCATACTAGTGAATACTTAGTAAACACCACCCTACAACACTCATTAGCGACCGTCATTGGTTCTAGGAAGTATCAATATACTCTGCTTGCATAGGTATTTTTACTTAGATGGCATATCTAGATGTCTATATTTTTGTATAGATAACGATATAGATATATTAAAATTTAGTCTCAGCTAGGCTTCTCAGTGCCACTTTAATGGCAGGACAAATGCATTCCTTGCAGACCCTACAAACCAGATTTTTTTCTGCAATGACAAACTGCAGGGAAAGTGATCCATTTTAGAAGAGGATTTTTGAGGCTACACTGTTGGAGAAACAGAAATCTTATCTCATTATCCCAGTTCTTCTGCTGTCTTATAAGCAATGTTCAAAGATTCTTGTGGGAACAGAAGCTGCCACTTAGTGATGATTTCAGTTCCTACCTAGCTATATTTAATTTTCAGATAAATGATTTTTGGGTTGAGGTGGTTGTGATGTTTGGTTGGTTGTTTTTTTCCAAATTAAATTTAAAAAATTGCAAGGAAAACAGGAAAGTGGGTAGAATATCAAAGCAAGGGGGAGCAGAATGACAACCACGACAACTAACCTGTAAATATAGTGGAATCTTTCATTGTCCATAATCTGTTATAGATTTAGCACTTCGTTGATGAGTGACTCATTTACAATATTTCACTACTTCTATTGGCTGGCGATTTATCTAAAGCTATGGTTTGACAATAGAGCAAGTCTGACTTTCAGAATCCTAGCACCAGATTGAAAATGATACAGTTACAGAATAGCAAGCACCCATCTGCTGTAAACTCCTACTGCTTTAGAGGGAGTTGTTTTGAGAGCTTGTGGGGATTTTTGTTTCTACTGTGACACACAGGGGTTCTTGAGTCAGGCCCAGGTTTTTTTAGTGAACACCACTCAACATATGTGGGTTAGTTGGTCTTTCTTCAGTAAAAGTACAGGCTGCATGAGCTTTCTAACAGTGTCCTGGGTGTTCCCACAGAAAATAGATCATGTGCTTGGAGTTATCTGGGTCATATCTGTACTATTCTGAGATCTGAAAGTACACAGAAGCAGCATTGACAGTCTCGGAGCCTAAAGTGCATGGTGTTGTGCCCGTTTCCTGCTCTCTTTAGCTACAGAATTCAGACCAGCAAGCAATGATAAGTGTACTCCCAACATAAATTTTTGCATCACTGTACATTTTTCCTAGCATAAATTTCCTAGTTCATAGACCACTGCAATTCTCATGAATATGCAGTTACCCAAATCCTCTGCAGGAACAATATGTAAAGATACAAAAAGCAAACTGGGTATTTTTCTCTCCTTCCAAAACATAGCTGTTTGGTTTCCACCGTTATTTATGCTATTATATATGTTTTTGTTTTTTTTTACTTTTGAAATTTCCCTATTTTCCCCTATGTTTAGAAAGGAATACCAGTGTTATGACTATGATAAGACTAAGAAGTAAGTTATGGACAGAAAATAGTTTCTGAACAAAAATAAAGGAAAAAAAGAGATTGAAGAGCAGACTCAAGAAAGAAACAGGGAAGGATTAAAAAAAGCACAGATACGAGAAAAAGGACAAAGTAGTGCAAAGAAGAGCCAGAGGGAAGGAAAGTAAGTTGATAAAAGGCAAGTGGCAGAAAGGAGGAATGAAAGTGACAGGAGAAAAATAGATGTAGGAATTAAAAACACAACCCCTAAAACTCAGCATTTACAAAAAGATCTTTCCAGATAATGTTCTCAGATCTGTTTCAATTTCCTTCCTTCACTGTGTTTGGTGGTTTCCATACAATCTTGTTAACAGCAACAGGAAATATTTTTATTTTTAATTTAGAATCTAAGTCCTTTCACACTTTGTTACTATTCAGATGGCCATTATTCCAGGCTAGCGTGACAGCAAAAGAATTCACTGATAATTTAAATTCTCCATCTTGAATTTTCAGCAGGGCTGAGGAGAGTTACGTATATAAGCTCTATCGAATGTTCTATTAGGCTTTTTATTCATTACATAGGTCCTTTCTTATTTACATGATCTCTCTAAATTGAGAATTTGCTCGAGTCTTTGGTCCATCACCCATATTTAGACTCCTTTAGATTTTCTTCTTTGGTAGAGACACATATAAGTCCCAGACCTATCACTTCTCAATTACTTTTAACAATATTTCTGTCCTATAAAATGCTGCATTTAAATAGTTAGCAGATAGAAGACATTACATGTGCCTAGGGCTAGCCCTAAGGCTAGACAGAATGCATACTCAGATATGAGATACAAAAAATGATGCTGTGCTTTACAGATGCATTTAATTTGAATGCTGAAGACTTACTAAAGCAGACATGTGAAACACATACATATATAAATATTCTATGTATTATATACACACACTATTTTTTATTTATCTATACAATCTTTTATTTGTATATAAAGTCTAAAAAACTTTTAGACACATTTATATTTGCAAAACCACTTAGTTAAGGATGAAGTCCCAGATCCTTTTAGTCTGGTTTTCTTCAGTATGGTTTTGTACAGCTACAAGTATTCTTGAAATCAATAGCATTATAGTGATTTTTAATCAATCAACTTAAAAATGTAGAGAGAATGACAACCATATAGACCACTGCACATAGCTTGCTTTCCTGATTTCTTCAATGAATAGAAATAAACTAGCTTACTACCACCTAGACTTCTTCCTGAATTGTGTTGCTTTCAGTTATTTTAACCATCATTTTGATTTTCAAAATATACATTTGAATGAATATTTTAAAAAAGGAGGTTTCATCTTGTGAGGTAAACTTACCTATTCTAATAAGTCCTTTCCAGTTCACTTTTGAAAGATGAACACAATTAATATCCTCTTATGGCAGCAACTATCCACCTGTCTTCCCCTACAAATGTCATGGTAGATGACTGGGAATCATCTTTCTGAGAATGACTTTACAGTGACTAACACTAGTTATTTTACTTATATTGTTCTATTTATGGGTAGAGCAATACCTGCTATGAAGGTGTCTAATTCCTAGCTGATCAAGTGGGAAAATACACAATCAAAAGAACGAAAACACTTTCCACATTATTGAGTAGGATTTACATTAATTCACTCCGTTGTGATGTGTTCTCTTAGACACCACCCTAGAACTACCCATTGCTCATTTGAAAACCGGCTGCTAAAACAGCCAATGTGGTTCTGCTTTCACCAGTCAGCTGATATTTACAATTTCCAGCACAGATGAGAAACAGCAATCAGTTTTGAGGCAAGCACTGAGATTCTCAGCATTTCTAATTTAGAAAGATTTTATTCTACTGCACCAGCCACCACTCTTCTGACACTCAAAGCACAATCTCTCTGATCACAGAAATTAACTTCTGCAGCTTGTAATAGCGTATATACCTTGAAATTATTTTGACTTTCAATGCAAGTAATTTCCCAAGACAACCTAATTTCCAAGGCACCAGATGCATATCCCATGAGAATTCTCTGCTCACCTTCTTTAACAGAGGAAAACTCCTCTGTTGTTCAAGTCTCTTGAGCATTTTTTTTTTATCAGAAAAAGGAAGACTATGACAGAAAATCCCAAGCCTAAGTGATACTGGTTGAAATCAAAGTGAAATTACAATCTTTTTGATCACGTAGTGCTGCTGTTGGAGGGGAAGTGCCATCATATCAAGGGTCATTCTTCCCTATTGTCATATGCCAGGAATCTATTAGAAAGCCTTGTTTTACATTTTGTTATTTATATGAACTTAAAAAAAAAAAAAGACGCAAATAATAATTATGTTAAAAAAAAAAAACCTTCCAAGAAAAAAAAGAGACCTCAAAATATCGTCACTTCCCTGTAGCCAATTTCCAGCTGTTATAAAATTTAACCAAGGGGATTACTTACCATAGGGAAACAGGCTGCTGTTTTTCTGTAGTACGCAGTGTGATAGACACAATGTTAGAGCCTGACCTGAAGCAGAGGTCCTTGAGCTTCATCAATATTAACATTTGGTATAGCTAAAACTGTAAGTCATAGATGAGTTAGGTCTCTCAATGGTACAGCTGCACTTCTTGAATACAATAAGTATGTAAGCTTCAAAATGACAAAACTACTGTGGATGCAAAGAATACAGCGAACTTGTAAACACAACAGTAGTTACTGCTTGATAGGAACTGTCATCAGTTATAGTATCTAAGGCAACTGCAGTAAATTAAAATGCTTTGTGGATTTATGAAAAAGTTGGCCTGAAAAGAGTGAAAAAGAAGCAATGTCTTGGATTCACTGAAATCATTTGGAGAACAAGGTTTTCATGCCTAGCATCTTAACAGCTAAGAGTTTACCATATTGTTTTCAGCCAGGCCTAATTATGGTCACAATTTAATGCAGAGTTCAAGATATAATTTGTTTGTTTGTTTGAGGTTTTTTTTTGTTGGTTAAGGTTCATCCTACTCACATTGCAGCCTCATTCCCTAGCAAGGACTTCAATGAAAGACCAGGGAAATGGGCTGGAGAAAAAGTAGGGCACCTCCTTTCAGTGTCAGTGCAAGTCACACATTTGCAACCGAGATGAAAAGATATGGAAAGTGGACTGTAGATAGATACAGCCAGTGAAATAGTGTAACAAAATAATTTACCATTCCTAGTCAGAATAATAATCACAATTTTTCAGATGCCTCATTGCATTATAAATTAATGATCTACAGCTGATTTGCAGTTCTTTTAATGAACAACAAAATTAGTTAGTTCTACATATTGTACTGTTCTATACTACCATTGACACCTATATACAACATGGTACATGGCAGAATTTTACCTCCCTTAGTGTTCAAGATTTATTCTTAAATAGATCAACATATTTAAAAAATCTATTCGTTAATCAAAATTATTCAGCAGCATGATTCATGATTAGGTTTCTCATTCATGAGCAGTTAATTGTCATTTGAAACATGGGCTATGCTTGTTAAACTCTATGGTTACATGGTATGCTTTGATTTTCTTTTTGGGCAAGATCAAGTTCCTACATCTAGGATTTCTTTACAGAAATATATGGCATTTTCCTTTAAGTTGGAATGAACTTTCTGGATTTTTCTAACAACGAAGTCATTAGGTATATGTTTTCCAGGAAGAACCCCCAAACAAATGTCAACTCAGTAGGAATAAATTCATTTAACATTTCAGCTGGATCTGTATGGAATCCCCCCACTCAACATTCTGGTAAATACTCATCTCTGCTAAACTTAAGTGATAGCCTGGATGTCTCTAGCTGTTTTTAGAGAAATAAAAGAAACAAAAAAGTCTCATAAATGTCAACAAAACACGAATTTAAATGAACAAACAGTGGCAATTTCTACCTATGCAAGTGTCTGAATGCTAGTATTTATTTATTTATTTTAGATGCTGAAGGTGTCTGCTGTCCACTGGTACCTCACTTCACAGAGTATAAAAGGGGCTGGTTTAAATTTGTCATGGCAAATAAATGTGTGAAATCTAATCTCTTATTCAAACAATGAAAGCCAAGAACCAATCTTAGATTTAATGCTAAAAATATAAGAAAATAAACACTGGAGGTTGTTTAGATCTGCCTGATTTTACAACACAGGCTGTGTTCCCTTCCTTATGCAATACCTGTGGCTTAGAATCATGGACTTTTTAATAGCACTTCAAATTAAACTTAATTCCACCTTCATATCCTCTGTATTAAAAAAAAATGTTCTAACGTTAGAAGCCATTACGAAGTTTAAATCAGTTTGAATTACTGATCACGTTTCAGACCTATTTTAAATAACTTCTATAATATATGCATTAAATCTCTGGTGAGGGCACTATTAGATCTGTGAAACAGTACTATGAAATAGTAATATTATTATTAATAAACTAATAATAAATGTTGTAATTAAAATACAGCAGAATTATGCTTTCTCCTCTGTAATAAAATTATTTTTCATATTCTGCCCATTTAAGGCACATCACAATGATTCAACAGTAGAGTTGAAGTTACCTGTCCATATAGGCAATAAAATGTCAGGCTAAATAGTTTTCCCTAGCCGCCAAGAGTAAAGGACATGACAAAAGGCCCTTCTTTGACAAAATAATTGCAAATTTATGACACGTCACATTTTGTTGACTTCTTTGATTTGAAAGCTACCTGAGAAGATTTCTTCTGATAATTACATGGTGTAATCAAATGATCTTGGCAGTGATTACAACAAATCCGACAAACTATTTTTTGTGGAGAAGTCTTATCTGCATCTTAAACCTAGTCGGTTGTATGCCTTCTGGTTCGCTGCAGGCTTTTCCCTGACAGCATGCATATGCATAGCCTGTTATCCTATTAGCACCATAAAATCAAAGTTTGAATGCCTGTACTGTGATGGAAAGTGCATCTCTCTTACAAAGACAGTTTGAGGTCAAGCACAACAGTGGTTCAGAGACAAGAGTAGGGTGGAGATGAAAGAAATACTCATGAATGGCAAACTCTCTTCATCTCCCTCCTTCCCAAGTCAAAACAAGACACTCATTTCTCAGTATTAAACCTTATTCTACTTATTTTCAGGAAAGAGATGATTGTTAAGAATTTTATTTTAGGCTGTTGTTTTACTTTAAAGTATGGATGATGCGAGACTCAAAATTAAGCAAATGTTACCTTGGTAAAATCATCATTCGTGCAAAAAATGCCATTTGCTAGCAGAATGTAATATGAGACATAGTCTCTTCTCAGAAAGCATCAAAAGGTGATGTATCCAAAGCCATAGTGACTATTCTTTCTTTCCATTGTCATTTCTAAGAATTCACAAACAATCTACACTTCTCGAATTCCTCAGAAATTTGAAAGATTTTTAAGAAATTAACTTTATAGGGACACGGACTATTTTTTGAGTAAACTGTTCATCCCTAAAATACACGTTAGGCAGTCAGAGGTACACTCATGAACAATTCATAAAAAACAATCTGTATAAATCCATACACTAGCTCTGTATATAGACCCAATCAAACAGAGCAGATAATAGGATAATTTTCCATTCTTTGCTACATATGCAAAATAGATTCTCAAGCTATATTTTATTGCATCAATGCTACGCATATGAGTTCAGAAAAGCTAAATTTCATGCTTCTCTAGTTCCCCCTAGAAGTGTGATTTTCCAACTCATTAAGGAAGCAAAGGAAGGAAAGGTGAGTGGTATATTGTCACAGGCTAACACTATCAACTGATGCAAAGAAAAAAATAATCCAGAAAGTTACTGTGTACTTGATCAAATAACAGCTGGTAAAATATTATACAGTAATTTTTGTGAGATTTACTGTAAATTAGTAAACTACAGAAGGGCAGAGGGCTGAAAATGAAATTAAACCAAGCCATACATCAACAGTGATTTTCTTTTCAGCAGCTCTGAACTCTGCAATGGATTATGTAGTGAATGCGTGTGCATGGCATTATACTGTAAACATTTGTAGAACAGGAAGCTATTAGCCCTGCAGATCTAAACTGGAGTCATTTTAACCATATAGGAAAACTTTGGGAACATTAACTATATTGTTTATTCCAACAAGAAAAAGGAAAAAAAAAAATTAAAGAAAAAAAATTTGCACAGAACTCACTATAAAAGAATGTCCTTTATGAATGCTTTATACAGACATCCAGTGTCTTTCAAACAAATGACACCATTTCCTCAGTAATTCTCTTAGCCAAATGGTAAGAGTTACAGCGTTACCCTTATTTAATGGAAGATATAGAAAATTAAGAAAAGTTCATTTTTCATAAAAAGTAATCTCTCTTGCTATTTCAAGTTGTTGGTTGTGGAACTGTCTTCCCAGTGGCACAGTAACAAAAATATCACATCACCAGGGAATCTACATTCCCCAGTAATGAAACGTCACTCCGGAAGATAACATCTTCATACTTGCAGTATTTGCAGTGAAATCTACAACACTTCAATATTTTATATTCACTTTCAAAACTTCTGTTTTTATCACATGAAAAATCAGGCTTGAAGGATTCTATAGAGCTGAAAGCACAGGAGGTACACAACCAGCTGAAGCCAAAACTCCAGTGACTTCCATTTTTACAGTCAGGATAGAAATACAACATATGCATCCCAAAGTGGAGATGCAAAGCAAACCATACACACAACTAAAAATTAATTCAAATATCGATGCATGCAACTGATATCCCTTCATCAGCATCATATGGATGTCCATAGCTCCACATGTACCATTTACAGCTAGAATGTATTCCTATTATGGTTTGAATAGTACAAAATCTACAGTAAAACTAGTTCATGGTCTATTTGCATACAATGCGATATAGGAAACAGATTTCTAGAAATGTTACATTCAACAATTTAAAAAAAAAAAAAATCTAAGCAGCCTCTGCAGTTCCCATTTTGCCCTATTGTCTTTTTTCCTTATCCCTTTTAATTTCTTTTAATGTCACACAACATTTTAAGACACAAGAAGGGGTCATTCAAAAATATTTATTGGCTTATTAAGCCAGACTGCATTTGCTCCTGTTGTATCAAGTTTCTATCCAACAAAATAACATAGTTAATCACATTTTATACTGCACCCCAATATGATTATACAAACCACCCTTGGAAGATGTTATGGAGACCATAATGAGATCATCTATGGGAAATACTCTGTTATATGTACTCCTTTATGTTACACATGCAATACTGGAATGGCAAAAGGGAATGATCACTTATTTCAACATATATTCTCTTAACACAGCCAGACTGGAAAAGACATTGAAAGAGACATTTCTGTCATGGTATCAGCAATACTTTATAAGTCCTCAAGAGTTACGATGCTAACTCACAGTGGGATAAAAACAGCCAAAAGTAAGAAACAACTTGGACACAACTGCAAGAAAAACATTATTGTAAATACAAAAATTCTTAAACAAAAAAAATCATAATTGCTGTTTATAAATTATTAAACTAGTCCTTTTTAAAATTGGATATTTGTAAAGAACTGTAATAATTTTCACTCTAAAGCCTGATTCACCTTTACTTTGGTTGCTATAGAAACCTCGGGACTCAATAATTGGATACTGTGCTATAAAAAAATAGAGAATCCACAGGTGCCCACTGAGGCATCCAAATTCCTTAGGTAGCCTTGAAAATCTTGGCTTAAAAACATAGTTACTTGCTGTATCAGAAGACTTCTAGAAAGTTAAACTCAAAATGGTTTTTAGTAGGATATTTCAAGACCAGAGTGAACAACCCGAATAACCAGAGTAACCTGGTCTGATTTGATAGTTGGCCTTGCTTTGAGTGAGAATTTAGATTAGAGACCTTCTGAGGACCTTTCCAACCTGAATTATTCTGTGACTTTGTATAAATGGTTCCTGAATACATCTGTTGAAAGATGTGCAGACTGTTAATGTTTAAGTAAGGCTGAGTACAACACTACACAGAGACAAATTAGGTTTTAATCCAGATTGTATCACAACGTAAACCAGCTCTCTTGAAAAAATACAACCTGCTGCTGTTAATAAGAGGGAATTTGTGAAATACAGACACAGCACCTCAGAGACCTGTACCAAGTTTCTTTTAACAACAGATCACAGTTTAATCTGATTTAATCTGACAGACAAGTATGCAGATTTTTACCTACACTGTCACCTTTCAGATTTTAGAAGAGGTATTAAGTTTTTCCCTGGCATACATCCACGTTTGAGGGGCAAGATTTTAAAAGGAATCTACTTTCTTGCAATTGCAAAAGAATGCATATCTATGCTCACCAAGAAAGTGAAGAAAAATTAAAACGCATGGCTTAGCTTCATAATTAACAGCAGACTTCAGCCAGAAGGTAAGTACAACACAGTAAACATTATAGCTTTTTGATCTTTCATTAAACTATTACCATGAACTAGTGCAAAGTGTCTATATTTGTTTTTAAAGATGGTTTAAGACGATCAGGACTGTCTCTTAAACCACAAGTATTCTGAAAAGCTCAGTTGAGAGAAGATATAATACCACATGGCCTTTAGCTGAGGTTTCATGAACTAAGGATATAGCTGGAGCAAAAACAGAGCACAAGAGTAAATGGAGATATGATGCCAAATATCTTACCAGATTTCTCAGTAGAAATTGAAAGATGGATAGCAGGGGTATTATTAATAGAAAATAGGTACAAACAATAAATCTTTCAAGCAACTGAGAAAATATTCCAAGCTGGTTTGTCAATTTAGTTCCCATAAGTTATGCAGAAGGCCATGATTTTAAGTTTTAAAAAATTCCTGCTAGAACACAAAGGTTTCACATTGTGCCTTTTCTATGTAATCAGAGCTCCAGCCTATCTTAAACTGTTTTCAATGCCTATAGTACTCTGAGTGGTGTGTTGCAGCAGAAAAACTATGAATTAAGTAAGCTACCTCAGTGTTACTATTTTCATGGACCTTGTCCTTACAAATAATAGACATGGAGTGGTAACTCAAGCTCTGCTTCACTTTCTTAACAAACTTCAACCTCCAGCAGCCACAACCATATCAATTCCCTTTCTACCTTATGCCCTTTTTTTCCCTTTAAGTAGTAATTAATTCTATATGTAATGGAGGCCCTTTTTCCAACATGTGCCAAGACCTTAATACAAGCAATTGGCCAGATCTTCAGTACAACTTCATTGACTGTTAATGATTTACAACAGATGAGAATCTGTCTTCAAAACGTATATTACTAATTAACTTATGAAGAGTTGGCTGCTTGCAGTATTTAATATAATTCTTGAATGTTCCTAGGTGTGCCTCTGAATTTCAATGAAACTTGTACCAATAAATAGATATTGACATTGTCATGAATACCAAATGAGTTCATTAGCACTTGCCCTGTGATAGTGAATACCTTCTGAATTTATAATTGAGTGGCCTTCAAATGAAACTGCTGGCCACATGTCTTTGGCTCCAATTACCTTTCATCAAATTTCAAACTTTTCCACCTTTTCCATTTTTTATGTGTGAAACAGACCTAGAAAATTGGAGAGGGAAAAAAGAATTAGTGGAGAGAGAAGAGAGGCAAGAATGTCATACACCACAGACCTGCTTACTGCACTGAGATTTTGACCAAATTAAGAATAAAGTATATCTGGGGACATGATTCAGCTCTGTGAAGGGTCTATGAAGAAAGATGAATGTTTTGCACTTTGCCAAATAAAGCCATTTGCTTAATAATTAAAAGAGAACTGGAATGCTTTTTGCCAAAGGGCAAAGGTTAGAAGTACACTCCAGTCTTTCAAAAATATTTTACTGTTGCTGCCCTGACTTTGTAGGCTCTGGCAATATACCTTAAGCTCTTCTCTGCTTACTATCTCATACCACCCCCTCTCACAGCATCCTTTAGTCAGGTTTGGCAGCTGGTTTACATCAATTTCCCATACATACAGCTTCCCCTCAGCTTAAAATGGGTCATAGCCAGATCATCTTCAATACTGTTGTTAACATTTACACTGCTTGCAAAATGGCAATGAGGGAAAATGAAAGGTAAGATGGAGGCCAAAGGGGAAATACAGAACAGCAGCAACAAAGAGCTGTTCTTCTCAACTAAATACTAATGTATCTGAAAGCATACATTAGCAATTTGAAGAGACTGAAGAGAGCTGGGAGAGTGAAGGACACAGGCAGGAGCCTACAGTAGTTAAAGGCAATCAGACCTTGAATATGAACTTTTTCAGTGAGAGTGAGAGAGTAAAAAGGATTGTAGAGATACAGGAGTACAATATTCTTTATTCTTCTCAGATAAACACCACCTTATTTAAAAAAAAAAAATTAAGTAGTATGTAAGATTAAGAAAGGATCAACTAAAGCCTAGGTTCCTACTGATGGTTGAATTTTCTGATGTCAAATAAAGAAAAATCCTGGAATGAAAATTCTTAGTTATGCCATTAGCTAAGGGTCCTTCTATGGAAAATACCCAGAATCCAGTAAGGTGAAATTGTTTTCATGGGAGACTGATCATGTCTTTTCCCTCATCCAAAGTTTCAGCATGTTTGAGTCCCATTGATATCAACTAGACTAGAACACCATTCTACAAATTTAAAAACAAAATTAAAAAAAAATCTGGGATGCAGGAGGCAGACATACAAACTGATCATTGCAGCATACATGCAATTAAAATTAGTTTCAGATATAAGTATCCTTATTATTTTATCTCCATACATAAATGCATATGTATTTTTATATATATATGTGTGTAAAAATGAAAACACTGAGAGACCTGTGTAACTCATTTGTGTTCATGCTATGAGACTCTAATAGAATTCATTATCTTGAAACTGAGAAGTGTGCATGACCTCAAAACCTATGTACTGGGAGAGAATCTTCTGCTTGGACAATGAGAGAAGAGACTGAAACCAACCCTTCTCCACTATGTTAGACGAATTCTGTTTTTGAAAAGTCAGGGGGATGAAACAGTAACATAAGGATGGGAAAAGTTTGAGAGATTAACTCTAGTTCTGTAGCAGGAAAGAAAGAATTTACAAATACAATTTCTTTTTGCACATGATACCATTTCCAGACTATTCTAACCTCAAAACAAGGCTTACATGAGCAGGTGAATGAGTAGACCTCTTTCATCCTGGTCATCATCTTTTTGCAATAAGACATATGAATGTCACTAACAAGTACAGAATAATGAAAAACAAACCTAAGATACTCTAAATGATTGGTTCAGTTTTCTAAAGCAAATGTAAACGTTCAGATGTGAAAGATAAGCTATTATTGTTTAAAGGGAAAAGCATGACTTATAAATTCTGTCATATGATCAGTTCAGAAACATAAAAACAATCATCCTCACATGTTACCTTCTTAATGTTAACCTCTTAACTTTCTGTTGCCTTTTTGGTTTTACACGAGTAGATTTGTATGGACATTAATATAAGTTGCAAAAACTTGAGAAAAAAAAATCCAAATCTATAGGATTTTAAGTGTGAATATCTATACTTTTTCTCCCTCTTTCTCATTTTCATCACAATGGAATTTGTGTATGTGACTCTAAGTAATTTCAACACAAAGTGACAGAACAGCTTTTACTTTCTCTCAGTGGAGGCTATTTTAACATTTGCAAGCATCAAAAGGGATTACTTTTCTCCAGCAAGGAGATATCCTGTTAAGTAATAGGAAGCAGAAACCAGATTACCGTTGAAAGCTGGGTTTTCAAAAGGTAAAATCCTTTTGTACCACTCAGACAGCTTAAACAATCCTTAAATGCACAGAGGCCTCATGGGAACAGAAGTTCCTGGCCACAGCCTCTCATTGTAAGGGGGAATGCTGAGATATGAATATGTTGTGAGCCTTCCTCCTTTCATCTTGGCTTAGGATCAACTAATGTTTAATGCTAATGTGAGAAATCAGGGTTGTTCAGGAAAGTGCTAATTATTCCCAAGTTCAGCACCTGGGAATGGAGAACCATAGTCCTATCTTATACATTCACTCAACTCTAGTGATGAGAAACATTCAGGGCAAAATCTGCCTCATGTATTTGCAGCGTATAAACAAACACCCATCTGAATTCAGAGAGCCATTTGCTTAGAACAGCTGCTGGTTGAGGGTAGAAGTATTTGAAAAAAGGATAATATTTCCATGCTGAAAGACACACCACTTTTAAGAGGATGGTTCTAACAGGAAAGCAGCCTAGATGCTAGCTGATTTGCGTATGATTCATACACTCCAGTCAGTCCTGTATAAACAGACACAGTTATTAAAGAATAGCTGCATAATATTTCCATTCATAAGGTTTTTTTATTTGCTTTCGTTTTTTTCCTTTAAGAGAGAAAATTTCTCAGTTGAAAATTATTCTATTCTTTCATGTGCAATACCACCAAACTAATTTTCTCTATTTTGGATCCTCAATATGGAGTCTAACTCAGTAGCATTATTGAAGTTGTCTCATTTTAAATGGTTCTTACTTGTATTGAATTTTATAAGACTAAAGGGACTTCTCTCTGTTTAAACTGGTGTTCTTGGAGCCCTGGTTCATTTTAGTTTTGCTTTTAATACTCCTGATGCTGTCAAAATATAGGCCTCATGCCAAAAGATGAATTCCTATAAAGACATACAATGTAACTACATGGCATAGGGAGCCCAAAACACACAAGTTAGAAAAGAAGAAAGAAAACAAGATAAAATGTATTTTAAAGATATTTCCTAGTAAAAAGAAGCTAAAGAATGTGAATTAGACCCTTTTTTGTTTCTTTTTTGAATAAATGAGAGGAAATGGTTCTGTCAGACTTTACTATGTCAAGGTTTTGTGAATTGCAATGTTTCTAGAAGTTTTGTTCCATTTAAATATGGACTTTAGTGCTTCTGATTTATGTCAAGAAACGTAGATTACTGTGTTAGGAGCACTGAACAAGTGGGTCATTATACCTGCAGTACGCTTGGATCAGATATAGAGTAGATGCTTGGACTGCATCTATCCCTGAATCCAGAAAGAGGCTGAGTTCTAGTTTAAAACCACGTGCACAAAGTTAGCCAGCACTAGACTGACTTTAGCTTTACTGCTAACACATTTGAAGTTGTGTATATGTTTAATTTCTCCAGTGGCTTACACAAGAATCCAGAGTAGTTCACAGTACCGAGGCATAAGCCTCCTGCAGAAAAGCTGGAATTTCACTCCATGATTTGCCACATATTCAGTTATCTTGGTTTTGAGGTGCCAAGACAGTGGAGGAAGGGAGCAGCTGTTTTCTGTTACGTATCTTAGATAGTTACCAATCTTCTAATAGAAAGCAGCCAAAGATAGGTGCTTATTAGAGGAACGTGTGCATGGATCTTTTTATTTAACTTTTGGAGCCTACTGTGTTGGTACCTGTATCTAAGCTGGTCATCACAGGCTCCCTTATACTGAGTGTGATCTAGACAATGAAAAAGTGCCAAGGATTCAATCCTAACCCATCTTAAAATAGGCATTAACTTCTGATCATATGAACTGCATCACTGATTACATGGGCCGCCTAGGGTGACTTTCTTACATGTGCATACATCTTTCTTGTGATATGGACTCATATTTATTCAGATGAATCCCACTCAAATGATATATGAGCAATTTATAACCTTCATGGATTTGTCTTTTTGACATCTGCTTTACTGCCAATCGGTTCATTCACTGCTCTTGTAGTACCTGCAGACTAACTGCAGTGGCTCAGGCAAACAACAACAAATCTGCTCTCTCCTGTGGAAAGCCATGCACTTTTTATGCTGATCTTCCCTTCCTCATACTAATCTTTTTTAATTTCTTGTCAGTTCTTGCATACATCTAGATCACAGACTCTTTTGGAAAGCAACAATTTTTGTATTGCATAGAGTTCTAAAATACAAGAAACAGTATAGAGTGTTCAATCTATCCAAATCATTCTTAAGAAACTACTAAATCAGCAAGAGAAACTAAAGGGGTGGGGGGGGGAGATCAGTTGACAAATGCAAATAGACATGAACTAGATGAATGGATGGGGTTTTTTTTTTTAAAAAAAAAACAAAACAAACAAAAACCCGCAACAACTTGTCCTTATAATTAAAGATCAGTAGTCTCTTTAAAAACAAGCCTTTTGCATACTGACTTTATTAAAGAGCTATAAAAAGAAAAAGGAAGCAAAACAAATGAAACCAACATATGAAAGTGTAGCTAACATGCATTTGCTTCACAAGACCAAAAATCTGCAAGATAAAGCTTTCTATAGTCTTCCAAACATCCAAAATGCCTTCAAATGGCTTTCAGACTCAAGAAAGAACATTTGCACTCCCAACAATCCAGCAAAGATGAGACAGAGCTGATACACTGACTGTGTGCAAATACTGAAAATTAGTCACTTATAAAAGTCCAAAATGCATGTCTCAACTGCAAGCATGAGGGTTTTGTATTTGGCAGTCCAATGAAACCAGTCATTCAGCAAGAGAAAGAGATTTACCGACCTTCAAAAAACGTTCCAAGTTATTTATACATCTTCCCTGTGTCCCACTTTCACTTAAGGTGCATGCTTCCACTGCTGCAGGCTCTCACTTCATAATCTCTCCCTTCAACATACCTGCTTATCTCTAAGACCACCAGTAAAAAAGGATGCAACACAGTCAGGAATGAACCTTGACATGAGTTTCTGTGCTGCTCTGTGTCCCATTGCACAGGGGTTTTTCCTACTTTTTTGGTCCACATCTGTGTCGTGGTAACAATAGACTTGGGTTGACTCAACCACTGTGCTTGATTCAGCTCACAGCTAAACTTCATACTTTTGCTACCTTCTGTGAAAGGTATTTAATTTTTTCTTCATCCTTCATGATGAATAACGGGTATTTATTATCTTGAAAAGTTCTAATTTGCATTCAAACTTGCAGCTTAAGCTCATCAATAATACTAATTCACACTTACATAGCACATTTCATCTGAAGAACATAAAGCACTTCATAATTGCCAAATGATTAAGTTTTACAACATCTCCCAAAGGTAAAAAGTATTTCGTTCACAGAGGGCCTGGTCTCTATTGCAAAATGTTACCATGTCTGCATGCTGTTTGTTGTGAGCAACCATGAGAACTAGCATAAAGCTTAATAGCAAACTGTATATAAATATATATATTTAGATAAAGATTCATTTGTTGTGTTCAGCTCCACACTGGAGAAAGATTTCAGCATGTTAGGGTATCATTGTGCTAAATGTAACTGTACAGTTTGCCCTGACAGCAATACTGCATTTAACCCAGCAGTTCTCAGACATATTCAGACTCAGTACAATTATTAACACAGTCCAGGGCTAACCGAAGGGTAAAATGAGGCAGATGCTGATTCAAAAGGAGAATCAGAAGTAGATGTCAATTTTGTTATCACTTTTTTTTTCTTGCTTCAGTCATAAAACCTGCTCAGTCTGAGTTAGGTGGCTACTACTAGATTGTTTAGATCTGCTGTCTTTATCTGTAATGATTATTTTGAGGTTTTATGAGTTAGTGAGAAAACTGAATCAGAATTAATTTTCACATGTATGCAACATCACCAATTTTTCCTTTCTGTTTCCAAGGCTGTAAGTATCATGTGCACCCAATCTTTGGGGCGTATGACACTTGAATCTACAGTTTCTGAGAGCACATTCTCTTTTCTTTAGAAGTGGAGAGAGACAGGAGAGAGGGGAAAAAAGCAGAAAAATTCCACGTAAGAGTTATGTCTACACTAGAAAATCTCTAGAGCCCAGCACTACCACCATTCACCCACAGAACAAGAGAAAGGGACAACAATGAGGGACGCCCTAGAAAAGGGGAGAGCTTCAACATAATAATTCACAGCTCCAAGAAGGGATAAAAAGGAAAGCATTCAGTTGAACTCTGATAAAAGCAGCCCCAACAGATCCTCCACCAGGCACTCATGTCCCATGCTGGCTATCGGGTCACTTCACAGCTGAAGTCACAGAGTGGGGCTGCAGCTAGGCACCAATGCACAGAGTATGGGGTACTTCCCAGCTCCACAGCTTCTTTGCTCTGCCAAGGCTTCACCTTCTGGATAGACCTGGCCTGGCACAGGGCATGGAAGAGATAGGGAGTATCAATAAATGATGGAAGTTCCCTGTGGTGCTATAAAGTGAGATTCTAGATCACATCCCCAAAATCTGTACCTGATGAAAATTAAAGGCAAGGGAAATTATTTAATTGGAAATGAATAGCCTGTCTTTCCGGGAGTGACTGCAAGAGCTGTTCACTTCCATTTTACTAATAACATTGTCCATAATCTTAATTTTACCCTGTATGCAATAACTTTGACACTCAATTTTTTTGTACAGCACAGATGTCTCCTACACAAAGGAGCCACAGGCAAACACCATAGCAGTTAGTGAGAGTAAACATTTAAGATTTGGTAATAGTCTTTATAATTAAATTTTCTTCTTCCTTTCTGTAGTACCTCATTTAAGTAAATTACTGAAATGTTCTTTGCATCTATTTTTCCTGTACAATTGTTAGTTTAAGTAGGTAAACACCTACTTGTGCTACACATAATTAAACTGTTTCCTACCCATCTGTGAAATAGCTAGTGTTTTCTGTACATTTTCATGTCACAAAATCTATAGCAGCCATAGCAACCTAAAACCAAAGATATAATTGCAAGATCTAGAAATATCACAAAGGGTCAGACACACAGAAGTGTTCCTAATAATGGCTAATGCAAATAATTTACAAGTTGGCAGTCACATACCTTGGCTAGCACTACCTTTAAATCACCAAATCCTGCTTTTTTTATGCCATCTGAATGTCAGAGCTTTGGAGTGTCATGTTTCACTTGAAACATGTCATTTCACACTAGGAGAGGGTTATTTTTCATAGTTATGCATAAAAGATGTCTCTTTTCCATGGTAATTTATGAAAGAGATTAAGCCTGTGTTAACTTTGCTGCGTAATCACTTGATAGTGCTTTCCCACACTACTGTGGTAAAGAAACACGAGATGCACAACAATAGGAGAGCAGTTTTTACACCATTACCATCCATACAAGAATAGTGTTACTTGTTGCCATAATAAGCAGTTCATGTAATATCAGATTTAGCAGACATGATGCACAGATTTTGCTAGCTTATTTAGATCACCGATTTAGTTTATTGACAAATGGCAACTATCTCTCTCAAGGGTTCTTTTCCAGCTCACCATCCCCTTGGAAAGGAATATCAGCAACCCTTTTTCCACTGGTGAGCTCAAATGTAATTCTAACATAATAGCTGTCATAGTGGCAAAGGAGTGGGATGTTGATGGGGCTGTACCCTGAGAATATTATACCCAAACTATATCCTAAAATGATATTCAAATGAATACAAAAGAGTTAGAGAGAGAACACATGCTGTTCGCAGTGGGATACTTCATAAAGAATACCTAAAAACTATTTAGCTGTTATTATTTAGCAGTACCTAACAGTACACCTAGAGTAGGTGCCTATTATTAATACTCTGATCACTCTGTCATTTTGCCAATTTGAGCCTGAATGTAGCTGAAGAACAATCCTAAAAAATTCAGTCTAAAAAAAAATTTAAATACAGACAAGACATTAAAAGTAACTGCAATGGTATAAAGATGAGGTGTTAAGTTGTTAAAATAGAGCTATGATTACAGAATAAGCCTTGTGTTGGTGTGGTAAGATCTGTGAAAAGAAGCAGTATTTTGCAGTTTAGTGACCATTCAATGTAACATCTGTACTGCCTACAGTCTTATCAAGACAGACACAAAGATGCCACAACAGAAACACAAGGGGAGTGGGTGAAACATGACAGCCATATAGCCTTTGCTTTCTACAGTGGGCATGTAGTCATGCCTACTATATGACAGTGGAATGTTGTTAAGTGAAGCAACCAGAACCTTGGAAGAGAACTGAGAAGCTGACTAAAACAAGGATATCTGTATAATTAAGCCTAAAGGGACGCTTGCTTTGTTATGTCTTCAGAGTCTGCCCTCGGAGAATATTATGTTGCACATTTGCAACAGAAAACTTTGAACAAGAGAAAGGACACTGTTTTTCTTTTTATTTGTTAAATATCTTGTATCGCATGCAGTCTCTTGGTTAAAAATTCATAAATCCTTAGCACTCAAAATTCTCAAGCAGTCCTACTTTCAACACACTTTATATTCAGTTGGCCTTATTCTTAAAAACAACCAGTAAAATTCCACTCTACAACCTATCCTGCACTAAGGGGTTTTGCAAGCAAAACAGCTCCCTGAATCCGCCTGTAAATCCATCATTTACAATTCAAAATGAAAAATTTCTGCCAAAATTAGCTAGTTGTTAATTATATTTCAACAAATGAGACTCCAGAGGGTGTGGAGAAAGAAAGGAAAAGTATGAAGACAATTATTTGCATTCTTAATTATTTATGCAATGTCACAGACATGCATAGGGGGGAAGAAAAAAAAAAAAACAAAAAACCAGAGAAGCAAAAGATTGGCCTATGCCCTGAGGTTCTCACAGTCTCCAAAATTTAAGTGCACGCAACTGCAGCATTTCACAGCATCTTGTGACTGTGGTGAAAACTGAAGCTCAAAGTCAATGAACAGCCAGGAGATAATTATTGTTATCATTTGCAAGAAAACCTAAATTCACATGAAAAAGAATTTTTGGGAGGAACCAATACTTTTCATGGACTTCAATCAATCTTGACTCAGCAATTATTTTTAAATTGGTTTTGGTAAAACACTGACACAGTTGATTTTGATAGGTTTTAAATGAAACCTTTAGACTTTTCTTTTTGAAAGAATAGGCTTTATTTACAAACTGACATGAGTTACCAAAACAAAGGAATAAATCACCCCAAAACATTTTTCTTTGGATGGAAAAAAGTGTTTCCAGCTGATCTTAACAGACAGGTTTTCTTCAGCTGGGGAGGAGGGGGGGAACAAACAAAAACACATACACAAACACAGAACCATGCTGTTCTAGTCCACTCAAGATTTTCCTTCATTTTCCAGTTTAGTCATTCAGCTGAGGAACCCATTATTCATCCAAATCTACTAATTATTCCATGAGAATTTAGCAGCTAAAGTGTTCTTTACTGCTATGAAGATTACTATAGCCCTGTTTCCATTTTACCTATAGAGTACTGAATTAGTGTTTTACTCCTCTTTCAACTGGAATAGCATATTATTCATATGATTTGGTAATTCAGTGGCTTTAAGTTGTTTGATCAAGTGCTCCTTGAGAGGGTAAAAAAGATGATAAAGTTTTAGAAATTTTAATGAATAGACTTCAAATATAATTATATCTTATAACTGAATTAAAGCTAGCATTGCTCATTCTACAGATTAAAAAACATCATGTAACTGCACTTTTCCTGAGATTGCACAGTGCATTCCTGGTGAGGGGGAAAAAACCCACCCCCAAAAAACCCCATAGTTCACCATTCTGAAACAGGGCTTGTTGCTATGGTTTTTTGTACCTAAATAGCAGTAAGTAAAAATCTTTTATTTAATGAAGTGTAATGAAGTCTAAGTATTAAGAATCAAGGATACCTTTTCTGTGTAGCCGTTTTTCACATATGCAGGTCATACTTATGCAACAAATGCAAAACCCATTAATGGTGAGCTGATTATAACATTTTCTGTGCTTATTTACTCTAGCAATTGTTACCAATCTTTTTCACATGAAAAAGCAGGACTATCAGTATTGTTTGCAGATAAAACATTGGAAATTATTAGTACAAACATTTCTATTGAGATACATTAGTCGTTTCATAACTCCAAGTTGCATCCAGTAGCCATGATAGCTCTAAGGTTCCCATGTACAGTGATATGCTTTGTCCTACAGATGGGATTGTTTTAGAGCAGTGCAGAGTGCAAGAATGGAAGAAAGCTACTGAGGCTGCCTGCTAACTATATGCATCAGGAGGCCTGTTCCCAAACACTAGAAATCACACATCTATTACAGCATGCTCTTCACACTGCCTCACTGCTCATCCACACAGGTTTTGTTAAAGGGAACCACAGGGAATAAGAAGCAAAGAATGTAGGAGGCAGATGGTATCATCCAGTATTTCCTACAGACAGATTTTATACAGTCTCTGACGTTTGCTGACTGGCTCCTTTCACAACTCCCCCAGCCCATCCAGACTCTCTTCGGTGCTCTTTATCTGTCTGTCTTCAGTTAATTGCTTTGAATTTAATCCCTACTTTTGCTTTTTTAGTGATAGTGCTATCTCCTGTCCCTAATACCCCGTCAGTCACAGCATACCATACGGCAGACTCCATTCTTTCTATGGCCAGTCGTCACCTCCACAAGCTACAATACTGTGACTGAAAAATGAGGAAATGTATCTAAAATGTGCTGAAGTATGGATATGGCACTGGAAGTTCATAGCGTATCACAAAATGAATTCAGATCTCCAGTGCTGCGAGATATTCTGGATACAAAATACTCATAGTTAGAATCTGTGTCTCATGAGTGCTCCTTCACAGCTGCCTATCTTCGTAATTCTTGAAGAGCCAATAAATAGCACCTTACCCTGCAGACTGCTAATTGCTGCCAAAAACAAGGCTATTTAGTTCTTTAGCCTGTTGCAGCACTTAGCAGCACACATACCATCTCCTTTAAACAATGCCAATTAGTATTAGTGATACACTTTAGTGCCTAAACATGAGAATAAACATCTTACGATTTTCATTCTACCTAGTGCAAACTTAAAACTACTAGCTTATTGTTATAGCATAATATCTCAACACTTTTCAAGATTCTCATTAGTCCATAAGTTATCAAAATTTGTATTCATATTCTAGAATTGATTCTGCATTTTCTGTTCATATATATAAAATATTTATGCATACACTTTCTTTTATTTTTATATATATGCATATGTGTATTTTTTTATATATATATACACACACACACTGCTTTTTGTAATGCTATTGACACTTTGTTCTCTCCTTAAGAGAAGGGCTAAATAAGCTAAAGTTGATGTGAAATTCTATAGACAGGTGCAAGACAGGTTGGTCTGCTTGGAGCTGGCTGAAAGTCATAGAACCAAGGTTAGAAGAAGCTATGTTAATGAGCTCAGCACCAAACTAAGGTGGCTACATGACTTCAAGTCAAATCCAGATGCTGGCTGCCATACAAGACCAGCTTACTTCCACTCCACCGTTTAACCATTTGTTCCTATATGTTCAGAATTCTCTGCTATTTCTGAATGTACTTGTTATTTGCAGAATAATCTCTGTAACAATACAGAGATTATAAATTCCTGGTCTGTCATTTCCTAATGTATTAGGGTAAGTATCTGATATTCAAAATTTGAGCTATACTGGCTACTTTTAATTGTATTCCAGGACAATATTGTAGATTGCGAATTCCTCTGGTTGGAGGCCGCATGCATTTTTTTCCCCTATCAATTAGCATTTATTGTGGTGCTTTCCTGAGCCAATCTTGAACAGTTGGTGGTTTATGACCTAGGCAGTTTCTTCTGCTGTATTTCTTATATGTGCCAATAGAAGGCATAGAAACATGATTTGCTCTCTAAAGGAAGTCTCCTGAGTGACATAAAATGTATTGTAATTGCTGCAACAAACTGCAAAGGACAGTAAATCATCTAACAATTTAAAATTTTATCATTTTTGAACTGACATTGCATTTACCTAGAGGATTTCATCTATAGAGGAATTTATACCACCTTGTACAAATCTTTGTGCTGAAAATTCTGTACCTATTATTGTTATACATAGGTGGTATTCTCAGGTGGCCCAGTGACATATGGGAGATGTGTTCAATGACAGTCTCCTTGTCTGTATTAATAACATGTGATGTATGACCACCAATATGTTGCATAATTATCAGACAGTTGAAGTATTGATACAGTTAGAAACAAAAAAGCGTTTGGACCCATGTCCTTCAGGAAACACCTAATCTCTTTAAAAAGCTGGACCAAACTGTACATGGTGAGTTTCAGAGAGGTTTGCTGTTATGCTGAATAACAATTTGTATAAATAGTTTAGCAGCCCTGTATAAGACAGTATGGGAGATGCTGAATGGGAACTTGACTCAAAGGAGTCAAAGGAGAAATGATCCTTAAGTTTTCAAGACCAATATCACCAGGTAGAGCTATTAGTAGCATTCACTTTCTCTTAACTAAGCACAAACCAGGGCAAGGAAATTAAACTTAACTGCCCAAGAACTTTATAGAAGGAGTCACCATAAACAACTGCATTTGTACTACAAAAGGTAACCTAAAAAATACAAGCACTTGTAGTTTGGTACACCACCTATTCAGAACAGAGTGGAAAATGCATTGCTACATACTTTGAAACTTCAGCTTTACTGACTTACAGCTTTTGAGCAAGAGAAACTAGGCACCTAGGCATCTATTTGTGAAGCTTATGCCAGGATAACACAAAAGATGAGCCTTAGCCCTACTAAGTTTTACTTCTGAGTTACCGTGCCTTATTATTAAGCAAGGTGAATTTGGGTGACACTAAAAAACTGGGATTTCTGTCTCTGCAGTGGCAGTAAATCCAGTAAAGGCTGGTGTAGGCATACACTCCTGCAATAAGCATATTACAGATATTTTTTTTTTTTTTTTGAGGAACATGGAAATAAGGAATGTTTCCTTCCGAGATCCAAAGGCCAGTGTTGAAACACTGGTATTACTACACAAGGCTGTAACGAAAGCTAGTCCAACAAATATGAAATAGTGCTCCTCTGGCAAGGAGCAGATGTCAAGAGATGTTTTTTACTGCTTCAAACCTGAAAGAAATCCGAAATTGTGACTAGAACTTTTCACAAAGGCATATATGAATGACTTCACCTAAACAGGAAGATGCTTCTCTTTACATACTCTGCCCTGAAAATCTGCATCCAAAAGATTTCTTAGAGATTCCAGTACATGATGCATCCATAAAATGTTACACAGACAAAACCCATGCAGACTATGCTTAATTTAAACTATAGAGACGACCACACTTGCTCAAATACCTATTACAAAGGAAACTTACAGATGTGTTTCATGAGAACCATACACATGGAAAACATTTAAAGAAAATAACACTGCTTATCTTGAAATACATAAAGGAAAAATGCCATGGTATTGGTTTAAAAATTTTAACAACTTTAAGAATGGATTTATTTATTTTTAGAGTTATGAAGTCTTTACAATTTCAAAATTCTCTCTGAAATCATCAAGGCTAAAAATTCTTTTTTTTTTTTTTTTAATGGAAAGTAAGGTTCTCAAGTCATCCCATTGCTTTGGGACCTGAAGAGTTAGGAAAAACAGTCCATAATTGTGAGTTTCATAATAAAAGAATTGTCAACCCCAATGATCTTAGTAAGAGAAAAATTAAGGCCCACAGGGAGATGAGATGCCAAGAGCGTAATAGAAAAAACAAGGGCGAAAACATCATCAGAGAATGAATCTTATGTAACTTATGGCAGTCTGACCTTACTAGCATTATTTGGAGAGACAATAAAGCTTATTGGTTTTACACCTCAACCCATGAAAACATTTAAATATATACAGGCCTTCTAGCACACTCGAGTAGCCCCACTGAAATTGTCTCTCTGACTTCTAGTTATCAGCTCTGTTAATTTTTAGATATTATTCTGTACTAAAGTCTAGCTCACTTCATTTCATTAAAACTTACAAAACTTAGAAAATACCTTTTATTTTTCAAGTGCTAAGGAAGTGAAGAGTCTGACCAAAGAGATATTTGCCTGGAAGGTTTAGACCCCACTTTGTACTCAGGGAGTATAAAAACCGTGAGGTAGTCCTGGGCTATGGCATTACATGAATGGCATAACACCAGCCTCTGAATCCAGCACTAATAATCACACAATGAAAACACATCAGCCTCTGCAGCTGAGTATTCCACATCGTGCCCTTCCTGCCCCTGCCACACACACAGTCTGGTTCTATGTCCTTCCTACCCTTATTCCTAATATAAGGGAATAAATATCTGCCCATACATTTCTTTCCTCATTATTGAATATACATCACGGTTTTCTTGCTGTCTAATGCACCACTTAATGTGTTTCCACAGGGCATTAACGAGCTGCATTCAGTACACATAGCAAATTCATTGGAACAGCTTATTACCATATTAATTAATTTTTATTTTGTCCTTACCCTAGTCCCAAAACAGGAGTTTTGTTTGCAATGGCTAACATGTCTTTGGAGCATACTTCATTTGCACATGGTTTCCTATCATCTGTTCAAACACACTGATCTGTTCCCTGTGCCTTACTTCTGCCATGCTGGCTCAGTGCAATTCTAACAGCATCAAGAGGGCAGGGGGAAAAGTGAGACACAACCTCAACTAGGACACAAGCAACATTTTAATCATTCTATTATTAAGACCTGGTTAAAATAGGTACAAGAACCATGCACTGAGGAGCTCTCTGGTCCTGAGGAAAATTACACCTTTAAAATACCCATGTGGTCATCATATTCATCATCCACAAGGGAGTTTCCTAATTCCATAGAAAAGATGGAGGCTTCACCCCTTGAGTTAGTAGTGATCTGTCTCCAGACCTATCAAATACGTCAAGGCAATGTGGGCAATTTCATTTTCTGTATGTCTTTCCTCATCATTAGCACGGTACTGGTCTGACTGTAGTTAAGATCTGTTTTACTAGAAAGTTGTCTTGTGACAGAGACTGAAAGAAACAAAACTAAACCAAACCTACAGGTTGTCTGTGAGATTTCTTGCTTTGGCTGGAACCTCTCTCTCCATTAATGTGTAATTCTTATTCTCATAGGGATCTGTTCTTTTCAGACAGTATTTCCTTTTACTGCATCATAAGTCACCAGAAATGTCAGACTCATTCACAATCTTCCATTACATTTGGCTTATGCAGTCTCACCTTTGCATGAAGAGGTCTCTAATTCAGAATCTACACGTTATTACTTACTCAAGTCTAAGAAAATATTATTACATTTTCCACATACTTTTAACTTTATTCTTGCCCAATACCTTCCTTTTATTTTTTTATGCCTCTCTCTCTGGTCACACAAAGATTCTTTTTGATCTCATTCTTCTAATTCTATCAGGGTTTCTTCTCTGCAGCAGTACAGCACTAGGTTTTGAGAACTCAGTAATTTCTCTGCTACTTTAATGAATTCTAAGTTGCTGCAGGGTGATTTTTCTATGGTGCATGCCATGGTTAATTGCTGTAATTGTTCTCTTTCTTGTATTATTTATACCCTCACTTTACAGTGCTGTAATTCTAATAACACTTAAATTAGATCACTATGGGTCACTGGTACACCTGCTAAACTGGAGGCTTTAGGTCAAAGATTAGAAACTAAATGGGGACTCTTAGATATTGCTGTCAGTTATAAAATTTGAAAATAGAATCTATCATCTTACCAGAAGGTAATTTCCAACACTAACACAACTTTTTTCCTTTTTGCTCTTTTAAGCGTAAGAATGAGCCGCTTTCCCCACTTTAATACTATTGATTGTTTTCTTTATAGCCTCCTCTGGCTGGTCATTTCTTATTCATTTCCTCCAGTGAAGGCTGCAAATGTTCTCTTCATTTGCTATAATTAAGCTTCCATTAACCCATACACATTTACACCAAATGTGTTGCAGTTTCCCTCCATGAAGACATAAATGGCTCTCTTGGTTTCCTATAATACCTATTAGGTAGTGATGACAAAGCTGCAGATAACATACTATATAATATGCTGTCTGCATTTCAGTCGCAACTTCAGAACTTCTACGCTCACTAACAGTTCCAGACAGTACGTGCTTCCTGGGAAGACCACCCCACCCCAACCCTGCACACTGGGAGCAGTATTTTAACTCTTTTTGATTTGCTTGTCCCTAACAGGAATTTAAAAAAAAAAAAGGGGGGGGGGGAGAGAAAAACAGAGAGAGAATTGTAAGCTTATAGACAATATGACTGGTTTTTTTTAGATTCCTTCACAAGTTCTCTGTGCATAAATGACAGGACTAAAAGAACCTGGGGTGGGAAGAAGGGGGAAAAACAAAAAATATTTAAGCAATCTAAGTGTGGAAAGACTAGAACTTGTAAAAAACCTTCAAAGCTGCTTCTCTAAAAGAAATGGTTGTGTTAAAAAAAAACCAAACCAACTCCCCCCCAAAAAAACAAAAAATAAAAACAAAAAACAAACTCACAAAACCACGAAACCAAACACCAAAACCATTATTCATAAAAAATGTGATTCTATGAAAAATAAGGAGATGGAATTAATCTCCAAATGTTCAGGTTCTGAGTTTTCCATATACACAGTAATAGATGAGGTGCAGTCTCCTCTTTGTACTTTATCCAAGACCAGGTATGAAGCCTGTGTTGCAGAAACTGCCTTCCTGGTCAGTTTAGATAAGGGTTTTAATCATCCCAGCTCTGCAGGTAATAACAATAGTCTGCCTTGCAATGGTTAGTCACTGAAAACTGAAGGACCTGAACTTGCTACTTTGGTCTAAGTATGAATTCAATCATTTTCATTTTGATGAACTTTGCTAAATCCATTTTTTCAAATCAAGAATATGCCACAAGGCTATCATCTCTTTTTGTTTATGCTCTCCTTCTCTATATGTGTACATGCTGCCCCTTGAATCTATTGATGACAATTTGCATATAGATTTCTCCAGCTTCACATATGCTAATGACAGCAAGACATTGTATTTTTGCTTTCATATCAGATAATTCCAACTTTGTAAAATGTCTTGGAATTACAAAATGTATTTAGATAGAAAATTCCATAAAAGACAATGAACCAAAATAAAATTCAGAAAAAATTTGTGATGTGGCAATAACAACCAAAAGAAAATAAACATTCTGATATGCAAGCTTCAAGTCTGTCACACAGCTCTTCATTGCTGTTGGTTTTGGGAAATTCTCCTCCACAAATTTTCAGTATCAGTTTCTGTTTTATTTATAGGGCTGGTAAAGGGACAGAGAGGTTCCATGGAAATAAAGCAGCTCAGACAAATCAAGGTGTGTGTGTGCCTTTTTGCTGCAAAAGATACAGAAGGAAACACTAGTCCAGAAAAATCTGAAGATTCTCGGTGCCTGCAGTTATCATTGCCTAAAACCAGTGCCTCATTCTGTTATGCAGTGATTCAAAAACAAATGCACACATTCCAACATTGCCACCCGCTAAGTCATTGCAACTGCATATTAAAGCAGCTTGTTATCATCTTACAAAAATAACAAGGATTAAATCTTGCTCAACTTCAGAGGATTTAGGAAATGTTTTGTTACAGCCAGATTGGTTTTTGTTGCATCTAGACTGGATTACAGTATTTCTTTGTTTGCAGATTTGCCAGCACCATTTTTTGCAGATCTTGCAATAGGACAAAAATGCAACATGAAAGGAATCTCCACTTGGGGGAACAGGTTGTCTACTATAGCTGCATTGTATCCGCATTTTATCCTGCAGTGATTTGAAAATTGCTTTTAATACTCTTCATTCAAGATTCTGATGTGCCTGTGACTGATATGCTAGAACGAATGTCCTAAATTATATAGTTCTGTTTCCTAGACCAAATAAGTACTGGACACTGGGAAAACACAAGATGCCAGAGAAAAAGCAGTTGTTTAATTTTTTCCATTGCTACAGAATTTCCTTCTTAAATATCACAAGCTTAGCCCATCTCTATATATTTCAGAAGTGCTACAATAATTTATACTCCAAATGAAAATCCAGCGCAAGTTGTTGGGAACTGCTGAAAACTAATAAAGTATTAAAAACTAATAAAGTACTATAGTAATGCACTGGAAAGCATAGAGTAAAAAATACTAATTTATTGGATTTACTAGAGATCCCCCCCACTTCAGACAAATTGGATTTTGCAGGTAATTTGAATCCCATAGTCTGGACTTGGAGTAAATTTCCAGCTTAAGTCTGTTGCTCGGGACAATATTAAATATTATTTTAAATCTTAGATGTTGGTGTTATATTTCTCTGCAATTTTGTTTATGCCTCTGCAGAAAGCTTGTCTCTCATTCTCATCCTGATTTACTTGCATTTTACACATACTTTGCACTCACATAAGTGATTGTAGGAGATGCACAGGAAAGAAGAACATGGTGCCCTGGGTCTTATTTTCCTCTTACAACTTGTTGACTCCAGAGCTACATGGAATTCACAGAGAAGCAATCAAAGTCAAGTTTTCAAAAGATTATGTAAAATCTCATGAATGCAACAGGACTTGCATCAAAAGAATTATTTTTGTTATATTTCAGTAAGACTGAATTATTTAATACATTTTGAAGATATTACTCTTGCATACGCTTAAGTCTTCCATTGAAACTCATGCTCCTGAAATCAGTTGGGCATTTCTATAAATAATATCCTAACAGAGTGATCCCTGGCTATTGCAGAGATTGTTTACATTGTTTTTGCATAGGCTGACGTGTTTAGGTTTGTGGCTTGGTTTGTTGTTGTTGGTTTTGGGGTTTTTTTTAATTAGATGATTACTGAATTATTAATTTAACTGATTAAAGAATTATCTAGGTAAAGCCCCTTTAAAATTTTTTACATGGAAGGATAAGTGCATTATAAGAAAAGCAAATAATTTAAATAGGGATTCTCTATTAGTTTAAAGTGTTTGCCTTTACTGTGGTATAACAGGCAAGAATGACAGAAACTTACAGACTCTCTGCATGAATTGCTAATTTCAATGGAAAAGTGACGTAACTGAAAGTGCATACACGATGATTTGCAGAAGTTAGTACACATTGCAATTAACTAGAAAGCTAAATCACAAAACTCTAACTGTAGCCCCACTTGAGCCATTTTTTTTATTAATAGCATTGATTTTTTTTTGTTTTGTTTTTAAATACTCTTATTAGCAGTACAAAGTACCACAGAAATATTCTGATAACATTTTCATAGCCAAAAGTACAATTTTTTAAAATCTCAGAGTACCAGGATAACCCAGGGAGCCCTGCAATTTATGGCTGCAAAACAGTCTTTCCCTCCAGTTGTAATTAAACAGAATAAACTCTGCAAAATAAATACTAATTAGAATTATTGTTTTGTGTTGTTTATCATTTGATGTATTCTTATTTATTCAACAGCCCCCAAAACTGAGCTTAACACGCCCCTCCTCCCCAAAACAGAATACAAATCGGGAACCGTGCCAGAATTAATTTTAGACATGACAGAATGACTAGCAGTGGAAAAGGAAGCCTCCTTTCTGGGACACAGCCACAGTGCTTCCACTCCAGAGGTAGCTTCATGCTACTGTTTTGGGAGGAGAGGTGCACTCTATAGCATCAAAATAGCATATTTCTTACAGGTGCAGTCAAAAATAAAATAGGGAATTATAAAAGTGATAGAGAAAACCATTTTCCTGAGGAGTTCACATCTAATTATTTTTTGACAAATTGATTTCTCTAAACTCACCTTTTGCCTCTGCTTCAGGCTGTCCAAATCCTACTATTTATTGCTCTAATCAACCCCCCTCCTCCTAAATCTACCATTTTAGATATTTACAGCATAAAATAAGAATTTTGCTCTTCTTAAAGAGCTTCATCAGATCCTCTCCTCTTCCCCCCTGAGATGGACTGCTCATATAACACTACCCTTTGTACCACAGGCAATGCCCTGGTCTAATTATGTCCCCACCAAATTCTTATTTAAAATCTGTATGACAGAATCTAGCAAGAGTGGAGAAACAAGAGTAACAGAAGTCAGTAAACCAGAAGATGCCAAATACCGGCAACACTGTGCAAACGTGCACCTGCCGGCTGAGGGCTTATTAGTCCTCAGAGCAGGGTATCACTATCAGGATTGCTCAGATGCCAAGCCAAGGTAACAGGGTCAGCGAGGAGCACACACCCATGCCTTGCTAACTAGTGCTTCCCGTGTGCCTTCTACCAGTTTCACTCCCCCGGTGTGCCTGGTTTTGTTTGTCCTGTCTTTCAAAGAAAGTAAAATACTCAGGTCAGGAATTATATCCTCACCTACTGTACTGAAGCCCTATTTAAATGTTTTGTGTCATGCAAATGGTCTTTATTACAGGCAAACCTGTTTTGTTACTATATAATGACAGCTGAGTCATCTTATTTGTCAAGTTAAAAGATTTAAGAAAAATGCTCTCTCTCCAATTTTGTTGGCTATGAGCTTTTTGCTTAGAAAAAGAAAAGAATCTCCCCAACAAGTTACATATTTAATGAGAGAGCACATTTATTACTGCAACCTCTCTACCATGTTATGTAGGCTGCATCTGAGTAGCAGAATCCCTCAAAGCCTTTGCTCTTTAAAATGCAAGCAGAGTCCCTGTTTGGTCATGTTTACTCCTCTTTATGAGCGAAAAGGGTGCTGATGAATAGATGCACTGTAAAACATTATTCAAATGGCTTTTTCTATAAGTGACAAAGCAACCCTGAAACAAACAAAAAGCCTAATGAAAAGAGAAGAGAAAGAAAGGAAGTGGCAGGTTTGTGGGTCAGCTGGAGGGGGGGAGGGAAGAATTTAGTGGCTTCCTTTTATAAACATAAGTTTGTATGAGGAGTGTTTGAGAAATGGGACTCCATCTCTATTAATAGGAGTACGACCTTCCAGTGGTTTCCTCAGTGTCTGCCCAGATAGGCTGTCCTGTTCCAATCATATTTTTTTCATTTGAATATACCTGTGTATTCATTGCCAAGCTGATAGTGTAAGCAAATAAAGGCTAAAGTTTTAGCTCTTCATTGTGGGTGAAGAACACACCACATCTTGTGTATACAAGATGCTTCCTTGTCTTCCTTCTCTTTGCAACATGTGGGATTAATCTCCTGGTATAAGTCAGTCCTGGCAGAACCCCATGCCTGCCTGCCGCATGCTGAGCTGCCAAGAAGTTCTAGGAAGCTGGCTGTTAGCAGAAGCGGTTGCTCAAAGAACAAAGAACTGATTTCATGAAAATGGTGAATTTTCTATACCGTTTGATTCTCCTGGGTATCTGTCATTTTGTATATGAACCTCTATTGACAATGTTGCAGTTCCTATCACATTCTAGATTCCTGCTTGCCCCCCGTTCTCATCCATACCTACAAATGTGCTAGTTCCCTTGCAAGCTCTCACAAACTAGCAAGTTACCTCAGCAAGAAAATTAGATCACAAAATTAGGGGAGACAGTAAACTCCACCTTGTGCTTCCTTCCTGCAGTACGGGTGTGGTATTGGTACCTTCATCACTTCATGTTCACCTTGAGGGTTGTTTTCTGTTCAACCCTACACCTCTTGATGGTTCATACTGCCTACAGCTTGGCTCTCTCTCCAGTTCATTGACAGTGAACTTGCTGGCTCATTCACAAACTCTGCCATAAGCAAGCCACACTAGCAGTAGTGCTGACTCAACCAGCTTGAGATAGTCACCTGTCTAAACTCAAGCCCAGCTACCAAAGAAACTCTAGGCACAACCTTTTGATGCTATCATAAGCTTACTCAAAATAGAGCTTTCCAGTTTGCCAAAAAAAAAAAAAGGTAAAAATCTAAACTTCCAAATATACAAACAGAAATGGGACTCTGTATATTAAGTTGGCCATCCTAGAAATGTTCCCACTGTTAGTGACAACAGCTTTGTAATTTACAGGCCATTTCTGACAAAGCAGCTAAAATTCTGTAATAGGCTGCAATTCAACACTGGGTGGCAATAACAAATTTAATCTAAAATGCTAATGTAAGGCTTGCCACTCAGGCCAGTTTAAAGAAAGCAAAAGGAAGTGCTTCTGGCAGACACAGTTCACAGCAGGGCTGGAAAGCTGTAACTTCACTGTCTCACAGACTTTAAATTGGACATGAGTTTCTAGGTGCCTCCTGTGCAAAGGATTACCTCCCCCCGTATACCGTCATCTGCTCTTTATCGCCGGATAAAGACAATCCCGGAGGTACGTGCCTACCAAATAATTCTTTCATATGGTTCATTTGACTTTTTTTTTTTTGCCTTTAACAACTATAGAACACATAAACATATCTGAAATAACATAAAGTAACAGTCATGTAACTATTCTATGTTACCAAGCTTTTAGACTATGTTAATTACCGGGCTTTCCTCTCCCCTCCCATTTTCACTCTGAGCAATTTACACATCTATAAAAAGTATTCACAACAGTTCATGCAAATGTCATGCTTTACATGATTTATATTAAAGTCTTATCTGTGTATATATAAAAATACAAGCAATTAGAAACACAGCTCAAGGTCACCATTTATGGTGTATACATTTCCATTAAAATTCCTCCCATTTTTCATTTCTAGTTCATTTCACGATATCTTCTCTTTAATTAAGAAACTATTGTGTTCCATTTGCTTTTAAAATATGTGTGCTTCCAGACCAGGCTGAAAGCTAACTGGACCACATGTATGGAGTAATTGTGATTAATGCAAAGGTTTTTTTTCATCTCAGACTACACTAAAAGGATTAATCTAGAGCTGAAATTGACTTAAAAAGAAAATATTCCAGAAAGGAAAAAGTACCTTACTTCTCTTTCTAAAAACATTTTATCTTGACCTGTCTTCCACCTAAGTTAGTACTTACAAAAATAACATTTCCATGGTAACTGTTCTTTTGCTTCATTTTTAGAGATGCTGAGGAACCTCAGCTGCCACTGATATCAAACAAATCTGTGTATGCTTCACACCCCTGAAATTCATGTTGCATATATTTTCCAGTACAAGCACTCATTTTTTTGTTTGTTCTTTTTCTTTAAATTCAATGCATATCTGTCACTGAAAAGTATTTGGGCTGCATAATTAAAAGTATATGCATGCCTGCTGGTTTACAGAGCTGGTAAGTAGAATAAAATCAGGCTTAACTCTCAATGAGAAGTCAAAAGTAGTTAGACGTATATAAGCTTTGGGGAATGTTGCTAGAGATGTATTTACATCTTTCAAGACTAAATAACTGTAGAAGTATGTCCCTAAATTTTAGGACAGAGATAGATCCTAAAGTAAAAGATCAGATCAGCTATGTGCTAGCTCACTATCATAAACATACTTTTTAATATTATGTCCCAGTGCTTAACTATACAAAGCATACATTACTACACAAACTAAAACTGAATAGCGAAATCACTAGCTACAATAGACAGGAATTGCATTACAGCCTTTCACTCACAATATAACTCAGAACATCCCAAGAGGCTATTATCCTTGTTTATACTTATTCAAGATATTTTATTCTTGAAAAGTGGTTATGGACTATAGCAACAGTATTAACTTGGTTCTCATGACACAATAGAATGCATTTCATAAATGACAGGTGCAATATGTATTCAAATGTGGATTAAAACTGTAGGTGACTTGCATGGCAGTTCCAGTAGATAAAAGAAAACCCAAATGCTCATAACCTCGGGGAATTAGCTTATCTCTTAGGTAGTTGGCAGAGTGTAGATTAGTTTCATTCCTTTGAAAATCTGTAGAAAAATGGAGAATGAGAACTTGATCTTATAATGTATTCAAATTCCTATGGAAGTTTTGGGCAAGACTTCTGTTATTTCCAGTTATCAAAAAATGAACTGAAAGTCTTTTTCCAAAAATCAGGCCAAAAAAGGGTAATTTACTGAATATTTTGTAATATTCATTACAAAAATCACCCTTTTCCCATTTTTGAGAAAAAAGAAAGTAAAAGAGGACTGATTATCAGCAAAAGACCACAGCTGCTGCCATTACTCAATCATCTTCCAGACTGTATTCCACACAAATTCCATAAATATCAGAGAAGGGCTGAGACCACATAAAAAAGAAGACTTTTTTCAGAAAAATGGCAGGGTGAGACTGTCATCACTGAACAGGTTTTCCTGAAGGTTTTATTTATGAATTTAGAGTGAAGGTTTTTGTGTTTGTTTGGTATTTTCTGTTTGTTTGTTTGTTTTTGTTAATGAATGCAGAGATATTGCGAAACAATGTCAATATCTGAAAAACATTGTATTCATTTCTGTAGGCTAGCATAGCTCTTTCCCTGAATAAGACAGATTAAAAATTAGATAAATTTTGCATTATCTTTACCTAGAGTAATTCAGCCTGTCATTATGCCTTGTGTTTAACAATATCTGTAGATCTCTTACAATTATCAATTAGGAAAAAAACCAACCAAACAAACAACAAAAACAAACCACACACAATGGTATCAAAAGTGGTATTTTTCAGTCCCTGAAAATCTACACGCATGTTTTATCACATAAATTAAGATATTATTTGACTGCTTTGCCAATACTCTAATTTTTATTATAATTTTAAAATTAAATTTTGTATCAAAATGCTTGTGCACTTCCATCTACAGGACCATTACAGCATTGTGGACTATCATTCTTTGGTAATAAACTACATTCTTTAACCATCTTGATACATAAAAGAGGTATGTATCCATCTTGTAAGAATTCTGTAACTTCCTCCCTACATCACTGAGACTCATGTACAGTTGTTTAATATTTTAGAAGGACTGGTATTCATATATGTATATTATATGTATTATTATAAATAATTATACATAATGTATTACATGGTATATATTACACATACATCTTCATTGATATAGAGAGACACTTTTAATATACTTATTTCCCTCATCTATTCTTTTATGAATATCTTTAGCTAGAAAAATATATTAGCAAACATTTTCAAGAAACAGAATAATTTAAATGAGTGAGTGAATATTGCAAAAAAGTTCTACTGGATACCTTTTTTAATTTTAAGCATCTTTTCATAGAATATATTTTCTTTTTCTTTCTGCTTTGTTTTCATTATTTTTCTAATGAACTCCAATGGTAATTGAATTTTGGATACCTAAACAAGACGTTAAGAACCCTTGTTTTGGTGCAATACTCATCATCCACCTGGGAATCTCAAACAATATTAAATAGGTCTAATTAAACTGCCTGTATAATAGCATGCTGGGCACCAAGAGTTTTATTCCTCATTTAAAGTTAAGTTAGTTTTAGAATGTATTCCTGTTTTGGTATTTACAAAAAAAAATCTGATTTGAATTTCTTTAGGTAGTTTTCCCCAATACTTTCAGAGGCATTTAGTCTAAGGTAAGTTGACATGCAAGTAGTTGCATGAAATCACATTACTCTTAGATCACTGTGGACTTTTTTCCCCTGCCCCCAAAGCAACCTCTGAAAGCAATGTTGACTTGCATGGCAATGTAATGACACTTCTGGCATTTTCCATGGTGTGGAATGACTGATTTACCAAAGGTTAAAGACTCTGTGCAGTTTCTCTCCCTGCTGTTTCATCCTCTGTTTTTGTCCTCCCTCACTGTATCTTCACTTGAACCAGCGTGATTCATTCTCTCCCTCAGACCTCTTTCTCCCCTCCCACTCACTCCCCCACCCTTTTTGCCTTTCATCCCCATCCCAATCATCATCTGCTACTTGGGTCTCTATCCAGAAAGCAGAGCTATGACTGTCACAAAAGCAGACAGATGTAGGCTGGAATCATAACAGACAGTAGGGTGTATCTAAATTATAACAAACAACAGATAGGATACAGTCAAATAATTGATTTCATGTGTGGCTAATCTAGTTACCAATTTCTTCATCCTGCTAGCCATTGCATCTTCTAAAGACTGCTGCCCACTCACCTCTGCTCATTTGATTTCTCCCTAACATAATTTTATAATATAGTAGATTATACTTAACAAATAAGAAGAAAAAAGTTAGCATTTAAGAGTTTTTAACCTACTAATTTTACAGAACTGGAGTGAAGAGCAATCAGAAAAATAAGCTGAGAAAACTAGAAGGTAAGGGATAGAGGCAGCAGACTGACTCCAAAGCTTGTGGGAGGCTAAAGGTAGAGATTTCTTTATCTGAATTGTCAGCAACCAGACAGAGAGGATATTTTATTGGATTAGGCCATTAGTGAGTAGCATTTTATATTGGTGGGTATGACAATATGCATTCTTTGTTAAAAAGAAGTTTGGGTAGCAGTCATAATTCAGAGTGCCAGATACCAGAAATCAGAGCAGTGATGCTGAACAACACAATACAGAACAGAAGCACGTATGCCCTTCAAAGTGCCCCTGGAAATCCTCTTTTTATTCTCCAGATACTTTAAAGATACCTTTAGAAAATGGACTGTAAATTTTTGAGAAAGGCTGAGGAAGGCTATTCTACTCCATGTACAGGAGGTTAGTTCTGTCACTTTCCTTTTCCCCAAAAGACCTGCTCTAAAATGAGTCTCTCTTTCCTCAGATGATAAGGAACAGTCACAAAATTCTGAGACAATGAAAAATACAATGAGGAACCCATGATATAAGAGAACTCATACAGCAAAACAATGCCATTGTCAAGTTTATAGAAATGAATATACATGTTCTGCTAGACGCTTTAAAAGTCTCTTTCTGAACACACCGTTCCCCAGGGGTGAGAATTACATTTGCCAAGTTTATCCTGAAAGATGTTAGATGTAAATTATATTCCTCTGTATTTATTGTACTATTTGACTACAATGTTGAAAAGCCTGGCTCTGCAACTTCTACCACTTATCACACTCACGCCAAAGCACAGAACTGCAGCAATTTGATGAATTCCCATACGGCATTCAATGTAGTTTGCCTTACTAAAGGAAAAAAAAGGTTATTATCCACCTTGCATTGTAAATATTTGCTATAACTGATATGTGTCTGTGTGTATCTTGATTTCATTAATAGAAACAGCTTGTCTTGCCACTCTTTAGGTAGGAAAATGCTTAATAATTGTAATAAAACCCTCCATTTTCATTTCACAGTAAAATAATATGAACGTGAAATAGCAAATCAAAGCAAAGCTTCTTAAGTAGAAAATACACTTCTGTAGATCAAATGATGCTATACTACTTCTTTATATAGCTGTCTGTACAACCACAGTAAATCCTATGTTGGAATGGACAAATTTAATTGTAATTTAAAACAAACATGACACATCTGTTACCATAGAAGTTTTCCTGAAATTTCAGGTGATCCTTATAACAATAATATCACGAAATACAGCTTCACAATTGCAAATCACAAGAGACATTCACCTCACAATAACTGTTGTTAAAACTTTTCTCATTCTCCGTGTTTGTAGTTAGCTCCATTACATCCATAATACCCACATAACATTCATGCAGCAATAGTATGCTTGTCACACCACACGGTAATATTAAATACAAGAAAACAAGGTACTTGGGATGTGTTTGTCTTCAGTCCTGCCCTATGTGGAGAATACATGGACCTTCATGAAGACTGTTTTAGCATCAAAATGCAAAGTTATAAATGGCTACTTTTAGTAAGTAGATGTAGTCATGACAAACAAGTAGATCAGGAAAGGGTGCATGTGAAAGAGGCAGTCACTAACAAAGGGACATCCTGCAATTTGATCATATCTGCCAGTAAGAGTAACTGCTACTGAATATCACACTCTGCAGTATCACAGAGGCAGCATGCTAGCCTAAACAGTTTTTATTAATAGGTTATTAATCTGAATATTGCAGACATATCCAAAGATGTGTCCTCATGATTTTCCTGTGCCTGTGTTGAAGGGGATAACAAAACCCATTTTCTGTTACAATATAAAATGTCTGTGTGCCGATGTTGAGAACAACTAGCTGAAATACCACTGACCTACTTAGGATTAGTCATATTGTGCTAACAGAGACTCAAAGATTTGAGGGGGACAATGGGGGGCAGGACGAGACTTGAGGGACACACATAAAATCAGCTAATGCAGTGACATTTTCATACTGGATTAATGAAACTAAATTTGCTCATAGAATTCCAGATTAGTACACTTCTAGCAGAGCAGAAAAAAGTAGATTTTTTTTTTTTTTTAAGTGAGAAACAAGAATCCTTACCTTTCTGTTGAGTATTCTAGCAAGCCTACTAATTACTACAAGGTTTCTTAATGCTATGCTCTTGTGTTATAACTGAGACCTGCAAATTCACTCAAATAGGCCATGAGAAATCAAAAGATTATGAGTTTCTCTCCTAATTCCCAGGTGGTAACAATCTGTCCAAGAAAACTGCTCACATAGCTCCCTTTACCAGATTATCCCCCCCACCTCCCAGCCTTTAATGAATGTAACCTCCAAATGCCTTCGTAATACCAGGAAGAGCCTATTATTCTCATCCTGCTATGCCTACAGATTCAGAGGCAGTTAGGCACCTAGCTCTGGAGGGCTTACTGATATCACAGAACTGCTGCTTTACCTGGGCTGGGAAACTTTCTCATGGAGAATCAGAATGTCGTGTCAGTGAAAGTCTTTTTGATGGCCTATGTACTTCAGCTCTCTCTTTCCATAGCAGAGTTCCACTAATATAGGAATATCAGTGGACACTCTATGAATGTTTGATATCCACATGACTAACTACAGGGCAGATGGCAACCCTCTCCCTTCCTCATTCTTCTAAGTCACATTGTTTAACCTCCTTTCTTCCACCTACTCTTTTTCATCACTCTAATGTAACTGTTCAGCTCAGGAGAACTTTGACCATAGAGCTAGATGCTGTATAAAATTCTAATTATGCAAATCTCACCCATGTTGACACTGTGTTGAATTTTTCATTGCTCCGTTGTTCTCCCTTTCGGAAGTCATTTATTCTGGACCAAATCAGTATAGTAATGCTTTAGCTCCACTTTGAAATGTGAAAAAACAAGTGAGAATTGGGCCCATTGACTTAAGCATTGTAAAGTTCTTTAACATTTAAATCCATGGGTTTATTAATATGTATAGAGCTTGGTTTTGCCTTTTATTTTTGTATTCACACCTACATATGTATAGTACAAGCAGATCATATGTGCACTATACTCTAAGACCGTCTGCGTTTTTTCCGTATTTCCTTTCTACTTCAGTCTGATTTCTGTTTCCATCTGTTCCTATGGCTGTCAGCCTGCAGACATTCTAATTTTGTGATCACCTGTTCTCATGTAATCCTCATTTCTTTTAGCATTTCTTCTTCCTTTCTCAGAAAAATCTATATGCTTCTGACATCTGTTCCCCACCATTATCTTTTATGAACTCCCAGGCAAAAACCCATTCAGAGATGTTGTCAATGTCAACCTGCTCTGTCAAAATATTACACTTGGCATGTCTGACAGCCTGCAATGTGCTGACCTTCACTGTGTCAATGACCTTGAACAGCATCTTTTTATTTCACAGCTCTTGTACATATTGACTTTAGCTTTTCTTAAACAATAAAGTCACTAATACAATCCAATAACCATTACCGAACTGACCACCCTGCACATGAGACAGGAACTAATGCAGTCCTCATTTAGTCAGTGAGAAATTCAGCTGAAACACAATAATGGCTCAACTCAGGTAAGTAATGAAACCAAAATACTCCTGCCTTTTCATCTGAAAGAGACTGAAATGTCTTTTCCCAAGATCACAGCATGTGATCATGTGTGACTGAATTTAAAAGGGACATGTGGACAATTCATATCCCAATACTGTTCTCTAGACACTGGACCAATTTTTCAAAACTTACTCTTTTGCTCTGTCAGGATTCAAACTTTAAGTTTACAGTCCTGAAAGGAAGAAAGCTATTTCATTTATCATGAAAATAACTTGGAAGTGAGAGCATTCACAATCTTCCAGGAATATGTTTACCTTGTACAAAATAAATAAAAAAGTCAATTAAATGTCCACAAAGCAGATAACCTCATTCACTACAGAAAAACAAGATTTGGCAACCTACATTATTACTGTAAGAATATTCCTAAAATACTGTTTCTTAATCAAGGTTCCAAACATATAGAGGTACAAAGGCCTTCACATTCTCCTACATTTTCATAGCGCTGGGATTAAACAGTGCATAAACTGTAAGCACTTCATTTGCAACTGTCAGGCTAATGAGCAGTGAACTGCAGAATATTTCTCTAACTGGAGGTCTAATTGACTCACAGTAAGTGATATTAAATGATCCCATGGCGCTTGAGCACTGTTGGGACATATAGATTTTAACATTAATTTTATCTATATTCCCTGTAGCAGCTGTCCACATTGTTGCCATCTTGAGAAGACATCTTATTTATTTTAAGAAAAAACACTGTTCAATGACTGCCAGGATAAGATAAACATCAATTTTTTATAATCTCTATTATATATGCAAAGATTTGTCATAGAATGCTTCTTTTACCTTACATTTTAATACAACCAAAAGCAAGTGTGCTACTCTGGGAAAATTGGTAGGTTGCCTTTTGTTATTAGAAAGATGTTTCCATTTTTGGAGTGCACAACTAGCTACACTATGATTTTCCAAAAGCTTCTGCAAATCGAGCTTCTTGTATGCTTTCAATGACACTTGCTTTCAGAATTTTGAACAAACATTTTTGTTAAAATTATTATATTAATGTCATTTTAAAGCACGGTCAGTAAAGGACAAATTCTACTCTTATTTTTACTATAGATATTGTATATAGATAGTACTATGAATTTTATCATTTGAGTTTGCTTTGCTGAAAACATAGTCACGTATTTAAAAAAGAACAGTACTGAAGTTTCTTCCTCTGACATGTGCAGATCATTATTGCCTTATAGTAGGTATCGTAACTTCCTTTGTGTCTTTATCAAACCTGATTGCAGAGTTTGTGGTAGATCGCTAATAAGCAGTGAAGCTAAAGATCAGGACCCTAACACTGTCATTCTTCTCAGTAGATGTACCAAGGAAAGGTAAATGCGTGAAATCTAGGATTGCTCACTTGCTCTTTCTGTATGTATTAGTTTGTGTGCATGTGTGGGAGTAAAAGGGAAAGTGCTAATCAAATAAAACAGCTTTTTGCCACTGGTCTTTCATTGTGGTTCCAGGCTGGTCTAGAGAAACTGCTAGGAGATGGTTTAGCTTACTGTTGCTGTATGCAGGCTCCCATGGGCTTGGAACATCACCTTCCTCCTGCGTTTGCTGGCATATAACTGTACAGAGATAATGCTTTCATCATTCCTTAAGATATTCTCCAGGGGTTTGGTTTTGCTTCTTATACTGATACATTCCAAAAGCAGAATCTGGTAACATATCCTTGTGGGGATATAGAAAAATCATCACAGAAAGAATATAGACCCTATATTGAAGGTAGATCATGTTATGATGGTGATTACTCCTGTTTACACTTAAACACAAGATACATATGAGTCCCACCTCCTCTAATATGGAAAGTTAATCACAGTTTTCCCAGCTGTTTTAACTTCCCTCTTAAGGACCTGGGGATCCCTTTCAGAAAAAAGAATGTATAGAACCAAAAAAAAAAAAAAAAAAAGAAAAAAAAAGGATCAAAAAAGAATTTTTTATAAAAGCTTTTTTTTAAAAAAAAAAACAAAACAGAACAATTATTCTCTTCTTGTAGGAAACAATTTCTGATAATGAGCTCTCAGCAGGGACCTTGTTTCATTCCTAATTGCTATACAATATTGAAAAGACCAGATTTACTACAATTGTCAATTATTAGTTTTAACAGAGCAAAAATTTTCTCTACCTTTTAAGATGGACTTAAAATGGGGAAATAAATATCAGCTGTGGTGCATCACTGACTGTGATTTGTAGTTTAACCATCACATTAAATATTTTAATTAAAACTTTAAAAATAAACTGCAGTATTAGTAATGCAGTCATCATCTTCAGGTTGTCTGCTTTTTTAACTCCAGCCTTCTTCACTCAGGGGAAATATAGTTATCCTATATTCATGATGGTTTTACTAAAATCATTTCCTGAGCCTACAGGAAAGTCTTAATTACCTACCTTTAACTATTGCTAAAAGATAATAAATCTCATCTTATAAACAAAATAGTTTAATTTAACTCATTGAGTGTGTCTGAATATTAATGGTGTCTCATTTACATATTCTTCCTGATTAGCAGGCATATAATAAGGAAAAAAATGAAAACAGCACTTGAACGAATCGGGGGGGGGGGGGCGGGCAGGGGGAAATTAAGGAAACCGAAAAACTTTAAAAGAATGGCTAAGAATACAGGGGAAAATGAAAGTGCAGTACTCCCTGGGTAAAGGTCTCCAGCACAGCTGTATGTATTTGCTCTGTGTTTGCAAATAAATTTATCAAAATACCATCCTGCATTTATTTAAAAACATAACCTTTGCTGTCAGTAGCAGCAATGATATCTCATCAGTCAAAACCCTGGCATTCCAGTCTTAAGCTATCATCAAAAAGACATATATGGATACCATTTGTCTACATGGAATACACCATAAATATAAGCAATGCATGATATTATTATTTTGCAACCACCTCACCATTCCAAGATCTCTTGTTTACATGTAAACATATTTCATTCCTCTATGGAAACATTAATGTAAGTGTCTAATCTGATGGTTCAAACTTTCATGTTTGCTTACCCTCTGTGCAGTCTTACAGAAATCAGCATCACAGCATAGCTCTGACATTAATACAGTCACAATGTAACCCTGTTCAGAAATTGTAAAACTGTAATCTCACTTCAAATTTAAGCGTGGAGCAATCTTTCCCATGTCAATAGGCTGAGTATATCCCTGCTTTTACAAGTGTCTCATTCATTCCATTACTTATGTTTTTCAGCTTTCCCCCAAATTAGCAATTTTGTGGCCAAAAAAGGTTTTGCATTATACAACACAAAAGTTACAAGTTATTAATATCGGTATGTATCTTTGCATATATATTTACATATACACACCCAAAAGACAAAAGCTCTGAGCTGTTCTAATAAATATATTAAAAACAAATACTGAGACATTCCTTTTACTCAAAATCTTTGTTTACATTGTATTACAAATTTGGTTCTTGAGAAGCTGAGCATAATGAATGCTTTTTCATGTCTGAGAATATCCGTAAAAATTAAATGTTCCATAGGCATTTCTTAGTTAACTATTCTGCTTAATCAATCAATAAATGGAGTAGGACAGCTCAACTGGGTATGACTTTAGTATTTCTCTTGCCTTTGAATTACATTTCATCCAGATGTAATGTTTTTCCCCCTCCCTTACTTTCCTCCAATTGTACAACTCAATTTTCAAGTTCCAATGATTTCATCACAGGAAACAATACAGCCTTGACAATAAGGTTTTATTAACCTTTATTGTTCTAAAGCCTACATCCGAGATGAAATTCCACGGTGTTAACTGTCAAAGGTTAAAAAGTGGTTGCTGCGTCTAATGAGTATCTGAAAGATATTCAGTTGTGTTTTCCCTTAATACACTTAATACTGAAGGAAAATACAGGCTTACAATAACTGGAAGTAGAAGACTTTTTAAAACAAATCCATGGTGCAGTCATTTTTTCATTTTCTCAGAAACTAGACCTTAATTTAAAGGGGAAACTTTCATAGTTAAATAGTTTTGTCTTGCCTTCTCTTGCCTACTCTATTTATGTAAATTTTTCTACTAGTTTACATATCTAAAACTAAATAGCAGACTTGCATTTTATTGTGGAGGAGAGGTAAGACATTTCAGCAGGGGTTTCTTCCTGTGTTATCACTGAACCACACTGAACTTCCATGGAAAGCACAAACCAGCCACTTGTTTTAAAAAGCAACAATTGAATGGGTCAGTGCCTCAGAGAGGTCATGATCTATATCTCATAAAACAGCTTGACCTGTTTCTTACTTATTTTGCTGAAAATTCTCCAGTGAATCCATTGATAAAGCCTAGTCAAGTGTTGTAAGAAGGTGCTCCTTTCAACACAGAATCACAGCCTAGAATCCTCTTCTCAAGTGAATTTCTGCCTCCATTTTTATAAAACACAGACAGAAAACGAGGTCCAGGGATGCAACGTTAAGGAGGCCAGGAGGGTTAATGAAGCCAGGATAGTGGTTAGGGAGCTCTTACTAGAAGGGAAATCTTGAGTCATAGCCTCTGATTATTTCAGCTGAGTTGTTTTATGAAAAGTGACTGTGCTGGTTTTGGCTGGGATAGAGTTAATTTTCTTCATAGTAGCTAGGGGGCTACATTTTGGATTTGTGCTGAAAACAGTGTTGATAACACAGGGATGTTTTAGTTACTGCTGAGCAGTGCTTACAGAGTCAAGGCCTTTTCTGCTTCTCACACCACCCCATCAGCGAGGAGGCTGGGGGTGCATAAGAAGCTGGGAGGGGACACAGCCAGGACAGCTGACCCCAGCTGACCAAAGGGATATCCCACACCATATGGTGTCATGCTCAGCATATGAACTAGGGGGAAAGCTGGCTGGGGGGCCACTGCTCGGGAACAGGCTGTGCATTGGTCGGTGGGTAGTGAGCAATTGTTTTCATTTGCATCACTTGTCTTTCTTGGGTTTTATTTCTCTCTCTTTTTGTTATTTTCCTTTTCATTACAATTTATTATCATTATTATTATTTTATTTCAATCATTAAACTGTTCTTATCTCAACCCATGAGTTTTCTCACTTTTGCTCTTCCGATTCTCTCCCCCATCCCACCAGGGTGGGGGGTGAGCAAGCGGCTGTGTGGTGCTTAGTTGCCAGCTGGAGTTAAACCATGACAGTGACCATTAAAAAAAAAAGGGCCACAATTACAGACTGTGATGGAGCTCAAACCTACTGGTCTATGTTTTGCCACACATCATACAATTCATGGTACTTCACACAACAGCTCAAAAATTTCACTAGCTTTAGGTTAGGTATGCTACTCTTCCTATCACTGATAAGACACAAATGCAACATTTGGGCATTTGAATCTGCAAGTCGTTGCCCTGGAGCAGAATAGAGGCAATCTCTGCAGTCAGAGAAAACGTGCTGCTGTCTGCACACGGGATATGATCTGCCTGCCACACATCACAGGATGCAAGGCGGGGAAGGAGAGTCTTGTTTCCAGTCAAGCCATCATCAGAGTTCTCACTGATGGCAGCAGTACCAATCTTCAGCTCAGCTAACAATACAAAAAAAATTCTTACCCAGTGATACAAGTAAGACATCATTACACAAGTCCTGAAGTGCATGTTGATGATACCTTGATTTGAGAAATTCAGTTACCGTCATCACAGGCTGCAACCTGTAACTTCTATGTTTTGGTTCTCTTCTGTTAAAAGACTAAAAAAACTATACAAAAGTAAACATACTTCCATATGTATTTCCTTGTACTGAGAATACAAAATAAATAAATAAAGGTTCTTATGCTCATTAAGTTTTTTTCCTTTTTTAAATATCAGCTTCTACTTCATAGGCTCAGCAATACAGTATATAAATGAGGCATGAAATGAAAAATCCTTGCCTTCCCAGTGGGGCACTGATCACGCTCACTTGTGGAGTGCCAGGTTAATACACCTACTGCCAGAAACAGCCAAACAGGCTACCTAGTACCGGGATGAACCATAAAGCAGAACAACAAGGCTCAGAGGAGACAACCAAGGACACTTCTTTCCCTCATTTGCTGTTTGTACCAGGGCCAATTACAAGAGCAGGGCCTGCAGGCAAGAACTGCTAGATGCTCTTTCTAAACCTTCTGAAAGAAAAAAAGGACAACATAAGGACGTTAGTCTGTAAACCCTTTGCTACAGTGAACACTCGTCTAATGTGATGTTGACATTTCATCTCTTCTGTGCTAGGAGCTCTGGGAGAAGCTATGCTTTATCCTGTTCCTTTAGTGATAAGAATGAGGAAATAGGTATGCTTAGCACAGGAGAGAGAAGTGTTTAGCAAAGAGACTATACAGTAATGTGTGATTTCCTAGGGTAGGAACTGCTAGAGAATTTACAGACTACATCAGAAGTGTGAAGCACTAGGAAAGAAAAGGAGGAATGATACATATTGAGATGCCTAGATCCTATGTAAATTCAATAGTGAGGAAAGAGTTTTAAGGAAGGAAACTGTTTTTTAATATCCAAGGAGAAGTTAACAACTTTTCCTTTAAAACTCCTTAAAACTTTAAAGGTGTTATACCATGTCACTATAAACTAGCTGTGATTACCAGTAAAGCTACTTATAGAAATCATTTGGTCTGCCTGTGTTTTTCTTAATATATATAAAATAAATATTTTGATCATCTAAACAAAACCATATTAAAACACTGAAACATTAAAAACATAATCTAAAAAAACCCCAAACATTAAAGTAGAAAATATAAGAATTTCTGGGAGGTGGGGGAGTTCTTTAGGTTTTTTTTTCACCAAGCACAGATTTTGAAGAACCGTGAACATGAGTCCACAACTGAAGAGATCATTTGTCTCAGTGGTCAAACATCTATCTATACAAATAGTTTTAGTTTTCTTGCAATGTCTGTGGTGTTCCATCCTCATTCCTCCTCCTAGCTCAACAGCATAGTCAATCCTTTTATTCACCAGACATCTGTAGGAAGCTGTGAATCAGTTTTCCTGGTAAAGGATTAGGATCTGCTCTAGCTCCCTTTGGAATGCATACTTCAAGGATCTGAATTGCTTTCCTCAGAATTTTTAACAAATACACATCATAGTGAGGAGAAATACTAATTTAGTTTACTGCTATATACTGTTTCATGGAACTAATTGCACTACACAACAACAACAAAAATTTAATCCTCATAATCCATTCCCTAGACACTCCTATATATTTACATATGTTTGTGTCCATGTGTATGCATATATTTATATGTATTTATAAATCAAAGACAACATTCTATTATAAATAAAAAGGATGTCGCTGGTATCTCTGAACAGCTATATCTCTTTTTAGATCAGGTAAAAGTTGTTTGGGTTAAATAACATTCATGAAACACAGGAACATGAACTCAGCTGCCTATCACAACAGGGAATAAGTGGTTGGGAGATGCTAAGGTACTCAAATAGAGAGGTCCCTATGCACCGTGACATGTTTAGTGCAACAGCAAGTGAATGAGAGTGCTGTTAGTCCCAGGGAGGGACAATTTACAGTCAGTCAGGTCTGTAATGATTCCTTCTACTTACAAGGTTTCAAACTAGGAGTTATACAAGTAGTTAGACCGGGTAATTACAATGATCTCTGCAGCATTACAAATTATAAATAGATTAATCAGTCAGCATTCTGCTCAAGTTGCCTGCTTTTTCTCTTAATTCCTTTTGATCTTTTTCTTTAATCTGCTATAACCAGTTGTCCAAGGCTCACACATATATGTATCTCTACACCATTCAATTTATAGCTTATGCTTATCTTTCCATCCAATATCAATCTGATGATAATTTTTTTCTTTAGTTTTGATTTGTCAGCTTGCATTCCTTTTTAGGTATTTTTGTGATGTAAGCACGTGAACAAAAACTTGTCTCTGAATCTACCTTTTGTTTAAGTCATTTAAGCCATGCGTAGAGTATAAGCTTTCATAAAACAAACCAAAAGTTGAAGGTTAGTTACTTTGCATCAAATGTTCCATTACTGGAAGGCCTAAGTGGCTGGAGTCTTTCTAAATGTAGTGCAAAGCTGATCTTCAGTAATTTGTACCACTGCAAGAATTATTTCATTGTTTCTACCATTAGGGTTTAAAATCTCCCTTGCTGTTCCAATGTGTGATTAAAAGTAAAGCAATGTTTCAATGATTTCTTATACCAGAATTGTAGTGCTTTCACAAATGAAAAATTTCCTGGAAGGGAGAGGAAGTATTTTCTAAACCTTTAAACTCAACAAAATACACACACTCAGGAATGACCTATATTAAAAAAACAAAACAAAACAAAAACCAGCCCAGCACTTGTGGGAAGACTCCCTGCATATCTATATAAACCAAATGTGGAAGAAGTTATGTTACCATCTAAAAAATGGTCAGAGGTGGTAAATTTCCATTAAGCAGCATTGCAGCACACTCTAGGTTTTACTGTCTCTAGTTCTAGGTAAAATAAGCAGTTGCTTAGGGTAAGGCTGACAAGACAATCTGATATCATTGCTCCTTGCTTCTGGAAGCCCCACGTTTGCTGCTGTTTCTGCCAGCACTAAAGCAGGTACTAGTTATTTGCGACAACTGCTACTACTGATATTACTACGTGTAATGTGTGTGTGCATCAAGAAATAATAAAGCATTCCAATGCCTTTATGAAAATGCCAGCTTTTAAGTTTTTCTGAATCAAAATGTCTTTAAAAAGAAGAAAATAACTTCAGAGCCTTAGACTAATGTTTTCATCATCTTCTGTTTTTCACATATCTCCACCTGCCTCACAAAATTAGTAATATAATGTATACACAACCATGGGTCAGTCCGTAACTGCGTTCAAGCAGTGCAAAGTAGAAAAATTACCCCAAAGAAGCAATAAAAAATAGCATTTCTACAGAGAGATAAGTTGTGGGACAGTCAACCTGATCTTGATCATAGAAGCCAGTTAAACAAGGGTGTATTGAAATGCAAATGTATCAATTCCACAAGTGTTTCTGTGAATGCCTGTTGAAGAAATTTTCTTCAAAAGCTATTAAAGAATACGTTGTTTTTGCATCAAACCATACATAAGAACACAGTGGGCTGTTAAACACAGATAAGGGAGAGGAATAACCTTGTTAAAGGCATGACTATATGAAACAAGGCTGTGCATTTACCACTGTTTGACTGTAATTATGACTTGTAGAAAAACAGCATGTTCCTTGTGAATTAATACAGTGACTGCTTAATTCTTTTTTACTTAAAGCGCTTTTCATTTTGGTTTTAACCCTTTTTATTTCCATTTGAATGTTTTGGAGGGTTTTATTTAATATATGGCAACATATTTTCAGTAAGCACATGACAGCAAGAAGGAAATAACCAAGGACAGGTGTAAGCGCTACGTGCACTCTGGCATACTCACTGGTAAGGTCTCACTGCGACTTTGTGGTCAACAGACGACAGTGAACAACGCAGCTTTGCAGGTACTTGGAAACACATCCAAGACATATTTGGAACTTCATTTCAATCCAGTGTGCATAACCACTCTACAGAGACAAATAACAAAATAGGAACAACCTATCTGAATGCACTCAGTGAATCCCCACTCAGGCACAGCCTTACTTTTTTTATTTATAAGAATGTCATGGAAATAACCAGAATTACAATTTAGATCAGGTCAGAACAGAAGCAGCTTATTGCTATAGCTATAGGAGAGAACACTGAGCAACGGAGTGGCACACTCTACTGATAAAGACTCTGCCAAAATAGGACAGTTAAAGAATTTATATACCTCTAGGTTGTACAACTCCTTCACCAAAACTCAGTCAGATAAGCTGAATATGGTAAACAACAGCAGCAATTGAAAATCTTCAGATGAAGAGCCTCTAGACACCACATCCTTTTACAAAGAATCCACACCTTTTATGAATAAGCCACTCCTTTGTTAACTAAATCATAAATCATGCTGACTGGCAAGACCACTAGCTGCATGTGTTTCTTAACTGGTGAAGCCTGCATAGGTGTATGAGACGTTAACTATTTTGCTTCCACAGGAGGCTATGGCTGAGGTAGGGGATACGCTGTTTGGTATTTTAATTTGCTTAAATCCAGATTTTAAAAATTCCAACCTACACTTTTGATGTCACCACAATTTCTGTCCCATACGGCTCTGTAGCTTAAAAGAAAACTCTGCATTTGCTAAAGCTCTGGAGAGGAGAGTTGGATAAACCTGGAACTAATGCCCCTGTTGGATTTCTACTCGGTCTATGCCAGCCCTGTCTGTTAGACACTGAATAAGGATGCGATTGCCTAAGTCACAGAAAAATGACACATTAGAGAAACTCCAAACAATCAAGAATCATTAATCAAATTCACGCTTGCCCTCTAAAGAATAGCAGTTGGCATCTTGCAAATACACTGAATGGGTTCCTTTCAGTTGTTTGAAATTCTGAGGAACATGTTGCCATGTTTTGCTCTGCAAAGAAGGCAAGTTCAGCTTCCATTTCAATAAAGGAAGCTGTGCTTTTCACAGGAACCCAAGATTTCAGGAGACAAAAACCACCAGATTTTACAGGCTTGATAATATTACTTCCACAAATAATAGGCATCTTAAAAGAACTACATAAACTCTGTGCTAGGTTGAACTGTATATATCACTCATTTTTTGATACAGTGACTAAATCAAATTGAGATTGCAAAAAGGAGATAAACTTAAGGAAAAACAATTGATATGAAGTTTGATTATGTTTTTTTTTCCCACAAAATGAAAATTCAGGAACAAAAATAATCTTGTGAAATGAATGAAACATGGCTTATTCTATTTTAGAGAGGTTTAATCTTTAACTTTTGTAAAATTTCAGTTTTGAAGTGTTTCTCTCTTGAAATGTGCTAATATGTGATGTGAAAATGTTCATTTTAAAAAATCGACTGAAATTTTTTTTTGCAGCGCTTTTTTCAGGTTTTTTTTTTTATTATCATGAGATATTTTTTCAAATGAAACTATTAACAAACAATGATTTCAAGACAGTGTCAGTCCACTGAAATCTTTTTTTTCCCCTAATCTAAATACTTCCTTTTAAAGCTTCATTCAGGCCTATGCAGAAAGTGTAGCAACAGGAGTGAGTTTTGTCAGCGAGGTGAATACGAATAACCTCACTATATGTTTTGTCTATTAGTACTTTGCTCAACAATCTGCTTTATGCTTGTTTAAATAGTTTTGCAGCATAAAGTTTGATATTATTTCCTATTTCACCATATTTCAGAAAAATATGCAGCTTTACATTTTTAGAGTAGATCTGGAAAATATTTTAAAGCACTTTGAAGACCATATCCAGGGTATTTGATTATCTAAGTAAAGAATGAAGATCTAAATGAGCTTTGCTAACATACACATTTCAAACCTATCATCAGAGGCTTCCAGTTTGGCACTGTAATCTTATTGTATCCTTGGAGGCTTGGAAGAGGGGGGGGTTAGGGAGGGAAGGTAGGTAACCAGAAAATCCAATATGTTTCTGGAAAGACTATTCAGAGAGAGTTAATTTGTTGTTCTCCTCACCAATTTTAAGTTGTTTAGTGCTGGTGAAAGGTGCCAGCTGAAGACACAGTAGACAAGTAGGGAGCAGCTTGGGTGCAGCAAGCCTCTGACTAGCTCATGCCACTTCTCTGCAGGCACTCCAGGGCTGGAGGGGGGTTCAGGGAACTCCCCTGTGCCTGCAGGAAGGAAGGGGACCTTCCAGCTTGATGTCCCTCTTGGCTTTTGCCACCTGGCTCTTACCCGGTTTCACTATGTTTCTGTAGGACATACACTTTTTGAGGAAGAGGTTCTTTCTTATTATACTTTTTTTCCTAGGTACTGAGGTCCTGATAGTAATTGAGGCCTACAGATAGTACTAAAAAATAGTTATTGCCCTGGCATAAATTCCCAGTGTCATTTAGTCCCAGGAAATGAATTTTGCACTTCATCTTTCAAATACATTCTAATGCCTTTTAACAACAAACAAACAACTAAATAAATAAATCTTGTGGCTAGAAAAACTTCCCAGCAACAGTTTACAAAGATTTGCGGTAGAAATTAAGGAGCTTGAGTCCTTGACCTCCAGTTTAGTTGCTGTATTATACTGCTAAATTCCCAATGTTTATCACTATCTATATCAAAATGACATCACATTCCTTTTTCTGATACAAATTAGATTTAAGCCAAAGCTTTTAGCTTCAAACCATTCTGAAAAGTGCAAGGATGTATTGAATCCCGTAAAACAGGCATCAGTTTTTCACCTCTTCCATACTGTTACTTAGAGAAATACCAACTAGAAGGAATTGTCTAAATGACTTTAAAATGTAGATTGTGTATCAAAATAAGCAATACAAGATACTAGATCCTTTCAATTTAGGAAATTTATATAAATCTCCTTGGCTCTTGAAATTCCTGTTTTCAAAAGACATGACAGAAACCCAGCTAACCTCTCTAAGCAGCTGTCTTATACCAGTGGCTTCACAACCATCTGTTCCTAGTGTCAACAATGCATCAGAGTTGAAATTCAGACTCTAGCCTGAACTGAGAGCTGATGCTTTTGAATAAACACCATCACGCAAAATATGTCCCACATCTCCAGAGCAATAAAAGCAGGGAAGAGAAGAGTGGTGAGCTCTGCAAATGGGCCATTCCTCCAGTTGTGATGATTCACGGTTTTGTCTTGAACACATTGCTCTCATCTGACACTGTCTTTGGACTGGCTGTGAATTTCAGTGGCTACAAAACATAAATCACCTGTACATGTTCTGTTTACAGTTTAGCAAACTGCCATGTTTATAGTAAGATCAGGAAGTACAGAAAAAGCATGGAGAAAAAAATGAATCAGAGAATGTTAACACATGGTCATGGAAAAAAAAAATGATGTTGGTTTCTTGATAAAAGAAAGGGAGCTTCACAAAAAAGAAAGGAGTTGTTTCATTTCAGTAGTTACAGGGGCTGAGTGTGACACATTTACAGATCTCTGTATACAAATTAAGCAGTGTTTCAAACAGTATAATCAAGAACCACTCTGCATAATATAGCACTGGAGAGGAGCATAATTAGTAATGTACAGAGGGCAAAATGGCTGTTTCACTGAAGAAGTGAGATTTAAAAATACATATTCATTCAAGCTCTGAGTGAAGACTAAAGTCTTCAGAATTCTTAAAGCAATAGAAAAAGCCTGTGTGTATATGGAATTGTTAATACCTAATAGCAAAAATAAAGAACACAAAAATACACTTTGAAATGTGAAAATAAAATATAGCATCTCAATGTTGTTGAAGCTTTCAATATTCATCCTAAACAGAAGCTTAGCAAAATCAACTTTTTTTTTTTTGTATTGGTGATTGAATATTGCCCTGTCCAAGTTTCAGCAAATAGTTCTGCCGCAGGGCTAGAAGTGATAATCTCAAACTAAATGAAATAATTTTGTCACACGCTATTTAATGGTTTTCAGCAAAAGGAACACCAGTAAGCCAATTGATTACTGCATGTGTGGTAACAAAAGCAAACTGATTCTAAATAATTCTGAAAAAAATAAACAAATACAAATGAGAAATAACAGTTTAGCTCCTTGGATCTCCCAGAATTCAATTGATGAAGAGGTAAATGAATAATAAAACTGTTCTTCACCAAATCTGGGAACATAATTTTTAGATCATTCTGAGCCATTTGAATTATGCTAGAAATAACGACCCAACCACCTGCCAGTCAGAAAACACCTGAAGGTCCAGTGTTCTGGCCATCTTCCTCTGTCAACACTCTCTTCTCCTACCAGTTCCTCACTACACCCTATTGATTACTTCCCTAAAAAAAAGAAAATCCCACTTGAGCATGTCAGTTAACTTTCTATTCCCTTGTCACTACAAAGCTGGCACAAAAAGATCCTTGTGAAACCACATACCTTTTCCACACTGCTCTTTAAATCTCAGCAACTACACAATCTACATTTCAGCATTCCTTATTGTCCTAATAACGTCAATGTTAATAGAGAAAGTCTCAAGATATTAAACATAGGAAATGCTGATTTCTTAATGTTATCTGCTGTGCACCATAAGCTTAGCTTTCACACAGTTAATTCCTTTTATTCTTGTTGTGGGGAAGGAAGAGGAGAAAGCAGAGCAGAGCAGATTTCAAGTCTTGAATATAGAAAGCATATTACCATCACAACTTTCTGTGCTAACATGAGCCTTGACTGCATAAGAACACATTAAGAATTCATCAACAACATGGAATGCTGAAGTAAAAAAAAAAAAAACAAACCAAAAAAAACCCAACCAAACCAACCAAACCCAAACAAACCACAAAATAGATAAACAGATGCATGGAAGAATATAATTAAAAGTATAATAGCATAAAATTTATCACCATGGTTCTTCGTCCTTGATATACTAATAAATGTTATTTGTTTCCTAAACAGCTATTTAAATGTCTGCTGGGTCCACAAATTAAACTGTGAGTTTGGGTGTCCTAAGATTGTCAAATCAAAAAACATACACAAAGCAAGACAGAAAACTTTAGGTTGCTTCTTTAGACAAATGATAAATCAAATACAAAGATATCCCACTGAAAAGAGCATTATTGTTACAAAGTAAAAGCAAAAAGTTAGGGAATGCCAACTTTAAGACGAGTGCAACACCAAGAGGGTGTCAAAGGTGCTTTGTGACAGAGGGAGATGGAGGTAGTAACGTTTATTTTTCTTAATACTTTTATCCTTGCCCCCTTCTTTGCCAAACAGCTTTAGAAGGCATTTTCTCTATGCCGTTAGCTATTTTCTCCACATACCCCCTCACTTGGTGTTCTTTCTGTTCATGCCATCTGCTTCTCCTTCACTGTCATCTCAGTTCTTGCTGTTTTCCTGAAGGTCAGTCCAATCCTAGCCATTCTATTGGATTGGCAAGATAATGGAATTGATCTATCCTGTGGCATAAATTTATAGATGTTTTTCTAATGAACTGGCAGATCCAGCAAACACTTAGTAAGGCTCCTGATGCAAAGTGTAACCCTCCTCATTGTGGAACTGGTATAATATCAAACATCATGGGAATTCTGCTCAAGAACTTGAGACATACAAAGTGCAATATTGGATTGCAGGTGTATATACACTACTGAAAACTATGTAACATCCTTTTGGCCCCCTCAATGCTTAAATAATGTTTTTCTCAGTTATCCATGTCTTGTTTGAATTATTATTTACAGCATTTACTCTTCTCCGTAATTTGTGAGGAGATATCATGGAAACTTTTTGTGTATTTAATAGTTAGCTGTCATTGATCACATTTTTTTAAAGAAAGAAAATTTGACAAAGATATCTTTGTCAGTGTTTGTTCCTGTGACTATGGATAAGTCCTTCCTACATCAACAGCAATTGCAGCATGAGAGTTGCAATAGTGTTTCAAGGTTATGTCTTTTGCATTACCATTTTCAGATGTATTGTCTACATTGCCTTCTAATATCTACTGCAACTCTTGCTGCAATCGTATATACACTCCGCGAACTCTAGTGGACTTATTTGTTAAAGATAAGCTACTTTGCATAGAGAACAACTTTATAATGAGCCCAGTGTTGGGCAGTGATGCATAGAGACCCTTTGCACTGAATTTTCTGGAAGCTGGTGATGAGGACCTTTGGTCCAGTCAGATATGCTCTAAAGCAAAGTAACAAAGATCATTCTTTTCCTCCTGGAATTTTTTGTAATTTATACTAAAATAAAGATCAGAAGCGAAACCCAACAGCCCTCTTGTATGTGCATAAGAGTTGACAACAGAAAAAGGCAAAAGAAGTACTGTAAAATCCATTTTACAGATTAAGAAGGAGGTACAAAGCTATCAGTTGCTTTTACCTAAAGTCAAACAAGAAATACATGGCAATATTAGTGACTGAAAAATACCTTCAAAGCCTCCAGAAGCCAGAAAGTTATCATTCCTGCTAGAATGTATGAATCTTCTTTGGTACCATAATCAAGTCTCTATCAGTCATATAAACCCTGTTGCAAAATGCCAGCCACTAAGGAAAAAGTACTTACCTTGTTGTAGCAAGGTTCATTATTCCCTCTTCTGACAGGACTGGAGAGAGCAGTTTTCTTTAGTCCCAAAGTATTTCAACTGCTTCTGCAAAACAAATGCATTCTTCTTATTTTCTGCTTCTTTGGCTATAGAGAGAAGAAAAGATCACTGCTCTGCATTGTAAAGACCGTGACTTTGTTTTGCTCTCCACGTGAATTTGGAGCCTCTGTCTTTGCAGGCACAATTTTTCAGTCTTTGACTGAAACACTGCAAGTGACTCTCATGAAGCCCATGAGAGGAGGTGTAATATTTTCTAACTATAACCTTGTCATGAGTGTTGAACGTACTCAGCCTTGTACTAAACATGAGAAGTTCGTTCACTCCCACAGACTACTGACGCTGCAAATAACACCTAAATTCTCCTCTAGGTAATGCACTAAAGGCTTGGAGATAAAATAAATAAAATACAGAAATGGAGCCTCTGATCACCTTTGTATATCATTTAATGTGTCCACTGCAGGTAAGCTAGGAAGAAAGCAATGATCTCATAAGTTCTACTTGTTCTTTCCTATTCACCATTTAACTTTTACAAATAAACAAACTTGTAAAACACAAGAAGGTGCAAAGTTAACTTGACCAAGCATTTAAATATCCTTGTATCTGCCTTTGTTAAGGAGGTGATATAAGACAGATCCTACTAAGAGGTGAAAAAGGATTTTGATATCACTATAATACATATTGCTGAACACACAGGTAGGATTCAATTTTGAAGCTTTTACAAAATATCATTACAAAGCAGACACAGTAAAGATATAATAGAACAGACAGCAAATGTCCTTTCCAGTGGAAAATACAATGTTAATTAATTCATATAAGCCAAAGAATGCAGCATAATTCGTCTTATCAACAGCTTATTATGTAAACATAATGCAAGACTTGAAGTGCCCTAGTGCACTGTAAAATAGAAATGAAAATAAAGACCATACAGGGAAGTATGTTACATAAGAGTTAGTACAATTGGCTAGTATAGGAGCCATATATATGTATCTATTATCAAGGACACACATAAACACTTACATATATCCTTGATTTTTCAATATGGTTCTGTCCCATTAAGGGCAGAAAGATGAACTGTGCCAACAGACAGACAAGCATGGGCAAGTACATGAAAAAGCTATGACAGGGTGAAAATTTCCAAAGCATTCATATTCGTCAGATCTGAATTGACATTTTCAACACCAATGTTTCCATCTGCCTACAGCTGAAAACTAACCAAAAGCTTTCAAAACACTTACTGTAAATATTTCTTTTCAACTGCGTAGTATGAGAGTGCTCCCATGGTCCAACCTTTGACAAATGGACTGGATAACAACACTTGTAAAGATAGGAATGCAAGTTTAAATACCATGAGTGGATCAAATTACACAAAACTATCTGGGAGGACATTTGCCCCAAATTGTTCATGTTAAAGCAAAAAAGAGAACTATCAGCTGGATTAAATAACAACTGAGAAATTACAGAGGCTTCTGAAACAAAGAAGTAGTCAGTCTCAAAAGAATTATAGAAGCATGAACATTTGTAAGAGAAAAGAGACCTTGAGGTTGACACAGAGGTAGTCAAAACCTGGTTTGACACTGCCACAAGTTGTCCCACAAGCAGCACATCCTCTGTCAAGGCCTGATAAACCTGAGCATCTTCATCATCAGACATGATGAGCAGCCACTCTCCAGCTAGAACAGTGAGACCTTAGGGTGCACCAAGAGGGACTCACACCTGGAGTGGGTGTACAACACTCAGGGAGGGTGAGGAGGTTGGGGGGCAGTCTGAGCCCATCACTGGGGGTTGAGGGTATTAAAACTTTTGGGATTAGTTACATAGGGATGCTTAGAAATTTGTGAGCATTTGTTAACATTTTGTAAGTGCCTAGTGTGGTGGCTTATCTGATATTGATCCTGAACATATAGTTCACCGATTGTCTGTTAATTACATGTTGTTAATTATTCATAGAATCATAGAATCATAGAATTGTTAAGGTTGGAAAAGACCCTTAGGATCATCAGGTCCAACCGTTAACCTACCACCGCCAAGTCCACCACTAAACCATGTCCTCAAGCACCACATCTAACCATCTTTTAAATACCTCCAGGGATGGGGACTCAACCACTTCCCTGGGCAACATGTTCCAGTGCCCGACTACTCTTTCAGTAAAGAAGTTTTTCCTAATATCCAACCTAAACTTACCTTGGCGCAGCTTGATGCCATTTCCTCTCGTCCTATCGCTTGTTACTGGGGTGAAGAGACCGACCCCCACCTCTCTACAACCTCCTTTCAGGTAGTTGTAGAGGGCAATAAGGTCTCCCCTCAGCCTCCTCTTCTCAAAACTAAACAACCCCAGCTCCCTCAGCCGCTCCTCATAAGACTTGTGCTCTAGACCCTTCACCAACCTCGTTGCCCTTCTCTGGACAAGCTCCAGCACCTCGATGTCCTTCTTGAATTGAGGGGCCCAAAACTGTATTCGAGGTGCGGCCTTACCAGTGCCGAATACAGGGGCACTATCACCTCCCTGGTCCTGCTGGCCACGCTATTCCTGATACAAGCCAGGATGCCATTGGCCCTCTTGGCCACCTGGGCACACTGCTGGCTCATGTTTAGGCGGCTGTCAACCAACACCCCCAGGTCCTTTTCAGCCAGGCTGCTTTCCAGCCACTCTTCCCCAAGCCGGTAGCGTTGCCTGGGGTTGTTATGACCGAAGTGCAGGACCTGGCACTTGGCCTTGTTGAACCTCATACAGTTGGCCCCGGCCCAACAATCCAGCCTGTCCAGGTCCCTCTGCAGGGCCTTCCTACCCTCCAGCAGATCAACACTCCCACCCAACTTGGTGTCATCTGCAAACTTACTGAGGGTGCACTCAATCCCCTCATCCAGATCATCAATAAAGATATTGAACAGGACCGGCCCCAATACTGAGCCCTGGGGAACACCACTCGTGAACGGTCACCAACTGGATTTGGCTCCATTCACCATCACTCTCTGGGCTCGGCCGTCCAGCCAGTTTTTAACCCAGCTCAGAGTGCACTTGTCCAAGCCATGAGCAGCCAGCTTCTGCAGGAGAATGCTGTGGGAGACAGTGTCAAAGGCCTTACTGAAGTCCAAGTAGACAACATCCACAGCCTTCCCCTCATCCACTAAGCGGGTCACCTTGTCATAGAAGGAGACCAGGTTAGTGAAGCAGGACCTGCCTTTCATAAACCCATGCTGGCTGAGCCTGATCCCCCGGTTGTCCCGCACATGCCGCATAATGGCACTCAGGATGATCTGTTCCATGACCTTCCCCGGCACCGAGGTCAGGCTGACAGGCCTGTAGTTCCCCGGATCCTCCTTCCGACCCTTCTTGTAGATGGGTGTCACATTAGCTAGCTTCCAGTCATCTGGGACCTCCCCGGTTGACCAGGACTGCTGGTAAATGATGGAGAGTGGCTTGGCAAGCTCCTCCGCCAGCTCCCTCAGTATCCTCGGGTGGATCCCGTCTGGCCCCATAGACTTGTGGGCATCCAGGTGGAGGAGCAGGTCGGTGACTGTCACCTCTTCGACAACTGGGACTACATTCTGTGTAGTATTTAATAAAGTGTTTTGATCCTGGTTTGGTTTAAACTATGTGATCTGAGCAGTGGTTCTCTGTGAAGCATAGTTTCACATATCTCAACATTTTACTTTTTTTCTCCCTACCATTTCAGCTGGACAAAGTTTATATACATGAACTCCTAACAGCTAAAAAAAAAAATTATTCAGCTTGGAAATTTTCAGCTGATGGTAGTGGCATTTTTTGTGTGCATGATACCCCACACTTCACAGGAATACTTTGAAACCTGAGAACCAGCAATCCCTGAATTCCATCTGTTGCAGACAATCATATAACTAACCTTACACTTTTTACAATTCCATAAAAATTATTTAGCTATTGTTCAAAACACTTCCAGAGAAAGTTAAATATCATTAGTAACTCTATTTGCAGTGGGCAATTGAGAGAAGTTAAGTGAAGAATAGTCCAGGTTCATGCAAGTGGGGCCTAGTTCTGGAGGCAAGTTATTTAATCTTTCTGAGAAAAATCTATCCCTGTTTAATTTTAGGGACTACTGTGAACTAATTTAACTTTCTTGATTTCAGTTTCCCCACCACTGAGAAAGACATAGTAATACTTGATTACCTACAGCACAAAAGTCAGTACTCTCTAGCTGCCGCCTTTAATCCAAAACTGCCAATCAGTTTGCGGGTTCCTGCATTTGGTGACTGGGTTGATTAATTAGTTCACAGAACTTGTTAAAACTAGTCAGGAGAGAAGAGTGATGGGAATAATTTGCTAAATCCTAGCTTTTGAAAATATTCAGGGCTCTGATTCATGACCAGGGATGGCTTGCATTCAGGTGGCAATCACGTAACCCTGCTCCAGCTGACTATAGGGAAAGCTCACTTGTGTGGTAGTTACTGAATAACCACAAATTACAGTCTGGTGTATTACAGAAAACCAAAGGGCAGTTTTGGTTTACCTCAATACACTGTGCTCTGAAACCGTGATATTTCAGCTTTTGCTTGTTGTTGATCTAACCAAACAGCTTAGTGCATTCTCATTCTGGGACAGAGGGTGAGCAGTGGGGTAGGAGCTACTATATCTCTCTTCTATTGTGGCTTGCTCTTGCAATAACAATTTTAATGCCTGAAAATTCCAAATAGAGCTGATTCTTTATAAATAGCAATATTTAAATGAAACATCACATGAGGAAAAAAAAATACAATAAAAAGATCACTAGAAGTATGAAATTTTTAAAAAGTCAGCTATAATTTGGATTTTGCCAGTGTAAAGTGCTACCAAAACAAGATATTTCTCTCTGCAACACTAGCTCTCCATAACATTCCATAACCTGTTATTTCACTACTATAATGTATATAAGAAAAAATAAAAATATCACTTATTTCTAGTTTTCTTCAGATTATTTATCCACCACACCCCCAAACTTGTCTTATGCAGACCTTTGTTTTTATACACTACATACCTAACATTTCTTGAGACAGATAATTATTTCAATTGCAGTTATATACTACATTTAACAGAAGCTAATAAAACAATGTATTTTCAAAGTGAAAATTATTTCATATACGCCAAGTTGTCAGTTACAAGTGCTTTTCATACTACATTTTTTCACACTATTCTCATGAAATTAAAATGGGATTTACTATTAGAATTCTCCTGCACATTCAGAAGCCTACTTCTGAATACTACAATTACAACACAAAATATCACATTTGACTACCGAACTCTAGAAGACAGAACAGGCTTAATTATAACAGATCTGGTAAACCTGTGTTCTTAATGAATTGTATCTCACACTGATGAAACTTTCACACAATTGGCAGAGATGAAGGCCAAAACAGATCAAAGGGTTATCGTTCATGCCTGCCTCCTTTAAACAAAGCAGAGGGAGAGGCCTGGAAGCCTAAATACAGTATGTGCTAATTACTCAGTATCACAGCTATTAGTAGGGTCCAGTTTGTTTTGACACCATTCTAACAGAAGAGCTTTCAGAAGGCAGTGTCTCCAAGATGAGTATAATATTAATAGAACAGGTATTATGAAGCTAAGGTAGTTTAGAAGTGCACGGCACAGATAAATACAGTAAAGTGTAGAACAGATCCATTTAATAGCACCTGCAAATCACCATCTACAAGTATTCTCATATCTCTCCAATGCAGTGCTTCTCAGAAGAATACAGTGTGATTCCCTCAGTTTGAGAGAGATATTGACAGTGTATCAACAGGCTTAAATAATATGCAATATTCATAGTCAAACTCACCCAAGCAAGTTTTGAAACCAAAGGCTAGAATTTCCTTTTCTCTGGCTCTAGCACATCCTAGCGTGATCTTCAACAGAACAATTTGCAGTGAAAGAGCAAACTCTAAATTCTGTGAGTTGATGCTTCTGGGTTTGACAAAGACTGCAGCAGAGAGAGCGCGATGTTGTAAAGAACTGAGTTTTGCAGTACTCCCTGCTGGAAACAAAATTGGGAGTTCTAAATTATTGACATTTCTTTTTTTTTTTTCTTTTTTTTTTTTGACAGAGAAAGTGACAGAAATGTTGTTGAGGTTTATAGCACCATTTTGCAGATCCCACTGGTCTGACTACTTAGTATTCAGGCAGAACATAATTTTAGATCTAAAATATCTAATATCTAAAAGCAGTGAGTTTGAAACGTCACTGGTCCTAATTCTAATCTATTTGCAGTTTATGTCGTAACTCAGAAGTATCAGCTACAGATGCTGCTTTACCATTCAAACCAACAAGTGAAATGCAGTGTATATTATGCATCTGAAAACACAACCTTTTCCAAAATCTAGTATCTTTGTAGAAGACAATGAAGAATCAGGTGAAAAAATGTGCTATATTAAAATATCATGAAGCAATTGAAAAATAGGTTTGAATGAAAAGAACTCTTTCATTGGACTGATTATGATCAGCTTTGCAAAGCAGAGTAAGCTGTGGTGGAAAATTGGAAGGAAGGAAATTAATATCTCATCACACTGGTTTCCTAAAAATAATATCAAAGCTACTCAATAAATGCAGATTTTCAAATAGTATGTAAATAATACAGAAAGAGGTAAGTCTATTTGCAATTCAGCATCCAGCACTTTGGCAAAGTATGTTTCAGAGAAGAAACAATAGATGCTACTCTGGTCACTCCATATTATCAACTATTGACTCATTCAGTGTCTCCACTATAAAAAGGACAATAACTGATGTAAACCTAATCTGTTAAGACCTGTAATTGATTTCCTTATTGGCAGAAAAAGAAAAATTAAGCCTTTCTTCCTTCCTGTTATACACATAATAATTATGGCAATGGAAGACACTATGATACTGATCAGCACCCTAAACAGTACACGGACTGCTACCTAATAATAGCATCATAGTTACTATACCATATATATATTTTAGACATACATTAACTTAGTGTTCTAGTGTTCTCTTCTGCAAATTCCAGTTAAATAGGATTTTTACATGGTTACTGAAGGTAGTGGAATGTTTCCACAGATCACAAAGGACAGCTATAAGCACATGTGAGATACTGCTAACGACTCAAGGTGGTATTCATCCCATGACATTGCATTTGGCAGATGATCTATGACTATAGGGATCCTTTGCCCCTACTTATAGCTCATTCCAACTTTCCTCCTTTTTTCCTACTCTGCAAATGAAGCACTGCAGAGTGCTGCTTCATCATCCTGACACTTTGCACCAGCTCACTGCATTGTCAGCCATAGCTATCCAAATTTGAAATATGCTTCTGCTGCCTTGTGGCTCTATCAATACACACCAAGGTAAAAGGAAAGGGAGGAATAAGATTTTGTCACACATAGGTAATATATCGATTCTTTGAACATAAATTCCATTTGTAAAAACCATGTATTCACTTTTACACTTTTTCCAAAGGATTACCAAAAGGATTACCAAACACCACAGACTTTTTTAAATCCCACTCTCTTCCTGACCTGAAGATCATTATGATTTATAAATAAAACCCACAGTACCCTGAGAATTTCCACTGTGCATCAGTCTCATTGCAGCTACAAATATTCAGTCAGAAAATATTTTAATGGCTTTCCTCCTCCACATAAACATTTCCTTCTCACAAAATGTGTTTCTTATATAAATTTAATCTGATTTAAGAAATAATCTGGCTTAGTCTGGGACAATAAACAATAAATTGCTTTAATCATAGTGGGATTTTAAGAAGTATGAAGATTTTGGTTTTTTCTACATACCACTCATAGTTAATCTGAAACAAAAGACTTTTCTTACCAATATCTTTGCTACTGAAAACTGTATATCACTTTACAGATGTGGAAGCAAGGCTTAAGTTGATGCAAGGAAGCCACTACTTCCTTATTAGACATCACATGAATACATAGCACTAATTCCTTATCCCCCCTCCAATGCTGTACACAACATTATTAGAAGCAACAAAGATGATGAAAGGACTAGAGGGCATGATTTATGAGGAGCAGCTGAGGATACTAGGTTCATTCAGCTCAGCAAAGAGGAGACTGAGGTGTGGCCTCATTGCTCTCTACAACTTCCTCATGAGGGGGAATAGAGAGGGAGGTGATGATCTCTTTTCCCTGGTGTCCAGTGATTGGAGCATGAGGGAATGGCTTATAGCTGTGTCAGGGGAAGTTCGGATTGGATATTAGAAAAAAGTTCTTTGCCGAGATGGTGGTCAAGTGCTGGAACAAGCTCCCCAGGGAAATGGTCATGGCCCCAAGCCTGTTGGTGTTCAAGAAGCATTTGGACAACGTTCTCAGATATATGATTTACTTTTAGGTTGCCCTGTGTGGAGTCAGGGGTTGGACTCCACAGTCCTCGTGGGTCCCTTCTGACTCAGGATATTAAATTAAATTAAAAATTGATTTAAATTAAATTAGTTATAGTCCATTCATGACACTCATTCCTGTGAGCTATTAGGATGTCTCATACACTTTAAGCGGCCTGACTGCAGTCATTTCAGGCACTCTGCTCCAATGATCAAAGCTCTTTATTCATCCACAAAATGGATAAAAATGTGCTAGGAGGCAGTACCTGGTAGCCTATAACAATGCTACTAATGTAGCCACATTGACCTGAAGGTGCCAAAACTAGGTCTGTGCTTGGCCTTGACTGCTGCTGCTGAAAACATGAAGGAGGTAGGCAGGGCACCTGCGGTAGTGAGTCTCAGTGTCAGCACTTGTCCTTTGAGAAGCGAGCAGAAGTTATCTCGTATTTTTCCCCACAAGTAAGCACATGTTCCCAGTCTAGGATAGACTTGTGACTAGCTAGTTACCTAAAAATTACAAACCTTAAGCTGGAGAATGCCCCTTCTTAAATGGTGTGATAAATTAGAATCAAAGTAAGTGCTTTCTTTTGCATGTTACCCTGAACACAAAGAAAAAAATAATTTTCCTTTATGCCATTTGCCACATTCTCTTACTTAACACTAAATTATCCCAGCAATGTTTCTTCTCCTTCTCTGCAATGAAATCTGATTCCTTAAAATGAAATGAATTACACCCTTTTACTTTATATATATATACCCTGTTTTTTCTTTCAGTTCAGAGAATATAATTTTTCTCTTCCATTTGGATAAAAAAGCCTCTGAAGGATCAGAGTTAGTTAGAAGGATCAGTTAATTTTGGTATATTCACGCATCCATATCAACAATTTAGAATACTCTGATGGAACAAAACTTGATATGAAGTCCCAGTCTTTCCTACTGAAATAAATAGTGAAATCACCATCTCCTCTTTCCAAGAAAGTTTCACCTTCTGTCACCAATTAGGCCTGCTTGTCTTGCCTCTGCTCCTCATTCAAGTCTGACACTGTCTGCTGGAGCTGCAGGCTCTCAGCTCCTGATTGTAACTCCATATTCTCACATGTAGGTCTGGACCCTCTTCTGCCTTGAGCAGGCTCAGAAGTTGTCAAGCAAGAAGCAATCTCCCATCCCTCTTCCCAGACTTCTTAAAAGGACATTAACTCAAATGTGAACAAAGAAACACTATTCGTCACATATTCTAACATGTAAGCCCAGAGGAAGCAGTGCATTTTGATAAGATATGAATCTGACAATTTATTTTAATATGTTCTAAAAAGAAATACTTCCATCTGCTCATAATATAACCCAAGACAGACATAACCCATTATAAAATGGGTAGACAGAGATTTGAAACAAAATGTACACAGAAGATGAAGGAGCACAGATCTTTTGCTCTTCTTTCTTGCTAATACTAAGATAGCAAAGTAAGGGGTGTTCTGTTCTAAAGATGTCATTTTAACCAAATGTGCCTCCATTATTACATTTATATGTATATATAAACACATTTGAATCTCATACTTGGGTATATAAGTTCATGTAATGTAACCTCCTATTTATTTAGGCAAAATTACCCATAATCCATAGCTATGCATTAAGAGAGTTATTTAAGGAGTTATTTAAGAATGATGGGCAGCTAAAAACATATCATACAGTTATTTCAATAAAGCAGTGCAAATAATGCAGTTATTTTAATAAAATATTCAAATGAGTCACATATTCAGGCATGACTCAAACTGCTTTCACTGAACATGGCCATTAATGGATAAAATGTGGAGAGGTTCTTCCTGATTTCACTTAGCTTTGGATCTGAACCAAGATGACTATATTATCCTTTGGTTTGTTGTTTGTTTTTATGGAAAGATATTTCAATTGTTTTATGAAGGACAAAAACTGTCAACAAAATAGTTATTACATTTGTGAAATATTTCATTCTCAAGCAATTAACTGCAGCAGTGTTACTGTAAATACCTTTCTTAACTATTTTGTGGTATCTCAGAAAAATGATACATGTTAGGAAGCAATATGAAAAGGACTGTCGTGGTTTAACCCCAGTCAGCAACCAAGCACCACACAGCCACTCGCTCACCGTCCCCTGCCATGGTGGGACGGAGGAGAGAATAGGGGAAAAAAAGTAAAACCCGTGGGTTGAGATAAAAACAGTTTAATAGGACAGCAGAGGAAGAGAAAATAATAATAATGATAAAAGAACACACAAAACAAGTGATGCACAGTGCAATTGCTAACCACCTGCTGACCGATGCCCAGCCTGTCCCCAAGCAGTGATTGCTGCCCCCCGGCCAGCTCCCCCAGTTTATATACTGAGCATGACGTCATATGGTATGGAACAGCCCTTTGGCCCTTTTGGGTCAGCTGTTCCAGCTGAAACCAGGACAAAGATGGAAATTTTGAAATAAAAAGCGAATATAATATTTGAAACATATTCATCAATAAAAGGGAAAATAAATATGGATAACAATTAAAAGCAGTTTTGAATCATTATCTGTTCATTTTCTCACCTTTCTGTACAGCTATAGTAACAATCTCTTTAAATGCTAACACATTTTGCATTTTTTGCAACTTTGCAGAATATTTGTGTAATATATCCTTGAAGTTTTACCAAAAGATCCTTATTTGTAAGTACAAAACCAACAGTCAGACTCCTTGGAAGTGTTTGAAATTTGTCACTACCAAGTCCACTTATTCATTGTTCACATAAGCTAAAACTTACCTTCATGAAATAAAGACATTTCCACCAAAGATGCAAAGGAGTTATTTTAGGTATGTTCTCTCCAAGATAATGCAACAGCCTGTAACCCCATGTGAATGAGGAAACAACAGAGACCAAGTTGCAAACCACCCATCCTTCCTTATTTATATTTAATGGTAGCTCTATTCCACAACTGATGAATGAGAAAGTGGACAAGATAAAGGCTGGAGGAACAATGGTGCAGCCCTGGTATCTACTGGCAGTTTTTTGAGAGGCAAATGTTGTTGTTCCTTTGTCCTGTACTTCAAACCCCTCTGAGATTACAGGAATTTAGCCTACTAACCTGAGATGACGCATCAATTTGCATCTCTTGGCACATTCCGCTACGAGATGAAATTTACACTGAACTTAGTATAAATGTGGGTAACCAATGATGTTAGTGGTTCATTTGTGGCTCTGGAGACTGATTTTACTGGTCTATTGTGGTTTTGTCCTGTTTAGCCTTCCTTACCTTTCTTTAGCCTTCTGGTGCTGGCAATATTTTTGAAGTTGCTAGAATTCTTTTTCCACTGTGACGCAAGTAATGTGCATTATTTCACAACCTAAATAAATTTATTAAAAGATGAAAGGGGAGTTTCTGTTAGTGTTCATTAAGCTTCTATATCTTGTGGGAGCAATACATTACTTATCACTGACTGGGATCTTGATTTTCTCTGCTCACTTTCTATGGGAGCTGAAATAACAGTAAACTGTGTTGCGGTTTCCTTTCTAACTGGATTGCAATTTACATTTTATTATTTGATTTTTTGTCCAAAGTTATAAAAAAAAAATGTTATGGTTATTAATACTAATCTCGTGGTAGTAAAGCATGCTTCCTCTGCTTCCTGTTGGCTATAGAGGTATTTTTCAGTGTCATGGCAATATCCTTCACCAGTCCTCAGTCTGTTGGGTTGCTTTCATGCTACTGTATACAACTTACACTAAAAGTGGCTCTCTCTTTTTTTAGGAGAATCTTTAGGTCTCAAAGTTAGGTTGGCAATAGTCAGTGTATTCATTTTATTTATGACTTCTCTGACTTTCTATTTGTCCGAGAAATGTAATTGTGGCTGAGAAACAAAGATCGGGTTTTAAATAGTAATAGTTAGTCACTAAAGAACTTCATTTAAGCACACAGAGAAAGCATTCAGATTCCCAAAGCAATGAATGCCATTAATAATTACTATGAATATTCTAAGAAATGTGGAAATGCCTAAGCTCTGCACTCATGTTTTAGGATCTGTTGGAAATTTTCCTTTGAGGAAGGGAAAGAAATATGTTCCACACTGCTTTCTGCTCTTTGAAATTGTCTCTTGCTGATAGTGCTGAACATCCCAATAGTCACCAGCACCCTGAGGCCTGAGGCAGTCACCTGAAAGTGAAACAGCTACACAGCAGAACCAATCATCTTACAAACTAACTTGGAGAATATAACATTTTGTATGTCCATTCTGCCCTCTTGTCATCTCTTTTCAGATATCAAGTGTCTTCTTCCCATCTAGCATTCCATTTCCTCTCATAACCTGTAGTTGAGACTTTTCATTTCAGCTCTGGAGGAAGTCTGAGTAATGTGTAATGTGACTAAATTGCACATATACACCAGGCAGGGAAAAAACCTAATGTAATTCTAGGCCAACATTTCTGGGGAGATTCCAGCCAAAGACAGCAATCATTTCTCTGATGTAACTCTTCCCTAAGAGCTCACTTGAATTAGTGCTCCAATGGGTGATTAAATTCTTTTGTTACTTCCTTCTACAAAGTACATCCTCTACTCAGCACAGAGTATTACAAAAATTAAGAACATCACAGCTTGTTCTTCCAAAACTCAACATTTTCCCAAACACAAATAGATAAATGAAAGGCTATACATAGCAGCAGAATCTAACAGTCCCTCTCATCATAGCCCTGTGGAACAGAGTTTCAAAATGAGTGTATAGATGTATGAAAAATCTACGTGTCATGCCATGACTTAAGAACTGGGCAAACTATGGCACTGCAGCAGTACAGCACATTTGATGTGTTTTTAATAGGGCTTTAAAATAAAACTTGTATCCTGGATCAGGCAAGAAAGAATAAAGTTGGATAGCCATTGTTATTCTAATTAAGCATTCTTTTTAATTAGCATTTTAATTTAAATTGCACCTTCAAATCGTGGAACAATTAAGTGTTACATTTCATGAGCACTGTCAAAAAAATTCACTTTGATGGGAAAGCCAGCAGAAAGAAAATTCTATTTTCATTGGGTATGTTTTACTGTTTACTGCTAAAAATAAAAGATGGGTTTGGCTAGGAAAACCTTTAAGAGTTGTTTTTACTCTGCATAAATGGCAAAGTTGTAAAATTTCTAAAAAAAAAAAAAAATCACAAAACTGTTAGATTTGTATAGGCAAAAATTGCATTAAATTTGATAGTTACACACAGCTCAATCTGTCATCTTATAACATATTCATTCCTACTTTTAAAATCAGCATCCATGTAGAAGTGGACATGTTTTAGAATAGTAAAAAAATTAAACTCTTTTACTGCTTACAAGTTTCATTGATCTGATGAGAATATCAGGAAAAAAAGACGGTTGGTACTGGTATTTGTTGAACAATAGCAAAGTCCTTTCATTTATAAATTTTGCATAATAAAAAATTATGTCAATACGTTCAACCCTGTTACCCTTGTGAACTCTATGTCTTTTTGACCCTGACAGGGAAATGATTAACAATGTGGTAAAATCTTTTTGGCCTCAGTGGGCCTCAAGAATACATACGAAGTCAAACAGGTACCATGGGTTTGACTGACATAGAGATTTGATCACTGTTTAAAGCTTGCAACACATGAATTTACAAACAGATATCACTCTAGAACTTGCTCACAATCTCTTCATTACACATGTTCCTTTGGTGATTTGGCTGCTGTATATTTCACTAATGTATTCAGTGACATAATTCATCTGCAAATGAGATGCCCTTTTCAATTACATTTCTGGAAAAAAATGTTTTCTAGCCAACTTTTTGACAGTACTTGGGGAAGAGTGGGAATGGAAAGAATAAATTCTTGAAAAAGTGAAAGAGGTTTTTTGGGGAGTGGATTTGGTTTATTTTTCTTCCTGTTGGCTCATTTAATTTTGGCTTGCTAGGTTAATACTCTTCCTCCATATTATACTCCAGTAACAATTATTTGAGTGGTTTTGTAATTAACTGTCACACTGCTTATAGCTGTATAGGCAAAAGTTTACTGTGATTAAATCCAAATTAATTATTTCCACACAAATACTAGCAGAGTGGAATTTGCTCGGGGGGCGGGGCGGGGAGGGGGATCTTTTCCATTCTCTCAGCTGTTTCAAATAGAAAATTCATAACCCCTCCCAGAGAAAGGGTTTAAAAAGGCAGAGTGAAATGCAAAGACTTAAACTAACAGGTTTGTTTGTGGCTTAATTAGAATATTGGATGATATAGCTACATGACAGGACAGTTTTGGTTAATTAGGCAGCTCTAGACTATGAACCAAGGGAGGTTTCAAAGTAACCCTCTGTAACATCTCATCCACAAATGCACAGAGGTCATGATGGACACCCCTCTCAAATTGCATAACAGTCAGACAGCAGGAAGAAAACACAAGTGCACAGCTTCAGCCAGAGAGAAGCATTAGGGCCCCCAATCCCTTTTCTCCTGGGGCAGGGATCATCACACCACTCCCAGGATGGTGCCACAACACCCTTCTGCTTTAGTAGTGTGGTAGAAGAGTTAGAGAGCAGCTATGGGTTGCTTTTGCTTTTGCATTTATACTTCATCTTGCACAGATTTTTCTGTCTTCTAAGGAAAGAATTAATCTGGATTACTGGCTACCACAATTTCACAGTAAATGTTTTAACTGCCAGAAGCTGCCATCAGCAAAACAGAGTCCTTTCCTGAAACCAGGACCAGGAAGCAGATTATGGTGTACGGCCTGGGTTCAGGCTGGAAGACAACCACTATGGTGTACTTGAAAGTTTTCAGAAGCAAAACCTTGTAATGGCTTGGTTCTGAAAAAGGACTGACTCAAAGGTATTCCCTTGTAATTCGTGCTTGGTAAGAAGCATTTTTGCCACCATCTTTCCAAGTGTCTGAATAGGTAAGCAGATGAGAATTAATTTTGCAACAAGGGTCATTACAATGGAGTCTGAGTCTGACATTCTTAAGGCAAGTGTCAGAGGACTTGTAAATAGAAGCAGACCAGCTGCACTTTCTAAATAAATAGCATAAAAAAAAATTCTTGCTTTTCACAGATACTGCACAGCCTAACACACAATACTTTTTTTTGCATTTAGCTTCAATGTGGATGTTTTATGTTTACAGTGGCACTTTTCTCTGGAGAAGTGACAATTATGACAACTGATGACAATATCTAGAACACACTTTATAATTATTGTGCTACAACAGTAAAAAATCAATGAAACCAATAATATCTAAACAAGCATTATCCTATAGATTAATCAATGCTACATTATCTGCAGTTCCCCAATCCAAACACAGCTTTCTCTGCGTATCCAAGATTTCTTCTTAGGATTTACAGTCAAGACTCCAGTATTCCAGTATCAAAATAACACAAGTGACAGTGGTACTGTTTATACCACTGGTAGGAATAATCGTGTTAGCTAACAGCTGCTATCCTTTATCTGTTATTGACGCGTTTTGTAAAAGGGCTTGTTTGAAATTCAGTTTGGCTCATTTGAAAACAGGATTCTGAGAGGAAGCATTTTCAATGGCCTGCCAGAGCAATTGGTAAAATGTGAATAAACATAAACTAGAGTTACAAACTTCTTTCCTTCCTGTGAAGCTTTATTAGTGTAGATGTAACTGGAGAGAATATAGGAAGGTATTTCCCTGAAAGTATAATGTAGGTCCATACTTGTCACTCATTCCTTATTTAAGGAAGCATGTTCATTATTATGCAAGAATTGCTCTTTCTACTCGCTAGGAGCATTTTTATGCTAAGTTCAAACATAATGAAGCAAAGCAAAAGACCAAAACAAAACAAAAAAATCACCTTATGCAAATTAGGAAGTCATATTCTGGAAACAGAGAGTACAGCTCAACAAAATCAGTCTTAAAGTCATAACAAGTCAGGTTTGTTCTATATTACGTCCTTACTGAAGAATTTGATCTATGACATTTTCAGAACAACATCTGAAAAAGACCTCAGGAACATAAGGCACAGGGAAGCAGTGAAACAGTTATAGACTAACTGCACCTATAAATATAATTTCTTACCATTTAGCAGGTTGATATGCAGACATTTTCTAGTCAGTGTTTCATCAAGGGGCACAGTGAATAATTAGGAAACCTTTTGCCCTCTTGGGCCTTGAGTTAAAGTGTCTGACTCAGTGATGTCATCAAATAAAACAAGTTCAGCATATTTTTTGTACATCCAAGGGAAAATCATTCATATCACATGAAATGAAAGTTGTGTGGCATCTGTTCAAGAGTGAAACGGATTACAGCACAGGCTAGGACTGCTGAAGTGGGAAATACACATTTCTACAAACAGAAGTTCAGAGTGATGCAAAAAAGAGTGAAGTATGCAGTCATGCAAACACAAGGTAATATTTCTGAAGCTTGTTTCAGAGACCATTTTGGATCTTCTAATGTTTTGGGTTCTCTGGTGTACAGTTTCCAAAACCTCAAAACTGAGTCATGAGAATGGATAAAAAGCTCCTGACATGAAGAAGTAGTGGGAGCAAAACATGGAATCTAATGTAAGAACAGGGAAAAAAAAAAAAAAGAAAAAAATAGATTTTTACATGGATATATAAAGACTGTGTTATTAGCTGTCCTTACTGTAACTGTTTTTCATTCTCTGAAATCCAGTTTCTACATCAATGAATTAAGTCAGAAACAGGATTTCTTTGAAACAAATACATAATTTTACTTGGTGCCCATACTACTAATTTTTCCCAAGTTAGTTATACTAGAATTTTATACTGGAGGAAAACGAAAAGGAGAGGCAATGAAATTATAGAATGCAATACAGTTTGAAGTTTTGTGATATCTTTCATGAGCCAAACACATGGCAAATTTTGAATGGCCTTACTTTGAGTACAAATATCTGAAAGTGGATGAGAAATGACACATGTGAATCTAATTTGTCCCACAATAAGAAGAGATAATGAGAAAAAACAGAAACAGTGTCAGTGTAATAATACTACTGTGAAACATTTAAAATGTTAATTCTGTGCTACTTTTCAAAGAATCCTTTTCTACAGTCATATCCTATTCATGGTCATTTTGCCTATGACAGTCCACCTGTTGCTGATACTCTCTGAAAGCAGGAAGCCATCCAAGACTTCATAGACTTCTCATATCCTCTTCCCAGTTGTCTGTGGAGAGGTCTTTCCTTCTACTCTGAGCTAAGGAAACAGAAGTGTATAGTGTTGATAATATGGATGGACCACAGCTGTAGAAGCAGGCATAATTAAGTTCTCTGTTTCCTTCATTGAGTTTCCTGAAAAATTCCAAAATTTATTTTAGCTTGTTTGACTCCTGAGCATTGTCAGGGGCTTTGTAAATCTACTAAACTCATAGTAGTAATGCTAGTATTGAGTTGAAGACCAACAAATTCGTAGCTAATCCACTAACATGTCTGTCAACCAGCTCTCACAAGACAGTTTCAGCCCACAAACAATCAGGCATTTCCCTGAATGCACAGTAAGATTTCATCTTAAGTAGGGTAATTATATGATCATTATAAATTACACCTTGTTCTTCTTGGTCACCCATAAGTAAGTTAAGAAAGACTTGATTCTAGCTAAGGATTTGAAGTACTTCTCCCTCCTCCATGCCTCCACGTTTAAACTTGAAAAATTAATACAAAAATAAATAGTAATGCTTTTGTATTGCTCTGCATTTTCCCACTACTGGGGGATAAGTGAGATAGCACAATGCAATAACAGGTTTTATCTGATTTCTCCAATGGTGAAAATAATGGTTTCAAGACAGGAAAGGTATTTCCAAGTAAACTGTGACATAGAAAAAAGCAGACTACCTGCCAGTTTCCCAACATGTGATGCAATCATTGATTTCTAGTTTCCAAGTAAAAATATTTTAAATCATGTGAGTCCAGGATTTTATCTGGTTAAATGAAATCAGTTTTTCATAATTATAATTCATTTTTAATTATAATTTATGAATGAAAGATTGAAGTGTGAGATGAAAGTGCTGAAGCTGAAGGAAGAATGGGAATTCCTTTTTCTCTCCAGCTTTACAGATCTCAAGTCAGCCCTTTGAACATTTCACAGACAATTAATTTCTGAAATGCTCTGTGCTTTAAATCACATGGAAGCTATGCTTGTTACCTTTTTTTACCTTAGTTTTTGTCACAGTATATGATTCTTATGTCATGCTCCTCTATATGCTGCTATTGCTACTAGACAAAGTGCCTAAATACATGTCAGATACAAAACCACTGTAGAACTGGTAAGTTAAAGTTACAGTCATACACACAGCACTAGTCCTTATTTGGCATGGGGTTGTTAGCAGGTGTGTAAGCAATGCTGAAGCTGAAATCAGGCTTGGGATATTTATCCATCTCATATTAAACATTTTCATTTTTACTGTCATGGTCATTTATTTTATACTGTATGAGCCTTTAGTCCTAATGCTATGGTACTTGCTTTTTAAGATGGGAAAAATGTGCCAGCTGAAAGGGAGATTAGAAAATTTCATTTAGAATGTTTTGGGAGATCGGAGAATTTCATTTAGAATGTTGTCAATAGCTTCATTGTCAGAAGCTGGAAGTCCTTTAACATGGTCCCCATATTTCAGAGGATTCTTGGGAAAGGATTCAATTTATTATGGGCAAACATTGAAGATATATACATATAATTATATGCATGCATATATGTGTATGTATATATTTACACTATAAACATAAATTAGCAACACAAGATCTCCAAATTTATTGAGGACAATAGAAACCTCTCTCCCTCATTAGATTGAAATGGTTTCTATTCACTCATAACAGTCTGACAGAAGGTAGAAAGCCACTTATCAGCCTTATAAATTGAGCTGGTTATTAGTCAAGCAGTTTCAAATCAATTCAAAAGGTACTAATTTCATTCTCCCCACCCCTACACCCCAATGCTCTCATTCCAGCACTCCATGATCACAGCCACTCATACCCACCTCTCAACTCTTATATACTTCACATCCCCCTCCACATCAAATCAAGTAACAGCATGCTCCACTACCCTAGTAACCCAGGTGTACCACAGCAAGCACTTTACTCCCATAAAATCACACAGGCAGAAGCTCCACAATGTGCTGTGACAAAAAGCAGTCTGTAAACCCCTAAGATAATATCTGTTAATGAGTGAGATGCTTAATATTCAGTGGGAAGTAACAATTGAAATAAACTACCCACAGAAGCGGTTATTTAGCAGAAAATACACAGAAGATACAATAGATTAATTCAATTCCCAACTAAGGATATCTTGGCAAGTAACCTGAAACTAACCCCTCATTGTTTGCCAGAAGTCAGTCCACAGCAGCAAAAATGACTAAGTTTTTTTCGGCTAAATTAATTCACAAAGGGATATTCTTAGGAGGCTGAGGTGGGATAGAAAGTAAGCTTAAAATCTGAATACCCTGGAAAACAAAAAGTCTGAACAAATAGGAACAACATCTGAACAATAATTTTTAAAATCTACCATATAAAGAAAATAAAATCCTCAATCAAGTGAAAAATCTGAATCCAGGAAGGTTTTCCATGGATATATCCCTGCCCAGTGAAATTAGTGCATCTCTAAAGAAACAGAGGCAGAAAAAACAGCAGGATCTGGGCCCTAGAGACCTGGTTTATGTCAGTCCCGGTGAGGGGGGCGGGTGGGAGTTGATAAGAACACCTTTCTCAAAACCAGTACTGACAGGTTAAAGAAAATGTTCTGTTTCCACTGTTCCTTCCCAACAAAAGTAGCACTCATAAACACCCAGATATTAAAAAGGCAGGTAATCAAATCTGGGCCAGTTCTGTAAGTTTCTGACATTTCTTGTCTGACAAACATCCACAGCCATGCCACAGAGCAATGGAATTTTTTCAAACTTTAAGAAGTTGTTTTAAATCTTCTCCCAAAGTCTCGTTTTTTGCTCACTTTCTCACACACACACACGCACCCCCCTCTTTCTCTCCTTCCTCAACAAAATGGTTTCAAGTTAAATTATTTTCATAGCTTTCTGAAGCTATGATGGAACAGACTGAACTGCTCTTTGATTTCCTACAAATCCTACGTATGGACTCAGCATTTTGAGAAGAAACTGAGAAAACAGTGACAGTAGTGGCCTGCCTCCTTGTTCTTGAAGGGATATACTGTACAGACCTAACGCAGCATGACTTTCTATAGTGCCCGCTTTGCTCAGCATGTCAGAGAGAGGTGCCTGTTTTTGTCCATTCACTCCTTGCCTTCTTGCATGACTATGTGTCATGCCTCTCATCCAGGTCCTGCAATGCTAGGTTTGTTTTCCTTGAAAGTACCTGATCTTTGAAGCATGTCATTCTGAGATAATGTCAATTAAAGAAGGAAAGTTAGGTTTCAAGGCGATGGAGAAATCTTTAAAACACTTTTAAAAAGGCTTTAAAAATATGAAAGAAATAAAAAGAAATCTGTATTTATCATTTGTTCAAAAAATATTTCAAATGTTTGGGCCTACTATGATTTATCTAGAGGAATAGCAGCAGCTCTGCAGAAATACCATCAATATTGCTAGCTGTCACAGGGAAATAAGGAGGTGACTTATTTCTCCTCAATCCCTTAACAAAGGCACATTATATAGGCTATACACTCTGGCTCCAGGGAAGTTAATATAGCACTTTGTGTTCTTGAAACTGAAAAACATAAAGCTGCGTGAGGTTCTTTCAGGTTTTTTCTTTTCATATTGTGAAATGTTTGTTTTCACTAATGTTACAGGGTAGTAATCATTGTTCATGCATTAGCAGCAAACAATCAAATAATTTCACAGCTATCCAGTATAAATAAATATTTTCTTCTAATTATACCACATAAATTAAATACAGGTGTTCATGATCTTCTAGAGGTACTTAGCACTCTCATGCAAATATAGAGTCTTTGTCTTTCTCAAAGATTAAGAAAATACCTAGATGAGACTTTTTAATGCTATACAGGTGGATATTTATGATTTGTGACAGGTTATCATACAATTGCAGTGGAACTATGCATTGAATTTACTTGAATACCTGAAGAGTTTGCTATTATTGAAATGACTACAGTGAGTCCGTAAACAACAGTGGTCTGATCTTCTCGTACTTAAGTATCTCAGGATGATTTATACCACTAAAGTGAAAGAGAAACACAACACTAACTCTTGAAATTTTACCAACTGTCATGATGTTCTTATGTTCCTTCACCTTTTTTTACTTCTTTTTTTTTTTTCTTTTTTTTCCCACCAGACTAGCTCTCACTCCTGGACTTTTCCATATCCTTGACTAAAAGTAAAATGTATTGATTACAAAGAGAGATCTTTTAGGCTGCCCTCATTCAGTGGCTTGAGCACTTCTGAATGCTAAATAATGGTCAAGTTCCAAATCTTTATACCATTCAGCCCAATAGCTCTATTTGCAAACATTACGACTATTTAATCTGAGTAGGATGGGAGGTTGTGACATACTGCTTTTTAGCAGTGATATCACCTTCTTTTCCACACAATTAATCTATAAATAATTAACAGGAGTCATCACCCCATTTAGAGGCTGATCTTGCTCAACTTCTGTTCCTACCGAGTCCACTCAGAGAAGGAATGAGCCTTCAAAGCATGTCCCTTCTTGCTGCAATAGAAAGGGCAAAAATGTTTGGAAAGAGGCATTAAAGTCTGACAATATTAGACATTATATACTGCATTACAAAGCAAAGAGAAGCTGGCAGGTGGTCAATTTGTGATGCATTAGAGTTTTGGCCACTTAGATAAATTGTAAAGGGCACAGGGCAGGTATTTAGGTGCACTGAATTATAGTGAGACATTTTAATGTCCTGTGATTAGTTAAAGGAGTTATTTTGATCCTTAAGCAACTGGAATATGGGAAAAGAATCATGCTGTGCCAATCTATATGAATTTAACAGACAGTGACAGAAAACCTAAACAGTGGCTAGCAAGCAGAAGCTAGCCTTTAATAATGTCACTCATTCTAGACTATGAAAAACTGCAGGGTTTCTTTGTTTTGCCTATATTGAACATCCCATAAAACTGGATCAATGACAACAAATCAAACAGGAACTTTTGAGAAGCGGGCTTCCCACACATACTCAAGGTAGTTTTTTTACCCATGCAATTGATGTTATTATTAGATGAACAAAAACCACAACAAAAAATGGAAATAGTTACTATGTCAAGTAGAAAATTTGACTGGATCCTGTCATAGTGATTCTAATGGAGGAGCTTAATACTTGTGTATTTCTTATAAATTACTTCAGCTGTCACTCAGCATTGTCTGTTATGAAAACATATTCTGCATTTCACACCTGTGCCAGGAGATTATGAGCACTAGAACACCTTTGTGTAATCATTTAAAACTGCACCTCAATTTATGCTCCAATAAAGCTACACTTTCGTCACATGAATAAATAAGTCAAGAAATCACACATTTGAGATAAATCCATGACTCTTGCAAAATATCCTTCCATTCAGTCTGAGGAGAAGCTGCAGTTGATTACTGGAGACATAGGTCATCTGGAATAGCAGACTTTACGAAGATGTCTGTTTTCACAACCACAATTTTTAAATTGCAACAATATTGCATGCAATAAACCTTACACCACCTTGTAGAAAATATGATTTTTCATAGTATTCTTTACCTTTACAGTGGAAAAGAAATGTTAAAAGTGATAATAGCTTACATTTTGTAGCTTTAGTCATCGCTAAAATTCATATGAACATAACTTATCTGTATGAATTTTACTTCAAAGGTGTGCACAGCATAGCTGGTTTGGTCAATAAAAGCTCTTCAAGAATCTTGAATAAGAGAAGTTTAAAGCATTATAATAGTAAATTGGCCAAGTATTAGTCCTCTTCTGGATGCAAAAATTGTTGAAGCCCCATATAGTCATGTGCTCCAACTCAGACCAAACCTGGGCTTAGAACTCCTCACACATACAAGGTTCTCATTTCTCCACTATAAGTAGTTTTCTTAGGAATCAGCAAGTTACACAAGGGTAGATGGCTCTCTCCACATATAGAGATATGCTTAAATATAGATTTAGCATAGGATCAGTAGATATTTAGCAAAAAACTGAGGAACAATTTTTACAATTTTTTAATACACTTTGCTCAGTGAAGTTTATTGGGGTTTTGCCTGAATGTGAACCCATACCTTGTCATTATTCATTATCTATGCCACTTACAGCAGGAGCCACACCTTTTACTTGATAAGTTAGTGCAGAGAAGAAATATGAAAGATCATATGGACTGTGAGGTTGCTAGTCTAGAAAGTGAAAATTGCCAGAGTACGTTAGACCTTCATCCAGCAGTGTGTGTGCACCCTAAAAAGACCATAATGGCTGTTGAAGTAAAAAACACCTGTTCTGCACAACTTAATTAATTACACAGTGGTGCAAACCAATAACCCTTTCAAAGGTCTTTCCAGCTACTGAATAGCACGTGGCTTAAATAACCCTGTAATTCTGTTCCTAGGTAGAAAAGTCACACATAAATAATATGAGTTGTTAAAAGTCCATAATTACTTATTTGCAAACCAGATGATAATGGACCTAAGCAAGGTTCTACATTAAACTATGCCAGTTCTTCTAGGTGACAAACTGGACTCTTTCATCTCTTCTTTGAAGTTTTGGGGGTTTTTTTGAGCATTAACGGCACAAAAGACAATAGTTTCAAGTCACATTTAATTTTAAAAATGAAGAGAAATTCAGAAACAAGAATAAAAGTGTAAAGTGACTTACATTGTTAGATGTTATTCTTCTCATAATGACATAAGTTAAGTGTAGATCACTTGGCTTTTTTTGGTTTAAAGTTAGATCTTTCATGTCATTTACCTATAGGATGGATTATTTCTTTAGAGCATCACCCGACCAATTACAAATAGTATAAAATCGTACCTTAGGTCTTAACCATTGGACCCCTCTTTCTAGATGAGTTTATTTTTCTGTCATATAAATCAAAAGCCTGTTGTTGTACTTCAGTACATCAATATAAATGGCTATAGTCTGGTACTGAAACATTTATCCTTCTCTCCAGTTAGTTTTAGGGTAACGGACTCAGGTAATAGCTTTTGAGAAAAAGGTCTGGGGTAATACAGTTTGGGTAGATTTAAAAACAGGTCTCACAAATCAGTTTTTCAGTGGTGTTTATTTTTGTCATTGTTCCTGATTCTTGTCATGCAAACATTAGTCTTGTAGGATATGTCAGCCTTTGTTACAGCTTTTATTTATTTCATATAAGAGAAAGTAACTTGTCATTGCGTTAAAAGTTAATGGACTTAAAAAAAAAATCTCTTTAGTTTACTCTGCAATTTTCTGAAATTTGGGTCAATGAGGGCCCAAATCATCCTAGCCTGTATTGCATTACCATCTTTAAATATATATATAATTATATTATCCATTAATTAAAATATTAATTTCATACATTTTTCAGGTAAATGCAGTATTTTTCGGAAGAGCTCAGATTAAACTACAATGAATGGTTGGAAGAAAACTTGAAGGTGACACTGAATTTAGCTACCACAGAGATGAGGGCCTAAGAAAGGGAGAGAAAAGGCATGGTTCCACTGAGTTCTGGGTGGCAGCAGAAAAAGATCTAGAGAGCCAGACTTGATGGTGACTGATACTGCTGCAACTGGCAGTAGCAGTCAGCAGTTATAGTCAGTCTAAAACCTCACTAACCCCAGGGCAGTAGTAGTAGCAGCTTAACAGAAACAGTAGCAAGGCCCAGTTCTCAAGGACTGGATGTAGGCAAAACAGACAGTGGTACCGTTGCTGCTTCGTTTCTGAAAGTAATGTGCTACCTCAGACAGCTGCTTCCTTGCTTCTGGCTAGGAATGGTTTCAGGACAGGTGAATGTTTCTGAATGAAAACTGCCAGATGAACAGCTCTAGAACATGAATTCTTCACACATCTCAGGGCAGGTGTAGCATATACAGTGGAAGTACAAGCTCCCTAAATGTGTTGTGCCTGAAATGTAACCATAGAGAATCTTGGTTTTGTAAGTCTAATAGTTCTTAGTCCAATACCTTGTGCAGTGTCAGCTGCTCTGACTTGATAGTTTTTGCAATGGTTCAGATGATAGGTGATTTATTATGCACTGTTGGTAGTCACTGGAGAAGACAGTCATGTAAATAGAATTATTTTATCATGTTAAAATGCTAAGTAACTCCACATTCTTGTTCTTCACATTTTCATATCTGGTGGCATGGTGGGGTCTGATGACCCCATACCATCTGCAGACTGATAAGGGGTGTCCTTCATTGACCTCTGGTTTAGACCCAGAGATCTTGCTTCAGTTTCCATGGACAAGCAAGCCAGGAAGTCAGTAATTCCCTCCAAATCTAAACCCACCAGTGTTTTAACTTTATTGAATTAGAATGTAGGCTGAAATGAGAACAGCTATGCAAAGTCACTGCTCATTAAGGTCATATGGAAAAATATAATTTTCTCAATTATATTAAAAAAGAGTTAACTATGAAATTAACTGATGGAAACTGTAGATGCCCCATGACAAGCACCTACAATTATGCAATGCATAAATTATACAGCTGAATAAAGAAAACCCTGACATATCTTCTGCACGCCCTCCACTTTTTCCAAGGTGGCTATACTATATTTCCATCTGTTCTGGGTTAGTAACTGGTTAGCAAAATATATTGGGTCCTGATACAAGGACAGCAAAATATAACCTCAAAGTTAGAAGTTTGCATTTTAGAGTTATTTTACTTTCATTCAGGCTTCAGTTTCCTGACATCCAATTTCATTAAGTCATTCTCCACTGAACAGCCTTTTCTTACAAAGTACTTCTTTATTTTGAAAATACTCATACATTGTAATGAATGCCATCTCTGTCTTCCCTAGTGGTCAACTAATCAGGCTGACCTCTTTTGTGTCTCTCTATAAATAATAATCTCCAATTCATATACACAGGGGGTTTGTTTCTTTTTGCACTGTCAGAAGATTTGCAACATTCTTTTGAAGAACATCAGTACTGGAACTTCACAGAATTTCAGTATCACTCTTACCTGTGGCAAAAAGAGATGAAAGTCCTTTCCTTCTCACCAAACTCCACTGTAAACAGCCAAGGACTCCCTTAAACCTCTTTCCGTAGCTTTGTCTTGAAAGCTCATTTTTGTCTATCCACTCTAACATCTGTATTTCCTATACAATCTCACCTTTTTAGAGAAAATAGAAAGACTCATATGGAGTTAGTATTCACTATCCACACCTAATAAACTGATCAAATAATTTTTCTGATCAGGGACAGAATAATCCAGTGTAGTTTAGGTAATTACTGGTCAAAAGGGCAGAAGTTTAGAGCTTTTAATATCCTCCAGTAATTTCTCTTTAGCACCACAAAATACTCTTGGCAGCCATGTCTTGTAAAAGTCAACATGTTAATAAGCCAGGGAAGGAGGAGAAAGGAAGGAATGAAGGAAATGCTCTGTCGCAAGCCTGCAAAAAGAAAGCTTTCCTACTTAAACCTCTGCTTAGGCGTTTGTTTGGGGTTTTTTGGGGGTTTTTTTTTGGGGGGGGGGGGTTAATATTCTCTGACCAAAACAGAATTTAGTGGGTTTCTACAAAGAGAACTGAGAACTGGATTGCACTGGGCAGAAAAGCTGTGCCAAGTAAAGAGAGGAACTTACATGGGTGAAGAAAACAGCTTGGATAGCTCGTTTCCCTGTAGAACAAGATAAAAAATGAGTACCATATTGTAACAGCAACCATATTTGCTTGTTACCTCTTTCTGAGACAACACAACCTAGTATAACTTGGAGAGACTAAAGGTGAGTCTTGAATACTTTCAGTTATAGTGGTTTATTTAATCAAGAGACAACACCAGCATTTCTTAGCTCGATATAACCTGTTGAAATCATCCATACAATTACTCTATAAGAGATGAAGAAACAACATCAGATATCTTTTTGTATGTATTTCTCTTGTTCCCTATTCTTTTGACAAAATTAGAATAGCAAGGTTTCAGTATTCCTGCCTCTAAAAGGTCACATGGGATGCCCAAATCCATCACCTCTCTTACTTAGTGTCTTCTAAATAAAGCAGCACAGGTTAGCTCCATTTCATAATCTGTCACATGTTGGTGTCAAAGTTTCAGGAATGTAAGCCTTAATTTGAGCTCAGGGTGGAATCAATGTTTAAGTAGACCTTAACAGTTAAGTACTATGAACCAGCTGAACCAGTAGGGAAATACACTTCATGCACAGTGCTGCTGAGTTGCTGTTAAAGGTTAAAATGACTGAGGCATGACAGCAACCTGAGAAATATTCTTCTTTATTCTCTCTTTTTCTGAGTACTTATCCTAAGAACACCTCTTTCTGAAACTTCCTAGCCAGTCATATTAATTCTACTGCTGCAGCTAATTGTCCAGATCTGCTACTTATCCATTTCTTCAGTAGCATGGACAGTCTGTGCTGCATGTAGTATGTATGAGGGTCATTTCCACATCATCTTACCTGCTGTTTTTCAATCAAATGGTTTTGCAGCTGCTGTGCTAAGATCAACAGAGCATTCTTCACTGAGCTGCTGAATACATAAATAAGTAGTGCCATGTTTGAACCTGTCAACTTTCTAGTCCCTCTAAGTTCTTTAGATGGTTGATGGTACAACAAATAGGGCCTGGAATGGACTCATCGTTTGACATTTAACAAGTTATGTGGTCATGAAAAAATAAATAGCAATGATACTAATATTCATCTTATTTACAAACCAGGGATGATCAAGCAGAATAGCCCTTTTATTATTCTGACATAACTAAACAACTTCATTATTCTGGCATATTCAGTTTTGTGACTGGACAATGAAGAAACAGTTTTTCCATATTTTCACCCAGTATTTCTTTTCATTTTTGATTCTTCAAACAGCCTAAATGTCTGTTCATTTTTTCATCAGATAGGGAAAAATAAAAGAACTGTCTAAGCTTAAGCACTCATGGATCTTCAAGTGTCCTTTTCAGCAGCCAAAGAAGAGGCAGTTTTTACGGAACTCCTTTCTCTGTGGTAGGAGGGCCAAGAGGTATCTCTGCCAGGCATCACCCCTTTCTCAATTCTTTGAATACAGTTGCAAATTGCATGTCAGCAAGTACAGGCTGGACATAAGAGAAAAACATTTTCATGGAAAGATGGTACAGCACCAGAACAGGTGACCAGAAGTTGAGGAATTTCCAGCTTTAAAAGTTTTTTGAGGCTCAGCTAGACGAAGCTTCAACTAGCTTGATCTACTGTTGGCCAAAGTTCTAGTTTCAGCAGAAACTTGGACTTCATGATCACTAAAGATCCCTCCCAGCCAAAATTTCTATGATTCTGTGTAATTGAAGGCAAACCATAGGTCCAACAGAAATTCCTCCTTTGGCACATTCCAAAACCTTGTCTCAGACCGCTGTAGTGGAGCTCTGGTTTTCCGGTATAACCCAGACTTAGTAGATTTAATCTACCAATTTGTGCCTCAGTTTCTCTGTGTGTAAACTGGGATTAATATATTGCCCAAGAGCAGCTGTCAGGATGACACAGCTAAAGAATATGAAGTGCTTTGATGTTTTGAGACTGTTTCCAAAAAGGAATTTGAAATCTCAACGTGCATATGTCACAGCACTGCTATCATCACTACATTTTAATTGCTTGGGGAAAAAATATCCTATGAACAAAAGAATTTGAAGGTGGCAAACACCCTCTCCTCACCGACCATCAGTAATACAGGAAAACGCAATTTCTTTTTTGAGGTTGGCAAACGTCTCAGCATACCCACACAACCTGCCAAATTCTTGAGGCATGCATTGCACATACAAACATGTCCTAACACATTTTTTCATTAAAGACTTTTCTTAAAAAAAAAAAAAAATAAGTCAACCTCCCCCCCAAAATAAAACCAAACCAAAAAACTAATCAAACCAACAAAAATCGGACAATATAATTTGTTTTGAATTACCCCTTATTTATACTTGTTACAATCTGTTTGCTAATTTACAGGCAGCCAATGTAAAGAAGACAAAAGAGGTCTAATCTGCTCAGGATTGTTCAAAACCAGAGACCAAATATGTCCCTGAACTCTGAGAAAGCATAAGCAGAGCAGCTACTCTGCTGGAAGCCTGACTGAAGGGGAATTGCAATAAATCAAGCACTATGCTTATGAGGAGGATGTCTTGCAGTTGCAAGGTCAGCATGGGACAAATAAGAGCACAGGATGACCAAAATGTACAGTTTGAGACACTGTGCTTGTTTTGGCTGGGATAAAGTTAAATTTCTTCATAGTAGCTAGTATGGGGCTATGGTTTGGATTTGTGCTGAAAACAGTGTTGATAACACAGGAATGTTTTAGTTACTGCTGAGCAGTGTTTACACAGAGTCAAGGCCTTTTCTGCTTCTCACACCACCCCACCAGTGAGGAGGCTGGGGGTGCACAAGAAGTTGGGAGGGGACACAGCTGGGACAGCTGACCCCAACTGACCAAAGGGATATCGCACACCATATGATGTCATGCTCAGCATATAAAGCTGGGGGAAGAAGAAGGAAGGGGGGGACATTCGGGGCAATGGCATTTGTCTTCCCAAGTAACCATTATGTGTGATGGAGCCCTACTTTCCTGGAGATGGCTGAACACCTGCCTGCTGATGGGAAGTAGTGAATGAATTCCTTGTTTTTCTTCACTTGCACACATGGCTTTTGCTTTATCTCTTAAACTGTCTTTATCTCAACCCACGAGTTTTCTCACTTGTGCTCTTCCAATTCTCTCCCCATCCTACCAGGGGGGAGTGAGTGAGTGGCTGTGTGGTGCATATTTGCCAGCTGGGGTTAAATCACGACAGACATTTTCATACCATGAAAATTGCTTGCTGCAATGACAGTCTTCACTAGTAAAATAAAATAGGCAAACTACTACATTCTTTACATACCTATGGCATCACTATCGTTTGCATCAAGCAATCCTTGTGTCCTTGCAACAACACATTGTAAGCTTGTCTGGGCAGGGAACATGTGTTTATGTACATGTTGATAAAGACACCCTGAATGACCTTCCTTCAGCAGCCAGGCTAATGTTTTTATAAACCTAAGAACAAAATAATTTGTATGCATCCAGATGGCAATGTCATGTAAGCAATTCTCCAGAGCAGAGACTAAACTCCACGGGGTACAAGATACACAGCTGTGCATTATGAGAGTGCTGATGTTATTCTATGTTGTGTTAGGAAACAATTTTGTCTAGAGGCTTCACATGTCCTTTGACCAACAAAGGTTTGGACACAGATCCTTGAAACATGTCATGTTTCATACCTCTGGGCACCATCTCTGCACTTTGATTATTTCTTACTGGTTTTAAGAGAGGATAAGTTCTGATATTTCAGTAGCATCGCTTAGTTGCTGAAGCAATTACCCATGATTAGTCATATCAGATGTTGCTGAAACATCTGCTCTAAAATGCCTGTATGTTTTGAACCTCCAGTTAGATGGAATACCTGCCTGAAAAGCTGTTAGTGTCTCAGAAGCGATGAGTACAAGAAACATACTCTCTTTCTCATGAAGTGAAAAACCTAGGCAGTAACTGATAGGTCAATGAATGGTTTCTGAACAGAATATCAAGATCCTTGCTAAAAGCAGCCAGTATTATTCCAGCTCTCCAGAATATATTTTTAATATATCATGACCACACCCATGTTTTCAAGCAGCTAAGGACAGACCACAGTCCGAACTGCATGTACCATGCCTCTTAGTCACTTTTCACTTCTTACTTGCCCATACAAAGTCAAGCAAAACTGAACACATAATATGCAACGTGCTCTTGCTTTACATTATTGAGTATAAGAATATAGCTGACACTTGCAGAAAAAAGGTGTTAAAAATAATGAGTAAGATATCACAATACATGCACAGGAATAACTTAGACACATCTGCATTGTATTGTGTCATGGACACAGTTTACCCCAGAGTGGATGTGATCTACATAAAAAACAGTGGAGGCAACTCCTGGGTGGAAATGCTGAACACAGACACATTTAATTGCCTTGTGGAACCTATATTTTACTTGTGAAGTGTTATGCACATAAATGAGGATGTATGAAGGATGTTATTATTTACCTGCTAAGAATACTAACATTCCAGTTGTAAGCATTTTCAAGTGACTGTCTGTCTTCTTTCTTTTTCCTCTTGAGTCTTAATGTAAAATATCTCCTACAAATTACACTGAGGAACTGTTTGCAGGGGTAATTATTCTTAGTTGTAATTCCTGATTCTTCTTATTCATCATCTGTCATTGGCCTTGCTCTTTTTAAGTAAAAAAAGCACACAGACCTGAATTAGCTTACACTTCTTTTAAATAGAAGAAGCTAATTCAGACAATAGCCACACAAGAATGAATCAGGAATAGTTAGGTCCTTTAAGCCCAAACCTTGTTGTAATATTTAGCAGATTAGACCTTCATTATGTACAGTTTTACATCAATGACAACCCTAAGATCTCATAGCTTGTGAAGCAGCAGGGGTGAAACGTGAGCCTTCAACCATTGGAAACTGGTTTGACAGGTGCAGGGAAACTAAAAAAATGTAACTACAGTAAGGACAATGTTCTAGTCTTAAAAGTATTTTATACATTAGTGCTTCTGCAGAATGACACTGAAAGTGTTGGCAATAGGTTGCTTGGGAGGCAACTACTTACAAGGCTAGGGCCAACATTCATAAAGACCATGTAGGTCCCCCCCTGTAAGATGTATTTTGCATCAGGAGCACAGGGCAAGATGCTGAGAGGACTTTACCCATCTTAAACTCTGTCCATAACTCTGTTTGCTGTGCCATTATGTTCTCTATCAATATGCATGCAATTTTTTTCAACTGAGGAATGGAATTAGTCATTAAAAATATAATACAAATAGGCTCTACTCAGAATCAGAATGGTTTTTATTCTGGTAGCAGAAAGAAACAGACTTCCAGCATGAACAATGTGAGAAACCTTGTTCCTGTAGTGGTTTTGCTGCCCTTGGCACTTAAAGTGGTACAACACCACCCTGTCATGACTTGCAGTTTCAGACACATGCAGAATGCATCACCATGATATTAAAATAAAATAATTTAACAAAAAAGTGGGGGAGAGGGAGAAATTTAGCGAGGAACCAGCTCTACTAACATGATAAGCTCAATAGTGCCACCTGCTGAGAAGAAGTTCAAGGCATTTGTGCCTCAGAGGCCAGTGGCTCGTTCAGACAGTACGTCTCATTTTACACGGTCTGCACTGCTCATGATCGGATCTTTTCACAGTCCTGCTTTGCATAACATACCGCAGTAAGGCTCCCTTCCCCTGGCCGGGTTTCATCCTCTTTTAGAGGTGGACAAACACAAACGAGGACAGCATCTGTCTGGCAGTTGCCTAGAAATCAGTCTCAGCTGAGGTGCAAATGAGCTGTGGATTTAGATGGTGGCATGCTATCCATCTGTCTCATCCTCATGTTACAACAGCAGGTTTAAAGGATCTATCTTCAAATCATTCTTTATTTATTTGTAATATGGTCTCCTTTCTTAGATTAATCAGGCTTTTGTCATCCTGTATTAGTAAATGCTAGCAGCTCAAGCAATAGGTGCTCTTTTCCTTTGTTATATGTAAGAGAGAAGTTATTTCAGAGACATACAACCACAGTGTGCATGAAGGTACAGAAAGGAAGGGGAAGCAGACACAAAACAGTTTCCACTGTCAAGCTCATAAAAATGCAGAGACTCCAGATCTCCTTCTGTAAGTGAATGCTTGTATTTTCATATCAAAAGATCTCAGTCTACATCAACACTACTCAGCTTCTACACAGTTAATACAGCCTTCCTGTTAAACCTTAAAACAAAATTCTTACAGTCAAGGTCATGCACTGGCAAAGGGCAAACACTGAGCTGAAGATCTAAATCCTCTTTGGGGCTGGACTTATTTCACCATAGTGCCATGGCCACTCAGAAACAGGGAAGGACATTTTCAAGCACCTGAAAGGAGTCCAAGCATCAGAAATCTCGCATACCTCCAGAAGACATGGACTGCTGTTTATAGGACATAGCCTGCTGTCCCTATGTGCATATACTTAGCATTACCCTTGACATACATTGCCCTGGAACAGAGGGATAATTCAGGAGCCTAAAGCACATAAATTTTGGTTTTTCTTCCCTGCAACATCTTCTCATGGTTAAAGGGTAAAACAAGAGGGGAAAAAACACAAACCACATATCTCCTTTCAAAGTAATGGAACCATAAAGAAGAAGGACAAGGCTACAGACCAGGTGATCTGTTTCACAGTCTGTAAACTGTGCTTCCTAGCATGGAAATGAAGCCTACATGAATAACTTGTTAGCAAGTCTAATTCAGGAAATGTTCTGAAGAGAAAAATTAAGTGCAGCTCTAACAGTTTGCAGTACATAGCCTCTAGAGGTACAACAAGGAAGGACATCTTGACCACTCATTTTAAAATGAAACTGGTAAACTCAGTCAACTGCCAAGATCTATCATGTAATACAAACCAGCAGAAAGCACCCAGTTTCTACTGCATTGAATGCAGTGAAGTCTTTGAAGGTACTTGGCGGGGGGGGGGAGAAGCGGGGGGAAAAGAGAGAAAATTCTGAGCAATTAGAGGCCCAGGTTGCTAGGTTTACTTTTTCACTCACATTTCATTACAAAAGATATTAATTGGGATCCATGCAAGAAGTCTGCCAGAATTTTAAATAATCATCAAATTACAAAATTAAGTAGCCACAGTTGCTTTGATCCACCCTATTTGGTTTTGTCTGAATTTTCTGTTCTAATCCCCATGATCTCTGAATAAATGAAAACAGAACACTACATCAAGTTTTCTAATAAAGGCATTTTTGTGGGTTTTTTTGCTTTCAAATGCTGTGTTCCAAAAATCACATGACCAAAACTGCTTGGTCCCCTCCCTCACCATGGCACTTTTAAATTGACACAGTTTACTACACCATTCAGAGAGAAAAAAGTAGTTCTTTTCTATAAATATTCAAGTTCTTAAGTGACAGTCATGTACATTGATGATGTCTACGAGTTCCTAAGTGACTTATCTACAGGAGGGCACATTAAACTTGGCCATTCCTTCACTTACTAACAATTTCCTGAAAAAAAGAGTTCTCTTCCTCTACCCCCAATGATGAAGAATGAATTACAGTCTGAATAGCAGATACCAACAGTGTGTTAACTATTTATATCAACTCACAGGCAGACTATCATTGAGCTTCACAGTATTATCCTAGTCTTCCTTCCAATTTTTTTCCCTTTGTGTAACTGTGACATGAAATTTCAGGGTACACGCAGGAACACACAGTGTGTGAAAGCTTTCAAGTGTGACATGCAGAACTATTTTTGTAAGTATTTTGAATTTTATTATCTCCAGTATGCCATATAAGATATCCTGTTCTACAAGCAAATTCTTCCAAAGGAGAAAAAGGTCCTGTTTTGCCATGGGTCTCCTGATTTCTTTCACTATATGCAAGCAAATGCAATGCTATTTTGGAGAAAGATGAATCTATTTGTCAGGTGTATGCACTTAATTTTCCAGACATGTTTCAATCTATACTAATTCTATCTTGATGACTATTCTGTCAAAATATAATTTCCCCTTTAGTTTCACATGATGAGGAAATTTTCTTATAATTATCACCAGGATGACAGTGTCAGCTGATTTCAATTTTGCTCATGCAAATGTGAATGTACAAGTAAATACGGAATTGTCCTGGTTTCAGCTGGGATAGAGTTAATTTTCTTCTTGGTAGCTGGTAGAGTGCTGTGTTTTGGATTTAGGATGAGAATAATGTCGATAACACACTGATGTTTTGGTTCTTGCTGAGTAGACTTTACACTGGTCAAGGACTTTTCAGCTTCCCATGCTCTGCCAGGTGCATGAGAAGCTGGGAGGGGGCACAGCCAGGACAGCTGACCCAGGCTGGCCAATGGGCTATTCCATACCATATGACATCATGCTCAGTATATAAGCTGGGGGAAGAAGAAGGAAGGGGGGGACATCTGGCATGATGGCGTTTGGCTTCCCAAGTAACCGTTACACGTGATGGAGCCCTGCTTTCCTGGAGATGGCTGAACACCTGCCTGCCGATGGGAAGTAGTGAATGAATTCCTTGCTTTGCTTTGCTTGTGCGCGCGGCTTTTGCTTTCCCTATTAAACTGTCTTTATCTCAACCCATGAGTTTTCTCACTTTTGCTCCTCCGATTCTCTTCCCCATCCCACCGTGGGGGGAGTGAGCGAGCGGCTGCGTGGTGCTTAGTTGCCGACTGGGGTTAAACCACGACAGGAATATATGCATTGAAGTGATCAGCTAGGCAGGTAACCACTAATTTCTGTGGACTAATTTATACAAGATGCTTATATTCTTAAATAATAAACCAACATATCTGTTCAGTTCCACACCAGAGGCAGCTAGAGCAAACTAGTGAATTCTATACCCTATAAATTGTGTGGTGGAGAGGTAAAGGTAGAACCCAGAGATCTACATTTCCCTGAGATTTAATACCTCATATAAGCGGGCTGGTATGTGTTAAAAGGTACCTGACATACCTTACACTTTAAGTCAGTGTTATTTTTCTTCAGGTTGTTTAGGCTTCCTCTGTAAGCCAGCTGCATACCTAAGACAGTGGAATTGTGGCCTCATCAGTTATACCTAAACTTGCTTTTTTATTCACTTTCGAAGACCTTCAGAGTTGCATGGTACTATTCAGCCAGAAACGGAAGAAAGGAAAAAGGAAATCATATCCAAAACAATGAGGGCAGACAGAATAATCTTGAACAGATAATCATATAAAATAATTCCTCAATCATCTCTTTTATTCATGACTTTGTTTTTCTTATATTTCTAAAGGGGACAATATGAATGTATCCGAGTTCAACTTCATTTAAATATCAGGCCTCATTAATTGCCAAAACAATGGCAGAGTGAACATTTTAAGCCTTTTGGTTTTGGAAAGATTTTTGTGCTGATAGGAATTTATGTAAAATTTTGGAAAGAAAAGCCTCACTCACTTTTAAAGATAACTTTTTTCTGCCTCTGGATGGTGCTGGCAGAAGGAATAAAAAGCTTTTCCCTGTGGAATTTTAGCGCTCTGTGTTGGCATGGGAGCAGCCTGATAAACAGAGTCATGGAAGTGTCTGTTCTTATTAATAACTTTAATTTATTTATATTTCCAAAAGAACACAAAAAACATAGTCAAGGGATGCCAGGGCTATTCTTATAACAATATTGCCATGAAATGCAGATGGATGTTCTAATGCAGAACAGCAGTACCAATCATACAAACAGCCGGAAGGACCATGCATAGGTGGGCATCCAGAGAGGCACTCAGTATCAGCTTCCTTGTCCTTTCACAGAAAGTGCTGCTACCTGTTAGTATTATTCCCACTCTACAAAGAGAACCAAGCCATAGAACCCAAGTAATTTGCTAGGGGAAATCAAACCTTTGATTACAACTCAAACAAAGGCTAAGCTTACTAAATTAGATTCTAGTTAGATTTCATCACCTCAGGTCTTACACATTGCAGTTGGATATGGGCAAAAATGCACCTTTTGACAAAATTCTCTGCTTGCTTTTCAGAAAGCTGCCCCTACCACCTATCGGGGGATGGTTAATCCCCCCTTCACATTCTTGGCCCAATGCAATTATGAGATAAAGTGTTCCCAAAAGATTACTTTGGCCTGTGGTCCTTCATTATTATTCCAAATCAGGCCAAGATGATATAAATCACAGTTATAAGGGCTAACACACTTTCAAATGGAATCTTTTTAAATATCCACCTCTAACACTCTTCTCTGATCTGTTTCTGATCAGATAGTAATTTCATGGGCAACAGCAACAACAAAACACTGTAATATTTAAATAATAATGGATGAAGGGACTAAAACTATCAAAGGCTCAGGAAAAATAGCAAGTCAAGCTCTTTTTGGTATACATGTAAAGCCAGATACTCTTAAAAAAAATCCAGATCCAACCTAAAACCCTTTACAAGAAGAAAACTCATTAAAGTTTTATTTCATGTCTTATTCTCAAGGCTGAAAAGCACATACACACTAAATATCCATTGATCAGCAAAGTTATGCTGTGCAAAGAAAAGTGAACAGATCTTTAAAGATAGTAAGAATATTAATTTTGTTTGATAAGAGCTTTTCAAATGTGAGGTTTCCCTGTAGAACTTTAGCAGAGAATGGGATTCTATTTAAATGTTGTTTGACCTGTCCTAAGGATTTTAACTGAAACATTTATCCTTGTTATAAAATTCTATATGGTTTTAAAACATCTTAATAAATTTTGTCTAAGACCACAAGCACTGGCCTTACTGCTATGGTCGGGATTTTGTCATTGGCTTTAGTAAGGACTGGCTTTAAATTTTATCAATAATTTTACTGCCATTTTTGTTCCATCACAATGAATGCTGCAAGACTCCCTCATATTAAAATGTCCTGCATAATATTACACTAGAATATAGATTTTAAAACTGTGCTGGATAAATGAAATGAATACTTGATTGGAAGAAGCCAGAATGTTCTCAGAAGAACTCATTAAGAAGGATGTGTCTCCAGAGCCTACATACTGTGAGCTAAGAAAGAGGCGTGAACAATAGTAGTTAAGAGTATTATTAGATGTGGAGATTGAATGAGCCAGGATAAGAGCACCACGGTACGTAGTCATGCTTCTACTTACCCACTCACACTAAGGGGACAGAACAGCAATAACCCACGTCCTAGTTCATATGTCTTTCTAGATCAGGGTCTCCTGAGGAACCTGATCAGGAACATGCACCCACTAGGAATTTCACATACATTCAACACACAATGTTTCCCCCACACACCCCAGTCTACGTACTTCTGTTATAATACAATTAACCATTGACACTGCTTCCACTATTTCCACAGCTACATAATCTCTCCTTTTGATAGACCTGTAATCTGCCCAAATCTGCAAACAGGAGTCATTGCACAACACCTTCAAAGTACAACTGCTTTGGCATTGTGTAAAGGAGACATTTACCATACCAGTATTATGCTATGCCATACCAAGCCAGAAAACTATGGAACTCCTGCAAATACTAGAAAGGAACTAGAAACAGTATGAAATCACAGCTACAAATAGTGATGCTTATGAAAGCAAGTATGCAATGATCAAAAGTTAATGTTAAAAAATGGATTATACTTCACACGACTGGATGTGAGAAAAAGCTGCAATATATCAGGGACATCTCATACAGTACAAGGTTTAATCTTGCAAGCTATTATTGACTCTGCATTTGGGACTTCTCCTTTGTTTTGAGTTTCCCCATTCTTGATCTCATCATAAACCTTCATCAGTTTCCCAAACTTCTTTGGGAAGATTTTTTTTTCTAAATCTTAAGTCAAACTACCATTAAGGTTTAGGTTTTTTTCCCCTGTATTGGTAATAGACATATGTTAATTGTTTGCTATATCTTTTTTCAAGATTGTAACTTTATTCTTGTTAAGCTGCTAAAATAAACAGCATTGTCCAACTGCTATTCAGACTGTTTTTTCTGTGGGCCTGCAAGGTGTACACTGAAGTACAACAGTGATTACCTAAAATGCACAAGATTTTTCCTGATTTGCTTTCAGTTCTGTTGACCTCATTTTGCTGGATGCCAACAGAAATTCTTGATGGTAATAGCAGTAGATGAGAGATTGCAAGAATTCTCTATGGAAGGGCTCAGGGCAGCGTGAAATCAGATACACAGGACTCCCAGAGAATTGATTAATGGTCTTGACCCCTAACCATGGGTATTAGAGCCAGATGAAATAGAGAAAAATAGCTTGATTACTCCACTCAAGTTCTAGTCCCAGCAGAAGCAGCATGAAGCTATCTCTCTATATGGCAACTGTGCCACTGTAGTATGAACTTTACAACAGTTGCTTGTAAGCATAGGCTCCAAGAATATGGGAATGCAAATACTCAGGTTCCACTACAACTGCTTCAAGTATCAACAGCCGCATGGCACTAGGAACTTCCTAGGAAGTTACCACTCATAATGACTTCAGTATATAAGAAAAATGTGCTGAGCTCCTTAAAGTATCCTTCTAAGTAACGTACAGTTTCATTCCAGTGCTTTAATGTCAGCTGAGCCAGCATAATTAACTAATTTTCAGTGTTTTCATTGTGCATCTCTACAATTTCCCAATTCACTAACCAAAAAATTAACCAAAGGGCTCTTGAATGTTATTAGTCTATAGGTATCATTCTGAATGATTACTCATTTGGCTCATACTGAATGAATGTTTAGCAAGGTGTAAGTAAGAAAAAAATCTAGTCTCATCTAAAGCATGGAACTCCTATTTTTACATTACTATTGGGACTGTTGTACATACACCATTTCCTTTCTGTATTAACTACTAACACCATTCTCTAGGTTGAACATTCTCCCCTAGTTGATGTTATGAATAAGAGACACTAGTTTCATTTTGAGGCTTAGATAATGTACTTTCCTCTTATAGAATAACAGAGATTTCAGACTGAGAACAAAACAGAATTAATAATTCCACTTGCATGTGTCCAACATGTGCCACAGTTGTCACTGCAGATTATACATATTTACATAAATGTTGTGCAAGTATGTTTGTGTATAAATCTAGAGATAAAAAAAGAAGTTGAAGGTGGTATATTCTAAACTCTAAATGGTGGTAACACAGAAAATCCTGGTGTTCCATCAAATCATTGGGGGTTAGAGAGTTTGTTTATTTAGCTAAATGTACTCAATACAGTCTTCTGTCATAATGCTATTCCTTTTTAAGCTACTATTTGTGGTTTAAAAAAATTCAAAACTACATCAAGAGGAAAAAGTTACTTTGTGGTCATGGAAAATTTGTATACAATTTGCTACAAGATGGAAAGTTTGATACAGCTTTTTTGGAACTTCTTTTTTTCTTCTTCTTCATCCCACATACTTAGAAAAGTCAAAAGCAACTTTAATTTTTTTTTTTTTTTTAAAAAAAATCAAAGTTTTTGTTGGAAGCATCAAATAACATTAAGAAGGCATGGCACTAATATCCACTTAGGGATAGTTAGATTCATAGTTACGAAAAATGAGTGAATAAGTAAAAAAGTTCTTGATAGTAACAGCAATTACAACAATAGCATGAAGAATTTTTGAAGTCCTTTTTTACAGTGCTAGGCCATCAAATCAGCCTCTAAAACGCACTGATAGCAAATCACTGAAATTAATGGAAGGACTCTTGAGACTTTGGTCAATTCAGACATAGATATTGCAGAAAAACTGGCACCAGACCTTTCAGCTCTCATTTTCCATGTTGTTATGATGAGAAAAAAATAAGTCACGCTATAAAATTGTAGTCATGAGGTTTCTACTAGGAGCTATAAAGAACGAATATAACAAGGCTTTCTGTCCCACATCTCCAGCATGAAGGTCCTCTAGTGAACATGCGAAAATTAATTATGATATTGATCTACCTTCCCTAAAGTCATGTTAATGTTTCAGAGAACAGTAGCTTTTGACTTAACCTAAAAATTGAACATATGTAGCCTGTAACTTTCGATGTTACTGAAAAAAATAAATTAAAAAAAAAAAAAGGTGTTTTGTCTTCAGTACAGCTACATTCTTGCATCTATCCAGGCAAATGTTAGTAGAAGCACATTCAGTTTTACAAGAAACTTTAATTTCAAGGCCTAAGGAACATGATGAAGTCTTGGGCAATAAAACATATCACAGCTTGAATGTGTCATTCTTATCTTTCAACGTATAAAAAGACGTTTGCTCCTCAGCTATCAGAAACATGAACCCCCATGGGCTAGAAGAACCAGTTATTGTAGCTGTAGCCTTTTTTTCTATTAAAGATTTTCTGAAATGTTGGAAAGACTTTTCTCAAAGTTAACAGTGTGATGAAAGACCACATATTGGGAGAGTGGAATCAGTTTTGGAATGCTAGAGTTGAAAAATATAGGCTTGGGAAAAAATATTAAATCCTCAAAACATTCTCTACTTAGTATTAAAAGCAGAAATGGAGCCTTTGATGTAGAAATCAGTATTTACAATTAAAGTAGGAGGCTATTATTATCTTGCTTTCCTTTCTTAATTCAATCCTTTTGACTGAGCATTCTGAAAGAAAAATAACAACACATTATATCTGAACTACTAGTGAAAGGCATGATTATCCACTTTTAAGTTTGCTTTAATTGCTGCTTAATGTTCATTAATTATTTTCATGTTGAAAAGGCTTTTTCTCCCCTATAATGCTAAAGCTTAATTCGCAGATAAACTGTAGCTCCCAAAAAGGAAACCTGGCATGCCAGTTTTGTTTACCTTACTGTCCATGCTTCTGCTGTTACAAGTCCATGGGAGAAATCCTCAGCTGGTGTACACTGATACAATTCAACTGATTCTACAGAAGCTGGGCAACTTGCACTGAAGGTCTGACATTTCATTATGAGAATTTGCAAAACTCTGTTCTGTAGTAAGACTCCAACTGAGTTCTCAGTTTGGAATAGAGTATTGGCTACTTCTAGATGCATTGCTCCAAGCTGTATATCGATCACCTAATTAGTCATTCAGATTACTTCAAAATAAATCCTGCTTTTAGAGTCTTTTGTCTAACCTTGTAGCAGTCTCAGCCTCCCACAAAGATTCTCACTGAAAGTGAGGCAAGGCTCAGAAATATCTCAGGGGAAAAAAAAAAAAAAAAACCAAACTTGACAAAGGTCTGCTCCATTCCCTTACAACTGATATGTTTCACCTGCAATAATCAAGCCACAGGGCTCTTACCAGAGCTTCTTAAGGGCATACTTTCTCACCATTCTGACATAATAATATTAACTAGTGTTATTCATAATTTCAGCACATGAATAAAAAAACCCCAAAACTCCTATATTCAACTGTGTCAGCACATGAAAACATCAGGAACAGCGCTTTGAGATGGTAATCCTTGCTGAATGGTGTCAATCTCTTGTAGTGCTTCCCTGAGGTCTTACACAAGACTTCTATTTGTAATTGTCCTTGTGTGGAATTCAGAGATTGTGTTATATATCGACATCATACAGTTAACAGTTTTCCCCTGACCACCCCTGAGGACTGAGGTATGCTCTGAATCATTTTCACCAAATAATTGCAACAGGCTAAAATATACTGAACATTTTCTTATGCCTTTGTTCTCACTTTATTTGCTTGCACATATCCAGTGACAATGGCTGGTCTCTAACAACACAGGCGTTCTTGTTTCAATTCTTAAATAAATACTATCAAATAACCACCCATGCAACAATGTTGACGCCTTGTTAAGTTAAAATAAAAATTACAGAGCAAAGTTAGCTTTTGCAACTTTCTTAATTCATGCTTCATTATTTTAATGTAATTTTCCACATCTCATTAAATTGGGGACTTCCTGTAACACGTATTTCACTAAAAAGTCTTAATTCACCCACTAGATTGTGACCTATAATCAGAATACATCATACACATAATATCTAATAAAAATACAGACACCCTTGTGCCCTTGCCCCTCCCCGAATTATGGAACAGGCAAATAGTTGGTTGATTTGGGGGTGGGGGAGTGGGGTGTTGGGGGGGGGTGTTTACAGTTCCAAAGTAATTTATACAAACCAGTTTAAATTTTGCTTAATAGTAAAAATCCTTCTATTACTGTAATTGGATAATTCAGGCTGGGACTATGGCTTTCCTGTGCTAACAGCTTCCAATATTTTCTGCATGCTCTTATCCTGAGAAGCTCTGGCTGTCTGGTAGTCACAGTCATAGCTCACATTTTTCTGAGATACTTCTGTTCATTTCCTTCATAGGTTTCGGATGTGGAAATGAAGAAAATAATTCTCTAATGTTCTGTACCTCGCATGTTCACTTACATTTATGTATAATGTGGAACTTTAGCAAGTAACTCACCCCTTTTACATGGTACAAGTAAATTGCCATCTCTAATAGCATTCCTTTATGTATATTTTTAAAATACTGAAATTGTGAGATAGTTTTTGAAAATGCTGTATTGTTCTGTGGGCTCTATCCTGCCTTTTCTGAAGTCGGTTCTTTCATATAAAGATTTCTGGGAGTACCTGAATGCATGCATGCATATCTAGCTAGTGACAGCTAGGAGAGAAATGCAATGAGCACGCAAGGGGAATAAAATTACAGCTGGAAGGACTTCACCCAGAAATGAGGGGTGAAGGGCTGTGTGGTGTTTAGCTGCCTGCTGGGTTAAACCACAACAACAGGTGTATACACTTGTGCCTCAAGATCAGAAACCAATCCTGATGTTTAGAGAAAAGTATGACTGAGATTGCAAAAGCAGATGGGGAAAATAATACCTATTTTTAAAAGAGTAAAGCAGTACCTGAGAATCACAGATCACCCAGTCTTATCTGATACCCGGGAAGACCCTGGAAGAGTTGCTAAGCATTCTGAGAATAGTGATAAGTAAATAAAATAACTCTCTCCATGATGTACAGTCTTATCAAAACCATCTTACTAGAGCAACTGAATTTCCTTCTAGCTAGCTTAATGAACAAGGTTAAGTAAAAGATGTACCACACCTCAGCTTTAGTGAGGTATTTGACACTGTGACATTGTAATAAACTGGAAATATTTGCATAATGGCAAGCAAAATAATAATCTCAAAAACTAATAGTTTATGATGCCTTATCAGACTAAGAGACTTTAAGTGAGGTCTTTCAGAGGTCTGTCCCGAATTTTTTTTTAACTGTTGAAGCCATAATATCTGTAAGTTATTTGAGTAATATGACATAAACACACAACATTCACACACACAGCATTGTACTGGGAGAATTTACAAACATTTTGAGGGAGACTATCAGAATTTGAAATGACCTCCTGGTAAGTGAGAAAAACGGTTTAAAGTCAGTAAGATAAATTCAGTTAGGACCAGTGCAAAGCACTGCCCATAAGAAGGGGAAATAAAGAGCATAAATACAAAGAAGGGAAACAATCAATCATATTGTGTCAGGAAAGAGTCTGGTTGTTAAGATTAAACCTGAATAACTGTCAACCATACGGGGCACTTATTCTGAACTGTACTAACAGGAATATTATAAATCTGAAATGGAGCAAATTGCTCTGCTTTTCATCATCCTGGTGAGAGCTCAGCTAGAACATTGACTGCAGTTTGGCCAGTCTGCTTAAGGCAGACAAAAGCGAATTACTGAGTCCTGAAGAGAACATTAAGAGTAATACCAGGTTTTAAAAATGTGACCTAAAAGGAAAAGCTGCAGGAATTCAGTAAGGTTAGTCTAGAGAAGAGAAATCTTACAGGTAACATGACAACAGTTCTCTAATGTGAAGGTTGGTAAAAATGCTATAGTGATAATTTTTTCTCCAGTCTCACTGGGAGAAGGAAAAAGAGAATCAAATTTTGGTTGCAGCAGAGATTTCAGATAGATACTGGAAGAAAATTTTTAATTCAAAGTGTTTCTGTGTTTATCATTAGAGTGGCCAAGGAAGTTCTGTCTCTGCTTAGACAATGAAGGACAAAACATCCATCATTAATCCTATCTCACTGAAAGGAGATAAGCTAGATAAAAAGGCCTCTTTCTAATGTTACATTTCTAAGATTTGTATACATTCTTTCACTAAAATACAAAAATCTAAATACTGAAAAATATTGTACAATGCTGGTATTTGCAGTTTCACAGTCAACATGTCAAGCAGTTGTTTCTCCACCTTAAAATAACTGAAAGCCCAGATGGTCCATGAAGTGCTTAAATTGTATTGATCATCACATGTACTGCATACAGACTACATTCTTTTGCACATTTAAACTGTGAACACTGTACACATTTATGCGGCTTTACAGCGAGAATGATAGGTAATGGTAATCTTTGACTGGTTAATGCATATGCCACTCCTGAGTAGAAATGTTGACCATAACAAGCTTATTTGCCTGCTTTCTTAAGCTTATTTTTAAGTCATTGAAAGAGTTTGAGTAACCGTTAAGCCATTTTCTGCTATTCAAAACAAATAGTTTACATCTGCCTGGTGTTTTGTAGGTGAATCTTGTAAAAAAGATTTAAAGTATTCACAGTAGACATGTTCATTTTTAAACCCTGATTCACAATGTCCATTGCTATCATATGTCTGAAACGCATGGAATCTAGTGCTGATGCTTGTTTTTCCCTATTTAATTACTTGTATTATGAGGAAAAAAACCACTCTTTTTAATGTTGATTTCTCATGGAAATGTCAATACTGTATAATTTCTCTCTAACGATATTTGGGGGGGAACAGTGCAATTTTCTTAATTAGTAAATGTGATTAATAACATTATGCTATTTGAGCCATTATGTCTGTAATTTAGCTTTGGCAGTGCTGTGGTGTATTACAAACATATTCCCAAAATTTAGAACTGCTTAGCAATCTTACTGTCTCTGCAAGTATTCGCTTAAGAAATGCGAGTAAGCATACAGACATATATACCTGTCTTCTCCTGGTCACATGATGAATCGCTTTTGTCACCCTCCATTGCCAATCATCCTCCAGTTACTCCCTTGATTAACTCGATGAGCCCAGTTTTTCTCAGTTAGGAATCTCTTGCTCAAGTTGTGGGAGAAAGTCAGAACATACCAAAAACAAACACAAAAAAAGCCCGCACACAAACAACAAATCTATTTCTGATATCTTCATCAAGTATTGGTAGCACAACCAGAAGGCTACAAGGTACATTAGGAAGATGAGCTGATTACAAAAATTCAGTTTCTCTGAATACAGAAGTAAAGAAAAGGAAGGGAGGAACAGAGAAAAAGCTTTTATCCAAGATAGTCAAAAGTCTGCTAATTACCAAAGCAGCAACCTGATGTAGGAGACTGAAATTCAAGTTCTTGTTTTAAGCCAGCTCTCAATAGTCTTCATGGAGTTGACTATTTTCAATAGTCATCACAATTGTGAAACACCGGGTAATCTTCTTTCACATTTTTAATGAAAATTTCAAATACTGAAATGAATTTGAGATATCAAAAGAAAAATCATATTTTTAGTCCATCATAGCCTTCATGAAAAAATTAAATAGGTTTCCTAATAACACTTACCTGGAGACCTTGAAAGCTTACACGGTTGAATGGACAACTCTTTGCAGTGATAACATAGAAGAGAATAAGCAGTAGCAACACTCATGAAAAAGGGACAAGAACTTTAGCCTGACTCCTAGATGAATTACTGCGCAGGGACTTGCTAGCAGGGATTGATTTTCTTTTCACTTCCTTTCAGTCTGTGAGGCTTTCTACCTTGCACTGAAGTTTCCTATGCATTCCCATGAAAGGGCAGAGAGAATGAGAAGTCCTAAATTTGCATTAACCAATGGAGATACCAAGGGAGTGGTGGGGCAAAATGGCACTCATCATCCCTCTCACCTGAGTACCAGGGCTCTAGCAACTGTTATCCTCCAATTGCTCCACATCCCCTTGAGGGTGAGTCAGCCAAAGGGCTGATGTATTTCTTAGTATTCCTCTCCTTTGTAGGCAAACACATTTCTGTTCCTGCACAACCAACCACTTCTCTACACATCATTGGATCAGGAGCAGCATTTACTGTTTTGGCAACACATCCCCATATCTTCTCAAAAAGATGGTGGTGGGCCAGATAGGAGCTAGACTTTCTTGATTAGGCTGGCTTGCAGCATTGCATCTGTGTACTGCATTTAACATACATTAAAAGTATCCATCAAAATGGAGACCATCAATTGAGCATTCTTGTTGATAACCATATTCTGGACCCCTAATTTCCCTTAGAAGCTCTAATCAAGAACTGTTGAGAAGCATGTTATCAAATAACAAGGAAAGAAAGATTGTTCAAAAATGAGTAATGATTTTGGATGCCTCAATTTTTTGCCTGAGTTCTTTGAAAGGATGTGTTCTGCAAAGCACTAGCAAATATAAAACCTTACAAAATGTCTCTAACCAACAAAACAAGACAATGCAAACCCACTCATCACATTTGAAAAGTTGGGCTGTAGTATGTTCTCAACCAAGACTGTGCTTGAAATATACAGAGAGATACAAATATAGGAACTGCAGAGTGCTGTCTGCCAAGATGATCAGCCCTGTCTGTTATATTTCTTGGAAGAGCATATAATCATCCTAGTTCTTAAATGGCTACTATTTCTACAAAACAAGTCAATTTTTGTCTTGTTCTCTGGCTTTAATTTCAAAGGCATAACACTACCTGCAAACCAAAGTACCAAATACTATTAAAATATTTATTTTAAAAGAGTGTGCTGTCTGCTTGTCTCTCAAGTAGAAGGGTGATGAGAAGGTGAATTCACTGACATTTCAGTACTCAGGCCTTTTGCAGTGACAGTGACACACTAGCTAAGGAGGATTTTATGCCTGTTCCAATTTTAGTGTGATCTGAAACATTTTAAGTTGGCTGTGTCTGCCAAACCCTGAGAAGGGTTTAATTGTGAATGTCCAGACAAAACCAGAATGCAACCTACTTGACTCCATGCCTGTCAAAACTACTCTCATTATATATTTATGATGAGTTATGCACCCTTGTCAAATCTTGGCAGAATATTGCAGCAGGGGATTCCCTATCTTATAAGAAGAAAGGCTCTATTCCAATACATAGATTTTACAAAACTAAGCCAGCTACAAGGGGATGCTACAGTCACTCAAAGATCTCCTATTATACCAAGAACAAATGGGAAAAAATTGATCTGGCAGCCTAGTTCAATAAAATACTGTTTAAAAAGATGTGGCGACTAGCCAAAGTACTGGGATTGTGTGAGCAGGACAATCCCAATTCAGCAGTCTTGTCCTAGTGACTAAACCTCTTGAACGTTTGAATAAATACTATCATACACAAAAATGTTTTTTAGAAGAAGGCTAAAGCTTTCAAGAAATATGGTAACAGAGATTTGAGAAAAATTATCACTTTTGAATTATGCAAGTTGAACAAAATCAAGTAGCATGTTGATGCACTCTGAAAAAAGGAAGACAAAGTAAAATGGAACAACTCTGGCAAGATCTCCTTCCTCTTTCTTCCTTCTTCAACTTTGGCCCATCAGGAGTTTCCTGACTCCAGCATTATGAGTTATAGATGATCATCAAGTTGAGCACCAAAAATGATGAGCTAGGCTTAATGATTTGCACAGTGTCAGAGCTGAGTTAATATATACTCACTCGGTTCAGGGTTTATTAGTTTGACTCAGCACTATGCTCACTGACTTCAGATCTCTGAGCACAGGAGGAATACATTCATGCCTGCTTGCAGCAGGAATATGCAAAGCAAAAGAGTTCACTCATATCTGTGTGAATAAGACTATATTTTCATTTTCAGATTCTGTACACTAGGCTCAAAAGAAAGAAGTTAGACATGCTGAACTTCTGAGGGAGTCAGTTTTTCAAAGCCCTTCTCTTTACATCAGTTTTAATGAGGTTTTAATTACCCTTCTCTTCCTTGGGCAGTGCATACCTTTTCACAAACTCGATGTACTGTTTGTGTAACATTAAAAAAACCCTCTCAGCAAAGGAAACATTTGGCACCTAACATTTTGTATTAAAGTATTTAGTGTTTGGCTTCAAGTTGTTCCATCATTAACTTATTGCTGTTGTGGACCTTCACTGGAATGCAGCGCATCATGTAGCAAACACTCTTTCCAATTCTGTCTCCAGCCCACATCCAACTGCCTTGTTCTACAGGTTGTGGAAACACAGTTTTCATGGCAAGGCACCATCACAGTTTTCCCAGTGTACCAACTCCCCCTGCACAGCCACTCGGGAGCTTCAAAACAGTACTTAAGATCTGTGTTGGCTGTGTGCCGGACTTCTGAATAGGGCTGAATTTTTCTCTGGTAGGACAAGAGGACTAGACAATGTCAAGGGAAGAAAATCACCTAAATCCCCATGTAGGGAATGAATTGAAGCTGAGGATTATGTTCTTTAGAGTCATAATACCCAAAGCATAGACTATGGAAACGGCTTGACATGCATTTACTTGCTTTTACCTTAGAGGAGCTGTTGTGATGATCACCAAACCTTAAAGCCCTATTTTTACATCTTAAAGCTCTGCTTTCTACATCTTGAAGTGTGTCTAGATTATCCTCTGGAGCTTGCATGCTCTCTCTCCCTTTTGGATGGAGTTACTCAAATAAGTTCAGCCCTAGCTGTTTCCAACTCTGCTCAAGTGTTAAATGAGGTATATCACTGTAATAGTCTAATCTGTACTCGTAGCAGAAAGTGTTTTGAGATTCAACTATGCAATCCACTGTCAGCATTGCTGAGTGCTCAGTTATGGACCACAATTCACAGTTTAGAAGGAAAAAGAAGCTGGAGAAAGAATCATTAAATACTTTCAGGAACCACAAGTTTGACAAAGAAAAGTTATGCGGGCAGTCCAGGATTTAGTGAAGTCAACCAGAGGTCTACAAACTTTTGTCATGAGCATGTGAGCAATATGTTATAAAAAAGAATGTATATGTTTGAAACTTAGCTACTATTCATGAATCTGATTTAAAATGGTTTGGTATTTGAGAACAACTTTGACACACATTTGTGGCACTGTTTTACTCAGACTGGATCATTTCTGGAAGTCAAATCTAGCCAATTTTGATTCAAAAATTTGAGAGCTCTTTCCTTTCAAAACCATGTCTATTTGAAGACCTAGTACCGCATGTTACTGAAAGAATGTTTACTTGTAAGCAACAATATCTAAGGTGTAGAAGACACATTTTACAAGATCACTTTCATTGTTATTCTTTTGGCAAAAATTTTACAAATCCACTTATTTCCTGGTAGGCTTATTTTTTTATGAGTTATATTTTACGAGCTTGCCTAAAACTTCACATACAATTGACTGGCTAGCAGCTTGCAACCAGATACCTAGACTTGCCCTTGTGAGTCATTTATTCAAGGACAGCTCAGTTCAGGCTGATGACTTATAGAAGTTAATGCAAGATGAGCTGTCTTACACTAATGGGATTCCCAGTAAACAGCTACCTAATTGCCAGTCAGAAAACCTCAGCAGGTAAGTCAAAAGCATAGAGTCAAATTCATCCTCCCGGTCTTAAAATCTACAGAGCCAAGATGAACTGTACAGTAATGTGGTGCTGAAAGTCCAGCACTGCAGTTAAACAAGCTTGCACTCTTCAATCCAACACCAATGCCTATCACTATGCTTACACTTTTTGTCTTGAACATCACCACATTTTCTCTGACAGTATAAAATTTTCATAGTATTTTTTCCACTGACTTGTTTTCTTTCTCTGCTTCTCATATGAGTCTAACTCCTCTGTCAATGAAGTCAATCAGAATTTTACAGTTGACCTATATCGAAGAAATACTGGTTTTAGGCCTATTGAGTTACAATTTCCACACAAGTAACACTAGAGAGGTGGTTTTTTTCACTTCACACAAGATAGAGAGCTTTTAAAGAATATGTGTAAATGAATAAGGAAACTAAACACAAGTCAGAGACCAAAACCCTCAACAAGATTAACTTAGTGACATTCAAGCTAGTATTCAGAGCAAAGCAGTTTCATAAACAATAACAGACTCTTATTCAGAAAATGAATGGTATCTGAACACATACTAAAGGATTTTATATCTACTACAGTGATGAAAGATGGGGAATTAAAAACATCTTTAAATGGTTTCATTTAAAACACTATTAAAATCAGTCCCTTGTCCAGCAGGAGTTTCTAATACTTTTACTCAAGTTCATTAGGCATGCAAAAACCCCAAAGATCCCTCTTGCATTAAACTGTATTTTGCTTGGTGCTGGTGGGATTGCTACAAGACAAAAGGTTTGTGAGGATATGGATTTGAAAGTATTACAAATGGCTTTTTACTGAATATCAGTGCCATTTTATTGATAATGAGGGATTTGCTGACTATTTACCACTGACATTTTGAGAAGTTGTTCTGTAATCCACAATGATCTCCTACTGTACAGCATTCATTTTTAAGCTAGGATCCAGAGGGAAAAAAGTAGGCATTCAGCACAGCATGACATTTTGATGTATTCTGAAGAGTTATTAAAGGACTTATCATCCAAAGTAGCAGGATAGATTAAAAAATACATAAGGACATTTTCATTAGAGATCGGCTGTTCTCAAAAATTTCAGATGTTTTTATATGAAGCACAAGAGTTCAGACACTCATCTGAAATTGTTTCATGGAATTCAGGTCTTTGGGATCCATCAGATTTATTCCTAGAAAGGTCTTCTTCTGAGACTTCCCACTCTCTAACTGTCTTCTTGTATCAGACATTTAACAAGTTGGAAAATGAAAATAAAAGCAGACTTGCATGGATTTCCAGGAGTTTTGGATCAGGCAGGCACTAACAGAGCATTCTTTCAGCACTCAGTTCAAAACTAGTAAGAATCAGGAATTTAGGAGAGCCTGAGGGGAAACTGGAAGTGGAGACACTGAGCTTTTCTTAAACTTCAAAAGAGTTCTGGTATTGTTATGTATAAAACCAGAATGAATTCAGTGTGTGTCTGAAGTTGTTTTCCTTTGTTTAACCAAATTGTTTATCTGAGTTTTTCTTCTCTACTTTTTCTACAATAACTATCCTGGCACAGTTGCCAAAGAAATGCTTCAAGTACACTTTAATGCTGTATTCAAGTGACTAGAATTTACCGGCAAACACTAGACTGTTAAAAAAAAAAAAAAAAAAAAGTAGAAACACTGAACAAGTTCATAGGCTGAGTTGTGCTACAATTAACTGTTTATTGTCCCAGAAAACATGATCCATTGGCTCCTTGTATAGCCTTATGATTACTATTGATGAGAGGCTCTCATAATGCGTGTCTAAATAGATTGACAAGAACTGTCAGAACTTTCTGTGCCTCAACAAAGGCTCCAAATTTATTATTTTGAACTATATTGAATCATAATTTTTCCAATATGATGAACATACATTGTACATATAAAGTTATGTAGAATATCTGAGGCTTTTCAATTTGGCCACTTCTATTCTGCTGCCAAAATGTGAATTTTGGAGCCTACCTCTGGACATGCAACTAGGACTTTTTTGTTTTGTTTTTTTTTTTTAAAACATAGTATAATGTAATAACACTCCTTTAGGAAATAAAAGAATACAAGAAAAACAATAAACAAGATGTTGATTTCACACCACAAATTCACTGCCTGAAAGGAAAGATCTCCATCAAGGAAGTTAATAACACTGGTCTACTAGCCTTCCTGAGACAGGACATCACTTAGATGCTAACATAAATTCATTGGGTAGACATATATCTATTGCAATATTTATTCATTTTCCTGCTGTCAATAGTGACAAATTGTTTCCTTGCATTCTTTAGTTAGAAATGGGCTGCTTTTTTTTTTTTTCTTCTATACCTCCCAACACCCCAGACACTTTCTCAGTCATCTCTGTAGCTGTTACAGAACTCATAGCAACAGCATTTTATCAGACATGCAACAACAGCAGTCATTATAAAATATCAAGATTAAAGAAGAAACTCCAGCTGTCGAGGCTAAAATGAAGCCTTCAACAAATCCTCTGGTATCCCATTAAATAGTTTTTTAAACAAACAAACAAAAACCCTCAACAACAAAACCACCTCTATAGCTCTATTACATACATATTAAGAACTTTAATACTGCAAAAACAAAACCTGGGCAAGAATTCCCATAAATTCTATGGCTTCTATAAAATACTTTTCAGCCTCTTTCAGTAGAACTTCTGCCCATATTCACACATAATGAACTCCAGCATCTCTGCTGTAAGCTAAGATTAAAAAAAGAAAAAAAGTGTACATCAAAAACTTTACTGAAAGATGAGCTACAGGAATGACAATCTGAGAGAAATTCATAACAATACAAGGACAGATCTGAAAATTTATTGGTTGGACCAATAAGTTAGTCAATTATGAAAGGAAAGGAAAGGAAGGAAAAACAAAAAATCCCAGATGCTGAAAGATTAAAGATGGAGCAAACACCACAGAAGTCCAGGGGAAGCCATCCTAAAATTTTAGTACAAACATGACTTCCAAAGACCTCCTAAAACGCCAAATTATTCCATGATTCTACAATTTTTCCATTCTGAGTTAAAAGCACCTGCCTTCTTTCATGTCATGAAGTGGCTCTTTAACCCAGTGTTGTGCTGTGCAGAATGAGGACAGGAGATTCTCCTTCGACTTTTATCTGCTCTTTCTAATCAACTAAAATTACAATATTATATGTCTACATTTTTTTTCTCTGTTGGACTCCTTGGTTTGTTGAAAATTAAATTACCGTGGAAAATACCCACAAAATATTAAATAAGCATAAACATTTCATCTGAACTATTTAAGAAAATGTTAACTTCATTTAGATGTTTTCCAGCTTGTTCTGTAGTGAAAAGATGCATACTAAGACTACTTTAGAAAAATAAACCAAAACAGTATAATTTCATTGTGAAAAACAGGCATCATTGCATTCTTGGCAGCTATTTACAGCATTCCTTATTATGCAAAACCTTTATTATACTACATTACTGAGCATTATTTCAGTATGTATTAAATAGTCTCAGTTTTTGAAAGTTTATAGACTGTATCAAAGCACATCAAATCAACCAGAACACAGCTGTTTGCCACTCTCTCTACCACAACAATTCTATTTTAGACATTTCTTATTTTGACATTTCTAAGTCTTCAGACAGTTTTCCTCTCCTGTATCTGAAATTGTGTTTAGTGTTGTATGGAGAAGGGTGTTAGTGATAAGATTTAAATTTACAGTTTCAGAGACTGATACACTTTATTTCATTGGGTAGAAACAGTTCCATTACGGAAAACACAAGCTGCCCTGATAATGTGTGCTCCAGCTGTGACTGTGAAGGTGAGAATGCAGATTTACCTTCTTTTGCATTCAAGGCTTGATCTGATACCCGTTGGAAACATTGGAAAACATTTACATTTTTGTAAATATCCTTGATACTGAACCAATATTTTATTTACTTTTAGTGATTCATGGAGATGATACAAACATGTTGGACAATTTTTTCCTTTAGATTCTTTTAAGATCAGACTTGAACTTTAGACTTGGTTAACAAATTGGGCCAGGGAACACTAACCTCCTTAGCAATCACTGTGGGTTTTCCTATTTAAAAAATCAGCCAGTATCTTCCTGCATTCCAGCACCATTAACCTGGCAATTCTGGGAAGCTAAGCCAAACAACAATAAAAAAAGGCATCTTACCTACCAGTGCGCCTCCATCACGTGAATATTACTGGAGAAAAGGGCTCCTTCCCGTTGTCTTTGGACGTAATATGGCACCTTCCTTCCTTATGGTCTTCCCATTTCCATTGTCCAGCCACAAGTAGCACAACTGAGTAAGTCCTCTTCAGCAGATAAGAGAGTCCTTAAACCAGGATAGTTCAGCGTTCCCCCATGTATTTCCTGCTGCCAGTTTTATCTTGTTGTGCTGGTTTTAGCTGGGATAGAGTTAATTTTCTTCGTAGTAGCTAGTATGGGGCTATGGTTTGGATTTGTGCTGCAGTGTTGATAACACAGGGATGTTTTAGCTACTGCTGAGCAGCACTTACACAGAGTCAAGGCCTTTTCTGCTTCTCACACCATCCCACCAGTGAGGAGGCTGGGGGTGCACGAGAAGCTGGGAGGGGACACAGCCGGGACAGCTGAACCCAACTGACCAAAGGGATATCACACACCATATGACGTCATGCTCAGCAATAAAAGCTGGGGGAAGTAGAAGGAAGGGGAGGACATTCAGAGTGATGGCGTTTGTCTTCCCAAGTAAGCGTTATGCGTGATGGAGCCCTACTTTCCTGGAGATGGCTGAACACCTGCCTGCCGATGGGAAGTAGTGAATGAATTCCTTGTTTTGCTTTGCTTGCATGCACAGCTTTTGCTTTACCTATTAAACTGTCTTTATCTTAACCCATAAGTTTTCTCACTTTTACTCTTCTGATTCTCTCCCTCATCCCAGCAGGGGGAGGGAGCAAGCAGCTGTGTGGTACCTAGTTGCTGGCTGGGGTTAAACCACAACACATCTCAATCTGTAAATTATCTGCCATGTTCAGCCTGAGAGGAATCAACCCATAGAAAAAGTTTTTATCAGGCCTACATTTTGGGCCCTGGTTCAGCTTGGACTCAGTAAATACGAGGCCTTTGGCAGATGAAAACTGCTACTGAAAGTTTCCTCGAGTAAAGCTGTAAGATGAAGCCCTCAACCTCTGAGTCTTCACTTTGGAGCACTGATGAGCCAACTATGCCATGCCAGCTCCATCCTGCGTCCTCCTCCACAGCGGCGGTAGGTGCCAGCTCCTCCAGCCGCCCCAGCAGTGCCACAGCACCTCTCACCCCAACAGCCGCGCCATGACAGGGCTGCGCTGGGGGACGGTTCTCTCACGGAGAGACCGGGGCCAGGGGAGCGGAGGGGAAAAAGAGGGAACTCTGCCAAAACTGGTGACAAAAGCAAAGCCAGGCGATGAATCCAGATCAGTTCAGGAGAATTCAGATCAATTCAATGAATTTTACCCAATACAAAACAAGACATGTTGTTTGCATGATACTTATCTCCATTTTTCTCTCATTTGCAGAGGGTTTTTTTTTGTTCGTTTATAGGATGGCTAGAAACTGCCAGGTTTGAAGCATAAAGTCTCATTTTAGAAAGGTCGAAATGGCGTTTGTTCAAAAGGCACCTGTCGTCCGGCTGCCGCTGGCTGTGGGGCTCCCGGCCGAGGGAAGGGGCGGGGGCGGGCGGCGGCCCTCAGGCGCCCCGCGCTTCCAGCTGAGGGCGCCGGCAGCCGCGCGCGGGCGGGGCGGGGCCGCTCAGGTGCGGGGCCGCTCAGGTGCGGCCGCCAGCGGGGCCGCTGAGCAAACAGATGAGCTCTAACACCTGAAACCTGATTGCTCTAAAAAATGTCTCATCTTTTATGCGCTGAGTTCCCCCAGTCTGTGAACCTGTGCACAGTGCCCTGATCGCCTCTGTGATCTGCTTGTCACCGGTGCCACCCGGCTCTACCAAGTGTGCCCAATGACAGACAACATGCAGCCTCACGAGCGATGCATAAAATTGCATGCAGCTTGCAGCACCAGCCTTGAGCTAAATCGTCAGGAAAAGTGTTATATTTCCTCCTGGTCTACTTAAGCTCGAGTGGAGGCAATTTTCTTTTGTCGTATGCTTTTTAGTCATCTATAGTAGCAAAAAAATAATGTGAAATACCACATAATTAGTTCATATGGCTTAGAGGACCACAAAGAAATAAATTCTACAAGGGCATAAAATAGTTCAATCACTTTGCTGTACAGATGGCTTTAACACAATGCAAGAGTTGTTGGAACTTCTCGAGATCCTTACGTTTCTTAATTTGTGACAGACCCGGACTGGCAGGATTTGTGCACTGAAAGGCCCAGTACTCCCTCTGTGCTGAGCTGACAGGCAAGGCATCTGTACTTCACAGGCTGGTCTGATGTGGGTGCAGTGGCTGATATCATTCCTGTAGTGCTGTGGGATTATTCCGACAACAATACAGGCTCCTCCTGCAGTTTTACAGAAGGGAACTCAATTCATGACCTTGTTGTACTTCCTTGTGTATGGTTAATTACTGCAATACCTTGGAGACTGTTAAACCATTTCAGATCCTCCCTGACTCCCCAGCTAGTACTCGAGGAGTTAATGTGTTCCCTGCTCCATCTCTGTGGCATTTACATTTTCAAGGATCCAGCCATCAGCCTCAAACCCCACATTCTTCCATTGTCTCTCACAGCACACTGCTAATGTTAAACTAAGTTCATTAATGCATTTAATCTTTATTACAGCTGATCACAAGGATGCCACCATTGTGCAGAAACAAAGTTATCAAAGAAAAAAAACTGAAAAACTATTATCCTTCTAGACTTCGAAAACTTCACTTGATATTGAAACAGGTAAAGTAACATTAATTCAGTCTCAAGTAGAGCACTCTATTCCATTAAAATTTCATTGATTTGTTGCTGATAGAAAATGAACCACCAAAGACATTGATAAAAAAGCTTTATAAAGGGATATGGCAAGTGATCATCAATTACTAAAGTGTAACTTGAAATGAATTTTAGCACCGTTGGCAGGTGCAGTCACAGTATTACAAACAGAATACTAGCCAGCAGGCAGGTTTCTCCTTGGTTGTTGTGAATTTGGTTCATTATTAATAGGTCTGGGGGAGGAGGAGAGGGGGAAAAAAAAAAGCCCTGATGCTTCTTAATTTATCTGCAGACTGTGGCCCAAAGTAAAAGCATCCAAGCCTTTTCAGATCACCTTGACTGTCTCCTTGGCAGACAGAATATTTTTAGTCCATTGGATTTTGAACAACTTCCGAGAACAGATGGGTTAGCACTTCACGACTGTATGTGTGGTGCTGTAGAACAGAATGAATAAAAAATGACCCGGCTGTGAAATCCTTATTCCCCACTTACTTCTCATTGACTTCAACAAATTGTCTAAATGTCTACTCACCAATAGGAAAAAGATGTCTGCAACAGTTTCAGAAAGCCTCCTTTTTTTCCTTTGCAAACTGACTCTTATCTAGGAAGGAGAAGGGGAAGTATTTTTTTTTCCTATCATGGAAATATTTCAAGGTTTCAAAAGTTTTCACACTCTCTCCTGACCCCAGGTCTCCTCAAATAACCAGGGATCTTTGACAGAGGAGCTGATACCACACTGACCTGGAACTCTGGATGAAGTCAACATTTCTAGTCCAGCTTAAGGTGAACAACTGGAGTCCAAGCTATTCATTTTTGCTACACGAGAATGGCTATTCTGTGGGATGTTTTGCATTTGCATGCAACTGGTTCATTGCAAATGTTTCCATTTGGTATTTGAACACGTAGTCAGAATTTTGTATTTCTTAATCAGAGACCTTCATCCAGGAGGAGATTTCTGTTGTGATTAGTCACAATGACAACTTGGAAAATTAGATCCGTTTTCCTGCAAAAGTTCATAAATAGGCTGTCTTTTACATAACCATAGGGCTGATAGAATTAGCCTTTTTCAGAGAAACTGGAATAGCAGACTTAATTTCCATTATGTTATTTATTATTCCATTTAAAATAACTATTTTTCAGTGCTGACACTTTTTAGTAGTGGAAATCATACTGTAAGGATCCAAGCATGTAACACAAAATATTCAAAATTGTGAACAATATACATCAGTTCTTTTTTCTGAACTCACCCACCTTGCTAGCTTGATTTTTTCCTGGAGAAAACATTATCTGGGGTCTTATTTAAACCTTCATAAATTTATTTCAGTTGTCAAATCAGATATTTAATGGGCTTGACATTTTGAATAACTGTTCCCTGGGTATTTCCATTCTCCCTTAAGAAGAAACTAGCATTAAGGGAGAGAATGGATACCTGATGAAATGTCAAAAACATTGAATATCCGTATTGACTTCGGAGCCTAATGCAGCACATTTTCTTTTCGGGCTGAATAAAAATAGAATTTTTTGTGTTAAATATTTGCATACTTTTCATATTTTCTTCAATTAAAAATGCCTTTACATACTTTTAATCTTTTTTACTCTAGAACATTGAAACAATTTAATGAAGCTTTGCATTTTGAAAACAAAACATTTCTCCATTAAAAAGTGTCAATGGAAGATCTTAGAATAGCTCAGTTTCTGATGGGCAGTCCTTATAAATAATTCTCATATTTATCAACTAATGACTGCCACATGAACTCCAGTGGATGTTGTGGGGGCTCAGCACTGGAATTGGGTGAACAATTTCATCCCATAGAACAGTTTGCTCACATGCACAGCTCTTTACTGTTTTGTTATTAAAAAATATAGTTAGGTTCCAATGTAGTACATAGTGTACTGAAATTCAAAATGAATGAACCAGCGTGCTGTGACTACAGCACGTAAAAGGTAACAAAATACTGTCTAGCAGTCAGTCCAGAATTGTATGCGTTTAGTCATTGCTCTTAGAAATTTTTTTTTCTGGGATTCCCTGAGAGAAAATGTTAATGGTAAAAATGGTAATGAAACATATACCTTAATACATCTTCCATAAAGTTGGATTTGAATGACTTATTAAAAAAATATTTCTCATTAGCATCAGGCTACCACAAGCAAGACGAGTTTGAGAACCAAGAACAAATCTAAGTGCAACAGGCTATCTTACTAATTGGAGAGCAGTGTTCAGTATACAGCTCTGAAATGATCTGCTGTAATATTTAAGTCCATTATTAAGCTTAAACTCCTAGATGAGAAGACATTTTCTTGTTTACAATATTGACAGCATTTCCTACAGGAGAGGAATATAAACGGCGATAGCTTTATTCTTCGTTGACTTTTTACATGCTATAAAAATTACACTGAGAAGTTCATTATGCTTTATGTGGTAAGCAGTGTTGAGCTTCTACATTTTCATATTCTGATAGTGATGAACAATACATTTTAAAATTCTCTGCCCCAAATATCATAAAATAATGCCTATTAACTCTTCTCTAAGACAAGTATTTCTCATTTTCCTTTCAGGCAATCTATGTTCTATGGATTTGTGGAATAGGAAGTGCATTAAGATTGGCCGTGTCTTCACATGCATTGACCATTAATGACAATCATATAACTAAAAGAATTAACTTCTACCAAACAAGAATTTGCAATCACTCCTAGCTCTAGCCTACACACTTATACATAAAATATGTCTTTACCATGTTGTTGATCTACACTACTTCTGTACCATTCCTGGGGCACTCCAATGTTACTTATTTAATTCCACTTGGGCCCTTTTCACACCCAGTATGAATACCTTCCTGTTGCTGTTGTGTAAGGGAAAAGCAGTGATGATAGGTCTTAGCCTAGATCCTCTGATAAGCAGGAAAAACACTGCACACCTCAGGAAATACTTAATTCAATACTTTGCCTAGTGTTATACGTAAAATTATATGAAATAAGACAGTCCTACCTCCTCTCTTTTCTCTCCATTGCTCATGAGTGTATGACCTTCTCCCACATACAGTTCTCATTAAAACTGAGAACAGGGGAGAAATGGCAGCTAAACTTTAAAGGGACATTAACATGCCAAGTGTTTTCTTTGCACATAGATCAAACGAACACAATTAGGACCAAACTAAATGTCCAAACTCTTTTGAAGTTATTTCTCCTCCATAAGAAAAATCACTTATTGATGCTTTATAAAAATACCATAAAATATGTTACCTTCATTTAAAACTACTGAAAGAAATTCCAGGAGAAAAGAAACCAAACTCATTGAAGGCTCCAGCCTAGTAGAAAATTTGCATTAGCTATGGGTCATAATGTAAATATACAAGCTACAGGACTAATCACTAGCAGTAAACAAGTATTTGAAGAGAAGGTTTTTCACAGTACTTGCATGGCAAGAAATTAGCTATAAAAATCAATTACACATCATTATCATCAGACAGTATGTATCCAGAAGATTCATCTCAGGAAACACAAATCAAACATCTGGTCAAGTGCAAACACCTCATTCCGCAATTGATAGCCCCGCCAGGGACACATTATTACTTCACAGAGGTCACTAAGCCTACCCTCTTGAGAAGGGAAAAGGGAATCTTAAAGCAAAGGCATGAAAAAACAGAAAAGAAAGTCAGTCCTTGAAAATCATTGAAAAATAAACTCCAACCTGTAAATTATGAAAACAAATTTATTCATACAAAGGAAGAGAAAAATTTATCCCACTGTGAACTACCACATTTCACCCGAGACCAGGTTTGTGTTGTGGCATTATGTAAAGAGAAGAATTTAGACTGCAGTGAAATGTCGTGTAACTCCATTAACACTCTATATTCAGGTCTGTGGAGACTCAGGGGAAGAATGAGCAGAAGTGGATCCCTAGTTCATACAAAACTGAATTGTTTTACACTAGTCAGTGTATTAATCTTGGCTCACTTCAGCAAAGAAATAGGTTTTATTAATTTGATTCAAAGTCATTGAAATCTAGTGGAAATTCTCAATCTGAATCTGGTCTATGGAAACAGTTTCTACTCAGTGAGTCTGAAAATAATATCTGTTATAACAAAAATTTTTAGATACCTCTTTCCTGAGGCAGGAGCTATCTTCTTTTGCTCAGTACTCATTCAGCACAATAGGGATTTAGTACTTAATAGTTGCCCTGGATTATTCTTTTATAAAACTAATATGTAAATACTCATACTACATAATTATTTCATTACAATAATTATAAGAGGTAATAGACTGGCATCTACATTCTTCGAGTAGCCTTGAAAATCTTATCCATGATTGCTGTCAACTTCTTTGCTTGGTTTTTGTTCTCTTTTAGAGAAGAGAGCGGTATTAAATTGGAGATGTCTATGTAGAATAACAGATGAAAACAAAATTAGAAAGAACGGATGCATCTGTGGATCCAGGAAGAAGCAAGAATAACTCCTCAAGAGCTGCTTTTTCAAAGATACATGCAAACAAGCTTGGGACCTTGCGTGCTGTATTTTATTGCTGTGAAACAGATATGAAGAAAAGTTCAATTCATTTAAAAGTTTAAAAGTTTTCCTTATTGCTGTAGCATTTGTCCTTATGAAACAGAATCACCATAATAGGTGTCTCAGTGTATTCCCGGTGGTCTCATTGACAAGAAATATTGACAGGAAATCTCATAATGAAAATCCTAACACGCATCTATTATGACTCAACAATAGCTACCACTAGAAAAACAGATCGGAAAGCAAGACTTGAAGGTCACTGTCTAATAGAATAAAGCTAGCCTGTCCAGACAATGAAACTGCAGCACTAAAAAGATTTTGTATACAGTGACAAACAGCTTCCGACAGCATTAAATGTAGAGGCAGACAGTGTGAAGCAGATGCAGCATTCAAGGCTGCAGTATGGACCAGCCCAACTCTTACAGACTGAGAGTGTAAAATCTAGTTCCAAGGTAGACTTAGCTCAAAGCTGAAATCTTGGAGACTTGCAGAGTGAAATGGAGGTAGCAGTGCCCAGTCTTCCTCCCAGAGTAGCAAAAATCCAAAATGCTTTCAAAACAATGGGATAAGCACATTTTCCCCTTTCTTATTTTCTTCATTTTCCATATTTACTCCTTCACTGCTTTCCCTTCTATTCCTCCTACTAACTGGTTGTGTTTTCATAGTCCATTTATTTTCTGGAAGGCAACAAGAAGCATTTGTTAGCTTAGAAAATATCTCCATGCTTATACTTCACCCACAGCCCTCAAATGTATTGGCAGCAGCTGCACATCTCTACCAAGGAAAGCTGTTCTTCTTAATTTCTGCTTGCTATGATCTCCTTTTGTTTCCTTCAAAATTTATCTTCAGTTAAGTTGCACTGTATTTTATTGCTGCTGCTTCTGGTTATGTATTGTTGAGTTTTTCTTTCCTGGTAACTCTATGAATTAGCTGGCTATTTTTCATTATTTCTGTGGGGCTATGGAAAAAAAAAAAAAGCAATTCCTTTACTTGAGAATTCTGACATTTATTAGCATAATAAAACTCTCAGATGAAATTGCAGTTTTCCAAGTAATTTCATTTGCAGGGGAAGTTAAAAGGGATTTATTTTAAAGCCAGGTAAAACCTAGAATGACAAATGGATGGAACACAGACAGAAAAATTTAGAAAGTTAGAAGTAGGAAATGTGCTCCGAAGTGAAAATGATGATGCCGTTGTGATGTTAATTACATCACAAGAGGACACATAAGCTAAAGAGCTAGTATTTCCAAGCCTTCTTATTGGCTAAACAAAATGCAAGCAGTTGCTGGGAAGTGTGTCACTCGAAATAAATAGCTGTATTATTATCAGTCTCTGAATATGAATTCCTTATGGAAGAAGTTCTTCAATATTCTATCTATAAACATTCCCAAAATCGGGTACAATGGATTGAGTGATATTCTGAAAACTTTGGAAATTAAATTGCATGTCTTCTTTTCTAGCATGCCTAGCACCTTTTCCAAAGAGGAGGCATTTTATGCCTTTTTTTTTTTTTTTTTTACAGTTCATAAAGGCAAAACACCAGTCTGCAAAGATGTTTAGGTGTCTAAATGCCACCTTAATTACTCAGTACCACCTTTAGACTCTCGGTCCTACACAGCCAGCTGCTGGTCTCTGGCCTCAGAGGTAAGTCTAGGGGTACCTACATTTTTTAACTTTAAAAGGTTTCTTTCTATCCTCCTTTAAAGTAGGGGTCCAGTTGTTCTGTGATGGAACAGCTGTGACTACCCTGAGGCTGAGCTGGTTCTTGAGATGCCTATATAGAGGGAGCAAGTGCAGAGCTAGTTTCTCAGAGGAAGCAGCTGGTAGATACTGGGGGTCTTTGGAGTATATTGCACTTAGTGAATGTTCTATTGGAAAAAAGCAACGTACTCTGTGATTATTTTAGAGAGTCCATATTTGAAGCACAGTGAATTACTCTGTGCTGAGCTCCACATTCTGGTAGCTGGATTCAATGTCTGTATATACCTCTACCAGGGGTATTCTGATCCTGGATCACACATACAAGGCTTCTCATTTAATGGAGACTATAGATCCTACTAGAGGCCTACATAAGTGTTACTATGTTCAGAATTGCAGAGCTGTATTCCATTTCAAGAATCCAGCCCCTGGTGACCTGCACACTTTAACAAAATTTCAAGACCACTTGGGTATCTTGACCTTTTACCTAGCTGCCAAGCCACTTTGTTTCTCAAGATATCAGACATATAGCTAAAGAATGTCCTACCTCTGTAAGCCTACTTGCTGTGAAAAGCCCAGCTGTCGTCTTATCTGAGCACTGTGCACTAAGAACAGCTGCTCCAGCTAATAAGCATTGCTTATTTGCTGTGCCCTGATTTGCTTTGTTATGAGGTGCTAACTGTAACTATTTAAAACCTCCTGAGTCAGTGTCCCAAGATACAGCAACTGTCCAGCTAAGTCTCCGTGGAAAGTTCATTAGAATTTTCTTTTCATGGGTCACAAACACTGATGGATTAAATCACACAAAAAGCAATGTTAACATAAGAAAATTTTTCCTGAACAACAATGAAGTTTGTGTGCAAAAATCTGTACTTTAATATGGGCTAACCGTGGAATTAATTATGAAAAAATTGTTGTTATTATTACCACAGGTATTTATTATTATTGTAGCACCTTAAATCTATAGTGTGCTTTATAAGCTTGGACAAGACACGTTTATTTTCCCAGACAAGCTTACCATCTAGGTCAGACAAAGTATAGAAGGTCCCAGTGAGGAAGGAGAAATGACTATTTGAGCAGAGATGGATTTATATGGGGTTTGTGAGGGAAGTCTACACTGGGATTTGGAAGAGAACCACATAAGAAATCAGAGACTGCCCAAAGCAGTAGCATATAGAAATACACTCAGTGTACCTTTCCTATGTGTTCAGAGATTCCCAGGAAAAAATTAACCATGGAGGTACAGTAACACATACAGATTGGTCCACTTTACATCTCAAAATACACATCACATGAAAAAAGTACTGAGAAACTGCGTATTAAAGGCATGACTGAGACTAACCAATAGGAACACAACTACTTCCCTCATGTCCCACTTCACTCTTGAAACAAATCATAGAATCATAGAACCATTAAGGTTGGAAAAGACCTCTGAGACCATCGAGTCCAACCGTTAACCTAACTGCCAGGTCCACCTCTAAACCATGTCCCTAAGCACCACATCCACACGTTTTTTGAACACTTCCAGGGACTGTGATTGCACCACTTCCCTGGGCAGTCTGTTCCAATGCCTCACCACTCTCTCCGTGAAGAAATTTTTCCTAATATCTAATCTAAATCTCCCCTGCCACAACTTGAGACCATTTCCTCTCATCCTGTTACTTGCTACCTGGGAGAAGAGACCAACCCCCACCTTGCTACAACCTCCTTTCAGGTAGTTGTAGAGAGCAATAAGGTCTCCCCTCAGCCTCCTCTTCTCAAAACTAAACAACCCCAGCTCCCTCAGCCGTTCCTCATAAGACTTGTGCTCTAGACCCTTCACCAGCTTTGCTGGACACGCTCCAGCACCTCAATGTCTTTCTTGTAGTGGGGGGCACACAGTTGCACAGTGCAAAACTGTCACAACCCTGTTATTTGAAATACTGCCCCACAAAATGAATGTTTGGAGCTGAAAAGAACACTTCTTTACCCAGCAGTATCTACCTGGCCATTCATGGGAACAGAGCAAGGAGCACAGGCAGGTAATAGTAAGAGTTCTGCAACTCTTTCACTCCATTTCCTAAATTGGCTGCCTCAGTAGTATCCAGCTTACCAGTGAAAATGCAGGACTACATCTATACCGTGTGACAGCCCATAGTGCAAGGACTGCTAAGACACAAATTTCGTGAGGGCAAATTAATTACTGTGATGAGATCTTTTTATAGTCCAAACACTAAGCAACTGCTCCATAGGTCTAGCCTACAGGTCTATTTTCATGGGGTTTAGTATGTATAACAAATGGATCAAGAACACATTGCGTGCATCTTTTTTTTAAACATGAAATAGCATGATGATAATGTAATTAGTTGTACCTTTTCTATGGATAAATATACCACCCCCACCTTCACTCATAGCTCAGCTAAGGAAAATATCTTGTTCTATAGCAAAGTACAGCTAGGAACCTCCAGCATGTATCTTGCACATCAGAAAGCAGAAAACATGACGAGGCCAGTAAGAGGAGTTGTTGTTGCTGCAAATCAAACTGCTTTCATTAGAATAACTGGTTTAGAATAAACTGACCACTTTCTGTACAGGAGTAAAATTCTTTCCAAGGCTGTTGGACTGCATGAAATTGTAAATAAAATGTGAATGACCTTATTCTGTCTCGGCTGTGGTGAACTTTGTAGGCCTGAATTCAAAAGCACAGTGGCAGGTTTCCAGCTACACCTAACCATTTAAGCAATCACAAACTGCAAAAGGACATTTTAAGACTGCTTCTCTTGTTATCCAAAGTGCACCACTGAGTAATGAGATTGTCAGCAGAAACTGACAAACCTCGCTTTGGAAAAAATAATCTGTTCACCAATATTGGTACTTCATACAACACTCTATGAATAGTTCCCACCCATACTTCTTGCTGCATTTTGCATTTTCGGTCTCAGACATTAAGGAGATTAAGATGGGAACTTAGCGTTCAGTGCAATTGGCCACAACCCCTTGAAAAATTTCAGGGAATAGTCCTCATTTGTAATTTGCCAGTAATTTCTCACCTTTAAAAATGTTAGCAATATGAAAGATGATATAATTCAGATGCAAAACAGAAATATTTTGTGCCTTCTAATGAGGATACTTTTTGGCCACAAGACCAGTGGCTTTGGAAGTTTGTTAACTACTTTTCGGTGTTTACATTTGTAGCTATCTATTACTACAGCTATCCAGAATGCATTCCTGTTAGTCCTGGATCACTTATTCAAATAAAGGGCTGTAGTCTGGTGGATTCTTCTGCTGTCCACATGGCTCCAGTAGTAGCTCCCCACCTGAGGATGTTATGATTTCTTCCTAGAAAGATAAAACCAATTAAAATATCATTCATAGATGTCCAAGCCTTTCCTTCCCTGTCTTCTAAGAAAAGCAACTGATAGTAATAAAGACCATCACTCCACTGTAATTGGTAACCAATTATGAATAAACGCTTGATAAAATGAGCACAGACCAGCAAAGGGATCCTATCAACTATTCATTTTCTTCATGCTTGTTTATCTCGTACTTATGTCAGTAGTGACTTGTGCTAGTAGCAAACACTGAAATCAAACGGTGTACAAAAAAAGCTGTGATTTGTACTACCTGTAAGTTGCTATACTACTTAAGAAAAACAGCTACAGATGCCCATAAAGGATGTTCTCAAGGGTTAATTTAACAGACATGTGCCAGTCTTATGCTACTTCCATAGTCATTGGGATGAAAGAAGCTTCCCCAGGCAGATTAAGCAAGAGCTCAATGTTGAGTGCTCACACATAACAGACACAGCATTCTGACTGATTACAGAGAGGTGAAAGACATTAACCTTGCTAGGGTAAAGACAGTCTTTACAAATAGCACTTCTTCTCATTAATTAAATACCCACATGCTAAGTCTGTCATTCCAGTAATTGATTACCAAGATGAATACAAAAAAACTTACTGGAAAAGTAGAGAACTTGGTCTTTGCACTTATTCCTAGAGTAATGATGATTCATTTTTATTTCTGTAGAAGTTTAAGATTTATAGATGCACCAAAATGAGCCAGAATCCAGAATTATATTGACTAAAATAGCAATCCTTCATTTGAAAGTTTAAATCCAAGTTATGGGGAGATATACATATATATATATATATGGGCCTAACATTTTCAAAACTTATCTAGTTTCTGTTGAAATTCAGTGGAAATTTTGTGCCTGATTTCCTCAGAACACATGCAGGCTCCCAGTTGTGGTTCCTTCCCAATCACTACATCAGACTGAGAATAAGTTCAGAAAGTTACTACTCAAATTAAATGCTTTTGAGAAGGTTATGAGGAAGTAAATACAAAGATTTAGCAATGATCTTGGATATGCTATTGCTGTTTTGCACATACTATTTAAATGCAAATAGTAATAAGAGAAAAAGCACACTCACACCCTCTTCTGTAAGAAATTTGTTCTTCCAGCTAATGGTTACCACCCCCTTGTATCTGTCAGCTGAGTTGCTTGAGTGACCTCTTCTTAATTTTTTAAAATCAAAATGAAGCAGTTTTAGATAAGTAAGTATAAGCAACTAAAAAAGTAGTTATGCCAGTTCAGCCCTGCTCATTTTGGTTGGAAGTGAAAAGGATCCTCAAAGAGAAGTCCATGCAACTTTTGGGGTGGGGAAGTATACTCTTGCCAAAAATAGTCCTAAGGAAGCAGCAACTTTTCCAAACAACACAGCAATAGCCGCAAGAGAAAGTGTGCCCACAGTGCAACCATTTACATAAAGACTGCACAGTTGGTTACCAGAAGGCTGTGGGACACTTGACAATGTACTTCACCAGAAAGGGCAGGCAGAAAAGCTTCAAAGAAAACCATATGAGAGACAGGATAAGATGCCTCCTGAAGTGATTGCCAAAGAGACCAGTTTTAATATAGCCGTTAAGCTAGACAGTTAAAAGAGAATTGTGTGGTGACATTAAAGGTGAACCAGTTTCTCTGATAGGCTTACTACAGGGGGAGCTATTAACTATTATCAGGGGACACCTAAGAAAACTTTTTTTCTATTTTTAAATGTCAGGAACTAAAAGCCATTCTGCTTCTGACAAGTGCCCTACTGCTGTCTGTAAATAGATGTGTTTCTAGTACAGTGATTGCCTAGGATGAGCTGTGATGAAAATACAGGAACACAGCTGGAGCAGAGGTGGTTGGAATTGGTTGTGACCATCACCCCTCTCCAGGAGCACAGGGGATACTACTGTAGCCAGAGCCCCTACATCCAATACCTGATAATCTGCATTTGAGGTGTTGTACGTGTGCTTTTCCTTCCCTCACAAGGCCCTGGTTAGACTCTTTCCAGTTGTACTAGGTCTGGCTGGGATGGAGTTAACGTTCTTCACAGCAGTCTGTATGGTGGTGCGTTTTGAATTTGTGGCTAAAACAGTGTTGATAACACACTAATGTTTTGGCTGTTGCTGATCAGTGCTTGCACAGCATCAAGGCTTTCTCTTCTTCCCACTCAGACCCTGCTGGCAGTGAGTAGGCTGGGAATAAGTGAGAAGTTGGGAGGGGACACAGCCCAGTTGGTTGACCCAAACAGGGCAAAAGGACATTCCATACCATATAATGTCATGCTTAGCAATAAAAACTGGGATAGAGGAAGAAGGGTGTGGTGAGTTTTGGCTTCCAAGGTGGCCATTGAGAGAGGGAATCACATCACATTAGGGGAGGAGGTATTTTTTGGTCAAATGTGACACCTACTATCTTCCCATGTGGAAATATAAAGTCATAGTGATCTGTGAGGGGATGCTAAGGCAAACCTCATTTGTCTTAACTTTTTATTTGATCTTAAAATAAAGCCACCTCTGTGTGCACACATGCCAGTAGCTAAGATGGGAGACAGAAAGTGAGGGAGAGGAGGCCAACCAAAATCTAACTTTCAGAACAAATTAATAATTTTCAGTGAACCTGAATGAGTTTGGGATCTTCTGCCCTTGATTTTTTTTTTTTTTTTTTGCTTGGGGACATTAAAAATCCTATTTAAGAAGTGAACAACTATGTTTTTATGAAGGATATCACATTATAATCTCTGTTCCTTCATGTAATGTAAATTCTGAGAAACTCAACTTCTTTTTGTTAAACCAATAAAATCCAGAATAATTGACTTCTACTGTACTGCTAATAACAAGTGAAATGTAAGGATTACAGCTGGAAGAATAGTGTGCAGGTTTGACCGAAGATACGTTGCAAACTAGCTGAAATAAAAGAAAAGGGAAATTAGAAGAAAAATAATCTCTACTTAGTATCTCTGAGACTGAATACTGAAAAAGTTAAAAGCTGTGAAGAAGAGGAGGAGCAAAAAATTAATAGAATTAGTTTGAGACAAGAGTGAGAAAAGGATAAAAAAGGAAAGGGAACTAAAAAAGTGAGGATGAAGAGAAATTGTAGGGGTGGCTAAGAAAAGAGCAGAATTAAAACTGATGAAGATGGGGAGATGCAAGATGATGAGAGATGCAAGATGATGAAAACAACCTACGCTATCTGAAACAGTGCTACTCTTTAGTCACAGCCTGGCAACAAGAAACACAAGTTAGAGGCAAAGTAATTCAAACCCATTTAAAGTCAAAGACGAGTAGTAAATTACTCTTGTAAGATTGTTTTGGATAATAAAGAATGACCCTTAGCACATCCCTAGAAGAGAACCTCTCTATGTTCCCTTCTTTACTGCAGGGCCCCACTCTTTTGCTTTTGCACGTTACAGCCCTCACATCAAATGGTCGAAAAATGCTGAAATTTCACTGAAAGACCTTTCTATGGTATTTCCAATCCAATTTTGCACAGCAAAGAGGCTCAGAAAGTGTTATCTCTGTCAGCCCTTATTAGTCCATTTTTAGCCCAGGAGAGTTCGCATTGCGTAAGAATCTGCTTAGAAGGGGACACACATACATGCTGAAGCAATTGAAAGAAAGGGAAAAGCCTTCTGATTCACTGCAACAAAAGACACAAACTATAAACATTAAAGCTAGGCTTACTGTAGAATATATACGTATATTCTTTTCCCCACTATGGTTACTTCTACTTTCCAGTGTGGTTTCAAATTACATGGTTCCTCTTTAAATTATTAATCCATTCCACTCAGCTATTGATCTCTACCTCGCAAGTGTTACCTTGTGAAAATCAATAAGATCTGTCAGTGTTGCATGTCGGTTTGGATCTACACCCAAGAAGCTGTAGAAATCCCCCGAAGCATCAACCAGGAAGTGTTTGAACCCACTTTGCTGGCGATAAGACAACGCATAACCCCAGATTTTCTCACTGATGCGCACCAGGAATGTTCCTTCAGATTTATTCATCAATAACTCTTCTGCCTCTTGGCGGCTGATAATACCTGGCAAGAAAAAAAACCCACATGCTTATGCAGATAACAGGTCTGTCAGAGTAAATGAAATGCAACAAATACAGAGCAGAAGCGAAGTTAAAATGGCATAACTTCTCAAGATTGAAATGTTTATAGGAGGAGTTAGAGCTATGGAGACAAGTTTATGCTATTTGCTTCTGAAGGATAGCTGTAAGAGTTTTGATGGAGTCTGGTGGGATATGCTTTTTAACTAACTGATTAAGAATTGCTTTTTCCCATCCTTACTGCTTTTTCAAAGGAAATGCATAAACGCAACTGGCCTATCAGACCAGCAAATTCTGTACAAGTGATCATTTAGCAGACTAGTGTGGTCTGGCATTGCAATTTGAATTTGCAATACATTGCTGATATTCGCAATTGTATTGCAGTACTTCTGCTGTCTTGCCTTACAACTGTTTTATAGGTCCTAAAGAAGGAACATAAAGCACGTGCCAGGAGAAAAAGCATTTGTCTGCTTTTGTACATCCATACATCCACACATCTATAGATGCATATAGATAAATTGGAGCACAAGGAAATCAAATCCTGCAACTAACAGAGATGGGTATGTTAGATTACTTATTCACAGGCTTGCATTTTTAGGGAACATTGTCACACAGGAAAACAAGAAACAAAGATCATAGTCCTTTCCTTCTGGGACATTTCAGGCTTAATATCAGAGTAATAGTCTCCTCTAGTTAAAACCTGTAACCATGAACTAAACAGAGTACCAACACAAGACTGAATACTGTATTTGCTGACCAGAAGTGAGCTAGTCTTTACAATTCATAATGAACAATAATGAGTTATGCACCTTGCTCCAGGACAAGAGAAGACAAAATTAGCTCGGGTTTCTTGCAGTATATAACTGTCATCCTCTGGTCATTTTCTCTATGAGGCTACTTACCTCTCTGGACAAACTCAATCAGGGAACAAACTCTCTCCCCATATGCTGGTCACCAAGCAGTTGTTTTATAGGTGAATTAATTCCTTTGCTATATGACAAACTTTATTTGTCAGGGCAAAAGAAGGATCACAAGTTCAGATTTTCAGAGTAAACAAGGGGTAAAGTTTAACAGCAGTAGAGCTTTCAAGAACTTTCCCATTTTAATCTTCAGTGTTGGAAAAATCTTCATCTCTCTCTTTTCTTTCTGATCCTAGGACACAACACTGAAGTTGCTGGTACTTCCACTTGCAAACAGCGTATAACAGATAAACCCTATTCTGATCACACCCCACGTAAAAAGTGTGATCAGAATTGCACCCAGCACTGAACCAGGTCTTACCATCCACCTAGAGAGCCTGGTTCCAATTTGTCTGGTAGGCCTAGAGGACAGTAAGCTCATGTCTCATAATTATCTGTGAAATACCAGATGCTCGCTTTAATCAGGAACAGATGTTGAATTAGGCCATCCTGAATGTGAACATGGCACAAATGTCAATAAATAATATATGTACATGTTCCAAAGTTACTCTCTGTGAAGCTAAACTTTCTCAAAACAATACATGTAATATTTAATGGAACTGCTTGTCATCATAGAATCCTACACATGTCCTAGTGAGAGTTCCATGGAGTCCAAGTACTGAAAAGCCACACTGTTGTAGTGTAATAATAACCATAGCCCAGGGATTACCAATTCATACAAAGAAGGGCCTTCCTGAAAGACCAAAGTTTGGGATGCTCTAGTTAAGCCCACAAGGAAAATTATGCCTCTGGCAGACATGGGAAGGGACTGAGGAGGTCTGGGTCCTAAAAGCAAGCACTGTGTGATGTAAGGAAAGACAGCAAAGCCTCTGCTTCTTACAGTTTTTGTCTACTTTGAGGCAATGAATTTCTTTTACAGTTTTACTTGGTGCAATGAGGAACACGACAAGGGCTCGATCTCAGTGGGGCTCAGAGGTCCCTACTGAAATATCCTCAGTACTAAGAAGAAACATACACACACATACTCTGCTGAATGACGTACGGTTCTCTTTTCTGGAGGATATTACATCATCTTTGCACCAGACATGCAAAACAGGCAGTAAACATGCAAACATATGCATTTGTTTAGAAACAGCATGCAAGTGCTCAGCCAACAGTGTCAATTACTGCACTTTGCAAAACTAAAAACAGTTTTATTGGAAGAATTCCCAGATGAATTGTCAAAAATTCTTGAACTCTGTTCAAATGAAAAGATAGTACTAATATGAATCCTTATGATACAGCATATTATGTGAAGCTGTATCACTAGATCCTAATACCAGGTGCCACGTGCCAAGAATTACACAAAAATTGATTCTGAAATCACACAATTTGTTAAGGCAGATTATCCAGTCTTCTCTCAAATTGCCCTAATTTAAATATACAATGAAAGGTTTTATTAGTGATTATGATGCCTACTTCCTTGACAAATCTCTGCTAGAAATACACGCAGATGAGCCACACTAACAAGCTCAGAGCATTCAATGATACGGGAAAGAATAAACAGTTCCATCACCAGCAAATACTACATTAATTCCAATAATCAATATTTATACTGTAATTCTAGATCAAAACCATGGTGGTAACTTTTGGGATAGGAACTGGGTGCTGTTACAACTACCCCTTCACTAAGCAGTGTCAAAACTGTTATGCAGCCCTGCTAAGGAATGAGGTGGCCTAGACAATTTAGCACCTATGAAAATAGAGGGTTTGTAAAAAAAGAGGATTGTAAAAAAAGAGGGTTTGTATTATATGGTGAACACTATTCTTAGGATATTTCTAGGGTGTGAATGACCATCATTATCAGGCATACAATATGAAATTCATTTAGCATTGATTAGTTTAATGCTAAACAATCTGTTCACCTGCTCTCAACTCCCACCAGTAGAGCTAAAACACTGCAGGCTTCCACGTGATGTTATCTTCTTTGCCAGACCTTATTTTTGTTCTGGGTGCTTTATATCATTGAGTAGGTGAGAAATGCTACATCGCTCACGGCCAAGTTCTTTTTTGTTTTAATTCTCTTTTCTGCTAAAGATGGTGTAATAAATTATCAGCCAGCTGCTTTCTTCCCTTTTTCTCTCCTGATTCTGTTAACAGCTCATGAGAAACCATCTCTCCCCACCACCTCCTCCCTCTCTCTGCCTCCCCATTATTTTATTTTTCTCTGGTTCAATTCTTCAGTGGGTGGTGACCGCAGCAACGAAAGTCTCCCTCCACCCTTTAAAAAACATTATACTGTTCTCAAGACAATTAGAAAAAGAGTGGCACTGCTCACTCCTGAGATGGCTGTAGAGAAACAAACAACATCTGTGAAACCCCTACATGAATATTTTAAATTGTTTGAACTGAAGTTAAGAAACTTTGGTTTCCCAAGGCTGTGGTAAGAGGTTTAGAATCACCGATGCTCTTATTTGTGCTAGTTAGGATATTAATTGGAAATATTATCTGGAAAAGAAACCACTGATGCTTTGAAAGCTAATTTCCCCCTCTCTCTAATTCTTGCTAATCTCTTAAAAAAAAAAAAAAAAGAAAAAAGGCAACATCTTCACTTGGTGTAAAGCAACGCTGTGTCAAAAGCAGTAATCCTTTAACGTAAGCGCAACTTTGCAAATCAGTCATTTAAATAAATACCTCACAATTAATCAATCAATCTACCATCAGTATCATCATTTTAACTCATTGTGTGGCCAAATACACAATAGCGTATTTGGACAGCAGTTAGCTACCCCACTGAAACTCACTTACATCTTCTACATGTCATTCCAAACAATTTCTCTCAGAGTATACAAACTGCTGTTGTCTATAACAAACTGTAAAAGAGCAGTAGGGTTTTGACTGGGAGAGGATCAAAGGTGTAAGTAACTCCTCTTGAAAGCATGGAAACCCTATCAGCTGGCTTGAGTTTTAGCCCCCTGCCCCTCAAATTCACTGCATACATCTATCATGTTACATGCATCTATCTGTCCACTTTAAACATTCTAGTTTTGCAATGCTTATACATATTCACATTTTGGATTCTTAGCAAGAAAATAACATTTTGGAAGACTGTTGTTTCAAATCATAGGACATTCATCATCAACTGACATGTTCCTAATTGACAGCTTCATTTTTAAATACAGTGCCTGTAACGACAATTTGTAGATGACAGGCAAGTCTTAACATTTTTGTTGTAATTATGTTCTTTTTACTGCCACCAATCTTCCAGAAAGGAAAAAGAACATCCTATCATTTAGAGTATATTAAGTTCACGTGGAAACTGAAGAGTCCATTATGAATTTAGTCGGCATGGCTAAGAAATCTTGATGCTGCCTTCCAAGTTTACAGCAGCCTCAATAGCAGAAAATGCTATTCTGAAATATTATGCAATGACACTTCAGCTTCCCACTCTTCTCTCAGCATTATCCTACATACATCCTTGAGTGAAACTCAGGAGATGAAATACATAAATATTTGCTAAGAGAATGCCATAACAAGCATGAATACAAACTAGAAAAGCTGATAAACTTTGCCAACAAGACAAAACTATATACTAGAAGTCCAAAATTATTTTTTTGATTACACAGATAAAGTTACATCATCTCCATTGTTGTAACCTACCAGTGGTCTAATGTACCATGTATAATAACTGTCAATATTTAAAGATAATTTGGCTTTTAATGATCAATATATTTTTAATATGCATATGTGCATTTATATATGCCAAGAGGTCGACTAAGATTAGAGGGACAGCAGGTACAAACACAGCCCAGAAGCGTTCATTTACCCTTCTGCAATAGAAGCTATTTGCTTAGCTGATGTTTTCTCTTTTCATATTTTTTCATTAGCTTGATCTCAAACACTCTGGTGTGTGAGGTTTTACTCAGAGAGCAGAAGCGTCACAAATACTGGCATGAATAAATATTAATGAGAGCATTAATGCCAAAAGTGCTTTCATGACCATTATGAAAAGCCTTCTATTTCATGCAAAATTGATTTGTTGAACAATTATGAATATTCACAGGTAATCAATGAAGGGGAAAGAGACTCATCCTGTTTATACAACTTAAGACATCTCACCAGGGAAGTGTGTGACTTAGGTCACCAATCAAAATTAGGAGCAGGATCCAAAACACAGAGAAGCCAATACCAGTATCTCTTTTGTTTTCAATGGGATTAGATCAAAGCCCATGTGAATACAAATATTCCTGGCAAACATTACATGAATAATTCACATGCTAAAGGTCATACAGACACATTACACCTAGAGCAAGCGTAAACAATAAATAAATGAGTAAACACAAGGAACTATGAGGAATTAGCAGATAATTCCCGAATAATGTAAAGGACTATATTTGTCCAATTATACAGGCAGATCTCAACAGTAATTTGAAAGATAGTGATAAAATGACACAAGGGTTAGAAGGATCAGTTTGCTAAGCACCAGCCAATCCTTTCCATTTTTTGGAACTGAAAAATTGAGCTAGACAGACAGAATAAAATGTTTCCCGAAGGGAAATAAACAAGACAATTTCCCAAAAATTTCCAAATAAATTTCCTCTCTCTGAGGCTTAATTTGAGAGTCAAAAGTTGGATTACGCCTCACCTTGCAAAAGAGCTGAAACAAATTTCAGAACAAATCGCTATAGAAGGGATTACTCCAACTGCAGCCAGTATGTTTTAGGAAGAGCTGACAGCCTGTGTTAGCATGCCAGCATTAACATAAACCACTGTCAGGACATGCAAGGACAGCTTGTAAGAACACTGGTCTATGAACCTAATGGAGGGGGCCATAGATTTCAGAGCCTACAGCAAAGGAAGATATACATGAGGAACAAACACAAGCAAAGATGAAAACTGAAGCTGGGGAACTAAGGTTTAGAATAAATGTGACTTTTTTGAGATCCCATAATAAGGTGGGACAGTAAAGGCTTGAAACAAATGTTCAAATGCACGACACTAGCAACCAGCTCTGGTCTAGGAGAGGGTGAAAAATCCAGCTCCTTCAACCACTCAGAAAGATCAAAATCATAAAAGCAGGGAAGACGAAGTGATTGCTTCCCTGCAGTGCAAGAACTAGAGCAGCTATAGTTTATGCTCTCAGGGAAAAGCAGTCTCTACATCACTCAAAGCAATAGTTTCCTCAGGTTGACTTTTTCAATTCTCTCCCACAGGTGCAAGTCTATATGTGGACTCAAGCTGACTGAACATACTTACGGTTGTTCATTGGGAAGGACACAATTAATCTACAAAACTATGATGTCTAGAATGAATACTTTATGTTATCCTTGAGACTACCAATGTCACGTATAATTTAAAGAACACTGTTATTAGTTACAGTGGTTTATGGACTGATCTGCAACTGAAATAGCCAAAGGATAACATACATATCTAGGTCATACCTTGTCATTTCTCCAGCATTTACAGCAGGCGTAGCATGCACAATTAAATACATGCACAAATATTGCAGCAAGAGGATCTTACAGCGTGCCACTGTTAAAAAGGTTTCATCCCCTCCTCCTCCTTCCTTTTAGTCACAATACTTTTTTGGATAGTGCAACAAAAAAAATAGTGAAAGAACAGATCAATAGTATTGTGTGAGAAAAGCTATGGCTGAGGGATAACAATAGCTCTGCCTCTGCTGTTTCAGAATAGAAGCAATAAAGACTGAAAAGCAAAGCAAGAGAGTAAATCAAAGATGGCTGGTAATAGAAACAAAGCTGTTGAAGCTATTCACCATCTGCTGTTAATGCAGGATAAACTCACATGGGACTAGATCTTCAAAAGAGTTCTGTTCCCATTTAGGCACCAAAATAAATGGCCAGGTTTAAAAAAAAAAAAAAGAAAAAAAAACCAAAACAAAACCAAAACCTCAAAACATCACAATGACTGTTTTTTTTTTCAAAACCTGGCCACAAGTGTCATGGCAAGAGCCCACGAGCCAAAGGGTTCCTATGAAATGCTTTTCCTACTTACAGCTGGTGAGAACACAGATATTTCATGCTGTGCTGCATGTTGGTAATCTGATTTAAGTCGTAGTAAATAGCACAGTATCCATAAATGTTAGTAAGGGGCTATAGGCCTCTGTGCTGAATAGAGAAAAGATGTGCAATAGATCACAAAAAGCAAAACCTAAAATATGAGTAAATAAACTAAAACCTTCCTGTCTGCACAGAACTGCAATGGGAGGCAAAGCTGGGATGCGTTTAGAAATCAGCAGGTAAAATGCACACTTGAAATACACTGGCCATGTCACAGATAGGTTATCTGAGTACCCAGTGGTCAGTACGGGGGCAGCCTCCTCTCTGAGCTACATAGGCAAAGCGAAGTGACACTGGTTAGGAGGCCTCTGGAGAAACCTTTCTGTGTTCCACATTCACCACCTTTTCTTCTGCGCAAGCTCAGAAGCAATGCATGCAGTAACATACCTAAGATAGAGATAAATCTGTGCTGTTGAAAGGGGAGGAGGAGACCATTACTCATTCTTCAACATTCCTCTCCTTTGTAACCATCCTGGTACACTTAAGACATATGCAGGACTGGGAAACAACACATCAGTGGGCCCTGCTCAGTATGGAAAGTATGCTCTGGGCTACGTACAGACATGTATAGAAAACCAAGGCCCAGAGCAATAATGTTTTTCTGATGGCAAGAGATCCCTTCAGGCAAGGATGAGGCATATTGATAATGCAACATTCCCTAAACAAGCTCTCCTTGAAGACTTATGTGGTACATAAGACACCTCACATCTTGAGCCTCTATATATAGGAGAAATTCACCACAAAAACATATGAAAAGTATCATATGTAAAAATATATAGGCCTGTTTTGTAGGGGTTTTCCCTTTTGTGTTTTTTTTTTTTCCTTTTGTTTTTTTTTTAGTAATATGAATTCATCTCTCTGTTCTGTCAGGATAATGCAGTTCTTAGAATAGAGAAAACTCAGACCTCAGAAGCTTTCTTAATTCCCTAAGGCTGAGATTCCTTAAATCAATTAAAAACGTACTGAAATTCTGAAGGAAATGGGTGCCTTAGTCCCCTGGGAATCTTTGAAAATCCCATCTAAATGAGTAACGCAGTTATAATGGATATTTTTCTTCAGGTTTACAGAAAATCAGATGTGCTACATCCATTGTTGCCAGTGTGGCTCATGGTTAACTCCCTATGCACTCTGCAGAAAATATACCCCTTTATTGTCTCCTTTAAAGTTCATTCTATATCCAAATTTTCAAATACTGTAAAAACCCTTTATACTCACTGTCAAAATATTTACACCATATTCACTAACAAGCAGCGTAGCACATAAAAGATAGGTGTTTGCATTACTTGTCTGAATACACCACTGGTATAACAGAGCCATAAATTTTTCTGTTAATGTCTCCTCAAAGCACAGTGTTGGTTTCTTTCTTTCCTTCCTTTCAGATCAGCCTATAGAATGCACTAGCCAGGAGGAAAACAAAGATTTCAAACTCTCTCTTCTCTTTGTACGTTATTAATTGTCACCTATCAGAGGAGAAAAGGTAGCACAAAAGACCTTTAGCCTTTTATCTCATATGTGTATTTCTTGATTTTTTTCTTTAGAGATGGGCTCTTCTGACCTGAAATCCCTGCATTAAACCTCTGCAATTACCCTTCAATTTTTGTGAGTTTTCTATTCTCATCTGAACAGCTTCTGAAAAAAAGTTCATTTAAAAAAATGGAACAGTTAACCATTCCATTTTCAGTGGTTTATCAAACTATATTCTCTGAGTATAGTTTACCATGTATGATCAGTAAAATGACAGAAACTTAGGAGCAGGAATATTTAATCTCGTACTGTTTTCACTGACTAAACTTGGAAGCCTCTATGTTCTAGTAAAGTCAATGGAAGATCCACAACAGGGAGGTTCCAAGCACCTAAATAGGATGCCTTACATGAATAGTACAAATATTCTTGATAATGATGTTTTTTTCTTTGCTGGTAGGATGACTGAAAATAAGAAAGGTTTGTTTTTTTTAAAAAAAAAAAATCAGTAAATACTTCCAGGCCTATATAAGCATCCTAGACGCTGTTATAGCTAGTTGACATTTCCTGCAAATAGCATGTAAAATAAGCGTATTCATGAGGATGTCTTCAAACTCCAAATAAGAAACAAATACACTTTGAGAAAATACCAGTACATGAATCTAAACAGGGAACTTTGTTACAAATATTATTCCTGTAGGATGTGTTCACCTCCTTACAGTACAGATGGGATTGAATTTTTATTTCTATTATGTGTGAAAAAGATAGCTAACTACACAGACTATCAATAAACTTTTGTGATAGGTGCATGATGTGACACATGCAAAGTAGATAATAAGACCTTACTCTATCTTCTGAAACATTAAAATTTGCTTAATCAGAAAAGCACACACAGAAATACCTCACTAGAGCAGCCTGACAGGGCTAGAAATAGTACAGTGGTGTAATACAAAAACACCGCAGGGCAAAGAAGCTGATTTAAGCTCTGATCCTGGTCTAGCAAAGAGAAACACATCTGTTCCGGTACGATAGTCACTGATATTGTGTTTTGTGTGAAAATTGAAAAGCGTGGCAGTTTTTTAGAAGGTTAGTGACCAGTATTCACCATCCTTTTTCCAGGCAGACAAAATATTTGCATTCATTCAGTCTTGGTCTTGCAAGAAACAGAGGAAAAAGAAAGGGAAATTCTAGCTTGTGGGCATTATTTGCAAGCACTTCTTAAACCACTTCACTTGTTTACATTACTCACCTTGTTACTTCTCATCTAAATCCTCAAATTTTGCTGATTTTGAAAATGAGAGAGAAAATCTTCTGGTATGCAAATGAGATCTAAATTAAGGAAAAAGATGAGAAAGCTGATCTGCGAGGAGAGGATGAGGGAGCAAAAGCCCTCCTGGATTCTATTTATGTTCTCATAACTCCAGCCATTCTAAGTCCTTGTTCCTCCTAAATACTTCTGAGGGCAGCATGGACATGAAAAAACACAGAAGACTGAGCTTTTACCAAACCAATTGCACAAAACAAAATAAAGCCCACATTGAGATTGTTGTTTGCTTTAGATTTCTGTAAAAAGGCAAAGTAGAAGAATTAGTTAAAGGTAGTCTCTTTGTAGCCCCTTCCTGGCTTTGTACAAGCCATTCTGAGGCACCACTGCCAGATGACACTCCAGGGGGAACACACGGACCAAAGACAAGAACAGTGCATGGAATAGCACTACAACTAAACAGCCTTGGCTGGGATGACATTCCTGCAGAGCCATGGTTTCAAAGAGCCCATTACTAGCTGATGGATAGTTGCTGAAGGAGAGTTGGGAGGTACAGTTCTGAACACACAGAAATTGAGAAAATTTGTGAGGTTGGGGGCAATTCTTTCTTGAATCAAAGACTCCTTTAAAAAAAGAATTTAAAGAAATATTCATATAAAAGTAAAAATTATTTGCAATTCAAAATCATCAATCACCGGACACTTTAAACGCTGAAGGCATTAGAAGCAAGAAATATTCATATAAAAGTAAAAATTATTTGCAATTCAAAATCATCAATCACCGGACACTTTAAACGCTGAAGGCATTAGAAGCAGAATTGAGTGCAAGTTCTCTGATTTTCCATGCGAGCTGCATTTAGAACTTGAAACTCCACACACCTGCTCACTTAGTGCGTGTAAATGTTACCATTTCCCACTTTCTGCAAGTGAAAGACGAGTATGAAAAATTGCAAGCGTTAAAACTACTGTCGGTCTCAGAGAGCGCTTTTGAAAAAAACGTCTCATCAGATTTTTATCAGCTTGCCGCTTCTTCCTTCACTCAAGTATATATGTACGTTTAACCACCAAGACTTTCTTTGAAAACCAGTGCCAGAAGAAATACTTGTACTTGCAAATCAACAGGCGTTTAATCTCAACAAAAAGACAAGTCAAGCACAAAACTTTCTACCTAGAAGGATAAACTATACAATCCTTTAAAACAGCATTCATATCTTACTAGCTCCAAAATAAGCATTACTGACTGAAGTGTCGAATACTTTACGAAACATGTAATTCCATAAGCACTATTTAAAAAATTAAATGATAAAAAATATACAATATATTTTAGCACCAGGTTCTGCTTCTGTACTACACATTTTAATATATTGATCTTTCTTAAGGAGTAAGATACTTCTTTCTGTCCTCAAATAATTTTGACATAAGAAAAACACAATATGCTAAAACCACTTATATATGGTTTCACTTACAGTCTTAGAGCATTGATATGTAAATAATTTTTGATGCTTTCAGGTTGTGAATACATGGATGCTTAGGCAAACAACCATTTATGTTTGCAAATGCAGACTGGATCCTTTGTGCAACCAGCCCCTCTTCTAAAAACGTGGCCACATTTAAGGATGCATACAACAGAGAGCAATAATGCGTTTTCATTAAAAAAGCTCTCTGTGGTTACCCCACCATTTGCATGCTCTACATGAATATACCACTTCTAGAGGAAAACAGGATTTAATTCAGTGCCCATGAAATTCTTAATGTCTAGGCTGTGGCTATGACATTATACTGAATAAATGGTATAATAAATCAACATAAACTCTGGCAGAACAGTTAGGGCCTGATTTGCTTTTGCCTTGTATGTTGTGCAATCATTTATTGTGGGGCAGTTTTGTGATCCATTATGCCCATTTTTCCATCATGTAACTGAGTACACAACATACAGAGAAATTAATGAAATCAGGCCCTTGTCCACACAGACTGGACTGAGACAACCAGGTGCCAAAAAGCTTTCTAATAATAACAGTAATAAATTACTGAGAATTGTAATATGCTATGACTTCATATCAAAAGGAATAAATAAGACACCAACATTAAGTGCTAGTGCAGTTTTCCTGTGCCACTATTGTCATAGCTGTAAACACCTATGAAACATAGGCACTGGATTTACTAAGTGAAGAAAAGGAACAATTTACTTTGATAATAGGAAGCTACTGGCAAATTTCATCAAGCCAAGTGAGAAGTAGCAAAATGAACAAGATTCTTAAATCATGAGTTAATTGCACTGGAGGCTGCATGATGCAGAGATTGACTATAAAAGACAAACAAAAGCAAAGCGGTCCTATCTATATCACCACATTTTATGGGTACTCCTGCCTTTATCAAAGCATCTCCAAGAACCGTACAAAAAACCCAGGAGGGAAAAATAGCACATTCAGTCATGAGCTAAATTATGAAAAGCCTGCAATTTTTAATGGTTAAAACTCAAGAGAAAATCAGGAGTGCCACTTTCCCAAGCTCATCCCTTGGAAAAAAAAAAGAAAAAAAAAAAAAAAAAAAAGGAGTTACTGTAAGGCATTCTTTCCTTCTCCACATTGCCATAAAGCTCATCAATATGTCTCGTATAAAAGTAGTATAATTTCTTCATTACAAAAACAAAGTACATTTAAGAATATCTTCAATACATACTTAAATTTTTCACAATTTTGGTGACTTAAGATAAAGCCCAACACTTTAAATTTGGACTTCGAAACTGAACTTACTGTCTTTATTAGAGGGTTGGCATATTTTATTTGGGTGCAATAAAGCAACCAAAAATACAGATTACAGCTTCAGGCAAACAGGAAATATACCCTAATCATATTTAGAATAATACTTAAAAAAATACAGGAGAAGTACTGAATGAAAGCACATTTTAAGAACATCTGAAGAACAACGATCATGCTAGTGGTATAAAAAGGCAGACAACTGGATTGGCTTTAGACTAGCAGATGTCACTGATATTTCCATGGATCCAAATAGTTTTCTATATGATGCACCTCTGCAGCAGGAATAATATTGAATAAATACTTAAATTACTTTCCATAAAGGCAATTAATTTGTAGTTCTACCTAAAATAAACAAGCTTCACAATTACTCCTGTGAAACAGAGAAGTAAGATTTTGACATGAGTAAGGACTATTAGATATTCAAAATCTGCTCGTATGTAAACTGAAAACCAAATCTCTCCATATACATCCATACTTAGTAAGTTTTATACAAATGTCAAATTTCTGTGAACAAACATCTTGAATAGTGTAATACAAAATGCACGGCTGTGTGGGAAAGGTTTTGTAATTCTACTAGTTAACAACAGAGAGGTGATATCTAGGTTGATCATGTTTTTGAGCATTAAGAATGCTCAGAGCCTTCTTAGGGAGTCTTCCTGGTATATTGCTAGTTTAAATGGCTTTATTTTATGCTAGTATTGATTTGTCATTCAGTACACTGGGAATGCATTACGAATACAACTTCATTAATTTAGCGGTCTCACTCTAAGAGCATTTGCCCAATGAACGGACACTGAAATGTCTAGAAGTTAATTGTTTTACATGGTAGTAAACAAAATATCACATTACAGCCTCTGACAAGCTGCTAATTTGCTAGAGTTGCTAATGTTTTCCACTGGCCTTTTTATATTGATACTGATTTGTATTGATGTACCTATGCTATTTTAATTTTAATTTGCTTTTTATCTGAGTATACGGAAGTTAGATTTTGATTCTTCATTGCATCCAACAAGACTCATTAAACCTCTAGTTCGACCTCCAGCTCCATAAGCAACAAGTGTTGACTTTTTGATTCTGGGTCCATTCTACATCAGCCCAAGGAAGGCAGCCCAAGGCTCTTTCAGGTGGATAGGGACCAGAATGGCATCATCACTAGGGTGCAGTAAGCTCCAGCTTCTCTCTTCCCATGGTATGTTTCCTCGTACCTTATAACATAGCTGAGGGTTGCTCTATGCTCCTGGCATGACACTATTCATTTCAGGAAGAAGCTGGACTATTGTTATAAATTTGGCCCACAGTTTATAGCCAATCTGACACACTATCATGAATACACTGAGTAGATATCAGCTGATAATGGCAATTATATAGTGCAATTGCCTCTGCAATCACCACAACAATTTGTGAGTATAAAAACTTTTCAGAAGGCTTTAATGATAACGTTCTTGATTGTGAATTAGACAGAAGAAAAGCAGTTGAATGCATTCTCAATTTGTTTTTAAATAATAAAAAAACCCCTTGGTTATGAACAAAAATACATCCCACACCCAAAAATAACCGATCAACCCTTCTCCTTTTTATAATTAAATTAGTAGATCCAAAAAGTATACATGTATACAACTACATGCATGTGCCCATGATGGTCTTCAAAAGCACATATATCTTACAGCTTACCTAGAACTCTATAATCTCATAGGTGTCGAAGAAGCTGTCAAGATACATTTTCCATAAACCTACATGACAACTGTAGTAGTAAATCACAGCCTCAGCAGAGCTCACTCAATAGAAGGAGAAAAATAAAAGTCACAGGTAACACGGAGCCCTGGAATTCAAATTTTACAGCTGGTGTTACAACAGATAACTAAGCAGAAAAATATACTGTGTTCTTTGCTTTTCATGCTTTTTTCATAGGTGAAGGAAAATGTTTTTGCCTCAAATATATTCCAGTTGTATAAGGTTTAAGAATGCATACATTTTTTAGGTACTTTAGCAGTCAAATCTGAAATCTACTTACATCTGTGAGAATCATCCAGATGACATCACTGAGTTTAGAAGAAATCTTTCTACATGTTTTTTAATCAAGTGATCATTAGAACTTTCATTGCTAAAAGGGATACAAATTTATATCTCACTATATCTGGAGTATTTTCTCATATTCAAATTAAAATAGCAGTTTCAGATAGATTTCTACAAAGCCGTTTGATTGTGGTATTTTCTGTAAGTACTTAAGAAACTATACTACTTTACCCAGCTCAAAGAAAAATAAGTCTAGGGATAATATTGATAACTAATTTTTCTTCTCACAGACTTGGCTAGATTTGGGAACTTTAAGCTAACTTTGTTAATTACAGTGCTTTCTAGCTGCTTGCAACATTCTTGCATATTGATTTAGTGTACTGTTCCTCAGGAGAAAAAGTACCTTTAATCACTCAATAAAGTGAACCAGACACTGAAGCACTGTTGAAAGTCAAATGAGAATAACATTGGGATAGTAAAAACTTCACGCCTAATGAGCGGCAGTATAACAACCACGTGCAGCTCTTACAATGATCCAGTTCTGGACATCCTCTGGGGTTTGACCCAGTTCTCAGTTAAGCCACTAAAAACCAGGCACTAAATAGCCTCATTTCCTACCAGCACTGGAATTAAGGTAAGTGAGCTAACAGCTAGGCTAAAGCTCACAGCAGGATAATCTGAATTTGGTGTTTGAAGCCACTACTTAGTAAGCAGAAATGGCTTTAATGGAGGGACCAACTTCATATGAAGTTCTGAAGAAGTTACAAACAGAAGCAAAGAGAATTTTTTACTTAATTTCCAATATAAAGTCTGGAATTAAGAGTCTCTCATTTATGCTAAATTTCATCAATGGAACTATTGCAGTTTACATGATAAGAGAATCTGGACACATACAGCAAGTGTGCAGAATCATTTGTTGCTACTGCCATCTTAGCTCTCAAAGCTTCCATCCCCACCCTGTAAACAGTAGCACGATTAAGAGACAAAATAGGAGAGCGAGCTCTGTCCCATGAGGAATGAACTATTACTTTCTTGTATCTTGGATTGAAATGTCTATGTTTGCAGCTCACTTCAAGTACAAAAGACTCTCTTTATCAAGCATACTGGTATGAGCTTACAATAGCTACATGCACTCACGACAGATCCATGCTGTGTTTAATTGTGAGCAGCAGTGGTAACAACAGTGGCAGAATGTTCCATGGAATTATATATAATTCAGTTCTGAGTCCTCCCTATCAGGGATTAAGAACTATTATGTATTATATTACAGATGCTAATCTTGAATAGAGAGGTAAGGTATGATCCGGTCAGAGCCAATGCTAATCAGCGTGCTAATCTGCATAGCCCTTTTGGAGTTTTACCTCTTAAAAAGATTCATGAGTTTGTGATTTGACGGTCCCATTCACTGAAAGGCCAGGAGAAGAAGGAAGAGGTGATCTTCCTGAAATCCAAGAGGGAAGAAAGGGAGCTGTCCTTCCCTTAACTTTTGCTGGGGAAGGGCAAACTTATGTTTCCCACACTCCACCTCATTCTGCCTCCGTGCCAGCATCACATGGTGAAGTTGAACATACAGGTTAGTTGCCTACAGAGTCGCAGAAATCTCCTCCCTTTGTTTTCGTATCATCTCCTACTGTTTATCTCCTGTGTTGAAAGCAGTTTAAGTGTCAAAATCTGCTCCTAACTGGGTGAACGGGAGTTAAGCTAAACCAGCAGCATAATTTTGCACAGTCGCATGCTTTTCCACTCTGCATGACTACACACCATACCTGCTGATACCCTGTTTGAGAAAGTTGTGTTTGCTTAGCAGGAAAATAGCATTATTTCAAAGGAGCTGTCGAACTAATAACTTGTAATCTTTTGCCTTGAGGCTGGATCAATATGTCTGCGGTTTCAATAGTTTCTGTAGCAAGACAGAAGGACCAATAAGAAGGCCATCTGCTGGGAAACCAGTAAAATTTTCTGACCTCGGGTCTGCAAGTATTTGCTGTGCTTTAAACAGAAAATACTGCAGGTAAAATATAAATATGACTTAGTCTAGCATAAGCTGAAGAAAATATATGGAAGCCTGTAAAATAGAAAGCATGTTATTGTAAGCATACAGGCAAAGGAACAAGAGCTGGAGGCATGGCTGATAAACAGTTAGATATGGACTAACAATAAGCAGGATATCAGCAATTCATCCAAGACTAACAAGGTTCTACACAGGACACCTGCAGTATGCTAGAGGGGGTGATCAGGAAACATCCAGATACAGCATTTAAAGATACACAGTATGAGCTGAATGTCTTGTGCTGGTAGCGACTGACATCTAAGTGCAACCTTGTGCATGGATAAAATAACTAACCAATTAACACATATACAACTGACACCGAAAGGAGAAAGCATGATCCAGCAGGTAAGGAACAGACTATAATATATGTAAAAGGGAACTATAGCTCAGATTCAGGCTGCTGGACAGATGAACAAGGCCTTCTGCATTCGCCTTGGTCACCAGTCTTAGCATAAACAAGCTTTGTAGATGTCAGGGCTTTTTACTTGACTCTAACATTCCTTATTTTCTTTAAAATGGGTCAGTTTTAAGTCTTTATATATGATTTCTTCCAAATAACTCATGCTCTTATATCACTTGGTTTTTATAAATGATTCTTCGTTTCCAAACACTAACAGCAGAGCTTTCCGTTCAGGAACAACGCTCCTTTTTGTTTTATGCAATGTGATAAAGAAAGCCTGACTGAAGGAGCTGCAGTAACACAGAAATGTACTCACACACAGTCCCGTTCAATACGGAGACTGTAATGTAAAATTACAGGTAAATACATTAAGCTACGACAATGGCTTACTAAACAAAATAATAATTGCTCACTATGTCATGCTTGAATAGTAGCACATGGAGAAGAAAATCTTAAAATGTTTCAAATAAAGGGGGCAAGAAATTTTCAGAAGGTAAAGCAATTTGATTTTCAATAGCAAAATATTTTTTCATGAAGAGATTAGTAAATTCACCTGGAAGCAACCTCTATGAAAAAGCTGGTGCATATTCTTCACAAATGCAAAGAATTGTCTGGCACAAACTTGAACTTGAAAGGACTCTTTTTTTTTTTTTTTTTTTTTTTAAAATCTTTGACTAGCAGTGCGCTGTATGGGCACTGCACCTGACCTGTTTGCATCCATGAAACCGTTAACACTTCATCAAACTTGTTTCCCCTTTGTGGTCACATTACCTCTCATTTTTAGTGTCTACAATACCTGTTCAGAAAAATTGCTGCCTTCTATCTTTAGAACATGCCTAATCTTTAGAACATAGCTTCCAGTTAAAAAGCAGTCAAGAAGGACAATGTATTGTAAAAGAATAAGAAAGCTCGTTTCACATTAGCAATTAGCCTATTTACATTAATTATTCAATTGCCTCATTCTACAATTTCCCTGCTGTTCTTTTGTGCTTCCTTTCTCCTTGCAGCATGTTACAGCTCACATTACTTCACTTTGATACTTTGCTCCCTTCCAAGGGGAGCCATGAGTCTAAAACATTTATTTTGTTTGCTAATAACTTGTCTGTGTAGACACTTTGGAACTGTAATGGCACTAGAAAAACAATTCCAAAGCCTTCAAAAGAACTGACAGACTGAAACAATCATTACGACTTAAGCGGAGTGACTTGGTATATGAAGGATGACCTTATTTCTCAGAAAACAGCAAAACACCTCTCATTTCTTAAGGAAGAACCTGAGAACTTAATTAGAGCTGATGAAGTATTTGGGTTTTGTCATACGTTATGGATCTGACTTGACTTGCGACAGCGTTAATCAAGTACCAGAATCTACCATAGGATCTAAACACTTAACTCCAAATACTGTACTATCTTTGAAAAACACAATCAGAACATCCAGTAGATGTTTGGCAGGAATACAGCCTGGAAATATAAAAAATAGTGTTCCATCTCACAGCAAGTAAACAAATGATCATGGCTCTAAGAACTATGTATACAGAGAATATATATAAAACCGCAAGGACAAACTAGTTCGTGTATAGTGCCCCAATAAAACCTGTATGTGTAGGTTATAAGCTTTACTGCTTTATAATTATTTCGAAGTAAAGTACAATTACAGTATTATTACTATTTAAAGGCCATGGTGCAAAACCAGAGTGAGACTATCATCTGTCCTTCAAATGCTAGACACAGATTTTCCAGCCTGACTCGTCTCATTCAGTGTTTAGCAACCCGTTCATATAAGACAACAGAGGGCTCTCATTCATCCTGCGTAACCATTGTGATATGAATCTCATTCATCTCCGTGTCTGAATTCAGCAGTGATGAAAAGCACAGGACTACGCAGCCTTGGAAACTAATGTGCTCTATTTAACCACAGAATAAGGACAATAGGGGTGACAGCAGTGCATGGCTCCCCACTTAGGCCTAACAGTATGCCTCAACTCATTTTCTAATGTAGGGTTATGAGACGAGAGTGTAATTTGGTTCCGTATCTGTTCTTCCTGCCAAGATTCCCAACGGTAACACTCATTCCTAACAACATTTTTTGAGAAATCCACACAGGTTAGGTGTGATGATTAATACTAAATGACTGTGGCATTACTTCTTTTACACAAAATCAACCAGGTGGCAGTAACTATCAACCTGTGTTGACCTGGGTGTATACCTGCAGCAGTCACAAGCCACAAAATCTACAGATATTCGAACTGCTGACCACAACTGTGTCAGCCCTCTCTGACAACAGGCTGACAGAGCAGAAAACAAAGAAGTCTACCTTTTTGATACAAAGAGTAAGACATACTCTCTTCTAAATCTATCATCTCAAAAGTCTTCTTTTTTTAATCTTTCCCAGGTAATTGTTCAAAATAAATGTTGATATTCTGTAACTCTTTTAATCTCACACTTCCTCTTCTTCATTTACTTGCATAAATTAGAGACCCAGAGCTGTCCTGCAAATGTGTGCAAGATAACAAGTACATTGTAATTGAAAACTTTTATTTTAGCTGTTTTTATCATTTGAGTCAGGAATTCTCTGATTCCAGTTCCGATGTTTCCCAGTAACAAGAATGTTTTAGATACCAAGCTTTGCATATAGCTATTACTTGAATGCATCTTTCAAGGCCTGTGGAAGACAGTGGAAAAGCTCTCAATGAATTCAGGAGATTTTTAACAAGATCTTGTATCTTTTTCCCAACAAAGTACCCCATCAACAACAATTCTAGAAGGGGGGAAAAAAAGCCCTGGGGCTCAGTTTACTTACGCAGAGAATCTGTCTGTGCACTTTCTCAAACAGAAGTAAAAGCTAGATAACAATAAAGCAGTGAATTAGAAAATAGATCATTAATATCAAGAAGGCTGTACTTCTGCTGGATTGACAACACTTGCTTTACATCTTCCTAACATGTATTTACTGAATGATTGGAAGATTCTTCTTCAAGAGCAGAAAAAAAAGTGTGCTTTTACGTTCAAAGCAGCAAACTGTATTCACTGTTAGATGTTTTTCAAACCAAACCACTGCCATTTCCATGTCCCTTAGGAAATATTGCAATACAAGCTGTATTTTATAAGATATATTTCCCACAGTTCAGCTATACCAATATGTCCAGTGTTGCCACTGCTGTTCAAGGACTCAAAATTAGTAGACTTTCAGAAATATTAAGTCTTGAATCCTTTACTGAGGGCATCTGATTTGCAGAACCATTGTTACTATTTAGGTCTGCTAGGTTTTCCTCTTGAAAACAAGGTTCTCCTGAAAACAATATTAGCCATCTGAAATTAAACCTTGATCTATAAACAGTTGCAACATGATCCTGTTAAACTGAAAATTGTCTTTCCTGGCTTCCGTGACCTCAGGGATTACTCAGCTTCTGCTTCTCTCAGTATTTTTCAATCCATCCTTCAACTCGCTCTGATCAGCTTCTTCACAGCTTGCCACTCCCTTAGCCAGTAACTGCACTGCCATCCTGACTTCCCTTGATAAAATAGTTCTCCACAACAGGAACCACGCTACTGCAATTCCACTTTAAAGGTACAATCTTTACGGCAACTACCTCATGTTTCCAGATCTGTGATATCAGCCTCTGAACTTTCCTTTCAAGTAGAGATCTGATAGTGCTACAGTAGATGCTTAGCAAACACACATACAGCCACCTCACAGACAGGTAATGAATAAATTCCTCATTTTGTCATACAGTATTATACTTACTATACATCCCTTTTATATTGTAGATAAATAACATCAACAATCATAAAATGTTGGTCTCAACTAAAGCTGGGGAAATATTTAGAGATCAGATCCCCCTGCAAACAGCAACACTCTCCTATGTTCTGAATGGAAAATAACCAAGTGCAGAACAGAATATGTAAGAGTGAAAAGTCTAACATGTGAAGTTAAAAAAAATATATATATCAAAAGGAACAGCTGACAAACCAGTGGGAATGGTAAAAAAATGCTGAAACAGATTTCAAGCAAAAGAGAAAGGTTAAAGGACAAATGAAAGACAGAGCAACCAAATGGAAATATTACCTGTTTCAGCCACCATCATCCTTTTGATAAATATTTATGGGAGGAAGAGACCTCTAGTTTTGTTGCCGTATGGAATTCTATTCCCAGTGTCTTATGCCTGCAGTAAACTGAAAACTACAATTTGCTAATGTCTGTGATAGAGTTTGGCAAAACTCTTCAACATATAGGGAAGGCTGGTAACTTTCCCTTTACTTGGCATGGGTTGCACAGAAGTTGGAAAAGAAAATTGCAGTTCAAAGCTAAACTTGGCCAAAACAATGAGAGTGTCTCCCTTTCTAGCCCTTTTGAGAGACAGACCTCCCATCTTAAACACCAAATTACTTCCCAGCTTTCAAAGTGTACCAGCAACTGAGATCTTGGCAAAGAATGTTCTGAATTCGGATTTACAAAAAGGTTTCATACATCTTGATACAACACTAGGATGCCCCTGTAAGTTAGATTCATCTGCCCACATTCATCAATTAGCAGGTAAGAAATCAGAATATGATTATTAACTTCCCGGTTACCAAAATGATCAGAATTTACCTTTATCTAAACTTAGACCAATTTCTTAGTTTTCATAGTAAAAAAATGGAAGGCATAGTTCTTTTCACTCAAACCTAAGGCAACTATTAAACAATACAAAAGAAGCAGCAGGGCTTTGTACAAAAGATATAGACACCAATTCCCTTATATCCCAAGACAGTCTCAGTGCCACCTTAATTACTTGCTCTGATTCTCCTTTATTTTAGCAGTTGGAGAACTGAGCATCATTGCACTGTGGCCACTAAGTGAGCTTATGCCAGTTAAAAAAAAGGTTCATTGCTTCCCAATCCAAATGAAGTAGAGATCATCTAATTTTATGATTTCTGAAGGGATTAAAGATAGTTTTAAGTTATATATACTATTTTAAAATAGATATTTAAAAAATAACATTTTTTTCTTTACAAACTTAAAAAAAAAATCATCCTGCATTGAAGGGGTAAACAATCTAGTTTTTGGCAGCAATCTATTACTCAAACACAGCAAAAATAATAGAATTTACATTCAAAATTCAGCTGAATATTACAGGTCGTATCTTTAACATGCTTATTTTTTAAATCAAGAAAACCATAAAGCTTATTCAGAATGAGCTAAAAACATCTGTTAGTGGAGTTCGGATAACTGATGATAATTTCAAGAGACAAATAGAGATGGATGAAGTTGAGGCTGATATTCATTTAAGAAGTAACTTTTTGTGAGTAAGGAAGGAAATGCTCAGATTTGAAAAAGACTTTTCTTTGCTACAGATTTTACCACTCCACTTCAAATGAAACATTTTGTAGTGATTCTTCAAATGAAGACAAAAGGAAAACTTCAGGTACATTAAGTATGCCGTATGTTACCTTGTTTCACATACCATGAAAATTCCCTAGACTATATATATTTTAAAACAGAATCCAGATCAGTTTGATGACTTAACATGGGAAATATGCCAAATATGTGACGGTAAAGACATTTTTGCATTATTATTTGGACTTTGTTATTTTAGCCAAACACATCTGTCTCAAACCTTCATCTCTGTATAATTAGAAAATATCATATATCCATAGTACAATTTGAAGACAGTGAATTGGCTAATGCTTAACGTTAGCTAAAAAGCTGAACACCCTGACAGACAAAGCAGGTAAGCAAAAGTCTATTGACCTCGGCAAAAACATGTAATTCTGTAACAAACAAGTACCTACTTTTTCAGTACTGCTGTAATAGATCTCTTAGTGCATTCCATTTAAAGTGCCCTTAATGTGAGGCAGAATATTATACTTCCATTTTATGGTCCAAAACTGGGACATAAGAAAATACAGAAGTTGTTCAAGGATGCGAAGGACCTAATTATACCTGTTTGGAGAGATGCTTGAGGTTTTAAGAACCTGTCATCGTAACACTAGACAACATTAAATATTAGGCGGCAGTTCTTTCCGCAGAAACATCGACCTATCCAAATGATGATTATATTATTGCCCCATTGGCTCAAGTGGTTAGCCAGAATTCTGGGCTTTGCAGAATGGCTTTCATTTGTATTGCCAAAATCAGATATATTCTGCTGTATTTTTGTTCATACACAAAAAATGTATAATGTCCTGGTTCCCTGAATACAATACAAAACACCACCACACAGAAGATCCTAAATAGTCCTATACAATAGAAGTCACAATCTTTATCTTAATAAGTTGTAAATAAAGAATAGAAAAAAGATTTCTGGCTGGATCAAAAGTTTTTTGGTTGCCTTCCCCTCCCCACTCCCCCTGCCCCCAAACTGGAGGCTAATTCAGTGAAGAGGGTTTTTTTTCTGGAAAAAAGAAGTTAAAGTATGTCAATACTTGCTAATATTTTGCTCTGAGTTTTTTGTTCATTTGTTTTTCCTCAAAGTTTGTCTACAGTACAGACTACTGCATCTATAACAACCTGATGTTTAGCTTCCACCACTCCAGAAGAGTTACAAGGCAGCTGAGTTGTTCACTAAGGATTACGATGAATCTGACCAGAGCTGCAGAAGCTAAAACAGCTAACCCAGCAAATAGGTACCAAAGCAGCATTCATGTGGATCTCTGCAAAGAAAACCACTGAGCTTTGTGCTGGGAATCTACCTTAATTATCTTTGTCAGGCTGCTTGAGTGGGAGGAGGACAAACGAGGTACTTGCTTACTTTTACAAATGTCATTGGATAGTCACAGCTTCTTAAGATATGAATGGCATGATCTGAGAAACTAAAGATCATGAATTCCTCAGTTCTTGCAGTGACTAACAGACTAATCCAAAAGCCACTGAAGTTAGTAGAAAGACTGCACAGGCATTAGCTCACGACCAGATGCCTTCTTAACTTCAGGCGTGAATTATGTTCATAACTACTCATGTCAATTTATATGGATGTGAACTTCCCACAAGCAAGGAAAACATTTACCGTTGGACCACACAGAAAGATCATGGTTGAAAATACTTTTCAAAAATGTCCACAGATGAAATTTTAATCAGTTTGTCTCTCAGAAAACCACACCAAATGTCTTTTGTAAGAAAACAAAAAACCCTGTCGGCATCATTGTTCATAAGAAATGGAAGTCTGTAGCATTTACAAGCTATTCATGACTGACTTCAGTGTCTTTGACTAATTAAGCCAATGAAAATAGCAGCCTGCTGATGTCTTTTAACACAGAAGGATTTGTGTATCATAAAAAGAAATCTGAAATATATGAAACACTAAATTTGTTCAGAAATCTTCCTTGCCTGGTTCAGTTTAGAACACCCACACATCTTTATCTTATGTTTAGAGAATCACGAAAATAGGATCAGGGTCAGCTTAGTGCTTTGAACAAAGAAATGTCAGACTCACCAAAAGCAGCAATGAAAAAATATTGAGATTTAACTTTGAAGTCTTGCCAGTCCCTCAATTATGTCAGCTATTAAGCCAGAATTCTTTTTTCATGTTTAAGTATAACAAATATAAAGATCATTGCTAATACCTATGAAAATAAGATGTCTTACCTGTGAATTTGATATCTAAGATTTAGCTGCATAGCAAATGCTACACAGAGCAAAAGCCTCAGAGGTGATAGGAACTCCAGCAGATATGACAGCAAATTATGGATCTGAACAGGAATTGTTTTTCCCATTTCATGAAAACTGCCTCAAATCATAAAATCCCAAGTCTTTTTGAGAAAAAGCAAGATCTTTCAATAATTTTTGTTTGCAAAAGGAAGCGAGAAAGAAAAAATGCTACCCCCGTTTAGAAAGTACAACAGGGATTAAACAGATATGAGTTCAAGTCCTTCTTGCAAATCAGGTAAAGCAAAAACTTGAATGCCAGTCATCCACATACCATATCACTACGGTATTTGCCAGTTTATTTTGGAGTCCTCCTCACCCTATCTTGGTCTCATTCCTCCTGCTTGGCTTGCTACTTTACAGCAAGTAAATTTTGGCCAAAATATTTCTGAAAAAAACTTTGGTGATATGAGTCACAAATTAGTCTACTTAATCAGAAAAAAAGAAAACAGGAAAATCATATCCTAATAATAGGAATGATTCAAAAATCTTGTTTCAACAGGCACTAGGTTTCACAATGTCAGTAGATGTTCCTTTTTGTAATGAAAGCTGGCAAGATTTATTTCCTGAGTATATGCTTACAGCTCTGTTATATCAGAAATGAAAGATCAGTGTATTACCGTGAAACCATTGAGCAATCCTGTTGGTGTTCCTCTCAAACCCAGCACGTCGAGGGATCTGCTCTTCCTTGAACCAGCGAATTATGACATCTCGGGAAAAGGGTCTAGAAGGACGCTCCCAGATGTTACTGCATTGAAAGGCAAGTAATTACAGAAAAGAGCCATACAGAGAATTGGCAGTGTATGAAAGCAAGGCACAATATAAATATTAATCTCTTTTTTATGTATTTACAAAACATACAGCTACAAAATGGTCGGTATAACTGCTGTTCAGTATAGCTCCCTGAACAATTGTAACCTTTTTTAAATTTGTTAAAATTACTTTGAGGTTTTATGGAAACCAGAATATTTTGATTTTACATTTGCAATGGAACCTTAAACATTTTCTTAAGCACAGAACTTAAACTGTAAAACAATTTACCACAAAAGATGCAATAGACATTTCAGTCACCTTTCCTTTTCCACCTCATTTTCATTCCAACATATGTATTGACAAGCAAAGTTTATTTTTTTGCTTAGAGTATACTCCTTTTCACTGGCACAGAATTCTAAATCAGAATCAGCTATAATAGGTTGTGTATCCAAACGATTGAGCATGATAGAGGGAATGTTCTGTTTAAACTCTTATGTTCCCTTTGCATTCTCTACTTGCCAGCCTCTCTTACTGTTTCTACTACTTCCTAGGCATTTTAGATTATTTTAGCTAGTAGGAGGCAAATCAGGTGGAAAATCCATCCAGCTACCCCAAATATGGACTACGGTATGTTATATCAAATGAAAGTATGACTACATTCCAGTTGAGCATACAATCTCATTTACCCTGATAACAGCAGTAAAAGGGAGGTTTTACAATGGATTTCTGTATAGTTTGAAATCCCATGGGTTTCTGGGTGTTCAAACTGTTAACACAAATTACCACATCTTCATTACTGTTTTTCTTCAGATAAATAGGATGAAGGCTAGTGTGGGTATGTCTACTTGTAGTATAATTTCACTTTCATTTGGTGAGACGTACACTTCACAGTGCCCACTACAGTAGCTGGCTACATACTTCTAGCTTTCCTACTCCACCTGCCGTGGAGCTGCCAGTTAACGTTGTGTATTTCTAGACAACATAACGGAGAACTATTACTAAAATTAGAACGTCAGCTCAGACGTCACCAAACAGCATTAAACTAATTTGTGAGACAATCAAGAACCCTCAAAATCAATCCAGGTTCTGCAAATCATGACAGCAAGGTGCTCTTTAGAAAGGAATAAAAGCAAAAAGCTAGGTGCTGCCTGCTTGATGATATGCAACTGAGTCCTCCTTTCAGCTTGTCTTACTAAAACTAGCAATTGATTCTGTTGATATCAAGTGACAAAGCCTGCAGTGAAAGTAATAGTTATTGCTAAATTACACAAACACATGTAGGTAGATCTGACCAATATTCATCATAAAATTTGAAGATACAACCATGAGTGAGGGGAGAAAGTGAGAATTCAGTTACAGACACACATTAAAAAAAACAAACTACATGTGTTTCTTATTTCTGCTTTTGAATATTTTCTATAAAGAAATAAGAAACTCTTTGAATTCCAGGGCTCTACAGTCCATTCTCATTTCTTAACTCATTTATCTCTAATTCAGTTTAGTTTTGAAAAACTTGTCAAATCCATAATTTTTTCTGCCCTGGGCCAAATCTCAAAATTACTCTGTCAGTTTCTATACAGCTACTGTGGTTGAGCTTGTCCAGTAGAGGCAAGAAGAAAGAAATACAACCACAAAAGTAAAAATAAAAAAACCCACAGTAGCAAAAAGTGTAAAAGTGAATAAGCGGGCCAAAAAGTTTCATTGTGAAGAGAACACTCAGCAAAATAAGAAAGACAGTAGGAAAAAAATTGAATGGAAGCTTTCTAAACTATTTAGAAATTGTAAGAGAGAGAGATCTCAAGTGAAAATAAAAGAATACTATTTTCATGTGACTTTTTAAAAGAAAAGGCAAGGTAAAGTAAAAACTACAGGAGCTGTACTTCATGCTGAAAAACTGAGAGACATAACACTGAACCCACATTCCCTTGAGGCAAAAAATCTGTCTCACACTAGTGGTAAATAACAACATACTCCTTGACCTCCCAGGCCACTGGCAGAGTAAAATTTTAGACACACATCTGCTCCTGCTTTACCATACCAGTGTTAGGTGTGAGTAGTTGAATTATATTATCTGTATTCACTATTAAAGAACATGTTTAAAGCAACTTTTTTTTTTTTTGATACCTTCAAAATCAAGTCATGGACAGACAAAGAGGAGCCTTAAGAGGTAAGAAAAATAAATACTGCCTGTTTTTTGAAGTATAGGCATAGCTTAGAAACAGATAAATAGTATTGAGCATGAGCTGGATAATGATCAGAATATTTTTCAGCTTTTTTTCAGGCCCTTTTTGAAAAGGATCACATCTAGCACCACCAATTTCTATAGTAAATAACATTGCCTCAGAAGCTCAGAACTTCAGGTCAAAGTTATGGACCATCATTTTCAAAATCTGCTACTTTTACTAGTGTTTTTATTACTTCAATTTTAAGAAAACTTTAAGTAGTTTGGAAAAATAATGATAGAATTCCTTTGACAAGTTGATTTGATGATAATGTTAAAGATCCTGCTCTCTCCGAGAGTAAAATTCTGATTCCTCCTCAAACTGGGAGTTTTGGCTGCTGTTACCAGAGAGTTTCTGTCTCTCAACACAGCAAAGAACTTGTCAAAGCAGAACATATTTCCAAACAATGAAGGACAGATTCTCTTTGGTGCTACACTGACTGGTAAAGAAAAACAATGTAATGGGACTCTTTCCTTTCTGAGCTTGGATATTGGTTGTTGAGATTATTTTTTTTTTTTAGCATTTAATGCTACCATCCTGCCAGTGCTCATATTGCCTTTATCACCACATGAAGCCAAATTAATGTTATAAGAAATAGCCAGGAAAAGAACAGAGTGACTAGTCCACTTTCTAGGACCCATCTGCCAGTTTGGATTCTTTTCCTCTTCTGCAATCCATGGTGCTCTCTAAATAGTCAGATGAAAGATTAATAAACACCAAAGACACTTGATTTTGCCTGAAAAAAAACCCCAACAACTTAAAACCCCTGAAACTTAGGAGCATGACAGCTCTCTGTAAAATGTTTCAAAGAGCTCTTAGCAGCAGGCAGTTTTAGGCTTCAAGCTTAAGACTTGCCTAAGAATTTGTCCATTTGACTTCTCCATATCACAGCCTTGCATACTAATCTAATACCGACTTTTGAAGGACCCATCTCTCTCTCTTTGTGAACTCTAAGAAATCTGTCTGAAAAATAAATGGCATTTAGTTTACATTAAGTATTTAATCTGTTTTCATTTTTCTTTAAGCATTTTTTTTCTGGTCATAGTGAAAGAGCAAGACTATGAGAATTTCCAGCAACTGAAGAAGAGCTTGTTGAAATGGTGGGGATTGGAGAGGGAGCAATTCAACAGAAAACTATTTCAAAGTCACTCCTGTACAAACCAACCTGGATGCTGCAGAGAGAGACAGCAAAGGTCTTGCACTACTGTTGTTCAGTTTTATCTCCTGATTGCTATTCAGGCTTGTCCCCTGGAACAAATTACTCAGGCCAGCCACTCTTCCCTTCTGGATGGCACGCAAGGATTGTCGTCGGTATTCATCCCGAGCCCTGCGTGCTTTGTGGCTCCTTTCCTCATCTGCAGCTTTGGAGCGGCGCACTGGGTAGAATGAATGGGAAGGATGGGGAGGAGAGACTTTAGAAATACAAACAGCCATTTACCCCTTTCCTTATACAACTTACTGTCTTTATTCCTTATATGCTCTGATTTTAAGAAGGTATACATTACAATGCACTATCAAAGAGATGGCTAACTGGATTACTTCCCTGATGCTTCAAATACAGGCCCACCATTAGATGAAGCATGCCAGACTTGAGCTATCAATGAACTGATCGCTGGCAATAACCGAGCCTCTACATACTGCGATTACATCTGACACTTGCTTTGGCTGTAAAGAGAGAAATTCTGCTTAAGGACATCTTTTCTGCTAGCAGGGCACCAAGTTTTATGTTTCAAGGGAGAATGTTAACTGCCGCTTAAAATTAAGTCCGTATTTAACAGAATTCTTTGCAACTATGCACTTAACTAGAACTGCAGGAGCTACTCCCAAAACTTACAATTATAAAAACTAACATGTAGGTCACACTCTCTGTTGTTGATGTCGCTTTCTTTCTGAAAGGCATATGCTATCTTTGTTACCATACTTAAAGTCACAGAAGTCTCCATCTTGAAAACTGCAGTCTAAAAATGGTTTCAGTAGCAACGGAGAAAGTAATAGCCATTGGAAAGGGCACGCTGGTGCTACGGATGGGGTTGTCTCACACTTGAGTCTCTGAAATTGCATATAAAGAACCAGAATCTGCACTGGAAGATTTAATACACACCTATCAATGGCACTGACCAGGGAGTTATATATTTCCATAACCTGAAATGAGAATGCTGCTCTGGCCATTGCAGGTCAGGCATCTTTCACTAAACCTTCTTCATTTTGAAACTAACGTACTAACAGTTCTGTTTTCAAAATGGTATCACTTAAATGCACCAAGAATTGTACTGCAAATATTCATCATCTATCAGCTCTTTTCTGGTGCCTCAAGCCCCGTTTTGATGATTTTTTTTTTTTTGACACACAAATAACTTCAGGCAGACAAATTATTCCAGTGCAAAACAAACCTTTAACATCCAGTGAAGCAAATATTAAAGAAGCAAGCTTTTGCCTCCAGTAGCAATTATCAATCCTGCCATGACTATCTTGGCTTAGATCATACCCAATTCATAAAGTGCACACACTATTTCTTACTCTACTGTGATTGTACCTGTGACTAGGAATGCATGATATAATACCAGACAGCTGCATTTCATTAGGTTGTTTGCATGCCTCTGGTTTACACTCCTGACTCAAAGGAAGCAGAAGTATAAATAGATTTGTCCAAATTATGAAAAGGTTTAATGGAATCAAGAAATAAAAGCACTCAAAGCAAAATGAAATGAAATAAAAACCTCTGGGCAAATGAGGGAAAGAGAAAAGACCTTTAAGCTTAGAGTATATAATATTATCATAGGTAGAAAGATATACAGGACTAAAAGTTCATCAAGACAGCATAATGAACAAGTCATAGATGCTTCATATGGATACAACTGGCAGGATTTCATTTTCACTTAACTACATACCCTATAGTTTTAGCTAAACACAGTAGCAAACAACTGTACAGCACAAAAATTACGAGTAACAGGTTTCACTATTTATCTTACAGGTAACTTTTAAGGGTAGATAATGTCATCTAAACATACTACTTCAATGGGTCAAGTATATTAGTTATGAAATTTCTGTGATTTATCCTTTGTAAAGCCACTCAGTAATGGCTGCTTTAAATGTGGACTTTGTGTTTGCAACAACACGAGAGACAGCAAGGAAGATGAGTGCAATGCAGCTTGGTAAGACGTTTAGAAACCAGTCATTGTTTGTCACAATCACAGCATACAGATCGAGGGCAGATTGCCTGGAGCTTTCTGGGATTCTTTTCTACTGATGTACAACAGGCTACCTGGTAATGAAAAAGGCAAGGTATCTTCATGCCCCACTTTCCTCAGCAACAGATACTCTTTGCAACAGATATTCCTACTGTATTTTTGCTGCCTAATAAATCTATACCGTCAGAAGCCAGTGACCTGGACCACATTTTCCCAACCTGTATCAAATTTTAATATTTCTTATCACAAAACAGTGGGGAGAAGTAGCATAGTTTGCAACTGTCAAATATTAACATTCAGAAAACTTTTTGAAAGGATGTATGACGTTCAGCCTTCCCTATCCATCCATATATCTGTATAGGTGTTTACATATATGTACATACCCATACATGTGTCTGTATATATGTCGGGATAGGGAAGGCTGCATGCTATAGATATCTAAATCCATGCATATAGATTTTATATATATATATATATATAGGCATCTCTTTCATGTTATTAAGAATTTCTATTGAAGTTTCCCAACTGAGGTATCTGAAGAATCATATCATTGACCATAGGGAGGCATAGGGTCTCTTAATCCATTTTTTTTTTCATTACTGGAGTCCTGATTTTTCTCCCTATCCCATTGCTTATTCCCAGAAACCTCTCTCTCTTTCCTCACTTTATCTTTAGGAATCATCTAGTACAGCTCCTACTGTGGATCTGTGTTGCTGTGTTATCCCAAGTTTCTTTTTAAACTCTCTGACTGGTCAAGGGACTTTGTGTTGGTTAAATAATCAAAGTCGCTGGCATCAACAACTGGTTTTGGTGACTGGAAGGAGCATTGTGGATAAAGATTCATCCAGCCATTGTGGTCAGGAATCTACAAAAAGTTTTCCATGCACTCCAGACAAGATGATGTGTGTCACATGAACCATCCTCCCTTACCGATACCTGCCACAAATTTATCCATCTTGAGGAAGTCGTGCAAAGTCTGAAGGTGAATTTGTACATATTTCTGTGGCAGGTTTTTCTTACAATAGAATTTAATGAATAGTCATATTTCTCTCTTTGACCCTGAACCATCTCACTTGAAATAGGAACTTTATATCTGGATCAAGGGTAGCACAAATATTCTAAGATTGAAGAAGCCACAAAGTCTGCACTACTTGTTGTATGTCAGGACACATCATAGCCTTTCTCACAATAAGAAAGCAAAAGCAGTCAGGACTTCTAGTACTATCTTCAGTAGGAACAGATTACTTTTCTTGACTGGCTGTCCTTTGACAGTAAATGTACTTCTGCCATGACCCCTGTGCAAAGCATTAAATTCAATAGTCAGTATTTTCAGTAGGGAAACTAGATATCTGAATGACGTCTTCCATCCTTAAAATCTCTGAATCATCACCACAGGTCCATACAACTAGGATCAAGAATTACTACAAATAATAATTTACATTTTCTTCATCTTCCTTTTATATTATGGAATAACGTCAAGACTGACAAGACTGGGAAATGAAGAATGTGACTGAGTTGTCAAGCTCACAGGAAATCTACAGTTCAGCCAGTTCCGGTAAGTCCATCTCCACTACTAGTTTTCTCTTCAGGTGTTGGTGATACCAACAACAGGTACTTCAGTGCTCATAGAATTAGGCACACTTCTGCCCTGATGGCACTGTAACTTGTGTAGAAATGCCTCAGCTGTTTATGTAGGTTAGGTGCCAATATGATTGTAGCTGCAGTACAGCAGGCCAAAAATGGGTTACCAAACCCTCCTGGAAAACTGGTTAAAATATCCAGACTGATATCTGTGCTGTCATGATTGTATGCTTATCATTACTAGAACTAAATAGTTTAAAGCCAGCTTAGACATGTCTACATGACCTGCAGTGTGAACATACTCTAACAAGAAAGAAGAAACCACAAAGCTTGTGTATGCAATAGCTCTTATGATCCTACAGGTCTTCATTTGAGTTTGCCTTGTTTACCTTGAACAGTTTACAAGAATCTATTATTCTTCTATTCTAACCGAAGTTGTCTTTTGAGGGAAAATACAAGATTGCCTTTTATATTTTCACTTAGGATTGGGAATTCCCTATTAGCAGTCCTGGCAAAGTTCTAATACCAAATCTTTTGATACAGATGAGGATTAATTCATGCTGTGCTGCAGCTGAACGTGATTACATCATTTGTGAAAGACTAAGAACTCTCCATTTTGTATAACCTATTTTGTGCTTTTGAAGAGCTGTGAGTTACAGCCAGAGCTATGTGAAAGCAGAAAAAAAAAAAAACAAAAAACATGTGCCATGAATATGCATCCTCATTTTTAAATTATTTTGTTTCAGCTTTACCCTTGTTAATAATTTGTGGAAGCTTGTTTATGAGCAATTCAAAATGACTACTTAAGAGATAAAATTCAATCTTCAAATTTTCTGAGTGCACATACAAATCACACGGTGTTTTTCCGTTTCCTAATTGGAAAATAACTTCCCACAAATACTCTGCAATATGGCTCCAGTTCAGCAATCTTCTTATCTGAAAGCATGTGAATAATCTCATCCCTGTTCAACAATGCACTCTGAGACCTATTGAAGTTCAGTGAGCACATACTTAAGGTTGAGCACTTGCTTAGTTAGTGCATAGCTGAACTGGGGACTACTCACTTTAAAATTGAGCATTTTATCAAATGCTCCTGCCAGTAAACTCACTCACTTGAATTTCTGTGGAAGATAAGTACCAAACAAACACAAATTCCTTTAAAATTCAGAAAAAAAAAAATTCATAGACATAGTTTGTAGAACATCATAAAAATATAACAATATAAAAGAAGCTATAATGAGTCAGCCTGGTATCCTACTTCCAACAGAGACCAAAAAAAAGTGGGTGCTTAGGGAAAGGCATAAGGACAGATCAAGTCACTCATCTCTTTTTACATTTTTACTGGAATAATTTTTGTCTGGAGATGAGTACAGCTGGTCAGATGGTATCTGAGTACTTCATTGCTTGATGTAGTTTGCAGCGGTTTGTAAGTGTACTAACAGAATGCCTTTTGCAATATTCAATCAAATGACCATTTATGCTACAGTTTTTCCTATTATCTTTTGCAGATTCCTTTTCCACTCTCACAGAGAGAGGTCACACTTAGAGACTGTGATATAGGGTATTGTTTAGTGAATACTCTAGAAACCTACAAAATGGAACAGCCTGTAGAAAGGTCCAAAACTAATCAGAATATATACACTCCTCTCTCCAAGCTTAGCCTTAGTTCTCGCTTCTGTTTCAAAGAATAAGAGCTTTGAACAGTGGACTCTCTGAATCAGTCTTTTCCACTATTCATCTTCTCATTTGCCAAGCAACATACTTGCTCCACATAGTAACTCTCAACTGCCCTCTAAAATACCCCACCATATATCCATTACATGAAATCCAAGCATATAATTGCTCTTACAATATCATTTTTTTCCTTTTAGTACTGATTTCTCAAGTTATTCTACATTTGTCATTTAGTATATTAAAAAGGACTAAAATTATGCATTTCAATTAACACAGCGGTTCTATGGGCTTTTATTGTTATTTGGCACAATCAGGCAAAGAGCAGAAGCAAACGGAACCAAACAACAGAAACTAATATTAGCAACACTTTGCTTATTGCCTTGGCAATAAACAGCTGAGGGATAATTTGATGCGGAGAGATGAATCCTCATCACATTCTAAATTCCATCTACTAAATAAATTAGTAGTGTCATCAATATCATTGCTACATTTGCTCTCCACAATAGCTGCTCTAGCACTGCTGTTCCTCTTCAGTACTGACCGCCCAGCACTGTTGAATATGAAGGGCTGACTTCAAGGAGGTAAGACACAAAGGAGCCTGGCCTTGTTCCTAATGGGCAATATGGTTTCCATTGCAGGTGTGTAAAGACAAAAGATGTTAATATTACATCTGCTTGTAATTCTCTTATGCATTCATGCATTTATTTATTGCTTATAAAAGATGAAAAGTGGATAGCTTTGCCTAACTTGACTAAATTTCCTCTTGGTGTCCCAAAGGAATATTTGAAGACAAAATGAAAGGCTTACCATAAAAACAAAAATAATCTGGAACTGAAATAAAAAGTGAAAAATCTGGTGAACCTGAGGTACTAGTTCATTCCATAGCAATTTCAGATGTTCCCACTTCCAAATATTTGTTTTTGCCTGTCTGCTGGAGGTTCTGGCTTCTGCAGCAAAGTTAAGGAAACGGAAGATGTTAACATTCCTCAGGAAGCTCAATGCAGTCTGATGCCATAGTCTAAACCAGACAGGAACTGGTTTCAGATAAGACACTAAACACTGAATCTTCATATCTTAAGTTGTCACACCCATTTGCTAATGGAGCACAGTTCTAAGCCCTCAAACCAACTGGGATAAATTGAGACACTGAGATAAGCATAAGAGGATAAATAAGGATGTGATACACTCTAGTCATTAGTCTGCAGTTAGTTTAATGCTAAATCAATTACTGATAACAGCATAAATTCTGGCAGCACAGAATTTATAGTAGGCTGCAAAACCCAATTGTGGTGCCGCCAGCTAGAAGGTGCTGAGCTTTTGTTTTGCCACGGCAGCACTATTATTGGTGACCAGGCTAGATAGCTTGAAATTACATGAGCTGCAGACCGTCACCCTTTTGACTACAAATAGGTCTATAGGTATCGAGGCACACAGACTGAAGGTGATAGAATTCCTTCAGAGCAGACAGAATATGCCAAAGGTTACACAAGAAAAAATACTGGTGGTAGATTATATCCATCAGCATATGATGCAGTCAAAAGTGTTTTGAAAGACCAAGAATGCCATTACAGAAATCATGGTCAAAACCAATAGCTTATTCCTTTTCTCTCTGCCTTTTCCCATAATTCCTCTATTGCATTTCTGATATCTGTCCCTGTACAACCAGCATTCCTTAAGAAAACAGACAACAATTTAAAACCTCAGTTACCTCTTTAATGCAATAATGAGAAAATAATAGCTGGTTTTAGTAATGTTTACAGTATTTGTTTTATTGCCAATTTCAGTGTAAAGATAGGCTGGATTTTTTTTTTTTTTTAATGGTTGCAAATGTATTTTCTTTCCTTATCTACCATCAAAGAAATGCTAAAGTACATAATACCATCCTCTATGCTAGGTTGCCAGCTGATGCTAATTGACGATGCTTCATTTTCTACAAAACTAAAGGGCTATTTTGTCCCCAACTCATTCTGCTCTTAAACACCCAAAATACAGAACGCTACAGTTTTCCTTTCCGAACAAACAAGTACACCTGGATTTAGATAATTCTCCAGGAAACAATTACCTTCTCTTTATTGACAGTGTAATATACAGAGGTTTTATTGACCAGAAAAGAGTGTAGCCTGCTATGAGCTTGGAAAATGGCACCGGTGTATCTTATATAGATTTAATTCATGTTGTACACAATGATTCACTATCACATCAATTCCAGGTAACAGGACTTCAGTAATTAGTCTTCAGGAACTCCTGAAGTGATGACTAAAACCACAAAATAAACTCATTGCATATGTTGAAACATTTCTTTTACTTCTGTCAGGAAATAACACTACAGCAATATTTTTTTTGTACTTCATGAGGTATTTCATGCAACAGATACTGACGATCAGCTCCCTAAAACCCCATTTATAGTATTAGCTGATTAACCTTTGTGCTATATATAATTAATACAATAACCCCACATGAGGTAAAACTTTCCAATCATTACATTTCCTTTTTTTGCAGAGTAATCAAATAAGTATAGATGTGGGAAATAAAAAATATTCTTCCCCCAACAAAAATGCACAATTCTTACTGCAAACAAATTTCCTACTTCTAAAGCCAACTATACAATAGACTCCAGATGGAGCAGACGTACATTTTATTCACAATAACATACTAAGTCTTATTTACTCATAATATGCACCTTTACTTACCTACAGTATGTATGTATACTCATATAGTAATATATTTATTCTTTTCCTTATAGGCTTTTAAAAATCACTAAAGTATTTTTAAATTAATCACAATGATGATATTAATAAAGAATTTCAAGGTGGCTAAAAAGGAACAGCATCTCCATAGAGTCGGATCATCATCATAAGGATTTTTTTCAGGGCAACAATCTAAGTATTATTTACTGTAATCTTTTGAAATGAAGTGAGTTTCAGTGCTGATATCATAGCTTGACCCTGTCACCATATGGAAGTAATTAAAATACAGATGAAGACAGATTTTACCTCTTCAGAGATAGCTGAGGACAAGCTGTCGAAATAACTGTGTCCAGAATTATTATTACTAAGCCAAAACTGTTAATTAATTACATTAGACAAAAATTTACGATCTCAGTCACTGTACATAAAAAATTGTCTATAAGGCATTGACATGGATTCTTATTCAGAAAGAAATGTGAAATTAGTAAACTCATAGTAACTTTGGTTTGTAAGGTCAAGCTGGTAATTTCCTGCAAAATAATACAGCATTTCGCATTGCTCTAGGTAGAAGAGATTTTCAGCAACACCTTTTTCCATTCTACAAGTGTCCTTTTATTTGCTTTTAGAAATACCTTAATTCTGTGAAGGTAATTTTACTCACACTGTTCTTCCCACTCCTGGTCATCGTCGCTGTGTTGACTATGCTGCTGAGCTTGCTTGAGGCTCAGATACAACTCTCTTGCTCGGATTTCTTCCTGCTGCCTTATTTGTTCTTCACCCTTTTGTCTTTCCTCTTCTTCTCTTTTCTAGGCAAAATGAAGTAAAATAGAGGCGACTAAAGAGGAAGAATGTGCTAAAAATTAGGACACTGCTTCAGTTGCTTCCTCCCACAGAGTAGCTACGTTACCTTGGACAAATCACTGTCTCTTCTAACTTTGGATTTCTCACCTGTCACAACAGGCATAATAAAAGTTTCCCACCTCTCAGGAATTTCTGAGAAAGGTATGTTTTGAGATGCACAGGTATCACAGGAATAAGGAATATGTAAGCATCTAAGACCCGAAATCTATGTGGAAAACATGTTTTATCACATGGCACCAAAACCTGTGCTATCCTACAATCCATAAGCAGTACTCGTTTTAAGTCCACGTGTACTCCCACTGGAGATATCATTGTCACTCAAGCAGTATACACATCATCTACAGAATCTGTAGAATTCAGTAACCGATTTACTGGTGTTCTTAGTTTAGCAACTGTCAGCATGCGTCATCATAACCAGCACAGAGAATAATGTTTTCCAAATATCAAGATCATTACATTCCAGAAGAAAAGCCAGATCCTTCAGTACACACCAGTCACTTTGCAAAATGTAGCTAAAAGTAACACACAAAAAAGTTCCCCTCCAAGAAGACCTTAAAGGAGACGGAAATCTGATAAAGATTGCTTCTACAGCTGGCCTTCCACATACTACCAATAACACAGGAGCTTGATTAGTGCAGAAATAGGAATCTGTATCTGTTTTCTACTAAATTTTCCCAATTTCCTTAGGTAGCGAAGAAGCTGATTTAATTCATTGTTCAATTGAACCCCCCAAAAAACCCAAAACTGAACTTCATTAAGTGTTATTCATATTATTGAAATAACTTCAATTATTAATAAGAACAGTTTTTTATTTGATTTTATAATGGAACCAACACTATACCCTTTTGAGTAACAAACTTATGGATAAGAATTTTGTTATAAGTCACTGAGTAAAATCACCCTGAATTACTAATCTAGTTACCTAACCTAAATTATAAGTAAGGGAAGCCCGAAGTAGATTGTGAGTTGTTGCAAAATGTTAATACTATAAAATTTCTAGGGTGAAGTAACTGACATTCAGTTGAATAAAATCTGGTGAAACTCTGCTTTTTACATTAGGAGGTTTGAGGGAGATCTTTCTGTCTTAAATAACTTTCATTTATTAAAGGTCAGAAGTGAGATTGCATAAAATCTTTGCATTTTCCTAACTTTGCTCCCTTTCAGTGGGATTTTAATGTTTCATTGCAACGGGACCAGCAATAGTTGAGCACAGGGGGGGAAAAAAAAAACACCAAACAAAACCCTGTGATTACTTTAAATTGGAAAACAATTTTCTCAAATGCACCAGCATGTTCTATCAATCAGCTGAGCTGATATATTTGAGCAAATGTTTCTTAGCTATAGACTTTGGACGGGTAATTTTTTTTTCTTAAGACATGGCATGATGCAAAGTCTGAAAATTATGTTCAGATGGGATTGTTCCTGCTCTCAAAGGGGAATCAGACATATTTAGCTTCCTTTTTATTATATCATATTTGTGCACTGTGAACTTTGTAAAAGAGCATACTTTCTAAGTTTGAAAACAAACTTTAATCATAGCAGGATTCACAGCATGACCAAAACAATCCATGGCCTATTTTAATAAGCACTACAAATATGAGTAGAGACATTTAAAAAATGGGGCTAAAATCTGACTTCTATTATTCTCTAAACTTAATCTGTGGGTTCAGGAGATGCAAAACCGAGCTTTCGTTATGTTGCTCGTAATCCTGCAGAAAGTTACTTGCATACCTTTTTTTTTTTTAACACATGGGTTCTTCCATAGAATCATAAAATCATTAAGGTTGGAAAGGACCTCTGAGATCATTGAGTCCAACCATTAACCTAACTGCCAGGTCCACCTCTAAACCATGTCCCTAAGCACCACATCCACACGTTTTTTTAATACTTCCAGGGACTGTGATTGCACCACTTCCCTGGGCAGCCTGTTCCAATGCCTCACCACTCTCTCCGTGAAGAAATTTTTCCTAATATCTAATCTAAATCTCCCCTGCCACAACTTGAGACCATTTCCTCTTGTCCTACCACTTGCTACTTGGGAGGAGAGACCAATACCCACCTCGCTACAACCTCCTTTCAGGTAGTTGTAGAGAGCAAGGTCTCCCCTCAGCCTCCTCTTCTCCAAACTAAACAACCCCAGCTCCCTCAGCTGCTCCTCAATAAGACTTGTTCTCCAGACCCTTCACCAACCCCGTTGCCCTTCTTTGGACACGCTCCAGCACCTCAAAGTCCTTCTTGCAGCGAGGGGCCCAAAACTGAACACAGTATTCGAGGCGCGGCCTCACCAGTGCCAAATACAGGGGCACTATCACCTCCCTGGTCCTGCTGGCCACACTATTCCTGATACAAGCCAGGATGCCATTGGCCCTCTTAGCCACCTGGGCACACTGCTGGCTCATGTTCAGCCAGCTGTCAACCATCACCCCCAGGTCCTTTTCCGCCAGGCAGCTCTTCAGCCACTCTTCCCCAAGCCTGTAGCATTGCATGGGGTTGTTGTGACCAAAGTGCAGGACCTGGCACTGAGCCTTGTTGAACCTCATACAGTTGGCCTCGGCCCATCAATCCAGCCTGTCCAGGTCCCTCTGTAGGGCCTTCCTACCCTCCAGCAGATCAACACTTCCACCCAACTTGGTGTCGTCTGCAAACTTACTGAGGGTGCACTCAATCCCCTCATCCAGATCATTGACAAAGATATTGAACAGTACTGGCCCCAGTACTGAGCCCTGGGGAACACCACTCGTGACTCCTGTTCGGTGTGTGAAGGTGCTACTTACAGGAAAATTCACACTATGTATAAATGTTTGTTATAATTCAGCCTCTTTTAAGGCTGAGAGGGGCTGAAGTATCCAAAAGCTATATTAATTCACTAGAAGTATACATTAATTGATCAACACTTCCCTACAGTAAATAGTTTGTATTTTATAATACATTAGAAAAGTACTCATTCGAAGGTTGTCCTACCTTAACACCTGCCAGGGCACAAATACCAAAAGCAACTCAGCTATATAGTAATACGAATGTTCAAACAATGTTGTTTTTTAATGCCCCTAACAGGGACTCATACACATTTTCCCAATGGTGAAACAAGTGTCTGGGATGTCTGTCTGGAAAACAGGAAGACCCTTTTGTCCACCATGGGGAAGGAAAGGCTTTTTTTTTCTCTCCTCCCCCTGCCCCAGTTCTCTCTAGCTCTGCAGAAGTTATCTGTTGTTAGCCAGAAATCTGGAATTAAAGAAAGACAACTCCAATTCTTTTCATAAGATAGCTTTCCAAAGGAAGCAATATTGCTGCTTACAGCCTCTAGAAGCTCAGTGAGGGCCAGAAGCAGCAGAAGGAATCAGGACTGTGTGGTTGTTCTGGTCAGGGATCACGCAATGGCACATTTAAGAAGAATGACAAAAAGACTGAAAATAAGTAAGCAATTTAGCACTGACAAGCAACACCATCTTCAGAGTGGGAAACCAGAACAAATGCAAATCTCCAGCCTTTGAAAGAATTCAACTGCTTTTCCATTTCCCTAAGTAACATAAATCCACGTTTCTCCATTTAGCACAGCTGAACTCCACCAGTTTACACCAGCAGAGGATCTGTCTTCTTGATAATACAACAAATCAAAAGACCTGAAATATTGGGTATTAATAGTGATGTACCTGTGTAGTGAATAATAGTTCCATAACACACATGATGAACAATACATTAGGCTGCTCTTATTATTTCTGAGAAAGAAAAGCCTGGTATTGTTCTTCAGTCAATTTTAATGCTAGTATCTTTCATTATTTCTAACATCATCCTCCCGTTGATTATCTCCTGAGTCCTAAAAAGATTAGTTGAGTGGACAGCTCATTACTTTTGAAAAGTCAATGCTTTTAGGAAGCACTGATTTCAAAGCCCAGCAGCTTCTTTGGAATAAAAAAAAAATTAAAAAATAAATTATCTTTTTAAATACCCCATAGAATTAGGGATTCCATATTTCAGTTGCTAGTAAATGGCTCTATTCCCTTCTTGGAAAAAGTATGTAATCAGCTATTCTTTATTCTTATGAGGAGAATATTTCTTCACTTAGCTTTACTACCTAAAAAAATCCAATACATCTAAGCTATCTTTTCAGGAAGACAGACAAGACACAGGGGTAATCCTGGGTTATCAAAATGTTTTCGATTCAACATCTCAAACCACAAGGTAAACTTAAGGGCGGGGGGGAAGGGGGGAATCAATCTCACAGCAGTTTCCCTGAATCACAGAAGAGTTTTGTCACAAGTTTGTTTCTTTTAATGTAGCTATTGTTGAAGCATTTGTAGTAAAAAGATGAACCTGTCTAAAAAAAAAAAATAAACAAACCAAAATCTAGAATTCAGGTAGAGTTTGAGTTCTTAATGGAAAGCAGTAATGCCTACTAAGAAAATTCTACCTTTCTTTTTTGTTTTTAGTGAGAAGAAGGAGATTCAAGTCAATGAAGAGGCAACAACAACAAACGCTGGCACTTGATTCTGAATTCACAAAACTTTTTAATATCGTTTTCTTTTTTAAAGGAAGAAAAATTTTAAATTCCATTTATTCAAATTAGCACATGGATGCATGTGCAAGTATATTCTACAACACATTAAAAGTGTGTGTGAGGAGAAACAACCCTTGTTAGTATGACACAGGAAAGTCAATCTTTTGTAAAGTATGAGTAAAAAGTGTATCTTTGTATTTAAAATGAACAACAATTGAACTTTTCACATTTACTCCACTGGAAGAATACAGCAACCAGTTTATCTGCTTCTCTCCATGAACCCAATCCTGCACATCAGAGCTGAGAGTGAAGAGCTATAATAATCTACAAACATCACCTTCTGCCTGACAGTTGAGAGGATTGTACTGTGTGCCATGACCCTTTCAGCTCTTCCAGAATAATTAGGAAGGTGACAATTCAGTACATAGTTGCAAATTGCCAAGAAATACCAACCTGCTGCAACAAATCACACTGGCAATTCAATAGGCAGCAGTAAGTCTCTCGAGCTTTAACTCCACTGGAGAATTTGAACATGCTAAATGATCTTATCTAGCCTCTGGCAGTTGAGCATTTACCACAAACTTGTTATTTGTTACTGTAAATGTGTGCCTCACGATGTTTGATAGCTCTACTACAGCCAGCTCTAAATTATATTTAATATTAGCCATGGTTAGCTTCTAATGTTTCAGTCCAGTGCAGATGAGAGGAGAATAGGTCAGCATTTAGGTTTTGCTGCAGTAAGATTTAAAAAATGCACTGAGGAAAAGCCAAAATACAGCAGTTGATTTTTTTCCAATGGAAAATTGAGCTTCTGGCTGCCATGGCTCTCAGGGTTTCTCTGGGGAGTCTTATGGGATGCAGGGTGGCTGAATGACTGCCACCCTGCTCAGGGCAAAACCTACAAGACGTATTTGTTACAACAGTCCTCTCTGAAGCAAAGGATGCCTGGGATTCCCTTAATGTTTCAGGCTGGCAGGAAGTGTCTTTGGCAGCCCTGAGAGCTGCAGCTAGTCAGCTGCATTACAGCTGCTGTGAATCTCCCAAGACCCCTCAGCAATCACCCCTGAGCCAGGGCAGACATTCAGGCTACCTGCCACAGAGCTGAGAGCACAGCTTGTCTTCAGATCCAAGCCCTTAGGACTCCCTGCTCTGAAGAAGGGAATCTGGAAATCCCGGGGTCCCCGGCTCCAGGACAGCCTGTTCTCAGCAAGGCTGACACAGCAGGCTGAATTCAGAAATCAGTGTTCTCCACAAACTCACCTGACAGTTTCCAACAGATCTGTGAGTATCAGCAGAAATATGTCAAACCCTTCCCAACCTTTTTCTGAGAAAATTCTCTCACTTGACTCGGAAAAGAAAGTGCTTGCAGAGACATTGTTTTCTTCTCTACTACCAGTGTCTCAAAAGGAACACAGGGTTTGCATCACTTCACTGGTCTGTGCATGTATTTGCACAGAGACAAATGTATGAAATGCAGTCATGCTTTATGTAGAAGTTGCATTTCAGTCGTGGATATGCTCCAGGACATGCTATTCACACATGGGTCACAGAGAGAGGTAACAACATACTCTGGTTCACAAAGACCCTCTTTTAGATGAGACCGAAAATAAAGCTAAGGACTACTCCTGACTGGGAGAGATCTGAGATTTATTGCATGTGCTGGAGCAGACTCTACTTGGGTAACTTGCCATAGATCCACTGACAATCTGCTAACAGTTTGTCTCTGGATCTTAGGGACTCTTCACAGCTTGAATTCCTGATATGTAAACTATCCTCATTAGTGGCTCAGATTTTCCCATTTACCTGTGGAAAATATCAGAGCTTTGCTAGTTTTTACTAGCGATCCAGAATAAAGACAGTGGCTTCAGCAGCACAATCATTACTGATGTCACTGGGGGAAAGATTTTTCTTTGAAACTAATATCACAGTTCCTCACAAGTAGGATAGAAAAATCCTGAAGACCTGATTCCCAGCAGAAACTAACAGCTGCCTCGCTTCCAATGTTGTTAGAGAGACAACTGCATAGAAAAAAAAGAATTTCTGAACTGTGGTCGCACAAAAGAAAACAAAATGAAATATTACTGAATTATTGTAATTGCGATTGAATGGACCCAACTGAGACATTTTCAGAATGAGCTGCGTGCTAAACCCCAGCGAGAAGCTGTTGTTATATTCCTGGATTCTAAGTATGCTGTCCTTAGGAAAGAGCTCAGTGTTTTCTTGGCACAGCAAAGCACAGAGCTGAACTTACAGCTTATTTGCACTTAAAGATAACAGGCCTACTCAAGTGCCTGATGTTTACTTGGAGACAAGAGGTTTTTTCAGATCAGGACAGAATGCTCACTGCTATATCATAAGCAGCTCACAGTACTTGTAAGTGGTGATGGTGACATTTTACTGTATTCCTAAACTCTACATCCGGCAGCAACTGTCTGAAGAATCAGGTCCACAGCACTTTTGGGCACAGTAAAGCACTCAGACATGCATTGAAAGCCCATCTAAGTCAATAGGACTGAAGTGTGTTCTTTCTATTAAGCCTAAGCTGTCCTTATTAGAGATTTCCTGAACTGAAGCACTAATTATTCTGTTTTTCTCTGAGGGTTGCTTCTAAACCTGCCTTCTTTGGTGAGAACGGAAACTGCCAGAACATAGAAACTCTTGGATCCACACCTTAAAAAAAGCTCACTTCACTCACCACAATCCCAACTGGAATTAAAGGTTAATTTAATTTAATTTTTTGCAATTAAACTTGCATCAAAAAAAAAATATTGGAAGGAAATTATAATGCACTGTTAATCTCTTGTTGGCTATCAAGAGAATAAGGATTATTTCTCCTTGAGTGCCACTCTCATTAAAACTCCTACTAAATATTTTTTGATGCATGAAGAAAAACAATGCTTACAAAAGTTTATATACAGCTTTTGGTTAACACACATTTCATCTCCCAAGGAATTTTTAAGAAGCAATCTAGCTTTACTGTCAACTGTGCTTATATTATTAAATTTGGCAAGTGTCTGATGTTGTCATACAGATAGTACTGTACTATTAATATTCTCTTGCTTTATGTAGGCCACATGAAAAACGAGCCGAGAGAGTATCTCTCTGTTATTTCTAAATGTAGCTGAAGGATACCACCCTCCCCTGACTGGCTGATGCTCATACCTTTAATTTGCCCGAGCTCTGCACATTGTTCAAGACTCTTAATGACAGCAACTGATAACAGTAGGAAATTATGCCTATGATCTCACAGCCTTTGTGAATTAGCGAAAAGATTAATGATAGTAATTGGCTCTCTTATTTGTCCTTTGCAATAGGTGCATAAAAGATTAGTTGTCCTTAAACTGCAAAGATAGAGCAGTCAACATTTATATTCTAGCATCATAAATTAAAAGCATTTCTGCTTAAGAAACACCAAGGAAAGCAATACTTTTCTAATAGTGTTGGAAAAGGAAACAGGGATCATCATTCACTTTGATATGCGAGATATCATTTATCTAGTGCAGACAGCCCTAAAGTCCCATGATAGGTCAAGAGGAATAAAAGCATTTTAAAAAGGAATGTTGGTGATACAATACAGTTAGAAATTAAACACATCAGCAGAAAGGACAGAGTTTCAATCTCCCAAGTCAAAATGCTTCAAGAGGATGAAGCATTAGCAGAGACTGAACTTTTCATACACCAGTTTGGAGACCGCTTTAAACACAGCCTGGTCATCATCACAGAAGGATGATTACCAATGCATTAAATATTTTAAACCTTTTAAAGTGGGGCTTGCTAACTGATCTGCGTCTCATTCCACACCCTGAATCATTCATGAAAGGTATATTTCTTCATGATTTCAATGATTGCAGTCATACATGAGTAGATTCATTAATTCATCTTTTTCCCAACACTGTAGTTCTATTCACTTTTTGTAGTTGGAGGCAGATTCCAGAAACATAACTTCCCTATTTTCCTGTCTAGGTGCCTTTCCACTCATTCAGCTTGTAAATATTTCATGTACTTCCTCCACTGCACAATAGTAGATATAAAAAGAGTAAAATGGGAAGGAGAAGGAAAGCCAAGTGAGCTTAAATAAGCCAGTGGACAGAGAAGTTAACAACTCCCCCATATTAGCCTGTGAAATTCACTTGTCTTTGAAATGCCTTCACTGTTTTTAAGTAGTTCTACAGCACTATGCATGAGATTTGCTCTTTCAAGACCAAGTAATAGATAAGCTGCTTTGCTGAATAGCAAAGGTGTGGTGTTATAGTACCAGGGATGAATCCTGCATTCGGATCTCTGCTGGCAGAACGCTATGTTAGTCAAAGTCCCTCCTAACAGATTGCAAAGTACAGATCTAATTGAAGACCCAGGGCTGGAAGTATAATTAGACTATGTTGTTGTATTAACACAGCAAATGCCGGGAGCACACTCAATAAAGGGGTGTTTAAAAAATAATCGCTGCATAATATCTTCTTTCCAAACTCATTTTTGAAGTCAGAGAGTTCATTTCTGCTGGGTCTTGTCTTAAAAATTGTGGTCCATTTATTTAAATTTTTGCAAACATTCTCTTCAAATGCTTGATTTAAAGGAAACCATAGGGGGAAAAAAGGTTGCTATTTCTTTGATAAAAGAAAGATGTTGGCAACTTTATAAATAGGGCTAAAGAAATCCTGGCCAAAGGTTAGTATTTGAAATTCAAAGTAGAAGCTGAACCAAATTCTCCTCCTACTTACAGCAGTGTAATTCTTGCTCCTGCCAGGCACGCAGCTGGATGGAGGATACCTCCTCACTTCCCAAGAAATAGTGGGAACACATATCACTGTGACATTACCTTTCCATCAGTATGAAAATGAGCAGAATTTGGTGCCATTCCTTTTAAATTGTATCAACAACTGAAAGACTAGCTTTCCTTCATACAAAATTATGACCTGCTGGCCACTAAAAGTCTCACAAGTTGCTCACTCTGCTTTTTGAAAAAGTCTCTTGGACATTTACCCCATCAAGTGCACTGTAAATCAACCACAGAGATGTAAGTGAACAGGCCTGTACCGGTCTTTGTTCCAGACGGCTTTGCTTTCCGGAAAGCAGAGGAAAGAGCGTTTAATTAGTTGCTGTGGTCATTATTCATACATTAATAAAGGCACTTGAAAGGTATAGTTTCATTACTCATTGACATCAAATTTCAAAGGCCCTGTTCTCTCCTATGAATTCAAATTAATTGTGCAAAAGTAAATCAGCAACTTTGTGCAGAGGCGGCTATAGGAACTGCCCTTGCTTTGTGCTACATAACCACCCTCAAATCCCAGTCCCGCAGTTTGTAGAATGACAAGTAACTTGCTCACTCTAGTTTGTAAACAAACTGCATAAATTTAATACTGAGTTTTTCAGCACTCCTCCCACCATAGAGGGACAAAGCGGGAGTCTGTCTGCACTTTCCACACCTTTAACCACCATCCCAGGAAGGGAAAAATGACATAGCAAGCTGTCAGCAGGGGAGAGGCATGTAGATGGACGTTACTGGATGCACATCTCCTAGGAGTCATATTTTGCTACAGGCTTTCTCCATGGAAACCCAGCTTCACCACTCTTGCGCAGTCCCACCGTGCACATCCCAGACTCAGAAGACTGTGATAATTTCTCTGCATGCTAAACCAATTATACTTTGTTTTCTCATTTTTAAACAAGTTTTTATCTTTATAAAGTAATACGAAAAGGGTAGACAGAGGCCTCCTTTTCCTGTGTAGTTTTCAAATTGTTATTTTCAGCAAGAGAATGTGAAAAAAATATTATTTCAAACAAACATTAAAATACTATAACTGAGCTCATAGAAAATTCATGATGAAGTCAATAAAGATCAGGCAAATGAACTTCTCCCAGCAAAGCCAACTAGACTTTTCCCATATGTTGAGCAGGAGAAGGATCCACCCCTCATTATCTTCAAGAAAGTAGTACTAGAATTTTTGAGTTAAATACGTGAACAACTCATCCAAAATACACAGAATATGTTCAAGCAAACTAACTTAAAATGAGATATTTCACAATTGTACATTTTTTCCTCCAGTATGATTCACTCAGCACAGCTGACTGAACAATTCTGTTAATGTGTGAGCTGAATAACCAGTTTGATTGTCCTGACACTTTTGAATGAGATATGTAATTTTTTCGCATCACTCACCCAGCTGTTCTAGTGTACCCCATGTAGTTATTTGTATATTCCACGACAAAAAATTACAACTCTGGGTTTTAAAGCTTATTAATAAACATGCACTGAAGGTGACAAGAACTTTGAATCTATACAAAAACACTTTTAAAAAAAGCTAAATTATTCTATGCAAACCTTCAGTTCCTCCTGAATTTTTTCCTCCTCCAATTTGGCAGCTTTCCGATCTTCTGTTTCTATTTTCCATTTTTCTGCCACTATTCTGGCTTTTTCTTGAGCCATAGCATCCCGGAATTTCTTTGTAATTTCAGCCTCTTTTTGTCTCCTTCAGAAAAGAATTTGAAAATAAAAATAATTTCAGACACTGATTTTTTTTTTTTTTAAATTGAGGATCAATACTTGCTCACTGGTTGCAACAAATAATTAGCATAAGACTTCATGGAAATATACAAGGAAAGAATTAAAATGTATTTAACAAGAGACCTACCAGAAATCAGATTTGAGGAAACTACCCAGAAAGCAGACATTTTCAATTTTTGATAAATGACTAATTAAAATAGCACCGCCTAAATTGCAGAAGTACTTCTTAGATGTCTTTGAGTCATACCCTATATTTTTCCTTCCTTGGCTGAAAAAATAGATTTTTCTGTCAGTCTAGCAAAGCATGATTGGGAATTTATTGTGTCTCAAATATCAATGCGAATTTCTGCCAAATTCTTACACTAGATTGTTTATTAGTACTGACAATGTAAAAGGAACACAGAGCACAGGTTGAAGCTTTTAATCCCTGATTAAATATGCAATCACTGTAAGCAAGGAGAATCTCATATGAAAAGGAATAATATAGAATAATCTGATATTTAAACTGTCACTTTTCAGTGCTGCACTACAAAAGGAAGTGCAAGAGACAGGTGGCCTACTTCCCAACAATATCAAGCATCAAAACACTTTTGAATCTCTCCCAAAGCTGGAAGAGGCCCTGCTGGAAACACCAGCATGGCACTTTGTGTAATCAGTTTCTGAGCTGCTGGGATAAGAATTAATATAAGCAATATGCAAGTAAAACCAATTTCAAAAAGGATTTTATGTACCAAATCCCCATTGTGGGCATAGATGTGTGATACAACAAACATTTCTAATTTAATAATCTCAAAACCAGATTGTTTCATTTTTATTTATTTACAAACTGGTCAATGGTTTAGCAAAATTCCCCAAGAGAAAAACGTTTGCTTCACTTTTTTTATGAAAGAGGTTTTTGTTTTTCAGTACTCAATAAAAATAAAATTACATTTTTCATGTGCTGAAAAATTGCCAAAACAAGTGAAAGCAAATGTTCACAGAATGTACTTACCAGTTTTACCCACCATTACCTGCCACCTTTCTACAAGGCCATGTCTCCCATTATGCCAAGTGGACCCTGAATTCAGATTCTTAAATCCTCACCATAGTTCTTCTGCCTCCTTCTGTGCTTGTTGCCTGGCTTGCTCTGCTATTAGCTCCTCTGATATCTGTTCATACGGCTTGTCACCTGGGGCTTCTCCCATAACCCAGACCCAGACCTCACCATCCTTCCCACGTAGCCACTGCACATGTTTGCCATTACCTGCAACAGCCATCAAAACCAAACCAAAAATATAAATACTGGCTCAAATTCTTATGTAAACATAGATGAAAAGATGGAAAATATGTAATTTTGAAACATTAAGCTTGCAATTTACAATTCAGAATAAAATATTACTAAGAGGTTGGATGAAATCTTCAGATTTGACCAATCTACCACACTGGGGAAAAAAGGGTTTGTACATTGCAGATCGCACAATCTTTAAAGACTCATTGTCCCACAAAAATAAGGAATTATTAGGTCTGACATGCATTTCCCAGAATTTAGGTATTATGATCCTTTTTCAACTATTATATTTGCTTGCCTCACTCAGCAAGGGATGAATGAAGAAAATGGAAAAATAGATGGAGTGACACCAACACCCAGTGATGTTATGTGACTAGCAATGCACACAGAGAATGTCAAGTGTCGAGCATAAAGGAACTTCACTGGAACCCCCGCAAAAAATCCAGGAATTTCCTGCTCCCACTGCATGAAGGAGAGGTTTCAGAAAGCCTCAGAGCACAACACTCAACACTGCAGAAGCTTTTCTGTTCAGGTAGGCAATTGAAAGGGATTAAGTTTCTGGTTCAGTTTTCATGAAAGACGCTGTGCAAAAATCTACTGTTACTATGTTGACAGAGTGATTTTAAGAACACCAAAAAAGCCTGCGCGCTCTTTACAAAATGACTACCTTTGGTCAACCTTCGTGTCCAAGAATCAACTATAGGATTCCTGCTGACTACAAAGGGCACTAGATTAGATCCTATCTGAATACATTTTTGTAGTCATATATGCTACCTGACTTAGTGTGGTTTCGTCTTTTCCTTCTGCTTTTATACATATAACTCACAGATATTTTATGCATTTTAGAGGTTCATAATAAGGAATCAGTAGAAACCCCTCTTATGCATCCATTTTTGTGTTTTATTTCTTGCCAATTTGTTGAAACTGTTCTTCACAAAGGGAGATTCCACCACAAAGACCATTGCCAAGATGGACAATGGATTTATTTTAACAAACAGACTAAAAGGCCATAAAGGCTCAGCAGTTCATCTCACTCCCTGTATATTACAGTTTACTAGATTTCACCCTCTTACCCAAATATTGAGGTTAGTAAATTGTGCATGGCCACATAGTTTCTAAAAGGCATCCTATCTCATTTGAAAATGTGAAGAAATGGACAGTCCACTATTTTCCTAGGTAGTTTTTCTCTGATGTTCCCATAAAAGAAACCTGGTCCTATTTGAATGGCCAGTCTTTGCTTCCGCTCTTCTACATCTTCCTCTACTAGCATCAGCTTAGCTACTCTCACTTTCAACTACCCGTTGTTCTGCAATAGGATGGTATCCATTTAATCAGATTAAGTTTCCCAATGCACAATCAATAAAGCGTTTTTGACATCCCAGACTGACAAGAGAAAACTGCAGGGGGGAATGAAGTGGGGCTGTTGACAGCAGGCAGTGCCAGTGCCAACCCACACTCGCAAGTGTTGACAATATGAACTGAAGACAACGAACATATCGGATCTCTCAATGAAAACTAATATTCTATATCAAATTTGAAAATGTGATTTATACAAATTCCCAGTGTTGGCCTAATGGTACTGACTTCGGGGGGGGGGTGGAAATTTAAGCTAATAATGTTTTCCTTCAATAACTCTCAAAAGCATTTGCTCTTTCACAGTCTATCAGATTACGTCTCAGGTTATAAATGTGAATGTATTTTATTGTGGTTCCTATTCTGTACATTTCTGTGTTCCAGTCAGCACAACATTTATGCCGTATTTTTTGGATACGGCATTTGAACACCATCTGCTGAGAACTGACTGGCCATATCAGTATTTGCCTGCAAGGTTTTCACCTACTGCATTTCATGGTAAAGTATCTTGAGAAGTTTGGAATGATTTCCCAGGAGTATTGATCCCACATAACCAAGGGCCGCTTTTGTTTTAAAAGTGGCCCGTGTCCTCTTTCTTGGGAGGAATCTGGATATCCTAGTTGTTCCCCTTTATTTAGTACTTTAAATAAAACTTTTCAAACAACATGCCTCATGTTAATTTACTAGCATCATAACTGGTAGATGCCAAATATTTCTACTGTTCTGAGACGACTTCACTACTTCTGCTCATTTATGAGCTTATCAGATGGAAAGAGAATAAAAAAAACCCTTTTCAGGTAAGCAGACAAATTTTATCTTTGCTTCTTTCCAGGTTTTCTGTGCCAAAGCGTTATTAATATGTTTCTCAGAGGTGCAACTTATCCATTACTACCCAGCCCCCCAAAACAAATAGTTGATTTGTAGACATGTCTTGAGAAATTGTTTTCTTTCTTCCTTTTAAAATGATGGATCTCTCTTCTAAAGTTATAGACAGTAGATGTATAAACTCTTTTGAAAACTTCAGTATAACATACTGTTGGTTCAGCACTAACTACTGTATACTACAGTACAGCACACTACTGTATACGCATGCATAGTTCGAGTTGAAAGATAATAGCAGTATCAAACAATCTGGCAATTTTAAGCTTCGTTATCAAACAGACAGACCTCCACATATACAATTTTAAAACAATTCAATCTGAGGATATATGCCTTTATTCACATTTTTCTTTAGAACAAGAGAAGGTCTTTTTCACATCCAACCACCCTTTCTATTCTACTTCAAGAAATGACTCCCATGCAAATCTTCCCTTAAACCTATGCTCCCGTGAAGTTTGAGATGGGCTTTACTGTACAATCTGATCATAAAACTTAGTAGTGTCTTAGCACAGAATAATATTAAAAAATTAGCGTGCAGGAAAAGAAATAAGCAGCTCAGGGAGAAAAACTGGCACTGTGAAAATGGAATTCCTGCCTTTGCAGCCTGCAGAATCAAGTTCACAGTGGTCAGTGTCAGCTCTTCTAGGCTAACGACACTGGGCTTGCACTTTTAAGCTGTAGAACCAGTTGCAAGATCTGAGCTGAAAGTACAGAAAATTACTTTCCTTAATATTTAGGAAATTAGTGTTGTCTGCTTTGAAAGCAGAGAATTACCACCACCGAGGGCTCATTATAATAAAATAATTTCTGCTTTAAGATGCCTCTCAAATAGTCCATTTTTCTGCAAAATAAGATCTTTTGTTAACATACTTTATTTCCAAATGAAACAGAAATAGGAAAAAAAAAGAAATAGAAAAATTTAACTAAATCAAAAAGGAAGAGACAGGTCCTGACTAAACAAATTTGAAATCTAGGTGAGAAAGAGGCAAGGGAACCTCATGTTTCCTGTTCAGAAGCAAGCTTCTGTGCCCAGTCACAAAGCCTAATGCAGAGTCAGGAAATAAAAATTAAATCTCTTGAGTCCCAGTCTTGTGCCTTGACCATAAAAGTACTTTTCTTTTCCTGGAGAGACTGTGGCAGGCTGCAAATAAGTACCATTAGGAAGTAGTGGACATCAAAATTAGTTTGGATTAGAGTGCAGAAATGAAAGTGTTTTAGAAACAAACCCTACTTTATCAGGAAAATGTACTGAATAATTTACCAAGTCTTTTCCATCTGTACTCTTCAGACCAACGATTTATCAGCTGTAGTAGTCTACCAGTTTTTTTGTCTAAAACAACTCTGTAGCACCACAAGAAGGCAACGTTAATTCTTGCAGTTCTTTTCACCTGTAGCTCCTCCATGAATTAGTATCTCCCATGGAGTTCCCCTAAACCTACATCTACACTGCTTTGAGACCAGCAAATTGGTTTCTGGATATTGCTCCTTTCTCCAGACAAATGCAAAATCAGGTATCCCAAATTTGCAGCACAGAGGGATCACAGTGAAAACTTTCTTGGAGACTTACAGCCTGAACCAACAGCAACACAGATTTGCACATATAAACACACACAATCAAAAATAATACCAAATCATGTTTTCTATTTGTCAATTCTATAACAGCAATGAAAGTATAAACCAATGCCCCAGAAAGTAACAGTAAACTCAAGGCTCTCACCTATAAGAATTATTAGTCTCTACCAACAGCACTACTAATCTCATACACACACACACAGTGCTGGAGTGCAACTGTGAGCTGTACTACATGGCACCACAGGCTGCTCTTGGCCTTTGTGCTACCCTTTGGAAGCCCCTGGTGTAGGCAGGCTATCCTTACTGCCCATGCTGAATGCTGCCAGAAAATAGGAACACTGCCAGCCACCTTGGAAGAGAGAGAAAGCAGCACCTGAAGGTGCATGGGAGGGGGAACCCTGGCTGCATGCAATGCTCAGGCTAAATCAGGCTTCAATTCCAATCAGCTCAGACTTTCACATTGTGACCAAGGCTTAAAACAAATGGAATTACACAAAGGAAAACTGGGCCTCACACTGCCTCTGCTTATCAGGACAGAGGAGCAGAACCACAGATTGTGTTGGGAGGGTTTATGATTTTTTGGGTTGTGTTGTAAGGGCTTTTTTATTGGTTTTTGTTTGTTTGTTTTTAACATGACAGTTTTGGGTTATATCTGGGTTCATTTTCACACATGCTTCTAATTAAAAGTGCTTTAAAAATAACAGTCATCAGAGCAAATGAAATATTGCTGGAGTTAGCTTCCTTCCTCCAAGCTTGTTCATCATTGCTTTAACAGTTACAGCATCCCCAACAATTCCCATTTGTGATCCATCTCCAGTGTTTACGAGGGAACTACTCCAAGGACCATTAGAGACCTGATTTGGTGTCAAGTCTCCCAGCTGTGCTGTCACTTAGCCACAGTCTGCCTCCTTAGTCCAGCAAAATTAGAGCTCCAGTAAGCCTGAATGCCTTTCTATCATAGGGAATATTACAGGCTGTGTGAAGTGTAAATTCAGAAAATTAGAAGATCACTGATCTCAGAAACATGGAATGGCATTCAAAGTCTGCTTAAACTTTCTCAAAAGAGTCTGCTATTTCCATGAACAGTCTTGTTTCTCTGAGGCTGGGCTTCCCACCATAATTCTCCTGCTTGGAAGCTACAGATCTCTGCAATAGCAATTGACTCTCCTTCATCACTCACTGGAAAGCTTTGTAGTCATACAAATATCCTTAGACTCTCTCTTTAGAAAATATTCCATTTCTTTTCTCTCTCTGCACTAGAAAAAGGCTCCTGAAACTTATTCTGCATTTGAAATAGGCTGCATGAGCATTCACTGCTGACATCAAGCTGATCAGCCTGATCTACTTTTGTCATTCAGAGATAAACCGTAGCTTGTGGAGTTTGGTGTGTTTGTAGGGTTGGAGTTAAAAGGGTTAAAGCCAAGATAGACAAAGCCACTGCATCAAAATGCCTCCTGAAAGAATTAAAGCCTAGGGGCAAGGAGGATATTGTAAATATCTTAGTCACTTAACTAAACAAAAGAAAGGCCTTTGTGATTTAGAGAATAGTTAGAATGGTTGTAAGATAAGGGGGCTCCAGGATAATCCCATCTTAGACAACTCTAAGAAGCCTTGGGAGAACAAATGCATGGAAGATAAGAAAGTTGCAAGGAGATGACAACAACAGCCTTGAAGGACATGGTCCCAGAACTGAAGCAAAGGTCAGTCAGCGAACACAGTGAAGACGACTATGAGCCTTCATCTGAAGACCCCGACTACCACCCAAAGACCACCACGGAAGACAACTGCGCATGTGGATCGGACATTTGTATATATTAATAAGTTCCAGGAAATCTCATGTTTATGTAAATGAATTCTCGGAAATCCTGTGAATATGTATGATTTTATAGTATATAATCTCTGAAGTCTACCAAATCAGAGGAGCACTCATGGTGGAGAATCCCCAGGGCTGCCCAGCACTGCAATAAAACGCCTGCTTAATAACAGTCTGTTGTTATTGAGTTTCATTACATCAGTTTCCTTACCCAGCCGCACCTAGCTTCCCACCTCGGTGACGAAAGTTATAAAGCAAGGGGGTTCGGAGAACACTGATCTTTGTATCAGGGTTTTCCGTTCTTTTGGAGTTTAGATAACTGGTATACTTGAGTCTAAGCACAGTGTGTTTCACATGAGATTTTACCCTTGGCTTTCCGAGCAAATAATTTTTACGGCTTCTTTAAAGTAGAAGCTTGAATTTTGATAGTCTGCAGGGTAGATGAGGTTCCATTCAGAGTTTCATTAGCTGCAGGACATGTTAGAAGCACATTGATCAGGACAAAAATGAGAATGTGAGCTTTAGGCTGTTCTCAGTTCCTTGAGCTTACCCAGTACAAGTATTTTATCTAATTTTTTTTTTTTAATACAAACACACACACACACAATTTCACTTCTTTCTAAGGAGAAGACCTAGGAAATTACTGTGTATGCTTCTGAGAGACTGTTCAAAGGACAGAATGCACTTTTCCAAACATTAGCTGCCATAAATCTATTAAAATACATATAGAATGATGAGGTGGTAATGATGAACGTCATGAAAATAATCCCACAATAAGCTGAAGATCTGCTATAATGAATTCTGTGGTCTGCCCCTGCTAATAGTCACAGGACCATGAACCCCTGTCTTCCAGGAATACCTTCAAAAGACCCAGTCACTTTAATTCTTACAACAACAACAAGAAAATGGGGAAAAATTCTGAACTTCTCAAGCATCCCCTCAACATTTCAGTTTGCACACCCTCCAATTTCAACACTGTGTGGTGTGCCTTTCTATTTAAAGGAGCATTTGCAGGGGGAGAAAGAAATTCAACTGATTTACATTAATATATCAGTAAGGGTTGCAGGATCTCAGCATTGCTGAAAAATCAGCCTTCATGGCTCTCCAGCTGCTTCCTGATCATATAACAAACTCAATCTTCTGTTTATAGAATTACAGCCTGTTACCATGGAAATAATTATGCTGCAATATACCCCTGCGGGATCAAATAAAAGAAGAGTGACTGCAAGAGAGCAAACATTAAGGGAGGAAACAGTTACTCAAATAAGACTATGGTAATTAACAAATGTAGCCAAGATAACTGTACATAACACTCAAAGGTAAGTGGGTTTGCATTATCACGTGGTATGTATATATGCAATATGTATATATATGTTTGCACATCGCAAACCAAAAAAGAAGAAACAAAAAAAGAAACACAGAAATGAAGTATCATTTATGTGGTCTCTATCTAGTATATCCCAGATATTTTCTTGGCTTCCTGGCTAAGGCACACTGCTACACGTAACAATTTTGTAATTTGCCCAGTTTCAACCGGGAGATGACATTCAGAACTCATTCTTAAAGATGTTGTTCTAACTCCATGTACAATCTAGAGGTAGTCTCTTGTCTGTCCGTTTTAATGTAAATAGTATAAAAATGTAGATACGCACCAGATCAAAGTCGAAAGCTGTAAAATCATTCACATTAGTATCATTCGATCTTTTTTCCTTCATAAAGAAAATAAAGTCAAGAACATAGCACTATAATTTCCTATTCCTGATCCTGATTGTCTCTTGTAAAGAGTAAAAGCTATATACAGGGCTTAGTTTCTCACACAAAGCTATCACAAAGCATCCAGGTTTTCCCACTGCTGAAGAATAAACAAAAACAAGTCTGCATGGCTACTTCAGGGTCTGCTGGAAACTCAAAGCAGAAGGATAAGGGTTCTCTGTCACAGAACGAACAGAGAACTACGGGTCACTTTCTGCACCAGACTCCCCTACTTAATGTAGCGTGGCAGGTTTGCACCGACTCCTTTTATCAGGCACACAGGACCACAAAAGCAGGGATAACTATACCACTACAGTGAGATTTCCTAGCACCACAGCACGTGAGTGGACTTGAAGGTTAATGAACCTTTAGCATCTGGCTAAATCCACTGCTGACTTGAATACATTGAGTTTTCCCATGTCTTCCAAATCCTGCTACCAAAACCTGGTGCCTTTGCCCTTGAATTTTAGTCATTTATGCTAAAAACTGGCAAAATCAGCAAGGAAATATTGAATTAGTTTGGATGAATCCCATTCTCCCCTTGGCTGCAGTACTGCTTTCTTTCCATATCAAGTATTCATGAGCTTGCAGACAGTCACACCCTCACATCATTACCAGAGCAGTAGTATGTACAAGAAAGCCCATCTAACACCACTGTGTCCAGACAGGCTGAAGAACGCAATGCCGAAGAGAAACACAGGAATGCTCTCTGTGCCAGTGGCTCAATTAACCCAGCAGCGTCTCTCAGAAAGCGGCTGATGCCAGATGCTTCAAACAGGGGCGCTGAGGATCACATGCATGCAAGAGAAACCTCCAGTGTAATAAGGCCCGGGTAGCCAGCAATATTCTGCTGTCACTTTTCTGCAAAATGGGGAAGCCAGCTGCAGGGCAGGATATGAGATTAAAAAACACAGACTTACAGCTAATCCTAGGAGGGCAGAGAAGTCCCTCTGGATTTGTTCCATCTGGTACATATTTAGGTCATATGGCAGTTGGGGGTCTCTTTCTAGCCCCAGGTTCGGAGAAGTGAACAGACAGTTTAGGAGCTGCTGTTTACCCATACCTCAGTACACAGCCACACTGAGCACGAGCTCTGAGCAGCTGAGTTCTGGCCCCAAGGTATACAGTACTAACAAAACTGCATCATATCACAAGCTGCTATACATTTTGTGAATGTTACATTAAAACTTTTCCAATGACTTCAAATTAGTTGGCTCAGTCCCCTAATAAAAATTATTCTAACATTCTCGCTGATGTTCTCCTGTTACTTTTTCAGTTGTATCTGAATTGGAAACACAAGGCAGGGCTCTACAGAATTCAAGACCATGTACAGCCAGAAATTTCAGAAATACTCAAGTCTGATGTCTCTGGTTAGACCCCTACCCAATGATACAGAGAAAGAGACAATGAACACTGCCAGGAGCACATCTCTGTAGGAGATAAAATCTTAGCTAAGTGTTACCAGGGTGTGCAGAGGCCTTAGCATAAAGGAGGAATACATTTCTGACTTCAAAAACACAGAAAAACATGTCACTGCATGTACACCCCCTCACCTTTCATACACACACTGAAACACATGCCCACTCACTGGCCTTCATATGTGACACTGATGTATCTTCCAACCATCCACTTGTGATATTTTAAACACTTGCTCCCAAATAGCTTCATCTATTCTCTAATGATTTTCTAACACAAATGCCATTTAGATAAAGAAATAATTTTCTAGCCATGCTGTGATAAGCCTACCTAATTTTCTCCCAGCTACTCTTGTTATGGACAGGTAAATAAGAATCTTTACAAATAGCTCCTGTCTCAACATCATGAGCTGCAGTTCACAATGAATAAATGTCAGAATAAGCAGCAGCAGACCAGCATTGTCTACCCTCCCACATGGCTGTCCTTCAGCTCCCTAATGCTCAATAGTTTGAGATCTCATTTTGGGTATGCTGACAGCTCTGGATACTGCATCAGAGTCAAAATCCAAATTGGCAGGGTCCTTCACTTACTCCCAACTCAACTATACCAGTTAAAGGGCTCCTGCCTAATCAAATAAATATGTTTCTTCACAAAATGCAAAGCTGCCTGTCAGCCAACTCTCAGCAAATCCCAAAGGGATCTTGAAATTTTGAGGAGACTTCCCTTAGTGATTTTAGCACAATAAAAAAAGGCAACCTGTTTTATTACAATGAAAATATGTTCCTGAAAGATCTGCCCAGGAGTAATTTGTAAATGAACTGGAGACAGGCCTCCAAGAATTCAACTCACTTGTGAAGCTGTTTCACTAGGAGCCAGCATTCATGATTTAATTAAAGCTACGAAATACTTCTTTTTACATTGAAGAAATTCACTAAACCCTGCAGTTTTGGAAGGACCCAAATGATGCTCAAACTCTACTAATATTTTTAGACAAGGTACAAATGTAGGCTAGGTACAAATGGCAAAAACATGGGAACAGTTTATTCAATATCTTCTAAAGGAAATATTTCATTCTGAAGTGATGTTTATATATTGCTCCCTTTCAGACCTCAATCTGTGTTTTTAAAAAGGGAAGGAAATTAAAACTGTTGAATAATCTGAAAATATTTCATTCAACCCTGAAGTGAAATTTAACATTGACTCATTCTGATACACATTTCAATTTTAACCTTTCCTCAAGACACAAAACCAAACAATCCAAATGGAAAAGCAGGCACAATTTAGCATTTACTGAACGTGACTAATGTTATTTTCTTTAGAAATGAAGAACAAGACTAATTACACATAGACTGTTACCCTATTTGGCTTGCTAAACACTCTCAACAACTTACATCTTATTTCATGTTTTGGACTTGGTTTTGTTTTCTAAGAAGTAAATTTCATAGTACTGAATAGGACATCTATGGACAATCTGCCTTCAGTGGCACTTCTATAAAAATCACTGTAGAGTTTAGGTCTTTGCTAGTTAGTTTCCAAACAATTAAAAAATGATCACACTGACGAGCATTCCCTAAACCTGCTGATGATTTTAACTCTAGCACAAGGTCAATCTGACCTACATATGCCACTTCTTTCCCTCCCCAACTCTGCACTTGTGGTTTCTGTAAGACAACACATCTAAACCTTGCACAAGAACCTTTCATCCTCAAGTCACTGTAGAAAATCAAAATTGGACTCACAATCACTGCTCTGTTTCAAAAAAATCCACCCCTTTTGCTATGCTGCTGGGTTCACAGGCACCATTGCAGGTAAGCTCTTGAACTGATGAAGAATTGTACCAATTAGGGTACAGGACTCCAGATCAAGCCCAAGCACTTTCTGGAGCATTTTTAATTAGAGAAGTGCCCATTGTCATTAATTCCTTTTGTTCTCTCTCACCCTATCCCATCCCAAAGAAGTGGGGCAAAGTTTTCATATGTAGCTATTCAAACTATGAGGAAAACAGAAGGATTTGAAAGGTAGTCCTATAAATATAATTCCAATTAAATTAGTAAAAAATTATTTCATACAAATGTTATGTCATATTCACAAACAACATACACATTTTTCTGTCAACTAGAAAATTTCAGAAACTCGGCAAAACATTAGAGATATTAAATCCTCACCTCTCTCCTGGTTTCGGCTGGGATAGAGTTAATTTTCTTCCTAGTAGCTGGTACAGTGCTGTGTTTTGGATTTAGTATGAGAATAATGTTGATAACACACTGATGTTTTAGTTGTTGCTAAGTAGTGCTTACACTGGTCAAGGACTTTTCAGCTTCCCATGCTCTGCCAGGTGCACAAGCTGGGGGGGGTGGGGGTGGGGGGCACAGCCAGGGCAGCTGACCCAGACTGGCCAAAGGGCTATTCCACACCATATAACATCATGCTCAGTATATAAACTCGGTGGAGTTGGCTGGGAGCAGGGGAGAACTGCTGCTCAGGGACAGGCTGGGCATCAGTCGGTGGGTGGTGAGCAGTTGCATCATGCATCACTTGCTTTGTATATTATTATTAATATAGTATTATTATTATTATTACTACTACTGTTTTACTTTATTTTAGTTCAATTATTAAATCATTCTTATCTCAGCCCACAACTTTTCTCACTTTTACTCTTCTGATTCTTTCCCCCCGTCCCACCAGGGAGGGGGGAGTGAGCTAGCAGCTGTGTGGTGCTTAGTTGCTGGCTGGGGTTAAACCATGACACACTGTTTTCTACTATATGTCAGGCTACAAAGATCTCTCTAATACCAGAGTAACTCTTGGCTTCAACAAAATACCACGAACATAAAACCTGTGTCACGCAGCAGAGAGTGGAAAAAAAAAAACCAACCTTGCAGATGAAACTGCTCATATCCTCAGTTTCAAAGGAATAAAGAACATGTAATTGCGGTAGTTCTATATTTCGTGGTAGCCACTAATTTTAAACAGGAATAAAAATACTCCATATTCTGCGCTGTGTAGCAGCAGGAGAATGTTTGGAAATTCACTTATACATCAGTGGAAACTGAAAATGAAGCAGCTTCAAGGTTCAAAACAAAATTGATGCGAAATGTCTTTTAGGAAAAAAAGATAAGCAAGGATTATTACAGTCATCTACTCTGACCCTTTGAGTCATATAGGCAAAAATATTGCACAGTAATTCCTATCTTACACTCATAATTTCTGGTTGACTTTTTTCACCTTTTTTTTTTTTAACAAGAAACTAGCTCCACTATGAGACCATTTACCATCATACTATGGAACTGTACAGTAGAAATGAGTTACAAGTACCTGTATAGTTAATGACTGACATGCCTGAAAGATGGAAGTTATTTTTTGTAACTCTGGCCCACATCAGTTCATGGAAGTCAAAAATATATTTTCAGCGGAACCAAATGCCTGACTAGCAAATCTAATTCTAATAGTTCTCTCTACAAAAAAATCAGTAAGATCAGTTCTTCAGTACAGTTCTGAAGGAAGTAGAAAGTTTCTAAACAGCAGGCAAAAGTCAAACCTAAGCAATACCTTAAATTGGCAATTTAAGAAGGTAAAATGGAAATGGGCTATTGTGAAATTTAACTCTATGTGTATTTGTGAATACTTTTGTCAGAGCAAGTATAATCTATAGGTTACTCTGCTGCTCTCCTTTCTCTTATTCTTTATAAATCAGAAAATTAATTACCCAGAAAATGGTCTCCTGTAGTTGGAACCTGAACAGATTTAATGTATAATTTATATATGGAAATTCAGGTGTCAACACTGTGACAAATCATCGCATAAATATTTTTGCAGTTAGATTTTTCTGCATCTGTGTTCCTCAAAGAATGAGCATAATACAGATTATCTCAATGATATAATATTGTTTTGGTATGTGGAGCTGAACTGCATTTTTAATTTTTTCTCAGCTACAAATCAATCAAAATGAACAAGGGGTTTGTGCTTTATGTGAGAAACTATTTTGATTCCATCCCTCTTAGAAGAGTGCCATTCACAGTAAGAACACTAAAATGAAGAAAACAGAAATTGAACAGAATAAGGTTTTCCAATGTCCACCTTGCCATCTGTGAGGGGACATTTTAAACTCCTATTACAGCTGATTAGGGTATTCTGAATGTTCCCCTTTTATTTTAAGGCTATCACTGTAACTTACTCTTGAGTCATTTCATAAGGGCCTTCGCTTCAAGTGAGTCTTGGAAACTAGTTTTGCTTTGAAATATGTTTCTTTAACATATAGTCTTAGAATTGTTAACTATCTAATGGGCACTTTGTAGGGTTCAGAGGCTTTAAAAATTTTAAGAAGTCTGACAATTGAGTCCAATAATCTATCTGTATTGAGGTGCTCCAAGGAAAGCTTTCTACCATGAGCAACACTTTAAACACCAACTGCAGAGTCACATAGCTATTAGAGCGCTTTCACAAAATCAGCTACCCAAAATTATTAGAAATATTGAATATTCAAGTTTTAATAGATTTAAAGATAGGAAAAGACCCTTGGCATTTCACAGGGAAAAGTGTGTTTGACATATCTCTGTGACATTTCCTTGCTGAGTGAAGAATCACTGCAACTACATTTCCAAGATGAAAACGTTTTCTATCTTGCATCAGCCTAACAACTTCATGCTGTGAATAGGGAAGGAGTTGGAAGCTACTTGTTCAGTGAAGAGAGCAAGGAAATAAGTACTTCTGTTTATTCCAAATCACTTGGACCCAAGAACAGAGACTTGGAAATGACATTTGGAGAAGTTCTTTTTTGATGTTTTCTTCCATAATTTTGCTTATTTGCTTTTTAAGTTGACACACACATTTAGCAGCCATAACAGCCAGTGGAAGGAGCTCCATAGTTTAACTACATATTACATGAAAACACATTTCTGTTTTTTTCTTTTTTTTTTTTGGTTTTGGTTGTTGGGGTTTTTTTACACTATTATCCTATTCCCTAGACATAATCCTCTGGAGAGTGTTTACTGGTACAGTTGGAAATTTAGTCTCATACAGTATGGCTGTTCTGACATCACATCTTATTCACAAACAGCTCTTCATAACAAGCTCAAATTCATTAATTTGTCTCCTACTCCAGCCACTTGGAAACATTCAATGCCAAGTCAAGAAACGTCAACAGCACAGGCAAGACTGCCTTTTGCCTGACTGAGGGTGAAGTGTGGGGAAGGCAGGTGAAGAAAAAAACATTAGGAGTGGAGGGGAAACCTGGTCATGGTACATCTGAGAGAACAGGAGCAGTGACTCCTGACTGAAAGAGGCACTTCAGAGCAATTCCCCTTACTCCCATACTAAACTATTCCCCTGGAGAAAGAACCAGCCTTGAGAGACAAGGAGCAGGAACACGGTGCTTTTGCTGCCCCAGACCGTCTTTTTGCCTATGGGGACAGCCAGCGCTCTTCCTTGCAATCTCTTCCAGATGCATGCCTACCATCCCCAGCTCTTAAGTATAAAGGAGGTCACAAATCTTACTCTGTTTGCGCCTCGCTGTCTTTCTCAGCACGGCCTCCTCCATTCGTGCTTTTTCTTCCCTCTCCTTCCAGCGCCTCAGCTGCTCTTCTCTCATTTTGTAGAACAAGATCTGCTTTTGCTCTTCATTCAGCTCTGCCAGGAGCTCAGGGTCAATATACATATCACGCAAAATCTGCTGCAGCATGACTACTCCAAAAAAAAAAAAAAAAAAACCAAAAAAGAAAAAGAAACCTGCTTCCAATTATAGTCACTACCGTGACAAAACCCCACCAACGGCACTCCAGAAAGCAACCTGCAGCAAAGGGGCTCTCCCACACCTGCCTGCCCAGGAGAGGTTTGATTCTTGCTCTGGCCCTCTTCGTGCAGGCATATTCTGCTCCTCGTCTCTTACAGGGATGGAGTTCTCTGCTTATCTCATCCTCCAAAGGTAGGGACAGGTGTCAAGTGAAAGGAAGGGGGAGGAACAGACAAGGATAAGGAAAAAAAAAAAATGAAAAGGCCAGGAGGAAAAAAAAAAGTCACTTCAGTGCTCCTGACTGCAAGCCGGTAAAAATAAGGGATTCTTGATTGAACCCATCAGCTTTGCTCCCTTGAGCAGAAGGAAATTCAATGTAGAGAAAGTCTCAGACTTTCAGCTCAAGTGGTTCTCTTCAGCAGCAATACACTCCCAAGGGTATAACTGTTGCCCAGGTGTTTAAAGTGATGTCATGGTTAAAGGTATCACCTACACCAACAATATCTATGTCACTTTGGGAACTGATCTCTTCTGATAACAGAGGAGAAACGAGTTTGCGTATTATTTCCCAGTCTAGCCTGTTAACTAGTCTCAACAGGGTAGGTCATATCAGAGGTCCTATTTACCTGGTGTTGACATATATTGTCATGCAGCAAACTGATTAAAATGCCTCTAAAATTAAAAGCAGATGTAACAAAAGCCACAAGAATCTTGTTATCACTTTATAAATAGTAAATTAATATTAATTAAACAAGCAGTTCATGCAGACTATGCAAGTCCTGCTGTTAATTCATGTTCCACTTTGTGACTGGAGAAAGTTACAATGTTGCTCTTCAAGCAAACTGTGGCTTTTCACCATGTAACAGAGTTTTACCAAAATCAGTAAAACAATATTATTTCAGTACCAGGGCCAATGGCCACTTAATTACATAAAAAACCCCCACAACATGCCAAAAAAACAAAAACCAAACCCTCTGGATTTTGGAGCCAGCTTTCACTGAGCAGGGGCCCAGCCCCTCCAGGGAGCAGCGGCACTTTGTGGGAAGGAGGCCATCTTCTGAGGAGAACCAAGATGTGGCCACTCGGAGTCATAAGAAAACACAGATCGCATTTGCAGGCTGAGCTGCATCCCACTGCATGATGTTTACAAAAGAACGAAGAGCAAAAACAGATCTGTATTTCCTCACAAGAAACCTGCTTTATAGGTAGGTATCTGTCAAACTCTTACATGACTTTCATGATCCTCATATTCAAAAACTTAGTGTTAATGCATCTATTCATGTAACATTCTTTTGAGGTATGCAAAATGCTGTCATCTTAATTTAGGCAGAAAATACATCTGATCTAAACTAAAATTCAAGAGAAGACACTGTATCACCTAGAAGCACGAATCCAAAGATTATACTTGAATGATGCCTTCAGCTGAAACAGAATTTCAGAACCCATCATGTTTGGGCTTTACAGAGATCAGTTCATATGCATGCTAGTCTGTGATTTAGGTTCTCTCTTATGTACAGATATTTGTCTCCTAAAATAAAATGTTTTAATTTTTTTATTTTTAAGAAATACAGTTTGGCAAGAAAAAACCTAGGGTTAGAAAGACTTTTTTACTGCTTCTTTCTTCTTTCTTCTTTTACTTGGGCAGGTAGAGAAAGGGGAGAGCCTGGGGGGTTTGGCTTTTGTTTCTCTGCTTTTATTCAATTATATTAGAGCTGTAGCTCCACATTTTGGCATTAATTGAAAAAGACTCGCCTTTGCAAAGGCTTCCGGGCAAGCAGTTTTGCTGTTCTACCCATTTGTCATCTTTCTTATTTTATTTTACTTGACTTCACAGAACAGAAATCAAATCCTGATCAGAAGCTATCACAGTGCAAAGAACAAACTCTTCATCAAGGATTACGTGCATTTAAGCATGATAAGAAGAACAATTTCTGAACTGCATTTAGCTGCGGAAGCTCACGGTGGAGATACAAGATACAAGACAGCATACAAACTGATTTTCAGGCAGCTACTGGTAATGTTCAGTGAGCGATCACATAACAAAAAGAGCAAGAGCAAGGAGATGAAATGAATACTTCATGAACAACCCATTGCCTGAAGATTATTCACAAAAATATTTGAGAATGGTAACCAAATGATCAAGTAGAATTAATCTTTCTCTTTTTTTTTTTTTAATCACATGTGGAAGCAATGAATCCGATCAACTTCCTCTGTCATAGCTTTTTTTCTTTGGGTCATAGCAACCCCTAAATAAAAAATCATGGAAATGCAAAGGGGAAATAAGGAAGATAAAGAAATAGTCTATCTGGCATAAGCCAACATCCAACAGAAGTAGAAAGATACATCATAAAGTCTGCCATTAGTTTCTTGTCCAAGATAAAAATACTCTGCCTCAGAACATTTGGTCTTCGAACTACTACATGGGTGGCAGTTTTTCTATCAACTCTCTCCATTTGCTTTCACTGGTAGCTAAGTTTAAGTTTCTTTATGGGGTAGAAAATTCAAGAGCACCAATGGGAAGAATCAAGTGTTTTCACCGGTCCCTTTCTTTCCCTTTACTAATTAACATCTGATTTGATAACAATGTGCAAGTGAAGTAAATGGAAGGAGAGAGATGGTTACCTAGCTGCAGATCCAGAAGGTATACAGAACCTCAGTCATTTAAGTAAATACTAGGCATGCCTAAGAAACCATCCGGTGTTCCACTTATCAGAAAAGACTAATGGTGCATGGTGTTCCCAGAAATACAAGCTTTGAATATTTTGGGCCAGTAAGGTATTTGGCCCAAACTAGGCCTAGCCTGTTGCCTTCATCAGGAGCTAAAGCTCCTTCATTAGGAGATGGCAATACCCAACCTGTCTATGCTGAGCACCTTGCAGGACATGAAAGAATCTGACAGCAGGCCCAACTTCCATATACCCTCACCAGACTAGAAGTGCTAAGGAGCAATAAATAATTCAGACTATGAAGTGTAGTCACTAACCACCATTTCAGTACCTCAAATCTCTTCTGCATCTGACAAAAATCCTTTCAAGAATCACACTTCTCCTCTCTGAAGAAACACTCTTGAGGACCTACTAGAAAACAATTAAATGACTCCAAACATGCACTGCAAGGAATAAAAAAACCTGACTACACAAAACATAGTCATTTGCCTCCTTGTAGTAACCATCATGGGGAAGATGGACTGCAGGAAAATTCTCCCCCTCATTCTTTTTCTAGCCCAGTTTATTTCCAAGCCTCTCCAGCCTCTCCACTTGCTTTCCTGCCCACCGTGATGAAGCTTCTTGAGAAACCAGTTTCCTCAACTGGCGGTCCAAATGTAAGAGCCTTCCTGACTAGCTGTGACCCTTTCACCAGAATGAAAGAATATGTGTGTAAAAACATTCTCTTTCTACACTGCTTGTCCTCCTGTGGGAGGCATCATTTTAGATAGACTTTAATGCCCTCCTCACATCTGGCCTTCAGTGATCTTTAAAAGTAAACTGTTTTCACTGCCCACTCCCATAACACACAGGGGCTTCAGGGTGACCAGCAAGACACTGGCATCTGTGCAACTTTGCTTCCTGCTCACCCTTTTCACTAAAAGCTAGACACTCAATTCATCTATGAATGACGACCTCTAGAATGACCTCAGGTAAAAATTAACAGATTCTGATATGAGAGATACCTGACAATCAAAAATTCAAAGAAAACACTCACTCACCATAGTTAAAGTCAAAAAGAGAGGTCATAGACTTCCTTGCATAACTGAGAACAGAATTTCCAATTCTAAACCTATCCTGTCGGAGGGAGAGGAAGTGTCTGTCTACTAGAAAAAAATTTTTCTCTTCACTGAAGACATGGTCCTGTTAAAGAGATAAAAGGGCTGCTTCCTTCTTGGCTATCTCAGTGAACCTATTGTCTGTATATGAGATGTTCCCAGCAGTATCCTATGCAAATCCAAGACTGGATTTTTAACCTAGCAGACAGTGATTCTCATTATAGGTCACCTTTCCATAAATATTCCAAATGAATAGTCTGAATTATCACAAAGAAATTATCATGAACTTTCATGATTTCTCAGAAAATTTGGAAAATCTTTGAGGTCCAACAAGAAACACCAAACCTGCTTTAAAAACTCTTGCTACTTCTAGGATTAGCTCGTATTTTGTAATGGATGAGCTTTGCAGTTCCAGCACACCCAGAGTCACAAAGCTGAGGAACAGGAGATAACTCAGACAAAATGCAAAATAAAACCTTCTATTGCAAAATAAAAATTCTCTCTCTTCCCTTCCTTTCCCAGACCTGCTTAAGATATGGATGAATTAATGACTCAGAAGAGCAGAGAAATTTGAAGTTAAGGTGCCTGCTTCCTGATTGTGACCATTCATCATCTTCCCAGCCTTTCTGGGAAGTATTTGAATAGTTAAGAAGGACAATGACCTCTCCGTTGCTCTTCCATCTTGGTTACCCCTAGTTCAACAGCCCAAACTAAGCTAAAATCATTACAGAAAGACACTACATGTCAACAGCCTATATACAAAATAAAAGATTATTATTAATGCCTAATCATTACCTTATGATAACTGCCACACAACTTGATGCTCTAATTAGCAGCAGTCTCTGTAATGAGCTCAGAGCTGTTTAAAATTTGAGTTTCCTTTAATCTTTAACAGTATCTTCTGGGACTAGACACACTCTGTCCCATCTCTGGTATAGTATCTTTTTGGCTAAGCAGTCCTCAGTACTGCCACTAGAATTCATCCGTTGAAGGAGGGAGAGAGAGGAAAAGACACAGAAAAACATTTTAATTTCATTTTTAAGAAAAGGGGAAGTGCTTAATTGGCCAAGGCCTGCAGATCTCCTCATCCATTCTCCTCTGAGCATGTGCATCCTCCATTCCCTGAACTGACTAGCTCACTGGCAATGCTGATGAATGCTGAGCCAGCAGAACAGCATTTTCATTTGAATTTTACAACACAGCCATATAACCTACTTTAGCCATGTCATTTAGATAAAAATATTCTGCTATAACCTACATATGACAGGGAAAGAGAGGGAAGTAATGCACCTCTCTCCTTAAAGAAAGGGATACAATGACAAAAAAAAACCCAATAAACAGAAAATGTGGCAATTGTGTGTTTTCCAGACTGTGAACTCCATAGCCTTAATCAATTTTTTGTGGTTTCTGTCTCTTTTTTTTGTATTTTTCATTTTTTAAGAGGAAGCAGTATACAGTATCTGAATTTTTCAAGTCCTGCTGTGTCAGCATCAAAAGGAGAACAGTGGAATCTAGAACTGACTAATGCAGGAGGGAGCTGACAATTTGAAAGGGGAAAGGTAAAATTAACATTTGTTTGAGGCTTTCTAAACCCTACAAATCTGTCACTAGAAAAGCAAATACATTAGGGCACTCACCACAACAAGCCAGTCTTGTGTCTGATTTGCACATTGCTGTCAATCAATAACTAGAAAAAAAACAAAACCAATTGAGAACTATCCCCTCCCCACCTCCTCTGTCACAGATGGATGTAACAAAACCTGCCTGTTTTTCCTCCATTTCCATAGTCAAGCCTGTGGCTCCCTCTAAGGGCTAAAATGAGCTTCTCAACAGCACAGTCTGCAGCTGGATCAGAATGATCATTTCCCTGAAGCTGCTATTCCATTACAAAGCATCACATAGAGCAAGAATGAAGGTGTGTTTTTCCAGACCTTCCTTTTCCATACAGGGCTAGTATCAGTAAATCAGACTATGAAGTGTTTTGGAACATGGACTGGCTTTGCACGTTTGTCATCTTCTCTGTACTGGTTTGAGACTGATATTTCTACAAGGAACTGCCATAATAAAAATTAAAAATAAAAACTTGAGGTCTGTATAGCAAAATAGGAATGAAATAGATTAAAACCTCATCTTAAAGAAATGAAATGCAGCTACAAACCAATTAATGAGAAAAGATGTCTTATCATACTGTCAGCCACATAGCTGTAAGTGAATTGATGCTAACCTGAGATTTTAATGGTGCAATGATGATTTACAGTGGCAGGAGTCTCATCAGATAGCTGGTTTTTTTTCAAAATTCAAGTCTCTTACTCCTTGGCCCCTTGTAGAAATTAGGTAATCCCAAATATAGATACCACTGAGAGTAGGAAAAGAAGAGGGACAGGAACTAACCCAGAGAAAGCAGTATTTGAAGTCCTGGGCTGCAGACAATAGAGTGATCTGTCTTTACTCCACTCTCCCAAGGTTAATTCTGTACTCCGCAACACTACTTGCCCTTCAGAAGTTGCCACATCAGTGATTGTTTTTGCCTGGCAGCGTGGCAATGCTACCCAGCAAGATTACTTCAGGTCTATCCCATTGTGTTCTGTGCTACAGCTGGTGTACACATGATTACACTGGAGCCTGTAATGCCTTCATGGTTCAGCACAATTTATCAGAGATTTGGGAAGCTGGGTAGAAAGGGCAGCACTCTAATTTTTCATCAAGTTGATAGTAGATATTTGAAATTCCGACATACATTACAAAGGCTTGAGGTTAATACAAGTTTGTCAACTGTAAGTTTAGACTTGTTTGAATTTTAATACCTCTGTAGTAATAGACATGGATGCAACCCAAACTAGAACATTACATACATGATGTTTATTGCTATTAATACACTCACGATAGCAAGATATATCAAAGAGCTGGCAAGTTGCATCATAATTTTTCAAATGGAGAATGAAACATCCACCATTAAAATAATTCAGAGTGAAAGCTAGTAAAGTAAACCAGACAGAAAAAACGTCAAGCTTCCTTGAGAGAGTTCATCTGAGAAAACACGGTGCAGAGGCTTGCAAGCAACAACTAGTGTCCCCTGTAAGCCAAGCACTGTAGAGAGATACTTCACAGGGGAGGGGTAGAAAAAGAAGGCAAAACACTCGCATGCACTGCAGGTAACTAAACCAGAGCTCTCGGTATTCCACCATCCTCTCACTTGGATTGTGCTGTCTAATTCAATTGGTGTATATCTTATTTACAGAACAGTAATCAAGCTCTTCAGGTCAGACCCTCAGCTACGAATGGGGTGTACTTGGTTGGCAGGCAGCAGGCTCTACTTAGGAAGCAATTACAGCTCACTAAGTGTCTGTAGGGATCTAGCCTTAACATAGATTAAAAGGCCCACTGGCAACAGTCTCCAAGGAATTTCTTAGTTCAAAGAGATATGCAGAATGCACTGCCCCCTGCTCTCCTATTTACAATTCCTTGCTCATGTCAGATCCTGATGTTATACCTCACTGTATTAAACGCAGCATGTGCTTACACTGCACACTGCAGTTCAGCTTTGTGCTGTTTAAGTACAAAATACACCAGTCCATCTGTTTCTCAGCAGAAGTCTCCATAGCTGAGGGAGGCCATCCATGACTCTTCAAAGCAGAACTGGTTGCCTTTCAACTCCTGAGTATTAGGCTTTTCTTAAGACTCTACACACCTTTCCTTTTTATTGATTTACCTCTATCTGATCTTTATAATGAACTGTTAACCTAGAAGGAAACTCCAAGTACAGACAGCTACCTAAAGAATACTGATATACTCTGCTCTTCCTCCCCTGCCCCTCAGCACACACCTTTCCAAGACCCAGCTGTCTGCATAATGACAGGATACGTATCTTCAAGCAGGAATTCAATATTCTCCTTTACATGAATTATACGCTTTGTGTATCTGCAAAACCCACGAGACCTTTGGATTCCATGACCTAATTGCTACATGAAATTATTCCAGCGTTTGGTACGTTTTCAATGAAATTCATTACAATAAGCTACCCAAGAGATATCACACTCTAAATTATGTGAGTTTCTTCTCTCAGATATATGTTAACTTATGAACATGCTCAGTAAATTCACCTTTTTCCATCTAACTGTAAGTGCATCAAAATATATCATGTAAGAACTAATTTTCTTTAATATACTCCCTGGTACAATTTAGCTGTATTATGTATAATGCAGCAGTCATATCATATCAACTTCATATCATATTAGACACTGCATTATGGCAGCTAAATTGATTACTTGTGTAATTGAAGGCCACCGATAGGAAAATTCGTAATCATTTAAATGACTCATCAGCTTTATACACAAAACATCTTGCTTTAGTGGCATCATGCAAGTGATTTTCTTTCAGGGCATAGCATTTTGCCCATTTAAGCCACTTCTTATTCTTGTCATCTTTGTTGCCAATAAAATCCTACAGATTTACAAAAGACAAAGCATATGCTGCATACAGACTATATAGGATTTCTTTTGACTATTGGACTCTTGTTTGCAAGACCTGATCAACAATCCAGCTAGACAAAGCTAGTTGCCATTCTGAATTGCACCAACAAACTTTTGATGATTTCTGGTTTGGGTTTTTTTTGTGGGCTTGCTTTTTTGTGGGCTTTTGTTGGGTTTTTTTTGTTTGAGTTTGTTGATTTTTTGGTTTTGGTTTTGTTTTGGTTTTTTAATATTTCACTCACCATAAGAAGTCAGACTTTGTTTTCAAGGGTCAGGTAGAAAAATCCACAAATGCTTTTGGCATCATGTTGTTCTTTAAACTGTTTAATTTTCAGCTTCACTTGCTGTCCACCTCCTAAGGTGGCAAAACATCTGCTGCAAAAGACCCCTTTCTGCTGCAGATCATATTCAGCACTTTCCATGTCTTGACACTGAGGTGCTGTTCAAAAGGTTTAAAAAGCAGTACCTAAAGTATTCTGAAAATCTTTCCCTTTTACTTCATAGCTTTTTTAAGACCTTCTCCACTCCTGTCACATACTGTGGGACAAAGAACAGCTCAGGACATTGTTGAAACTTACTTGATTTTTTTTTTCATTCATCGTCAGACTTTCAAACCACAAAACCTGGATTAAGCCCACTGACTCATTTTCACAATACAAGCCTTAGCAGCTTTAGCATTCAGGTTTGTGCTCCGTTCACCTGACAGAAAATGCACTCTTCAAAGCTATTTGCAAAATCATGAGAGATCCAAGTTTCACAATAGGGATGTGCCTCTATTAATCCCTTAAAGCAAACTTATGAAGTAAGAGCAGCTCTATTTCTCCTCATTCTCTCTTCTCTTGTCATATCCTTAGTCATGATAGTCACCTTCTCATTCTTTTTCAACAGTGCCACACAGTGCAGTTCTTCACGCTTTTGTTTATTTTCTCCTTTCTTCTAAGCTTCTGCATTTTAGGTTTCTACTGCTGTTTCCTGCGCTAAGCCTCTACCCACTGTCAGTAGCTACCTCCTGAGAAAGACGACCAGCTCAAGTAAATTTGTCCCTGCTCCTCTCACTGCAACAGAGGACTGTACTGTCCCTGTGGTATCCCACCTTTCCCCTCTCCCAACAGGAAGATGAGCCCCTCTGCATTCCCCATGACCCAAATATGCAGAGGTAATACACTTTATTATATTAAATACATTATACAATATGGCCACAAAATGACTAAAGTACTCAGGTGATTGAGGAATTTCTTCCCACAGAAACTCTTGCTTGGAAAAACTGCCACTGTACTATACAAGATAGTTCCTGCAAAGAGACACCTACCATATGTTGGCCAAATTTTCTAGCCATTCTTGAGTAACAATGGATTCAAGCAGGTTATGGCTGTTGATCCGGGTCTTTCTTTCCTTTTACTAAGTCGTCTTAAGCCACCTACATGCTCTCAAGAGGATATTCTGAGATTTCCAAATATAAAAGATTATCTCCATTTGCCAAACAAGATTATTTTCATGTTCTCATCTTAGAATTCTTTAAGTACCTCTTTATCTTACCATCGGGCAGTAAGTGTGCCATCCAGGCGGGAGACAGTGTACTGTTTCACACTTTTCTACTCTCTCACTGCTACCTGTATGGATCATCAGCAGTTCAGATCTCTTCCATTCTCTGCAAAGTATTGAATGACAGAAACTGCTGTCAGCTCTTCTCAGAAATCTGGAGTAGAGCTCAGTTAGCTGCTGCACTTCAGTTATCAAAATGTGCTCCAGTCATGGGCATAGTCATGCCTGTAATGGTTAGAGTTTCCAGTTGAAAGTCACTCACAGGTGACTGCAGCTGCCTATAGGTCCATTTCCATTACAGCTGGAATAACTAGAGCTCCTTGAAATTTGTTAGCAGATCACTGGTTTAGCTCCTGTAATATTTTCAGGATTCTGATGTCTCATACTAAGGCTTACTTACCATACTCCACACTAGCAGTTGCCATCCTAATCAGTCCTGTTTTCTCTCCCACAGACCACTTGCACTAACTGCACAACCAAGCAGCTCGGAGGTCTGCTACATCCACACTGCCATGAACTCCAGAAGCCTTAACTATCTGTTCTGCTCCAAACTACAAAGAAACTCATTGTTTTTTCCTTAGCCTTCTTTCAGTCCTCTCCTCACAACTCCAATGTCCAGGCCAGGCTGGCACACAATCTTACGACCATTGTCTGTGCAGCCTGTGGTCCAGCTCTCCATACTAGCCACAAGGCTGGCCCTTCCATGGAAGTTGGGCTTATGCCACCCTTGAGTGGGTTGCTACCTCCCAGCTAAACCTGTTAGGTAGAAAAGATCATTTATTCCTCACACGAGCAAGCAAGTAGATCAGATCAGTTTATGGAAGTAAAGGTGAGGCATCAGGGAATTTAGTCATTCCTAAATTCTCATAATTAGCATAACAAACTGCAGTCTGGCTCAGAGTCTGAACTATGGAGGAAGACCTAGTCCCTCTGATTTGACTGGTGAATGTGATTTATTTACTAGAGGAGGGAATTTTTACATTAATACTGTTGGGAGTTTCAGTTGAGTTATACATTAGGTTACATCTTATGGATACAAGCAGCTCCTTTGATTAAATTATACTAATAATCATTAGTCTTACAGTGAGATTAGTCATACACTAACATGAAGGCCCAGGTTAGCAGGAAGTTTTTAGTTTTTCTCTACTGGCACCACAAACAGTTCTTTGCAAACTAAATTAACCACCAGTTCTGAGTGCTAGAGTGTTCCAGCAATCCCCATGAAGCCACTCCATTTTCCCCTATGGAATTCAGAAAGGTCATAGATCTGTTATATCCAGCCTTAAGAACAAATGCTACATGGATAACTGGGTGAAGTTTTAATGGCCTGTGATGATCAAGGCGATCTAATAGTCCCTTCTGGCTTATTTACTATGAATCTATAAACTCACTCAAGAGTGAGACAGACTGCTCCCAAGTGGAGTTGTCACCAAATAGCACAAAGAAGTTAGCACTTAAACATGCTAACTACCAGAAGGCACTGGAACAACGCAGTGCTTGTGCTGATAATTTTATTTAGTCTTTACTTTGATCATATAAAGTAATAATCCTTATAACCATAACTATTATAGAAATGAAAACAAAGCAGCTTTCTATCCCTCTCTAAAATTTATCGGATTTGCTTGCAGATTTGTCACCAGCAGAGTCTCCTTCCTTTGTTGGCCCAGCTGTTAATGAAAATATAGACTGAAGCAAGCACTTAACTTCATGCTGTATAGTCAACTCTGGTAAAAATCAATGGGATTAGCTAGAGTGTGTAATATTAAAAAACTTTGTAGGTCACTGAAGAAATGGAATCAGACACTGCATCGTCCATGAAAACAAGCCCAATCAGTACAAGGGACTATTATGCAATATGCAGGGGAATAGGGAAATACCAGCCAAATTCTTATCCCCAATATAGCTCTTTGGAAGCCACAGGGACCATACAACCAGCTTAGATAGCTTCCAAAGGACTCCCCATTCCATAGGTTGTGTTGCTCCATACAGGCTATACAGCAGCTCACAAAAACAAGCAAACATATCAGCTGAAGGACAAGCTACAAGGCATCAGCAGGATGCTATAGAGCAGGTGGCTTATTTAGAGAAAAGATGCATATATCCAGGTCCCTTTAGGCCAAGAAAAAGTAGGTAGAGAACTGTAACAACCTTGAGGCTTCTCTAGGATACACAGGAATTTGAACAGTCCCAACTTCGCTCCAGCGCCTTGCGAAGAGGCCAGAGACCCCAAGGCTATATGAAGAGTTCGGCTCAGCTAAACTGAAGACTAGGTCCTTAAGATTGTAATTTGTTGCATTTTCTTCCTTTCTATTTCAGCCTCTTTTCATATGATTCTACAGAAATATTGAGACACAATATTTCTTTAGCTGTTATTGTTCCATTACAAAAATGCTGCATTAAAACTTCTTAGTTTCTGGAAATAAAATCGATCATAGAGCAAGATAGACAATATTTGCATTCTCTAGGAGCGATACTACAGACATTCAGTATGTAGAACAGTGACTAAATAGCCTATTTAGGAAAAAAAAAACAAGCTGCAGGAAGATGCAGATGGTTAATATAGGAAGTCATTTTAAAGTCAGCTGCATTAAAAAAGAAGAGGGAGAAAGGAAGAGCTAACAGTGTTATGAACTAAAAATAAAATAAACAAGACTAGACCTGGGTTTAATAAAGCGAGATCCCAGATTTTAACCACAAAAATAACATTGTAATCTGGATCTGCAATCAGAAACTCTTCTACTGGAGGGATCCCTTTGTGGTTTAAGGACTACAGGTGCTGGACAGGTTGAAATTCTGAAATGGCAACCAAGATCCAGACTTCTTGCCTCCCAGAAATTCATAAAATGCTAGACTTACTATGGTCTATTCTCCATTATGAAGTTCTCTTTTTTTAATTCAAGAGCAGGTTGAATACAAAGGCAGTTCTCCGTTACTGATATATCATTGTATTTTGCAGCTGTTATATTTCAACAAAATAGCTCATACCATTAATGATACCTGATCTTCTTGTGAGCAAAGATATTTTGTGATCTTTGCTAAATGTTCAATAAGCAAAACCATATATAAGGTATGTTTCTGTGTTTACGCACTCTTTTATCATACAAGCATTATAAAAAATTGTATATGCAACTTCACTCTAAAAGAAAAAACCCTAACCTCATAATTTTTTATGTCTAATGATATATTGTCATCACCGAAGTGGAATGAAATGAAGAAAACCCACAACAATCTTAGAAGAATACAAGCAGTTCTGAGCATCATAAATACTTGCACATATCCTTCCTTTGCCTTTTCTCTTTTTAAGTTCATATGTACCAGCAACAATCTTTTTTTGTGGATTTATAATGCCCTACAAAGTCAGAGGTTCAGGCAGTTTCAATCATTTCACATGTTTTCTTTTAAAAAAAAAAAATCAATACCAATGCCATTTTTTTGATTTCCAAGCAATTTTATAATACCATAAGCATAATGCACCAGCCCTTTTCTCTGAACAAAGAAGCTACTGGATTGCTTTATTGCTCTTCAGATATCTATTTAAGAATAGACAATTCTTCTCTCAAGAAGAGTTTTTCATTTCAGGAAGATATCACAAGGGACAAGCACGGTTGGGTTCTCTATATCCTCTAGAGTTCCTCCGAAAGTCAGCTGGAATGATCCTCCAATATCCCTAAGCAAGGACTCTGGTCACTTTTTTTGTACAGCTGAGCTGTAGGACCTATCTGGTTTATGCCCTTGATGTTACAACATTCACTGCCTCACGAGGCAGAGAGCTAGGAATAGAGCACCTAAAGTCAGAATTCGTTCAGTGGGCTTTGAATCTGTCTCTTGAGCCTCAGCATGTGCAGCTGAAAGAGAACTGGTCTAAAACAAAACAAAACAGCTATTAATGAAAATTACAGGAAGCCAAAATCTTCCCAATGTAGAAGAAAATGAAATGTCAAAACCTCAAAAAACTTTTCTGAAACCAAGCTGGCGTTGTGTAGCCAGCTGCTACTGTAACACATGTTATGAGGCAAATTATCTTTTTACTGAACCAGATGGGAAGAATGAAAAATCTATAGCTAATTTAAAATCTGCCTGATACATATAACACCTAGAATATTTTGCAAATGTGTAGTGGCAGAACAGTTCTCCTAAACAAGGGATTTGCTCAGTGACCCTCCAGATCATCACTGATATTCCTTTAACCATAGTCCGTGAAAAGGAATTAGAAAGTTCATTAATTTCTCTCAGAAAGTTTCTTGACCAATGTCCTGAGGGAAAAAGGATTTACAAGTGAGTTATATGGAAAGACATGACATCTCCCAGCCTCAGCAAAGCTAGGGAACCTGTAGGAAAGTTAATATCCCTTCTCCTTTTTTTTTTTTTCCCCTTTCTTTTTTATATGAATAAACTCTCGCAGTGAACCAATGACAGCCTAGAATTTCACCTATGCTATACATCACAGCCAGATAATCAAGGAATAGAAATCTGACCTGTATTCGTGATAATAAAGGATTCCTAGGTAAAAGAAGGTAGTACTAGTTAGTAATTATACTTGTCCTTTGGTCACACAGATCCACCAGACTTCCAAACAAACATATACAGACTGCTTTGGGGACAGACTTTTTAGCAGGGCCAGTAGCAATAAGATAAGGGGTAATGGTTTTAAACTAAAAGAGGGTAGATTCAGACTAGATATAAAGAAGAAATTTTTTACAATGATGGTAGTGAAACACTGAAACAGGTTGCCCAGAGAGGTGGTAGATGCCCCATCCTTGGAAACATTCAAGGTCAGGCTGGATGGGGCTCTGAGCAACCTGATCTAGTTGTAGATGTCCCTGCCAATTGCAGGGGGGATGGACTAGATGACCTTTAAAGGTCCCTTCCATCCCAAAGCATTCTATGATTCTATGATATACAATAGCAAGAAACAGTATCACAATAAATGCTTGTGCTGGTCCACTACGACAGAAGTACAAGATTGACAAATTAGAAGTGAAACTCAAGAGTGTGAACGACCTTCTGGACTGAAACCACAGCAACCATTTTGGCCCAACACCACTCCTTAAAATGTTATGGGAGTGAAGGATAATAAATCCCAATCCAGTATGCATGGACTAGAGCTACTCTTTAGCACACAGTAATTTGGCCATCATCCTGAGACTAATGGTGCTTATGACTTAGAGCTAATCTGAATTTCTTCCATGACACTACTACAGCACCAAACAAGACTAGGAATAGTGTTGTGACAACTCCAAGAAACATTAGTATATGGGCCTCATAACAGTGACACACAAAATAAGAAACCAGAGCATTACATCATTACCACCAACTTGAATCTTCACATGCAAGCTTCCTTACTAAATTCAGCCAGGATCACAAACTATCACATCTATTCCTGTTAGTCATTTCTTTGCCTTCCAGGAGCATCTCTTAAAAATGAGGACTGAAATGCTGGTATTTTTCATCTGCCTTTTCTTAAAAAGGGCAGTTTCTTTCTGGTCCCCAAAATCAGAGACTTCAATGCCTTCAGGTCTCTGTCCATCATAGAAAAACTCCAGATAAGCTTCTCTGAAATGTGTGTCAATGGAAAGGCAGGATAATGGTGGTGGGTTCTTCTCAGTTGACGATATTCAGGCTAACTGACAGGCATCTGCTGCTTTTCCATTTTCATTAGATATATTTATTCTGTACTAAAAAGCATAAAAATCTGTGGGTGTATGTATATTTTTATTGCACCAGCACCTCACAAAACAGGAAGCAAAAAGTGATACACAAAAATTGCAACAAGGGAAAACAAAGACAAAACTATTGAAAAATGAATAGGTGTGAAGAATCTAGGTTCTTCATGAATGCATAGAAAAGGACAACCCTCCTGTCCCTGAAGTACTACAGATTGCATTCAAGTAGTAAAGATGGGACAGGGAACAAAGACTGACTTGAGTAGTAAATCCAGCTTTTCACACTTAAGACATCATTTGCTAAAAGATATCCTTTTCCACTTCTTATTTGTCATTTTAGTCAGCACACTTTTCCTTATAGAATTCCCTGATTATTCATTGTCAAAACATGAACACTGAAAGGATTAGAAAAGAGTTTATAACATCAGCCCCTACTCTTCTCAGTAGATACTCATAAGCAGACTTTCAAAAGTAATTTGATCTTCAGCAGATATGTTGCCTAGAGGTATTCTCTAAGGTTCTCAGTTTACAGTAGGTATAGACACCACCTTTTCGAAGTAAATATGATTACTAACCTGCTTAAAACTGCATGGCATTAAATGAATCCTGGACCCTGGATGATGCTTTATACTAAAAGTATAGTCATACAACACAAGAAGATGAAGCCCTATTACTACAGCTTTATCACCTCCACATTTTCATATGATGGGAAGACCCTATTCCAGAGAAAGAAAACTTATAACATGGACATATGAGGAAAAAAAACCACACCACCCCCCCCCAAAAAAAAACCACCAAACACACAACTTGAAAATAACCAGAGAAAAACTTTAATGACCCAAAGTTTAAAGAGCATATCTCTAAAGTGAGTAGGGCACTTAATTACACATACAGAAGGAGACGCAATAACCTTTTTCTTTGGTAGTCAAGGAAGAAAAAAGGTCCAAAGAGACACCATGGCCAGTTGAACTTGTTTACACTGAACCATGGCTCCAACTTAATGTGATCAATTGTTAAGCAATTCATTTAAAATCTTTAGTAGGAGTGTCTCCATTATGAGCATAAGAGTTGCTGCTTTTAATTAATTGGGAATACCAACCTAAGTCAGCCTGAAAGGGAAATAAGAGTATTCAGATGGCCCACTGCCTCAGTTTCATAAAGCCATGACTTTTTAATGTGTAGACAAGCTTTTGGCAGCCAAATTCTCCTCATAATATTGAAGGTGTATTGGTAAAAACTGCTTGAAAAGAAGTAGCAGTAACAACAGCAATTCATACACTCTTTCACTGACAAGTCCTTTTTTGCCACTGGGAAATATTGTACTTAATTTGAGAACGTGACCATTAGGTATATCCCAATACAACCCTGACCAGATTGCCAGAACTCTAAACATGGCCCCTAACTATGCACAAACTGGGTCTCCAACATCGGCATTAGGACCAGAGTGCTCCAGATACATAATGGCAATTTGTCCTGGATTTGAGGATATCTGTAGCCCACTCAGGGCTGGAGTTACAAGAGAATTGTAAAACATCAAGAAATCCAAGACAAAGAGCATGCTCAGGTCACATCCAACATGCACAGGAGCATATACAATAAATCCAGAGAACAGCAGATGTCTGCTTCCTTCCAGGAAATCTTGGTCAGAACTCCGGTAACTGTGGTTACTTCTTGTTTTTACAGATAAGAGTAAGTAATCATTTTCATAATAAATCAAAAGCGTACCTCTAAGCTCAGTAATGGTATTTGATAATATGGATTCCCCATCAAAGTACTTCAGAGTAATCTGAATTGCAGAGTAATAAATTTTTAATGCCCTCTACACAACTACAGCAGCACACTGGGAGAACTGCAGCCACATCTCATAGCACCGTGATGTTGTGCACTACTCCCTGTATGATGATACGCCCCCATGAAAAGAATGGGACTCGCTGTGGATCTTAATGTGATGTTGCAGAACAGCTTATTTCCAACTCTTTCCCCATAAAAGTTTGCTGAAGCACGACCACAGGCCCTAGCTCTACTCTCTGATATGCTCACCCTCTGCTCCGACTCCTCCGCTTTCCCTTCTGTTCTGTTAGGTTTATTTTCATCATAGTTACAGAAATTTCGTGCTGAGCAAGTAAGCTGATGATAGTTTCTTTTCTAAAAATCTTTTGATTTTCCCAAAATAACTGCATCTACTAGACCTGTGAACCAGACTAAAATATCCTTTCACTAGCAAAGGCAGAGAAGAAAAACAATGCCATATATGGAAGCACTGTATATTCCCCGGTGTAAAGAGTCCTTTCCAATAAGTCTTTTTCTGGTATTTTACTGCTCAGATCAACACAGGTATCCACTGTCCACTTTTTTCCTGAAAAAAAGGGCCAGTTTACTTGAAGCCACAATCAAATAAATCACATTTCCACCTTGCAAAAAATTAAAGCAGTGAATTAACCTTCAGATGAGAGATACATCACAGTGCAGAATATTAGATTAACTTAACTAAGCAATCCATCAAGTAAGAAAGAAAGAAACACTCCTCCATTTATTCTAGATAATTTCTTTTGCTGAAAGGAATTTCTCTGCAGATGCAAATGAGAACATAGTTTCTCCATGTCTGTAAGTCCTGGGATGTGCCTAGAAGAGGAGGCATAAACATACCTGAGGCCCCTCAGGCAGAGTCCCTGATGACCAAACTTTATTTCGGAAGCTGTACAGGCACACGGTCAGTCTCAGACCCAAGCACATTGTCCCTCTCAGCAGTGCTGACTAGCTAATGCTTCACCAGAGCAGAGCTTGGGCCTCCCTCACCTGAGGAACACCACTGGGTCCTCTCACTGCCTCTGCCACTGACCCTCCACCAGGTTACTGACAAGATATTTTCTGATTTTTCAGTTTGGTTGTAAACCTTCCCAGCACAAAAATTGCTAACTTATATTTGTACAGCACCTAGCATAAACAGTACCTGATGTTGGTAAGAACCTTCTGCACTGCCTCTTACAACAGGTTTGCAGGATTATATTCAAACAGAAAGATTCTAGCTTGACAGTGCTGTTCTATAAATTTGGATTCCCATACTATCTTATTTTGCCATAATCTTTGTAACTGATTAGTTTGCATAGAAAATCACAGTTCATTTGACACAGGATTTCCATACTGGCTGCTTGTCAGTGCTTTGTGCAATATTATGAACCTCTGTTTTCCCATTAGTATTCACTGCAGCAAGATGATGAATGACATTGAAGACAAGTTTATCTGATGTGATTTCTTACTTGTCTTCATCCATTTACTGTATACCTCACTTTGTTACCTTTGTTGTCTTCAGTCTTTTACAAAGGAAAGCTGCTAATTTTTTTTCATTATTACCGTTTTCTACATATCCATGAGCCTGATCCAGTTCCTTTGAAAAGATTCCCATTGACTTCAAAGGACACTGGAACTGACCCCTATGGAGGTTGAATGCTTCTGGCATACCTAATACTGTAATATCACCACTTACTTGTCCCCTCTGTATTTTGTATTTTGTCCCTTTTGGGGCTCCAGTTTACTGTGTCTGCCCATAAAATGCTAACATTTACCCCTTTTGCTTGCATTTCAGAAACGTCACAACCTCTGCCCATGCTGACAGCACATAGCAATCCTGCCTAAGACTCAGTTCACACTCTGACCTCAATGAACAGCAGTACCTTTGATATCCAAAAGTGGTCAAGACTCAATTCACCTTGTCAATCCCTGAACTGGCAGGAAGGTCTCACCATTTTGTGACATGCAGCTTAATCTATGATTGATCTTGGCCCCTTTTAAGCAAACATACATGCTATATTTCTCCAGTATCTGTAAAACACTTTTTCTGAATGTGACGATGCAAACAACTGATACACATATAAGCAATTTTACCCATTTCAAGACATAATGGAGCAATCTTTACCTTAGGACTGTTATTTTCCAATTCATTTGCAACTTTGCAAAACATGCCACTACAATTGGAAAAAAAAAAAAATCCAGAAAGCATTCAGCTCACCCTCCCTCTCCATAAGCCCAGCCAAAGGGACCAGCTTTTTAATTACCTAGCAAGAGAGCCAGTAAAACTTCTCAGGCTCCAAACTCATTATCAGATCACTTTTTATCTTTAAGAGTCAGCAATTTAAACTCCCTCCAGTGTTATAACCACCACAGCGATTATAGCTCCATGGTGCAGCAAAGTTTTAGAACGCTACAGACTTGGAACCCACTGCTACTACCACAAACACCGCGATACACAGCCACCGCCAGGCAGCACCACACTGGGAAGCTCAAACTGCTTACTGGAACAATCTTTAAATAGTATTAACTGGCAGAAAGTGTTTCCTCTAACTCATACTGCAGCAACGCTAGGGGGTTGTAATGCATCTTGAATAGAACACAGCACATACTTCGTAAGCCATCCTATAACTAGCTCTATTGGAAGAGTTGAACCTCTAACAAATAAAAGTGGGCTGAAAAAGGCAACAGAAAAAAAATGTATATTTTTGAAACTATTGCTTGAAAGGCAGCATTGTTTTTTTTTTTCATAACAGTTCCAAAAAAGTGGAGAATATTTAAAAAAAACCCCAACATTCTACTTGATCAAAAATAGTAAGCCAGAGATGGCAGCTTCAGGCTCTAATGTTATCTTTACAGAAGAGAAAAGAATACTCCTGTATGTTTCAGCCACACAAACTTGAAAGGTGAGTGTGAAGCAGAATAAGATGAGTTTGGATCAGGCTTTCTCAAGTGCTTAGCACCCACCAGGTAAGATTCAGGCATTGATATAGTTTGGCTAGACTTTAGAAGTAGCTTCTAGGAGCCAAACACTTTTTAAACCTGGCTGGTGTACCTAGCTGCCAATGAGGGATCTGGCCTCTCTTAGAAATCTGTCCCTTATTAGATTCAATAATCACTCTCCTGAATGACAGTAGAGGGAAATTTAATATAAATTATTTTGAAGGTCTGAAAGGTTCTCTCCCAGCATGATAATTACTGTGTTTCCGTTTCTGTTAATGACATCTAAGAACTGGAAACACAAGCAGCGGCGGCGGATTAAGTAATTATGCAGTATTAGATGCATTTGAAGAGCAGGGTCACAGAAAAAGACACAAGGAGAAAAGAGAGCGAGCGTGCTGCAGGCTGCTCATCAGCTTGAAAGCTATAAAATATCCCCCCTTATTCACAGCTTGCTAGCTGTAAAGGACAAAGGCTCACAGTACAGATCAGCTATTCTTTATTGTCCCTATTCTGGAGAGCTACAGCTTTTATGGGTAAGTAAAGCTCTTGTTAACTATAGATAGATATGATCTCTCATATGTGATTAATTTTCTCTCATATAGGAATTGCAAATGTATGTGCTAGAAATAGAAAGCCAATTTAGGATCATTTAAATATAGAAGTGTAGTTCTGTGAGAAATGCAGTACTATAGGTGACCTGAAATTCTTGTGTCCTATTTCAAACAATACTTAGCACTTAAAGTCACATGAAAATTAAGGTTTGTTTAAAGAACACTAGCAAATTATGAGAATGGCAATGAAAAATGAACTTAAAGCATTGGAAAATTATGAGTTCTTATGAATTTAAGTATTTTGAAGGGAACTAAAATTCATCATTCCCTATTGACAGTACAATATACACCAAAGCAACTCTGCTCACATATGCCTCTGCATACTTATTCCACTTTGTCAAGCGCTACTGAAAAGACTGGAGCTGCATTTGGTGGTCTGGCCTTTGAGTATGTTTCTCTATGACTCAACTCTTAGCCTAGGTAAAGCTGGAGTGTAAGCCCTTAGCTATGATCGTTCCATGTGAAAGGAATGACATTCACACTGGATTTAAAATACACCTTTGAGATTTTATTTCCATTATTCTCCAGATCATTCAAAGGTATCGGGTAACTGCATCAAAGGGTTCAGCCTTCCACCTTCATTCACATGATGGTAACTTACTCCACAATTAGACCTTATGACATAAGTGGAACTAATCTCAGTATTAGTCAACATGTTTAAAGGTGAAATAATGTGTCTCTAAGTGGAGTATGACAACTGAGCAGCCATTTAGAGTAATTACCTTCCTAGTCAATTAAATAATCATTCAAGTGAAGTTAAACATATCAGTAGTTTTGGGACACTGATAAAAAAGCAGGTCAAAATTTAATTTAAAAGCATCTTAAACAGTCAGAGATGGGCAGAAAATGTAGGTGGACTAAACCAGTATTACACAGGTATCGCTGCTGGCTAAGCCAGCTCTATTTGTACAGAATTATTTCGGTAGGACTGATTTTCTATTGTGATTCAGGTGGAGATAACTGAACTTGGGGGATTGTTTCTTCTCCTATTCCTACATCATTTATGTGTACCTGTTCTACTTTGCAAATGTTCTGTTCAGAAGGCTTATTCTTTTGAGATATATTTGCTGATTGTGGCTCCAAGTTTTTATTCTCACTTTTGTTAGTGCTCTTTACAGCATGCATTTGGTCACACAGCACTGTTTCTGCTCCCCAAGTATGAACCTTTGGGCAGGAGGATAGTAAATGACAAACAGAAACCCATACACTTCTAAGTACAGATTTGTCACGCTTTCCTTTTCAAAAGAAATATTCATTCATGTAAAACCATATAACAATTCAGGCAATTTTTAGATGTAAGATGTGCTACCTTCCTTACAACTAAAAATATTAAAGCCAGTCTGGACAATATTACAAATTCCTTGTGTGTGCGGTTCTCAGCATTCCCCAGCATCTTGCCATTTGCTTCAACAGCATTACACCCTTAATACATCAATACCATAGGGAAATCCCACAGCTGCTGCTTTTTTTTTCCTTACAGATTTTTAAAGCATTGTATCAGATGCACTTAAATAAATTGGAGTCAAAGCAGCTCATTGCTTTCCAGTACCTAATGGAAATTCAGCCACTCTTGTTCTGTAGAATTAGAATCTAGACTGCGCCAAAGTCAATAAAGCTATCCTGACCTGTATTGTCTGAAGGAGGAGAGACAGGGTCCCAAACAGCACAGTTTTGAGCAAATTCCTCAGTCTCAGCGTCATGTCAGCTAGATGTTTTTTGTGAAACAAAGCTCTTGCACTTGAGGAAAGATGGTTGTTGAAGGCCCATACCCAGTAGCACTTCACTGTCTGTTTCCATCTTTCCTCCTTTGTTTCTATACACTTGTTTGCATCACAAGATCACCAACAATCTGAAAAAAAAAAGACCTATTTTTCCTCCGTGACAATCCTTGTAACTTAATGTCCATTCACCTAAAACTATGCTCCTGTGCCTTGGGATCCCCCACACCTTCATTAAAAAAAAGCTAAATTAAGTAAATAAAATATAGTGCCACTGAATCATCATTTCACTATTCTAATATCAAAATCCAATTTTGGGAGGAGCTTTTTTCTAATGAAGAGCCCATTTAAAATAAAATCTATACAGAAAAAGTACTTCATTCAGGACTCCATCCAGCAAAAGTATAGTGAGAGTATATTCCTATTTATAAACTGGCAGGGGGACTTTGCTAGGGTCCTTTGTAGACTGGAGTGTAAAATTACTGTCCTGCTTAATCTAAAAATACTTTGGGATAAAAGTTGCTCAGCTTTACCAGAAAACCTCTAGAAACTCCTTCAAAGACAGCAGTTCCAGAAAGAGAAAGTAAATACTTATGCATTTAAGAGAAATTAGCCCATGTTACAAATTAGAGAATATTTTCTGTCTAACATGGTAAGAAATACCAGAAATAAGTATTTGGAATCAGCACAGTTCAACCATTTGGTGAAACATCTAGCACCCCAAAACTATTTTATCTAAAGCATTTTATAATTCTTTAACTTACCTGTGCAAGAAAGTAGAACAATAGGAAGAAAGCTAGTCACAAAGTACTTAGACCAAAACACGCAAGCTCACCACAGCAAAAGAATCTTATGACCTGTTTACGGACACTTCCTTCCCCCCTTTATTAAATGCTTCCTTTTTTTTCCTTTCTCCAAATCCCCTCCCATACACTTTGATATATATTTTGATATTAAAAAACCTGACTTAGATAATTTCTAATGATTGCAAGTGTTTCTTCCAGGCAAATAAAAACCTGCAAAGACTTTTGAACCTGATAGTTCTAGGTACTCTCAAAAAAGCTTGCACAGTACTACGTAAATATAAGTTTCTGCATGAAAACCTTATTGCAATATTCAGCCCAGGAAAAGATATCCAAGAGAGAAGTTATTCACGTTATCTTACATAGGCTGGAGCTACTGTAGACATGAACTCTGTCCAAAATGCTTTACAACTGAATGTGTGTTAATTACTTTATTGAGTTTATTTCATTAATACAACCAGGGTTTTCTCAAGATGTCAATTTGTATAAGCCTGCTCCCTTTCAAACAGTACTGTTTGATATAATCACTCTCTTACATTGGAAGCAGAGAATGGCTTCTGGGAGGTCCCAGAAGCAAGTCCTCTGCAGAACTCAGGCTGCATTCCAGTCTTCCCTGTGTGCTGCCCCTTCAACACCCAGTAAATGCCAACCCACTTGTGCAGCAGAGTTCACAACTATTCATACAGCACAGATAACACTAGGTCAACATAATTAAGTTAAAACAAACAAACAATCACCCAAATCAAATTTTCAAAAGTGTTAAGACAACTGTTCCCATCTACATACCTTTAAAATCTGATACTTCTTGCTCCACTGGGAATGAACACAAAAGTAACACTTCATAGGTATCGATAAAGTGATGTACCAATAAGCAGATTCTGCTGAGCAACTCAGGTTTTGGAGCAGAGCTCTAAAATATAGCTCATATATTACAGCAACATGTTACTTGTACTAAGAACTGACAGAACTTGTAAGACCATAATTTTTGAAATGTGTGTCAGACCTCAGAATGATCCTTTTTGCAGTATGAGGTATCTTATACTGCATAAAAATAGCCAAACACACACTCCCACTAACTAGGAAAAAAAAGTACTCCTAGCACATCCATTATGCAATCAACTTCGAGGCTATCTTCCAAGGATCTTCTTCATATCCCTATGAAGTTATAAAACGGGTCAAATACACGCCAGGAGTGACACTAGAATACTGAGCACTACAAAAGCTTCAGAACAGCACCCACAGAAAAAATTGCCAGAATTTACACAAGTTCACATTACAGTCGTCTTTATTCTGGAAGCCTCTGAGATTAATAAGGAACCTCATTAACTGCACCATAGATCATATGACACCCTTATCTTCCTCAACAGTGCAGAGACAAGATCCTCCTTTCTCAATGGCTTTTTCCAGATCTTGGGTGGAGTCATACAAGCAATTAGCAAGGTACAAGACAGGTGTAGGTAGAGGATGAGTTGCAGACAAAAGCTCTGTCCTTTCAAGAATTACAGAAATACACTTTTTTTTGGCATTGTACCAGAGACAAAGGAGAAAGGAATGTCCTTTCAGGTCTGACAACATAGCTTTGTACTATAGCCTCCTAAATCCACATGATACACCTACCTCAAACAGCTTTTGTAACACACAAGTGGAACAGACAAATGCTCAGGCCTATGAGTTTCCTTGCACAGATAATAATCATTAATTAAACCCTAGAAGTTCTGGAGTTTTAGTCTGGACTGTGGGACCTTTGTGCTGTACCTATTTAGGTGGAGTCCAGGCACAAAACGGCAATAATTGCATTTGCCTCATTACTTGTCATCTGTCCATGTAGCTCCCACGCTACTGGGCTCTCTGGTGGGGCCTCCTTGCTCCGTCAGCCATGCCACATGGCTGCGTTTCCCAGTGCAGCCAGTCCTATTCTCTAGACTCTACCTGGTGATACTCTCTTCACTGCAGACACACATTCTTCGATTGTGCATCACCATGCTCCAGCAATACCTATACACCAACCAAAACGTCTATAGCCAACCAGATGGCTTTGCAACAAGTCCCTGTGGAGAACCGGATTACATGCACTGCCATGGCCAGGGATGAGACTTCTCTGCTTCACTGCAGAGGCACCAGACAGCTGAAGGTCAGGGATGGCACATCTTCCTAGCTATCCTGTCTAACATTCTGCAGTCTACCTCCAACACTTGTCAACATCTTTTCTTATGACAACACATGCTGTGGTCTGGACACCACTGGCTTTAACGTCACTGTCTATAGTCTCTAACATCCACCTACACTCCCAACAGACTGTTTAGCAGGGATAGTTGAGGACTGGGCTGATGTTTTGGTATCACCGCAAACGCTTATTTTTTCACAGCTGTTCTTTTACTTGGCTGAAAAAACCCTTGTAGGAGTTGTCAGCCAAAGGAAATTAGTGTTTTCTCTGCTATGGAGTCTAATTGGTTTTTCCTCTACTGACAGCTCTTCAAGCTAAATTCAGGGAGCCAGGGAAATTAGACTGAATGCTATTTGGCTGAGACTAAAGCCTACTTCCCATACAGACATAATGACCAGAGGGAAGGGTTCCCTTAATTCACTTTGTGCTGCAAAACTACAGAATGTGCGCAAACAGCAAGCCCATCATATAAAAGATAACCTACTTAAGATGTATATTAACTGTGTGATCAAAGGTACCTTTAGAGACCAACATCACTCATAACAAATGCAGAAAACTAGACCTCCAGTGAGCAAGCAAGACAGAGGCATTTCATTCATTTCCATAAGTGAAGTCAGTCAATTTATATCCAGCTGTCACAATTTGTCCAATTATTTACCTGTTCATATTGTTGCAGTCAGCACGTAGCTTTGCCAGCTCTGACAATTTACCCCTATGCTTCACAATATTTGGTGAAATGAACACCTCCTGGAACTAAATAATATGGAAAAAGCTGAACTTTGATTTAAACCAGCAAGTTTCCTGACATCTTGTTTACAAAGAAAAACCTGAAAATATGACCCAAACACAAATTGTTGTTCATGGAGAAAGAAAGTAATTTTTAGGTGCATTACTCCTTGCTTTTGAGCATAGTACATTTGTTGCTATTCCTGCAAGTCTGACTTCTAAACCCAAAAGCTGGTGTTCCCCTTACCTTGCATAAGGAATTAGAGCATCCGGGAGCTCAGGCTCAGCGTTAGCCTATGAAGCTGGCATATGTCAAACAGACCTATTCCGTAAGCACTGTCACAGTTAGATTATCAGGCATATAAAAAGGAGCATACTTGTACACAAGTTTACAACATTTCAATTCCTTTACACTAAAGTGAATTTTTTTCCTAGTCTTCATCCCTCAAAAAAGGGATTAATCAGCTTTTCATGCTATGGGTCATCTCTTCAGCACATGTGTTCTCCCTGACTGCACTCGGCTGGCTTTCTTCTGACTTATCTCACTGATCTGTTTTAGGTTATCCTAGGATAATCATGTTTTTCCTCTTACCTATTTTCAGTCAGGGTTCTGCAGCCATTTTTCCTGTTGACTCCACAGGGCACAGCATCAGCCACAGGCCAGCAGGATCTGCTTTATACCCCTAGCTTTCCCCACACACACACACTTTCCTGTATTCCTTCCTTGGTGGAATTCAATTATCCAATAATAAATTTGGAAAAAAAACCCAAACCAAAACAAAAAACCCAAGTGTTTTTCCCCCTCCCAATCTCCATTTCACAATCAATTGCCATTTTTCTCACGAGCAACAACGTATCAATTTGTGTTACCACAAAGAATATCAGTATCACCTTTTACCAGGGCCTCTTCCTCTGAGCCTGAATTTCTCTACTAATTTTCTGCAAATATCATCTTTTGATCATGTGAAGCATAGCTGAGTCTCTTACTGTTAACAAAGAAAAAAGCCTTTGTTCATGCACTTACAGCTTTGTACTTCAGTCATTGCACTGTGAAACTCTAAGTTTTAACTATGTAATTCCCACCCAAATAATGCAACATTTCTACATCTCCTTTAACGGCTTACATTTTCAAGTTCTTCACTCATGTTTTGCTCAAGTTAAAACTATGCACAGGTTCTCAAACGATAACTGTTATCGATTAAAATCCCCTCCTGCATCAGTGCACTCTCTTCTTTTAAATCTCTCAGCCATATAATGAAGTTGTCTTTCACCACTCAGGGCAGTCATACTGCTAGTAAAACTCTTGCTCAGAAGTGAACCACTCCGTCTACCCATCTGTTCTGATACCTGCTCTGAATATGTCTGGAAACAAGCCTGGCATCAAAGGCCAAAGGAGAACTAAGCTTTCTGGACAAACTGCGGGCCAAACAGCAGATGAATGGTAGGAAACCCCTGCAGAAATAAAGCCTGAGTGGTTGTGATCAACAGCTGAGAGATTAAGTAGTCCAAGGCCAGCTGATGCACATATTGTAGACATACCAACACCACAGTAAACTCCCTCTAGCACTTTCCACTCCCCATCCCCTTGCAGTGCTCTTCTGTCTAATGGTTGGTGTTCAGGCATTAAAAATTCAACACTCAGTATCCAGCCACGGCAACCAGAGGCTGACCCGTTTGTGATCTATATCTATTTTCTTTTTCTACTTTACTGCTAGGTGGTTCCTATTATTCCTTACCTCATTTTTCGCCATTTTTTGAAAAAAAAAAATTAATTACACACATGACACCATGTCAAAGAAAGAGTATTTGTGGCTGTCCTGGCTGATCTATGACAATTAAGAGAATTTTAGACATGGATTATAGAAAGTTTTCTTAAATCCTTGCAATTAATAGAGAACATTAATTCAAGTACTAGCCAGTCAGGCTTAAATTCCTGTTTTCATCATCCTTTCAACCTGCAGCTCAGGCTAAACCGTAAAAATCTCCTTAAAAATCCACTGCATTCTCATGTTCTTTGAGTAGTAAAATGTTCAAAGGTGCATCCCAGAGGATCACAGGCACTGAACAAGGCTCTAAAGAGTTCAGGATGGGTCAATGTAATCCAGAACAGCTGCAAAAGCGATGGGCAAAGGCTAGTTTTTGTGGACAACACAGTGCGCTTTCCTCTATTTTCCAGTTCTTGGCAACAGGTATTTTTAAAGCATGCTTAGAAACTGTACATATTTGGCCACTAGCATTGAGAATATTTACCAACAGTCTAGATCAGGAGAAAAGAATATTGGGGAAAATATGGCCCTTTTTAGATTCTGAGAGTGGGCAGAAGGAGAGATTTCAATTCCCAGATAATGACATGGCTCCAGCCTTCTACGGCAACCTATACTAGCCATCTATTCCTACTCCATTCCTCCTTGAAGAGGGTTGCTGAGGGATGCAGGGGCAAGAAAGATACAAAGGCTATGCACGCCCAAATGATCATAAACTACAGGCTTGCCCAGGCTGAATTAATTTAGAGCAGTGTCGGGTGCCATTCCAAACAACATCCTAGATTTCAAACCCATACTGCCATATACACTGGATCAAGCCTTAAGCTCAGTTCAGCTTAATTAAACTAAGGACATTCCAGTGAACATCCACCAAGAGAACTGCAAATTAAAATGCTATCTCAAGCTTTCAAAAGTGTTTCAAAATGTTTCTTCCCCCTTTTCTAATTTTATAAAGCATATGTGTCTACAAAGCAGAATTCATTTTTTGTCCACAGACATTTTCTGTCAAATAACTTCCATGCAGAAAAAGTTAAAAAACCTCAAAGGAATCCTTAAAAGTTATTTCTATTGTGAATTCTTTACAGCTACAGAACAGACACGAGTAATCTAAAACACTTTACAGAGAAACAAGAGTGAAAAAAAGTCAGGTGAGGAGTTGTTCATAATTATATTCCTGTCATCCTTAGGATATTCATTTTAAATTCTCTCCCCAGCTCCTTTTTAATCTAATGATTTTTCTCCTACATCTCACCACCCTTGAGTGCAGTGACAAAGATACAAAACATATCTTTTAACATGGCCATAAGTGGCTTTTCATGGCAACATAGACAATAGCTTATCTGATTTACAGGACAATTTTCTTGCCATGGGTTTGAAAGACTGAAGAGATGGAGAATCTGTTCCTCCAACACTTTACTTCATGCACCAAGATAAGATAGTTCTATTGGAAAGAATATAAGTCAGCCCAGTCCCAAGACAGTAGCATACCTTTCTAGAGATGGAATATAATAATTCACCACGGGAGAAATTCAAAAACCTTTCCTCAAATTAAACTGCACCTTTCTCCTCCCTCCGCTGGTAGGGCCACTGAAGTCAAAAGAAGCAGCTTTTGCTTCCCTTGGTTACAGCAAAACTGCTATCATCATATAGCTGCACCATTCAGTCAGCAGGAATGTGAGTATTTGACCTTTATGTTTCATTATGAAGTAAATATAATATCACATTCCTAGCCGAGGAGACCTGGAGCCTTACTTCTACTACTATTACTAATTCTTCTACTTAGCATGTAGGCACATTTGTTATCATAGGTTTATATGGGAGATGCCATGGACCAGGAATTATTTTTGTTATTTCAGGGAAGAGCATTAAAAAAAACACTGTGAGAAAATGGAGGCTTATAGCTACACGATTTTGCAGGCAGCCACATGAATAAGAATGCAGGTCAACTTTTCATTCTTTTATGATTAAATTGCTAGACAGACCCAACAGCTATTTTTCAGTATTGTGACTTGAAATTTTAGTTTTGTCAGGACTCTTCTTATGCCTTCCAGCTACTCTTGACCTGCAGAACTCTAGCAGTTTACCAACATGGACTCTTATCCCTCAGCTGTTACACAGGATGCGTTTAATAGACAGACAATTGTGTTCCCCACCCTGGTGATACAGTACATTTTCAGAAAATCAGAGCCAAGAGAAGGCCAGATGATAATTTCAACGAGAGAAAACAAGAATGAGTTATTTTCTCTCTCAATCCAAAATTACTTTGTGGAACTCATCACCAGTCTATGTTCTGGACGCTATATTACAAACAAGTTCAAAATAAATACTTTCATGAATTTAAGTGCAACTAAACAAGATGAAATTTCCAGCAAAGAAAATCCTTAAGGAGTTGATTACTAAAAGTTGAGTAAGTATACCAGGGAAAGGATATGTACTGCCTTCTTTTACTGTTCTTTATTCATCTATTACCAGAGACATTACACTGAGCTAAATTGACCTTTATTGTAAACAATTACCACATCTTTATGTTCTGGAAAAACACATTAACTTGTTTTCCAGCTTTGAATAATAATAAAAGTCCATGGAAGAACCTTCTAAAGTATACTAAAGGTAAGTGGCAGAAGAATAAGTTTAGTATGTGAAATTACTGAAGGAAGAGGCAGCAGTAAAGTAGACACACAAGGCTAGGCATTCAACTGGAGTAAGTTGTTTCAAGCCCTCAAACAAATTGGATCATACTGACTTCACACTGCTCAGGATCCAAACAATAATAAGTGATACCAAATGTAGCATTTGGTATTGCAAGATAGGGTCTATATTTCCTCTAGAAAAAAATAGAGGATAGTTCCTACACATGTGAAAGGCTATAAAATGAGGAAAAAAAATCTGATAAGGCATTGCTGGTTTGGGGGGGGCATAATCAGTCACTGAAAAAGAGAGAGATGTGTGGGATTCCTTCTTTCTGACTCCCTGAGGACTTTAGAGGTCAAAACTTGCGCTGGGAATTGATACAGCAATAGTCTAAGGGATCCGAAGAGCTCACACCTCACGGCTCTTTCCCCACTGCAGAAGCCAGATGAAATCTCCATGGTGCAGCATGTTTTCTGCATTATTGTTTCTGTTCTCATTAGGATGATCAAAAACCAACTCCCACAGCAAAAGTCTGCTTCCTATGCCTCTACTCAGTAGCTTATGAACAGATTTATGTGTGAATTAATAATCTAGCCCTTCAGCTCAGGAAAAAAGCCTTTTGTACTTCAATCTCCAGAGATTTCTAAATTCAGACCCTGCAGGTAATCAGTGAGAAAGTAAAATTAGAGCTTTCCAGACCAGAGCCAGAGTCCATTTCCCCCACTTCTACAGTAAATTACTAAAGCTGATCAACAATATTCTGATAAAAATGCTGATTCAAGAGAATGAAAAACATTCCTTGAGAACATGTTTATCCTGCTAAAACCCTCCTCAGAAGCCAGGCAGGCAGGCACTCCCCGCTGCCTGACCAGCTGGCTAGCCTGGCTGGCTTCTTTCCAGCTTGCCTACCAGCCTGCCAGGCAGCAGGCCAGCACACCAGGCAGCCCTCGGCTGGGGAAGAACCACATTTGCAAAAAAAAAAAAAAAAACCAAAACACAAACCACCAACAAAAAAAACCCCCCCACACACTGAAACAAATTGTTCTGTTTTGCCTGAAGTTTCACCATGTCGACATTCTGTTCCAGCACGGGATGAAGCAAAACGTCAACAACAGAATTTTCCACAAAACAGAAACACCCTTTTCTGGCCAATTTTAGTCACAATCTGTATGTGTGCTGTTACTGCCTCTCCACAAAAATAACATGTCTTACAGTGTCTGCTTCAATTCCACTTCAGAAGCATGGACTTAAAGACAGTGAGTATTGAGGAATCAGTCTCATGTTGACGAAATTGACCAAGTTTTTAATAAACAACATACAAAAGGATAAAATTCTGAGTATCTGAGAAAAGGGTTCAGTATTTTAAGACTGTTACAGTTAAATGCTGCCTTCTGCAAGACTTCTATAAAAATAGCTCTTTAGTCAGCTACTTTGTAGATTCTGCTGCTTATAGTACTAATTTCACAACACTACAGACTGTAACGAGAGGGATATTTTTCAAGGACTTTGTCATCATGCATATGGTGTTATTCTACTGATCTATTCCTTGGAGAAATAACAAAGCACCTGGATTTCTAATTACCACTATACCAACCTAATGAGTGACCAGTATTTGTTCCCTGCTATTTGTAAAACAACCTCCTCCAACTTGAGATGCAGTCACCTTTTCATCTCTCTATATATCCTAACTGTATTAGAAATGTAGTTGCAAATATTACTATTGCTACAATTAGAGGATAGAGTACTAGAATTTAAATGCATTACCTCATGCCAACACATCTTGGATCTTTATAAGGATGAAGTCATAGAGTTCAGTGGATAATTCATTCTCACAGGCTCCTAATTTATTTTATGTTGCTCTATCAGCAGTTGTATCCTTCTGCCCACTCCCACTAGATTAGTTCAAGATCAAAGCTGATTCAACTGTCAGGTTGCTCAGGTGATTTTTTTTTTTTTTTTTTAAAGAAAATTGCATTCTACATGTATTGCATTCATACAAAATCATTTATTCAGCAAATTGTGCCAGGAGAACTGGACAGAAATGGAAACCAGTGATTAATGTTAATTTTTTAAAGCAGGTCAAAGGAAATCATCCCTGTTGTACATTTATCTATTCCAGGAGTTTTCAGCCTGTTTTCATTAACAAAAAAGGCAACACATCCAAAGGCATCTTTTTTTTTTTTTTTTAAAAGACATTTATCTCCTATCAATTTTATGCCTGTGTTGCCCTTAGCACGATTTTGAAGAGGCCATGAAAACACAAACACATAGTTACTTGCAACTACAAAGGCTTTCCAAGAGACATCAATACACACAGCCTCAGTTTCTTACTCAGAATAAATAAAAATGTTGAAGTTTCCCCACACAGATTTTTAACCTGATGAATCCAGACATTTTTCTAAAGATGGCATCTTGTTTAAAGCACAAAACCAAAATTGTCGTTGCTGTTAAATAACTACTTTTAATTTTTTAAGCCAAAGAATTTTTCTTCTCAAAGGACAGTATCAGCCTTTAATGATGTTCTACTTCCCCTCCCTTTAATTCATTCTCTCTTCAAAAGAGCTCAAGACACTTCTGGCTCCTCTGAAGTAAATTCCTATATGCACGAAATTAATCCATTCTACTTAAAAAAAAAAATCTCACATTAACTAATGGACACATTAAGGAAAGAGAAAATAGTGAATCTATCAAAGAACAAAAATAAACGATGAATTATTAATTCTTGGCTGAAGAATTTCTAGGCCAAGACTGATGACTCATTTTTTCAATTAAATAGTTTGTGAAGTAGAAATGCTATTATTTTACTACAATTTTGGTAACACCTTAAATTATATTCTACTATAAGTTAACTACTTCAGCCATCACTTTTCCAGCATTATTTCCTACATTAATTTCAACCAGTTTAGGTCTTTTTGTTTTCAGGAAGCAGATGGAGGAACCTTCAGATTGAAAGGGTAGAAGATTGATTTGGAACAAATCAATAAAATAAATGGTAACCGATTGTTAGGACGGGACTTTATTCCCCAGAGTTTATAAGGAATTAAAAAAATGAATTGTCAGATCATTAACTGTGACATGCAAAACACCATTTAAATCAACTACAGAATTAACAGGGTGGAAATCAGTAAGAGTGGCATGAGCTACAAAAACAGTCGCAAGGAATGCAGGAAATTAAAGTACAGAAATCTGATCTCTGTAGAGGTAAATTGTAGGATTATAGTAAAGCACAGAATTACTAAGCACATATGATAACAAAGGACAGAGTCTATGAGACTTCAGTGGAGGCAAGTAATGCTCAATCTCTCTTTAAGCATATTTTAAAGGAGCAGGCAAGAAGGTGAATAAAGAAGATACTGTTAACAATGCATTTCGATTTCTACAAACCTTTCAATAAGGTTTATCATCTAAGTTATCTTGCGATATGAGAGGAGGTTAGCTGATGAAGTCTGAAGGGCAGAATAAAGGCTGCTTTCACATTAGAGAGCTATAGTTATTAGAGGCTAACTTTGCTGGAACCTATGTCATTCAATATATTCATAAATGATCTAGAAATAGCACAATGGTAAAGAGGTTTTGGGTTATTTGGAGTACTCAAAATTAAAACAGGCTGTAGAGAGTTGCAGAAAAATCTTATCATCCTGTACAACTTGGCATAAAAAGGCACATCAAGTTCAGTGTCTGTAAATGCAGAACAATGTACATGGGGAAAAGATGGCCTAATTATGAATAATGGTGGGGTGTAAATTAACTCCCTCTGCCCAGAAGAGATTGAGTCATTTTAAATAGCTGCACAAAACACACTCTCAAATAGACAAAGGATTAAAAGAGTAGAAAACAAAACATTATAATCTTTGTCTTAATCCCAGTCCACCTATATCTTGAAAGCACTTTTGAATTCTAGCTCCTCACTTAAAAAAAGAATAAAACTGAACTGGAAAAAGATTGAGGCAAGTTATCAAAGCTTCTGTACAGGAAATATTAAATGAATTGGCAGAATAATTACAAAGGAGGAATACAATAAAAATCCATCTAATCATGACAGGCATGGGAAAGGCAAATAGTGAAGCATCATTCCTTTCTCTTATTACAGAAACTCAAAGGCCATTAGCTTTGAGCTTTTTAGTAGATATTTTAAGACGAAGGGAAGTATCTTCCTCTTACAACAGTGAAACTGTGGAACTTAATGTCACAGTGTACCGTGGAGATAAAAAGTATGAATTATCTTAAATAGGTAATTAAACGAATTCATGGAATAAAAGTCCATCAAAATGTATTAAACATATTGATGTAAACACTAGGTATGTTTCTAAAGGCCAAGGTTGCCTGAAACTAAGGAGAAGTATGTTACTCTGTTTCATTCTTGCATTCTTTCAGTGCCTGCTACTGGTTGCTATGAGAGTAGATATACAGCTAGTTGAACTGCAAGTACTATCTTTATGATAAAGAGGTATTTAGAAATTACAGGCTTGATTTAGGTTCTCTAATTATTACTCTCTCCTCCCTACCTCAGTCTCTGCCACAGTTGTTATATGTTAATTTCTTTTTCCAGATATAATTGATCTCTGCATATTTATGCCTGCACAAGAGCTACGTGCTGCCTGAGAAGTGCACCAAGCCTTTACCCTCATGCTCTTGGATTGGGTTATTTAATGAGTATACTTAGATCTGCACCCTTCAGGAGATGATCTTATGGTCAGCCATTGTCAGTGAAAAGAATACCAGAAAGAATTCAAAATATTTTCCATACTGGCTCACCACAGTTTTCCATCCCCCTCTGTTTAGAAACCCTGAGTCAGCACCTGGAGTACCTTGCACTCTGTGGAGATGACACAAAAGCTGAAGATCAGATCCTTGAAAGTCTGAATGGGATTCTCCTGGCTCTTACTGAAGATAGCTAAGTATCACTCCAGATCACTATTTAACCATTTGCACAATCTGAAAGCATTCACTGGAGGTTTTCGCCTATTGTGATAATCTGTATTACACAAAGTGATTGCTGCTGGAACTATAGCTGTCCTCAGCCTGTTTTGTTGTTTTCTTTTCTCTTTGTGTATTCACAAATCTACCCATGACCAGATAAAGCTATTGGTCACTAAAACATGTGAAGCTGCAGACAAATTCTGAATTTAATATTCTATTTACTACAAAACAAACCCCTAGGATTAAATTGGGGTGACCCTACCAGGTCAGGAATTTAGATAGTTCCTAGTCTCATTTTAAGAAATTCTTTAAGGTCTTTGCACATTCTCCTGAAATGACATAAACCTGCATTTATTTGAATCTCCTGGCAGATGGTGATTTAATACCTTAAGGACAATTAGCTGTATTTTTTTTTTACAAAAACAAAAAAAAGGCTAAAGGGAATTGACTGTTCTAATTGCTGGGCTAATAAAAGATGTTGTGCCTACCTACGAAATTGCTAGGCCATACCTCAGGAATAGAATCTTAATCCCTGACTTCCCATGCCTTATGCAAGCATCCTTTTATAGTCAGAGAAGATGAAACTGCTTTCTTCTTTGCTTTGTCACCTGTGCTTCAGTTCAGCATGAAGCAGAATAATCAGCTGGAACTACACTTGCTGGAATTCAAGCAGATGACTGTTCCTATACATTTAGGCTGAGACAGCCTTTAAGTACCTTGTTAAATCTGAACCTTGGATCCCACAGATATCCACTCAGAACTCTAGGAAACAAAGCAACATGTAAATAAACAGATGCAAACCTACTGCATGTATTGTTAACACTCTTATCATTACAGAGCAGAGATCATTCAGCCTACTCAGAGAGAGTGGGATCTTCCTAACTTTGGCAAAAATCCTGAAGGGCAATCCACGATGTGCAGTGAAAGCAGCCCAGGTGCTTTCAGAGATAGCCAAGAATGGTATGTTGTACTAAAGTGTTACTACAAGGCATATTACAGCACATTAGCTGTATGTTTCCACTCTTGAGTTTTGTTTCACGGCTACCAGCTATTGGTCTTGCAGTTGCAACTGTTTTATTTCAACATGGCAAAAAAACCACAAGTCCCTCTCCTTTACCTACACAGAGGAAATGAAGAAACCATGTATTGAAGCAGATTTGGTTCTAACTTTGATACCTTTGCTGGAAAGCACAGACCAAGAAATGTTGCTTCATGCTGGGAGGGCTATTGGCCGTATCTGTTATGATAATCGTAAGTATCAACTTGAGAGAATCCCATTTTCCATAGCTGTAAGGCATTATTTTATAAAGCCATTGTAACCTGTAACTCATAATTTTTTTTTGAGACCTGAGCACACAATGCACTTCAGCCTCCAGTTACAGATACAATTCAGACAGCTCACAGACACCAGGCTGAATGCATCAAACACCTCGTAAAGTCTGGGTTTCCCCTCTGTATTTTTTGACTTCATGGTGACACATCTTTGTCAGAACTGCTCTGCAACTACAAGAATACCAGAGCCTCATACATATCTTAATTTTGTAGAACTGCCTTGGGCCCAAATACTGAATGGCTTTGTCCTCTTCCCAAGTCATAACAGCATCTATAAAGCAAGCACTTTTTAAATAAGTGTGTCAGAAAGAACATACTCTAAAAAATAAAAAATACTGAGATATGTATCTATTCAAGGAACGGTCTTCTCTGAGGACCATTCCTTGCATATAGGAGATCTTTGTGCTCCAGATTTTTCCATAAAACCAGTACGCTAGCTTGCCTGCTGGTCTCACAAATTAAACCCTTTTCATTTACTTGCCCCAACAGTTTAAGATTTTTCTTTTACCTTTAATTCCCAGACTGACTAAAACATTTATTGCATACTGGAGATAACGTGGAACTTTTCACTCAGTATCTTCTATCCATTTCCCTCTGCCTTCAACCTATCTTCTCCTATCTTTCCAGTGGGGACCTGCGTAGCTTTATCTAGAAAGCTACGGGTTTGCCTCCCTGCACTGTTCCTATGAAATCCAAGCATGATAGGTACCTGGTATAGATTCTGCTAGCCCCATGCAAATTAGATGTATTTACCAAGGAATGCCACATAATAGTTTAAAAAGAGACCTCCCCACATGATTACATGCAAGGCTCATACAACTACTGTACACCAGCATTGCTACAGCATATGGCCATACTGCAAATCTGCTTCACTTCTCTCAGAACACAGGCCCAGCATAGATTTGACAAGATGACTGTGACTATAAGATACATCCTTTAATAATTTCTATTACTAACACAGCAATAAATACATCATAGAAAAATTAACTTCAGTGATTTCCTGATCAAATTACAATTGTATATGCTACAATAGCACCCAGACACTTTCTGGTGTCTGTCATATATGCTGACATCCAAGTTGCAGTCTAGTCCTCAGCAAGACACTGCTGCAAAGGCAGTGTCATTGTACTGTTAAGCAACCGTCACTTGTATTTCATAGTTCTTGGCATTCTCAAAATCATTTTAGATATTAAGCTTTCATTCATTACAAGACAAACTACAAAAAGAAAAAAAAGTTATCAGTGTTTTCCTCAGCAATTCAGCATGTGGATGGAGACAACTGTAGTTAGTATATTAGAACCAGGACCATATTAATTTTTACTTACTGTACTTTGTTGACTTCCCTTAAGTCACACAAATTTACACCTGCTTGAGAACCTTAGCCTATAAAAATTCCAAAGATACCTTGAATTCAAGCACTCCAAGACTCCCTACATGCTGAGCAACTAACACTCAAAAAACTGAAAGAAGATGATTCCCCTAGATGAACCTTAAAGAAGTCTGTCTCTCAGTGGTATCTTATAATAGCCCAGGTATTGGTAAAGTGTCTTGTTTTAAAAAAAAAATTTTTTTTTTTAAAGAAACAAAAAAGAATCATTATTCTAACATGCAAAAAGCAGGCATTTGCTACATCAGTCAGAACACTGTTGATCCCTGAAAGCAGAGTCATCACTAGACTATGCTCTATCTTGGGTTTCCAGTCCCTTCCATCTCCCTGCCCTTCAGAACAAAAGAAGCCATAGGACAATAAGGCTGAGATTCCCATTCCCTGAGAGAAATAAGCCAACTGTCTGTTCCTCACTTGATTTTCATAGAATCATAGAATTGTTAAGGTTGGAAAAGACCCTTAGGATCATCAGGTCCAACCGTTAACCTACCACCGCCAAGTCCACCACTAAACCATGTCCTCAAGCACCACACCTACCCGTCTTTTAAATACCTCCAGGGATGGGGACTCAACCACTTCCCTGGGCAATCTGTTCCAGTGCCCGACTACTCTTTCGGTGAAGAATTTTTTCCTAATATCCAATCTAAACTTCCCCTGGCAGAGCTTGAGGCTGTTTCTTCTCGTCCTATCGCTTGTTACCCGGGAGAAGAGACCGACCCCCACCTCGCTACAACCTCCTTTCAGGTAGTTGTAGAGAGCAATAAGGTCTCCCCTCAGCCTCCTCTTCTCCAAACTAAACAACCCCAGTTCCCTCAGCCACTCCTCATAAGACTTGTGCTCTAGACCCTTCACCAACCCCGTTGCCCTTCTCTGGACAAGCTCCAGCACCTCAAAGTCCTTCTTGCAGCGAGGGGCCCAAAAACTGAACGCAATACTCAAGGTGCAGCCTCACCAGTGCCAAATACAGGGGCACTATCACCTCCCTGGTCCTGCTGGCCACACTATTCCTGATACAAGCCAGGATGCCATTGGCCCTCTTAGCCACCTGGGCACACTGCTGGCTCATGTTCAGCCAGCTGTCAGCCAACACCCCCAGGTCCTTTTCCACCAGGCAGCTCTTCAGCCACTCCTCCCCAAGCCCAAGCATTGCATGGGGTTGTTGTGACCAAAGTGCAGGACCCGGCATTTAGCCTTGTTGAACCTCATACAGTTGGCCCCGGCCCAACAATCCAGCCTGTCCAGGTCCCTCTGCAGGGCCTTCCTATCCTCCAGCAGATCAACACTTCCACCCAATTTGGTGTCATCTACAAACTTACTGAGGGTGCACTCAATCCCCTCATCCAGATCATCAATAAAGATATTGAACAGGACCGGCCCCAACACTGAGCCTTGGGGAACACTCGTGAACGGTCGCCAACTGGATTTGGCTCCATTCACCACAACTCTCTGGGCTCGGCCATCCAGCCAGTTTTTAACTCAGTGCAGAGTGCACTTGTCCAAGCCGTGAGCAGCCAGCTTCTGCAGGAGAATGCTGTGGGAGACAGTGTCAAAGGCCTTACTGAAGTCCAAGTAGACAACATCCACAGGCTTGCCCTCATCCACTAAGCGGGTCACCTTGTCATAGAAGGAGACCAGGTTAGTGAAGCAGGACCTGCCTTTCATAAACCCATGCTGGCTGAGCCTGATCCCCCGGTTGTCCCGCACATGCCGCATAATGGCACTCAAGATAATACATACCAAGAGATACAGTCCATCAGAACTCACTTTAGAAGCTGTACTAGTAGTAAAGACGCTCATGCAATTGCCTTTATATATTTTTTACGGTGGCTTAATTCCTTGAGTCAAAGTAGAACCAGAAGGTTCAGCAAAACTCTGTCCTGAACTTGCATTTCCCAACCACACGCATTAACCTGAACCCACAGCACAAAAGCTGTACAAATTCTAACAGTGTGAGAAAGAACCAGAGTATCTTGCTCCAAAGCATCTCAGTTGGACCCTTTTTAATGATTTAATTGGTCCCTATTTAATCACCTTTAACTTCTATGCTTACTATTACCAGGGGATCTTCAGGAAGAGCTGGTGAAGGTAGGAGTAATCACATCACTAGTCCGAATATTAACTGATTATGCAGAGAGTGAACCACTTGTCCATGTTGATCTATTGGCCTTATGCAATCTTGCAGACCTTGGTAAGTAAATATTTTGCTATCTTGGAGCAAAATATCATCTTCACACTGTCACTGCCTTTCCATGTACATGCAGAATGCCAACAGGTTGGGTGTGTGTGTTTTGTTTTGGGAGTTTTTGTGGGGATTTCTTTTTGTTGGGTTATTTCGGGAAGGGTGGGGGCTTTGGGGATTATTTTCTAAACACTACTGATACCTACTCAGGGACTGGCCACAGTATCTTTATTGGAAAAGTAACTACTCTTTCCTAGAGTACCAACAATTGCTGGTACTATATTGAAACAATTAAGATTTAATAGACAGCTTTTGACCCAGAAAAAAGTATAGAGGGCATAACTTCATGTGGTAAACTGACAGTTTCACCTACTTCGGCTATAGTACATTAAATACTCATTTATTAAAAATTAATTTCTATTTAATAATTAAGTTTATATACCTTTATGAAGCAGCTTCCCTTTAAACAATTTTCAAACCAAAGGCATCTCCACTGATTTAAAATACATCTGCCCTACTTTACACAAGTTGTAAGTAGTGATGGAAGAAAAAGACCAAGTAGGCAAATATTACCACACTTTGTATATGGTCTGACTACAATTTGATCTACTGCTTCCTGCATTTAAGGGGAGAGGCAGGGAAGGGGCATATGGTATCACACTGTCACATCATCCTCTACTGAGTTCTGCCCTTTCTAGATCTCTTATTACTTAATACCATATTCTATTCAAATGTGTTCTATGTCAGACAGCAGCAAGCTTTAAGAAAAATTGATCTTTGTTAACATACATCTCGTAGATGTTTAGGATTCCAGCAAGACTAGAACCATCTATTCAAGGCAAAAAATATGCTACTACAGCAAACTGGCATGTGCCAATTTGATATATTAAATAATCATACTACAGATGAATTTATAAGAGTCAGTGGAATTAAGTCACGATTAATTTGGCAGCTATTATGAGGTCATAGCTACAGGAGTTACACAAAAATAGTGTTCAAGAAAGAAGGGGGGGGGGGGGAGGATGGAGTAGAGTTTTGCTGTCTCAGTGATGTCCAAAGGGACAGAAGCTTCTATAAAACCAGAAAAAGCATTCAAAAAAAAAATGATGTAGTGTCTATGACTTCAGATTATAGGAAGATATGCTTTTAACATTTAATCAGATAAAGGAACATTCAAAATCCTATCATATACACAGATACAGCCAAGGAAGCTCTAAGCAAGACAAAGGTTGCTGAACAGCTGGTGAAACAACTGAGAAGAGCAGAGAACCATGAGAGGTTAGAAATTGTCTTTGAGGTCCTGCAAGCACTTGCAGAAAATGGTAAGGCTCCTTTCAGCTTGGGGGAACGAGGGGAGACTATACTGGTACTTCGCTTAAGCTCTGGGTTCTGAGTTTGCCATGGGATGCTACTGATGCAATCAGCAATCCCTTCAGTGGAAATAAGCTGCAAGAACATATGAAAACCCGGCCTGAGCGAGACTTTGAAGCTTAATAGGTGAGGCAACAAAGAAAGGAGGGAGAGAGTAACATTCCACTCTATTTTGGTGGATCCATAAGATAGCAGATTTAAACTCATTCTCCATGGCGTGTAACAGGAAAGCAGACTAGACAGATTGTTTTTTATAAAAAAAACCAATCAAATCTCATAGAAGATGTCTAGTCTAAGCAGTGGTGTAACAAGCACCAACAAAAACCCACTAAAAATATCTAGATACCTGACACAGATTTTAAAGAAATGAAAACTCATGACTGGCAATACAAGAAATGTCAAAGATCAATGCAGTAGCTTTGTTCATTCTGCCTTGGTGTCATCCTAGCACCAGAATGTCTGCTACAAACAAAACCAAAAAAGTGACCGTGTCTGAAAAAAGACCGGCTACAGTTCAAGGATTTAGCTTCTTAGTTTGAAACACTTCAAAGACTGAAGAAGCTTTTAGTGTGCTTTTACTGTGATCTCTACAGATGCTCTGAAAGTGCAGTTGGTGGAGGCAGGTGTGCAAGAGGTGCTGTCCGAGATCCTGCTGAGGCTCCAAGGTAGTTCACAAGCTGAAGATACATGCATTGTGAAGGCTGCATCAGATCTCATTGTCTCTCTGCTTCTTGGAGGTAAAAAAGGGCATACTGACAGTCAAGATACATAAAGAAACAACATCAAAAAGTCCCCTTAGCAGAGGAGTTGCCATCTGCTCTGTTGCTTTCATTTCCTTAACAGGAACACATCTGCAACCTGTTTCATAATCCTTAGGGGAATTCTTCTCAGACATCACACTTCTTCACTTTTTACAGCAGCCTAGTGCTCACGTTGCCATGCTTCCCCTTCAAGCATACACATATGTTGCCTCAAGTCATTTAATACCACTGTGACTGCTCCTGCACAGAATGCAAACGCAAGCACAAGAACTTCAGGCCATTGTAGCTGTACCTGTGGCTGTCAGTTCACACCCTGCTTCTATAACTTCACTTTCAAAGCTGGCCTAAGAGCCAGTTTTAAATTTAAAGCTAATCATCACATTAAGTTCACATGCTATTGAACTACTGATGTTTCCTCATTCAGTGTTCCAAATCTGTGTACATACTTCAAACATTTGGATTAACAAATGAAATATAAGAACTTTCTTGTAATGTAAGTTCTGCATCTATCTATTAGCAAGAGACTACACACATCGCTGACCTAGATTTTTCACTAAGTCTTTAAGCTGATTTCAGGAGCAACACAAAATGGCTAAAGACCTAACAGCAATTTAGTTTAGGTGGCCTTGCTATGTTGTATTTTGGGCAATATAGATTAAAGAATAAAACATCAAGAACTGGACACTTCTACTGCATCCCACCACCCCCAATCCCAAAGCAACCAACAATTTAAAAGTCTTAAATTATTAACTATAACAACAATCTAAGTAATCATTGATTCAAATCTCCCCAAAGACAGGCAGAACAGTTCACTTCGGGGCTAATTATAAACAGACATGACCTATTCTCTCTATTTATCATGCCACAGATAAGTACATGCAGAAGTTTTTTGCTAAGGGATGTGGCATCATCTCCCAGAATGTTGGTACTTGCATCACATCCAAACACATGCAGCTACAGAGACAGAGGCAATGGCTATTGCTAATTTTACAAAAAATGGCATGGCTGCTTATTCTCTACCCTTCAAAGATAGAGAGCCACTGTTTGTGAGTGGAGAGAAAAGCAACACTATTAGATTTCATTGCTTACTGGCTCTGAAACAGTAACATTCTTGTTTTTCTGCAGACTGTAGACTTGCATACCCTGAAGTTACAGATGCTAATGATACTGAAATAGTCTGAGGGACACAATTGTGAAAAATGGGGTGGCCAGGTATGCAAGCTTTCGCACTTTTTTTTTTTGCTTAAATCACACATTATTAGAGGGGAGACTCTGGAAATGTTTCATGGCAAATACATTTGTTAGAAATATAAAAAAATAACAGACAGTTATTGATGTTTTAGGTTCTAAGTCACTTTTAGGAAGGCAGGGTTACTCAGACACGTCAAGGGGAAAAAATAAATCTCAAGATAAGCCATTTTATCTTTCACACTTTCCTATTACAGAAAGCAATGAGCCTTACTACTACACAGAGAGAAACACAGAGCGAAACACAGAGCGACTCTTATGAGCAGACTCCTGGAAGGCATGCTGTGCTGAATCAGTCAGCAGAAGAAACCCCACCATGCTTTCTGTCCTTTCTCACTGATAGCTACTGTACTGCATTCAAACTCAATTAACAAAACAGAGCTTTTTCAACATTGCTGAACTTTCTGCATTAATATGTGCTTAGTTATCATATAAAATTCCCTCACATCTGTCTGAATGTTTAGCTAGTCAGTCTCTTTTTTTTTTAAGCAAGCTATCGTACACACATCTCTCCCCCTTCGCCCTTTTCCTTTCTAGACTTCCTTTCTTCCTTGCCTTATACCTTGCTCTGAATCAGCCATTGTGCATCATGGTTCTACAAAGGCCACAGAAATGCCCTTTGGTGCCCTTAAACTGGCTATCTTCAATTTATTCAGCTGAACAGCTTGCTTTGTCACTCACTCTTCTCTCATCTCCCCCACAACCCCATTGGATTATTCACTTTTTCCACATGAAACATCTCTTTCAGGCCCCAGTATGTGCCACTGATGTATGCACAGCCTTTAATCTAAGAGAAAAAAAAAATCCTATGGAAATCCAATCTCAGCATCAAATGACTTCTGAGGCAGCGAAAAGATGACAGACAGCTTTTGCAGCTATGAAAGTGGCTGTTCCTATCAGACTTTAACTATAAGCCATTAAATTGAAGGTTCTGCTGCTATCCAAGCAAAAATCCATAGGACAGAGAACCAATTTGGAGCTCTGTGACAATCAAAGCAAGGCAACCACTAATGGATTCTGCCTATTCACACTTTACTACAAGAGAAAAAAAATGCTCTGCCATTCTTTGGTTTGAAAGGTGGGGGGAAGAGAGGAATTAAGTTCAATTAAGGTTAGTCTATATGAAGATCAAAGTTTTTCCTGTAGAATTTTGTCAGACTAAAAGAGATGGTCTGTTCCTAGAGAACCTATTTCTAAAGAGAACTGGACAACTTTCCTCATATACTCTGATCTCCAAAGATTAGGACCAGGCAAGAGAACATTTGAAGAATCACAAGCAAAAACATCAGCTTTAAAGAATGTATGCATAAATTGGTATCAAAAGATTTTTGCATGAGTAGAATTTAAACTGTCTCACAGACTGACAGTTCTCTTATGAAAATATCCACTTACATTTTATAAGCATTCGACAAATTCTTATTTAACATAGGTAGTAATACAGGGGGAAGAATATGCTACTAACTGAAATGCTAAGAGATTAAAGGAATAGCATCAAAAGACAACATGGAAGAGTTTCTACTACTTTGGGGTGGAAATAACATTCAAACCAGCAAGGGTGTTAAAATTACTAGAGCCATTTTTAAGTGGTATACACACAAAAATTAGAAGGCTTAGGTATGCAGTTAGTACCATGAGAAGCACCTAACGCTACTTTTGGCCACATTCTGTATTTGTATGAAGTCTGTATAGTTTCACTGATAATTGCTTACCCCAGGTGAAGATGTGGTCTTCCTATACAATGTTCACACTACTTTGCCATATTTTATAAAAACAGCATTCATATGGTAACAGCACAGCAATAAGGAAACATTGACTGGTGTCAGGAATATGATTCTCTTGAGGTATAATGAACTACATAAAATACAGAAAAATATTTGCCAAATGGCATCTTCAAAACACTTCCTTCAGGAAGAATGCAGACCATAATATGCAGGGCTTCCTTTTGCTCTTTAGGAGAACACTTTCTTATTTCCTATCAAGGTGAGCTAAGTAGCTTTTGATAACAAAAGGGCTGTCACATCTGGAGATCAAGTTCTCAAAGAGAGAGGGAGACATACAGATATACACTGACAAAGTATTGCAGAGCATCTACTGGGCAAAATGGTAGTTCTTTGGATGTACAAATCTGCTCTTTCACCAGCATTAAACAGATCAGAACTCTCTAGGTCAACTCATTTTCCTAGCTTCATATGAGTGCAACACAATTAGACTTCTCATTTCAGAAAGTGGTTTTCTCAAAACAGGCAAGAAAAACCTAGGCCTGATTCTTTCCATGATTAGTTAATGACAAATTATTTGATTGAATACAAGGAGTAACAACAGTACAAAACTAGTAATCAGACTCACCATTGCTGAATAAGATCCCTGGTCTCACAATAGTCTCTTAAACCAGTAGAATAGCAAAACTGGAGTACTAAAGCTATCCTGCGGAGAAATGGAAAATGCCACCAGTATTCCACCAGATATATAGTGGAAAATAAAGCAGTATTGAAGAAGAAATTGACTGGAGAACATATGGTTCTGAATTTGACAGTGACGGTCCCTAGAAAGCTCTCTCAAGGTAAGCTTTACTAGAGGGTGTCTCAGCATCACTTCACAGGTGGTCAGCATACACTTATCTCTAGAGAGTTGAAGGTTGTAAAAAATAATGCAAAAGCTACAGTCTAAATCTTATCAGACATGAAAACAGTCAAGGCAAAGACTCCCTGAATTCTCAATTTGCATGATTAATTTCTATCATTGTGTTTAACTCTCTCACCTGCTTGATTTTGCTTCTTTCTTCAGATGGCAACTGTGTACGAATGGTACAGCTGGGAGTCATACATCAGCTTCTGGATCTTTTGGAGACACACGTAGAGAGTGGGGACATCTCTGTTCAACATGCTGCACTCAGTGCACTTCGAAACCTTGCTATACCAGGTACAGAGTTTGAAGACCATTGACATACTGTGATTCTTTGTAAAGATGGGTCATTTAATGGAGATCTATGCAGCTCTGTACGAGTCACCAATTCCAGTCCCTTGTATTTTGAGAGGCAATTGACCTTTTTCCCCTCTGCAGAGACATATATGTTTGAATAATTCATCAGGACTTCTCATCTACATAAAGGGTCTAAATATAATAAAGTATAATCTCATTGCCAGCTGCTGAAATGGTTTAATATTAACAACATACAGCAGTTCAAGACAAAAATGCAGAACAGGCTTTATAGCTTAAAATACAGAGTATGGGGTGGAGCTATCACATCACAGCTGGCAGGGATTTCATAAATCTGTTCCTCTTCTATAAAGCCAATATTCATTGCAAATTTGGCCTTTGTAACACACTGAAAAAACTACAATACTTAAAAGGGGCATATAGTAAAGATGGGGACAGACTTTTTAGTAGGGCGTGTTGCAACAGGACAAGGGGTAATGGTTTTAAACTAAAAGAAGGCAGATTTAGACTACATATAAGGAAGAAATTTTTTACAATGAGGGTGGTGAAACACTGGAACAGGTTGCCCAGAGAGGTGGTACGTGCCCCATCCCTGGAAACATTCAAGGTCACGTTGGACAGGGCTGCGAGCAACCTGATCGAGTTGAAGATGTCCCTGCTCATTGCAGGGGAGGTTGGACTAGATGATCTTTAAAGGTCCCTTCCAACCCAAATAATCCTACTCTTGTGATCTTTTGTTAATACACATCAGAAAATTTTGCTGCTTCTCATCTCAAATTTCATGCTTCCACATGAAAGTGCAATTCAGGCCAAAAATGTTTTGCTGGAGACTTAGTACAGCACCCTGCAACGCAGTCCTTACACTGCTATACAGTACTCCAGAGAAGAGCATGACACCAACATTATTTTCTGAAAATAGAAGAACTTGAAGTTGTCTGCCAATTTTATTATGTAAGCTAGCAGCATGCTTGGTTTAACAGTTGTATATGTAATCATTGCTTTGAACAAGCGAGAGCCCCAGACTATACTAGTTGCTATTTTGCCTCCACTAATTCCTTTTAAAGCCTGATACACCCTCATTTCTTCTTACAGACAGCTGTCTTCAGAACTTCACCTATTTCTTTCAACTTATTTTTGATATGCTCTCAAGTAATTTATTTAGTTTGGCTTATAGTATTATCACACTCTCTGGATCATAATAGCCAAACGTGTCTGTCTATTCAGTATTTTAATAAACATATTTCACACCACAAGCCCCTCACTGCTTCTATGTATATTTTATTTTTCTGTGAAGAGGTTTTTCTAGCACCATTCCCGTCAGCAGACAGAGGCCTGTGCAAATTGCTTTTGGGTGTTAATAGAGTATGCAGTATTTTGACCATGCATGCCAGCTACCTTACATCAGTTACAACCTGATACAGAGCTATTGGAAGATAATCATAGAAACATGAAAAATCAAAAGAGCCATCCAGCTGAAATTAAGAGAGTAATTTAGTAGGCAAAATGTAGCTATCTTTATTAGAATGAAAAGGTGGATTTTTTCTATAAGCCTAGGGGTGTCCCATGCTTAGTTCTCATTGACTTCACTCCTGCAATATGTACAATAGGATTTAACAATTACAATCAGCAAAGATACCAATTAATCTCATTTGAAAGCCAGCAATTTTGATGTAGTTTCCCTTGACAACAAGCAGAGATGATCACATTTTAACTCACAACAGAACCCGTTCCTCAACAAATACCAAGGCCCGCTTTTTGCTATGCCAAGCCCAGGCATTCCTTGGGAATTCCTTAACAAAGCAATAAACACAGCTGATTTTGCAAAGATTACAGGATCTAAAACTCCAGAAAAATGTGGTTGCAACCTACAACTTCACCCCTATATCACTGCCTGCTACACATAGTACCAGTAGATCTTAACTGTTCTTTGCAGCTGTACTTTGAAAGCCTCAACTCTGAATTATAAAATAGCAATGTATCAATACAGAGTCTATTTTGGTTCTGTTCTGTTCAAGTCTCTTAGAAATCATTAGATCTTTCCAAGTGTGGGCAATGCATAGCACTTAAAATGATATTCCTACACTGTGCTTTTCCTCATCACTTCGTAAAAATATCAAAACATGGAAGCTGTAAGACATTCCCTCACAATAATACATGTAGAAATACACAAACTCTATCACTTTCAACAATGCAGTCTGCTACCTGGAAAAAAAAAAAAAAAGACTGAGTGCAAATCCAAATAAATCCTAAAATAAAAATTAATTAAATATGGGTCAACGCTTGCAAATGGACACAGGGGAAATCTTCTATTCAAGTAGTGATCTTAAAAGAGAACAAGTGCTTATAAAAAAATTGAAAAAGTCATTATGCTCTAGTGAATGGAGTCAGTCTGTGCCACTGAAAAACAAGGACATTAAGTTACTTAACAGTGTCTACTTCTCAATTTGCCCCATAGAAGGAGGAAGGGACAGAACAGTTAATCTCCCCGATTTCACTGCCCTGTCATTCCCCCGCCCCTCAAAAAAAAAAAAAAAAGGCATGCAGAGGATGAGAATAAAATTGCTCTGGAGGAAGCAGCTTTTGGTAGCACAGTCAGGCAGCATTAGGACTCTTTCCAGACAAGCTTCTGATTATTACCAGGGATTACTGCACTAATGACTGGAGCAAAGACGCAAGAATTAGGAGAGGAAAGCACAGAAACAAAGGCATGAACAACAGGAGATCAGTGAGCTCAAATACAAAAAGAAAATTAATTCTCAAGAAATATGGCTATGCAAATTGCTTCTGCCACCCAGTTCAGTTAAGATAAGCAAGCATAGGAAAGGCTTGCTCATGTGAGTGTGCAAGTGGACAGACAACCTATTACAACTAGAAAAAGGAAGAGAAACAACAATGCTGTTTATCCTCTTATGTACTTCGCTCTGGGCAGGGTTGAGATCAAAAGTAACCAAAATATCATAACAGCAATTCCTAGGAAGTTTTTAGCTCAAAAGAGAAGCCCTAAACAGTCGGGTAATCCTGACTTCATTTCCGAGTGCTCCAAGAAGTTGGACCTTTTGTTAAGAGCATACGGAGCATAAAATTCAGAACAACAGTTATGTCACATCTGTATTTTCAGATGCTTGTGTAGTTACTGAGCTTCACACCAACATCTTTTTTTCCCCATTTTCTAGTTGTTAACAAGGTTCAAATGCTGGAAGAAGGTGTGGCAGAACGGATTCAAGCACTTCTAAGGTCAGAGATGCCTCCTGTGCAGTTTAAACTTCTTGGAACCCTACGGCTGTTAGCAGATGGTCAAGGTAAGGAACTGCTAATGTTTACTGATGTCAACTATACACCCCCCTTCTCCCCTCCCCTGCAAGACAACAGATGTGCAAGGAGACTACAGGCTAAGTGTCCTGCTAACCTAATTCTCTATTCAATCTGGAGAGGTTCCAACAGAGATGATTGCCAGAGGCTGCGAGCCTTCCATACTGACCCAGTCAGCCTCAGAGGTAGATGAGAAACAAACCAAATGAAGACTGCAGTAGTCAGTGAGAAATGGCAAAGGCCTAAAGTAAGATGTTTTCCACCAGAAATATACCAGCAAGGCATGAATATGATGGAAGAGTCGGGCTAAGGATTTACAGTGCCAAGTCACAGGAAAGCAAATCAATAGAACTGGAGAATATAAAAGGATCAAAGGGAGCTGGGGTACAGAGAGACAGGAGAAATTAGCTTCTACCAGTCACACAGTCTCTGTATACATGTTGCCAGGTTTATCTTGCTAGTGTGTCTCAAACGTTGAGTTTACTTTGCATGCTGAAATATGGGATCATCTACTTGCACTTCATTCAGTTTTACACAGATGTGGGTATGCAAAGGCAACAATACTCACTCTGTGCATATAGTTGCATTTTGAGAAACATGTACAATATCAGAATTACGTTAAGATCTACTACAATATCTTAATTTATCCTTAGACTTATCTAGCTTCTTACCAGAGTAGAACACAAAAACAAGTGTTGTGGGGTTTGGTTTTTTTAATGATAAGTGTTCTAGTTCTTTCATATCACAGAGCAGCTGCTCTAGAACACTAATCGGTATGGACCACCTTGATGTTCAGGAATAACAAGAAATATGTCAAAAAAAGAATCAGAAAAGTTATGACCATTTTGTGATGGGAACTGGCATCTGGTACAGAACAATCACAAACACAAATTCATTAGTTATATGGAAGGGGAAAAAAACCTCACTCTCCTACATTCCATGCTGCACTCATTTACACCACTGCAGACACCACTTTGATATAGCAGCTACTTGCATCCTTTTCCAAATGAAGATGCATGATATAAAATTTAGATCTAGTACTCATGTTAATTTGCACTGATTCCAGTCCAGTAAAAAGCTGCTTTTACTTTATTTCACCATGGTAGAAAACGGACATTGCAAGATATACAAAAACTTAGCCTCCTCTTCTTCCTCTCAGGCTTTGAAGGAGGTCATTAAAAGGTCATTTCTCCAAAGTTATATCTTAATTGTGACGGGGAGACCATTTATCTTTTAAAATTGAGACATCATAATAACACAGATCTAAATTATCAAACACTAAATTCTTTTTTTTTTTTTTACTTAATGCTATTTACCAGCTCTAATATGAATTGGAATTTGGCACAAAATGGTACAACTTCTGAATCTGAAACAATACAGATATCAAAGTGCAGAGCAGAAAGAAGATGTAGAAGATTATTCAATGTTTACCTATTCCTGCCTATGAGCACACAATTCTCCCACCTTAATTACTTTCTATTTTGTTTACCCATAAGCTAACATTGCCCTTAATTAACTCAGCCTGAAACTCTTATGCATACACATTTACTAAGAAGTCCACACTAAATTAGTTAATTGCATTATCTAGTATAAATTCATTACACTGACAATCACTGGGCACGCTGAGGCCTACAGACTAGAAGAGGTAGGTTTCTTCCTAACTATAGAAAACTACAGTCAGAACTGTCAGCTTCATTACACTAAAGAGATGTTAACATTAACTCCTGGTTTTTCCACTGTTTTGCTTCAGAGGAGCAGAAGAATTTTTGCACTTCAACAGCAAAAGGACTTTCAGCTAAACTGAAAGTTCAATCATACACACAATTTATTCAAATTTGGTGTTTTGTAAGTTAAAAGTCCTCCTGCTCCTGTTAATAATAACCAATTGGGTTTTATCTCAAAGAGCTCTACTCCTCGTAGACACCAGGAAGTCCCTGTCAAACTGGGTCAAGATGCCTCCTTTGAACAAACCTCTTAGACTGGTTCCATTCACCATCCTCTTACCTCTTTCAGCTTTCTGTACTAAAGTGGATTACCACGATCCCCTCAGACTAACATGTAACATCTGACCTAGAAACAAAAGCCTTTCTGTTACAGGAGGTAATATGCAGCTGGTTGTGCAACAAGAAGTAACTCTTATCTCAAAACAAACATGTTCAACTAGGCTAGAAGCTCCCAGATTCCTTGTGGGATTTTGATCTGTGGATTGTTCCTTAGTGTACAGGACAAATAAAAAAAAGGAAGTGCCCGCTCTTCCTCATCTCCCTCCCCAAAATAGAAAGAGTATAGGTTGACTTACAGTTTCTGCAAAATATCCAGAGTAATCATGTGGTTTATTGACACTGACCTTCTGATGCACACTCTATTTGACCCTTTCCAGAGTATCTCAAAACAAATGCAGCACGAAGAGAAGAACAGATAAAGAAACAGGAGCAATGTGATGCCCTTATCAGCCAAGCCTATGCCTTATATTCCGGATGTTAACGTTGGTTCTTCCTCAGGTCTTTGCTTCAGCAAAGCTCCAAGAGACAAACTTCCCAATATCTTAAAACCATGCAGACTTTTCCCCACATTTTTCCCTTTCTGAATTTGCTTCCAAAGGAGCAGGGATCTCCCTGGTTACCTTCTTGCAGGCCTGGAACTATTTTAAAAGACTGGAAAAGCAAAAAAAGATTGGAAAAAGCTCATAGAACTTTTATAGCCCTTCTTAGGAAATATACATGTCCCATGAAGGCCTTTACCACATCTTTCCTTCTTCAGAGCACACAACACACATTTCATGCTTATCTGCTCTGGTCCTCCAGCATTGAGGGGTGGGGGGCAGGCATGAGACAGGACTCAAGATGACCACAATGAAGTAAACAAGAAAAACCCTTAATTACAAATAACTACACAAGACTCCTAAATTTGAATGAAATCTTGTAACCACGGTATATTTTTGCAAATAGAATAATTCTACACCAAAAGTGAACATCTGTCCTGTGACTACTCTTGCCTCTCAGTTGCTACATCTGGTGCCCAGTTGGAAGCGCTGTGCATTTATATCCTCAGTTCATTATCAACTGGAACACAGGGAAACAGTGGTTTGGCAGTTTACAAAACAGCTCTTTTGTGTTCAAAGCCAAATGGGTGAGCACTCAATTCCTACAAAAAGGCAGCTTAAATTGTGCACATTACTACTTTCTTATTTTTCTCCTGGTACCCTTCGCTTAGAAGAAAATTCCAGTCGAACTAAGATGTAGAATTTCAAAGTCTTAAGTATTGAGCAGAATCAACTAACTGAAATTACTGAAGCAGTATTTACCAGGAAGTTCTCAGGGCTGAACCCCCTGCTTAACATATTTGGTCAAAATAGAGTATCCACAGTCCTCAGCACCCTTATATCTGCGTTTTTCCTTTGCTTAGGAAATCACTTTCCACTAGTTAGTAACTTTTGATCCACAGCACTTTAAAGATGCATTATTAAACTGCAATAAGACTCATGTGGAACCATGTGTTAGACTGAGGCAATATTGAGAGAGCATGAGTAAAGTTCCTTTGGCTGCTGAACTTCTAAGAGCTTTGGGAGTAGTCTCCCTTAGTGGCAACAAGCCTTAAACCACAGCATATCAGAGTTCCACGTCTTAGGAAAAGTTATCTAGTCAAGTTTTTTTCCAAATGTCAACCACACAGATTAATACTTCCAGCAAGTCTTGAGATAGGGTTCCTGGAACACGGGAAGGCAAATTAAAAGGCTCCTCCAAACTCTGGGGGAAGTTTTGATGATGCCTAATACACAGTTCAACACACATTCTTAAGACTTGAGACATGCAATTACAGATATGCTGCAATTCTGTGCTAAGATTTGACTTCCCACATGCTGCCAATAGTAATTATCACCATTACTAAGAGCACTGAAACAGCAAGAACAGACTCTGAAGAGCCCATGATTACATCTGTGCAGGGCTCAAAGAGCAAGTGCAAGAAACCAAACAGGAAAGGGACAGTCCTCATTAAGATTTCAGTATAGCAACAGAATACTTGCTTTCAAAGATACAAAGCTGCTCATTTTAAGCCCTGCTCCAGCAGCCTCTTAAAAAGGATAGGTCTATCAGAACAGGTTACTTCATTCTTTACCTCCAAGAGTTGCCCTAACACAACTGGCATTCCTCAGGTAAAGATTTCCAAGATCCCTTAAAAGCCCAATGCTTTAGTTACAGCTCTTAATGGATACTGAGCTCAGACCTGTGGTCCTAGCTACTTCCACATTCACGTTTCTGTGACAAAGACTAAGTAGTCTGATTTTGAATGTCTCCTGATGATGCTTTTCTCTTCAGCTGATGCGGCTGAAATCTTGGGCCAAGACCCCATGCTGCTCAACAGACTTGTGCAGTGGTGCAACGCTAACGACCACACCGGCGTTCGTGGAGAAGCAAATCGGCTACTAGCATCGATCTTGCGTCACAACAGATCCCAAGTACGAGAGCTATTTGTCTGATTAATTTCTACTTCACCCTTCTCAAACATTTTTAAAGCTTGTCGATATAGCTAGGTGTTAAGTGTTAAACAGCACATACAGCTTTATCATTAAAAACATGAAAGTTCACAATAAAAACCCCTGTAGTCTGCCTCAATACCAATAAGGGGGAGGTGAGCAGGAAAGCAGTGCTCTCTATAGCCACAGAAACGAACAACACAGTTGCTTACTGTCACTTGTCAACATCTACCCTGCTTGAGTAAGGCTTGACAAGTGGTAAGTAGGTAAAGCTTTTCTATTTCCATAAATATTAGTTTCAAATTTCAAATTAAAATGGCAAAGATAACCCAGACCTGTCCCAAACATCAGTCCTCCAGGAGCTCCAAAGAGCCCTTGTATCTGCTTAGTGATGGATGAATCTGGCGTGATCTGTATCTGCTGGCATATTAGAACAGGCTTCTGTTTCTTGTAAATCATGCTATTATACACAGGCATCCCAACTGTGCTTTACTTTGAGGTAGTGATAAAGAAGTAGATACTATCTGCACAGGCTTCAATAAAGTAAAACGAATCTTTGCTAGTTTGAACGTTTGAAATGAAAAATTAGAATAAGGTCAAACTAAAACTCTTGAGATAAAAATATATCTCTCTTATAGATGTGTATATACATAACTAAGTATTGATATTCCAAGTAAATTAGACCAGCCCTAAGCAGAGATGTACGATCAGTGCGAAAAGAAACATTATCTCCAGTCTTCAAATATCAAAATTGCATTGCAGCAGGCAAATAATTTCCATTTATTCAGAGGCTGAAGAGTGCAGTCTCATTACTCTCTTCATTCTACTTTATTCATAAGTCAGATTTCCATCTGTGATATTTTACCTTTCCTTTAACAGGAAGTGGTCAAAGCCATCCAGGAGGCACAAGGGGTGAAGCATCTGGTTTCCATGACAACAAGCAAACACACTGCCATGCAGAATGAGGCTCTGAATGCCTTGGCAATAGCATCTGCAATCGATTTAGGTATTTTTCTCCTAAAAGCATTTATCTGTACAAGATCTTCAATTATTAAGAAACATTGTTATGTTGTTCTACATAACATATAAGAATACATAATTCTACATAACATGTAAGAAAAAGCATGTTTCATGTCTAGATTTAGCTCTTCAGCATGAAATAAAGGAGGTGAGCCATCCAGAAGACCATAAAAGCAATAGGCTTCAGGAATTGCCTGGAGATTTTTTTGTTTAGGGTAGAGTCAAATGATCAGGTTGTATGGACAGGCACAATCTGTTGAGTAGCATGGTATGATGTTAGAAACCTACACAAAATAAAAACAACAGAAGGAAAGTAAAGGTGATGAAGACTAGTGAAAAAATTGAGAAAGCCTAAATGAAGACAAAATTAAGGACAAACTATGGACTTGAATGGTCAATGAGGACTATAAATGGAGGAAATAATTGTAAGACATTTGAATGCAGGAGAGAATAAAGCAGAAGTGCAGACAAAAGGGCCTTGTAGAAGCTGCAAATGAAACAAGTGAGAAAACTATAAAGGTTCTAACTACTTATTACTGAGCTAATTTTCAGAGACATTGAGTATAATTTTTTCAGATTTTTCCTGTGTGACTGATCACATTTCAAAATGGGTCTCAATTTATTACAATAAAGACAGTCACCACACAAACCTACATACATCAAAAGAGAAATTGGAAAAAAAATAGTCAACTTGAAATTTGGAACTTCCTATACCAACAAGCAAGACAGTAAAGAGCTCATTTTACTGCTTGGTCCACCATTAAAGCTCTCAAACTCAATTGGGCAACTAATGTGAATCAACATTTCTAGCACTGATCATTGCAAATTTTAATCTATTATAAGTTATCTTATACAATCTACAGTATACAGGTTCTATGTTCCAGAATGAGGCCAGTGAAGAAACACTGTACAGAAAATACAGAAATAATCCAGTACAGAAAACAGATGCCAAGACATTCCTGTATAGCCAATTTGAAATGAAGCCAGTCAGGAATTTTATTTTTAAAAAGCAAGCATGCTCACTTTCTAGTTTCTTTATAGGTAACAGCTCAGGTATTTGTTTACTTATTTTTCAGAAACCCTTGAAGAATCTTTTAAGGAATCACAGCTAGTTCAAAGCTTACACAAACTTCTACAAGATGATAATACAAGTCCTGAGGTGAAATATAATTCAATGGGTCTTTTGTGCAGTCTTCTTAATTCAGGTAACTTCATTTTAAGTTGTCTGTGATGAAAAGATGGATATTTGTGATGAAAACACAAGTGTTTTCTGTTACTGAAATGTGCTGCTTCCAATGTTGCAGTCAGTGAGTAGTAAAGGATATTAAAAAGGTTCATTCTTTATTGATGACCAAAAATCCCAGTCGAGTAGTTTGCTTCTTTATGAAAAGCTGATTAAACCATTAGCTGAATAAAAAAAAGAAAGGCTTTATTCCAGTGAGTCAGTGGCATACTGAAGTCCTGAAACAGCAAAATTAGAGCCTTGGAGTAAAGGCATCTTTGTCCAAATTCACCATGCACAAGTGTCTGGCAGTCCCAAGTCCTGTATGTGTACCACAGCATTTTTGTGCTCAAAGAAATAGAGTCTGTATCATCTTCCACAGGCAGGCATACCTGTGTTCTGCCTATGCAGTAAGCAAACCAGAAGCTGAGAGAAACCAGTGAGTTTAGCAATGTTGCCTTTGCACAGCAACTTTTAGTAAAACATATGAAGGATATGATTTCAGTTTCTCTCACTCCATGGCTAGGGAAGACAAAATGCTTCCAGCAAGATCAGACTCATCCTGGATGTGTGGCACTAACTGAAAACAACCACCTTGAAACCAGGGGTCCAAAGATCTCATGCCAGTTTCTCACATCTTAATACATAAATCATGTAAACTGAAAATAATGATTGTGCTCAGGCAAGGATCTGCCACAAGGGGAGCTGCCTTTCAAATCCTGGAGCCACCCTATATTGGCAAACAAGCTGGATTTTGCAGTATACTCTATTTTTTCCCTGTAGCCACACAGATATTGGAATAAGTATAAGCATTTTCATCCTTCAGTGCTACTACAAAGTATTGACACAACAGATGTGATCTATAAGACTTTTTCCAGAGGTGTATATACTTAGCACTTTATAGACTAACTGTAACACTAAGAGTTGAGTCTTACTAATATGAAAGGCTAACAAAAAGCATACAGACAAAAAATGCTGGAGCTTGTCCTGTAATACATTTTCAACACAGTGCTTTTCTTCTGTTTAATCAGTTCTTGGAAGTCAAACAGGAGAAGAAAAATCTTAACCTGTTCAGTATTTTCAATGGCTGAAAAGGCACCTATTGAGAGAAATTTATTTAAAGGAGTTAATTTTAAACAGCAAGTACTCCAAATTTATCTTACAACAATTGTTGGGAGCCACTATGCCATGGCATGTCACTAAAATTCAGCATTTCATCTCCTATTCAGGTGATCTGAGACAAGAAATAGAAGACGACAAGATTAAAGAAACTCTCGAAAAACTCTGCAGTCACAGCAATGCAGATGTGGTCAAGGAAGCTGTCACAACATTACAAGTTTTAAGAGGAGAGACACCCCACTAGCCTCCCTTCTTCCCCACAGCAGCCCTGCACTGCTGCTGAGGCAAATGCAATAAAACGCCAGCTTTGGCCAACCCTACCTTGCACTTGTCATGCTGCCGCATAACCAATACTACTAAAGTCCAGGTACAGCTCCTGTTTTTAAAGCTCTACATAAAAAAACCCACCCTCATTTGCTCATCTATTTGGCCTACACATACTTGCATCACTGCTGCTCTTCACTGAGCTACTAACACACAGCAGTAGGAATAAGGCCTGTCAAGCAAGTGGTCTTAGAAAAGATCACGAGAAACATCAGGCAGTTACCACTTCTGTAATACATTTTTAAGCTGCTTGGTCTTGTCAAACCAGGATATCACTTGCAACTTTCTTACATCAATGGGACTTTAAAATCATTACAAAAAAATCTCAAGCTTATATCATGCAACCTGAAACAATGGGGTTTAGATTAGATAGCCCTTTGCATTGTTTAACCTACAGCTCTAACTGGCACCAATTCAACCTCTGCACACTGCAAATCAACTTGTGAGCCCAGCTGTTAACGGAACATGTTAAAACCACCACAAAACTACCTTTAAACCAACTTCCACTTCCATTTCCAATTTTAAAGTTCGTCTGAGTTTTTACCTGCTAGTGTCACAAACTATATTCCTAAGTATCTGAGGTCACAGTCTTGTCCTAGTTTCAGAGTTGCAGCTGTTGTAACCTGGAATGAGACTCAGTAGAAGCAAAGTTTACAAGAAACTGCAGTCAGTGTCCATACATACAGTGCTTGGATGAGATACAAATTAAAGCCAGTTAGAAATTACAAGTGGGCATGTGTGAACATCTGGAGGCAGCTGGCATTTCATTAAATTATCTCCAGTAAGAGAACCTGGGTTTGACTTTAGATAATGAAAAATTGTAGTAAAACAAGTGTGTCTGAACATTTTGACAGAAACCTTTCATATTTAAAAATGGTCACTTGACAAAAAGGTAAGAACAGGATCTATTGCACAACTTGTTCTTAGGAGAACTTTTTGAAGCAGTTGCAAGTACGTTGCAGAGTCACATTGCCGAGACCTAGGAGATCAAATTCAAAACCCTGTAGTGGTAGATACTGAAGAGAGCTAAGGAACAATGACTTTTTAGCCCACAGTAAAAGTTATTGAGGGAAAAAACAAACAAACAAAAAACACAAAAACAGAAAAGTACTGACCTTTAAAAATGGTTATAAAGCAGGGAATATTTAAAAGTCAACAAGGCCTCCTGTTCTCAAACAATTTGAGTATAACTGGCTTATGTCTGCAAACAAACATTACAACTTTGTTCCTGCAAAAGCTTTCCCACTTGCAAAACTTGTTAGCTCTATTTAGCCCACTACATTTGTCGCCAAATATCACTGTCAGGAGTACTCTTGAGAAAGGGAATTTCATAAAACCACCCCAGACAAGTCACTTGGTGAGTAACACACAAGCAGATTTTGACCACGTAGTAGGAGAAAAGAAAAACAAGATCTGAATCATGTGCAGTTTCCTCTAGCTTAAAGCACACAGTGCTATGGGCATCCCACACATTTCCAATGTCGAAATGAGAAACAGCTTCAGAAAATCTCAACTTCAGAGTAAGATCTGGAGTTGTGCCTAAACCAGGCATTATTATGAGATATATCTGGATCTATTAGAAGTTATATATATATATACACACACACAGAGATATATACACACACACCCCAAATAGCCACATTCAAGTTAAGTCATTCTTATCAGAAGTGATCCAGCCTTAACATCCTGGAGTATCTAATTCCAGACATTGCATTATCCTAATATAGTCATTATCTATTGGTTAAATGTCTCTCTGACCTTATTAAAACTATAATCAGGTTTTAATGCATTAAAGAAATGTTGAAATGGTCAAAGAAGCAGCCACAAACCTATTTCTGCAAGCCTCATCTTCAAACCTGGAAGCTACCTCCCTTCTGCACTCTTAAGAGTAGTTTCAAGAACATTCCTCAGACATGACAAACCATAGACCATGCAAATCACAAGAGTGGTAACTGTGGATAAGGACAGTCAAAGTACAAAGAGCAGTTTTAACTTTTTGGGTGTCCAGAGATTTAATCATTTCTCTACATCATTCTGCAGCTCTTCACTTGTTCATGGCTTTCCATTAAGAATGGAGAGAAAAGTACTAGTGTTATCTATTATTCAGCAGCCCTGACTGAAAAAAATAAAGAATTAGTTTCAGCAAAATATACACACAAACACCAGTGGACCTTTACCATTTCTGTAGTTATCCACAAATTGCAGTCTCAGCAGCCAGTCTAAACCTTAGAGAGGGAAATACTAGTGACCGGAAGCAACAAATCTTAGAAATCAAACTCCAAGAGTAGAAAATATTAAATTTTATTTAATCAAATTTAAGGCTTAAGAAAAAAAAATATACTGAAAGTCACTCAGAAAAGCCATCTCAGAAGAAGAGACAGAACCTCCCCTTCCACTGGCTAAACAATGTTCAAACTGCATGATAACCTACAGGCAGCAGGGGGAAGGAAGAGGAAAGGATGGAATGGGGAGACCAAAACCACAGCAATTCTATGTATAAGCCAATTGCCACATCAACCGCAATGGACTGGAAGTACAAGTCTACCCACGTGGCACTGTATGAGGGTCACAAAAACTAAAGACCCCTTGGGAAGAAATGTTCTTCAGGAGGCGACTGAAGCTCCTTTGGTCACTGCACTTTTTTCAGTGCTTATATTCATCGTCCTCTTCACATACAGGGAAATTGGGTCCAAATGCAGGTATATTAATAGAAACAAAAGGGCAGTTGTACTGTCAAACATACTCACAAATAAATACATTGCTTCACAGAAATAAATTGTGCTCATTTCTGAGAAAGAAAAGTGATCACACTGAAAAGTTTCCTTCTCTCAGTCTCATTATTCAAGTCTGATCTCATATTCGATATCTTCATTAAAAACCTTGTTTCCATTGTAGTGTTTGTGGAGTTGTTCCAAATGCAACCACTGAGATCTCACATCAACAATTATCAAACCTCTCTTTGTGATATCATTTAATTGCTTCTCCTTCAAGGCTTTAGAGGCAGGCTCACACCCAACCGCTTTTGCTGACAAGACTTTTTTAAACCACAACCTAAATCTTTAGCCATGAAGTCACTGCAGGTCCGCAGAGAAGGTGCTGAATATAACTAAAGTAGAAAGTGGTAAGAAAGTATTCCTATTCCAAGTCTGAAATTACACTAGTCATGTGTAGCACCAATGGGGGTACACTTCAAAATGTCTAGAGGTAAACCAGTCTAGAGCCCCAGGGTTTTAAAAGCAATACTTAATAAGCACAGAGAAGTTTATCCACAGTGAAAACAAATCACTCTGAATTTAAAGATCCTCAAATAGGTGGAAGTTGCTTTCTTGAATTCAGTTCCAAATAACTGAAGCATTGATACAAAGCTGGTGTTAATATGGCCAGAGCCAATAAGAACAAACTCTGAAAAGACAACACTTCAATTAAATTCTGTCTTGCATACAAACAGTACTTCAAAAAGAAACCAAGCATTCGTTTGTCTTCAGGCAACTTGGCAAGATTTGCAGACACTGGAATCCTGATCCATGACACTGACTCTTGTCGGCAGCTAATTTCAGTGCGTGAACTCCACAGATATCTCTGACACCGTGATGATTTTCACCAACTTCTGAAATTACTTCCCAGCATTAGGAGCTTTCTGTGTCAAAAAGTGGCAAAGGGAAACATACTCCCTAGATGCAATTTTCAATGTAATGTTTTACAAATAAAAAGTTACAAATAGAAAAACATCCTTCTCCAATTTTACATATATCAGATTATTACACATAATCTTAACAGAGAAAGTTGGTTGATGAGGTGTTGTAAAGTTTCAAGCACCAGAGTTTAAAGCAAAGGTTGCTGGATACTGCTTTGCTGCTTGCAAAGTAGCAGCAACAGCAGCAAATTTTTGGCTGCTCCTAATGGACTAGATTCAACAAATAAGTAATACAGACCTCAAATTCAAGGCTCTACGGAAGAAATGCCTCTTGCATTGCCTCTTCAGTGACCTACTACTATTGTTTTCTTGTTGTATAATGAAGCTAGAAAAAGGTCACAGTGCACTTCTAGCGATTTTACTTTCAGGTTTTTCAGATGACTAATAGCAGACTGTTCTCTGCTACTGTAAGGAAATCAGCCATCCTTAGACAAGCTTCCTTTTCCTGTTGTGTCTCTATCACTGGCCAGAAAAAACTATGAAAGCTGAACTGAAGTACACATGAGAAGTACAGCATTGTCTGTGAAGTGCTTCACAGATTAAAAGCTAGAAGGATGTCTGGACAATCAATACAGACAGTTATACAATAGAACAATCTTACTGTTGATCAGCTTTTGCCAGTGAAATGTTCGTTAATACATGCATAATAGAAAAAATTACATTAGAGAGATATTTAAAAGTTTGGCTTCCTAAGAAGGTCATATACTTTGGAAATACAAGTATTAAATCCTTCAGGCAGACTACATGTAGTAAAATATCATTATAAAAATATATACTTTTCTAAAATTTACACTATGTTAGGCACTGTAAATAAATCTGCTCTCCCTGAAAAAACTGGTGTCATTGGAAGCAGTAAACCATGTTAGTTATATGGTCCACAGTAAAACCGACAGCTACAGCTACTTCCAAGAACTTTTCAGTCCCATACTTCTATCTTAAACTAAAAATAGTATGCCAAAGTCTTTCAGAAAAGACTGGAACTCTTATCGAATTACAGATCCATCTACTGAACCCCCAAGAAGGGAGGACAGGAAGAAGAGAGTTTAGTTTTCTTCTGATAATAAAAAAAAATTGACTTCAGCAGGAGTAGTTCAGTTTGATGCAGAAAATTACTGTGAAGAAATCATTCTGGTTCACCATATTGTGACGGGCATTTTAACCATGTATCAGAATACAAGCAGAACTGATGATTCAATAGCTTTACAGAAGATTTAAAAATTCAACAACTCTGATCTTTCACTAAATATGTATTTCCTCATTAAAAAACAGATTTCAGTAGGGATCAATGTTGAATTTAAATGTTTTTCATCAGTCCCAATATTAACAGTTAGGACTTGTGAAGATCAATATAGCAGTTGTGAGAGAAACGAGGAAAGGCAAAAACCACCAACAGCTAGCATAGCATGCTTGCTACTTAGTGAAACAAGCTGCATTTTGAAATTTCTGCAGACAGCACTTCTTAAACATATTACTGATCAATAAAAAGTTGAGCATTTTTAAAGAGTTTTTTCCTTCTATAAATAAAGAATATTTACATTTTTTTCAGACAGGAAACAGCATCAGGGATTCACACCCCCTTGCCTGAAATGGAGATTTCTAACATATAATGCTACAAATAGTCAGATTTTTCCCCTCTTGAGAAAAGGCTTGCATTTTCAAAACATCATGGGTTACTCAAGCTCTGATGCTGAGCACAAGCTCCTACTCCTGAAACATCTACATTAATCCCAGTCAAGCAGAAATATCCCTACTTCTGCACAACTGAAAACCAGTTAAAGGACGAGACAATTTGTGACTTTTTTTTTCCAATTTGCAATACCATGATGATTATGGTTGCTGAGTATCTTGCCAAAAAATGACTGCATGAGTCTACTGTAGAGATTAAACTGATTTCAAGATTCTGAAAAAATCAGCACGCCTTCTGAAAAGATTACATTTTAAGACTGATGCCAGTCAGGAATGAAAACAGAACAATCTTCGTGGTAATCCTTCAAGGAAAGAGGTTACAGCAGTTTCATATCTCCTTGCTACAATCTTTAAAATCTGTTCCACCAATGTCTTGGGAATTTCCGTTTCTTCCTCAGAGATCAATGCTGGTACACTGAGTTGTCTCGTTAGAAAAAAGGTAGACAGCTGTGTATTCAGAGATTTTTTTTGTATCAGCTTCTAACAAAAAGCATGAGCAGGGTAAAATCCACATAAGGCTTTTAATAACAGAAGTGTTTATGGTCTGTGCATTTCTTCCACCTTGGTGTCCAACCAATAACAATAAAATATACTTTTTTTGCAACACGTCTGCTTTCATATTCAGAAGGCATTACCTGCCTTTACAGCTTCAATATCCGAAATCAATGTCCTGGCTAGGAAAATCCCAAAAATCTAAAAAGACAAAAAAACAAACCATTTGTGAGATGAAACACTTGTAACGTACCAGTCTGCAAGACATTTCTAAAAATTAGAGCCTATTACCATTAGTCATTATTGCAGAATGGGAACCTGCATCTTATGTGTTCCTATTACACTGTACTGACATCACTGCAACTGCTCTTGTGAATAAAGATATGCATTCATAAAGTGTTTGCAGGTTCAGATATCATTTCGTAGCCAGGATCATCCATCAAAGCATGGCTATTACTAAAAAGTAATAAAGGTAGCAGAATCCTGCAGGAAATAAAACTCATGAGAAAAAGATGCTTTCATGTAACATTTCATGAGCATTCAAAATAATAAGCTTCTAGATGCCCTAAAGCTGGAAGAAATTCACTTAGCCAAGTTTACTTGAGTCTTGTAACACTCACACTTACCTATTGCTAAAGCTACAAATCAGACATTTTCATTCATTCCACAATTTTGGATAATCCAGTCCATCTTCTGATCAATATTTTTTAAATACATACAGAATGTACAATTACCTGTACTAAAATGAAACTCTTGTCACAAAGAGTAGTGAGAAAAGTCCCAGATTATTCTGAGGCATTTCAATTTGAAATTTTAACATTCACTCAAGTTCTCAGGGAAATTTTCCTTTACAAATTGAAGATAAATTCATAACTCAGCACATTTCCCGAAACGTTCTCAGAAAAACAACAAAAGACTGAGGTGAAGTTTTGGAAAAGCCAAAAAGATTTCTTTTAGACATGGACAGGTTATGTCTAACTCTCAGTCCCACCATAAAGTAGTTTAATGCACAAGACCAACCCAATTTGAAAATACAAGCGACTGTGAAAGTGGTTCGCAGAGACTCAGGACATGAATAAGAACAACATCATCAAGTTATTGTCAGTCAACACACTGCCAAAAGATTAGACTTGAACATCTTTCTAACTGAAGGTGTCTTTCTCAGGACACCATCTCTCAAAGCCATGGAAGCACTATCATTAGATTGTGATAAAACATCAAAACCCAAACAACAGAGGGCAGTATTGCCATGGCTGGGAAAAGGTATTCTGCCAGCACTCTACGCTCAGCTATTTTCAGTTAAATGGGAAATACACTCTGTAGTAGATTTACAAGTTTGTTATTTCCCACTGAAGTGAAGCAGTACCATAGCGAAGAAATTTAGGTAAGTGTAAACAACTGCCACAAAGAAAGCAGGATCCACCTCAAAAGAAGTGATCTCTCGTGTTTTAATGAGAATTTTGGTTCTTTTTCTTTGATGTACCAAGCACCGGCAAGGTACTGGAAGAAGTCACAGCAACTCCTTGATCTCGTCCTGCTAATATCACATTTGCCACCTGTTCACCAATTTCCCTGCTCTTCCATTCTCAACTTTTTTGAGCAGTATGCTACACATCAGTTACAGCCAGCTGAGTGGTAATCTTAGTATGAAGGACAGAATTGCATTTTAGTGATTTCCTATTTGTGATAGAAGGCTGTAGTTCAGACCTACTGGAGTAGATTACCAGAAGATCTCTCCTCCCTCATGGCATATTGAGATGTAAGAAATATATTATTGTATCACATTATTATATAATAACATCTTAGCATATTGCTATATTAATATACAACAATATAAATCACAATCATCATATACTGTATGTATTATAATTGTATTGTATTTTTATAACGACCTTCATTGCTTTGAGGAACATAATTTCAACAGAATTAAATTAATTGATATCAGATATTTTCACTCTAAGTCCCCATCCCTATAATTATTTTTTTTGCCATACTATTCTCATGCGTAAAAATGCCACAGTGTCAAAATATTTACTGTACTTCTCTCCATAACTACTTTTACCTTCAACACATCTGTAGCTGCAAACTTGAAACTTTTTAAAGTAGCATAACAAAAACAACTAACCTGGAGCAGTGAGATAGCTATGAAGACACCTGCAACAACGTAGATATTTCGGGGTAACCAAGCTTCAAGAGCAAGGATACATCCTTTGACAAAAATCTGATCATCCCATTGACTCTTGCTCTGAATGTAGAAAGGAAGAATAAGAACATTACTTTTCTGCTCAAGTTTATTATAAGATCAGTCAATCACATGATATAGTTAAACTAACAATTTTTCACTTATGCAGTAATGTTTTTAACCAGAATCCAGAAATACATATACGCCCAGATTAAATCAATGTCAGACATTGATGTTAGTATCTTCCTGCAAATCCTGTTATTAGAATACTTCAGAATTAGCAGATAATAGAATTCAGAGTTAGACTATTAGAACTAATAATTGAAATGCAAGTCCTACCCCTTTTTGAAACACACCTTTCCTTTTACCTTTACAAGTTCCATCACTTGTTTTCTCCACCCTCCCACAGTACAAGTTCACTTTAAGCAAAGGGAAATCTCTACCACACTCTACTTGTAGTATGATGTAGCACAGTTGATTAGTTCCCAGAATTTTAAGCTGACATATCTATCGGCAATTCTACTGGTTTTATAGTTTTGCCTATGCAGGCACAGAACATGACAGACAGCAAGATCCCAGCACCTTACCTTCTTTCTCACATCATAGCCACACTGTGTATTCACAACTTTTTGCTGCAAAGCAAAAGGAGATATAAAATAAATCAGTTGAATTATACTCACTTCTGTTCAGAGGAACTTCTTCTCTTTTAGATTCAGACAAAAAAATCAGGACTGTCAGAGCCAATCAATTTAAGAAGCATTTTTACTAAAAAATTAGCAAAGCACTAGCAGAAGACAAGAAAAGTAATGACAAAGCAGAGGTGTATACTAGCAGGAAAACATCCTCCACCAGAAATCCCAGCTTCTTCTGTCACTTGGATTTCAACTAGCAAGGGCGTTTTAACATGAAGGATAGCAACTGTACTGCCAGCATGCGGATAAGACATCTGCATTTCCAAGATCAGTTTCACATTAGCTACTTCACATAACACCTAAACACTGAGGTAACAATAAAGGTACCAGGCTGATTTATTTATGCCTGCAGTGGAGAAATATGCCTTACAATTCCATCGTTTCAAGCAGTATACAACTTGCTGTCCCAATCAGTTAAACAAGTAGCAGCTGCAACCTACTTGAGGCTCCCCTGCCATTGATAGTTCAAAGTCTTACACACAACCCAGCTCCAAGATACACCTAGTCTGGAAGACAAAACACTCCAGTTGCAGATCCCAAGTAGGAAGACCATAAACACTTTCCAGATCACAACCCCACACAACCCAATGACAGCATTTATCTCCAAAGATGTAAAGATATTCTTTTTAAGACATTTTGTTTCCTCTGTATGAGACTTACGAAAACATCTGTATTACACAATTACAGCATAATTTACACAATGCATAGTGAGTTATACTGAAATATTAGGAGTAGAATCTCATATTAAAAAGATTTAAACATACTTATGTCTCTTTAAATACAGCACCAGCAACAGAAAAAGTTGCAGTGGAATAGTACTGCTTCAAATTAAAGTAGAAAATAATTACTGGGGAATCTGAACATGGAATATTTCCCTGACCCAGTCTTTCCTTGGCTGATTTCCAAGACAATCAGAAGCCTTAGTATAACCTACCAATGGCTATCTGCTCCACACGAGGATTGCTGGACTGACTTTGAGTTGTAACTATTCCCACTAATACTATAAAGCATTATATGTTAGTTCCTACCTCCACATTTTGGCTTTCACTGAAAGGGTCAGATTCCTCAAGTTTAGTAAACAGATCTAACCAATAAGCACCTAAATCTTGCCAAAAACAGAGAACTGACTCAAATGCCTTAAACTGAGTTTGTGCATGAGCACTTTACTAGTTGCTGATAAACAACCAGCAAATGGAGCTACTCCTACTTGCCTGGCAGAGGGGTGGTGTAAATTTAATTCTAACTGGGGCAAACACACTGCTTAGACAGTGCTGTCAGGTCCTTACAAGCTAGATAGCAGAGGCCAGGAATTCAAGGAAACAATGCACTGGGAATAATTAAAAAAAAAAAAAAAAAAAAAAGGTCAGTCACCAATACTTGCAGACTCAAGCCATACAAAAATAGCTTGAATTCCCGGTGACAATAAGTTTTCAGCTGTATAACAGGTTGCCACATATGGACTCAAAAAAGGACGGAAAAGAAACATGAAAAGAGTTTGTCCACGCAAGAGTAATTTTTGATCATTTAGAAGACCTTTTAACGCCCTAGTCATCGCACCATATTCAGGAAGGTCTTCCTTTCGTAACTCTCCAACAACATCAGAGCAATACAAAGCCAGGAAACAACTTACGGCAGGATCAGGTATACAACAGGAAAAAGGAACACCGCACTTCTCACGACTTTTGCTTTCACTGCTACAGTTAAAGTATATGTTAAAGTCCCAGTCATCTGGACCTTGGGCACCACAGCAATGGTTCTGCAACAGATAAACAAACACTTAGCATTTGGGGGTATTTTAGAGACAATTGAACAAACTCTCTGGAATGATATTTGTTCATCATCTGCACTTTCTCTAAGGCTGTGCAGAATCAATGGCAACATCAGAGTAAAAAATGAGTAATCAATACTGTGGCTCTATGAAATCAAAGCAATATATTTGGCATACTGCTCCTGGAAATAGGTGTCAGCATGACAAGCAAAATCATAAAAATTATCACTAGATGTAATTGCTAGATGCAATCAGTGTAACATAATAAGTAGTGCGACAAAAATAAGCTTATACAAATGCTCTGTACCCCATTATTTCCAAGTCAACCAAAACCAGAAAAAACTACGAAAATGTTTCTTTAAATTTGTGACTCCATCCTTAAATCTTCATGAATCAACAAGTTTACTTCTCCTTGTTTACTGTAAAAATTGGATCCAAACATTTGTGAATACACTTCCTTTCGTTTAAATGAGAAGGTTTTCATATCCAAATGAATTAACTGGTAGTCTCACTAGCTCAAAGGTCAGTCAACTCTAAGTAGATCACACAAGTTTCTTGACTTAAACAGTGTAATATAATTACCATAGTTGCAGGTTGGAGAAATACCAACATTTCAAGGAATGTTCAATTCCTGGAACTAATGAAAGCTAGTTTCTTATTAAGTTATGCTTTGCAGTTTACTGGCCTGGATATTTAAGGGCACAAATCTTTCTCTATAATTTGAGTACTTGAAATGTTATACCATCACACAGATTTTCCTGGTACCTCATGAAGTTCCATCCTCTTGGGATATCTCTAGCATCTCTATCTCCTCTCTGCCCACTGCCTGTCTTCTCAAAACTTGTATTAACCTAACTGTCTGCAAGACCACCAAAACTTAAGTCAGTAAATGGATTCAGAAGTTATCAAGTTGTGACAGACACGGATGTGAACAGAGAGTGGAATTGTTTACACATAGTTTTCACAGGAACTATGACTAAAAAGAGCTGAACAGAACAGTCAGAATAGAAAAAACACCAAGAAAAATTTAAGTCACTAATACATTTACCATGAAGAAAGCAAAAGAGGTGCACTTTTGTCTTTCTAGTCCCTCCTCCCTCACACATCTACACCTTTGTAAAAAGCCATACAACCACTAAACATGCTAATCTGCCTTAGTAATGTACAGACTATGAGGTCACCTACAGGCCTGAAAGTAATATAATTAGCCAGAGCAAGGAGCTGCCGACAAAAAGCTCTCTGGGTCCAAAGACACACATGGAGAACAGAGCGAGTCAGCCTAAGGAGCACGGCTTCTTAGAAGATGGGCTTCAGTGAAGCATTTGAACACACTGCTGCACCTTGTTGTTCAACGTTGCAGAACTACACTTACTAATCCGCATTACATACTTCCCCTCCTTCCTCAGTACTTTCAGGTATGGATCAACGACAGGCCAATTCAGAGATTTTTCTGGTCTTTCCTTTTTCAGATTTATTAGCTTGTTAATCTGGCTAGTGAACTCCTCTTCGTAAGCTCAGCCTTTGATTTTCATTGAAAAGTATTTAACTGGAGTTCAACTATAAATCAGCTTAGCATATTAGCCTGGCTGACTGCACTGAGACTAAATAAAGAGCAACAGAGTGGACAACACCGAGACAATTACTGGTGTCGGTCATGGCCAGGAAGAGCCCTACCTTTCAAAAAGGTGCCCTTAGCAACGCAAGCTAAAGAAAAGAGCAGTGAAATCCATCCAGGAAGCTTAGTCAGAGGACACTTCTATATCAATGCACACAAGGAGTGAATGAACAGGACAGGTAAGCTGCTGGTAATATACAGCTGACCAAACTGGTATCCACTCTAAAACATGCTTTGCTATCAACCTGAGCTGTGAGCACAGATTTCTAAACATGATCTTTCAGAAGATGGAAGACAGACAAAAACAACCTTTTTTCATAAGGGAAAAAAATATAACGGAGACAACCATTATACCTCTTTGTGAAGTACTCACATATGTACCCTGTTTCTCTCCATATATATTTTTCTAACCACACACAAATAAACAAAAATCAGAAGAGTCACCCTCACTGGTTGTTTCCTGGGCATGATTACAAAAGCAGCTGATTGAATCAAAGCCATCAGGCCCTTACTAACACAGGCCTTGACATCTCCTGGTGTACCTCACTGTCTTCTGGTAACCGAACATTTTATGACCACAGGAGCGTAGAATTGTTTCAACCTTCCTTGACAACTGCCTGACTAGAGACTAGCCTTTCCCAGTTAACAAAAATCCTCTTTTGTTTCAAGATGAGGTGCACCTCAGAAGATAAAAGGCCCTGTGCTGCATCCCTGTACAGGACTACACTGCCTCCTAAAATCAGAGTGCAGACTACCACTGCACTTTTCAGGATAAGAAGGTTTTTTTGTTGCTCACTTCTCACTTAAACTGGTGCAACACTGATCAGAACAGGGGAGCAAGTCAAGCAGGTCAAAAGGTAGATGGATGCTTGGCAGAGCTTCCACATTCACAGTTAGAACAGCACTGTATCTCAGAGTATCTTGCCTCCCTGACGCTTTCAATGCAGAAAGATCAAAACAGCACTTCTCTAACATGGCACTATTAGCTACAGAATACGATAAATCTGTAACAAAAAGGAAAACTTTCAAATACATATTCTCCTAGAAGACAGGAAAGAAGTGACAGGATATGAACTTACGATTTTCTGTAGCGAATCAATTAGGTTCTGGAGGTCAATATCATCTCGGTAGGATTTAATGTTATTCTCAAAGAATTCCTTGACCCTGTCCCTCACCCAGTCCTGGAACAGGAAAGCCAGAACTGCCACCGCCAGCTCCAGCAGGAATATTAACACAATTGCTCCACAGAACTGTAAAAAAAGTCCCAAATCAGAAAATATCCATTCATTTACAATGCATCCCTACTCCAACTCCACCAGAAACAGACACAAAGAATTAGGCTAAAATTCTCACTCAGTACAGATACCATGAGAACACAGCCTGTTAAATGAGAATACAATGTAAAGAAACCCCCAGGAAGCAGAGTTATCTTTTTGTTTTGGTCACCTGAACTTTACAGTAAAATGAGAACCATACCACAGTCATTACGCACAGCTGTGAAAATATTAATAAATGACAATCTGCAAAATACAGGGCTAAAGTAGTCTTGATGTTACTTCTTGGGATTGTTTCCAGTTTTATAATTTTTTTGTTCAGCTTAACTGTTTTCAGATATAAAGCAAAGAAGATGCCTCAGTAGAGAAACAACCATTTAGAAGATTTTACATCAGTCAAAGTCCCCAAGTTTTGCCCATCAAACATTTAGAAGAACTTTTAAAGTTTTTAAGGGATTTTGTTCTCCTAAGCCACTATACTATCTCCTCTCAGTAATTCCTAACTTACTAAATATGTTCCAGAACATCATACTTTGTTATGTTACACACACAATGTTAGATTCTGGTATACATACTGTAACAGCACCACTGTATAGCAGAACAACTGAAAAAGGGAAGAAACATTTTCCAGAAAGGAGGAAATATACACAGCTTTGAACCTAAACTGCTTTTAATACCATTACTCAGAGGCTCATCAAGGGAGTAAGTTTACCATGCACATTGTAACAAAACAAATTCTATAAATTAATTATCTGGGTTTGCTACTAGTTCTTCACCCATCATTCCCAGCTTTCACACACATAATAATCCACTCATATAACTATGTTACTTACAAACTTCAGAAGGCATATGTTTTCTCTCAGTGCTCCTACACAACCAGCAAATCCCAAAGTAAACATCACTATTCCCACTACTAAGACAAGCACCACTGGGTCCAGTCCATGAAGACCAGTCACCTTCGTCAGATCAGACAACACACCCTGAAAGAGAAAAACAGGGTAACAGAAAATGGTGACCACTATAAGCATGTTTTTCATTTAACATTCCCTCTGGATGTCCATGATTTCCACATGATTCCAAATGAATTGGTTGCAAACCCTTGAGCTTGCCAAGAGCAACCCACACAGAAAAGTCTTGTTGTAAAATGGTTATTGACAATACCAATTTTCTTCACCCTAGCGGAGGAAGTATTAATGCAAATTTATAGTATTAATTCTTTTAATAAGTAAATCCAGTGCAGTCAACTTCTCCAATTACATTCTCCTAGGTCTATTTGCCAAACAAGCTTCCACAAGATGGTGCCAAAACCTCAATACTATCACTGAATATTCATTTAGTTTCAAGGCAAAAGAATTAATGCTTTAATATTAACTTGAAATGCATCAATAAGAAGGGCACTCCAATTTCAAACTCTTAAAAAATTAAGAAAAGAATTTTTCCAATCCTAATGTTTAGGGAAAGGGAGAGACATTTTAACTACAAAGCAGGTTATAGGTGACATTTTAAGGGAAGGGAAACAAAATCTTGTTTTGGTTTTCAAGGGAAGAAGATTTTTCCTCTCAACATTTTAGTTATACCCCTTCTAGTGCTGAATAGTCTTAGGAATGTTCCTCAAAAATCTTGCTAAAATGAAGTATACTCTTAAATACTCCCCTTTCACCCCAGACAAAATTCTTACACCAAAATAAGTTATCTATTCCCTACAAAGATACTTGCAATTTGCCTAATTTAGCATCAATATTTTCTTTTTTGTTAACTATCCAGAGACACCACTTATCTTGACAATGATCTTATCTATTAAGCCTGTCTGCCTAGATCTTAGGACAGAATTTATGAGTCTATGTAAATGTAATGGTAACATTATTGGTTATCTCTAGGTTAGGTTTTAAAGAAATTAAGTTTATATACCAGCTACCACTAAAATTCCATCGAGTACATATAACATAAACTTCTCTCATAATGTGCAAGAACAAGATGCAACATGCAGAAGACAGAAGGGACAAACAGTTGAAACTTTTAAAGTTAACGAGAACAATTTGTAAGGACACCCAACCAGCTTTGCAATAGTGTTCATCATACACTCATCAGCAACATATAGACCATTTTAATAAGGAAGTACTTTCCCTTTAAAACAGAGAAATAACAAAAATCAGAGTACAATATATCAATTACATGTTTACTACCTTTTGTTTTTTTCTTTATAAAGTATATTCTCAAGCTAACTATGTTTAGTGTAAGAGAACTATCAGAGAGACTTGTAAAGTAATTCATATAAGCAGTCTAATTCTGTCAAGGGAATGTAAATTCTCATCTTGCTACTCAGGTATTTGTGCTACAGTTAAGTGCAAAGAATATATATCCTAAGAGAATACCTTGGAAGAAATCTCTATCGCTTTGTAATTAAATGCTTACTTAACAAAAATAATTGAACTGTAGAATTCAGAATTGCCTTGCAATAGCTGGTGACTAACAGCTGAAATAGCCTATTAAAAAATGGTCACAGCTTATAGATTTCCCAGCATTCAGAAAGTCTTGGGAAGCAAGACTTTTCTAGTTAGTGTCACCAATGACACATTTCCATTCTTACAAACTGTAAGACCTCACAGCTAACTACCAAACTTGGTCTCCTGGGTTAATTATGAGAGTCCCACCTAAGCAAAACTTGGCTCAGACCCCACAATCAAGGAAGACATGCCAAGATTAGCTAGGCTAATCCGGTGTCTTTGTGGAATCAATACACTATGAAACCAAACACTGTGTGACCAGGATGTTGAAACTTTCACAGCTATTTCCAGCCATCTCCTTCCCGCACCTAAACTCAAGCTTTTTTTCAGACAATCTCGCTTGCTCAAGCAACATCTTTTGGAAGAAAACTTCCTCTGATCAAAGCATGTTATGAAGAAAAGTTGGCAGGAACTGGGCTCTATTATTCACCCTCAGATGTTGCTGGTTCACAACAGTTTCTTCATATTCACATTTGATGTTTACAACATTCTCTTTTGAAAAGAAGGTTGTGCGAGTTTTTTTGCCTAACAAAAAATGTTAAGTGAAAAATCCTGAAGGAAGTAAGTAAACAAGAGAATTAATTCAGGGGACATCTCATTTCACCTTACTCATCTAAGGATGTTTCTGCCTGTGCCATCTGCAGGATGGTAAAAGCTCTCTGAAGCACAGGCTGCCCTTTACAACAGCACCTAGATTTCCTACAGGTATGCAGAAATGAGGTCTGATACCTGGAGTCAGTGTAAAAAATACAAGAATAAAACTCAGCCTTTAAGTCTTCCTTTCAGTCACTTAGAACAGTGAATTAAGAGTTCAACTGTACATGCTTAACTTGTTTTATATTTTCTTTTAACGCTTTTAAGCATTATGCCACCATCTCAACTGAAGTGTGTTGGCAACTGAGGGCAAACATGGATTGTCTTTAAAAAAAAAAATCTCTAATACAGCCCATTAACAAATGCCAAACCAGTTAGTGTTTTGAGATACACTAGTATGGAAACTACAAGACCCATCTGACAAGGACAGAGTTGATTTCTTATAATGAAGTTCTGTGAACTGGATGTTGATTGTCACAACATCACACTGCCACTGATCATAACACAAGCTACATGCACATACTTTTAGACAGCTGACATACTTCTGTGTACAAACACAAAGATCGGCACACTAAAGAATAAGTACATTTAATCATAGAATAAGTTAAGGTTGGAAAAGACCTGCCTGACATAGGGGAGCCCAAAACTGGACACAGTACTCCAGATGCAGCCTCAAGTGTGATAAATATTGTTGGAAGAAGCTCCTCCCTCAACCACTGCCCACATTGCTGCTAACAAGTACACTGTTAGCCTTGAGATGAGGGCACACCTGACACTCATCTTACTGACCAAAAGGAGCTCAAGGTTGTTTTTTTTTTTTCCCCCCTCACAAAGCTGCTTTCTAGGCAGTCAACCCCTAGCCCATACTGATGCATCTCAGGCACAGGATTTTGCATTTGCCTTTTTTTTTTTTTAAATAAACTTTCATAAGGTTCCTGTCAACCCATTTCTCCATGCTCTTGAAGTCCCTCTTAATAAGTCTTGCTTTGAAGTAGACTCTATCCATTTGTTATTAGGCATGAACTTACTGGAATGAAGTTAAGCTGACTAGCCTCTAGTTTCCCAGATCTTCCTTTGTGTCCTTCTTGAAATGGTTTTACCAATAAAAACTGTTTTCCTGATGAGAGGGCTCAGTGTTAATCACCTTGCTTCTATTAACAGTTTATTATGATTCACTCTCTCTTGGTGATTTTTGCAATATCTCCTGGGTGACAGATATTAACATCTATCCAGTTTTTGTTGTGTAGACTTTTAAAATTCTATGCAATTTAACTTTTACGTGACTGTTCAGAATAACAAAACCCAGTTATAAGATCATAAGGACAGGCCAATAAGATACACCAGTTAAAGAGACTGGATTTGACTCAAACAGGTCGCAAACCAGGATGGGTAACATTTTTACCTATGGTATTTTCAACACTTCTCGCAAACCAACATTCTCATTTCAATATATTATCAGCTAAAAAGAGATGCACAGTATTTATATCCAGAAAAGAGACTGCTGAGTGTAGTCCTAGTGGAAAAAGAAAAAGACAAGAAAAAACAGAGAAGTTAAAGGGACCCAATGTACTTCATGCTGCACTACGACAGGATGTTCAGAACTTTTCAACCACCTGTAGTTTATCTCTGGGTTTACCACTGCAGCGCAGCTTATGGAATGTTTGTCTCTTACTTCCCATCTATTGTTCACCAAGATGTTTATCTGTAAACAGACAGATCCATACAGGCACTAAGGCTGAAGAATGGCACTAGTATGAAAGACTGTCCACACAGCACAGAACAGACATGAAAAATAACGTACAGATTTCATGAGCCATTCAGAAGTTCAAAACCACAGCAAAAGCTTTGAAGCACTTATTTACAAGACAGGACAGAGAGCAGAAATATTTCAGGCAAAATCTAAGAAATAAAGACAAAAAGAGTCTGTCTTTGCCTTTTAGTATTTTCAGTGTACCATAAAGTCCGTTTGGCAAACGGAGGTGGTTGTGAGCTAGTAATTTCCAACTACACAGATCCTATGTGCTTCTTTACAGAACAGAAGATAATGTCTGAACATGAGAGAATATAAATTCAAGACAAGTTTAACACCCTCCCTAATGGGTTGGAAAGAAAATCCTTTTATAACAACTGAATAGGAGGTAAATGCATTTGTGTGTGGAGACAGGCTGCTTACTATGTATCAATGATATCACTAATCTAGTTGTGAGGATGTGTGCACGCACATAGGGAGTGGGGAGAAGAAGAATATAGACCTCAGCATTAAGATCATCATAAAACTTTCACTTCCAAGGAGGGGAGGAATCCCAGAACCTCTCTGTATGTGGGTGGCTGCTGCGTCTAAGCACTCTGGTTAAGGAAATGTTACACTACAATGGTAATTAGTGTTCCTACTCAGCAGCACAACCTAACAGTAAGGGCACCTGCCCTCCACTGTTAATTAAGATGTAGATCAGTAAATCTGCTTGTAATTGTCACTTTTTCCTACTGTTTGCAGTCATATTAAAGCCATGCTTTTACATTCATAACAAGGGGTGAACTATTCATTTCCATACCTACATCATCTCTTGTCTTGTAACAAGAGAACTCTGTAGGTACATGCCCGCACAGACTTCCTCTGATTGAGGAAGTTATTCAGCTGAAAGAAACCTTTGCCAAAAATAAGAGCGTTATTCAGCTAGATCATGTTCCCCAGTTTTGTTCCTCTACATGGAGACACAATCACTTAAATAACTCCATGGGGAATGAAGTAGAAGACAACAGAAGTCCTGAAGACTGGAATACTACAGAGAGATAGTCCCAAAGACACATGGGGTGTTGTTTGGTTGTGTTGTTTTTTTTTTTTTTTAATATAAAAAGAGGTCTCTTGCATTCCTCCCAAATGCTTCTTGTTTTTAATAAAAAGAGGTGGGTAGATAAGTGTATTTTAGAAAACATGCTTTCAAAAGAGAACCAGTTCATAAAAACTGTTCATAAAGATTAAATTCTTCCTAGCATCTTGCTCTTACAAGTTTACAAAAACAAGATCTAAACATCAAGGGCCACAGCTTAACTGATCAGGTACAAGAATGAAACTCCAACTGAACTCAGTTTAGATCATTTGAACATGGTCCTGAGTCCACATGCTACATTTAATCGTTGCTGCTTCCCAAGGAAGTAGTTTTACTGGGGCAGGGGACAGCAGAGGGCAGTCACCAAACAAAGTAAGACCAATCATTTCTACCCTTACCTTTTCACTCCATGCCCACAGACCAGCTGCAAGGAAGGCCACTCCAGCTAGCTAAAAAAAATTTAAAAATGAATTAGATATACTAATCAAGACATTCTTAAACACTTAGCCAGCAGCACTGCTGCTCAGGTAAAACAAATATTGTCTGTAACCTCAAACAATAGTAATGGGACATTCCTCCCCATGAGTCAGTCTCTTGCAAATAGGATTTAGAGTGCTTTTATTCCATAGCATTCTTGCATTTTATAAACTACTTTTTAAAGTAGTTCAATTTGATTATTCATGATTACTCAAGAAGTACACAGTACTAAATTAACAATTCCACACAGTACCAGGCAAGGAGTTATCCTTGTCCCAATGACTTGCTCTAAACCTTTTGCCTGCACACTAATGAAGATTTCAGAATGTTTAATGCATTTTGAGGTTATTCCCTATTTAGGCATTTTATAGTACCACCCCCAGACAGTTGCCATGCTTGACTCTTCATAACTTCTCAGTGTCAAGGCTCATTATAGTAGCCTCTTCTCTAATTAGATATCATTTGTCTTCTGAATCCTTACCTTGTTTAAGCCCTTTTGAATTAAGCTGAAGTAATGGTCCATCCACTTACTTTCAATAAGCAACGAATCTAATTGACAAGTACAAACCCTACACCAATTCGTATGTTTGTATAATAAATATTTCTGAATTATAGTCATCCAAATGAAGCAAGAGATCCTTCTTCTAGTCTTTTATTCCCTTTCTCCATTCTTGGGCAGTTTGTCTTTAATAGCCGATTTCAATAATCAAACTAAAATGACCTCTCTACAAACTGAGGGCAGCTCCCCCTCATTACTTAAAATGGCATTCTACCCTGCTATGTCCACGTAACCTTGAAGGACATGGAGGTCCTGGAGCGTGTCCAAAGAAGGGTAACGAAGCTGGTGAAGGGTCTAGAGCACAAGTCTTACGCGGAGCAGCTGAGGGAACTGGGGTTGTTTAGCCTGGAGAAAAGGAGGCCCAGGGGAGACCTTATCGCTCTCTACAACTACCTGAAAGGAGGTTGTAGCAAGGCAAGGATGGGTCTCTTCTCCCAAGTAACAAGTGATGAGAGGAAACAGCCTCAAGTTGTGCCAGGGGAGGTTTAGATTAGATATTAGGAAAAAATTCTTCACCAAAAGGTTAGTCAGGCACTGGAACAGGCTGCCCAGGGAAGTGGTTGAGTCACCATCCCTAGAGGTATTTAAAAGATGGGTAGGTGTGGTGCTTAGGGACATGGTTTAGTGGTGGAGTTGGCAGTGACAGGTTTACAGTTGGACTCGATGATCTTGAAGGTTTTTTCCAACCTAAATGATTCTGTGATTCTATATAAAGGATTGAGGTTGCTCCTCCACCTCCCCCCCCCCCCCCCGAAACCTTACACACATTGACAAGTAAATCTCAACAACTGAAAAAACACTTTAAAAAGGGGCCCTTTCCTCTAGGAAGTGCAGCACCTTCCATGAACTAAACAGGTATTACAGACAATTCCCCACAGAACAGGCAAGAAGCAAAAATGGAACCCCCTTACAGTCACACAAGAAAATATATGTGTAGATTTTAAGTACTGCTGGGTTCACTGCCTGCTGACCCTAAACTGCACTTGGGGCAAATGAAGTTGTTCTGGGCTTACTCTGCTGGGGGAAGTGGGGAAAAAAAGAAAGCCAAAAACAGCTGCAAGTGTCATGCTGTAAAAATTACTCAAGTGATGTTAGACACTTCTGTCTAGCCATGAAGTGCTATATGCCATATTTTAGGGCTTAAGCACACAGATTAACCAAATCCACTACTAATACATGGCAAGAGTTACAACTAGGCAAGGCAGTGCTAAGTAAGTTCAATTTCCAGATGTTGCTTAATAAGCAACAGTACAGTGACTACTCATCTCAGACTGTGAATAAGCCAAGTACATTTAAAGCCATGATTTGAATCAAAGCACAACTTTTAATAATAGTAGTTTTAAAAACCACATGGATATAAACAGAATATTGACCAGATTACCCCTAAATCTTAACCCAGTGATTTTCAGATGAAGAAGCAAAATAGGAAAACAAATAAATAAATTTGTATGTCATTAAGGTACACAGTGCATGCAGCTGATGCATCCTTCACCCTTTCTCATTCCAAATGCTCCAGGAATACTGGGAGATAGGTGAAGACAGCTGGTATAATTTGCAGTAATCAGGGTAAATTACACAGTAGACAGCTGGATATTTGGGAACTTTTTCTAAAGAAATGAGGAAAAAAAAAAAGAATTGCTAAGACGCACATCTTCTACACTGTATGCAAACTAATGTTAGTGTAACACTAATACCGTGCTATTGAATATACAAATAGGGTGTCCTCTTCAGACTGGCTGCCTTTCATTACAATTACCATCTTAATTAAATTGTAATAGATTCTTAAGTACATTTTTCACTAGCATGCTTCATTCTCACCCCTGAACACAAGCATTGCTCTCATGTTTTTATAGTGTTCAGTTTCATAAAACTACACTATTTTTGCAAAGCTATTTCCATGAGCACCTATGCAAACTATCTACAAGTGAAACAGAGTTTATCAGCAGAAAAATAAAAACTTAGTCTCATAGAAGCAATGTGGATAAATCTAAAACTTAATTCAGCTAAGACACAAGTGATCCATAATTCTCACTAGAAGCAGCCAAGCCACATTCATTAGGTTTCTTTAGCAAAAAACAGTGAAGAATGATGTACCTGCAGAAGAAAAAGCCATCACCCACTACATTTACAGGAACAATTACCAAGACAACCAATTTGAAAGGAAGTTAAGTAGTAGTTATTTAACCAGCTGAGATTTCTTTGCTTTAAATACCCTGTGCAAGATACATTAAAGCATCTCATTGAAAACTATTGTAAAACACACCATGGTGATAAAACCACCTCAGAAGTTAGCATGTTTGTGCATACCCAATACAGAGTTCTACACAGAATCAACACCAGGAAAATACCCTCTCTTTACCACCTTTGCACAGAGGCATTCAAGTGACTGCTATGAGGCAGACCAGGGAACTGATCCAGCCTGAACTGAAAGTTTTAACCTTCATCAGTTCACTGAATTAACTGGCCATGTGAATGGGAAAACAGGCAGCTAAGAAGCAGCAATGCTAACCAAAAGTGTTCCCAGGGTAACAGTTAACAAGCCAGCTATTTCAAAACAGAGGCATTTTGAAATTTGCCTTTCACCAGAATCTGGATGACATGTAAGCAAGAACAAACTGACTACTCAACTCACTTCTATGCCGTAGAGTCATTTAAGCCATATACTGTATGAAAGGTTAGATGGAAACATACACAAAGCAGCTCAACTGTACCCCGTTGAACAGGAAACTAAAAGTAGTAACCAGCATTTGGTCACTTCCTGCTTTAGAACTGAAAAATCCACATTATTAACATATTGCATCAAGCTGTAAGCTCTGCTCAGGAGATGTGCAGTACTGACACCAACTCACAGACACCATGCACAAGACCACTTAGCTTAAACTTTATCCATTTCCAACCACACTTTGAATTCCTTTGACTATGCTATTAGAATCACCCTACTAACTGAGAAAACAGGTCTAATTTGTTTCTCAAATCTAGGTTGCAGCTAAATATAATTCTTGCATGACAACCCTTGCGCACAAACTGATTTTTGGTTAGCCTGCCTCAAGGTCTGATTAGAAGCAATGGGAATGCATTCCTATTGCACTCAGTTTTTGCAAGCACAAAATGTTACTCTTACGGATAACACTTTTTCCACCCCCCTGCACAATCCTATTTACATTGTCACTCCACCCATGCTGGAGCAATCAGCAGCTTACAGCCCTTCCTTCCTACCCTTGTCTCTTCCCAGACTTTTCCTCTCAGGGTCAGGAAACCACCTGGTGGTAGACTCCTTCCTCTTCCTGGCACAGCATTGCTGTTTTAGATGTTCCTGAAAAACAACATACACTACAAAAGCCAAGAAAATCTTATGCTAGCCTAGGTCTTCTCTTACTTTTCAAAAGTGAGCTCAGAATTCTTTTCCAGAGCTTCGGAGAATTTTTGCCCTTCATCATGTTCAGGGCAAAAATGCCACATCTCCTATAGCATGAGTGAAAAGTTTTATTTTTTCCTCTAAAAACCCTGAAGAGCCACACACAAAGATACAGAGTATTAGAAGCTAAATCAAGATGACAGAAGCTAAAAGCTATTTTACCTTCTCCTCTCAATTCATCTGAGAGACAGTGAGCTCACATGCAACCTAAAAGGCTTTCACAGAACACACATGCAATCCTTCACCTCACTGAAATAGCCATGTCCTGGCTGAGGTGCAATTCTTGGACTACCCCAAAAAATCTTTCAACTGGAGATGAAGCAGCAAGCACCAGAGACAGGTGATTGAGGCACCTCCTTTTATTCCCTGGGCTTTTCCAAGTGCAGGCTGGAAGGCATAGAGCAGTGCTGCACCACAAGACAGGGCACCCCTGGGGTCAGCTGTCCACCCCCTACCTCCTCTCTCCACTGGGGCTTTCACAGAAGGACTCACTCAATTGCAAAATGACTCAGAACAGAAAGGTGCCAGAACCAAGCTCTTCACCTTGTATTACTACAGTCTTAATTCCATTATGACAAATTAAGCTATTGGACAAAAAAAAAAAAAAAAAAAAGCTTTAAAACTCAAAAGGAGGTCCAGCCTTGCTGTAATAGGGAAATTTCACTTCAACTTCTGAGCACTAGATAAGCTGAGCTAAGATAGCAGGGCTATCTTAATGGTTACAATACTGCCTCATCACTACTCATTAAAACAAGTGTACTTGGAGAAGTTAAATCTTATTAGCATGCTTAAAAACCGAGATGAAAATAAAAGTAATCCCACATTAAAATCACACCTAGGAAGACAGAGCCTTCCTATGACCTCCATTCCCTTTCTTACAAGGAAAAGCCAAGCACAAAGAACAGAGAAGTCATTTTGCAAGCCAGTCGTACACAACTAACTCAAAGCCAGCAGAACTGAACCTTCTATTGCCAAGTTGCCCATCGAAAAAAAAAAAAAAACAAACCACCTTCCAAAGAATGAAGATTTACAGATTTCTAAAGGCCAATTAAACTGTGAGCTTGCCATTATTAAAATAGTTGTATTTGTCCTCTTTGAGTTCAATATTTTGTTCTACCCCAATCTATGTGAACTGTATTTGAAACATGACAAACTGAAGAAAAGTAACCATCCAGTAAAAAATTTGAATATTCTGTAAACTACTCACTAAGTCACCATATGCTTTAATTTTAAAGTTTATACAGTCACTGATATTATCTTTAGGGCTACAAAGGGGAAGTTAGCAGGCATCTTTAGTAAACCTGGACAAAAGAACAAATGCAACTCTTTACATGCAAGTTACCTGGCTTGTGAATAAACCGTGTCATGTATTGAGACACAGGTCAGCTACCATCAGACCTCCAGTAACAGCTTAAATAGGCAATAGGCTGTCTGCACACCTATCTAAATACCATCCCTCATACCCATTACATAGTGGCCACCCTCACCAACACACACGCTCACAAAACAAGCTCCCACAAGCACCTGGCCTGCAAGCCAAGAAAAGTGAATTAAGACTAACATTCCCTCCTTAAATGCTTCTTTTCCGAGTCATGGTTACATTTATCTTCTGATTTTTAAGTCCTTCAGTTCTTTTAAGGCATGTAGAAAATTTACTTTGTTCTACACACAATGGATTTGACCAATTAAAGATCGTTAAGACTAGTCATCCCAGCCAGCCGGATGTCAAAGGCTCCTGAATCACTGTGTCAGCTAAATGACTCATGCATTGCCTATAGGAGTGTCTACCCTCCCACTCAACATTTACATAGCTTGTTCTACAACTAAAGGTGCCGCACTCTTATCAAAAGAGCTGTAGTTATACATAATTTACTAGGTCAGCCTGATAATAACTTCTCAGCAGAAGCCTCAGATCATTCGTTGAGCAAGCTACCAAGACTACTAGTATCTGTTCAGAAAACCAATTCCTCCAGCCAACAGATCAGCTGAACCACACAAGCTGTATTTCAAATTCTCCTCAGTTTTTCTGCATCTCTTCTTTAAAAATGATTCTTTAAGGAAAAGAAAAATCCTTGGATCTTCACCATTAATTTCAAGAGAATATAGTAAAAAAAGAAATTTGAATAAAGTGAAATGTAATGACTCTGCAGGGAATAAAAAAAAAAAAATCATAGAACACTTCCACTTTCAAAACAAAGAGAAAATTAATTCCTGTGAAAAAGCAGAGGCAAAGTCTTGATAGTCTTCCCAGTAAAGACCAAAAAATTCCAGTTTTTCAAAGGTTGTTTACCCATTAAAAAACAGTAATAGACCCCACTTCATGAGACACATGCTAGAAAGAAAGCGGAGGTCTAGAACAATCCTAATATATTTCATGAACAAAAGAGTCTGTCAATTTCTCACATATCCCCCACACTATCTGCTGAAGAGCATCCACCCAGTTCTAAAATTATTTCTCTTAAAACCAGAACAGCTTGACGAATATTACTTCTCATTGCACCACACTCCACTGCAGGTACATGGGATTTGTACTGTATAGAAAAAAAATAACTACAGAGCTGGTGGCCTTTGAGCACACTTTTTGACACGAGTCCATGATAGGAATCCTCAATTGCTAGGGGGGGAAAAAAACATCACTAAACATTTGCACTAGGGCTATACTGTCGCCAATTAACCCTTACTGGAAAAAGGTTTCTACACAAGCCCTACACATCTTTTCTGTCCTGTCATCCACACAAGGATAAACTCCACTGTGGCTTAATGCTACGGTATCATGTTAAAACACTGCACTAGTAAACAAGAGGTAGTGACAGTAGCAAAAAGTTCTGTGGTTTTCAACAGCAATACCCAGACACTGCAGTCTCAGTATTACCTGGCCTTCTAACATTTTTATTAGGCTGAAGACAGCAGAAAATTGATGAGTAAGAAGCTCACAAGACTCCCAGCTCTTCTCTTTGAGCAGTGATTTCCTACCCTACGGGTCTTGCTTGGAACAGAAAATTGGGCCAGATGACCTCCAGAAGTTCCAAACCTACATTTTTCTATGATTCTAAATTAATTCAGAGTTTTGTCCATCATACATGGAGATTTCAAAAAAAAGCTTATTTTCTACCTTAAATACTGCCAAAGCAGCCAAAATGTGCAGAAGCACCAACCTAGTTTACCAGAAGTTTATGTGGGTTAACCAAGTAAAATACCAAGCCGTTATTGACAAGTACGAACAAGATTTTGCAGCCTGCAATTTATGTTCAGACACTAAACCCCTTTTTTTACTAAAGTTAAATACAGACTTGGGTAATAATTCTGTGTATCTTAAATTTTAGGTAGTAAAAAGTTGACATGGTTTAAGGAATCACAGTAAATAAATAGAATTAATATAGTCTTCTCTAGCAAGTCTACTGATCTCAGACAAGTCAGGATCAGCAGAATCAATTTTTATGCTTAAGTTAAAGGAGTTGCTTCAACCACATGCCATACTTTCATTCATACTATCTGATCCTTTCGGCTTTGAAAAAAAATCTAAACATCTTTAGAAGTGGCTATCCATACTAAGAAATATTTCAACTCTCAATCAGAACATGAATCCAAGCTGCTAGCAGCAGGCAAGTCACTGTATCTGCACTTCTCCATGACTACCCATGCCTTTCCATGACTGCAGTTTCCGTAACTTCAGGTGCGAACTCCTAACATTTGACCTCCAAGTTCTGAAAAGAATTATCAAGTTTATCTGAACTGCATCCTTACCTTCACCTCCCCCTCACAGACTTGTTAACTATTTCTAATACAACACTATGCACTAAGCTTTGAATCGCCTTCTTTTCCAAGGTAGTTAGGTGCTTCAGTGATCTTGACTATCATACAAATTTAAAACCAGACACCTGTGTTTGTACCCTTTTCACATTCACAATTTTGAACAAACATTATAGGCAGGCTAGTCCCTAGCTAAGTATTTCAAGACAGTATCAGACAATTTTGCTGCCCACAGAGCATGACATTTAAGATCTTGACTGTGTTGTAACGCCAGCTATAGACACATCTCTGGAGCAGTTCCTTTTTCTTCTGCATAGTGTATTTACAGCTACACCACCCCGACACAGAGATCAAAGATTATCTGAAAGGAGATACTAGAAGAGACTTCTCTTAACAGGGAAGCAATTTAACATACCACTTAAGTGCACTTAAGAAAAGCAGCTTTAACCTTTGCCCAAACACAACTAGCATTTAATGGCCTCCATCATTCAAAAGACAAAGGCCTTGTCAGCAACAGTAGAGACTATGCTATTTTCTTTTGATGAATCCTTTAAGCAGATCTGTCCTTTCTCCATTAAAAACAAGAAAACCAGTTTTATCTGCTTCACTCCATCTGCACTTAGAAGGTAAGATAGGAGGAAGGGGCATGGAAGGGAAAGATTGTGAGGAATCATTATCCATGTCATTTTCAATAACTACTTCTCACATGGGATAGGCTTCTTCAATTCTAAAACACGTGGGACATACCATACATCAGCCTCCTGCTTTCAGGTAAATATTTCAGCCTGTTCTCTTGAAGAAATATGCAGGAAGTTAATAAGACCGAAGTATGCCTAAACTATTTCAGTCTCTACATTTTGTACTCACCCAGAAGACAATGTTGTAGCTGAAGAGCAGGTATTTGTACCAACAGCTGACTTCTGCATTAGAATATCGGTAATAGTGCATCTTCTATAGCACAGCGTCTGCACAGAAGAGAAAGGATGAGAAGAATTAGGCAGTGACAGATTTTAAGAATAAAGGACTTTTTTCCAGATCTCTCTTGCTCTGTTGAGAAAGGGACTATAGTAACCTGTACTGTATGCCATTCAGAGGTATGTTCAAAGTCAAATCAGAAACTTCTGCTGACCCTAAACTCCCTCTAAGTATTTGTTGCTTCATAATCCTATCTTCTTTAAGCACCCTTATGTGGTAACAGGGAGGGACACCCAAAAAGGAAACTAGCTATAGGAAGATTTGCATCAGCAAGTTGACATTCATCTGCTTTCTCACTCCTTCAAAATCATTTTACTTACAGACAGCAGCTTGGACTTACACACAAGTCTAAACACACACCTTGTGGATTGCAAATCCAACAACCCAGCTAGCAAGATGTTAGAAGTGGTTACCCGGAAAACCTCAGTGTCTACAAGATTGCTAAATACAATAGGCAGTTGTACTCTGTCTTTTCCATACTTTAAAATTTCTTTACCAAATCAGTACCCCATAAGAGGTTTTATTCTCAAGAACAAAAGCCCCACCGTTAAACACCTAATCTGCTCTGCAAAGTTCTGTTTTCTTGCTTCCTTACATACACTAGAGATGTATATACACTAGAGACAACTATTGCTCAAATATTTCAGAGAACTACAGCTTTTCAGAGTATCTAACTAAACCACCCCTGCAGAAATGCCACGCATAGGGAAAAAAACAGAGGACAAGCTGTTAAATCAAGAGCTGGAGCAGGGAATACAAAGCACTCACACAGCCCTCACATTCTAGAGAACTGACCGCACGAGTGCTGCCTACGTCAGACAAGAAGCAGTTCTACATTTCAACCCTCCACTTGCTTGAGGTAAATGTTTTCCTCCCATAAGATGTCAGTGAAAGGCTTGCAACAGGGAAGCAAGCACAGAGAATTTTCAAACACCTCATAACTAAGAAAAATACTTCGAGGACTATGCTGACCTGGACATTCACAGACAGCGTGCAAAAGACAAGCCTACCCAGCAAAGTCTGAAGCCAAGCACCATGGAACAGAGCACTGAAGATCTCCGCCACATCCATAGCTATGAGAAGGGAAATTAATTTTTTTTTTTTAGAAGGCAATCTGCATCTGGGTGTAAAAAACAACCCCACTGAAAGAAGGAACAGAACCAAATACCTGTCAGTTTTGAGACTCCCATTCAACACAAGAAACATCTTGCTTTAGCTTTTAAGTGAAATACCGATTATTTTCCAGGACAACTATGGAGTACTACCATCAGTGTCTTATTGGAGAAGCTTATTTTTTGAAATCTCAACACAAATATTTCAAACCTTGTCTTAAACTTTTTTCCCCTGAGGCTAAAACCACACACATACACATACACACACAAACAGATCAAGGACACACAACAGACATCTCCAGCCCAAGAGACTATGGATAGACATCCCAAACAGACTTTGATTTTCCTTCCAGAGGTCTCCCCATGCCAGGCTTGGCTTCCATCTGGAAGCAGACTGAGAGTCCCTCCTTGGTCCAGACACATCCCCCGTCCCTCTTCAACCCCAGCCAGGAAGTTTCCTTGCTGCCCAATCAAATGGAAATAGTTTTCAGAAATGCAGAGACCATGTAGACAATCTAAGGAGGGTACACATTTTGGTATAATGCTCCATAGCTTTAAGTAGTTATGGAAAAAACAATTGGAAAATCATGCGACTTGGCATACTGAAGTAAGATTGCAAGACTAGTGGACAGAGAATAATGTCTGCTTTTTTCAAACTAAGATGGTCTGCATGTGCATAAGAGGAATTTTCAGATCCTATTAAAAGTTGGTATGTATTACACAAGTCATACTGATGCACTTGACGTGAATTAGATTAATTTGTATATAATAAAGCCAGACATCACCTAAGTAGCCTTTACACATATGCTACCTATGCAGGTTGCTTAAGATATATTACCCACAGGCAACTCTACATTAGTGCATCTGGACAGACACAGTAGCAACAGAAAAAGCATTAAAAGGAATTACTCCTCCTGACTCCATATGAGATGGAGTAAAAATTCCATACGAGATAGAGTAAAACTGAGTTAAGTCAGAACTAAACCATTTTTTCCCCTCAATAGCCCCAGTAAAGGGCCTGAACACACAGAATGAACTACTCAGCTGGTTTCAGAGAAATGGCAGAGTCTGGAGAATGATTGAAGGATATACTGCACATTCTTACAAAAACAATACCTGTAAAATTTGTCAGGCTAGAGAGTGTGAACATTCACCATTAACACATGAGCTTGATATTTCCACAGTTCAGTCACTGATTTCCATACAGTTTTAACCAAATACTGAAAACACGTTTTTTTGCCTTCCGAAACCTCACCTTGTAAGTAGGTTCTAATGCTCACAGATCATTTATAGCAAAAAACCCTTAACCTTTGTTAAAACAAAGAAAATTGTACTTTATGGCAGTACAGGCAGTGACTGGAAAGGACTTTCCTAGATGTGACCATCATATACGTAAGCTGAGTTTTGCAATGTACGTTGCTAAGATGTGGACAGTTTTGTTTCCTCATGCCCTGGTTCAGCTTTAGTTACTGACTTTTTCAACCCATCCAGCTTCATAGTCAACATTTAGGAATCTTACTATTATGAGACATAGTAAAGAAAACTTGTTTAAACACCACTCTTCTGACATGCTTTTCTAAGCCTGCAGCTGAGATAATACAAGAGAAAGGAATACAAAAGAAAGACTAAGAGAAGGACAAGCGCTTGGTTTTCCCAACTTCTTCATTTCAGTCCCTAGCTCCAAATAGCAATTTGTATTTCAACAATCAACAGTCATACACTTGTCCAAGTCAGTAAGTCTGATGGGTCTGGGAAAGAGAGGGAAAAGAGGGGACACTAGGAGGCACCAGCAGAACCCCACTAATCTGAGCAGAGTCCAAGTGTAAGCCTGTAATACAGCAATACACTGGCTGCCAGTGCAAACGTTCTCTGGATGCAGACACACAAGAGTCCTCCATCACAGTTCTGCCTCCCTCCCCGTGAAAATCAGGATCCTAGCAAAAGATAGGAGTGGCAACTGTAAAATGCACATATACTAATAAGAAACATTGCTTTTTCTGCTGCTACCACTACAAAAGAGGAGGCAGCAGGTGGCATTTAGCTAGCACATCATTAAACTCCATAAAAATGGGGTACTACAAGGTTTAAAATATAATCTGAGGCAGAAAGGCAAGCATACATTTCAGCTCCTAAAATACAAACATAGTCTGAAGTCTTACTTTTTGTTAGGTTGCCCTCCCTGGCACTGGGACTTACATCCAACTGTTCAAGCCTCAACTTCAGTGCAACTATTCACAGGAACAAGAGCATCAAAAGTACCCTTACTGATAAGCACCATTCCCTACCTACCTCATGGTTTTGACCACCGGCTTCTAAGACACTTCTCCCCACTTCCCCATACAACTGACAAGATGCCCCAGTCAATACCAATCACAGTATTTTCACAGAATGAAAAAGCAAAATGCCTTTTTTTTTTATACCCTGCTTTTTTTTTTTTTATGCTCTGAAGTGACAGGGGGCCTTGTACTACTAGTACTGGTTCCTTGTTGCAAGAAGCTGTCCTATAACAGCACATGGCTCCCCAGACAGATGTTGCCTTCTGAGACACCTGCCTATATTAAGAGCAGATTTGACTTACTCTTTGCTTATCCTTATCAGGAGTCTTTTGGTTCTTCTTGACAGACCACCAAACACCATACGGAGCAGTATAATCACTACTGGTGTAGGTGTGACATTCTGACATAATAAATCCAAAGCATAGGTGTGTCTGATTTTTCCCCCCTAACCCTACAAATAAACAGACCAAGCAATCCACTCAAGGCCACACAGCCACCTTCCCCATGTTTATACTAAAAGCAGTCATGTTTCCTAACATAGGAGGCATCTGTTACCAGTCTAGAAATCTGCTACATCAGTATTTCATTTAATTTATATCACAGGCCACATAACTATGGTTAGGCAATACTACAAAACACTTGTAAGATTAAAGTAGTATGTGGGCAGCATAGACTAGTAACTTTCTCTACTGTATTTCAGACAAAGCAAGTCACATTGTCAGCTGACAGTTATCACCCACTCATGACAACAGGAACTTCTAAAAATTAAATACAGAGCACTGCTGCTTTGGTAGAATATATAATTTTGTCTTGGTGTTTACAGCTTTAGTGAGGGGGGGGAAAAAATTTAGTCATTCATCAAGAGGCTACTGTCATTTCCAAAGCATTTCTACACCCACAGATTCCACTCTCACCTTCAAAATGCTACAGCAGTGATATTCATAGTCTATAGATTTTAACTTTCATAAACAGAAGCTGTGATATATTAAAGAATCTAATTTGGATATGCAGGGAAATCCTCACAGATAAGATATTAAATCTAGAACAACTGGAACACTAACGCACATCTCGAGATCTAGGTCCACACATTTTTTTGCCTCTCAGGAGGCATGAACTTTACAAGGCAGACCTAAGTCACACTGAAGTTCCAGGTTCAGCCAGTACTGCCACCATACGTAGTCCTGATCCCTTTCCCTGCCGCATCCCCCACCTCCAAATCCACAACCATTAATCATCCTACTCAGTGGAGCAAATAATCATACAGCAAATCCTGTAACAAATCTTCCAATCAGTGTGATCTTGTACCACACGCCAAGAAAACAGTTTTAAGCCTTCCAATTTACCTCCCCAGAGCTCATACAAATGCCAGTGTGGGTGCAGTCAGGAGGCAGCAGGAGAACAAGGATGGGAGGCCAGAAGCAGTGCTAGCTTCTGAGAGTGCCCATGGAAACGCAGCACCCCTGCAATGCCAGCCTACACCAGCACCACAGGCTACACCACACTCGAAACTAACACACTGAAATGGATGAAGCTGGGGGAACAAGGGCAGAACTGAGGCAAGAGAAAAACAAAGAAAAAAATTTCAGTTTGTAAGCTGTTGGCTGTTCCCCCGTCATTCATCAATACAAAGCATCAAGTCTATATGAAGCTGGTGAAGCAAATAAATAAAATCAAAAGAAGAATGCACTGAGGAGCAAGAAGGATTTTTAAAATACAGCAAGAGATGCACTTTGACCTATCGTTTGTTTTGATATGACTACTTAATTCCATTACTCCATCAACACCAAATTTATATCAAAAAGCATCAGTTCATTCATTCAAGACATGGTGCCATTAAAAATACTTGTCATATTCTTTGGAGGCGCTCAATCAATAGGGGTTTTTTTGTGAAGCTGAAAGACTGACTTAACCCTGACCAGGGATAGTTCAGAGATCTTCTTAGGACCTTCTGAAAATGGAGCAACTAAGAGGCACCTACAGACTGCTCCTTCCACATCCCAGAGAGAAGCTGACCAGCAAGGGAGTCTTAATGTTCAGTACAATATCTGGGTGCTGGGCATCAAATCTTCACATATAAGGACTGAGCTGATGCAACACAAAGGCAATAAAAACTGACAGGATTTGGAGCTCTTACAGGCTAATTTGTTCCTGGAAACAGAGATAGTAGCCCTGCGAATGATTCAGGAGCTCCCTGCAAGCGTGTCATCTTCATTTTTGTAATTTTGTCTCCAAGGAACTCTGACTGGGGCTTCACAAAGAAAATGCAAGCTTCTCTTAAGGAATACTAGTATAGTGTATTTACTTCTGCTGCAGTCCAGAAGATCAGAGAAATATTTGCTCATTCTTAGAGGAAACATGAGGATTATTCAACAAAAGGGTATTTTTTAACCTGAAAGACTCATGATGCAAGACAGATATTGCTAATATGTTATCCCTGTTTTTCTAGAAAAACAGTGACAGATAACAGATCTCTGAACTCAATGGAAAACATGACCAAAGCCAGACAGATTTCTTAAGACATCATCTTTTGGGGCTCTGATTTTTGTAGCGTGCTGAAGACTCAAAGTCCTCAAAGTATTTAAGAATATTTCAAGTACAAGTTGCTCCAATATAAACTCTACAAAACAATCCCTCGGAGCAGATCCAATCCCCTATACACGGGAAGAGTTTCAGGTTTCAGTGACCAGGCTTTATTCACTACTTAAGAAAACTTGTAAGGAACATATACACCAGTGTTCCCAAACCCAAAACAAGGAAGCAGCAATTCAGAAGAGCTCCGCTCAAGCTCTATAGACAACTCACACTGAAGTTATGCATGTCCTTTTGGCCAAGCCACTACTTTTATGTGGATGAGTTGCATCTGAAATACCACGTAAAGGTACTCTGAACTTAGACTAACATTCAGAATGTAGACATCTTAATTCTGAAAAACAATCTACATGGGCACCAAGAAGCATCATCTTTTAACCTCTTCTGAACTGCCCACTTGACTAACATCACCAATACTTTTGCATAAAAGCTCTACACTGCACAACTGTAATTCAAGGGGCTATTCAAGCTATCATTCATGGGATATTTTCAGTTCCACTTGATTTCTTAAAGTAACAGAAATACACTAAAGGAAGACTTGAAAAAGGTGAGCAAAATTAGGGATCACTCCCACAGCAATTAAAAAAGCAGTGACAGAGGACAATAGCAGTTGTAACAATTTCACTTTTAACCATTCTTCACACAGAAGCTACCAAAAGATAGCTGCCTGGCCTTGCTTTCATATGCTCAAGTCTTTCTTCCTACTTAGCTACAAAAGCTACTAGTAATGCTAAAAAAACACCCACAAAACAAAAGCAACTCCAAAAACTCCGTATTTTCATTTATAAAAACTGGTCAGAATGAAAACCAATGACACTGTAGAATGCAAGTATTGACCACGTAAATTCAAACTGCAAATATGTTTAGTTATTGACACTGAGGAGAGGTACAACTCTACTCAGCTATCCACTGAATTTTACCAGGCTCATGCTACTTCTGCTCCACTGACCTCAGGTTCGCTGAAGTAATAAGTGAACAGATAGAGACTTTCCATTCCAACATACAGCAGCACTTGACAAAGACACCAACTAAAAGGCACGGATCTCTTACCTAGTTCAAGGGAAATCTGCTCAAAGTAGCTGACTGCAAATAAAGTGTATACTCCATATTCTGACTTAGAGCAAGAGAGAGCACAGGCAGCAGAAAGAAAAGGAAATGTCACAAGTAAACTGAGTCTAAAAGCCAGCGATTTTCAAAATATGAGCAGAAGAGTGAAAGACAGTAGAAGAGAAGGATCCTTTTGTAAGCTGTCAGGTTCTTTATTAAAATTTAAGAATTGCAGGCAACAGCAGGAATACAGGACATAGGGCCTTCACTGACCTTATCCTCAAAAGCACTATGGGATAACCCATGCGCACGCAAGTCAACACTCAGATGGATTACACCAGGACAAGTGAAACAAACACTAGACACTGTCACTACACTTCAATGGATGGCTCATTAACATCTTGGGAAAATTTGGAAAAAAATCTTTCATGTCTATGAAAATTTTCTTTAACAAAGCTATTGACCAGTTTCACCTGAACAGCAGCTTGCCTGCATTGTAACTTATTTGGTATACACAACAAACCACAAGCTATGTTTTCCTTTTACTTCACAGAAAGTTCAAGTATTGTGAAACATATAGAAGTGTGTCCGTCATTCTGACCAGGAGTTTATTCACTCCAGGGAGCAAAGCCTGTTTGAACAAGTAGCCAGAATAATCTTAGCTGATCAAAACTCCTCAGCTGCTTTCTACTACTTCTCATGAGAGTGGATACATACCCACTCCCTATAACATCAACAGTAGCAAGGCAAAACTCAAGGTCTCAAATTAAAGCAAGCATGTAATTTGATTTTTTTTTTTTTCTTTCCAACAGAAGGTTTTGGAACCCTTACAAAGCAAATATTTTATTTGAGGAGCCAGAACTTCCAGTTTGGGGAATAATTTTTATTTCTATTAAGTGATCCAACAGTAACAGAACCTAGTCCATATGCATTGTCTGCTCCCTCCCATACCTCCACACAGACCAAAATGATTCAAGAACAAAATGGGTCCTTCATTTGCTATACCACTTTGTATCACAAAAATAAGTCACAACTTAGAGTAGAAAAGACAGGAAGCCACCAACTTTTTGCTGACAAATCCACTCTTTCTTCAGAGAACATCCTGAACGTTTAGACATATTGTGGCTTTCCTCCATTTCCAGGAATGCCACTTGCTCAAGTCTCCAGTTACATTTCAGCCAAAAAGGATATCCCTTCATTTTCTTTTTTCACAAGAGAAAAACAGGAGACTGATTATAGTAATATACACTAAAGAAATGACAAGCATATAATTTGTTTTGGGTTTTGCTTGGGGATTTTTTGTTTGGTTGGTTTTTTTTTCTTTCTTAAAAACATTCCTTGCTTTGGGTCTAACATGCAGTCTGTCTACATCCACACCATGCTACAATGTTCCTATATAGGTATTTATATAGTATATAAATATATATTGTTTACAATAGAAGAGATATATTTTAACAATTTAAACCAGATCAAGGTATCTCTAAGTTAAAAAAAAGGATTCCACCATTGACATCTGTTCTTCGGCAATAAGCATGCTAAGAAATGAATGCATGTATCTGTACAATACTAGTTACATTCATCACTTGTTCTGGTTAAACAATGCTGTTTCCACATCACGGAGACATGATGTAGAGCTGAATCCATAAAAAAATCAATTTTTTCTCCCCTCCCACCTCAAGTACCAGGACCCATGCTTTCAAACACCAGAGGAACACTCATTCCAAATGAGGCACCCTCCCAGCACCACGGGATGCTACTTACTGGGGGGATGGGGTGTTAGTGTGTGTTGGGTTTAGGGGCTATGCTTTCAAAGGTTGGTTTCTTTTGCTGCCCTCTGCCTTGTGCACCACTTGCACTCACAACACAGAAGGACCTTATTTTACATGCCAACCAGGACGATCACCAAAATAGCTCTTTGTGGCCACGTAGACAGCTCAACAACCATGTAATTTTATTCTCCCTACCAACTGACTTTCTGGTAAAGAAACACACTTGTGCAACTTTCAAAAACCAACTAGAACGTAAACCTCTAACATAACACCGGAAAACTTTAGAGATATAGACAAAATGGCATTCACCAAACACCTCATGATCCTAACCACCGCCGGCTCTTCAGCAGACTAGATGTCTCAGTCTAAAGACAGAAATAAGCTAATGCTTCAGGAGACGTAGCAGGTAGGTTCGCAGAGCACCCTGCGCACCGTACCACAACACAAGAAAAAAAAGAATAAAAAAAAAGTCAAATACCAAAGCTGCTCCCGGCCACCAAGCCCATGCTTGAACAGCTCCAGCCCTTCCCCCAAGAGTCAGTGCTCAGGCGGGTCGTGAGAAACCCTCGCCTGTCTCGCTGGAAGACTGCATCCGCCCCAGGGGAAGGAGGAAAAACAGGCTTTCCACCTCTCAGGAGTATGCCAAGAACAATATGGTGTCACTAAGAGATCAGGGCAGCAAAGGCCGTGAAGTGACACCATCAGAGCTCCTTCCAATGCAGACATCAGTCTCTGCAATAGTTAACAGCAAATGCACCAGCAGAATTAGAAGGTGCAGAGGTTAGACACAAACACTTCCAATCTGGGTCTTTAACAAAAGGAAAAAAACAAATACCTCCAGAGGAAAAAAAAAAAAAAAAGTGAGAACATAGGAAACTGCCATCTTAACAGGCTGACAGCATGACTGGTTACACAAGCAGCACAGCTCAGAAAAAAACCAGAGCTGAACAACATCTTCCCTTCTCACTTGTCCCAGATGGACAAGGTCTTTCAGTTGAACTCCATTCTGCTTTGCAGAAGCAGACCACTACTATGACCACTTTGTCAAAATACCCTTTGCAACCTCAGCACGCTGTACACCTTGCAAAGAACACCAGCTTGTTGTCTTCCGAGTCTTCTCACTAATTGCCTATCCATTAGTTTCAAGTCAGACAACTTTTTAGATGAACCTTCCTCCTCCACAGGCTTGCCATGCAGACAAACTGAAGTAACTGAACACTCAGGGCAGGGTAGAAAGCTTTGCTGTTTTGTACCCTTTATTATATATATAGCTATACCACTGCATTCATATTCCACGCAGTATTGAATACTTCCCTGAGCACCAGTTAATAACGAATTGCTGAGGGGAAACAAATGTGCATCAAGAGAATCAGCTCCATATCCTGGCAGTCAGAAGCCTGCTGTTGCATAGACACCAAAGTCCAACATCTCAGGTGTTTCCTTCTGATGCAAGTTACTTGAGGCTATTCCCTTTGTTTTCTATTCCAGGGGTTTCTAGATGTCAGTGCACATGTTTCAGCACTCATTTTATAGCCCAAAGCAAGAGTAGACAGCTCTCGCCAAGCAGAACAAATCATGCTCTTTTTGAAATATTAAAATTCACAGCATTCATCTGCCTCTGAATACTGTGCTTCATACTGCTTCCTGTAGCTGCAACTGCAGCAACTGGAAGCTGCCTTGTTACCTCCAAGTCCATCAATTATTTAGAGAAAACACCTTTCCAGAGAGACTCAAGTATCAATTATTTAGTCTTTGAGCAGGAAACAAAAACCTTTAAAACAGGAAAAAAAGATTTCTAGAAAGGGCTGTTGGGCCACATGAACAAATTTGGTTTTGTACACTAGCAACCTGACTGAAATAGAATGAAAAAGCCAAAATAAAACCACCCATAAAAAAGCCAAAAGCTCATATGTACACACAAGTTCAGCAAGTGCCTGAGCCTATTAGTGCCAAAGGAAGGCCCCAGCTACATCAGGTGGATTCAGCACAGGTCTTTACATGGAAGACCTTTATCAATTTGTTATAAACGGCTGCTCTCCAGACTGGGAGCATAAAACAGAAAAGCTCCTTTGTAATACCAGCACAACTTCAACAAGACTTACTGCAAAGATCAAGAGGAAGCAAAGCCCTATGTTTATTACACCCTTGCCTTTCACATTCAGGTTCAGATTAAGGATGAAGACAGCCCTAAGATTTTCAGCTTTGCACAGGCTTCTAAAGACAAGGACACAGAAACAGCTCTCAGAAGAAACACATGCAAGCAGGCACTCTGGATAAGAACAGAAATTCCTTCACTTACACATATCATCTAGGAGCTTTACTACAAGGAAAGGGATAAAACACTGTTGCTTTGCTCCCAAAAAGAAAGAAAGACAGGAAACACTGAAGCAAAACAAGTGCTGGTCCCCCCTTCCAAACAGGGGCTGAGGCACACTTTGAACCAGAAAGGAAAATAAACTTACTTTTAAATCCTGCTAAGAGCCCTGGGTTTGGATACAGTTCCTGTTGTGGTCAGCATATTTTACTTTCATTTGCTAAAAGTTTTCTGCATAAGTGATAACAGAATTCAAGTGTGAATAATCGAGCAGATGATACTTCTCTCTCAAAGAGCTTCAATTCCAAGATTTATGTCAGACTGGTAAAGAACGCCAGCAAAAGCCTGGCCATTCAAGTCAGTGGTTTCAACTGTAAACACTGCAATCCGTTATCCTATCAATATTTGAGGATCATCATCTTCTGCAGGTTAAATCCTTTGCTGTAATCCTCACCTGTGACATGCCTAAAATAGAAGAATTTACCCAACAATGATTTTTCAGCTCACTGACCATACTGAAAACAGGTTTTGTTCAGTCACCCAGAATAGAGAAGCTGTTTTACAATGAAAAAAAAAAAAAAAAAAAATCAAATATAAGACATTAAACTACATTTAAGTAATTAAATTGTGGGTGTTTTCAAAACGAAGTCATCTGAACCTAGACACTTCAGGTTTTTTCCTCCCCCCCCTTTTTTTTATTGCTAGATTAAAATCAGACCTCAGCCTTTTTGGGGGTACCCAAACTATTACACTTTAAAACCCACACATATATAACCTTGATGAGCTTTACTCTGGTCACCTCCAACATTGTTCTTAACCTTTCCTTTATCAGATGCTTTTGGCTGAGCATGAGCCAAAGCATCAAGCAGACAGATCCTGTTCCCGCCTGAGCTGCGCTAGGGGTTGGAAGGCTGCGTCAGTACCCTCACACAAGCTACCAACACTACCGCTCTAGAGGAGCCACAGATTTTAGGACTGTGTAATACTAATGAGGAAGACACATGACCATCCTTTGGACATACAATCAGAAGCCATCTGGAAAAGGACCATTTCCTAATTCCCCCTTAGCAACAGCCTGCAACTTTTACTCCAAAGTAATGAAAATTCTTGTTTGAGGGTTTGATTTACTTTCTGTTAGGTACTTCAGTGAAAGAGCTTAAAGCAACATGAGAACCATAGCATGTTCATGGATTTTGTGAATTGCAGCCTGTTAGCCTTGGAAACACACAACAAATGCCAAAATTCAAAAGCCTATTCTACCAGAAACAGGAAGTTTGACCCAGGAAGCCACAGTGCAAAGCAGCATGGCACAAAAAGCCCACAAGTAAAAACATTCTTGATTCACATGCGAGTGAAGCTTACGTGTCTCCTTTGTCTGGTGTCTGAAACCCACGTATTGTAACATACTCCACCCAAGTGGAAATTTTTTTTTTGTAAAAGCAGAAAATTACATAAAGGGAGGATCTGTAGGAACAGTTTTGACAATAGGTCTGTGAACTCCACTTCCCCCCCCCACACACTTCAATGAGATTTCTAATCTAACACAGTGAGATTAGAACAAGAGTTTAATTTATTCATGCTCAGCAGTGCTCACTGTGCCACACCTAATACATGATGGGAAACTTGATAGAGACTATGAGAATTAATTGTAGAAGTTTGTCAGCAGAAAAATCCCCCCTCCCCCCCCCCCCCTTTTTTTTTTTCCCCCAAAACATTCATTTCCAGGTAATGGCCTACTGGTAGCCACACACCAAAGGTTCATAAGCTAAATATAACTACCCTCTAAGAAATTCAGAGGTCAGCCTCAAGACAAAACAATCTATAAGGGATCAAAAAGCATATTCCTCAGTTATGCATTAGAAGTTAGCCTAAAACTTCTGCATTCAGATTATCTAGACATTTGCATCCAGACATGACCAAATTCCTAACACACCATGTCAACAAATTTCTTGCTACATCTAAGAGCAAAAAGTTACATCTTCAATACCAAAGAAAGTGTCCCAAGTAGACAGCATTTCAGGGCCCAGAGCAAGGGCATTTTATGATCCTTTCATTAAGTATTACAAGGTCTAAATCTAGCAAAAGGTAGCCCAGAACATATCCCATTTCAGTCCTGTCAGGTATGTTAAGTATATGAAGGCTCTTGCACAGACATTGCTCCTAACACAGTGCTCACAAAAGACAATAATTTTCTTTCTTTTCTGCCCCTCCCCGCCACCCCCACAAGGGGGCAGGGAGGAAAGAGACTTTAAACAGGAGAACAACTTTAAACAGGAAAACATCATAAGATTAATTATTCTGCAATGCACTAAATGTCAGGCAAAGCCTATGCCCAGAGATAAGAATAAGACTCAATTAAGAGCGAGGTGAGGTTTCTTCTGATTTGGTCTTCTTACCTGGGGACTGGAGATAATGCTTCTACACAAAGGAAGCTAACTGGATCAACTTATATGAAAGAAAAATCACACAGAGCACACACCAGACAGAAGGGCAACTTTCAATGATTTTGATTTAGTTCTGGACCTCACCTTTAGCAAGGCCTTGTCCATCTATGAGTGAGATCAACAAAGATAAAGCAAAATGCCAACCACGCAACTTACTTGCACGTTGTTTTGCAACACTATTATAAATGCATTCCCAAACTTTTGGAAGCTATTTCTAAAAACTGCTGTTTCAGTGGCATCGTAATTTTAAACATGAAAATCTTCTAAGGACAGGCAACATCACTATGTTCTTCCCTCCCCATCCCGCAAGAACAGAGCTAAAAGGACATCCATCACACCCTAAAAGTACTTTCTTCCAGTATCATTAGCCAGAAGATAAGGAACACCATTCCAACAACACAGGTGTCCTGGGTTTGTTTAAAAAAACAACCAAAAAACAAAAGCTGCAAAGTAGTTTCCCCCACAGCTCATTCCTACTTCACACCGACTAGACTTGAATTCCCACCTGGCCCCTTCTCTCCCCACACAATTCCTGTCAAGCAGATAGTGGTAGCACCTCAATCATCCACACCCAAGCATTTAAAGTTTCACACATTTATTGTAAGTATAAAATGGCTCAGGAAGTCATAAGAGCATGTGAGTACTGATACCTAACTCACTGATGGAGATAGCCAGAAAGGAGATCATCATTCCACTGAGCATTTAGGAACAAGAGACACCCTGTACTTCCATTCTCTAGGAGCTGGCTTCCTTCCATTTTATCCAGGGCTCTAGGTCACAAGCTTTATGTCCCTATTAAAAAAAAAAAAAAATCCTATCCTGCCAGTTATCTTAAAATACCTCTCCCTCCACCAGGAAGGAGAAGGGAAAACCCAACATAACTTATTTTTGCAACTTTTTTTTATTCAGAAAGGCTCAAAATTAAACCACTAAGCCTACACTGAGTACATGAGGTAAAGTCAGATGTATGCTTAACAGCCTTATGCAGACATTCCAGAAGTGTAAAATTGTGGTTTGTTCTACACACACACACAAAAAAAAAAAAAAAAAACAACCACACCAGTACTGAAGTCAGCACGGGCCCTGCATAATACCAAGCCTTTTCCAGCTCAGCTTAAACCCTCTCCCTAGAAATGCAGAAGGGCCAATCCTTTCCTTAAAAAAAAAAAAAAAAAGTTTACAAAGGCGAAAAAAAAAAAAAAAAACACTTTCCCCACATTAACCGTGCATAATGCATTTTACTTGAACTCTCCTCATACGGTCTCTATGCAGCAGCTTCTCGGCAGCGCTCTGTAGCGGTCACAGACCAGAAATAAAACATTCACCTGAAACTACAAAGACAGCCAGGTAGAAGGTAAATGACCGAACGGGAACTGGTGATGTGTTAATTATCCAAACACCCATCGTGAGACCCCAGAGGAGCCGAAACAGGCCGGCTGTTGAGCGCGGCATCACCTGTTTCGGCGGGAAGCTGAAAGGCCAGAGAGGCCCCTCACTGACACAGCTTACAAGTAATTAAAGTTAAAATTGGGGGAAAAAAAAAAAAAGTTACAGGCCTCAGTCCTCACACACACGGAGCGGTTGCTTGTGCTAAGAGCAACGCCTGGATTGAGGGTAGGGGCTGGCAGCAGCCGGTGCAACGGCGGAGTAAGGAGCAGGCAGACACCGCCCTGCGGCTGCAACGCCCCGAAAGCCCTTTTTTTAAAAAAAAATATTTCTCTCCCTTGTGGCACCTCACTCAACGGAACAAGTTCGCGTGAACTCCCAAAGGAAGCCTCGCCCGGCCTCTCCGGCTTCCTTTAATGGACAAGGACAATGGCAGAGGCTCGCCGGAGCCCCGCGTTTTCGGAAAACACGAAGTCTGAGGGCTGCTGCCCGCCCCGAGGGAGGGCAGCCGGGCAGCGCTTGCTCCCCGCCCGGTTCAATGGCTGCCACCTCCCAGAGGACGTTGCAGGGGAGAGCCGTGCTCCAGGGCGGGGGGTCAAAATGCCGGTGCTTAAAGACGGGGCGGGGGGGGGGGAAGGGGCATTCCGTGCGGCGGGGACGCGGCGCGACCCCCGGGGCAGACGGCTGAGGGGGATGCCCGGGCCGGCGGCGGGTCGGGCAGGGACTCACCGGGGGCAGCAGCCTGCTCGCCAAGTTCCGCCAAGTTGGGAGGAGAGCGAGGCGGCGGTCGGTGCACTCAGGAGTCCCTCCACTGCTCGGCTAGTCCATGGACACGGCCCGGCGGCGCCCCCGGACCTCCCCCGCGTCAGTGCGGCCGGCCACCAGCGCCAGGCTTGCCCCTCCGCCGAGCCCAGCCGCCCCGCCGCTGCCGTGCTCCCGCTGACGTGCACGCCCCTTCGGCCACGCCCGCTCCCCGCACGCAGCCGTGCTCCACACAAAGGGGACGCGCAGGAGGCCCGGCTTCCCCTCCAAACCCCCGAGCTTCCGCCGGCCTCCGGACGCCTTCGGCCGCTGTGACCCCCACGGGCGGCCCCCGAGCTGGTGGGGGAGCCCCAGCGCCCCGCGAGGACCCCTGACACCGGGCGGCGGCTGCGAGCGCCAGCGGCCCCCGCCCCGCCCCAGCGGCGGGAACGGCCGCCCCTCACGTTCCCGCCGCCCCTACCCCGCGGTCGACCCCCCGCAGCCCCCTTCGGCGGCTGAGGTGGAGGAAGCCCGTGGCCGCTCCGTGAGGCTCTCGGCTTTTTTATTTTAGACCGGGTCGAGATGGCCGCGTCCCCAGCCCCGCGGGAGAGGTTCCGAGCGCCGGCCTGCCCCGCGCCCCCCCCCCCCCGGGCCGGGCTGAGGGAGCTCGGCTGTGGCCGGCGGGGCGGGCCCGCCCGCTCAACGGCGTTTCCTCTGCCCTCAGGGGCTTTCGGGTCGAAATCCGGCGTGCCAGGGACAGCAACTTCGGGGTAACACTGAAGGCACAATCAGGCTTTCCCTGGAAAGCCAGCAGGCGAAGGAAAAAAATAAAATAAAAGGACCCCGAAGAGTATTTTGAGTCTTCAGGCGTCCCAGGGCTTTTAAATCTCTCTTTCGAGGTGCTGGGAAGATAGGAGGGAGGAGAAGAAGGGGCTGAGTCGTCGTTTTTAAACCCGTGTGGTGAGCAAGCGATAGCTCACACCTGAGGTAGTCACCGCCTGGCAGGTGGGGAAATGGCCTCCCCTTCCCTGCCTAGCTTAGCTCCTAGCTTCCATGCGCCGCTCTTCTTCCCTTCTTTTCCGTGCCTGACGGTCTCTCGACACAGGGAAACAATTCCGTCATCTTCATTCTCTTCCTCATATATTTTCAACTATTCTTTTCAGTGCCTCACTAACTATGAAAATACATTTGTGCACAGGAAGGCAAGGCTAGCGAAGGTAGTTCAACACCAGAGGCATTATTACAAGCCGCCTCAGATTCTCTACGCTTTCTTCACCTGCTCCAGGGCTTGGACTTTGGAGACTTCCATATTCCCCCCAGATCAGGAACAAGCGCTGCTCACAAAGATGGCACCAATCCCACCGAGTGCTCTGCTAAAGGGTGAGAGGAACTGTTGAGCAATTAAACGGGGTAGGCTTTTGTGTGATAGTTCTCTGCTAGGTCAAGGCTGACAACTAAAACCATGCTAGAATTAATAGGGCATAAATGCACAGTTCCCCTCACCCACACCCATCTGAAGTCAGAGAAAGTGGATGGACACCAGTGCATCACCCACCCACTGGTCACATTATCAAGGTTCCTTCTCATCCCCTACATGCAGTTGTTCAAAGAAATGTTAAAAAAAAGGGGGGGGGGCATTTGCACCTTCAAAACTCTTCAACACAAGAGATTGCCTTAGGCACGGGTATTGAGACTGCTGGCTTAAGCCAAAGGCAGGAAAGGCTGAACATTTCAAGGGCCATAGCTAGGCTCAGCTGTCCCCCTGTCCCCCCAGACAGATACCATTTCAGGGCTCCAGTCTGGATCTGGAGAAAGGCATCTCTCATTCTGCAGAGAGACCTAAAGATTGTTGTGCGATAGCAGCTTCTCTATAGTCTCCTCTGTTCGCAGGCCTCCCTGAGCTTGCTTGAGGCTTCTTAGAAACCAAAATAAAACTGAACTGACTGGTAAAGCTGAAAGAAGACACTAGAAGAAGAATCACCTGAATTTTAGGGAGGATCTAAGTGAGGAAGGAAGCTAGGAAAGGTCATTGGATTATCAGGTGGTAAAAAGAAGAGATTCTTTCTCCATCTCAGAAGTACTTCAGTCATCCTACAGAGCACCAAGTCACATCTCCAGTAAAGTCCAGAGCCAAAGCAGAAAGCTCCAGTGTGCTGCTTCTGTAAGAGATGGGAAGACGGAGGGTCCAATAGTAACTGCTACGATTCAGCAGGGAAAATGGGAAATTTCAGAGAAATTCAGCAGTTTTAGGATGTAAGGACTGTGGAATTACTGACATTCGCCAGTAAAGTAAGGTTCTCTTGCAATTTAAAATAGTCTTGTAAAATGGTTAGTGTTAGCAGTTCGCAGAGTAGTTGAATTGACTGTGTTCACCGTTAGCATGGAGCTAGTTCGAACAACCTCTCTGTGTCCCATTTATTTGCCTTTGACATTATCTCTGTTCTGTGTGCTTCACTGTGCTGCCAAGAAAATTAGGGTAAAAATCCCATCCATCACAGAAACATTAACTAAGTGCTAGGGCAAATTGGAAGACTTTTAAAAGACAGTCACTTCAGCAGTAAAAGGGTGTAATAGTACTGCAGGAATGAAAATGGAAAATCTGATTTGTTAGTGAACTTGTGCAGGCCGATGTTCATGTATGGTTTGTCAATGCTATTTCCTCTGGCCACTACAAAACGTTTCCTGAAATTAATGAATGATCCATTATGAGGAGTGGCTGGTGGAAAATGGCATGACCAGGGCTATTCACCAATTCCACTGTTATCTGCTCAGCATTATCATCAAATACAACTTTTCAGTGGAAGAAATTTCTATTTATGCAGGGAGGTTTCTGGAAATCAGAGTTAATGTTGGAATTGTCATGTGGGTTTGATAATTATGAGGTTGAGAGACAGGGGTGTGTGGGGAAAAAAGCCCACAGAAACTACTGAGACTTTAAACAACTTCAAATACTAAGATATCCAGTAGCTGGACCTAAAAGAGAAAGTAGAAATATTTTAGGGAAAACCTTTATAATTTTTTTCGAGATCAATGAGAAGAATACATTAGGTGGAACTATTCAGATGTCAAATAAAATTAGAGTGGATTAGATTGAATCAGTGATTTAACTTTACTCATCATTTCGCCACAGTGTTGTCTCCATCTCCCCGGCTCCCTCTGCTGTTACCAAGTGGCTATTGCACCTTTCTGCTCCGGCTCTACTAAATCAGCCTCTGACAGAAGTCTGCGGGATAAAGCTTCTCACACACTGGCAGTATCTAAAATTAATATTACTAAAACATAAGACATTAGTAAGGATTACAATGAGTCTGTCAATAGTTTATTCCCTCCACACTCATTTAGAAATATCTATATGCCACAGACTGTATCATTCAACACAGTATATCCTTTCTTTAAGTTTCTTCTTTTAAAAAGGAAAACGTCCACGCAAGTATAAAGATCGCAGGAGCAGATGTCTTTTCTAACAGCTTTCTTCTAGCCTAATCGGAATCTACAGTGGTCTGTTCCTGGCATCTTTGTTATGCAAATCTTTTACTGCAGAAAAAAACTCGGGTTTATTGCTGACCTTCATTTTGGCTAGGGTAGCAGTGACATCCAGCGGTTCAGAGAGAAAGAGAAATTTGCTCATTCTTTTCTTTCTACCAAAGTCCATCACAGGAAATGTATCAGAAAATGGCAGGGCTCCCTTGGCATTCCCTTCTCTTTGTGGATATTTGCAAATGCCACCAACTGCAGGCAGTTTGACAGCCGTGGGAGTGGATAACCCACACGGGAAAACAAAAATGCAGAACAAGAAATAAACAGAAAACACCCTCTGAGACAGATCATCTTTCTAATGGCTTTAAAAGGACACTGCAGATAGGAAATGTAATCGGTATTTTTAAATGTTCAAGTAAAAAGAACCCTCATATATTACACTTACCCCATTGACTTCACAGCATTTTCCTTCTTAAAATTGTTTTTATTAACTCTGTATTTGTACTGAAAGAAATGAACAGGCTTACAAACAAAGGAAAGTTAATTGCAGATAAATTACTACAGGGGAGTTTTGTTTCTCAAGCCCAGAATAAAGAAACTTTCAGTTATTAGAGTTTCCAGTAACTAGCTGAGTGTTGAACCGTGATGTGATATTTGATGCACTGAGAAGTGATTTAGATTTTATGTACATGTGTTAAAAGAAAAAAAAAAATCAAAACATGAAATCCATATAAGGAACTGGGCCAGCAGAGGTAGCTGTTGGTACAACAAAATCAACAACTATGATTTTTTTTTTCAATGAACATTCTACATTTAAAGAAGAAAACATTTTTTTAAACCAGATAGTCAGACCTTGCAGTCTCCAGCATTGGAAATTCACTTAAGAATTCATTTGTTCCTCCTTTACTATTTCGCTGTCATTTTTATTTCTTCAAGACTGCCTATTTCTAATTCCTCTTAACTGTTCCTAGCTCCTAGGCACCGCATATTTTCTATCATCTCCATTTGTATTTGTCAACATGGAGTTCAGAAAGGATGAGTCAACTCCAAATAATCCCAAGGTTGGCTTAAAAAAAAAATCGGATTTATGAATAATAATTCTTCAGAATATTTTCAAATATCATTTGGACCTTTTGTGGCTCTAAATTTTGACTTGATCTCTGAAAGACAGGGTTAGAGAACTCTGAAATGTGGGTAAACTTATGTAACTTTCAAATTGAGAAGTACACTGTCCCGCTAGCTGTTTACGGGAACTCTCTCTGTTAATGGTAGGAAAACACGCTCTCCCAGACCTAGGTCTGACGTGGTTACCATACATATGCCTCTGCTGAAGCTGACTGAGCAGAGAACTTTCAGTCCATGAGTATTTTAATAAACACCCTCAAAAGGACTTCATGGGTCTTTCTAAAAATGTTTCTGCGCTAAAGGAACATTTCATCATTGCAGCATTAGTGATTTGTATGTTTAACAGCCATTATACTTCAGCTAAACATTCTAAATGCTGGACATGATGGCTTCCTGCTTCTGTTTCCAAGATCACAACGCGCGTACTTTTTTTAAACACGGTCCCTTTGGGTGGGCTAACAGCAGGGCTGCAACCCCGTGGCACCCTTGTCATCATCTAGGACTTTCTGCAGTCTGACTGAAAGAACCGGGGGCCAGCTCTGTCGGGGAGGGTGAAATTCAATTGACCATACACAAAATTGTAAGTAGATGCTCTCCAGATTTAGCAGGTTCTAAAGGCACTTCACTTTATCTTAAATTTCTTGGAATTTATCTGGCTTCCATCCCATTCTCCAAGGACTGTTTATGCCTTTCACATTTCATGTTTATGTGAAAAGCCTAAACAGCCCTTCGAACGAGGCCTAAAATCCAGGTCTAAGATCAGTACTTTCTTTGCCTGTCTCTTTGTGCAAGATCTGTCCTCTGATCATGGCAAAGCTTTCCAGTTCCCACTGGAAAGAAAACTCAAAACTCAATAGGAGCTTTGATCCAGAATTCTCCTCCCATTGTAAGAAAGAACTTTGTTATTAGTAGCATCGTGCAACTGTAAGAAACAGTAGGTCTCACCCATTTCTTTCACCGTCTCTTTTGTGTTTCCTACCACTTGCACTCCAAAGTAACAATACGCCTACTGCGGAGAAGTGGCCACTTACACAATACTTTGAACTTTGCAGGTTAGGAGAGGAAGAGTTTTAGGTGCCTTGTGTCAGGCAAGCACTCATAAGGGTACTTCCTTTCAGTGCTAAAACCCAGCACAAAAAGCCCTCAGGCACAATTCTTTATTTCATGGAGCAAACTCTTAACAGCTGTCTGGCTGCTCTGGATGCCATTCAGAGGAGCCCACCTCCAGCCAGTCATTTGATGTCTTTGAGCACCCAACAGTTTTTTGACACCATCTTATGGGCATACTTACCCAGGCAGCTCAGAACACGGACAGAGACAACACATAGTTCTCTGCACCTGTCCATGCATCTTAGGAGAGCCTTTCTAGAGAAAGTCCGTATCATGTAGTCAATTTGCTGTAGACTTTGCTGCTCTACTCTCCAAACTCCTGTTCCTTCCTCCATCCCCCAAAACAGCCAAACACAAATTTCAGCTGATAGTAGCATACATGAGTCCAATATCCACTTAGTTTTCAAACGGAACATCTTGGTGAACATATGAATCACTCAAAATCCTCACTGTTAGTGTTGTTTCAGGGAACTGTGAAGAACAGACTCTGAAGAGCACATAAATATTTTTAGTTAAAATTAGTTCTGCGTGGACATAAATATACATTAAAAAAAAAGTCAGGATTTCATTCATAATGATGCAATTTTAAAGCCTGAATAACTGATTTAACACAGACCAAGGCCAGGCCTCACTGTTTGTGACGTTTTACAGGTTTTGGCATTGAGGTTTCATAGAGTCAGCATCATGTATGACCATTTTTTGCACACAGCTCAACAATACAGATGGATAGGCACTGGCACACAGAGCAGGAATAGACATATTACCAAAGTTTCCGAGATGCAAAGTATCCCTACCCTCAGTACCAACAACACATGAAGGTTTCATTAATTTTAAGGTCAAAAGAAAGCAGAATGACAGTTCACACTGACCTGCTGCGGGGACAAAAGAATCCTTCCCTTTAATTCCTCTGCTAGCTTTGTGTGTTCTAGCCTGCACATTTTTCCAAAGTTATCTATCCTTTTACATACACCGGCTAATGAAGGTTATGCAACACTTGATAATCCTTTCCAAGTGCAATGTTAAAATTTTGTTTAGACTTTGAAACGTCAGCACATTTGGAAAATTCATGCTGTCCTGTTCATACTTCAGTCTAGGTACGTATATTTGGCTATGTATGGTACTGGCTCTCATGGATCATATTGTGCAACACTACATCTATTCTTAGGAGTAACAGCCCAGCCATTCTACTGCAGAACTCAAGCCAGGATGGAAACTCTACCTAATCTGCTCTCTGATATTGTTCCCTTTTTTTTTTTTTTAGAATCTTAAACACAGGAAGGAACTTGCCCTCATGCGACAATTATGTTCTGAAGTGAACATTAGATGTCTTCAATCTTCCTTGCAGGGAATCACACAAAGAGCTGGAAGATCTAGAGCTGGTAGTTAACTAACAAGAAACTTACCAGGTAGACATAGTGACATGTCTTGACTGCAGAATCTCACAATAATCTAGACTGACAGGACTTCTAGAAACACAAATGTGTTTACATGTTATTGAAAAAGCAAAAAGCGAAGGCATTTCATTTACATAAAGTTTTATTCAACCTCAGTGGGTACTCCATTACTCCAGCCTTAGCAGAGTTTTGCTCCCCTAGGTAGACAGGTTTTCAACCGACTGTCTCTGACTGAAAACATCTAGGCTAAGTCAGATTTTAGACCCAGCCTTTCATTAATGCAGTCAGACACAAAAGAGCAGTTGAAATCCTGACCACCTGAAAGGCTGCAGAGCAACAAAAAAAAAAATCCAGGAGGATTTTCATCATTTTCTATGTTTGAATAGAGAATCTTTCCTCTGCATTGATCACTAAATAGTTAAGAAGCAATTAAACTGCACGTTCAAGAAACAGATGCATTCTACGTTTCAAGCTGTGATCAGAAACACGTGCAACTATTTTTCCGCTTATGAAGCTTGTGGTTTTATCTTCTCAGCAGCTTCAAGGACAGATGGAAGGCTGACTTTGTCTCCAAATTCTTTCTCACGATGCTCCAGTAAAACACCCTAATTAAAGACACAAGAGAGAAATTCATACACTAGTCTCCCCACAGGAGATCAACAGACCAGCAATTGAACAATTCCATAAAAGAAACTTTTGGTCTCAAAGGAGACAGAAAAGCCTCCTAGATGGCCTGCAGTACCTGTCTTCCTGCCCCAATCACATATACTCCTCCCAGGGTGAATCCTTCTCCTTCCAGGTTACCACTGTATCCACTTTTCCAAGCACGGAAGAAATTTTGCCAGACTCCAAAGCGGAAGAAGCCTGACATCATCATTTTTCGTCTGCGTGGACCATAGAAGCCTTTCTGCAGGGAAACAGAAAATATCTAAGCAACCGAAGTGAAAAGGATTTTTCCTCCCAAATGAAATTCAGGAAACCAGCCAACCCTGTATCCAAGAAAGGTCGCAACACACCGAAGCTAACCAGGCAGAGCTAAAAAGAAATTGAACCTGAACTAACCTCTTTAACGCCCTACCTGACCACTTACCTCCACACAGCCAACTAGTGGTACTGCCACCATTCATGTGGATTTTAAGCGGATCCACGGGCATTTAAGCCCTTATGTACATCTACATCCCTACTGCTGACAACAAGGGTGCTTTGTGATAAACATCTTTTTTCTTATTTTTGAAGTATGGAAATAAAAATGCTGGTAAAGAGAGAACAGTGGTGCCAAGTCCTGAAATCAGCCATCTGCTTTTTGGGGTTATATTTTTGTTTGTTTGGTAGGTTTTGTTTGTTTTCTTTTTTACATCAGCCTGATTCTTTCACACAAGCAGAGTGGGGAGGGAAATAAAGGTATCTTCTAGTTGACTTTGAGTATTACCTATTCTTTTCCCTTCGGAAGCCAAATGATTTCTAAATGGCATCTTCTGGGTTAAGGAGTAAGCAGGGCTGTGGTTTTGTAGGACAAGAGACTGGCAATACAGCATGTGCCAGTGTACTGGGACAAGCCACATCACTGCAATTTGGCCTGTACATCATGAATTAAATATGTCCGTCACCTTCAGACTTTGATTCACACATTGTAAACATCAGCAAGTCACACAGCCAGTGGAAGAAAGGAATAAATATTAATAGGCCATATTGTTTACCTGTTAAAGGGGAGGGGAGTAATACGCAACAGCCTGTTATCAGTGCATAGCTACAGAGCAGTTTGTAAGCTGAGCAGGATATATATATAGAAAAGCAAAGCTAATTAACTTCTTAAACTACAATGCTACTAAATCCTTTTTCATTCAGACTGCATTCTAACTATATTATTTATATAAGCTCTTCAAAGAGGATATTCGCAAGTTTGTTTTTAAATGAAAGCAGAACACTGACTTCACTATACCTTTTCATCCAGAAAGATTTCTCCTTTGAAATAACGCTGAAAATCCTCCACTTCAGTCCCTATCTTCTCTTTCACAACAGCATAGAGAGGGACACCCAGCTTGGACAGCTGAGGTTTCAGAGAGGAAAGCTCAGAAGCCTCCTAAGAAAGGAAAAAAACCCAAACATTTCAGACAGTAGATGGCGGTTGGAAAGCTTCACCTGAATTTCAAGAGCATCAGAAACATACATAAATTCTAGCTTGAGGCGCAAAACAGAAACAGACCTGTATTTAAGCTAACTCTACTCCTAGGCTGGTCTTCATTAGATTTACTAAGATTTTCTTCATTAAGCATGGAGGAAGGAGATTTTTTGAGCATTTATTGGATAAAATATTAAAATCCAGGAGAAAACATACTTTTAACTCAAAGCTGTAGATATGCTTTGCCTGCGCTAGGGCTTCAACTATCTTTTAAAGTGTTTACAGAACAGTGAAAGGATAGTGCCTGCATATCACTTAACTTTCCCAGTGAAAATAATCAGGGAATTTCTTCATACACCTTCAGTATCCCAGAAGCAATACTTTTTTTTCTGGTGTGTAAGAGTGTAAGGTGTCACCACTCATCTGCTGGGTTTTTTGTTCTGCTGAAGGAATCTCAGCTCCCACAGTTTGTACAAAGGCCTCTGAGGTTTCCAGCAGATCAGAGTGCACACTGCAAATACCTTTCTTCTCATTTCCAGTGGAGAAAGGTCATTTTTACTGGACAAAACTCCCACAAAGAACTCCACGCTTTAAAAAATGGACGCAGTTTACGTGAACACCCTCAGCCACCTAACCAAAATGCCTTAACTCAAAGGCTTGCGGGACATCTACAATTTACTGAGTATCAAGCAGCAGACAGATGGGGGTGAACGGACATGAGAAAAGACATTAGAAAAAGACATCAGTAGGTGAAAGGGTAAGGGCAGCTTTCCAGTTCACTACTGTCTTTTTCAGAGGAAATGAAAAAGGATGAATCAGCATCACAAGTGAACACCCAGTAGTGAGTGTGAGAGTTAAAGGATCATAGCTTACATTTGTTAGATCTTTCCCCACTTTTCTGTTCTTAAAGATCCAGTAATTATTTTCTGTTTTCCCTCAACATAATACCTTATGATCTTCCTAAAAGGGGGGTTAATAGCAATTTTATCTGGGATTTTTTTATATCGTTCAAAACTCTCATAATCAACAAAACAAACAAAAAACATTGTATTGCAACCTAACATGTCCAAGAACTGATGTTCCAGGCTAGTGCAGTGGCGTCCCCTGTAAGACCAGAAATCCCTGTCTTTGGAGAGATAGTGATACCATCAAACCTTGATTAGCCTTCTGGAAAAAGGCACTTCAGCGGTTTGGTGGGGTTTACTTTGTGCCTCCTTGCCTGGCTTTTGGGAGGGAAAAGAGCAGGAATAACCTAAGAGCATAGTTAAGTTTTAAAATTCTCCAGAGATTAGACTTCCAGCAGTGTCTTGGGACCAGACCTGACTTGTTTTTCTTTACTGCTATTTAAAAATGATACAATAAGAGAAAGCAAAGAAGTCTATTTTTGTGGGCAAATTATAGCACTTAACAGCTGTACAGCCTTACCATGGGGCTGTGACCATTTCATCTAGTCTGTGAAACTGTTTTCTTGTTTTTGTAAAAAGCAGACAAGCACACCCTAGCAGAATACTTCCTCTCTCCACCAAGGCAGGGACAACCCAAAAGAACAATTCCCATTTCAGTTTGTCCCTCTGATAGTTCAACTATGGCTCTTCTGCTACTTTAGACTGCTTGAGTTGATATCAACAATATTTAGGAAGCCCATGGCACTTTCACAATGACTGGCACAAGGGATCACTATATGGCCGGATCCAGACCATGAGATGTAGAACTGTAGTCCTGTTAAATGCAGTCTATCTTAAATAACGAAAAAGGAATCTAATGATTTAGGATGCAAATGATAAGATAAAAGACTCCATTTTTCTTAAGTCTACAGGTCTCAGTTCTCAAGGATCCAAAGACATCATTCCAGTAGGATTTGTGACACCCTTTGCAGTGGATAATGGAAGCATGTCCTTACCACTGATACCAGGTCAGTGATCTATGAGGTAGAATGGCCACTTTTCAACCCCACCACTGTGTCCAGGGAAATATATATTCCTTCTTGGTGCTATCAACAAGGACAAAGTTCAACATCCTTTCCAAGGTGTAAGATAGTGGGAAGCAAGTGTATTTTGTCTCTTGCAAAAAAATAAAAACCTACTGCCTACATAATTCTTTGAATTGGGCTCTTTATTTCTACTTAGGAAGTTAGCATTAAAAAAAAATCATTAATGAATTCCTGTCTGACTGTATGCAAAAGGCACAGAGTCAGGCACATAGCGCATTCTCTCCTGCCTATGCTACACCTGTTCAGAGAGCAAAGTTCTTTAATCTTTAACCTTCCATGAATTCTACACATACTTAAGCAGTTACTACTGATGGGAGCAGATCCCTTAATTAAGTGGTTGCAATATGAATTACTCCACATTATAGAGTAGTGAGTAACAACATAATAGCTATTTTTCCCCATAGCTACGAGAAAAATAATGGCCAAGGAGCAAGTTATGGCTGTTCCCAGGCACACGGTACATTCAAATCCTATTTTAAGTGTCTCCTCCCACCTCCACCCAAGGAGCCTAATGCCAGCTTTAGGATGAAATTTTGTTTCCCAGCCTACCTTGTTATGGAACAGTAACTCCTTGTCTTCAGACTCCTTACCTTCCTGCCTCACATTCAGCATCCAGAATAGCGAGGGACTCCCCTTTATGCACATCTCTTTTTTGCTGATGAGCTTTATCTGATGGCTTTCTGCCAGTCCAGTCTTGGGCTGCTTTTGACTAGTGACTACCTGGCTCGGATTTATTTTGGACACATGGAATACAACTAGCTCATAAGACTCATTACCAATTGGATTTTGTGTAATCTCCCTTTCTAATTATCATGGGCTAGGTCCCTGGGAGGTGTAAAAATCATGTATCCACTGCCTTCAGAAGGAAAATGCTTAGGACCTAGACTATACAAACCAGCTGCAAACAAAACAAAAAAAGTACGCTGTTAGCTGGCAACCAGTTTGGGCTAGGAAACAAGACCTTTCAGATACTTCAGACATATTTGATGACTGTCCTGCTCACTCTCTCCCTTTATTTAAAGGGAATCTACACAAGTAGAGCTCAACTCTTTCTAATTAATGCCCAAGCCCAGCAAGTACCTCTCTGCACAAAAATCATCCAGGTCTTCGCACAGCCATGATCACTGCACCATTCTTCTTCCATAGTTCACTTGCTTTGAATGTTCCTTGTTCTGTTTATATGGGAGAAACAGCATCAACAATAATATCAGCCATTCTTGTTTATAATGATTAATGCTTTAAGGACCAACACAAAGCATTGCAGAGAATTCCACATTCAAATACAGTTCTATCAGAAGAAATTTCTATATGCATAACAGGGTATTATCGCTTTATTAATTTTTAGGAGGGTGTCATGTTTCATCAAAAAATACCAGTTTTGGTTGCTTTTCCTTCACCAGAATTATCTATCAAGGACACCCAACTAAATGTTATAACTAGGAAAGACTAAGAAAAACTCTTCCAATCCTGGCCTTACAAAGGTTCTTATGAAAGCCCAATTATCAAAGAATGTGGGCTGAAACATCCAGAATCTTACCTGCTCCCAAAGTTTTTAGCTCTATCTCCTCTAAAAACTCCAATGTAGCCTTTTCTGGCTTGGACAAAAATAAGTCAGTGTTAGCAAGGACAATCCCTGTCACAGCTGCACCAATGGCTCCAAGACCAACAGACCACATGCCCATGGTGAAGATCCCAAAGTCGGGCAGGAAGGACATTTCTGAAAAGAGAAAGAAGAAAGCAGCTCTAACACTGGACATTGCTGATGCCAGACAAGGAGGAACTGGACTAAAAGAACAATGAAAAGCTCACACGGATATTTTTGGTTTGACTGGAGATGAACTGTATATTTATTAATGTACTGAACTGGGTTTTAGAAGATCTAGATTACATTCCAGTTCTGCACCTGACCCACATCAAAACTATTAACAAGATATTCTTACCTTTTCCTGCTACCAGACTGACAAAAACATTCATGATTAAAGTGCTCCAATGCAATGGGGAGAAAGATGATTGAAGTACATGCATGTAATAAAGAGCCTCTAACAAAATGACCTCTATGTTAGTCAGTAAATTAAATTACTACAGTGAGACAGTGGTTTCTTTCAAAAAAGAAGCATTTGTAGATTAAATGGGTTTCCCCCCCCACTAATCTATATTAAACAGTGAATTTTACAAATATACCACAGAAGACTTTAAAAAAAAAATTATATCTGGTTCACCATAACTGGTAACCTTTCCTGTTCCTTACAGTCCCACACTAGAACCAAAGCAGGCACCAAGCCAAAATTAGAGCTTATCAGTCATGCCTGCAGACAGAAATATGTAGACTTGCAACCATTTTATTAGACACAGTGATCCAACATTACAAACATGCCCTGGACAGCACCTTCTATATGCTAACAAATTTCCACTCTTGCTAAAGCAGAAACAACGTCACGAACAAACAACTTAAACTCACACCCATCAGTTAGATAACATTGCAATGTAAGCCATTACCTATGCTTGCTCGAGTCTTAAAGTACAAACACTGCTTGTTGTTACTGGTGACTAGTTTGGTAGCAATTTTATTTAACCACCATCCATCCACAACCCCCCCCAGCCCAATCCTGACCCTTGCGCATGTTTCACAAGCCTGGAAAGGGCTGGCAGCCACCTTCCAGTGAGGCAGTATCAGTTACGAGGATGCAGGAAAGCACACTTAGCCCTCCCTCATGGACAAAATTCAAGAATCAGCTCTGAGCAATAACTGGTACAAGTGTCATTGGAGTTTTGGCAGTATAAGAAGTCACTGTACACTCACATCACAACAGTTATGTGTTACAAAGGGCTGCAGGTTTGCAGTCACCCAACTTTAGTATTACACAATACGGACAATCAATTTTTTTCCAGAGCCATCTGCAAAACCCTATTCCCTGATAAGACTGTTTTGGTAAATATTGCTGTCTGTATATACTTTTGTATGGGAAAGGGTTTTTTCCCTCACAGATATAGGAAAATATTACTGTTTTGAACTGTGACTGGCAATAAACCAGAAATATACATAATCTTTATCCCCACAGCTAGCTGTTGCCAGAATTCAGAAAGTAAGAACTCGGAGCAGCTCCTCGCTTTTTGTGTCAGAGCCACAGTGCCCAGAATTTTCTGGGAGAAAATCCCTTTCCATCCGTAAAACTAGCTCTAGAATACTACTGAGGAACAAATACAACCAACTGCCTACCTGCAGAAATAGCTAGAAAACATTTTGGAAAAAAAAGATCATTTTGTTCTTTTAATAGCATGCTTGGTTCCAATGAAGACAGTATCACAGTATCAAGAAACGTGAGTAATCCGTGATCCCAAGCAGGAAACAAGGCCAGTTTACACAAACATAATGCAGATAAGAGCACAGATTCTACCCCATTTCACCACGTATTTCTAACCAAGGGAAACCTTCCTTGACCATTATCTGCTACATGCTACATGCTTTTTTCAAACACGACAATTTTTTGATATCTGCCTCTGACTCATATCAGAGACCATCCTGACCCCAGCCTTTGGAATGACCAAAATGTAACTCAAAATGTATTGCTGTAATGCAGCGATATCCTTGTGTTAAGACTTAAAATCTCTGTGGCATACCCAAGAGGCTATAGCCCTGCTCCCTCCTAGCGTCTGATTATCCAACTATTCTTTGGACTTGAATCTTGTCTGGTCAAGATCTGTTTTTCTCTTAATTCTTAGTTACAAGAGGAGAGGAGCAGTAAAACCCAAGTATGCGTGTCATTTGTGTACAAAAATGTTGCTAAATTTGTGGCAACTGATTAAGTTGCAGTTCACACATAGCTTTTAATTTTTATTAGCATTATTATTATTATTGTTAGCATTATTAGCATCGCTAAAAGCCAGCTTCCACTCAGTTGTAGTTGACAGAGAAGAGCATTAAGCTTAATCAACACACCTCTTTAGTTTAATTGGACTCTTTGGTCTCCACTCAGTGACAAAAAAAACCCCAACTATTAAAATATGCAGATCTTTTGCTATTTAAATAAACAGGGGAATGGAAGAAGCAGCTTTATACAATGATACTGAAATTCCTCCCCTGCTAAGCAAACATCATAGTGAGCCACTTTGAAAAATACGTATGGGAAAAAACAGACAGGATTATTAAAACATTTGCTAACAAGATAGGCTGAATGCATCTATGTCATTGAACCCCAAGTGAAGAGACTAAATGGAAAACAGCTGAGCATTTGCAACTAGCAGCTTCATTTCTGTTTAGCTGCTGTTTATCAAGGAAATCTGAAGCTCAAATGAACTTCACAACCTTCCACCCCACCTCAAAATACAAACACTACTGCCTTGTGATCAAACTCTATGACATCAAACAACAATCCACAATAAGAAGATACAACAAAGCATCCCACAAGCCATAATCCACGAGGGGAAGATACAACAGTACATCCCATAAGCCTTTAACGTTTAGGTGCACACACTCACCAGAACCCATGCAGCCCGCACGAGCATCAGCCACCACCAGCTCCCCCCGAATGCGAGTGCAGGCAGGAGAGAAGACAAACTTGCGTTGCCACGGGTGGCAAGTGGGCAGGACTAGGCAGGAGTCCAGCTCTGGAGCCTTTGCCTTGTGGCCAGGACCTGGCTCTTAGCGTCTCTGAGCAATCCGTGCCCCAGTCACCCTGCAGCGGTTACGAAAGAACAGCTGTCCAATCACAGCAAGATTGTTTTAAAGGTACCTTAATCGTTCAACTTTTTTTTTTTTTTTTAACTGAACACATGGTTACCCTCTTTATGAGGTGGGTGGGTACAGGGAACGGGAATTACAGTAAGCTTTTCTGAAGCTGGGAACACAGCACTAAACTTCAAGATCTGTGTGCTAAACTGAGCTTTTCTGTAGAACCGTGCATTTTTACAAGTAATATTTTCCCAGTGTTTCAGCCTATTCTACTTCTAACCCCCCCCCCACATGCACACTGCATGCCAACAATACAAACAACCCTGGAAACAATTAAAAAGCCATCAAAATGTGCAATGTTAGAAAAAAGCTTCAATACAGAAGCCATACTGGTCAATTAACCCAGTGTTTCTATGCTAGGCTATCTGCTTTAGTGGCAACATCCCTTCGCTAAAGAGCATCATTTTCTCTGGAACTATGAGATCTACAAGCTCTCAACTCTGCTAAATCCTCCAGAAGGGAACGAGCACTTCTCTTTACGGAGAGCAGAGGCCAAAGAAAAAAGGAAAAACATCTTTATGTGTGTTTTTGTGGTGACCACAGAGATCTCCAAGATAACAGCGAGTTATTTTATGGTCTGTCAGTGCTCAGCTAACCAGAATTTAAACAAGCTTAGCCTTAATCCTGTCGTAACTGCCAGTTGATGGTCTTCACTTTATGTCAAGAAGACCAGTTAAAACATGGTTTTCTACATGTCTCATTTCCCTTCCACCCACAACCAGAGAAAAAAATTGTCATTAAGAGGATAGCTATCCTTAAACATTTATTTTAGCAGTGTAAACAGGACCCATTGCAGCTGCGTCAAAAAAAAATGGAAAGTCCATGTTTTCAAGTTGTCAGTAAAACTCAGGGTAGCACACAGATTTCTTTACATACTTTTCCTTAGAAGATAGCTGAACAAAACTGGAAACACTCAGTGGGCACTCTCACAAGCTGGACTGCACTGGCACATATACCTGAGTCTGAAACGGCTTTGACCATTGCTTATTCTTCCCTTCTCTCCCACTCCCAACTTCCCCAAGACATTCCATAGAACCTAAAAATCTTTCGGAGCTTTGTCACAACTTGCATATCCCAAATGTAAGTTGAGCTGATTATTTTTTATGAGACATTCCCCCTAGAAATTAGTCATATGATTACAAATATCTTTGTAATCTAACTCCTATAAAGAAAATTTACAATTCACAATAACCTGGTAACATGTTCATCAAGATTTCATGAGCTTTTAAATACCATTAAGGATTACAAAATACAGCATCCTGACTGATCTTCAAAATTAGCCCGGCTTTAAGCGGGGATTTGACTGGAGAAACTTCGGAGGTCCCTTCCAACCTAAAGTGTCCTTTAAATGCCAAAATCAATGCACAAAGCAGCCTCCTAACATTTCTGGTAGCATGAATGTAAGCAATTTTCACAACACAAGGGATTTTTTTCTTTTCTTTTCACCACTGTCAAGATCCTGTAACAAACCATTCCTTGTGTTGAGAATAACAGTCATCTTTTTAGGTTTTTCCCCAGTCTGCGCATGTTTCATTACTGAATTCAGTACAACACTGCACTTGGCTCTCGCTGAAGAGAAGGTTGCTGTGTCAAGCAAGCAAACCATACTCCCTCCTTTGAAAGGAAGTCAGTTGTTAGACCAAATAATCTCCCCCATTCTGAGAATGTTTTAAAGAAACCCAACATCTCAACAACCCTTTTCTTTTGAGCAAGGGAGAGCAAAGAGCTCTGGCACAACACTGTGGAAATCTTCCAACTCTCCAGCTATATTCAGAGGGAACAGGCAGCTAGATACCGTGTATGGGAAAATTCAAACCTCTGCTCAATCAGCAAAATGGAGATACCACAGAGATGGGAGGAAGTACTGGAGCACAGAACTGCAAAAAGTACTTATCTGAAGATACTACAGGCTAAACTCACTGCTGGGGATCCAGAGCAGGAAAGCTGCACACTGTGGCACTCCGCAGAGGTGGGGGAAGAAGGGGAACAGCAACAGACCCACTAATAACGCAAATCAGCATTCACCAAAAACGCAGCGACCCGCTAGGCAGCAAGTGGTCCCTCCTGTTCCAACCCAGCCATAACTCCTGTGGATTCAAGATTAAATTAAGAATTATTTTTCCACTTTTTTGGATTCTTAGGCCTTGCTTGTATTTTAACTTTCACATTCCTCACATTACACAATTCCTAAGAGGAAAATTATTTGTTAATAAAAGCAAAAATACAACATAATCAATATACATTTCAACTCCAGCCCAAAGGGCAGGGTGGCTCTATGCACAAATCGTGCCGTAACTGTCTTAGTAGATACACCCAGCTGAGAACAATTTCCCCACAACCTAGTTCACCCTTTCTGTTGTCTGCTACGAACCAGGTCTGATGGGGACATTGCCCCTGTGGTTCTAGAAGGGAAGGCTGGGAGGACCCTGCGCTGATACTTCATGCTGTCTGAAGGTGCATTCAGTGGATTTCTTCAGTTTGAGTAATGCGATCGCACCCGAGACCAAACCAAGGCATCAGGAATGACACGAGAAAGGAAGCACGGTGTCTCTTTGTCCTTTGCTGATCTTGCCGTGCCTGCTGACACCCGGGTTCACTTACACAGGAAAGCAGGGATCGATCAGAACACTACACCGCAAGGACAGGCACGAGCAGAACGTCAGAGCTCAGCAGGCCGGGGGGAGCAGCAGAGCACCGACGGCGAGAGCAGCGGGTCACCGCGGCCGTGCGGCGCGGGGCGGGAGGGGGCCTCAGCCCGCAGCGCCCCGCACACCCGCCCGCGGCTGCCCCGCTGCCCGCACGGGCGCCCCAGCCCCTCCTCCCCCGCAAGCCAGCAACCGCTGCGCGCCCCTTCCCCGCTGCATCGGCGGGGACGCAGCAGACGAGCGGGGACGGGGAGAAGCGCGGGGCAGGCCGGGCCGGGGCAGCAGGCGGGCGGGGAGGCGGCGCAGGCCCGGCGGCGCTGCGGGGACAGCCCGCCCCCCGCGGCCGCTGCAGCGGCGCTCCCCGCGGCCCTCCCCGCCGACCGCCGGCCGCCCCCCGCCACCGCCGCCCTGCGACCCCGCGCCCGCACTCACACGGCCCCGCCGCCCCGTCGCCACCGGCCCCGCCGCCGCCGGGCACGTGCGTGCGGGCGGCGCCCAGGCACCGCCCCCGGCGCCCTCCGCGCAGGCACCGCGCCCCGCTGCGCCCCGCCGCGCCCGCGGCCCTCGGGCCCGGCGGCCCCGGGACTCTGCGCCGTGCGGGGCTCACCGGAGCTGCGGCGCTGAGGGGGCCTGTCCCCGCCGTTGGGAGCGGAGTGAATAAAAACCACCTCTTCCCGCCCGGGACCCATCTTCCCCTCACTAGGGTGTTTTTAGCTTCTGGCTAAGCAAAGAAAGAAACGAAACGTATTATAAGATACTGTGCTTAAATGCATTTAAGGCAGAAAAAACCTAATGACTGAAGTCCGAGAATGTAGTGAGCTTATCATTCAAGTAGTCTCATTAATGGGGCACTTAAAATGCTTGCTTAGGTATTACGTTCAAGAATATACTTGCTCAGATAAGCCAGCCAATAACATGTCACAACATCATTTAACGAACACGCTCTTGAGTTGCTTGTGGTCATTAGGCATCGCTCCAGCCAGAAACTCAGAGGACTCGTCTTCACTGCCTCCGGACTATTTCCTGAGGTCTCCTGTTAACCTGGCATTTAAAATACCAAAAACTAAACAAAAAAAAGGTAGCAGCAATGACAGCACAGTCTGGTCAGTAACACAGTAAACAGCTCAGCAGAATGAACATACGCTTCTTTGATGGCACCTGAGAGTCTACATTCCAAATGACTGAGAGTCACTCATTTTCAGCATGTCCCAAACTTACCTAGACCAAATGGCTCTCTTATCTCTTAACTGGGAGTCACCAGCCACTCTGGTTAGACCTGCTCAGTTTATCCTTTATTTGCAGTTGCCGTTGAGTGCAGAGCTCGTTTTCTTGAGGGATCTCACCACAAAACAAGGTCTCTGCTAATTGGAAGCAGCAACAGCGTCATGGTTCTGACAGAGCACAGATCAAACTGGAAGCAACATGCCACATGTGCTGGGACGCACCAGAAATCATCCCCTGGAAGCCTGCCTGAGCACCCCAGCAGACCCCGCTGAGCACAAGGCCACACTGCTTCCCAGAGGCTGGCCGCTCCTGATCACGCTGTCCTGCTCCTGCAGGAGAGCACCGCGGCCCTGCGCTGCTGGACAGCAACGCGGAACAGTGGTTTTGCAAGACAGAGCCCCGTTGCATCATGTTGCATAGTACATGTCAGAATGGCGCGGTCTCAGGCAGTTGCAGGGAAAAGATTTTGGGTCTTTTTGGCTGACATTGTGGTAGCTATGCTTTTATCTATACACATGCTTTTAGAAGTCAAATGGATTATAAAAAGCACTAAAGTCACTCAGACTTGCCAGCAATTAAAAAAAATAACCTAAGGAAACTTCATGGCAGAAACACCATTACCAGACTGCTTGAAAGAGCTGGGGAATCCGGGAGGACTGTAGGGTTTGGGGCTGCTTTTTTTCCTGGAAATATACGAAACTAAGTAATATCTCTACTTCTTCTCTTTAACCGGTGTGGGAAGGTTCTCTGTCAACACTGAACATAATTTGCTGAAGTGGCTTTCTCAGCGTTTCTGAAATGCAATCAGCACTAGAATATATGCATCTTTGCCACTATGGCACAGCAATCTTCAGAGAAAGATTAGGACAAAAAAATGATCGACGAATTTGGTCAGCCATCATCATATAATTAAAACCCTAATTTCTGCAGGCTGTCAACATTCCTTTCTTCTGAATTTTATCATGGTTGTGGCTCCAGCTGTCAACATTAGGCAATGCTAGAATTGCAGCTCCATTATTTTTGTTGCCATGGTAAACACACAGAACAAAAAACCAAACAATGATACTTCTGCACCTTACACCTCTAACAATCTGGCAGCTGGCCTTCACAATTCAAAGGTAGCCAGTATTCCTGAGGGGAAAAAAAACACCTATCACAAGATGAAAACATCTTTTTATTTATTCTTTGCTCTGAGTAGGAGTCCATGACAATGCATCAGGCAAGAATAAGCAGTTAATCACAGAAGTGACACTGACTTAATTTGTCCCTATTGTGAGAAGGAAAAATGAAGAAAAATCTGAGCCTGCGCATCTGGATTCCATCCAAGAATATCCTCCTACTTTACAAAGCAGTGAAATCCCTTGAACGCATGCACACTTCTAGTAGACGCAGAACTGAAAGAAAAATGGTGTCATGAAAATACTGGAATCTAACCTTCTCTGCCCACATCTCCAGAAAGCCTTGCTTCCCACAAAAAGCTACCGTGTTGCGTAAGTGGAGTTGCAGCAACAACTACTTTGTCCTTATTAGACCTCCTTATTAGACTACCTTTGCCTTCATGGCTTTAGAAAGGTAATGAGATTTTGGCAGAAAAGTTGAATGGGAATTTGACTTCTTTAGTTTTCTGCTTTTCCCTCTTGATAAAATCATATTATGATTGATCTTTTCCATACACCTTTTCTGATGTTATTCACACATTTTTCCTGTTAAAGAGAATAATAAAGTCCCTAATACACATGGAAAAGAACATTTCACAGAGCAACAGGCACCAACATTTAATCTTCTAGTTCTCGGGTTTTGAATAGTGCTCTTAACAAGTACATTGAGCCCTTTTCTTCCTGCTTTCATAATTCGGTTTTATAGCAGTTAAACTGAATGAAGAATATCAGTCTGCAAACTGCTTGTGTATCAGTTAATTAAATTTCCCTAGCATGCCTGTGCATAAGTCACCCAGCATGCACTGTATCCGTATCTATGCTAAAACATGATCTAGCATTACGAAACTTTCAATTCACGTACAGAATGACAAAGCTGCGTGTTATTTCAGAAGTTAATTATTTCTATTTCTTGTTGGATCATGCTTCTATAGATCAGCTTTAGACCAAGAGCATTAGACAAATGGCTTATATTAAACAAACTGTCTTGTCTGTCAGGAAACAGGAGATCTCAAAAGCAACAAGGAAACAGACAGTGGTGGGCTAAGGCAGGATCTAGGCCCTACGCCTGTAGAAGGATTTCCCGGCTAATTAAGATTGTCTATATTGAGCCAGTAAGATTGGATGTAGATATACAAAAACACAGCTTCAACTTTTCACCCATGGGCTTCTAAAAGCCATATCCACACAAATGCAGACTGCCACAGGTTTCAGCTAGACCAGGCAAAAGCCATCTCTTGTTTGGAGGCTGTACAGTGACAGGTACTCATGTGTTTCCAACCTCATCCTGATTCTCAGGAAATAAAAGCACCAGCCTGTCTACAGACAGCCTGGACACAGGATCTTAGATTTATCTTAAGTAAGATCAGGACGTGGTAGTCACTCAAGAAACCAAAGAACCTACAGGTCTTTTGAAACGTTTCACCCACATGAGCAGTTCACAGTGGAACACCAAGAAGAGATTGGTGCAACACCTTGGACCTGGACAAGAGCAAGAAGAAAGAATTAGAAAGTCTTTTTAAAGGCTATACAGATGCTTATACAAATTTCTTTTGGCAATGGCCTCATAAACACTGAATCACAGAAAAGCCTATTATTTACAACAATACAACAGATAAACAAAGCCTTTGGAAAGAGCGGATGAGGTCATTTGTCCTTCTGTCTGTCCTTCAGTCTTTAATATCTTTACATCAAGTAAGTGTAATTAAAGCAAAATTGAATCTGCATGGCCTATGGTTTTTCTTTGTTCCATTTACTGCAGTGCTACCTATACTGTTATCCTATTCCAGTTTTTTTAGTTTTTCTCATACTAGGTAGGACACTGAGGCCTAGTAAAAAGTGTTATTTTTAATGACTATTCAAGCCACTAGAATAGCGATCAAGCTTCAGGCTCTATAAGCAAAAACAGGCTGTTGAACATCCCAAAATACCCACATTGATACCACCAAAAAGGCAGTAACTGCACTTCTGTGAGATCAGGACATCAGAGGAAAACAGTCATTCCGCTCTGGTCCTGGTTAACTGCCCACAACTACCACAGAGTTTCTATTAAAATCCAGGCACCCAACATGTTTCTAGGCTATTTCTCTTTCAAGTTGTTGGGGCAAAACTGACATGTTTAATTCCTTACTATAGACTTCAATAGGAGGTATTCATCTTACAATCTGTACAAGTCATTAGTAAGGACAAGGCTGCCTGTGTTACTAATACAACTAAATAAAGGGTCCTACATTGTCCTTAAGACAGCTAGTTTTTACAGTCAGTCAAATAACGTATCTCACCAAGTTGGTTGTATGTAGCTAGAAAAACTAGTGCAAGTATTTTTTATATAAGTATGTAAAGCTTGGAGGTGACCAATTTGTAAGGTTTAAAATAACTTGTTGATTTACTAGTTGATTTAGCTGTTACTCAGAATTATTTGTTCAAGCACTAAGGAAGAGAACTGGGCTTTGTCTCACAAATTTACGCTTCCCCAGTAGTAGATAAGCTGCTCTTAATATTTAAAATCTGAGAGAAAAATTCCATGACCTCTTCTGCTAAAAGAACATCCGGATTAGAAAAACAAAATAACCCTAATATTAGAAGTGTTGATGCCAATCTGGGTCATTTTGACAGAACTTGGCTAGGAATCGAGTACACATGCCAGCAAATCTCAATTGCAACTTCTGGTGGTAAGGCGGTAATGAGTAGTTGGGCACAGTAACCTTCTAATGTAGCACAGCTACAGCCACACTCCAACCATAGCCTTAGAGTCAAGTTCTTAATCCTCTTATTACATTGAACTATTTGTCTGTGCAACTTTCTTCTGCTAGAGCAAAATACAAATGTTTTACTATCACAGTTTCAACACTGCATTCTGTACTTTGTTAGCATTTATGCTCAGTCTTTATACAACGCATCAACCTAGAAGTGCCACAAGCTGCATATTTCATGTTTTCAATGTATGGTTTCCATTTAATTCTTTGTGAACTTTTTTTTTAAGGGGTTATGCTCATCTGTGGGGATACAGGCTATGTCCATATTGACACCTACAATCTTTTACTTCTTAACTTTCATCACAACAACCCGAAAGAAAAGCAGTATAACAAAGCACCCAATGCACAATCACTGAGTATCTGAAATTCTGACTCTAGATGATGACGTAAATTATGATGCAGATAAACGCAACAGAAAGACATTCTACTAAGCAAGGCACATTTCAAGTCCACAGCAGCACTTCTACAAGTTCCATTTCCTGAAACATATGTGTTTATGTGCCTCTAACAGGAATGTGAAGGACTTCCTGTAACATTTCCAGCAGAATACATTACTAACTCATGATCAATCTTTCTTCCTAGAACCAAGTTATATTCTATGTCACTCTTTTTGGTGATACTGGTTTAGTCACCAAGCCAGAACTAAAAGTTCCCAAAGACATGATATAGATTTTGCCTGAATATTTAATTCATTAGATAAAGCTTGTCAAAGCTAGTAACTGGTTTAAAGAATATAGATGGTTTTCTTTTCTCTAAGTTAAGGGAAAAAAAAAAAAGCCTACCAATATTGCCTTTTTTAGTAATGTGTTTACATCTATATGCTTTGAAGTATTTTTCCCCACACCCATTTTGCTCACATCCACTGTCATTTTTGCCACTGCATAAATTGTCAAAACGAACTTAAGTGTAGTACATACTTAAAATGACTGTGTAGGGGGTAAAACTCAAGTACCTTGTGGATACACCATTTTGTTGAATTAAAAACAAGCATAATTTTAATGCATTTTGTTTCCTGCTCTTGATTTAGGTAAGATTATATTCGGGTGATAAGCAGTTAACAGTGGGACAGAATAATGGGTGGTGAGAAACAGGGCACTGATGATGTCGAAAACTTTCAAGTTTACCATTTGCTATGCTGTACCACCAAAACAGCATTTTTAAATCAGGGACTGTTCATGTATCTTGCAGGTTAGGCTTAAAACTCAGACTTTTGGGATGGAAGGGAGGTTGCTTAGACAGGTAAAAGGGGGAGTGGTAAGGCTAATTGCATTTCAAGCCACAACTCTTCAGAAAATGATCCATGTCATTCCCCATTCCTGTGGTTTTACTATTATGATCCAAGAACATTCACAGAAAACAAAGTTAGCACCCTGAGATGATTTGGCAAGTGCTTTTCTGCTTATGCCAGCTATTGTTCTAGTAACAGACAACCTTCCCAGGGCTCTGGCTAGCTAAAGCTGAAAAAACACTGGAGAAGAGCAGAGTTAGTGAAATCCTTATTAAATCAGAGCCTTTCATGTGTAGCAATAGATTATAGGCCTAAAGGATTTATGGGATGTGAATGAAAGACACTTCAGCTGGGAGAAGACAGGTGGAAAAAAAGAAGATAACTAAAGATCTACCAAGCCAGACAAGCAATACCCTAAATGCTAAATAGGGAGGCCAGTGAAACCCAGAAAGAATTCTGAATTGTAGCCATTAGACTCATATGAAAACCATTAGAGTTGTGTTTTTATTGAATCAGGGGAAGCCCTAGGTAAGCATATTAAAGATGAGTCAGAGGAGTGGCTCTGAACTGAAGCAATTTCTAAATGAGAGATGCCAAAGAAAACCATATCATCAAATGCCACAGGCTGAACTTTGGATGAAATATGGAATAAATAGGAATAATTTTGTTTCCACTTGGAATTAAGATGGTATTCAGGCTTACTCTAATTAGTCCATTTTTTCTAATTTCTTTTAACTATCACTATGTAACTACTCAGTTTATTAAGAACCACAAAACAACAGATGTAAGTAACTGCTTAAGCAGCTCCAGTGCAGTTCATTGGGTACATGCAGTCAAACTTCTCCCACAGGAAGTAGGCATCAGTAATTCCCCTTCAATTACTCCAGCGTTTTCCTCCTCCCTCAAAAGAACTGTAGCAAATTATCCACATACTAAAATAGACTGACATCTTATCCTTCCCAGGACAACATTTCCTCTATATGCATGTGAGGAACTATTACACAATGAAGCCTAACAGAGTTTTTTTTCAGAAATGCTGATTTTGTTAAACATGAGGCAAAGCTATATGGAATCTTCATCCTGTAATTAAACAACATAAGTCTAAAATGTCTAGAATTGAGAAACACGTGGCTATTGCTGCTTTACCTAATCTGTAGTTAAAAAGCACTTACGAAAAAGTTGCAAGTGCCTTCAAATAGCATTGCTGTTAAGTATATTTTTTACTTCCAGTGAGCCATCAAGCCTCCTGAACGTTCATACTGAAGTTATGTCCTAATCACTATTTCCTTAAGACTACTAGCCAGGTTATCTTTTAGGGAAAGTGATAAGGTCACTGTGACCATATGTTAGGCCTTATCCGACCATTTCCCTTAATCAACCTATGATTATTTCATGCTATACCCTGTAATTATTTTCAGGTATTCTCCACCTGCATTTCTATTCCCAAATTTTGTAAAATATTAAATAATCACTTCTTGCCACTGTATAAATAGAGCACCTGACCAGAATGAATGACCTGTAGGATACTTTCTGCTACCACAAGTAGCAATACAAACATGTATTAGTTGAAGTTTTAATATTCATTAAAAAAGCAAATACATGCAAGTTTACCAGTTTTCTTGCAGAAGACTTAGACCTCAAAACTCAGAGCTAATGGAAGCTTTTAAAGACTGTTGCCACAAGTCAGAAAATTCATAAACACAAACAGGGTTTCATAATCAAAAGTGAGTAAAAACTAAGTTCCTAAACGAGACAAAACAAGCTGAGTGGATAAAGAAGGAAACTGAAGAACAACAACAGAAGTCTAGTACTTCATTTAAAAAATGGCTTTTAATATAAATCTGAATACAAAAATAACCAAAACACCCTACAGTCATCTCAAACAAGTCCTCAAGGTTTTCTCTTATCAATTCCCTGATAATTTGGCAAGCGCTTGTTTTCTCTGTTCTGCAGTCATATACTCACAAGCTTCCAAAATATTTACTATAATTAAAGTCTGTTGAACTGTTTTTGCTTTTACCCATATTCTTCCATTCATTCCCAGCACCAGCTCAAATGGGTACAATTGTGACAACTCCTGAATTATTTCACATTTGGGAGCCAAGAGTCTGTAAACAAGATCAAAGAGAGTCAGAAGTAGTAGTAAGTGGTTACATTTGATAGACACCACATTATTATCAATCAATAACTAAACTGCAGTACTGGTGTTATGGAAGCTATTAAAGCAACACCAAAAGGTAAGATGATCAAGTTGCATATGCATCCAAAATAGCAATACAGTATCAGATTTTTAATACTCCTCTCATATAAAATAGATGCACCTAAAAAAATATAGCACTTGCGAATTTAGTTGTTTTTTTTCTCATTAGATTCAGAAGTAATACCTGACAAATTTAAAGTGAATTGATACTTTTAGAACAATTCTATGATTTACTAAATTCTAAAACGACAGTGTTTGTCAAAGTGACATTTTAAAAAAGTGCTGCTATTTATAAATTTGACGCCAGAGTTGAAGATGTGTCCTTCAAAACACAACTTCCCTTCTCCTTCAGAAGACAATATTAACAGCAGTAAACGTAGAATATTTTGGTTTTATTAGGTGACAGCATACTGAAAAATAAAAGTGTCAAGAATATTGTAATACATCTAGGAGTAAATCAAGCTTCAACAGGGTTTCTCAAAGAAGAAACAAACGAATTAGGATTTAGCAGTTTACTTGTCATATACTGTTATTTCTTTACTTGCACACAGACAAAATTTGGAAGCAGAATGGCTGCAAAAATATTTTGTATCAGTTCACAGTGATTCTGATGATGGGACATGTAAACCAGACAAATCATTACTTAAAAAAACCAGGTATGAAATAGCTGCTCTGCATCTCCAGATTGCTTTTCCAAAGAACAACAACAAAACCCAAACAAAAAACCACCACCCAAAACCAACAACAAAGCTTGACTATCATTTATCCATATAAGCTAGTATTTTTATGGACTGCCACAAAAATCTTGTATTTACATCAGCAGAAGTAACTCCAAAGTTCACAATACATTTAAAAACTTATGAAACGGTTCCTGGATTAATATGCCAGTTTTAAATGAAAGTCCCACAAATTTTTTACCTGTATCCTTATTTCAATGCAATTTATTTTTCTTTGGAAGTTAGAAAATAATATGTATTGATGTGGAAAGACCGCTTTAATCAGCTGTCAGCCGAATTTACATCCCCCACTACCCTATTAAGCAGAAAAAGGACAGTAAGCATTTCCAATTTTTAAACTCCAAGGTAGTAGGTACATACCTGAAACCCCAGCTTGAATGCTTGATTTCCCCAGGTCAATAGTTTTATTTTCCACACTGCCTTGGCAACCACATAACTTTTTTATAAAGAGGTCAGACAACACCATATAGAAGAGCACCTAAACCTCTTAAGGGGGAAAATACATGCTCCTTCTAGGTCAATAGCCATACTCTATTTAGTAAAACTGGCATAAATGCATAAAAACAATTACACACTCTGATTACTGAGTTGTCCACACTGCTCAGAGGAAATAGTGCAAATCCTACCCACCATATTACATGTTAGAGTGATTACTTACTTTTCTTAGTACTTACTTTCTTATTAGACCTAAGGAAACTTTAAAGAGGAAGCCATCTTGTCCAATTATTCCCATTCCACTTGATCTTCCACTGCTGTCTATACAGACCATCTCTGGTTCCATGTCTTTATTTGCTACAAGGAATTGACCATAAATAAGATCTCCCACCTAAACAAAGCAGTATCAAAAAGCAAAAGTATTAGAGAAGAACATACTGCACATTTGTAAGTAACACTCAGTTGATAAAGATCCTCCCATGAGGCCACAATATAGTTTTAAAATATTGGTGATGATAGAAAAATAAACTGGTATAATAGGAATTTTCATTTTCTCTTCATTTATTAAAGGAAATATCCTTGAGGAACAATTATCTTGTATCGCTACTGGAATTTGAGAGACAAAAAAACTACAGAATTTTATTTCATGGCGTAGTCCTCTTTTCTTTTTTAAATACCACACATTAATTCCTCTTTCTTCAGACTTTAAGGGTATTAAAAGTCTAAGCAACCTGTTCTTGTAATCATTTATCAGGACAACAACAACAACAAAAATCCCACTAACCTATTTTGTTTTTCTTTACAGTCCATTTTTACATTCTGGTGATGGTATTTCAGTTCAATGCAGAAGCTGTGGCATGCACGTGCCACACAACTGTTTATAACAGTGTTATTAAAAAAATCAACTGTTTCCTACCAGTATCAGACAGTATAAAAGCCTGGTTTAAAACCTTAACTTCAGAGTGCCCCCTTGGATGCACATTACCCATGAACTGTATCTACTGCTAGCAGTATTATGGGAAGGTTAAAATGTAAGGAGTGAAAAAGCCTGCTGCCTGACAGATACCAAACCACACTACCTGCGTGTTCTCTTAAAAAACTTCAGAAAGCCCACAGCCTAATCGTGCAAAAACCTCCAAGAAGGGTCACAGCAAAACCACTGCAAATAAACTTGCACTCCTCCTCTTATGTGCCACTTATAAGAATACCCTTCACTAAGAAAAAATACTAAAACGTAACGGAAGCACCACCAAACGACACTGCTGAAGCGTTACCTCCAATAAACGAAAGCATTACCTGCACATTTGGTCTGTTCCTCTTCGTGGCACCTTCAAAGGCCAAGTAGGACAGAGAGGCCTGCTCGCTCCCACCGACGTCCAGCTTGAACACGTCTCCCGCTTTGGCCGTCACTATTCCTATTACGTGGTCGCCCTTGACCGGAACGTACTGCAAACGGCGTTCGTTCGTGAGCAAACAGGTCAGTGAAGAGCGGACAAGACGGGGACCCCCTGCTCCCCACCTGGTCCCTCCGCGCCCCTACCCGCTTCTGCTGCGAGTCCACCCAGTAGGCGCCGCCCGCCGCCGCGCCGCCGCCCGCCCGGCGGTGCCGCAGCAGGCCGCACTTGGTCACCAGCAGCCCGGCCGCGCACCGCCGCAGGCCCGGCCCGCAGAGCAGCCGTCCCCGCGGGGCCGCCCCGGCGCCCAGCCGCAGCCGCTCCCCGTCCTCCTCGGGGTGTGCGGGGAGGAGCAGCACGTCCCCGGGCAGCACCACCTGCCCCACGCAGGCCTCGGCCGCCGCGCCGCGCCCCGCCGCCATCGCCGCGCAGGCGCCCAACCGCCGCCCGGCGCCGCGCAGGCGCGGCCGGGCTGAGGGAGCCGCGCTCCTCCGGGGCGGGGGCGGCTCCTCCGCGGCGGCGGGGAACCTCTACCGGCCACTGCCAGCAGGGCAGCCGCAGCCCGGGGCGGGCCGCCCCGGGGAACGCGCTCGCAGGGCGCTGGCGACATCCTCTGGCCGGAGCAGTAACACCTGCTCCGGCCCGCGTGTGACGCGGGAAGCGGCGACGCCAGCTTCTTGCCTTCCAAGAGCCGGTTTCATCAGCTCTGCGCTCCGTTGCTCCCGCGCCGTCTTTCACTCTGCAGGCTTGCCTTTCTGCGAGGGAAAGGCCAAGGTAACGGTGGGCAATTAAGCTTCAGGATTAATACAGGCACTGAACTGATTCTTCCAGCTGCAACTATTTCCAGGTTTTTTTTTTTAATACCCGATTAAAAGTTGCCAGTAAAACAAACAGCTGGCCAAATTTGAGGTAAATGTCGGCCACGAAGTTTGTCAGTGAGGAGAAAAGATCCGCCTGCTTTAATTCTGGAAGCCTGACGTCAAGCATGGGCGATGACAGCTTTATTTTTACCCTGATTCCGTGCTAGCTCAGGTTCCTGAGGCTAAAACCCCAGGAATATTTTCTTTCCTAAATTGCTTTTAGTCTTTATCTAGCTGTGTATACGCATTGGTACACACACACGGAATTATTTAATCTCTAAACAGGCAAGATCTGTCCGTTGCCAGTATGTTGCATCAGGACTGATTAAGGATGTTTTGCGGAAACCCCTTCTGTTACGAAAGCAAACCGCTCACGCAGAGATGGCGTTCAACGCGTTTCCAAGGGGTTTGCCCCGGGAAGACCCCGAGGAGCGGCACCGCCCACCCGGGCCCTTCCTCCAATCGCGTGCCTCTGTCGGCTACGTAGAGGTCGCGGCGCGCTCGCGACCGGCGTCGCTTAGCAACCCAGCAAGGGAGTCTGCCGGGGCGGCGCGCCGTTGTGGCCGTTGGAGCGGGTGACGAGGCGCCCCGCAGCCTCTGGGCCGGTAGGAGCGGGGGTGTCCGTGCGTGGCGGAGGCGGCTGCCGTTCCGGCGCTGCGCTCGGGGCTCCGGGAGCTGGCGCCAGGGAGCGTCAGCAGCGGGGCTGCTCTCTGAGGGAAGGCGAGCGGGGAGCCGAGGGCGGCCGCAGCGCAGGACGGGTAATTACCTCACCGACAGCGCGCGGCCCCACGGCGCCAGGGGCAGGGTGGTGACAGCAACGGGTCCTAGCGACAGTCCACGGAGCCCCGGGCGAGGCAGGGTGGCGTGCCAGGTTCACCTGGGAAATGCGAACAGCACCACAGGAGCGGGGCTAGGAACAGGCCCGCCCAGCGCGCAGCTCGGGGGGGGGAAGTAGAGGCCCCGGCCTGCGCTTAAATGGAGCCCGGGGGCAGAGGGCGTGGGTGGAGGCTCCAGGTGAAAATGGTCGGGGCAATTAAGGTCTCGTAGCGCCCTTAGGCCCTGACAGCTCGCTCCGGACCCGCTACCTCGGGAGCCGGTGTGCGTGCGGAGGGTGAGAAAGGTTTTACACTCGCGGCATTTCACACGGGGCAGCGTGGACCGCCCTGGCTCTCTGCCGCCGGCGGGCCGTGTGGCGCAGTGCTGCGCGGCGTCTCCAGGGGGACCGGACCCGCTGCTCGACGGGCGCCGCGCCTAGCGAGGGGTCCGCCGCCTTCTCCGCGCCCGGGCTGCGCGGGACGCCTTCGGTCCCCTTGACAGCAAACGAAGGGTGTTCTAGCACTGCAGAAATCGGGTTTCAGATGTGTTACGTGCTTACTGCAGAGGGCCAGTAAAACCTTGCGTGTGCACAGAGATGCGTTCCTTTCATAACTGTATAGAGTGATTGCTTCAGGCCCTGGTCTTGCATACACATCCTAAAGATAGCTTTGTTAGTTCAAACTAAAATCTATCCTTAATCATTCACAGAGCCACTTCGCTGTTCTTCAAACATCTGTATAGAAGTTTACTACGTCCTGTTGTGGTTTTGAGGTTTTTTTTGCTGTCATGCTGACCTAGAATTACCAGCATATTTCAAGCAGTTTCTGAATTATACATGCCTAAACAGTAAGGGAGGGTTTTGAGCATTTTTTTTCTGCGGTGCTTGGTATAACTGATCTATCACTGTAGCTTTTAAGAACTAAACCAATATTAAATTTAAATAACTTCTTTTTATTAATTGCCAGGTTAATGAAGAGAGTAACGTCATATTCAGTATTTCATGCCTGAGGCAATAATTCTTAAAAACCTTAATTTAATTCTGACATTGATGGCTAATGTCTGTCTGTTTGTGGTTAGTAGATGTGAATGGAGTCTCAGTATCTGAAGAGATGCCTGGGAAGTTGCTTGAAAAAGGGACTGGCAGAGGTTGTAGAGCATCGGCCAGCAGATCCAATAGAGTATCTGGCACATTGGATTTACAACTACAGAAGAATCTTGGATGAAGAAAAAAAGGTGGATCCATCTTGGGAAAAAAAATCATGACAATATAATTCACAGTATTTAATCTCTCTATTTTTTTAATTGATTCTGTGTTATCTCTGAAATAGAGAATGCTGGAGAGGACTGAGCTAGAACAAGAACGGGAGGCGGCCCTGGTAGAACTTGAAATGTTAAGAAAAATGAAAGAAGAAGAGCTAATGATCCAGCAGAAACTTGAAGAACAATTTCAGGTTAATAATAATTAATAGTAGATAGTTAGAAATAGTGTATGATGCTGTGGCATCTTTTAGCGCTCTGTATACTTCTAATCTCTGTATAATGATTTTGATAGAAGGTAGCATAAAACAAGTATTTTAATCTCACTTCTCTAAATAATACCTGAAATGATTGGTCAACACGCAGGAAGGAAAACTTACATACTATGCAGTAAAATGTTACAAAAAAAAAAAGAAGAAACCAAAGGCAAAAAGCAAGCAATTTAAGACTTGCATGAGAAGTAACTTAAAATAAGTAAACTGTCTTCTGTAGTTAATTATGAACAAGAGCTGGTGCAAATAAAGTTGGAAATCTTTGCAAAAATTTTTGACAGGCCTGCTAGGAGACCTGGGAGTCATAACATTACTTCAATGTAATATCAGTAAGACAAAAAAAGGTAAAGAGAATGTATACACAATTATAGAGTCCTAAAAATGGTTGGGAATCAGTGAATGAAGATTGCATATTTAAGCAGTATTTATAGCCTGATCCAATGAGATGCCTTTTTCTTTCCTTAGCTACCTGAACATTCTGTTGGCATAAAGCAATTTGAGTCCCATACTATGTGCACTTGAAATATGAGAAATAAAGATAACATCTGTGTTTCTAGCTGTCCTTTATAAAGGAGTCATGTGAATTTGACCCCACGTGTAACAGCCTCTGTTGCTGTGGTAACGTTGATATTGTCTGACTGGATTTTTTTATGTGTCTGACTTTCACGATGTTAAAAGTGTAATTTTAAATCTGTGCTGATCTTGTTAAGCCCAGTTCTAGTGTAAGATGCATTCATTCTATTTCACTTGCACTTTTTAAATTTGGAACTTACTAATTTGCAGACCAAAAGTTATGTGCTTAAGGATTTCATGAGTTATTTAAAATAGTAAATGCAATCAAGAATATGAGAGTGTGTCCAGAGATAATTCACAGAGAATTAAATAAATTATTTCATGTGAACTAAGGGAAAGATGTTGAACAACACTCACATTAGACACATTTTTTAACCTAACTCACAATTTTGGCTATAGTCACGTACTCGGGCATTGTTTGATTATATGTACCAAAAAGGGATGTGAAAACTAGTTACTACAATATGGCAATGTTTGTAGTAGCTGCTCGCAAAATGCTACAGCAAACAGTATTCTCTAGGCCCTAGTGTTGTTGAATGTGAACACTTAGATTATGCAGTTTCTGAAGTTTTGATGCAACAGGACTTAGGCTCACAAATAATAAACACTTTGTATTAGATATTTCCCACTGGAAATTTTAAAGGTTGATGATGAAGATGATTAATGTTCATGGCATTGCTTACCAATCTTTTCTATAGATTTGATTCTATGTGGATTAATCTATCTGTGCTAGATACTATAGGAAGTACCAAAGAGCTTAATCCAAAGTATAGGAGATAATGCATGCAGACTCATAAAGAGCATGAGGAATGAGGCAGTATCTTAACTGTGTACACTAACTTCATTTGTCTATTTCTTCTTCCTCTCGGTAGTAAAGCCTTTCTATCCATGCAAGTCTAAAACCTATGAAAATGTTGAGTCAGATGATACTGAAAGAGCTTTATGTTATTAACATTGCAGTTATGTTTTATGCTTCCTTTTTTATTTTATTTAAGATTTCAATAATGAAATCCATTGTAAGCAATGGGGTGGGGAAGATGGATGTTGGTTTTTTTCCTACTAATTTGTCCTGTCTTAAACTGACTGCAGGCTCAGTTGGAACAAGAACGTGAGGAGCTGGAACTGCAGAACGAAGACAACGAAATGCTGTTGCAGCAGAAAGATCAAGAGGTTTAAGCTAAAGCTTAGTCAGTGGTCTGAAAACACTGTTAATCAGCTGTCTTTTCCAGATGCAGGTGCTAAATACAAAACACAAGGCAGAAGCCCATGGGTGTTGAACTAACACATAATTTTTTAAAAAAAGTTGTGAAAATGGGGGAAGAATGTCTAACACCTTGCTTCCAGTCTGGGTTTTATACTTGAATTTTGATCTATTAGGTTTATTTAGTTTATATTCAGGACAGAGCATAAATTTATTGCAAAATTTAGCATAAGGTCAGCTTAGTTGATGCTTTCACATTCCTTGATGGTATTTATGAGAAAGTATTATAACTTAAGCATGTCTAATTTAAGTGTCTAAACAATAATGTTTTACTGTGTGTCAGTGCAAAGTCCATTTGCTGTACCTGGAAAAGAACTATCATTTGGAGTTGGGATGCCTCTTGATTCTGAAATCCTCCTGGTGCACAGGAATTTATACTAACAGAAGAATGCGTATACAGATGTCTGTGTAAATGTATAGTCTTTTAGTGCTATTTCAGTAAAAACATGCACTGATAACTGGCATGTTTATCTCCATAAAGCTTTTAAATGTGAATATCTCTTAAATTTATGTGGAGCATGTCATATTTTAGAGATATGTACGGTTTTAGAGCACTCTCTTAAAATACCAACAGAACGTAATTGTAGAAAGATGACAATATGAAACTGACAGGAAAAATTAATATGTAGAAATTTAACCAAAAGTTCCTGTTATTTAAAAATACTGATAAAAATACTCTCAAAAAGCATACAAAGACCATATTGGTGTACTAACACATTTGTATAGCACACATCTAAAGTATTGTCCTTATATTAATACATAGTGTCATTTTAACACATCTGAAATATTGTCTATAGGTAATTATTCATGACATGGAATACTTTTAACTGAAAACTGGTTTTCATTACTATAGGAAAATGAAAAGACAATAGCTGAACTTACAGATAGACCTGGAGCGCCTAATTTGACCAGAGTTGAGGAGCTAGATGAGGATGGACAGTTTGAGGTAAGTGTTTAGAAAGAACAGGGAGATTATAAATGATTGATTCTTACAGATTTGCTTTTCTGTGCTGATATATCAAAGGTTAAAACTGTTGCAGTTAAGACTCTGCTGTTTCTCTCCTATGGTTTTAAGGGATGGTATTTTGGCCACAACCTCCAAACTGTCCTTAGCCTGTTCTCTGGTACAAATTAAGGCATTCTAAAAGACTCTGTGGTGTTGGCTGACTGGATCCTCAAGATTTAAAATGCCCTTTTGTATTCAGATATGTTAAAAATGAAAGTATAAATATTCTCAGAGAGGAGGCAGCCTTCCTTCGCCGTGTGAACAGATAGTCATATACAACATGTACCAAATCACAAAAGATGACTCTTTTTTGAGTGATTTAAGTAATTTATATTTTTCTGGTTGGTGTAAAGTATATATTTTGTGCAGCAGAATACACTCTTGTGCAGAGATATCTGAGCAAACATTTAACATGAAAGACCAGATACGAAGGACACACAGTGCTCACTAAAGGCTAGGACCTGCTGAGAATCAGGTTATCTGAGCCCCGTGCCAACATGAACGTACTGCTTTCAGTACCACAACTATGGCTCCATATTGTGATCCTCAGACATCTTCTATGCCCAGGTGTTTCATTTTGTTGTTTTTTTTTTTTTTCTCATTTTTTTTATACTTGACAGTCCAGGGAAATGAGAGGCCATGAATCAGCCTTCATTTATTATAAAGCATGGCAGTACATTTAACAGATACTGCCAGCTCCTGCGAAATCATTCAGCTTTATGAGTATTCACTGGTCATACGGATATTGATATCTGTCTGACTTTTTCCAGTTAGAATATTCCAAGTGGTATGACTTGAGATTTTGATACACTCGTTTTAATACATCATTATCAGAACCCTTTTTCCTTTATTAGCCTTAATTATTTGCTCACTTAATTTCTGGTATCAGTAGTTTAATTCTAGCTCAGAATTTATATTGTGATATTAATATGCTTTATGCTTAAGCTTACTTTAATAACAGCCTGTTTTATTAGTGTTCTCTAAATATATTTATGAACATACTTATGGCTATTCTTAGGGTCAGGATTTTACAGGTGTTTTTTTCACTAAGGTAAATCAGATGAATTCTTAAGGTCTCTTATAGCCTCAGTTTTTATAGTTTTCTGATAATTACATATTAAAAAGTATTCTTGAGGCTTCAGGCATATTTTATGTGTTCTTAAATAAGTGAATTGCAAAACCAGAAGTGAAAATGAGTACTAAACTTACCTGCTTCTCCCTATATGTGCCATCTTCCAAGTTTTCATGCCAAAAGTCATTTGAAGTTGGATTACATTGGCCTTTGGTGATGTTATTTCAGGTTTTACAGTAATACGTTTGTTGAATTAAACTAAAAATTAAGAACAGACCAATAAAATTAAAATATATAGACTTGTACTATTGAAACTGTTCTGTTCTCAGAATCATAATACTTTATCCAGACTCACTGAATTTTGTAATAAAAGTCTGTTGATGAACTTCATCGTATTTCACTGAATGGAAGAATACATAGTTATATTGATGAATACCGACTTGTCTGTCATGTGTGTTTTTTCTATTTCTTTTTTCCTCTGTTTTTCTTTTTACAAAGTTCAGTTAATCCTGGCAATTGACAGAATTTCTTTTTTGGTTTTAGAGTGTAACAGATCTCACGGCAGAATCAGAACAAGAAAGTTCCCAACTGATCTGAAAGCAGTAAATATATTTCCTACTCATTACTTGCTGATCCTGAAGTGTAGCGTCTTAATTTATGTATTTTATATATAGAAATGATTTATATACCTGTTGTTTCAGTTTCTGTGCTTTCAGGGTTTTTGTATAAAGTCTGTTAATTCTGGCATGTGATGCTTCCTTTTTGTTCTTAAACCATTGTAACTAGCATGGCTGACTCAGGAAGAAAACTGCAATTGAAATGAAAGCAGTATGTATATTTTCTACTTATGGCCCATTGATTCTTGAAGTGTAACAACATAATAATTATAGATACAATTAATATGTCAAAATTATTTTGGAGTAGAGGCTACAATATGATAATTTGAATCAATATTAAAATAATAAAAGATTATCGAAAAAGGATTTTCCAAGAATTTGAATGGTTTCTGATAGAAAGAGGGAATGCTCTATAGATTAGAAGATGGAGACAGAGTTCTGCACATCAAACTAGATGCAAAAATCAAATCAGAAGATTTTCCAATTTATCTGGAAGAGATAAACTCTATGTGACTTAGTAGACAGATATACTAAAAGATCTTGTCTGTCTTAGAAATCATGAGGTGCTTTTTGTAACTCTAGATATTTGCTCTAGGCTTTAAAATAAACTGATATTAGGTGAGCTGCAAGTGTCTGCATATCAGTTTTGATTAGTCAAGTCTTAAAATAATCTTTCCTGCATTTGTCTTGAATTTGCAAATCAATAAATTACATCTGTGTTGTCTTTACTAAATACCATTATTAGTTCTCAAAGCTTCACTTCTCAAAAATCTGAAGAATATTTAGCTTGATCCATATTTATCTATAAAAATAAGTTTTATAATCCTTAAAGATTGTATTAATTTTTATAAGAACAAATTTCTGTAATCACTGATATCTTGGTACAGGTTGTCAAGAATGTTCTGTTCATTATAAATGGAAAAGACACCAGCGTTAAGAAATCCTGTGCTTCTTGGCTAAAATGTGCCTTTGCGTCTCAGTGTCTTCTAATAATACAGGTTAGTTGGACAATGAACATTAAGTCATTGCCAATATCGTATAATGAAAATACTCTTCATTACAAATTCAGGGCATAGTTAGTGCATTCACTGCATTCCTCAGTTTTGGGATGAAAGATTTTTGGGATAATTTCACTTTAATTTCTTTATATTATAGCTAGCTTTAAGGGGTTTGCTGTCTTTGGTAAACTGTTAAAAATATCTATATACCCAACAGGCAAAGGTCAATCATATAATAAATATTTTCCTGCTCAGAATAATTTGTTCTGTTCATGTAGCTCATACTAGGCATAATCCTATCAATTTTTAAAAAGGTAAGCACTACTGATTTCTAGTATAGTAATATATTCCTTTTCCCACAAAAATAATAAAGTACATTTATTAAAAAAATCCTGTTGCCCTCTTTATTGCCATATTGCTTTTTGGATGGTGTTAATTGTCATGTCTTGTATGAACATCTTTAAAATCAAAAGAGAAAAATGTCACTTTCTAGGCATGAATAATTAGAAATGTTTGTGTAACTTTTCAAGTAATGAAAACTGGAACTACTTTTGTGACTAGGTGGTCAGGCTTTGCTATCTACGTTTATTCTGCGTCGGTATAGGTTTGCAATTGCTATGAGAGTCAAGAACCTTTTCTCTGGAATGAGAGATAGCCTTTATGGTTGATATTCCAGTAAACCAATTTTGTCATAGTTTATGATTATATTTATTAGTAACAGTTAAAATAGTATCATTTTAAGGCTGCATTTTAAGATACTAAAGTTCTAATTACACATATTAACACTGTATGCACAGCAGCTTCTTTTGCCAATCTCAAAGGGATGGAGTAACTGGATAAATAGATGGAGTTTCTCTTTTGAGCCAGTATGTATAACTGAATCTTGTTATTTAGACTAAAATTTTAAAAAATTGATAAGTAACTTGTGTCCATTTACATTTTATGTCCAATCTTCTTGACTATGAAAATTTCAGCCTTCATAGAGCCTTTATATTTAATTAGGAAATATGTTCAAGTTATAAGACAGTATTTTAAAACATGCTAGTAAATAATTCTGATTACTGCTTCCAACATGTGGCTTGCATTTTCTATCTTTTCATAACATTTGTATCTTTCTTTGATTTTGTTATATATGTGTCCACTAGGGTGCATCCTAAATAAACACACTGGTGTCTCTGTCAGTTACAACCCCTGAAAGATACAACTTTTGTTTGTCATTTTGTTTCAGCTTATTTTTAACTGTAACTTTTTCTTTGTGATCTTGCAGTTTATATTCCCCATTCTCTTTCTAGATAGGAATTGAATTTTTGGATGGAAACTTTTCTCAGAAAATTGCTTAGCAAGGGTCAAAATAAAATGGTAGATTCCAATTTACCTATTCCTTTGCTGTTATATTATATACAGAAGACATAAGTTGTTCAAATATTATTTATAGGAATTCCCATTTTTTCAGGATTTGATGTGCATAGACCTAGTGCGCTGGTCGCTTTCTACAGCTTTATATGAATTCTTATGTTGGATAAGGGACCAGAGGGTAAACAGTTCTTGGCTCAGTGCTTTCTTAAGGTGCAAAGCAGCCTGTAGGTAACTTGGAAATTTAGTTCAAAACAAAGATGACTTCTGCTTGTGTGTCTAAGCCTGGAGGGAGATTAAGGCAATCATCTTAAAATCATCTTTGCCTTCTTCTTCTGAACTTTAACCTTTTTTGGAGTATAGCAAGCTAGAGACTGGAACAGGAAGAGAACAGGGGAGAAGAGACTATTTTGTTTTTACTGCGCATGATGTGATTTCAGAAGTGTTAATACAGTTTAATCGCTGCATAAAATCTAAAGTCGTATATTGAAAAAAAATGCAATTACCTAATTTAATTTAAGCTACAGCTTGCATTCCCTTGTGAATACATTTCTGTGGAATGAAGAAGATGGAATTCAGAGACAGATGATGCAAAATGTTGCTGAAAATAAGATGCTAAATACTGACAGAAGATTTATGAAATTGTCGTTTTTCCTTTCTTCAGAATAGGAGCAGACTTATTTAAGCTGCTATCAGACCCCATGTACAGATCCTGCAAAGAACGTGCTGATAGTAACATGCCCATTCACAGCTGTTCTCATTCCAGCAGTACTGGAGCATAAGGGTGAAAACAGATATGAAGCCCAGAATAGGACAAAATGAATCAGATTAACTATCAGTCTGCTCACAAGGATGGAAACTCAGCTCTGCAATGTGGGAAGCTTTTCTCCTAGAAGGAGATATCTACGTTGCAGCAAGCACATTTTAATGTTATCTTTTAACAGAATAGGCTTTATTAAGTCTGCAGCCCCCTTTCTTATGATGGATGATTTTCCTTCGTAGTCTAAAGGAACTAACTTACCTTTTTGTAAGAAAAAGCTTTATACAGTAATTTGCTAATGGTAATGAGAGTTGGACTAATTAGTCTGGATTAAATGTAAAATTGAATTCCTCTGAACTTTGCTAATACAGTTTACTCATATTTGAAGTCAGCTATTAATTGCTTGACTTCTGTGAAGTTTTTCCTGTACTTAGGTTAGATAAAGACCAGTGTTGTCTGTTGACTGCAGCTAGAAAAGAGAGTCTAATCCTGTTATTTGCTGATAAGGACCAATCTATCTTTTAAAATATCTTACCAGTATACTTGTTTGATATTTTTTTACTTCTGTTTGTTTTCTGGCATTAACATTATAAACCCCCATACAGTCTTTGTGCTTTACACTTGTGTATTTGTTTCAGTCCATATGATGGAAGAAGCTATTCTAGTATAAACATTTATATAGGTATTATTGGGCTAATAGTAGTGGAAGAAAGGCAAAGCAGAGTAACATGTCATTTAATCGAGGTGTCAGAGTGTAGCAAACTTTTTAAGAAGCAGAATGATTCACAGAATTTGAGAGCTCTCAGATGTATATCCAGCTTAAATGCTGTGGGTCTCCCTGTTAACCTGCACCTCATAGAATCATTATCATAAACCAAAATCAGTGTTTAACTTGGATCAGAGGTCAGAATTGTTGTCATTTATACTAGGTTTTATTTGAAATAAGTTACTCCAGAAGATGCTACATCATGAGAAATTATGTTCACTAGGGCCTGTGTGGAGATGCTGAGTGCTTCCATTTTATCTTTAGTTGCAGGGCACCCAAAATCAATGGCCATCTTGAAAAAAATGGAGATGACCATTTCCTTAGGTTAGTCCTTTGGCTATATGGACATGAGTTAATTGAGGGGGAGGTAAAAAAAAAAGTGTAATGTTAAACCATTTTGTTATAAATACCAAGCATGTTTGTATTATCACCTGAAAGTAAATCCGCAGGCAAACAGTCAAGTAATGTATTAAGTAGAGAAGGTTGCCATTTGCTTCTTGTTGGTGAATCTTATTTTAGTTGTTATCTATTACAAAGGCTGTATTGATGTCTCTACTCACACAGAAATACATATTTCATTAAAAATCAAAACTCTTTCCCATCATTTTACATCTGGCATAATTTAAAATTTCAGCGTATTTTAAACAATGATGTGAATCTTGGGTTTGATTTAGAAAAAAACATTAATATTTAGGAGTGTCATGCCAAAGTTATCTGAATAATCTTACCCTCTCTAAGGAGTATTTAGAAGGTTTAAGAATCTTTTAGCAAATCTCCAATGAAATTTTGCCACTTTCTGCATGTAGTCACTCATGGATCTCAGCAGAAGTTGCTATTATAAAGGATTTCCTTTTTTCCATAGTCTTGGGAAAGTAAGTGGGAAAAACATGTGATTTTAATTTGATGCCAGAACGCATTGGTGTTTGAATTCAGCAAATTGTATTCTGGACAAAATAAATCATTTTACTCAGTGGTTTTTTCATAACTTAGACATAGTCTAGCAGATTCCAGATAAAGAAATTAGCTTTTTTCTGGGGGAGGAGGAGGAAGTTTGTCTGAACTTGATCAGTATCTTGGTTAGTCTGTTTTTCTTAATGAACTGAATCATATTTTCAGCTCTGCAATGGAGCTGATTATTGTTGGTTTGTTTCCAAAAAAAATTTGAAGCAAAACATTTTTTGGTGCACCGAGGAAGTAGTCTTCCAAGGATCTCAATTTTGTTCTCACTGAAGTTGCTGAAAAAGCTGTGGTTGAAATCATAAGAGGATTGAGCTCTCTACTAACATGAGCATGAGTTCTACCTTTGAGAAGCCATCTCCTATGTATTAAATTTTTAATATACTTAATATTAAAACATGAGAGAATTGATTGAGTCAAGCTACATGTAGGGAAAGATACTGCAAAAGAAAACAGAGACTAATTGTTGCAGGGAGGGTGGGAGAGAGGAAACATTCAGATAATAAATAATTCCCATTGCAGCAAAGGGGCACTGCAGCTCCCCTTTGCTCAGTTTCAAGTCACATTCCTGGGAGTGTGTTGGGCTTCTCCAATCATTCTGCTTCATTTCTACTCCACCTCCTGAATGTACTTTCTTCCAGAAATGACTGGCTGCATGCAGACACACCTGTATTTGGTTCATTATTATCTTAAGCAATTGCGGTTTTGCCACTGATGTGTTTAGAAGATAAGTTTAAAAAATGCTATTTATTTAGCCACTAATTGTAACCCTGGAAACAGGATCTGTTGTTTGTTTCATTGTAAACCTAGCTGCACTGAAAAGTTACCCTTAGGCACTGACAGCTGAAAATTTCTAGGGCTGGGACTGCTGTGAAGTTCTGAGGCAGCTGTTCTTCAACATTTTTTCAGTGGGCATATGTATCTATCTAAGTGGAGCCTACAGAAAAAATGCACCACTATTTTGTTTCTCACTTGAGCTTAAGTGTTATTGTATTTGCTTGTACTTTAAAACTACTTAGTCAGGTTTCTCGGCAAGAACTATGATCAGTCATCCCTCTGAAACACTATTTTCTTATTTCAATAGGTCATGTTTTTATAGACACTGATGTCTTAATATGTTTAGGGTAAATGTTTTCACCACTGCTCAGATGTAAGCCACTGTTAACTCAAACACATATTCCCATTACCCTTCTTATGTGACTTTTCTAGCCTTTTTTTTAAAAAAAACTATTACTGGGAAACTCAGCGTAGTTACATGATGTATGAATCTGTCTTAGAATTTGCCCAAGCTTTGCTTGGCACAAAAAATCAGGAGAATAGCCAGACCTATATATTTCTATATACTTGGCCTCACTCTTGACATAGACTACTGTAAAGGCAGGTTTCCTTTTTATTGCTGCAGTTTCTTCAAATGTCTCTCCAGCAGCTACAACCGTCTCACTATTTTGTGACTACAAGAAAGTTGCTAATTTTATGTGTGGTAAGCTCATGCAGCTGGGAGCAATGCACCAATATTATTTTTTACACTTCTTTAAATCAAAGGACCATCCAACCTTTAAAAAAAGATCCATTGACTATTCTATGTTTTGCTTTGTTTGGTAGGATAAGTAAATTCCTAGTATTAATTAAAATAAAATTTTATTGCTTACAGTATTTCAATGTTGTAAACACTGTAAAAATGAAACCTGCAGCTTTGAATAGGTTCAAATGTTTGTAAATTCAAAATCTGGAAATGAATTTTGTATTCTAGTTTTCTGTCTGTATAGAGAATATTTTAGTTTCTAAGGAGATCAGGTCTGTGCTTATTGAATTTAGTGGCAGGACTCCCGCTTGAGTCCTGGCAAAACATTCATGCCAGCTGCGTGGGAATGTCTGTATGTGTCTTAAAAATAATTACACATTGTAATCACTTTGCTGACCTTGCTTCTAAAGACTTACAGAATCCCAATGACACATTTTATGGTACTGCAGAGGTGGAGAGGTAACAAAATAGAACTCATCACCAAAAACCTCCAAATGTCTTGTTCTCTGACTGTTGCTGTTGGGATGCTAAGCCATTGGTAGCAATTGGGAAGTGGTTAATAATAAACTGCAGTGTAGACTTACCATTAGTTTTCTCGTTAGCCAAGATTTCTAAAGACACAGAAAAGAGGATGTCTTAGAGGAGCTGGTTTATGATGGGTGCCAATTTCAATACTAACTTTCAAAAGCAGAAAATGTGATCTTCTTTCACTTCATTGTCTATACCTTCTAATATGTACAGGTCAAATGCTTTTTCTTTCAAGAGCTGATAGGAATAGTCGATCGGTTTTCGTTATAGCATGTCTGTTCTCTGTTTTCTGGTTGACTTAGCTAACTGTTGAGAGGCCAAAGGCAACACTGGTGTTTAATTACAAGCAACGTGGATTGTGGACATAGGAAAAGGAGCAGTAGCAGGAACCCTGTAAGCGGTCAACCTCAGAAACAGGAAACGGTCCTCTGCCTAGAATCAATGATTGATATGAAGTTAAGAAATTAAGGCACTCCTTAAATCCATTAGTGGGAAAAGCTGGAAGATAGAAAAAGAACCAAGGGATGAGAAAATATTGGAGTGGGAGAAAGACATATACCGTAAAAGCAGCTCTTGCACATGTTTAGCTATGAGCTACTACCCGTGGCTATCCTATGTACCCATGGAGGTTAGGGCTTACGATGGTAAAGAGAATAATTGATAGTTCTGTCCTTCTCCTTCCCTGCCTAGTAGAGCTGCAGGCTTCAGTTTCCCTTTACAGGATTAAAACTGGGTCTGCTTCCTTGAGAAGATCTAGTGTTGCTGGTCCCTTTCCTGGAGTACTGTGATTTTTGTGATGAGCATAACTTGAATACTCTGAATTGCAGAAATGAAAAAAATTATCAATCTTAATCCTTAAGAACCAAATTTTGAATTTTATAGTCTTAATTCACATTGCAAACACTGACACCAGATTGTATTCAGGAGGTTTTTTTGTTAGTTTTAGTCCTTTTTCCATGTTTCAGTACAACAGATAAGGTGTGACGTTCTTAGCCCTGACATTTCTCTTTGCTAAAAATGTTGTTGTTGCTAAGGGTCAAAATGAGATTATTATATCTCACAAGTCCCACTTTAGTTCTTAGCTAGACCTAGTGTCATTCAGCAGAAGGGTAAAAATTTGCCCTCACAGGAAAGACATAGTTGTTACACATCAACTTTTAGCAGAAGTGCCTGGGTTGGTTTAGCATTCTTTGGTGGTTTTTCTGTATTTTCCAATAGAGAGTGAGTAGGCTGTCAGTCACAAAGAACATGGGGAATAAGAAACCACTAGGTGCATATGTCTTTATTACTAATTATTTTGGAAGGATCATTAAAAGATTCTCTGTTTTCTATTTTTAAACTTTGACAATCCTGCATGTGACTTTTAAAAAATTGCTTTTTAAAAGGATATTACTTGCATTTCACTCTTATGATAAGCACTTTGTTGCAAAAAAATTGGCATAGATAACATGACTCAGTTGTGCACATAGCCCAGTATATATGAAAGTTAATAACAATAATTGTAACAAGCTCCATGATACTATCTTGAAAGTTTAGAGCCTAATTATTCTAAGCACCTTCAACTCATCTATCTCATTTCAAGGTATCATCACAATTAGGTGCTTTCAAGCATCCTGTGATGTCGAAATACTTGTTTACAGATGGAGAAAGTAAAAGGAAAAATTCCTTAAGCTGTAAAAAAAAGTATGTGGACAAATGTATATATATTTATGCATATGAAAAAAATGTTTGCAGAGGCCTCTTAACCCTTATTGTTCCTTGGTTATGAATCAATTCTTAGCCTAATAATTTTAATAATTTTTGGGAAATAAAGCCAAAACAAAGATGGCAGGGGGCGTAGCGATATCCTGCACTGCACATCTTGTGAGTTTTTGCTGACATTCCCCAGAGTTTCCTCTGAACACAAAGTTTCAAAACTAATTAAGAAAATTGCAAGGCAGCATTTCTGGAATTCTATTTACAATGTCAATACCACACAGTAACAGATGTTGGACTCTTATTTGCCTGGTCTTAAGAAACCAAATTTATTTATTTACAAATCTGGAAAAAATCCTGAGACTTTTAGTTTGTTTCAGGGCAAAAGACTTGAAAAAAAATGAGTATTATAATGAAACTGTGAGATTGCGACTATGTCTGTAAGCCTGAAGATCTTTTGGTGAGGTTGATATTTTCTATTCCATATTCCATCTATGAATGGGAATCTGTAGAAATGTTTGTGTGCTCTGGTTACTATATGCATTTTTGTCTAGTACCTTTTATACACTTGTGTTGGTTGATGCTACATACCCTTCATCCATTATCTAATGTCCCCTGTTTAGACAGATATCTAAGAATATTTTTGGCTGTGTTTTATTTCAGACTTGTTTATCTGAAACTGCTAAATGACTAGTTGCAGTGAAATCTTTCAGACATAGATGAAAGATAATGATGTTTGCTGTTTGCTAATGTATTTGCCCAGGTGAAGTATGTGAAATTGCTACTTGAATGGCAGTCTTCCCTGGCTGAACCAACTGTGGTAACAAGGTCAGGTTGGGGGATTTCTGAAAGATGTGACCAATCAGGTTATTTAGTTAGCAGTTTCCTGCAGACCTCAGAGCACCAGTAGTGTATTTCAGCTCTGTAGCAATGATGGTGGGAGCATTTCTGAAAAGGCTGTGAATAACCCGTGGATAGGAATCATGACTAAAAAAAATGCTGGATGTCTGTTGTATCTTTTTCTCCAGATAGCCATACAAGCCTAATTCTGGAGCTCACAGCATTGTGCAGTCATTTTCAGTCATGCAAAATGAATGTAAAATTCTGCTCTGTGTTACTACTAGATTAGTCCTGAGTGTGTAAGTAGGTGTGTTTGCCTGTATCAAGCAGGTCAAGTATGTACATATTTTCATTGTGAGCATAGAAGAGGTGCATCTGCAAATATTGGTTCTTGTTTCACATACACTATGCATATAGGGTAGACTTATGTGAAGGTTTTTGATCACTACATGTTTCAGAAAAGTAATTACAGTCCTATACCACATGAAAGAAAAGTCTCTTCTGGCATTATATATCTAGAAAAAGTCAAAAGTGTCTCAATTTAACCTAACGTTCCTTGTCAGGAAGCCAGAATTTACGAATTCCACAACTGTTCTTGCAGATAGGTCCTGAAACCTGACTTCATGTGCTAGAGTCAATATTTGTTTCAAAGTCCAAAGACCACCTGTACTGTAAACATCTATGAAACACTGCAGCAAAAACTCTTGGGTAAGAGCTGTTTAAATGTATCAGTCTGTTTCCTAAGGTACTGAGGAAATCCTAATGGTTTACGTAAATACATTAGTAATGTCACAAGACGTGAAAGCAGAAGATCGTACAGATCCCAAGCTGCTGAAAGACAGCTGAAGTTGTCAAAATAGCCAAAATTGTTTTTGAGATCTAGATCTATGGCTGTAATGGGGTTTAGTCTGGACAGGTGACCAGACCTGTCATTAACAGCAAGGAGTCCTAACTATTCCCCCAGAAAGGAACTGTGGCTGTGTGTGTATCTGATGTGTGGTCACACCCCATGCAATTGAAATTAAGGGTTGTGCTTTGTTACATGTCAGGTGACAACCTTTCCCTAGCCAAACAACTGACTGTAGCAACTGGAAAAAACATCCAGGGAAAATACATAGGTGGCTTTCTGTAAGGTTAAAGGGAGACCATTTCTAATTGAAGACTTTTCCGTTCCTGTCCAAGGCATAGCTTTAACAATGAATGGGTTCATTTATTAAATTTAGCATAATAGCTTATGAGCAAAATGCTAAATCTGTAAGTTATACACTGTTACATTTGCAAACTGAAAAAACTTTTTGCTGTGTGAGGCAAAGATGGAATAGGTCTCCATTCTTTCTCATCTATCCCCTCATCATTTATGGAGGACCCAGCGAATTTGTGATTCTGTTGTAATAGGGCTCCACGTAATGACGTAACACAAACAAATGCTTGTACATTGCTCTGTAGAGCTTATAACTTAAACAGGAAAAACTGCCAAAGACTAAAGGCAGAACTAATTATATACCAGTATGGTTTAATGCTGTTAACTGAAGCAATAAAAAACAATCAGCGTAAGGGAAACCTTAAACTTTAACTAATCTTGCTATTTTTCCACCATTTCTGGTACAACAGTGCTAATTTATGAAGACTGATTAGAAAACAGAGACTTTTTTATTTATCATTATTATTCAGGAAACTGAGGTGTCTATCTATGAGGTGTTACAAATGCCTGTGTTTGTCAATGGGTGTTTAGTTTACAGAGCTTTGAGGAATGATCTCAGGGTTGAGATATAAACAGGACTTTTATTAAGTGAATAAACAGAAAATTAAGTTGTATTCAATTCTGCCTAGTGTCCCAGTTCTGAGGAAATAATGCTCCCAGTGAAATTAGTACCAAAACTACAGCTGACTTTAATGAAAGCAGAATTTAGTCCCCAACGTAGCTTTAATTATTTCCTAAGAAGCAACTCAAAGTTGCTGCTTCATGTATAAGGCCCTGGCACATGTTACTTCATGACGTGGCCATGAGCAACCTGTTCAAGTTGGTCCTGCTTTGAGCAGAGTGTTGGACTAGAGACCGTCCAGCCTCGAAACATGCTATGATTCTGTGATGTGACAGAATAGAGAATTCGAGGTCAAACAGATGCAAAGAGGACAAGCACTTGGGAGAAAAGCAAAATTAATTATTTTCTTTGATGTTAGTAATGGAAGAACCTGGAAAGGCTTCTTAGGGAGTGGAAGGGAAGGCAGATGGGAGACACAGCGGAGGATCTCTCTAAAGCTGAAGTTAACTGTGGAATAAGTTACATAGAATGCATACCAAGAGTAGAATTGGTATTCTGTAGATGCTGTGAGTAGAATTGGTATTCACTCAAAAAGTTATAAGAAAACTCAAGAATGAAAGAGCTGAATTGTTTATGGTAGTGTGCAGAGGTTGCAGGAGGTCCCATACTCCAGAGAAGGAGAAAGGTGATATGAAAGAACAAATGCTGGGTGATGAACACCCATCTCAGAATACGTACTGCCTCCTCTTCTACAATCACAACTGTTTTTTTCTGCCCCACAATATTTATTTTACCCTGAATGGGGGTCAGTGAAATTCTACACCTGCACGTCTGAGAGGCCTTGAGCCGCTCTCATTTTCAGATAATAATAGATAGAGGTGAGAGTTCTGAAGCAGGTGGGAGTTCTGTGTTGAGTTCCTGATGTTCAAGCTCTACTGCTCTGATAAGGCTTGTCATTCTTCATGCAAAAGAAATAAATCCAGCTAAACAAACTTTTCTTATGTTAAATTTAAAAACAAAACAAAACATCCACCTCCCCCAAACCAAAACGTACATGCTAAATCAAGTCTTTTCACCAACAAACCAAAAAGCCCTCAAAGACACCCCTGTGAAGCTTCCATAATTTAGTGCTTATTTCCAATAGGAAAAAAGATGAACTGCAGTAACTTCTTGAAAACACACTATTTGTATTATATGAACTACTCCTAGTAAATAGCACAAATGAAACTACTATTAAAGTTGGTTTTGTAAACACCTGGAAAACTGTTTTATTTCCACAGACATAAATTAGGAGTAAATTCCTTGTGTGATTTTGTGAAGTGGGAATAAAATAGCAAGATAAGAAACTTACTTAAACTGTTAGCCTGTTAAACAGTTAACTTTAGTAAAATGAAGTCTTATTTGATGATAAAATCGAGAGAACAAAACAGAATTATTTAGGAAAACACTTTCCTATGTGTTATTTGTATGCATGAAGTATTTCTGTAAATTGTTAAGCATGTTTGGGTCCTTTAATGATAATGGAATTCTAGTTTTAAGTTACTGTGAAGTGTGTGCTCTCTACAAATCAAGTCATTGTCCTTTGCATTTGAAAGTTATGGTGAGAGAGACAAATTACATAGCTTAAGCAATGGTTTTCTCATGACCGATTCTAGTCATGTAGAAGTTCTTCAGAGTTCTTGATATGATTTCCTCCTCACTCAAAAGAAGTCACCCAAAAGTTACTATGGCGGTGAAACAGTATGAGTGAATGAATCTAAACCTGTACTGCTTCCAGTGAAAACATGATTCTTCTGCAGCTGAAGTGAGGATTACCAGGTCTTAAGGATACCTATTTTCTTCCTTCCCCTTCTGCTGTGACAGTTAGAAGTGTTTTGTCTGTAAGCTATTAGCTCAAAGTCATTTTCTCATTTCTACAGATATCATTCATCCATGTAGGCTCCATTCTCAGTGGTTTATAGCATAAATGGGACATCAGTAGAGCCAGGTAGGGAGAGGGAAAGGAGTAAGCAAAAGGGAAAAAAAAGAAGAAAGGGAAATGTGTTTTAACCAAAAGGATGCAAGCAAGACACAATGAAGGAAGGGGAGTAAAGCAGATAAGGGTAGGAAAGGATAAGGTAAGCAAGTAAAATGATCTGATGAGAATATGTCATGAGAGGTCTAGGGTCAAGCCAATTTATCAGTCATATCTGTCTAAAGAATCAGCAGCATCAATAGCAATCATTCATAAAATTCTTTTCTCAGTCAAATCTTGTTCACTTCATTATTTTCAGGGCTTTCTCAAGGCTGCAGTAAAACCATGCCGTCCGACAGCTGTTAAGCGTTATATGAACTAGAAGGGGGGTAGTTTTGCAGAACTGCTATGAGTAAAAGTAGCAGACACATGGGATGGTGCCAAATATGATGACTCTTACAGTTAATAGAAAGATTCACATTGCTATTCCAGTGGTTGGGATTGACATTATAGTCAATACGAATAAATACTTATAGCAATATAGAAGGACAGTGTTATTTTTACATTGTGATTTTCCTGTCTTTAGCCTCATTTCAAAGCACAGGAGTCATACTGATTGAGAGGATTTTGCCATTAGGTATCGTCTGAGTAAAGGTTATAGAATATACTCAAAAGATACCTAATACAAAATGGGCAGTACAGGAATTATAAAGAGATTTGCAAAGAAACTGATTTTCTTAGGGCTCAGTCCCACAAAGCTGTAGAAAATTTGGAAGTATGTTACATTGATGAGTCATCATCAATAAAATGGAATAGGGAAAAACGCTGATATCAATCACTATTTTACTATCATCCTCTTTTTTTTTTTTTTTTTGATGGCATAGGCAGAAGATCTGTGCCAAAAACACATGATGGTAGAGCACTATCTTAGCTTTTTACAAATATTTAACAAGTCAAATTGTCTGGGAAGAGAAGCCAAATTAAACATTACCTAACCCTACAATGGTTTAGAGTTGGTCACAGACGTCCTAGAAGAGAACATGCTGAGATGCTTCATGGCCATAAAGCAAATGCGTTGCTCTTGATAGTAAAACCACACCTGGAAGAAGTTCAAACTGGAGGTTTTACAGAAGTTATGTGAAATGCAGCTGCATAGCATTTCTAGAATACTATTAGCAGAGAGACTATTTTAATGAAGGGTGACCCTCGAAAGGTCTCAAGGACCAATGCACTTAACTAGCCAGAACTGAGTCCAAAAAGAGGAACTGTAAAAGCAAAATAAACAATGGGCCTGCAAACTCATTACTCACGTATGTCAAATTACTTGCGCTCTTCAGCATTTTAAGAGCTTGTGGTTTTTTTATTTTTATATGGGATAAGAGGATTATATAAGAGGCCTGTTTCTGCATTCTGCTTAACTGTTACCTTAAAAAAAAGAATGCTGATTCCCAAACTACAATTTCTGTCCTTCAGTGGCATTGAAAACCAAGAAAAAGCAAAACCAGAAGCAAGAGAGAGTGGAACTCACAGCCTGACAATATTCAATCTTGTCTGCTTTTGCTGGAGGATTGTTTGTAGGATTAGAATGAAAACTGTTACATGTACAAAAAGAGTTTTTGTCAGAGGTGTCTCATCCATTCCTATCGTGTCTTCCTGTGCTTCCATAGAGAAGAAACCCACATTTGCATTTAAGAATGAATGCTTATCACTGGTGTTATTTTACTTTAAAAGTTAATATAATTTTTGAATGTTACCCATTAACTAGGGTTAATATTATTAGTTACTCTTTGGTCTTCTATTTTTTTACAAATTCTGTTTTCCTAGGTGGTGTTAATGCATAATTGATTCAGGCTGGGATAGAATCTTCATGTCAGTGGGCTGATGATAGTTTACTCCAGAGAAAGCTATGCCTCATAACGTGTATCTATCTGATGTGTGAATTCTGCATTTTTAATTGCAACCAGTGCTTTTCATTCCATGATATGAATTCCGTACAACAGAAAACCAAGAGAATGTCTTTGAAATAAAGGATTCCATGTAAATGATAATTAGAGAGGGGCCAATGCTACAGCAGATTACTGGTGAATATTCACAGGCATTGGTTATTGTTTTCAGGAATGTAGGCAGAAAGTGAAAATTCTAATTAATTCTTATACAAATAAGTAGCAATGCAGAAATTTGAATCCAAGGGACCATATAAAGTGATCTTTTCAAATAATACTGACCAAGGGTTCAACGTAAACTAAAACAGTTTTTAAACTGAAGAGTGATAAGGACTTCATTGCTGTCAAAATTGCAAGGGCTATGGCACAAGCAGTATGTTACTTGTTCTAATCCACATATCGGGTACTTTACTGTAACATCTAAATGAATGATTAAGAGAGTATGATTCAATGTTCATTGAAGTAAGGGGAAAATTTTATTTTGGTAGACCAATGATTTGGTCTGAGATTGAGACTAGAATGCTTTCTGTAAAGGAATTAAGAATAATTGCACATTTTTATAATGGTGCAGTAGTGCTGGGCATTTTCTGGATCTGCCCCGTGGGTATGTTTGGGTTTTTGTATACTAACTTAATGGCACTTATACCCACAAAACGCCATCTGTCTTCATACCTGTCATACCATCAGCATATTCCAGACATGAGCCATCTGACTGTAGAAGAAATTTTCAGTAGCAGAACTGAGTACTCAAATGTGGCAGTTAGTGTATTTCTAAGGGTTATGGAATATAATATGAGAATATGATACAAAAAGAGAAGATGGATCTGAATTAATAGAAGAGAGGACAGAGGAAAAGAAAAGCAAAGGCTGAAGGGAGAGGTCTGCATAAATGAGAAACACTCCTCATGCTAGATCTTATCAAATGTTTCGTTTCTCAAATGTGCATGAAGAATGAAAAAAAAAAATTCAGGAGAGTTTTCTACTTTCCAAGAGATGAAAAAGTAAAAGGAAAATACAGTTATGTGATGCAGAGCAAACTTCTTCCAGTCTCTTGCTAGGAAAGTCATGCATTTACAGATTCTGTATCTATCCCTGTAAAACCACAACACACAGCTGGAAGCACAGCATAGATCCCAGAATTAGGGGAGAGACAAACTGAAGAAGCAGCTGACCTGAACTGTCACCAGTACTCCTGGATTACTTCATGCTCAGTTGAGTTGCTAAGATAACCAACCGTGCACGGGTTGGATCTAGAATGTTTCCAAGAACTGAGTTAATTAGTGAAATATCCTAAAGTTAACTAACTCCCCTGCCAAGAAATGGGCTCTTCCATTTTCCTCACATGATTATCTAGGCACTTTCACTTTTCCATATATAGGAGCAGCTCAGGGACTGACAGATCAGGCTAGGTAGGGATACAGACTTCAGGCACATGCATACTCCTTGCATGTGTACACAGATGCAAGCACATGCTGATTTCACATACTGAAATTCAAGTTAGTGTAGGAGGTAATAAGTGAAGGCAGCGATAGTCCTGCTGATAAAGAACTTCTCCTTTAAGAGAAGGCACTAAGGGTACAACTCTTCAACTACTGTTTATAATAATCCATCGGGAAAAGCATCACAATCATGAATGGGCCAGTGGATGGTTTATGTGATTACACGCTGGATGATGAAGGGGCTTTCATGTTCACATCAGAGTCGGTGGGAGAAGGACATCCAGGTAAGAAACCAGCTCTGGCAAACGTGTAAAAAGAATAATATTTTCATTTAAAATGTTTTAAAAGCCTGAAGAAGAATTCATCTGCTCTTAATCTTATTATAGAAGTTATTTGTAACAGGGTGCTTTTTACTTTATTTCTATTGGACCATGTCTATATAATAGACTATAGAACCGCTATAACTCAGGTGCTTCCAACAGGAGTTTACGTGCCTTTGCAGGGTGTATGTTACACTGAGGAGGGCAGTGGGGTTTATGGTTGCTGCTTCCTTTTCATCTGAATTGCTTTCAGTATTACTGTGGAGACACTACTCTCTCTCTAACAGACTCAAGTTTCGCATATGGATAAGAATGCATAGCTTGCTTCTCAAGTTCCATATCTTTATGGGCCCTGTGAAACTGTCCTGCATATATGCTGTGCTCTAAAACTGGCACCCACGACAGGAATATCTCTAAGCAGGCTATTTTAAAGCCTTTAAAAATCAGTGGTCCCAGCAGCTGTACATGGCAAAGTTGCTGATTTTTTTCCCCCCATTCCATCATCTGATGCAATATATGGAATTGCTTAAGCAAATAGCGGACAGTTATTTGCTAAACTTTATGTATGGTCAGCAGAGCTTAGTTCAATTTTATTGAAAACAAATGTTCATCCGCCCTAAACATGTACCTTATGTCAACAGCAAGTGTTCCCCCGAATGAGGCCAGGGGACAATAGACTGTTTGATGTCCTGAAAAGTTTATTTATTTTAGAAGCCAATTTGGCGTCCTGTGCCTTTTGCTATAATGAGGCTTCTTCAGGTCTGTACTCGTGTCATGTGAGTAAATCATAAGTGGGTGGAATGACATAGAGAATAAAAAGGTCAGCAGTGAGAATTTTATGTCTATAATTCTGATACTCTTCTATAATTTTAACTTATTACCGCAGATCAAATCCATGGCTGATGCAATTGAGTACATCTCCGTCAATGTCAAGGCAGCTACATCAAGTTAAGCCAGTTGGGGTTCTTTCTGATGTAACACAATCAGAAAATGACAACCACATTCAGTCCTTGGGACATGGGTGCCATCCCAAATTTGTATGTAATTACATCCAGCGTCTGTCGTGCAATGTAGTTTCATAGGAAAAATAACATTATACAATATGGTAGTTTTAAATTCATTATGGTATTTCCAAAGATGGCAGGTCACAATTTATGCTACTCTAATCGTTGTTTTTAATCCCCCTGTGGCAATAATAGGTAAGTCTCAGAACAGGAAGAGTTCAGCTGAGTCCCCAGGTTTGGCTTTGTCTCTTGGCTTCTGTCCTTTGCCAGTTCTCCTTTTGTCTTGTTTCTTGGTTTAGAATTTGGCCTATTTTTTAGTTCTTATTCACATTCCCTTCTTTATTTCCAAAAACTCTGTTGGCCCTCAGTAGGCCTTCTTTTAAGCCCCCTGAGCGTTATTTCTGTCCTGCGCTGCAATACTTGGCAGGCCTTTGAGAAACAATGTTGCCGCTTGTTAGATTTATGTGCAGCCTCTCACCTGGCCCTGGTTGCCAGATCTCTGGGTACTGTGAGATGCAAAATGGGAACCCAAGAAGCTTATTGTAGAGGGAGTGGAAAGCTGAAATTTACTCAGACATTTTCAGGACTGCGATGCTCATACTTTTATAAACAGCCTAGGTCTTCATGTAGGTTACTGAAAACCCAAACGCCTATGACAAAGGAAAGATCCACATTTTCCATATCAAGGGAGGACAGGTTGACAGTAAGTAACTCTGGGTGGTCCTGCAAATTCTTGTTCCTGAACACAGCCCAGCAGTAGGTCTTAATCGTCTCAGTGATAGCTCTAGTTTCTGACAGCAAATTGATCACCCTTACATCCTGGCCACCCCCCCTTTTCCCTGTCTAGCACCAGAATTTTATTGTGAGTTTTGAGTTCCCCTTTTTGATACCAAATGGATAATTTTTGTGTTCTTGGTTATTTCTCTTCTGTATGTGATAGTATAATTTGCTAGAGGGCATTATGTGAAGTAAAGAGCCTGAACCAGATCTTTGTCTGGTGGAAATTTGAATTGTTCTGATTATATTAGCTGAGGATTGAATGCTTTAATGGAGACCTCCTTCTTAATAAACAAAGCAGGAGAAATTACGTGCTTATTTATTTGAGTGTACAGAGAACTGCCTTATACCTGTGCAATGCCTAAGAGTTGTGTGTCACTAAGAGGCCCAAATTGCATAGAAGCAAGTAATAGCTGGCAATAATTAACATACAGGTATTACCTATGCTCCCCAAAGACTTTACAGAAGACTGTTTATCCCATCTTCTCAGTCCAAATTCTTCAAAATCACTTGGGTATAAAATTTGGGACTTCCTTCCAGAAGGTCTTTAAGCCTGGCATTTAGTGGGGTAAATTCCAAACTCTCTGAAGATTTACATGTGACTTCTTCATTTCAATAGAATAAAAGCACACAGATAGCAGCATGGGGAAGAGAAAGATTTTGGTTTTTAGATAGCTGGTTTTTGCCACTGCTTCATTTTGCTTTGTCCAGTAGCGTCTGTCTGTGCTGCACAATGGTTTCACTGTGCTTTGAAAGGCATTGTGTGTTTCTCTGACCCACAATGTCTTACAGGTGCCAAACCACTTAGGATTAATTCCTTCCCTTATCTGGTGTGACTTCAGGTGGAATTGCCTGCAAACAGAATGTCATTCAGTTTTCCAGTAAGTATCAAGGAATGTCTTTAAAAATATAAGAGAAAACACCTGCTAAAAGCACCCTCAGATTTTCAACCATATTAAAAACATATGTTTATTTTCTGGATAGTTGCAGAAAAAAAATCACAAAAGAAAAAAAAAACCCAAACAGAAAATGCAGGTCTTTCCATCAAGTTGATGCTTGCATGTCTTATATCTAACATTATACATACTTAACAATACCTAACATTGTTTATACTTAACAATATACGTAATACTTCAGTAAACTGTATTGAACAAAGAGAACAGATGTATAAGATATTTAAACAGTTTAGTGTTAATATTGAAGTACCACTGCAGTTATCAACTAGCACTCCTCAAGAGTCTTTTAAATAGGAAAAATATAGTACAGCACAATTCAGCTATTTAAAGTCTTTCTAGTGAAACTTTTTTGGTGGAAAGCTTATTTTTTGATGGAGTGCTCATGATAAGTATCTGCGTTTCTTGACTGTTTTAATTTTTTACCAGAAAACTGAGAATATATTTTGAATATATAATTTCACATTCTAGTTTAAAATTATTTTTTTCTGTTGATATAAATAATGTATCATTAAAAATACCAAATGTTATTTTGATGATCACACGTTTTTAAGAAAATCAGCCTTACCTTTTGAATTGTTCAATGTTTATTATATTTACACCACCATCAAAGCCAGAAGTGCCGTTGTATCCATTGTGCTTCAAAGGGCAGAGCTTTTTTGAATTAAATTTTCAGTTGTTACTGCTGTTCATAGACTTTTTTTTGTGTGTGTACGTGGTGAATCTGTGAAACTGAATTTTTGGGGAGGTCCTGAGAACTTGCAGATGACATGGCTTGTGTTAGGCTCTTACATAGTCTAGATTGGTGTAACAAACTTATGTTCAGCTATCTGGAAAACTGTGAAGCTCTTTTTAATTATTGGAGATCACTTTTGTTGTTGAATGCCTCCTTTACTTCATCATTTGACAACTGGGCATTTGAGTAAGGTTTATCATCAGCTTCCCTAGACTCATTCATTCCTTTTATAGTTAGCAAAAGCTGGTTTATGGCTAATTGTCATCCCTGCCATAAGTCTGGGTCTGTGGGATGACTGGATTTCATTAAAAGAATGCATGGTTATCTAATACTTCCTACTCAGTCAAGAAATCCTCAGCCTAGACATTCTTTTTGCAATATTTATCCTATTGGATAGTAGTTCAGTACATGAACTGAATTCTTACCTATTACATCATTACTACTACTGAATTCTTACCTATTACATCATTTTTTTAGATAATAATGCCTAATGGACCAGAGGTGGTCCATTATGCTTTCCCTGTTTCCAAAAAAGAAGGGGAAAAATAAAGGAAGGATATAATGGACAAACATATCCTGTCACATTTAGCAGCTAATAAGAGAAATTGGATGGTTGAGATGAGAAATTTAAATAACAGAATGAAGGGTGCACAAAGCCTGCTAAGCATTGCTAAAAATAGAACGCCTGGTTTTATTTTACACCAGAGACCTTTACTAATAGACATGCCTTTAATTTAATGCATTAATCAGCCAATCATCCAGCTACATTTCCAGTCTTGATAGATGTATCTGTATTTGGATCTAGTTGCACTAGAACTGTTGGTTGTTGCACCAACAATCAGATATGGCATGAATTGTCAAACTGATTTGTCTCAGCCTATTTTAATCTAAAGGTATGCTATCAGCATAGTAGATTAAATTATTCTAATTTATTATTTTAATTGATTAAATTCTCACATAGATTTTAAAGACCAGAAGGGACCTCTGATAAATAATCTAGTCTGACCTTCATACACAGGTAATAATATTTCATGCAAGAATTCTTCAAACATGCTAGTAAATGATGGTTGAATTTCATTCATACCTTTTAAAAAAATACCCAATTTTCACCTAGAGATTTGAAGGAACAAGGAATCCTGCATACCTCTAGACGAATGGTTTCAGTGGCTCTCACCCGTTTAAGATTTTCCTTTTTGAATCTTTATCTATCTCTCTTTAATTTCCAGCTACCAACTGTAGTTACATTATTGTCCATCAGACAAAACCTTCTCCATCAGCATATTATTTTTAGGTTCTTAGAGACTGTGATCCCAATGCCTATTAGGATTTCCTCTGGTAGGTTGTCTTTCCTTCAGTCTTTCAAAACTAGACTGAGCTTGATTGATTTAATCCTGTAAGATATACTTTTCTGATTTTGGGGCATTCTTCTCAGTCTGTCCTAAACCTTCCTACAGCTTCTTAACGTCATCTTTGGAATACCACCACCAAAATCTAGTATTTCTGTAGCAGTCGCACTAATGCTATTTTATGGAGATAATGTCATTTCTGTGGATGACTGTTCATCTGGTTTTCTATCATGATCTTTTCAGGCTAACAGTTTTGTAAGACAAACTTTCCCCTTCTATAAATGTGGACTATACTTTTTGTTCATGAATGTTTGCTGTGTTATTTCTCTGAGAGGGAAGCAAAAGAGTTGCTTTTCTACCTACCAATATCCATGAAATACTGTAGATACTAGTGATACAGTTCATACAAAAAAAAAAGAACCACCAAATCATGAAAACATCCTGTTAAATCTTCCCTTACTGATTTCACTGCCTACTACAGCTAATGCTCCCTTTAAACATTTCATGAAAATTTTAGTTCATAAATTAATTTCAACCACAGCATGCAAAACCAACATAAGGTTCTTCGTACCAGATAGGCGTCACAAGGAGAAATGAGGATGAATTAGTCATATTGGATGACTTGTGCTCTTCTTGAATGTTTTGGAAAGAATGCATTTAATATCCCTGTATGTGCCATACAGGGAACTTAGACGAACATGGGATACTGGTATCTAATGCAAGTGAGACATGTTTCACACGGAACAGGGACAGGGATAAAGGTTTTTCCTGGCATAGAAACTCTGGGTGGTGAAAAAAGACTACAAAGCAGTATCAGTCACTGGGAGGTTACTGCAGGGCATTGGACGTGCACTAAGAAGGTCATCCTATCCCAGTTGCTCTGTTGTCCCACACAGGTAATCTAAAATTGCATATTTTTGTCAACACTGTTTGCTTTTATGCTTGAAAATATGGCTATATTTCCTTATAAAAACAGAAACTTTGAAGAGAGCAAGCAGAGATACATTTTAATCACTCCTGCCACCTTTGTCCCCAGTCTTGCTAAACAAGGTTCATTTGGACTTCTAACTAAATTGCAAGAATGGTGTCTTATTCCTGTTTGGTAATAATTGTCCCAAATTTAGTAATCCATGTACAGTCCTCGCAAGGCTGAAAGTTCCAATGCAGCCTACATTTGCTAATTGTCTTTTGTGTTTGTTCTTTTTGTGTTGAAGTGGTTAACACGGGAGATAAGAGTCTTAGAATCACATTAGTTCTCTAGTCTTTGATTTGTCCCTCTTAGCTAAATGTACACCTTCCTCATGAAAATAAATGAGAATTTATTTTGACTTGAGGTTAAACATATTAAAAGTCTCTAATGACATACTCTTACAAAACATTGCTTTCCAACAGATTGTGTTGCAAATGGCAAGGCAGAAGATTAATTTATTTTGCCACACAACATGTTATGGCAACATCTAAACATAGTATGCAATATTAGACATTTTTAAAGTACAATGAAATTAAAATATATGAGAAAAATTACCATTTTCATGTGGAAGACATTGTTATGGGTACTGCCCTTTTGTGTTCATTAGATTAGCTACATTATTTGATAAGATTCATTAAAGAAGTAAGAAAAAGAAAGAAAAAGAGAAAAGATTCCTATGATAAACCTGAGCTGAAACCTTTGTATTTGGGATGTAACTGAAGATATACTGAAGATTTACCTCAGGCAAACTTCAGTTGGTAACTCCTTCTTGCTTCTGTGTGTGCTACTCACTCCCCTGTCTTAGGTGAGTTGCAGGGATTATTAGGAGATGGCATTGCAGGATGGAAAGAAGGTAGGAAGCAATGAGAAGAGGCAAACCTGAAACAGGCGCTTGACTCTGAGCTGTGCATTATCTGTAGTGATCTAAACTATTTCTCAGGCTTTACCAGCAGTGTTGTTCAGGTTCGTTCTAACTTTCTGTTGGGAGATGGAAGTTGATGGTGGAATATCACCTTCATGTTAGAATATCACTGATATGGAGTGCTTGTGGTGTTAGACAATGAGAAGGCTGGGAGTAAAGCCTCTTAGCCTCTCAGGTAATTCTATGCATAACACACTTGTTTCACACTTACTTAAGTGCAGAAAACTACAGGTGAAGTTGTAGTCAGTATTAGTTTACACCAGTAAGTAAATTTCCCATTGTATCTACTGGCTTTGCTTGCAGGATCTCTCATATGTCTTTCTATTTAGTTAGCTTAAATACTCCAGTAATAAGCAATAAAAGAATTCCTTGCTGAAACACCTGCCTATTCAACATGATGCAAACGGTCCATGTTTTGCATTGAGTGCTATGGTTTTGAATCACAACTTTGATGTCTTACAGATAAAATCTGCGATCAAATCAGTGATGCTGTACTAGACGCACATCTCAAACAGGACCCAAATGCCAAGGTTGCTTGTGGTAAGTTGTTTGCTGCTTTGCTTTAAGCCATCACTCAGTCACCATTGGTTTTTTGATGTTTGCATAGCGCTTGATGCTGTTGTTTGCTAACTCATTTTACTCTCAAAAAAATTACATAAGAATTACTGTCTTCAAGAGAAGGAGAGATGAGAAGAGACAGTAAAAGTTTTTATAAAGACTGAAGCCTAAGCAGGCTGTAGAATGGTAGGACAGTTAATTTTGTGTGTGGACTGAATTTTCCTGGGAGAAACAGACTGGGCTTCATTACAGTGGATTTTTGAAAGAATATTTGAATGTTTTGTTGAAAAGTTCATTTACTATATTTAATAAAGTACTAATTTTTCAGTCCAAGTCCCCATAATTTGGACAATGCCCTCCGACATATGGTGTGAATTTTGGGGTTATCCTACACAGGGACAGGAGTTGGACTTGATGATCCTTGTGGCTCCCTTCCAACTCAGGACATTCTATGATTCTATGATAACTGCTTGTTTTTTGAAATCTCTTCAGAAAGAGTTGTACCATCAACCCTCAGGTCATTACCCCAATTCATGTATTACATAGCTAAATCCCATCTTCAGATTCTTCCTCCTGGGACTTAAGGCAAGTTTTCAAAATAGTTGATTGCTGATGAGTTTTATTTAGCTTCAGTATGTACCTTAGAGTGATTAAGGATTAAGTGGATTTAGAAATCACAGCTTAATGCTACATTTCCCTAAAATCTGCGCATATCACTGAATCATGCTCAGTGTTTTGACTTTCCCATTTGTAAATTGGACATATTAGTCTTTTCCTTACTTTCAGACATACGGTGAATATGAAAAGAATTTGTTGTAGAAGGAGCTAATATTGCTAAAAATATGCATAGAAAGGACTTACACTGTATATACCCAGTAGATCCTTCAAAATCACCATCATCACAAACATCGTTCTTTGTCTTAGTGGGGTGGGTTATTCTGCTGTTGTAATCCTGTTTTCATCTCTCTTTTCAGAGACAGTATGTAAGACAGGAATGGTGTTGCTCTGTGGGGAGATCACATCTCATGCTATTGTGGATTATCAACGAGTTGTCCGAGATGCAATTAGACATATTGGCTATGACGATTCAGCTAAAGGTTGGTGGAAAAACTCGTGAAATCCTTGAAGAGCAAGCAATAGGCAACTGCAAAACAGGTCTGTCACCGCTTCCATATATAGGCTTTAGCAAGCCTGATAAAAAATGAATATCCTGTGTGAAAGGTGCTTATATGGTGCTACGTGACACACTTTCTGGCTTTATCACAGTAAGCAGAAAAACCATCATATATTAGTTAAAACTGAAGGGGAGTAGGCAGAATATGTTTTGAACTGTGGTATTAGGCCAGAATAGTTAACTGCAGCTTGAGCCACAGAATCTACCACTCCTCTAAACTTGTGAGAACTCGAATCTCAGTTATTCATTTGGCAAGCCAATTGATGCATCTTGGTGTGAAAGAGAGGGAAGAAGAAACCTAGTTCATTTCATTGTACCATTATATATTTGTACTGTGGTTGGATCTAGAATTCCCAGGTATGAAGCAGGTTCTCACTGTGCAAGGTTCTCTGTTAGCTCTGAACAACTCCCTCTACACTGAGGAGAGTGCAGTCCTAGCTGGTTTGCGTAATGTACAAATGATAAAAAAGACAAAATGCTTTCTATACCAGACACATTTCACTTTCTGATTTGCCATTTATCTGTTTATACATTACAAATATTCCAAGTATACTGTTACAGTGAAATATATCTTTTAAGAGCTTTTTGTTAAAAAAAGTTGTTTCAGCAGTCCTTTAATTGCTGTTGAATTTACAGGAAGATTTTGGTGGGAAAATATTATAGAAGCACATCTGCAGGTTACCTCCACCATCATGTAACAGCAGTGCTTTCAGAAAATGCTGGCAAAACTAGCAGGTCATAAGTCTCCTTTTTATCCTAACTGCCAAAAATGATAAGGGGAGTTGCAGTGACCCACTAAAACCAACTTCTATGCAGAAGTAAAATGAAAAGCTAAAACAAACAATTGCACACAGAAATATAATTTTCTTCTCTACATAGACTACTTAAAAGAGGGTGAAGAGCATTCTTTAAATGGATCACATGCATATGGACATATATATATGTTGTATTGGCTGAACATGAGTTTGGTCAGCAGCTGCCGGTAGCTACAGTTCTAGGAAAGGTTGGATTTGGAGAGAAGCAAGTTACTATTAATATACCTAGGAACAGGTGGAAAATTTTGCCACAATCTTCTGTAAGTCTTTCAATTTCTTTTTAAAACCTTCCTTTTGGTCTTTGAAAATAATGTAAAGTAAATTCCCACTTTCAGATTTGCTGTGAGACTTGAATCTGTTTTTTTCTCTGTTTGTGGCTCTCACACAAACTCCCATGAGAGATTTAGGTACAGACACTGCTTTACATGTATTACAAATAATGTATTAGAGAGCAGAGCCTTCAGTTGCTGAAAACATCAGCTCCTATGAATTTAGGTAGAGGTTTTTAATACTATTTATTTGGGAGAGGCTGATTATTTACTTTTTTGACTAGTTTTCTGCAGTTCTGAATTGGCTTGGCACAGGGTGCCAATCCAAGAGAAAACAAGCAGTAACAAGCAATAAAGGCAACCCTATATGCCCCACCCTCTCCCAAAAAAAGCTTTCAAGTGTTGTATTGACAAAAAAATTTAACTAAAAAGAGCAGTTAGGTTGTGAGTTCTGAATGCAGTATCCTTCAGAATGAAAATTTTGTCATATGGTCCCATGTTCCTTTCCTTAATTGTGACAGAAAAGGCTAATTTGCTGCTATTCTTTTTTCCAAATAGGCTTTGATTATAAGACTTGTAATGTTTTAGTGGCACTGGAACAGCAGTCACCTGATATTGCCCAAGGTGTTCATCTACACAGGGATGAAGAGGACGTTGGTGCTGGAGATCAGGTAGACATGACATCACATGTCTAAAACATCAAAACTGTTTGAATGGAAAGTTTAGCCCATCTCATTGCCCTGTTTTCTAAATCAAAACCCATGTGAAGATTTCCACACTTCCATCTTGGGCTAGCCCAGAATAAAAACCATATTTTTATTAAAACAGTTGGAAGTTCTTTGAGGGCAGACTTTTGCCTGGTGTTTGTTATAGCACTCCATGCAAGTCAGGAGAGCTCTGGCAGTGTGTAGTAGCTGAGAATGTGTCCTTTAGAACTTAGCAAAGGTTTTTTGCTTATATATTTCACGTTTTTGTTGAGTGGCTTTAGGTTCATTAGACCATTCATCTTGCAGCCAGACTTGCTTGTAAGATGGAATAAACAAAGAATCTTTTCACTTTCACAGAGCTCTTGAGATTTTACACAGCAAAATTTAGGCGGTTTCAACTGTCTGCAGCATTAGTACAATGAAGGCAAATACGCCAGAGTACTTTCAATTCCCACTTATTTCCCAGAGGCAGCTATTGTAATAGACGTTCCACCTAATTAAGGCTGTCCAAGCTGCATTTCTATGAGCTAAATAACACATGTAGATAATTATGGCGTATTCCCAAGAGAAAGATGCTAACATAAAAACTCCATAATCTGACTGATGCCAGTATGAGTGAGTTTAACATCTACAGTAGTTATCATTAGTAGTAATATCTAGTTTATAACAGTGCTGTTGAGAACCGTAAGTGGAGATATCAGAGTCCAGGAGCCAAGCTAATATTGCTCAAAAAACCCTTGAGGACTGAATTAAAATGCTTTTATGCTGTCATGAGGACATAATACTACATAAGATGAAAAGATATCTGACTTTCTTTGGCACTTTGATGGCCTCCTTTCCCATTGTATCCAAGTACCTTCCTGTCTTTTTTTTTTTTTTTATCACAACATACACTGGAAAGGAAAAAGAAAATGCTGCTAACTCAATTTAACAAATAATGATCTGATGCCGGGAACATGACTGAATAACACTAGAAGCTGTGACTAGAAGTGTGTGGCACTGCAAATCTGAGGCAGGTGCCTTAAACTGTTAAACAGTACATCCTTTATGTAGTATTCAAATCCCATTCCAGTGAAATGTCAGATGTGAGCTGCAGTATACATGTGCCTGTATTGATACATAAAAGCTTCTACAACCTGTCCAGGCTAATGATAACACCTTTCCTATGACAGAATAGTCCTGAAATCGTTTTGCTCAAACAGATTTTCCTTCCTATTGAAAGAACCTGATTTTTTTTTTCAGAAATGTCGCTGTTTCTGTCCAGGTTTCCAGCTCAACCAGGTTCCAGCCAGGTTTCAGGCTTTCAGTGAAAAATTCTAGGAACGTGGTTTTTTTCTCATTACACTATAACGTGTTGGAGCCTGATCTGAGTTTAAGCTTCTTGGACTGTAATGTAAAATAGTTAAAAGTATACCTGAGGGTACTGTTTACTCTTTGCTTCAGATGAAATCTTGTTGCCCTTTGGTTGTGGTGCTTTTAACAGTGATTGAAGTATCTCTTCTCCTCCTGTAGGGTTTGATGTTTGGTTATGCAACAGATGAGACAGAAGAATGTATGCCTCTAACAATTATTCTTGCTCATAAACTGAATGCCAGGTTAGCAGAGCTGAGGCGTAATGGAGAACTTCCTTGGCTGAGGCCTGACTCTAAAACACAGGTAAATACTAATTTCATTCCAGTTTTTTCTGTTTTACTAACACAATAGCATTCCAGTCACTTATGGATAGTCCAGATAGTTGAAATCTACCACTTTTTCATTTCCAGAAATCTGAAATATTTTTAAAGACAGCAATTGATGGTGTTCAGAGTATCAGGATAACCTACAAGTACTAATATATAAGGTACAAGCAGCAGATAAAGCATTTCCACTGCTTATGATACTGTCTCCTTGACAGTTGGAAAATGGTTAACGTGTATCAGGGTGCTAGGAGCACTTAACTACCTACCAGTCAAGAAACATTTAACCCTTCAGACCTAAGCGGTCTGTGCGTGTTCAAAAACTGACAGGAAATCCAAAGGATTTATTTGTATTTAGGGCTTCGGGCTGGCCTTTTTGAAGATGTGCTGAGAACATAAATTTCTGAGGCTTGGGTGTTTAGCTGGAAATCCCAACCAAAAGACACATTTTGGACAATTTCATACAAAATCAGATTGTCCATATTGGGTCTTTGTTTTTTTTCTCACCACTGCAAAAACGAAGAATGAGAAAGTGGGCTTCATATCTCATACCTTGGCAACAACATGAGCAGTGATCATTATAATGTCAGCATTGACATTTTGCTACAGTTTTGCTCTTGGAATAGCATAGCATGATGTTTGATGTAGATGAGTAATACGTTTTATAGCAACTTTGGTTTTTCCTTCCTCCCTCTCCCTGTTCTATTCAGGTCACTGTTCAGTATATCCAGGAGAATGGAGCAGTCATCCCCGTGCGTGTTCACACCATTGTGATATCTGTGCAGCATGATGAAACCATTTCGCTGGAGAATATGAGGAGAACACTGAAGGATCGAGTCATTCAAGCTGTTGTCCCTGCAAAATACTTGGATGAGAAAACTATTTATCACCTTCAACCTAGTGGACGTTTTGTTATTGGAGGGCCTCAGGTTTGTGTTGTATTATTTTGGTGCTTTTATCAGCTTGCCTTTGTCATTGGGTGTGTGTCTTAAAAGAAATGCTCAGCTTTTTGGCATGTCTGTCCTAAGGTGTAAGAAGCAAGCTGTCTAGTGCAAGTTTTAACTGCATTTCTATGTGTGAGAAGCACCCAGGGTTTCACGTAATGTATTCCAAAGTAACCTTTGAGGGCATGGCTATATCATACATGTCTTGTGACTAAGCAGGTAAGTTGAGCTGAATCTTACATTGCGTGTGGAATGTACGGCACAGATCTGGGTTTCCTCAAACCCTCTTGAGTCCAGCACTGAGTAAGACATGCAATCCTTTCTCATGGAAAGCATGCCTTACAGAGAGATGAATAAGAGAAGGTGTACTTCTTTCCCAGTGAACCTGGTTTTTCGATCTGTATAGCTTGCACTGTTCTGCCTGACTCCAATGAGAGCTGAAGGTGTTCCTCTGTTCTGAAAATCAGCCCCTGATAGGCTTCTCCTGGTGAGAAAATGAATGTTGTGTTTGCTTTATCTAGGCAATACAGGAGCTGAGATTTATAATTTGATGCTGCACTCACAGAAGCCAGGCAGAACTTCCACTCTCTGTAGCATCAGGACTTTTGAGATTTAGTTTTTGAAAACAAATTCACCATTCCCAATGTTTTAGTCTCCAGTTCCCTTCAGAATTATCACAGCAAAATTTCAAAGCTCCTTCCTGAAATTAGGTCCAATTTTACAACAAATCCAAGTAGACATTGTTTTTCTTTGCTGTTCAAGTTCAATCACTTACTGGAATTTGCCAGAATTATTTCTAAGGTGCTGTGTCTTTTTTACATTAGTGCCATGGACAGGTAGGAAGGTGTTGAGATTAATCATTATAATAATGATTATACAAAAAATATATTTTTGTGTAGTTGAATTGGTTGTATCACTGTAATTCTGTGTGTCATTGACATCCTAGACTATGGACAAATGGAGAGGCAAACTTGAACTGTAACCTGGAGCTAATGAACCAATGCAGCAATCATAGCTACATGCAAAAAGAAGGCTACACACATATGAAAATTTTCAGGTGTGCACTGAACTGCACCTGTTAAAAATGTAAATCTTTCAGGTGTGCACTGAACTACACACATTTAAAACTGTAGTATAATTACATTTGGGAAGCCAACCAGGAATAACTTTTCTACTCTTGTGGTGGAACTGTATTGCGTATGTTTGCACATACAAACACAGGCACATTGCAGTATATGTTTGCAGCTTTTTAAACCTGGGATAAGTTTACTTAGTATGGGTCAATCTGCCTGTGTGTCCATGGCCGTACCACTGCTATCATCACTTGTGCAATTTACAATAGCATTGCAGCAACCAGAAAATAACTATTTCTTTCCTTGTCTTTTATGTCTTGAACTTTCTGATTACTTTTCATAAGAGTATTACTCAGTTTTAGTTTTAACAATGCTAGCTATGGAAGGCTGTCTTAACCTCCAGCTCAGTTCATCTAAGGAAGACACATGTATTTCACTTGGGATTTTCACCTTATGCTTTTGAGCACGGTGGTACCTTGAATTCTGGCTATGGCAAAATTAGTAATTTTGCTGCTATCACCGTTTTCCCAACAGCAACACCCGCTGGTACTGTGAGGACATTACAGCTCTTCACAAAAGTGACTTCCACATGCTTTACAAATGCATTTGTGCTCTTTCAGCACCTTTAAAACGAGAGGTGTTTTTTTCCTTTCACCTGTCCATTTCTCTTCCTCTCACGCAATTCTGCAGTCACGTCATGATGGCACACAAGGTGTTCTCATTGCAACTATCTGTGCCACCAGAAATTAAGGTTCAAGTCAAGCAGAAGAACCCCAGGACAGGATTCTTTAGACAAGCTCAGCTATCTGCAATTCAGATTTACATCTCACTGCTTTCTTAGCAGAATGGAACAAATAGTGCCAAAGGTTTTCTTCTGTGTATATGCACAGTCTTTCTAAGAAAAACTTTGACTCTCCACTTGTGTTTGCTGTGCAAACATTCCAGCAGTTGAAATTTACTGACATGATATTCTGTAGACAAAGAATTTCAAACCTGCCTGCGCAGGTGGAGATTGAATTTCAAATTTGACCATGTGTCCATTCACACCAGAAAGCTTCAGCATTTCGTAAATCGAGGGTCAGACAATTAGTCAGGTACTGATCAGCTAATCAAGATCAAATGAAAGTATCAAGTACTTGTGAGGAGCAATCAGGATAGCTGTGTAGGCAGCTAGAACGTTATCTGTGCTTCCTTATTTAATATTTTAGAATATTCATCTATAAGCATCTGTTCTTAGAAAGAAGTAATCCTTCTTACCCAATTACCTGTAACTGCCTACTACTCCATACCTGTTGTGTATAGTTTAAATTAGACTGTAAATATTTTAGGGTTGGAAATGTGTTTTTAGTACATATTTGCATGACAGTCTCTGTAATGATACTGCACTGAAAGTGTTGGGTGCGAGCCTCCTGTAATGGTGTATAAGGTAGCACTGGTATACCTTTCAATGGTAAATACAAAAAAGACATCTACTGTTTAATTTTCACATAACTTCAGATTTTGACCAAAAGATATGAAAGCCTGAGAGAGAGAGAGAGATACATTTTTTTTTTTTTTAACAGTGTAAAATCTCTCAATGGTTCCTATATGGCATGTAGTTTGTTAGCAATATTTTGTATTCAGTTTAGATGTGGTAGATAGGTAACTTTTAAACCAAAGTTCCCATATTGTCTGGAATATTTACTTTTGATACAGGCAGTATATGCTCTACCTATCTGGGTGCAAACCTGTTTGCTTGACTACCGAACACTATTTATGAACGGCTTGTCTTATGAATCTGGCTTTAAAGAACATTTATAGCCACTGTTGTAGCTCAGTGAGACACGTTCATTCCTTCAGCTACCCCACAGCAAGCCATATGTGGTGAACTTACTTAATGCTGTTGTAGTCCTCTGCAGGATGCATAGCCTTGTTTGAGACTTATATTAAAATGAATTGTAAAATGAACACATTATTTTACTGATTCAGGGTGATGCTGGTGTTACTGGTCGAAAGATCATTGTGGATACTTACGGTGGCTGGGGAGCCCATGGAGGTGGTGCCTTTTCTGGCAAAGACTATACGAAGGTGGACCGATCAGCTGCGTACGCAGCCCGCTGGGTGGCCAAGTCTCTGGTGAAAGCTGGGCTCTGTCGCCGTGTTCTGGTTCAGGTATGGTTTGCTATGAATGTTGCTTTTCTCAAAAACATTTTTCCTTTTCAGCTTCACCTTGAATACACATCACATGAGACACTGTAGTAGAAGCAGTCTTGGTGATGGCTTGGAGTTAAAGAAAGGAAGACCTTAATGTGCTTGGTTCAAGACCACTATAATGTCACTAATAGCCTATCAGCTTCTTGAAGCTGGAACTTTTCATTTAGCATTCATTTTATTGGCTGTTTTTCTGGACGTTTATTGAGCCCTCAACCCTCTGACACTTACTGTCATGGAAATGAACACAGGGTGACTGAATAATGGGTAAGAAAGTTATCCAGAGACCTCAGCATTTTCAAAGTTTTCTCTTTTTTTCTACAAATACGGATTACGCAAATATGGGAAGTGAAGGAGAGGCCTTAGTTTTCCTAAGCCGGTTCATGGATGAATGCTTTCTTCTATTGCATACTGTTGCCCACTGAGGTTCCGTGTTTATTTGCTAGCTATGGTGTCTTTTTTGCTATAGGTTTCTTATGCCATTGGGGTAGCTCATCCACTGTCCATTTCACTGTTCACTTATGGAACTTCCCAAAAAACAGAGAAAGAGCTGCTGGACATTGTGCACAAAAACTTTGATCTTCGGCCTGGAGTCATTGTCAGGTATAGAAACACACAAAAAGGAAAACATCTTGGTGATCGCATCCTAGAAATGATTTCTTGCAAAACCATTAGATGTTACAATGTAAGAGTCAGCCTCTTGAACTAGCATGGGATTGTTCCGTGCAGTACAGAAGAGACTTTCTCTCATTCTGTCATTCTGTCAGTCTTCACAGTTGATACTTTTTATGGATCTACCAGTGTGCCATATCTTTTAAGATAACAAATGTACTTTTTGAATTTCATATGAAGCATATACTTTCAGCATTTGACCCTATATAGTATGTGGAATTCAAATAAAATAAAGTAACTTTTGCATTCCAATAATTTTAAGTTAGTTTGCTGTGGAAAAAAAAAAAAGTTTTGTTTTACAAAAGGAATTGAAGGTTATTTCATCTTTTCCATTAAAATGAATAATTCTCAATAATAAGGACTTTTCCTGTAGCCCTAAAGTACTTCACATTCAAGTTTTGTTGTCACTTTTATGTTTCTCCATTGGACATGTTCACTGGTATGCTCGCATCTCCAGAATATGCTTGCTTGGCTAAGGGTGTGAAGTGAATATCAACATCAGGATTTTAATGGTAGCTATCATGAAGTATCCTAATGTGAAGAATTTTCTCTTCTTTTTATTATACACACAGGGATTTGGACCTAAAAAAGCCCATTTACCAGAAGACTGCATGTTATGGTCACTTTGGAAGAAATGAATTCTCATGGGAGGTGCCCAAAAAACTTGTGTTTTGACGCTAGCAGTCACCCTTTAAAAACAGAAAGGAAGAGAAGTCCACTAATGATGAGGATGCTTCTGAAAATCAAATTTGACAGCTTTGTATTCAACAAAAGGAATTTTAGATTTTAAATGGAAAGAAAGAAAAGGATATTTTCTGGGAAATTGATTTTTTTTTTAACCCTCAGTGTCTTTCATTATCTGAGATATAAAGGACAGAGTCTGGTTTTTTTAATCAGCATAAGACAACAAAATACAGTGTACTTTTTATTGCTGCTCTGCTGGTTCTTTTGATAAAGGCAAAGTATGACTCAGGTACGCAAGCCAATGGCTGAACCTCAAACCTTTCATGGGCAAAGGCAAAGACGACTTTCCCAATTCTGACTAAGGATCAGCAGATCTCTTGCTTCTAATTAGACAACAGGAAATTCTGGGGTCCAATTTCCTTACTGGAGTTAGCATTGCATACAGCTGGGGGTTGCTTTGATGGGAGAAGGCTGAATATCGCATAACTGTATCTCAGCCTCTTTTGTAGAAGATGTTGACATATATGTAATATTTAAATCACCTTCACTGGGTATGTGCTGTTACTGTTGTGTTTCAATTACCTGTGTTTTTGAAACGTAAGTGTTCTACAAAACAACAATCATAGAATAAAAAGCTTTTTCCTACCGTGTATGTAAACATGCCTCTTTCTCTATTTTTTTTTTAATGTTGCAGTATAATGCTCCATCTCAAATCAGCCTCTTATCCTCTTGTAGGATTTCAGTTTACCACCATAATAGAATTTTACTAGATTTTGGAATTGTGATACGAATTTATCTTTCACTACATGTGTGATCACTGTTAGTGATTAACAGAAACTTAGTGAAAAAGTCTTAGATTTTTATTTTTAACTCTTTTGTGCTATATAGTATTCTCTTGTAATTTTTACTCTCAGATGTCAGGTTTATTGCATGGCTTACTAGGTTTGATGTAATTTTGGAATAAAATAAAGTGCATAGAAATAACTGCAAAACATCAACAAATATATACAGCATGAGGTTAAAATTTGGACCACTACCCTGTCCGCCAGTCTTTCACCGAAGAACTAGCCACTAGATGGCTGTGTGTCCCACAGGCATGGGAGCAAGTCTGTGTAGAAAGCATGGCCCTGTTTGTGCCAGTACTCAGCTACTAAGTCTGGGTACTACCGGTGCCCTGTTACTCCCGCTGGAGGTAGTGACAGCCTCTCCTTCTGGCAGATCAAGGTAGCTGGTGGGTTGGCTATGATCTAAACTGAGGACAAGGACATTTCTGTGCTTGTGTGCTATGTTGTCATATAGTGACAAACTACTTTTTGCAGAGGACTGTGGATTAATCCCAGCTTTCTTTAAATTGGGGGGATGTGAGATCACATTTATCCTCTGTGATCAGTTTTGTTTGTCAATAGGCAACAAGGATGAGCTTAATCCTGCAACACAAGTCTTATCTATGTATGGCCCCCAAGAGTCACTTAATCCTAGCTTTATGGTTTAAGCAGCATCATGTTAGATCTTCTACACTGGAGAAATGCTGCCACCCCATGTTTCTCTCCTAACTAAATTTCTTTGTACAGTGTCTCCCAAACAGATGTTGAGGTGGAAAGAGAGTGCCTGACTGTGATGATCATTAAAGAAAAGCTGCCATTCATTCACTTCAAGTGTGTCACAAACACAACTTTTATCTGTTCAACCACAAGTTTATCCACTTTATTAATTATGCTAATGCTCTATATGTACTGTGTAAGTTGAGACAAACAAGTAGTATGTTTATATGTAGCTCCTGATCTCCTGAGAACTCAGAGCATTAATCAATGGCCCTTGCTGGACACCTGGATACATTTTGGCAGGAAAATATCTTAAAATGCAGCTGCATCTTAAAGAATGTATTGACAAAAGTTTCCCAGGGACTGTTTTCCCAGCTGCATATTGCTCATCTTGCAAGGAAGAAGACTGTTGTGTGTGTCAGTCTCAAAAATGTAAACTGTTTGGAGGCAGGTCTTGTTGGTCTGCCTAGAAACATAAACCTTGGCCTTCATTATGAAAGACTTGTTTTGCTAATGAACTTTTATCTATCAGTAATGTATACAAAGGCATTTTAGTAATTATAAGGAAGTCGCCATTCATGCTGCCACAAAACCGTTTTGTGGAAGTGTTACAGTCCTACACGTACCTGTTTATCAAGACGTCCCTGAGATGGCATAAGAAGGCACAGCTTTGTTAATGCGATGGAGGCCCCGCCATTGGCTTCACTGCTCCAGGATCTCCTGGTCATAATGTGTTATACTACAACTAGCAGAAGCAAGCAGATGAAAAATAAATAAAAAGAAACCTGAAAAATTTCTGTATAAATGAATGTGTTGCATAATGTAACATGAAAGCAGAATGTCCCTGTCTCAACAAAAAACAACATCTGCAGACAAAATGCCCAGTTCTGCTCTGGCGGTGACAATAACAACCATTACAGAGTTTGTTGGAGAGGGAGAGTGTGTCTGTCTAGCTGGTTTGGTGGGCAGGCAAGGTCAGTGCGGAGGCTTGGCAGTGGGGTGTGCGTGACAGGCTGTTGGGTGAAAGGCCATGCCTCTGAAACCTGCATTTTACAGATGGGGTCAGTCAGTCACACCCCTAGCATGTGAGCGTTATCTAGATAATTGGATTAATCTGCTAGTAAATGCATAGGGTAGAAATGATTGAACTTTTGCGGCAATTTTGCTAGCTATTCAGCTTTTCCTGTGAATGGATATAAGCATATGAGGTTCCTGGCCCCATTAAAAAAACAACCCCAAAACTACAAATAGAAATGCCATGCAGTTACTGCTATACTATACAGACAGAGAGCAGCTATGCAGCCGGTGATATAATATATACATAGAAAGTACATTCATGTTCTCAGGGCTTTTTTTTTTTTTTCCTTTTCTGCTGCTGTTTAATCTGTATTTAATAGCTCAGAAACTGGAAATTGGCAACCGTAACTTGCCCTCCTTACCAAGTAGCTAAACTCTGAATGTTACAGGATATAGAGCACATCCCCTTGGTCGAAATCAGTGTAGCCACCACTGGACGTTCTGAGCTTTCTCTTGGAGCATGAGATATGTGGTTGAGCCCTGTAAGGAAGGCATACTTATGTCTTCTATATGGTATTATATATATGTGCATGTGTATGTGTGTGAGCGAGACAGACAGACAAACCCAGACAGATGGAGGGGTGGGGGGAGAGAGAGAGCAAGAACATAACAGCCTGTGCATACACTATACATGTTTACAGTAAACCAGTTAATCTGAAAATTTCCTGGTGGGGTTGGCAGCAGCAGGAAAGCCAGAACTCCTCAGTAAGGTAATGAGAAACCACCCCTTGCCCTCCCTAAACCACGCTGGCAAACTCCCCGCTGGCTTCCCAGCAAGTTGGGCAATATGTGCATCCCCTCATCTGATGCTAATGCCTTATCACAGCACTGCCTTGGTGCGCGGCACACTGTAAACAACCAGTGACCCACAGACATGCAGCTTCGTGCCTGACTCCAGTGCCGCAGCTCTTGGGATCCACAAGGAACAAGTAACTAACACCTGATCTCCTGCAGAAAAAAATGTTGTTCAGCTCCTGCCCGCTCTGGAAAACACTGTTTTTTATAAGTTTAGCAGTGTTTCTTGCAGGTAAGATATTGCCATTCTTGAATATGACTAACAATTATTTCAATAGTGGCTGTCAGAGAAATGAAGCATCCCAGTTGGGAACTCAGCCCTGGGTGGCCACAAACAGGTGATCAGGTTGCTAACTGTCTAAAATAAACCAATATTTGCACAGTTTATTCACATTTGAGCCCTGATCGCCTCAGGTATATAAGGTGGCACTAGGACTGCAGAATAGTGGCACAATTCCCATAAACAAATACTGTTATGCGGTATTTGGGGTTTGTTCATGTGTCGGGAGGGATTACTAACCAGCTATGTACCTGCTGCTGTTTGTCTTTTAGAATTTACTGAAATTGGAGCTTTTGCCAGTCCAGGTGAATGTGAAAGTGCAACCACAGATGATGTGAATGAGAGTCTTGAGGTAAGAGGCTGGCTGCATCGGCCGACCCAGGACCCGCTTTGCACACACCTTCAGTCGGTGCCGGGAGGAGCGGGGCCCCGCTGCGTGTGCCTGCATAGCCGGCTGGGCAGGCTGGGCAAGCACACCCTGCGAAGTGCTTGGGCAACACCTGGCTCAAAACAAAAGTGCACAGTGAGGAGGGGAGCGAGATGGAAGAGCAAAAAAGATTAGTGTCGTCTGACCTGCCATGTCTTTGGCCCTGCTACTGCTAGTCAAAAAAAAAGTCCTCGTAGGTGTATTTTCCAGTTTTGCTTTGCTCCAGATACATAAAGTGGCTTGAACATGAACAGTTGTCTTTTGTCTTACATGAATAATGTTGTTTTCCATCGCACTTTCAAATATAAAGTGCTAAATATTTTAAATACAAGTAAAGCCAGTCAACTGAAACCCTATGTCTTATGAATTAGTGTCCCTGTCTTCTATGGGCTAGGGAGTGATCAGACAGTGACCCTTGAATATGGTAGAAATGGTAAAGAAATACCAGGGCAGGGCCTGTAAAGACATTTTCCACACACGGTCGAAACATCTGTCTGTAAAACAGCAGCACGGAACTAATAGCTGGAGTTGGGCCCACGTAACTACATACTGTGAGCTGCTGCCTGGAGTATCGTTCTCATCACACGGCAGGGGGTAAAAAGGCTGAGGGCAGCACTTACCGAGGAGGCGTTCTCCCAGGCGTTTGAGGTTTTTTTCCCCAAGAGATTAGAATTATGTTATTTTCTCTGTATGACTGATGTCCATCACTTTAAACAATGTTTCTGAAAGCTTCAGTCCAAGAAGCAGTTAGCCATTGCTGGCTAGTGCTTCAGCAGCCACCACTGAAAATCGCGCTTGCTCTTTTTCTTGCATCTGTGTAAGTTCAAAGTAATTGGTGTCTGTTATAATGATGGCACACACTTGTGTTTTGATTGTGGAGTCTACCACAGCTCTGCGCTATCCACATATGTGCCTAGGCACACACATATGGACTGAAAGCTATTTATATGGGTACAGAGCAATAGCTGGATAAAAGTACAGGAACTTCTTTATTTACATACTTCACAAATACATATTTTTACACACACAGACAGACACAGACACACACACAGAAAGTCTGTGAGATACCAGCATTCAGAAGGTAAGAATAACGAATCAATGGTTTGTATCAAAATAAGATACATACAGTTGTTTATAAAGGCATCTTTTCATATATAGGGAAAAAACCCCCAACCCATACCAGTCCTCCCTCTTGAACTCAATATAATGGAAAAACCCTATCTGACCATTGTTTTCAAAAAAAGTTACCGGAGTTCTTCCAAAAACATTGTGGGGAAATTAGCGTTACTTTATATAATTTTCAAGATGTTCTTGTTCTGCATTTAAAAAAAAAAAAAAAAGAAAAAATATTTGACCACTTTCATAAATTAATTCCAAGGCCTTTCCTCTTCAACTTAGACTTTTTCTCCCCTAACTCCATAGAAATATTCAAAATGCTTTCATGAAATGATCGCCAAGAGTGAAAAAGCTGCAATCAATTCCCTTGTCTGGACACTGCAAGAAACACTTGATCTCCTGCACCCTGTTCAAGAGAAATGTGAGGCCCCTCCTGAACCAATGCTCTTCTTTGCTAGGTGTTGAACAAAGCAGCAGTGGAGAAGCACTAAGAAAATTTTTTTACTTACTGTCAGAGCCAGCTAAGTGTCTGCGTTTCTTGTGGGGGAAAAAAATAAGATAAAAGACATCTCAGCAACAAGCCAGAAAGCAAGGGTGCTTAGCCACTGCACTGGCAGGCAGCTGGGAGGCACAGCAGCACCAACACGCAGGGTGCCATGGTCCCTGCAGCCCAGCCGCCGATGCTGAGCAGCAGTGCAGAGTCACTGAGGCAGCAGGGCCTGCTCTGACCTCCAGCAAGAGCCTCTTTTGTGCCTGGGAATGGGCATATCAGCCATATTTTTCCAAGAAATATTTGGATAGTTTTGGCCACAACAGTACTGACTGTTGGGGCTATGAATGCAAATGCCACTTTGAGCCAAAGTGTAATCGGGGCTGACAGGGACTTCGCTGTCACAGTGACAAGTGATGGAAAAAATGGGTGTTGCCAAAAAAAAAAAAAAAAAAAAGAAAAAAAGGTTTTAAATGAACAAAAATGCTTACTTTGACAGTGTCAGCTAGTGGGGGCAGTTATCATCCATACCCAGATCAGTGAGTATGCCTATGGTTTACTTGGGAAGGGGGGAGACTTTTATACTCACTTGCACTCTGATATGTTGTTTTCTTGCATTCTTTTTTTTTCTTTTTAATCCACTCAAAAGTTTGCAAGCAGCTACCGCCATGCCCACTCCCACCAGCCCCTAGAAACGGTGGGCTGGTGTGTGTCACCATTGACAATGATCAGTACTGCAAACCCATGTGCAACAAGGTAATATTCATGGTTTACTGCTGCTATATTGCTGGATCTATTCTATTCTATTAATTTACAAGTGTTTATTGTGTAATGCCTAATTTTCCTTGTTATACTTTTTGGTTTTTTTTCTCCCTTAGAGCAGGGAGAGGTTGTAGTGTTTGTATTGCCCGTCACTGGCTGAACGTTTCTTCATCTTACAGTTACCATGATGTAGCCTAAGACACCGTTTGTTTGTTTTTCCCCCATCTTTGTTTCCCAAGGGTTATGACTTTCAATTCCTCAGAAGAAGTAGGCTGTATGAAGTATGTGGCAACGCCACTGGGTTTTCCTGGACAACGCAGCTTGTTGGGGAAAAGGCACTGGCTGTTTGTAACCGTGAGTATTTCTCAAACACATCTGGTCACAGGGACGCAAGGCTCCATCTGTTTTGTTTAAAAAAAGGAGGAAAGAAAAGTTTCTTTTTTCTTAACATTGTGAGAGCAGACAAACTGCTGAACCAGAAATCATGTTAGCTTTAAAACTACCACAAATGCCTGGGCTGGTGAGCATCACTATTTCAGCCTGGGTTAGCAAATACAACATGTATGCAATGTTTGTGGGGAGATGCATTTTTTTTTTTAACAGTAAACAGGTATCATCTTAACACAAACCCTACGTTGCACAAGGGCTGTGTGACCCACTGGACAGACAGCAGTAGAACGTAAAACTGCTGGTTATATTGCAACAGTACTGCTCCCATTGCATCCAGTGAGCAACCTGTGACCTGAAGCAGGCTGTTTGACTCTGTTGTTATTGCCTTAATTTAAAAATAAATATGCGTATACATACACAAAAGGGCCAACCTATCTCTCCTATGGTTAATGGAAAATATTTTACTGTTGGCAGTGCCTTGTTGCTAGACCAGTTGTTTCCCAAGGCCTATGAAAAGCAATCATCTAGGCACTTTCATTCTAAGTTGAAGTCTTTAGTCTGGAAAATGGGAATGCTGGCGCTTGTTTAAAGATCAGGACAAATCTGAGCTAAGTAATTCAGCTGCTTTTTGTTTTGTTGTTGTCATCTTTGATCTTTCCAGCCTCTGAGACGGCCATCAGTGGAGCTAAATCTGCCTATTTCCCCACCAACAGCACCTGTCTGCGCACATTAGCCTTCACTGAAACTCAGACAGAGCAGCTAAACATCTTCCTCAAAGAGCTGGGTGAGCAAGGCATCGACGGCTCCAACCGTGACAAGGAGGCTGATTGCATCATCTGTGGTTACTAGCACCAAAACACTTGTGCCACAGACCAACCAGCCACCTGCGATTTTACATGTGTATTTTGACAACAGAAGCAGGGCAGTGAAATCATTGCTAACACATGTAAACATACAGCTTTTATTTAGTCAAAGGACTAGAGTTCATAGTCATAATTTGACCTCAGCTCTTGGGTACAGATATATAGGCTAAACCTAATCACATAGCTCATGGCAGAGGTGTGTCAAAGAAAGAAGATGACTTTTATGGCTTAAATTTGTCTAGCTGGAATTAAATAAGAATTAGAGTTGTTTAATGGGTGCGGTCATTAGTTAAACACAATAATTGTTATCAGAAATCATCTTCTGTCAGGGGTCATCTTTACTGAGAAAGGGCCATACTCTTTGTTGCTTTTGCAGCTGCCAGTTAATCGCTATTGTTGCTCTGATGACCATTAAAGCAATGCATGTCACAACAGTTACTGGATGTAGGGGTATAATTCTTTATGCATGTGCCTGCTTGATTGGGGGCTGAATCAGGCTGTGCATACAGCTGTTCAAGGTGCTGTGTTTTGCATGAAGCGTTGCAGTTTGCTGATGGGACAGCTCAAAGGTTTTTCCTGTATTTATCACCTTGAGGACATCCCACAGAAAGACATAGCCTTCAGATATACTTCAATGCACTTCTAGGAGTCAAAAAGTATCCTGTATGCTTGCTGTAACCAGGCAAATGTAACATCTCGGTCCAGTACAAAATGTGAGAACTGAGATTGCCCTAAACTAGCAGATAGTTGCATCGTCTTCTCTGCCAAAAAGATGAAGGAGGCGGTTGTTGAGGGACCTGCATGAGAAGCTCTCCGGTTAGTGTGCCAGGGATCAGCTTCAGCCTCCTCTGCTCAGTCCCTGTGGGGGAAAACCATGGTGGCTCTGGAAGGAAAGTCCTATTGACCCTTGGTTTGCTTTAACAACAGCTGTGGGATCTGGGGCTGCAAGTGCTCTTCTGCGCTCACACTTCCTCGCACTCCCTGGGCGTATGCAGCACACACACCTGCGGGGCCTCCCCTAGGCAGAGGTTGTGGTTGCCACAAGCTATGGCTTAGCTTTGGAGGGAAAGTACAAAAGCAAATGAGGTCTGGTTCGTGGTAGAGTTGGGACAGGTCATACTTCGGTAGAGCTCTAGGGCTTTGGACTGAGATGTTCTGGTCTCAGCACAGTCTCAGCTACCCACGGCCAGCGTAGCTGCTGGTCCTAGCCCAATATTTCCATAGCTTCTGGCTAGTCGTCCTCCCTATTTTTTTCCCCTCTTCATTCTATTTCCAAACCGGGGCAGGTTTGGCTGTTAGCAGAGTTAGCAACAATTTAGCTGGTCATCTGAATTTGTAACAGCTTTAAAGATGAATGAATATCCAAGTGATTTTTTTTTTGTCATTGACTCTTCTCATGAAATATAAAAACTCATTCCTGCTCTAATTCTCTTCCTTCTGTGAATTCTCCCTCTTTTACAGCTCCCCTGCATGCCCCCTGTGCATGTGTGTGTACTCTGATAAACCAAAGCCACAGAGTAAGAAGTGTAAAGAGCAGAAAGCCCAGGCCATTGTCCGCCTGGCACTTGGTGCAAGTGAAGACCAAAGACAGCATAGCATTGTAGATTTAGTTTATTTGTGGAGCTGTAGCTACAGAACAGATGTGCATGTGAATTATTATGCAATCTAAACAAAAAGCTTACCTACTGCTTGCTTGGTTCTCAGTGGAATCCATGCTTGGGGTTTTGTTTTAATTTTCTTCTGTTGAACAAACACTGAAGCCATACATCTGAAGGCAGATGGCTCATCTGTTTGTGATTCCTTTCTCTTCTTTACCTTTTCCCTGTTCCTACAAATCTCTCAGACACAGACAGCGTAGTTACATGGTACGCGATGTCTAATTGACCTTTACCTCATTAATCTGTTAAATGATTCAGATATATAAAATTGCACACTATCTTTCAGACCTCAGAATCCAGTCATTACAAGCAAAACACCATCATCTGCTTTTGGGCCCAGAACCAGACAGTCATATGACTATGAGTGTAGCAGACAATTACACCAACAAAGGGATGAGTTGGCTGCTTTGGCTGCTTATAAACTATGAGGCAGTAACTTAAGTCATTGTGTTGGAGACAAAAGTGCTGTAGTCTTAAAGAAAAGCAATGGTTTTTTTTCAGTCACTGGTGGGTTTGTTTATTTCTGGCAAACAAATAATCTTTTATCAAATGAAATTATAATGTCTTTGAGTCTTTCATTTCCAGCGAATTCATTATCAGCTGATGCTCAAATAAAATATCTGAAGCACTGAGCAGTTTCCAGCATCATTTTTCTACTGGTGCTAAAAATCATTTTTTCTAGTGACTTTCCAAACCAACCAACAAAAGAAAAGAAACCCAGTATTGAATTTCATGAGGAAATCAAACCCATTGCTCTTGTAAACTAACAGAAACTGTTAAATCTGTGCATCAGAAATCCTGCTAATAAGCATCCCATAATGTGGAAGAATTAGGCTAGAAAGCTTTAATTTGATGTGGCATGAATTTGATATTAAGCTGGAGATTGAGTTGTTGGGTTTTTTTTTTTCATAAACTTGCAGAGAAGCAGTTTTGTTTTGTTCTATTCCCACCATCCAAGTTATTATTTATACATGAGAAAGGGAAGTTGAACCAATAAGCCTATACGACACAGTTAAAAAGTAAACTTAATCACATTCTTTCCCAGAGTAAATTTGCATAATGTAATTCAGGCAAATAGTTGCTGTATGTTTGCATTAATTTTGAGTTGGTGTCTGGCTGGGCATGTCTGAGCATCAGGCCATCCCTCATGCTCCTGCTCTAACCCCAGGATGGGGAGGGCTTTGTGTTCTGGCACTTGGGATTTGCAGAGAGAGGAAAGAAATGAAAAACATTTTAGGCCAGTAAAGTTTTCAGATCAGACAAAAGAAGCACAAGATGCTTATTTATTGCACCATTCTCTGTTGGGTTTTTTTAGGTTTCACAGTACAGCCAGACTAAACCACTATGTCCCCACAGTATACTGCATGTCCACCTGCATAACTGTCAGTCATCTCAGCTAAAGGCTTTGGTAATATTTACAGTGAAACTATAGACAGGCAGGCTTTCTTGATATTAGTTAAGGGAATACAATGATGTATTATGCTTGCTTCTCTTTCAGTCTTCTTTTCAGTCCGTTATAATGCAAGAGAAGAAGTCAGTCTAGGAATCAAGCCAACAACAGTAATTACAACATAGCCAAAAAATGGAAGGCAAAGTGCTGAGAACTGTAGTACATGAAGACAAAATTATACACATTCTCTTTTCACTTAGCAGCAATAGACTGGGAAACCCATCACTTTTGGATGGATCCTAGCCAGTAACAGTGATCCTGAGAGATGTTATCATTCTGAACCATCCTTTAAAGGGGTGGGTGGTGTTACAGCTTGTACCAGGGCTGGCTCACACTGAGCCACGCAGCGAGATCTGCGGCACGCGCTTCATTCTCCAGATCACCACCACAGCAGGGGGCAGAAACATGAGAAAACTCATTATCAGCACTGCAGCAAAAATGACCAGCAGTATTTCCCATGGGGCCAGGATCGTTTCCACCATGATTTCTTCCATGTCAAGAGTCTGAAGCTGTAAAGCAAAAAATACACTGCATTACTTTCTTGCAAATAGGCATTACAACTGTATAGATGTGTTTGTTTTACTCAGCATAAGGCTGTCAGCCCCTTTCACCCATTATTTTCTAATCCTGAAGAACAAACCCATTTTCCCTGGCTGCAGGCCTCAGAAGAGCTCCCGCTCTCTCTCTCTGTCCCCTCGAGAGCCTCCATGGAACATCAGCCTGCCTTTCCCTTTTGGCTCAGTTGCAGTCACTGGTGCTGGTGTAAGACACTATGTCTACCCTGAAACACTGCTCCTGACTCTGGGGCAAGCCTTTGTCACCTTCTCTTTGAAATTTTGATTTTTAACACCCTCCCTTCCCGCTTAGAGCATCATTACACGAAATTATTATTACACTAACATGCATCAAAACTAAAGCTGAGAATAAAAGGATACAATGAAAAGAAGGGAGGACTGTAAGTTATCTGCCATCAGAATGTGTATTTTATCTTTTTTTTTCCCTATAAAGTAGGCTTTAGAAACTTTTTGCTTGCCAGAGAGTTTCAATGGACACTCGCTAAAGAATTATGTGCTTTGAGAATGACTACAGATATATATTTTAATGAAACTGTTAAATCTGTGGAAAGCTGATTTCTATTTGAAATGGTTTAATCAAACAAGTATGAGCTTAGGGTGCAGAAGAGGTTTAGCAGCCAGGCAGCGGGGCATACATGCAGAGCAGAAGCCGAGCTAGTAAGTCCCAAGTCTTTAGTTTTGCAAAATACAAAAAGAAAGAGTAGACCAGTTAGGAAGGAGTTAAATCATGTCAGTTTTGAGACAAGGAGCCAGGACTGTTAACAGGTGTGTCCTAATTAATCAAGGCCTCAATGCAATTCCTTCAGCACAGGAGCCACACACCTGAAAGCCTTAACGAAGCCATATGGGGGTGAATGTATAAAAGGCGGTGACTGGGGCAGAGCAGGGTTTTTCCCCCACCACCTCTTGCCCCCGTGCCCTGGCTGTAAGGAGGTTTCCTGAGGGGCTGCAGGCCTGCCTTTGGCCTGGAAATCTGGCCTAGATTTCACTGGAGAAGATCTCAGGTTTGTCTGTTGCTTTTCAGAGGGACTGGTGTAAAGGGTTTCTGTCGCTAAATCCTGACCCTTATGAGAAGGAGAAGACTGAAATGAGGTTGATAGAATATGCTTATTTGGAGAGAGTAGGAGAATATGAGTATATATGGGAAGCTAGTGAGCTGCCAGCAATTTTGTACCTGGCTTAACAGCGTTAAAATTGCCCTGAGCTCAGAATTTTTTGCTGTGAGGAGAAGCAGCAGGTGTCTGTTAAATCCTGGAGGATTTAGGTAATGATGTTTCTTAATGAAGGCTAGCAATCTGTTAGGCAGGCTCTAGATGGAGTTTCTCTTAGCTGCTGAATGAACTGGACTCTGCTACTCAGTCAAACCTTGGCTCTCTGGTGCTAACCTTTTTTGTACATTTATCTTCTCCTCTGGTGGTTGAGGTACCAGTTCAGCCTTTTCTGAGAGAGAGATACACACTTTGACAGTGGAAAACACATTCTCTTGCCAGACTCAGTTGTGCCTGTCCAGGGTTGGTGTCTGCCTTGCAGCAGTGTTGAAACCTTTCCAGAAACCTCAGCTCTTGCAAGGTTGTGTCAAGTTTTACAGATAGTTTTACAGTCTTGCAAACTAGGAAAAAGCATAGAGGATGTGGGTGAAGCTCCCCCAGCTCAGAGCCTGGAGCGTGCTCATGGCTGCGGCCTCCCTGCCAGCTAAGCCACATACCTGTGGCAGGATGGTCACTGGTGCTGGAATGCTGCCCACCAGGTTCATTCCTCGCAGCTGGCTGTGCTCTGTGTCCAGTGTCACCTGGGCTACAAAATAGCTGCTTGGTTTTGCTTGTTTTTCATCTGCTCAGAGCTGCAGCTCTGACTGTTGGGGGCTGTGCTCAGGAGCTCGTTAGGCCATGGAATATTCTGACCTTTCTTGTGGCACTCTTGATATTTTTTCTTCATTCTCCTCTGTTGGTGGATGAAGGTAAGCGTGAGGCTGTTCACACCAGGGGAGGCAGCTGTGGGAGAATATCAGAGGTGGGCCTCCTGTCCTCTTATTCAGTTTTCTTTGTCCATCAATGAATTCCTTTAAATAGCTTAATTTCTGACTTGCTTTGTGGTCTCTTGTTCCTGCATTTCTCTGTCAGGCATTTTCTGTTAACTTCTTGCTGCTGCTACTTTTGCTTCCTTCTCCAGCTTTCATTTCAATTCTTGCTGTTTGTTATTTCATTCTCTTCCTCATTCCTCTCTTTCAGTTTGCTGCAAGCAGTTATTCAGCCATAGTTTGCATGGGTAATCCCCTGTCCCTGTTTTCTGCTCTATTGATCCCCGACCAGCACCTGGCTAAGGGAAAAAAATCCAGTGAGAGCACCCACTGCTCCCCCAGCAGCCTGATCTGGTGAGGATGAGAGCAGAGCTTTGCCCCTTTCCTTAAATCCTGGCTGTCAGGGAAGGTCACACCAGTTAACTTCCACAAAACAAACTTCCAGTGATCTTTAGTTGAACTATATACCATGTTGTGTGAGAAATAGAGGTCCTAAGACACTCTGGATGCTGAGGATGAAGGAAGGCTCTGTTTTCTTCCTCTGCTGTGAAAATAAACCCTATGGTTTGAGGTGAGGAGCACTTGAGCACACAGGCAGTAGTGGCACCACACAGGAGGTGCCCTTCTGCTTTGTCCCTTGGTGAAGAAGACATAACATGTCACTGTGCTTGGGTAAGGGATTGCTGTCCTGGCAGTCATACCGCTGGCAGTGAAACAAGGGTTGGACAAAACAGCCCTACATGTGTCTGCAGGGGGAAGTGCTCACTGGGAGGCATTGCTGGGTGTCTGTCTGCCTTGGCCCTTCTGAGGAGCTGAAATGCTTTGCAGTCAGAAAATAATAGTGAGGGTGATATTGCAGAAGCAATTGGGAAGTGATAGGGAGGTCTGTGATAGTGTGGAGACAGCTTCAAGGAGTCAAGGCTGTAAATAGCAGCAGTTCATTTGCCAAGGGCCTTGTTTGCCTGTTGGAGCTGTTGACTACATTGGATTTAGCTAGAAAAGTTGCTGATGGCTAATAACTAATAGTAAGTCTTCTATAATGTCCCCAAACTATTAATTTGTCCTTCACCTACCTATTATGTGCTTTCCTTGCACTCATGTTCTTATGTTTTAAGGCTTTGGGCTCTTAGCTTGTGAGTGAGTGCTGCACAGCCCAGGGGTGCATATGCAGCTTGCTTTGGTCTTTTGGGGACTGAATACATGAGCAACTCTTCATAACTGTGCCTATATGACAAAAGGGTTATGTCATATATCAGTATTATTATATTGCATAATTTTCAGTAAGATACATGATAAATAAGCTGCATTCATGACAGTGGAATCCATCCCAAATAGAAATACGTGCACTGACAAGTGAGTCTGCCAGACTGTGGTGCTGTGCAATCAGCAGGTAGAGAGGCTGGAGGCCATGACTCAATGACCCTTCTACATGTTGCTTGCCTGTGTTTCATTCAGCACAGCTGTAAAAGATCTGGGACTGCTGCTCAGTTAATGAGGTGTGTTGCATATTGACAGTGTTTGATGCGCACAGGCTGTGTGGTTAAATAATCTTTCCAAACAGCCAGTATCCCTGCCAACTTTCTAAACCTCTAAGGTTTGATTATGGGGGGGTAAGAATGAATCAAAATAGCAGTCAACCAAAACATAGCTCTAGAAATACAAAAGCACTGGTATTTCTTTCAGAATAAATACACCTGTCACTGGAGCTTTGCAAGTTCTTTATCTCAACAAAAATCCTTATCAGTGAATGTGTGAGCATACCAAATCTAGTCTCTAAACCACAAAATGTTTTGCAGTGAAGGATGCTCTATATCTATCTCCTAAATTTAAAAACTGGGTAGAAGAGTAAAGGCCTCTGCAAGGATTGGAGCTGAAGGCCATAAATGGAATGCTTCTTTAGAGAAGTATACAACAATGAAGGCATTTGGGGAGGAGGAAAAAAAGAGGCCTGTTAGAGAAGTTTTGTTTGTACCTTCCATTTCCAGTGTTTCATTTAAAATTTGTCTGAAGCTACACAAATTAAAGGTTTTTTTCTGACCTACAGTTGATAGAAGACCTTTTTGGACAGTAAAGAATGGGTCGTCTTAGCACAGTGGACAGAATCCTTTCTTAGAAAAATCACAATTCTATCCTTATACCTTCCACAGAAAATAAAATTAAACCTTGTTACATAATTCTGGAAATGAAGCTGGTGTGCTTCATTAACTGCATATGTTTAATGCAATCTAAAGTAGGCCTTTTAAAAATGTATGTCTTAGATTGTGGATTGCTTCACTGCTCCCCTTATCTTAGCACAGATTCATTTATGAATTGTAATATCTTTAAGATCATGGCACGTAACTGTCGTGGAGGACTATATAAGCAGGAAACAAGACTTGCACTGTAGTATATTTAGCTGATGTACTTGTCTGCCAGCTTACAGCCTGCTGCAATATAGGAAAGCCAGAAAATACTTTATTTGAAGCCTTAACTTTTGATTATTAGGAAAAAGTAAAAACACATATAGGCAGACAGGGTGATTTACTCTTTGGCATGGGCTGCTCTCTTCCAGTGAGGTGTGTGGGCAGGGTGCAGCTGAGACAGCTGCCTTGTGGCTTCTGCTCTGCAAGGAATCTACCCCAATCTTTTCCCCACCAGCCAAAACTATTTAAGAGTGCTTGCCCTGCCTCCTGCAGGCATTGCTGTATTGTGTGCAATCTCTGATTCTAGCTCTAATGAACCTATGTTAAAAAGTCAGTTATTTTTCTCTCCTAATCTTGCATTTTTTTTCTCTAAGTTACTCATTCATATCTTTTGGTTTTAGAGAACTAACAGTAGGGAAAACCTTAAGAAAACCCAGATGTATTTATCCCCCTATCACAACTGTTGGGGAGAAGCTATACTTCCTCCATGTATGAGGAGGCCAAATGCTGAGGGTAGCAATACTGTTATGCAAAGAAGGCTGATTTGCAGTCTACAGAAGTAGTATAAAGCTTTAAGATAGCCTTCTGAAGCTTATAGGGGTCATAGTAACATGAGAAGGTCCCTGAGCGAGATGCTTGTGGGAGGCGTTGGCCTCCCAGTCTGTTACTTGCTCTCACTTGTGGTTCCTCTGAAGATGTTTGGCATGAGGCAGAAAGATGATCTGGTATCTGAATTGGCACCTATTTATATAATTTGCCCTCCTCCAAATTTCAGAATAATTGACTATCATGTAGTAATTTTTTTCTGTCTACTTGGAAAGGTCACAAATCTAGTACTGCTGGCTAACCTCTGGGAACAGATAAGTTTTAAAAAATCCTTTGAGAGCCTAGTAAATTTGTAAGTGCAGCCACCAAAAGGCAGAATGGATCAGTCTGCAAAGCCTAGGGTTATATTTTCTCTTGTTTCTATCAGGTATTCTGATTAATAGCTACAGCTCTTAATGTCAATCAAAAAGCACCTCAGAGCAAGAGACTCAGTTGGAAACAAGAAATGTGGGCAAAGACTGTTTGTTTGCCTTTCCTCATCTTCAATTCCAACAGAAAAGCTGCAATTCCTTCATCTCCCCAACATAGCATTTCAGGTTTGCATCCATACTTACTTGCTTTTGGAAAGAACTGATTCTGTATAAATCCTGTGACTCTTAAATGATTTCTGGAGTTGGATGACTTCAGGTGGGTGAGAACCTCAGTGCCTGCAACAGAACAAATTCTCCACTGGTGAACTACTCAGTGCTCTTACTGAGTAAAAACCTTGCTGCTAAATATTTGTAAAGCAAGCATAAATGTGCCTCAGGCTGACATTTGCTTATAGGCTTGTGTGTCTGAGTATTTATGGAAGCACATCAAGGAAATTAGACCCTTGACTAATGTCCAAACAGGTGAATTTGGTGTTTAAATTTGTGCTGGGTGGCCTGCTCTAAGATTTTTGTTTCTAGTGTTACTTGGAACTCTTGGCAACAGCATCAGATTCTACCCCAGATGTTCTCATAGACAAGAAAATACTGACAAATGGAGACATATGGATCTCAGCAGTATCATTTGCAAAGACCTGGCTGGAAATGCATATTTGCAGGTAGCAGGGCACTGGTGTGTATCATGTATCTTGTCAAGTAATTGCAATTTGTTTAGCCTTTTCCACATTCCATGTTGGAGGGAGGAGGAGGGAAGAGAAAACTATTTCTACATCAAAGAAAATTATTGTGGCCTTAAGAAAAAACAGTCAACCAGGACAGGCTTTCTACAAGAGCTCTAGGCCATTGACTGTAGTATTCAGTAATATTTGTGAGAATCAATCCTTCCCTTTTGCTTCTCCATCCCCTAAGGTAGGGTCCTGTTCAGTATAAGCTTGGATTTTCATTATTACTGAAATGGACTGAAGCTAGAGCAGACAGCACAAAAGAACTTCTACATAATGTGGTTGTATTGGCACTTTTGGGAATACCTTGGTCACAGGCTCATCTTTGTGTAATCAAGTGACAGCGCTCAATCACTAGTTTCCCTGGTGGAGATTAATACAGTCAGATTGGATGAAAAAACACAAGCAATAGTACTAAGCAAAAACATATATCTGAAATGTTAAAGACTGAATATTAGTTATCTCTTTACACAATCATTTTTGATATCTTAGCTGGTCAGCAATTCCACTAAAATATGCTAATTAAGTATATCAGATAAAACAGATACATAATATTGAATTTCCAGTATCCTAGAAAAACAGGGTTTATAGCTCTTTATATGTGTTTATTATCTAGATGTGAGATCTGCTCAGTTAGATACACAGATTGACTCAGCTGCTTTAGCACAACTGGCTCTGCAAAACACTTCCCATTTTGCAGAGGTGTGAACACCTCTTCTCCCAGGCATGTACTTATTTTAATGGAAGAACAAGTCAAAAGGGCTAAACCAGCAACAGCAACGAGCTTGTTCTGCTTCCTGTTCCACTCAGTGATTTAAATCTTTAGCCTTCAAGTGGGGAAACAAGTACACAGTAACACTTGTGTCTCTGACATAACTGCCAACTTCCTATTAATATTTAAAGATAGTTACACATGTCTGGATTTGTTTTCTGAAGGGGTCATCACTGCTGCAATGTCCATAGTGTGGCTTGTAACAGCGTGCAACTGCAGAAAGGTGAATTCCTATGCCACTTCTGTGACTGTACGTTATAACCAGAGGTAGCAAATGGTAGGAATGTGAAAAGTTGAGACCTGGATTTCTTGCACAGTAATTGACTTGAAATGAGGGTGATGATAGAGAGAACTACTACTGCAAGTTACGTGTCACTTAAAACTCCTGTAAAAACCAGAAATCAAATTCATGAGTTTAGTACCTTAGAGAAAAGGCTGTATTTCAACTACGTAAAACCTCAGAAAGATCTAATAACGCTGCTTTGATCCCTAGAGGGCCAAATCTTTCAAACCAAAAGGGTGTTACGAAGATGCTCAGAATCATAAAACATTAAAAGAAATATCACTGAATTTGCTTGTATTATAAATGTCTCTTCTACAAGTAGCAACTGAATAAAGTGCTAATGGTAAATATTTCAGTATTCATTTTTAAAAGGATTTCAGCCTTTCTAAAGCATGCTGTAGTTTAGTCTGATTACTTCTAAGTAAAACCTGTGTGTTTTCTGTGAGTAAAGTCACTACAGGATGCAAATCTAGCTTAAAGAATTTTTTAAAAAAGATGAACTTGCAGACATAACTCTAAACTATTTAGCAAACTATTTTGATATTAGTGAACTTAAAATAATTACATGAATAGCAACTCTATATTTTCCTCTTCATCCCTTCCCTGCTGATAACCTTGCAACCAAATTAGAAATAATTTAGCTATCCCCTTATTTTTGCAGAAAGGCCAGCAAGTGGTTGAATTTGAGTCGAATGTTTGCAGCTTTTTCAACTTGATGACCTGAAATAAGTTCTGGCTTTCTCTAAAGCTTCAGTGGTGCTGCAGTCACTCAGCTCTTTTCTGTCCACTCTTACCTTCTCAGCGTCCTCAAGGTGTCTTGTAAGTCTTGCAGATAAAATTGAGTCGCTTTGTCTGGGTGTCCATCCTCTGCTGTCAGGCAGCCAGAGTGTGTGTTAGAGAAGGTGGTGCTCAACCTGCCAGACCAACCAGGGAGGGCAAAGGCAGGGTCCCCTCAGCTGTGCAAGGCTCAGGTGAGCGAGGCAGTGTGCACAGGTACTTGTTTGTACAGTGGTGCCTGTATCACCTCCCACTTGGTGTTCTTAAAGTGGCACAATCCTTCCAAAGAAAGGATGAAGCAGTTCTGCTGTGACCACAGTTTGCTCAGGATCAGCAACACAATGGCTGGCTGTTCACATGTGCACAAGCTGCTTTAAGAGACAGCCACTTGTAGTGAAAAATCATTGTCCTTTTTTTGCCAGGAAACAACTTGGGCTTTCCTTGTAAATCATCTTATTTACTCAGAAGTGAATAATCTGATAATAATAACCAGTCTGAATCTGAGTTACTTAATGAGTAGTACATGTAGCCTTCAGAGCATGAGGGCTGATGCCCTTTAAGGTTCTTGCAGATCCAAGGGGTTCATACACCCAACTCTTACAACTATGTATGTTCACCAACCCACTTGCTACTTGCAAGCTTAGCTTTATTTAAATATTTGAAAAATCACACCTACAGTCAGGCTGCTTCGGTATCTATTATATGGAGTAAAAAGTACATAGAAACCCTTTCAAAGGCTTTGCTAAGCCAGCTCTGGCTCTGCTGCATGCTATTGTGGAGGTGGCACTACACAGTCACTGAGAAATGGCACTCTTATCTATACACAGTACTGCATCTAGCACTTGACTGATGACAAGGAAAGATGTGAAGGCTTAACTGCAGCCTGGGTTAAAAACCCTTTGTTGGGGATGCTGAAGTTTGTGTATCTGTCTTGTAATGGAGATATCCAAAGAGGTGCATGTTTGCACCTACTGAAACCAAAGTTCAGACTTCAGGCATGTCCCTTTAGATCTCAAAATCACCCCACTGGCAATAGTTTTTTTTAAACTCTTATAAAACACAGAAAATATGAACTAGGGTATTTTTACAGAAAATAACGACTTTATCCATCACAAAGATTATTCTTAATTTTTATAGAATTAAAAACATTTTTCTGAACACTTGTTTGGGGAAAAAAATTTGTTTTCCATTGTACAAAGCAGAATCAGTAACACTTTTCCCCCCAAACTGACATGTGACTTCCGTATCTCCTGATCTTTGACACTATTTCATTGATTTGGCCAAAACCAAGTTCAAAGTTCCATTCTAAGAAATCTGCTTAACCTGGCTTTCACTAGCTTTTAAGATTAATAAAATTTTAATCTTAATCCTGGTGGTGGTGTCATTACTATCATCTTTGAACATGGTGCTCTCCATTGGCTGAAAATGGAACATCACACAGTTTGTCTTGTCAGCAAGCTGGGTGGTCCAGTACACACACAAGTACTGGTAAATACAGGACAAATGGTGGCAGTCTTATAAGGCACAGCTAGTATTTAAGGTTAGGATAGGGTGTATTAGGCTTTTAAAATAAGTTCATAAATGTTTCAGAAAATAACTTTGAAGTAAACAGTTACCAGCCTTGGGGATTCCTCCTGTCTTTTTACAAATCAAATGATGCTGTGCTACTCTCTCATTCAGATTTAGGAAATAAATTAATTGCCTGAATGCCAAACCAATCTGCTTTTCAGGCCAAGACTGCTGTTTCCAGACCTGCCTGCTGTCAGCAGGGTTGCTGTAGGGAGCAAGTTCAGGCAGGATGAGAAATATTTGCTTTGTTCGAGGTTTTAGGTCTTCATTTAGTACCACAAGTAGCTAGAGTGTCTGAACAGGGCTATTATCTGTAACTCTGGAGTAACACCTGAAGTCCTTTACCCTCTTCCCTGGGAGTCCACAGGGGAAAATGCCCAAACATGGGGTGGCAGGGGAACATTTCTGCTGTGGTACATATTCATTAGACTGACACTGAAGGCAGCCACTTAGAGATAAGCAGGATAAAATAAAAAACTTACCATGGCTTTAGATGTTTGGGGGAGGGTCTGACTTCATTCTCAGGCTGATGTTAATCATTGTAAACTTCCTAAACTTTATTGGAATACAATGAGTGGAAAACCACTGTACAAGGTGATGCCTGTGTTCCTGTTTCCTCATGCTTGTGGCAGAGTTAGTTTCACAACAGGAGTCATGCAAGGCTAAAGACTGTGGGTGGGTGAGTTGATGGGTGCAGGCGGATGTTGGTGAGCTGTAAAACATTTGTGAGTAATAGGAAGAACAGAGTTTGAAAGTAAAACAGTGCATATGGACTCCTGAGTCCTCATTTTCCCTCTACATACCTGTTTCAACTGGGTTAACATAGCAATGTAACGCGTAGACTTCTCATGATTCAGTAACTGTTCATATTTTGGCTATGTTGCCCAGAAATAGGGCATTAGTTAACAACTTTTAGATCTCCTTATGTGCTGAACAGATGTATGGGATAAACTGAGGACTTTGCTCACAACACTTTCCTCTTTGCATACGTCGGGACAACTTTACAGCTCCTGGAACAGGGAAATGTAGTCCTATTTAGTATGCATTATTGTGATGAAAGATTTTAATATTGCTGGAGTGAATAATTAAGTAATCTGTGGAGGCAGACCACCTGCAGGCACCAAATTGTTCAAGCAGAAAGGTGTCTTGGTTTGATGTTAGCCCTGTTGCATTAATCATCCTAAGTAAATACCTGTAAGATTGCTTAGTTTGCAGAGAATAATAGCAAGAACGATTCACAGGCCAGGACATCAAGCAGAAGGCCGAACAGAGGCCAGGAAGATCCATGCCTTGTCATAGAGCAGGTGGTGAGAATGTGTACTCAAAGTATTTGAGTAACTGAATTTAAGCTCAGGAATGTCGTGCATGGCCAGTTGCTGCTCTGGAATTACAGTGATGTGCACAGCTATGAGGCTCCAAGCAGCCCCTTAGCTGGCCCCTGCGTTCACACCAGCTGTGAGCATGCCTTCCCTCCCCAATTACCTTCATAGTTTGACTGTTCTGTCTCCTTGTTGCACAGAGGGTGAGGGGAGCTGGTCTGGCTCTAGAGCTGGATGTTTCCTTGCTCAGCTCTCCATGATCAGACTGGAACTAACAAAAGCTCATGTGAGTGAGTGTTACTGATAGCCAGGCATTTGGCTCAGTGTATATGGCAGCATGCCTGGATGCGCAAGCAGCCTTTGTGCCATGTCATAGGGCTTATGCAGAGCCTTCATTGTCTAAGCTATGTTGACTTCAACTGCCCCAGAGGAAGGAAAAAAATCATAGACATCTCTGAATGTGCCTCTTGCACTGCACAGTTGTGCATCTAACCTTGGGAATACTCAACTTCAGTAGGTGACTGGACCCCGGGAACAAAGTTGTTAAGAAAGCTTTGTTTTAATTCTTTAGCTTGAGGGTGCAGGCTCTGAGCAGCTTCTGCAATGAGCGCAGAATATAGGCTGCTTCAGAAACGTAGGCATCCACCAAGCTTAGCCCCATGGAAATCCGCATCAGGTTTTGCCAAACAGCTCTATGGTGCCCACAAATTACCTGTATCTGAGTCTCTCTAGCTCAAAAAAATTGACCTCGCCATGGCTTTACTGATCTCCCCAGACCACATGGGAATTGTAACATCTCGCTCTTGTGTGTTTTCTTCCACACACATCCCACATGGCATGGGACCTTGGGCTTCTTGTGCTGCTACCACTTTGAGTCAGGAAAGAGATTAGGAGTTGCTGGAGGGGCTCAGGACAGGTGGCTTCTGGCCATCACTTTTCATGTATATGAAGGTTAAAGACCTGCTGACTAAAGCTTTCCCAGGGAAAATGTAAGGTAGGTGAGTCCCCCTTGTGCTCATAGCTCTGCGTCACCCTAGCAGCACTGCTTATTTCTTCTTTCAGGGGATCTGTTACAGGTGAAGATGGCCAGAGAAATGCAGGCTGAGCAACAGCAGTGGTAGCAGGACTCTGTACAAGTAGGTTTGGTAAGAGAAACTTACAGAATAGACCAAAATATGCACAACTTAGGCTCATGGATAAAGGGGTGCTGGAAGATCTTGTGGCCACAAGTCACTTTAGGTATGTGCCCAAGAAATCTGCTTTTTGCTCTTCTTGTATTAAGTCAGCAGGTTAACAGAGCAGTAGGAACCCATAGGCAGTCCTATCAAGAAACTCAGTGGGCAATGAATAACAGAATAGATAAAATTGACACTGCTCTCATTTTAAGTAATTTCCTCTTTATGTCTGGCATTTGTTTAAAAGACAAATCAGGCTGGGGCAGAGTGACTTTTATTTTTCCTGCTGCATTATCTGAGTTTAGTAGCTACAAGTGAAGAGATAAGAGATACGAAAGCGTGTTCCAGGTAGCCTGCCAGACAGCAACAAGGGGAAGCACGAAAACTGGCAGACAATAAGGTGATTCTGGTTGCACTTTTTGTCATTCCAAGTGCCATCAGTGTACATCTCCGCACATTCCTCTTCCCCTTTGCCAGAAGGTTCATTTAAATGCCAGTTAGTATAGCTCGGTTGTGTGCCATCCAGGAACTGGAATTTGCTTGGAATTAGAGATTCCTTTATCCCCAGGTAGGTGCAGGTATTAAAATTTTTCACAAAGTACAGAATGGCATCATTTTCACCTGCGTTCCTTGGAGTGGCAATAGACCCTCCAACCTCTTTGCATTTTTTCAGTGTAGTGTGGAAATCAGCTTTTTTTCCCATTGGTAGCAAATATTTTTCCTCCAGATGCTGTTATCTTCTTTTCCAAGTGGAGGACTGCAAGATGAGGTGAAAGCTGTTAAAATTTTATGTATTGTTTTGTGGTCACTTTGCTGCCAATTGTAATTCCCACTATTTTTCTCCATAACTTTAGATTTAACCCAGGAAAAGGTAAAGGAGAGAAACACTTTAAATCAAAGATAAAAAAAAGAAAAGAAAAAAGACAACCTGCAGAAGCCAGAAGAAATCTGAAAAGATGAAGGGAGGGGAATAAGGAAGAAACACATTAATATACAGACAATAGAAATAGGAGGGAAGGAAATAAGGAATGCTACATTTGGAAAAAGTATAGTAGTATTTTTTTTGAGCCTCTGTACTCTGTATAAGCTCTCTGATATGGTTTGCAGTATACAAGGTATATGTCAGTCCTTGAGTGAGTAAGATCTTAGATGTGATCTGGTTGTTATTGTTTTGGTATGTTTTAGTGTTCAGTTTATTTGTCTGTTAGGAGCATGAGGTGCCCATGAAGCACTTCTGCATAGGCGGGAGTATAATCTGATAAATTTCTGACTTGCTTGCACCCATACTTCAGAGTTGTTACCTAGGTGTCTCCCACTAGTTATGGAAAACTAATCCTCCCCCCCCCCCCCTCCCCGATCTGAGAGTTATCGCTCTCCTATCTAACAAAATATAAATGGAATGCAATGAAACCACAGACAAGTCTGCTTTTTTCCTAAGAAGCCATTTTGTTGCTCATCATCTTTATGCTGACTAATCCAGCTACAGCAAAAAGTAAAGGCAGATAAATTACCTCCTTCAAGTCTGGAAATTCGATGTTCCAATTGACAGATGATGTCTTCCATTTCATTATCAACCAGTGGCAGGAAACCTATGAACAAAACCAGCTATTATGCACTTTGCATTACAGTTTGAATCTTGGCTTTCAAGATAAAGCAGAAGTAATCATGTGAAATGAATATGAACTTTCAAAATGTTTGTTTGACCTGTATTAGTTTACTGCTGTGCTTAAATAAGGGGATCTTTTCGCACATCGATCTTTGTAAGGATAGGGAATACATTCCTGGAAACTACCTGCAGAGCAGTAATGTTTATGGAAAACTTGAATTAGCACACTAATTTAGTCTTTGCTCTATAAGTGTTTGAGCCAGTCTGGGCAAAACACTGGCACTTGTGCAGTAGGTTTAGTTGATTTTTAACTGTGTCTAGGGATTGTTGACAGAATCCTTCAGGCTGTTCAAGCACTTGCTTGCAGCTCGAACCTAACACCTGGCCACAAGTTTCTTGTGTCTCTTATGAAAAACAGTATCCTTTTCCCTGTGAATTGAACCATTGTGTCATTAAGCAGGAGAGATTTAAACATCTTACTTCATACCAGGAATTAATAAAGATCTGTTTGTTTTCTATCAAGTAGAACCCACATTAGATTATACAGCATAGCACTGAGTTTACAAAGCATAACAATGGAACACAACAGTACATCTAGATAAAAATGGAGATGGTAACTGCATGTACCTGGTATAAAGCCTTCATCTATCCCAACTTCAGGCAAGTGCGCAAAACCGGGCGGTGGAGGAATTCCTGCTGGTTTACCTTGAGCATGGCACAGGAGCAGGAAAAACACGGCTCCTAAGATTTTGTGGAACAACTGTGGAGACGGCATTATTTAAAGCCAAATGTAAAATAGACCGTTTTACTCTCCAGTGTAAAGTCCTGTGTTTAAAAAAAAAAAAAAAGGCAATGTTTCAGAATTTTGCTGTCTGGGTTTGAAGTTTTCTGTACCTTAAACTTTGCCCTTAGTGACATGAATATCATTGATGTAGTTGCAAAGTTAGGTTATTTCAAATAATTAAAATCTTTTTGGAAAAGACTCGGTCTGTTAGTCTACTTAAGAGTTTAAGCTACAGAACAAAGAACCAAAACATCCCCTTCAAAGTTCTTTCTTTTTTTATACAGCAGATATATGCCATTTTTCCCATGCTGAAAGCTATAGTTCAGTCTTAATTTCACAGGGGAGCAATAGACACACATCTGCTTTAGTAAGAGAAAGCCAGGTTAAGATAAACTGGGACACACTGTCTTTATCAATTGGTTTAGAGTGAAACAATTGTTAATGCTTATTCTTCCATTATGGCATCCATCTCATCAAGTGTCTTCACCTGAAGTGATATCCACTGTAAAAGTAGGTGACAGTTTTAATAAAAATGTTAAGACACAAAAAAATCTAAAATGAGAGGTTTGTGATACAGTTTAAAAGGATTCAACATAATTTAAATGGAAACCTATTTAAAGATGTTCAACTTACCTAGCAGCTCCAATATGAAATAAGAAAGATTCTTTAAATGGTCTAATTTATAAGGCATGTAACTTGAGATTTATCTTGTTACCTACAGGAAATACAAAGAGCATGTAATATGATATAAATTTGCATATGAATAGAAATTTCATGAACTTCAACTTGAATTATAGGGGGGTTGTTTTCTTCAAGAGGTAAACACTTAATGTGAGGAAAAAATTTGAGGGTACTTTCTTGATTTGTAGAAACACTTTAACACATTTAAAAAAAAAAAACCAACACCGAACCCCGGAGCAGAACAAAGCAATTTCTCAATACATATTTGAAATACCTAATGTTTCCACAGAATTGCTGTGTAAATGTTAAATTCTAAATGTCATCAAAGATAAGCCAAAACTAGGAGTTCACCTGAAATATAATACGCACCAGGAACACGCCCATCATTTTCATTACAGACTGAGGATTTATCAGTGATAATTATTGATGTTTTGTAACTAATATGTAATTGTAGCAGCAAAGCTGAAAGACAATGGTACATCTGCAGCATATGTAGAGGTAACAGACACAGAAGCACATACTTAGATAACCTAGAGAATACTCCAGGGGAAGCTTATATATCATAAATAATAACAGTTTTACAGTACTATGTAAGTAGTACAATTTTATCCAACAGAACAATGACCTTTCAGTGAAGGAAAAAGCTGCTCTATAAACCAGTCTTGTAAGTACAGAGACCTCAAGATGTGGAGCATCGCTGAAATGGAAATGCACTGCCATGCACTTTTAAGTTATTCTCAGCTGAGAGTTGTTTCTATCTAATGGAGACTTTTAGGAAAGGAGTTTCAGGCCGTGCTCCAGTTCAAGCAAATAGATGCAGTCACATCATCCTTGTGGTGTCAGGCCAGCACCCTGATGTTGCATCAGGGCTAACAGCTGAGTTAGTTGAGGAATAGGTGCTTTGAGAGTAGGTGGGGAACATGAGCAATATCCATATTAGGCTAAGATCCTACTGGCTCTAAGCAAGCCTAGATCACCTCCGCAGGCACTCTGCACCTGTACCTTCATACTTAACCTCAACAACTGATGTAGAGTCCTTTGTCATTGATGGTGTGCCCACAGAAGCCTGATTAATTCCTGCAGCACTGTTTATTGAGTGCCCTGGAAAAGGCACCAGTCCTGTGAAAAATCAATACCTGGTTGTATGTACCTTGACAGAAGAGGGCTGTTTTAAATTTGCATGAGTAACCTTTTTAAAAGTTTCTTGTTAAATTTCAAGTTTCTTAGCTTTTGAGTGTTTGACCTAATGCTTTTAACATCCTTTTGGCTGAGATTTTCTAATTGTTTTATGAAAAAAATACCCTAGAGAGAATGAGACAAGCCATTACCTGGGGTCCACGTGAGCCCTGGAAAAGGTCACTGGCAGAACCTGGGCCTTTCTATCTGTGGCGAGAACAACTTTAGCACTTCAACTGCATCTGGAAGAAACCGCAGGTTAGGCAAGCGTGAGAAGAGGATGAGGCTTGGACTCCATTAGCATGTTTCACAGGCTGACTGATGGCCTGGGAAACCTGGAGGGAGACAGAAGCTTTCTTGTGTGATAGGCTTCTCCTGAGAAGAACAGATGTAGATTTGATAAATTCTTAACTTTTCTTTTCTTGATCTTCTTCAGCATGTTGATAAGATGGAGCAAGATCAAATAGATATTTAAAAATACTTACATTTCTACTATGCTTGTTTATGATTGCCTAATAGAATATTCTATATAACTATCATAACTTGTAAACTATTTTCTGATCTTGCTTTGAGCTGCATATCAGAGAAGCTCAGCAAGATTCAAGGATACAGATCTGATAAAGGACAAACAATTTTTGAGTATTGAGGCAACTTTTCTTCTGTGTTTCCACATCTATCATTAAGAGGTTTTACAATTTCAGTGCTAGTGAAGCAAATGAAGGATATTCTGAGAGTAGGTTCAGTGTTGCACAATGTAGGTAGGTAAATGCAAAGCATGCTAAGGACAAAAGTTGGTCAACACTGCTTGCTTAGCTGCTTCAAGAAATAGACACTAGAGTTGAATTTCAGTTTATGAAAGTGGGTGTGTGTACCTTCCATGAGCTTGTTAGCCTTTCCTTTGTATACTTAACCTCCTGAAAGTTGGGGGTTTTTTTCCTTCATAGTGCTAGTCACATCTCAGATAACCTTGAAAATTCTTTTCTTATTCTCTCAGTTTGTATTTTAATGGCCCCAACCCCACTTGTATTTTCTGTTTACATTGATTTTGTGCTGTTCTGCTGTTGTTTCCATCCTACCTTGCTACCACCTTGTCCTGTGCTTTCTGCATTTCCTTTTCTCTTCCAGATCATTGTCAGGCTGTCCCCAACAGCTCCCTTATACCTGGGAATATCAGGAGGAGCACAGAGCATGTGGGACCTAGTGTCTCCTCAGAGGAGATCTGAGGCTATTTTTGCTGAGCTTTAGAAACAGGAAGCAAAGAATTCAGCAAGGTATGGACACCTGGGATGGCAAACTACTTCAACATGACTTTTTTTTTATTTGAAGTTATGAGCAGCGTTTTAGAGCAGAAAGTCTTAATTAATTTTACCTGTAGACAGTATGATCAGTGCTCATAAATGCTACTGCCATCTTGCTCCACTGACTTAAGTTATGTGTGAAGCATCCAAATAGAGATCACTAGATGTCTCTGATACGTCACTTGGTGCAGCTTAGCTAAAAAACACAGAAAGAAACGAAGAGGGTTTTGTGTTTATAACAAATAAAAAGCAAGGCAGTATCTCATCTCTTCAGTAGTTCTTAATAGCAGCATAGCATTCTAATGGGGGAGAGAAAAAACTTCATGAACCAGATGAAACTATTTTTCTATATATTCTGCAGTTGTCCTCCATTATCTGCAGAAGAAAGTTAAATTGTTTACTACAGTCTTTATCATAATTATAGAATCATAGAAAACTTTGGTTTGGAAGGGGCCTTTAAAGATCATCTAGTCCAACCTCCCCTGCAATGAGCAGGGACATCTTCAACTAGATCAGGTTGCTCAGGGCCCTGTCCAACCTCACCTTGAATGTTTCCACAGATGAGGCATCTACCACCTCTCTGGGCAACCTGTTCCAGTGTTTCACCACCCTCATTGTAAAAAATTTCTTCCTTATATGTAGTCTAAATCTACCATCTTTTAGTTTAAAACCATTACCCCTTGTCCTGTTGCAACACGCCCTACTAAAAAGTCTGTCCCCATCTTTCCTGTATGCCCTCTTTAACTATTGAAAGGCTGCAATAAGGTCTCCCTGCAGCCTTCTCTTCTTGAGGCTGAGGGAGACGTGTTCTATCCCTCTGATCATTTCTGTAGCCCTCTTCTGGATCCGTTCCAACAGGTTCACATCTTTCTGTGCTGAGGGCTCCTGAGCTGGACACAGTACTGCAGGTGGGGTCTCACCAGAGCAGAGTAGAGGGGCAGAATCACCTCCCTTGGCCAAGCTTCTTTTGATGCAGCCCAGGACACAGCTGGCTTTCTGGGCTGCAAGCACATGTTATTGGCTCATGTCCAGCTTTTCATCCACCAGTACCCGCAAGTCCTTCTCCTCAGGGCTGCCCTCAATCTCTTCATCCCCCAGCCTGTATTGATACTGGGGGTTGCCCCGACCCAGGTGCAGGATCCTGCACTTGGCCTTGTTGAACCTCATGAGGTTCTTTCATCTCACTTCTTGAGCTTGTCCATGTTCTTCTGGATGGCAGAAGTCCCTCAGATGTGTTAACCACACCACTCAGCCTCCTCAAGGGTTAAGGTACCCTTGCTGCACAGTTCCCTTTGGCTCCTGAGACAAAGGGCAGAGATGGGTGAAAGTCTCCTTCTAGTTTTCACGTGGCATCACAACTGGCTTATCACCCTTGAGACAAATTCTGCCAAACCCTGGTTTCCTAACAGGGACTTCAACTCAAATCCAAGTCCCCTTATCATTTTTAAAAGTGCTACTTTAATTGCCAAGCATTCTGTATTGATTGTGCTTTAAACCCAGGTATGTTTGTATAACTGTAGGTTAATATGACTTTATAAGAGTACATTTCAACTTCAGATAATGAAAATCACTTGCAATCTAACATGCTTTGAGGTCCAGACAAACACGCCTGTTATACCATTACACAATACTCTCAAGAACATTGTTTTCCTCTGGTTCATAAAAGTTGTAATAGGGCCATTAGTTTTTCTACCACTTTTCAGTGTGGTTTCAAAATTAGCTAAAAAATTTCCTGGTGACAAATATTTATTCTCCTATTTGCACTTACTGTTCTTCTAAAGAAAAGCTGCAAATAAATGTAAAACGTATGATTTACCTTTACCTTACTTTGTAATGCATCACTGCTAGGGTATTGCGGCAGCAAGTACTGGTATTTTTCCACCATATATCTTCTTTTCTCTGGAAAAGAACAGAGAAATAAAATAATTATTCTTCTTTAAATTTGACTTCAAAATTAAAAATAAATAAATAAAGGAGTCACTGGTCACAATTTATACAAGATGCCTATGTCGTATCCTCCCAGTTACTATGTTCACGTAAGTTTGAATTTGAACTCAATTTTCCCAAGAACCATAGGGTTTGGGTGGTTTTAATCAATTTTCTACACAAATCAGGAAGTCACCCCCCAAAAAAGGCTTATTTTTCTGTAAGGTCAATTTCTTCACCTGTGGTAGAGATTGATGGGGGGGAGAGGTTTTTGAGTGTTGCTAATTATTTTGCTATTAATTAGCAAAATTGCTAATAGTATTTCTAAGCTAAAACACCTAATTAAATTATACAGTTATAAAAGAGGATATCACTCTGGACCAGAGAGAATTCTCTCTGAACTAAATATCCATCACTTTTATGGCCAGACAAAACTCTCACTGTTAAATATACCATAATAACAATTGTATTAAATTTCTCTTATGTGATATGCAATCCATTTGCATCAGAAGGGACTGAATTTTTGTGACCTTTTAACTTGTACTAAGAGCTTAATTCTCAAAATCTGCTTTTATAGCATTTGAGAAGTGAATAAGTTGTTTTTCTGAATTAAAGATCTTACCGTTAATTGCTTTTCTGTAGCAAATTATTATAAATTAAGGAAAACAAGACTAATGTGGATTTTACCTGGTCTGGTCATTATGCACCAGGAATTATTTTTGCTCATTGCATTAAGGAAAGATTTTTATCAAAATTATTTATCCTATAACAATAGAGAAACAATTTATTCTGTTTCTTCTTGTGCCTGAACTCTCTGTCCATTAAAAAAAAATTAATACATAAATGCAGAATTTGGATCTTTCAAAAAACATAGACTGAAATGCTTATAAATGTTTTAAACGGCATTTGAGGGTTTAAATTGATAGGGTTATACACACATACAAAAACACATCTAAAAGAACAAGGTAACAATTTCTGGATACTTTTCTGTTCCTCGTGGAACCGCAAAGGTTAATCAGGTAGCATTCTGAGTATGTACCTTCACCAGGATTTTAATTACAGCATATGAATCCCATGAAATACAAATGCATTCCAAGCCTGTCAGTAGAATATTGCTTTCATTAGGGGAATTTTATTTCTTCTACATATGATGGTTGACACTGGACTTTTTTTTTTTTTTCTGAAGTACATCAAAGTTAGGAGACTAAAGTCTATGCAAAAGAATGTGGACACAGGGTTTTTTTGTAAAGAAGGCAGGAAGCTGGCAGACATCCCCTTGGTATCTTCACTTTTATATATGAAGCATAGTCAAGACTTTGGACAGAACAAGGAGGGCTGCTTCAGGGTGGTATAAGGGAAGGCTAGAGCATAGCAAGAGAAGACCTGAATATCATGTTATATGGAGTTAATTTATGAAAATAACTGAGGAGTTTTGTTCAATTTCCTGAAATGTTACAGATATCAGTGTGAACCATAGAGGAGAAAGTGCTGCCTAGAAGTTCTTTGACTGGATCTGAGGAGCTTTTATTTTTAAGTAGCATGTTAGATCTGGGTTTTTTTTTTCCCTAATAGCACTGGCTCAAGCAGAAACAAATTGGACTCTGCAACCTAGCCTAGATGCTTTGCTTATTGGTCTAATAAAAATTAGCTTTTGACTGAAAAAATAATCTTATTTTTCTTAACTGGATAAAAAGCACTCAAGTGTCTTGAAATCTAAATCTGTTTAGAGACAGGTGATATATTGTGTTAAGCTGTTTGTAAGATTTTACACATTAAGGATTTTAACAGGTGATTGATGTAGTCATTTTGTAAACACAAATGTGGTGGAAATAAATCATTGATTAACTAATGGAATAGGATACTCCAAATGTAGTTGGAGATCTATGTAAATGAATGTGAATTTGGTTCAGATAATAAAAGGTCATGTTTGTATGATTAGAGTGATTTTTTTTTTTTTTTTTTTTTTGTCTCTTTCTCCAACATGATGCCTTCTTATGCCAGGTAATCATCTTGCTCTAACAAAGAAACTGTACAGTTGAAAGACTCAAAAATTGCTAACAAGGATTACTCGTTAAAATATTAAATCTATCCAACATGACACTGGGTGTACTTCTCCCATTTCAAATTCCCTGTCCACTCTCAGATCAGCTGGAGTGCTGTATGCAATGCTGGACATGAATCTTCTGCTGCCAAAAGTATCCCCTTATCTCCTGCATCTGAAGACACTACAGCTTTCCTACTTGACAGGGCTTGAAATGACCATGTGAATAGATCTGATCTCTTCCTCCATGCAGGCTTAGGGACAAGGGACAACAGCACCCAGAGTCAAGTCCAGGTTTCCTAAGGGCTCCCTGCACAGAGCCAAATGTGGAGGAGGAGGAGAAGATGAAGTAAAAGTGTTTATGTATGTATTTTAACTCCTGTCCTTCCTTTTTTTTTTTTTTTTCTTCCCCCCCTCAGGTGGTGTGAAAATGATAATGGGTGAGCCCAGGACTTCCTCACTGCAAGGTAAGTGTGTGAGAATTTGCTACTTGTATTTTACTGAGCTCCCACTGCTCACCAGCTACCCAAACTGAGTAGCGGTGAAAATACTTTGTGAAAAGATGCTTCTTGATCCTAGTGGATTTGAGTCATGGTCTGACTGTGTGGTTGCTTGGCATGACATCAGCAGAGAAATAATTGTGTTTGAACTGATTGAAATTCCAATCTTACCTGCTCCCCCAAAATAGTACGTGGTTGTTCAGTGGTTTGGGAGAAGACAGGTGGCCTTCTAACACTGCAATGGTCATAGTTTTATGAGGGAATGTGACGTTTCAGCAATAAAATGCAATGTTTAGTATTTTATATGCCTATTTCTATGTCTACATGGATCTAATGCAGTGTTTATCTTAGTGTTTTATAGAAAGTAGCTTCTGAAATGAAGAAAATCAATTGTAACTGGTGCTGTTAATATTTTTATAAAACAAAAGTTAAATATGGATGCTGAATGAATCGGTGCACGCTTCAATATGACACAACACAAGCCCTATAATTCAAAGAGATGGACAAAACCTGAGACCATAATTACTCCAGTGAAGTCAACCTCTGTGCATCTATTTTCAGGCAGAAACTATTAAATACTTGGAAATGCTTCCACTATGAAGCCATGGGCAATTTTAACTTCAGACTTTTCCAATATTTGAAGTCAAACCTTGGAATTTTTCTGTAATCTTCACAAAGGTACAGTGCACAGAGACAGTCTGTCATGAAAAATGAATTCTGAGCTATTCCCAACCCACTTCAAAAGAGATAAACGCATCAGATTAGGCACATTTTAATTAAAGTTAATCACCTATTACATTTGGCATTTTCTTAAGGATAAAAAATAGTATAATATGATTAATTTTAGATTTTTCTGACATAGAATAATTGCAGAAATTGCATAAATGTGAGAGACAGGATATTTCATTGTATCCATACTCTGAGGTGGCTGAAAGGCCATTCTTTAAAATTCACAGATCGTGAGGCGATACAAGTTGCATTTTCTGTCCTTCCATCTCCCATCAGTGTACATCTCTACGCATTTTTCTGTCCCTTTGCCATTAGGCTCATATTGGTACCACTTGGTGTAATTCAGGGGCATGCCATTTATATAGTTAAATTGACCTGAAGTCTCACCCTCTTTAATGCCCAAGTAAGCATATCGGTTATACTGTTTCACAATATCCAAAATAGCTTTATTCTCCTCCTCATTCATGGGAGTTGCAAGAGTTCCTCCAGCCTCTTCACAGGATTCTAATGCAGATGCAAAATCAACTTCCTTCCCATTACTGGCAAGTATTTTGTCTCCTACTTCTCTTATTTTCCCATTCAAAGCAAGCACTAAAACATGAAAAGAAAAAACCTAGTTAGCTTTTTTAATTTCCTATGGCATATTGATGAGAAAGCAAAGAAAGAGAGATCAAAAGATGAAGAGAAAATTAAAAGTGGTAAGAGGAGGGAATAGAGGGCAAGAATGAGAGTAAAGATCATCAAGAATTTACCAATTCACTAGTTGTTTACTAAATATATTGTTATGCTGCTTGTGGCCATCTGTCATTGTCTTATCCAAGACGAGGATGGCCTATTAACATTTGCTACATACACTATCAGCTGTATTATATTGTGTGTACTCTCTAAAGACGATCAATTTGCTTCAAATTTGAGCAAGTGAAACAGAGAAATAATCTTTGTGAATTCCTTCTCAGCAGAAAACAATTTACCATCTTTAACAATCTGGTCGCTGATAGATAAAGATTCTAGCAACACAGTACAAGGCCGAGCAGTTCCCATGAATCCATATGGAAAGTGCAACATCAGTTGGAATATTTTTTTAATAAATCAAATTTGAATAAATATGCATTAGTGGTCCTGAGAGAAATCTGCTTCTCCAGGGAAATGAGTCCTGATCTCCCCTGCTTTGGATGAGAAAATGGAGTTTTGGGATGTAGTACCATTTTCAAGTGTGACTTCTTCGCTCTAAGTCATGATTCTATAATTAGTTTTGCCTGCTGCACTTAAAATTGATTGTGAGCTGAAAAAGTAAAAATGGGAAAAATTACCGCCTTCAAGTCTGGAAAGTCGGTGTTTCAAATTTACTAAAACATTGTGGAGTTCATTGTCCAGAGAATCAGGTAGACCTACACAGATAAAAATAGAAGTTATACAATCAAGCAAAACTAGGCTCTGCTGATAGGAACAATTCCTTGGATAAAACTAATCATTTTCCAGAACTAACTAGCACACAATGTATTTATTTAACATCATCTGGCATAAAATAAATATTTTCCCAGTATTTTTTCACACTGTTGTTAACCTATATTAAAGCAAACAAACAAAACCCTCCAACCCTCTGAAATGCTGATAATTCCCCTCTGCACAGAAGAAAATGATTTTTTTCTGGGTTGAAGCCTTATGTTTGTCATGTCTGTGAAAGTGGTTTTGCCAAAGACAATTTGTTTCATTCTAATAATCCTTAGTGAACAAGCACAAGGGAGATTTTGGGGAGGGAACAGTTCCTATGGCACCATACCATTTTCTTTTTAATCTGTTGGGTGGATGCTCTGTGTTTTTACAGTGGGATCTTATTTTCATGGAAACCATAAACACGGGTATAGGAGGGTTTCTGCATAGATGGTGTTAAATACAGTCCATCCAGCACTGCTTGCTAAAGGTGGGAACTCACTGTAAAGGCAGATACTTTTTCCATACAAATTTCCATGGGTAACAAAGGTCCTATGTGTAGAATAAAGTTACTAGTGTGCTCCCATGATCGTGTTCCCATTATTCACAACTAAATCAAATGGCAATGTAGAAGCACAAAATATTGCTGCATCTCTCTCTCTGAGTTGCAGTGTTGCAACTCTTACTGCACTTCACAGTCTGTAAAAACCAAGATATTTGACGCAATAAAGAGAGTCCATTTAACTGACAGAACATTACATGGACATCAGCCTTTTTCACATGGTGGTCCAATATCCCCTTTTTTTCCTTTCTCACCTTGCAGCCAAGGAAGACCATCTCTTCCAGGAAGGCTCATAAGTCTTCCAGGAGGTCCTATGAGACCTGGAAAAGAGAAACGTAATTTTCTTTCCAATTGATGGATATTTTGGGAACTTCAAGATGAAACAGAACTTAATCTCAAACTGAAATGTGTGACATGTGTGAATAATTTTGATAGTGCTTTAGCCTTGGTAATGGACCTAGAGAAAACATTTCTACATAGAAAGAAAATTATACAGTGCAAAGTCTGTTCCTTACCAGACTACTTCTGCATATACCATCTTTGAATAATAGAGAAACATGCCAGAAGCCTTTTAATTACACTTGTAAATGCTGGAATAACATTTTCTTCATACTTAAAAAAGAAAAAGCTTCTGCTGTGGAAGAAGCAATTCCTTTTGGAAAGTCAACAGAAAATCACTACAAAGATATATATATAATTATATACATTATATTTATATGTTTAAGTATTGATAAGCTGTTCATTTCTCCTCTTCTCCCAGAAGAGAGAAGAGGCCTATCTTCTAGGAAAAAAAAAAAAATTAAACTGACCATTTCCTCCATTCAGTTTTCCCTCTTCTGCTTAACGAAGCTGCTTCCTCGAGGTCATATGTCCTTCTGTGTTAACTGTTTTTATTCATGCAGCTTTCATGACAAGGTTTTGTTGCAAAAAAGGGAAGTTTACTTACCTGGTACACGTGGCTGTCCTTTCAGACCTCCAGGCAGCCCATGGATACCAGGAAGCCCAGGAATTCCTGGACACTTACACAGCGCATGGCAAGTCACTAGCAAAGCAGCTACAGCTGCGAGCATGTAGGACAAGTAAGACAACATGATTGCTCAGGCCAGCTGTAAGAAAACCCACATATTTGTCAGGCAATGATTCTGTAAGAAATTGTAGGCATTGGCTTATATAATTGAACATTTTTTCTTCCTCCCCCTCCCCCCCAATTCATCCCTTCTTGAAATTTACATTCTTTCCTTGCTTAAATAAACTCTGTAGTTTAGGTATAAGAGATTTCCCAGATTTATTTTGCTACCATTGAAGAGCTTATACACAAAACTGTTTCTAGACTGATACAGACTGGTATGCTCATTACAGAATGACAGCTACACTTTTGGGAATAGTGAAGACAAATCATCCTTTTTGCTATCACTGACTATTTGTTGGATATTAATCCTTGAGAAATGATGGGCTCAGATGTAACTGATCACACTTGAGCCATTAGTTGTCTGTAAGGGCTATAATCACTCAATGAAACATAGATGCATGTGCTACCAACCTGAAAGGCACAATCTGTTACAGCGGTTGTTGTGATGGTTTGGAGCTAGTTAGCAATCTCTTTAAGCACAGTACTATTTAAGTACATTTATTTGAAATAAGCAGACTGATAGTGTTTTACACATGGGCAAAATTTTATAGCTCAATTGACATTCCTATCTTGTTTTGAAGAAAATTCCACAAGCTTGAAAATGTCAGAGTCAGTCTTGTAGAAAATGCATTTTTGGTGGTTGGCAATAGGCCTATTCATCTTATTTTATCCTTTCAGATATAACATTTAGTAGGGTTATAATCTTAGTGCTGAGATATCATGACTAAAAAGCACTCTGAAACTATAGATCAGGGGTTTACAAAGCACTTAGTGGGTATGCAGCATTGGTTACTCTGTGGTTATAAAACAGTATTGACATCATTCAGTTAAAATAATAGAGAGAAAGAAAGGTTCAAGATGCCAGAATGGGTATCCCTTTCTAATGAGATGACACTGATAGGTTGAGTCTCATACAAAACATATAACTAACTTACTTAATACCCATGACTTCACTTTTCTTTTGGCACAAATTAGAGAGGATCATGTACTACACTCCCTTAAAAACTTCCATCCTTAAAAAAATTCAGAATTGACAAGATCATTTTAATTCACACATAATATGTTCTAAATCCAGGTCCACTTAATAGTAGAGAATAAAATCTTGGTTGGCTTGAATGCTGCAAGATTATTAACACCTGGGTTCATCAGTTAAGGTATTTGTTTGAAAGCATATATGCCAAGCAGAATCAAAAGATCAGTTTATTATTATTACCATTTATTAAATGGATACACTAAACCTGGACTGAGCTTTTAAAAAAAAAAAAAAAGTAGTATTGTTTACATCTTCCAGACTGACTCTATCATGGTTTTTGACACTATTCTAAATCTGCCATCAGTACCAACTATTTTTAAGGGCAAAGTTCACTTGTTTTTATAGAAGAATGTCTCATCAAAATCGATTCAGTGGGACATACCCTCGACCATAAGAATATTCAATTATGTCACAAATTTCAGCATTTTGCTGCATATAGAATCTGTTTAAGTCATAGCAGTGTCTATTCCTCATGGTCAAGAATTTTCCAACGAGCGGAAATTTCAAATCCACCTGAGAACACATGTGCTGTATTAAAAGTGCTGTCAAGTTTCGTGTGTTGAATCTGAACCATATCGAGTTGTTTACCCTTTATGATATTGAAGGCTAGCAGGCACCTCTGACAATGCTGGCCAATGACTCGGAGAACAGATTATTAAAGTCTCTAACAGAAGCCTACCTTAGGTGGCTAGGAATACTTATGTCCCTGAGACAAGGAAATGCAATTACAACAGGTAGTCTTTATCTGGTGCTGATCATTCAGGGAATTACATTTGAATGGACTGCTGCATCCAGCTCATAATTGGATTATGATGCAGAGTCAGAGTCCTGATCAGTTATATAGCAAAATGGAAAAACTAGCTCTTCAGTTTTAATGACCTTCACCAGTCATTACAACCTAGTGTCCCTCAGGCATCTCCTCATCTACTAAAATTGCTAATATAAGCAAAGTAAAAAAAAAAAAAAACCAAAACCACCACTAATAAAGGAAAATTTAATTTTAAAATGTAAATATGACCACAGAAGTGAAAAGGAACAGGTTTGCCTTCTAGCTGAAGATACTTGTGATTTATTAAAAGGAAATTCAACTTACCTTTCTGCTTCAAAGTGAAATGAAAGAGCAGTTCGCAGAAGTCCTCTTTATATAGTGTCATGTTTGTTAAATGACACCGCTGAAGTGGAGACTGGATAATGAGGGCATGAATGAGCCTTTTTAGTTTTGCTTACACACTTGTTATGCAAATACTGAGAACAAGTTTAAGGGTTGAGAAATTTCTTTTTCTTTTATAAGAACAGAAAGCCAAAGTTGGAGAAAAAAACAAACTAGAGCTAACGATTAACTCCAGATTTGTAGACACATACAAAATGTACAAAAACTTAAAGAAACTTTTGGTGATCCCAAGTGATATTGTAACATTTTTTTCTTGTTTTAAAAAAAAGCAAAAATGGCATATGACTACCAGTGGCTTTTGTAGAAGGAAAGGTGCTCTTGTTACTTAGGGAAGCACATTACCTTCCAGGTAGTCTGACCTGATAATCAGAATTCTTAACTTTGCCTCCCATCTCTGTATCTGATGTACTTATCTTACCTTAATATAATTTTCTAGCTGTGTGTACGTTCAATGTTTCTGTGAGCATCTAGTCTCTTTTGCATGTAGAGTACAGCTGATCCTCACTTGGTCAGAGAGAGATCCTGGAAAAATCTGTATACGTGCACAAAATCCTCAAATGAACAACGAACAAGTAAAAAAGAAAGCAGAGACTTTGGTCCCCCAATTTCCCAGCAATAAAGATTGGGATCTTGTGAGTATCTTCCTTCTGGTTCTGATGCTTTCTACTGTAAGGACATTTATGTTTGATCCTAGCTGAGGTTTGTTTTATGAACCTCAGCAAGCCAACACATCAGTCCCTCACCTGTAAGACAGAAACACCTCTGCTTCACAGCTTTTCTCTGTTTTGCCAGTTTACACTGTGGTCTCTTAAGGATAGAATGGTTTCTGCTTTTCATCTGCATTTTACTAAAACTACTTAAGTTTTGTCATGATCCCTAACTATAGTGTCTTTCTTCCTGGCAGAATTCACAGCTGCAAGCTAACATCTTTAGGCTTCTTGTTCAATAAATAGCGAGATGTCTAATATCAACTGGCTGATAAAAATACCAAAGGAGGGGATACGTTTAGGCTCCCCTTCAGAAGTAACTTAGTCTCTTAAATCCACTTCCATTCACGACTGTGAGATTTGTCCTGCAGTTAAAAGTGCTCAGCATGGTCAGTCCTCCCTCACACACACACACACACACAAAAAAAAAGGCAAACTGAGGAGGTATTAGTGTCCTTTTCAGCAAATAGTCAATTAATGCTCACAAATGTATGTTATAAACAATCTACCTTCAAGTCCTTCCTCTACCTGCTAGGCAGCAAAGCTTTGCATGCAGGTTAGTCATTTTACAAAACCTCTAATCCCACCAGTTAAAACTATTTCCTTCTGTAGTCCAAATGAGGTAGATGAAAAGAACTGGTGTTAAGTGTATAAGATGTGGATTAGGTAGCACCCAGTAGATAAAATACCTTGCTTCTGAATCCTCCTATGGTTTGGGAATAACACAGATACCACGCAATTCAGCACAATCAAGACACGGTGATTCTGTTTCTAAATGGCAGCGAACCTCTGGGGTACCTGCAGCTCTAAGAAATTTCTGCAGTTTCAAGATAATGTGGAACTGAACGGATCCAGATTTTGGGAAGTAATATTTTAAATGATTAGGTGTCCAAGTTCTTGGCAATCTAACTTACCAGAACACAATCTCATATAGATCCAGTTTCTAGGCAACTCTGCAACAGTTGTAAAGGTTAATACTGTTCTGTGGTACCACTGCCTGTATACATCCTCCCCACACATATACATGCAACTTTAATACATGAACAACATGATAAATCTTTGCAGATTTGTACTATTTCTTCCACCTAACACAGCTTGTACTTAAAAAAAATTAAATAAAGAATTGGAAACATTAATCAGGGAAGTCAGTAAAGCCCCCCCAGCTATACACTGTCTGTCCATTCAAGAAAGTAAGTGTGGCATGAGCAAAACATGGCTTATAATGGCTTAAGATGTAGAAAAACTTTATAAATTATTATCTTTTACCAAAACTTTCAAAGAAACGTACATTTGATAGCAGTTTTTCTCCCATGAGTCAGATTATGCTTACACAATGGTAGCTGATAAGAAATCTAAAACGTAATCCAACATGAAAGATTCCTTAGTCACTAGATTTACTTTCCTTAGTTATGTGGCAGAGAATTAGGGAAAACAAACATACTAGAATAAGGAAGAAAGTAAATAAATATTTTTTCTGCAACTGGAAGCCCTGTAGAATAGCTACGAGGCTCGGTATTCTGAAATTTATAGGTAAACCTGTGTAGTAATAGCTGAAGATCTTTAGCTGGGCAACACCCACAAAACCCAGCCAGGAAACTCTAATGGTTTCAGGGGGCCCCAGATACTGCATCTTTCTTTCTGTCATTAAGTAGAACAATAAGATTCCTTCTGATGTCCTCTAATACATTAAATATGCTGTGTTGTTAATGCTAGGGAATTAAACCCAAACTCTGCAATGGCCTGCTCAACTATTAGCAAAGAAGAACTTGGAAAAAAAAGGAATCTGATTTTCAAAGATGCCATGTACCCAGAAAGACTGCTTCTTTATATAGCAGCTGTGCACACTACCCTCAAAAAAGTAATTTGAAAACTAATAACTGCCAAGGTTGTTTCAAAACCAGAACCAATTTTGTATAGCCTTCAAATCTCTAATTTTCAGAAAACAAGGCAAACTCTCCATTTTGGTCAGCACACTGTTTTGAGATGAGCTGATTACTAACAACCTTATCATAGCCCAATCTCCATAAAGCTATGCCGCACTCTTTCACATAAAATGTAGTGCTGTATAGTCACGCTAGTTTATTTTAGCAGTCTGTGAGACATTAATCTCAAATGTGTCACTGTACTGCAAGTTCCTGATATCAGCTCTCTGAGCTTGGCCTTGGCACAGCATCTGCGTGGTAAGCAGGTGTGGTCAATTCTCCATCTTTACCTTGTTCAAAACAACATTCATTTTTTACATTTGTCTAGTATTTCCACTGTAATCTATTTGCTCTTCTACTACAGATCATAAAATCATCCAGACTTAGGTGCCTATAGTCAGTTTTAAGAAGACCATTGACATCAGCTTAAGTCCTCTTCAGAAATACAGGAAATTAAACATATGTCACCTATTAAGTAATGAAACAATCCAATGGGTAAAGTGCTGCCTCCTCCCCACCTGTGATTTAATTTTATTGAGACACACCCAAACAATAAACATGGGAAGTTCAACAGTCCCCCTACCTTTGGAAAATAAGAAACACTGATAAAATCATTTTTATGCTAGCTTACAGTGCATTGATGCAGGAATAGGATGAAAAACGTAGAGAGTATAGTACCTTACTAGACTGCTAATACTGAAAGAACACAAGTTCTGCTGTGGGTAGGTCTTAAAATTTGTATTATTACTGTGTGTACTCTAGACTTATGCCACTTCAACTTGAGGATAAGCATCTTACAGGAAGAATGTAATTGCTGATGCGACATAGTTATACTTACAAACAAACAGTATCAGTGACATGCTGTCAGCTAAATAATATGCTGTTACTTTGGGGAATGGGTCCCAGGGCAGAGATTTCTAGGTTTAAGTGTAGCAGGTGGTTGGAGGTGGAGAAGGAACACTGAATATAGATGATGAGGTTCCTAAAAAGAGGACGGCAGAGATGGGGAACAGGGCTTGGAGAAGCGGATTTTAAAGAGCTGGCTCCACCAGACTGTACTGAACAGCCCTTCCATAGCCTTGCTCTTGCAAAGTACAAAAAATGTAAGCTTAGGACAAAAAAAGAAAAAAAGCCTTCAAGCAATTCAATTAAAAAAACCCACATCCCTTTCAATCTGTTTTCCATTCTAGGAAAAGCAAATTCAAACTCCACTATCTAGAAAATGGGTGACCAGGTTTTTCAGACCTTTTGTTAAAAAAACCAGCATGGTTCTCTCCTGCCAAAAACTTATAACCTTAAAACTATGTTAACAGAAGAACTACTTGTCCTTTGTTTTCAGATTATATCAGATTCCTTCTTTCTCATATACTTGAAGCAATTGATTTAAACTGCAGATTCATAGTCAGCATATACAGGACATCAGCAAAGCAGCCTCTTGGATTATATGAAAATGGCAGGCAAGTTGCTAGACAAGTCATTTTGACTGAACCATTATTTCTATGTCTTAAAAAAAAAAAAAAGAGAAAATCAGCTAGAGCATATTAAAACAAAGGCAGCAAGCAGCTCCTGCTTTGATGTAATATGGTGGATTTTTTAGACACAGCCTTCTTCCTTCCTTCAGGCAGGACAAGTACTCTCTCCTCCTCCCTTCCCATATTCTCTCTCCAGGATTAGTAAAAATTTAACCATACTGTAATCAGCTTCTGTCTTGTCCTTTTAGAAACAAACAGAAACCTAGAAATAATCTCATTCTAACTTCACAACCTAATGATTTCCAGAAGGTCTGTATCTTACCTGTTTCACAGCTAAAAAAACCTAAATCTTAGAGAGGTTCTATCCTTATTATTATTGAGGAAGCCTGGATTTTTTTCTAAAGCATCAATTCATTTTTCTCTCCTGTAGACCATATTACCGACTTTATAATTCCTCCTTGTATCTTCCATGCTAAGCACACAGCCCTCTATGGGAATACTACGCAACAGTATGGGAGATTATTCCTAATCCTTGGTCAACAGCACAACAAAATTACCCACTGCAATATCAATTAGTAGTGTCATGATGGAATAAATATTGCCTTTTTTTACAGGAAATAGTGCAAAGAGTAATCACAGAGGTGTCCTGCCATATTGTGTTCCCATGGAGATGAACTGTACTGTCCCCCTCCTATCAAAAGTGGTAATAGGAAGCAATTTATGCTTGAACAGCCACTGGCCAACATTGCCTTGGAAACATATGCTTGTAATTCGTATCTTGCCCTTATAAACAGCCACCTGGCCCTTGTTATCAATTTAAAATAAAGATAATCTAGCCTGCAGATAGCAAAAAAATCCTGCTAAGCTGTAATTATGCTGTTATTGCTGGGAAATGGCCCATCTAATGTCTCACTGCTAAGTGTTACAACATATATATCCAAAACCATTGTCAACATTTTATTTGCAATTGAAATTCAAAGTCCTTGGGAGAAACTTGTTATTGAAAACACATGGCAGAAAATACAGAGTTACAAATGAAAATAATAAACTCACCAAGCTGCTGTTAAGGTCTGGTGGTCACAGTAAAATGAAGCTGCTTTGCATCTTACTGAAGGGACCCCAACTGGTAATGAAGTCCCAGGAAACACCACATATTGCAATTGTTATCGCCATTATGAGCTGAAAATTAAGACAATAGGTATTACAGAATTCCATTTTGCACAGAACTTTTCAGGAGATTGAACACAATATTCTGTATGCTTTAGCTGATTGTGTTGTTTGAAGCGCATAGTATTTAATATACCGAGTCTGTTTCTTTTGTAATGGCACATTTTTAGATTCTAATTAGTACGGAAGTATAGAGGAACACTTTATATCTCTTGGGTAGCAGATAGATATTAAGGCACTTCGTTATTTCAGTTTCCATGAAAAGCAGAGCTCCTGAGCACCTGACTGGGCTGGTGAAGCACAGCCGTGCGTCCATCCAGCTCCTGCAATTCAGCGTGGTGGTTTTGTGCTTCACCTCCAGAGGAGTGGATCTCACTCCCCAAGGGCGGAGGGGACCAGGTAGCAGCAGCCAGCGGCGCTTTGGGGCCCCAGCCCTCGCTGTGCTCAGCCGCTGCATCGCACTCTTCCTTACGGCAGCAGCCTAACGCAGTGTAGGCACGTGGGCCCTGCCTACAGCCACCACAGCTTCGCCCATAAATCCCTGGCAGCTTCAAAGTAGCCACGGCAGGTATTGCTGGCAGGGTAGCTAGAGCACAGAGATGCCAAGGAAAGGCCGTAGACTGAAGTGTCCAAGAAAGCAGATGAATCTCCTTTCCTTTCATTGACACCTGAGTTGACGTTAAATTGTATAAGGTGCAGTTATTGCAGAGGCTTCAGTGTAGAAATATTCTTGAAAGATTCCTGTAAGGGACAAAGAGAAAAGAAAGGCTCGGTTACATACATATATTTATTAAAACCCTTTTCCTTTCACCCTGAGCATTCCCTGACTGTAGCTGGGCATCCAGAACAGAATATTCTGGAGCCCTAATACTAAAGAGAGTTATTTTGTAGTTTTCTGCAGTAATTTTGTTTATTACTAAGTTTTCAAAAATCTTAGACTAAAAAGGTCATTGATATTTTGAAAGATGCTTATAGTTCTACTCTTTAATTACAAGCCAATTTCCTTGCTGAGTTTTCTGAAAGACTTTGCAAGCCAAACTCTTACAGAAAATAGACACAGCTTGTTGAAATCATTTGGATTTTCCTATAGAGTGAGATTTGAGAAAAAAATCTACTAACAGATGATACAGAGGATGTAACTGGAGGAAAAGTTTACTTCATAATTAGCAATTAGTTAAGTAAATAGGTTAAAACTGAGAGGATTCTCTCAATGGAAGCATGACTTATTCCAAAATAAAGTGGCTTTGTTTGCAACACTTGTTGCACTGGTTCAGCATATACATTGAGCTGCTCCCTGAAGAATGAGGACTCATGTTTTCACTATCTTGACATAGCAAAAATGGCAAGATTTGAGCCCAGAAAATCTTCACGTCCAAAATAAAAGCCTCAGGCCTATGTCTGGTGCCCTAATAAAAAGTATGACCTCTCCCTGCAAACATGTGCCATGTTTATATGCTTAGATCATCGTTGCTAAAACTACACTCCTGTTACACCATTTTGCTTGTTATTATCGGAGTCTGGGCTATACTGAGAGTCTTTTGTTCTGATTATAAAATGCGAAAACTGATACCCAGAACTGGAAAGATTAGCACAATGAACCATATGTATTCATTTGTGAGGATTAGAAGAGTGCTGCATTGTAGCTGAAATTCAAGCAGCTGAATTTATGGCATTTTAAAAAGCATTGCAACACCCAATAGTATTTTTTCCTTGTTTGTTTCTTTGAAGATTTCAGTAAAATATCCACATGGAACAGAAAAGAACAGGGGCAAGTTCTTGAATTTTTTACTTTTTAACCAGTAAAGTATTTTTGTGCTGAACAGAATGATTCAGGGAGCAGTACATAACATGCAACTCACTTTAAATCTAAAACATAACACCTGCACTTCTAAAATCTAATTTCTAGTGACCTTCAAAGGGAATTTGGTACTTAATTGCCCTTTGGAAACTTCCTTAGGCACATAAAATGTTGAGGAGAAAGATGAAAAACAGTAAGGAATGGGAAAACTTGGAGAAGGAAGGTCCAAGAAATCACTGGGAGGAAATTCTCTCTAATCAGATATCAAGAGGGAAAAAGGTGGGCTATTCAATCGTTGGTTAGGATAACAGCACTGTTACTGTTTTCCTTATGCCAAGGCACAAGCCACTGCAACCTAGTGCAAGTTGCATGAAGAAACGCGCTCCCATCTGTTTTCTTTCAATGCTGCAGTGCTTTTTCTTTTTTAGCTAGCTAATTAAAGCCCCTTGGAGTTCATCTAGTAGATAAAAACAAGGAACAGATGAAAACCCAGAGAAATAGAAAGAAAACAAAAGGGAATGAACAGAGCCCTACAACCTCAGAGTCTCTCTGGAGAGACTGAGAGATCTTGAATATTGCTAGAGGGCAGAATGATTCAAACTAAAAGTGTTTAGTAAGTTATTAAAATACAGTAGACTTAGCTTGCACGACAAATCAGAGAGAATGTTTAATAACCCTGAGAAACATAACAACCATGGATGTCAACTACTTAACTAATAAAATATAATTTTGTTAGTCCATGGGGGTCACTCCTTACAGCCTTTATAGCAGCTTTATATGCAGTTTTGAAGCTTAAACATTATTTTTCTTAATAAGACAAGAGAAACTCTACAAAATTATTAATAACCCTTTCAGCTACCTGTTGAATTGTATTTATTTATCTATGTTTAAATTTGGTTTGGCATTCACTGCTCTGATTTGAGGAATCATTCTTGGGGGTTGGCATGCAGAAATCTAGCCCCTGTACGCTCAAGCAGCTCACTGCCTGGTTAAGGAGCAGTTGTCCCATTCGTAGTGAGGCAATCTGAACTACAGCCTGGCCTGGAGATTTCAGATCCATTCTGCTAAGTATGACAAATATATGCATACCTGTAGAAGGGACTATGTGTATCTCCATCCCTTTTCCATCCGAAATGCAAAAGCACAAACAGCAACTTCTGTTCATTTTCTCTCAGATCCCAGCGTATGCGCATACCATGCAACCACAGAGCCATTATCTTGTTCAAATATTATCTTTGCAGCAGTGACTATAAAAGATGTTACAGACTGCTGGCCTATCCGTACTGTTCTGGAAATATAAACAGCAGCACAACTATGGGTACCCTTTTTGTTGACTGTTTTTTTCCATTCATTTTTGCAGAGACATGAGCTTCCAAACAAATACTGAACTAAAACAAGCTTTTCACATTGGTGTAGCTCACATTTCACACGTACAGTGAAGTCTAGACCAATAGCCTCAGATAAGTATGCTAAATCACTGGAGCAGCTGTTGTCTTGCTAATAATATTTTCCTTTTCTTTCTCCCATCTCCTGAAGCCCTCAGTGGTTTCTCACATCTATCACCAGTCATACACTTGCCTGTTCTCTGAATGTTCTTGTCTACGTTCATGAGAGGGAAGCAGGTCGTAGCATTTCCTCTATAAAAGCTGGCTGTGATATCTTATAACCTCTAGTTATAACCTCTGGGCTGCAGCAGAGACACACCTGCAACATCAGCAGCTGGCAGGCAGGACTACGCTTGTTTGTCAGGAGTGGGAATCTACACAAGAGTGCTTCAAATACGCTTATTTTTAAAGTAGTCTCAGTGCTTGTCTGTCTTACCAGACTGCCTCAGGGGTTCAAGCTAGAAAATAAATGTAGCATAGGTTTTTCCTAACTGTGCCTTTTCAGATGTGTGTTCAGCCCTGCGCAGAGCCCAGCCTGCTGAGTACATGGAGTGCCCCTTTCACAAGGTCAGTCTGTATCCACTGTTATCTTGGACAATCCTCTAAAGCTGCAGTGGATCTTAAGTATTAACTTCTAAAAATTAGTTTTCAAAACCTGCAAAGAACAACTGTGCTCCTGACTGGTGCAGTACCAGTGTTACCATGCAAATGGCATATTGCATTTCTCTAGCGTCTATTTCCCCAGCTATATTTCCACACAAATGGGGCTCAACTGTCTAATAACTTCCGTCTTTTATGTTCTTTTACCTTTCCAGAGTAACATACTGTGCCAGTGAAACAGAGATAAATGATGCAAACCATTATACTTTCCAAAGACTCACTCAATTTGCCAGAATAAAGGCCAAAGTCAGAACTATTCTGAAAGCATTTGACAAAGATAAACTTCAGGGCTGCAGCATTCAAAACCAATGGAGACCTCCCAGTAACTCAAGACAGAGTGCAGTATACAATTTTCAGTGACATGATATATAATACACTTAAGCATTGTAGACAACATTTGAAACATTTCTTAAATAGCTTTTACAACTGCTATTGTGCGATGAGCTGGCAGCTTTTCTTACCATACAGAGTCCTGCCATACTGTTCCTGACACTTAATCCCCCTTTGTTAAAAATACAGATTCTGCTTTAAGATAGACTTTAAAGCATGAGACTAAAAGGAAACAAACATTTTCACTTTGTTTGCAGAACTTTGCAATTGAAAGGCTGTTAAGCTTTTTTCACCATTAGTCATGAAAGCTAGAAATGCACTTTAGTCTTGAAAATGAAAGCTGAGATTCTCCAGGTGCTGGCAATTGCAGCTTTAAGCTGCAGGTACTAGAAAATAACAGCACATAGAGGGCAATCTGCGGCTTCAGGATAATATTTGCTTTACTAGCTTTTAATGCACAAATAAAAGATCTACTTAGCAATCTTAGGAAGTACCATTAATACCCCCCTTTTTTTCAGTTTAGCTGTAGCTTTCTATAATAAAAGGTAAAGAGGTAAAAAGGTTTAAAAAAATGCATCACATCTTCCTCCTCCTTTCTCTTTTCCTATCTTTACCTTGCTTCTGTGAATGCAAACAGCTGCTTAAGGAGGGTGGAGAGGGCATAAGAGGATAGAGGGGTGAAAAGGTTGTGATCTGTAAGCAAGGTAGCACTGATCAAACCACTTCTGAGTGGGACACCCTTGCACAGGTGCATTGGATCCATAAAGTGTGAGGTAGGAGATAATCAAGGGAGTAACCAATGTAGTCATTATGATGTTGCTTAAGAGGTTTCAGGATTTCCTGAATTTGGTGAAGTGCTGCACCCATCTCAGCTAAAGCAGCTTGTAGTAGGTTAGCTTCCCGTGTCGTATCAAAAGTTTGAATCAAAACCATGCTTGGGAATAATTCTTGGGGCAGGGGAGAAGGTTGCACAGAGCCTTTTTTTGTATATATCTCAAGCACAAGGCAAAAGTGGTCAAGAGCTGCAGCCCAACAGTGCAGATGGGGGGAAGGGGGAGAGATCCCGTCCAGAGCGCTCTCAAGGGAGCACAGAAAGCCTGATAGGGAAAGCTGCAACAAGGCAGCAGGACCAGATGGTTTAATCCCTCCTGCCCGTTCTCACTGCCTTTGGCACATCTCTGAAATTTGTTCAAGTACAAGCTGTGAGATGGAGTAGGACAGGGTTGTAAACAACTGGGACTCATCATGATACAGTTGCTGTGAGTATCCAGACAACGGGGTAAATAAGAGACCAAACTAAGGCAAAGCAACACAGGAACCGAGGGCAGATTTGAGGTTTTGAATGTTGTGAGACAGTATACATACACATTTTTTTGCAGCTCTGTAGTCATATTTTCTGTTAAGGCTGCAATGAAACACTGAAATTCAGTCTGCTGCACCGCTGAGCTGATGCAGGCCCATTTCCGTGAAGCGCAAAATTAGCCCACTCAGACTCTCTGAAATCAGGCACCTAAATGTGGGTTGGCTACTGCTCTCGCATTCTGTATACTTAGCCCAGCTGCTTGAAGTTTTATCTGTATTTAAACATCCTGGAAGAGGATGCCAACCAGTTAGCCCCTGTAGAGTCTTCCTCCCACTGCAAAGCTGCCAGAAGCTTCTTGCAGGATTAATGCACAAGCTCAGCTCCATGGGACAAACTGTGCTGCTAGTTGAAGACATAAACAAATCAGAGCACACAGCCAGGAAAAAAGCTCTCACAACTGTCTACCCTGCAGCACTGATCTAAACAGCTCAAGCTACCGATGTCTGAAACATCACTAGGGTCACAGACCATAAAAAGAGATGTTAACTGTAGGTGCCTCAGGATAAATCAATTCCCTAGAGATAACACAGAGGATCCAGTCATGCTGCTAGTGCTGAGAGGTTTGGCAGAGAACTTAAAAAGAGATACGAGACTGCACCTAGGTTTCCAGGCTCTCCTGCATCATATTTCTTCTCCTGGGCATTATTGGCCAAACTACAATCCAGGAATTATTTTTCTTTCTTTATATCTCCAGGTGCTAGGCCAAAGGGCAGAGCCACTCTGGTAGCACTAAAGCCACAGACTTCCCTGCATAACGCCTCTCCTCTGCATGTTTCACACACGAGGGTGATGCCTTCTACAACAGGAAACAAGCCAGAGCAAAGGGCGCCTTTCTCCTCTGCTCTGAGCAGAAGTTAACCACTCCTTCCCCCCGTATCTGTGTTACAATTAACAAATAAAGCAGTAAGTTGCTACTGATTGAAATAGCTTCCTGTTTCCACCTTGTAGTTCCCACTGAAAATTGCCACTTGAAAAATAAAAAGAAGGAAAAGAACTTTTTGGAAATTGTGTTTTTTCACATGTGACAGGACAGCTCTTCCTAAGCCTGTACTTAGCCTGAAATTGTGCTATGTTTTGGAAAGATAAACCCAGCAGCTGATTAATTCATCCTGAATTACTCAGAAGCTCTGTAGAGGTCACATTAGAACCAAATGAGATGATTCTAATCAGGGGTATAACAGCAAATACAGATTAGTTTATAATTAATGCAAAATTAAGTGGTCATCAGGGATGCTGATTTAAACCTCTTGGAATATAACAGAACACAATTTCAAACTCTTTCTGTCTTTTCAGCACCTACTGAAGAAAGGTGTCCCTAACATGCATGGTGAGAAAGGTCAGATCTTAGGGCACATCTGATAGTACCCTGCTGTGTTTAAAAGTTTCAAGTAATATGACTTAATAAAAGCTCATTTGCTATTTCCAGGTCTTGTTCCTGCCCTGTGGACTTTTGTGCAGTCTGAGAAGATCAGTCTGCTCCCATGCAACGGCCTGCCAAAGCTCACAGATTTCAGCACTGCTATTCTGATTCTCCGAGCAATGGTTCAGGACAGGACAGTTTACTGGGTAAGCCCAGACTAATAGAGCTAAACTTACACAGTTGCATTTCTAGGGCAACTCCACCAGAGATGGATTTTTCATCAGTGTAATACAGAGCAGAGTTTAGTTTACCAGAAAGGAAGCTAGTGGCTTCCCTTCTCCACAGGAGGTGTTTTGGCTGGGGAACCATTTTCCTTGAGACGGTTTACACCAGGGTAAACCTACAAGAGAGGGAATGCTGGGGACAGGAGAAGCGATACCAGACTGAAGCCTGAGATCTTAAGGACCCAAGAGATGAGCTGACCAAGTGTTTACTTCAAGCAGGTTCAAGAAACGCAGCTCGGATTTGCTATTTACTCCCTCCTTGATGGGGCCAAATACACCTTTCATGTACACAGCCTGGCAAAAAAGTTAGTTATCTGGTAACTTTGGACTGTATGAAACTGAGCATACAGTATGAATGTTCTCCCATTCTGTTTTTGTGAACTCCCAGTGTTTTTAGCATAAGAATATTTTTGCACTTACCTGCAAACAGTTTTGCAATTTGTATAGATCCCATTTGAATGATGTGTAGTGCTCTCCAAACACAAACAATCTTAACATAAGGTACAAGGAGCTTCATAAATTTCTAACAACCCTATTGGAGTTTTGCTGGGCAAAATAATTTAAAAATTAGTCTACATTACATTTCAGAGCTGGACTTTTGAGAGAGTGACTGACATGGCAATTAGGAATAGTATTTCTAAAAAAAAAATCAGTTCAAAGAACACAACCGTTCACATCTGCAAAATACTACTCCAAATCTTTTTCAAATCAGCAGTTTAGTCATTGTAACCTACTGGCTGATGCACTGGGGGCATAATACGTCATTGCTCTTAGTCCAGCTCCAAATGAAATGGTCACAAAACATATCACAGTGGTTTTTGGATACAATCTCAAAGTAGATTTACATAATCATTCCAAATAAATGCTGAATTAGCACTGATCTCTAAACCTGGAAGGACAACAGGATTGTACTTACTCTCTACAATGTCTCCTTCTTGTCCTAAATTAACTCAAATCTGTCTTTAAAATATTGCACCATATCCTGCATTTTCATATAATAAATATTAAAAACTCCCAGACAAAATTTAAAAAGTTCTTGGTTTTGTAGCTGCATGACACCAGTTAATGAAGAAAAGGAATGTAGTTCACTTGAGAACTGCAAAGATATGTTGCCAGTAATGACAAGGAGAACATGATGCAGATGAACAGATCAATCATACTCTAGAAAATTCATACCCTTCACCAATTTCAGAAATTGCTTTTTTGCTGTACTCATATAACCTGGTGCAGGGAAAAGAAATGTCATTACTTACAAAGTTAGACATGGAGTTAGGCAATGAAAATAAAGCTATAAAACAGATGAGCTGGGCACCAAATGCTCCCCTGTACAGCTATGTTCCTATGTTCCCCTGGGTCCACGTAACTTGCCAGTGCAGACATAGTCCTCTCTGTAGAGGTACTTAGCTTACATGTCTTAAACTAAGTGGAAGAGGAATTGAAAATCTTCTACTCTTCCATGGTCAAAAACTTAAAGCCTGAGTGTAAACATTTTCCTTAATTGTCGAACTTTTGGTATCGGGCTTTGTTGTCATGGTGTTCACCTATTCCTAGTTAATCCAGTCTGTAGTTCACCTTTTGTAGTTCATTTTAGGTGAAAGAAGCTCCCATCAAGAAAACCATAAAACCCCATGGTATCACTTCTCTCACATTAAGGACCTATTCATGTAAATAAGACCTTTTGCTGGTTTTCTGCATGAGCTAAATTCCACTTGGAATACATTTCACCACTAGGCTCTTGTGTTTAATTTAAGACAAAAATTTTCTGCTTTCTACTGCATTTAAATCTTGATCTCTATCTCCTGTACTTCAAATGATGCCTATAGATTGCCAAAAACAGATCTTCGTGTTCTCTTGTGATTGTTCTACTGCACATAAAGCAACCTGGCTGGGGGTTTTACAGTTTTATTCCTCTTTGTAGTTACAGCACATTTCATTTTCCTATCACATGGAAAAAAACAGCACGAAAATAGCCGAAACTTCAAAAAAGAAATTATTTGCATGTCAGTAATCACTTGTGTGCAATGGACCTCTGTACCCAGATGACAAATACCGCTCTAGGCTCTAAGTGATGCTTATCAGTCAATTTTAGAACTAGAGTAAAAGTGTACTAAGGAGCAAAGCCATCACTAAATACTGAAATAAAATAGGACTGTATGCACTGTCTGTTATTGACATGATAAAAGAATGTATTAGAAGCAACATGTGGAGAGTAATCTCTCCAAGTTTACAGCTCAGCTCAAAGACAGAATATATAAAAATTTTTCATTAGTTTCAAGATTATTAAAAAATGCTTCCCTTATGCTGCATTTACGAGGAACTCATAGGAAGGTATAACAATCAGCCTGCTAAGCATGCCTTAACTCATTAGCCTTACTACCACTATGATAAACACACTTTAATTCATAGTGATTGAAAAATTAAATCTGTGTTTTATTAGGAGATTCAAAACTGAATGTCAAAGGGAAAACAATTATAAATACACTCTGGTTCTGGTTATGCCAAGCCACCTTTATGGGAACAAACTTCTATATCAACCACATCATAACTGAGAGCAAAAACTTTGGGTTTTCTTAGACTCATCAGCTCAAGAACTCACAAATAATCAAGGCACACGAATTTGAACAATTAATATAATTCCATTTTCCAGAGTCTTGTATTACTGCACAGTCTTCATTTTTTAGATTATTTGGTTCTCCAGCATTCCAGTTTCTGTAAGTTACAGCCCCTCCATTCAGATACATGAACCTGCCTTCGGTCTGTTCATCAGATATCCCCATATAGGCCTGCTTTGAAGGTCTTATTAAGTCTTTTAAAGCTGTGTTCTCAGCCTCATTCCTAGGAGAGGCAAGTGTACTTCCAGCTTTTGCACAAAGGGATTTTCCACTATCAAAAGTATTTTCTTTTCCAGTTGAGACAAATACGTTTTTACCAATACTCTTGATGTTCTTTAAAATCAAAACTAGAAAAAAAAATGAACATAATTGTATTATACCAAAAACTGATCGTGCTATAGTTATTTATCCATACCACAATTGTACTTCAGAAGTAGCTAATACCAGCTATAAACAGGCTATTTGTTGAAGTAGTAGGCAGAATCCAATTAGAAGCCAAACAAAAGAGACACCTGGAAATATCAAGCCCACACTTGAAGAAAACTGGAATTTCACAATGAACTGGATCACAAGTCTTGTTCTAATGTTTTTCATTTCCAGTTCATATAGTATTACAGCTCTTGGATCAGGATCTGAAGGAATTCACGCTCAAATTGCAAGCAAGACAAAATACCTTGTCAGGTTTCAATGCAAAAATCACAGATCAATTAAAATCATACAAAGGAGCTGAGCTGCAGTTAGGAGATCTTCTGTGCCTATCAGCTTCATCACAGAAACCAAAGTTGAGGGACTGTAAGAAAATTCAGGCTTTAAAAGCAACAGAGCAGAAAGGGGAGACATAGGGACAGCTTTAGCGAGCCTGGGAAACTGAGTGTTTCTCCAGAAAATATAAATTATCTTAGGAGAAGTAGGAATATATAGCTCACATGCTCGACAGGTGTTCATGAAAAGCCAATGGAAAGTGAAGCTCTTGTTCATTTAGCAGACAAAACTGCTAGCAGCAATTCTTTTGAAACACGGTTGCTGTCTTTAATGGGCAAGTTATTTTTATCTTATTGTCTTTAACAGGTTTCTGGGATTAGTGTGAAGGGAGTCTACCGCCTCATAACAATGATACAAAAACTGGGACATATGCACAGTTAAATTTTCCCCTGATGTTGTGGGAATAGTACCAGCACAATGCTCTTGGGGACAGGGAACCCCTGCTATGCTCCTGTGCCAGGTAAAACCTCCACAACGTTTTCAGACACCCTTTTCTAGGGTTCTGACACATGAGCACAGGAGGACAAAAGGGAGATGGCTGAAGAGATTACTGCTACCAGCTCTTCAGCCTCTCTGTGCTCTTCAATTTCTCGCCCCAATTTCAGGTTACTTTCAGGCTTTACACATAACTATGGCTTCAAAGTTGTGCTTTCTCCAGGGAAGACACCCCCCCCTTGGAAGGATGGCCAGCGGGTGGTATGGAGCTATATGACTATTCTGCTGATGCTCATGGTGTGGTAAATTGCAGCCTACGTCATTTCCTCCTAAGTTAATTCAAGAATGATGATGGACCTTGTGCTTTTCCTAATGCGGCATTTGTACCAGGGCTAGTAGTGCACTGATGAGACATTCTTTGGAAGTTTTCACACAGTATCTCTTGAGAAATTACTTGCAGCCAGGCCCAGGCAGACAACATCCCAATCCATGTCTACTCGTAGAAAATTATCTAGAACTGAGGCAGTAAGAGAAATGTAATTCAATGCTTAAAGCACAAGCACCTGGAGAACAGTAGCTGATCCTACAGTCCATGTAAGAAAGCCCCTGCCCTGTATGTTGGCAAAGTGATCCTTGAAGTTTGGCTGGTCAGTTCAGGAAGGACGTATTCAGTGAGACCATCTCTCCTGAGCAACACAAGAGAAATTTGTAATATTTATTCCAACCTACTGTTTTCAGTCCCATCTCCAGCACAAGCATGTCCATCATTATACCAGGTCAAAAAGAAAACTAATCAATGGTTGGACCTTACCTTTTTTGTATCTATTTAGTTCAGCCTCCAAAACCTGTACTTTTGTTTCCAAAGCAGTTACTTGTCTCTGCAGGTTACTACAATTAGGAGTTAAGGGTGTTATTTAGTAATTTATATTAAAATGGCTACACAACAACTGCCTCTGAGATGCTTAGCTCTTCTGTAACCTGATGCCATGTGAGAGAGCTATTTGGTTTCCAGAGCAGAAACCACAGGCCACATTGCAGATTTGTTCCGTGGGAATTTGTCCCGCTGGGAGAGCCTTATCCCTGACTGGGATCAATACTTGGGTGGGCTTTGAATTCTCAGGGCTGCCAAAGTCATCTTCTATTCAGAGGCAAAAGCCCAGTTCTCAAAGGCAAAACACACATGTAAACATTTTTAAATGAATTCAAGTTGATGTAAAAAACACATGAACAGGCAAAGAATGAAAGAAAAAGTGCTGTTTATAATATGAGATAGAGCGTTTGTTATTTCACTCATAGACAACAATAAACTAGTGACTCATTCCAGACACTTTTTTCCCCAGTTATGTTGGTCAGCTCATCTCCTATGGAACAGATGGTTTATCTTTCTGCTCCTCACACTTCTGGAAATCACACCTTTCCTCAAATGGTGTTATAAGAATACTGGACATATTAACACAAATATTTTTTTGAAAATATACTAAAAGTTTGAAAACCAGATTATAGAAACATGAGATATTTATTTCTTACTTCCATGTTCTCCTTTCTCTCCTTGTGCTCCTAAATCTCCTTTTAGGAGACCCAAAAATCCTTCTCCTAGAAGGATTTATTTAAAATAAAATTGTTTAAATGTTTTCTAAATTTTTCTCCCACTATGTTTTCTTAGTGCTTAGAGAAAGTACCAAACACTGACTCTTCCTCCCCCCCGCCCCAGAAAATAAAAACATCTCAGGAAAATTGAATTGTTCCTGTGGAAAGCTCCATTTGCTAGGAAACACATTACTTTGATGAAAAATTCTTCACTACGCCTACTTATGGCACTGAAAATCCAATGAAATAAATGTTGTCTCGTGTTATTGCAGAGGTACACATGCTCTAAAACCAGAAAGCCAATATACTTCAGCTGTAATCCAATCACACATCACAGTATATGATCTAGAAAATGAGCTAAATCATAAGATTAAGGATACTTTTGAAGCAGTTTGTTGAAACAGATAGTGCTGGCTTTACTTATTTCCACCACGAAATTGCAGAGAGCATGCTGAGGGTATGTAGACCAGAAAACATCTATATAGAATATCAATATACGATGCTGAAATTTTATGTCATAGTTCATATCAAGTGGTATTGATAATGGGAGTTTGCTTGGAGGTTGAAAAGCAATTATCTAATTTCAAGATGTGTAGTACACACATGATAACACAGGATACGGTAAGAAAGTATACGATTCCATATGTACTTATTAAGTGTTTGGACAGAAACTGTGATTTGGCAACTTGAGAGAGCAGGTGACTTGGTTCTACCACATGACAGAAAGCACTTGCTGATCTATTTGCTGTTCGCAGCAGTGCATGAAAAAAGTTACCTAGCTGACAAATCATGCCTTGGGGGAATTTTGTTGTTGGAACTTAGTGAGTATGAAGCAATCGAGTTATGACCATCAGATTAGTTGCCAACTCTAGCAAGCATGATTTCTGGTTTTGAGAGCTGGCTGCTGGAAAGAAAAAGCAATAATCATTTAGTAGGGTATCATAGGAAACTAAGTGATTCAGAGTACAAATGGTACAATCAGATTAAAATCTCATTATCTCTCTGTTTTATGGGCTGCTGTGAAAATGTATTGTATTTATTTATTTATTAAAAGCCAAGTATCTAGAGTAGCATTATAAATGCAGAAGGCATTTTCAGCTTCCTGAAATTGTGCGGAGCCTACAAAAGGTTAATGGGGCAGAAGAAAAGGAGAGAAGTAAAAAGACGAAATGGAGGAATGAAGGAGGCATGAAACAAGACTAAAGGGATGATAAGGAGTGCCAAAAATACAATATTGCTAAACGGTCATAGCTCTGTACCTGGTTCTCCCTTTTCACCTTTGGGACCATCTCTTCCATCTCTTCCCTCTCTGCCTGGTAAGCCATTGACTGCAGGAGCACTGCACTGAATTACTGGGCAGGAATAAATTTTCTCTTCAGGTTTATCTGTGTTAACTGAACTTATTACCATCAACAGTGAAAGCCAAAGTACCAAGGCATTGAAAGGCTTAAGAAGAGTCCTTGCTAAGTCCACAGATCTGTGACAAATCAAGCAGAGTAATTTTGTAAATTTCTCCATGTACATAATTTTAAAGGGTTGCCTAGGAAAGAGTTGCCTACATTGCCTAGGAAATACACTCCCATCTTCAGCCATAAGACCAAGAACAAGGGATAGTGTCTGAACCATTTCATCTAGCCTCTGATTGTATCTTTATGTTGGAAACCAGAAAAGAAACAACCAAACTTATATGAATCTGAAAATCTCAAGGTGTAATGAAAATACCTAATATAGCAACAGTCATCAATCTCACCATTCTGCAAATCCATTTCGATGTTTTGTTCATTGTGTGTCTAAATTTAAAGCATTTCTCTCATGCCAAATGAGTCATATGGTATTCCAGTTTGGGATGAATCCTGAACTCTCCAGCTATTGTATTTCTGCTGGAACTCTTCTTTCCACAGCTATCAGGACTGCTGTATGTCTAAGCTTAAAGTGATCAAGCTGTTTCTCTTGATAGTATCTCCACTACTAGCAAACAACCATACCTTAAAGGACAAAAAACTTAAGTGTATTTAAGTAGTAATGCTCTGATTGCCTCCCAGTTTCTCCTGTCAGACCTTATATATTAATAAGATACATTTCTTCCTCAGTATTACACCTCAGAGCTGAAGTCCTCCTGGATCCCAGATCTGCAATACTTTGCTGCCCTCTCTGAGCAGAACAATGGTAACAGGCAGTAACATCATAAGGTAAAGCTCTGCATGATGTTCTGACAAGTTGCACCACAGTAATTGTCCTTGATTTTAATATGAGGGTCAAATTTGAGGCAATCATGTCCCACATATTCTGTGTTTAACTGAAAAAAAAAATGAAACTACCACAAACACGAGCTGACAAACTTTTATAGTAAATAAGCCACATACTAAAGTCAATTGGCCTATTTTCTCCTAGTTCTACCAGTTAAAATGAAAAACAAGCCTAAGGAAGCACCATTTGGTTGACAGATTGGGGTAAGGAGAGAAAATCAAATCCAGTGTGAATTTTGCTAGTCACCTCAATTATTTCTCTTTATTTTAAGCTTCAGAAAAGGTCACCCACAGAGAGCAGCTTCCCCTGTCATGTTTCATCTGATAAAGTACAATATAAAGTATAATCACTAGCATATTACTGTGAGAACATTATCCTTAGGATAAAAAGCAGAGTTTAAGAAGCACCACTTTTCGATATACTTTGTGGTTCCTCCATTAGGCTCACATCAAAATCTGGGCAATGGCATACACCAAAATAAAATAAGGAAAGGTATTTAGCTAACTAGTATAATAAGGCTTGAATTCTGGTTTATATTTCTTATTCAGCGTGATGGACTCAAGCCAGTTCTTAACAGCCCTCTAAGGATTTCCTTCTGCTTAATTTTTATACTATATTTATCCAATACCAGGGAAGTTGAGATTGCTGCTGTCTCCCACGAAGGCAGCAAGACAAAGCTCAAAATAATGGCATAATAAAAGAAAACTTGAAAACAAAATGTTAACCTCTTGGAGAAGTCCTCTCCCTACAGAGATTCAGCCTCACACAAACCTTTATTGCTTTTGCCTGCCAGGAGCTAAGGTCTATTTACCTCCAAAGTTTTCCAAGTTGACCACCCCAATCCTTTATTCTAGGAGAGACAAAGTGCCTGTTTACCTTTGGCAAGTTGGTGGCAGGGTTTCCTAGCAATGAAATCACTTCCCAAAGAGACTAATGATAATGTACACCAACAATGGTTTAGATAAAAAAGCAAAATGTTCCAAATTTCTCACAAAAATGGAATAAATCTTAGGGAGCTGAAATAGAAAAAAACAAGTTTTGCAATCCATAGTTATATTTAGAGAAAATGGAGAATCCCACATGAAGAATCACACTAAGTGCAGATGTAGTGACAGTCCTCAAGTCCCAAGGCTTACACAGTTGCAGGCTTTCTCAGCAGAGAGATCAGAATTAGGCCTTGAGAGATGCCATGAAATTTATATTTAGGAGGTAGCTGGTTCTGGAGGTCCTATTTAAAGACACAGATCTCAAGTAATTCTTTTGTTCCTCCATAAAATATGCTTTAGGACACGATTCACCCAATGCAGGTAATGTCAGGGAAGGGATCCTGGAAGAGGCAGCAGGGAGTCCTTGTTCTGGACCTAGTCTTGGAGGTGACAGCTTTGAGTCATTAGCCTGAAACCCAAGAATCTGACAGTACAGGACAGCCCCACTGAAGTTAAATACTAGGGAAACTGCTCCTCAGAAGCAGATATTACATTTATACAGAGAATACTCAAGGACAGAATGTTATTAAACTGACAGATTACATCCTGCTAACAGTCCTCCTCATCAGCTTGCCATGCTCCAGTAGGGCATCCTACAAAAGTCCTTTCTAACCGGCATGTCTGCACCTGCAAGGGTTGCATGGCCTCAGTATGGTCAAATACTTACCACAGCAAAAGAGGTCATTACCAACACCTTTACTTGATCAGTACACAGTGAAACTCTTACCACACCACTGGCTTCCCTGACAGCCAGCACAACAGAATGTAATAGACAAGAAATGGAACAGAAACCTGCTGGGTTTTTACCATAAGGATGAGCCTGCCAAGACAAAAAAAAAAAAAAAATCCCCTACATTTCTACTAAAAGCTGTAATTTTGTGCTTTGTTTTGGGAAAAGGTTGCTTACTGGCTTATCTCTGTCTTGCACAATCCTAACGATTGCCTACCTCAATCTTACCACCCCTATTTACAGGTACTGCATATGACATTCTGGGAGTGAGCTCTTTGCACTTTGCCTGGCCTTGGACAGACATTGGCTGTGTTACAGTACAAATGAACAACCAAAAAATCAGGCACTGAAAGTTTTTCCCCTTCGTTCAGTCAATGGATTCTTTTTTGATTAACCTAGGAGAGGGAAGGATATTTGAGGCTTGCTTGACTGCAGTGACTTCCCTGCAATGTACTCTGAATTATCCCTGGAAAAAACTTGGCCAACTCCAACATACCCATTTATGTTTAAAAATGGGATGTGGGATTTGGAAAAACAACATGGGGTAAAAGAATGTATCTTTAAACTTTTAAGTAAATCACTTACTACTTGTCTTCCTATAATGCTAGCGATACAGTTAGTGATTAGAATAAACTTCTCAATAGAGCTTGCATTGTCCAGCTGGCTATGTGTGGACATGAAGAGTACAGTAGGAAGAATAGGGTGTGGGATATTGCCACAGGTAGGTCTGCAAAATTGATAACAAAATATAATGACGAGGAAGAGCTGTCTTGGGAAATTCTGCTTGCAGAAAATTTCCTTACCCAGAGGAAGGTCTGTTAGACATCTCCAGCTGCAAAAAACAATTCAAACTCTTTATCCCTGCAGCAGTGTCAGGAGTGATTTTGTTCCCAACATCCCATTTCTGGGGCTGTTGTTCTCTGATGCAGTGGAATCAGATAGAGATGTTGTAGGCTGTCAGGCTGCCTTTGTATCTGTCCTGTTCAGGAGCTAGAATAAATTTAGTCTCAGTAAAAATAAAATTAAAACATCAGTTCAGAGCAGTGCTATTTGTCAGCCATGATTTGAAAAAACATTGTAGAGCCAACATCGTTAAACAGAGGTTTGGAATTAGAGATCTATTTTTTTTAAATAGGAAGCTGAAATTTCCACACTGACCTTTGCTATTTTGGCCAAGAGCCAAAGGTGGTATCTATACGCTGTCAACATATGGCATCTAGGGCTCATCCTGTAACCTTGTAACCCACAAAAATGTCTGGCTTGTCGAATGTCTGTTGAACTTCCCTGAAGGTTGCTTGCTTGCAAAAACAGAAGTATGAAGCAGATAGGATTCTCAGCAATTTCACCACCTGTAGGTTCTCACCAGGTCAGGACATCATCTTGCTGAAACATAGTTTGTCACACAGTAGAAATTGTATTAAGCTGTGGCAAACCCAGCGTGTTTATATGCAGTATCCAAACCTACAGGACTATTGCAAATTCCTGCATCAGGTGACAAATAAAAATCATACAGGCAGGTGGCTTAGTATTTCCAAATTGTTAAATGCGTTTCTTCACTGGATTTGTAATTTCATTTTCTATCACCTTATCTATACAGCCTTCCCTTCCTCCAGAATTATTTCTTCTCCTGATTCCCAGTTTGAGTACTGAGTTCCTCACTATTTCGATCCTTGAATGTACCTTCTTTCTGCATGCCATTCATTTGGGGGAATGGTCTTATGTCTGGCTGCTCTTTGATATATGGTGGAGCTCTCTGCAGGTTTCCTTGAAGAAGCAAGCAGCTCAGCATGTGAGAACACTTGGCTTTTGAAGTTTCAAACTTGCCTTTGGAGCCATCAGTTTTGAGTATTCTTCACCAGCAGCAACATCGTATGGGAATAACAGAAGTGGGAACTATATCCAATTATTTTCATCACAGCATAGCAGAGTGACAGCTTCTAGACACTTGCAAAAGAATATATGGCTAAAGCAGTGGATAGAAATGCACAGCTAGCTCATTGATTCACTTTGATGTCAGACCAACAGAGTGCTCTTATCCCCAAACCAGGAGTTTACAAAGTATTTCAAACTTTTCATTGAGACAACTGGAGTCAGGATTAAAGACTTTTGAAGAACAAAACCCTAGGAATAACCTTGTTTCAGAACAACCTCAGACCAGCTGTTATGGAGTACCATTCTTAATAGGTGCTCATACAGTGACTTTAATTAGAGCTCGTAGATGTAAAATGGAAGCTGTCCCGTGCAGGATCTTTTTCTTCTGAATTAGTAGTGATTTATCCCTTGCCTGTGTAACCTACCATGCCTCCGTACTTCTGCACAGTCAGAAGGATGGAGCAGAGCTGAAGCTCTTCATCTATTTCTTGTCACTTGTCAGGCTGCCACAGAGACTATGCAGATGAACAGTTGCTTCCAGTTTGGGGCTAGTACCCTGAGTCAACCCTCCTTAATGATAAAATATTTGGATATCCTGTGTACACTCTGTATATTAAGAGCAAGGTAAAAGTATCGACTGCTTGTGAGAGAGAAGGGACTTTATATAGCAGGACAGACTAGGAACAGTGCCGTAGTAATAACCCAGACAAGTAGAAATAGGAATAATACTGTAATTATTATTACAGACTCTCACCCTTTGTTCATGGTAGAAATTAGCCAGCATAAGCACCAGCATGTATAATACTCCGAGTTCATATCTATGTATAAAAATAAAGACCTAAACAAGCAGATCCCAGCAAGTTTCCAGTGGATATTAATGAGAGTCAGATATTCTTTAATTTATTTTTCTGTCCTGGACCAGGCAGCTGACAAACTAGGAACAAAGTGGAATTTTGTACCACCTTCTGCTCCCTCAAACTTTAATTGACTGCATATTAGTCTGGACCTAAGTTTATAAATTAAAAACTATTCCTGTTTCTTATTAAAAACAGACTTTGCAGAGGTGCCGAGTCTGTACTTTGGAGTTTGCAAGACTGAGCATATTATCTTTACAGAAGCTGTACAAGAGTGAGACAGTTCTGAAGCAGACCAGGCCAAAAAACCCCAAACAACCTGCTTAACTCGGAGAAAGTTCTGTTTGAGATTCAGACAAAGTTCACAAGTCACACAGGATCCCTCACTTGGGGTACGGACTATTAAGAACACACATACTGAGTTTCTCCTCCTCTTTTGAAAATTTGCTGACTGAGCTTCCTGTCACTTGAGCTAAAAGAGATCTGAGCTCTAAGACCATGAGATTTAGAAAGAAGATAGATAACATCAAGATGCTGTTCTTACCATCCCTAGACAGCTGTTCTGCTTTACCTACATTGTAAAAGTTTGACTATAAAGTCAAACAACTTCTGTCTTCACCTTCACAGAAATTTAAGGGAACTTACCTTATACATTTGTAATATATCTGTGTATGGGCCATCCATCACTCAAGTAAAGTGTTTATCCAGCCACCACGCCACTTTTCACCCAGCTTTCTGGTTGACTTCTGCAAAGAATGCATCATTTAGTGCAACTGGAAAACTAACCACAGTGTAAAATCATGACATATTTACACCTTTATATTTGAGAGCAGCTACAGTCTTGTCCCAATATCAGAAGAATTAGGGAGCTAGAGAGACAGAGGATTTTACAGGGGTTTTTTCTGGTCCAGCATACTCACATACAAAGATTAATTACAGTGCTTCATGATAAAACCACAGTTTACACCTTACATTCAACTGAATCAAACAAAAAAATATGCTGATGCTTACATGGGTGTATGGTGCCGAACTGTTTGTTGCTATATTGCTCTATGCAAGAAGTGGTTAAATCTTGCCATCAAAAAGTAACAAAACAAAAATAAATGCCATTCATACAAAGTTCATAGCACATAGTCTAACTCTTGGGCTAATGGGGTCTATAGACTAATGGGGAATTTCTGCCCTTCATTCATCTTGGAGGAACAGGAACCTTCTCGCTCTGTTCCTTTGCATTTCTTTCATCTGCTGCAAATGAAACATGAACGGAATGGGGTTATTTTCTGTTCAGACTGCTTCAAACACAGGCCTTTTCTTGATGCTTAAGGGCTCATAAAACACCATGCCTGATTTCCAGCTTTTCACTCTAGCCACAATAGAGGATGCAGAATGGCATCTTTTGCCAAAGTTGGATGAGTTGTTCACATTTGACAACTGATTGGTCAAGTAAAGACTTCTTGAGGGTTTTCTTCATGTTGCAACAAAAATTTGTGAAGCAAAGGCCTCCGCAAGCACGCAACAGCTGAGATTCACATACAGTTGAAGTATCAGAAGCGGTAAACACATTTTGTTTCTCACTTTAAGTGCACATTGAGAAACTTTTTGTGAAGATTGAGCAGATAAGAATCCAGATAAGAATCCCACATAGATGTAGTAATACAGGGTAGAGTCTGTTCACACTGAAAATTCTTTAATATGCACAGCAAAGCTGGCGAAGCATGGTATAGTTACTGAGATTACCTACTGAGATTATGGGATCAGTGAAGTCCCTACACTTTTTTGTGACTTTTATTATGTTTCAGCAGGATTTTGCCTTTCTGTTTCTTGATGTTAATGATTCTAGAAAAGATTCAAAGTCCTTAGTAGGGTCTTCGGGACCTGCATTTGCACAGCTGATCTAGAAGTACTTAATATGGGAAACAACTAGGCAAGTGAAAGCACAGCCAATAATGAATAAAGTGGCCTGTAAGTGACCTCTGGTGGACAATAAGAACAGCGTTAAATTTGTTTGCTTTGTATTTCTCAGGAGAGTAGTTTATCCATTTAACTAGCTTACATCCATTCAGTTGAATATTATCTAATATTATACAATAATCAAAGACATTTTCCACTTGAACCAAAAGTATTTCATGCAAAAAATTGGAAACTGGTACAGGAACGGTAAAGTTTTGAATCATAAACTTTAAAAGCCTCTGTAACAAGCGGGATTCTTGACTGTTGCACATATACCATTAACACTATACCATTTACAAAATGAAGCTAAGGCAATCTTTCAGGTGATACAAAATTCACAAGCAATTTTAAAGGGAACAGAGTGGTCCTTTGAGGGTATGTCACTCATTCCAAAAACCACCAGCATTTCCCAGGTTGGATGAGGTGGTGGAATCTGTCGCTTCCAGCACATGCAGGCTGTTGATCACAGCCACTGTACTCAATCATAAGAACTTTTATAGCTATGTACTGCAATACAGAATATCCCCAAGGACCTTATCCTATTCCCAACTAAATATTTTTAGAGAGAACTGTAAACTTGGGAATTCATTTTGATCTCACGGCTCGAAGAGGCTTTCAGCACTGGGTTTTGGGGCCCATGCTTGCAGAGTGCACATACAGTCTGAGAGACCACGAACTTTGTGCAGATCCATGTAGGACTGCAAACTCCCTTTTGGTAATTAGACTTGTTTTTCCTTCCTACTGTTTCCTAATTTCCACCTGGAGCTAAAACTCCAGTAGCTTCTTGCATGGGTCTAAAAATAGACATGGGAGATGGTTCGCTGTACAGAAATAACACACTGAAATTGTTCCCAAGGAAAACCAGTCTGTCTTGGCAACAGTTGTCCTGGCAACTAAGTCTCCTCACAGAGGATGATGGCCACTGATCCGTGGAAACTGATCCGTGAGTCATTTTTCTCAGAGACCAGAGGGGCTAGGGAATAGAGCTGCCAAGCCCTATTTTGGCCCCATTTGGCTTTCCCCCCTCGCTCACATTGAGAGGGAACTCCCACCAGCCAAAGACGTTAACTGAAATTCTGCCTTTTGAACATAGATCCAGGACATACTAATTACAAGGCAGGCTAATAAGCAGCATCCTTACAGACACTTTTTTTTTTTTTTTAGATAGTCACGTTAAGGACTGGCTTAACTGTCCACCAGGAGAGGAAAATTGCACTGGAAAAATCACATCAGAATATAAGTCAACACAGCTGTGACAGTACTAAGCAGAGCACAGATAAAAATGTCAGAGCACATTTCTGTCTAAGTAGCTTTTCAGAAGACAGTGTGAAAGCTTTGAAGAGCTGTACAGCTTTTGATTTCATATCTTATGTGGAGAGTGACACAGGTGCTCATCAGGGCTAGGACTGCTCCAAGAAGGCTGTGCTGCTCTTGTAACTGCACAGCCCCAGACCTGAGCCTAAGTGAAGCCTAAGGCTCATAACAAGGAGCTCATGCGGTGGTCTTTTGCATTAGACAGTGTTCCTATTTAGCACATGCTATATTAATTGCTGCTCCTTCCCCTGTACAGCATGTGCCTAGCACTCATTGGTTGAAATGGATAGAAACACAAAAGTAAAAACGCCTCCTTTTCAGCACCATTTGCACACACATACCAGCTGTAAGAGCACAACATATGAAGCCTCATTTCCCAGCCAAAGCCTGCTGTTCCCTTTTTCCCTTATACTCCCACCTCTGAGAGGCCCAAGCACAGTTTGCCTCAACACCTCCTGGAAATGTCTGAAGTCTCCCACAAGGTGAGCCTCACTTGGTCACAGCCACGGGGCGCTCACGCCAGGACAGGGGCTGTGGGGATGGCAACTCTCCTTCACGAGAGGACGAGCAGCCTGTTGGCTGCAGAGCTGGTGGTGCTCACCCAGCCCGCAGACCTGAGCTGCCTTGAAATCCTGCCGCCCGGGCAAGGCAACGAAACAGAAAACAGCCATTTCATTTTCAAGGGCTTGTTATCCCTGAGCTGTCTCTCTCGAAGGACGTGTGTGACTGGAGACTCTCGGCGACTGAATAACAAGCAAGGGGTTGAGTCGTGAGCAGAAACTTAAGCTATCACAATTTGAAAAGGATCAGTTAGAAGAAACAAGAGGAGTACCTGATTCTATCTCAGCTCAAAAGGGCCATCATGAGGGTGAGCAGGGCTGCACCAGGACATCTGGGTCCAGAAACAGCAGCATTTCCAGCAGTTTCTCAGAAACTGATCTGAAAGAAACATTCCTGGAATATTTCTCATGGTTTATTCTACTACTTTAATCTGAACGATGCCAATCTATGCGTACTATTATTTATTTAGTCATGAATATTTGGACCCATGCATTGTCATGTAGAAGGAATGCAAAAGAGTTTATTAGATGCTAGCATAACCATTGCATGAATTAATATTTACACAAGAAGTGGAGAAATATTTTTCATCAGTTTACACTTCTCTTTCCATTACCTGCACAGTAAACTCAAACACAGTAAATATTCCAGGAAGCTATTAGGCAGGTGGACTCCCAGAGACTTTCAAGGAGAGGGAAAAAAGCACCTCAAGCAATAAATCATGCACCCTGCAAATCGCATAGTAAGTACTTGGAGATATGTAAAATCCCACTTCTAACCTAAACGAGTAAACAACTTGAAAAAATGAACTCAGACATAAAAATTATGAACTGACTACAAATCAACTGCAAACACATTAAAGGCCTATATTTGTTCAAATACATTATTAATAAGAAATAATTTGAGCTGTAATTTTATGCAATTTATGTTGCATAAACTTAAGCAAATACTTGTAACCAAAAGCTGATTTAAAGAATTAATGAGCAATCTCTAAATAAAATTCTATTACTAAATAAATTCCTCCCTGATTTGCAAAGCCATATGCTTCCTTTAGCATATATTCCAATATTCCTACTAACAGCTGAGCCCTGTAATGTTGGGATAGCGACAAACAGTTTAGGTCTGATCAAGCTCTTGTTAAACAGGACTGGTGTGAGGTAAGGGGGGGGAGAAACCATTGTTTTTGAAATGTTCTTAAAGTGTTTAACGTTCAATAGCAACACAAGCCAATTGTATGTTTATGCTAAAACAGCTACATTTCTTCTCTAGGATCAATATTTTCAGAATTTTTAGTAAACAAATGAAGAGAAGGGGGAATGCACTTTTTCACCTCTACTAAAGCCATTGTCCATTACTGCACTCCTTTAGACATCAAATTTAGCAACGAGCATCTCAAGCTAAGAGGTACTGCAATATAACGTGGTACATCTGCACAGTTTGAATTGATGTACCATCCTGGCAGCGTTATCACACTTTTTAGTAACTATAAGCAGTTGGGAAATTCAGATTCCACATGCCTTTTAGACAGCTGTCTCAAAAACTTTTTCTACATGCTCTGCCAGAACTGCGTCATTTTCAGTAAAAAAGTCTTTCAATGAGAAAATTGTTAGGCATTATTACCAGTCGGATGGCTGTGCAAACAAGTACAACCTCAAGGAAGAATTTTTTTTTTTTTTTTATAAATACCTGGGATCTCCTTTCCCTCAACTCCTTCTTCCCTTCTCTGCTGGCAAAATATCTCCAATATGGGCACAAAAAAGCAAGCCCACACCCAGGTGCCTGAGTGACCGTGTTTGTGTCTCAGTCCACGGCTTCTCTGAACTCAGTGCTAGCTATGGAAGAGCATGAAGAGGGGGCTTGGTTTGCACTAACTGCACTGCTCTAACTCTGAACTAAACGTGTATTATGCTGAAGCAATATCAAAGTAATACAACACTTATTTAACAAATAAATACACATTTACACATCTTGAATAAAGCCAATGCAATAAAATAGTAACTAGCATCACTCTCAGTTTTGTGTGACCTTTTGCACTGAATTTAAATTGCCTGATCATTATAGAATTTAAGGTAGATATCAAATATGTAGGCTGTTACATAGTGGATGGACAGTAATGCAGAACAAGCTCTTTCTCCCCAGTGCCTCCTCTGAATCTGACTCTCTTGAATACAGGGACAACAGAGATGAAGTTTTGCCTTTTGTAAATGTCATGCATGATTTCCCCACATTGTGGACTAAAACCAAAATGGACCCTCTTTTTTAATTTTTGTTGGGTTTGTTTTGTTTGGCTTGGTTTGGTTTTAAACCTCCTCCCCACAGTTTGGCTAATTTATGGCACCAGCCAAACAACTAGCTGTTGTCATTAATCTTTGACAGCATTACTACTCATCAGAAATTAAAGCTGTTGCATTTGTAGAGTATCTTTCCACAAAATGTGTCTTGGTATTTGAAAAAGATTAGGGAATGAATCCTGACTGCTCTTAAAAGGTAGCTGCCAAAAATACGGAAGTTATCAAGATTTGCCAGACCCAGGATTTTGAAACACTAGGTCTTTCCAAAGAGAGTGAGCCAAAGATATCTTGATAGGATGACAGAAATGGAAAAACTGGTTTGTTAAATGTGTTCCGATGGCACTCCTTAGCTCTCACATACCTCTCAGTCATGTCCCATCCAATGGGAGGATTGCAGCTCCAGTGCAAGAAGAATGACTCTTATTCTGTTAGTCACTTCTCTTGTATAGTCTGAATAATTTTTATGTGACCAGTAGTTTGAATATAATCTATAATGCAAAATAAGGTATATAATAGAAAAAGATCTGGCACAGGCTGTTTTCTGTTAGTAATCGCTCCAGTAGATGGGCAACGTCTACACCATTAAGTTTCTGGAGCCCCTTTTCGCTCCAGCTCAAAGACATTTGTCATCTTTTTGAAAAGTCTGGTACCCCAAAGTTTCCATTGATGTCAATGAGAGCTGTGGGTTTCTAGAATTTTTGAAAACCTACCCACTTTTTCTTAAGAAGCCTAATTTTAACGTGTTGATTTAAATAGCATGTCTAAATACAGACATAATTCTGAAAAATGTGGACTAGTTCCCCAACAGCTTTCATACATACAAGAGAATCCCTAGAAAACAACCATTGTTTTCTCCCAATGTTTTCTAACCTGTTTTTAGATCATCATAGGATATATCACAGCTCTTACACACATAACTGTGAATTGACTAGTAAATGATAGACAAATAAGGTCATGGGAGGATTTATTGTTGTTAATATCACTTTGTGGTAAGAAGGAACATTCATTTCCTTTCAGTGAGTCACTACCCAGCAGACGGTTTCTGTTTGTCTAAAAGTGATAAGAAGGGCAGAATACAAGAAAATTAATTTTCACTGATGACAAAACGAATGAAGAAAGTAAGTAATGTAGCTGACAAACTTAAATGTGGAATAGAAGCAGGAATGCTAAAATAGTGAATTTGTTACTGTGACACAGTACAGCCATAATGAGGACATCATTTATGCAATGTAGTCCAAAATGTTACTTAAATATGATACACTGACAACATATAAAGCAACATGCACATTTATACCAAGTGACAAATAGCCCAGGAACAGGTAGATTGAAGAGTCAGAAATTACTAACAGGATCCACCTTTTTACTCATGCATTTGTCCATTGTTCTCTTTTTACCACTCTGTTTTGTTTCCATTGATTTCCAGTTTGAGTTATAGGATTTTATTACTTACATGCCTAAGCATTTCTCCAGCCTGTGTATCATCTCTTTCAGGTAATGTCTATGCCGAGCTGCTATTTATTCTATAGCGCTGCTCTCTGCTGACTTCCTTAGAGAAGCAAGCTGCCCGGCAGCTTGGCAATGAAGAGCTTTTGAAGTCTCAAGTCACCTTCAAAAATATCAGTTTTGAATATTTTTCCACGAGCAATCATGCCTTTTGGGAACAGGAGAATGAGGAGGACCCAGAAGCACAATACGTCTAAATTACTGTCAGCACAGCATAGCAGAGTAGCAGCTTCTAGGAGCCTGCTAAGCAAGGCCACGTTATTTCCCTGAGTGACCCACGTGTGAGAGCACTGCATACAAATGCATAGCTAATTTGCCAATTTACTTTGATGTCAGTTCAGCTGAGTACTGCTATTCCAAATAAAAAGTTCAAATGGGTTTCCAGCTCTAGCTCTCTGAAAGATCTAGGGGGTTGAGGATCAAAGGGGTCCTGGAACAAGAAAACCTTTGAGATGGCCTTTACATTGCACTGGTTACTAAGATCCTGGAGAATTACTTCAGTCAGATCTCCAAGGAAGCTGCAGTAACTCTGGGAAATGTTTTTTCTTGGAGGAATATTGTATTTCTTGTACATACTGATTTGCCATTGTTTATGCCATCAGTGTATGCCATGCAGCAGCTTGGCTGTATCTCTCAGCTGAGAACAAAACAAAACCTACAACCCCACAAGTGTCCAAATCACTTGCAAACCCAATCTCAATCTGATTTACCTTCCAAAATGTATCTGTATGAGGGAAGTGACTAACAGAAGCTGCTGACCTATGCTACACCAGCTTCTCCTATCTATACAAGGACCTTATTTCACCCTGAAAAGAGGAAGTGGACCTTTTTTACCTACTTTTCTTTACCTTACAAGGCTTCTGTCTATAATGGTAGGTGTCATGGTTTAACCCCAGCCAGCAGCTAAGCACCACACAGCCGCTTGCTCACTCCCCCACAGTGGGAAGGGAGAGAGAATCAGGAGAGCAAAAGTGAGAAAACTCGTGGGTTGAGATAAAGACACTTTAATAGGTAAAGCAAAAGCTGTGCATGCAAGCAAAGCAAAACAAGGAATTCCTTCACTACTTCCCATCAGCAGACAGGTGTTCAGCCATCTCCAGGAAAGCAGGGCTCCATCACGCATAACACTTACTTGGGAAGACAAACGCCATCACCCTGAACATCCCCCCCTTCCTTCTCTTTCCCCCTAGTTTATATGCTGAGCATGACATCATATGGTGTGGGATATCCCTTTGGTCAGCTGGGTTCAGCTGTCCCAGCTGTGTCCCCTCCCAACCTCTTGTGCACCCCCAGCCTCCTCACTGGTGGGGTGGTGTGAGAAGCAGAAGAGGCCTTGACTCTGTGTAGGCACTGCTCAGCAGTAACTAAAACATCCCTGTGTTATCAACACTGTTTCCAGCACAAATTCAAACCATAGCCCCATACTAGCTACTGTGAAGAAAATTAACTCTATCCCAGCCAAAACCAGCACAGTAGGCTACTCTTTCTATGTGTCTTTTGTTTCCTTTAAGAAAAGGCTGAACTATGCCACACAGTTCTTCTAATGTCTTTGAGCATTGTCCTTTTTGGTCCACACAGTCCATTCTTTCCAAGAAGATCCTCAACACTTCCTGATCCAATGAGTTGAATCAGAGAAGCTGAAGAGAATGAGTTTCAGAGTAACAGTGCAAATAAAGCATATCATTACTTTAGTCTCACAGCTTTGTAAACGTTTGCAGATTGCTCTTGAAACCACTAGACACAAGCTGTAACAACTAAAAGGAAACCCTAATCTTTTACTACCAATTCAAAGTACAAGATTTGATCCTTATAGACCTTAACTGGAATTCCAGAACTGAATATATTCAAAAGGTTCAGATGTTTGCATGTATATCCTTCTTGAATAAATTCTTATAATTGCCTGAGTAATGGCTTTTTAAGCCTTCCTTTTGGCCTTAATAAAACTATTTAAGTGGAAAAGAGGCATTGCTTTCTGTGCAAGTTTGCCCAATCAGGCTTTGTAAAGTTACCTGATGGGAGGAGATACAATAGTGAAAAGACTTCAGTGCTACACAGTGGATTTCTTCTTTCATCCTAGGATAATGTACACAGTAGTCCATTTTCCACATACACTAAACAACTGCATTGACTTAGATATACTGGAAATATCTAAATTATAATTTCAGGAGAAAATTCAGTCTCTCTTCTGAAATTAAAATCAGTGTTAATCCCTAATATTGCATTCATTAAGAGGGGTTTCTGTGGTAAATAGCAATTGCTATGCGTTACTGTGTGGAATCACAAATTTTACTACCTTACTTAATTTCAGAATGTATTGGATTTATTGGAAAACGTGAAGTGATGATATTCTATTTATAGCAGTGCCATGGTGATGAATTAGCATTACTGTAAGGTAAAGTAATCATGGTGAGTTAATACTGGCCTTATTAAAAGCATGTCTTGATTTCCGTCTCTATTACTAGCTGAGCTGGGAGACTCCTCCAGCTGGAAAATGGCTGCTGCATTATCTTGGTCTGCCTGTCTTTCTTTAGTACCCTCCTCACCATCTCTGCTGCTCTCAGGAATTCTGCAAGGAACAAAAGTGCAAAAATTTATTTCTTTTCTCCTTATATTTGCATAGAATGGCACTAGATGCTTTCGTCAAGGACATTTCTAAAAAGAAAAATGTGGAAAGCAAGAGAAAAATATGTTACCCAAATACCTGTCCTGAGAGGACAATGGCAAGATAAGAATTTTGGGCAAGTATGGCATATTTGAGAGACATTTCTGCCATCCTCTCTAGGCTGCTTACAGGGAAACCACAAGCACCAATGCAAACCCATAGAGAAACTCTAGATATCTGGTAGCAAAGTAAATTAGAAAATAACTGGAGAAGACCCTGATGATATTCAGAGACAACAACAAAAAGCTTTGCAAGAACTGAGGTAAAGTATATAATTACAGAAGACTCTTTTGGGGAGGGCTAATGCGGTGACTGATTTGCTAGGCAGAAGGGGCAAACCTGCCTCCTCTTCTGCCACTGAAGCTACAGTGCTGATGCACAAGATTACACATTTGTGACCAGATATCGTGGCTCCCTTATCTTCCATGTTGTCCTCTTCAGCTGCCTGCTAGCACGGATGAGCAGATAAACCACCATCAGTGTCCAAGAGCTGAGGAAGGCGTAAAAAGTCTTGCTTGCTTGAATCAGAGACGTCTACATTTTTCTGCCTAACTAGATTCAGTGAAGATGTAAAGCATACTGCCTTAAGGTTTGCTTTAAAGGCACTATTATTCTGTCCTTCCTTCAGGCAGAGAGATGGATTACGTGACCTTTCCCAACCTTCAGCAGCCCTCTCTTCTATACTGGGTTTTTTTCATTAGTTTAACACCTTAATAGTATTTTCTTGCAAGCAGCTTCATTTTATGAGTGCTCAATCTCTTATGACATGTACATTTGCATTAGAGTTATATTTTTTTCTTAACTTGGTAGTGGGAAATTTTCAGACCTTCTCTGAAGTTAAATTTCTTTCCTTTAGTCCTCTAGAAGCATCAGATTTCTGAAGAATTTAACAGGAATCAGAATGATGCTTCCAATGGGTCCAGACAGCTTTAACTTTTCATATTAACTCCTTCTAGTTTTAACATAAGCATTTTTAATTGCCTTAATAATGAATAGAAATCCTTCAACTTTAGGTCATTTTGAGCATGCTTGGTAAGGATATTGGCTGAGCATTCCCAGATAGCTAATGAATTCTTCATTATTAGCAACACCTTATATTGAAAAGTGTTCTTAAGTCTATAGAATTTCCCTTATTTTGTCCTTTCATTTCCTACTTGTTGATTTTATGGAAAAAAAAATTGACATGTTTATAGATGGTTCCAGCTTTAGTGTAAAATATTGAACTGGGCTATATATTATACAGCATCACATTTTCCTTAGAAAAGGCATGAAGAATTCTTCTTCAAAAACTTTCTGAAACAACTCCATGAGGAACAGATTTAATTCACTACCAGACCAGAGCACATTTAAATACGGTAACCTAGCATTGGAAGATCCATAGAACAACACTTACTTGTGCCATAGAACAATACTTACTTGTGGAATATTCCACTTACATTTTGCATGGTACTCTCATGTTCATCTAGTCTTTCACCACATAATCACATGAAATCAGAAGGCTTTATAAACCTTCAGATTGGCTATGCTCACAAACCTTCTATCCATACTCGGCAGGGTGAGGAGGACTGTACTAAACATCATTTTAATGAAGAATAGTTGAATGTAGTTACCAGTGAGACACATTGGAGAAAGACATTTTTCTGTACCTGGATCCCTTTTTACCCCTGTTTCCTTGCTATTTCTGCTGTCTTTGCCTGGCTTTCTATTCTGAGCAAGGCCACAGCCTGGCGTGGGTTTGCAGCAGTGGAGCGTCACCAAGAGTGCTCACTCCTGGGACTGATGTGCTCAGCGTTGGATGCAGCAGCATTGCTCAGTCGTCTGGTCTGGAAGAGTTAATGACAGAGTTACTGTCAGAGCTGTTGACTCTCCTTAGCTGCGCATGCTGCGTAAGGTAACTATATTAAATCAAGATGGGTTGATCACCAGTTTTCATTCTGATTTGCTCCTTTTTAATACATAGCATGAGTGCTCCTGGACAGCTCTTAAATTACCCCTTTAACAAAGCCCTTAAAACAAAAGTTGATTGTAAAAAATCACCTAAAATTTGGAAACCTAAAGTGGTAAACTAAGGTTTCATCACATAACATGTAAATACTCCCAGGTGCATTTCCCCTTGCTCATAGTTAAGGGTCTGTGATGTCCTCTGAAAATAAGAGGACTTCAGAAATGAGGCAGGTGTCCAACATGCTTGGAAGCCTTTATTCTTTGAGCGCAAGGTGAAGAGCTCGGTGAGGGCTTTAACTGATAATTATAGGGGTATTTCTGCTAAGCCATTAAAGTTCCTCCATGAAAGCAAAATTCAGCCCTTAAAACCCTGTCTCTTGATATCCCTTTTTGCTGTTTTACTTGTTAGCTATAGCTAATGCCCAATTGCATCTGAGCTCACAGTTGCTTTGAATTCACTGAGTTTGCTCAAACAGAACTGCACTAAAATCCAATTTACTAAGTTTAGGGTTTTGTAATCAGCAGCCAAAACCCACACAGACTGGATCTATCAAATATACATTTATCTTCCCGACCGTGAAAAGAGGTAGATAAACACAGATAAGCTGCTTTGTGTGAATGACAGCAGTGTAAGTCCAGAATTATAAACTCTCAATAATAAGACAACAATACACATCAACATATCTTCTGTAAAACAGAAGGCCAGAAATATGAATTACTTCAGACACATTTAATGGGTGCCACATGTTACGTGAAATTCAGCATTATTACACTAGATATGTCATCAGAATGTCATCTACATAAGTACAGACTAAATTAAAAAAAAAAGAATAAATTTCACCTTTTCTGAATGCAGCTTCATTGAAAAAAAAAACCAAAATGAAAACTAGAGGCAGAGAGAGCACTCAGTTACTTACTGTGTAATTTTTGTTGCTTTGCAGAAGTTTTAAGTAGTAGTAGTTTTGGAGTTCAATCTTCCATTAGCCTGCTAAGCAATTAGTAGAATGATCTCAAATTTCTCCCCTGTGCCACTTCATTTTAGGTACATTTAAATAATTAATCTAAACAAATAATCTAATTTTTTTTCATGATGAACAATTACATTGTACAAACAAAGAATTGCAGCTGATAGCTAATTAACTGATATGCCTACTTCATGGCATAATAGAGACTAAATGTATATCATAACCAGGCTGCCAGAGTATTTGATAATACCAGAAAAAAATGTCTGTGTAAGTTACTGCAAGCTATTGCTTAAGCCTATCCAAATTCTACATTTAGGACTGATTAAAAGTCTAATAAAAGCAAGGAAAATATTTCTGTGGACTGTAACAACTCTGAATCATGCCTTTCAGGGTCAATTTGCATGATGCTGAACTTAGCAGTAAATCCAAAATCTGAAATACAAACAGAAAAGGTTTTTCTTCTGCAATATATTCACCTCAGTTCATATTCTTCAGACCACATCTGGAATTCCCAGTGTTTTCCCCTACTTCCAGCTGTCATTTTATCATCTATTATATAATATGAATATCTAATTATGGGCTGCTGTGGAAGACATTCCACAGAGATGCCCATGTCTACAGCAGAGAAGTGAAAGAACTGATGCTGCTGCTTCCCAGTTTCACACATGATTTTTTCCCTGTAATCAAAATGTCAGTTTTTATGATTTCACTAATTTATAGCCCAGTGCTCAAAAACTATCAGAGTTGAATAATCAAAATATTATTTCATAAGGCTGTCTACCACAGATAGTCATTATCGGATTTCTGCAGTCAGTGTCTTCTAGCTGAGTATTTCCATGTACTTCTAAATGGCAATGATTTATTCCTTGAGCCCTGATTAGCAAAAGGACATGCTAAGTTACTAACTCAGTTTCAGTAATGATGTAGCCTAAGATCAAGGTTTTGAAAAGTGACAGAGAAGCTGATTTTCCTTAAAACAGTCTGAAAGGAATAAAAATCTTGGCACTATATGAAGCCAGAGCCACTGAAGTCAGGTCTTCTCATACTGTTTAACAGAGGAGAATATTGACCCCAAGTCATTCCCTGTGACCTCAGGGGAGCTAGCGCTTTAAAGGTTGCCCTCATATATATGTGTTAAGTCCCGGTCTGATTGTCAGGCTTGGGGAAGGTTCTTAATGATCCCAAGGGTGAAATTAAGACACAAACGAGGTCATATGCCTCCAATCAGATGTTTTATTGGGTAAATATAAAAGAGTAAAGCGATAGGAAAGGCAGGAAATATTAGGAGGAAATTAAGCAAGCATTCAGAGAGATAAGCAAAGGATAGTCACCACCATGGATCCAGCGTTGGTCCTGCATTCGGTGAGGAAAAAAGGAGAAGAGTGAGAAGTGAAGGTTCTTCTAGAGATGTTGATTCTGCGCAGGGTGCTCAGTGATGATAATTCCACAAATCACGCGCCACAAGCATGAACACGAACACACAAACACACACACACACACGAGCACGAGCACATGCACATTTATCAGGCTACATGATTAGTATAAACCCGCCTAAATTTACACTTATTGGTTAGTGATTAACATTTCATACACTATTGGTTTACTGTATTTAAATTAGCCTCGCTTGCTATGTAAATTAGCACTCATGCTCCTTTCAGGTGTGGGGAGCCAAGTCTTTTTGGTCTTGAATTGAGTCGGTGGTCGCGATCTCCCCTCGCCACATTTACCTTTCACCTACTTTCTGCAGTTTTATCTTCTCTGGCCACAGTCCAGTCTTTGGTGCCAAGATGTTCACTTTTATCGGCTTGTTAGCTCTTCTTCAAGGTTAGAGCCGTTAGTTTTCCACAGTTTGTTACCTTTTAGCTCCCTCCCAAATTCCTTTCCCAAGGCACAAGTGGTTAGTAGTTTTGCTAATTGGAGAATTACATCAGCGACCAGTCAAACCAAGAGGAGTGATACCAGGACTGTCCCCCAGGCAGTAGGTGTGGGGGGCAATGAGATGCTTCACAGACCATGGGGAATGGGGCTGGCAAGGCTGCCCTGTCTCCACAGGACTCCCTCCCTCACCCTCACTCCAGGGTACCATCCGGTCCTGGGTCCTAGTGACCGTCGCTCTGTATTGTGGTTTTAGCACCCAGGCTGTTTGAGACATCTTGTTGTTTTACATTAGCAGTTCTCTACAATCTGGTTATGGAGGGTCTAAATACAATACCTTCTGCCTTCTAAAACCTGGCTTAAATAACAAGTCTGAGTTAATTGTTAACATGTTTGTTAGATTTAGGTGTAGATCACATAGTAAATTCTTTCTATTCATTCCTTATATTACTGTCATATCTGATTTAGATTTTAAATTGTTTTCTTCTCAGGGATAGCATTTTCAATGAAATCTGGAGAGTTTCTAATCCTGCTTTAAAATGTTGAAAGACACTTTGCAAGAGTAGGTTAGTGTCCTGATAAAAATAGAGTACGCTCTGAATTTATCACTTATGTTATGACACTTGTGAATCCACTGACATTAAAGAAACACTGAGGAGGCTCTAGTCTAAAGAAATGCACTTTGGCATCTAAGCAGCCACACCACCACCACCACCACAAGGTTGAAGTCTAGTGCTTACCTTAGTTACGTAGCAGGTTGGCAGGCGCCCTGGCAGCCAGCTTTACATTAGTCAGAAATGGCTCTCAAATAAAAGTCTGTAAAAAATTTCCAGATACAAAAAAGAATGTTTATAATGATGAAAAAATAAATATGCCAGCTACGTATTTTAATTTGTACATATTATGCCTGCTAGATCTACACTAATGTGGCCCTTCTAATCCTTCTCATGGTCTGATTCAAAACTCCTTTTTTCACTAGTGTTTCATGGGCTTATGGTGTCATTAAGTTTAACTGACCTGATTTTGACAATACAGAATCTGTCTTCTTCCGGATTCTTCTTTTTTTGCATATCAGAAGAAAATACACAAAAAAAGGAGCACTGCTGTTGCACCTAATCTAAATACTCCAAATAGCAGCAACTTTTTTTGTTTTTATAATTTGCTCAGCAACATTTCCTTCCAGTTGTCACTGCCTTTCCTGCCTAAATACCAGCACTGAAGTGCTTCTGAAGCATTATCTCATCAAATCCTGTTGCAGCTGCAACCAGCTCTTCACTTCAGGATGTCACACAGCTAGCAGGACCAGGAACACTTGTCACACTCTCACTCCCTGGTCTGGCGCAAAGGTCCAGCTCAGGCCTCTCTCCCATATATTCATCACATGCTTGGAGATATTACCTCTAACCCAACGCCTGCCCTCACCCCCTCCCAACATATCTTCAGCCACAGCCCCTTGGGTGAGGCCAGCTCCCAGCCAGGCTCCCTGGCCTGAGCAGGGCTCTGCTGGAGTCCCACCTCGGGAGCCCTCATTCCCCTAAGCCACCTCTAGCGCTACGCCGCAGGTATTCTGGCCTGTAACATACCTAGTTTCTATCTGGATTCTGAACATTGCTTTTGCTTTTTGTTCTAAGAGTTTAACATGTATCACAGTTTAAGGATATCCAAATCTTTCATTCTTGAGCAACAATTTAAAACAGGTTTATAGTACTACATGACATAAAATAGTAATCCTTTAGATCAACTTAAAAAGAGGTTGGAGCCATGAGTACACATAAAATAAATAATTGCACATCCCGATCTATCTTTTCTCCTTTAAGGCCATCCATCCCATTTCTTCATCTTTTAATTAGTACACAAACGTTTGGTTCCTGTTTTGGGGAAGTCTGAGTTGGATTAAGAGCTGGCAGTTATCATTTGGAGATTGCACCAGGACAGGAGGATGTGAAACTGGTGGTAGCAGTATCATTCAACTGTTTACATGCAATCAGGGTATCTTGATGCGAAGTAAGGTACATGTGTTTCAGTCCTACAAAAAACCTAAAGGCATGCTAAACATCTATGATAGGAACTATTTGCATACATATATGCAAACAGAAGTTTCAGTACTCATACAGACGTTTTTATTCTTTGGTCTTTCAGACAGGTCCCATTAAATCATAAATGTTTGAACACTTCCTCATGTTTGAGCATTCCTTACTTCATGTTGTTACAAAGAGTCACTTCGTTGAACTTGCCCTCTAAGGCATTTATAATTTGTAGTAAAATGGCTGCACATTTTTAACATTTGAACACTCCTACTCGCGTCCTGACATTTCTGTGCTACGGAGCTATTTGTGCAACCACAATCTTTAGGTAGGTAGCTATTTTTAAGAGAATGAATTGCTGTATTTGCAGCCTCATGCACGTGCTTTAAAACCACCATTTTTTCCAATATTTACGCTCTGCAGTCACAATTGCATGCTTATCACACCAATAATTTTGCACCAGCCCTAACAGTCATTTATGTCTCAAGTTTTCTGTATTAACAGCATAAATTTAGAGCTGCGTTTTGTACTGCTGTCAGGAAAGGAGAATTAAAATCCAGTGCTAGTGTTCAAAATAAAGTATGAGCCCATATAGAAATGGCTGCATAAAAAGAGCTCCACGTTTAATATCTAAAATGCAAATGCTTTAAGGAAACAAAACTTTGGCAAATTATGTACTGCTTCATTTTTAAAGTACGTAACTAAGAGAGACATGAAAGACATAAGTACTTTTGAAATCGTGTTTTAGAGTATCCTTAACATAAACCCTTCCCTTAGAATCTGGCACTTTATACATATACATGTATATGTATATATACATGTATACATATATACATGTATATATACATGTATACATGTATATATACATACTTTATACATATACATGTATAAAGTATGGATTAAGATATACATGTATAAAGTGCATGTATGGATTAAGTGACAGGAGCTTTGGCTTCTCAGCTGTGCCAGTTTACAGTAAGCAGGAACGGCACCTACCATACTTGAAGCTATGACCACAAGAGAGATCACAAACAACAGAAAGTTCAGTAAAGAAGGAAAAGGCACACTGAATTGACTGCTGCTTCATCTGCTGCAGGTTGTCCTGATGATTCACTTTATGTTACCTGTACAGACCTGGCTTTTCAGTAATGAAGACCAATTATTTACAAAGGTCACAGAATCTTCTAAAAATTGTCCTCAGTACAATGTACTTCAATAGCTGTGGTTTTGCTGCTCTCCATTTAAACTAGTTCTTTTGTTGCTACTCTCTTTCTGTGTAAAATGTGGATTACTCTGGGATTGAACAGGGTGCCCCCCACCTGTCTCCCCCCTCCTTCCCTTCACTTCCCATTCTAAAGATGCACAAAGATTAAGCAAAGATAAAAATGATGCATATCTATGTATATATATTAACATATATACATGTATATAGATATTAAAGTAAGTTGCTAGAAGGCTTATGCTTTGACAGAATCTCATTACTCTAGGATATCACAAGGGCTGACCCTTAAGAACAGACTTTAGCACTGTTCTGGTCAAACGTATCCCTGCCGGAACTGTTTCTATACTTTTCAGCCTCTGACAGCCTTTAAGAAATCTTAATTCTATACCTTTCCAAATAACAAACCAACCTACAACCTGACCTTACTAAGAGTAGTAATTAGGAAGTGAGAAAGTTGAGCTTACAGTAACAGGAATCCTTTCAGAAAATACATTTCAGAAGGAACACAGGAGGACAAACACTAGTATCAAGAGTTAATCTTGGCAGTCCAGCACCTTTTCTTAAACTCTAAGATAAAGACCAACTCCTATTTCCAGTTACCAATAGATTTCAAATAGAGATTACAGGATTGCTGCTACCTGTTCCATGGAAGGGACACTGCTTTTCAATTCTTCATTTTCCCTTACAGCAGAGATTGCTAAAAGAAAAAAGATCACACAGGGCAAGTAAAAGACTGTTCTTTCTTCCAGGCAGAGAATGAGAGAGGAAGAAAGAGATACCTATCTATGGATGACAGTTCATCCTACTGAAATAGCTCACTAATGTTGGCTCACTAAGCCATATTGAGGCCAAGAACTTTTGGGCAGGGCCCCTACTCCTCAGGTCATTCACCAGTTTTACCTCCCACAGCTCATAAACCCTCTCTGGATCCCCTCCTCTCTAATCAAGGCCTCAGACTCAATAAAACCCTTTCCATCGAACCTTTTCCATTGTTTCTTCCTCCCCTTCATGTTTGCCTGAAATTCCCCCTTACCCTACATAGCCTGCACAGGGTTGGTACATTACAGTATTTTACTCAACCTTTTTCAAGTAATGCACATGATATTATTGACTTTACCCAAAATTACATGTGCTCAGCTACCCAACAAGGTCATGCTTTGTACAGGTATTTCGGCAGTTACTGAAACATTTGTTATGATTCAGTCAGTTCTAGCCTCAGGGTTTTACTCACAGGACAGACAGTATTTTGCTCAGTGCTTCTATAACACTCTATCAGATGCAGCTTTTTATCTAAAAAAAAAGACAGAATTCATATTTTGATCTTAACACGTCACTTTTTTTTCCCATAGCTGCAAGTTAAAGGAAGCCCTAGTGATATCTGATGGACCATTAACTATAAAAAGTCATCACCAGGGTTCCATTTCAAGCCAAAACTGAAGAGATCAAGTGGATAAAGTAATCCCCCAGGTGAAAGACTTCAGTACAAATGACTAGAAGCAGGGTATTCTGCTGCTCAAACATCTGATGACTGTAACTTCCATCTGTGCCTTGCTGAATTCTGGCAGCAGGCAGGATTGCTTCATCTATTATTGTTCAGCCAGCAGGATGACTTTGTTATGGCAGGAAATGTGGGACAGCTTTCTCAAATGAAGGCGGCTATCAGAACAAATTGGTAACTGAAGAAACAGGACTCCACTTCAATGAGCTTATGACCTGCTTATCTATAGGCAGACAAGGCATCAAATAGGAACTGGAGTAATTTGTGCTGTAGGATATTTAGATTTTGATTCAGCACATATCAATGCCTCTTCGATCAATTGTGGGTTGTTACCCTGGTGTACTGGTAAAATTAAGCCTTTTCTGTTTAATAAACAGGAAAAGTGTTTCTTCCGTCATACGACAATAGTAGAGATGAATTAAACATTACGCCTTAAGTGAAGTATATTCCAGCCAAAGCGTAATATACAATATATTCATGCTTACCTGGTATGTCATGAATCAGCAGCTCTAAGTCCTTCTTTTGAAAATATTAGCTCGTACTTTGTTAATTCAAGTGAAATATGCTTTTAGATGTACTTTAATGGTTGAAGACTGTACATGCCACTTCAGTATAAGCAAGCCAGAATTTCATTATTTAACTATGTCCTTTAATTATCGGATTAATCTTCAAAGCATTATGGAGTACATTTGCAAAGTCACAGAGAGAATAAAAGGATCATAGAGGATAAAGACTATACAGAGCATAATAGGTACACATGGTATAAGTGAGTAGTGATAATGAAAAGATGCACATATGCTAAGGCTATATTTAAACACCAAGATTACACAGCATATGAATGAAGGAACCATGATTCTTCTGTCCCTTTACACCTGCAAAATATTTTAACCTAGTTAGTCTGGTACAAAGAGCAGGAAAGCTTTAAGAGATGAACTAGGTATACCCATCCAGTGCCAATGCTGGGAAGACACATGCAGCCCAGACTGAGGCTCGTGCCATCACAACAGCATTTTATCCTCAGAAAGCCAAGTATTTAAATAGCCAAAGCTATTTCAGGTGTGTTGCCATATTCTCTTCAATAAGCAATTAGATGATCACTTATTGATACAGGCTGACTCATTACATTCACCAATTGAAACAGGACTAAGTGAGGAGAATTAGAGGGAACGTTTTCCACAGTTCTGGGCTTGCATAGAGGGTAGTACAATAACTTTGATTCCCGCACTTTCTGAGGTGTGGTTGGCAGATCAGAAGGCAGGGCACCTTGAGCCCTCTGACTCCTCCAGTGGAAGAGTCATATTACAAGCTAATCTCAAACATACATCAAAATGGTCTGGGCTTTGGTACAAAAATGTGAGATGCCACAATATTTGTCATAATATCTATTGATATTTTGCATTAAAAAAATAATTAAGATCAACTGGATTTGTATTTGACAGACAAAGAAAAGAAACAAATCACTACTGAACTCTGAATTTCATGTCGTGATATAAATGATCTACCTCTAAAGGAAACAAGACAGTTATCTTTTTATTAGCAAGGCTCTTCCTGTGTCTGTCATACTGCACAGAGGCATTTTGACTTAATCATCTGTGGTTACATTATGTAGGATTCTTTTTTATGGTATTTTTCTTCATGAAAAAACAGAACAGTCAATCTTTTGACACAAAATCTAGCCTAACAATATGAGGAACACTGAGTATAAGTTATTTGAGGATATTGGTTAATTTGTCTCTGATTGAATTAATATTTGTGCAGATAACTAGCATCAAATATATAAAATACTTATCTAAAATAAATGGCTCACTGACCATATGTCTAGCTATGTACCTCATGCAGTATATACTCCTAGAGAGAAATATTTCCTTTATGTACAGAAATCAGTTCATTATTTTCCCTCTTAGGCATTAAAAAATGATGCCCAGAAGCTCATGATATTAGTTTAAAAATTAAAACAATTTTCTAAAAACAAAACAAAAAAACCTGCCTTTGGTTCATTTTCTGTATTTTAGACTCATAAACCTCCACAGTGCTCTGAAGTCCAATTTTCATAGTTATATGGCCCACACCACAGAATAAATCTTGGAAAAAAATTCAGTATAGGAGGGTGAATGGTCCCAAATAAGAGACTCAAGCATCAGGAAGAATTCAGAGAGGCAGCCAGGGTAGGCAGGAAAGAATACCTTGTATTTAAAGCAACGCTGCCTGCTTGCTTCATCTTAACACTAATGAAGTAATGAGGTAGCAACACCCTCGGTCCTCCCTGAGCACAGCAGAAGGCTGCTGGCTGGAGCCCTGACTCTCTTCATGGCTCTGCTGCAAGCTCCAAATGCCCTGAGGAAGACCAGTAGCTACCCAGCAGTAACTACTTCAAGAGCTGTTTTGTGCTACTGAGGTAAACAAAAATGTGCTTTCTGTATCCCCACATCAGCGTTCCAGTTGCTCAAACTTAAGGATAGACAAACGGATTAGAATGACATTTGTTAAAAACTGAGAAACCAACCAACTCGCTGGGTAGGGAAACTAATTAAGGAAAATAATTACTTTTATCCATTCCTTGAAAGCCAAATCCAACAGATCTGCCCTTCTATGACATTATTGTTATACAGAATTTCCTAGCTGACAAAATAATTATGTCCATTAAAAGGTAGCCAGTGTCTGTACTGAGAAACGTGTTGGACTCTGAACTTTCCTTGGAGACCTCTCGTGTACTTTTGATGTTCTACATCGAATCCTACCTGAGGGCATGCAATCTAGCAGAAGCCAAAAAGGTCAAATTACCCACCCTTCTTGTAGTAATTCCCTTAATAATTTCCTAATATTCTATGTCCGTTTAAACACAAAAATAATATGTTCAGTTTTTAACTGGTTCTTTGTTTTCTACATTCTCCTCCTAGCCTCAGTTTGGAATGAGACAGCTGTTCGGAAACTAGTCTCTGAAATGAAAGCATCTCATTCTCCCTGGTTCCTGAGCATTTCAAAAGCTACAAAGTTGTGAGGTTATTCCAAGTCTCTAGAGCTGTCTTCTAGCCAAAATTTTGGAGCAGAAAATAAAACTGATAGAAATATTAGCTAGCTCTCATCGCAAATGCAGTCTTTTCCCTAATATTTGTTCTCGTATTTTTTCATTGCCAGACAAAATAAAAACCTAAACACAGGTTCCTAAGATTATGAGGACTCAAACAAATAACAGTGCTAATCGTATGCTAAGTGGCAATTTTGTAAATTCCGAGCACAGTTCAAGTAATACCAATCTAACAGAGAGCATTACACAGCCATAAAAGTAATATGAAACAAACTTTTATAATTTAGTTTCCATCTACATACATTACTTCCAATATTAGAAAACAAAATTTATAACTCAAACTATTTTCCTTAGATGCATCTAAATTACATGAGATTAAAGAGGTTGTAGTTTAAATTACTATAATGCAATTATCACAGATTGTCACTTGTGTCACAAAAATAGAATTTGAATTGAATTTGGGATAGGTAGGGAAAGAAATGGTACTGCTGCCAAATTTTAGCCATTATTCTAGCCACTTAGATAGCAAAGACATCATGTACTACTTAGTGCATTGTATATCATAAAAGCAATAAATTAAATTAGAAAACTTATGTACTCATAAAATGGAAGGGAAACATATTTGAATGCCTTTGCATCCAAAATTACATATGCACATGTACTAACAAACTCTACCAAAGGACTGTGGATGACTTTATTCTGGAAAAATATGCTTGCTCTGATCTGTTCCCTTAATCATCCTTGATTTTTCACCAAGAACACTCTGTATAGTTTCAAAAGACAACTAAGGAATACAAATATTCTGATAACAACAATGGAATAACAGTACAGTATGGCATTCATCCAAACCCACTTCATTTTGTTGCTCCTATAGACCATTATCTAAAATTCTATGGAAACTAGTTCTCCTTTCATTTGCATTCAGTACAATAAATTTGTGTACAAACATACATTCATGTGATGTGGACAGAAAAACATAGGGTGGCTTTAAAAATGGGAGAGGGTCTGTTATCACTCAGAAGGCATCTCTCATCTGCTGACCTAGGATCAGCTCAATCGGTTTAATCAGAAACACAGAACAGAGGGAGGGAGACATGCAGAGCCTGGCAGTGGTTTTGTGGCTTCCTCTTTATCCAATATCCAATATATTGTTGTTTAAAACTTGTCTTTATGGTCCTTCCTTATTTTCTAACTGGCATGCAGAGGTGATCATGAGCAGAAGAGATATCAAGGTATCAAGAAAAAGCAGAAAACTGGTATTAACTGTAAAGCACAAGAATGTATTACTTCATATCTAAATCCTTCACTATCTTGACAAAAAAATAAATTGTTTTGTATTTTGGAGCCAAGGATATTTAAAGTACTAGCTCCCGGTCATTGTGAGAAGAGAGGAAGAAAACTAAATCCAGAAAGCAAATGTAAGTTATTATATTGATACTCTTTTGTTTACCAGTAGTACCTAAAGTTCATATCAAAACATGCTGGGATATAAACTGGATAAATGGTCAGATAAATAAGGAAATTTTATAATTTCTACATAACAATTAACCTAAACATCAGTTGCTGACTGTAAAGCTAAAACGCCTAAACTTTTTTTTTTGTGTGTGTGTGTGTTTTTCTTTGACTTGTCTTTATTTTCCATAATCTCTTAGGGTGTTGTCCACATTTTTCTGTAATTTTCCCCCCTCTACCTTCCCATAGGCTTGTGCAGGCTGCCGTGCTCTGCTGGTATGCCTTTCGCATGCTCTTCTTCAGTCTGGCCTTTAATATCAAACACAGGAATTATGCATCTGTCACTTTTTCCCCTTTAAATCAATTTACCTCATAGTTTTCACTTGAGGAGCAAAAATACAGACAAGAATGCATACTAAATTAATATGAATTTCTGATATGCTAGTTTATGAGGTGTTTGTTTGTTTCCCAAAAGCATCTAATTGTCCTTTGAACTTAAATATACATTTAAATAATGTACAAAGTAACAACTACTTTTTCAGATGAAAGTTTTGACAACAAACTTGTCTACCACACTTATCGCAATGCTGTTGGATCCACTGCACTTCTTATAATGCTTCTACAATCCAACATGGTAACAGTTGGAAATAGCTTCTACAGGCTGTATGCCTGCTAAGATGCTGGAAGAACAGATTAACACAGGCGTGATCAAAACAGATCAATGCCATCAAAACACTTTGCAGGCATCCATTCCTAAAGTGGGAGTCTTCAGTGGTAGAAGATGATGAGGATCAGGAAAGCACTGCTGATCTGTTGGGCTGAAGCATCCCCCTGAACGTGATCGGGCAGTTATTAAGCTCTTGAGAGTGTTTATTCAGCACATAAGATAAGGGTGAATTACCCCATTTAAGCCTTGCAAAGCACTGGTTTGATTTTCCTCCTACTTCCTGCTGCTGCTACCAGGCAGGACCAGGGGAAAACCGGCTGGGAGAGAAGATGAAAATAAACGTGCTGTTCATTAAGGGAGAATAAGCTGTACCGACACCAAATGTTCAGACTTCTCTGGTACGTTTGGAACACGGGGAAAACGCCGGCAGTCTGCAGTTCTCCTGCAGCAGGGTGAGAGAAGGCTGTCCGCGCCCGTCAGCCACGAGGGGGAGCGCCAGACCCGGGTTTGCCGGCCGGGGGCCGGGCAGCGGGGCCGCGGCGGCAGCGCTTCCTCGGGGCCGGCTTCACCACCACCTGCAGTCACCTGGGCCAAAAGCAGTCATTTCTCGGGGCAGAAAACTGCCACCTAATTTGTTTTTGCAGGATATAAGGGAGAGGGGAAGGGAGGCTGAACAGTATGTCGTTATTTCTGTGCCAACACTTTAGCAGGCGGCGATGCTGATTTAACCTCCAGTCGGGAAAAGCTGGCTGGCTGCGGTGCAAGTGGCACGAGAAGCCAGCGTTTCACACTAGTCTAGGCCAGTAGCAACTGGTCTGACAATGGCTTTATTGTCTATGTAAAATCTCCTTCCCTGTGATGAATGGTATAGTCACATTATATAGAATATTGTCCCTGCTGGCATCTTAGATGCTGCCAGGTTCAGTAATGGAGACAAAAGGAATTGAGATTCCTCCTTCAGCTTGCTGATACTTTGATTTCTGATCTCCAGATCATGCAGTGCTTTCCAGCCTCACCAATATAGATAGACTAAAGTCATGAAACACCCATGCTGCCGTCCTGCCTACACTGATGTTTCTTCAAATGCAGTTATGCTGAAAAAAAATAAATTATTCCAGATCCACTTGTGGCCTTTCTGCATCAGAGTTAAAGCACATTGCTGGGGTCAGGGCAAAGCTTTTCTTCACTTATATGTCTCTGCTCTGTGGCTAGAGAACGCATCAGTCTCCAGCACCGCTGTTTTGATGAAATGTACTGCTGGTACATTCCAATTCGATTTTCTCACAGAACATTATGGTCTCTCTGGAGGACTATCTCACATCTGAATCGCTAATCTGAACATGGCACATATTCAGTTACCCCATTTCTTTTTAAGATCCAAATTTCACTAGGTTTCACACAAGCCTATTGCTCCTGTGTACTGTAATTTATCAAGCCCAGCAATGCAGAGTCATGAAACCATAACTAAAGAGGATGTTCCTTATGGCAACAAAGTAAGTGCTAGAGCAACTGATGTCTCATACCCTTTCCTTCTCATATGGTGTCTTTATGTCATATTTGGTTGATAATTAATTAGAAGATATGAATTAAAATGTCTTCCCTCTCTAAGCAATACTTGCAATGAATTCTAATCATTATGCAGCACAGAGCTCCAAACTTTGCCTCACATAGAGCTGAACAAGGTTATGTTGTTACATCTAAATCCTAATCCCTTTTCTGCAGAAGTACAGATAGATGTTTTTAACCTATTTAAATTTGCCTTAATTGTTTGAGTCCATAGAAAACTGATCGTACTTTCTGCTTTGTTTTGGGCAATTCCAAGAAATGAATATGCACTAAGCTGTTTCTCTAGATATTGCAGACTTCTGTTAGTGGTTACAATTACTAAGCAAATACAAAATACATTTCCTGGTGCTGCAAAGACACCCCATGGTGTTTGCCACCGTCTGCTTTTACCTTGATATCCAAAGACAGATGAGGCTCCATCATGATCTTAGGTTGCAAAGAGCCATCTAACTCCTCTGTGCCACTTATTCCCACTGATATGAATCCCTTCTTAGATGTGGAATCAATGCCAACTCGCCTGCACCTGATTATCAGTCTTGAGACTGCATGAGGAAAACTGGTTGCCCTTCCTTACACAGTTGCACTGAATAAAGTAATGACAATGCCATGTGTCACCTGGACATCGCCCTCTACCCATGCAGCACCATGCTCCTCAGAGATCTGCATATTTTATTAAAAATATATATTTCAACAAAAATACATGAGAGAAAATGCAAAATTGCCTATATGATACCCACATGGGCAGTCTACTTAATGTTCTTCTCTGATCATGCATAGGAAAGAATTTTCATTTATGTCCTCTTGTATTTCCTTTAAAGCAGAACTCTAACAATTATTTCTTGGCTCTACTGCACATTACAAATAATTCCTGAGCTAATTCTTTTTCCATCAGAGTATTAGGTTTTTACTCTGACTATACCCAGCTTAAAATTTAAACACCAAAGTCAGATATTGTTTCTATTACCTAATTAAATGTGAAATGTTTCAAATGGAAGAATAATGAAATAACATCCTTAAGTGCTTTCTGTAAATCTTCTGGGATTCAAATTCTTTATCACAAATACGTAACAGCTATTCAAAAGCTCTCATATAATAAATGCTCAAGACAAGTCACGGTGAACTGAAGTATCACTTTTGCCATATTTGCAAAAATTTCCCTACATTTATTTGTTTTACTCAAGTAATATTGCTCCTGAAACTGTAGTTAGCTTTGCAAGTTGACACAAGTTAGAAAGTTGAAAGACAACTGAACACATACCAAAGGTCTTAGTGTACAGCTCTGATCCTCTAAATAATAGCAGTATCACCTCATGAAATCAACTTTTTTCTTCTCCATTGCGAGAGAACTGTCATATTGAAATAAAGAGAGGAGAAGTTACTCCTTTCTAAATTTGCTGGCTGCTGCACTTGTATACTGTCTTCTGTAACTCAGTACAGTTCTTTAGCTTTGAAGACAGAAAACTTTCCAGACTGAGCTGATCATTAGGTCTTTAACACTTTAGTATCTTACCTGCCAATGCAGGAAAATGACAGACTACTGGCAAAAGGAGTAGAACAGTCACCAGTTCTGCACAACTTCCCCCACCATCCATGGTCACTAAAAAAAAAGAACAGATTTGTGTCTTTCTAAACAATTAATCACATTTCACAAGCTTTTATTCACATTCTAAATTGATGTAAAATGTACCTCATTTATTTTTATGTAGTTTCATGCATTTTTATTGCCACAAGCATTTTCTCCTACCCTTTTTACTGTCTCCTTGGTTCATGGAATTTTGTTTTCGGAAGGAGAATGTAGAAATGAGGAAAGAGTGAAAATCTAAGTTCCATATAAACTCTGTTTTTCGTCCTATCTTCCTGATCTGTCGAACCGCCTGGCTTTCTCAATGGATACAAATTCCTGTATCTCACCTCTGCTCTGTCAGAGAACCATGTGCATGATACTGATCTCAATGCCACGAGATAAATCTCTAACAATGTTAGAGATACTTACTTTATGGAAATATCCTAGTATCTACAAGGGTGTAAATAGAATCGGAATCTGGCCTACAGCTCATACTTTACCAGGTATGTATTTTTATCTCATTTCAATTACAAACTTTTTTTCCTAGAACATTCCAAAAATTGTATCTTGGAATTGAAACTTTCCAGGTTTGAATGAGTGTTTTTTCAAGTGAAAAAAATCCATTTGGCTGCATTCTAGTTACATAAAACTAAAATAAAATATTTACTGACTTAAAAAAAAAATGTATGCTTTTACTTCCACAGGCATCATAAAAAATACTTTAATTCATGAAATTTAGCATGCAAAGAATATTCACTTAAGTTCAAACATTGTGACACAATTTAAAAATTTTGTGTGTAAAAAAGAGTTTGTTTGCATGTCTTCAGATAAGAATATATTCCAAATTTAGGAAAAACATGTACCCTCTCAATAGTTTAAAAAAAAAAAATACTTTGACATGTTTTCATTGTCTGATCCCTCTCCCCCATCCCATTTTTTAGGGAAACACATGGGGACAGGGAAGAATTATTATTTTTTCTTAGATGTCTTTTAAAGGATCATTTCTAGTACTGGGTGTTTTTTATCCATTTTATTGGGAATAGGATCAGGTCCAAATTGTATTTTGCTTCCGTGATGACTGGTGTGTATAAATATTCATAAGTCAACACCTGGGGTTGGCTATTTTCTAAAAGCTGTATAACTGTTATTACAGTTGTATCTGCGCACTGTAACATCTCATTTGAATTCATGAGACCTGTTACAAATTTTAAATATATATGAAGTGATATTAAAGTCTAATGAAGAACAAGAATCCCATCTGCTACCTGCACTCTAGTAATACCTGCATAACATAACAGAGGGAAACAGTAACGTAAGCAATGAAGATGGAAACTTGTTTGTTTATTAAAACTTCAAATTTGTTTTGATCATTCCTTCTAATCCCTGTTGATAAAAATCATGTTCCAAAGTGGCTTCTTTCCAGATCCCTATAGAGATCTTTGTGCTTTAATCCACTAAAAGTTTGGCAGAGTATCTAACTGCCATATTTTTCTTAAAGAAGAAAACTGCTTAAATTCCCTAACAGCAGCCTATTTTATATGCAACTTTGCTCACACATGAGAATCTCTTGAAGATGCCTGCTCTCTTATTTCTGTGGATGGTAAGGCAAATTTAATTTAGGGTTTTCAACTGAGTTTTGTGTCATGAGAATTGTAGGGACAAAAATGGTATTACTTGAACATTTATACCACCTGTAAAGATGCAAGATGTTCTTCATGATAGTAAACAACATATTTTTTCTCACTTGCTGATACTTTTCAGAACTGACTTTCCACAAACTTCCATCAAAAGTTATTTCTGAGCTTAGACACAGAGAAAAATTCAGCTTTCCAAATTGACTACCAGAAGATTGTGAATACTAGGTGTTTAGAACATGATGGTATCCTTGGTACGATCCTGGAATCCCCTGCCTAGGGATAATACACCTTTAAGGTGAATTTTTAATTGCTTTTTAAAATTAGATTTGTGATGATGGGAGAAGCAGGCAAGTTTTCCACTGATGTCAGCAAGGCTGGTACTTCCCAGTGTGCCGCCCCTAGTCCCGGTCACTGGCATCACTCACTGTAATATGCAAAGGTTCCATGGCCCAAAAAGCCTAACCAACCCATTCACTGAATATTTGTAGTATGGTAAGGTGTCACTACTGACTATGACTTTGCCTAATATCTAACTTACCAAGATAATAATTTTTAATTGAGTTTTTTATGAAACCTAGAGAGTAACTGAAGAAGTTTGGCACACTGGTCAGCTGTGGGTTGAGATAAGTCCCAGGAAAGCATTAAACCTCTGCGTTTTTGTATAGGTAGACACTAGAAGTATACCATACTTTGCTGAGAATATTTGCATTTGCTACAGTATAAATCCATGACAGTATCCAGCAGCCTGACACTTGCACTCCAAACTATTTTCATTATGCAATGCCAACGCGATCCCTATACACATTTCTGAACAGGATCAATGATCATATTTGACTTGTAGGAGCAGCAAAGCTCTAGTTGCAAGAAGGGTCAGACAGCACTCTCCAATGCCTCAGTCCAATGGGATCATAAACCCAGAACAGACTTGGAGTTCTGTACACTAGCAAAGCTGCTTAAGCTATTTAAACTCAAGTTGTCCCAGTATTCTTGATCATCATTTCTGGTTATTTTCTTACATTTCCAAACATGCTGGCATAAGACTAACTGTCCATCTATTAATAATCTGTGCTGCCTGTAATAATTGTGACCTTATAACACTGAACAGTCAGAAACTGAGAAAACACTGACAAACACTGGTTTTTTAAATATATATGGATATACGTAACAGAAAACAGCACACTTTTGAATTAAATTCTAGTTACTCATCACACCAGATGACAACCAGTGTTTTAACCTGAGAGCTTCCTGACATCTCATTTTCCTCTTAGTATTTTCTCAGCTGTCCGTGCCCATATGCTTCCAAGCGTAAAAGGAAGAATCTGTCACACCACCAGAAAAAGTTCCTTGCTAGTTACTTCCATAATCACTGAAGACCAAGATATTAAAAAACTTACAAGAAAGACTAGTTTATGGGAACTCATTGATGCAAACTTTAGTGCTGTTCACATAAAACCTATGCACATTCAGACAAGTGTTCATTATTACCTGTTAGATATAAATTAAAAGTAGAAACAGTCTAGTAAGAATACTTAGAGGATAAAAGCAGTCTCAGAAAGCACCAATGGAACAATGATACAGGGCCCTATTGCTTTTAGGTAACATGCTCAATTGTGTCATAGAAAAGACAGATTTGGGCTTAAAGAAGATCTTATATGCTAAGTGCTTCAATCTCTTTTGAAGAGAAGACACACTACCTTAAATTACTGAAAAGTGAGAGAGAGAATCCTTTCTCATCTGTGGGCTTTATGGATTTTAGTTTGGGGCTTTGGTGGCTTGGGTTTTTTAAAATTTTTTTTTAACGCTGTCAGCATCCAAATTGCACTCTGAATATTGTCCAATCACATCATGTTGAAGCATGATGCAAGACTTCACATATAATTACAGCTTTGATTTTCTATAGTTCCTAAGCAGACTTCTAAAGGGAACTAAAAGAAACAACCAAAAAGATTATCTTGGAATGATCATATAATAATTTCAGGATTAAGGGGAGTAAGTTCTGACCTCAGTGCACGAAAACCTACTGCACTAAATATTGTACAGTATAATATCAATGGCCCAGCCTAAAGAGAACAGAACAAACAGAAGCATTTTTTTTCTGTACACCTAACCCCAAATCCATCTGAAATCTACTATCAGTTCACTGAGTGAGAACAAGCTCATTAATGAGCTATGACTAGATCTGTGCAGGTTCATCAGCATGTTCCCTGCCAAAGAGGAGGAAAACACAGGGCTGAAGTCTGGGCCTTGGCTATCAGAGTTTTCATAGGTAGGATCAAGCATTTTCCATGTTTCTCAAACCAAAGGAAAAAGCAGCAAACAGGGATGAAGGACTTGAAAGATTTCTTCTTTCTTTCTTTCTTCTTTTGAAGAGAGGAGGAAGGAAACAAGAGCAGAAAGCTGTAATAAGATTACAGAGAATTACGGAGAAGCTGGGGTAACAAGGAGTTGGATGGACAGACACAGCTGACATCCAGTATGACTTCAGGAAGACAAAGAATTTTTTTTAAGTGCAGATTAAAAGCAGAATATCCTAATGAACTAGAAATCGTCTGTTTTCCCTAGGTACATCAAACTTCTTCAGTAAAGACATTTATAAACTGTCGATATTGGTCCCTTGTGACCGCCTCCATCATGCACCATAATTAAAGAATTTTTGTCTCCATATCACTGAAAAATATGCAATCAGCTAGAGCATTTCCCTTGGCAGATGCATTTAAATGCTCCAGTGGTGCCACACACTGACTTCTACAACCGCCTTTCACCCTGCAGCTGCAGCAACAGGAAGAATATGCCTCTCCAGAGGTAGGAAGAGGAGGCAGCAGCAAAGCTGACTTGTTACAATTGCTGTCACTTGCACAGAAGAAAAATTTGTGCTCTGCTAATAGAAATCTGAGTGTCTTACAAATGGCACAACAGATGCAGTGCACTGATGAAAACGATGTAGACAGTGATGCCGCAAAAACTCTTCAGGCAGAAACACGGTTGTCATGTACTGAACATCTCACACACACATTGCCACAGCAATGATTTTAGGAACGTTTGGCGGGGCCCTAAGCTACACTTCTGCTCTATCTGAAGTATTCCTTTGGGTTTTCATTTCCAGATGGAGAAACAATAGAGCTGAGTTCATCATGTCATCTTCAGGATGACATCTTCCACAATGAAACACCCCGTCACTGAAATACAGTGCCAAGCGTTGGGTATGAGCCTAGTACATGAGGTGGAAATGGAAACCACAGCCTTCTGCTGCAGAGATGCAAGCCAATAGTTGAGTCATCTCAAGACCTTCACAAAAATCTTTATACACTGCTTTTTACATTAGAAAATTGAGAAATTGATAAAAATATGTGCTGCCAGGATCAGATCATTCATGTGGCAGGACAGGAGGGAGTAAAGAGAACAACAAGAGAAATAGGTGTCCAGGTACAGTTTTCTAATGCACAGTATGCTCTTTATGCATTCCTGGAAGCATACAAGACCACAGCAAATCTTAATTAAAACTGGATACAAAAAACAATTGAAGATTAAAAATTAAAATCAATACTACTTGAAAGATAAATCAAGACCTTACCTTGGCAAACAGGTTGGCAAAGGGATGGCTGGCTGAGAACTCATTCACAGCTAATCTGTGCTAGACATACTGTTCAGCTGCATTATCTGATGCTACCTCATCTTCTGACTCAAGGTCTGCCTCATTTGTCCTTTAATCTCCAAATACAATGGCAAAGTGATTGCCACTGATTTTATGCTTTTCAGTGCCCAGGACAATGGGACTGCCTAACTACCTCAAAGAGCTAATACATACTTCATGATGAGAAAGGAACGGCCAAAGCCACCAGGGAAAGTATTTTTTTAAAAAATTATTCTATAGGACCTCTAGCAGCATATGGAATTTTCAATACTATATTTTTAAAGTGCCTGAGATTTTCTTAAAGTAAAAAAGCATGGCATATTGAGACAAAAAATTCTCAGACACATTTCATCCAGTTAAAATATTCAAGATTCATTCTGGACTGTATTAGTCCACTGTGATTCAAAACGTTAAATGCTTCATCAAATACTATCAGACAGAAGGATTTCAGTAGCAATCTGTGAATATGAAAGTGAAGTAATGGCACAGTGGGCTTCTACAGCAGCATATAATCTCCTTAACTCTTAAAGAGGAACCTCGGTTTGACACTTGCTTGGCTTCCTGCAGGCAGCCTGTGTGTCTGGGATGCTTTATGCCTTTCGGACTGATTAGAAACTATATTATAGCTTACTATAATTAAAGTGGAGCCTTCTCACTGTAACAAGCTTCAAAAAAAGAAACAAGGACATTTAAGAAAAAGAAATGAACTTGGACAGTCCTCTCCTTCACTTTTTCTTTGTCCAATGTTAGATATTTGTACATATATGAAAACACAGAGACCCCTTGAATTTAGTTTCTTGTACTGCCTAAGCCAGGCGTGAAGTTGTAATTCTGTATTTGCATTATTCTCTTCCTCTGGAATAGATTGCCATTTTACAAAATCAGAGGTTTAGAATTGTTCTGTAGAACAAATCAAGAGGAAAAAGGATCCAGTCCTGTGTGACACTAGATGTCAAGTGTAAGAATAAAAGTCCTTGGAATAACAACTGTGTAAAGTGTTTAGGTTTATGGTAGTAAAATGCCAATAACGAAAAGATCAATACAGATAAAAATAATTTTGTGCAAGAGGAAAATAATTCTTTCCAAACAAACAAAAGATGACAATTCTACCAAGCGTTATTTTATACATATATATGAAATATATGTACACATACACACACATGCATGCACATACATACACTCCTATAAACTGTACCCCAATTCATATTTCAGAATTATTTTCAATGTTATTTTAGAATGAAATACTGATTAAACCCTGGCTGGGGAGAGGAATATGAGGACCTGCTACAGACTTTTAAATTGTGTGGAGCTGCAACTTAAAATGAGATTAAATTCCTTTCAGTCTTTGCTTAAGAAACAGCCCTGGCACTTGTAGGATCATGTGGCATGCCAAATTAAAAAAACACAGCAGGTTAAAATCCAATTGATATTGATTGAGTATATACTGAAATTGCCCAATATAATTGTATTTATGTAAGAGGGAGTCTCTTGACTAAGAGACAAATGTAAGGTTTGCACCTTCATCATCACTCCCCAGGAAATCAGAAGGACAGAAATTTACAACTGAAGTCTAGGATCTAAAAAGACTGGTCTTATAAAAGGTGCTGTAATGATCTGTCTCAGTTCAGGAGACTGACTGCTCAGTCTTCTGAGACTGGAGCTATGAAACCACCACCAGCCAGGTGTGCATACTGTGTCTGATAGGGAAACTCTCCCGTAACATCAGTCTGTGTTTCTATCCCAGGTAATTCTGAGTGCACTTCATATTATATTACCTCACATAGATAGTAACAGAGGAAACACCTGCTTCCTGTAATGGCTAGGTGATGCTACTTAAAGAATACTTTATGCCAAAAATAGATAAAACATTCAAATAAAATCCTTTCTGCTATCAAACCTTTTGGCAGTGCAATATAGAAGACACAGCCAGTGTTGAACAAGAATTGAGGCTGCAACAAAGTGAGGAAGCCTTCTTTAGGGAGACTTTCTGTTAGGAAAAAGCTTTGCATGTGCTGAGGCAGCTAATGACAAATTATTAAAAATTTGATTTAAGAAGAAACATGTAGCCATTCTCACTGAAATACTTTCCCCTTTGGCATATTTTTTCCTGCAGGCTCAAGAGATGCCAGACAAATATCTGTCCAGATGTTTAACAATACATATAGTATAGTTAATGTAAAGATAACTGGGATGTAAAACATGCAGTTAATATCTCAGATGGTGGGAAGCTTTCAGGACAGGAAGATTAGCATCTGACAGCATGAAGACTTACGAAGACAAGTCAGTGCAATAAAACACTCTGTTAGAATAGCAACTAAACTCTTGAAAAGTGATGACATGAATTATAAAACTAAAAAGATAGATGAAACTACTGCAAAAGGAGGATTAAATGCTTCTGAAACTCTGCTTATACTGCAACATGATTTCTTCAGAAGCTTTGTGTAAATAGCAGAATGACCTCAACTGTTTAAAATAAATGACTGCAGTGGCACGGACAACAATGAGAAGGGGATAATTAACCTGCTGACAACACAACAATAAATTAAAAAAGCATTCAAGTCAGCTCATTTAAAAACTGTAAATAGAGGACATGGTCTCAGGAGCATGCTGGAGGTTGTTACAGTTAGAGTCTTACATGAGCGAGAGAAATATGATGTCTTCTGCCAAGAGGAGCTAAGGATCACACTTGTCTAATAAATGGCATGTTGAGACCCCGGAGAAAAGGAAAATGAAACCACTATTCACAGAGAGCACTAAAAACTGATGCACAAACCTGCAGTGCACCTGTATCTGCAGATACATCCACCATCCTGCCAAGAGGCACATGCAGGCATATAATGCTAATCAGCAATTTCTGAGGGACAGTTGTAATAAAAAAATAAGAACAAGTTTGTGGTTTTTGTTTTCCCTTTTTATTTCAAAAGCTGTAGAATGTAATGGGTGAAATCCACTGCCATTAAAGTCAAAAGCAAACCTCCTACTGATTTCAAAGTAAGCTTAATTTCACCTAATGATTTCATAAAGTGCACACATAATGAAACAGGAAAATTCCTTACTGTTTAATTATTCTTAGTCCTAATCCATTACCATTAATTTGCACAACTCCCCCCAGTATTAATTCTAGCCCATAGAAGTTTTGGCATCTTCACTGTATTCACTGGGACAGGGGCTTAAAGTTGTATTTACATCAGTGATGATCCAATCTAATCTTAATTAAAAGCAGTTAAAAATTAGTAATAGAACTAAAAAGATGTGTGCAGAGTATATTCTGCCAGATGAAGAGAAATGAATAGTGCTGTCAGAATCAGAATTGAAATAAAATCCCATCTGTTTGCTCAGGTTTTACTGCAATGCACCTGCATTCTTGGTGATTTTTCATAGTTTCCCTCTTCTACTACCAACCTTGCATTTTCATGGCTGGAAAGCAAATTACTTCTCGTTTGGGAGAAGCTCACATTCTTTGCTCATGATATCCAAGATTGTGCTCTGCTACACGTAGAGGTTGCAAGACTTCATTGACTTGATCAACACTTAACACTTCCAGTGGAACAGCATACATAATCTTTAACTGAAAATCCTGTAAAAGGCAAAAATTGAAGAACTAAGCGAATCCTGCAAGGATGGTGGATCAAGCTATTATCATTATCCACAGACCATCATATATACCCTCTGTTAGCACAGCCCACTTGTAGAGCTCTGCTTTTGACCACTGAACTGTGGCACCACATTGTTTCAAACCAGAAAGAAGACTGCCTTTTACCAAATCATCGTCAACACAATCTGTAGTACCAATATGAGAAACCCTAAAAGACGATTTAAATTATTGAAGGAAAAACTTAGAAAAATGTGATCACTGCACACAGTCCTGTAGCTACGGGCTACATTTATAATTTATGATTTACAGATTTATAGTGTGAAATTGTAGTATTATGCAGTGTGATTTACAGTACGAAACTGCTTAGATCTATACAATTAAAAAGCAAGTTTCTAGGTCTTTTTCTTCTTTTTCCTTATTAAACAGTGAAGTTACAGAAGTGTTAGTAGCATCTTCTAAAGTGAAATTAAGATTTTTCACTTTAAAAATGGGAATATTTAATAAGAGATGAATGTACTTACTGTAGGTAATGGATAACCCAGGCAAATTCTGCTTCTAAAAGATCAGCTTGAACCCCAGCTCTACTGGGATCAAATCCCACTCAGGAGAAAATAAAATGGGGAGAAAAGTGAAGCAAAGAGCATTCAGACTTAAAAAAAAAATAATAATAAAATAAACTGAGAGACTGAAGAATGGGAAAAAAGGAGGAGGGAGAAACAACATATTGCCAAAAAGTACAATACATTTACCCAACCTGAATTCTGTTACAGCTGATGCAGAGTCTCCTTTGTTGTATATAGTCTTTACAGTGAGCCCAGTAAAAATGTAGAGAACAGTTAGTGTTTTAGGATTCATCCTGCCCAACACATATCTGGAAAAACTTGACTTTAAAATAAACTTACCTGGGGGGGGGAGAGAAAAAAGAGAGAGAAGGAGAAAAGGAGGGAGGGAGAATAATCACTACAGAAAATAAAAACAAGATTCAAGAGCTTTAGATAGGTTTGCAAGTAATTCACAAAACCACAGTTACCACTGTAGAAATTGCATCTGAGCCCAAGTGTCTCAAGAATGACTTTAAGAATTGTGAGGATGACAAGAAGGCAGATATCCATCCTTTCATAAAATGCTGAAATCTGAAGCTAAAACGTTCAGTTCAAATCACAGATATCGATGCCCATTATCTCACTGCTTGTAACACGGCAAAAAGAAGTTAACTGAGACTCCAATATGTTCAGTTTCAAAATTTTGGTAAATTCTCTCAGTTATTCTTTACTTTGAAAATGGACTGGCCTTCATGAGTATCTGGACATGGACAGCAACACTTCACAGAAGAGCAAGTGACATATTAAAAAAAAACCCATACAATTAAAACTTACAGTTATAAAAATGTTTTCTGTGATGACTTTTGCACATAACAGAGATGCTCCTGCTGTTATTCATAGCACAACTTAAACAAAGTCCACAGATAGGTCTTTAATATCAATGACTAGCTTTTTCACTTGAAAGTTACACCAAAACCACATGGATTTTAAACCATAAATCATTATAATTCCAAAATCTCATATTCAAAGTGGGCATCATTCACATTTCTTCCAACGAATTACTTGTTTTCTCTAATAGTTGTTTTTCCTGCTGTTTCTTCTACTGCTCTGTGATTGCAAGTATAGCTTTATTCACACTCAATGTAGTTAAAATGACTCATGCCACATTCTAGATAGATCAAATAATGTATGTTAAAAGAGTTTGGTCATCTGAGTCCATAATGGGAGTGATCTCAGATGGCCCAGATGACAGTGACCTTAAATAATAACAGTGTCCAGAGATTGTGAACAGTGTGATGACAGATATTTTTCCACATAAATCACAACGAAACAAAACCACACAGAACTTACGAGTATCTGGAAGAAAGAGAGTAAACGATTCATGGGGAGACACATCACATTTGCAAGATCATGCTGTGGACAAAATGACTTCCAGAGACATTCATGGAAATGTTGTTCTTGGCTTAATCTTAATCTGTGCAGTATGTTCATCTTTCTGCTCAGCCTAACACTAGACACAAAGCCAAGACACACCAATTATCTCACACAACAGATGCTGAGATCAGATTGTCAACAGCATACTGAGGCCTGGATCACAAATACAGTCACCTTAGTATGGTCCTGGATTTACATATCCTAAGCATTTGCACAAACACGTTTCAGTTTGGGATAACTTGGAGTTCATGAAGAAACAAGCCTTAGCTAGGAGGTAGCAAAGAGCAGTTTCCTAAACTGTGTGTCAGCTGTTACAGACTGTGTTAGCATGCTGGGCCCGCTCAGGGGCAGTTAGCAGTGATCTGGGGGCCCAGCTGTACTGACATGGGCTGGAGGCATTGCACGGTTGCACCCGGGGAAGCAGAGAAGGGAGCCAGTCCTTCCTGCCTCGGCCAGCGCGTGGCACTCCTTGCCGCAGCCTCTTTGACAGGCTTAGCGGGTGCTAATTTGTCAAATGTGGCTGCACGTTTCCCACATTAGAGCTCCTCCATGGCTGAGTGAGGAATGCAGTGCAATCACATAGTCATTTGGACATACCCAATTTCACTGCATTTCACTTTCTGAACAGCTGCCCGCTCTCTGCTTAGGCATTTCACACTCTCTTACGTTAACAGCTTTGGTCTGCTTTCACGTGCTGTTCCCAAGGCAGGTATAAAATGAGGAGTGAGGCTCATAGCTGTTGGCATCTTCTATCTCAAGACACCTGATACATTCCTCCCACAGACAGACTTTCCATGCTCCAGCTATGCCAAGTTTGTTAAGCTTCATAGCCAGGCTAAAAAGAGAAGGGAAAATTCTCTTTTTTCCAGGTATAATGTGGTTTGCAGCATATGATCAAATAGTCTCTCCCTTCCTAAACAACCCTATACACACTTAGTGGGTGTTTGTGTAGTCGTCCTGATGGGAAGCCACTCTGCACAGCCCTTGCAAAACAACTCGCATGGGTTCAGCCCCATGCTGCGGAGGTGGAGGAGAAGCTGCTGCTGGTGAGGCTCAGCATGTGACAGGCTGTGAAAACAGCCAAGCCAAGGGCAGAAGCAGCTACTGCCTCCTGTCAGGCCATGAACCTCTTTCTGCTTAGCCCAGTGTCACAGTCCCTAATGACACCATAAATGCTGACAGAAGTGAGCAGAAAGTTATTTTTTATCCATTGATAAATAGTAACACTGCACCTACCAGTTCCTGTGTACTGTTTAGGAGAGAATGAGAAAACGAAACAAGAATCCATGTACTACAAATAAAGCTCCATGCAAACTACTTACTTTTTTTTCCCCTTCCAGAAACCTGTTTTGAGCTATAGGCATTTCAGATATGTTTCCAATTGTTGTGTTTACCATCTAATAAACATATGGGAAGGGGGAGATGAATTGCAATAATATAATAAACAGTTCACAAGAATGAATATACGCGTTACAGTTTTGTAGCTCTCCTGTGAATTGAATGGATTCCTGTAAGCTTTTGTTTAAAAACAAGTAGCATGATTAGTAGAAAACAATACAAGCCCTAGATGATTTAAACATACTTCTGAAATAGTAACATTACTCCAAATACTTCATTTTCCCAACTGTTTTTCCTTAGTGAGCAGGTTTGGATCAGGTGGATTACCTGGTTTAACTGAGATTTTACTTCAAGCCGTTGTCAGCAAGAAGAGCAGAAAATGCACAGGACAACATTATTATACAAAAGAAGTGCTGAGACTGTAATGCCCACTCATTGTAATGGCCCATTAGTGTCGAAACATTACCCACTTCTGATGGCAATCAGACTGTACCTGCTAATTACTTGCACATATGGGTGTCACGTTGGCTTTTACTACTTGATTTAATTAGATATGTACATAGCACGTATGAAGGGATTGTTAAGAGGAAAACAGGAAAGGAGTAGATAAAACTAACAGAGTTTGTAAATATTTTTTTTCTGTTATAACTCACATTAGCATCACACAATTATTGTATGCGTGTGTGAGATATACATATCAGAGGTGTCAAAAGAGGAGAGGGACAAAAGAAAAACCAAAGAATGGTTTAATGCATTAAAAAGGAGAAGAAAGAAACAACAGGATCAAGAAATAATAGCTTTAATTTCACTGTATTAGGCCAAGTATGTCATTTTCTTCCCTTCACAGGGAATCATTCATAGCTGTAAAAGTCTTTGGTGAAGACTCGTATCTTTATATCACAGCGAATCCACAAGACACAGCATCCCCACCTCAATTTCACACATTTCCTGAATCATCAGATGAAAAGAACAAAACATTTAAAAAGTGTGAATCCTATCACATTAAGAAAATATCAGAGGACCTCTAATGCTACAATTATTATAGCTGCAACGGTTGCTGCTGTCTGCTTACATTTTCAATAGAAAAGGACAATAAAAAGGGAGTTTTATGTGGCTTAGGTGCAGTTTCCATTTTAGATTTAGGCATGAAGGCTTTTCAGCTCTTTCTCCTCTATTTAGAAATGGTATGTCCTAAAGACTGACAGTTTTCATTGGAATACAATGCAGGCCAAGACTATTTATATTTTCAAAGTGCCACAATACCATGCTGACAGTAAAGCCATGCAGAAACAATAGTGTTAAATACAGCTTACTGCAAACACAGGAAATATTTTTGGATTTTATTGTCTGTACCTGTGAGGATTTGTACCAGAAAACTACTGCTAGGAAAAGACAAAAAATTGCTGATATATCACAGCACTAGAATTGTGTTAGTTTATGAAATGTGTTTGGTAACCATGGGTACTAAACAATTTCATAAGGACTTCACATAATCTAGGAACTATAAATAGATTTGGAAGCAAAGTAGGAACTTAATTGCAGTATCCATGATTTGGGAAGCACAATATTCTTTGTAACATGATTCATTTCTATGTGTTCCAACAAGCATTTTTAAGGTATTTATGGCAATACCATCAGCTCTTTTTTTCGTGTATTTCTTCTTTTCTAGCCTACCCTCCCTCCCCATCTCTTGTGACTCAATCAAGCTGAGCCTGGGTGATAATGAACAGGGGAGTAATCATAAGCTCTCACTCAATTTATTTAAATTTTAGAGAAAAGAGTGCAGAATAATGTGTACCAGCCAATGCTAAGAAAAATTAACCAGGTGAAAGATGCACAGAGTATTAGTCAAGAAGTTGACAGAAACTACTGCTAAAACACAATTATTTCTTCCATGTTATAACTTTCTTTTTTTAACTCTTTGCACACTTACCTTAAAAAAAAAAAGCAGAACAACTGAATATCTCCTGAAGACAAGTGGATAAATATAGCAGGCAGTTCCCTACCTCAACTGTGGAGGACTCAACATGCAGGTAACTCGGTTAATCAAATAATTTAAGTCATGGTCTAAACCACTTCAAAACAAAGCTAACAATAAATTAGGTCCAGTACTGCAGCTTCTGAAGAGAGCTTAGAAATTCATGATAATACTGAGAGCTCTGCTTTAACAGAATAGGGGCTGCTATAATTATAACTTCTATTCATATTTTAGCATTCTCCTTCATCACCCACACCTCTCCTTTCAGTGCCTGTGCTTTGAGAGGAAAAAACACTTGTAGATTTTTGGGGAGATTTTTCTAGTGTAAACAGAAAAAAATAAGCAGCAGCTTGTTTCAAGATTACTCAGACACCTCACAATGAAAATGCTTCAGCCTCACAAGCTGAAGTTCTTGTCAACTTTGTGAACATTTCTGATGAGCTGCTTACATTTGAGTGATTTACTCCTATCTTTATTCAGCCTTTCGTTGCAGTATTAGCAAAAGCTGTAAGTGTATATATTTTCTATAAATGAACCCCCACCCAATCACCAATATCTTTAACTTAATTTTAAGAAATGCTTCAAATCTGAACTAGCCAGCTTAACAGGGCCTGTGGCGTAATACTCAAACTCTGCTGAGAATCAAAGTAATAATGCAGTGGGACTTCAACCACAAGCCACAGTTCAAGTTAGCATAATTCATCATCTGTTAATCAAATCACTCTGGGCTCCAAGGCTGTGGCTAGGCTGGGTGAAATAACTGGCAGCAATGCTTGCAGTGAAGACAAAGGCTGGAAGAGCATACCAAGCCAAACCCAAGCAAATGCTCCAGCAGTTTTTCTCTGTCAAACTAATTCATGGGTGCTCAGTTTTTAATGGGAAAGCCTTAATGAATTTAACACAAATGGCTCTTTTTCTAAAAGCTAACTAGCATATGGATTTATACTTATATAGCTGGAGCTAATTATAGATTTTTTTTCATGTTTTTTGGCTACCCTTGTCATTAAAATGGAAAAATATGTACGATACAATATTAAGGAAAAGAAATGTTTTTCTCATCCTAGCAAGAAGTCTCAGTTATTAAATTTCTCATTTTAAAATAAAAGTCACTAGTAATCTTCGCCAGCACTGGCTGGCCACCATCAGCTGCTTAGCTAATAGCTAAGCATTTTAATTGTCTAAAGAGGATTTTCATTACTCACCTATGGGCATTTAAAAAGTTTAAATTGTTGAGGGTTTACTTGCACTCTACACACAGAGACAGACCACAGGATGCCCCAGGGAGCTCAGGGGACCCAAGATACACACTGGGGCTCTCCAACCTCAGCACATCAGCACCCAGCCCAGCTGGCAGGCTTGCAGAGATCCCCCGCCAAACTGCCTAAAGAAATACACTCCTGCTGGGCAGGCCTCTGCTGAGAGCGAGCGGTGCTTTGCAAGGAGCGACACAGCACGAGATCTGAGATGAAGGAGAAGGCCAGAAGGACCATTGCCATCCCACTCTGGAGGTGACCGGGTCATTCCCCAGCAGTCTTAGTGCTTTCCCATACGTGCCTGGGACTGCATTTTGAAACGTTATCGAGAAATTATTTTTTTTCCATGTGTGAATACCTTCATGATCATAAAAAGAAAACTTATGAGAACAAAGATGTTAAAACAAAACTTACCTTTTTCTTAGTTTATTCCAAAATTGTGCTTCACTTCATATTCATTAGTAGGCATCCTCATGGTCAAGCTTGACATTCAAGCTAATACTGTAGTCTAGTTAAGTTTCAGGAGCAAAGCCCAGTGTATAGAGTGTTCTTACTTGCATACCTTTCAGAAGAAATGTGTCTATTTCGGTATGAATTTAGTTACACTAGAAAAAATTAAAGACTTTACCTTGTTTTGGTTTTTCAAGTATTCCCTAGAGAAAGAAATCCATACCAATCATCCCACTAGATAGTACTTTCTTCAGTGAGGGTTAGAATCTTAATGCAACTGTAAATTAGGCTTTCCTTGCAGAAGGCAAGGAAACTTCATTAATCAGTATCATTTGCAGATGTGGCCACTCACCAAAATGGTTGGCTGCCAAGCATTTTCCTTCTCGCAAGTTGAAAAGTCAAAGACCCATCACAAAGCACAAAGATGACCAGATGTTTGGCAACTTATAAACAGAAGTAAACCACGATATAATTTACTTACATAATGTGCCTATCAAGGTAAAGGACATATATCTACCTACCTGATGGTGAGTGTATATACATCCATCAGAAGGGATACAAGATATGCTTTATCCTTGTGTTAGTAATTCCCTTTTTGGACATTAATTCTAAGAATAATCAGCTTCCATAAATGCCAGAGGAAATTGAAAGTACAGTAGAAATTAATACCTCTTCAGTTCAAGCCATTTTCTTTTCTTCAGAAGCTACACTGAAATCTTTTGGTAAGTTTCACCCTGGCTGAAATAAAGCCTAGAATTTTTATTAGTTGCTAAAATGAAGTAAATGATTTTGCTCTGTCTGTGTTTCTCCAATGAGGTCAGATCACAAAAAGAAAAAATAAGAGCAATTTTACTTCATCTAAACATGAAGTGTAGGACAGAAATGGCAATTATACAAAGAATATGTGATGATTCACATATTAGACCTGTAATTGGTTAAGATGAAAAATAGGGCACCATTATCATCACTTACATTGAAGGAGCTCTAGTTCATAGAAGAAAATTTATAGACAGAATAAGAGAATATTTTCAGAAATATTTAAAACAAGTATGCACTAATTACAGCAGAAGGAGATTGTAAATTCTTAAATACTTTTTTCTAAGTCTGTATTACTAATAATATTCAAACATTCCAGTTATTTCTCTAGAATGAACATATTTGGGTCTCTCAATAAACCAGGAATGCTCCCAGCTTACAATTTGCTCAGCATCTTTGAAGGCTTAAAAGAGATTCTGAAAATCCTGTGAAAGTTCACTATGGAATATATATGTTAAACATGGCCTCATCAACAAGACAGCTATTGGAGAAATTGAAAATTCCTTCTCCAACAGCAGTAAATATTAATCAGTGGAGTCCTGCAAATGCATATGGTAGTCAATACAGAACAAAGTCATTAACAATCAGAGATTAAGAAAAAGTTTAATTTGCATCCACTATTTGCATCCATAATTTCTCTGATCAGCATTATCTAATGCAAAGGGCATTTGAAAGTAAATGGTTTAGGGCTAACATCTGGGCCAAATTGCTCTCTGTTGGATTTAGTGGGACATTTAAAGAAATTCACAAAATAATATGATTCATCTTCCTATCAAACCCTGGCTTGTTTTTCCTTGCCTGAGGTTAGGCTGACATACCAGCATCTCCCACAGACTTATGCACCAGCGTAGTCTTCCTGTGAAATTCAGTTTTAGAAAAAAGTCCGTCCAGCCACCATGTTCACCTCCTCCCATATGGCTACAGATGCTCTGTATTGACATGTCTATGTTAACCTTACAGCACACGTGATCTTACGAGAGACACTAAGCATACTGGTTTTCCACCTCTGCATCAAAAGATCTGATTCCTTCTTTCTATTATTAGAGACAAAATTTTATATTTTATGGGAAATAAGATGACTAGCTCTTTTTTAAAATTAAACAAATTGTTTTGAATTCAGATTTAAGGTTTCAATATTTTGAGGTAACTGATCTTCATTTTGTGTATGTGAAAAAAACTATATTGGTTTTATTAGTGTTATTAAAACCTAAACTAAGAAAACTACAAATTAGTTTTATTTTTCAGACTTTTTCTCTCCCTGCACCACCCTGAAGCTGCCCAAAGGAATTCTTAGTGTTTTCTGTGCGAAGGGCAGGAGAAAGAAGAGACAAGACATAATGGATTTTACCACTAACAGCCTCTTTGATTTGACAGGCTACGTCACTACTGCATGCCTCAGAACACCATTCCTTATCTAACAACATTCAATATTTGTGAAGTGCTTAGGGCCTTCTGCTAAAGGATGTTCAAAGGAGAAACAGACAGGTAAAGCTAGGGCACATGGGTTTGGGCCAGATCTTTGGTGACTCCCAGGAAGAAGGTGATAATCTGTTAGGTAAGAAGATAGTGGGTTATAAGGACATTAGACAGCCCTCCCTGCATGTAACAACCATGACTTTTGTTAGACAATAGTATCCTCTTAGCTTAGATGTCTAGCTCTCAACCAATCACAAAATTTGTTCTTAGACCTGATTTAAAATCACAATGCACACCGCAGGTATTGCAAAAGTCAAAGTAATACAAGCAGAGATTTACTCAGATCTGTTGTTAATACTGTTTAAGTAGCAAGAGCAGTTAGTAACTGCAGATTTTAAGGTTAACTTCAAAATGTGAATTACTATGAAATCTAAGCGTTGTGTAAAAGGAAATACATAGTATACAGAGAGCCAAGTAAGCACAGCTTCCAGTATAGGTTCATGAAATTCTGCGTTTCACAGAACTGAGCTAACAGGAAACTGCAAAATGAAAGCAACAAGGTTCTTCTCTTAGTTCCTGCTTGGACAGACTTTCAACTAGTGACATACAAGACAGTAAACTGTGTGGAAACTCTAGGTTTTCTATTAAAATTCAAACTCAGAAAGAGCTTTAGCCTCCACATTATCATCTTTAGGGTCTGTTTTATCTTTTCCAAGGGACAAGCACAAATTTCACCACTGGTCTATTAAATTCCTGCTGCAAGGATGAATAACTTGAAAGCTGAAGCCACCTACTGTTACTGTGGTTACCAAAGTTTCCTACCGAGTGAATCGTGTTCCAGTCTGGATATTTCAAGCTTCTGCTACTGGTAATTGTAGTTTCTTTCCTCTTTGCTGTTATTCAAACAGAAGTATTTTGTACCTTTAGAACAGTCTTTGACTTCCATGCTCTCTGGCCAGTGTCCCAGGACGCACCCCTTCCTCACCTGCTATTAATTTCAGGTGCTTTCATTTACTCCATCCTACTCCATAAATTCCAAACCCTACAGAAAAACTGGTTCTTGGAGTGGAAGGAAATGAGTTACCAAGTCAAGGACTTCAAGCATCTTCCAGCCACACATCCCCAAGGGTGCTTGCCTACCCTGCAGGGACTACATAACAGAGCAGTCTGATATAATGAACAGGTACAGATTAACTGTACAAAACCTACTTTGTAGGGCTAGTGATTTAAAGAAGCACCAGACACCGTAAACACAATCAACTCTGAAATGGGCACATTTTTTCTTCCTGCTTCTAGAAAGCTGTCTGGTGAATAATAACATCATCAGCAGGACAGCGCTGCTTCTCTGCACTGTTTCGATAATAAAGCAGGCCATTGTTTTATAGAATTCAAATTGGCACCTTTAATCCAGGGTAAACGTGTAGTTGGACCAAACTACAAAGAAGTTACTGATGCAAAACCATATAATAAGGTCATTCTTATGTTACATTTCTACCTAGATTACAGTGAAACTAGTAGAGCAAGATTTTGATGATATCAAATGGCATCTTTGATATTGTATATACTTTGCAATTGTTCACTTGCCAATGCACTGCCAGTCCCACTAGGAAACACACACAAATATTTATCTGATATATAAGCGCAACAACTTGCTGAGATAAAAAAGTTCGAACAGCAGTTCCTTGCCTGCGTTTCCCCTTGTATTTTTTTCTCCATGGTGCATATACGCTGTCTGAAGCATTTTCTTTGGTTCCTTTAAAATTAGCAACAATTGTACTGAGATTTTAAAGTGAAACAAACCTTTGAATCTTGACAGAATTTAATTAAACCCATCTTATACTTATTTCATTTTAAAATAACTGCCCTTGGGGCGGGGTGGGGAGTGGGGGAAAGCAAGAATAGCTGAAGAATCAATGAATGACCTAGGGCATTAATCAAACTCAAACTGGGGGGGTATAAAGACTCTCTGAGGAGTTACTAAACACCAATTTGCAAGTTCTAATGTAAGAATGAAGTTAAGAAAATACCCTTAAAATTTTCTAATATTCATATCCTTGGGCAACTGCAAAATTTAGAAACTAATTTACTAGGTACACCTTTTTAAATTACTAGGAAGTTTTCAAGAATAAAGTGTTGATCCTTTTGCATATTTTCCAGGAAAACTTTCAAATCTTGGGAGAGACTTTGCTGAAAATTACTTTCATTGACTCTGTTTTCCATGTTTTATTGGGCTTCTGTTATAAGGCTATGTCAAGTTCAGATAAGGAGAGTGTCATGGAAGCAGTCTAGGGATACAAAATGTACCTGAATGCTTGAATCAGTTTATCAGTTAATTAAGCCATTAGAACTGTGCAAATAATTCATTTTTTTTCACAGGGATGCAAAATGTAGAGAATAAAATTCCTTGTAAAACAAAAGTATAAAAATATTTTATCTAAATTTTAATTATTTTTTGATTTTTCCTTTTAAAGCAATATTTTTACTTTTCAATTTAAGGTTTTAAACCCACAAGATTTTGTTTAAATGGTTTGCTTAAATTAATTCAAAGGGAAATTGCTTGACCTTAGGCTTTTTAATTTGGTAGGGCTGAAATAATTTTAACTATCATAGAATCATAGAATACCAGGTTGGAAGGGACCTCAAGGATGATCTGGTCCAACCTTTCTAGCACAATCTAGACGAGATGGCCCAGCACCATGTCCAGCTGAGTCTCAAATGTGTTCAGTGTAGCGGAGTCAACGACTTCCCTGGGGAGATTATTCCAACGATTGACTGTTCTCATTGTGAAAAATTTACCTCTCGTGTCCAATTGGAATCTCCCTGGGAGTAACTTGCACCCATTACCCCTAGTCCTCACTATGTGGCTCCTTGTAAAAAAGGGAGTCTCCATCTTCTTTGTAGCTCCCCTTTAAGTACTGGTACATGGTGATGAGATCACCTCTAAGCCTCCTTTTCTCAAGGCTGAACAAACCCAGCTCGCTCAGCCTATCCTCATATGGCAGGCTTCCCAGACCCTTGATCATCTTGGTGGCCCTTCTCTGGACCCCCTCCAGCCTGTCCACATCTTTTTTATATAACGGGGACCAGAACTGCACACAGTATTCCAGGTGTGGCCTGACAAGCACTGAATAGAGTGGGATAATGACTTCTTTATCTCTGCTGGTGATGCCCTTTTTGATGCAACCCAGGATCCTATTGGCCTTCTTGGTCGCAGCAGCACACTGTTCACTCATATTGAGCTTCCTGTCCACCAGGACCCCCAGGTCCCTTTCCACAGAGCTGCTCTCCAGCCAGGTGGATCCCAGTCTGAGCTGCACTCCTGGATTATGCAAGACCTTACACTTGTCTTTGTTAAACTTCATAAGGTTCTTGTTAGCCCACTCTTCCAGCCTGTCCAGATCTTCCTGCAGGGTGGCTCTCCCTTCCAGAGTGTCTACTTCCCCACTCAATATGGTGTCATCCGCAAACTTCATCAGGCTACATTTGATCCCGTTATCCAGATCACTTATGAAGATATTGAATAGCACTGGGCCCAGTATCAATCCCTGGGGGACCCCACTTGTGACGGGTTGCCAGTTTGAAAAAGGGCTATTTACCACCACCCTTTGGGTGCGGCCCATCAGCCAATTCTTCACTCACTGCACAGACCACTTGTCTTATCTTAATGCAAAAACCTATGTAGATTAACTTTAGGAGAGTAAGCAGTACTGAGCAAAGTGCATTTCTGAGTTGGCAACAGGGATAACAAAAAACAGAAACCCCAATAATTTTGGAGCTTCATAAGGAATTCATTTTCACCACAAAATTAGAGATCACTGAAAACAGAAGTAAATCAGGGAACTGCTGAAGTCCTCCATTTCCAGGACAGGTGTTACAATACAAAATGAATCTTCAGGGTTCATGCTATATATAAATTAATGAGGTCTTGTATTGTGATAAAAGATTGGGTTCTTTTTTGCCTTCTGTTGACTGACAATGCAGACAGTTTTCATCAACAGAAAGCCATTGAGAAATGAGCACGTGAATGTTTTTAAGAACATATCACAGAACATCCTGGAGCTTCAGAGTCCCTGCCCAATACCCAGAACATCAAAGGAAGCTGTTCTCAAGCAGAGAGAGATGAGAAGCCTCTTCAGTGACAATGCTGCTGCCCATCTGCCTACTGACAATCAGATCTATTTATGGCATCACAGCACAGGACCCCAAAATCACCACGACTTTTGAAAACCTTGGCCTGGTGAATTTCTCTAAGCCTTCACATGATGTGCTGTTAGATTTTTGTTACAATGTTAAAACAACACTGTCATTTCCCTTGAATAACTTATACAGTAATTTGCAAAACCAAGATGATGGGCAACAGAAACAAAGACTGGTCCAAGGCAGTAAAAGCAGTTGACTGAGTGGGACAGTTACAGAAAACTACTGTATTACAATTGTGCAAACACAAAGGGATGTTTGAGGATTTCTAAACTGCAAAGGCAATGAAGCACAAGATGAAGGGAGATCTGATTTGGAAAATTATGCAGCTGTTGGTATGCTAAAAGAAGATGAGTTCAGGAGGTGCTCGCCCCCCCTGCCCCTTAGCCCTTTGGAAGATATAAAGCTCCATAAATTTAAAAAATGACATTAAAGAATCAAGCAAGACTCCACAGTAAAACAAACAACTGGGCAGACCAAACCCACCTTTCCCAAATGTTCCTAATGAAGTGCTGATTAGATGTTCACTGTATTCAAAGAATAACTGTCTAATGTAAACTAACATTTTGTGATATCATATCTGCCACTGTATATTATTTCACTGTTGCTAAACCATGGTGTTTAAGGTGACATTAGCAGCAGACTGATTTAATTTCTGTTTAAAAGGAAAATATACAATTTTAATTCCATTTACTTTTATAGTGTCTTTTTAGCTCAGCTCTGACAGAAAGGAAGTCAGACATTTGGATAAATGAGCTAGGTTGATTGAATATTGATAAGCCAATTTTTAATTTATCAAGGTTATCTAGCGGTGCTAACCTGACGCTGCATACTAACAAGAAATATCAACACACTAAGTGATGTGTGCAGTGAAATATTTCTTTGGGGAAACAGCTCTGGATGACCTAGGATTATTAAAATTAGAACCTTGCAATAGGGATAGAAAGGGACTTCCTAAGGGGAAATGAAAAGCAGGTGAGAAGTGTGACAGAGACTGAGATGAATTGGTGGCAAATTTTATACTTTGCACAGACTGCAACATAAAAACCACATCAAATCAATATGGATGAGAGAGAGAGAACTACATTTGTGAAAATTAACATGGCACAAAAAATGCTAATGTTTCACTTCTCCAAATTTTCACAGCAAGCAAGGCAATCATTACAGACCTTACAATACACTCTCCACATCATCAAAAATCTGCAAGGCTTGGCAGTCCTCTGCAAAAGACAATGTTCAAACAACTGAGAGGAAGCAAGCGAGCGCTATTCTTCAGTCTTGGGAATACAGAAAAGAGCACAGTGTATTGCGGCAAGAATAATGCCAGAGGAATATGTAAGATTTCAGAAAAAGAACACAGATTCCTCTCTTGCCTCATAGAAGAAATTTAATAAAATGACATTTTATAGCAGCACTGGACCAATCTCAAATGTTTGCATGTTTTCATTAGAGATAAGTAATTAGAATACTTCATTTCATAGATTTATCAATAACTTAAAACCAACATGAGACTCAAGTGTACATCTGTGTGGGCAGGAAATACTAGAAATAAAGCCTTTCTTCAGGATTTCTTCCTCTTGTGAACCTAAAAGTACTGAAGCCTCACTTAAGAACTTTTTTGTGTTTTAGCTTCTGCTCACTCACTACATCAGCAGTAAGTAGCATAACTGTGGCACCTTACATGTATCCTTACTGATCCCATCCAGGACAGTCACAGCTAGTGGTGTCTCAACGTTGACTGCTGGTAGCACAGCACTAAGCATTAATTTTCTGCCATAGCTGTGTTAAGATCTGATTTCACAGGTGACTTCCCTCACTGCTCTCCTGCACAGAAGAAGAGTCTCTGATGTAAATTTCCTTTGTCAATATTCATTTTTACATCTTTTCCAGTTCTGCAAGACCTTACTTTCTGTAATCTTTCATCTGTACCCATAAAAGTATGGGACATATGTATTGACTCCTTTCATTAATTCCTCAAATGCTTTTCACTAATATTCTCTTAAAGTTTCATAGTTTGCAACAGATTAATGCTCTAGCTGCTTTATGCTTCAGAGACAGACACAAAAAATGTTCTTACAGCATTTTCCCCCAAATAGTAATATAATTGGGTAGACTCGAGAAGCTATGTATCTCCCAATCGCCTGTAGCATTCTAGTAGTGTGCTTTTCATTTTTTCGTTATTCTACATGCTCCTGTGATTTTTCTCCTGTATGAGATCAATTACTCCCTAGTTTGACATACATGCTTAGTTCAGGGTTTTGTTGATTCCTCACTCATCTAAAATAATATCTCCACACTTTGTTGATTTTGTTTATCTTTCATTAGTGATATCCCATTTGCCTTTTCAAAGGCAAATACGTTTACACCCCATACATTTGCCCTTGGTGAGTCTGGAGTTGAATTTTCTCATTCATGACTTCACGACTGGTTACAATTCAGCACTACTAGCTGCTCATGTTTTGTCCTTCTTTTAGGACAACTTAATACCATCACCATTTGTAAAATCTGCTCTTCCACTTCCCCCCTGTCCCCACCTCATTTAGGGAGACCCATCTAATAGGATATTAAATCAGGTCATTGAAAAGCTACTATTTGATTCTATCTTAGCACTCACCTATTTACTATTTCCAACACAAGCGACAACAAAGTTATAAGTGCACTATTTCTAAAAGCTTACCTTTCGTACAAAAAACATTGCATTTCTTATTTGTTCTGAAAATACTGATATTTTAGATGGTTACAACAAACAAATAATCCAGGGTGTTTCCTGTCAAAAAAATCCCCCCCCCCCCAAACCAAACCAAATATTCATAATCAAATTCTTATAAGATTTGAGCAAATAATTAACAAATATGCTATTAATGTGTAGTGTCTAAAGCTACAAATTTGAGATAGATTCTGCTTTATTTCACTCAATGTATTATGGATAAACCCATCAAAGTCAAAATAAAGGAATAAGATACTACTGCACTTGAATAAAGGTAACTGACTCCTGATAAACAAATTGTTTAAAAATTATTCTAGATTCTGTAAACTATTTCATATTGCCATAGGTTTTTTGTGCTTGTAAAGCATTTATGCTTTTAACTTTGCAGCTGAGAGACTTCACTGATATAAGTTTGTATTTGTCACATCCCTCTCAGAGAGGACACAAAGGAGCATAGTGAAGCTGGAACCAATAGAGGCATAGTCTGAATTTGATCTCTTTTGAATGACCCACACTACTGTCACGGTTCAATTCCTCTTACCTCTTAGACCGTATTAATTGGAAATAGAAATCTGAAATATTAAATTGATAATGCACAGCTTTTAATTTCCTTCAGACATTATCATACTGCATCAATTCACACAGCTCTGAGAATCAGTCTGTGTGAATTAATGATGCATCTCCATATCCGCATGATAAAGATAGAGGGCTGTGACAACGTTTACATCTGATACTATTAGAATCTCTTCAATGATAATCATTAACAAGTCCATTAATGAGAACATATTTCCCTGAGGCACTATGGCCATTCGACATTATAATCTAAATCTATACTCTCCAGAAACTCTATTAGAAAGCAATGAAGTAAGTCCCTGAACTATATAAAGGTTATCAGCCAAGTTATCTCACTGAGCAAAAAAGATGGGGGAGACTTCCTTCAATATTGGCAATATAGAAGATTAAAATGTACAATTGTCTGGTTTTTTTTTTTTCAACCAATAACTGTATTAGAAACACATTGGCTGAAAGCTGCATCCCAGTGGCTTTGAATAACTGAGCAACACATACTCAAACCCTTAACTTTTAGAAGGTTGTATTTAACTGGAATAACAAAGTTCAGAAACTCATCACACTGATTAATATAATCATCTAATAATAATGACTCTGACTTGTTAAAACACAAATCCTGTTGGCTTGAAGTCTGTACCGTAACTTACACAGATTTGACTGAAATAAGAACTACTGCAATATGCAATCCTTATTCATCAGCAGATGAAATAATAGTTCAAGAAACAGAAGAATGACTTTCATTTCAAAATTATTCTATTATAAAAATATACTCAGCTTTCTATTTTCTATGAAACTGGTTTCACCTCAGGCCTAACAGATAGCAATAACCATTCACCCTACAACAGGCATCTAAGCTGGCAGCTTCAGAGCAGGAAATATTGTAGACAAAAATAGATAGCTGTTCCCAAGTCCTAATACTTACGACAAGAATGAAACTGGGAGGGCATCACTGCTGCAGTCTCTCCCTGAACTAATCTGGGAGTAAGCAGAATTTCAGACTCCTGGACTGTGTACTTGGAATCCTTCATCTCTGTTAAATCAAAAGTTTGTCGGAGTCAACAAAATATGAAGTCCTCCTTTAAATATGTATTTTTGAGGAGGAATTTTTTGTTTCTTAAACTGCCACAAAACCACACTCAGTTATTCATTATTATCATTAAAAGGTCCTTAATGAAGGCACAATTTCCCAGAATGTCAGTATTATGTAAAGCACAATAAATTATGCCCAAGATAAAAAGAAGTGTGGATTGGTATACTGAAGCCATGGGTGGCCATTCCTGGAAAACACATCCCTGTAGCCTCCAAGTTCACTACTGAACTAGTCCCATTTTACCACAAATCTGCCCTGGCCATGATGGATTTTGCTTTTGCAGATAAACATCGATTTATCTTAAAGTATTACAGAAGTTGAAAGACAACTGGCGATAAATTAATGGCTTATATTGTAATGCAAATATAAACACTTCCACCAAAAGTTAGCACTGATCATTCAGTTTTTTAAGGATTATAAATTTTTTGCACCAGCAATAAAAATCTATTGATATTTAGAAGCTATTTATGTTGTTTACTCCACGTACCATGAGAAGATCTGACTGGAGACTGACTGTTAGCACAGTATTAAATACTAATACCTTTTTATATTTGTGTCATATTCATGATGAGCTCTATGCTTTCTTAGCAAATTGAGATGAGAAATAAAATAAATATGGAGGCAATTAAATCCTACCTCTGTTTAATATGAGATTCTTTGATTTTTCTATGTAGCCTCTGTTAGAAACAGAAGAGTGAACTAGATGAACCTTGAGTTTAATCCCATATAGGAATTTCTGTCTGTATAAACACAAGCTAGTTTACAAAAGCTTTAAACCACTTCTGTTTCCTCTTAAGTCTCTCACAGACAGCTTGGGAGATTACGTACAATACCTGTGTCTTTATTCAGTTTCCTTAGCCATGTTATAATTTCAAGGCTAATTTCCTAGAGGGGAAAACATGCTTAAAAATTTCACTTATTTTATATTGCTCTTAGCTTGGAAGGAAAACATATTGTCAACAGTCACGTTAAGAGCATCAAACTTCTGAAGCTATTATTACTCTCTAAGAATTTAACATTTAAAAACATAACTTGAAATTTCACATAATATGTTATAATTTACTCAGTGATCATCAAGGTTGCTTCTAAGCAACCTCTTGTGAAATGTTACATACAGAAATGTAAAGCGAGTTTTGTGTTATAAAATACAACGAAGCATTTTAAAATCAAAATCTCTTTCCTCCCTCCAAGGGAACAATTTTTTTTTTTCCCGGAAACCAGCATGCTGCTTAGATTCAGACTCTGTTTGCCAAATCTGAGTCTGGATGAATGTTTCACAGTGAAGGCATAATACCTTGGAAAGAGAAAACACACATAACAAACCTGACAAGAACAGCAGTGCACACAGGGCTTAGCCATGGGAACAAGCACTGTGCCAAAATTAATCACAGCCAGAAAAGTACAACTCCTTCATGTTCATCTTTAGTGCTTGCCAATGGTGCTGACAACTTTTAACATGAAGCAATATATTAAGAGGTTTTTTGAAAACCTGCAAAGAGATTAAAGAATGGTGATAAGTCTCCTCATACTCAGCTGAAGCAATAAATAGCAATGAATTTTCTGAAACACACTGAAAAACCTGCATCAGCACACAAAGGTGCTTGAACCATACTAGTGACAACTCACAGGAAAACCTGAATTCAAAGTTCCCAGTGAAATGTATCTTTCCCAGTATATTCAACCCCCTGTAGTGTTCTGACAATATCGGCTCTCATCCTTTGTTGCACTGGCTAAGCAAAATGTCAGGCAGAGTTCTGCATCAAGACTTCTGCAAACCCAGCTGAATTCAAATTCTTAATAAAAGCATTTAAAAAACCCACAACTTTCTAGGTTTTCACTGTGTATAGCATATAATTTTTTTTTGTGATATACTGAGTTGTATTTGCTTCTCTTGGTAAATCAACTGCCTTTTTTTTTTTTTTTTAAAAAAAAAAAACAGGAGCTTCTACAAACTTTACCGCATCTGTTGCCTCGAGTAAGTTTTTCCTATATATGTATAAACATCAGTTTGGGATCTTCAAATCTAAAAAGAGATTTAACTTAAGATTTATCGAATCATCGTTACAAGATCATTTAATATTTTACATGCAATGAAGGATTGCTGCCTTCCAATTCTATTTCAAGAAAGGTTGTCTGTTTTTGTGATCCATTCATTCTGCTTAGGAGTCTACTAATGCATGACTTGTACTACTGAGTTGTCTCCTTGAGACTTAGCATCTTCTTAACAAGACCATCCTTGGCAGGGACAAGGCTTCCATGGTAATAAAATAGTAGAGAGATTTCTAATTACCTTTGGACAGTTACCCTTCATTATTTTTCCATGACTCCACTGAGTCAGTATTTCTGGAAATCACTCATCACAGGCGATGTCTCCAAACAGGCTGACTCTGTAAGACAGGAAAGAAGCCCATTTTAGTGACTTAGGAATAATAATGAGAAATATACAAAGTGATTAAATGAAAAAGAAGAAAGAAAACAACAAGCAGTGATATAAAGATTTGAAGTAAGGAAAATAGAAGAGAACAGAAAAAGATAAAGTGGGAAGGCAAAACCAAGTAGAAGGTAGCAGAATGGGAAGAAAGCTCAGGGACAAATGTAGGAATGACTGCTCCTCTTGCTTCTCCATAAGCAAAGAATGTCAAGTATCAAAATCTAGATAAATACACAGAGAAATGTCAATTTTCTGTACAGTATCTTGTCTTCTAGTCTTCAGGGGTCACTTCAGAAGTCAGGCTCAGGCTCTTCCAGAAAGGCTGCAAACTGAAGGGGACACTAGTTTCCATGGACAATTGCTCCCTGAAGTGTGTAGATTTTACCAGGAAGAAAAAACAAAACAAAACAAAACAAAAAAACCCCAAACCTCAAAATAGTTAAATCTGACTCTCTAGATTGGCCTTTCTAGATCTCCACACGTTTTGTGCAAATCACTTGGCAGTCCATTTTGGCTAGAGGAGTTGGCAGGTTTTGGCAGTTCACAGTCTTGAAAAAAGCTTTTAGTAACTTTTGTTAACTTCTCTGCATGTGATTATAAATGAACCTTTTCTCCTCTTCTAAAATACCAGTTGTATGGGGGGCACACAGAGCTTTAGACAGGATTATATTTATCAAGGATGTTGCTGCAAACATTACTTTTACAGTCTCAAATGTCATCTTAAAATGTAAACACCTGCAAGTCTCTGATATGGTTACATCAATTGCAATTGGTTCACACAACAATAAACTGTCAGGTCTGTTAGGTTTGTGCTGTTTTCCCCTTATCTTTTGCTTTTTGGAGTCTGTGACAGCTTTATGGGAATGCATTATTCCTTCGGAAATCTAAGATCTGCACAGTCTTTTCAATGAAAGGCAGTATTCACCAGTTTTATGAACAGTAAAAAAAGACTGTAAATGGATTCAGAAGCATGAAACTGAGCAATTTGCTTCCTGGTTTCAAGGTAAATAACATGTAATAAGAGACGTAGAACTGACTGCAGATCCCCACGTTGTTATGCTCTCGACATACACTTGCTGCTTTGTACTTGGGAAAGGAAAGTTGCATAATCTTGGGTATCTGACTGACAAAATCATGAGGTAAGAGCCATTTTATCATTTGTGCCTGGGTTTATTGTGGTATCTTCCAACTAAATGCTGGTCTAAAGCCACAGTTTCTGATAACCACAGGGTACACGTGACCTTTTTAAATTTGAGAGTTACTGCTGATGTTTAGATTAGGAAAGTATTCCCGTTAAAATATTTGCCTTCTCAATTTATTTTCACAATAATTTTCCAGGGAATTTCAGATACTAATGATTGTGCAAACTTCCAAGTTTGAGAGAGAAGAGAGATGTCGGACAGTAGAAACCTTTCTGCCAGATCATGAGGTATGAAAACTTGTAACAATTGTCATTCCTGACCCAAGACCTAAGCTGAGGCTTACTTTCATCTAAAGTTTTACCTTCATGAAACTGTAGAAAAAATGAAGTACAAAGACTACGTGAAAGTCTCATGAGATGGTCCGGTATTCAGAAACTTATAATGCAAGAAGGCTTGAGAGTAGGATTAGGGTACAGGTCTGGATCTCAGAAAGGCACTCCAAACACTTAGTCCAAAAGTTTTCCTGCAGGGAGTTGGCCAATTTTTCCATTCTCTTGCTATTTTTAATTACGCAATTGATGCAAGAACTGACTCCCAAATAGGACAAAAATATTAGTTCTAATAGAATAAGATATTTTCTAAAACTACTTCTACCCTTTTTGACAGAAAGGGATTTCAGAGGTCTGAGATGAGAACAACTTTTTCAATGGGTTCATTTTTATTCAATATCATGTCTAGAATTACTTGAAAATTTAGCTTCATCCTAGCAACCAATTGCATCCCAAAAATAACTTTCTAGATAGGTAGTTTTGAATCTTTTGAAATAACAACTACAATGTGGCATAATTGCAAGGGATAGTTTGGTAGTATAGAGAATATAATTACATGGTATTTCATATCTGAGTCATCCTACGGACAGGAATGAAAAGAAGCAATAAAAATTAGTCAATCATAAGCTTAAACTATTCTGGCCAATAAATTTAAACAGCCAACACACTTTACATATATGTGGCACAAGCAGCTCCTGGTAAATTATGCAGCACCTGGCAAATACTGTCAATTCCCTTGCACCTAAGTTAATTGCAGATTCCAGCAAGCAATCAGATATGATTAAATTACATTTTTGGAAACTATCAAATGGTTCAGGCTGAAGGAAGACAGCTTAAAATAGACCTTTAAAAGGTAGTGCTAATTAGGCAAAGTCTTAATTCTACTCTTTTCTCAGCTTCAGAATTACAGGGACAAATTTCCCTTTCAGAGCACCCTGTGAAAAGCAGCTGTAATCACTGGGACTGTACAGGTAAACTGAAAGCAGAATTTTAACCTCCTGTGGAGAATTTCTTTTGACCTCTCTTATACTCCAGGAAGAAGTATTCTACAAACAAGAAATCAAGCTTTGTTTACTGGTTCTTCACAGTGGCATAGGACAACTGGTCCAGGTGCTGTGGGGTATTTGTGTAAGAGCTCTCTTCTTTAAAAAGGCACTAACAAAGTTAGGGAATGCTGGAATATTCTGAAAGAAAGAGGTCTAAGAAAACAGCTAAGCAAGGAGCGTTACTTGAGAAGAGATAATGAGTAGGGAGAGGAGGGAGGTGGGAGGTCAGGAACTCTCTGGAGTCATTTGGGAAGCTGTTTTCAATAATGCAATATGCAGAATGCTCTGTATCACCCAGATTATAAATTATTTCATATCTCTCTGACATCTCCTCTCATCCAGGCCCGTTTTCCATTTTGATTGAAGTAACCTGTTCCTCACTGACTTTCTTAACACTCATCTCTTTCTTACTTAGTCTTGGAACTGTCTTATTTTCACTTTTTTCAGTGCACCAAAACATGCCTCCCTTAGTCAGCTCAGAGCCCTGACTGCCCTTCTACCTCCAAGTTTCCATTTCTAATCACACTCGAGATTCCAGTTAAACTACTGAGCTCCAAAAAGGCCATGTTTTCTACCATGTGAACCTAACACATAGCAAAGCCTATCCTGAACTGAACGACAAGGATCTCCTTCTGCAGTAAAAACACAACCTTCTGTACCTACAGCACCAGGAAACTGACTGAATAAAGATCATAGGGTAGCAAATGTGTTTCTCATGTCACTGATGATAGCAAAAGATAACTTTGTACACCCAAGCTAGGCAGTACAACCATGCTGTAATAATCGCAATTAATAACAGCCACATTTTTCCTGCTTGATACTCAAGGTCCTTGCATCCTGCCTAAAGGCAAGTGGCATGCGCCTTAGGCAGAGAAAAATCTCAGTTCATATTCAGAGACTATCTAATGCCATGGGATCTTTAAATCTTTTGTAATTGCCAGGAAAATAAAAAGTTTATTTTAAACCTTCAAAAATGTACATATATGTTTTATGATTAGGAGTACTGTGTACATGGTGAAAACTGAACAGTTACAGAAAAAGCCAGGTGTGTGTTTTATTTTTAATAATGTACTGGTAATAGCTTTCCCATTTTTCTCCTTCAATGGAATAAAACTATTTTACCACACCAATACTTTATCTTGAATGAGAGTACATACAGTTTAACATAAAGAGCTAGGAAATGTTAAAACAATACTGAAAATCTCTGGTTTTAGGAGCTGTTCTAGCTAAAGCTCAGGCATTTGGAAAGCAGCAGCAACCAACTCATTTACTCAGCAGTATATTTTCCGACTTGTAGCACATTATTTTTTCATCAATTTTGTATTACTGAGCCCCAGAGTGGAGTATTTCAGATGAAGACAGAAAGGACAAAGAGTGGGTGGATAGACACAAAGTGCTTGTACATGCCAGACTGCCTGATCAGAAAAAAAGGAATTACTCATAAATGGGACTTCTGAGACAAGTATTAGGCACAACTGTGCTTCCTAGTCCTGTAAAAATTAGAGAGAGAGCCTCCACTCCATTGTAGGTAGAACTAGCCTAAGTAGCAAATTAATTTTTTCTGATTTCCATGACTCGTCTAGCACTAGTAGAGGGCCTGATCTTGCAAGATATATCCTTAGCAGCTGTGAACTTGACAGATCACATGAAAAAGCACTGATACCACTACATTAAGCAAGATCAGTTACTTAATGTAATTGATATGCTGGAGGGGGACCTAGAGGAGCTCCCAGAGGTCCCTTATAGAAATTTATCCATCAGGCTGAGGCAAGAATGGATAATCTCCTTGTCTTAGGTTGAATCCATTTCCTTTGGACACTCCTGAATCTTTTCAGTACAAAGCACTCTTAAGTCCCAGGGATATAAAAGTATATCTGAAGACCTTACTGTTTTTTTAATGGACTGATTACATCAAAATGCCAGCATTTATAAGCAAATTACCAGGAGAGAAAGATCATGATTCCCACAGGAAAATCTTTGACCCCATACCTGCTTAAACTACTGGAGGTCTAAGTTCTGTGACTAATAAGCTGATATAGCACATATTTTGATACTAATGAGGAGCTCTCCTCCTCTAGAATAAACTTATGTATTTCTACAAAATATGGCATGTGTTGATACATTGATATATGCTAGTTGCCCTTCTCTAAAGTATATCTAAATACACACACACTTAAAATAGTTACACACACACAAAGATACAAATAAATACAAATAAACAGAGAGTCTCTTACAGTGACATCTGTAGCTCTTTTGGATCATCTCCCCTTCACTGGCTGAAGCATTCTCATTTAACCCATTGACTAAACACTGACTATTCTGGGCTTTGAAAGGTGTCCATTTATACGCCCAGAAAGAAATCTTTAAGAAAAATTAACACACAATAGGACTGATCAGAACAGCAACAGCAGTAGATGTACAGTGGCATGAACACCACCATCAAAGAGAAGTAAATCAAAGTAACAAACTGGGGAATAAAGTTGATGAAGATATTTATTCCTCTCCTCGATTTTTTTAAATGACCTCTCCTGCTTTTCTTTCGGATACCATCTCTCCACCTTCATAAGAAATACAGCATACATCTACCTGTGTGTGCACATGGGTGGAAGGGTTAAGCATTTGCATTTCTTTCTTGTTTCGAAGCTAAAATTCACACATTCTTTTTAAAGGGCACTATACAAAGTATTACATAATTCAACTATGATTTCTCCCAGAAATAGCACTTGCTGTCTGTTTACACACACTAAACACTACACAAATTCAAAGAGAAACAGACAGAGAACATTGCAGCTGCCCCATAAACCAGCACGTGTGATGCATGTGCCCTTTCTCTCAATAAACAACTCAGCCACAGGAACGTTACCATAGTGCATGCAGAAATTATGGAAAATGAAGGTAATCTCCCAGAAAGCCTCCTACTCTTTTAAATGAAGCTGATGCTACAAGTACAAGATGCCTCTTACTCTACAGCAGTGGCTTTTGAGCCATTCATTAATAGCTAAACTTAAAAGATGGGTCCAAGCCAGTGAATTGCCCTTAGTGAATAAACCAGACCAAATCAGCATCGTTACAATGCTGTCTCCAATAGAGTACTATTCTTAAATTAGGCTTTCTTAAGACACGTAATTGCACCAGCAGCTTTGCAGATACCAGAGATACATCAGAAACACACTTTAAAAGACATATGTATAATTCACTGTGTCTTATCATTCTGCACCATAGACTTAACATTTGCTCTGCTGCAACTTCCTATGTTTTCCATAATAACCTTATGTTTGTCTCTGAGTAAAATATCTCCAAGGAGTGTGCTTTTGAGTGGGAAGTATTTGCTGCTTTTAAGCAACATTTTCTTCCAGGAACTAGAGAGATTGGAAGGTTTCCAGCAGAACCATCAGTACAAATCTAGATGAAAATGACTAATGGAGATTTGGTGACCAGGACTTTAATGAAGTTGTTTGTTGGGTCAGTTAGATACATGCATACATACCTGCATACTGCATGCATTCATATCTGCAACTGGTCAATGTGTTTGCAGTTGGCAGAAAGGCCAATAATTGGATAGGAATGAGAAACAACTATTCTCATCTTTGAGCCTTTCCTTCAACTTTATTTACAAAGAACAAAGGCAGAACAAAAAGGAAAAACTTGAAAGGTTGGTTCCTGTTTTAAATTAGATTTTGCAACAAAGCCTATAGAGTTGCTATTCCAGTGGCTTTCCTGAACACTAAATACACGCTTTGAAAGCTAAGTATCTCTAGCTTGTAGCTTTTTTTTGCAATTTGTATTCAATGAAGTAACCAGAAACCACTCCCTTGAAAAATACCTGATCTTAAAGTAGGGGACAATTCATTTGACACGGGGCTATCCACCAACAGTTTTTCAATCACAGGGATAGTCTACCTTTCTGTTGTGATACAATAAAGCAACGCTACAGTTTTAAGCCTTTAAAAAAATGTTAAATGGTGGATTTTTGTAATTACTATCAATGCAAAATTGATACTTCTGCTTTTATTTCAGAAGACATTGGTTATTCTAAATACAAAATCCATTCAAACCAGCTGCTGTTTGGTCAGACTTGCATGTTTCTGTGCTGAAATTTCCTGAAGCACCTTCCCTCTCCTACTACTTACTTATTTAAACATACATTTAATCTGGAATTCAGAAACACAAAGACTAAAGTTACTCATACACCATTTTTTAAGTTTTTCAAATCTATCCCTAAATATTTGACACTATACATAAATGATAAATTAGGTCATACTAATTAAAGCAAAAAATAAATTTGTAAAAAATCAATTTAAAACTAATGTCTAACAAATAAATGTAGCAGAAATTTGGGGTTTAATCATACATCAATTGTCTATTCAATTACAAACCCCTCTCAGTAATTATGTTATTTTATTTACATTAGCTTAATACCATTTATTCTGGAGACAATATCACAACATTGAGAGCAACCCAATTAATTAAAATCATGGCAACAGAATTTTAAACTCTCCTCGCGTGGTTTCATTTAGAAGCACTTTATCCCCATAATACAGGGCAATATTATTATACAGCTCTTTGCTTATGTAAATACCATTAGTCTCCTTACAGGTCATTCAGGAATGTCCCTCAATACAGGTACACAGGTATACAGAAAGGTTTTTAGGCAAACAAGGATGTAGGATAGGACTGGCTGGTGCCCCATGACAGAAAGCTGTTTTAACCCATGGAACTGTAACTAGAGAGCACGTTTCAGTTCCTTGATACTGTGTGACACTGAGAAATAGCTTGGTCTTAGCAAAGCCCTGTTTCTTACCTTTTAAAGAAAAAAGTAATAAAAATACTTCATCTCTTATCCACCAATCTATAAAATTAGACTTTTTGACAGAGTTCTAATTTTTTTTTTAAAATTCAATTAAAAAAAAAACCCCAAACAAAACCCAAGGCAACTCCCCCCAAAACTGCCACCAGCAGCTTGGGAGCTACATCTTCGTCAGAGTATGGCAAGAGAAGAATAAAAATGTTAATCAGCAGCAGACATTGATTTATTTATGTAGCATCATACCAAAAGGAATTAATCCCATTAAATGCACAGGTGCTGCTTCCTGAATTCTTCCTTATTTGTACTGCCAAAGAACAGACAAAACCAGCTATTTGAATCTATGCCACAGCAGGGAACTAGGTTTACATCTGTGTTTTCTTTCTAAAATACCTGCATCATTGAGATCCATTTCTGTCCCAGTTTCCTTCTAATGCTCATAAAAATAACTTCATATTTAGAATTAGTACTTCAGTTAAAATGTTTGCTAGCAAGATAGTACAATCACATGAAAACCCACACCAAAATTGTGTGCATTTTCAAGCTCAAAAACTGAATAACTTTCAAAGCAATGAAAACTTTTATGGTGAATGACACGTACAAAAGGAAAAAAATCCTGAATATTTGGTTTATAAACCAAAATATTTATCTTGCTTAAAATCAAAGTGAAACAAAACGTTTCTTGCCATATCCCACCATCCAGAATTCTCTTCCGCCACACGACAGCACTAAACTAAGAACAAAAAGTTTGACACAAATGTGGTTAGCAAATTTGCTGGCACATCCACTGAAATCCCATAAAGCACACATACTGCTAGGCTTGACGTCAAGAAGTTATAAATCAATTCAACACAGAAAACATCTGAAGGACTCTGACATCAGACAGAAAGGTTTGTCAGTGAATTAGAAGCTTGGTTGCAGCCACCTGCATGCGTGTGGATGACTCTAGCATCTGTGAATGGCACTCATGCTGACACAATACTGTGGTCTGGCCTTTTAACCTGTCTATCTAGCAGGTTTTCTAGCTGAAAGCAGTCTTCTGTCTCCAGCTAGCTCAGCTGCTATCTATGAATATTTTAACTCTCATAAAAAATGCATCACCTCTACCCTGCACTTATGGCTTTGCGGGGCTGCCTGAGGCATGTGTACAAGCTACCTAATTTCTCTGAAGAATTGCAAGAAACACTGATTTTAGGACTGACAGATTTGGGTTATTTAGTGGATATTTTCTGTTTGTATTTAGTCATTCACAGAATGAGCCTGATAAGCTATGTCTTCCTGTAAATTTTGTGTGATGGCATTACTTTCTGGTGCCTTGCCATCTTTTCCTTCTGAAGAACAGACATCAAGACTATGATTCTTCTGGGATCCTTATCCCAGACTCAACCATCTCAGCCTTCCATATTTCTTCAGAAAAAGGAAACCAATTTCATCTATGTAGGACAAAAGTTCTTTGAAACATTTCTCTCAGTCTCCACATCATCATCACTTTCACTCGCTCCAACTCATCTCCTATATTATCACTGGTTTCCAAGGCTGGCTCCTGGGCTTCTTATCAAACCTCAGCAGCCCCCTCTTCCTTTAGTTCTTTTTCTCAGCCACCTTGTACAGTCACTCCTTGACATCTTGTCTCTCTTTATTTTTTCCTCTTAGCTCAAAGGGCTCTTGGGCTCTTTGCCTAGCCAATCTCTGTATATGCACCTGTAGAGTAATTTTCCACAAGCCGTACAACCTGAATTATCAGAAAGGAAAAATGTGAAGTACACTAGTAGATATGAATGGCAGCTGTACTATGTATTAATTCACTTATAATGGGGTTCTTCAGAGCTGAAAGCTAAATACATAACATAAGAAAGAAATTTAATAGTGAACAGTATCAAAATGAAGAGATATCTTATGTTGTATTAAAAAGATCATACACGTCCTTTAAATTTAATATATTAATTTCAAAATACTGGTGATTGTGTAAGACTTATCGCGCAGTGTTGAGCTCAAGAGTTGAAACATGCTACTAACATGAGGAAATTCCATCGAGAAAGTAATTCAGGATCTTCAATAATTTTATAGATATGTATGATATCACTCTTTTCTATTCCTTCCCTTTTACATTAGCATCTAGCCAATTGCTTCCCCTCACAAGACAGACAGAGGGTCAGAGACTGTGGAAGTGAAAGCAATCTAATTTCAAAAGTATCTGCTACTCCTTTGTGATTTTTAATTTGTCTTTTATTCTTCTGGGCAGATAATTAAAACAGCTTCATGCAATAAAATTGACAGTCAGCTTGCACAACAAAAGATAAATCACCATTGTTACATCCTAACACATTATAAAGCCACAAGTAGTATGGAAATATACCAAAGCAACAGCACAGGAACAACTGGCTGACTGAGATCCACCTAGTTCTTCAGCTAACTTCTTTTATCCAAGAATATACTTTAATTTATTAAGCTATCCTAGTCCTTTCTTTAGAGGTTCAATGCTTTTTCTTAAGCACTATCACACTGAAGGAATTCAATAAAATACCACTGGTCTTGACCTTTCATTAACTTCGGTTCACTACCCCTACTTTCTAGGACTGATAAATTCAGCTTGTAACTGCAGTGGTTGTTTCAGTCCTACCTGTGTAATACCTATTTTTTTTTTTTCCACTACTAGTTTGCCTTTTTCATTGTACTTCTGAAAGAGCACTTTTTCCTAAAAATATTTTTTAAAAAATCTACAACCAAGAATTTATTCTAATTTGACAGTTTCTCCATTGCAAGCCAAACAATGAAAAGAAGTAGCTGTTATAACTGGTTGTACCTAAACTGTTAAAAAAAAAAAAGTGGGGAAATCCTGATAAAAAAACTGCAATATATTAAGTAGAGTACGTGTGTGCTAAAGAGTTGCCTTGAAATCCTTGCATGAGTTGACTCACTACTAACAGAAGAAGATTTCTGTCTCCCCTCCCCCTCCCCAACTCATTCCTATCCTTCCCAGCTTTGTTCTCTCCTAAAATAATTTCCTCCTTCACTCTGGCCACTATGGACTGCTAGAGGGGAGCAAAGAGCTGAGGGCAGCTTTATTTCTTCATTGAGATCAGTGGGCTACTGAGGAGAATGAAGTGAAAAAGAGGGTCCCTTCTTCAAAATGGTGACAAATCATTTCTGGCAGCAAGTCAAGGAGATGACACGGATTTAGGAAGTGGACTCCCCATCTGTACTTCCAGCCTATGCTATCGCAGCAAAGCCCCCGCTCTCCTGGTTCCTTCAGCAGATAACAACAAATGGTAGAGGCAGAAGCACTGAGGGAGCTGTGATCACCCCAAATTATGGAAGTGGAGAAGAAAGGGAAAAGAATTCCACAGGTGATACAGAAAACAGTTTCCCAGGAAGAGGAAGGAACATTCACAACACATGGATGCCTCACACTGACCTCTCCTCCTTCAGCCCATGGAAGGCGTTTACCTAGTTAAATGCCAACAGCCCAGGACTAGCTTGCTTCATGATTCAGTGAAACACTGATGTCAATAACTGGATTCAAAGTATGAGAGAAATGTACTTCTCTATGCTCCTTAATAAGCCTGACTTTTTACAACTGACCTACTGCAAGGTCCCAGAGCGCCATCCCGATTAGTCTGCAGACAGCGTACTCAAAACACCTCTGCTGCCAGTAGAGAGCTAAACAACTTTCTATCTAGTCATTTCAAAAGCAAAATGTATTTATTCCTTGCAGCCAGCTGACAGCATCTAATGCTTTGACCTCCAGAAAGCATGCTGCAAAGATTACCTCAGAACCATGGTGTAGCTAGAAAGGTGTAGCTAGAAAGCTGATGTCTCGACTGCAGGAACAGTATGACTCTCGTCCCTTGCAGAGCTGCCTGCGCTGTCCCTCTGCCCTTGCATGGTATAGTGACAGCTATGTGGCTGCTGCTTCACAACTGCAGCAGTTCCTGTGGCAATCACTACTTCATATTGTGTCACAGAAAAAATGTAAATAAATGTGATAGGGTAAGGCAAACGGGTTAAAGAGGTTACACTGCATTCAGAGTTAAAGAGGTTTCAGTGACATCGGCTTAGATGTCACCTATGAAACAGTTTCACACTGTAGCATAAATACATATACTAGAGTGTAAATAACACAATGAATAATGGAACATATACTGTAGGGCACCTACAAGGAAAAGGGTATTAGATACTTAGGCATGACTAACATACTTGATGCTTTATACATGCTTTTTGCCCCCAGTTTCAAATAGACAGGTATCCACAGCCCCAAATTTTTAGCAATTGCTACTCATATGCCTCCTCGTAGGAAGAATTAGGCATACAGCCAAGAACTAAATGAGCAGGAGAAAAAAAAGCTATGTTTCTACTGCTGTAGGGGATCCACAAATGCACAAGGGCATCTGGGTATTCAGGCGAGCCGTGGCAGAGGAGCAGAGCAGGTGCTGCTCTGCACACCAGCTGACAGTCGCTCCCTCCAGGGCTCTCAGCCTGGCACCTCCAACAAACACCAAGGTCTCACATGCTCAGAAGTAAGAATCACTGGACCACAAGGCCTCTCTACCGTGCTGGAGTGCTTTTAAGTGGTTCCCAGTTCCAAATAATGGCAGCTAGGACTGCCTTAGGCTCACAGCCTTCATGAGTTTGGCAGGCCTGGATCCTATGCCTGCTTCCTTTACATGAAGGTCTCTGAGAAATACTGACAAGTAATGCCAACAGAAGTTTGATTGACATCTGCCATATTAGCCTTTTGCTGTGTACATTAAGGGTTGGAAAAAGGAGGAAGGGGGAAATGCAGGAAGTTCCAAAGACATTTTTTCTATGCAAATCTCATTTTTCTGTAACTTTTAATGAGTTTTAAATAAACCCGTTATCAACAGGAGTATTATATGAATTAATGCAGAGCACTAGAATGAAATGTAAAATGTGTTCAAAAAGATAAAACAGGGCAGCGTTATTGGCTGTCACCTGTTTCACTGAAATACTGCATTCTTTCTACAGTACCATCAAAGCTCATCTTCTCATTACTTTTTATTTGCTTTACTTCCCTATAATACATTTACATAAAGAATAAAATGTCATAATCTTATGCGCTGTGAATGGGACCTAGATAACAAGACAGAGAGAATGCCTTTGCACTTCATTAAGGAGAGCTCAAAAAAGATGTCTCTGAAGGAGGAAGTTTACTGTAGAATACATTTATCAAAAACATAGTGAAAACAGTATCACATTCAATAGGAAGTGAACAGTTCTAGGACATTTGTCGGGGTCCAGGCCAGATTTTATCTCATTCACCCTGATGAAATCCAGAGCAACTCCATTTAACTAATTTTGTGCCACCTCACCCACAATCAAGATCTTGTTCAGAGGTACAAGTTCCCCATCGAAATATATTGACTTCTTTCCCCTGTGATGTGATCTACCAAAGATGGCACTAGATATAGTCGTAAAGCCCAGTACTATTCTTAGCTATATAACCAAACTGGCATCCAATTTAAGTTCCTTCTTAAATGAAGATGATACTTTTTTCCTCTTCCTAAAAATTTTCCGATACACCAGAATGAGGTGCAATAGATTAGGTACATAGTATTTTAAAAATTAATTATTAACAGTTTTCAGTAACACTATACAGCATCAATTATAACTTCAATGGTAATTTTACAAGACGGGGAAAATAATGGTGCCACCATTATCAATCCAAGACTACTTTTGCAAAGTGTGCTGTACAGTCTTCAGTTACCCATTGGTTTCTTGGTTTGACACTACATAAGAAAGACAACGGTACAAGTGGTCATAACGTGGTCGATGGAACACTAATTGATTATTTATTGAACAAAAAAGTACATCCATCTGAATTACTCACCTTCCTTCCTGTAGGATGGAGATGTCCATTCTGGAAAGATGAGAATCCAAATGCTACTTCACAGTCCTAGCCATAAGGAAATTAATACCAATACAAGTTTTATTTTATATTCTCATGAATCCTTAAAAACTCCACTGTCTCAATGTGTAGAAAGGCAACCTGATAACAGAATCTTTTTAGCTTATTACAGAGCATCATGACAAAGGTCTTCAAAGATTAAAAGGGTTGAATTTTATTAGTACTTTGCTTGCACCATGTCTATGAACAACACTGCCCTCTGCATTAGAAGAGATTTTGAGGAAAGGCTTTCCACTTTGAAGAGTTGCATGTAGTAGATTAATTACACACTAATTAACATTGTGACAGATGAGATACATACGAGACTTGCTTTTTTCCACTTGTTCCTAAAAGCCACTATTAGCCATACGTCAAAACGGACCAGCACTAGACCATACATTGTGACCGATGCATAGGTATCAACTCTCACCTGTGTTTCTAGACTTACTACTTCAAGCACAGCTGTTTGGATTCCTTCTTTTTCCCAGTGGAGGTATCAAGATAGTAAACCATCCTCATTTGGATTAGCAGCTACTGACTTACAAAATTAAATCCATATTCTCTCTATATACTAGGAGATCATTTGCATTCATGGTTACCATCAAAGATAACACAGCAAAATTAATATAAGAACCTCCACAAGGTCATTTCTTCCCTCAACTTGTGGCTTTAGTATTTTAAATATCATTAATTTAAAATGATACTTGATCCAGGGTCAGAATGTGTTGAATAGAAGATCTTCAGAGTCAAATGTCTTCATGTCAACTCCAGATGAGTTTGCAGAAATCGAGGTTGCAGAAGTTAACAGAAGTAAATCAAAAAATTGAATGCAACAAGCATGCAAGAGGAAGGGCTGGTTAAAATGTACATTCTTAATGAAATTCATAGGTACCAAGAGATGAAGTGGTAGCAGTTTTGTCAATGTTCTGTTATTAGTGAGGGGTTTTTTTTTTTGCTTAAAAAAGACAGAAAACAAGTCTTACTAGAGTAGAAGTGTATCAAATGTAAAGTTTTCCTAAAACTACTTATTCAGATTGAATGTTCTTTCTACCTGTGAAATCTCAAATGTGTTTAATATGCTCTGAGGACCAAATACTTCTTTTCTGCCTGTGGAACTACATATATCCTGAGCTGATCTGCATACAGGACAGACTTCCCAGAACCTGCCATTTTTCTTTTTTGCTTCTTCTTCCTTTAGATGACCAAGCTGTCAGTTTTGACTGCCTTGTCAGATGATGAGGAATGGCTATAGTTACTGAGAGCAATTACTTTGAAAAAAGTTCATGGAAGTTAGTGGTCCTAGCTGACAACACAGACAGATGAAATGAATGCACTGATAAAGAAGGTGGTCTTCAAAACCTTCCCCATTCACAATATACAGTGTGGGCTGGCATGCGCACATACACCTACTTCATGGAAATATATCAATTTTTACAACAATTTAATTAGGAAGATATTCATGGCCACAGCTCTGTAGACTCATCTGATGGAATAAATTCAAAGTGAATGCTTGTTTAGACAAAATTTTGATATGTAAAACCTGTGCACAATTTTGTTTCTGTTGCAGCACAGAGCCAATAAATGTCAGAAGACTAGAAGGTGCTATGGAACAGAACTGTCTTCAGGCCAACCTATGTATCTATGCCATCAAATTCAAGAGGAGGAGAGGAGATGAGAGTAGTTCTAACCTTGATTATCCAAGCTGCAGGAAAATAATTTGGTATGACTAGGGTATTAGGCACTTCATTAAAATTATCTTCCTGAACAAACACATTTATAATTTTCCAGGCCATGTTCTCAGAAGCTTTACTCATTTCTTTCTTCTCTTGCTCCTTTAATTTCCAACTGGCATAGACATTTTGTACCTACCACAATGTGGACGTTCAATTCACTAATGAGAATTCAGCTTTAATGCATTACCTTTTGCGCTCTGTTGCTGGGATTTAAATCCCAGCTGGATGTTCATATTCATTATGAGACTGCAATTATTTCTGGATCTCTGTTGTACTAACATGAGAACTTTGCTTTCAGCAATAAGCAGAGAGGCTGTAAATTCTCTCTGTGTGAGCATCTGAGATAGTAAGAATCCAAAAGAATTTTAATTATCCATCATCCATAGGATCCAGAAGAACTCTGCGTTCACTTCTAAAGATGTATTGTAAGAATCCACACGGGATTTCTCAGGGGTTTTATAATTAATAGAAATATTCAGATGAAGAACTTTCCTGTATACAACTCCTTGTATGTAATATTTTGCATAAGCATTGTTTTCCAGTGAAATTTCTGCAACACAGAACTTGCCTGGGTGGCAGTGAGATAAAGCTGCTCTGAAAGTATTGTAATGGTAAATCCTAGAGCCAAAAGGATAGCAGATATCCTACATTTACTCTAGATGATTGCTTTTGGGTTACTAATGTATCAAAACCAAGCTGTGTTTTAATTTTCAGACCTCTCAAAGTGTAACTAGAAATTATAATTGATAAATATTGAAATTTGGATGATTTATTAGACTGAGATTCTCAGGTTGAGAAATTGAGCTTAGAACTCTAACTGTAGGTAAATTATGTTAGTGCTATGCCTTTTACATCCTTTAGATCATGAAAGAGCTAAAGAAGCCCATAATGAAGGGTCATGTGAACAACTGCTCAAATACTGAGTATTTGTAATCATTCAGCATAAACTGAAGGCTGTGATGAATCTGCCTTAATTATGCTTTGAGCAGTCACTGGCAGGTAAGTAGCTTTTAATCAGAGACCTGATTGCCAACTTTTTTGTACCTGATCCCTAATGAACTACCCTGTTACATGTCATTCCTCTAGCCAGCTAATACATCAAATTTACCTTTTTCATTTTGAGGATGTAACACACTTTATACCAAGTCTCTATATGCCTGATTTTATAAAAAGGAAAATCACAGACTGTATATATTGCATGTGATGAGAAATTATGACACTTTTGTTTCATTATAATATCCTTGCCAGAAAAGCAGATCTGGGAGCCGAAGTACTCCAGCTATAGAAAGAACACAGAGAGTAAATCCAAAGAGGGCAGCAGCAATTACTATGCATAACACAAGAGCCAGTATCTTGTCAGAGCCTTGAATGTAGGTGATAAATTACGTTAGCAGAGAGTTGAAAAATTGCCTTCTTAAAATACAGTAGTAACTAAAAAGGGAGCTGATCCTAACTAGATTAGATCCAAACACAACACACTTCTTTTTCAAATTAATGATTATGGCACAACACAACATTATGCCGATCATGCGTACCTGACTAGAAATTCAAATTTTCCATCTTTTTGCTGTTTAAAGTCAACAGCTACAAAATATATTTGATTTGCTCTTCTCTGCCTAATACTTGCTTAGGTGACAGCCTCTTCAATATATTAGGGAGCTGAAAGGTTCCAGTGCTCTAAGCTTGTTTCAAGTCTTCCACTTCCAAAAAATTCAGTGGCAAAACACCCCATTTTGCTCCTTCTTCTCTCCCACACAAAGCTGCACTCAAGGTGCCACTGTAGCTTGCTGCGCTTGATAGTTTGGTTTTCCTCCTCATTAGAGAAACACCTGCCCTTCTGTCCTGCCTTTTATTTTCTTTTGCAGAACTATGATTTGTACTTGGGCTGGTTACCAGGGTGACTCAGCAGAACATTTCTGCAGCATGTTCCTAGGTTTATAATATGAACTCTGATGTCATTTCCAATATATCCTTCTCAGCAGAATCACCTGACAGTTCCAAGATGGGAAAATGGCACTCAATTGTCATTATACAGTCCCTTACAAAGATAGATGGGTCCAAGCTAGAATCCCAAAGTACCTGGTGGATAACACTCTGAGCTTATCTCTAGAACTAGACACTGCAGCTTGCAACCATTCAGAGTTCAAATAAGCCTTCTGCTAATGTATAATTTTCTGACTGAGAAAATCTGCAATTGATTTCCAGCAGGCTGATTGTAGTCTTTCAGGAGTAGTAGATTGGTACCACTATCGTGCTATTAATAAGAAGTAAAGGATAACACTGATTTTTTTTATTATTATTATTTTTACCACTATGAACCAATGAATGATTATGCAAAGCACTGAATTTTCATGGCAAATACAGAGTATTAGTATTACAGGAAAATGTTACTGGTAAATTATCAAAGAGAAAATATGTCTTCCAAATTCTGCTAACCCATTGAATTCCATCCAATGGACATCTAAACAAACAAAGGGCTAAAAAGTGGCACACTCACATACGTCCATGTGGCTACAGAACCTCCTTTCCTCCCCCGCCATCCACAGCTTTGGTAAATCTGCCTGATGATATGAAATTTCGTTATCACAAACCATTAACCAAAAGCAAATCAAAATAACAATCAAACTATTTACTTTGTGATGTGCGTGTGTGGGCAGGGGGGTTCCTTTTGACACTGAGCTACACAGTAGGATAGACTTAAAAATAGCGTACTTTCTTCTGGTCTTTTGGAGTTTTGTTTCAGAGTTCTGCACACTAATTCAGCCTTCCACCTTTAGAGCTTTATCAAACCAATTGAATAAGGTAGCATATGCTCATGGCTTGGACAGGTGTACTCATCGTTGGGTAAAAAACTGGCTGTATGGCCGGGCCCAAAGAGTTATGGTGAATGGAGTTAAATTCAGTTGGTGATCGGTCACGAGTAGTGTTCCCCAGGGCTCAGTGTTGGGGCCGGTCCTGTTTAGTATCTTTATTAATGATCAGGACGAGGGGATCGAGTGCACCCTCAGTTCGTTTGCAGACACCAAGTTGGGTGGGAGTGTTGATCTGTTTGAGGGTAGGAAGGCTCTACAGAGGGATCTGGACAGGCTGGATCAATGGGCCAAGGCCAATTATATGAGGTTCAACAAGGCTGAGTGCCGGGTCCTGCACTTCAGTCACAACAACCCCATGCAACGCTACAGGCTTGGGGAAGAGTGGCTGGAGAGCTGCCCAGTGGAAAAGGTCCTGGGGGTGTTGGTTGACAGCCGCCTGAACATGAGCCAGTAATGTGCCCAGGTGACCAAGAAGGCCAATGGCATCCTGGCTTGTATCAGGAATAGTGCAGCCAGCAGGACCAGGGAAGTGATAGTGCCCCTGTACTCGGCACTAGTGAGGCCGCACCTCGAATACTGTGAGAGGAGACTCAGGGGAGACCTTATCGCTTTCTACAACTACCTGAAAGGAGGTTGTAGAGAGGTGGGTGTCGATCTCTTCTCCCAAGTAACAAGCGACAGGATAAGAGGAAACAGCCTCAAGTTGTGCCAGGGGAGGTTTAGATTGGATATCAGGAAAAATTTCTTCACTGAAAGGATTGTCAAACATTGGAACAGGCTGCCCAGGGAAGTGGTTCAGTCCCCATCCCTGGAGGTATTTAAAAGACGGGTAGATGTGGTGCTTAGAGATATGGTTTAGTGGTACACTTGGTGGTGGTAGGTTAACATTTGACTCTATGATCTTAAAGGTCTTTTCCAACCTAGACGATTCTATGATTGTATTTTATGATTTCTATATTAAAGGGACATTCCCTAGCTTAAAATGCTTACACAGTGCAAAATGACCTGAAAAATAGGAATGGTCATGGCTTCTTTTTTCTTAAATTTTAATTAGGAAAGCCAACTGTTCCTAAAGAAAAGTCCCCAAAGTACTTCAACACACCACTTCACCTGCTTTCCAAAATGGAAAGTTTAGGGTTTTGTGACTCTAATACAGTGAACAATGTTCACAAAGCAAGTTGTGATAAATTATATAGATTATAGTAGACATAGGAAGCAATGAATCATTCAGTATCTTGTATATTACTTTCCCTGTAGTCCTCTTTGCTACATACTTGTGAAATCCCAGTCCAGTGGATCATGGGGACAGTTCTAGTATTCCAATAAAAACTTCTTTTCAATAGCCATAGCTTCCCCTTCCTGCTCCTTGCTCAATTATACTGAAAAACTATATCAAACCAGAGACCACTAACAGTCTGGAAAATATGTGCAGCTTAACCACAGCAAGGTTAGACCAGCCAAACCCAAACTAACTATTTTAGAGCCGCACAACAACATGCAAAACAGTTTTAAGGAAACAAAACTCAATTACTTACTAAAACAAACAAATCAATGTTTAAATGGCAGAGAGTAAACAAAACAGAATCCTACATAAGCTGAAGCATGCTCTAAAAAAAGCATAGTACAAAAGATAAATGGGGTCACTCAAGTCACTCTAAAATGCGCTCCCTACCACATGGGGTGAAGGGGACCTAAAACAAGAGCTGTATTGGTTCCTTAAACTCTGGTCATCCTCACAAATATCAGGGAGCTGAGACTTACAACGTTTGTTAAAGAAGTGTATATTTGGGACTCACGGGGTAGGTCCCCATTAGTGCAGAGCAAGAGGAGTGGATCTGGGAAACGAAAGAGCTGCTGGTAGATCTCAATGAAGTCTAATCTGGTCCCATGAACTGATGGCCCACTTGTGGCTGGGGTACATCTTCTAGTTCAGTTCCATTCCAAAGAAATACAGTTCATGAGCTACAAGACCTCTCTGTGATATGAATTAAAGTACGGGGAGCAGAGATTCACTTCAAAAGCCCAATATTCATCTGAACTACTAACGTAGACACACCCACAGTGGTATGAAGACAAAAATATTCCTTTATAGTTATGGTGGAATCAAACATTAACAAGTTCTCCTGCTTTACATCTTCCTTCTCCCATTACAGTTTCACAATAAATCTTTGCCCAGATAAATTCTACCTAAAGTTGCGGTTTTCTTGAGTAGACAGGGAATCACTCACCTGATCTCCTTTTGTATAGTGGACAGCTATTTAGATTTGGCTAATTAGGAAGTACAAAGAATTAAAATACAACTATGTGAAAGAACTCCAATCGCTCCTGTTGAAAATTGGAACAATAGCAAGAAGGCTATACACAAACATTATAGACATTTTGGCTGTGAACAGATATATGCAAAGAGAGGAAAAGACAGACAAATTCTCTGATGCAGATAATCTCAAATAACTTTGCATTTCCTTAATATCCTTAAGCTTGTGAGGGGGGTAAACTTTGAATGCCTCCAATTTTGTCATGAATATTTCACACATCTCTAAGACTAACAACACTTACATACATCAGAGAGGTGCTATGAGACTTAATTAATGTTTGCAAATCACTGTGAGACACAGGGATGAAAGGTGCTACAAACCAGCAATATCTCATTGGTAAAACTTTCAAGAACAGATCCTCAGCTGCCGTTAATTGTCAGTTCCCCTCTAAAGTCACTGAAGCTATCCAATTAATAAGCGCCTGCTCCTCAAATCAAATGGGTTTTGTAAAAGGACAAATACCATTCTTATTAGAAAAATATGTGCAGAATAAAACACCAGCTTATCAGCATGGTCCCTGTACTGACTCTGAATATAAATATAAAGATACGCTTCACTTCTGACAAGTGCCTTTCTTAAACTATGAAAAAGGTCTGTCTTTATGTTTTTTTAACAAGCGTCTGACAACCCTAAAAATGAAATGCTGTAGTTACTGACGAATTCTGCCTTGTTTTCCTATATATCAAGTATAGATACAATGATCACCATCTAAAGCAGCTCAAGTTAAATAAAGAAGATAGACTCTTAGCTGGCATACATGCACACTGCAGTGGGCCAGAGATGACTGGAGTAGGTGCCCTGGTCATGCCCACCAAGCAACTGGAGTGTCAAAATAAAGCTCTTTTCTGTTCTACGTGGCTTTGTCTATGAAGAATTTCCGATGCTCAGAAGACTACCAAAAATCACCCTACAATTCCTCAGCTCTTATGACTCATGCTTGCAGGTGCAAACGGTTACCAGGGTGACACACATTCACAGGCTACAAGCTCAAAATCGTGTGCGATTTCTTACCACGTCTTGCGACAAGCTGCTGCACCAGAAGCCAGGATTCCTTCTGTGAAAGCTCAAGTAATTAACCCACGAGGCATGCACTGAGAGAGCTTGTAATAGGAGTAAAGTATCAAAACCATGTTGGTTCCCTGCCTGTGTCTTTAATACCATCTGTCAGCATTGGCTATTATGGTTGCTTTCTGAGGCCAGAGTGCTTTTAAAAGTTGCAATTCTCTGAACAACAGGGAGCACTTCTTGCTAAGCTTATATGAGGATTTTTGTAATGGTCAGCTTTGTAACATCTCACAAGTATTTCTTGAAAACATTTCTTAGCACTCAGTTCCCCTCTCTCATCTGCCACCGCCCCCCCCCCAACAAAACCACGAGCTTTCTTTCAAATAATTACTTTTCAAGCTAAAAAATAAAATATAATCCAAAGTGCATTTAAGAATAAAATATAAATCTTTCTATATTAAAAGATCAAAGAATAAACATAAGAAACCAGGTGAACAAAACAGACCAGCTTGCTATATCCATTCCTAAAGCTCTTTGAAGACCTTGTGAATCTCTCCTCAGGGACCATGTTTGAGACTCACACTTCTGTGACAGCTATCACTAGACCTGCAACCCGAAATTTTGCCCAACTCCCTTGGCATTGCAGATTCACAATATCAATATTGTCGCTTTTTAGGAAAACGTATCTGTAATTTTACTACACCTATATGCACCCAAGCTGACAGAATCTAGCAACGCTCAGGTACTTCAAAAGATTAAAATGATGAAATAATAAATAATCACATTTATACATGCCCTTCCTTAGAGGATCCACAAGCACTTTGGGAATATATGATTTACGCCTCACTGTGCCTCTCTGCAGTCACATTATTCTTAATTTATCAAAGGGGAAAATGTACAAAAAGGATAAGGGTATTCCCTAAGGTCACTTGGCTAGTCAGCTGCAGCACAAGGAGTTTAATTTATGAGATCTGAATTCTAGTCAACGGTTCTGCTCCCTGAAATAACTAAACTCTTCAAGTTACATAGCACTATATGTTCCTGCACCACCTTGTACATTTTCTTTTCTGTGCCATTTGGGAAGATACCATATATACATTTCGACTCATTACAGCACTGTTCTCAACTTCAAAGAATTTTGAGCATAATTAAGAGGTTTTCTTTAATGAAGGTGATTGTAATAAAATGCAATGCAGCTAGCAGCCATGGGACAAAAGTCTGATACCATTCTGTGGAGATTCTGTGGATTAAGAGACACACTAAATCATGATAATAAATGCAACTAATTAAAAAGAGAAGTACACTTACATTGTCTCAAAGACAATTATGCTAGAGGGACTCTCCTTTTCCAGAAGTCATCTTACCACCAGCTTCTTTTTCTCTTGAGACACAAATGATATCAAATGTTCATTTCATAGATGAAAAGATGTAAAAGATGTAAAATACATAATCAATAATCTCAATTATCACCAAAATAAATGCCTTTTTCTCCCCCCGCCCAGTTTACTACCAGGAAACACACTGTAAAAGCCTAGGACAAAAACAGGATAAGATAGCTGCATTTTAATTTAGACTTTGACAAGTCTTAGCACAGATTGCTTGAATGATTCCTTCTGCTGAACAGGGACATATGTTGGCCAAGAGTCAGAGTGCCAAAACGCAGCCCGAAGAGGAGCAGACTTAAAAACCCTTGCTGTGCCTCATTCAAACCTCCAGTTTGCTTTTTGCTTGCAGTTTTAAGTTCCCCTTTGCAATCCTGATTTCTTACAAGAAGTAAAAAGAATAGTATTGTGCAGCACGCACTGGGGTGAGGGGAATGGGAAGGCTACAAACAGAGAACTCATTCTACTGTGCCATATGAACAGCTGGTGAGGTTTAAAGACATCTAGTACCAAAAATAATATCCCATGTGGTCACAGAGAGGGCAAACCAACAAACCTTACCTAATGAACTCCAGATCAGCAAGGCTACTTGAATTCAACTTTCATCACAAAAGGATGAAAGTCAAGACAGTAACATGGACACAGGAGCATCTTTCAGGAAATCTGGGCAGATTTCCTAGAAAGCTTTTTGTGAAGTTTGGAACAGACCTTTGCCAAGTTTTGAGCATCCTGGGGCCAGCCTGCAGCCTGGGATTGGAAACACACAGTATTTTAAGAATTCTGTAAACTTTTACTAGGAAAGGTTCCTCTGAGTAAGTAAAAGCACCATCAGACTGCAAATTTTTTTCTGTGCAGTTCACATTAAATTAACAGAGCTGAAAGAATCCATTTCATAAGAAGCTGCAAGAACAAGGTCAGGGTTTTAGGCAAACAGATGTCAACTTCTTTTGATTTATAGATTCCTTAACATGTTCTAGTTATGCTGGAATCCTGCATGATAACCTTTCCGCCTACAGACAGTAAGCTTTACTTTATCCTTTACTTTTCATTGACCTCTTAGAAATAGGCTGTGGATCTGGAAGGAAACTGCAAGTTAAGATCAAAAATACCACAAGCAAATTTAACAAACTCTTATTCCCTGAGAAGGTAACAAAGCAGCTGAAAGCAAAAATGCAAAGAAGAGGCAGGAATTTGGTCTTAGAATTGAAAACGGGACTCAGTTGGGGTACTTCACAATGTGACTCAACAGGGCAGAGTTTTCGTCTGGTACATATAAAATTATGCAAAACACTAACCAGTAAAGAACTTTACAAATGGGTGCCAATCCCCTAAACAGGACGGCATTAGAGATTCCTATGCACAATATCATTAACATATAGGATATAATTTTTTTCTCAGGGGACTTTTTCCACAGTCATGTTAGAATGCTGTCAGATGTTCATGGTTTTTAATCAATACACTTTTTATGTGGAAAATTATTTGGGAGAAAAGATTAATATAATAGCGAGCTTAAAAATGTCAATTTATGATGTGGGGCATTTCTGAATGTGAGTCTCTGATCTCATGGACTACACATCCAGCTGTTTGGAGCTAGGGCAATCTCTCAAATCAAAGCTTGTTCCTACTAGGTAACCATCTCAATCTTTGAGTCCCAGCAGAACAACAGCCATTCCTGGAACTGCAGATAACAGATTTGGCACTGAATAATCCAGGTTTAGTGAGGATATTTCAGCTGAGACTTAGGAGATGCTGCAGGGCTGATTGTGTGCAGGTCAGATTCAGACAGTGGACTGCATTCCTGGGCCCACTAGTATCATTGCACGAGATGTGGATAAGTTGTTTACACACTCTGTGCCTTGATTTCTCTGCCTAGAAAAACAGGGGATGATAAGAACATGTGCTGACTCCGTAGGAAAGAAAACTCAAATCCACTAAATTGTGCAGGAAGGACTGCCCATAACTCCTCCTGTCATAAACAAAGGGTGATCACAATCATAATATGTTTTCTATTCCATAGCTAGTAATCCTTTCTTTACTAGGTATTTCACAGTTTTAAATGAAAAACCTTAAAACGTATTATGGCAAAAAAAAAAACCAACTTCAACAGCACAGAAATGAGATCACTCTAACAACAAATCAGTTCAGATAACATCTCTAACATGGCCTTGATTTTGCAAATCACTTGTGCATATATTTAAATCCCACAATTATCATATTAAAGCCAATGTGATCTTTACTTCCTGAAGCACTTTGGTAGATTAAGGCCTTTATTGTGATTTGCACAGGTCTCTTCGTTTTTATTTTTTAAAAACACATTTAGTATCAATGTTAAAAAAAAAAAAAGAAAAAAGAATCACTCCATATGTGGCATTTGTGTTTAACATCCCCCGTCACATGAAAAAAAAATATAAAATCCACAAACCAGAAGCAAGCTAGTGAGGTCTACCACATGGTTTGAAGATAAATATCCTACCAGGACTAGCATTCTGTATTTCTCAGTCAAAATAAGGGGTCAAGGTTTTCCACAGTAAATATTCCATGCATAAACAAATAGTTTGAGATGCCTTGAAAAGAAACTCAATTTTTGCAAATTCTGGTTTTGTTAAAAAATGGATCACTGTTGAAATTATGCAGGATTTGCCACCAACATCTGCTGTTACTCATTGCTTTTGAAAGGCTTGGTTAACATCATTGTTGTTAGTGTAGCAGGACCTTTTCCTTTGTTCTATGTTCAGATTGCTTTTTTACTGTAACTAAAAGCTAGAAGTTAGAACTGAATATTCTAAAAGCTTCAAGGGAAGCACTGGCTTTCTCCACTGTTTCTGGAGCTTCATTCCTTTTTGGATGAAAAAGAAAACAACAATGCCTTTTTTAAACAGCATGAACTCAGACTGCTGGTTGACTTCACATGTCTTGTTTTCTAACTTTACACAGTGGCAGTAGTGTGCCAGGCATTATTTACACAAGTGAGAGGAAAAGGGCTTTTGTAACTTTGATTATATCTTTCAGGTTTGATTTTTCCATCTTGCTTCAGCAGTCACACGCCTTATTTTTAAAAGTGCAGAGACCAAAGCAGATGTTTTCCAGTTGTACTTTAACCACTGTGGAACAGCTCTCCTACACCAAGTTCTTCTGTTTATACACTAGAGCATTGCAGTTCATGGCAGTATTGAATCATACAGCCAAGTTCAATTTGATGCTCCCTCTGAAATTATATCTTCCCTTCCACCAGTTCTTCACTTCCACCTCCTAATCAGCATTCTCTGAGCTTATATTTATACATTTGATTACCTGCTCCCAAAGGGACCACTACGGCATTTACTCTGTTTCAGTCTCACTCTTCTGATTTGTCTACTGCTCTCTACTTTTTCTAGATGTCTTTGCCTCAGAATTAAATATGCTTCCCATTATTTGTGTCATCAGTATATTTCAGCAGATTTCCCTTGAAAACTGCATGACACTGAGATAAGAACCACTGAACAGCGGTGAGAACTTTGCTCACTTCTCCTAACTCTGCCAGATTTGAAGGCTTTGATTTGAGGTTTTCATTTTTGCACTCAACCAGTCAAAGAGGATTCCTCTGTCAGAGGAAGACAGACATACAAACTTGGCCAACTTCTCTCACATGCAAACCAATTTGCACAGTCTCTTCCTTCTACTCAGAGAAGAGGAAGCCTCTTTTTCCATTCTGAAACCGCAACCCATGAGAGATGATTCCCCATGAATAATACAGGACTATTAAAAACACTGAATTGCCACTTAAGAGGGCAATATTTTTCCCAGAAGGATCACTTTTCATAGGGGAAAATTGTTTACTTCCTTGCTACTCAAAGTACTTGTTTCTGTATACGTTGTCTAAGTTTGCAACAATTCAGGATACACTGTAAATGTAAATGGGCTTGTACAGGTGGGTCTTCAGTTTATCAATGATATTTACCACAGCTAGGCTTTGATTTTTGTCTTTCAACAGCAAAGCTACCAGAAGTTTCAATTAAAATTGACCCATCTCTCTCCTGCTTATCTGCTACTATCTGGCTGTGGGTTTTTTTCTCCTGCTTACAGACAGGAAACGGATACAGTCACAGTTAATTGTAAAATCTTGCTCCATTAGACAGATTATAGAACACGCCAATTTAGTCAGTTTACTCCCTCCTGGGTTACCCACTTCTATCATCCACAGCTATTTATAGCTGAATTTTTCATGGCAGAAGTTTGAGATTTCAGTAGCAAGCTGTATAGAAACAGATCTGTTTCTGACAGCATGCACCCTTCTCAGCATCAAGATTAAAGATGTTTTGATGCCTAAAACGCGCCTTGGAATTTTCTCAGCATAAAGATACCAGCAAAGAGAATATGCAAGCAGTGTAAAACTCTACTGCTTGGCTTCCCCTGAGAGGGAAAGTGGAATTTTGATGTTATATGTCCATTTGATGTATAATCTCTCAAATAAGGAGTAATAGCAATCTCAGAGGTGAAGCACATCATACCACCTTCTACCCAGTGCTCCCCATTCCTACCTAAAGAGGACATGAACTTCCTCATCAAACCTTAATGGTGCAGAAATTTCCCTGACTACAGCAGTCTACATCACACTTTAATTTATTGCATTTAGGGCTATAAACCCATGTTTTACTACTGAAACTAATTGTGTCTGACACTTCCATCACATTAACACACATTAGGCACCATGACCTTTGGATGATCAAGGAAGACCTAATTTAATAATTTAGAGACAGCGTGAGGTTTGAGTAGGCCCCAAAGGGGAAAGAAATGTGGTATGAAAAATGATCCTATTTCACTAGTGGGGATATTTGCTTACTAAATCTGCCAGATGAACTTTGGCTGCTACTTTACCATAACATCTATGGGTCACATATGGCACTCTAAGTTCTCAAAGTGCTATATATTCCTTATAATGCTGGACATGTAATGCTCTGTCAGATATCCTCTAAATTCTTAGAAGAACAATCCACTTTTTCCTGCAAGACTCCAGTCTCACGACAGAAGTGTTTCTTAAACAGCAGCTGGAATAGCAAACAGGCTAACAACTGCAATTAAACAGAGGCAGCCATAATTCACTTGAAGCTTACGGTACCAATTTGACATCTTTAAAGAAATAATTTTGTCAGAAACAGCATAATCAAACTCAGCTATCACTTATAGATGACTTATTCTCATCAGCTTAACTCAATCTTCATGTGAAAACAGATATAATTCAGTATGAATAGGCAAGTTGACAGAAAGCATGTGGGACTAAGATGAGCAGACAGACAGACAGTGTGGCCACTCCCATTCAATTTCAAAATATTGAGGCCCCAGGAAAGCACTCAGTATGTTCTTACCCTTACAGCAAATACTCATGTTCCACGGGGGTAACATGGGAGATAAAGTGGCATTACGTAAACTCATGGAGGTTTACACATTTTGTACCTGAAGCAAAATGTTCTCTGGTATTATGGCTTGAGTGACCTGCAAAAACAGACTGCCAGTACCTTGCAAGGGAAACTGGAAATCTACCTTTCTTCCACTTTTCCTTTTTTTTCTTTTTTAATAATTTCAGTAATTATTCCTTTATTAAACTGGCTTTTAAAAATCCTAAATTCAAATTTTAGTTTAAACTTAGTACAACAATTTTTGTATGGTAATCTCTTAAAAGGCTTTCTACTAAAGGTTTAACAACTATGTAATAGTTAGGGTGCAGAGTTTAATCAGTATGACTAGGAGAGGAAAAAAAAGCCAGCCACAAAATCATTTGCTGCAATAAAATTTAACACCCAACAGTATGTGCCAGATTAAGTGGAAAACGAGGTCTTATTTATAGACAGATATGGGGCCACACAACTATTCCCAGATTGCATTTGCAAGGCAGTTCTTCCTTGTTTGTTAATTCTGTTTAGCTTTTCTTTTCCTACCTGGACAATCCTTTTTAAAAAGCTCATCACAACACAAATGTTAAGTGCCACTGTTACTCAACTAATCTGCTCTTGGGGACTGAGGACCGGCAGTTCTTACCTGTGGCCCAGGAGGATGCAGCTCCTCTTGCCAAAAAGGCAGCTGGGATACACTGCTCCTGGCCCTGCCTGCTGAGACCAGAATTTTAAAATAGGCTAATCTAGTGCATCAGCTCCTGCCTACCACGAACTGATTTCCACAGCACAGTTAATTGCCAAGCAGATACCAAAAAGGCATCATAGATTTAGAAGCATGAGAGTAAGTCATTTTGCTTTGTCTGAAATCAGTTCCTAACTCTTTTGCTATGAGGATTTTAAATGTGAAATCTGTAAAATCCAGACCAAAATTGTTTTCTTGGTATGTATAAACAAGCTCTGCTCACTGTCAGCCTCAGCTATGTCCTACTACACATTAGTAAGTAGTAATAAAATAAGCAAAAAAGTAAACAGTAATTTAAAAAAGCACTAACACTTATTATAAGCACTAGTTAATTAATTTCTAACTGGTTAGGGAAGGATGGGTAAGGCTGTGAGATAGCAGGAGATATAGAAAGAAGAGGAAATATTTTAGACAGGGAAATGAAAAAGAAATAGATCAAGAAAGATGGAATACGATAGGGAAGTTGCAGTGGATGCCACTATATGTTACCACCAATGATGGAAGAAACCAACCAAATAATGAAGACAATTAAAACTCTTAGTGCTAAGTGACAACTATATATTTATACAATATAAGTAATTGTTGCATAAATGTATGCACAACATTGCTGCAATATATTTATGTAAACACCCACTGACATTAACAGAAGTTATACTCTCGCGATAAGACTAGAAAGTTTTAGATGTAAACTAGTACGGGGGACCAACATTAAAAATAGTCTGTTTTCTCCCCCTGCAGTGAATTTAACACTTTCAGGCTCTAATAAGAAAAATCTATCTGGGGGGAAAAAAAAAAATATCTATCTGAAAAGGTAAGATTGCATTTTTTCAGCCAGTGCAGCCTGCTATTAATCCATTTCATCTGGGATGGGACAAAAGGATGCAAATGCACAAGCAGATAAAATATAAGGCTATTTTATCTTCTGACTGTACCTTCATGAACTTAACGAACCACAAACATCTTGATAAATATATAGCCTGAGACCAGTAACTTGTTGATACAAGATATAATTCACCATATAAAACGAACAGCAAACACAGCCAGATTAATTTTCTTTCTTGTTAAAAGAATTAAGCTTCGTTCTAAGGTACTAACAAGCATGTATTTACTTTCTGCCACAGCTGCAACATCAAGGCTCCTCTAAGGCAATTAGCAAAGTGACAAGAAAGCAGTTACATTCACTTTACAAGCAGTGGATGGTATTTATACTTATGTCATTTCACACCTTGAGCAGAGTGTCCTAGTTTTCCAATTTTCTTGCCTCTCCACACTATTAACAATTGTGTCATGCTTCTCTCTCTGTAATGCAAGCAATTTTGTTTTTGACAGAGATTTACAGTCCTCAGCATTTAGTATACTTTCATGAACAATTTCTGTGCTGGTTAGACTAGAATTTCATGCAATTTCTTTGTAAAGCAACTCAACTCATCTTTGCTTGTGGTGTTTACTAAAACAGAGTTGCTAAGAAATCTTCATTCCTAAGTAGTAGTTTGCAATGCTATGAAGTGATTCAGGACACATTGCCTGTCATTCTGCCTCTCAGCCCACCACGGGCCTGGAGAAGGAATGATGTATTCACAGGTGTGGGGTTTATTTGTTACACTCTCCCACCATCGTCATCATAGAGATGCCATGTGCATACTCTGCCTGTTTCCTTTCCTTCCTTCTGCCTTCTCCCAGTTGGGTGGGTATTTTTCAAGCATTTATGCACACACTGATGCTTTATAGAAAGAAAACAATCGTAAATTAAGATTTCCACCTCATGAGATGCTGTCTATTCTCTATCATGCTTTCTCTGCTACCTCACTGTTGTGAGAACTTCTGATAAATTAAGGCTTAATTATATCTTGACTAATTAGAGGGTAGGAGTAGACACTACATTTTGTGAACTACAGGCATGGGCTACAGCTTACAGTCCCCTTTAGATGGCTTGTACTAGGACAGATTTACCACAGGTCATACAGGGGACACAGAAAACCTACTCGATTTTCACATAGCAGATTCTTATGTCCTAGTCACACAAGTACTGTGGAAGCAGCATGGATATGCAGCATCCCTCTCCTATGCACAGCACTCCCCAGTACTGTTCGTATTAACTACTCATGTTATGACACATAAGAGAACAAGGGAAAAAGCTGCTGCAGTTAGAAAGTGAATTTTTTCTACAACTGCAGGCAGTGCAGCAGTCGATCCTTATGCATCCATGTCCTTCATTTGCATGGCAAAATATGATGCTTTGGAGTGTTAAAAATACAGGCAGAATAACCAATTTACTTCTGTTATAAAAATTAGTAAAGGTTTTGGTTTAAAATCCCTTTCTTTTGTCCCCCTAAGCATTCACATACTGATGGGAAGCTGCTGCTCTGCTGGGAATGCAGTCATTAATTAAAATGAAGCACAGTTTCCCTATCATATAAACTTCTGCCGGGAATGCAAATGCTATTCAAAGTGAAGCATAAGGTTTTTCTGTGATAAACTTCTGTTGTAGGGATCTTTTTCAGCGCCTCTGCTCTGTTTTTTCTAATGGATACCTAACGTGAAGGGAAAGGACACAACACCCACATTCTCATCATCTTTACTCATGCCACTCAGAGGTGCTTCTTTTGGTTGTTGCATCTAAGAACTCATCTCATCTTTACTGATCAAAAATGCATAACTCAATCAGCCATACATCTCAACCTACTTCAGGCCGAGTTTGAGAAAGCATATTAACATGCTAAGACCTAAGTCAAAGGGGATACTCCCTTTTCAGATGGTTAACCTCGTTGCTTTGCTTTCAATGTGGCAACACAACATTAACATGCTTTCAAAATGATGTACTAAAATTCCAAAACCACTTGATGCTGCTTAACATATACTACTTGTTATTATATTATCACGGGTGTCATTTAGGGAAAGCATAGCATCTGTATAGAGCAGTGTCCATTTAACTGACACTGCTTCCCTTTTGGTTTTAGATATTTTTCCTATTGTGGGACTCTTGCTGTTATTGCAGGGGATGTGATAACACAGAGTGTACAGTATGAATCTGTGCAAAGTGCCCCTTGCTGCACAAGTACTCCCTGTCCTTGAATACTAGGGGATTAATAAATTCGATGACTTTTTATCCTGCTAAAATTACAGGGCTTGCCAAGACCAAAACACACTTTTCATACATTTCAGCAAAGAGTCTGTTTACCTCAGGCAGAAAATTATCAATATAAAATCGTTACTGTTGGAGAGAAAAGAGGAAAAAAATTATAGCCCAAAATTTTTGAGACATATCTCTCTCTTGAAGGGAAAATTTCATCTATAACTTAGACAAACCACTGAACAGAATGGCATCCTTCCTTGAAATGATTTTCACATGCTCTAGTACCTTACCTGCTTTTGATGTGATAACTAAGCTTAAAAGTGCTGACCATCCACCTAGAAAACAATGAAAGAAACTTTCATTCTGCATATGTTATGCAGAACAATTTGGAGAGGAGAGCAAAAGGAATGCAACGTTTGGGACCATTTCATATATTGGCAATAGGAGACAAGAAAAATATCTCACGGAAATTCTTCATATAAAATTGTACAACGTGAACTCTGGCTACATTCACCAAACACTAATTAACTGGGCTCTAAAAATGCTGGTATCAAGCCTTTGGAGGGGGAGGAGGTGGGGGAGGAGGGAGGAAGAGTAATAAACTTTGGAAGCAAAACCATTTCCATAAATTCATCATTTTGGATTATTGCTTGAGATTTAATACAGCTAAAAATAGACCAGAAAGCACTACTGTCCTGCACTACTACCCAGCTCTTACAACAGAAAGGCATCCTATCTTGAAAAGATGCCAGCCAGCATAAATCCCTCACAAGCCACAGAAAAATAAATGTGAATGGCACTATGTTTTTCATCCATACCCCTCATAAACATTTTTGTCTTTCAGGAGTCCTGGCAAGACAGTCCCTGCAAGACACTGTGCACCTTGACTACATCAAGTATTTTCGGAAATTCCTTACTGTTGGTATACGAAGATGCAAATTTATTTCCTCTTTTTTTGCCATCTCTCCCAGGAATCTGCTATAGAGATTACAGCCAGTTACAGTGTGCCAGATTCTATTCCTAAGCTCCATGAGCACTCTTGAAAACCAAAATTTTATTCTTTATCTCTTATAACCTTTCATACCAGCAACACAGAGGTAAGAATGTGTTAGGCCACTTGTAGTGTTGCTTTCATATAAACGGTTTATACAGGGTTACTCAGCTCAGAGTCACTCCATGAAAATAAAAAAAAAAAATCAGTATTATTAAATGACATTTTTCTACAGTATTCTCAGAAGGCTCACAGAATAATCCACTTACTACTTTTACTCCATACCACCAAGCAATTTTAACAATAACGCATTGGCCCAGCATTTACATATTCTTTTTAAATACAAAGGCAGATGACAAGAGTCTTCATAATTAACCTCCAAGGAATATTTGAAAAAAATGCCAAAATAAATCTTCTTTCAATGCTTTCTTTACCTTTACCAATGGCAACAGAAAATGAAACACTCAACTTAGCGTTTAGAATCACAAACAGTATTTAATTTTATTTGTTATCAAATCTTGAGGTTGTATTGGTGCTTTTTCTTTAAAATAACAAGAATAATTTGTTCATGTGGGACTCTTATCTTTCATCAGACAAAAATTTTAATGCTATGGGCAAAATCTTGAAATTATGAAACCTTCATGTATCAAAACCCAAAATGCAAAAAGGAAATTAAGTTTAGATTATTTTTTTAACAGCTAGCTTTGTGGGCTTTCCTCATGAGATTTTAGTTTTAGTTGTTGAAACTATTTCTGTTGACTTATCAAGGTTCTTTAGAATGTGTAAAGAAAACAAGAAAGAGTGAAAGGTATTTTTCACAGATCAGGATATGTATGTACTCTACTAATAAATGTTGTTTCTTCAGTCTTTAAATGCATCTTGTCCTATCAACTCAAGATCCTATACACATGCATTTCTATTTCTTTTTAATTTTAGGCACTGATACACATTGTGATCTTGTGATATGGATAGTAATGAGAGTTCTTCACAGAGCATTAAGCTTAGACACCAGAGAGCTGGATACACAGCACATACAAAAAAGAGAAAATATCCTCCCAAAACTTTTGCCCCAGAAATGTTGTTCTGTTTTCCAATCTCACTTTTCCAGACTTCATTCTTCATAAGGCAAAAATTTATATACAGCTGTCTTGCAACAGAAAAAAGTTGCAATTTTTCATAGGATTTATTGCAACAAAGTAGAGAAAGAAAAAAGTTTACATAAGTGCAAATATTTTCATTTTCCTCCTCACTCTGAAAAACACCTCTGGAAAAGAAAAGCATTACGCTTGCACTTCTAGGGAAACAGGAATAAAGAAGCGTCAGTCATGCAACCAGTATAAGCCCTTATTGTTTCCTTAATTTTGGCATGCAGTAGCAGGGCTGAGTCAGGTGTCTGTAGAAATGAGGACTTCCTCTCATCTCAGGACAGGTTTCTTTATCAAACAAAAACTTGAGGCTAAAGAAACAACCTTACCCATAAGAGAAAACCCATGGGATTGCCTGATCTGCATTCCACTGCCTGTTATTACACACAACATCAGTCTTAATAAAATCTGTGGTCATTACTAAGAATAGAAAAGTTATACTGAGACATCTTAATCTTACTAAGAGTCAAAAAGCTACAGACAGCAGCTACACAAGAGCCAGCAGAGATTTTCCATGAAAAAAAAGACAAAACAAGAGAGGGAAAAATGGGAGTCCGAGGGTTTTACTAAATTTGGGAGGTTTTTATGGAATGAACTCGAAAAGCAGGAAGTTCAGCAGCTTGAGGCAGAGCCAGGGCTCGCCACGTTTGGAAAAGGTTGCCTAAGAAACCATGACCAGTTTTATGGAGAGATTTCTTTAAAGCTGTTTTTCTGTTGATGCTGTACCATCCCAGGGATGTTTCATTGTGGCAGGCTTCTGAGCCTCTCAGACCACTTCGTATCAGATACAGTCATAAAGAAAACACCTGGATTTCACTGAAGTGATAATGCTTTGCATAAATATACAATCATGTAGAGGACAAGCAAAATCCTTTTTATAATGACTAAGCAACATAGGTGCATGAAATATGTTGTCAAGGAAATACTGTATGCTGCAAATCACCAGCACTGCACTGCAGATGTGATTAGAAATCAAAAAAGTACATGATAAAATTTAGATTCCAGGCGTGAAATTCTGGAATCCAAGTCAGATGTACCACTAGCTCCTCTCCCTTTGTTACCGCACTCTGCAGTTCCTCCCCCTGGCACCCCCCCTTTTTTTCTGCCTTTTATTTTTTTATATATTTGATTTGATTTGCAGAAGAGTTCCACAGACTCATTTAAAACAATTAGACTTTCTCCTTCAACGTTACTGTATTTTTTGGTAGCTTTCCAAGATGTTGTTTCCAAGCATTCCAGTCAGGTATCAGAATTTCAGGAGAGAGAAATGAAAGGAAAACAAGATATAGGAGGAAAAATATTTTCTTTCATCAGACATTTGAAGTGACAGGCAAACGCAGGTGAAGACAGAGCAAAGCTGTCCCTGGAGCAGCTGAGCAGTCTGCTCGCTGAACACCTGGGGGTGGTGAAGGGGCGAGGGCCATGCCAATGCCAGCTCAGCATGAACAAGGAGGACGCTTTCTTCATTTAAGTATTTTAAAGTAATGCTTTGCTGCAGCGCTGCTTTTACACCGACATACCCATGTAATCTTATTTATCTTGTGCACTCACAGGAGCCTGAAGCTCATAGTAATTTTCTGAAAGTTTGTTCAGTTTCTCAAGTGGGTTTTATCGCCAACAACATGCCTGAACTATTGCCTCTCCCCAACCAAACTAGTTTCGAGCTGGATTCCCTGAGCTTCAGTCATTGCATTCTGGACGAGCCCTTAGAAACCCCACTGTGTAGAGCATGTGGAATACATCAGGGCTCTCTGTCAACTCACATAGCTTTGCTCTCGCAAGCAGCTTCCTTGGCCTAAGGTATGTCCTAGAAATGTAACTATTTCCAGTAAAATAAATCTGTTAAAAAGTCCTACAAATTAAAAGGAAAGCTTGGAGTTCATATCAAATCAAGTAACTTCATTGCCTTCCAATTCCTTCAGCAATTGAAAAATAAATAAGGAGCCAAAGAGTGACATCTGCATGTCCCAGAAACATGAAAAATACACCGACAAAAGAGCTAACTGGGAGTTTTTCAGCTGATTTTTTTTTTTAAATCAGAAAGTGTCAGTTTGTTGAAATCTTAAATTTTTTATGAGAAATCATAGATTTGGACAAAAAAATGTTCATGGGAGAAAATTCTCAGGCTCCAGCTCCTGGGAGCTTACACTGTGGTTTGCTGAGCTGCTTTCATGTTCCAACTATTTCTCCAGCTGGAACTCCTAGACTTCACTAAGAAGCTTGCAGGCTTTATTCTGGGAAAGCAGCAAATTTGTTTGATACTCTGAAAGCACCACAATACCTAAGAATATTTTGAGAAAACATTTGCTTTATGTGAATTCTCATACCATTTGAATAGTTTTATTTCTACCATTAGTTCAGTAAGGCTGATAGTCTAAAATCAGAAATACCAAAGTCCTCATTGGCCTTAAAATCCCTTATGTGAAATTATATTGAACTGAACAAAACACATAAGCTCTCTAAGATCTGGCATACTTAATACAAGTGTTATGGAGGAGTTGCAAAACAAATCTGTAGAAACAATTCTAAAAGTTTATTTTATGTTTCACAACACCAAGAAATCAAGAACACCACCAAAATAGCTACAACTGTGAAGAGCCTGGCTGAAAAAGTTATAAAATACTCCATCCAGAAATTAAGTATCTGCCAAAGAGCTTGCTGAATGACTGTGCCCAAAAGGATGTGATTTACTTTGCTCAGTACTAACGGGATCTGCAAAACCAGACCCAGAAGAGCATTTCTGATTTGGGTAAGGTGAGCATTGTTTATTGAAAGTTCTGTGTTTTTATATTTGCATAAAAAGTACTGTTGGACTTGAAGCTGGTTTAAGGGAATCTCAGCTCAGGAAACAGAGCGCAGGCTTAACTTATTACAAATTCTCATGAGAAGGGCTTTTATGAGATAAACAGCCATTTGCCTTTTTTTTTTTTCAGCTGGAATACACACCCTCTGGTTTCCTTTGCTTTCCATTCCACATGTGTGGCTTTGTTTGGTTTGGTGCTACATATAATGCAAGTTTCCCAGAGTTTGCTTCCTAATGTAATCAAGAATGTTAGCAGCCCAAGTGACAGAGAAGACAGCTCGTGCACTCTCTCCCCTGCTCTCAAAACCAAACAAGGAACAAGAAAACCCCACCAACTTGTGTGGTACATAACTTAGTTTTTAAGACATCCTGAACTGCTTCTGCATCTGATACTTTAATGGAAAATTGCAACAATCTGCCTTTACTAGAATCTGCTATTAATGTTTTACCTGGCACGTACCTGTGAATTACCACAGTAGTTGGCAAAACTATGAAACTTATAGATGAAAGCAGTGTCCTCAAGAGAAGACACTTTCCTCATCAGACCCACAACAGTGTGCATGTGTATAAGCACCTGTACAAGAGACCATATATATTAGCCCTGCCTGAGAGTAGCAAACATGCTTTTCTAGGAGGATCAAGTTTACTTCTGGGCTTGTTCAGCTCTTAGAGGCAAGTCCTGAGACTGCTTTGCTGTGTTTTACAGAATCATATCTTTTCATGCTCCACATTAAGAAAAATGACCTAGAAAGGAGCTCTAACCACAGACATTTAAAAATCTGTAGAAGTTATCAGTTCATTGCGTGAATTCACTATTCAAACCAACTACTGTTGCACAGTTATCTCATGTGATGGCCAAAGCCAGCGAGTAGCCAGTCAGCACCACAGCAACTTGTCACAAAAACAGTGAGAAAAAAGAGGCTAATCCACATGGGGCTGCAGAAGCAAAGTGTGCGGGGACTCTGCTACACACGCAAGTTTATTCAGATGAGGAAAAGATGAGCAAAAGCACACATAGTTGTGCTTTTTATTCAGAAAATTATCAGTTTCTCTATCAGCTCTAAAGAAACCTGACGAAAGAAAGGCCAGCAAGCTCAGTTTTGAAACAGGAAAAAGGAATGGCAAGACATAAATTAAAATCTGTATTACTGTCAATTACGCACCAAAGGAACAATCCCTGAAGGTTCCCTTTGGTATTAATGTAGCTATTAAAATATGTATTGTTCTTTTCATATACAGCATGTTTTCTTTTGTACTTTTCTTCAAGAGAGTCACTGAGATAATTATTTAATTACATAAGCAAGAACTTTAAATTCATAAGGGCTGTATTTCTGCAATGTTACTGCAAGAGACAATCTCCAATCTTTTGTCATAATATGTAGCTATGTACTTACAAGCAGCTATTTTGTAATCAATTAAATGATTGCATTTTAATCTGTTGCATCATTGGCTTGCACTGGTTAATAAAATTCCCCATCCCTCAGACCAGCTAGTCACGGATCTCCAATGAGGAATCAGAGCAACAAAACTTCATCCATCTGAATATTCAGCAAAGCTAAAAATTTTATTAAGGTAATAATAGGCAGAAAGTAAAATGTACAGAAATGACTGCATTATAGTCACTCACATGAAGAAATTCCATTTATTCAAACAGAATCGAAAACAGGGCTATAATCTTCAATGGGAAAAATTTACATTTTCACCAGTTAAGCAGTTTGCAAAAAAATTAGATGTTAACATTCCTAAAATTTTGAACATTTACCAGATAAAGGACTTTTCCTAATACTTATTCACATAAGACCAATCCAATTAAATTTTTAAATAAAATCCAATTTGCTGCAACGTGATTGATTGGAACTATGAAGTGCTTAAAAAGCACAGCAGGATGGCAGAAAAAAATGGGCACAATCTTTACTGCAACATTTAGCACAATAAAACCAAGTCTTCTTTCCCCTCCATATCTATCCCAAGTACTGGCTGTCTTAATGCAAACAACACACTACAAACACCTCTGTCTCCAAGTGAGGTTCATCAGTATGCACCAGCTCATTACCCTATAAATGCAGCAAGCACAGAATGCATCACCAAATTGCAGTACATTGCAAGCCTAGTAATTGAATGTATACTTGGAGGAGATTTGCTTTGTTCTAATATATCCTGCTAATGGGACAGAAAAGAGTCAAATAAAGGCAGGTTAGAACAGAATGATCTTTGAATTCTGTAATAAGGTCCCTGTTCTTTTACATGCACACTGTATAATTTGTCTTTAGTTCCACTGACAGATAATGTTGCTGTATGGCAAAGATGGTACAATTATTAGTTGCAAATCACCTAACCTGAAAAGAGTGATCTTTTCAGTTTATGAATAATCAGTAACAGACTTTTGCAACAGAGCAGGGTGATGGTGGTTATCAATACAATCAGATCACACTGGATGGGCTTTTCCATCATACACACCCTCTCATACATTGTATTAAACAGCACTATTACTTCTTTACTCCAGTTTGATTACTAGTACCAACCCACTACAACTAATACCAGGTTGCTGTTCCTGCTCTTGAAATACTAACTGATGAGATGCAGACATTTCACTAGCTAACTTCAGTAATACTGTTAACTATCATAATTTTAATATTTTCTGATATGTGTTGCTTTACTTGAAGTCATACAACCCAGATAAAAGCAATTGCAAGGCAGGTTCAGCTTCATTTAAAAGTGGGGGTGGGGGGAAGGAGAAGTGTGTTCCAGAGAAAAAAGAAAAGCAAATCCTAAAATTTTACAATTTTAAATTATTTTCAAACCATCTATTGACACTTGCGTGAGACTTTTTTCAGCATACTCTCTGATCAGCAATAATTTTTTAAGGCTGATCATCCACTTTATTCCTAGGTAAAAAACCCAAAACTCGGGGCAGGGGGGGGCGGAGGGGGGCGGAGGGAGCAGGGGGGAACAACTGAAATGTTGCAACACTGGCAAATCCTCCACTAACACAAATAGTACACACTTAATTTGTTGCCAATAAAAAGAGCAAAAACTGCAAACCAGACAGGCATGGAAGGACATATGAGCATCTAGGTAAATGGACTAGGTTGAGAGAAGGAGATTTGGTGGTGGAACTCACTTCCAGCAAAAGCCTGCAGATATAAATAGAAACAAACCAATCAGGGAAAAATGTAGAAGGACCCCATTTGCAAAATCAGGCCCTGGGTGAGTTACCCTATCCACGGGAATGCAGGTAGTACTGGAACAGTATCTTGCGTAGGGGTTCACTTCAAAATGTCTTGTGCAAAACAGCCCTTTCATCTCTTCCACCTGTATTTGTCAGAGGTGGCAATGCACAGTGAATAGCTGAAGCATTTAGCATTTCCCAGTGACAGTACTGACCTGGCAGTAATGTCATGCAAGCAAATGCAAAGTCACTAGATTACTTCCCTGTACAGTGAAGAAGGGAAGAAAGATAAAATGTAGACTTGGACAGGCTTAAAAAGTTGGCAAGTGAGGATGAATCGATTAGACAAGAATAGAATATGTTCTTTGCTCCATTAAATCACACCAATCCACAGATGATTATTTAAAGTTAAAATATTCAAATACCAGTTGGAAGCCACAGTAATATCTTGATTCCAGTATCAGCTACTGATTAAATTTCAGGAATATTGCACTATTTAGAAAGACTGCAAGATCTAACAATCACAATAGACAATGCATCAATTCTTCTCACCCCAGAAGTCCCAAGGGCAACTGATTTTATCATGGGAGGAGGCGGAATCAGACTGTATGCCCTGAAGGAATGGTCCAACATAGAACAGAGTATTTCTTTCAGAGTTGCATTAGCTAAAGAGGAACAGAAGACAGTATATTTCAGCTTAATCAGATAACTATGAATTAATGAATGGAATTTAATATAGTTTAAATTGCTGTTAGAGCTCCAAAAGTAAAGCCACCCTAGCTTCATGCAGTTTTGTATTTATTCTGTGTTTCTGATCTCCCCAGTACAGAAGACAGAGACACATGCATACATACATGTGTATTTTTCTTTCTGCAAATACCAGCTGAATATTGGAGCAGAAAGCCAAATTGAATTCTCATTTTCTTCAGTATCAACAGCAGGTGTAAAGCTTCTGAAAAACAAATTATTGTTCTAAGTTTTAGCTCTCCACCAGAGCTGCCCTTAGTGTGTACCTTGCTGTTCCCATTGCCTTCTATTTTGCTGGCAGTAAACTGCCACAGCATTACTAAGCATATAATTTGAAGCCATTACAGTTCTATCAAGTATACTTTGTATTGAAACTTTATTAACAGCTGAACTGGTAAATCATGATCACCAAGGCCACTCTAGTTCACCTTACTCAAGGTCTATTTATGCAGAGCTGACAGTCATATATTTATTTTTAATGACCATTAGGGTGTATAATAATAGACCGAGAGGACAACCGCACTAGCTGACTTCACAGGCATTCAGAATGATTCTCCTTTTTCCAAGGTGCATCTTTTCTACCACAATGCTTGCACCTGACGATAACAAAAATCTTTCATCTTTCATTAGGCCATAGAGAAAAGCCTTCTCCAAGAAGTATTTCTGGCAAACCATAAAAATCCTATTCTCCTTTTAAGAGTAAGGATTCTGCATCTACACAGCTGCTGAAATACCCATTTGTTGCTGCTGCTCCACTCCCTGGCCTTTTTTCTTTTTTTAAATGCCATGGGACCCACAACAATTTTCAATCATATCAAAAACTGAAGTAATCAAACCTTTTCCCATCTTTTCTCTACAGTAAGTCTCAAAACATAAGATGTGACTTACACAGAGAAGAGCCTAAATCCCTAAAAGCTTTTTTTCTTGTCCTCTCAGTTTAATTCCATAGTATTTTACTGGATCCTTACAGGTAAATACATTCATTTCTGCATTTCATGGAGGAAATAATAATTGAAAATATATTTTTTCCCCACTGTTGGATTAAAAAGATACAGAAACAACATTGCACTTGTCCTACAGACTAATTTGCCTATACTTAATGTCTTCCATGCACAGACTACAGAAAAATATAGTATAGAGACTTCATTGGTATGTGCTCAGTGCTCAACATGGCTACATTATTCAAGAGTGATGAAGGCCAAGGTGAGTTACTCAGGTTCCTTCAGAGAAGCACCAGTAAAATATTTATAATGCTCCATGTTGATGACCAGCATTCAGTTTGTAATACGTATTTTGCAGAAAGAAATTCACAAATATTTAAAAGATTTTTTAAAAAGACACTGGAATATTTTTTTTGTTCTCCCTCCTGTACATAGAGGTACTATATTCCTCTGAGTTGAATGGTACAAGGCTCAGAGGAAACAATAAAAACCTACAAAAATCTTAAAAACTTTTGTGTACCAACAGTGTCACAAGTTCTCAGGCCTGTTATCATAGTCCCTTTTCAATGCTAATAATAAGAATTGCATCACCTTTGGGGTAGAATTCCATTTTTTCAAATTAAGACCTCTCAGGGTCTTAAAACATAACAGAAAAGCATGTTTCTCTGCCTAATAAAAGTCATTTTATTTATGGTATACACTCTATACTATTTTAAAACACTGTATTCTTGAAAATACATTTGCTTCTTGTAACAATATTCCAGCTTTAGTGAACTACCAGGCCTCATCCTATCACACTATAACTGTTTGTAACTGCTCAGAAAGAGACATAAAGCAACGAAAATCTGGTACATAAAATGTTCTATTTGAAAGTGAAGGGATGTTATTTAATTACTAGAAATATAAGGGAATTATGATTAAATTAGGACATTCTTCAGGGTGGGAATATCATATCACAGAGGAGATCATTTTTTTACATCATAATAAATCAGGATCTATCCTGTCATTTTGAATTAAAATTGATAGGCTTTTTATTAACTCCTATATATCTCATAGCTCCAAGAGTTATTGCTGGTGCATCAATGTAGAAGTTTTATTAAAGGTGAAAGTGCATGAATATTATAAATCTGATTTTGATTTCTGAAACATAATTAACTCATTTCCCTGCTAAAAAATTTATCAGAGAACTGCATGTAGAGAAAAGAGGTTATACTGATGAAAAAACAGAATCTTCTTTTATATCCTATCAACATACACAGTAGTTCTGTTTCAACATGTTTCAGTCAGCAACAAACACCCCTCTAAATTTTTTTTCCGTAAAGTTCCTTTAAAAATTTGTAGTGAGAAAGAGGGGAAAAAAAAACTCCACAAGATGATGCATGACTGACTTCTTGCAAAATCAAAAAGGTAACCTACTATTATTCCATGTCTGACTTCATTAGTCCAATTCTTTTCTGCTTCCTAAGTAATCACAGTCCTGGTCTACTGATGAGAAAGTGTTTTACTGCATAATTATTTGCTTTTGCCCACATCCTTGGGCTCAATTTCTCCATCATCACATTAGTGTAGGTTAAGATTTGCATTGCAGAAGAGAGAATGCAATGAACATAAAGAAATCTGAATGGTTAACGACTTCTCCTTAATATGCAGGCTATTCTTTACATTAATTTAACTTTTTAGCAACAAACACTGATATTTCACTTAGCAAAAGTGTGCCAAGATGTAACATGATTTAAGTCCAATATACCAACACAAACCCTTCTTGCTGTTAATCTTCCAACATTTTAATGTCTTACCCATTTTCACACTGGTAGCTCAGTAGCGCAGTGAGATTGGCTGCAGGGAACTAGCATTTGCAATCATCCCAGATATCTTTCCTACTGCTACAAATGTGTCTAAACACCCTCAAAAAGGGCTGTAGGCTCCTCTTATTAAAATATTCCAGTACCTCATTGATCTAATGTTTTATATTAGTTCAGTAACAAAACCATGACATACTAGAATATTAGTTAACCAAACTCCACAACAGGTTTATGCCTTTTCTGTCTAGTGTTTGAAGAAAAATGCTCCCAGCAAAACTAGCTTTCAACACTATTGACCATCTTTCATTTTGAAATGTTAACTGCACAGACAGACATTTTTAAAAATGAACACAGATTATCACTAACATCAAAAGACCCTTCACAGTGTGATTTCCATAGCTATAGGTGTAAAACATCAGCTGCTGAAGATACTCTATCTCAGCCTGCTACTCTAAATTCAGCCCATATTCCCTCCCTTTCAATGGGGAGCTCATTTACTGTAAAAAGATATCGGACACATCTATTTTGAGAAACCAGTTTGAGTCTCTGCAAGGAGCAAAGAACATGCAGCACTTTCTGAAAACTTTGTTCCTTTAAAACGTTCTTTTATCGGACACACAAGATGAAAGCAAACACGTTCACCAAACATCTTTGAAATTCTTGCCCTTGGATGTATAAAGACTCAGTACCATGAAAATTCTTCCTCAGTCCCAATCCAAACTAAGTTCCTGGTAGTGCAAGGAATGGTTTGGGGCCTGGTTAATCTTCAGTATAGAGATGAAGCTAATATCTTTGTCAATTAGCTCCACTGAAGTTTTCCCTACTGGTCTTAATCAGAGTTCAGGTTTAATAAGAGTATTCTACAAAAGGACTCCTAAACCAAAAAGTGCATATCTACACTTGTGCATCCTCCAGCCTGGGTACAGCTAGGTTCACAACTCTGCTCACAGAGAGAAGGATGTTCTCTGCCAGCACTTTAGCAGCTAATTTGGTCCAATTTCTAGTAAAAGCAATTGTTTCTTGGCAGGACTTTATATAGCAATGCACGTGGGACTTCCCAAAGATATGCAGAGTACCATACTGAAAACTGCAAAGCTCAGTCCTGCTAGATTGCTAGCTTCCATCTCAAAGCTCAGCAACATAAATAAGACAGTGTAGGAAGCCTGCTGTCATTGCTATTTCATATTGTTCTTGAATAAAGAGATATCATTAGATTTCCAATACCATAACCTTACATCTTCTATGAGGTAGAACACAAATAAAAAAGATGCGTTTGTCCTGTTTAAGCAAAGTGGAATTACTCAAAGATTGGCATAGTATTATGATAGGATCATTTTCTCCTGAGGTTTTTTTTTGTTGTTTTTTTTTTTTAATTCATCTGGCCTACAGCACAGTGTCTTCAAAGTTCTCCATTTCTTCTTGGAACATCACCCATCCTAAAGCATATTTGCCATCAAGTTAAGGAGTCAGAGTATTTCATCTAAAATAAAGCATTCTTCTCCGTCATTTTTTCCAGCCAAATTGTACAACGTCTGGCTTTAGCGTGACTCATATACACAGCACTCTGCAGTCTGTGTTTTACTGTTGCTGCTAAGACAATTACACAGCTGCAATGATTTGGATGAGACCATGCTAAGGATAGGAAAGTGAACTCTTCTCCACTGTTATACACTAACACCACACTAGTCAATGGCCCAAAGAGCCCTATATACAAAGAAAATGTCTTTTTTTTTTTTTTCCCCCCAAACACAGTAGATTAGAAATGAAAGTGTTCCTGTGTTATAGGATCACTGTCTTCAGGGTGGAGAGACATTGACTAAATAACCCTTACCTCTCTCACGCAGATTATTTGATACTGAGCATTTCCTGCTCCAAGTGTCAGCTTTTAATATTGCAAAACAAATTATTTCCTTCAGACTCCACTATAGTGTAGGAAATTGAACTGATTTGAGAAATTAAGCCATTAAAAATCTGAATGGAAAGATTTGTGTAATGTCAAATACTGATATAAATGGCATAATTTACATAGCCTAGGCAAAAACTAGCTAACAGAGAGCCACCACCAGCTGGATAGCAAAAACTTTTATGAATCAGCTATTGTAATTAGCACTAATGGTGGATCACGAAGGGCTTTGACACCTACAGACGTTTGTGTTTTGCCCCCATCCCACGGTGAGAAAAAACTCCAACCCAGTAACATTATTTTAAAATCCTCTGTTTCAATTTAGGCTTCATTATATCTGTTCAAACACTGGTTCTGCAGTACCTTTAAAATGGTTTTCAACGCTAGTAGTTTCCCACTGGTTTAATAGAATTCATCATCAGAAACCATTATAAACTCTTCTGGTAACAGCTGTGCTGAGAGAGAAACGAGACAAGTTTTAAAGTTATCAAGAAATGGAGAAAGAGGAACTGAAAGTGAACATTAGTTTAGTCTTGTCACTTGTGGCTGATAGGTTTATGCAGCAATTAGCATTAATGTGGCTGCGTTAGTACTGATCTGTGAGTTATGTGGAGAGTTCAAGGTTTCTTTCCATAAAGTTCCTGCATGCCTACCTAAAAGAAAATTTAATTTTATCTTGAAGGACAAACAATATCAGCTGTTTAATTTAAAACCTTCACATTTCCCTCAACCACCAACCTATAGCTTTGCAAGTAATAAAATAAAGAGATGAATGTCTTCTTAATTAAAAGGGAACTTAGGACGGAGCAGATATAATCTCTGCACATGGAAATAAGGGAAACTGTTTGGATCTATGTCACTCGAGGACTATAAATCCACATAGCTTTTGTGATACAAACCTTCTCTCAAATTCTCAAGCTGAGGTACTGCTGCCCTCACTTTCCACAAGTAAAATTAGGGAGTCACAGCTGGCTTACATAAAGATGATATAGATAATAATAATTAACAAATAAATCATAGAATCATAGAATCATAGAATTGTTAAGGTTGGAAAAGACCCTTAGGATCATCAGGTCCAACCGTTAACCTACCACCGCCAAGTCCACCACTAAACCATGTCCTCAAGTACTGCATCTACCCATCTTTTAAATACCTCCAGGGATGGGGACTCAACCACTTCCCTGGGCAACCTGTTCCAGTGCCTGACTACTCTTTCAGTAAAGAAGTTTCTCCTAATATCTAACCTCAACTTTCCCTGGCGCAGCTTGAGGCCATTTCCTCTCGTCCTGTCGCTTGTTACTGGGGTGAAGAGACCGACCCCCACCTCTCTACAACCTCCTTTCAGGTAGTTGTAGAGGGCAATAAGGTCTCCCCTCAGCCTCCTCTTCTCCAAACTAAACAACCCCAGCTCCCTACGCTGCTCCTCATAAGACTTGTTCTCTAGACCCTTCACCAACCTCATTGCCCTTCTTTGGACATGCTCCAGCACCTCGATGTCCTTCTTGAAGTGAGGGGCCCAAAACTGAACACAGTATTCGAGGTGCGGCCTCACCAGTGCCGAATACAGGGGCACTATCACCTCCCTGGTCCTGCTGGCCACACTATTCCTGATACAAACCAGGATGCCATTGGCCCTCTTGGCCACCTGGGCACACTGCTGGCTCATGTTTAGGCGGCTGTCAACCAACACCCCCAGGTCCTTTTCAGCCAGGCTGCTTTCCAGCCACTCCTCCCCAAGCCGGTAGCGTTGCCTGGGGTTGTTATGACCGAAGTGCAGGACCTGGCACTTGGCCTTGTTGAACCTCATACAGTTGGCCCCAGCCCAACAATCCAGCCTGTCCAGGTCCCTCTGCAGGGCCTTCCTACCCTCCAGCAGATCGACACTCCCACCCAACTTGGTGTCATCTGCAAACTTACTGAGGGTGCACTCAATCCCCTCATCCAGATCATCGATAAAGATATTGAACAGGACCGGCCCCAACACTGAGCCTTGGGGAACACCACTCGTGACCGGTCGCCAACTGGATTTGGCTCCATTCACCACAACTCTCTGGGCTCGGCTGTCCAGACAGTTTTTAACCCAGCTCAGAGTGCACTTGTCCAAGCCGTGAGCAGCCAGCTTCTGCAGGAGAATGCTGTGGGAGACGGTGTCAAAGGCCTTACTGAAGTCCAAGTAGACAACATCCACAGCCTTCCCCTCATCCACTAAGCGGGTCACCTTGTCATAGAAGGAGACCAGGTTAGTGAAGCAGGACCTGCCTTTCATAAACCCATGCTGGTTGAGCCTGATCCCCTGGTTGTCCCACACATGCCGCATAACGGCACTCAGGATGATCTGACAACATACAATGACAACATAGCAATAAACTCACCAAATGTGGAAGCTCAAACTTGTGCGTTTTGTTTGAAAAGCAGGGATATCTGAGAAATACTTAAGAACTAAACTGTAAAGTCATCATATACAGGAAAGGCAACAGATTCTTCTTTTACATCCAATGCCTAAACTGAGATTAAGAAAAACCCCACGCTTTAGGGCATATCCTCAGCTGCAGTAAAATAATATAGCTAGCGGGGCACTGACACAGATCTAACATAATTTTAATTTTTCCCTGTTGAGGATTTTGAATCTTCAAAACTCAGCCCTCTGTATCCATTAATAAGAGGCTTCCCACCAATGCTCTATGCAGCATTCACAGCACCAAATATGCATCTATCATTTAGTTCCAAAAGTTCTTTCTGCCCACAGGTGACTTCTGCAAGACAGGCAGGAGCGTGCAGGGCTTTCCTGAGTCTAGAGGACTTTTGAAAGAGCTGTCAGTCAGCTGAAGAAACTGGTCTAAGTGAATGTCAAGAGGACCCTGCCTGGACTGATCGGCACAAAGTATCCCTACCTGACCAGGAAGGAACCACATCCTCATCCGTACAAAGAATTTCTAAACCCATACAAACAATCAATGTCTGTCTTAACTTTTTGAGAGTCCATGTGCCTTTTTCTTTCCCAGTTTCTGAGTGCCCAAGAAAAGTGCTGAGATCTGCAGACAGCAAAGCGAAGAAGATCATGGGGGCTACAGAGAAAGCAGTAGTTCACACACATGCAAGTCTCCTCTGCCTCCAGACCAGAAGAAAAGGCCAGGGAGTCTCTCACTTCTCTCAGGACTTAGTGGAAAACAAAACTTCTTCAGAGTGAGCAACAACTCCTCCTCTTTTTAATTGGTGACATTTGTTAGTATGGTTACAACAAGGGTTGCGTTTGACTACATGGTTTATAATTGCTATTTTTTTTTCTTTTGAAAAATAGCACAGTAATGTTTACCAAGAGCTGCAAAAAAATATAACTCCATTTTAAAATGAACGTCAACATCATGGATTTCTTCAGTATTGTCCTCATATAACAATTAAAAAAACCAAGAAAACTGTTTGCGTCTTTAAGCAAACTGCTGCAGAAGGAGGAAGGGAAGAGGAAGTCATGTAAACACTCTTTAAATGTTAATTCCAGAGTTTAATTGTAGCTCACTGCAAGCTTATTAAACCCTGACTAAGTGCACCTGACAGACTGACAACAGCATAATGCTAATGCATGCCAGGGAAGAGCAGTAATTAGCTTCTTTAAAAGGGTGAGATTTAGGGGAAACTGCTAACAGAACAAAAGAAAATGGGGGGAGGGAGAAGAAAAGGAATGATAACTTTTTTTCCCTTGTTATACCTCTTTACATCTTATGTAAATCTCTGCAGTTCTCAGGAGACTATCAGGACTGTGCTATGAAAAGTTTTGAAATGGCAAAAAAATCCCAAGACTACTGGGGAGGAGAAAAGGGCTGTTTAGTTTTTATGTCTATTTTCTGTGTGGACTGTGTGAACAAACTAAGGTAACACTGAAAGTGATGTTAGAAAAGGACCTGGAAAGAAGGTGACTTGCTAGTTTGATATTTCTGCTAACTCCATAGAACTGGAAACTTACTTAGTCCATAAACTTATGCAATGTAGTTTTTCTTTCTTTCTTTGCTGCATACATCAACAGACAGAACTCCTCCAACCAGAATGCAAGAAAAGCAGAATTGGTTCATGTCAATCAATAAATATCTCATAGTAGGTCATCTCCTCTCTCTGAATAGCGGCATTACATTTCATTGGACATCCAAGTTAAAAGCCAACATTGTGCATTACAGTACAAGCTGATTTGTTTCATTCTAAATAAAGATCAGATCCCTTCTCTGAGATAATGCTCCAGAGGTTTAGAGTACCAAAAACTTTTGGGGGTTAAGTTTAGCATTTTAAAACTATACTGAAATATATCATGTTTACCTGTACATTACATCCAGCCTACTGTAACACCAAAAACATGGCAAATTGCAGAAGGAGTCTGAGCTAATCTTGTTAGCTTAAATCATAAGCTTTACTAAAACTTTTCACTCTACCTTTTTATTCCAAAGTATGAACAGAGAATTTCATGTTATATATCTGTTATTTCTTTCAGACTGGCCATTGCAGCCTCATCCTTAATGGATATACTCTCGGGCTATTGAACAATAACAAATAACAATCCTACTCAAATCCACAACACTTCCAAGATTCCAAATATAATAAGACCTCTTGGTGCTAAGACTGTTTAAGGCTACAACCATTCTTTCCCAAAGCAGTATGGCAGTAGTCTAACGAAGGCATCATCCTGTTTTGACAAAAAGCTGTGACAGAAACCTGTCAGTGAAGGAACTCCAAAAAATTAACAAGCAGAGACCATACTTAGAAAACTGAGACCAATGAGAACATCACTTCTCTTCTACTTACAGCAAACATTTCATTAAGACCCAGGAGCACATTTATGAAAAGCATATCCACTATCTTAAACCACAGTGGACTGATTTTTAAACTGTAGGAATATTTTCATGCATCTGCTTCCTTATTTAGCTACCTCTGTGGCATAAGCTTAAACAATATTTAAACTAAAACTAAAGAAAGTAGACTTCATAAACATTTCTACTTTTATTAAGCTTGTTCCTAATTCCTGCACATGTCAAAGGAAACTGCCTATAGTACTGTGTTTTTTCAAGCTATTGGTCTTACAGACCATTGCTGGTTCCCAGGCCCTGAGGTTCAGAAGCAAAATGATAGCAATTAGCTCCCATTTCTTTGGAATAGCATTTTGTGCACCTGGTGGGAGACTTGTCTCTTAAATGGCTGCCCCAGGAAAGGGGGAAAGTCCAAGAATTAAAGTGCCTCAGTAGCAATAACTGCGCAAGCTGTTCCATTGGCTCCGTGCTTGCTCTTTGTTAGAAACGACCTTGCAAAGGTAGAGAAGGCAGCAGGAGAACCCAAAGAAATTAAAAATAGTAAGGAAAAAATTAAAGAGCAAGATTGTGTTCTAGGAGAGGGGATCCTGAAGGCTCATGAAAGGGTGTCTCTGTTTTTTCAGTTTCCCACTCTATTTGATCTTATTTCAGTTTACCGTAGGGTATAAAATTCCACATTGGAATCTCAGTTTCTTAATTTGTGATTTCTTATATAGGTGGCTAATACATTTGGAGTTTTATGTGACATATACTGCATATTAAAAGACACTGGGGTTTTTGTGGATCCACGTACCTCTCACTTAGGCTGGCAGTAAAGCATGCTGTAAGCAGGAACCTAGAGGACCTAGGCTACCTTTTGCTGTTATAAAGAAATTTCCTCTAAGACTAATCCTTTTACTGTTGGACTCAGTTTGTGTCTTTAATGACGCACTGAAAATTGGAAGCATTTGTTCACAGCTGCCTCTGTCCCTGAGTCTGGATCCCTTCCATCATCTCAGATTCCTTGCAGGGGGCTGTGGTAATTCATTTGATTACACCAGCTTCCTCACTGTGTTACCATGTGTCCATGTTAGAGCGGCCACTCTGCAGGCCTGTGGCTTCTCTCTCACCTTTTCCAGTTATCATTTGAGCCATGTGGCAAATTGGCATGTAGGTGAGAGATTTAGCATTGGGAGAATCTTACAGTGCCAGGTGCTCTTTGACGTATCTCGCTTCCCTAACAAAAGTGTGTGCAAATGCCCTTGGGGAACTGAAATGTGCTGACTTGGAACCGGCAGAGAAATTTCAAGTGGGGTGGCAAGGCTGCCCACTGCTCCTTTTGTTCCTTGGTATTATTCCTCGGCATTATTACCATAATCCTCTCCAGATAGCAGCATTCAGTGCCCCATCCAAAGAGCCAGTAGCCAGCTTCTATTTGTCACAGCTAGAGGGTCTCGTCAGCAGGGGCACCTAATACATCCAAATAGTATCTTTGCAGTCAATTACAGATCACCACAGCAGACACAGCCATCCTTCTAGATTTGTGAACACAACTCCTGATCAAGTCAGCTGACTTTCACCCACCATGTGCTGTACTCTCACTCAAAGCAGCAAGCTGAGAAGTCTCACAATCTCTCATTTTATATTTTATTTTCCCATGACACCTGGGAGGACAGCCAGGGAAATCTAGCCAAATTACTAGAACTGCACAGGAATAGCACTGAGGAATATTGCAATTCTCCAAAACATGTCTAAGGACAACATGTTATAGTTTTCTGAGGGTGAAGAACTTAGGAGGCTTCATCTTTTCTCTTCCTGTTAAAGAATTCTCCCATTTCCTTTTAAATAAGTGGGCCCCTTTAAATAAGCTGACTTCTAGCCTTAATTTTGCAATGAGACAAATCTCTTGCCAGGCTTTCTTATATACACCACATATTTATTCAACTTTACACTTTAAAGACCAGGGAAGAAGACCCAAAAAAAAACCACCAAAGAAAAAAGATACCAGTCAGAAAGTGAAGATTATTATTCTTTTTAAGCATGAGCTTTGATTCCTGCTATAGCAAAGTATGATATCCTCTGGAGACAACAGACAAGATGGTTGATGAGAACACATTCAGTTTTGGGGAAGATGTCTTTTAGAATCCTTTAATGAGCTCTGCCTTTCTTTTAATATCTTTATAATGCTCTGGTGCAATTTGCAGACAATAGTAAATCAGAAAGAGTTGTGAACATCAGTCAGAGCTGACAAATGTTAGTGACAGAGCCAGAGGCATTAGTGGGCAGAAAATGACAGCATGAGTTTCAATTTAGAAAAATGCACATAAAAAACACCTAGGGAGATAGAAATCAACATGTGGCTGGCTATTCACTGAATGGGAGAAACCTAGGAAATACTAACAACCAAAAGAGAAGCGTGGGCGATAGATACTCCCATGTTGCAGCAATACCCAAAACCAACACAGGCTTAGTCCAGTTGCAGACTAAAATCCATGAAGAGAATGCATCACGGAGTGCAGAAATGATAATTTCCTGACCTTTGGACAGTTTTTAGCGTGAGCACACTATACAGAATGAATTCAGTGCGGGACATAATGTTAGCTGTAAGATTGACAAATTGCAGTGAGTTAACAAAAGACCAGCAGAACAGATTAGAGTACGGAAGAACTGATTTATGATGGAAAATTTATATAATTAAATATTTATTAACCTGACTAGCTGAAAATGGAGACAGGATGGGAAGACATAGCAGTCTGCAAATACCTGAAAGGGTATTAAAAATGAAAGTAGAAGATGAATTACGCATGCCTGTGTCTGCAATATGCTGGTGCATGGGACTGAGTTCTAGTACAAGTTTTAAATACTGAACCCTAGATTGTTACTCAGTGGGGCATTAAGAGCAACACTGTGAAATGAATGGTCTTACAGGAAGAACATCATCATTCTCAGTGTATGGAAAGTTTAAAACTAGTCTGGAGAAAATTCTGGCAACAAGGCATCCCACAGTGGCACCGACATATTTAGTAGCGCTTTGCTAATTTGTAGTGAGCTGTGGAGACCGTGCTGTGATATGCCAATTATTATGTTACAATATGGTTCTACAGATCATACGGGACAGGTGTTCGCTTAAATATGACCGTTCGCAATAGCCTTAATGTGCAGTGATGATTCCAGAGTCAGGGAAGCGCTCAGAAGGATAAATCAATTTGCCTGCTGAGAGATGAGTATAATAAACATTGCACCAGTTAAACTATTACTTGCTCTAACCTACAGTCCTACAAACTCTAACTTCCTTAAGCTATAAGCTGACAGTATTCTGAAACATGGAAAAAAAACCCACCCCTTGCAATTTGCTCTATAAAATAGAATAACCCAATGATCTGAATGTGTGAAAAGTAAATGCATTAGCAGCAACTGAAAAGCATGCTTTCATTCAAAGAGCCACATGACTCCTATAGTGGTGAATGAAGTCCTAGTTCTAACCAGCACAAACTTAAACAACTATGAGCAAGGGAAAGACAACTGTGAGACGGCAAGGTGATAGAAGGGAAGGAAAAAAATCCATATGATCTCTAAAGAAAATATTTGAGGATTCCAGACTTGTCATTTCTTGTCTTGTTTCACCCTCTATTGAGCACCTACACTTGCTTTGCTGACGCTGACTGTATTTCCTTGTAATGTACTTCATCAATTACTTGTGTAAACAATATGGTGCTATACCTACTTCAGCTATGTAAATCAAAAATTTTTGCTGTTAACAAGATCAGGTGTCGGGACCTTAATTCCACCACTTCTGAAATCTCACTAAAATTCTTGTCCCTTTCCATTTAGGGGTTTGTATCGGTCTAATCACAGTATTTTTTTGCGTGTTTCACAGCTTCAAATGTACCTGTTCATATAGGGAATAGGTGGGGAAGTACTGCTGTTATTTGCTATTTATGAATAGTAATAAAGCCACAGACAGACTTGAAGATTACATGGGCTGCTCTGGCAGAGGGCTGAGCCAGGCCCTGTTACTCTCCGACAACGACCCACCCAAGGGACAGGGCCAGTGAGCAGAGCTTTGGGAAGGGAAGCAAAGGAAGCCCTCCTTCCTCAAACTCCCACCATTTTGGTTCTCATCTCATTTCTCAAACATCATCTTACATCTTCAGTCCTGCCCTGAGTTATTTTACTCTCCCTCATCTCCTTTGCTTCCAAATTCCCAAAGCTTGACACCATCTCTATGGTCTGGGGTGGGGTGGAGGGTTAGCCCCTACCTTCTCAAATTTCATTCTGTTGAAACTGCAGAGCAAACCTCTGCAAGGGGACTTCAGTCATGTCCAAACATGGTAAGTTTCTCCATAACCATATGCAAGCAGGACCTCAACATTTTCCTGTCTCCAAAAGATGAAACATCAGATCAGTGTCTGATTAGCCCACCTGTAGATGAGAGAAAACAGCTGTGTACACAACATCATTTGAAACCCCTGTGACAAGGAGATTACTTAAAACAGATTACTTAGTGTTGTCCATATAGCTGTTGACTCCAGCAAAGAGCGCAAATATAGTACAACTACATATTTGCAACTCCTCTGTTAAATCTTTAATCAACTGATAGCAAAACTAGGAAAGATAACTATTCCATGAAACCTTCATCAGACATGTAATTAAATGTACCAATGCTGCTCAACTTAAACATTTCTGATATTACACGCCAATATTTCAACTTTTCAGTCATGCTCACACTTAGTTTTCTGTGATAATCAGATGTACATTCTCAAAGTATAAGACATGACATAGACTTTCTAAGCTTCAGATGAGAATCTGCTGCATTTACACATGTATCTTGGAGACAACAGTCTAAAAGAATTTGGTTTATTGAAAAATCTATCCAGGGCCAATAATATTTGCCTAAGATTTACAAAAATTTCTGGGAGACTTAAATGTAACATCTGAGAAAAATCAATGAATGCCGATGTTATCTTCAGAAAGAAGATGAATTTCTTTTTCTTATAAGAGTTATTAAAAACCTTGCACTACTCCAGGAATTCTCATAATGTTAGCAATTGCAAGTAACAAGTCCTCTTAATGAGGTATAAAGTACTTCTGATTACCTTGCTCACCATATATGGGATAAATAATGTCCCAGGTTGTAATTTCCACTTTTTAAAGGCTCCCCACAGACATATTCCTTGGCCATCTGTTCTCTGGACCCAATGTAAATGGATGTCTGCACCATGCCCTACCTGCTGGGGTGAGGAAGACAGCTATCCTTGGCTTCATAGCACTGTGCTCGCCTCCCAAGAGAGGCGTTTTTCAAGGAATTAATGACTGAGAAGAGCTATCACAGAAAGCTATAAAATCATGAATAAAACAGAGAAAGTAAGTGGGAAGTGAATATTTACTATTTCTCATCGTACAAGATACATAGGTAAATCAGTGTTGTTATGAGGCAGCTGGCTAAAACAAGCAGAAGAAAGTACAAAACAAGAATATTTTTAAGCTCCCTATTCAGATAGCACCAAGACACAAAGTATAAATTGACCCAAAATGGAAAAAGAGGCATTAATGGAAACCACATCCAACAGTACCCACAAAAACAATGATTCACATGCAGCCTCTGATTTGACATGTCCCAAAACTACTTCCCAGAAGCGAGAAAGATAACCAAAGGCAGGTTTTTCTATATGTGTAATGTTTCTTACCTTCACAGGTTGCTGTCACAAGCAGGATGCTGAGCCAAGAGAACTTTTAATCAAATCCAGTATCCCAGTTCTTAGGTGTTTTTTGTTTTGTTTTGTTTTTGTTTCAAAATTCTATACTTAAAAATGAAATATATTGATTTAGAAATGCTTGGTTTAAAAAAACTTCACTATCACTCCACTAGCTCTGAAAAAAACCCACCTCTATCCTGGGAGTCAGAGTCTTTTACTGTACAAATACAAAACTACCAATTAACAAACAGAACCACTGTATTCAGCCTATTTTTGAGCAGCTTTACTAATAGTATTTCACTGACATCCTCCCTTTGCAAGCATAACACCAATGAGCTATTAACTTACTTAGTCACATAGGACCACATTAACTACCTCTTCCACACCTGAATTCACATCTGAATCCAATTCAGAACTACATTACTATTTCCAGACCTTCTCTGTCTCTTGTTGCTTCCTCTTAGATTTTGACTGCATCTGCCTAGTTCTCCTTTGATGCACCATCTTTCTCCTTTCTTATTATCCTCTGAACCGTTTCCACATTCAAGAATTTGTCTTTCGTTTACGCTAAATATCTTGAAATCAGCTGTTCCCCAAGTTCAGTCATCTCCTCCCTTATGCTTTCAGCCTACTGTTCCTCTGCTTTAAAGAAATTTGGTCACTAGACACCTCAGTCTACTGAGGATAAGAAGTACAAAGAATATTAATTCAGCAGAAAATATCACCAAATAAATTTAGTTGTCAGTTGATAAAAAAAAAACTGAAAAAAAAAAAGAGCTGAAAATACCTTATGTTTTTTAGTGATACACAAATGAATCCAAAGGATACCTACCGTAATTTATGAATTTGAATTATTCAATCTACAGTCAGGAATTCATAGAATCATAGAATTGTTAAGGTTGGAAAAGACCCTTAGGATCATCAGGTCCAACCGTTATCCTACCGCCGAGTCCGCCACTAAACCATGTCCTCAAGCACCACGTCTACCCATCTTTTAAATACCTCCAGGGATGGGGACTCAACCACTTCCCTGGGCAGCCTGTTCCAGTGCCTGACTACTCTTTCAGTAAAGAAGTTTTTCCTAATATCTAACCTCAACTTACCCTGGCGCAGCTTGAGGCCATTTCCTCTCGTTCTATCACTTGTTACTGGGGTGAAGAGACCGACCCCCACCTCTCTACAACCTCCTCTTCTCCAAACTAAACAACCCCAGCTCCCTCAGCCTCTCCTCATAAGACTTGTTCTCTAGACCCTTCACCAACCTCATTGCCCTTCTTTGGACATGCTCCAGCACCTCGATGTCCTTCTTGAAGTGAGGGGCCCAAAACTGAACACAGTATTCGAGGTGCGGCCTCACCAGTGCCGAATACAGGGGCACTATCACCTCCCTGGTCCTGCTGGCCACACTATTCCTGATACAAACCAGGATGCTATTGGCCCTCTTGGCCACCTGGGCACACTGCTGGCTCATGTTTAGGCGGCTGTCAACCAACACCCCCAGGTCCTTTTCAGCCAGGCTGCTTTCCAGCCACTCCTCCCCAAGCCGGTAGCGTTGCCTGGGGTTGTTGTGACCGAAGTGCAGGACCTGGCACTTGGCCTTGTTGAACCTCATACAGTTGGCCCCGGCCCAACAATCCAGCCTGTCCAGGTCCCTCTGCAGGGCCTTCCTACCCTCCAGCAGATCGACACTCCCACCCAACTTGGTGTCATCTGCAAACTTACTGAGGGTGCACTCAATCCCCTCATCCAGATCATCGATAAAGATATTGAACAGGACCGGCCCCAACACTGAGCCTTGGGGAACACCACTCGTGACCGGTCGCCAACTGGATTTGTCTCCATTCACCACAACTCTCTGGGCTCGGCTGTCCAGACAGTTTTTAACCCAGCTCAGAGTGCACTTGTCCAAGCTGTGAGCAGTCAGCTTCTGCAGGAGAATGCTGTGGGAGACGGTGTCAAAGGCCTTACTGAAGTCCAAGTAGACAACATCCACAGCCTTCCCCTCATCCACTAAGTGGGTCACCTTGTCATAGAAGGAGACCAGGTTAGTGAAGCAGGACCTGCCTTTCATAAACCCATGCTGGCTGAGCCTGATCCCCTGGTTGTCCCGCACATGCCGCATAATGGCACTCAGGATGATCTGTTCCATGACCTTCCCCGGCACCGAGGTCAGTCAATTTTTTAAATTACCTTTTAAAAATTACTGTATATGTGCATTACTAAGTGATATTAAAATGACAACACAACCTTTTTAAAACAAAGGTCATATTTAGTTTCTTGCCTACCACTAAAAATGCATTTTGCTTCATATGTGGAGCCGTAAGAAAAAACTCCAAACTATGTGTTCCGATTAGCTGCAGATGCTGCTAGGTTAGTACTATCAAAACAAGAAATAAAGGTGTTAGTGTTGCTAGACAACCACTTCTCTCTTTAACCCTACTGATGACTCAAGCTGTAGGAGCAAAGAGGAAAATTTACTGCCATATTTTAGGAACCTCTTCACTTATATTTACAGTGAGATCATTTTTTTAGTTTTTAAAATAAAAAATTAAAGACTCATGGTCAGCTTAAGTCACACCCCAGATTTGGTGCTTACTGATAAGAAAGTTACACATAAGGTTTCTGTGCTATAACAAATTTATTACAGTATTAAATTGATGCAATATCAATTAAAAAGTATTGGGCTTAAAACTAAGTTTAAATATATTTTCATTAAAACATATGTATGGGACTTTTAAACATGTTTACTCTGTATTTATCTATATTATGTCCAATTAACTAGCTGCTAGTGAACTACTGTTTTTTTCCTAGTAGCTTCTGTTAGATAGGGAAGCATGACGAATTCACAGATAAACAGAAATCCTGATGCTCTCCTTGGTCATCATATCTATCCCCTAGCTCCCCTAACAAAAAATGCTGTTAATTGAGAAAGTACTCAAAAACTGAGAAATCTGAAAATTCTATTATAATAATTATCTTAACTCATCCCTGCTAGGGCAAAATTGCTACTTGTACTATATATTGTATAATCATTTAAATAATGGTAAATAGATCAAGTAAACACATGGTCATCTCAGGGAAAAAATGTTATACATGCTATATTATCACAAAAGTTGTAAGTGCAGATATTTTGATCTGTAGTATGACACAATGAGAGCTTGTATTTACATCCTCAATACTTAAAGCTGTGTGTGAACAAGTGGAAAAACCTGCATCATTAAAACTTATCTTGATGCGCTTCCTCATTTTTCTATAGTATTCATCCTGAAAAGAATCTAAAGGAAAATCAACTATGTATTTATAACAGAGCTGTAAAAATCTTTAGCTTTTTATACATTGCTGAAAATTGTCTAGGATTATCATTTTTGCTCCAGTCTCTATCAGCACAGAGATATCTGAAAAAGGTGCCCTAGGTCACTTTAAACAACTTGTTTCCTTCCCCTCCTTCCAGATTTACATATATCAATAATTATAGATATTGAAAAAAATGCACTAACACTCCCTCTCTCCCACATGGACACAAAATGAAAATAACTATTTAGGTAGCTCAAATGCTAATGTAGTCCAAGCACACTTTTAAAACATAGATTAAGCAACAGGTTCAAAATCAAGTAACGCAGCCTCACTCAATCAAGCCCATGATGAAGTGAAAAGGCAGAATGAATTTATAAAGTTTCCAGTGAAGTCTCTTTCTCACTGGAGAGGATTTCTCTCTCTTATTAAAAATGTGATTTGGAACTAACATGTTAATTTAACAACTCAACATGTTAATAGCATAGTTTTCTCTACTGAATGTGTGCATCCAAATTCAACATAAAAAGCAAGAAAAACTATATGAACTATCAGAGACAGGACTTCCTTCTACCAGCTCTTAGGAAAGTCAGTCCGCAACAGAAAGAAACTTACCTTTTGCTCTTTGGATTCTTTCTATTCTTTCAGTCAGAGACTGACTGGAAAATGGATCAGCATGGATGCAGCAAATGTCTCACCAAATTTGACAAATTCTGTATTTCAGACATTTATTATGGGAATAGAAAATGTTTGACACTTTCAAATAAATGGGAGGGCAGAAAGTGTTGCAAAAATATGTTGAAAGTTTGTGTAAATCCATGCTCTGGATCAATGTTAGACAATCTTTACAGCCTTTACAATACATCTTTAAGTAATAATAGGGAAATATTGTTCAAAATCTTCATTTATTGTAGTGTCCCTTCTGCTGGTTGGAGCGATCTAGTCAGAAGGAGGAACAAAACCAAATGACTGATAAGACCAATTTCACCAAAGGTTCTGATAGGAGGCATGTCCTACATGACCAGTTGAATTGATTACCATCTAGTCATCGCTCAGATAACTTGTACAGAATCAATCTGTTTGGCTTTTTCATCTGCATTTGGTCTCTGTGCAGCTGAAGGGCAAGGAAAAATAGAGGGACTCAGAGTAGTATTAAAAAAGAGAAGGGGGGAAAAAAAAAAGATAAAAGGATCTGAATTGCCTCCACCCCAACATTTGATGGGAGTGCAGCACACATTCCAGAATAATGTCCAAAAGGGAAGATGAAAGACAAAGTGTCACATGGGGCTTATGAAAAAAATTAGCTTTGTGCTTGTGCCTTGCCGTGCTTGCACGTACTTTTTTTCAGTCTCATTTTTGTATTGAGATTGGATTAATTTGGTGCAGGCCAACTTATTTGAGCAAGATTTTATCATCTTGCCTCTCATCTATCTCATGAAAACACTGAACGTTCACCTCTCCTGCTGCAGTATGTGAAATAACCTCAACAAACACTTTAGAAAAATAAATAAAAATACATTTTCATCTTGAAACTGGCCAAGCAAAATCAGTTCTGCATAGATCATGTTTATTAGACACAGGAAAACTGATAGCCTGGGGGATTAATCTATGAAATTATACACACTCAAACATGCATCTCAGACAGTAAAGCAACTCTCCCAGAGTTTATAGTGAGAGTTGCAGTGCAGATTTTAAAGTTCTGTGTTCCTCTCATCTTCCACAGGATCAATAAAAAAGTGTTTTCGAATTAGAGTCCAAAAATCCATTGGTTTTTTATTGCAGTTTCCAGCCTATATTACAGAGCAGTGGAAGCTTTTTCACAAGATCAGCTAGTTGGGTTTCAGATTTCATTTTGTGAAGACCTGCATACTAAGTACTAACACTACAAGTAAAGATTCAAAAATTTCATCCAGCTCAGGCATGCATGGAAAAAAAAGAGACAAGAAGTTTGTGATAAAATCATTCATCTGTTGAATTTCCAGTTTTTCTTTCCTTGTGGAAATAAGAGTGAAGTTTTACTTTCTCCAAACCAGAACATAATTCTGAGAGGCCCTTTCTACATCTAAGTCCTGGCTTTGCTGAGGTCACTGGGAGCTTCGCCAACAACTTTTATTTAAGTAGGTTTTCACCTTTCATGTTTAAACTGATCTAATAGTGATAGCTAATAAGGGTCAGTTATTGAACTGCATGACTGAGAGAATATTCCAGCCTGTAGAAGGCTTAATCTCCTGAACACCAAATATAATTTTCTTTAAATATAAATTGCCCTTTCAGTTTGAAGAAAGGATTTAGATATTAATTACTGGCCTCAATATTTTTCATAATTCACAAAGTGGCTGCAGCTGCAGTAAAATCTTTAGAAAAGCAAATACCCAAATAAGGGGACGAATTAGTGCAGTTACCCCCAAGATGCGTGCCACATCTGGGGAACTCTTTTGGGTGAATATCTTTGTTAGTTGGAAATTTGCAATAAAAAGAACAGCACCAATATTTATTGCAAATAGTAATCCCTAGCAACATATAAAAGAGAGTAAAGATTTTCAAGAAGATTAGGTCAAGAACATTCTATTTTTTTTTTTAATCACATGGGAAGATTTCAAGTTTTCTTTAAAAATTTTTGTCAATTTTTCAAAATAAATAATTGCCAACCACATTCAGATGTTTTATGCTGTTTTGCTGATGAAGTGGAACATATACATGGTTGCAAAACAAAAAAAAAAAGGTAGCTGACCCTTAAGATCTTTCAGTAAAGGTGTAAAGGCTCTTCCATACATAAGACAGATTTTGGAACAAAATCAAATTGATAAATGAGCAAACCAAAACTGTCTTTATTTGCTGGCATTATTAAAAATGAATTGAGCAGTCAGGTATTTGACAAGAAGCAAACAAGAGAGCTAGAGTGTGCGATGGGGATTCTTGAAACTTCTGGTTCAAATAGGGAAAAAATATTGAAGCAGAAAGAAAGGACAAAAACCTCCCAGCCAAATTTGCTAATCATTTAATTGAGAAATACCCACATAGGAAACAAATGACTCCTGCTAATCAAACATCATTTGCAGAATAAATGAAATCACATTTAACTGAGAAGTGGCACAAAACCATGTGAACAAGAACATATATTCGAGATAACTGCAAAGATAACTGCAAAGTCAGAGAATATAACGCAGATTTGAGGTCTAATAGGTTTCTTGGATATTTTGAAACATGGAAGAGTTGGCTTAAAAAATTAACATGCCAAGATGGGGTAAATGAAGACTAAGATTAGTGAACTTTTTATGAATTAATTTTAAAGTTTCATGTATTTTAAATTTGTACAGGTCTTATTTTCAAAAATAGAGAGCAATATTTATTGCACTGGAAAATATGCCCATATTCCCTACTTATCTTTAGAAAGACTGTATCTTCAAAGTCTCAGTGATATTGTAGCATTAATACCATATTTCATTTACAAAACAAAATTTAATTTAAATAAACAAAACAAAACTTATGTTGTACCCTGGAGAAATATCAGCTTGTTGGGAAATTAAAAAAAAAACAAAACAAAACACCCCAAACCCAGTTTGTTTGGGTTTTTTTGGAGGGGGACGGGGGGCGGAAATTCAAACATCCTTTGGAAAGGATATTTTTGGTTCATTTCCTTGAGACAAAGAAATGAATCCTTAACTCATGAGAAACTTCAGAACCTTTCCTGATTTATACTTTCTAACTTCAGAACCTCTCCTGATATACACTTTCTGATCAGAAACTGTGAAATAACTTTTAATGCAGATGGACTGATTCTGGAATTCAATGAAACAAAAGTATCAGTTAAAGAAAAGCAACGAAAAGGAAAAGTGATAAATTCTCCAAAAGCCTATACTGAAAGAGATTATCCATGCAAGGTGTTTAATTAACTTCTTTTATTAAGTAAATTTACTTAATAAAGTAAACTGGTCACAGCTACTGTGTGTCTTATTCCCACAGGCACATTGAGTGCTGTGGCACAGAGCTAGCACAAACCAGAAAAGTAGGTTGCTACATCTGCCACAGTGGTGACTGTGCTATAGCCCCCTTCTGCCTGTCCCTGGAGAGGAACACAGCCAAAATTCATTAAGATTGCTACAAGCCAGTCTTACAAATTGGGATGTTTTCAGTAGCTCTGTGTGTAGATATTTTTGGTAGCAGTATTAAAAGTGGCGCTAATAAAGGCTTCTTAGTAGTCATACATTTTGTCTATGGCTAATAAAAGTTGGTTTGGCTCAAATGGTTTCCTAGGTGTAGCTCTTTATATACACCAATTCTCCTGAGTATCTGCCATCCATTCCTTGAAACTAAAAGACCTGCTGAGAATTGATCTTATCCCCTTGAAAACAATACATTTTCTGCCGTAGACCAGTCAAATTAGTAACTATTATTTCTGAATTGTGTGAAATTAAATGTATTACAAATCTAACATTAATTATCATTAAGAACAAGCTATACTCATTCATGGTATTTTGGACACAGCTGCAGTTATGGGACAAACTCAGGTTGCGGGACAGATGTAGGGAAGAGGTGGTAAATTCTGCAAGAATTACCTTCTTGCAAGCCAAGAACAGAATTCAATCCAAAGTAAAGTCAGGCATCTGGAAAGAGCTCCAGGTTGGCCAGCCAGAATGATGCTTCAAATAGCCCCCAGTGCTGGATGGAAGGACCAAAAATACTCAGTTTTAGGTATTACTGTTCCGGTCAGGAGAAAACAGGAATCATATGCCTCCACTGCAAGCCTTGTATGTAAGAAAAGGCTCCTCACAACAAGAACATTATGGTTCTTTTTCTACCACTTGAACTGTGGCTGAAGTAAACTATTCTGGAAAGAAAATACAATGCTGTTGCAGAAATAGCAGATGATTCAGATGTTTGGGTTAAACTTCTAGGTTACCTAGGCTTATATAAATTATCAGCATTTACTTTTGGCCCTACACGCAATACCAATTATTTTTCTGATCTTTATTTGCCTGATCACCTCAGTGTATGAAGGACAAGGACAGGACAGAATTAGAACTGACAGATCCTACACCTGAGAAAAGTTAATTCGCTACACCTGAAAAAAGTTAAGTCTTCCTGTTTGCTGTGGTTTATCTGCACCAACTATATCAACACTACTAAAAAGAAATATTTTTAAAATTATATCCAGAACATTCTATGCATAGATGTTCAGATTTCAAGTTCTGTTGACATCAAAGCTAACACACAATCAGAGAAAACTCTCCAAGTTTATCCTTTTAGTGAAATTACCCAGATTATTCCTTTTTAAACTTTAAAATCTTACCATACTTGTTAAAATATGGATTGCAGCTTCTGCAGTGAAAAAATAGATGCAAACCTACTCAGCAGTCAGGAGAAAACATTTCTATCTAACACTCAAATATGCATGACAGGAATATAGTTGCACTTAAATCTCGCCCACTATTCAATTAGAAAGGTAACTGAAAGAAACAGCCATGGTTTGTCTAACACATGTAGAGGTCTGGCTTTCATGAATTTGGAAAGACTAACACTACCATTTCTACTAGCTCAGATTTGTGAAAATTAAAAATGACATCCAAATGTCATAATTGGGCAAGGCTGAGAAACAGCACACTCAGAATTGTCATTATTAATCAAACTGTCACTCTCTTTACACCTCTCTCCATTTCTGTCATTATATATGATTATATCCCTGATACTACAAACCATTTCTGACTAGTGTATATAACAGTCTAGCATGAAACCTTTCCACAAGATTCCCTAAATCACAGTAAAAATAGCTGCATTGCATTTGGTTTAGACAGCTAATTGCATAATGTATTATTCATTTTGGCTGTTATTCATATTTATAATACAGTCATTGATTATTATAGCATATTTAAGAGGAAAAAATATTAGAAAGAAAAAAAACTTCCTTCCAAATTCCCCCATTATAAGACTCTTTTTCCACTTTGCCAAATTCTAACTGGGTCAGCTGTGATTTTTTTTATACTGAGCACCTTTCTGATACAGAATTAGATTTATGTGTGTTTATGCACGTTCATATGCAAAAAAAAGGGAAAATATATTTTTCCCTTATGAAAGGTAATATAATTCTGACACAATCATACTCTAGCAGACCCACAATTTACATTAACGACTTATATTTTTGGTTTGGTTATATTTGCTGCTTTGGTTAATAACCTCATAAAATTTAACCCTCTATAGACGTTAAAGTTTTTCAGTTAACACAGCTCGGTTCAGTTTTGCAAGTGAAATTCCCTGAAGATTGTCAGCACTAGTCTGGCACAGCAGAGAACAGTCTTCCTGCGTTTCCAGTGGTTTCTATCTTTGATGTTCACCAGTCCATTTTCTGTGTTTTCTGTAGGTTTCTGCATGGTCTAATGAAGCCTAATCACAACAGCAGTAAATAAGCTGAGAAATGAAAGGAAAGCTAATGATGACTTCTACAGTCAAACCCGAATGGTAATTTATTACATGGAATTGAGGATGTGGCAGAATGTGGTGGGACCTTAGGCCAGTGACATTTACAAAAAATATGATAACACACTGCAAAATCCTGACTTCATTAGGGGTTGATAAATAAAAGTGCTTCATTTGCCACCACTAATTTCAAAGCTACTGAGAATTTAAAATTGAAGTTACACTACATACCTACACACACACTACTACAAGAATATTCTTCTTCATGTAACAAAGCTCTCATGGTGCAGAAGAACAAAGGTTTTTTCTATTTGATAGTTTCAGATAGGATTTAATACCATATAAATCAAAACTAGAAGAAAGTAAATTAGTCTAATTAGACAATTTATTGATCCATTTAGATTGTTCTTAAAAGATATTTTAGGAGCATGTGCAAAGAAGTTCTCTCCTAACATACAAGTTTATTCAAGCTTAGAAACAAACTGGTGAATGTACAATGAATAAAGATATGAAATGATTTTGACATAAATATTAATACAGAAAAATGGATGAATGTAAAATAATACAAATATCATTTAATTCATGCAAACAGTAGAAAAAAAAATCGGCCTTTTATTCTACTCTAATATTTCAGCTGAGGAAGAAGTCAGACAACCACTGCCTCAAGATTTATAGAGAATTTTTTTTTGTATGCAAGAAGAACATCCAAATGCTGACAAATTTTTCTCAACTAAGTGATAACTTTTTTTTTTAATAATAGGAACTTCTTGGAAATTTGGTGAAACTCAACTTTGCTAAAAAAAAAAAAAAGACTACTGGCATTTTTCACTGCTATCTCTCTAACTCTCTAGTTTTAAAAATCAATAAATGAACCTTTTTCCACATCCATATCCTTCCTATGTCAAGGAAGAGTGGCTGTCCTTGATAAGTAGCCTGTCTAAACTGCTATTGATATTCCTAACATTTATTAAATGGATTCTTTGTTTGTTAAAACAGGCATCTACTCTTTATTTGAGAGTTACCTTTAATTAATACTTCTAAAATTTTATGCAACATTATTTCACATCATCCAGACAAAAGCAAAATGTATTTCAGCAATTAAACTGTGGTGCTGCATACCTACGTTTAAAAATTACTACTGAATTACATATGTATACAACGGCAGCAAGATCTCATAGATGCACGATTTAAAATGTGGCACTAAAGAGATCAAGGGTTAGTGTGCAACCTTAGGCCCTTTAGGTACACTGAGACTTATGCCTAGCCATGTTGTGCATGGCAATAAAGATTGACCTAACACTGGTGAGAACACAGTGCTCACTACTGAAAGAGGCTAAGGTGCACTGAAATACCATGTGCGAGAGCAGGGAAGCAACAAAAGCGGAGGACTGAGAATAAGTTCTGAACGACCAAACAGATACAGAGTTAACAAATGTGTGCTGCATGCAAGAAAAGATTAAGTGAGCATAACAGATCTGTACATTCAGAATGAGGTAGCATTTCTGCTGGTAAAGCCACAGTATGGATAAAACAGAGTCAATTTATATAATATCCCTTTAGGGAATGATTATAAAGAGGTGGTTCTGGAGGAAAAATGAGACAGTATTACATATCATCAGGATTGAATATAAGCACGTAGAAATCTTTGTATTGTTACTAGAGAGACAAAAAGAATGAGGATTTGTGTTATTCTGGAAGACTAATTTGCGGGGGGGGGGGGGGGAGTAGTTAACAGTGATAATCCAGATATTTATCAATGTAGCCAACAAATTTCTTTGCTTTTTGTTAGACTGGCTTTGATGAAGAGCAGTCTTAAGACTAGAAAATATTCTTGGGTGGAGCAATAGCAAGTTACTTCAGACAAAAAGAATGGTACACTTTGGATGTCAAAAAATGTAGGGATGAATAAAATATATTTTTAAAATTGCTGTAATAGAGGTAAGAATTGTTGAAAGTCAGGCTAGTTAAAATTTGGAAGTTATTATTGAAACAAATAGCAGTGGTCACACATTTGGAAGATGACCAGGAAAAGTTAAATAAACCATTTGCTTTTTTTCCATACAAGACTGATGAAACAGAAATTGAAGCATCTGTGTACTGAAATGGAAACGCCCACATTGATGTGGAAGCAAAATTTAGAAAAGAAGCATCAGGGTGACTGGGGACAGGATGACCTCCAGCTCAGATTGCAGAGGAACTAATATGTGACATTGTAAATGCATAAGCCAGGTTTTCTAATAATGCTAACTGATCTGGTCTGGTATTACATGGCTAGAGAAGAGAAAACATAGTAAACTGTATTTAATAAAGAACATGTTAAGAAACTGCAAACTACATAGTCTGGCTTCAGTTACATGCAAACTTCAAGGGAAAACAGATAGATTTAGGGGAAAATTAGATATAATTTAACAGGGTGAAGCATTCCAAACTAATACTTTCCCCTAAAAACAAAAACCTTATCTCACTGTGACTTCAATAAATCTATTCAGTAAGGTTGAAAAAAATCCCATCTTTAATGAATACATGAAACTAATTCTATGATATCCCGCACACCAAACAGATCCCTTTCACAGTCCTGTGTTTCCTGTTCCAAAATCAGGAGATTTTAAGCAGATAAAAATAGAATCATTTAGCACTAAAAAGTTTCCCTTAAATTTTACCTGTATTAAAAATATTGACCCTTGGGCATGACGTCATGGTGACTAGGCTATTCTGTCACTATGTTGCATAACAGATTGGGTATCCAACAGGAAGGCAGGAAATCTTTAAAAGGCTGAGCCACTGGAAGAAAGTCAACAGAAAAGAAATGAAGGGCAGACAAGAAAACTGAGTTGAAGTTTCCTAAGATTTTAAAACCAAGTCACAGATAGTTTCTCTATCATTAAAGAGGAAAGCTTTACTTAGAAATAATAGCTGGCTCTAAAACACTCCTAGTGTTGTAAAAATAGAATATCTCCATCCACTGGTTGCCCTATTTCTGGATTTTTTTAAAAACCAAACCCAATTGTTCGTTATTGCTGTGACCTCAGAGGCTAGACTTCAGTCAAATCGGGCATCCCTGTGTGACTACTCGGAGCTCTCCACAAGCCTCATGCAATTAAAAGCATCAATACTGACACACATTAATGACAAAATGTTAATGCAAGGGCTAATTGAGACCATCTCCCTCACAGGCCATTTCACAATATTAATAGCATGGAAAATAGCCATTAATGTGTAATTAAATTTCCGGGATGCATGGGCTATCAAAACCAGGTAGCTGGAACCCTTCTTCACACTTCTTAACCTCTCATTACCTCTTGAGCCCAAAATAACTACTGTGCCAGGCAAGACTGTGTTACTACCTTCCCCTACAAAAGCTAACTGGCGTGGCACCAAGTACCAATTCTGCCAGCAACAAAAGCCAGCTCAGTGAAGCAAGCTGCATTTTCTGAGCTTTACCCATTGGGGAGATAAGCAAATGACAGATTATTAACTAGTTTGTCTGGGGTACAAGTATGTAAATATTTTGCTAACAGCAGATACCAACTACTCCGACTTTCAAGGCTCTGAACAATTTATTCTAAAATGTAACTATATTCCTTTCATTGAAACAAACTGATTTCATTAGCAACACAAAAAATTTGTAATTTTAATTCCTTCTGAATCTTTTCCCAAAATGCATCAATTGAAAAAGATTCATAGTGACAGATCAATCTTGCTAGTCTGGGGTTGAGAGAGATGCTTCCACAATGTTTTAGGGAGAGCACTAAGATTTTAGAGAAAGGTCTTTGTGTGTAGGATTGTATGAATGTTATATAAAAAGGAAATGAGATATATGTTTTCCAATTTTGAGCACCCAACTTGAGCTAGCCCAGCATTCTGGAACACTTAGCACTACCCAAATATCAGTCTGAGTATACCTCAGTATGAATGCACTTGCCATGGGGCACTTTTAATGCTTTTGAATAAACAGTAGACAATTGCTCATGCCAGCCTCTAATAAGAATAAAGCTGAAGTGTGCTGTTGGGGAAAGGCATTCAATTTATCTCTGAACCTGCATAAATACCCCGTATTGAATGATGTGTTCCCTTGACAGCTACAAACTTCTTGGGGTTTCTGGGTTTTTTTAAGCTTCAAATTTATTTGGTTTTATGGTGATCGAAAATGAAGACAGTTTAGTAATCTGGAATAACACGATATAGCACACTTCCCAACTCCTCTGAGTCAGGGACAGTCTCTTTGTCATTCAGATTAAGGCACAAATTTGAAGTTGGTTTCTGAGAAGAGTCTTAACCACAAATACTAGCTGGGCCTGAATCTATCATACATCTGAGGTGAATTTTCATTCATCTGGATGAACTATTCCAGAAATTTTGCCAAAACAGACACGTTTCCATTGGGAAAGGAGGAAGAAAGATGTGGAAAAAGTTCTGCTAGCCTAGCATTTGAATGGACTGTTAGTTTTCCAGTGTAAAAAATATTTTGTTGAAGAATTTTCAGCCTTTGAGTTTTGCATCTTTCTCAGTTACAGGTAAAAGTTGAGAGTTTTGGTTCTATAATCATATATGAATTAGACTGGAAAAGTCTTCTAAAAGCAACAATGACCAAAAAATTTTTTGTCACAATTTAACAGAGAAAGAAAAAAAAATTAGGGCTCAAGTCCTTAAACAACAACTGAACCAAGGAGATTTTTTTCAGGAATTTTTCAGACACCAAAATATTGTTCCACAATGGAAAATGCAACTGAACTAAGCTACAGTATTACAAATATGTTACAAAATCTGTTTTCAAGGGCTCAGCATCCATGTAAAATCATCTAGTGCATGTTATATACCAAGGATATTGCTTTAGAAACCCTAGATCATCTCCTTGATGCTCACGGATATTGATTCACTGATACAGCCCTACAGAATTAAGTTCACTTGAATACTCTGCAGGAAGACCATCCATTTGTTTTCTAAAGTATCCTCTCATGTGACAATATAGTGAGAGGCAAATGTTTTCAGAGATGGGTTGCCCACCTCATGAAGATGAGATGTGGGCAGACACAACAATTGCTTTAAAAGCTGCTGCAGAAAAAGGATGGGATTAGTCAGCTCCTCTTCTTCATGATTAGGACAAAAAGTGATGGTCAATGTATTTTGATGAAGCATTGCGTTAGACATCAGGGGAAAAAAAAAAAAAAAACAAACTTTCTAACAACAAAAATAATGAACTACTGGAATAGGTTGCCGGGGCAACTGAGAAATACATACCATTAGAATATTCAGAGACAGCACAGGCAAAATCAAAAATGACATAGGTTTAGCTTCATTGTGGTACAGGAATGAAATAAGTCCAATGCAGTGCCTTTTTGCTAAATTGTGATTTTAAAAAATTTCCATCTTTTCACAAAATGGAGATTTTTTTTATCTTACCAGTTTTGTAAGAAATAAAAATTTCAGCTTTTCAGTCAGCTCCAACAATTGTGAAATATTCTCACCAGTTAATATTACAGCTTATTTATCTACAGACAAAAAGTCCTTTCTCTTTTTTACATGGCCCACTTGTGTTCTCCCTCAATGTCATTCCTTACATTTAAAAAATAAGCAGAAACACAGAGTTCTACCTATAGTCAGTGGCAGCTGTGTACAGCCATCTTCTCAGCTGAAGCGCTCATTCATACCATTTATTTCACTGGTTTTAAAATCATAGTTTTTCATATGAATAATTTTATGGACATAATAGCTGCCATTCAAAAAATACTGGTGTTAGAGTAAGTTCAGATTCTTGAATGTAAATACATTTCTAACATCAAGTGTAATACTTCAGTCTGCAAACTGAGTATTGACAAAAAAAAAAATATGCAACTTTTGTAATAGTTTTACACTCTAGAATTGTACTTTGTAAGTCAATGATTTCTGTATCTAGCAGATCATCACTGGAGTGGGTTTGCCCTTAACAGTCAAGGTTAAAGTTTCTCTCAAATCTATATTACTTTCCAGAACTCAAACCCCATTACTTCAACCTCAGAATAATGCTTGTGAGAGGAGATATAGCAGGACCAATGCTTGGAATTTGTTACCGGAGTTTAAAATAACAATTTTTCAGCACCCAGATTGAAGTGCAAAATTTTGACTTAAGTGTAACTTCAGCTGGAATCTTAACGGCAACTAAACACTTCTTTGGAAGAAAAAGGTGAAATAAAAAAAAATATTTTGTTCTCTCTTTGTTTGCAGCTAAGGACAAAGAGGTGTGAAGGGATGAAATTAAGAAGCAATAATAACTTGGATGAGGAAGAGTAAGAAATAAGTACATAGCTTATATTGCTTCAGAAGGACTCAGGAAAACCACTGGTTTCCAGACATTTCGGTAATTTCTTGGAAGGTGCCCAGCTACTTGAAAGCTAAAACTAAACAGTCCAAAATGTGATTCTACAATCAAGTGATTTTGTTACATTCAATGATAAGTCAAGGAAAAGGACTGGCTCTGACTCATTCCATTCGTATATTCAAGTGACTGTTTTGCACATGGGAAAGAAAGAAAATCACAGCAGCCATACTCAGAGTAAAAGTATGTTCTCTTTTCTGGATGCCCTCTTGTGTTCTTGTGTTTGCCTGAACTGGTTTTGAATACTGTAACGATACAGATATCACAGCTTCCCCAGGCAGCCTGGGCTTTATGGTAGCTACAGACAAATGTGCTTGCACTACAAGTTTTTGTATGCAACCCTGCCAACTTCTGACTTACAATCTAATTTAATTCTTGACCTGCTCATTATCTCTGGAGCAAAGACTTCCAATTACTTTGGCAATTAGTATCCTAAGGGCTATTCTGGCATACCCAAATCCTCACTATCAGCTCCCAAGAAGGATGTCAACCAACCTCTCCAAAAAATAACATTCCTGGCATCTGCTAGTACTTTTACAAAAAATCATGGGTACCACTAAAAAAAAAACCAAACAAAAACCCACCATCTGAGAAGGAGTCTTACTCAGGCAGCTCTTGTAATATCAAGCTGTACAAGTGTAATTGGAATTAGAATTTACTCCATATTGCTACTCTGGTACAAATGTTCGTTGCCAAAACAATAGCAGCAGTCCTCCCACCCAAACCAGGAACAAACTGGGTCTATTCTCCCTTAACCTCTCACATTAGGTCAAATTTCAATGGAGAAAGGAATTTGCAAAGACCTAATAGAGTATCCCCTCAGGGATTTAAAGGACAAGGCTATAGAAAGAAAGAAAGATTTTAAGCGAGTCCTTCCTACTTCTAAAACATTTTTCATGTTAATTTTGACATTAATATTCATGTCTTGTTGATAGGAACATGAGTTGGCAATATAGTGACATTTCTATCAATGTGAAAGGTAGAATGAACTGTACTGCAGAATAATCTGCTGAGTCTGTGGTTCTCTGGACATGCATGAATGTCAATTACAGTCACTTTAATTGCTTTAAAAAAGACAACAATTGATTATATCCACCTGTTTCATTTCTTCTCCATTAGTAAATGTGTGGGTAAGCAGCCAACTTCTGACTACAGAAACCTCAATTATGCGCGCAGAAACATATATATATATGTGTGTGTGTTATTGTTTTGCCAGGTGATACTGGCAACAATAAGGAATCAGTTCAATCAACTAAAGGTCTCTTCAAAACATGCAGCTCATGTTCACACCTGCAGACAGACTTCATGTGGTTACTGAGCATCCTCCACACAATACCAAGTAGACAGAAGGGAAACAACCAGCGGGGAAGAAATCAGACCAATTTTACTGAAGGAATTATTAAAGTTTAGGAGAATACTCTTACAAAATATTAGGCTACATCAGCAGATAATGAATCCAACTTTAGTTTTGTATCCAAGGATGAACATCCTTCTATTACACTGCTGTTCCTCAGCCCATTTGTGGTTAGATGTCAGCACCCCAGACTCCCAGCACACCTTCAGACCTGGCTCCAGACACCCCTGGACATCCCTCTGCACTCCCACACCTACCACGGATACACAGCTTCATCCACTACTGTCTGTCACTTCAGACAAACATTTTTAATTATTTTGTGACACCCTCTACCATTGAGACCTGTCCCTACATTACCTCTCCACACTGAGTCTTCCTAACAGTACAGAATCTTAAGGGACAACTCCAGTACCTTATAGGGTGTCTGAAGTAGAGTTCTTGTTACAGCAGGTGTACTCCATGGCACAAAGTCCTTTTCTTCTCCCACCAAACCATTTTTCAGTTGAGGTCTACTACAAAGCTAAGCCTGGATTTGTGTGCAATTCTGGTTGACTTCTAAGAGACCTGGAGGAACTCTGGATAGACATCTTACACACAGATGATTCTCCCTGATGATGCACTTCTCCATGGTCACTACCCAATGGTACCAAAGACCTGTTTCTGCTAATGAATTGATGTCCACAGGGAGTTCCAATTAAACATTTTTGTGCATATTCTTCATGCTGTTCACTCACAGGCTGAAGGAGAAAGCTCTTTACACTCTACAGCAGCCCATGGCTCACAGGTATATGCCATTCATGACACCACACTGCATTAGATGTGGAAATTTAAGGGTAAAAAAAAGTTGCTGTGGTGGTTCAAATTTACAGGGGAAAAAAAACAAAGTATGATTTTTCCTGCAATCAGCCTAAGGAAACATTTCATAAGCTCTTGAATATGAGCTGCTGTTCTGCTTCATTATGAATTATGAGTCTGGTAAATCCCTAGTACCTTTAGCAAAGTCAGAATTATATATATAATTAAATCAAATGTTTAAAAAAAGATCTGAAGAGCTCGTATCTCATTCTCACAGGACCACCCCTAGCCAATAACACCAGAAAAGAACAAAACATCATTCTGTACTCTGCAGAGGGAAACACAGGCAAAACACCTAATGGATATTTAACTGGTGCAATCATTTGGAGTAGATGTGAAACTATCATACATTCATTTTTCTCATCAAGAATGCATATGTATTTTAGCTTTTCCACCTTTATGCTGTTATTTCTTATTTCTTTCCCTAGTTTTCTTTGGGAATTTTGTGCCAGTTAATCAGGATTAAGACCATCCACTCACATTCACACTGCAGGAATATAATATATGAAGCACCACCCTTTTTAGACACAGATGAATTTGACAAATATTCAGAGCATCTGAACATAGTTTGACACAGAGGTAGTAGCACTTTTAATTTTCTTAAGATCCTGTTACAAATATTTTAATAAAGAGCCTTCAAAAGCCCACAAAAACCTTCCTGACTTACCCTTTGATAGAGGCTAAGAACTAGGTAGCAAAGAGTGGGAACCTAAGCACTTCTTCCTCTTTCCCAATGACACTATTTACAGCAATTACCAACTTTTGTGATGCTGACCTGTACTACTTTCCTAAAAAAATATTTGTATAAACAAACATAAGCTTACAAGGGGTGTGAGTGTAATGAAATGATTAAACTGTACTTTGGAGACTCAGGGTGATTAGAAACTAGCAGTGTTTCCCCAGAGAAATTTCTGCCATTTAGTGCAATGTTACCCACTCCAACAGCTTGCTTTTCGCTTTTCCCTCCTGAGAATTGTTTCAGGAATCCCCAGGAAGGGTCCTGTCTCTGGCACCAGTTTCTGATCTGCAGAGACACATCCAAGGATGATAAACCAGAGGCTCAGAAATTATCCCAACCTTCCCTTCTGCTAGGAGTAACCAAGAAATGTCTTTCTCCCCAACAATCTTGTATATGATTATGTGCTCCCCAACATCTTTTTCTATTTTTTTTTTCCTCTGATGCCGGAATTACTGCCCTGCCCTTGGTTTCCCACTCTCAGATAAACAGCCTATAAAATTGCTGCAAGAAACCAAAAGTGCTGCTTTTCACACAGCCACAAGACAGACTTGCTTTACTCAACATATTCTGTGCAAAGCATCTGCGCCAGCCTCCACAAGAGAGAGACAATAATGTAATCGCCGAAATGCTGAGAAGTTCCTCTGGGCATAGACCGAAAAGAGGGCAGGAGTAGGGAGGCTCTGAAATCAGAGAGTGCATCACATATTAAAAAGTAACTTTTCGGCAGCGCATTGCGAGGCTGAGCACCAGGCAGAGAAGGGGAGCACACAGCCACATGGTATATTCCTGCCTCTGCCTCTCTCCGCTCTCTTTTGGTCCCTCTCCCCGGCTTTCTCTCCCACCTCCTCTCCCCGGCGCTGCCTTCCCCTCTCCCCCTGCCGCAGGCTGCAGAATGGGACACGCTTGTTCCCCAGCCAGCCGGCAGCTGTCACACAGCGGAGGCAGCCAGCAGCCGGTGCAAAGAGTGAGCCTACTCTGTCATTTAGGATGACTCACTGGAATCTGGCATTAATTTCTCTTTTTCTGGTAGTGGACGGAGAACAACCAAAAAGCTACACTGGACTAGACCAAGGTAAGAGATTTAAAAGTCTTTTTTACCCTAAAGCTGCCCGATGCCTTGAGGGTGCCAAGCTGTGTACAAAAGCTGGCACTGGAACTAATTTGGTGGGTGTCTGAACACCTGGCATTACATACCACCAGTGTGCCTTTCTGGTGTTAACCCTGTGCGTGCCACCCAGCTACGCCTGGGGGGAGAGATGGCAGGTCAAAATATAGCCTAGTGACTGCATTTGCTCCCCTTAATGCAACTTTTACAGCAGCACTACCACCTGCTCCTGTGAATACAAGAAGCTTCTCAATATTGCTAAATGATCAGGCACGCTTTTGTGTTCTGCTGCTGGGGATATAGCCTATCAGGCGTCCGTCATGGACTCCATGCGGATTCATTCCCACGGCAGTTGTTTCATCACTTTAATGAGTTTAAATTCCACAGTCCACAGAAACACTTCCCTGCCATTTCCCCTCCCTCTGAGGGATTCTTGTAGGATCATATAGGTACGATCCATTTTCAGGCTTTGCAAAAGTAGCGCTCACTGAAACCACCAGAACAAGTCTGCTGAAGCACAGGCAGCGCTGCACTACATATTCTGTCTCCATTCCTCTCTATGCTTTTTCTGCTGTGAATCAAAAATTCAGTGTTGCAGGAGGGTTTTTGCAAAGACAGTATGTGTCTCTGGCACAGCAATTTAAAGTAAAGGGAGAAGCTGCTTCTCCGAGTAATCAAATCCTGGCAAAATTCCCTTCTTCCATTTTCTGAGGCAGTACAGTATTTCAAGGAGAGTTATCTAAGCAGGTTTCTGCTGGGGCTGATTGACAGTTTTCAGTTGTGATTTTAATTAAAAGATTTCACTGAACATCTACACCTTCATTTCTGTCAATGCAATGCTTTTTACCAAATGGCTTACTTCAGAGGGTGACACCTTTAAAATTAACCCAGCATCATGCTTTTCTAAATCTATAAACAGAATAGCAGACTAGCTAGTGCACATTGCAGAATCGCACAATCTTACCTTTGGATCTTTAATGGTCTAACTGCAGTGAAGACGTTTGGTTTGGTTTACATGCTCTCTGTACTGTGGAAAATGTTACAATTGTAACTGGATGTACGTACATTTCTTAAACATTATACAGTATTTTTCTGCAATATCTTACACATTCTATCTGTTCAGACCTCCTGTGTGCTGGCAATCAGTTAGAGTTGACTTTTAAACCCACAAAGAACTGCCCTGACATTATTGCTATGAAAGGGAATTTCTATTCAAAGATGATGACAGGTCCCACATCGACCACATCTATGGACATGACCAAACAGGTATCGGCAGTTAACGCTGAACACCATTCAGCTTCCAGGTAGTCACCAAGACCCACAGTCTGTTGACCCAGCATGAATATTTTTGGAATGAATTCGAGGATGGCAGTAATAGACACTCCCCTTAGTTACTGCCCCTCCATGCAATCTTTTAAATAGATTAGGGGAAAACAGATTCTTATTTCAGAGAACTTAAAGGACTTTGGTATGGAATTTCAGGAATGGGTGGGACAACGGCTTGAAGTGTCAGCACGGATTCTACCTCATTTTCCATTGGAATATAGTACCTTTTTCCACTTGATAAAAGTGGAAAGCATTTACCAGCATTATGCTTTAAGATTATATCTAATCATTTGGACAATTGCAGAGACTTCAGTACATTTTTTTTTTAATTTATCTTTTTTCTTAGCATTTAGATATGATACCTGACTGCAAGGTTATCAGATTATTTCCAGGGAAAGTAACTCTAAAGTGCAATTCAGACAACAGATCATTGTGAGTCTGTCTTTAAGCACTGGATAATATTCATGCCACTTATTTTTAAATCAGTAGCTATTTATTGTATGCAAGCTCTTGGTCACTGGCTACTGTAGCACATCATAGTCTCTGGGGTCTGAACAGCTATTTTTGAGCCTGTCTGGCTAATATCTAGAATACAAAATTATCCTGTTCATAAGTTAGGGTTTTCTGTTTTATTTTCCTCTCTTCAGAGATTTCAGTATATTATCAGTTTTCATCAGTATGGCTTTTTTCAGGTGGAATCTTCATCCATTTAAATGCAGACAATCTACTGTGATAACAGTTTACTGTAACTTGGCAACAAGAGCTAAAAAAATCAAGTTACATCCATCACACATGCAAACCTTGTATTGCGCTGCTCCATACTCAGCAAATTAAACCTTTGAGATAAATGACATTCTAGACTTGTGGGCCAGTCAGTTTAATATCATTAGCTGGGCTCTCCGGTTGTCCTAATTACAGAAGTCAAAGACTGCAGGAAGCAGCCGCAAAGTCAGCACATGTGCATGGAGCTGTTTGTAAAGCAGAAACACATGTTTTAATTTGAGGCTTCTTTGTTGCAACATGGATTATTAAGGAAAAGCATGGCAGTTAATATCACTGTTGAAAAACTGGTCTGGCTACGGTCCAAGTGATAAGACTTGTATGGGTTGTATGGGATTATTGCTGGCCTTTCTGTGAGGCTTCATTTCTGGTGTAATATTTTCACTAAAATAAACAAACAAGAACTTCCGATGCTATTTAGCTATGATCAGGCTCTTCGGTCATTCATTTACTAGTGAGCTGGGAGGACAGCAAGAGGGAAATTAGTCGCACTGCTACAGAGCAGCTAGCGCAGTACTACCTACTGTCCCACCTATCTTACTCCAAATAGAGAATCCACTATCAATGTAACTACATGTTCAAGGGGCATAAGGAGACACATAGCTGCTACACTGGAATCAGCAGAAAACATCCCTAAGACACAGAGATGCTTAACTCTAGAGCTCTGATTAAGCCTAGAAAGATTAAACCAGTCACAAACCAGCCAACTGGAGTCAGGCAGCTGCTTTGACGGGTGGCCTGGGATCCCTTCAGCTCTGAGTTTCACGTCCCTCTTGGCAGTTCACCTCCACAAACTGAAGTGAGGAGAGGCAGAAGTTTTGCTGTTATTAGTTAACTGGATTTAGTCTTATAACTGATTTCATTCAGAAAAGATGAAGGTTCAGCCAAGTTCTTCAGCTCAAAAAATCAGCTGAAACAGAAGCTGCTTCACTTCAGTTCTCACTTATTTCTGTAGATTTCATTTGAATGTAGAACTCCATCCAGAGATGAAGAGCTCTAAACAAATCAACAAGGTTTTACACATCAGGAATGTACCAGCTCTTGGTAACAACCTCTAGAAAGGTATCAAATTTATCCCAGCTACTTGATAAACCATACTCTCCTGCACATCGGCATGCAAAGATGGGTAAAATTTCATTCTCCATTGCAACAAGCACACTTAGCCACTTTCATGGTTCACTGTTAATGTCACTGTAACTCAGGCAGCTGTATCTCTATTCATTGCACACTGAACAGTCAAGATTACCTCCTCCTCACCGCATAGTACTTTGTTAAAAGGTAAACAAACAGTACCTACAGGTAACATTTTGAACAGTTCTATTAATCATCATTAAAATGGTATTTTAAGTTGAACTGTACACAGGCACTAGTTTTAGAACAGGGGACGTTTCGCTATATTGCTTTCCAGGAACTTCTTGTAACATAGTCTCACTAATTAAGATCAAATCTAATCTTAGTCTAACATCGAGGATGTTCATAGGGATGAAAGTAAGGCATGTATGCTATGCAAAACAGGCATCCAACCCTTATGATTAGACATTACCTTTTGATGAGAGCATTTTTCTTTCCTCAGAATAAAGAAGTCTTGGTTTTAAACACCCTGTAAATTAGGGATGAATGAATCTGTTGGAGATGTACTATTGCTTTCTTTGCCTTCAATTTTTGTATTCCTCAACAACTCTGACCACACTCTAGTAGCATTTTCAGTCCAACAGAATTTGAACCTTTGACCACCTACACCAGTGAAGAGTACAACCAACTGAACCATAAAGGAGTATGTAAGAAATGTGTAGTGTATCTCAGGATACATGTGTGAAAGTAGTGTCGGAACCTAAAATAAATCAAGGTAATATATCCATTTCAATCACAACCAAGATTTAACAGACTCTTCTTTAAAATAATGTCAGCAATTTTCAGTTTCTATTTAATTATTTTGTTAGGACTAATTCCTTTTCCATTAAAATCTGTATTATTTATTTATTTATTTCAAGCAGTGCTCTGCATTTTCTCCCAGATAAAACACAGATGGTGCAGTTTCCAAGGCACCATTTTAGTTCTTTCTTGCTTAAGCAAAATAAAAACAATATTGTGTTCACCACAAAGTAGCTTTTCCCATACTTTTGAGCTTTGTCATATAATTTGGACTTGTGAAAACTGATGTCTTTCAACAAATGAAACAACAGAAAAATACTTTTTTTCTTCTTGTTCATTTCATTTCATTAACATGTGAAAAGTCTTTTCACTCAATATCAGCTTGCTTGTTTGTTTTCCTTTGACTGTAATTCAAATTTCCAAAATGATGAGGAAACTAAGTATGCTAGGCATGTATTCTCTTTAGTTTCTGAGGCAATTTCATTATTGAGTTATTGGCTAGTTTAGGAATGCTGCATTAAAGACAATCTGCATGAATAAACTAACCACAGTTTGAAGGGAAACTTCTGAGAGCAAAGAGTACATTCTCTAGAGCAGTTCCAGTGGATGACACATCTGAAATTGATCTTAGACATAATCTGAATTTTCGGCTATACTCAACAAGCTCTATGTAGTTTTTCCTTCCTATTTCTCCTTGTGTCTTTCCCAACTTTGTCATGTTAATGGTGTGTGTTTGAGAAAAATGTTCTTATTCCTGAGGGCACCAGCAATGTTAGGTAACGTTTAGTGAAGTGTGTATCATCCAAGTAATTGGTAGGTTACACAGAGGACAATACCATGATCCACAGGGTGAAGCAACCAGAGTAAAAGCCATCCAGGAGCCGGTTTTACTAACACAATTACTGAGATTGTTGATTTGTAAGGAAGCTTGGAGCCTGTAGCCACACACTACTTGAAACCATATAGCAAAGGATGAATTTGTACACTGCAAACATAGTGGAATTTTATGGGACAAGACCAATGCATCAAGATGTACAAGGACACAAACAAAGTCTGTGGTGGAAACAGCAAATGGGATACATAACTCTCTGTAACAGACTTCTTTCTGTCTTTTACAACAAAAAGACTCAAGTTTTTTTTCTAGATCCTAAACATTACAAGTCCTGTCATGAAATTTAAAAAAACACTCAGAAATCATATGAACCTTTGCGCTGTGTGTACATACATGTGCACGTGTGATGCCATAACAGTTCCAGATGCTAAAGAAGCAAAAAACCACTCCCAAAACAGAAATAAAACTGCAGCTTCACAAATCATATCTGATCATCTTTGAGGCAAGGTTGTAGGCAGAAATAATAATTTTAAATAGGCATTTTCACGTAAATAAAAAAGAACATGGAAGCTTTGAGCAGACTAGCCTTTCTTCAGCTCCTAAAGCACCTATAAATTCTTCCTTGCTTACACCCACATCCTCATAATTTTACCATCACCACTATATCATGTATACTATACTCAATGTATAGTAAACTAGAAATTATCCCATTAAACTCTAGGACACAGTTCAGGTCATAAAGCACATAAGACCTTGCCTTGCCAGGACACAGTTCAGGTTCACTTCTTGGGGACACCACTGCAGTGGTGTGCAGCACAGCAATGCCATATCCTGCCAGGAGGCACCAAGAACCGTGCATACCCCATCTACTGCCCTTAGAAGCCAGGGCAGAACAGAACTGGGACCTGACAAAAATATTAGGCAAAAAAAAAGACAACCTCTACATTACCAGGAACTGCAGAAAGCATCTCCTATGTTGTAGTTGTTAACTTCATTATAGCTGGTAACTGACCTGAAAGGAAATGAAACAATACAGAAAGCCATGCACTTCTAAGAAAGCCAAATAATTCTACAGCTAGTTTCTTCACCAGGGAAATGAAAGAAAGAGTTAATTAAAACTGTTATCTGTGGTCTGAAATATTAACCTGACAGTCCTGTTTATCTTTTGTGAAATAGCTTTAATGATGCTATTTATGCCTTTACATTTTTCTCATTGTTTTCCTCACTGTCCTCGCCACTAGTATTATTACACTTTCAGTATTAGTAATAAAACAATTACTGAGCCTCTCTGCTGTTTAATGGGTTTGAAATCTCAGGAGTTGAAAATAATTAAGTTGGATATTTGTGCTTGCAATGAAGTTTGGTATTTGATGAAAAAAAAAAACAAAAACAAAAAACAACTAACAGAAAGTTCCATAAATATTAAAGCCAAATGGGACCACTGAATAATTGAGTCTGACTTCCAGCATACTACAGTAACCCTGTAATTTCATCCAATTTCACCTGTGTCAATCCTAGTATCTTGTATAGATAAGTCCATTGTTATACAAATAGTTTCAGATCTTGAAAATGGTAATACAGGCTGCAACTGCAGTACTTTACAACTGCTGATCACAACAGAGTGGGATCATTCCCTTCTGCCCCCTGCACGTAACTCAAACCAGCTAACCTAAAGCCCCTAACCTTGCAACACATTCACCCTGTCTAAGCATGGCAATTTAGTCTCAAAATGCATTTCTCACACAAAGCTAAGAAAAACTTAAAAAAGAAATGGAAAGTGATTAGAGAACATGAGCTAGGCACTTCTACCTCTTGCTATTAAAAAAAAGTTATTAGTAATTCCAGAAGTCTCAGGAGAATTGCAACATCACCACATTATTACTTTTTTTTTCCCTGCCTGAATAATTTACTTTTTCTTCAGCATATTGTTCCTATATACCATAATGGGGAAAGAGGAAAAAATGCTAGGTTTAACATTAATCAACAGTTTATCAGTGCTGCATCTCAAAGGGTAAATGTAAACGTTAATTCTCTTTGTGCACTTTCTTGCAAAGGGAGTGTATAAAATTCTCTGGAGCCAAATACATACATACCATAAAGGATTCGAAAAATGAAAGGATGGCTTTTACGCAGTAGGAGAAAACAGGACCAGGAGAGACTAATATCCCTGTGCAGCATTATGGTAGGATTTACTGACAGAGAAAACTCTTCAGTTCCCTCAGCCATTCTCTGTGCTCCTTACTGCCACTTGAAAAATCTGTTTGCAGCATTGCTTCTGCTAATGAATAAAATGAACACAGCTGAAGAAGAAAGGGAGCGATAGAGCATGTTAGAAGATGAAGGAAAGAAATTAGAGGGAAGGAAAAGGGGAAAAGAAAAGAGAAGAAAAAGTCCTTACTCCCCTCCTTTACTCTCAACATTTCCCATATTTATAATGCATTTAGGGAAGAATCAGTAAAGAAACAAGGATAAAGACACAAATGAATACAAAAGAAAAACAAATACAAATGGAATGAAATAAAGGGGCAAATAGAATATATAGGTGACGTTACAGATGTCATCTCCCCCAAACCCAGGGTTGTCCTATGGTCCATACTGTGGGCAGGAACTAAAACATATGTCTTTAGATCCAAACCTTCCGACAAGGCATCTGCACCTTCAGCTCACAATCCTTGTGCAGTGGAAGCAGGTGTAATGCCTGCTGGGGAAGGGGGTGTGGGCATGGGTGTTGGTGGTGTTAGAGAACAGATACCATAGCAAAAGATGGTTGTCATTACGACATTACTTTATAGTACATTACAAAATCAATTCAACATCTTTCATAGTCTTGTCAATCATCATTCTGAAGCACTGCATGGAAAATGGATTTTCTCTGTGGCAGTGGGATAGGGAACATGAATTCTGAACGTTCTGGTGGACAGTTCAATATCCATAAAGTTGTCAAGTCAGCAGAATCCACACTGCCTTTTAGTCTCACTGCCAGTACACAAGGGTAGGCTTCTGGAAGGAGTAGAGTTTTGTAGATGGTGAAGGCATGGGACAGTGGATTTTGTGATGCACAAAAGAAAGAAAAGACCTAGGAACAATCACTGAAATACAAAGAACATGGTGTGAACATCTCTTTAAAAAGACTGAAACAGTAGAGACCTGTAGTCTGCTGAAGAAAAAAATAATGAAGGGAAGAAAGGTAGGTGCTAGTATATCATTAGTAGAAAAATTGAAAGCTGTAGGACTAAGTAGGAATTTGATTTTCACCTGTTGTGACTCAGAGCCATGCTAAATCATGACAACCTCTTTTCCCTGAACATCTTAGATATGCAAAGAGCCAAGCCTTCTATGCCAGTTAACCTGCTGGGGATGGGAAATTCTGTGATATTAACTGAGCATTTTAAGTAAGGAAAAACACAAGAAAAGTCAATAGAAAAACAACCCAATATGTATTATTTAATCTACCATCAATCTATAGTTCCTAAATAACAGCATTGGTTTTATCTTCAGGTTTGTAGTGTTAACTCACAGTAACTAATATCCCATTCATATACCACTTCTTGATATGTTTTGACAGTCAGAAAATTGTTCCTCTGCCTGAACTTAGGAAACAATTTCTTTTCTGAGGTGAAAATGTAAATATAACAAGACACAGCAGAAATAGCCCAGTCCTCCTCTGGTAAATAGAACAATTAGTGGTACATACATTCAGCCCTCATCCAGAAACATACAATCACACAAATTTCTGTGAGTACTAAACTGCTTAGAGGGTAGGGCCTAATATTACTTTAAAAAGTTATTACTAACTATTAAGACAGCACAGGGAGAACAGGCATAGAAGGGAAGGAAAGAATAAACCAACTTTTTCAAATTGCAGATGGTGTGAGAATTGTCCCAGATAGGGGGTGGAAGAAGTGAGGAAATGAAGTTTAAGGTCCCCCGCTCTGAAATACAGACTGATGTCCTGCTTTAAGAGGACCTTCTTCTACACTCAGCCCTGTCTAATTATATTTCCTCCTTCTACACTCAGTCCTGTCTAATTATATTTCATGTAAATACAGTACTTTCGTCACCCACCCCTTGTTTCTGATCATTGCTTAGGGTCTGACTCTGAAAACTGCCAGCTCTTGCCTAGGCCTCTGTGAATATAAATAACTATATGTCTCCAATAAGCCAGGCAGCAGCTGACTCCAGGGTTTTAAAGGTCAATAATTTCTTTTTAAAAATCAATATATTTGTAACTAGCAAGTAAAAGCTTCCAGCCTAAAAATGTGCTTAAATGGGCAATCCAATGGGGCTTTTTTCCAAGCTGCATGAATTTTAACAATGCTCGCACTTGTCAGTTTTCAAATTGTCAGAAGGCCTTTTATAAGGGATGGGGAATTCCGAAGATTAATTCTGCTCCTTTCCAGGAAGCCACCACTTCATCATCCCCTATTCACAACTTATCACATACAATGGATACTATTCAACAGCCACAACTCAGGTACATTAAAACAGGAAAAGTGTGTAGGCAATAGCTGAACAATGGCATTTCACTGTGTCAAAGGGAAGCAGGCATGGTGTTGTGCTTAGCTTCCCTGAAAGGAGCACTTTCTTTCAGCTCACTCTGTTCTCCAGCCGTTGCTGTGAGAATCATCACTGTTTTAAAAAAAGAAGGGATTGTCTGCGATCCAAGAAAAATGGTTGAAGATAACCCCCCCTTTTTGTATAAATGTTTGTGCAATAAATAAGGATGTGAGTGAATGAAATCGCTTGCCTTTCCTAGAAACCATTTGTTTACTCAGCTATGATGTATTTAATTCATTATTTATAGGCCTAAACTTTCACATCATAATGAGAGATACTCAAGCAGGCTTGAATACTAGCATTCAAAATAAGCATGATTGGGAAATGTATTTGATTGAAAGGAATTCAGATAATTTGATTTCCCTTTGTGCTCCATCCCTTACTGTGACCACAAGCAGCAATGAACCATGATAACCACTGCCTAAACAAAACCCTAAAGGAAAGGTTACAGCAGGGTACATCCCATACAAGCAAGAAAAGCCTACGTGAAAATAGCTGTAAGTGTTGCCTTTGGTTAAGGTTTTAGGCACCAAGGCAAGCCTCAGATATTATTCCCGTGTAAGAGGGGCTCACAGAAAATAGGCTAGGGACTAATACAGGCCCCACAGGAACTTAGTTTCTTAAAATTAGGTCAGCACTGGTATAAAATTAGATTCAAGGTTCTGCTGACCGAACTGAAAAGAGGAGGAGTGATTTTTAATCAAGAATTCTTGAGGGTAATGATATATCTTGCTGGAAGTCACCAAGTACGGGCCACAAACTCTCACAGTGGTTAGCTCCTTCCTCTTGCCAACATCTGCTAACGCTCATTTGAAGCCCAAGAACAAATGAGAACTTATGGATTAACTACGAGGGCCAAATTGTTTAAAATCAAAACATGCAGCATTATTTAGACAAATGATTACACTTTATAATTAAAGGGCATTCAGTATAAGACTTAGTTATCTACTATAATTAATTTCTCAATTAATTTGCCAGATGAAATTGCGGGGGGGGGTGGGGGTGTGGTGGAAAAAGAGAACACACAAAACCAAAACCTACTTCAACTGAAATCACCCAAACATTCAAAATACGTTGGTGAAGTGGAGATTGTAATTATAAAAAAGTATGATGTGGCAAACTTGGAACATATCAAACAATGATCTTGAACAATGATTTTCTAAAATCAGTTCTAACCATCTACTGTCTTACAATGCAGTATCTCTGAGGCTTAGAAACCAAACTCTGTGGAGAAGGAAATGTTGCTTTCTAGTAATGAATGAACTGACCTTGACTTAAAGAATCATCTGAGCAAAAGGACTAGACAGGAGCAGTGAGAAAGGAGGCTTCACAAAAAACAACACTCATTACTACCGTCTAAGTATTTTGGGACTATTTAAAAATATTTTATTATAAACTTGTTTGAACAACAGTAACATTCTGAATCGTGGTGAACTGTATACCTATCCACCTCACTGTTCAGTCTCACTAAGGTCACATCCCCTGTGGATCCCTCTCCAGAGGGCTGGGTGTGAGGACTGACTAAGGGAGATCCTGCTGACTGACTGCAGCCAGCATACGCAGCAATTCAGAAGGATGTCCACAGATGCATCTACTGCACAAACAGTGCAGGAAAGTCCTTTTGGGGATTGCAGCAATGTGTAAGGATGCTGGAAACTGCCAAGAAGGTTATAAAACAGATTTTGACAACTCTGGGACAGAATATCCCTGTGTACCTGGGGAGTGGGCTAATTAGTGCAACGTAGGATTTTGTTGGTTTGCAGACATAGTTACTGCAGAAGCCCAGCATGAAATAATTCAGCCTGAACCTATCACAGACCTGGACAAAAAATTTGTCCCATTTCTTCAGCATCATGGTATGGCAACAGAAAGCGCTACCCAGTATAAAAGTCTATAAATTATCTTCCCCATGCCATCTAACATTGATACAGGTTCATAGTTAATAAATGAGAGGCTGGGAAACAAGTTCCTGGGCTACTGGCCTGGAGCAATGTGGGATGGAGATTTTTAATACTATTGTGAAGACACTTTGCCTGGAGCTGAAAATTGCAAGTACTACTCCCTCATTCTGCAGAGCTTGTACAGCACATCAGAAGAAGGTTTATGAACACCAGTGTGGGAAGCACTAACGAGATACCTAACAACAGTGCTTTGAAGAGATCTGGCTTTTTGCAACTAGAGAAACATGTACCTTCTTTTCGTATGATCGCTGACTAGGAACTTTGTTCCCAGCCAGGTCTCTGCTGGGATGCAGAGTTATGAAGGAACTCATCTAGCCTGTCCTGCCATAGCTTTTGAGGTTTTACCATACAACTTAAAATTGAAATGAATAATCACATTACTTTCCTTAGGGTTCTCCAGGGGTGGTACAATCGGCACTTGCAACGCTGATGCCTTTAAGCTATCACAACAAACTTCTTGTGCAGGCTTATACCCTGCTGTGCTCCAAATAGCATCTGTGAAACCAGACACAAGCACTTACTAATAGAGGGGACTCTAAGTGACAATGAATGCCATAACCAATCCCTACAATGAAGCAGCACTCCAAAGAATAGCATCATAGGTATGTGCATTTATTGCACATGTGGCAGTCTTAATGAGTAATGAATTGCTAATATGCATGCTGTTTTGTGACAAACTGCTGTGAAGCATATTGTTCTCATATGTGCTGGGGATCTGAAGTGCCAGTTGTGCTTATTTTCTAAAACTTCTTGGATGAAGAGCTTACCAATCTGCGTGCGGTATTTTGTGGCTGATTAATTTTATAGATTGTGCTAGGTAAGAACCCTCTGACTTGCTCAATCCAATATCAATTTTAATCAAACTCTAGTTGCTTGCTAATCTGGAGACACAGGGTGCCACTTTATTAGTTTCTGTAGACTTCTTGCTCTCCCTATATATAAATAGTTCAGAGAAACCTTTTGGCATACCTGTTTCTTTCCTGAAGAGTGGACCTCAACAAGTTTTTAACCGCAAACCTCATGTTTTCATACAGGAAGTAATTTAAGAACAGTGCAGCTAATTGATATATACTCATATTTTTGTAACTTTCTAATAACATGATAGCAACTGGAAAAACAAAGTTCAAATTGAAAACAACTTGTGAACTGAAACCTAAGACAAAATCCAAGCATGACAAAAATCAGAATATTACTTGTCATATAGACTGCTGACCAGTCACAAACAATCCTATCTTGCAAGCAGTCAGCAAATGTTGCAAAAGATGTGCGAATCTGTGCCTAAGCCTACAAGGAACTGTGGAACTGAATAAGGATTTGTAGGCCATTCCATTTCAGTATCATGCTCAACAAATAATACTCTGTGGGTTCCTGGGTCTGCTCCCTTTCTATAATCTCCACTCTTCTATAATCTCATTGTGTAAATCAACAAAAGCAGCTTCTGTGCCCCTGTTTGCAGTATGCTAACTACACGGATCCAGTGAATCTCTGAAAGTCATTCTCCACAGGCTAATTTCCTTTTGCCATCTGATGCAGCATCTCTGTGCCCAGGCTCATTTGAAGGTGTCTGGCCTTCAAATCTTGCAATAACTGCACAGGGGAAAAGTTCTTTTAATTCTGGGTTTAGTTTCAGAATTATTCTCCCTATATGTTCTGCACATGACAAGCCTATAGATTCTTTCAAATTCAGGGGTTTAGCCCCTTGCATTTGCAAGTTTGTAAAAAACTGACAAGAGTTTGGTTTTTTTTTTGTTTGTGTTTTAATGTTTGCTGCTTTTTCCTGGGTGGCATATAATATGTCAAAGACAGAGACAATTAGCTTCTCTGAGGGTTTTTGTTTGTTTTTGTTATTGTTTTTAAGTTAGGCTGCCCACTGACTACACGCACATTCTGGAGCTCCTGAAGTAGAAAAAAAGCAGTTTCAATCCAGGACAATAAAGATCTTTGAAAACATGGAGACTACACAACGCACAAATGAATGGCTTATTTTTATGGCTAAAGCAGGCTTTGCTAACCAGCTTAACTAAGCAGCTGCATGAAAAATTTGCAAGAATCACCTTCTGGCAAATCACAGTGGATGGAAGGTCCAGAAGGAGTACTGACAAGCACTGATAAGCTGCGAAGTCAGTCCTGTTTCACAGACAGACACTGAACGGCTTCATCTAGGGTCTAGAGAACCACCTCTGCTCTCTAGAGAACCATGAGAAAACGGACAAAAGAAAAAAAAAAGGAAAAAGAAAAAACACATTTTAACTACAGTTTTAGTTGTTTTTCTTAACACTGGATATTCAATAGCAGCCTTGCAATAAAACTGAAAAACTCAGAAAACCCTACCAACAGCAATGGACTTACTTTGTTGATAAGTCCTGTAGAAAGAAACATGGAAAATACCTTGTTCTCATATTAAAACTGACAGATACAGCTCATTAATGAGACTATACCACCTCCCACAAAATTACAATTTCCCAAATTCCATGACTTTCCTTAAACTACATTATATCAATCATGAATATTTTACAGATCATGAAAATACTTTAGAAACATTAGCTGATCTTCCCTGACAATTCCCATCAGACATGTGCCTCTGTGTTTGAATTTAGTTTTTTAAAAAAAGTCCAAGTGATTGAACATTAATTAGCTTATTTCATATACTTATATACGAATATATATTTCTCATATATATATACATATGGGAATTTAGTGAGGAAGGATGATAAGGCAATGTGATATACCAACGTTCCTTACATAGGTCCCGTTTTGTGTTCACACAGATCATTAGCATCTTCACTCAGACTGATAACAAAGAAAGCATCTAGCACATATCAGCCTGAGGATCTGATAGCTCTTTTCTTATTTTTGAGGCAACATTGTGGATGTACAGGAAGCTTCATGATGGCACAGTGGCCAATATATTTTAAAGGCAATAAAAAGAAATACCAAAACCTCTTATGTGCAATGAATTATTTGGCTGGACCAGTTGGTACAGCGGACTGGAACCATAAGATGACTTCATCTGTTACATCCTTGGTACATCTGCATTATGCCCTGGCCAAAAACACCTTCAGATCAGCCACTGTCTGTCCTTTGGACTTCTGAAGTCGTTTGACCTTCAGAAAAACCCCTGAGTCCTCACAGATGCTTAACTTCAGAACATCTTTTGAAATAAGAAACAACTGGATAGGAGCAAAACAAATCCTGTATTTTCAACCAGATCTTTTTATTCCGACACATTGAGATAAATTCCCTGCAGAACTAGAGCAAGCTGATCCCATCGATTCCCCAGTCCAGACCTTGCTAGAAGCTGCTTTTCACCTGTCACTTCCTTAGTCGGCTCAGCAGTCTAGTCTTTCCTTGTGCACATGCCAGTCAGAGGGCCAGAGGAGTTATACTTAAATGTTACACATGCCAAGAGCTTCAGACAGATGCTTTTTAGAAACACCCATAAAAGACACATTTACCTCAGAGGAATCTTTTGAGACAGCTCCTATGAAGTCACCTAGACTTTGGCAGTTTACCAGTGATGCAGCAGGCTAATGCCTATAGTAGGGACAGCGCAGAGTTTCCCATGCAAACGCACAGGTTGTGCCAGCCTGTAAGACTGACCATAGATATTTTTTTTTTTTTGTTAGTAATTTGTGCTAGGACTCCAGGAAAGGATTGCAGGCTCCAAGAGGCTCGAATCCAATGCTTTCAAATGGGGTTGTACTGTCTTGCCTATATTTTTTCTTTAAAAGCAGAGCTACAAAATCAAGTCATCAAGCTAATGTGTATTTGCTGGCTTTATCTAAGCACTTGTAACATGTGCATTGCCTATGATAAACCAATTAGACTCTTTTGAGACCTGATACCATCTGTCGAGGAAATCGTTGGCAGTCCAGCAGGTAGTAGTCTCTCAGTCCCCCAGTGGGTTTCACATTTTACCACTCAGTACTCCAAATTACCCTTCCCAGTGCCAGAATGGAAAAGAAAATGAAGAGAAAAGCTGTAGTCATTATCTATTGCGAAAAGAGGCAAAAGAGACAAAGCATGCATTTTATGTATGTGTAAAGTCGGTTCTTGCGTTTCCACACTCACCGCACTTCTCATTTTACCTCAAAGAGATGTAGGTTTTCGGTTGCCATAGCAACCATATTAACAAATAGCAGCATAGACTTTACACAAATGACGTGATTGTCAGGAGTTGGGGATAGCCTAACAGGGTTTTATTAGCTTTTTTCCCCCTAAAATGCATGCTTATTAGCTAACATAAATCCATCACTTTTGTTTTTTTGTTATTGCATACTTCTCATTTTATAACAGCAAAGTTTTTTCTTTGAGAGGATATACCTGTACCAAGAGCCTCTAAATTTGATATACCTTATCTTTCATGCCTGAGAAAGGCATCACATGATTGCAGCGCTCTTTAAAAGGCATAAACTGATTTACATTAATGCTTCTCTCTATGAGCTAACTGGGGAGTATAAATATAGTTCCTGTCTTCAGGATTACTTAGCATTTTTATTCTGAAGGGGGAAAAAAAAAGGCAAGGAAAAAGATAATCTTCTGAGACAGATGGAAAGGGGGAGAGAATGTTCGGTACATCATCCAAAAATTAATGATGAATCTGTTGGTTCCTTTAAAATGTAAAGATTTATAAAGGCTAAATTATGCAGACTTCAACACCTGAACACTTCCACTGCATGTTTTCTGTGGTTCATATGTATTTCTTGAATGAATTGCTGACAGTCCACTGGATTAAATATTAACTTTGGTAGATTTTCTTTCTAGAGAGTGCAAAATTTAATTTTAGCTGAAGTATAGTAGTAATAACAGTTTGCACTTCTGTAGTCCCTTCCATCTTCATACTTCAAAGTACTTCAAATATCAGTCAAAACTATTAATTTGAAATATGGCCACATTTTAGGGATAAAGAAACTAAGATCCCATCTCAAAGGGACAGGAAAAGTCTGGGGCATGATCAACCATAGGTTACGGTTAACATGAAGAGGTGATAACTGTTCTCAACACCTAAGCATTTTCTCAGCTTTCTATCAGCCAAGTAAGACAGATGAAGTTTCCCAAACAATATCATATAATAAGCAAAGAATTTATGGATCTATTTAAATACAACCAGAGTGTACATGTACAGACACTTGCTTAAAAAAACCCCAACTTATTATGTTGAATTCATATCCCATCTCCTTAGCCAAAGCAGGGACTTACCTCCTGCACTAAATTTGTCTTCCACTTCACATAGGTATTATACTAGCTCCAAAAATGGCTTTCTTCCAAACTCTTAACTAGCACTATGTCAAAAAACTGTTCAACAGAAGTTCACTCTCATGACAGCTGGCAGCCAACATTTTAGATTGCTACAATTACACATTTCCACTCCACTGTCCATTCCTACCAGAGGAAGATGCTGAAGTCCTGAGATAAAATTGTACAGAAGATTCTTACAGCAGGTAAATTAAATCCTTTAACTTCTGTTTTTCCTTATTTTGTATCAAACGCACATGCTTTCTGTCTAGCTAAAACAGACTGCTATTACCTCGAAAGAGAGTAAGGCACAACTCATTCGACCTACAATTGCATTTTACCTCCGCAATAAATCCTGTTTCCATTGAGCGTCTTTCATCCATCTCTGTTTGGTTTGCTAAAGCTAACAAGCCATAGATAAACTTGCATTCAGCTATTTAGGCCCACTCTTCCTTTTCCACAAACGCTGCAAAACCAAATTGAAACAGGTGCTGCTAGGAAGACTTATTTCTAAGTGTTTTCTCTTTCCCTTGTCTCTGTAAAGGGTTAGAAAGATTAGCTTTAACTTTTTGACAATTTTAGCAGCAAGTATTCATTGCCGGCAAATAGCAGACACACCAAATTTCCTTTCTTTCATTCTTTGCAAGCTGTATCATCTTACTAGGACAAGCAGCTGCTTATTTCACCTACCTTTAAAGCTGACTGAGCTCTTTATACCTTTTACATGTCTGTGGCAGGTAGCACCTTGGAGAGCCTGCACCAGCCCACCAGGCTCTGTGCTTATTTCCGTAGGGAGTTGTCTCCCAATATATTCTAATTAAGCCTAAAACATTTATAGAACAACTTCCATTTTAAAAATAGCTCACAAGCCTTATAAGCCATAGAATGGATTCCCTTCACCTACCTCAGGCGGACCACATACGAGTTTGACAGCTCTCAACACTACCACAATCTACATTTTCAGTAGTGCTGTGAAGGAAAAAAATATATCCACTTAACACTTCAGGGAGAATTTAGATAGATATATACTATGCTATAACTGCATAGTGTGGGGTAATATTCATACTCTAGGATTAAAAACTACCAAGGGTGTAAAAACTATCAAATGGATCTTAAATGTCCATTAGCTTATGCAGTATTGATTTTACATCTTATTAACAGTAGCTTTCACAGACTAGCATTCTTCACCAGCATTATTATAAGATTTATTTTTTTTTAATTTTCTTTGTTTAAAGAAATTGTCAGTTTTGATACAACATTTAATTGGGAAAGGTTTAGTTTTTTTCCAGTCAAGAATGAACATCGTGATTTAAAACAGAAGAGGCTCCGCAATATTTAGTAGCTCAGGGTACTTATGTGGGATAGGCAAGTCCCTATTTCAAAACTCTAAGAACTACTTTTTGGAGCCACATTTCCTGTTTTCAGGAAAGTTCTCTTTATAATATGACAAGTGAGAGATGTTTATTACCAGTGCCTATCTGCCGCACGGTTGAGGTTTAACAGTGGCATGCACCACATGCAACGCTTTCTCAGGGTTTCCTAGGAGTTCTTCTCCTAGATGCTACACAGGCCGGTTTGGAGAAGGGCTGAGATAATTTTGGGGTGGTATGGCTGAAGGTTTTTCCCTCTATTTACTTTAGACGTATTGGTATTGTAAGGAAAATGTCTGAAATAAAAGCTTACAAGGGCAGGGAGGCCAGACACATTCAACGTATGCAAGAAAAAGAGCTTTCTGCAGCTGATCTTTCTTCCATACTTGGCTGGTCATGTGCAGAAGATCTGATGCCAGAGTTGCAAGCATGACCTAAACATTCAGATTTCCAAAGTTCAAGCAGATTATCATACATTGAGTAACTCAGATCCCTTGGCAGTAGAACATCAAAGCAAGCCAAACCACAAGAGGACCAAGAGTCTGGTCTGACAAAAAGTTATTCTTTAGATGTATCATGCTCTGTCAGTACCACATAATGTAATGCAGAGACACTCAAACTAACCTAAGCATGCCAGCCAGTAAAGTAACAGACCTGCCTTAATGTACTCCTCTGTCCAGGTCCATTAATCCTTTTGAGAAGCACCTTGCCAAAATGGCAAAGCAAGTATAGGCATCTCTGCATGACACTACATTATGTCCCAAAGATTTAGAGCAGCAGGCGGCTTTGGCAGATTTTGGGGTGGGGGGAAAGCCTTTGACTTTTGTGACTAATTACTAACTGCCTGCCCACTGCATCAAATCACACTCTATATGATAAGTCAGTTAATATAATAATCTTTTTTTTTTTTTAATTGAGAAATACTATTTTGGTAATTAAGTAAAAGTGCACATGTGGCATCTTCAAGGAATTTTTATTGTGCTTGAGAAAGATGCCAGACTAATACAGCCACAGAAAGTGAACCACTCCATTAAAGCAGAGACAAGTACAGCATGGGCAGTAGCAGTGCAAGCTGCCTCCACAGCTCTGACAGCCAAATTACATTAATCATGGCCATGAGGGGACAAATTTAAGCATAAGGGTAGCACTGCACATCTACACCCATACAAAACTTGGCCTTAGTGAATGATTGTCAGGGAGTGCCAGCTACATGGTGTGGACAGCCGCCCACAAGTCACCAACCAGACCCGTCAGTTTATTGAATACGAAGAGCCAAACAGCTGTCAGATAGTAACAAATTTTTGTCATAATAACCAGAGAAAAAAAGATTCCTTATGCCATTACTAATCTTGTGAGCCACCCTTTTGTTTCATTATTTTAACAGCCACCCCTAAGTGATATCCTGGCCTCCAGTTTCATAGTTTCTCGATTTCAGTCATGATACATGTGTGGAAAGCAGCATGTTATTGAATCATACATTGAATCACATATTGAATCATAGCCCTAACCTTTACTGCTATAGTTTGCTGCTAGAATGTTTAAAAGACATTACCCCATTTGATTATTGCTACTGCCCAATTTATACTATTCTTAATTTCTATGCTACGAAAAAGGAAATCACCGTCAATATTGCATGACTTCCTGCATCTCAACATGCACAGAATACAAGACCTTTTGAAGAGGACAGCAATAATATGACAACAGAGGGGAAAAAAGAAATACTAGATTCTTTGTCATACTAGCTCATTTTCATACAACAGGTGTTCCTCTGACAGTTCCTTTCAGAGGTTTTTAAACAGTGATTTTAAGACCCTTACTGGAAGCCATGAAATAGCACAGTAATTTGGGAAGATTCAGAAGTGGAAGTTGAAAGGAGAGGCAGCTACACCATGCCGCCAGTCACAGTCTCTCTCACACAGACAAAACTCTGCTGAGAGTTACACCCTGAGAAACATTCTGATGCTTATCAGCAAGGAGCGGCCTGAATGGGGGCAGGAGGGAGGTGAAGGGCACAGGGACAACATGGAATGGCTGCAGTATTTGCATCACTGTCTGAAGAGCTAGGTTCAATTGCCACCTGTGTGACCTTGGGCAAGACATTTCTATGACTATTTCCGTCATTTGTGTGGAAACATAGCAAAACATAAATGTCCTCACTATCAGTTAATGCTTTTTGTCTAGAGCTTGTTTACTATTACACAAAGTTCATCACAAGCTTAGGGCAGGTTTATCAGGTAGCACAAAAGTAAATAATAGTAATTGCCCAATTGAAAATATGCCTGAGCTAGGCCTGACACGCACTCAAATGCTCTTCAAGCTTTAACCTAAAACCAGGCACCCCTGCACAAGCATCAATGTGACCAGCTTGAGTCACTGGTCAGAAAGGAAGACAATGCAGGTAGAAGAGCAGTCTGGAAATTATTGCAACACCTTTGTTCAGGCTGCAATGTTTTGGGTTTTTTGTAGTGCCTGCAAAGTGCCAGATACTTCAAAAAAGATCAAAAGAAGCAAGCGTAAGGCAGTAAAGCTGACTGTTTTTAAGACTCATGCTTACTAAAAGTGACAAACAGTAGAAAAGTCAATTGCTCAACACGGAAGAGAGGTGTAACAGCTATAATCTAGGGGAAGGTCAGGAGGGCCCTGATTGCTGTTTTTTAAATCTGAAGGAGAACAAACAATATTAAGATAAGGCATATTCCTTGAGAAGGTTAACAAGAGGATGGAGCCAGGCTCTTTACTGCAGTACTTGATGGGAGACAATGGGTATAAGTTGAAAAAAGGAAAAAGAGCTTCAGACTGGGTATAAAGAAAGTCTTTTGTCATGAAGACAGCCAAGCAGTGGAACAGGTTGCCCAGAGAGGTTTTGCCATCGCCATGCTTGGAGGTTTTCAAGACAAAGCTCTGAGTAACCTGGTTTGATCTCGTAGCTGACCCTTTGTTGAGCAGGATGTTGAACTAGAGACCTTCTGAAGTCCCTTCCAACATGATTTATCCTATGATCTGCCAAAAATAACACAGAGATATTTATAGAAAAACATTCCATGCATAGGAAAGATCAATGAATAATTCAGTCAAAGGGGAGAAGGCATGTATAAAAGGGAGAGGAGGGCTTTACATGTAACTCTTTCAGATGCATATGGAGACATATTAACTTTGCTTTTGCAATGTATAAAGGTTTCTATTTGCAGAAGAAATGCCACCATATCTGTGAAGAAAAAAAAATAAAATGACAGTACTCTCTCATCAAAATTGTCCTAATACAATAACCTCCTTACAAAGTAGAGGATTTATGATGAATATGTTACCAAGACCATTTTTACTTCTTTCTCAAGAGATCAACATTTCTTTAAATGATTTATTTCATGGAAAATTGACAAGTTTCAAGACTAAACTAAATGAACTATGTCAGCAAGGGGTAAAAACTAGGAAAACACTGTCCTTTTGACTCCTCAAAAGCTTAGTAGCTGTTCTCCATCTTTGCAATATTCACCAGCTCTTTTCTTCACTTTCACTTACTCCTTTCATCTCTCTCACTCAGTGGGTAAAAGGCAAGTTGCACATTGTTGTCCTGTGATTCATCCTGAATGCAAAAATACCCTTTTAGTATGACATGTGGTGTTAATCACCATCTTCCTCTCACTTGATGTCAGAGTTGGCAATTTTCTAGCATCTTCACTGGATGGCCATGTGTACATCATTTCCCATTTCTTCATTGCATCCAAGTAGGGGTAGCAACTGCAACTAAACTAACCTATTTCAAGAGATTTTTTTTTTCTCCATATTCAGAATCTGTTTCATTTTTAAATAGTGTCAGAGAGATTAAACGACTCTCAATCCAAATGGATATAAATCAATGCATCTTTTAATACAGTTTTTTTTGTTTGTTTTTCTTTATCCATGTCACTGTATTCCTCTCAGCTATTTATTTATATGAGGGGAAAGCCAAGTACATTTTACCACCCCCTGCCAATACACTGATTGTTCTTTGGCTCAAGCTGTTCAATATATTCCAGACTAGAGCAGGGAAGTTATTTGTCCTCAACAGTTTGGCAGTGTTCTGCTATGTTAAACACATGCTGTGTTTTACACCCCATTCGTAACTACTTATCACTAGTGGACTTAAAGATCTTTGTACATTAGCTCTTCTTGGTTCCCATAGGTCAAGATGCACATTAAAATATCTCATTCTTTCCTCCTCTGTGTTTGTGCTGTGCGCTAATTCTGTTAGAAAACTTTGTTTAGTTCAAGTTGCAGCATTAGGATTTGCATGTGGTTCTTGGAGTAGGTCCTTCTGAGCCCCTAAGGTTTCACAGGTAATACCACTACTAAATTCCTTGTACAGTAAGTATCAGTTCTCACCAGGAAGCAAACTCAATGAGAGCTGTGAAAACTGCAAACAAGTAACAGGAACACATTGTGAATTTGTAAAGGAAATTCTCATTCTCACTAAGGTGTTTAGTTCTTGGACAACTGTCTATGAAATGAACAGTTCAAAATTTCCCATTGTAATTTTCCAGCTAATATATATCAGCTTCTCTGTAGCACCAAGGGTATATGCAAACTCTATTATGATTTCATAAATATTTTCCTAAAATAAACCTCACATTCTAGAAATACGTGCTGTTAGATATTACCTATGTGCCACTCATTCATTCATTCTTCAATTAGGCAACTTCTCAACAACCTAGCTCACTGCACCCTCTACACCTGCACCATGCATTTTAATCAATTTGCACACAGTTCACTCAAAATATATAATAATAAAATAGATTCCCCATAGTAGAACATTTCAGCCTAGAAAGTGATAATTATACTCAACACAGGACAATATGAACATGTAAAAGATGTGCATAAACACTAATGCACGTGTACTGCAGTAAAACATCTAGCATTACACACAACGAGAAAGGATGGTTTCATTATCAGGGTTAGGTTAAAATCCCAGTTGACAGAAAGTTATCTCCTACAGAGAAGTTTACATAGGAAATTTAGAGTGTGGATATTGTTGATAATGAAGGAGCAGAGCAAAAAGATAATATGAAGGAGACTAGGGAGTATACAGTAGCAAAACCCAAGGCACTAATAAAAGATGGCATAACAACAGACAGAAGAAAGGGAGTAAAAATATAAGCATTATTTGAATAGCAAAAAAAAAATGCATACTTGACCTTATTAAAAGATTCACTAACTTCTAATGAAATAGCTCTACTTAAATGATAAGTATTATTCTGCAGAGAACCTTTTTCAAACATGTACTGATAATTTCTTATAGTATGATTGCTAGTAATAAATCTATTGATCTTAGCAACAAAAGAATGAAAACAAAAGAGTAGTCTCAGAAAAACATGGATTTTTTTTTCCCATGCTTTCAAACTAAATCTACTCAGCAAAACAAATCACAGAAGGTCAATCTACAGAGGAAAGAATAATTTAGGTCAAAAGGTTTATTTATAATATCCAATGAAAATCCATCATCACAAGTAACAGAAATATATTCCCTGTTCTGGAAATGTAATTGCATGCAATGGCACCCAGATAAAAGTTATAGTAGGAACCTAGACAATAATCAAGCAGATAAAGAACTGATGATGAATGAAACAAAATTTTAACAGACAAGTAGCTAGTCACTTCAGTATTGAACAACATATGTAATGAAATAGAATGGTTGCCAGCAATATTTTTTTGTTTGAAACTGAAGTAGAATTTGTGCATTGAGCCTACCATATCACAAGAAACTGCCAAATTTGTGTGTGTGAGAGATTGATTTAGTAGATGGTATGGAAAAAATACATAACACTAATGATGTCCACACCTATATGAACTGTCACTTTGCAAAAGGAAAGTAGGCCAAAAGGGCAGAGCAGAATGGGAGAATACTGGCATTGACATAACCTTGGATCACTTATTTTATGTACAAACAAGCACCTCTGCTCTGACAGCAGTTTTACAAGTGTTAAATTAGTACGGAAAACAAAACAAAAAAAATATTTCTCCAAACATCTTTTGGGACCAGTAGAAGGTAGAGAGTATCTTTTATATAAGGAAAACTAAGTAGACTAAGATTGCGCCATCTGGCTTAGAGATACGTGGTATGATCAAGGGATGATTTTACAGGAGTCTATAAAACCATGAGCAACAGGAAGAATAAGATCATTAGTGCTATTCTCTATGTAAAAATCCAAGTAGAGTGCATCAGATGAAATTATTAGGTAGCAGGTTAAAAACAAACAAAAAGGTATTTCATTTAACATATCTAGACCCTGAGATTCACTGATACAGGATGTGGCAATTAAGAGGGAAAGGAATTTTGAATTGACAGACCACACTTTGAACACCTATCACCCCCTCCATCCTGGTCTTAGTGAATAAGTAGAAAAAATTATTTGTAAAAAGAGATGCAAAACCCCTGCTACTGTTACAGAAATAATTTATTTTTGAGGTCCCATCCACCATTTTTATTGTTCAGCTGTGTGCCACATAAGATAGAGAAATACGGATAACAGCTCATAATTTCCCTTTTGTGTTCACATTCAGTCCAGAAGCTTTATTACCAATGCATGCAAGATTTTAAAATACGAAATTTTCTAAGAAATGTTCATTCATTGAAGATGTATTAGCCTCATTTTCTGAACACATAACCCTGTCCAATAGGCATGTTGGAAAACATTTTTCTCAGGACACGTTTCTGATATCCAACATCCCTATATTGCACAGTTGTGCAAAACAATCAGATCCTTCACACACACGTGAATATATAAGCTCCGTGGCAAAGAAACAAACATAAACGCATAGCATGAGTGACTTAATTGCAGAAGGTTGTAAAGTCAGAGTTGGAATTAGAAAACTGGTCTGGGTTTCAAACATTAACATCTTCTCACAGCAATTTGGTATAAACCACCACTATACTTTTTTAAAATTCCAATCATGTGGGTGGCAACGCTTTGGTTATTTCCTACTATTGCTTGGAAATTTTATAAATATGATCTGTGTTCCAAGAACTTTTTTCTTTTGCTGTGCAGAATTTTTCTCCCAGTGTTAGTTTTTCACTTATGATAGGTAAACTGTATTTTCACTTTAAAAAAGTACATGGCATTTACTTGTCCTTTGTTTTTAATCATCCAGTGTACATTTTAGAACTAGACACCATTAATAATTGGAAGAAAGTATAATGGAAAGGTGCAAATGGAGACATACAAAAAATTCCTATTAAAAAGTATAAACTATGCTTTTACAAACAACATTTCAATTGATACCCTTTTTCATGAAAGCCTGGCAGAGCCACATAGATTTCTCTAATGACTCCCATCTGTGCTCTCATCTATAATAAGGAGCTGACTGATATCATTATAATACAGGGTAGTTTTCTATCAAATGCTTTACTTAGACTTCAACACCAAACCCATCAAGGCACGTGGTTTCTCAGAGCACTGCCCACAGAAGAGGAAGAGTCTCTCATGAACTAAAACGAGGTGAAAAACTTATTTGTATACTCCTCTAGTCTGCAAGCAAAGCCTATTGAATTAATCAATGACAGAAATTTAATTTCTCCTCAGAATACTCCATTTTTCATATGGTTTCATTACTCACCTAAGTGTGGGAATAGTATTTGACAACTAAGCTTAGATATTGGTTTCAAAATTATTAATTTATTTTTTCTATTGGCTGCTGGGTAATTTATTGTGACAATCTTTGACATTATCCAGCCAGCTCTATTTGCAAATCATTAAAATAGTTAGCTGTTTGTTTTCCACCCAAAATGAAGTTGCTCAAAAGTAGGAAAACCAGCTTAAAGATCTCATTCAGCTTGCTTTGCATACCACCTGTTGCTGTCCTTGTGGACAACCAGAAAGAGATGTGGCAACATTAAACAAATCCACCCAAAGAGCATTAGAGGAAAAAAAATTACACTCAACTAACAGCTGACACGACTGCACCATATAGAAGCTTTTAATTTGCAACTTTGTGTAATAGAAATATGATAATACTATCTTGTGGCCATCCTCCTCCTTGTCAGTGGCCCTGTGAGCAGCTGTACACAACAGACAACAAGCAATGACAAAGGACAAAGAAAATGTATATGGCCAGCCTGAGAGAAGACCTTGGAGAGAACACACACCACCTATAATCTCTTTTTTATTTTCACTTAAAAAAGGAAAAATACAGATTCCTCTGCTGAACTTTTTTGAAAAATTATTTTATTAGTGATCAAACTGATCTGTAAAGCCTAGAATATTTCAGGCGTGTTAGCAGGTGGGGTTTTATCTTAGGCAATGCCTAATAATAAAGGCAACATCTTTGTGCAGATACTAAACTGCCATTGGAAAGAACAGAACGTACAGATGAAGATGCACAAATAGTCCTTTGATAGAGAGGTGTTATACCCAGCTTTTCTCCAAATGTTCCAGTATTAACTAGTAGAGAGTAATTTGATGCCAGGCCACTGCCAGCTTTCCATTACTGCTATTTTAATGTCTTTCCATGGAAGCATGGTCTCCTATTTTATAGCTGTCAAATGTGAAAATAAGTAAAAAGCTTGTTCATGCATGTTGAGCTCTACATTTCAGTGTAGGCAGTGTGTTCCAACAAGATAAACTTGACAAGGAATTATTTCCTTTATGTTTTTCAGAGGTTTCAGTCATATAACACTTCATTAAAAATGCATCTGCATACTGTTAATTGTACATGGAAAAAATATGTAGAGAAGATACATTTACAGAGAAGTAGTAAATTTATATTTTTAAACCCAAAACCAAAGGGCCTACAACAGATTTCGTATGCCCAAGGCTTCAAACCTGCATATTTGCTGTTCCAAAAAGTACCAATAGATGTTATTTATGATGTCAGAAAAGGCTGCATGAATCCAGGACTCTCAAACTCGCAGTAGCACTTGAATCTAGTCACGATTAAATTCAGCAAAGTGAATCATGCACCATGTTTCCAGCAACGCGTGCTATCCCAAAAAGCTGACCTACAAAGGATTTATACTTTTACTCAGTTTCCTAATTTACCTGCCTCTGCCTGCAACTATACCATACTGCAATTTCATCCTATCACACTTGCAACATAGCTAGGGTAAAAAAATTGCCTCAGCATTAAGTACAAAGCAGAAAACCAATTCCCATATTCAAGGAAACTGTAATTTGAGAAGATAATGAATCAATAATACAGTGTCTCTTGGTTATTAAAGTCTCTGAACAATTTCACAAGTGTAGGTCAAGAGCCTTAGATCAGACAGTGTCCTGGTTAGACTGCAGTTTGGTTACCTGTTGTTCCTCTTACCCAGTTTTGTCTAAATCGGGTGCTTCCCCAAGTAAAGCCATATTTGTTTTTTAGGCTGTCCTTGATCACTCTTTTCTGCCAACTGCTTCCTAACCTTTGTCAAGCCCTGTAATTTCCCACCAGTACTTACATCACCCGGTACTCCACCAGAAACAGCAATATTGGGAATGCTGACCTATGAAGAACACCATATGGCTGCAGATGTTCTTAAGTACCATGTTATCTAACCCACCTCACAGTAAGCCCAGATGCCATGGTAATTAAAAGCTGGATACCATCCAGAGGCTAGTGTATAGCACACTCCCCAAATTCTCCAATATGTAGAGATACTCTAATATTATTAATAAATAATTTTAGGAAAATAGATTTAATGAGATTTACAGCAACAGACTCAAATATAAACTAATATATGCATTTAGAGAGAGAAGTAACTATGGGTCATCCCCACATACACACTTTGTTGGTCTAGTTAATATTTAGATATTCTCTAACTAATATAGTGCACCAGAATATTCCTGAAGGTGCATTTATTTTCACTCATCTTTTACTCACTGAATTCCAGCTTTTTTCTGTAACATTGCTAATAAGAATGCTTAAAAAATTATAACCAGAAGTCCAAATATTTATGCTTCATTGCACAAACATTTGTGCTAAACAAACCTCAAAGCGGTATTGTCCTTTACCAAAGCAACCTCATTTAAAAATTTAAATGCATAATCAAAGGAAATACTTCTCTAATATTTCTCCCTTAGCTCTGGGAACACAGAAGATACATTATCCACAACTTTCAGTCAAGCATTTTTATGACCATCAAATTAAATGAAAAATATTTTAAAGTGGAAGATTCCATACAGTAGCACACAGACCTGACAACAGCGCAATATACTAGCCAAACATTCTATTTTTTTTTTTATTCTTACAAAAGTCGAGGCATATCTTCTCTGCATGCTCTAGAGAAGATATTATCCTTATTGATTATCAGTATATCTCCTTGAAGATTACAATTAATAAATGCTTCTTCATTACAGAACATTTTTGTCTTCAACACCCTCAATAGATGTCATCAAAAAGGATGTGCTTACAAAGAGAGACAACATTTTCTTTCTCTCTAAAGACATAGAACATGCAGGCAATCTATAGAGAGTAATTGCATTTAACATAATCAGCTAACTATGCACAACCTTCACTACACATCAATATTAAAGCTAGGCTTTTAAGGCCATTCTAGGTTATGTGTTTGGACACAGCCACAGCAAAGGACAAATGACCATGATTATTGGGTTTCATTTTACTGCTTATTTCACCTCTATTCATTGCATAAGGATTATAATGTTGCAAATCAAAAGCAAGAGGAATCTTCAGATGAAAGGATGATAAAAAAATCTTTAACACTGTAGAAGGCTTTCTTGAGTGAACAACTTGTATGTCTCTGGGGCAAAAATGCCCCACTGCTAGAAAAAGTAAGTTTATCTTAATTAGTAGATCGATAAGTGTTATTATATTCTATTATGAAAAGGCTGACTTAGTAAAGTATGAGTTGGCTTGACCAGTTAAAGTACAGTTGAGAACCCTGAGTCCATAAAATTGGCTTGGAGATCTAGGAATGGTTCCCCATGAAATTTTCAGTACTTTCAGCTATCAAGTAGAAATTGTCTCTCTCAGGTTACTCTGAACACTTCCACACATGAAAATAATAATGCAACCATCATATGCCTATGCATGACCCCCCATATATAAATGGAGTCCCTAGGTCAGGACCATCCAATTATCACCTATGTTATCTCAGTAATTGGATGTTGATCTCTCTTATCAATTTCTGTTGAAATATGAAGTGACTCTTCAAAACAAAAAGCTATTTGTTCAAGGAAACATAAGACAAGAGGAAAAGGGTAAAAAAAGAAGTGCATAGGACCTACATGCAAGTTTTCCTTGCAAGTTTTGGTAGGTTCACTTGTTCCAAGTACCTAGCATAATTAGGAACAGATGAAATGGCTGTCCAGAAGTCTTCGTCTTAACCTGATTTAATCCATGTGCATTCCTCTGGGCTCATAGGCAGTGTTTCATTCTTTTCAAAGTTTCTTTGTCTGTTCTGGGAATTTGGAGCCCACTCAATCTGATTAGTTCATCAATAAAGGTATAGAGGACAAAAGTACATTTCTACAAAAGAGTTTGCTGTTCTTTCAGCACCTTCAGTTATATTACTACCATTGCCACCTTCATGCAGGTCTCCTTCAGGACTGAATTAATGCTTTTACTTCTGTAGCAGAGAGTATGAAGAAAAAAAAAAATCAGGCATGCACCAGTATTAATTAGAAATAAACACATCATCCCCCACTATGGCAACAAGCTTCTTACAGAAAAGGATATGGGCAAGGATGACCGAGTATTGTATTGTCAGCTTTCTAAAGAAGGAAATATCTCATTCGAGTCACACATTGGCATTCTGGAGTCAACACCCTGCCACTGCCCTAGCTTATAGTTTTTTCTGTGACTCAGGACAAAGGCAAAGAACATAAGCATGCAGGAGATAACTGCAGTTATGATATAGGCTGCTCAGATACTGTGATAACAGAAACCAGATAATTGTCTTAGGCAGAGACATTTGCCTGGACAGAAAATAATATTTTCCCTAATAGATAGTAGGATCTATTAATGAGAATATTAACTAAATACAAAAATAATTAATTTCCCTTTGAACTAAAAGATGGATTTGATCATTTACTAAAGGGCATAAGTCTGCTTAGAGAGAACAAAAGGCCAGAGCATCAACTTTCTAATGTTAACACTGAAATTTGGCTATGAAAAGTTCACAGTATGATCTAAAACTACAGTAATAAGAATAAAGAAGGGTCTTTCAGAGCTTTTCAGATCACAATCCACATGTGCAGATGAGATCATGCTAGCTCTATGGTTTGTGGCAAGAGCATGACAGTAACCAAGACAACAGCACACATGCTTACTGCAAATTCCTCTTATTAGAGTATACAGAACATGGTGACCAGCCTATTCTTTCCTCCAGATAAAGCCCAGTCATCTATATTAGCACAAGATCTCATTAAGATTAAAGCTTGTCTCAGCTAATTAACATTAAGTCTTGCATTTATCATGCCCAGTTTCAGTCAGCTGGTGCATGGTTAGGGGTTCAAATTGTGGAGCAAAGAATCCATAACTTGTATGTACCACAACACTCAAAAGAAGCAAATCTTAACAAATTCCCTGTGGCAAACTGCACAGGGTAGAAATATTTGTACAAGGATGGGCCCCTACGAGTGTATTGACCTACCATCAATACTCTTCTGCTGCACTACATTGTATTCAACAGAGCACTTAAGCATACATGCTATCCCCCTCTATTTCTGTTAGATCTAAACACATAGTTAAGTCCTCCAAGTTTGTAGAGTGGCATTGCATTCAAAATTGGATGCCTTCCTTACAGGGAAGGATGAAACAACTCTTTCATATTAACCAGTCTAGCAACTCCAGCATAACCTGAATGCATTTCTGAACTTTGAAATAGGTTCCATTAAATTTCAGTGCACCTCTGCTCTTATTGCTTTCTAGTCAGTTGAATGCTTATCTGTACAAAACCTTCTGAGTTATGTTCATCGTTACTTTTGGGTTCACAGCTGCTCTAGCTTCCCTGACAGTGTCAGAATGACCTCATTCTTCACATTCATTTGTTCTTGCCATAAATAATTTCCTCGGGTCACATAACTTAATTTCAAAGAGGTGTCTTCTTTTGCTAAGCACTATAACATGTCAGTCATCCAGACGTGTGATGGTCTTCAGCTACCTAATTCATCATGGACTGTCAAAGCATACACCTTTCCTTTGCACTTACAGACTTAATCCAAACTTACTGAAGCCAAGGGGCTTAGGAGAGACTTTTTCCTTTTCAGCACCCTTTAGATGAGCTGTATTTTCTAACCTGCAGTTCTTGATACAAAAAATTACATTCAAGTAAACACGTTTCTGTCTATTCTAGTGACCAGTCATTATCAAATGCAAACTAATTCTTCCCTTTTGAAAACATAGGTACCATCTGGGGTGGCCATGAAAATAATTCTACTGATTTTTAAAAAATACTGTTGCTATTATCTTTTGTTTATTAAGTTCCTGAGTCATCACAGGAAACTTATGTATGTGCATTAAAAAGACATTATAAATTAGGGACTCAGTTCTTCTTACTGTGAGTTCTGCATTTTATTCAGCCACTGTAACAGTGCACACATAGAGAATAAAATACCAAACCTCAATTTCTTATATAAAACCATTTCCCTTTACAGTGATTAAATTTCTCTATCAATAGCGAATTATTATCATATTACATAATCTCACAACTGCACTTACAATTTTTTTTGCAAGAATCCATATTTTATTGTGTGCTAAGCTACGTCTAAGCTACTTAAGTATTTTTTGGCATATGTTTTTAAGAACTTCTCAAACTTCTCAAAAACATCTGTATTCTCACAGTAGGTTTTACGGAAGAAATCTTATCACCATTTTATAAGATGGCAAACAGGCAAGAGTGAGGTTAACTAAGAGACACAGGACATCTTCTGGGGGAATCATATTGTTGCCATTGTAACTGCACGACCATACTTTTTTCCTCCTTTTATTTAAAAATCAAATAAACTTTTAAACAAAAAAGTTATGGGCATGGAGCATTGCAAGCTTGCAAGCTATTAGATTACCGCATCTTTGCACCTTCTGCCCTAATGGTGGATTTAGAGAGATGCTAGTCAGTTATAAGCAATTATAGAAGTTGATTGGATGCTAAAACAGAAATGGAGTGGATTTGTTCTTATTTATCCAAGAAACCTGTTGCTAATTTTATTTTTATTGTTTTCCCTGATACTATTCTGCTGCACTGGAATTAAATTAAAAGGCCCAACTGGTAGACAAAATATAACAAGTTATTACACTGATATAACCTATTCTGGAAATTGAAAAAGGCTAAGACTTTCTCAGCATGAAGCAAGGTTTTATAAGAAAATCATCCATAGTTCCTTCTGTAATGAGAATTTGCATATCAAATACTCATTAGCTTGGAGTGGTGGGAAAGCATTTACAAAAGGTCAAATCCATATCCTCTTGCATAGCCATTAAAGAAAATAATTATAACATACTTAGAAATAATTCTAAAATATTTTAGCAAAGTATATTTTGTTGCTACTTACAACTATTTATCAAAGATTCCTGGGTTTAAATGTGTGATTTTCAACTTTTCCACAGACTGCATGCAGGTTAAGAACCACACATTTAAATATGTGCACTACAAAAATGGAGTCAAATGTCAGAAAGGATATGAAGAAAACCTTAAATTTTAGAAGTTAAATATATTAGGAATTCCCAAAGATAACATAACCAAAAACAAATAAAATTTTCTAACATGCATGAAACAGAGAATCAACTGCCCTGTCCTCTCTCTCTCATTTCAACATGCTCTTCCCTAATATATCCAAATTGTACGTTTCTAACCTGTATCCATTTAACTATCTTATGCTGTTGATTAAATCTGCATGCACATTCTTTATTATGATATTGTTAAAGTTACAATGCTGTCAACCATTTAACTCAGTTAAATTTTAGCAAGTACATGGAGAAAAACCTAGCTTGCCTCCACCAGTGTTTTATGAGGACACTTGAGCTATTATCAAATTTACAAACATTTTAAGCCAACAAGGTCACGTGCTTTTATTATGTCATTAACAGAATTATCTTCCTTTTCTTGCATTAAAGACAAAGCCATCAGACACCTAATTTTAAGACTGAATTCCCTTCTGCTTGTTGCTGAAACTGACTTCCTACTTGTTATTGCTGAAATTCTCCACATAAAAACCTTAATACTGTCAGCCTTATTCCAGGGTATGTTAGATTTCATAATGGAAAGTTCTGGTTTTTAGATTCTGAAATCTAGAGACGCACCAAGTGTGAGAGCTTTACTATGTGTAGATTCAAAATATGATTTACTAACAGCCATATAGAAAGGCTCTGTATATGGACAACTATAAATAAATAGTTATGAAAAATTCTATATATTTTATATGTATTTTGTGTATATATATTTTATATGTATCTTTTCTTCACTTGGCAACTGGTTTACAAAGAAATGTGTTTAATATTTTACCTCTATAACACCCAATTTACTGCCACTGAACCGTGTAGCACTAGCTAAATGCAGGCTAACTTTCTCCAGATCAAGCATTGCCCATAATTGCTAGTATTCATAACTACAGTTAGCACGAATGGGTTTCTTGTCACTATAATTACTATAAATTCCCTATTTATCTCTTACCTGAAGCACTGAACAGATTATAGAGAGAGTGCAGTAAGGAATTGCAGAAGCCTTTCTGAAGGCAGCCAACAGCCAGCGCAGAGTGTGTCACCCAAAGCAGTAAATCATTCTTTATCATGCGTATATACCCAATCACACTTCCATCTGTAAAGTACAGCTGGGACCTTTAGAAAAGTCTCACATGTGAACTGAGTAATGTTTTCTGAAGAGACCATTTGAGACAACCTGGGCTAGATTTGTCAGAGTAACTTCACAGAATCTAAACACGCCAGACCTGAGCTTAGTGCCCCTCACTCATCCCTGCAGCGGATTCTGCAGAGCCACACTGGCACCTTTCTTCCAGAGAGGTCTATGTGCTAAAAGCATCTCTGCTCTTCACTTTTATTCTTCATGGGTCACGAGACTTTAGAGACCTCCCTACCCTCCTCCGCTATCAGAGACAACAAAACTTTTCAGAACAAGAGTTTTTCACCTAGTGATGAATTGCCTGTTAAAAGAGTGGTAAAGGGGAGGTAAAGAAAGGCACATTTGGTTTCTAAATTACATCATTAGTGTAAGAAGAATGATTCAGAATATTCACTGCTTCTGAGACAGCACACACAGCAGTACACCTACTGGAATGGTTTCAAAACCTCTTTGCATGTCTCTGCTTTAGTCCTGTTTTCTCCCAGATAGCACAGGCATGTCAGGTGTTTTGAAGGCTAGGATAACTACAGTTCAATTCAGTGATCACCTACCAGTACCATTATACAGGTTTCTAATTGCTGTGACAGAGCAGAGATTTTGGCAATAGCAACTAGAACTTTTAACAATAATTTTCTGGTAAAATAATCTCATTTTACAACATAGGTGAAAGTCCTCAAAAGCCCATGAACACATGATAATTATTTTATTCAACAATTTACCAACCATTCTGTAAGTCTATACATCTTCCTTCCTACATAACAACCTTTTGAATCAATATGCCACTGGAGTGTCAAAACCAGTTCAAAGAGCAATGAGCTATAACTCTCACACTGCTGCAACATCTTTATTTTTCAGTCAGCTGTAAGCTGATCCTTTCCTTTTCTTATTTCTTTTCCTTCCATCCTATGCCTTCCTCCGATATGCCACTCATTCATGGTCCAAAACAGGCAGGAGTCTCTATGTCAGCTATAATAGATGACCTTGATAATCATTTGCTCTTCTCTACTTGCCAGTTAGTTACATCCCCTTCCTAATTCTTCCACCAGCTTTTTTAAAAATGCCATTATAGCTAATATTTGAAAGGTCACCTTGCTTCCAAGCCCAGGCCTGTCTACCAACTTAATCAAGAGCCTGTACCCCAAAGAAGGAAAAAAAGGTCTTTGACACCAAATGCTTCTGTTATTGCAGACATTAGTAACAGGGCTGACAAAGATACCTGTTCTTTGCCACAGCCTCTGCCTTTCTGAGGAACACTGTGCACTGCTGCAAGATCCGAGTAAAAATTGCGGAGGAGCATATTGCCATGGAAATACTTACAAATGCCTTCATCTCTGAGTCACGCTACCACAGGGAGTTTCCAGCTTGCTGGGAATGACTCAAGTGTTTATCTCCCAATTGCAAATTATATCCCAATTATGTCTGGATTCTGAAAGCATCCCCTTTTCTCATTATTTTCTCTCTTGAGTTGAGCTCCACAGCTCCCGTCCCATGAAACTATTGTCTTTATTCTTTCTGCTTTTCTGCTCTCTAAACAGATCTGATGAGAAGTCACAGCTTCAAATATAGATTATTAGACTAAAAATAATCCCTTTCCCCAAGTACCTTTTGATGCTAACAGGTATCTAAATAAGGATCAGAATTTTTCAGAAATGTTCCCTGCTCTTCAGTTCCGACACGGACATTTACAGTCAGACCTTCATGAGAAACTATCATCCACTTTCAACACATACATTAACAGTAAGGTAACAGTGTGCAGCTCCAGTTATTTCCATCATCCCTCCAATGCAAATTAATCCTTTTCTTAAGACATAAGTTACTAGGTGCTATTTGGGAGTTATTTGTGTTTCTATGCAGTAAGTTTCTGCAAAACTAAAGCACACTGTTTGTATTTCCTCCTCTAATATACGGTCAATTTCCTGATCTTTCTGCATGATCCAAGCTCAGTGAGCACAAAATATTAAAGTTTAGTCTTGTCATATGGATCTGCCTAAGAGAACCCTCCTTTGTTTTCAAGTCTATGAAATCTAGAATTTCTAATAGCTGTTCCATGTTCAAAATGTAATATATATCAAAATACCTTTGCTTACTTTAATCCTATCTACTAAGTGTTTTGACTAGCAAATACAACAGAGGTCAGTACAATATCTTACTGTTAGCCTTTGGCAAATATTTTGTCTTTATCAGCATATTTTCTTGAACAATTGTTTTCTTAAGTAAGGTGTACATTCTTTTCATTTTGTAAGAGTGACAACTGGTAAATGACCTTTAATATAATGAAGCAAGAATGACAATATAAAGGCTAATTCTTTGTAATGAGTTGCAGTATAAATTTGCAGCTTAACCTTGGCTGTCAAGAGAAAATCAGAACTATATTATGAGTTGCTAAGCAGAGCCTATTCAGTCTGTCCTTTGGACAAGCTCTAATAAGGTACGTGACTGATTAATAAGTTCTCTAAGCAACAAAAAAGTGGCAATTCAAAGTACAGCGGTCACCTTTACAAGATTATTGCGTAAATCCTGCATCTCAACTTATCTCTGTACACTTCAACTTAGATTCCCTGGGTGCTATCAAAGCAATTATAATTGGAAGCACAGTAGTTGTCATTAAGAAAGGCAGACCTGCATGTTATTGATCCACTCATGCCTTTGTCCTATCCCTTCACTGCCAACTTGTCCCCTTCTCTTAGAATGCTGTTGGTGATGAAATACTTGTTCACTTAATTACTTTCATTAATGATAAACCTCAAGCTTCAAAACATGCAACAAAGACAAGAGACTAATTAGGTATTGAGTTGTCTTTATCAGATTAAGTTCAGTTAATCCATGATTGTTCCCATTCAATTATTTCAGAGAGTACATCTTTTCTTCTTAGATGGAGTTAGCATCCAATGAAACAAGCCATCTTTTAGCTCCACTAAAGTATAGTTGGCCATTTTATGATAATACCTTTAGGAGATGTGTAGAAGATATAAAACTGAAACATGTTTTCAAGCCAAATTAGGGGGAGCAACGAGATTACAATGTTCTCAAGCAATTTGAATCTCCCTCTGATCAAAGGGAAAAAGCACAGGTACAAGAGAAAATGTAATTTCTTTAAAAAATGTGATAATGTATTATCTGTCTTAGGAAATTATATAGTACCTATTGATACATTTTCTGACCTCTGTAGCACCACATCAATGCCTGTTAGTATTAACCATACTGCAAAACTGTGAAATCATGATGTGCAAAATTCACTGCTATGACACTGGTGTCTCCATTCTCTTCTTGTACAGTGTTGCGAGGTTATCTGTAATGCATCTCCTCCCTACAGCATTTTTAATACAACAAAAATGTTGAGACTTTCAGAAGCGAAGATACTCGGGTTCCTGCACAATAGTTCATTCTAAATATCAGCACAGCCTTGTAACAATGGATAAAACACCTTCCATAAGGAGTAACAAAGTTCCCACTTAGTCATTAAGCTCAGAAATATATTTCCTCTAACACCTGCCTGCTCATAAAAATTCCCACTACTTCACAGAGACTGATACCAGTTCCCTTGAAGGATAAATCACTGCAGAACTGCTCCCAGCAGAAAGAATGGGCCAGACCAGGCCAGCTTTTCCTTTTTTCTAACCTGTACAGTCCTCCAGATGCATCCTTTAAGCCTCGTACACTTTACATAACCTTGTGCCCTGAGGCATAAAACATATACCCTCAGTTTCAGGTTACAAAATCAGCACTCTGGCAGGCCTACAGCCCTGCCATTTTAAACATTCAGAATTTAAATTATTTAAATTAAATTTAAATAAAATTGTGATGATAAAGAAATCAGAAGTACCATACAGTACCCACTAGTGACCTGGATCAAGGGCTTTAGATCAATCTAATATAACGGACCTGGATCTAAGCAGTGTGTGGAGGATCCTCCTGTACCACTAGGCTAGATCATTCCTTGAAGGAGAGTCACTTGAAAGTAAGGATGCAGTTTTGTTCCTGTATCTGCTTGATGCTGTCATTCACTTGGATTTTTTTGCCTAACAGGAGCAGGGGAATTATGATCTGACACTACGAAGAAGAAAGGGATTAGATTAATGGCTCTTCATCATGCACAGATTTAGGAATAAGCTGCAAGGCTGTCACCTGCTGAAAACACCTATTAAAATAAAAGGGAAAGGGAAAAATTAAGAGCAAAAAGGGAAAAAAAGGAAAGAATAAAAAGGGAAAATGAAGAGCAAACAGGACTGCAGTACTGTGTGCTGATCTTGCTGTATGTCATATCCAGTTGTTTCCTATCAAATACACAGCATCAGCCCTATTTACAGCACCAGCTTTCTAACAGTCCACAGGACTGTGATATACAATTAATAATCCTGTGTTTATATTAAGGAAGTTTCTTCATTCTGACATGAAAATAAATATTCTTTATTACTTTTGTTCTGTTACTTTAGAAGAGCAGTTCACAGTATCACATTAATAATATTATGTATAATCAAAATCTTAAACAGAAAGAAATAATGACCCTTTAAAACACAGATCTAGCTTTCTTATCTAATAGTCTCTGAAAGACTAGGAAAGAATAAGTCCTTTTGTATAAGAATAGGGACCTAAAATGCAATGAAAAGAGTTAATAATAAAAAAACTCTTGTCATGTCTGACTATAAAACAGTTTTTAGAATTAAAGAAAACAACACGAAGTATTTATGAGGAAAGCTCTAAAGCACTTGGAATGACATCAGTATTTAAAAATCACCATTATCTTTTTTCTCTGGTAAACCAGCAGCCCATATAACTCAGAGCTCTGACAGGAACAAGTTACCCCAAGTTACCATGCATACACCTGTGAACAGCAATGGTTTGTGTGAGTGCTCTTAGCTAAAGTAACGTCAACTACACTAGGTTAGTCATTAGTAAAACAGAGTTAATTTAACTCAAATTCCTTCATTTACCTTAGGTTAATAGCATGACCAACTATCAGGCATCAACTCACTCCAGTCACTTATTTGCATATCTGCACTTTATCCCACTAAATTACATAGATGGAAAACCCTCAAATTAATAAATGTGATAGGAGCACAAAGGCTTCCCTTGAGAAAAAAAAAGGTTAATCAGTTGAAAATTCAGCATGGTTCCTACCATAGACTCATTTAAATGTGGCATGTGTAGTGCAGTGAAATCAGGCAGATAGAACTTAATTTCCTTACATTGTATTTTTCTTATTATTAAATGTTTTAACTGTCCCTATCATGGAAACAGCTCTCTTCAGGGGCTGCCCTACTTTAGACATAATATGCATACATGGCTCTCTTGAAAACCAATACACTTAGATTGCCTAAATTTTTTGCTGTAAAAAAACCACATCAAACATCGGCTGAAATTTCTTCCGAGTTAGGGTCTTTCTGGGGTTTATTTGTACAATATCCTTCCACCTATCTTGTTTTATAGTCATACTAGCAATAGGTAATGCACCTTTTTGGACTGGCAGCAATGATGATTCATTGGAATATTGTTGCACGGTCCATAAAATACCGCAAAAATCACCTCTTATTAGCAAACATCTTAGAAACCTTCATGGATATTTTTATGGAAACATTACAGAAACAAAAAGATAAGGTCTGTCAGTAACTAAAACCATGTTGGAGGATATGCCTTAAAAAGAGTGCCTACAACAATGTGAGTAAAGCTCAGGAGAGTTAAAAAACAAACAAACAAAACCAACCCCAAACAAAAAAAAAAAACTCCAAGAATCTACTCATAATAAATTTAGGCAGCAAATCAAAAACTGAAAATGGGATACGAATGAATTTGTGTCTCACAACCAAAGCTGCAGGGAACAGTTTACCAGAAATTCAAAGTCTCGTGAATAAGCCCCTAAAGGCTCACTTGGAAAAGCTTGAAAACTGACTGGCATTTTCCCATCAGGCATGGAATGAAAAAGCAAACCTGAGAGCTGCCAATATTTAATCTCTCTACATTTGGAGACTGTGGTTTTTATCTGTGGAGGAAACCAGCTGGGGAGGGGAGAGGCAGAAAGACTTTGTGAAACCAGAACAAACACTTTACAGTTCCATTTTTTTCCCCACAGAGATTTCTCTGCTGACATTAATTAAAATTTCTTTAAGGTTATGCACTTGGAGAGTTTGTTTTCTTTTCATTCTTAAATAGCTTATTCATCATGTGACAGATGCTGTTCTGCTCAGTGTATTAAATGCTGCAGGACATGGCGAAAAAGCTTCCAGGAAGATGGTCTTGCCAGGGGTCCAAGAACACAGGTAGGAGCATAACTTGAAAGTCAGCGCGACAACATAAAAGATTCAAATATTCAGTCATGAAATGGCTCAAAACCATTGCACAGCCAGATCGTTCTTGCCCAACTCCTCATAGTTCAGGGATGACACCTGAAGGAACTGTACAGTGCTCCCAAGCAACAGCAACATGGCACCCAGGCACCAGCTTCATCATCTTCAGAACGTGCTTCCAAAAAGCAAGGGCTATAACACGCAAGCTGTAGCACATCCTACTGTAACAGGTTAAAACACTACTACCCCAGGCATCCTTTCTGCTTCTCTGCACTCTCACACAGTAGCATTACAAGAATAGTACTTGCATAAATAACTAAATATCCCTAATTTATACCAAGTCAGCTATTCTTCACAGATCAATCCTGCAGGCTGTTCTACACAAGCCACTACCCACTGACCTATCCATCCCCTCACAAAGATTGGTAACAATATCAAGGCTTTCTATTCTAGATTTCATGGACTAAATTTTTTTTTTTTTTTTTACACTACAGGATTTATATTGGTTGTAAAAAGGTGAACTTTCAGCTTAGATGACAAAGTTAGCTATCTATTTACTTGGTGGGATTTCTGGTTAGAAAAAAATAGATGACTGTGTGTGCTAACTACCAAGAGTTTAGACTGGTGATGGGAATACCTTAAACAGATCATGAGTTGAGGGTTGTTTGGAATAAGTATTAAAAAAATAATTAAAAAAATCTGATGTTTCTGCAAGTTTCCCAAGCCTGCAGAACTTGGCAGAAAATCTTGTGAGAAAATGTTAGTATTGCCACTGTTTCATATTTCCCATTAGATTCTGAACACTGAGAGTATCTCCTTATGCAGTAGTACAGCACAGATAGTTCTTACAGGAACCTGCAGACACTGAGTTCATGCAAAAGTCAATGTAATTCAGCTTTTTCACAAGACTGGCTGAAAAATGATATCTTACGTTTCATAACTGGGTTTGCTTTTCTAAATGTTAAAAACAAGGCCAAAATATGAGAAAAGGAAATATTTTTTTTTTTTATTAGTGGGGGAATTTTAGCAGCACTAACTGTAAGACTTATCAGCACCTTAGCAATCCTCTAAATATGTGTCTTAAACTGCCTTGAGAGTGACAGCTGTGGCAAGATCCAGATGAGCAAAATAAAGTTGGATGAGCAGTGTAAAGCCGTCCGAGCACAATGCAGGCAACTCCCCTAATGACAGGAGAGTGGCTATTCAACATGTTGATCTGAGTTGTCTTATCTAGTGATTTGGTTACAATTGTTCTAGAAAAAGTAAAAATATCCGTAACCTGGGTAGAAGCTAGGGAATATTCCTTTGATCTATACCCTAAAACATCTTTCTTTTCCTACGTATCTCTTAAAAGCTCTTTTTTAGTATCAGTAGAATTATTGTACTGAAGTTAAAAAAATGCATATACCAGACAATACTACATAAAGGTCCAATCAGTTGCAGTGCAGAATCACAGCGCTTATGAAGAGCCATCTAAGACAACTCTACACAAGGAATTTACTATGAGAGATGCTAAACACCTCATATTATTTTATTCAGAAAAATTTTCACATGTTTTAAAATGAAAAACAAGTTTGATCTTAAGTGTTTCAGCAGGTTAAAAATATTGGGAACCGTAGTTTGAAAATTGGCCGTAAGCTGCTTTTGTTATTGAAAAATCAAATCAGCATTTTCTGCAAGCGAAAAAGTTGTGTTGAAAAGTGTTAACAAGCTTTAGTGAAAACACGGCACTGATGGAAAAAAAATCATGAAAATTTAAATCAGAAAGGTGCGATATTACTATAATAATATTAATGTTAATCTTATTGTCTTAACCAGACACTGACCTCCCAAGTTTAGTCTTTGCTTGAAATTGGGCAGAGTGGGGACTTGAATCTGCATCTTTGATATCCAAATTGAGTGTAATTACTCCTCCCTATCAGCAATTAGAGAAGCAGGGTAGGGGCAGTGGTGTAAATGTTTATAATGCTGCCAGGAAATTGGATGGTGGACATACATAAAACACAATCTTTAATGAAAATGATAAACTTTTAAATCAATGCACTGACATTTTCTGAAAAACTTTATATTTATTTTGGCAAAAGATTCCATCACAGTTCTGAAAATAATTCCCATTTCCAGACAAAAGACTAAGTAACCTGATGGCATCTTTTGTCTGTTGAGTTTAATCTCTTGTATTTTGAGTCAGATTGAATAGAGGAAAACAGCTTAGATCGAAAAACTGAAGTTACAGATTCATTCTTCTGCAGTCTGCCACTCTTGTTAACTCATGCCAGTTCAGTCACTAGAAAACTTTTGCAAATTATTACTATTTTTCTGAATCCTCCAATCAAAGGCCACTTTGCATGTAGTGGGCTCCCAAATAATGATGGCTGGGTAACAGCATGCTATGTTAACAGCATATTATATATCAATTTTTCCTTACTAAAAAGAGATCCCTGAAATCCCTGTTCGCGCCAAAGTGGAACCAAACACAGCTTGGTTAATGTGTCACCATACACAATGACACCACCACCACAGTAATGAGCATGTAACACAACAATTAAGGTTTCTCTGTATTGCTCTCTAAAACATACTTTGATCAAACCACCAAAGATGACAGATGAGTGTTACTCTGCCCTAATTTACAACATGTCAACTGGAAAGACAATTTTCTACTTATTGTTAAAGGTGTCTGAACAGAGCTCACCACACAGGTTTTTGTTGCACCATCAGTATCGCATATACGGTAATACCCAAGAACTCCTTAGCTACCAGCACATAACATTCTTATCAGGTCCAGGCTCCTCTGTGAAGACAGGAAATCAGCTTTTCCTTAGTATAACAACATTACCTGTTATATCTGATTTTTCTAGTACCTTTTCTACAAATAAATGAGGCTGTCATTTACATGTATAACATAATTCTGTAAGTGGGCGTGCAATCCCCATTGGAAATACTCGTAGAAAAAGAGTAAAATAAAACAGAGAATTTAAGGCATCTTTTGTTGAGATGTTGGGAAAAAAAAGTAGCAAACACACTACCTATATTTTGTATGTATTCAGCAAATACTGATTTAACTAGCAGCACAAGGAAAAATCCTTTTTTTTTTAGTTGTCAGGTATCTATGACTTCTATTAAAAGTTCTTGGGGAATTTTAGGGGAATTTCACTAGCTATTATGTTTTTAAATGCTTGTGAATCTGTGAGAGAATGACAGAAGAGAGAAACTGAGTGGAAAGCTGCAAAGAACCATCACACCAAGTCCGAACTGGGAGTACAACCCCAAGATCTGGCAGGAAGATTTTTAGGCTGAAAAGCAGATAAGAGGGATTTGGAGCTGGGGGGGTGGGGGTGGAGAAAAAACAGCTACAATTGATTTGATTTCTAGTATTGTGTAGATTATCTGTGAATTAATTGCATAGGTTTATCTTTTCTCTTTTTTTAATTTTAGCTGAGGCAGTAACAAAAAAAACCCCAGATGGTTACCAAATTAATTATGTTACTATCTCTTTAAGTTGGAAAAGATCTCGCCCTGCAGAGATCAATCTCGGGTTTGAAAAATGACTTTCACCAAGTACTTTTCTAAATGAGCCCACTCCCCACAATCTAGTCACATTGACATGCCACAAAGTATTAAGAAATTCATCTCTGGGTGTTAGTCTCTTAAGTTGGGGGGGAGGAATAAAAAAGATGAAGGGGAATTAATTTTTGTTTTCACTGGCATACATGCAACTTCAGTACTAACAACTTCTTTCTATCTGTCAGTACAGAGTGCAGAACTTAGCTGAAATAACAAGCAAAAACCCACCAAGCTTTTCATGCAGATGAGTTCACTATTATAATCATAACACAAATGGGACAAAAGCTGGAGATATCATAAAGATGGCTATTTTGTGATACTGTGAAGATACTGTAAGGAAGTCTGGGTTTACTAGTTTCTATGCATCTAGTGAAGAAACTGCTTCAGCAATTCGATGCAGGAGTCCATTCTACAGGAAAGCCAACCAGTGTACATTTACAAAAAGACAGAAGAAAAAAGGTAAAAGCAAATGAATTTTAAAAAAAATGTCTAAAACAAATTCTAAACTTCCAGTGTGTACAGATGAATACCAAGAAGATTAAATAAATATATAAATAAAATCAGTGAAACATTTCAGTAACGTTCCCAAATCATTTGTCTTTGACCAGCTGTTTCTCTATGTTTCACAGTCCCACGGTTTATAATTCACATTCAAAGAGCATTTTAGGAGAAGTGATTTGGGGGTTTACTACACAATTGTCAGTGAAAAGAGATGTTGAATAAATTAGGCAATCTCTTGGTTGAAATCAATCATGAACACAGATTACACAAAATGTCAGTCACAGAAAGCAGTTATTGAGACCCCCACATGATTGAAGTCGATTAGATAGAAATGTTTTCAGTACAGTCAATGGGATTTTTAAACATTCAGCAAGTCAAAGGGTCAAGCCTCAGCTTTACAGAGACTAGCTTTTCCCTGTACATCACATTAATAGACAAACAGCACTGCAATCGGTACAATCACTACAGACAAAAGAAAAAGGACATAACTAAGATTAATCCACATGTTGTGTTCATATACAAATTTCTGCACATATTTGTTTTATTCTTAATTTTTAAGAATTGCTCTAAGTGGGAGTGGAGAAAAATATCTGTTTTGTGAAGGCCACAGTCAAATCTGATTCCATGTGCAAGACCCTTAGATAAGCCTATCTTCAGTACAGTCTGCAGGAAGTGATAAGGAGGACCTTGCTCCTCTCTGTTCATATTCCCAGTATATCACTACTTGTTTTGTGGAAATTAGCTCCTGATTAGACAGCCTGAGAAACAATTACCAGCTAATGTGACTGCACTAGCTATCAGATGATATTTGTGTTCCCATTAGCAGGACTTAACTTTTCCTCCAGATCTTTATAGGTAAAAAAATCAACTGTATGACAGTCTAATAAAATTGCAACAAATCAACCCAATCACCTGTTTCTAAATAGTGAGGTAACATCTCTCTTTTTCTGCAAAGCCTTTTCCTATTTCTTCTACTGCGGTAGATAGGATTTAGATTAGAGCACAGATTACACTAGCATCTAGAGAGTTGGGGTTGTTCAGCCTGGAGGAGACAAGACTCCAGGGAGACTTTATAGCAGCCTTCCAGTACCTGAAGGGGGCCTACAAGAAAGCTGGAGAGGGACTTTTTACAAGGGCGCATAGTGATAGGACAACGGGTAATGGCTTTAACTGAAAGAGGGTAGATTTAGATTAGATGTAAGGAAGAAATGCTTCACTATGAGGGTGTTGAGGCACTGGAACAGGTTGCCCAGAGAAGATGTGGATCCCCATCCCTGGAAGCGTTCAAGGCCAGGCTGGATGGGGCTTTGAGCAAACTGGTCTAGTGGAAGGTGTCTCTGCCCATGGCAGGGGGGTTGGAAGTAGATGAACTTTAAGGTCCCTTCCAACCCAAACCATTCTATGATTCTATTTTATCTTTTTTTTCAAACAAGATCATCAATCTTAGGACTTAGGTAGGCCTGCTTTTTTTAAATTTTAATTACAATGTAACTCTCTGTAGAGCTGACCTGTAATTATACAGACAAGTTTTTGAAGCATGAAGTCCTGAGTCTCCAACACATTTAGCAAAGCACCATATGCTTGCAGGCCTTCTTCCTCTAATCACAGGACTGGTTTCTCAGGGAAGATAAATCTGGTCCTGTGTAAATTAAATTAAGAGCTGCATAAATATCCCTTATCTAAGCATTGATTTGGTCAAAGGGCTTTTTATTTATCTCTATCTATTTTTTAAACAACTACTATCAATGGTGGTAGAGGAAAACCTCAGCATAATTTGTTCAAGGAATAGAGCTTTCAGACCTGCTGGTTTCTTAAAATGTAAAGGCTTGTTGGAACAGAAAGAACATCCTGACATCAATAAAATAGGAAACACTAATCCAATAATTCCCTGCTTTGAAATACTAAACCAAAAGAAAGCAAAAGAAAAACCTCAAACCCAACCCTTGCACAAAGCCACCAATCTGTAATGGTAACCACAATCCAGCACTGCCTTCATTAATTAGCAGTTTTACACCATGTTCCTCTCCAGTAGTAAAAAGCTGAGTCTTGTTAATGCAGAGGAATTAACACTATAACTGATCAAACTGAGATCTGTTTCCTCCTGATCTATGATATTCTTCTCACTACTTTTATTTCTAGTCTTTATCCCACACTTGCTTAGACCTCGTTAAAAATAGCTGCCAATTTGTCTGTAGCATAGCACCTAGAAAAAGAAAACTGGCATTATACAGAAATTGTGTGTGTGATTGCAAACAATACCACATGTTTGTGGGATCACTTTTCCTTTTAGAAGAGTCATCCTAAGTCAGAAACACTTGTATTATTATTAAAGACTTTCCTAAGGTTTAGACTGTTTTTCTTATCTTGTTGATAGAGCCAAGATTTCCTTGCAAAACTCAGGTCCTGCTGCCTTGTGGGTTTTTTTGTTTGTTTGTTTTGGGAATTTTTGTCGGTTTTTAAGGCAAAATTTGTCCTTGTATGGTTTCTCTTTTGCTTTTCTCCAAAAACCACTCTAAAAAGTCTTTGCAACTGTTTACTGTGAGAAGCCCTGTCATCCATCATTCTCTCTGATCCCAAGGTTTCCCCAGTTGCCCCTACACAATGACCTTCATGGGAGCATCATAAAGCTCATAGTTCTAGCAAATAACATGATAAACATTGAAAAAAATGTATTTTCTTTCTAATTTCCTTTTCTGATAAATTTCTGCTACCCAAATCATAGAAGCACTAACACACTGGGTCTCCAGAGCATAGGGCTCAGTTCTGCCACTGCATTGATGGGTGACCTGCAATAAGCCATCCCTCTTTGTGCCACAGACAGCTCAATTTTAACAGAGAGTAAAACGTATAACTGCATGAATTTCAAGAGCTCTACGCATAAGCTAAATACTATTTTTCACTTTTTAAAATTATGCTAGTTTCCTGTATTTGTACCGCCAACATTTATCTATAAAAAATAATGGTATATTGCAAAATGTATGGGTTTGATTTCAGATACACTAGGCACATCATCAGCATTTGACTAAAAAGATTACTCCATGGTTACAAAATAGCTTTACCCTAAAGATTTTTTTTTTTAAATAGGAGTTAAAATAACAGTTTTGCTTGGTAGGAAACAATTATTATCTAGCCACATTTACAAGGATAGATGCTCTAAAGAAACTTGAGGTAACAAAATGAGATTTTTGTAGCTCTGACCTGCATAAATACTTTTTCTTAAAGCATTAAAGGCTGAATATTTTGCAAAACAAGTAAATATAAAGAAAGCATACGGTTTAGTACTATGTTATAGTTATCCATACTGTTTGATTATAAAAGGAACTTAATAGGAACATTTTTTTTCCAGTACCACTCATTGCTACCTAAAAAAATGAACCTTTTGATGAATTTCTTTATGATACACCATAAAATGTAGACATCCACTAGCAATGTCTACAAAGACTTGGATTAGGAGCATGGAGATGTTGAACACTGTAATTTTTGAAAGATGAATTAGAATAGACCTTAGACTAGATCACATCATCTAAAAATTGGTAAACTACATAAAAGTAGTAATCAGGAAGTGATAAGTAACCTACGTGACTAATCAGAAAACACAAGAAAATAGTTAAAGCAGATAAGAAAGTAAACTTTGTCAGTAAACTTTGAAAGCTGTTCTGTTCCCTTCTCCCGCCCTTATTCTAGACACCTTTGCACACAGTATATACGAAAAGGATGAAGTGAGGTAGCATTAGTTATTCATCGATATTTCATGGCCATGGGTAATTCATTTCATGACTCTCTCTAGTGGCAGCAAATTGCACTACTGCTTGGTATTAACTGTCAGTTTTGTTTTGGAAATGGTTTTATTTACAGGTTACTGTAAAATGAGTTTGTTTGCTCCTTATGTTCCTACAGCATATTTGAAAGTTAATTATAAGAAGAAACTAAAGCTAGTGAAACAATAATTCAGTGCTGTTGAACAAGGACAGGCCATTTGAGAAAAGCCGTTTTCCAGCAAACTATGATCCATTAACATAATAGGAACTGCAAAGCCAAGGCAGCATCTGTCACCACTGATAAATCATATATTTATATTGGGAGATAATTCAAGAATGATGAGGACAAACCACAGTGAGTTCCTCAACTAGGTTTAGAAAAGGTGTGAGATTTGTGAAATACTGCACATTTACCTAATATTAGCTTTTAACATAAATCACACTAATACCAGACAACTATTTCCTCCAACAGCCCACCCACAAAATGAATTTCTCTGTGTCCAGATTGTAATGGTGCAAAATAGGCTGCTTCAGGATGAAAGTATAAAATGTGAATGTACTAAATGAAATATTCTAGAGACCCGAGAGTCGTGAGATCATAAGTATTTCTGGGGGATTCAAAAGACATGGACTAAATTCCAAGCTTTTCTCTGCCTCATTTCCCAATGCTACCTTTAGAAAGAATATAAATCCTTTGTCTGCTTAGACTATTAAACTTTTAAATGAGGGATTTTCTCTTTCTACTGTATTAAGTCTCCTGAATAAAGATAAATACTGAAATCAAGATACCTCTAGATAGCAACATAACTAATGCACATCCTCGACATCTACCAGTCTTCAAGTATTTGCAGAATATCTCACTACTTAGACCAAAGCTGGAAAAAACTTTTCTAGTCAACAGAGTACAGACCGATACACCTCTAGATGTTCAAGTGGCACACACCTTGACTTTTTTTTTTTTTTTACAGTTATTTTTGCTCCTGGATTACCAGATACCGATATGCTGATAGGATGGCAATTCAAATGTTTTCCCACTTGGAATACACATTGACACCTGAAGACAGCAATGAGATATCTAGTGGGTGGCAGTAGCACACAGATTCCCCACAAGGCTTTGCAGACCCTGAACTGGGAACACCATGTCAATGGCTGAACAGATAATTCAGTCTCACTTCCTACTTATTTAATTATAATTACAGTAGCATTTGCACATATAAATATGTTTGCATGCATGCTTAGTTATGAGGGCATAGTTTAGAAGTTTGTTCACCAAAATCAGATTAACATAGTCGATAGTTATACCACATAGACTGACAGAACAAAACCTCCTGCATTATACCGTACCCGAAAAACACATTTAGCATTACTTCTTAAATAAAATCAGGTACACAAAGTAATTTGATACCTGGTGTGTTTTGAGAAATTAAACTTCCAAAGGAAATTTATTGGCCTACTGTAATACTTTTGTCTTGGTTCAGGCTTCAAAACTAGAAAAAGTGTGGAGTGCAGTCCCTTTTTGGGTGTCTCCTACCTCAAGACTGATGACAAGAAGTGGGCCAAAAAAAAGCTACTGCCAGCACTTCTTTGGCATGTTACTTGCATAAAATGTTCACAGTGTCGTCTTTGCAAGACTAATGTGTCAGGAAAGGGCAAAGGCACTTAATTTGCTAACCTCTTCATGACTACAATTCAAGACACTCAGCAATCCAGGTCAATCACCATATATACTTGGCTTTCAACAAATGCTTGCTGGCTTTTACGTTGTTAAGGGATTAATATACTATAACTGTGCTAATTACATGACATGAGCCATTTAGCTTTATTCTTATCAGCTGCATACAATGGTATATTCTTCACAGATAGATAATATCTCCCTTCTGACACTATATGGGGATTTACTTCATACGGTATCATTTGCTGTTTTGCATCTATCATGGGCAATGAGGTTTATTAAAAAATAAATCATTTCAGCCTTCCTTTTTAATATTGCTGGAGGAGAAAAGAGAGGGGAAAAAAAACCCCAACAACTGATAGCTCAGAACCTTTAGCAAAATTAATTTATGGCATGAAGTTGCTGCCTACACCAAAATCCACCGTTTAAATCAGTGTATATTACAATGGTGCACATCGATTATCTGTTTTGAAAGAGCAACATGACCCAAACATCTTCTAGCCTTTACTTACTGCTCATTCTGACATGCAAGCACATAGTTTAGTAATAGGATTATATTTATATCAATCCTATTACACGATCGTATTACAGTTCCTGATCCCAGGGATGCTTTTCAGCCCTAACAGGGATTTTACATCCTGCACCTTTAAGGATGAGAAGTTTCTGGCTGTGAGCATCTTAGCTTTGAAATATTTGCAGATACAAGTAGATACCGAATAAGGTAGCAGAGATGTATATAGCTTGCACATATGCTTATTGTACTAATTTCATGGGTTCTGCTAATAAAATTTACTTCTTTTATATTGTTGCTCTGTACTTATTAGCTTAATTCAGGAACTTAAAAGCTACCTTTGGCAGGCTATGTTTCAAGAAGAACAGACAAAGAACAACTTACCCCTTCTTACTCTATACTTCAGTCCCCATCTTGCATATTTAGACTTTATATTGTCTCCAGCTAAGAGGAGCTATCTTTTATCATATCAAAATATGGTCTAAGTCCTGTTATGTCATATAAACAGACTTACCTATCTGAGTCATAAAAGCATTGGTTCATGGAGTGCACGGTGGTAAGAAAGCCTTCGCTATTTTAGACTATATACTTGAATAGATAGTAACATCCATGTTCATTAAATTTTAAAACTTCAGTGTTATCAGGATTGTGTTGTCAAGAGAGAACAAGTATAAAACGTCTTAATGCTGTTTGGTCTGGCCCATCTGGAAGGCACCACTTTGCTATAAGCATCCCGTTAATCTTGCTGGAGACCTAATTTTTACAATGCTGCAGTACTATTAAGTCATGTGTTTTCCTTCTATTGACATGGGTTATGGGAACAATTCAGCATGATTACTAGGATAGCTTTGCTTTTACAAATGACTATTTTATTGCTTTTATGGTTAAGAGAATACACCCCGATGCAAGCAACAAGAAAGGATGAAAGCTGATTATAAATCTCAGTGTTAGCCCATTCTGAGTCAGTATTGAAAATAGCTCTGAATTGAGGACAAGGAAAACTCTCATTACATATCATGAAAAGACTCACAATTGATTACTAGCACTCATATTGACATCATGCCAATCCTTCCCTCCATGGCTCAGAGAGAAAAGGTGGTATAGATTCTTTTCTGTTAAATCCAAGTCGAGTTTTCCTTATTACAGCGATGTTAAGGAAAAAAAATAGAAGAAGAAAACAATACAAAGCGCAGATGGTAAAATGGGTAACAAGTTTAGCAGCATGAATGTTGATATAGTTAACAATTAATATGCACATACATAAATAGTGACAGATTTCAAAGCTTATCGCAGCACATTATGCGAACAGATATTGTGCTGTTGCGGTACCCAAGACCCCTTCCTTCCAGTTTTCATTAGGCTAAAACTTAGCTACTGAAAGTGAACTAATATACTCTGGCAGGCTAAGTCTCAGCCCTAACTTAAAGGAGTATCAAGTACAATCTTCTCCTCTCTCAAAACAACAAAACCCCCTTAATAATCTGTAACATATTCAATTGTATTTTGCAAGCATTTCAACCTATAACAAGAATTAAAACCTTTAATGTTTCAAAGGTACATCCATCAAGCAATCTAAAAGACCTATGGTCTAGTTTCTATCTTTAAACAGCTGAAAGATAGTCTCATGGAGTTTATGCTTGAAATTATGATGTATTTAGTCCTTGCTTAGGGGTTTCATGAGATTCTTAGTTACATCATAGAAAATTATAATACAAAAGTAAGTGTTACACAACTACCTTTCAGGTATTAATTAAAATATTTTTCTTTAATGCTAGTCACTTGCCACTCCTAGTTTTTCCTTAGTGTAGATGTAGAAAGGACTCAAAAAAAAAAAGCGGATTTTATTTTTTTGTTTTGGTGTGATTTTTTTTTTTTAAGGAATGTATATGTTCTGCAAGAATTTGGTTTGCTATGTGATATACAGAGAGAAATGGTTCACACATTAAAGGTGTGGGAGATCCACACAAGAAGAGCTTGCTTGAAAGTCTAGTGAAATAAAAAGCAGATGAATCCACAAAAAGAAAGTGCTTGTGAAAGTACCTAGCCTCTCCCAGCTGAGAAAAAAAATGGGACCGCATTTTCCCTAAGAGCAGAGTTCTGGCATTCTAGTTCATTGAACTATTTTAGCTCAACTTTTTCCTTAAATATTTAATCACATAAAATTCAGAATCCAGAATCTTCTTTTAAATTCAGAAGCACTTGTTTAAAAATAATCACACTGCTGATTAGATGTGGACAAAATTTGCAGTCACTGACAAATTTGCCCATCTGATACTTACAACATTTTGCTCAAAAAACAAAGTTGGTGAGCTGAGATCTAAATGCCTGCACAGCAGTCTCAGCTTATGTCTGCTTCCCATAGTCTCAAACTGTGAATTGGACATATGATGTACACTACAAAGTAGTAACTATAACTTGAGAATTTAACAGCATAGAATCAGGTCAACACATTTTGGGAGGAAAAACTGCTTACAGTGCAGACCAGCGAGTAGCCATGATGACTTGCCAGATGTGATCCTGCTCACTGTAACACATTCCCCATATCAGCACTTAATATTAATCAAATGTTATAAGAAGCTGCCTGCAACAGCACTCTGCAACCATGATTAATTAGCCAGTAGGTTTTAAAGAGAACCAAGTCACTTTTTCACAGTCTAGTCTCTAGATTAAAAAATTATAAGTATAAATGTAGCATGCTCAGCTGATTGCATCCATCTTGAATGGCAGAGGTGCATGTCAGGCAAATTAAACGTTCTTTCACTTTGCATCCAGAAGTACTGTAGAGAAGCAGCGCTATATGGTGCTGACTTGTCTCTGATGAGTCAACAAACAATGATAATGCTTGGTTTTCTGTAAAAGCATAGGTTCTCTAGCAAAAGAGGATAGATCCAAAACTTGGTAACTAGTGGCAAATAACTGTAATTTAGACCAAGTCTTTAGCTAAATTGCTTATCAGAAAAAAAAAAAAATCTTAGACTGACATAAATGACAATTCTGCCTCACTAAAGTCTGAATAAAAACTGAACAAGCATTTGGCCTTAACACATTGCTGAATAGCCATACTCAACTGGAAAAAAAATTGTTAACAGTTTTATATCCTTTATAATGCAAGCAACAGAAATACATGTTCTAAAAGTACTTCTTATTAAGGAATAAAAAAGAAGTCATGGTACATCCAGTTAACAATTAGCTATTCTAGTTCCAAAAGTTAATCACATATCTAGCTTCACAAAAAATAATGGTATAGCTACAAAATGACACTTTTTTCCTGTGGAATTATATTATTTGCTGTTATACACAATTATCACAGTAAACACTAGCTATTTACTAAAATATCCAGCAATAGTCAGATTTTTATTAAATGAATCAATTAGAATTTAGAATAACATTTAGTTAAAAAAAAGTTATTGTAGTTCAAGTCTGAAAACATACCATAAGCAATCAGAAAGGGGAAAATATGTGATCTATATTACCAATCATATATATCAAACAAGCCACCAAAAGAGGCAAAGACATAGAAAGTTGAATAAATGAGAAGTGCAAACAAGGAAACATAAAACAAAGAAAGGAAGGGATTTAAGAGTAAAGGAAAGAGAAAAGACCTTAAAGTGAACAGAAGTGCTCTCTTGGGAGGCGTTGATTTCTGGCTTGACTAGATGGTCACAACTTAAGGTGGCAGGTGTCACCAATGCAGGAGGAGACACAACTCCTGGGGCCCCTTTGTTCCAGCGCAGAGCAGGAACAGTAAGGGCATGTAACTTGTTCCTAAGGCAGGATTACCTTTAGTACCTTTAGCAGCCGCTGCCTAATCCCTGACATAGCATTATCACTCATCTTTACGTAGCATTTGACAAGCACAAGAGCCACACTCAAAGCCATGGCTCATAAGCCACAGGTCCTTCCCAAATTAGGGCATCAAACACATCCAGGCTTGGTTAATGATCCATTATTATTATTATTAATAAAATAGATGATAGAACTGTGGGCACTGGACTACTAACTCTGGTACACAAGTGTAATTCCTACCTCTGTCAAATACTCTCCGAGATGGGTCTCAGTTTCTCCTCTGCAAATAGGACATAATACTACCTTCTTTCTTACCTTTTAATTTTTCTTTTCCCATTCCATTCATCCACGTAATACAACATTCCTTAAAGATTTTAATATGCATATACCAACATTTGGCCAAACCCACTGACCTAGAATGTGGTTAGGGTTTCTCGGACAAATTTCTTAGGAGTCAGTAGGAGGTTCAACCCCAACATCCCAGACACAAAGAAAACAGGCAGGAGTAGAGACAAACACCAAAGAGCTTATGCACTACATCATTATGATAACTCATTAAATAAATACAGATATGAGCAGCCACTGGTGGCAAAAAGGGAAGATATGGTAACAGGAACATACACATAAAATAATAATATTAAATTCCTTTTCTACCAAGCATGCAAGGGATGAAGTAGCATATACAACTGCAGCACCCTTAGGAATGAATTATCTCTTTTGAATGCTCACATTCCTTTAACAAGCCCCTGAATGAATGACATGGTCCCGATTGTGTTGATGGCAAACACTTAATGGCTTTGAGCACATTTTAAAAAATGAGTAACTGAAGTTTGCTTTGTAGCCAAAGTGTCAACCTACATATGTTAAGAGCTGTCAAAGAAAGATACCCAAAAGGAAGCACCAGACAACCTCTGTGAGCATTATTTAAACCACCAATAATTGTGCTATAATCTTTGTATGTTCTTGATAAGAGCTGTTTCCAAACTGCCAGACACCAATTATAACTCGCATTGATGTTACGCAAAATAATACACTTGCTATCACTGAGTACAGCAACTTTATCTGCAAGCACAGAGCATATGGTACAAAATTACTTTTTAAGACATGCAGTAGTCTACATAGTTCCTATTTACCAGCATGGAACTAACCAACAGCAACCAGAATCAATTACAAATTATCCCCTTATATTTTCAAATTAAAATTTTCACTTATTACTAAAATGCGGACATGCAAGGACGAAATACATGCTCCAAATAATAAAACAAGGAGTGGGGAGAGTTATAAATGTAGGTTATAGCTTAAATACATGTTAACTCACTGTTGCAGAATTCACCATCACCATTACTATGATCCCTTAAAACTAGAAACTCAAGTTGGAGAGTGACTGCTATGGTACAGGTATGCAAGTACTGCTTGCAAAAGAGTTTGAATAAAGCTGGCCTGCACACTGCAATCCCCACTCTCATATTCCCTTGCCCTACCAGTGCTGTGGAACATGTGTGAAGCAAAAAACATGCCAGGGTTAGGGCTTTATTCGATGACCTCAGTGAGCTTGACATTGGCATCAATACATCTGGCAGCAAAACCACTGGCAGAATCTCTGCATATCAAAGAGTCGTTGAGGTGTCAACATGCGACTGGCACCGACCCACAATCAGTGACACTGCTGCAAAGTGCTGGCTGTTGGTCAGGCAGCATATACACTGTCCCACCTATCTTACAGTGTCGACTGACAGCAAATGTGGTAGGTCAGCATCTGCTGGATTAAAGGCCAGCAGTCTAAAAGCCTGGACTTTATATTCTGTCTCACAGATAGAATCTTCATATCTCTCAGTACTAGCCCAGAAGATCCTTGAAGATCCATCTCCGTAATTATCACATTGAATTTAGGAAGTAGTGAACTATTCTGACACATATTTATGTGCTATCCTAATTACTGCTTTGTACCCCTGGGTCTTTTACTGACTATCAACCTATTCCTCATATTTATGTCGACATATTTTTATACTTCTCAGAGTCCAAAAGTGTTTTCACAAATTAGCAATGTACAAGAACATTTTGAGTGAGAAGAAAAATGGCAAGAAAGGTGCCTTTGCCTGCATCTAATACTGGCTTATTTCTCCAGGAGCAAAAAAAAATTCAACAGCAAAACCCCTTAATAATCTTATTCAGATACCCATTTATGCATGTAACAAAAACATTCATTTTGACAGCTGGCCTCTACTCCAGAAAATGTAATCACACTCACAGCGCGCAACTGCAAGGTTAGCAGCCTATCTGCCCCCGAGCAATACATAAGACCATAAGCAACCTCACTGACCTTGGTGGCAGTTGGTATCACACTGATTGCTCAAGGCATTTGAAAAAATCAAAACAATTAAGATTTGGAGCCAATAAGGACTCTGAATTTCTTTTTTTCAAGGAAATTCTGACAATTCAGAACTACTTTTTTAGGTCACATGGAAGGATATCAGGATTCTCAGACACCTTTCCTTATCACACAGTCAAAATCCATTTCCCCTGTTTTGTTTCAAAAAAAAAAAAAAGTTTCAAAAGTTATTGCCACTTTTTTACATTGCACAGTAGCAGTGCATCGTATAACATGTCAGAAAGGACATCAGTTACCATAGTATGACACTGGACATATTTCATCTTTCTTTCATTTTCTATAAAAATTAATGACAATGGCTATGCACAGATTATATTTTCACGATTCAAGTGTTTTATTTTGTACCTGAAAGAAAGAATTTGACACTGAAAAACTGAAACCTATACTGACAAAAATATTGGTGCTGACAAGCCCACGGTTAGACAGCTAGTGCTATTAATATTTCATTTTCACAGGCAGGAAAGAAACCAAAACCCCATTCTAAGAGAAACACAGCATTTTGGAAAACTTCTTTTTTGTCTGTTCATTTTCAGTGGGTGTGGTGTTTTTATTCCCACTCCAGAGACCACGCAGCTTTGGGTGACCACTAGTGCGTGTTCCGGGGCAGGACAGGAGTGCTCGAGACAGGACAAAGCTGCAGTGGCAGAGCTGCTTGGGGGGTGGCTTTCACAGAGACTGCCTAGCATGGGCTCTAGCAAGTGTGCTGCTTTCCTGTCCAAGCAACCAGTACAGTTAATATTGTTCCTTACCAATAATAAAAAGTGATGCAATAATACAAGCAAACAAAATATTAATCGACCTGAACATAGTATCACCTGTTCTGACACTGCCTGAAAAGAAAACCAAATCCATATATACTTAAGTCCCACTTTCCATCCCATATGCCCCCAGCTGGTTGCCAGGCAACCAAGAAAATATCATCATGCATGCGAATTAGGAGTGGGTAAAGAAAACACAAACACACAAAAGAAATGTTTGCAAATATTGTAAACTGCTCTCTCCCAAATGGTTCCTAGGACTTGCATGTCCTGAGCTAAGCTTGCTGCCAGGTGGTCTGGGGGCAGGCGATAGGTACACCCGTACTGGTGTGCAGCAGCCCACGTGTGTGAGCTCCTGACAAGTTCTCCTGCAGATGTTTTAGAAGTAGCTCATTAAAAGATGACATGGATCAGGCAGCTCAAGTCAGTAAGGTGACCAAGCTATTGAACACAGTTAGGGGATGTAGTGCTGCTTTCCAGAAGAACAGAGCAACCATAGGAAGTCAGATACAATTTGGTTTATTTCTCTCAGGCAACCAGCACTTTCTTGCAACCTGTCTGCTCTGGGAAGGGATTACTCTAGTGAAAATGAGTGCTGATGAACTTGGAACACTATACCAAGACCCATATTCTGATCAGTAACTAATGTCATGTGGATACTACGCATGCACACATGTGCACATCTCACATTTTTACCAAAGGGAATTCTCTGCCATGAAACAACCCTGTCTGCCAATTTATTAAGTGATGACAGCTCAGAACTGAATTTCAGCACGCAGTTAGAAAGGATACCGCAATGGCAGCCGGCTAAAAATGTGGCTCCTGACAGAGCCAGGCAGGGGAGAAAATGGCACTGATAGCAGGATACGTGTTTTCCATCAGCGTCATGATAGCTCGGCGGGGGGGAGGGGCGGGGAACTCCTGTCTCCTCTGTAACAGGACAAGCCCTGCAGCTTAGTAAAGTTATTCCAAGTTGTCCATCATGTAAATGCAACACTTTTGAATAATAAGGTTTATCACAAAACCATAGAAATGTTTGGAAGAGACTACTGGTGGTCATCAAATCCAACCTCCCGTTCAATGCAGGGCTGTCAACAACATTAGATCACACCAGCCGCAGCTCTGCCTAGCTGAGGCTTGAATGCCTCCAGGGATGAGAGTCCAGAGCCCCAGCAGGCAGCCTCTTCCAGTGTTGAACCATCCGTCCAGGGAGGAAACACATCCCTCTCTTAGAGCCTTCCAGAAAGGGGACAGCATGGCCCCATGCTGAAGTTGAACTGAAGGTTTAAAGATCAAAGCCCTGGTGTCCTATTCCTTGTCTCCAGAGACATTGATTTTCTTTAATTTGATATAGTGCTGTTATTACATAATTATTTACAGCTGGTAAATTAAAAAGGCTAGCTAAAAAAAATTCTCTCCCTTGACTATGGAAATACTTCTAGAAACTGGCACTATTTGTTATGATTGAGTCATTAATAAGAATATCACTGAAACTGGCTTAATTTCCAGTTGGACTGAACACAGCTTGATTGATTTGCATCTCTTCTTCACCTTTCCCTACAAATATACTGAGATGAATTTTGATGATATAGATCTCAAATATACATTTTAGTAAGGTGAAAATGGATTTGCATCTTGAAACGGGCCAAGCAAAACCAGTTCTTATTAGAATCATGTTTTTAGGCACAGGAAAGCGAAAGACCTGTGGGTTTACTCTGTGAAATTATACACACTTGAACATGTACCTCATATAGTAAAATAACCCTGCAGAGCAGCAATTTTGATTTGAAAACATTAATCCACTGTTCTTAACACTTAGCTGAAAAAGGGGAGGAATGATATACTTACCACTCTGTGCACAGTCCTTCAAGGAGAGCACTTTTTTGACTCCTGAGCAAGAGAGAAGCAGAATAAAGAAATAAAGTACTGTATAGAATTCTCTGCACTGATCTTCACTCGTATTCATTTTGTCTGTGTGTGACTCCATTCAGTGGGGTATCAACACACCATTTTCATGTATTCATTCCCTGAGAGCTACAGAATTACTATAGTCTCATTCTAAATCATCCATAAACAGCACAGGGAGCTCAAACAGTCTGTGAGGAATTACGTTGCTATTTTTCAAACCCTAGACTAGCAGACCTTTACAGATGCCTCCAATCAAAATTGAACTCTACAAAGATCTGACCAATCATCCATATTATACTCTCATCCAGTATACAAAAGAAAAAGGTTATTGCTATTTTTTTGATAATGACAATATTTAGGCCTCCTATATATTAAATACACGTAGATCCCAGCATATCTGTGGTGGTTTTTTGGTTTTTGTTTTTCCCCTAAAAGAAACCATGGCACTATAGCAAAATAAATTGCAGATTTTCTCAGGTGGCCAGAATCATACCATGACTACAGAAGATTATGTGCAAAGATAATTAGCTCCCATAGACAAAAACACTTGCATGAATTCTTTAAAACATTGCGTGGCAAGCACTTAACACCTATTAGATGCATGTCAGTTCTACCAGAAAGCTAATCCCTACACAATTGCTTTGTTTAACCACCAATTAGCCTGACAAAAGATTCAGTTGCCCCCAGCCTTGCTATTCTATATTCCAGTGATTTGTCATACCAGAAGCTCAGATCCAGCATACACTTTACATATTAATGTCTTTACCTGACACCTACAGCAACTACATGGAAGATGTCCTTTTTTCCAGGGACAATAGGTTTCCTAACAGCATTACTTGTCAATTCCTCTATTTTCATAGACTTTCCATTGGGACTATTAAAAATGCTTGGCATTACCGCCAGCCCCAAATCCATTTCAAGGGGACGGTTTAATAACGGCTCTGACATCAACACCACATTCATCCTCAGATGAATCTGAGGACGTTGCTACCTCAAGCCCACCAGCCTTCAGTCTAGCCAGCTTCCAACACAGGCAGCAGCTTCTGGTTCCAGACCTTAATAAATGACTCAAATAAGAGGGTCTGAGAGTGTTGTACATACATGAGTTGTAAAGAATACTTGTTCCTTTCCTACTCATTTCCCAAATAATTTTCACTAAGAAACATTTCCTCCCACAATTATAACATCTCTCAGCATGCACCACGAATAGCCTAGACTGTTTTTTGAGCCTCCCCTCTGCAGCAAGCCTGTAGTCAGTTCTCACCCTCCTCAGCTACTGCTGAAACAAGAATCCCCTCCTCAACCCTGTTATCAGTCTACTGCCAACAGCACCTTTAGTGTTTTCAAGGTAATCTACACAAGAGAAAAGTAATTTGTCATGCACACTGACTGACATTTAGCTCTCACCTCACAGGCAAGAACATCATCAAGGCAAAAAACATGTCTGATGTAGAACAGATAAAATAAAGCACATCAAGTGAAGGATGAATTGTATGCCAAAATGTTGAGAGAGACAGAGATGTTTTTCCTTCTTAAGATATCTGCAAGGGAAACCTAGTATCAACCGCATTATAAACTTCCTAGTCTTGGATATATTATGGAAATAAACTTATATATATCATAGTGCCCTCAATATACCAGAATTGGCCATGTGCTAAACAAGCCTAGAAAAGCCTTATTTGCACTTGTTAGTGCCACACAGGGCTAGAAGTCTGAAAGGAATAATCAGAAGAGACAGCTCTGCTCCAGACACTGCTTTGTAGACTAATTTGCACTTAGTAGTTACCTAATAAATGAAGTGTGCCAGTTGGTAACATTGACCAAGGAAAGGGATTAAGTATAAGAAATAACTTTCAGAATGGCATCGTGCATTTCGGGATTGTGTTGTTTGCTCTGACAGGAAAGACCTTGTCCTGGTTTCAGCTGGGATAGAGTTAATTTTCTTCCTGGTAGCCGGTATGGGGCTGTGTTTTGGGTTTAGGACGAGAACAATGTCGATGCTAAGTACCGCTAAATAGTCTCTAAGTAGCGCTTACATTGGTCAAGGACTTTTCAGCTTCCCGTGCTCTGCCCGGTGCACGGGGGGCTGGGAGGGAGCACAGCCAGGGGCGCTGACCCAGACTGGCCAAAGAGTTATTCCATACCATATGACGTCATGCTCAGTATATAAGCTGGGGGAAGAAGAAGGAACAGGAGGACGTTCGGCGTGATGGCGTTTGTCTTCCCACGTAACCGTTACGCGTGATGGAGCCCTGCTTTCCTGGGGATGGCCGAACACCTGCCTGCCAATGGGAAGTAGCAAATTAATTCCTTGTTTTGCTTTGTTTGCGTGCGCAGTTTTTGCTTTACCTATTTAACTGTTCTCTTTTATTTTACTTCAATTATTAAACTGTTCTTATCTCAACCCACGAGTTCTCTCCCTTTTACCCTTCCGATTCTCTCCCCCATCCCACCGGGGGGGAGTGAGCGAGCGGCTGTGTGGTGCTTAGTTGCTAGCTGGGGTTAAACCACGACAACCTTTACTCAGAAGTATAGAGGCATGTTTCAATACATCTTGACATCACCTTTTGTTTATTTTCTTCCAGAAATTTGTTGCCAGATTTGTAATAAAAAAGTTACTCTTTTACTTAGCAAGAAATAACAAACTATTTGCCCCACATAATACAAGCGGTTTGGGGGTAATAGGACAAGCAGAGTACCCTTCTCCTTAAGGAATGGCAAATCCATACCCAGTACTGACTGCGTAGTACTGACAGGTTGCCAAATGTGTTCAGGGATTCACAAGAGCAGAGTCCACCAATCTGCAATGAATCATTTGAGAGCTAGTAAGATTAGGAGTGAGGTTATCAGTGGGCAGTTCTCCTTGGAAGTGCAAGACAGCCCCTCTTTCAAACAGCAAGCAGTAGGTGAGGAAATAGTTTATAAGTCCAGGAAAACCACTATGTGCTCTAAATCATCTTAAAAATGAAAGCAAATGTCTGTCGTCTTAAGTAAGTTTCCCTTGAAAGTAGTGAAGCAGAACTAACCTAAGAGTTTATAATGCCTCTTAAGACCTACAGAGCAATAACATTTTAAATCCTACTAATCTGGTATTTATACTACAGTATAAATAGCTACCACATCCCTGTTCATGCACAGGCATGATTCATTTTACTTCTTGCACTCCCCCCTTCCTTTTTCCTCTCCCCACAGGCATCTACTTTATTTCTGAGTGTAACTGTAAAGGGGTGAGAGAAAAGCCTGGGAAACTTAAGACCTAAAATACTAGTTATGTAACAGAAAATGCAAACAAAAGGTGGAAAAATCCCAGGATAAGAATAAAACTGCAGGCTGTGACCTAGGTTATAATTCAATTCCGCAATAGCATTGCAAAGACCTGAGGACTGTAAAACTGTAGTACAGTATTTGCAGTATTGGTAAGAGCTGCTTCCAATATATATGATCTACTGAATTACTTAAAGCGTCAGTTCTGCAAAGCACTTAAGCATGTAATTAACATTAAATGTATGCTTAAGTCTCACTGATTTTAAAGCAGTTTAGACACACATAAGTACTTGCAGAATTGGAGGTGTCAGAGCCAGACCGTCAGCTGCCTGCACTGTTTCAAGTGAGCTACCACATACTTCAGATGAAGATCTGCATTTAACTCTCCAGTTTTGGTCCACTGCATCAAGGAAAGCTTCCATTAACCTTTTCTTGCACCAAAGGCAACCCTTATCCTTAAAAAGAAAAATCAAAGGATGCGATTTTGCATGCAGTATGAGAAAGCCCAACTCTCATTCAAGGCCTTCCGCAGCAAAACAACTTGAAATTAAATCATTGTAGTAGCACTTTTTTCCTGATTTATATTACACACAAAGTACTGTGTGCACCTTTAAACACCAGTATACAGCACTTACTACTGGTCTCAGCTGATCAGTTATTTCTCTAGCTTAGCTGCTAAAAGTTAGTGATGTTCAGCATTTTTAATTTCTCTTTCCTCCTGGGGGATGCAGAGCAAGAACAACACACATGCAAATACTAACCACGTACACATGACTGATTCAATCCTTCTTACTGTAACATTATATTAAAAAATAATGCAACAGTTAACAAAAAAGTGAAGGGAAAGACTTTGTCAAAAATATATCCTTTTTGACTGAAAAATGTTTGAAAATCTTCAGTCATGTCATTCTAGAATTATGTGGTATACCATGAAATGATCTGGGAGCATTTACAGGAAAGGTCATATATTTTTTCCCATTCTAGAGAAAGAAAAACATAGCAACTGTGCGACCCTTCCAAGGTCATACTGCACCACAAGTAGTGTAGCAGAGATGTCCTGAATGGCAGGAAAATCCTGCATCCCCCTACATTACAGGCCCTTCCAAACTAGACATAAACAGGCATTTGCCTTTATCTCATATGTATTAAAGTACACCCATTTTAGACTGGTATCGTTCTTTTCCAGAATACACATTCCATCACACACAGTTAAAGTGTTATTCATCACATTTTCAGCTACATCTTTTGAGCTCCTTACTTATGTAAGATTTGTTCAGTACATTGATTTTTTTTTTTCTGCAGATCTTTGCTGTATTCTTTTCGTACTTTTCAATATAGATAAGCTTTAAACATAAGTGATCAGTTAGATTACCCGTGTGAGCAAACTGCTTCCCAGAGTGAGTGGTTCATCACACTCTGACCCAGTATATGAAATAAATTAAAAGACTTATACAAATATGTCTGTAATGTGGCATACCTATAAACAATATGAAAACTGAATACACAAAATTTTCTTCATATGGTAGATGGTCTTTTAAATGCTGTATGTAACTTATCTCAAAAAATATTTCAAAAAAATACAAGGTTTATCAGAAAGCTACAGGTCTGTTACTCAAACTGCAACAAGATTCATTCTAGCTTCAATCTCATCAGATATTTCTTTGACTGAAACAGGCCTCTCTCTATATGAGAGAGTAACTTTATTTACACTAAGATTTTTTAGACTACAAAGCACTGTGAATCAAATGACAGAAAAGACTGTCAGTTATGCCACAGAGGAATACAGCTGGTAAAAACATATATACACATATACACATATACACATGTATGCGTGTTGCAAAAACGGCATACAGCGTTATAAAGTAGAAATAACATAACTCAAAAATATTATAAAAAAGTCCCTAAGATTAGGTCTTTTGACCAAAGATGACCAGTAATTTTATGTACGTTTACATATTAATGTGAATGCTATAACATTAATTAAAATCAGACATGCTTGGGTCCGTGCAAATGAGGAGACAATTCAACAAGTTTCTTAGATGTGGATATTCCACTCCCTTAAACCTCAAATTTTTCTACATCTCTCTGTGCTGTATGCAAGATGGAGCTTTTGCAAAAATGCATTACAAAGTCAGTAGGGTGCCTGTGCAGGTACGCACATCTTTTACAACTACATTCATCACTTCTAAATTCAGATGTTATTTAAATCTAAATATGGCTGAAGGTGTAGGTCGCCTCTCTTTAAATCTAAATCTGACTTAACTGTCCCTGTTCCTAAGACAACCTGAATACAGATATTGTGGCAAATTTTAAAATTCTTTGATATCTTCCTGTTTTAGCTAGTATGAATTCCAGTAAATTCATTTAAAGCCTAAAGCAGCTTTTCATTGCTCAGGATGCTTTATGTATAACTCTCTGAATGCTTTTTGGTAATTAAATATTTGGTCCCATGCATTCTTCTCTCATCCCTCGATTGTGTAAATGCAGGAAAACATATGTCCAAGCATAATTAAGGCTTGACCAACAGATTAAGAAAAATAAGTAACGAAGACTTTATTCTAACAAGATGCAAATTACTAAAATTCCCAAAGGTTGAAAACTTAATTTTCCTCTCATGTTATTTTGTGATTGGTAAAAAGTATTTATTTGTTATTTTTTAACATTTTTATATCCATATTACCACTTTTTAGAACACCTTGGTACAGACTGCATCTGTAGCACTGATAATACACACTGCTGTTCAATACAGAGAAATAAAGGAAATTATAGACTGGAAAGTGGAAATTACAGAGGACAAAATGCATTTTTTTCCCATATTTAGCTAATATAAATGTATATAATGTAAATATATTGTATTTGTGTATTTATATAATATAGGCATATAAAATTAACTGACTTTCTACTAGTGTTACAACTGAAAAGAGTTATTACAGGAGATATAGAATAAGGAATAAATAATACCTTTGCAAATTTGGTAGGGAAATCACTCCATGCACAGAACTGAGAGAAAGGATGAAAAAGAACCAGAATACACTGAGGACAGATTTTTCAAGTCTCTTACACCAAGATAAACTGTACCTGAAATAAACCTCTAGAAGTTGTCAGTCTTGCCAAACATTTGTTCCTAGGCATCCCATTAACTTTCAAGACACGCTGTCAGTACAATTGCTGCAAAGCACTATCACTGAAGGTTTCAATACCAAGCTAAGGTTCTGGGTTAAGTGGCTGTTAAGGGGAAGTTATTAATAGAGCATTCATTTCATATACTATTGCTGCCATATCAGTTACATCACTTGAATGTCACAAAAAGCAGGGCAAGCCAAGATATCCTAACCTGAACCAAGTCCAGGATCTGCCCTTACTTTTATTGCTTCAGAGAGATAATGCTGAATACCGAGCTTCCCCAGCTGTGCCATACATTTGAAACATCTTTGCAGAGAGGATCAATTTACATTCAAAAAGCAAAAATGCGTTGCCTTTAATACTTGGTTTTCTGCATGGCATTACTGTTGTCAGCACTACTGCAGCATCAAAAACAGGGAAAGGCTTCCTTACTCCTGAAGAACCGCTGCATAGTCAATCCGTGAAGCAGTGAAAGCCCCCAGCCAGCCAGGAGGATTGCTCTGGCCTGGAAGTGCTTGAAGGACAAGGACAGTCTCCCCTTGCAAGCCCCAAGAGGAGGGAAAGGAGATGCAGTAGGGAGGTGCTGTGAGAATTTGGACAGCTCTAGTTTAAGGCAGTCAGAGGCGATGGCGATTTTCCAACAGAGGCCGCTGCAGCCTGTGGTACAGCCCGGAAAAGCAGAGGTGGACAGGCAAAAAATGGGGACATCCGCTTGGTACTCACCATAGTGTGTTCCCGGAGGTATTCCACCTGGGTTTTCTGAAGCAATAACGCCTCACTAGTCAGGCACTCCAGATGAAATTAAAGGTTTATTAGGCTCTGCAGAAGACTGCCTCAATGCAGCTATTCTCTGCATGACAGCTTTTCTTTGTCCTCCACCATGTTCATATGGCAATATTGCATAAACATACCCTGTATCCTACATTTACCCTTTTTTCTTTTAGATATATTTACTCCATAAGTTTCCAGGCAATATGGATTTTTATTGATGTGTGAAGCTCTTATATTTTAATTATCAGCCAGAAAGGTCATTTTACATCCTACTGTATTAGTAGTTATTCCCAGATGTGTAATACTGATTAAATGTGAACACTCAGAAGCATTTTTGATGACTGCTACAAAAAGGAAATCCAGTGCAAATGCAGCTAATAGGTTGACAGTATTATACACAAAAAGAGATGATTTTGTAAAATGCAAATGAATGAACAGTACATTCACATATATTCACTCTCTTCAGTCACATTCAAACTCATTTTGTCACAGAAAGTGGCACAAAATGCTCATTTGGTCATAGCTATAACTGTATTTTCTGATGCAATGCTTGTGGAGAGCAGAGTTCTGCTCTTTTCAGCATAACAGAAACGTATACTGGGCTGATACTGACTTAACTGAGGTGATCTCCCAACGGAAATGTAATAAAACTAGATTTTAACTGAAAGTGCAGGAAAGGACTTCTACTTAAGAGCCTTCATAATCAGTGAAGACATTTCCTAAACACAATCGGTGGAAATCCTTGCTTCCCTTTCTCCCCATATCTGGGCACAGATATGGTTGCTCCAGAGAGCAACCACAAGCAAGGCGCCATTTCCTCCCCACATGTTCCTTCCTCCAAATGACAATGACCAGCGTAGCAGCAAGCCAGGTTATACTGGCAGAGCGTGCAGAAAACTCAATCCCTCTAGCAGAAGTGGAAAATATACCACAATCTAGTATGGTACTGCTGCTGCAGTAAAGAGCCTCAGCCCAGCTGCAGCCAAACTTCAAGAGAGCTCTTCTTGGTATGCTCCAGTGCTATCGCAGGGACTCTGAGAAAAACAACTCCGTGGATGCCTCTTTACATATTTTACACAAAACAGCATTGATTCAGGGGAAAGCTAGTAAGGGCGTGCTCTTTTCTGGGTTCCCTTCCTACTGTTTCTACCATGCAAAGGAATTATTTTGGAGCTGAATATTACAAGTTATCTTATGGCAATGTTTTGGGGCTTGGGATGGAGGGGATGTCTTTTAATTAATTATTTCACCAAACACACTCATTTTCAAGCAACACGTGAAACGAGATTAAATGCACTCCACACACAAATTTTCTGTGAGCTTTCTTTGACTTGTTTCATTCAACAATTTATACCAAATTAAAACTACATTGAATGGTAACAGTGATAGTGAATAGCAATAATGAGACTCAAGTGAACCAAAATGACACACTCAAAATGATGAAACCGCACCTTACGTGCTCCTATCATAAAATTTCAAAATCTAGCCCAAGCGTATTACAACATCATTAAATCTTGCACTTGGAACTATCACTTGATAAGTTAATACCACTTGGAAAATGAGATGTGGACACCATATTTTGAATGTTATTTATCTGTCAGCACTAACAAACTCTAAGATGTGACTCTAGAATCATCAGTAATGATTGATCATTTATCATTAACCTGATTGCACAGAATTCATATGGAGAAATATCCATAACTTTGAGACTCCCACTCTTGCCTTGTAGGACAAAGCTAGAAATGAAATCAGAGAAACAGTGGAATAACTGGGAAATAAGCATTCCAATTTGTTAAGTCTTTGATCTACATGCAGAATATGCAATATAAGTGCTTTTACATATGTCTGTTTCATGAAAGCATGCATATTAAGATTGCTTTTTAAATTACTCATTAACGGTTCATTAATAGTTTGACTAATGGACAGCCAAATCATGTCTGGGAGGATTTCACTTACTTGCCTCATACTGGCCTTTTTTTACCTGCTCACAAAAGAATACATGATACCTGAGCTTGCGATCTCATAAGACTGGGGTTGATCTACATCAACCATTTCAACTGAAAAATTATAACCCTTTTTGGAGAACAATGGGAGACATTTAGAGTTGGATCGGTAGCAATTTCTAATATAGAGGATGGGGTAAAATGTGTAGAATAGCATACAGAGACCAAGACCTGAAGCAGCATGTCTGAAGGCAGACCAACTACCCTCTAGCTTTTGTTGTTCTAAGACAAACATTGATAGTCTAAATGAGATAGGCCCTGTACTTTAAACAATTTATCAATACATTTTGAAAGCTTAAGAGATTGTACTATTATCTGCATCATTTTAGTAGAAATACTTGCAAACATCCTTTTTTTTTTTTTTCTGATTAAGATTAAAAAGGCAAAGTCTTCAGGAAATGAAGCTATAGGCTGACTGTTCTCAGCACAATAATTCTGTCAATGTTTCCAAGGGGTTAAATTTGAAAATGAGTGATTATGAAACGAAATGTATGTCTGCACATGAAAACATTAATTATGATCTCTCAAATGAGTACAGAAAAAGACAGACATCTTTTAAAGAACCATATGTTTCTGCTTTTAAAATGAAAACAAATTAAAATATCCACAGGAGCTTTTATAGTGATTAAAAACTGCCAAACAACTGAGCTAAGTAAGTTAATTAGCACCAAAGAAGCCTCAAGTGAGCTGCAGTTTTAGGCACTATTCCTTTGTCTTAAATTTAGACAACTAAGGTTATTTTATATATGGAAAAGATTTATGTAGCATGGTACAAAAGACAAAGAGCAATGTTGGAATGATTTTCACCTAATTTCTTTTCTACCATATTTCCTATGCTTGTTTAGTTACAGCACAAATCTCACATCCGATAATAGCAGCCATTTTATAATCATTGTTTTACCAAATGCAAATGCCCATGAAGCGGAAACTTACTTTTTATAAGTTCAAAGAAAATATCTGATAGAGCTAAATGCCCAGCCATAAACAAATTTAAAATGAATTAAAAAAAATGCCCTTTTTTGGTACTTTTTGGGCCTCAAACTGTTTGAAGCTCTTTGTACCATTTAAAAACTATCTTCTAAAATAGTTGGTATTACAGCTTCTCCTCAAAAAACTAGCAAGCTATACTGAAAATAAATCCCTGACATTTGTTAGTTGCTCTCTAACAGTGACCAAGAGCATACACACAACATAGATTGCACCATCGTAATATCATGAACAAGAAAAATAATTTTTATTTTACTACTGCAAATAGGTCTGCAAAAATACTGAAAACAATTTTTTATGAATACTAGTTGAAATTTTAAATTAATCTGCCATTGTATGTATGAGCATCTGTGTTTATTTTCTCTGAATAGTCTATTTACTGGCAGCATTTCTAAATGAATAAAGTTACTGGCAGCACAACTCATGTAAACAGAATTCACTTTTTGCAAGCATTCACACCAAAACCGATTCAGCAAGGAGCTCTTCCAGTGAAATAACAAAAATAATAAATGCAAAGGAATAAAATGTGATGGAAGTTAATGAAACACCTCCCATGTCAGCATAGGATCTAGGACCATGCAGCTGGGACAGACCATTCAGCCAATTTTCCTATAACCAATATTCACAATTGCCTGTTAATGAGCTGATGGAATTATTTGATAAATTCTCTGTGAAACACATTTGGGAAAAATGTCATCCATCAGTGGCAGTTTGTAGATGTGAAAAAAAGAAAAAATTAGTCAAATAATTAGCACCAAATTACAAATAAAGAATGAATTTAGACAAGCACTTCAAATGACCAATGTGCACAAATGAAGAACATTAATAACAATTGTAGAAACGCAGTCTCTGTGAATTGTGCAGGTGCAGTGAACCAAATGGTTTCTTTGCACAGATCCTTTATGCTTTCTCTTTGTTCTTCACAAAAAAAAAGTTTGCAACTACACCTTTCACACACAAAAATTGGTGAAAATGCCGCTGCAGCCCACTACCCTTAGAGAGTCCTTTGTGAACTGAAGTAGGCTACGATGGAAGCATCAGAGCTCTTCCCAAGCATGCTCAAAAATGTCTTAGTTAATGGCTACCAGGCACTCCAGGCTGATGTTCTCAACTCGTACAATAATTTCAAATCCTTTGGCCAACTGTTATGTAACATTTCAACATTTTTTGCAATTTTTCCCGCCTCTAAAATTTCTCAACAACCTACCTCAAAGCCCTGACACAAACCTTGTTTTGCTTAACAAAATGGTATTATACTATCATACCCCAATCAGTGAAATAAGCTATGCTTTTTTACTTGCATTACTATAACACCATGAGGGAAGAACATATTTCTAATTTTACTGGTGTCATTGAACTCTCTTTTCATTTATACAGGATCATCTTCAACCTTATTGCAAGTCAAGTGGTATCTCAACAGTGTAGCACCTTATAGTTCAGGTGCCTAGTATTTTAAGGATTTTTTTTTTTTTAAATTTTTTTTCTTAAGTCCATGAATGGCAGAGCTGTGTTTAAAGACCAAAGACGAAAGCAACATTCATTATTATGGAAACCTAATCAGGATAATAGCAGTCTCACAATTATGTCATTAAATCTGTGGGGAAAAGTGACAAAACTAATACTTGACTAACTCCTACATATTTCTGACTGTACATTTGTTTTCACCAAGAAAGCTTCAACAGCACTTTGTGACAAAGGCATCATCTGCATTGAATGATCTAAAGCCGGTGATCTTCAGGACACTACCATAATACTTACTATATTGTAAACTGTGTGAGTCTTGCATTCCTCATGGGGTACTGTGAATATTAACTTTTGGAAAAAACTTAAGAGATATAGTTACAGAAGCACAGAGTATGGAAGAAAGGGTACAGCAAATGCAGAGTCCTCTTTTCCCAAGCCTAACCTGAGATATTGGCTCAGAGAAGCCTCCCTATGAAAATGTGCCAAGTCCTCTGACCCCTGAGAATTAGGGATTTTGGTGTGGTTATCCACAAAAGCAAATGATTATGCATTTGAAAAACCTGTCTGTAATGGGCATTTCCTTCATCTCAGTGAGATTTGAGTAAAGTAAACAGCCTGCTACTGTATTAGAAGTCATTAGTGTCATTACAGCTGAAAGAATTCAGGTAGGTATAATAAAGAAAATTCTCTATTTCTGCATGGTTGTCTCATTTAATAGATATATTTTTGCCACCATATAATTTGTGCAAAAAAAATACTTATTTATTTATTTTAAATTAGACCAACTGATGTATTGCTGAGAAAAAAACAGACAAATTTTGTCTCCACAAGTTCTCCCTCAGTCTGAAACTGAAGCAGTAACTAAGTACCAGCTGCAATCAATTATACTTTTAGTTTGACTTGATTATGCTAAACAACTAATTTGATAGAAAGTAGGTAGTAGCACAAGGAAATAATAGGTAAACCATTTTTAACCTATTACCTTTGATGTTTTCTTGAATCACTGTGCAGCAGGGCAGACTGAAAGCTTTCCCAAGCACAGCAACACAGCAAAAACTTGTAGGACCAAGCTCCTAGTTTAGTTAATGCATTAGCAGTAAATTTGAAAGAAAATATTCATGAGGATTAATTTGCATTACCATTCTAGAAAATATTGCTGTACGTTCATGTCTTAAAATAACCCTTTACAACCACCTGTGACCCACACACATCTAAACCATTTTCCCATAGAGCCCTGTTGATTTTAGTTTTAGAGGCACCACCAATGCACCTTCTTTAACATTTGACTGTCATGCATCCAGTGTTTGTTAAATCAGTGTCAGCACTGTGTTACCGTCAGCCATCAGCATGAGCTAACCATCAGGACATTTCTACAAGATTACAAATTAACAGGCATTGATGGGATTTTTCTGCTAACAATTGAGGCTTTTTTCTAACATTTGATACAACAGATAAAAGCAAGGGGTCCTGATGCATCTTCTCATATAATGAGTGTTGCTATTAACTTTTAAAAACTTTCTTTCATAAATATGCATCACTTTTCTACTTAAGTAAAAGCATCCTCCCTTGCTCTGCAATATGACCATGCTGCAAAGGTTTAAATCTTAAGCAAATGCAATCCTCTGCACCAAATGATAAATTTGATAGAAACTATAAAACAAGTTGCATATATATTTAGTTAACTGTAGAAAAGTCCACCTGCAAGAGTACGTAGTAATGAGAGGACAGAAAAGTGGGGTTGCTGTCAAGAGGGTAACATCATTAAAATCTTACAGTAATGAGTAACTTATTTTTTCTGAACTGTTACTGTAAATTATCACAAACCACCTGTTGTCTACTAGGTTCTACAAGTGGTTGCCACAAACTTCCACTACTTTATTTTGAAAATGGCAAAGTAGCATACTTGTACATTTCTCTCATCTGTCCTGGTTCAAATTCAAGAACTGACACCCAATAAAGACCTAAAACAACGAAGACAAAATACTTCTTGAGGAAAGGGAAGATGATGTTACAGACTGTTATCCTGGATAAGGAAGACATTCATTAATTTTGACACAAAATAATTCTCCTCCAAATTTGTAAAGTATAGCCATGATTTTGGAACTGAAATGTGAAAATACGTACATTTGTACTTTGAGCTAAAAGATTACGTGATTTAATCTTTGTAACAATCTGTAATATTATTATAATCTACCTGCAGAGTAGTGCCATCTTTTTCTCTCCTCAGTCTTATTAGTTTTAACAGTGGTTGCTTCCCTGTAGGAATCAATAAAATAAATTTAAGATCTCCTTTATCTATCTAGGTAGCAGAGAAAAGAGTTGATGCTATTTAAATACAGAGATTACTGAAATATGGGAGATTTGAGAAAAAGGGAAGGGCATACTAACATAAGTCAATATGCAGTGAAAGTCAGAAGCTTTGCAAAGAACTAAGGACATTAAAGGAAATGTTATAAACAATTCACAAGAGTACAAGAGCTATACCATGATAATTACAGAAAAGGAGAAATGGGAAAGGTAGGTCTAAGCAACAGCCAGGAAAGGAAGGCGATTTAATTTTTATAGAATCTGATGGATGATAACTAATCTACAATAGCTGGAATCTGCTAATAGACAAAGGAGCAGCAGTACAAGTGTTTCGCCTTGGCTGCTATGATATTTTTTTCCCATCCTTGGATAAATTCTAAACAATTCAGACTAGACTATTAAAACTCCAGAAGTATTAGCTGAGGGCAGACCCCCAAGACAGCATTTGAACAATTTACAATGCATTTCCCAAAGGTTACATGCTTAAGGTGAAAACACACTGGAAACAAATTGCATACATTCACCAACTATATTCTGAAACTGCCAACTTCATTAAGAAAATAAATAAATTGAAAACCCATAGTCAGTGACTTATCAGCTTGAAATGACAAATTATATACCAACTACAGCTCCAGTCAGCCTAAACAGGTCACACAGCTAAAGCTCGCTCCATTTGAGTTGAGGTTGGTCACTTCAGCTTGTTTTCAAAATTCAAATTTCAAAATTCAAATTTCAAAAAGCTGAGATGTAAACACTGTGAGATTGGTTTGGCTGTGAATTGCACTATTTGAACAATTTCAAAGGTTGGACACAACAAGGAATGTTCAGACATTACTTACAGTGTGAATTCTTAATTTCTCTAATTGCCACAACTGTGACCAGAAATCTTGTTTTTGTTCAGTCTAAGAATTTGAGAAGATGACAGTATGGTTAGCAATTCTTAAAATCATATACTTTTATACTTTTTCTGCATTTTAAATATTATGATGTGATCCAAACACAGAGGAATCTTCATTCAAATCAGAATGTCATACACGGCATTTTATCTCAAATACTGGCCATTCCCAAACCCAAGAAATTATCCTTTCTTTATTTTGTGTTATTGGGCATTACATGCTTTTACAGCAGATATCTGATATAAATACTTGTTCAGTACAAAAAGTGAGGAGTAATTAATCTTGACTAATGCTTTGAGTTTCTCCAGTATTCACTGTTACAAAACATTGGCAAGTAACTTAGTCATTTACAGGATTGATTTCCCATGAATTTTCTGCTATACTTTAGTTGCCAAAAAATAAAACCAAATGCTTTGTCTCAGGCAGACTAGCAATCCAAACTGCAATTTCAGGTAGCTTCACTTGGACATATGGAAGACAGCCATTCCTATCAGAATAAATAATGCAGTGAATTTCTTCTAAACATCACAGAAATGCAGCAACACACACCTGGAAGGGTAAGGTGAAGAGATGATCTAAGCTAACTGCTGCTTTGAATTAGTATCCTTGCAGATATCCATCTAATCCATCTTTAAACTCTTCCAAGAAAAGGTATTTTGCAGTCTCCTAAGGAGACAGGTCTATAGTTTATTTCTTAATCTACAAAACTTGAATTCTTAATTCATTACCTAAATCTCCCTTGCTGCAATTAAGCAACTTAGCATTTGTCCTTCCCTTGGTGAGAGTACTCCTCTCCTTATGACAATATTTTTCAGATTTTTAAAACTCCGCTCTTGTCTCTCAAGCCAAACAGCTCCTCAAACCCTTCCTCACAAATCACATTTTCTAAAGCAGTCATTTTTTTGTAGTTCCTTGGACTCTTTCCTCTTGCTCTGCATTTCCCTTATATGCAGTGCCCATAATCGGGCCAGCCTCACCACCTGCATGCACTGGCAGGGACCAGAGTGAGATGATTGCTGCCCGTGGTTTACACACACTGCCATTGCTAATTCCACCCAGACAGGCTCTGCCATTTTTCCATACCATCACACTGCTGGCTCACATTTAGTTTGTCATCCACTATAAACTTCCATTCTCTTTTCTGCTGTATTGCTGTCTAGCCAGTTCCCTTATTTTGCATTTGTGGCTTTGCATCTCAGCGCAGTACTTGGCACACTGAGTGACACTGAGTGACATCTTGTTGGTCTGAGGCCGCCGCACCATTTACCAAGCTCTGCTCTCCACCCTGCCAGTTCCCCTCCCTCAGCTTGGTGCCACCTGCACGGTTTACCTAATCCCACTTACATTACTTAAGATGCTGAAGAGTACAAATAGACCTAGAAACATATTAATTCCCTTCTGGGAAATCAGATAAAATGATCTCCCTTTTGATGAATTTTATTGAGAACTATTTTGAAGTGCTTTACAGCCATTTGTTAACTCACTTCATGGCAAGTTTGCTGATACCATTGCTCTTCAAACTACAGATCGCTATCCTGAATAGTATTATAAGCCACTTTCTGCACGGTCACAAGTAATCCCATTTATGGGTTTTGAGTAAATACATGAGGCAGAGCTCACAAAGTAATTCTCGCTTTCAGAGGAGCCGAGATGAGCGCAAGACCTGCCGGTCGGAGGCCATTTCCTCAGCAGCGACAGTGTTGTGTGGAACAGGCAGAAACACGGCAGAAAGCCAGGGGCTTCCCTTTCCCTCACCAGGCCAGCCCATCCTCTCAGTGAAGGCAAATTAGACAATCCTGATTTTATTTGTTCTTGACAAACCCAGAGTGTCTATGATTTCCTGTTGGATTAATCTCCAGCCACTTACTTGTCAGGGCGCACTGTGATGGCCGGGGCTCCCCACGTCTGGCAGGGCAGGGCCTGGAGTCAGGGCCCAACCCGCCACCCCAGCCAGGGAACGGGGCAGCCAGGGGACGTGGGTAGGCCCGGCTCGGCCCGTGGCTGGGCAGGGCTGTGGGGAGCTGGTGGCCCTGGGCTGGGCTGAAGCGGGGTCCTGGGCCATGGGCAGGGTAAGGGGAAGACCCCAGGGGAGAGGGGTCAGGGCCAGTGAGGCCTGTGAGTGCCTCCAGCATCCTGACATTACCAACTGATCGCTGAAACATTTGCTCTCATGCTTTTTTTTTCCCCAAGCATCACAATTATAAAACCCATACAACAAGATTAATAGACTTATGATTTATTTATATCTTTTCCTCCTGTTCAAATGTCCAAGTACTGCGTTTGCACTTTGCTTGGCTGGGATACCATCCACCCTCCATCATGAAAATGGTGACTAACATTTCAGCAATACTGTTGTAGTTAGCTCTTGACATAATCTGGAATTAACTAATTCAGAACCCTTGTATTTCATAGTGCTAGTGTGATTGTGCCATCTCCCTAGTACACCCATCAATTACATGAAGTACCTGGTCACAGTTACTAGAAAGAATAAGCCATTGGATGCTTCAACCTCACTCAAAGACCATGATGAGTCTGAGCAGAGCTTTCACAAAGGCAGACCTGAACCAAGGATTCGTGAGAGTTTCAGTAGCTCTTCAGACTTAGGCCTCTTTTACATATTAGCCTTTAACCCTCTGGACCAAGATTAAAATCTTTAAGCCAAATTTAAAAGCAAGTTTTATTCTACTCTTTTAATCTGTCTTTTGTCCTTAAAACATGTAATCCCAAAGATTCATTATTACAGTAGCCTACATTTTTTCCAAAAGATTCCATTTTATATACAGGATTATAACATCCTTTCACAAATCAACTCCAAGGCAAGGCTTCGAAAATTTTCTACTGTAGAAAAAGACATACCTGTATCTAACGTTTATCAAAAGGTTTATTTCTTCAGACAGAGAGCACAAGGAAACCATGCACACTGTTCTGCATCTATTTTAATCTAAGGTAACATAGTAGTACAACATTGATCTATTTTGGCAGAGTTGTGTCATTAGCAGAGGTGGCTGAGTTATTTACTGCAAACAATCTAGCAAATACAGACATATTTTCCTCTCTGCTCTTCAGTCACACTGAAGATCTGGTTACATGATAACAGGAGCAGAAGAGGAGCCTTATCTACACATCAGTAAGATTTTTTTTAACTGCTATATCTCTAGCAGTCTAAATCTTCCCTAAACAATAATTAATGAAAAAAAAAAAGTTAAAACATAGGCAGAATAGTAACTCTAATATTTAGCTATAAATGTTGGAATCAGAATTAGGGTTCAAGCATCATCATTTTCATAAATCCTGCTGGACTGCTGCAGCTTATCCAGTTGTTTTTATTCCAACTGTGCTTCTTACTAGAGCAGTCAGATCCTACTTTTGGCTCATTAAAGATAGCATTATAAGACAGTTTGTGGTTCTTTGCTGTGCTTTTTATTTTGCTTTATGATTCCTTCTTCTGACTCTTGTACTCACTGTTGCCATCTAAGATGCCATCTAAATTCAGTATGCCTTTTGTGTAGAGAATTTGCTTCCTAATATTCAGTTTAGCATTTAGCTCTTCAAGAATGCTTCAGCATTATCTCTTTTCTAGTTATTAACACAACCTCAGTTCTTATCTGGATGGTGAATTTAATTTGAATTTTCCTGCTTTTATTTAGAGCTTGATTTTCTACATCTGTTAGTGAAACCAGATGATGAAATGTTAAGCCTTTAGCCAACCTCCATAAAATCAGTTTTGCTTCCTTTTACGTCCATTTAAGATTATAGGCTAGTTTCTTGTCAATCTGCCTGCAGTCTCCTAACTGTATGTCCCTCTTTTGTATAAAATCCACTTTAAGGCTTATTCTATTCCAGTTAATGCTGTCAATGGGGCAAGATAATCTCTTTGCTAATGCTATTCTTGATACAGAGTCAAGTTGCCAAATGCATGCGTAGTGACAAAACCAAAAACCTGCTTTGTAGCATTCTTCCTCATCACCTATTGACATTTTAATGCCTTTTCAGGTTCCAGAATCTCTAGCATCATTCATATTAACTAAAAGAGAACAACTGATTTCTGTTATGGCTTTCTTTAAATAAACTTTTCATCTTGGGCAGAATGTCTTCAGCAAACAATTAGTTCCAACCCTTTACCTATTGTATGACTTCATAATCATAACACTTATATGTACACTGTGCTTTGATCTGTAAGTTTCAAAGCACTTAAAAAATAGATGTACATTTTAAAAAAAAAGCCCAAACCACGTAAATATGTTGGAAAGTACATATGCAAATAAAAATTGCCAGAAGGCAAGTTTAGCTCTGCTAAACTTTTTACTACCCGAACAGATGACTCCATAACTTTGGGCAGCTATAAGAGATAATTTTGAAAAGTACTTCCACACTTGAGTATCCTGCCAAACAAGTCACATTCATGCAAGCCTTCAGTTTCCAAGATTAGAGAGTCTACCTTGCCTGTTTTCAAGCAATTAAAAACCTGCAGCTCTAAAAGCCAGGCAAAAAAAAAAAAAATATATATATATATATGAGCAAAAACACAAGAGCATAAACTAGACCAGAGCTGGTACCAATATATGACCCCCTAAAGGAAAGCTTCACATCACTTCAAGGTTTATAGGATTTAGTGAATTATGCCCAAATAAATGCCACAACAGAAGCAAAATCTCATCCTTCACTGAATGAAATGCCTCCTGAACAAGGCAAACTAAAGCCAATAATTGAGCTACACTTTAAGCTATCAGAGTCTGGCACTGTTCTTGCCCTTACACCCCACTACCTGCTAGTCATTCTTGTGCTAGCACAGGTGTTTGTGTAGCTGCTTCATAAAGCCAAAGGCTTGTTTATAGCTGATCATTTTACATGGGGTTTGTGAAGGGGGGTTTTTTGTTTGGTTTGGTTTGGTTTTGCTGTCACTTAATTAAAAACCTATTGCTAGTCAAAACTGCAACTTAAAGTGATCAAATCCTAACTGATTCTGAAGGTTATGAAGGTATTGAGGATGAGGAGCAAGATGCAAACATAAAAGAATATGTCTTTGCACATCCAATCACTGCCACACATAAACACCAGTTTGACAGATATCATAAACTATAAGGAAATTGAGTTATAAAAAGCTTCTAGCAAATATTTTATCCCAGAGATCATCCTTTCCAAAAGACGATACTTTTGGATAAGCACTTAGCTAGACACTAATTGAAATCTGCTTGGGGAGTTGAAAATAAACGCTATAAAGCAAGACAATCTTTATCATCCCACTAACTGAGTTGACTAAAATACAACAAGGTTTAAGGCAAAAAAAAAAGCTGAAGTGATAACAGGTTGATTTTTTTTTTTTTAAATGCATTGGAGTGCATTTCTTTTCCTACCCAGGTTGTAGATCATTGCAGTGAGTGGCAAATGATAGTGTCACACTGGTGTACAACAGAAGGAGGCAGAAACCCCTGTACTTTGCATAGCTAATGGAACAGATTGCTTTAAATCAGAAATAAGTTCTTTGCAATTCATCTGTTAAATCTGTACCCAAGAAGCATTTTCCTTTTGGAAAACCAAAAGCAATGAAACCAGAAATCTAACTGTGATAGAACATTTGCTCCTATAAGTAGCTGCTTTTTGTAGATATTTCTGGGATTCAATAACAGAATCAAAATTGATTCTGGGCAAATGGAGAAGGCAAATTCTAATTAGGGAACTGAATTTTACATCTCTTCAATTTTACACAATCGGAATCATTCACGTGGGCAAATAAGGCCTATACCTCACTATTGACAGTCTTTTGACTGAACTAAAAGTTCCGTTTTTGTTCAGTGGAGGGTATAAGCTCTATTTAGAAGTGGAAATTTTAGATACGAAGTCAGAAACGCAGCCATGGAAATAGCATTCTGAGTGGCAGAGAGGAACGCAAAATGAAACAGCAGAGTCAGTCATAAATAGGAGCAGGAAGATCTGCATTATCCAGCCCGTGGCTGCCCATACTTAGTTTCTCACTCCGGAGGGTAGCACATTTCAAATACAGAGTGCAAATTTAGTGATAAACCAAAAAGACAGGAAAAGAGACAGAAACCCTTGCATGAGCATTGGTCTATGACTTAAAAGAAAACACACGCAAAAGGGAAGATAATGTAATTTGATTAAACTCAACATGCTCCAAAACCAAAACCATTGTTATTCAGCAATATCTTTATGAAACAAAAATAACAGATTCTGAGGAAAAGAATGGAGTTAAAATATCAAGGTCTGAAAAGAATGGACTGAAAATGTTGATGGAGTACACTAGAGACTTCAAAAATCAACATCCTTACTTTTACTCAGTAGCTAAGTACCCAACATGCTACATTAACTGACACATCTAATAGTGTCACCATGTCACCACAAACACCTCTCAAATGAAGTTATCATCACTTTAGCATATCTCTGAACTCTAAACCAAGAACTTCAAAATACTTCCCTTGCTGCTCTGGATCTCACTACCATATAAAAACATTGAAGCACGTTCATATCTGGGAATTTGAGTCTGTCTGTCTTCCCATCAACAAGAACCTATTCTAAGAGGTTCTCACTGTGACTCATTTCTCAAATGTACATAATGGACCAGTTTGAGCTAAAAGCTGGTGCATCCTGTTCTTGATTACAAAAATAAAGGGGCCAATTTAAGTCCCTTTTCTTTTTTTCCTTAAAGTGATTGCTGTACTAGTGAAAGATGCCAAAATGACAGCTCCGCAAGATAAACTTCACCATTAATCACAGGGTGGAAACAGTTCAGCACAAAAGTCAGCAGAGCAGACTACCGAAGCAGCTGTGGTAGTTCTTTTCTTACTGTCCTGCCAATGCGTCTGAGCCAGCAGTGATTCCCCAAGCAACTGCTTTCCTTGCTTTGTCCTCTCAGCTGATATTGCAAAGTATGTCAGCTAGGGTTGGTTTTGGTTGTTTTGTTTTCCCAAAGGCGGAAAGACATTTCAATAATGCATATATATGGCATGCAGCCCCAAACTGATAATCCATTTCATGTAGCTTAATCAGATAACAGCCAATTGTAGTCAATTTTCCATTAAAATCTTTATTGCACATCTATTTTCAGCTCTTGAACTGATTTCAAATCAGTATTTCTAGGGTAGTGTGCCAAACTAACTTGCAATCAGTAATAAATTCATAAACTAAACTTTTAACAATGCTCATGTTATTAAAATGGGTTGGTGATGGAAAGAGGAATTTGCTGATTTATTCAAATTTCATGGATTTCTCTGTAACAAATTAGCATTGAAATTTCAACCTGCTTTTTAGCATCCCAAATGACAGGAGTTTTGAGAGCTACTGAAGGACTTTTTAAGAGCTCAAAAAGAAGTCTTATGGTCTGATAACAGACAGGGAATCTACAACTACTTGGAATGCAAAATAACATTAAACTGCAATCATCCTCTGAAGAAAATATATAAAGCAAATTGTTAAATCACAATCCATGACAAATTTGTCTAGCTGATGAGCAGTTCCAGGCCAATAGCCTTAAGCTTCCAAATTCTTTCTGCTCAAAAATTAAATGAGACAAATGGAAATGGAAAGCAACAAAAGCTGCAAACATGAAAAATGGAAAGAAAGATACAATTAAAAGCATCTGAGAGTTCACGTCCTTTACTGCCTCCTAAGAACAGACTGTCTGGAAAACTAGATAGGCAATATTAATGAAGAATCATAATAGAGGAGCTGAAAAACAATAGCATTTCTCTGCCTGGACCCAATAGTTACCCTAAACAAAAATTCTGCTTTCCCTGAATTGGGAAATGGTTGCAAATCTTTAACCAGATCCTCAGGTAAAAGCAAGAATATTAATTTCGTAATATTAGAATACAGAAATACAGAAACTTAAAGCAACTTGCCTAGTGAGATCCCTTAAATACAAGATTTTTGCTGATATATTTAGATCTCAAGAAAGGTAGCACCTTGTCTGTGTTTTAAAACCAAACCACAGTCATGTGGAATACAATAGTTGCTTGTGCATGATGCAGGAGCTGACAAGGCCAGTGAGAGATACGCAGTTAGACATAGCCAGTTAGCTGGACCTCTCTGTGGCAAGCTGTCTATTTAACAGTGCAGAAACCTAGAGTCCTGGACACACAGGGCAAAGACAGGTTGTAGGGAAAGGGATTAATAATTTCAACGTACTGTGTGAAGAGGCTTAGACTACAGAAGGACTAGAGGTTTGTAAAATTCCTCAAGAACAAAGCAGATGATAACTTAACTGAACTTCACTGTTCTGCTCAAATGATGCCCTAACAAGACAGACTATTAATCTGCTTTCCTTCACCAGTCTAAAAGACACCTTGCTAACTTGAGGATAGAAAGGGTGAGTTTTAACCACAGACTTTCTCTCTGTTACATCTAGAGATCCCTGTCGTGATTAGCCCAAACTCCTGTTTCCTATTCTCCCATTCCTTCTATCAAATCATGCAACAGTGCTGTGCCTGCTTACTTCTCCTTTTTGCCAAACAATAGCTGCATTTCAATGATGCTTTACAAATACTTTCTTGGACTATAACGCCCTCTGAATGAAATGCCTTATATACATGTACAATATGCCACGAGTATTGTCAAGGAAACACTAGCTCAAAGAGAAATGCAGCAGTTGCTAAGAAACACTACAGCAGAAGAGACATGGGGATTTGTTTACTGACAGATATATATTTATTTCAAACATTCATCATTGTTATTTTGGGTATTTGCATCTCAAACCACACCTATATATTCATAATGACTAATTCTAATTTAAATTTTAATTTAAATTCTAATTCTGAAAGAATCCACATGTATCTCAACATCGCTGAATTAATATCCCTTAAGCTCTAAGACCATAAACAAACTAAAAATCCTGGGCTTTTGTAGAATCAGTTGATGGTTTGGGGACATTTTGTAGCAGACAGGACTCTACCATGCTTGTCATAGATCACTACCATCCCAAGGACCTGACTGACCTGTAGGAATTTACTTCCACTCTACATGGCTTCCAGCAGATGTTATATCAAGCCTTTTGAGACGGATGCTTTAAAAAAACCCAAACAAACAAAAAAAGCTTTCATTTACTTTCAGGCAGGGGAATTATTTGCATAGCTGCTTGAACAAAGCACATAGAAGAAATCAACATTCCTGAAACTTTTGCAAGCAATAAGCAACACAAAAAATAAGACATACAGTATTATGTAAGCTACTAAGGTTAATAAAAGAATATTGTCAGAGTACACACTCTCATTCTCTGACTTTATTGCAAAATGGAAAGAATTTCCTCGATGTAACTGAGACAAATAGTAAATGAGATTTGAATGGGAACAAAAAAAAGAAGGAAATACAAATTTTTATAAGTGCATTCATTCAGTCATACATTATAGGGAACAACAGGAAAAAGCACATTAGGAAAACTGTACTAAAGTTGCCAAGTCAAACAGTGAGAAGGTGGAACGAATAACAAAAAAAATCCTACAGAACTTTCCTCTAGTCCTTTTGTACACATATATCATGAGAGTATCTGCACATGATAAAGACTGTGAGAAAACCCATTTTTCCAAGATGGCATTCAACAGCTTAAAATATTGCATTTCTTCATGCATTTCTGTCTTCAAAAAGGCAACACTCCCAATTTGTACAACACGATACAGAGGTTTCACAAAACAGTCAGGCTCACAAAGGAGAGCTATCCTATACTTAAATGAATCAAACCCATGGGAAAGAAAATACAACAGTAATTAAAGAGTAAAAAATAATATACATGTAAAAGAAGCAGAAGTTATAAAAGCTGTTAAGCTATAAAAGTAACATCAAAATGGAAGATCTCAATTTATTAACACAAGAAATCTGAAAAAAAAAAAAAACACAAAACACAAACCAACTTGTAATGGGAAGTGTCTGTAAATTTTAGTAATTCAATACTGTTAACTAACCATCTTGCATATGAATGCTATCCATAACAACTATCACAAGCGGAGAAACCGTCCATCAATAAGCACACAGACAACCAATTTTAAAAACTCTCCTTGCCAAGTTTTGAGCTTTTGATGTCATTATAAGTAGAGTTATATTAAGAAAACTATCATGAACCCAATTATTATTCCATTCTATGTCCATTTTCAACAGCAAATTAAAAGGAAAAAAATACGAATTTTCCATCATCCACTTTTCATAGGCGTGTTGCTTCCTCATTATATTATGATTATCTGGGTATAGAAATTTTACACTGAAAAGGTTGCCTTTAGTATTACTGGTCATAAGAAAGTGGGTATGAACAATAGGATCATGAATTGCAGGGGAAAGATTCATTATATCTGTTGGGGACAGATAAGCATTCATGAACAGATTTGTAAAGTGCAGATGAGTTCCAAGGGAGCATGATCTGTCAATCACCCTGGTGGCTTTGGGAGACAAGTCTGCTGAATGGACATGTTATCTTCCAAATAACCGATTAAAAAAAGTGCTCTTAATCTGACTCTATTGGAGTTCATAGGGTAAGACCAAGATGCCCCACAAGTTTCTATAAAAAAATATATACTAGAGAGATCTACAATATAAAAATTAGTTCTCCTTCTAATAGTCATTACCCAAACAATAAGCTGGAACATCAGCTAAGGAAGAAAAAATATGCTCTACTGTGAACTAATTTAAGTTTCTACCCCAGAGCACAAGCCAAACTTGGGGAAAGAAATAAGAGTGAGTGATTTTGGTCTGCTCTCAAATAAGTAAAACTGGAAGCTCTCTGCTCAAGGCAGGAATGTGGAGGGGCTTCTAATCACAAATGCAGGTGAAAGCTTTGTGTAAAGTTTGGGGAAGTATCTGCATTTTGGAGCCCTTCCCCAAATATATGTGCACAGTTATTATCAAATTTGAACACCTGAAAATTTTCATCATTACTTGCCTTCTCAGAAAATTGATACAAATCATTCAGATTTCAGAGTTTAAAATGTGCTATGGAGGTAAGAGTTTTTAGGGATTAACTTTCCTCTTTTCCCTTAAATGTGATTTGTAACAATTCTAGTAGCCTTGATTTGAATCTAAAAAAAACTACATAGGGAGATGACACATATTCATCGGAGAGCACTGAACTCATTTATGTGCATATTATGGACAGTAGATGGGAAATACAACGTCCAGACATAAAACTAAAAAAAATACAGAAATAACTGAAATCATGAGCTCTGCATTATAGGATGTATCATTCTCCAGAAGTTAAGGTCACACACTATTCAAAGTCCATTTGCTGATGCCTAACAATACACAAGCATAAGGGTTTTTTTCCCCTTTGTGGATTTATCTTTGTATCACCTGGCAACAGAGACTCTATCAAGATAGATAGTACATTAGCTGTCAGTTTTGTGAAAATTGCTTCAAAAATAGGAATCCTTCAGTGTCCAGCATTATCTTCCTAGCAACTTTCTTATAGCTATAATTTACTGATAAGAGCTCTATGGAACCAATATATTATCACGTCTCCATCCATTCTGTAGCTTTAGAAATATTTCCTTCCTGAGGTCGTTTAGAGAATTTCAGCTTCCCCAAAACATTTCACAGCAGGCAGAGCTGTAAATTTTGTACTATATATCACCTGCAATTTGATCATTTGATCACCCGTGTCAGCCAGTGTCAACTCCGACTCCAGTACTCGCTCCTGCAATGCAGTTCCTGTCTGTAATGCAACTGCCTGAGGTAGGCCAGGATTGATGGGGATCCCACAAGACATCATTACAGGCCACGTAATAACTACTCTGGAAGTCAGAGAGCTAATGCAGAAGTCAATGAAACCCATGGCTGGTCTCAGATCACCTGTGGGTTCCTTGCAAGTTCAACATTCATTGCAACCTTACTAGAGCTCAACATTTCTCAAATCAGGTAGATATATCTTACCAAATTTAACAATGTGAATAGGAAGGCTAGATCAGAAATGTGATCTGCTTTAGAGATGGACTAAATGTACTTTGTATTTATGAAGTCATTTGAGCACTTAACTACTATAATTCTTAAACTAGAATCATCATCAGAAGTACAATGAACCACCTGAGTCAGGTATTCTGCTTTTGTCAGTAACTGTAGCTATTACCATGTAGGCTTACAGAATTTGTTTCTGATTACTCAAGCTAATTGTTTGGTGCCATTTATAATTTAGATAGATCAACAATAGTATGCAGATTTAAAGAAATATTGCTCATCTTAGCTCTCACAAGACTTCATGAAGTGGCCTACCATTCTGATTACGCATTTGATACTCTTATATTATTCCTCTGTTGAAATATATAGAGGAGCACAGAAAATTTGAACCATCTACACAAAACCAGACAAGAATTCTGGCAAAACAAATGAGCAGGAGGCTGGACTACATGACTGCCTGAGATCCCTTTTATCACAAGTATCCTATAATCCCATGAACCCATCATTCCTAGTCTTCTACCCTCTGGCCCTTTGTACTCATCCCATGCATAAGTGTAACGCCATTATAGGAAACCTAGCCAACTTTCTTTTTCTGAAAATGAATAGATACTGAGTCTTACTTCTCAGTCACGTACAGTATTAGACTAATACTGAATTCAAATTTCAAAATAAGAACAAAATCTCAGGGATTAGCCCCAACATTCACACTTGCTGCCATTATACTTCATGGCACAGTCCCCTCTTTTGGAGTGTTTTACTTGCATCCTACGGCAGCACTAACTTAGGCCAGTCAAGGCTGAAGCTTGCTGTGCTAATTCACAAGTGTAAAATAAAAAAACCAAAAAGTATATACAGAGGGATCTGATGAACAGCAAATGCAGAAAAAGAGGAATTGTTATTTCTACTTTGCGAATGTGCTATTCAGAGAGGAAGGAACATTGAAGCAACAATCTCCTTAAGGGCTGCCAGACCCACTCCAAAGAGCACCTATGACATGTTACTTTGCTAGCAACTGATTCTAACTCTCTTTCTCATTAAGACTCTTCAAGCAAAATAATCTCAGGCTTCTTAAACTCACATTGGCCAGGATGATCGTAATTGTCTGTCACCAATCTTGGTTTTCAGGCTTTATTAGTCATACATTCAATCTGCTGTCCAAGGCTTCTGCTAGTGTCTTTGTTCTTTCATTTTATGACATGATATGTAGCTATGAAGAATGATTGCTGTAGCTGTTTTTCAAGAGGATCTTTGACTAATACACATAAATTCTCAGTTCAGCAACTAAATGAGGTATATATGTGCAGGATGAACTAACAGCTCAGAAGGGGGCATTATGGACTGATACATAAATAAATGCACATTTCTAAGCCATCTGTTTACCAATTCAAATTATTGATGCATTTCAGGTCAATACAGTATAACCATGTCATAAAATATTTTGAGAAGACAGACAGGCACCTGTCTCAACAAAATAACCAATTGCTTAGCAAGAACCTAACAAACACTAAACGTAAAATCTTTCTTAAGTAGACCAGGCTAAAATCCTAAGATGTGAAGCACAACATACATATGTAAAATTTTATTTTATTTACACACCAAGCAATTCCTTGTACATTTAGTTTCTCGAGCTGGTATTCAGGGGCAGCAAGGGAAGGAAATGTTTGCAGAACAGCTGTGGGGGAACAATCAGAGGAAGAAGTGGCCTGCAGGTGTCAACCCTGCGGGACAGCCCTATTGTGTCACATCTTCCTCGGGGTCCAAGGGACATGGGGGGGGGGGGGGGGAAAGGCCTCTGAAAGTGAGGACAAGTTGTGCACTCCTTGAGCAATCACTTGTGTCTTACAGACTTGGGTGAATGAACAGCCAGCATGGCACCCCACCCTGGTCATCACCTGAGCCCACCCTGAGGCCTGCAGCAGCGTGTAAAAAGTTTCGGCAGGGAACAGAACTGTTTTGTCTTCTGGGGAGGGAGGAGGAAATACTGTCAGTGGATAGAACTACCTTGTTTGATGGCTTGTATTGGTCTAAGCCCTCTGTCAGCTCAGGAAAAAGGTTTTCCTGCAGTACACACTGCTGTTGCCTCTGTGTGTGTTTGTCCTCATGTTTGGAAACAGGCCATTTTCCATACAGGGGAACTGTACAGAGGTATTGGACAGTGTGAGCAATGCAAAGTTTAGATGCCAAGAAGCTTCACTAGCACAATAAGCAGAGAGCGATCTACCTGCAGCACTGGGATCAGTGCCTGCACAGCACTATCTTAACTACCAACAAGCACTACCATAAAACCAGGTATTTTCATCTGTGGCTTTCAGAACACTTTATAAAGATGTTTAACCATCGTGACTCCTAGCTGACAGATGCTTAAACAATCTTAGAAAAGTTATCTGGCATTTTGCAGACAGTTGCCATTGCTATTTAGCATTGCTTTCGTACACATTTTTGAGGCATCTGTTGAATAAAAAACGGGACTGAACTGAAGCTAAGTAAGGTAGGTAGCTGTTTGATGACATTATCACCGATTTCGCTTTATGGAAGCAATATTCAAGCAAAAAGGCAACTCTCCACATACTTCAGCAGTTGATGACTTCTCAAACCCTAGAATCATTCTTGATAGAAATACAAATCATAGTGCAAAGACAGGAAACATTTTAGACATAAGTGCAGACACAGCCACAGAAATCACTGAAGAGTAAAAAATTATTCCATTTGCTAAGAAAAGGCAAACACTTTGAAAAGATTAGACTGTGTTGTGTTATTCCATTAGAAAGCTGATGAAGTTTGAAGCTCAGCGGAGGCATTCAGATTAGGTCTATGAAGAGCTAGTTCTGACAGAAACATGCTGACTAAGAAAAATCCCCTTCTATATTTAAAAATTGCAGCAGATGGTGCTAGCAGTAGGATGCTGCATGAAGTTGTTATGACTGTGGGCACTCTCATCTATCACTGAAAGTCTCAGAATGCCATCACCCTACTGCAGGTCTCAACCTGAACTCTGCAAAATGCTCCAAGTACTAACATGATTTATTGGGTACCAAGTGCTTCTGAGTCAGGCTTCTTTGGAAAAGCTTCAAAAATTAGATTCCTGTGGCTTAGGAGGACTTGGGCTCTTTTTAAAATAGCCAGGACATTGGAGATCTGTACCCTGTATTCACTGAGCAAAAACATTCCCTCACTTCCAGCATAAAGCCCAGAGCTTTTAGAAATCTCGTGCATTTGTACATGGCATAACATAGATACTCAAGCCTGTTAGGCTGCCAGAAGGGGTGTGAGCCAGGGCCTAGCACAGAGGGGACAGCGCACAGCTGTGAAAGGTGGCAACTGACAGATGTAAGTGGCATCTTCAGCCTTCTTTGGAGCTACGAGGCACATGGGTTCAGGGACCCTTTGCTGAATGTGCGGCTGCACAAGCATAGGCTTTCCACTGCATCAGCTAACAAAATCATCCTCAGGCTGAAAAACGTGCTGCGCAGTTTCTCCTCCTCCGCCTCGCAGAGGAGGAGGCACAAGGGACGCTAGCAATCTCCCTGTCCTCCCACGCCGCTCACGCTGCTTGGAGAGGCACCGCTCCATCCCACCCTCCTCCGTGCCATGCTAGGGAACCAGTCTCTTTGCCTGAAGGTTTGAACACGCTCACGCCCACGTCAAAGCTAAAAAAATCACACCATCATGTAGCTACCCCTCCTGGTCACCTCTGCTCTTTAGCAGCATGTGCAATCATCTGAACAGAACGAGACAAATCAGTGCAGAAATTCCCTCCCCGCCTTCTGAAAAATCCACAGTATTTTTTATGAGTTATTAAGCACACAGCCCTGCTGAGTGATGATTTTGGAGTTATAAAGGTATTCGCTGCAGGAATTTTTTATTCTTTTCTCTCTTGCCATGGCAACCAGCGTATCGAAGTACTTCAGAGGAAGACAGTGCCTCACAGTATATAAAATGTTTGCAGCACATCTGACTTGTTTCTTTTTTATAGAGAGTTAAGAATTTCTAAAGCTCTTTTAGAAAAATTGGTTGAAAAAACAAAACCTACACTGCACAATTTTTTCTGCCTGCTTTAACAAAAGGATGCGGATATCATCTACACTTCATAGAATTAGAGGTCCAGAATTCTAATAAAGGACAAAGACTGCAAAACAGGACCTAGCTTGTTTTCTTACAGTTACAGGGCACACCTAAAAGAACTGGCAAAAATACCGGAAAAAACCATACTTTGTCTTTTAAAGACAGTTCTGTGAGGATTTGTGGAAATGCATTAATTTAGGTTTCTCTTTTTTGTCAATGTTCAAAGTTCAGGATCCTGCTTCTGCATATCTTACCTGTGTGCCAGTAGCTGATGCCTTTCCTTAGTTGTACAAGACAACAAAGAAATATAGGGGAAAATTGACATACCTAGAATACTGTGTATTTGTGGAGGGAGGGAATTGATAGCTGAAGGACTCCTTTAACCCAAGTCAGGATCAAGTCTGTAGCATTTATCCCAATCACAATGAAGCAGGAGATTTCCTCATTCCTAAAACAGTTGAAATTATTACTGTGCCATTAAGAATTTTATATGCCTGTTGGGATCATGACACAATCAGTAGACATGCAATGGTAATGATGAACTTCTCTGATTCAACAACAATTCTTTAAAGAGAGTTGTCAAAATCAGACTGATTTCCATAAAAAGACGACACTCCATTAGCAAGAACTGTCTGTCTTTCTCTTGTTATCCTTGTTGAGGCAACAGAATTGTCTCCTTAATACTTATTTGAACAAAGATAAATTACTTGCCTTAGGTAATGTCTTATGACAGTGCTTTCAACCAGTTAGCTATAGTAACACTTTTCTACTCTAAATTGTTTATGTATACTTGCTTCTGCATCCTTTTATTCCCATACTGTAGAGCACAGAAAATGGGAAGACTGAAATCTCTTTCCCCATTTTGGGACATCTAAAACCAACTACAGTCAACCAACAGACTCTTAGTGGCTTCAGTAGACTAAAGAATAAGATAGAGCACATCTCTACTCTCATCCTTCTTTCAGCATTTTAAGATGGGAAAAAAAAAAGATGGTGAAATGGAAATAAATAAAACTCTTCAGAACTGTCTGGAAATAGCGTTTAGGCTTTCCAAGCAGTGTGACAGAAAAATCAGGGAAAGGATTGTATTCTCAGATATTAATAAATGAAATTTCCAAGAATGAAAAATAATGAATGCTTCCACTAATGAACACTTCCCAAACACTTTCACACTTGTATTGATTCTATTATCCATTTGCTGAAGAACAACAGTTATCTACTCTTATGCAAATTAAAACCAGGGTGAAGAACAAATAGTCCATTTCCATACAAATCACGACAGATTCTTTAGTTACCAACAGTAATTATATTATCCTATCGGGTAATATATGGACAATTGAAATCCAGGGCACCAAAAGCCCCACCAGACAGTATTGAACACAGATTTCTTGCACATTGATTTTATGAAATGAATCACAATGTGCCAAAACAAAAAACAAATTCTATCCTTCTGTATCAACTGAATTCTGGAAAATGTTCAAAGACTAATAATCTGATAATTGTGCTACTGCCCATTGTAAAACAAATGCAATTTTGCTATCCAACCTCAATATCTTGTTTCATTATACTAAAAAATATTTATTATTGCCTATTTCTCAAGTAAGTTCATTTACTTTTTTTCCTTTTTCTTTTTTCTTTTTTTTTTAATATGCTTTATTAGCAGTCCATAATGCACAATAGGAAGGAGACTTATTACTTCTGAAGAACAGTATTTCCATGGCAATACAAGTCATCTATAGCAACAATCTTTTATCATCTTTTCCCAACACCTACAACTGCTGGAGCTTTGCTTAAAATTATATAATAAAATACAGTACAAAGAACACAATCTCAATAGAGACTTTAGTGCTTCCCATATGTATCTTAGATATTCTTGGTTTTATAAGAGCCTTTAGGTCATAACATTTCTTAAGCAATTAGAAGCTCTTTAATTAGACACAGGTGCACACAATGTTGGCACACATTTCCAGAGACAAACTCAACTGGGTAGACTCTTAATATAGTCACAAGGAATGGATGACCATAGCTACAAGACCAAATGTTTGCTCTTACTTCTTTAACAAATATTCTAATGCAAATTTTTTACTGTTGCAAAACCAGTAAAATTACTATGGTGTGTGGGGTTTTTTGTTTTGTTTTTCAATTCACAGTGGGTGCGAAGCACAGGCACATAGTAGGACATGCAATAGCACTATTTCCTTGTACTTTTTTACTTACCTTTAAAAATGTCATTACATCAGCATAGATAATGTCAATAAACTCATCTCTAGTCTGACATACCAAGCAGACTCTCTGATCTCTCTCCAAAACATGCAACTGTCCAAGTCAATTAAAGCTATTGCATCTGAGCACTCAAAGTTAACATGGAAATAACAATTCTGATCAAACTCTCTAGTACAGATGATTCATATTTGAATCTTATTGGGAAAAAATGAAGATAAATGAGAAAGGAATATTTATACCCTGATTATTCTCTGATTTGGGGGGTGGGGGAGTGCGTGCTTATAATTTTTACCAATACAAACCTTTCAATCTTAATACCAGCATACCACCCATAGTTAGAAATGTATGCCCTATTCTCCTGCCTGTGAGGCAAAACAGGCAGGTGACTTCCACAACCAATTGCAAGGAAAGGGTTGAAGTTCAATTATTGTGCTGTTGCTGTTAAACCTGGGGTTGGTTTTCACTATACCAGAAAGACAGCACGACTGACATAAAAATTAAGATACTTTGACATAGCAAACTGATTATTTTATTTCTAAACCCCACTGATAATTATCCCACTTTCAATCTGATCCAGCCAAGAGGAAACACAAAAGCCTATTACAAACTCAAGCATATGGCACCAATCAAAGGAATTTAACTTTCTTTTCCAGACTAAAATTATTTTCTTTAGTAAGACCAGAAAACAGCATTGATCTGCTGCTTTCCTCTTCATGTTTCACTTCAGCAGGATAACAGCAACTCAACTGCATTGCCAGCAATGGACATTATCTTCAAGATGACTGACTTCAGGCCCGCTCCTCATTTAATGACAATACTGTTTGTTTAGTAGAAAGAAGGCTGGATGATTGCTTATGTGCAAGCAACAGTTAAATCTGAGGAAAAGACTGATTTTGTAATCTTAATCTGGAAAGGCATTACACTATTCCCTGAAAAATGAGTAGTTAATGGATAGAGTGCCACAGGAAAGGGCTGGCATCAACCAGAGTAGAATCTAAATTGCATAAAGTAAAATTAAAATTGTGATCCACTCTAAATAACAGCTCCTACAAAATAAACATCTGGTTCAAAAGAAAAGTTCAATGATTTGACATTGCAGTACTGCATTAAATATTGACATTGGTGTTGAAACGACTCTGCTGCCTAATGCAGGAACGCCACACACCAGGGCTATTCCAAGTAGCACCGCACTGAAAACCAGCTCAGCCTTGCTGCTGAATTATTATTTCAAGCTTTGCAATGTCATTCAGGAACAGTCATGGCTCTAAGTGAGGTCTTGCTGAGAAAATATGGTAGCTGCTCAGTGAGTGAGAAAGGGGAGGAGTGGATATAGATCCAATCTAAATCAGGCAGCAACAACCACTTTATGTGATGCCAGACTGTGCACATACTGATCAGTACTAATGGAGAGATTTCCCAACTTCCTTGCATAAATATATGTCCATATATCAAATCCTCCACGTTGCTGCTACATCAGCGGCAACTATATCTTTTAGTATATTCACAGATCTTAATAAGTCTTCTGATCCGGAAAATGCTCTGACTGCAACACTACACAGTAAGAGCTAGAAAGCTGCTCTCATTCCTTGCTTCACTCAGGATTTCTGAGGTGCATGATACACTACTATTTTCCTCTCCTTTCTTATAAGAAGCTTCTTTCCAGTGGTGGTCCTTAATAGACCAACAGCAGTAGCCAGAGAAGAAAGCCTCTCATATATTTGCTTGGTACCTCAGAGAACACAGAGCTAAGAACAACAGAAATACAACTTCATTGCAGCTCCAAAGAAAGAATCAACTATTACTTCTCCCCCAAAAGAAATTGCCTTTTCAGACTATCACCCAGGCAACTGACTCCCTGTCCTGGTTTCAGCTGAGATAGAGTTAATTTTCTTCCTAGTAGCTGGTATAGTGCTGTGTTTTGGATTTAGTATGAGGATAATGTTGATAACATGCTGATTTAGTTGTTGCTAAGTAGTGCTTACACTACTCAAGGACTTTTCAGCTTCCCATGCTCTGCCAGGTGCACAAGAAGCTGGGAGGGAGCAGAGCCAGGACAGCTGACCCAGACTGGCCAAAGGGCTATTCCATACCATATGACGTCATGCTCAGTATATAAAGCTGGGGGAAGAAGGAGGCAGGAGGGAAGGTTCAGAGTGATAGCATTTGTAAGTAACCATTACGCATGATGGAGCCTTGCTTTCCTGGAGATGGCAGAACACTTCTCTGCCAATGGGAAGTAGCAAATTAATTCCTTGCTTTGCTTTGCTTGAGTGTGCGGCTTTTGCTTTACCTGTTAAACTGTCTTTATCTCAAACTACGAGTTTTCTCACTTTTACTCTTCCAATTCTCTCCCCCATCCCAGTGGGGGGAGTGAGTGAGCAGCTGTGTGGTGCTTACTTGCAGGCTGGGGTTAAACCACGACAGTCCCCTTAATCTTACCTACACGTAACTGCATGTGAAATAATTTCCTGTTAGCAGTCAATAAAGAAACTCCAATCCAGATATCAGAAACTTAAGGAAATAGTAAGGCTAAGCTTACAATCTTACATTCAATTTACAGTGCTTTAGCATGACAGCTACAGCATCCTAGTCTTCAAGCTGTTCAGATGAGCTGTTTCCACAGCAGATTTTGTATAGTGATTGGCTTAATGTTAAAAGTCTTTATGTCAAATTGCTGGTAGAGTAACACTGTATCAGTAAGGACTGTTATCATCCATTTCTTTTTTTGGTGGGCAATGCCAAATGACATAAACCATTAAACAAACTGCAGCATTGTGGAAGATAAAGACACTGCATAAACTGATGGTGCATGCAAAAAACTCCCCTCCCCTGAAAAATGTAAGGAATTTGCATTGATAGCTCCAAGAGTTTATATATGGTTCAGTGACATTTTTCATTCCATAGTGATCAAAAATTGTTGGGGGAAGGGGGAGAAGAGAGAAAGGAGAGACAGATGACTAATGACAAAGATTTAAATAATAATATTAGAGGTACTTTCTTGATCACTTACACATGCAAACACATACCTGAATCACAAAAACATAAAATATATACACATACTTCGAGTCTGCTACAATAATTTTTTATGTACTGTGGGTCATGGTTCCCAGATCACTTATTCTTTCTCATTTAATTAGACTGGGAAATCTGGAACAAATTGCTACTGAGCAAGAATGGAACATATCTCTTTCTATGTTACATGCAAAGAAGAGATGGAATATAAAATCATAATCAAAAGAGTGTGCTAAGGAGACGATTATTAAGGCTGCAAAATGATTGTAGTAATCATTGTACGTACAAGTAAAGCATTGCAAAGTTAGGGAGGGCTGTGATTAAAGAGGTCTGCATAATCTTGACTTCACCCTCTGGAGTGTTACAATCCAGTCTTCAAGTAACATAACCATACTTTGCTCACTATGTGCACACAATAGGCAGCGCTCAGTGAACCAGACATCAATTAACAATTTGGTTTAGTCTTTCTGTTCAGTGTAAACTACCACATACTGACATAAGACATAATGACAAATTACATACTAATCAAAAACTGCTTTAAGACAGGAATCTTTCTGACAGAGCTTTCCCTCAGTGGCCATCACTTTACTATCCAAGTGCTTCACCAAGAGTCTTTACTAAACCCTGCTATGGGAGGAGGCACTATTATTTGCAGCTATGAAGTTTCTTACTCAGCATCAAACTTTGGATTGCAACTTTGAGACCCAACATAGAAAATCTCATAAGCCTGTTTCTGTTACACTAGCAGCACCCAACTAAAGCACCTTCCAAATAAAAAGCATGTTTCTAATTGATGCTGTCCTGTTCTAAAAACAAGCAGTTTCATCCCTAACTTTTTATAGAGCCTTTGTAGAATCAGAGACACTGAAATCAATCTGAACTTGCATGACCCAATAAATCCTAGGATTCTCTCTTAGAATCCTCCTGTCTCAGCCATTTTCTTCAAAGCTGCTCTTCTTACTGGGTTGGAATTTAAAAGACCATATTGGTCTTGGAGAACAAATCAACAGAATATTTCTGAATTTCCCCATAGGTTTTGAGCAGCTTTTATTCTCTCCTCTTCCATTCTGAGAGGTTTTGTCATGTTTGTGTATTTTCCACATTGCTTTTAATGCAGCAAGGGTCAAGGGAAGAAAGAAAACATCAGCCCATTATATAAGCTTCTGGAGACACTAGTTTAAATTCCTTCTTTTGCCAAATATTTCAATCAAATGGGTTTGGCTTTTTTTTTTTTTTAATAGAAACAACTGCTCCCTGTAGCAAAAAAATCAAAACTGACAAGTCACTCCCAGATCAGAGAAACTAGAGAACTGCACAAGACTTCTTTAAAAAAAATACCCCAGCCTTTTAACACAACTACACCGTGTGGCCCCAAACATCCAAAGTATTGTTGAGAGACTAAGAGGAATGCAACAGCTAACTCAGAAGTGTACAGGGATTCTTACTCTGCACATTTTCTTTTTCGCAGAAACTGTTTAATCATTTTTATAAAAAGGAAAAGGACAAGAAAAAACTTCCTAAACAGAAAAGGTAAAATCCCTTTGAGAAACACAAAACTCCCTCTTTTGACATGTTCCTGCTTTTCAGTGACAACATGCAATGTGCCTTAACTTTTCTAACAGCTCAAAAGAACTGTAAAAATAGCTTGCTTATGTATTCATTCATTGTTAAAGGAAAGAAAGTTGTATTGTTCCAGTGAATAATACAGAAAAAAAGTAAATTTCTGAAATATTTTATTTTATCCAAATCTGGATTTCTCAGTGAGAAAATGTTTGGGCAGAACAACTCTACAAGCTTAGTCAGATGCTTTTTAAAAATGAGGTAGGGATTCCACCTTTTTAACCAAGTGACTAGTTCAAACAATTATGTTTTGGTACTGGATTGTAACCAGGCCATTCAGCTGACATGGCCACTTAAGTAAGCATTGGCTTCTCTTTGCTTAGTATACATTATAATAGTTTAGTTTTGATGCAGGTGTCTTAATATTCCTGAACCTAGGACAGCAATGTAAGTAGGCTGTTTTCCTAAACCAGGTTTTCTCTGATCTTGGAGGACTTAGAATCATAGTCATAGAACCGTTTAGGTTGGAAAAGACCTTTAAGATCATCAAGTCCAACCATTAACCCAGCACTGCCAAGTCCACCACTAAACCATCGCCCTAAGTGCCACATCTACACGTCTTTGAAATACCTCCACAGATGGGGACTCAGCCACTTCCCTGGGCAGCCTGTTCCAATGCTTGACAAGCCTTTCGGGTGAAGTTGTTTTTCCTAATATCCCCTGGCACAACTGAGGCTGTTTCCTCTTGGCCTATCGCTTGTTACTTGGCAGAAGAGACCAACCCCCACCTCGCTACAACCTCCTTTCAGGTAGTTGTAGAGAGTGGTAAGGTCTCCCCTCAGCCTCCTTTTCTCCAGGCTAAACAACCCCAGGTCCCTCAGCCGCTCCTCATAAGACTTGTGCTCTAGACCCTTCACCAGCTTCGTTGCCCTTCTTTGGACACTCTCCAGCACCTCCATGTCATTCTTGTAGTGAGGGGCCCAAAAACTGAACACAGTATTCAAGGTGCAGCCTCACCAGTGCCAAGTACAGAGGGACAATCAGTTCCCTAGTTCTGCTGGCCACACTATTTCTGATACAAGCCAGGATGTTATTGGCCCTCTTGGCCACCTGGGCACACTGCTGGCTCATGTTCAGGCGGCTGTCGAACACCACCCCCAGGACCTTGTCTGCCAGGCAGCTCTCCAGCCACACTTCCCCAAGCCTGTAGTGTTGCATGGGGTTGTTGTGACCCAAGTGCAAGACGTGGCACTGAGCCTTGTTGAACCTCATACAGTTGGCCTCAGCCCATCGATCCAGCCTGTCCAGGTCCCTCTGCAGGGCCTTCCTACCCTCAAACAGATCAACACTCCCACCCATCTTGGTGTCATCCGCAAACTTACTGAGGGTGCACTCAATCCCCTCATCCAGATCATTGACAAAGATATTGAACAGGACTGGCCCCAGTACTGAGCCCTGGGGAACACGACACGTGACCGGCCGCCAACTCTTTGGGCCCAGCCATCCAGCTGTTTTTTTACCCAGTGAATAGTACACCTATCCAAGCCATGAGCAGCCAGTTTCTCAAGGAGAATGCTGTGGGAGACGGTGTCAAAGGCCTTACTGAAGTCCAGGTAGACAACATCCACAGCCTTTCCCTCACCCACTAAGCAGGTCACCTTGTCATAGAAGGAGATCAGGTTGGTCAAGCAGGACCTGCCTTTCATAAACCCATGCTGACTGGGCCTGATCCCTGGTGGTCCCGTACGTGCCGTGTGATGGCACTCAAGATGATCTGCTCCATAACCTTCCCCGGCACCGAGGTCAGGCTGACAGGCCTGTAGTTCCCCGGATCCTCCTTCTGGCCCTTCTTGTAGATGGGCATCACATTTGCTAACTTCCAGTCAACTGGGGCCTCCCTGGTTGACCAGGACTGCTGGTAAATGATGGAAAGTGGCTTGGTGAGCACCTCCACCAGGTCCCCCAGTACCCTTGGGTGGATCCCATCCGGCCTCAAAGACTTGTGTGTGTCTATGTGGTGTAGCAGGTCGCTAACCATTTCCCCCTGGATTATGGGTGGGGGGGGCTTCATTCTGCGCCCCATCCCTGTCTTCCAGCTCAGAGGGCTGGGTACCCCGAGAACAACTGGTCTGATTATTAAAGACTGAGGCAAAGAAGGCATTAAGTACCTCAGCCTTTTCCTCATCCTTTGTCACTATGTTTCCCCCCTCATCCAATAAAGGATAGAGATTCTCCTTTTGCTGCTAATGTATTTTTAGAAACATTTTTGTTGTCTTTTACGGCAGTAGCCAGATTAAGTTCCAGTTGGGCTTTGGCCCTTCTAATTTTCTCCCTGCATAACCTCAAAACATCTTGGTAGTCCTCCTGAGTTGCCTGCCCCTTCTTCCAAAGGTCATAAACTCTCCTTTTATTCCTGAGTTCCAGCCAAAGCTCTCTGTCCAGCCAGGCTGGTCTTCTTCCCCACCAGCTCGTCTTTCGGCACATGGGGACGGCCTGCTCCTGAGCCTTTAAGATCTCCTCCTTGAAGAATGTCCAGCCTTCCTGGACTCCTTTGCCCTTCAGCACTGCCTCCCAAGGGACTCTGCCAACCAGTCTCCTAAACAGGTCAAAGTCTGCCCTCCAGAAGTCCAAGGTAGCAGTTCTGCTGACCCCTCTCCTTACTTCTCCAAGAATCAAAAACTATCATTTCGTGATCGCTATGCCCAAGACAGCCTTCAGTTGTTGCATCACCCACCAGTCCTTCTCTGTTCACAAACAAGAGGCCCAGCAGGCGCCTTCCCTAGTTGGCTCCCTCACCAGCTGTGTCAGGAAGTTATCTTCCACACACTCCAGGGACCTCCTAGACTGTTTCCTCTCTGCTGTATTGTATTTCCAGCAGACATCTGGTAAGTTGAAGTCCCCCATGAGACTTTTTCACAAATGCAGGCTTTTCTCTTAGGGATGACTTGATACATTAAGAAATGTATTTCTTCAGTATGCACTGACTATAAAGAGAATAAAACCAGAATAGCCAGGGCAGCAAAAGTATCTGTAATGTGAGCCAAAAAAGCATTTAAAATAAATATTTAAGATAGAAACTCAGTCCCTCAGACTAGAACAATTCTTTGGAGGTCTCAGTCCAGTCCTAGAGTGCTGCTAGTTGTCTTCAAGGCAGCACAATTTACATCTTTCTTTTCTTTGTTTATTGCAATCACAGAACTTTTTTAAAAATACTTAGATATTGGAAGCTCAGAGAAGATACGTTTACATAGCTGAAATTGTGAAAGGATAGGGATTTCTCTAGTGTACAATGTTCCAAGAGGTTTTATCCCTTGGGCAGGAAATACTAGTAATCTAATCAAGATAAACTATGTTTTACTAACGTAGATAGACACTAAAGAGGATATTTCTCAAACAAACAGTATAACACAAAGTCACTTGCTGATACAGTACGCCATATAACATTTGGGTAACTGCTTATTTCAAGAGAAAGAAAGCAACAAGATTAAACATATTAGGACCAATTTTCATAGCAAGTTAAGCAGCAAAATTAGGCAAGTGGTTGTTAATGGAATATACTCACATTAGCAATAGCTTATAATCCTCCAAGCAAGAATTTTTAAAACCTATTAGCTCTTTTTTTCTGCAATTCCAGTAAAGCAGAAGGTGTGCATGTTAGAAAATAAGAAATGAAAGGATAAAAAAAAAAAAAAGGACACCTGCTTGGTATTTTTGCTACTAATAAGACAATTTCCTAAAGAAAGCAAAAGGCCAGACATACTTGGGCAGAAACCGAGATACATATGAGGTACTTTGTTAAACAAATGTGACTGAGCTTAATTGGATCATCTCTGTAAATGATAACAGAACTCAGTTTCAAAGTCAACATAATCTTTGCCTCCTCTGCCTAATCTTATTACAAAGATGACAGTTTTGATAATCTATGGAACTCCTAACCTTTCAAATTGAGTTGACACAACCATTAACATACTTTACAGCAGTAAGACTTCTATACTTGGCCTACAAGTGTTTTGTGTGTGAAAAATGTCATTCCTCAGGCACAACTGGCTCTTCAAAGCAACTCAGATGACCTCATATTCACATATACCTTTGACTTGAACAGCAACAGAGTCGCATTTATTTTACAACACAGCTTAAAACTAACCACTTCAGCATTAATATTTACAAGTAGCTTCTCTTGGAAGACTAGCATGTATCACTAGATGCATCTTTAATGCCTGAGTTTTCCAAAGGATAACTTGGGAAGCTGTCGTGGTTTAACCCCAGCCAGCAACTAAGCACTACAGAGCTGCTCGCTCACTCCCCCACAGTAGGGTGGGAGAGAGAATCAGAAGGGTAAAAGTGAGAAAACTCGTGGGTTGAGATAAAGACACTTTAATAGGTAAAGCAAAAGCTGCAGACACAAGCAAAGCAAAACAAGGAATTCCTTCACTACTTCCCATCGGCAGGCAGGTGTTCAGCCATCTCCAGGAAAGCAGGGCTCCACCACGCATAACGGTTACTTGGGAAGACAAAACACCATCACTCCGAGCTTTCCCCCCTTTCTCCTTCTTCCCCAAGCTTTATATGCTGAGCATGGCATCATATAGTATGGAATATCCCTTTGATCAGTTGGGGTCAGCTGTCCCAGCTTCTTGTGCACCCCCAGCCTACTCACTGGTGGGGTGGTGTGAGAAGCAAGAAAGGCCTTGACTCTGTGTAAGCACTGCTCAGCAGTAACTAAAACATCCCTGTATTATCAACACTGTTTCCAGCACAAATCCAAAATGTAGCCCCATACTAGCTACTATGAAGAAAATTAACTCTACCCCAGCCAAAACCAGCACAGATGAGGAGAGCACAAAGTAAATCCACTGGATTAACGGACAGAATAATTTTTTTTTAAAATGTGTAGGAGGAGAACCTCTCAGCCTACGCTGCAGCACTGCTGAAAACTACCAGAGTGCTGATATGAATCATAGTTGAGTCAATTATGTAACACTGCAGAAAAAATAAAAGCAGTCCTGGTAGGTAATGACGGGAATATTATATGGTATATGCAAGATAGAAGAGGTAATCATGCCTTTCTTGTCAATACATTCAAAAGGGATACTGGGCTCAAACTGGAGTTCTTCACAGTGGAAAGGATATAGACAACACACAGTGCCCAGGAGAGAGAAGCAGAAATGAAAATACATTTTGGGAAATGCAACTGGATTGTTTCATTTAAAGAGCACTTAACTTCAATTACCAATAAGTGAAAAATTGCCATCAAGTGGACAACATTCATTGTCCTCAATGGTCACATGTACATTGGGAGTTAGGAAGGGGAGGAAAAAGGAGGCCACAAAGAAGAGATCTCTATTTGCAGCAAGAAGTATTAAGGTGAAATATTGTGAAAATGTTGAACTGAATCACGTGAACAGGGCAGGTATTGATGCAGTCTTAGTCTGACAAAAGAGTGCAAGCTTTGCAGAATACAGAAATGAACCCACCACTGGACGTTACAAAGGGGAAAGAGGAGTGTGGCATGGGAAGAGGCTCCTTACAGAAAACAACCCCTTAGTTACATGACAATATTAAACAAATTTCTTAGTACAGTGCTTTCTTGATATTTGCAAATAGTTCAGAAAAAATATCCACCAGGAAATTTGCAGGCAAATCTGATCTTCCTCAGTGTAGGGTGCTGAACTAGGTAATCTCTTGAGGAGAAAGAAGCCTTCCTTTCTATTATTCTATTATTAGATGCAGGAAAAAATTCATTTTCGAGAGTAAATTATGGGATCTAAACCACAGCTTTAACTGAGATTATTAGGAAGACAGTAATGAGGCTCAAGTCCTAATGAAACTTGCTGTAACATGGAGACCTTAATGTGGTTTTAGGTTGGTTTGTTTTCAAGCAGCAACTACGGTTAACATATTTGCCTTTTTGTATGGCTTAAATTTTACTCCTTATCTTGAACAAAAACAATCAGCTAAAGATTTTAAACTAAAAGAGAGCTACTTTATTAGCTTAATCTGGGCTTGCAGGAAAATTTAGGGTTCTTCCAAATTCCCAATAATTTCCAAGTACAGAAATATCAGAAGATGCCAAATAGATTGCATTTAAGTTGTTTCCCAGCAGGTATTTCCCCTAAGGACTGCCTCATGCTGTGCAGCATTTCAGAGCCATAGCAATCAAATCCCATTATCATTATTACAGTAATGCATTGCCTATAGCCATGACCTTGTCACCTCAACAAAGTAAGCGCTGGCCAGTATTTCAGTGATCCTTGATGGCTTCCTGTCTAACACCTTTAAGGGTCCAGGCAATTGGATAAGCAGAGCACTTGCTCCTGGCTACTTATCCATGTTGTTTGCTTCAGCTTCTAAATGAACTAGTTGCACCTTAGCCACTTTAAAATATCTCTCCAGTGTGAATCTGGATATGGTGCATTCCCTCATTTCCTATGCAGGACCCCTTAGGTGGAACTGGTAAATTAGCTATCACTGCCTCTTATATCTTCCTGAAATGGGTCTTTTGTTCCATTCCAATGAATGAATGGATGGCATCCTTTTTTTTTTTTTTTTTTTTTTTTTTCCCAGGAAAACAGTTTTGCAATGATTTGATGAAGCTCTGAGAGGAATAAGTATGCCAGGAATAAGGCTACCATTTGATCTACCTGAGAGTACCCATTATGAGCAGTCTTGGGCAACTTTTCAGCAACTCACTACCAATGTGCTGCCTCCTGTGGGTGTTTGAGATAGTTTTCTAATACACTCAGACACTAAAAACTGGAACAACTGCACATACCCCTGGCAGTTCTCTCACCTGCATCTTTTATCATGTGAAGTATCAAGCACTGTATGTTCCTGTACTTATTTTACTCTGCAGCAGCTATTTTAAATAGATCACTCTGCCAAAAGTTTCTGTGAGCATCTGTTTTCATGCAGCTTTTATACATTTACCTGAACAAACAGTATTAGATTTAACACATATTTCACACCTTTCCATTTTGGTTTTCTTTTCAAAAGAACAAATGATATCAGAGAAAACAACAGAATCCTGAAATACAGACACAGTCAGTAATTTTCTGTAGATGTTTAGCTGATGTTTATGCTTTTGAGATTTATGACTTCCGCATTATCTCTCATTTCCAATTACTGCTGTGTGTGCAACTTGCAGGGTACGTGCTATGCTTTATCACTGCCATATGGTTCTGAGTTCAATGAATTAATCTGTAAGGTTTCCAATCAAAGCATTGGTGTTGGGAGTAACAGGGAAGATTCAGTTATAGATTTTTAAGTATCTCCCACATCGCACTAATTCACATAACCTTTATTTACCACAGAGTGCTCTGCATGTAGAAGTGAAATGCTTGGTGGGAAAAAAGCATTTACTAGTCCACAGCAAAATACATGTCATTATAGATGCATTTATAATGGAATTTGACTTAATGGAGATGGAGGCCTGCAGACACTGCGTCAATGCTTTACAGCAATAAGGTTGTAGGCAAGCTTTTAGCACAATATAATGATTCATCAGGCTAAAATTATACACTGAGCAGTGCTTGGTTGAACCAGCACATTATGTTTTCGGTACATATTCACACAACTTGGCAAAACACAGCTCCTTCAAATTGCAAACATCATTTATAATAATTGGCAGTATCTTCCAATTGTGCTGGTACTAGAAGCTCCAGAAGAAAAAGGGGTTAAACTATCTACACACCATCATTGTGCAACTAGTTTTATGGCTCCCTTCGCAGCGCTTAATATTAAAACCACAGATACTGTTGTTTATGGGAAATTCATAATGAATAAAAGCTAAGTATAATGTTTTCAGTAAGAGACCATTTACAGACTAGGTTCTTATCAGCTCTGTACAAAATCCTTTTAGATGACCTTGTGGAATGCCTTTGTGGAGCAATGAACACCAAAAATTATTGTAAGGATTTTTGTCAGAGTTTACTTTGCATTAGCTAGAAATTTTCATTAAATGCAGTCCATAAAATGATAAGAAGTGGTTTATGACATCCATTAATAAAAGCATAACATATAAGATGTTCTTGCACTTTTTTTTTCTTTTGCACCTATGGACTTTTCCAGAGCTGATAAGAATAACTCTTTGTTATATTTCAGGGTGAAATTTAATATGTATGGGAAACGACAAACCAATGGCTACTGTGAATAAAGCCTGTTTATCTGAATGATAGAACACCTAAATAATGTTTATCTAAATGATGGCACAGGCATCCTGAGGACAAGTTTCCCTTACACATGCTGCTCTCCTGCTGATCTGAAAATTTGAAAGGGTATCCTAGTTTATGCAGAATTACTCCTTGGCCTCTCGGATAAAACTATGAGCAAAGGTCTTCTCCTTCTGTTCTTTATGATAGGGATACTTTTCCACCCACAGATGACTAGATCCATTACTCCTCAACCCAGTTTGCTCAGATAGAAAAGGCAAGTAGACATGTGTCAGATGACAAATAGGCTTTCCAACACAGGATGTAAAACCCCCTCACTGTGAATCAATATAATACTTTCTTTTGGTTTTGTGCAAAACGGCAGCCAGGTAATTTTTGTATTTGAAATAGCTCTATGAATTTGAATCAATCTAAATTTCTTAGTTTCTTCTTTTAATATGCTAAGTAACAATGTCTAATTCATCAGGCTGACATGAAGGAAAAATATGCTTCATACTACAGCCAGTTCTATTAGGCATCCAAACATCAGATATCAATAACAGCAAAGTCAGATATTTTACTTTCATATGTTTCCGAGTTAAATATCCTTGCAGTGACAGTTAACAAGTGAGAAAGGGAGCTGCAAAAGCAAATCAATAATCAGTTAGGATTATTACACATACCTGTGAATTACATGGGTGTAACTGGGAGTAGTTCAGGAAAATTGGTGAGGTTTAAAAACTGAATGGAACATTAGGAAAGAACTGGAAATATCAATATTCATTATCTACATTTCCATAGTACAGTCTTACTGCACCAAAAGTTACATCTAGATGAACATGTACATGGACAGTACTGAATGCCTAGACAAATTAGGGATTTGAGTAATATCATTAAATCCCAATACTATTTTATCACAAGCAGAGACAGATGATGACCAAAAAAAAGAAACTCTGAGGAAAGACCCCTGAAGATCGACGGTTATCAGACACATATTGAACTGGCAAATTTTAAGGAATACCAAATTTTTTGGCAAGCCTTGCAGTATTCACTTTGTCAAAATGCATTTTTATGTGAGATACTCAGTTGCTAGCATATCCATTAATAAAACTTGTAGAATATTTCTTTGCTAGCTGAAGAAAAAAAAAAAAAATCTCACCTAGAAACAAAACAAAACTGGGACAGATTGGTTCTAGTCCTCTGGAAATTTGTAAATGGGAGCAAAACAGGAAGAAGGCCACAGCAGATCTCTTGCAGCTTACAGACAGACTTCTGCTCACAGTTCTTTTACAGCTTTCCAGTACAACTTTAATCAAGCCTCCTAGGCCAAAACATGTAGAGGTGTCTGAATTTAAGTGACAAGGAGTAAAGGTGTTGGTTCATTTTGAAAACCAAATTTCAGAGAGGTGAATACCTGGGGCAGTCACTGAGGCTGCAGTTCCACAGCAGACCAAGCCTTCCTGATTGCTGGCCCCTCCAGTCCAGCCTCTGCACCTGCTCACTCCTGGCGATATATTTTGGGCCTTTCTTTCGCATTGATTCCCACCACTAATGAGCAAAAAGCTCATGAAACTACCAAATGCAAATAGTTTTCTCACAATGTTTACTGATGACAATGAATGCTGAATAGATGGCAATAAGGACTGAAATTCTTCTGGGGATTTCCTCTCCCCTGCCCACACTGTAGCAACAGGGACCAGAGGAAAGAGGCAGAAATTGTACTTACTTTCGGAAGCAGCTCTAACTGGAGGCTTGTCAGGTGTGAAGGCAACCTGAGAGCGAAGGTTTCTCCTTTAGTGTTACCCAGAATATGAACTGTAAAAACAAACCCATCTGCTTTTACCAATTTTATTTCCTGAGTCAGCAACCAAGAGCAACTCAATGCACTTTTAGCATTTTATCTACCATTCGTTATTCATTACAAAATATCAAAATACGTATTGTAGCAATACATTTTAAAGAACCAAAATACTCTCACACCAATAAGCAAAAGCACTTTTCCTTGATACATTGCAAGACAAAAGCATGTGGTTTTTAGCTTTACTATTGAAATACATAGACTAAAAAAGCAAACTGATTTTGTACTCTATATGCTAAATGCACAGAGTATCAGTTTTGCTTTGAAAGACTAGAGAAACAACACTTGAGGACAAACAACAACCTTTCTAGAAACAAACCCCAGATTTCTGGAAGAGTTTACCAAGTCAGTTGGGAACAAAAACAAAAAAAAAACAACATTCCTTTAATGCAAATATGATTAGCCCTGTTCTTGACTATGCCAGCTCAAATTCTGGATGCAGATTTTTTTCTCTATACCATTTGGAGAATTCATTGATCCTTTGTGTTGCTATGTGTAGCAGAGAAAAAAAATTCATATATTCAACTTCATATCTACATGACAGAAATCTTACAATCAGAGACTGCTAACAGCACCACAGTATGATAGTCCTCAAAAGGCAAATCAGATCAGCTTCAAAGGCACTTCTTACCTTTCCCTGCTCTGTGATATTTTATACTCCCTAGCCTGCAACATTGCTGCACTTCTTACCGCAGACCAGCTGTGACTGAAAGATAGGTCTGTAGCCTGTCCTCCCTTACAACAATCAAAGGCTTATGGGAAAAAGCAAGTCAATAAAAAACTGATGTTTATTTCAAGTGCTCAAACTGTGTATAGTCCTATAGGATTAACTTATTGCTAGATATTTGTACAATTGTTATTATGTCCATCTCAAATTATATTTCTGAGTGACTATGGGACTACAAACTACTTTTTAGTAGCTATGGCATCTCACTCTTCTCTCCATGTATATCGTGATCACAATCAGCATTTCACATGTAAAACCACTAAAGTACAATTAATTAATCCAAATGAGATTATGGCAAGCACTATGCAGTTTTTTAAATAATGCAATTGTATGTGTGCATATGTATATATATACGCACACACACAAATTCATATCCATACAACTTTAACAAAACCAGCTAGAGCCTAACACCAACCCATCACACACAATAATGCATCATCCCTATTCAATGGCCTGGTCAGCCTCTGATTAAATAGTAAAGCCAGGATCAAGACAATACTAGCTGATGGTACGTGGATGGAGACACTACTTTATAGTTTGTAGCAGTGTTATTTTCAATTATTACTCTACCACAAGAATATATATTAAGGAAGTACAAAGAATTGAAATATTGCACATTTTGCTTAACACATTGAACATAGTACTTCAACAATAGTGCTTCCCATTCAAAGTCCTTTCTAACTTTCAGATCCCATATCACTAAGTTGTCACAGCACTCTTGCTATCAGTTAAAATAATCTAACCATTTTCTTATTAATTTGGGTAAACCTAATATCCCAGTTCAGAATAGTACATGTCTAAACTCAATGAATGCCAATGCTTTAGATGAGTTTGTGAATTGAGACCTAAGTGAGAGAATGAATGCATTCATGTTACCTCCTGTTTTCTAAAGTACAAACTATTTCAGCAATTACTTCATTCCTTTTGATTTCTTCAGCACATTATGAACGATGCCAAAGCAACAAAATTGTTGAGAGTGACCAAGAAAAATACTGTTATGCATATGTCCAAAAAAAAAAAAAACCAACCCAAAAAACCAACAAAACCAAACAACTCAAAACCATCTTGGTAGGCCAAATCAAACAGCTAATCTAAAAAGAAATTAAAAATCTGTTTATGAGCTAATCACTTGTACCTTTAAAGATCATCATTACTACAGCACAGAAAGAGTAAGGTTTACAGCTGATTTAGCAAACTGAAAACTCATAACTGTCAAATAAACTTTTCTGAAACAAAATATAAAGGCAATTTCCAGCAAGAATAACATTTAAATAAATGGAGGCAAAAGAGATTGCAAGCCTCTCCAAATAAAGAATGCTTCTTTTCTAAGCTGACAAAAAAAAGAGAAGAGACATTTAACTATATAATTAGAAAAACTTTATCACACAAAGAAATAAATCTAGGTCTGAACATATGGAAAGGTATATTCAGAACTGATTAAGTGTGAATTAAAGCAATGTTCTAAAAGGTCAAAGAATATGAATTTACACTTTAAAAAACAAAAGCTTATTTTTAACACCAAGCACAGAATTGCTCTCTTTACACACAATATTTTAAGTAGTAGCTCTGCAAGTTCTGAAAGCTTCTACAGGCTACCCTACCTTGAACATTTCATGAAGGACCTTCCCCTAATGTGATGGGGAATAACACACAGTGGTATTTTTGGTTCCTAGCATGCTCATAATTATTTTCAGAGAAGTCTGATTAATAATCTATATTTTTCTGTTAACACTGAAAAATAAATTACTACCCTAGGAAGCTTTCTTAATTGTGATCCTCTGCTCTCTAGAAACTGGAATTATGCTATAAAATCTCTGCACACAAGTCATCACACATGTTATTAATGGTTCTGGTCATTATCTTTGCATAGGAAAATGCTCATCAACAGAACAGAGATTGTCTGTGATTAAATCACACTAGCAACGCCATTTATAGTAGCCTGATGGCACTTAGGTGATCTTTAGCCCACAACAATCCTGCTAAATTTGTGACTTTTAACAGGATCTGTCACAGGAGATCTGATCAAGTTTCCCTTGATATCAACAGAAATCCCTCTACCAACTTCAACAGGAGATCAAATCCAGGAAATTCAAATCCAAACCCAAGAGACAAAAGCTCAGAATAACTTGCTAATATTTCTGAATGAGATGCTTCATTGTTGTGCTTTGTTATATTCAGCTCTGGAAACAAGAGGCCTTGTCTCCTTGGCTGACAGACTCCTTAAAAATACAAGTTCTAAATGATAAATTGTACTTGTCCCTATTCAGGACAGGCTTTTTCACAGCAGGCTTGTAAGGTGCTAGGAAGAAAGCTGATAGCGACTGTCTACAAATTCAATTCTAAAACAGAGTTGACATTAAATGACACAGATGAATTCTTTCTACAAATGTAACCCAAGCAGTCTGCATCCACAGAATATCTTATCTTAATGTTTTTACTAGAACTAATGCAGTCAGAGGGTCATTTATCATAATCGGTCGTCCTAAGATAAACGACCATTGGTATTTTTGAGGGTTAAAGAGTGCAGGTGAGAGTTACAGGAGGCAACAAGAGAACCTACCGTTCATGAAACAGGATACCATGAACGGGTGCAAAAAGACTCAAAAGGTTTTGCTCTTTCAAATGCCATCAGTTGAATTTGTGATAACGCTCATGAGAAACGTAGCAGATTTCCTGGAAGCACATTCCTGCAACTGCTTGCAAGTATGCTTACTGCTAAGCTTAAGAATAAACTCTTTGGCTTGAATGAAACAACCACAAATTTTAAATGGTTACATGCATTCTTTACAAATAAGCACCTGAGAAAGGATGTGGAATACACCAATATAGGCTTTGCACAGATGATGCAAATATGGCAAATATGGAAATGGAATAAACCCCTGGATTCTGACATTTCAGTTACACCCATGTTTTGCTCTATTTTTTGTGCATCTTTAGGTCTGAGAAATGCAAATAGATCAGCATCAGTATTTGTTGTTAACCATTTTTGTCAAAGATACTTGAACAGATTTGAGCAACGGCTGTTAAGGTGGATTGCAGACATGCTTCTTTCAGTTGTTGAACAGGCTGAAGTGTATATTTGGAATAGGGCTGGAACAGGGCAGTTTAGCATGGCAGTTCGTTTGTTGGTGCAAAAACAGCAAACGTTGTCCTGGAAACTAACTGTATTGTATCAAGGATTTGTTGAAGTTTGTGTGCAAAAAGTCACAGCAAATTTAGCATAATAGTATTGTGCATGATGTAAATCTAAAAAAATCAGTTAGCTGTAAACATTTGATGTTTGTTCAAGCTAATTAATCCTCTAATAGCTGCACTATTCAGATGAGAAGCTCATGAGAATAGATACATAATTAGTTTTCCAATATTCTATTTGTGCCAATTCCATAACATTCTGTTTTGTAACAAGCAAAGAGCATAGAAGGGGAGATGTTAGATTACTGGAGAAAGAGAAACGCAGCATTTTAAATGATGGAAGCAGGAGGGACTGGCTGTATTATATACAAGGATGCTAACGGTAATGCTCAGGAAGACCCAGGAAGAAAAACAATTTGTAAGCTCCTAGAGCACAATAAAGTTATGAGAAATAGCCAAGACAAACTTGTCAAGAGCAGATCATGTCAAACCAGTCTAACTTCCCTCTTTGACAGGATAACTGGCCTAGCAACTAGGATACAGCAGTAGGAGTGACATATCTTAACTATGCTCAAGCTATTTGGTCTGTCACAGAGGGCATTCTTAAATGGACCCTAAGAAAGTTTCCTCCACAGGGAATCAGCATAAGCAGGATCCACAATCAGCTAGAAAATCATAATGGAGCCATAGTTATCAGTGGTTTGCTACTGTATTAGCAAGCTGTCTCCAGTGGGATCATATGGGGTCTACACTGTATTCTGCCCAGTCTACTCAGTATTTTATTAACATCATCAACAATGATATAAATTACACATGAGAAATTTAGGAATGTTACCAAAGTGGGAGGAGATGTACTTGGGAAGACAGCAATTAAATTCAAAGTGTTCCTGTCAAACTAGAATTTAAAAATAACAGGACAAAGTTCAAACTAGACATGTGCACGATGAGCCTGGAGAACTGTTAGCAAAATCACTCACACAAACAGAGGAACTCAGTAAGCAGGAGGTGTAGCAGATCACAATATTAGCCAATAATATAACTCAGTGTGATTGCTAAAAAATAATTTTAAAAACTGAGAGGAATGTTATATGCAAGCAGTGGTGGTAACTATTCCACTCTTTTCAATGCTGGTGTCTCTCCAGCTGGAATACAGTGCCCAAATTTGAGCTCCAAACTATAAAAAACGAGGAAGCATCCGGAGAAAAGCAAGAGAGGTGAAAAACACTGGAAAATATCCTACAAGGAAAGACTGCAATTGTTTTGTTTACAACACACACAAACAAGTCTTTCATTAAAATGCTTAAAGAGCCATTTCAAAGCCATGTGCCAAGAATACTGTGTACCTTATCTTGGGTGGATTTTAAGTGATATTTCAGGTCACTTACAGGCCCCATTTCTATGATGCTCTTCCTGAAGTATTTCCAACAACACAAAACAAACCCCATCACTGAAAGTCTTCATTGTACAAAATAGATGTAAAAGCAGAAATGTTTACGCAACAGACTTGCAAATGATAACTTAATGAGATAATCCGTATAATTCGGAAGTAAAAAATTAAAAACCTACTTAATCTGTACCTAATCTAAAATTAAACCATATAACATTCTTCTCAAGAGAAGCATACACCATGAAAAGACAATACAGAAAAAAAAAAAATCAAAGAACTTCTACCTTTGATATTAAGAGAGCAATCACCCCTAGTGCCCCTACATGCTACAGTAATCAGAGAAATGAAAAAAATGAGGAAAGAATTCTACTCAATTCAGATTTAACATCAAGTAATTGGGGAAAAACTCCTTTTTTCAGCTGCAGAAAAAAATAATAATAATAATATCTATCTTCCAAACCACCTAAGATGTATTTAGTATCACATACCGATGACAAGGAAGGACTTAAGAAGATTCAGAAAAAATATTTTAAAAAATATTTTGGCACTCTGTCACCGACCTCAGTGGATAGAATTGCATTAGGCTTGTTAAATGCAGACTAATCAGGCTTTCCACAGGAGATCATATGCCTATGTTAACTATCTATAAGAAATTGCAACTTACTTTCATAGGGCTATGATTAATTATGAATAAGCTTTACAAAACTTTTTTTTTTTTTTTAATGAAATCTCTTTTCAGTTCAGGGAAAGCTAGGAGGTGCCTGAAATGACTTCACTTGTACAAACTATACATTATCTCTACTGGAAATCTGCATGAAAAAGAGTTCTCCCACATGTACCTACAAAGGAGTGATGAAAGGTCAAAGAAAGAGACAGCATTGCTATGAGTTTCTTTGTGGGTTTTGTACCAATAAATGAGCTGAGTGGGTCACAGGACTGGATGTCGTGGGAGCTGGATTGTTTACTTGGCTTTGCCGTTAATTCAGAACAACATTGGACAAAAATCACTAAGCAGAGAACCCACTGTCTGATTTGAAAAATAAAGTTAGTGGTACTACTTAGTTTTTGGAATCCTTCTCAGTCTATGAAGGAAGAGTACTAAAGTATTGTTATCACTCCTGAGTCTTTGCACCCTATTTTAAGTAACTCATTCCACATCCTGTAGCCAGCAAACCTAGTAAACTAATTTAATGGCCAGGTGTTGATTCAAACAGAAGACATTGTCTGATGAGTAGGAATCAGTAACTTCTCAATACTCTGAATCAGCTACACATTATCAATGATGCTACAGTACATGATGTAGTTCTCATGAACTGCAGACTGTGCTCAGTACAGCATTGGTTTCCATTGCTTTCCCCATACTTTTATCCAGCCTAATGAGGGGTGTAATATGGTGGGACACAGAGTTTCCAATTCTGTTTTTTCACTCTGCGTGATGTTTCACTCCCAAAGCACTAGAGTACAGCCTAACACTCACTGTTTGAAATAAATACATAAATAGATAGATAAAAGCACCACAATACAGTGTGGGACACTAAAACAATCCAAAGAAGGAAATGCAGCCTGAGCTTTAGTGAAGAAAACTCCATCCAGAAACATAAACTATAAGAGGCAGGGGATGCTTTTAACAGAATTACATGACAAAGGAATGCCAAAGCACACACATGCAAAATATGCTCAAGCAGATGCTCAAAAAAAGAAGGATATAACCAACAAAATGAACCCTTTCGTATTTTGAAGCCAAGTGCCTTACGTTTTCTTTTACCACCTTATCCTGATAGATGAAAATCCTGCTCTTTCTCCTGTACATAGCACACAGCCACAAGATAAGAATCCACTGGCTGAGGCTTTCCTGGTGCATTTTCTGTAGAGTGCTGTGGAACGGTGACCAAGTTGTGGCCTCTTTTTTTTTCGTTGGTCTCATTTGTCACAGCAAGCTTTATTTATTCATTCAAGTCAATCTTACACAGAGTGGCCTTTTGCATCTACCAGGAAAACAACATGTCAGCGAGAAAAACAACAACATCGTGATTCATGCTAGAAGCAGAGTTCACTGTCTGCTGGCCCTCAGCCCAGATCCTGAAGTGTCCACGCTTATTTTGTAAGCCTGCATTACCATAATAGCAATATTTTATTATCAGAGAATTTCAAACTGTTAATGTACATCTGGCTTTTCATGGCTACATAACGTGTGCAAAATCCAAGTTTTTCTTCACTTCCTTTTCACTTCAATCCAATGAAACACATCCTGGCTGCAACACCAGCACCCCTCTTTCCAGAAGTATTCTGGCACCCTCTTTCATATTGCTTTTTTCCTTGGAATAAAGCCTGCTTCTCAAACCTGTTCACCTTCTTCCATATTATCACTTCCAAACACCTTTTAGAACAATTCTCATATCGTGACTGTACAAACCGTTTTGAGATCAAAGAGTTGCCTGTAAATAAGAAAAAAGTTGAAGATTTATGTAAGAAATTGTTTGGTGCTTTCCAGGCTGGATTTTTTCACTTAAGCTGCTAGGTTTTTCCTTTCAGAATTAAGGATAGTTGTTTTTTCCACAGCTTCTGCTTTGGTCACATGTGGTGACCGCCTGAGGCCTCATGGTCTTCAGAGGATCCTCATTCTATTCTGGGACACGCACTGGGGGACATCAGAAAACACAAGACTGCAGCAACAGATAATAGCTGAAAACATCAGCTCATACACTGATTGCTCTCATTGAGCAGTCAAGCTATAGAGAACCACCTGAACGTAAAGCAAAACACAGCCCCCACAGTAATACAAAACAAAAAAAAACCCCTACATTTTAACTCAACTTTTCAACAGGAGAGTGTTTAGTAAGAGACAAAGGATGCTTCATCATTAATGCAAATATAGAGTGATTCACCAGTGATGACACTTGTTTTTAGAGGAAATCAATGTTCCAGTGTTATCTGAGTATAAATATTTGTGCCAAGAAAGATGATAAAAAAATGGAGACAGGGTCCAGGAATGGAGATAGGCCACTGAAAATTTGGCTCAAAACTTGCAAACGTTGAGCCCATGCCAAGCAATCTGCTTCACCAAGGAAATTCCCAGTAAATAGCCTATTTCCTGAAAAGTGTACAGCAATTCTACAGCCAGAAGTTCCCCTTCTGACTTGCAAATAGAAATGCTTTTAAACAAAAAGCAGCAGACTTAGTACAAGTAATTTAATCCCCGTATTCAGTGTCATAGAGTTCTACACAATGAAACAGTAAGGCATAGTACAGCCTTGTAATTAGATGTCTATTTCCTGTTTTAAGTACCGAAATAAAAGTGTTCATTAGGACAGGGATGGAGATAAAACTTGAATTAAGAAATGGAAAAATATATATTCCATCATCCACTTCTCCAAAAATGCTTCAGAAAAATAAGAGTCAATTCCAATATAGCCATGTGAATATCAAACCAGAGACAAGGGAGCTAATCCACAGCTCACAAAGGAATCTACAGCAAAACCAGAAAATGGACTTGGTCCCAACTTGTATCTTCAGACACTCCCAAGATTACATTGTTTTAATCAGATTTATAGTACTGGCATATAGCTAAACTGTCAGCGTGCATATATGCCTTACTATGTGTTCTATAATTATTATGGGTAGCAAAACATTGCATTTCTTTGTAAAGGACCAACATTCTGCTATGATCTGTTACAACACTTGGAGAACAGGGGATTGTAGTCTTTGCAGCACTGCCAATATGGGGAAAACCCTGGTATGGATAGCACACAGCTGTTCCCTACCTCAGGTGGCCAAAACATTTATTGCCACTCTGAAAGCTCTCCACAAATAGTATCTGTCTAGTTATTATTTGTAGCATGGCCATGCTTGGCTCATACCTGATGGGCCCTGGCAGAGATGGGACCATGCAGGTTGTGGCCTAAGGTCCACATCTGTATGTTACATGATGTCCTTCTGAGGAGTATTCTCGCTGTAATAAAGCCATGTAATGTCATCTGCATCAATATGACAAGAATGTCTTCAACAAATTGCAGAAAAAGCTATGGGAATTACTTAATCCACAGTGTCTTTGCTTAATAACAAAAGAAAAGAGCTCACAATAAAACCAGTATGGAAGAAAACGTTTTATTTTGGTCTGTGTCTCTCCATGCTTTTTAAAAATTGAGTACGTAATTGAACTGGTGTCATAGGGAGGAACAAGAGCTGGGAGTCTAAGAGCAGCTTTTTGCATGAAACGAGAGCTATAGATAAAGCCTGATGTTAAAATAAAACATCCCAGGGTCACTTTCCAAAGCACCATCAAAAGAAGGAGGATCACTCCATCTTCTCACATGCATATAAAATAACTGTCGAAGTAAGTTTTGTCCAGTAGGTTTTTTCCATTTTTTAAGGGTCTAAACGTTGCAATGAGCTCTACAGACCGACTCTCTGGTGTAAAGCCTTGGCAGAAGATTGGGCTAATGCTGCTGTACTACTTCCATATGTGAGTGCTTCTGACAGCATTGATCTGCACTGCCTGCAGGAATGGCTCAAAGTGGCACAGCATGGAGTATCTGCATGATTCTCCACTGCAAAGTGAAGATGTGCTCTTAGAGATTTCTAAGGAATTATGAATTTTCACTTCCTTTGCTAGCCATTAACCTATGAGCAGTGTACAATGGATAGCTAAAGGGAAATTTATCTCAATTTGCAAGGAAAAACTTAAGATAGTATCAGTCAGAATCTGTATGTTTTCCTGATACATTTCCAGGTTTATTGTATTTTCAAAGTTTAACTGACAAACATAATCCAACCTAGTTTCCATCCTTTTGTCATGATCATCAGAAAAAAGAAGAGGCTTTCTTTCAAATACAGAAGCTGGTTTTAAGCACAAAGTTTCTCTTTCTCACCAACACTCTCTTAAATAACAAGTTGTATTGGACAATCAAAGACAATCTTCAGAAAGCCACAAATCAGACATCATGCAATGATATTCTGGGTCTTTTTTTAGAGTGCTTCCTCTTTCCTACTTTAAATAAAACTGAAAGGGAACACAGTTTTATTCACAATATATGAGAAATAGTTCAAAGAACTATTTCCTCAAAATCTTCACTACTCAATAAATGATTTAAAATAAAAAATGTAAAAATTCCTGCATATTGAAAAATCACAACTATTCTTTTTCACTTTTAACTATTCCAAGTTTATATTCAAAATAAAAGTTTCAACATTAAAAAAAGGCTTAGTTCCTGCAATCCTTGCAAATCCCTTCCTAGAGTAATAGAAAAATGGATTAATAACCGCCTTTTCCAGGCCAAGTTGCTACCCATCTCATATCAGACCATGCTGCTTGACATTTCCCCTCCCATGACTAGCATCTCCTCCCTTTTGGCAAAAAGCAATGAAAATCCAGTAACAGCTCCCTGTTCTAGGTCAATATTTCCTCAAAGCTGTCACTACATACGGCTCTGCCAGCGGGTCCTGTAACAGTCACCGCAGCAGAGTCTCCAGTGTCTTGGAAACACCGCAGATGCAGCAGGGTGCCGGATAAGTCTAACTTCTCCATCAGCACCACTGTGCTGACACCACTGAGGTTACTCGTCTGTGGCCCAGGATGAAAACACAGCAAGTAGCTCCAAGAGGCAGACAACTGAAAAAGGTCTCAGCACTATTTCCACAACTACCACATCTCTCAGATGCCAGCCAACCTGCTGGAATTCCAAGAACCTACACTATGACAACTTCCTACCTGGCAAACAATATATCTTTTGCTATCCAACTGCTCACAGTCCTCAACTAATGGGAAGTAAAAAACTGTTCAACTCTCTGGATTTCCCATCCTCCTCTTCTAAAGCTCCATTTTGCTAACAGCAGAATCAACAGCACTGATAAATGATAACAACAAACCAGTACCAAGCAAGAGGAGACATCAAGATAACTTTTAGCATCATAATGAAGTGCAAGTCAAAATATAGGTGCTATGCAGGTACAAAAAAAAAAAAAATTAAATCCACATTCATATGTTGCAGCAGCCTTGGCATTGCTTAGAGATAATACTCCATCAAAACTAAACTGCATAGTAACATTCAGAAACAGACTCTGTTGCCAAACACTTGGAGCCAATCTTTAAGTATCAAAAATGGAGGGGGGGGGAGGAAGTATCTCCTTCCAAAGTCAGTGACTTCCAATGACAAAGGAAGACTATGTGTTCACAATTAGAAATATTAATCACAATCTACCCACATAAGACACATCTTTTGTTCAACAGCACTCTTACAGCTTTCTTGGGAAGTATAGTGCTTCTAATTTTAAGCCTGCAGCATATATGGGTCTTTTATATTAGGAAAAATCACAACTGTTTGCGTTCAACGATAAACAGCACTCATACATTTAAAAACTGTATTTGGGGCATTATTTTAATATTCTCATAATATCTCAACAAGGAAGATGCAGCTGAAGAGACATCACTGCTGTATTCTCTAATACCAAGTATATATTGTCTAATACTAAGTTCTGCAAAAATATCCCCCCAAATTCAGTGATTTCTCTGGGATTTTATTAGCTTTTTTTGTCTTTTCCTCTAAACCACTGTATACAAGTAACTGGGTGGATGGTGAAAAAACCCCATGAGAACTTTTTACTCTCACAGTACTTTCCCACTTCTCCAAAAATAAAGATACTATTATGTTTTCACACTTGCTGTAGGTTCCACTACGTAATATTCTGAGGGGCATGGGGGTTTCCACTTTATATACATAGTGGCATATTGCAGTATCAGTGCTAGCAGGAAGCTGCTCTCTTTACAAAAAGGGAAGCTGGCTGCCTGCAGTTTTTTGAAGTCACAGCCTAATTTAACCCTATATGGGCACACGCACCTTCCGCCAAAGCTGAGCCCATTCAGTCTTTTCAAGCGTGATATGTGGTTGCGAGAAGCAGAATAAGAAATGACAGAGTAACTGTGTTGATTGTACCCATGCATATGCCTAACTCATAATGCAGCAACTACAAAAGGTCACATCTTGCTAATGCTGAAGGTCAAGATGCTTTGCCTGGTAACTGCACATGGATCACGTTTAGGCTATAGCATTAAGAGGCTTTTTCTGATTCTCAGGCAAGATGATGCATGTCCCGCTCTAGACTTATTTGTCATCCTCACGAGTAGATAGGGAAAGCAAAAGGAGATACCCTACAATGGGAAGTCAGTACCTTTGGTATTAGAGCACTTTAGGCTTTACTGAAAAAAGAAATCTTTACAAGGAAGGTGCATAAACACAGCTGGCTTCCCGGTAACCTTGTTTACTAATAACACAATCTAAATACAATTGTATGCTCTTACTGTGTTAGGTTCTGCTAGCATCTGCAGCAGAGATTGGTATGTCTGCCAGAAGGTCTTTGAATTATATATACGGAAGTCATCTTCATCCTCAAAGTCATTGGAGAAGCTCTCCTGAATCAGGAACATATTTATTGATTTAAAACAAAACAAAACAAAACAAAACAAAAACCAAAACAAAACAAAACCCAAACAAAAGAACCCCTACAAACAAAACAACATTTTCACTTCAGTTCCAGGCAAAATCTGCAGCCGTTAACATGGAAGTGAAGCAGCATTTCTTTATTGATACTATTAACATGCAAAACCCTTGTATCATATGAAAGTAACAGAACAATGTACATCCAACTCAAAATTGCATTTTTCATGTTTCTTGCTTACTTCCTCGATTTCCTTCTGTTTGTATAATGAAAATCAAAGAAATCACATTTTGCTTTGAAAACAGACACTTTGATTTAAAGTGACCCATAGATTAATTGAGACCACAGGAGCCCTAGAAGTTTTTTAAAAGTTGGTTTAAACTAAGAGATTGTTCAAGCACTAACTGAAAACAATATTTGTTGATGACATTGAATCATTTTGGAAAAATCAGACTTGAGGGTACAAGTTTATGAAGATTTATTCCTTAATTCCTTATGGCCATGAAGTCACTATTGCTCTCATAACTGACTGTGAACCTACTTGGTGTAGAATATTATAAAATATTTATACATTTAGCTACATACCATTTTTTGTGCAAATAAGTGTTATTTTTTTAGTATGATTTTCAAGGGAAATGAGTTTTGTGTGCTTATTCCACTTGTCTGTCAAGCTCCCCCAATATTTAATTCCAGTGAGTAATTCAAATTTGGAAAAGGTAGAAATCTCAGTGCTAAAGAAATACCTGCTCAGAGAGGAACAATTCAGGTTAGTGCCATCACTGAAGGAAAAGATCTTCAGCTGTAACAGACCCAATGTGGCTGGTGCCAGCCAGCATGCTCACAGCTCTATTTTAATAGCATATTTGGGGAAAAAAAAAAAAAAAAAAAAAAAAAAAAAAAAAAAAAAGCCTTGAAACCACAAACACCTGCACCCAACTCAGTGGTACCAATCACAACATACAGTTCAGCTTAAGTAATGCAGCAACAGTGAACTTCCTGTAGAAAAAAAAATTGAAAAAAACCCAAGTCCTACTAAAAACCTACAAGAGTGTTTTGAAGTTGGTCTGTAGTGAATTACCTCTGTGTTTATCATAACGACAATGTGTCTTGAAACAGCTCAAACCTGGATTCTCTTCAGTCCATTTTATCTTGGGTATCAACAGAATGGCTGCCAGTTTCTCTATCTTCTTTATTTTTATGTCACATTTAAGAGAGTTTAGTAGATATTAGACATATCTAGTTAATGATTTATCAATCATTCTGATGAGATGTGATTGTGCTGTCACTTTCCTTTATGCTGCCATAGTACTTCTCAAGAAGAAAAGAAGATTTATTATTCTTCTATTGCCATAACTGCACTAAGGAATAAAATTCTAAATTTCAAGGTTTTTGTTAAACAGCTTTCAGCATGCAGTTTAATAACCATTCAATTTAGCAATGCAAATATTATTGATATTTTACTAGATATTGCTTCTTAATGACTATTACAAAACTGCTGTCATTGGGGGATTGGGGTGGGGGGTTTAACCCTTCCAACTCCTTTCCTATTGCCTTTCTCTTGGCACTTAGTATTTAAAATTCTGCCTTTTCCCCTTTTTTGTAATACCATAATTTGTGCTATTTCCTCGTTCTTATGACCCTCCCCTCTCTAAAACTATGCATACCAAATTTTATTCTGATACTACAATGCATTTTCAGTGGAAAATAACAGTGTGTTCTGAATAGTAATCCATTGCACCCCTTGTTTTAAGGGGAAGGAGGCAAGACACATGACAAAAATCATAGAGTGAAATAGCTGGAAGTCCACCCACTGGGAAAGGCTGGATGGCAGAACCACTGTGCAATGCTGCTGTAAAGAAATGCAAAGTAAGTATTATTTTGCTTTTTATGATTTTTACGTAAAAGTTTCTTTTTCATTTGAAAGCACTGGTGTAGGATAATTTATTATTAGAGATTTATATTGTTCAGAAATCACACTGGGCAGCCTTAGGCTTGAATAAAAATTAGTTCAGATATTAGAAGACTGTGAACAGGTGCAGAAGAAAGAATCTTGGAACTATTTGAAGCCCAATTGTGCATTAGGAAATACAGGCAAAAACACTGAACAGTGGCAACAGTTCATTGTAAAATTCAATATTTTTGATATTTGCTTTCAAAACCCTCTTACTCTTCCCTCCCCCATCTTTTCCTTCCATCACTTCAGACAAATCTCTGATTGAGGGACTCATTATGTGCTCTTCACCTCAGTCATCCACTTCTCAGATCTCATCTAAACACGTCACTTGTAAAAGTCAAATCCTTCTTATCCATTACTATTGTTCATCTCAGATACCATGGCCGATGCAAGATTAAACTAAATGTATTCCACTAACCTCTTCCAAATGTACTCTACTAGCATATAATTACGTCCCTATCTTGTTACCTTCCCTTTCTAAACTATTCCTCCACATTTCCTCTATGGAAATGCCAACTCCATTTCCATAAAGGTATGTCATCGTCTTTCACAATCACCTTTGTACTTTCTTCCTCACTTCCTTTGCCAGTTGCCCAGTTTCCCTAGTCTCCTTATTTCTACATCCTTATTTAAATTTCTGTAAGCTTTATACAAAACCCGATACAAAACAAAAAACACCTCACCGCTGACATGTTGTCTTCATCAACTACAAACTAACATTACCTACATAGAAAATTCCTTTTGCTATTTCCTGGTTTGCTTCTGCTTGGAAGATTTCACACTGTAGACGTATATGGAATAGAGAGAATTCCTTCTTTCTTACTATTTTACTTATCAAGGATATAATACCATTCAGGAAACGGATTCAGGTTTCCAACCAGAATACATCTAGTATTTTTTCTGTATGATTTAACTGAGCTTCTGAAGAATGTTTGGTGTACTCTGGACATTACTGTGCAAAAATCAAGTACAAAGAATGGTCAAATGAAAACTGATTTTAAAAAAAAAGTCAACAAGTGTTGATTCTTGGCTGTCAGATTTCCATAGAAAACATCGTAAACAATTTTCAGGTAGCTTTGTGGGAATTTTGTATTTTGTCAAAAAAGATAATCAAATTAAGACATTTGAGAGATGTTGCTCTAAAATCATACCAAACCAAAACCAGAATTTTGGAGAAATTTCAGCAGCAATCATATAAGAAAGCAGCCAGTTAGAAATGCCTGCCCAAAACCTACTTCCTTTCCTTCACAACATCTCTACACTGGTCTTAACTAGCATGTCAATTCCTATAACCCTATACATAGAGAAAACAGCAAAACAGCCTTGGTTTCACTATAGCTCAAGGAGGACAGGAATGGAAGTTCCCAGTCACTACCCAGCAGCCCAGCACATGACGCCTACGTAGTGGAAGGCTGAGACTCAGAATTTCCTCTTGTGCGCTACCTTCCGTAGTACTTTCAGTTTTTCTGGGGTATAATTGTAATGGAAAACACAGGGCTCACCACAGTCCCCAGCACGCTTTGCCTGAATGCAGACGTGAAAGAGGAGCAGTGAAAAAGCTCTTTGCTTCCGTGGCAGCATAAAGCAGGGACAGAGTCCAGCGCACGGGGTGCCCCAGCTGTGAGAAGACATGGTCCTTGAGACCCCGGTAAGTTTTGCACAGTGCTGTGCTCTATACTATCTGCTCCCATGTGCTACTGGTGTTTTAGGAGGCATATATGCCTCTGGGCAAGCTACAGTGAGAGCGTCTCTGTGCTAGGTATTGCTACTGCAGTGATGGCAGAGTTCAGCCATTGAGAGACATCTAGCCATGTATGATTAGTCAAAGTAATTTAACACTATGTTACAGAGAAAGCACATTTAAAATTGTGATGCAGTCTATAAATTCAGTAGTTATTCTGTGTATTACGTCATACTTAGATCGTATGTAATGAATTGTTACCATCCATAAGGAAGATTATGTTGTGGTGGCTTTATACAATGCTGTTGTGGAGAAATGGAAACAGAGATTGATATTGCATGTTGTTGTGGTACATGAATTTTTTTTCCTTGAGTGGAATACCAGAAAAGACAGTAATATTGATTTCAATGAATATTCAGCAGGTGAGACGGTTTCAGTACTGTGCAGGCAGGTTTAAAGTGATGCAGTACACTGAGAAGCCCTAAACAAGGAAACAAAGTTCAGCTTTCCAGAGATGTTTGAATTTGCCTTTTGGGATCAGCCCATCCCAAACTCAGGTGGTGCGCCCCAGAACATCAATAATCAAATTTCAGATACTTGAGTCAAAGATAGGTATTTTGGCTCAAAGATTTCATTCTCAGTCCCTTTTTTTCCCAAGTTAATTAATTAAACAAAGACTGAAATAACAACACTGAAATTCAAGAGTAACAGAGCATTTGAATTGCAACAAAATACACCTTCTGTTAACTTACGCAACAGAATAAAAAATACTTTTTGTAAGATCAAAAAAACCAGCAGGTTTTGGTATATTACAAATAAAAACAATTAGAAAGTGAGAGCTCTCATTTTCAGACACATGGGATTTACCATATCCAGAAAATGTGGTTCAGGGGTGTTTTCAGTATAACTTCTGCTAGATCAAAAATGCTATCCTGGTACTTTACAGGGAAATGAATGTTTCTGCTGCAGCAAATAAGATCCAATCCCGCACTGAGTTTCTCAGTCTGGTGAATTTAAGCTTTAAGTGGATTGGTAGGAACCTGATGCACATAAGCCGTGCAATCCCTTGAGAAACGATTTTCAAATTAACTAATAAGATATTGCACTACTTACAGCTTATTAGAAAGAAACAGTGAGCAGCAATAGCACATAGCTACTATGCCTGGGATTTAAAAGCTGGATTTAGCTGTCATGTCCATAATTCTTAGTGCATTGGTTATGTAAAGCAGTAGGTGAGAGGCGGGTTTAGTTTCATATTAAGGAAAGTAAAAAGGCTCGACGGAATGTAATTGCAGGATTAGTAAAATGTATAAGGCAGCTTTGCTCCACTATTTACATATCAAGGCAATTTATGGAAATCCTCATATAGAAAACTTCAATAATTGAAAATGAGACTCAGAAACAACTCGCTCTTAAATTAAAGGACAAGCAATATAATTTTTCATGTTAAAATATTATGTGTAGAGAAGAAACTGGTAAATTTTCACAAGATACATTAAAGGTTATCTCCCCAAGGAAAAGGAATGAGATACGAGAGCTTCTTGACCAATAACTCTGCAAGTTTCCAGATACCTAAATGATAGTCTACATGTTCACAGGATTTCTATGCATGAGAACATTTTGACAGTAATTACCATTCATCCTGAGGTGGAAAAGTAAGTGTAAAGGGACAGAGCAAGCAAATGCCTTGAGAATAACCTGGTGGAGGTAGCATCACAGTAGGTGGACAACACTTAAGAATAGAGAAACTATAAAGACAACAGACAAAATGAGTCAAAACATGAAGGGTTCTCAATGAAGTAGCTGGACCAGAGAAACTAGAATCATTAGAATTAAGGACAGAAACTGTCAAGTTTGGTAATGATATGTACAAACCTGAGCACAGAAAATGAGGTTATCATAAAAACAATCTTTAGCAAAGCTGGCACCTCAAAACTAGAATGGCACAAAAATTTGAGATTGCACACCAGAATGCATCAGTGAAGTCTACCAAGGTAGCAGCTAAATTTAGGATAAAGAAGTACTAAGGGAGCAAATTACAGGACAAAAGAAGTAAAAGTCATTGACTTTAGTCTCATAGAAATGTCATGTACTGGTGGAACAAGCGATCTAGTTGTATGTGATTGCAAAAAGGGGCAATTCAAAATAAAACATAAAACCATTACAGAGGACTGAAGTGAAAGTGCTTTGCCTGGAATACATATAAAGCCAGTGACTACTGCTTTCTAATTTGTGAAACCAATTTCAGAACTTTCCCACTGAAACAGAAGAAGTTACCATCTCTCTTAATGTAGATGACCTTTTAGAGGAGCTGAAAATGTAATAAATGCATAAACAGTTCACTTGAAAATGAAGGTTATTAAAATAATTATTTGATGTTTGACATGTAAGTAAGGCCCTCTGGTTTCAACCTTTAGCTGCAATCGTCATGGAGTTAGATTACCCTTTGTCACACAGCCATCCTTGCACAAGCCCTTGCACAACTTCTCTCCTGTCCTAAGGAGACACAGATCAGCCTCGCTGCCACATCCCATTAGGAGCAGAGCTGATAAAATGTACTGGGATCCCAAGGTGACATAGCTTCTTTCATTACGTTTGTCACAATATTGATTAGATTAGGTCTGAGTCCTTCTTTGGCCTGCTACTGACCCATCACATCTCCTGGGAAATTCTGGAGAGTAAGAAACAGAATTGAAAATGACTGGAACAATAGAGATGGTTATAGCTCACGGGACTCACATAGATGTGACAAGTGCTGATTTTTACTAACTATGCATCCTAATCCATTAATCCCAAACTTGACGACTAAATATTACATTATCTTTTTCACAGTAGTTAGCCTTTGGGAGCTTAATAGCATGAAAAGAACACATCAAATATTTTTATTTCTTTCACTGGAGTAAATAACGACACGGTCAAAGTGCTGCCTAGCTCATCTCACCCACCAAAAATTTAAAGAGTAAATAAAGAGCAGGTAGGTTTGCTCCCTGTGGAGCCTTATATCAACTGTCTTCTGCAGTATGTTTAGTTTTAGATATTGCACTCATGCAGGATAGCTGATGATGTTTCAAGTCAAAGAACTGTGCAAGTGAGCCACATGGCATTCAGCTATTCGCAGCGGTCAATAGCTAAAGACCCCTATACTTGTTCTTAGGTTTTCAACAGGCTTTACTTATTGGCATTACACGCTTCTAATATAATACATGCTCTTCACTGATGTAGCCTTTGTATGTGACAGATTTGACAGTTCTGAAGGCACAAAGGACTACTCTGAATTGCTAAATATGTTTTTTGATTTAGACAGAATGGAGGCTAGATTTTTTTTTTTTCCCTTTTTAAGTATAAGGTCATTTTTTCCTCTTTCATACATGGGCTACTTTACAAATACCATCAGTAGGCACATCTGAACTACAAAAAGCCTGAGCAATAAGTTCAGTAAATGTCACTCCTTTTCCCTACGCCTTTACCTCCCACGTATAACACCCACTCCTCTGACAGCACCAAAACTATGGCTTGATTTTTCCTTTCTTCCAAGTGTTCTCTCCTTCTTCTTATCTTCACATAGCTTTGCAAAATACAACAGCTAAGCAATTAGCATCCTATAGGTAAAATAAACATTCCTACTTGCGGTAGGGAAATTGTAGTACATCTGTCACACTCAGTAACACCACCCGAGACAAGATGACACACACTACGATAGCCTGGGAACCACAAGCTCTCATGAAACATTAGCTTCCAAATTTGCTTCTCGTACACTTCGAAGGATAAAGCAACATGAAGCAGAACAAGAATTGTGTATTTCATTCCAGTTTGGCATAACAGAGCATTGCATCTAGATCCTGTATTTATTTTGTTTTCATGGGAGTAGAAAAACCATGTCGGGGGGGGGGGGGGGAGAAATCTGGGATTTTTTCTACATAAAATTACCTAAATGTACATATAAAAATATACATTCCAGGTTGCTACTTTGATCCTTTTCACAACTGCTAAACTTGCTCCAAAATTAAGCCCAAGAAATTCTTTCACCCTGTTCTTAAACTGGTCATGCTTTTTTTCACTCAGAAAAAAAAAGAGTAGAGTTTCTCTTACTATAATCCTAGCTTTTTTTTTTTAATAGAAACTTTTTGTATATTACTGAAAGATTTGACAGGGTAATTAATGCATTGAAAGAGACTTTAAAAATTAAGGAGCAGCAGGGAAAGAACAATAACTGATTACGGATTCAGTTTAATTAAACTTACCTTAAATACGCTCTAGGATTTGAGAGCATATTTGACTTAAATTGAAAGAGATTCATCTATCTATAGCCCGTAAAGATTATTCCAAGCTCCAAGAAACTCAAACAATGTATCTTTATGCTTTGCAGAATCTTGCCTGTAGGTTATTACTGTGCAGACTTCAATTAAGATTCAATAACAGCTTTTACATCCAAAAACTATGGTTTGAGAATGTGAAAGAACCGATCTTCTGAGGATTGCCTGGAATAGTAGATCAATTTTTTATGCTTTAAGGGCTGAAAATTTGGGGAGAGGTTTCAGCCAGAATTAGAAGATTCTTCCTTGGAAGGGTACAGTTCATTTCCCAAAGAAAAATGTTTAGAAGATCCTTTCCTGAATTGTCAAACAATATTCTCTAATTATGTTACACTTATGCCCTTGCTCATACCATTGAAATAAAAGTGGTACAACAGCTGCATCCATCACACATTATAAAATAAGGAAATCCTGAGCACAGACCAAAAGGAAAAAGTGACCATGCCTCAATATCATAATATACAATTAAAAAAAATAAATAGATATTTTTGTTGCACACAGATATTTTTGTTTTAAACACAGCCATTTATTTTTGCCCAGACTAGATCACACAAATCTAAGAGGACATTTGTCTTTGTTCATATTAACATGGGAAGCACCTTTCCTTCCTCTAAGAAACTACCATGCAGTACACATCCATGGAGAAAATAACTTTTGACAAGCTTTAAATGGCTTTAATGCTTTAAGGTCAAAGATTATTGCACACTCTACTTGGCCTTGTCCCACTTTTTCGTTCCTATCTCTTCATCCTCTTTTCTGCATTCCCTCCTTACACGTACTACTTTCCCAGCTCATCCATGTCTCCCGCTGTTCCCCACAGCACGTACCTGCTCTCTGCCTTGTTCCCTTCCCCATATTAATCTGCTCATGCAGCCCAGCTGTCTTTTGTAGCATTCTTAATTACATTCCTCTCCTATCAATTGCTGGCCTCTTCATTACCACTGCTGGGTTTGGTTACCAGGAATAGGATTTATCCCCATTCCCTGCTTCCCTTCACCCCCAGTCATCTTCTGGTCTAAATGAAGAGACGCGCTAGACCTGCACACACAAGCCTTTAAAAATCTCCAGCTCTGCCACCTGGTAATTTGTAACACAGAAAGAAGAAATGTTAGCTGAAGGCTGAAAGTTCTTGCAGCGTGTAGATCACAGACTGCAACAGAAATGGACTTGACGTAGCTGGTTTTGTTTGATTGTTTCTAATGTCTCTTTCCACTACAAGAACAGAAAGCTAAGACATCCTAAAGCTGGCTCTCAGCTGATGAGTTTGCTACTTTGTAAACGTCAGAACCAGGCCACAAAAAGAGGGTGGAGATACAAAAAGCAATGTCACTCTTTTGGACCGTGCACGGCTTGCTTGTGCTGGGGTGCTTTCCTCCCCCCAGTGACTCTTTCAGCCAGAGAGTCTAAGATATAAATGTGTCCCCTGCCCGTACTCCCTTCTCACCTGCAGAGAAAGAGCTTGCAAGTCAAGTTTGAAGAGTACTGTAGAGCGTGAAAAAAGAAGTGTACAGAAACCCACAACTTTGAAATTGCTGACATTTTGGAGGATGAAAGCAGCTTGAAATCTCCAGGGCTCCAGCCTCACAGGCACTGAAAAAAAAAAAAATCCCTTACAAAGAAAAGAAACAGAAGAAGGAGAAAAACCGCCTATCTCTGTATTTAGAAGTTCATATATTTAAGTCCCTTGAGGAAGGAAATAGGTTAGGAAACTGACAGTGAAAAATAACAGATTGAAAATAAGCCTGATTTTCTGATATAAGTTTTAATTCTTTTTTTAAAATGAGAAGCAGGTCTTAAAATGAAATAAAAATAATCTGCAAAAGCAATACCAATATAATTTGGCCACCAAAGAGCAAGAAGTTAGGAAAATACAGGCTAGGAATAGTCTGGCCAAAATTTCATTTGCTTTCAGGGACTGTACGTGATTATCATCAGCAATAGGCATCCCATTACAGTTTTTGCCACCAAGCAATAATGGAAATTAACTTTACTTCTTTTTTTCATGCAAGTAATAGACTGTCTTACAACACAGAGTAACCGAATCCCAAAACTGGTACTGTAAGTCTCCAGTAATACACACCACCATTTTAGCCAAACTGGATTTCTGAGAATAAACTAGAATAGCCGTAACACATCAAGGGTAGCATTATTTATCTCATATGCTGAGGTAAGAGGTAAGCTGAATAACATCTATTGCTAGCTTTGATAACCATTTGAAATGCGAAGATCAAGTCTGTACTACTTGCAGAGAAGGGAGATGGGCAAGTTAGGATAGCAAAGCAGCAGCCGAACGCAGTAAGCTGGGGTGGGGTACGACTAGACCCCAGTTCTCTCTGCATTGTGCCCAGGTCCCTGGGAGCCGCAGAGACTATGGACAAATTAGAGCAATTGCCAGGTTTCTCTAACTTGTGCTATGGAGCATCCGTATGTGTTTCAGGACTACAAACCAGATGGCAGTACTGAGTGCTTCCAAATTATAACCAGAATCTAGTTTGGACACACTGTTTTATATTATCTTCTGCCACATCTTTTGACCTTGCTTTTGCCATGGAAAAAAGCTCTGAAAACAGTGTTTGCATACTTAAATGAGAGAAGGAACCAGTACCCCCTTACATTTTTCATTTCTGAAGGTCTTAAGGGAGGAGTGAGGATGCACAGTAAATAAATAGCTTAAGTTTAAAGAACGGACTGTGAGCAACTACGTTTTGCCTCTTGCAAAACTATAGTCAGTGTGATTAATGGTTCAGGAATTATATTAAAGTGCAATAGCTTTCCCCGTAGACTGGTTATACCCAGGAGAAGAGAGTCTCTGCTTTGAACGTGAACATGAAATTTGATTTGCGTATTCCAAAGAAATAAATAATAATCTCTTAATTTAGATCCCTTTACAAAAGTAGCATCTTCCCGTTTTGATCACAAATTGAATGAGAAAAAAGTAAATAAAGAAATCAGGCTGAGTGCACAAAAGAAAGGGAGAATCTGCATGAAGCAGTCCTCTCTTGTAATTAATAATAACAAATTGATGGGCATTACATCTGGTCAGCACCTTCCAGTATCATGACTCAGAACTGCACAGTAAAAGCTGTACACGCTGCTAACAGCTCCTTTCTTAAAGGGTTGTTTGTGCTAAAGGAAACTTGTCAGCGGACTGAGCGAAGAAGGATTTAGAGCTTCAGTTACTGCTGGGGAAAGATAACATCTCAGAAACTTTTGGGGTTGGGGAGTTCACCCTAAATACTTGCTACTTTCTCACCATTCAGACCAAGCAACAACAATCAGGCATTTGAGGACTGACCTTAATTTTTAGGGAACAGACTCTAGCAGGCTACTGACTTGTTAAAGGATGCAGAAAAATCCATAAAAATGAAGATTAAACACAGAGTACACACATGCCTGGATGTAAATCAGCACTAAACCAGTGCTCCAGGCAGAGGTGGCCTTACCAGGCTCCCCTCCCTTGCCGGTGGCTCGGTAAGGCTGGCTCTTCCCAAAGGCTGCCTTTCCCACTCTGTTCCCATGACAGCAAGCTCGTATTTCACCACAAGTTTAGCAAGTCTTTTCTGCACCATAGTCACTGATTAATGCCCTGACCCTTGACTCGGGTAACCTCAACAGTAACAAAACAGAAGGCTCGCAGCCCCAGATTTTAAACTGGTTTAAGGACGGGCCTTCCTGTGTGGCAAAGGTGGGACTTGCAGAGTTGTTTGCGTGAATAAATGCAGGAGTTTTTTACCCCCCTTAGCCTTTTCTGAAATTTGGTAGCAATAGAAAAGTAAATAGGTAACTGTTCCAACACAACCTTAAATAATTCAAAGGATCACATTCTTTGCCTACCTGAAAATCCAAAGCAGGCCATGTAACAGTAAACAAGCTTTTAATGGATTCTAAAATAATAAGAATATGGAAGATAGACGACAGTAAGATTTAATATAGTTTCTGTTGGGCAGAATTTAAAAGAGCCTGAATGTTCCTCTCTTAGAAAACTGAAATAGGAACATGAGTTTTAAATAAACTTCTGGGCACAGCTGCAGGGAACGGTTCACGATCAAGCAGTCCTTGAAATGCTCTCGTGCCATTTGCTGTGAGCGCAGTGCAGTTTTAATCACTGCAAGGAGCTTCAGCTATGCCTAGGAGTTTTGTTCTTCATGGTGAGCCTAACTGGAGAAACCCTGAAAAAAGCAGGTCATTGCACCACAAGGGCTCAAACGATCCCTGCGCTTCCAGAGGGGGGAAGCCAAGCAAGGCTGCAAAATTGAAGTCACGTGTTCAGATGACACCTGGGGCTCTTGGGAAGAAGGAGGTGGCTACTGGTGAAAGGTCCAGGCCACCCGGGCTCTCCTTCCAGCCCCACCATTCACCTGGTGTGTGACCCACGCCAGCTACTTCCACTTCTGCCTTCCTCAGTTTCCCCACACGCAACACAGAGAGGCTGGGGACTGCAGCCAGGATGCCTCCTTGCTGCCTGGTTGTGGCACAGCTGCACGACGGGGCCTCAAGGCACTCCTGCAGTGCACGTGCATGCGCACAAATCTGTCGGTGACAGGTGCGTTGTAAGAATTAACCCGGAGTTTCAGTGGCTTGTTTGAAGTACAAGGGAATACTAGCTACGTTTCAAAGGAATGCTAGCACCAAGCAATGAGAGAGGAGGAGCTTTATGCTCTAAAAGCTTTTATTTCTTAATTTTTCAAAGGGCAGAGAGTAGCAAGTAGGACTGTGAGGCTGCACAGCTGGCTGGGAAGTGTTGGGGCGCAAGGCTCAGCGGGGAGGTTGAGCTCCCCAGGCAGGCGAGAGAAGCACAGCAGCGGCCCGGGGAGCCTGATTACAGCAGCAGTCGGAGGTCGCAGCCCAAGCGCAGTCCTGGCAAGCAGCAGCTCCCGTCCCTGATTTGAAATGATGGTAAGGAGAGAAATACTTGCTAGTATAAAAACAAGCCTGGAGAGCAGAAGTGAACGCTTCCCCTCTGCTGCGTAGGCTGCTACAGAGCATGCCAGCAGGCACTGCCGCTGAACAGCTGCAAGAGTAGGAACGGGCAGTAGCACAAATATGTAGCCTTAAGGATATTCACCACTGACACCAGGAACAACCGATCGGCTGTTTGCGTGCCAGTGACTGAGTCACAACAAACTGGTACTCTGTTTGGCAGATTTTACAGTCGCTTGCCACAGTGATGTGCTTAGTAATACACCAGTATCTTAAACTTACTGCTACAGTACTACTGACCTCCACGTGGGATACCATCATCCCTATGTTCTGATCCAATTATTTTCAATCCTCAATTAAGTTACTTTAGGCATGGAAAAAATAACTGGAAAAGGAGGAAAGAGAAACATAGTTGGTCATGCCTATTATCTTACAGTTACATCTGTAATTCCAATCACAAATTATTCTTTTACATGATTGTCAGGCAGAGAAAACTACTGCCAGCACTTCATACCCTGGTTCTGAGCACTCACAATATCTATTTAAATTAGCAAGCAATCAGCACCCATAGCAATTAACATCACATACACAGTACTCAGTCGTGCATTCTCTAGTCATTCTTTTCTCCCATGGAAATCTTTGTTGCACAGGGCTTGTTTTGACAAGTTATCTCTTTTTTTTATTCAAGAATTCTAGGTACTTTTCACTCAGATTTTCAGTTTCAGTTAGTCGCTATATTCTCAAGGTGTATGTACTATCAACATAAAATAACAAACAGAGCTCAACAATCAAAATTTATTTCCTCTTTCTTATGTATTATGACTTATTATCCTGATTCTACGAGGGAAATTAACAGAAAACTTTTCACTATCAGTTATGCATTAAAAGAAAAAGATAACTCTTGAAGTGGAATGGGTCTAAAGACCAACAGAAGTCTGAATTTGGCCATTCAGTCTGAATTTTGACCATAACTGTTTGCATATTATAATGAGAACTGAAACTGCCTGATGTCAAAGGCACTATCAAAACCTAAACCAATGCTCAGCTACACTGAATCTATAAAGTATGCATTTCTTATCAATTCACATTCCTTTTCAATTCACATTCCCACGCACAAAGCATCTTCCCCCATACTTGTCGCAAGCAGAGAGACATATTTACATATGTGATCATAGCAGGAGTGCTACTAAAACATTTATCCCTGGACCAAAGTATTATATATGAGACCATCCATAAAATATCAACTGGGTACTTGTTCTGTGCAAGCTTGGGACCCATCTCATAGAAGTCACATATGATGTCTTTCCTCACTGGTTTATTCTCTCATTGACGGGAACTATTCCTTCAACATTATAGACATAGCATAGATACAGACAGAGTAAAAAACTCATTTTTGAAGTCATGACAAAGAATGTCTATTTCTGACAACACGTGGAATTAAGATATACAATTTCCAATGTGGTGGGGTGTTGAGGTCATATTAATGTTTATGATATAGAATTAGTGCAAAAAAATCAGCTAATAAAATCCCCCAAACCAAGCAGGTATCATGCTAGGTTAATGAGGTTTTCACCAAACCTGAGCTAAGTTTCAGGAGCTAAGGATGATTTTAGCATCTTTGGTGGTAATGCAGTTTGGACCAAAAGAGAGAACAGCAGCTGTTCCGGTGGAGCTTTGCATTTGAATTTCCAGGGTTCATTCTAACCCCTACAAACTCAACATAAAACTCAGTTGGCGTGAACTGAAACAAGAGGTTTGAGTGAAAAAACCATGAGGGGAAACCACTGAGCCTGAGACTCAAAAACAATGTTTGGACCTGCACTGTGCACATGCCTGGCAAGCCTGACGCAAATATCAGTTTTCCTTGCACATAATTCTAAGCCCAACTAATTTTTTCACTGAAACCAAGGGTTTGGGGGCCAGGGAAAGGAGGGAATTAATTTGAAATGGCATCTCCTAATGAGCAAATAAAGACCAGGAACCTCAGGATCTACTCATGCAAGAACAGGGAAATTACCTTTGCATATTTGGTTTTCAAGAGATGAAGGAGAGAGAAATGGAACTGTGGCCACAGCAGGGGAAATTTATGAGAAATGCAAGTTGTGTGGTTCAGGCAGCTTCAGGGAGTGCTGAAAGATTTCAGAAGGTGAACAGATTCCTTTCTCATTAATGAAGGGGCCCTGACTCTAGATCCGCTGAACTCACTCCGAGTGGAAGGCTATTCAACTCTCTCCTTTGATTGAAAGCATGAGCCTGTTACTTACGAGCTCTTGGTAGCTTTCCTTATAATAGGAAGTTGGGGGGAAGGGGGAAGAAGATGGCTGAAGGAGGGGAAGGAAAAGACGGGTAGCAAAAAACGATGGTAGCTGAACATGTGTCTTCAAGGGATTTGCAGGACAGGCCTTTGGGGAAAGGTTAAAAGCTTACAAGGTAAGTGATGCCGTTCCTGGGCTGATTTTTCTTTCCTTGTTGTTCACCAACATGTTAAGAAAACTTCTCTGCATCTTCAATCCACCTTTACCCTCCTACTTTCTCATAGTCTTACCAAATTATTTATTCTGCTAGCATGGAACTAAAAAAATTGCTGATTTTCAATTTTTTTCTGGTGGATATCAGCTGTATTTGAATAATGCTAAAAAAATACTAAATAAACAAAATCCTGGCCATCTTCATTGCCGCAACAGGGAACATGCAGCTTGCTGTTCTAAATTGTACACAGCCGCGAGCTCTCATCAGACTTTGTGTGGGCTTGAAATGTTCTTTTAGTCCTTTGCAGCTGAAAGCTGAACACAGATTATCACTAAAAGGATATGAAAGATGATGTTGGGACATTTGCCATAACTATACAGGAATGCTCCTGAAAGCGATCAGAAATGTGAGCAGATTACTTAGCCAGCTCAGGTTTGAGGACTGTATTGCCAGCTAGCTGTTGCTGTTAAAGGTTACCTTGTTATAGGAGAAAAAAAACAAACAAACAAAGAAAAAAAAACTTGAAAGAAATCCACACATATTGCATATGCCCATGACGGGTAGTCGCTTGTAGGCAAAGGGCAACACAGCAACAGTGTATCTAAGTCTTGACATGTACTTTAAAGGGAAGGAATCTAAACTCCTGTTCAAATAATTTGCGCATAAGTACCCACTCACTAAAGTGAATTTTAAGATATTTAAGCATAAAAAAGCTTATATAAAAAAAATAATGGGAAATATCATTATAATTATTATAGCAGCAGTGTAAATGTACTTCCTTTGTAATGTGAATTGCAAAATATCAAATTTTAAAGACCTGATTGATGGTTTTAAAAGATAGAATATTTTTAGTAGTTGAATTCATATTTAAATCTTTCAAAAGCAACATAGCTACAGAAAATGCTTTAAACTAACACATTTGTAGCCAAATCTGTTGAAACAAAAAGGCTTCAGCTGTTTCAGTGTTTGGACCAATCCACAGCTGTAATTTCTGGGAATGGCTGTTTTATTCCCCAAAGGTAAACTCCAGATTATTTTATTCCACTGCAACATTCCAGACCACTTCTCAGACCAGAGTTCACATACCCAACTGAGGGTACAATTTTATTTGTATTCAAAAAACTCAGGCATAATTTTACCTGTAAGCTCCCCAGTTAGCACAGAACAGTGCACTAACTTACAGCATCCTCTCAGAATCGACTTTCAAATAAAATCCAAACTATTAATTACTGGAGCTCTCTGGCCATACAGATGCATGCATGTTCAGGATATAGCCCAAAGTCTGATAAAACCCAAGATGACACCTAATTTACATAAATGCAAACAATATCACAGAAAAGTTAGAGCTATCACCTTCAAAACTACACTTGGGAGCATTTGAGCATAATGGACTTGTTAAACATCTTTCCTTTTTAACTACTTCATTATTTCAAAAATCAATTGCAAAAAGAACTTGTTTTGGTCAAAATACAAAACCAAAGTACTAAAAAGGAATAAATAAATGCACCTAATAACTACTTTCTAAAGACAAATAGGTGACTTTTAAGTAAACTCCCTGACTGCCCAACAGGCATGCTATAAATCATTCTTTGGGAGGGAGATTTTTTTTTTTTAATCAACATCATCTACTATTTATTCATCAACAGTATGAAAAGAAAAATTGAAAGGTGCAGAAAAGAACTGTGATCTATTTATAAAGCAAGGAACTAGATTTTCAGTTATAGGTACTAATCTTGCTGGTGTCTATAGATGCCTGAATCCAGTTCAAACTCTATTTTGCTAGTTTTCATCTGTTGCCAAGGAAGATGTATCAACCATTTGCAGTCTGTAATAACTTTGGTTATCTTCTAAACTGAGCAGAGATCTTGGTAGGAAACTGAACGGGCAACTTCAAGATAAATCTAAGTACTACCTATGCATATTGACTTGAGCTGTAACTTCAGTGCTGTAATATTTGGCGTGTTATGATCTTGACTCAGTGGAGTTCCTAGGTGTGTAGAATAACAGTCACTTTGACCGAGAGAGTATATCCAGACTTAAAATAAACATCAGCAACATCTTTAATTTTTTGCTCTTGCTAGGCATGTTAATGAGACAATTTGTATCTGTGTTTAAAACACAAAATACACGCAGAATCTGACTTTGAAAGTCAAGTGTATCATCACAACATAGAGGAAGGGATTTTTAAGGAAAAACAGCAATAAAAAAAAGATGAAGCCATTTAGCTCAGTAATGAAAATAGTGACTTGTGATTGTAGAAAAAAGTAGTATGGCTTATTGCAAATTATACAGTAAAGCACTTTAGTGCTTAACATGTTAATCTCCCAAAAAACAGTTTTCATCATTTCATACACTGTAAATGTCTATAAGCATATAGAGGCTGTTTGTAACTGCATCTAGCTTGCAGGGAGAAAAAGGCACCGTAACATTTGTGAGGTTGCATGAAGTTTTAAACAACTGTAGTTATTATGGGATATTTGCAAAAATTCAAACAGGAATTAGGCACATGATGTACTTGAGCCTTTGCGAGATTCCTTCATTTGATGTGAAACGGAGTCAAACCAAAGCAGTTCAAGCAGCAGTCTTTAGCCCAGATCTAAACCCTGCTCTCCCCATCCTCATCAAAGTCTCAGATACTCGGCATATGTTCTATTTCTGCAGTAGAACTCATGCGTCTTGCTACATTCTCAGTTTCTTAGGAAACGGGTGTCATTTCAAGCCATAAACTTACTGTGCATCAAAGGCTACTTCAGCAAAGCAGGACCTTGCCTGCTGGTCATTGACCTTCTCATTCTCACTGCACTCCTTACCAGTTTCACCTGAATTTGGGTTGGGGGGGAAGGAGGAAACAGGTATGAGTAGAAGAAAAGCAAATAAAGGATACCTAGGATACCTGGAAGTGTAGACAATTTTTGCATAATGGTCTTGCAGCACCAAAGGGAAAGGAGTGATTAGGTAACACTGAAAATCGACGTTTACTTGGGGCTTTATCTAAAACCTGCTGAAGTCACTTAGATGAGTTCAGTTGCCTCTAATGAGTTTTGTACTAAGACCCAGATCTGCAGCATTGGACATGATAACCTGTGGCACCTCTTCTATAAGGTCATTATGGATTCATCATAATTTATTTTTGAAAGAAGAATGGGGACTCTCCCAGTATCACTAGAAAAACACTATTTCCTCACTCTTTAAAACACATACATACATATACCACAAGAACAATGCTGACTTGATGCTCTTTGATGTGTAAACATATAAGACAATTGGAAACATTCCAATTATCTCCAGTTCAAAGTTAGGCCAAAATTAGAAGCAGTTATGAATAATGTATTAGGTTTTATCAGAAACAGCAATGCTGAGCAGAATAAAGATGAAAGTTTAGCTTAGCTATGAATACGTGAAACAGGTAAGCAACACTGCTGCCTTAAACAGACACGCTGGAATTGCACATCCTCAGAAGTTCAATTAACAAAACATATGTCAAAACCGAGTTTTGTGACAGCTTATAAATTGCTTTCAGATGCAATTCTGATGTTTTCAGGACAATATTAGAAACTGAAGTTTTTGTGAAACTTCCTCTCACTTCTTTATGAGGCTTTATGAGGCTTTTTAGAAGAAATAACCATGTCAAAACCCTTGTCATTTAACATAGTAGCCTAGGAGTTGGTTCCCAGTCAAAAGATGCATCTTGGAAGGTTCATTAGCCAACAGATAGGTCAACATGCTAGCCCAGATCCTCAAAGGGTACTAAGCAGTCTATTTCCAGTCATTTCAGAAAGTTTACCAATTTCCTGAAAATCTAGAATTTTAATTAAGGAATAAATGACTTCTAGGTGCTTCTAGTTGGATAAGCTATTCTTGCTTGGATGTCGATGTTATGTTCCAGATAAAGATGTCCAGTGGGTGTTCCACCATTGCCTTATATTCCTGCAATTCTACTTTACTTTGTGGATTTTGCAAAAAAGATTGGATCTCAGAAGATGATCATGATAGTGCAGATTGTAAGAACAAGAAAATACATACGGCTACTTCTTTGGTTTTTGCACTCTTATGAGAGACCTCTTTTCCATTATTTACCTTGTCTCTTCATAGTTCTTTGCAACTGTGGGCAACCTGAAGTAAGCTTTTCTGGTTAGGCAATGGCTGGCACTTAGGCTCCATGTCTTGTTATTGACAGTTTTGACAAGGGTGACTGACAACAGGCCAGAGATGATTTTTCCTGGTTTGTGCATGAAGTTATCTGTACTGTTATTTACAGATGCCCTTGTTGAAATCCTGTGTTGCGTTCCTTCACTGACTTCAGTTTAAGTTTGCTAGTATTTTGCAAACCATAAAAATGAAGTGACTACATAAAACAATATTCTCTAGATTTTTAGTAGCAATAAACAAGCTTTAGCAACACCAAAAACTGTATCACTCAATAGACTCACTGGGAACTACAAAACAACAAAGCACACATTTCAACAAATTCATAGAATATCTGTTATGAAAGCTAATTAATGTACTAGCTATTATGAATTATTATCTTCTATATCATGCAATGCTAAGGCAAATCCTAGGCTTTCATTTACTTTAGAAAATAACTACCAATAAAAAGCATTAGCATATACAGTGCTTTTCATCTTTTGTTTTAAAATTACAATTCCATTTCCTAGAACCAACAGCTCCACTTGAACAAACCTTCTTTACTTCAACAGACGTAGATGCGAGAGGGGGTAGGCATTTGACTTCATCTACCAAGGGCATATAGCAGGATTGTGCTAAGCTTACAACAGAGGCGTTTAAAATGCCAACACTTGAGTGCCTCTATAGTCTCAAATTTCTCCTGCACCACCCAATTTTTATGCCAGTGGAACAGCAGATCTGATAAGAAATGCGGAAGTAGGAACAACGTGATTTTTCCCCTTTTCTGGACTGGTCTTGCACAAAGTAGAATATGACAAGAAATTCCTCAGCTTACTTATCTCAGTGATGCGATGCAGACTGGTATGTAATCATGTAATAATTTTGTCTATAATGTTTAATATTATGCTCATAATCATTCTTGGAACAACATAAAATGATAGAATATAGTGTCTCCATTAGGTAGAGAACTCTCCTGATTAATGTACGTCTATAAAACATTTACATTGAAAACACACACTAAAGCATTTTTAAATCTCACTGATTAAAATTAGGCTAGACTTCACTAATGAATTTGAAAAGATAGCTATTTAAGTAACTTAATGCATTTGCAACACTTCATGTGAACCAAGCTGTATTTTTTACTTCAGGATTAGGCTGCCTGATTTCCTTTTAGTTAAATCCACAGCACAACTAGCTCCCAGTGGGACATCTTGTAAATTTAGGATTTCTAGCTCATCTTTGCCATGCATGTTCTGTGGGAGCTGCTAATGAGAAAAGAGGAAATTATAAAATTCTCATAAGGAATTAGTCTCCTACACAAGAAAAAAAAATATCCAATTTTCAGTGAACGTTCTCAAATTATCAATCAGCACTGCAACACTGTTAAGTCATTACTATTAAATGGCTGCACTTGAAGGCAAGGCACTTTGCAGTTATTTTCCTGCATATAGATCTTACAGAAATGTAAGAGTACTACCTGATCAAAATTCCCATATAATTAGGAAAATTAAGGGCATTATGAACAGACAGACCAGGAAATCTGCCATGCTGTGGAAAGCTTTTACTTTTAAACCACCAGCTCAAATCTCACTTAGACAGTAAGTAACTGTGTATCAGTTCAGGACACATAGGAGCAGCAGGGAGGGACGGTGAAAGCGGGGAATTGTTTTCATTTGTGCTATCCAAAGTAATTGAAATCTTTTTTTTTTTTTTGTTACATTTTAAGTATTATGTAATATATGTGCGTATACATATGAGCATGATCTTTACATAACATTCTACATTTTGCATATATAGTGATGCCAGTTTGTTTCGAAAGTTCACAGCGAGAAAGCTAGATAACAGAGTTGACTATATTTTCCTGAACAAGTGGAGGCCACTCTTCTGACCACCACTTAATAATTCTTCGTTACCTTTATTTTTATTGCAGCCATTTCTTACAGATAGCTACCTGTTTCACAAACCCAGCCTATATCAACCTATAGCTTCTCTCCTCAGATATACCTACAATCTGGACCCGTTTCTATCTTGTCTAGCTCTAGAGAAAAAAGGTAGTTAGGAAAGCAGGAAATACAGCAAAAATAGCATCAACCACGGGAGCACTCTGTGAATTCTTCGGAGATTACAGACTTCTGAGCTCTAGTTCCAAAAAATCTTTCACCAACATGACTATTGATTTTAGGGAGCTTTGGCATCCCCACACAAATGAAGAAAATAATAATTAAAAAAAGCAAACACAGATAAGTTTAACAAAAGTCTCCAAACCTGAGCTAAGAGTAAAACAGGCTCTGCCCATTGTACGCACACCTTTTGCAGACCCAAGAACCTAGTCTAATGGGGAACACAAGTGAGCACCAGAAGGAACAAGCTTCCCCTGGGGAAACAATATCAGCTTTAAGCTTCCCACATGTCCATGCCTGGGGAATCCCCTTTGAAGTTGCTAGCTGACCTGACATCTGTTTCATGCCACTGGAGCGAGGCAAACAGCAGCAGCAAGGTTGAAGCCCAGACACATCAGAACATACAGGGCTCTTGAATTCACTGTATTTTTTTATACTGTTTGATTCTTCTGGTGAGAAGGGGGAAGAATTGTAACATTTAAGTAAAATAATAAAACAGCCTCCCTAAATGATCTTTAATATTAGCACAATGAACTTTAAAAAGTCATAGAAAAGGATGACGAATTCAATAATTATTATCCTACTGACATCAAAATAACTAAGTGTTCTGAAAAAAACATATTCAAATGAAAATTATTGAAATGTGGTATCCTGTGATATAGCTAGCTTTCAGATGATTGCCAGTCCTAAATAGCAAAGCCAAACAGGTTCAAGGCACACATTGTTTTTTCATCATCAGTTATTTGAATTGTGACTTGATCAATACAGAGCACAGGGAAAATAAAAGTTCCAGGAAAACACTAAATCTTTTTTATTTGTAGTTCACTTACATTTATTTCCTTATACAGATATTGTCATAAAGGGTTGGGCAAAAGTAGCTCAGTAATGTTAATGCTTTGACTGATTTATGTCAAGATGCTTTAGCAAAACAGAAGACTAAGTAATTGTTCAGTTAATTTCCCTAGCATACAGGTAGCTCACTGATTTTTTTTTTTTTTTTTTTTTTACTTTCAACATTTATGCATATATAGCAGGGGGTTTGTTCATGTGCAGATTAGTCCTCAGCTTAATCCACTGCAAATCTGGCCATATAGGGTCATCATATTTTAGTGTTTCATGTTCAATAGTTTATGCTTGGATAGTCTGAGGCTGTGTCCTAGAATATATAAGATAGGATAAATATACATATATACAAGACAATATCCCATGTTCTGTACTGCTCAGCATCAACTCAACATACGTTTCTTTATTCACTGTGTTTGTGATATGATAGTGCAAGTCCTTCCCAAGCAGCTCAAACTATGCTGAAACACACTGTAGCTGATAGTCTCATCTATACGCACATTTAAAGTAGGCTTGGGGGCTCATCCATCTGTTCGCTAGCTCTTGTTATTCATCAAAATGCTTTCTCAAAAATAAATTAATCTTTGAATGCTTAATTTGGTGACAACTTCTTGCTAAAATTAAACTATATTTAACTTCATTTTCTCAATATTTCTCTGTATCTTTTGCTCAAGATATTGTTAAGACTATCACACCTTGATTCTATTCCAAATAAAGTCATTAGAATTAAACCAGCAGCTGTTAACTGCCCTGTAAACTGAGTACATTTTGGCCCACTCTAAAACTTCCCTAGTAATTGCTGCTGAACTTCTTGGCTGTGTCAGCAAAAAAGAATCCAAGCAATAGATGTGTACAGCAACTGAATTACTTGCAGTAATTCAGGTAAGACAGATACCTCACACATTTAATAGAAATTTGTTTGTATACTAGTACAGCTGCAAGTGAGTTACTGCAAATGAGCTCATCAGCCCAGCATTTCTCACAATCAGCTGTAAAATAAAATTTGTAAAACCAGAGAGATTGAAAACAGGAAAAAAAAAAAAAAAAAAGAAATTGATCCCATCACCGACCTTAATGAATCTTCCAAAATACCTGTGGGAATGCTAAGAATGTTGCTGTCATAGTTTCTGCTAAAGCAAACAGAAGGTTGACTAGTCAGATTGGCAATTTTGATCTGCTAATTGTGATGCCCTGAAGCTTATAACACTAAAAATAAACTTCTTTTTTGTTGAGCTGGTTAAAAGAAATAGCAACCCACGTGCATTTACAAAAATACCATATCAAGAAGATTGACATCAGCAGACATGCAGATTTTTCTTCCCCTGGGCACCAAATTGCTGATGTATGTACATGCTCCCTTCTTGGCATAATTGATTTTCACTTTCTGCACGGTGGCACATTCTTGGAATAGCTGGTGTCGCAGCAAGCATGAATATGCAAGTGAAGGACACACTAGCTAGGATAAGACCAGAACTCCTTCATCTTGAACCCAAGCTTGAACCCAATTTAAAATAGAATATCAGTTGCTTTTAAATATTCAGCTTAAAAAGACCCTAAATAAAATTAATAAAAAGAGTGCATATTACATTAACATACATCTGTTCTTCCATGTTATAGTCAAAATCAGACTGAACCACAAAGATTAAAACCAGGTTTTTTATGCTTTTTCTGCCCTTTTTTAGAAAACAAGACATAAGAAACAGTGAGCAGACTCTATGATCTCCAGAAAACATATAACATGCATAAGAATGGAACAAATCTACAACTGTAGTAGAAGCAGCTGTTCAACTACACCCTGATTGCCTAAATTGTCATTTATGCATGACAAGTTGTAGCAGCTCCTTTAAGCAGAGCAGGCTAAGCCAACTATCTTTCTCTTTTTCTTTCTTTTTCTTTCGTTCACTCTCTGACTAGGTCTCCTATGCATTTAAACAACCTGAGGTCCTCACACCCCTGTAAGATGTTTCTCTTGCTCCATCATTGATTCAAAGGAGGAGTATCATCCCTTTTTATTTGCCCCTCCCTTTTTTTTTAACCAAAGCTGATTCATCCACACCAATCAATAATATAATAAGGACATCCATGATATATTACAGTGTTGTTTCACAACTGGATGTACCTTAAATCTCAATTAGCAGGCAAGACAATTCCTAAAAACTACAGAATTCTATGACTGGAGCATCTATGAAAACCAGGAACCAAACTGACTACTAGTGAACTTCTTCAAGCAGCTGTGCCAAAATAACCATGAAAATCTCAGTCACTAATTACCAGCCACACACCAGTATCACAGGCAACTTGTGTCAGATTATGTTAAATCTCCTATTTTGGCAGAGGCACAACAAAGTGGGGATTAGCACCATGTCCTCTCTAAATCCCAGGGAAGAGCTTTCCTTTCAATCCAACGGGGAGCTACACTACTGAGTACCAGTGAAAAAATCAGTTTCACACTGCTCAGCAAACAGTTATTCTCAGTGGTGTCACAGGGCTGACCTTATGCCAGTGAAAACATAGTTTGCTCCACAGACAGGTAACTAAATTTTCACTAGTTTTCCCTTTCACGTAGAACTGAAAACAGACATAGGGATGAACCACATCTTAAGGTGTTCTTATATTTTCAGCTTGGTTTGCTCTGAAAATTGCTGGATATCTCAGGGGTAGAGCTGGTCAAGACCTCTTCAGCAAAACATTTTAAAAATGGAAAATGTCGTTTTCAAACTACAACATTCATTGGCTCTGACAAAACTATTATGTGAACAGATTCGTCATGTCCCAGCTCAGAGAGAGAGACAAAGCTATGGTCAATAATAACCACAGACTGATAGAGCGTTCAACCTCACTTCAGTCTCAAGCTTAAAAAGCTTTGCTCCATTCAGAACCACGATTTGAAACTCTTTTCTCCCACTCCCATCTGCTGCCAAGTTATTAATGTGCCATCAAGTTATTCTGCAGCATGAATCTCTGAAGCTTAGAAATCTTCAAATTCATCTAAAAGTGGTTTGAGAACAGCTTTCAAATCTTAAAATTTGTATGCAACAAAGAAATCTTGAACATCTGTGCAGCCCTACAAATAAGACCAAAACCCTAATGTTCCCTAAAGACATTCACCCGAGGCTTTGAAGCTCTACCTACATTCTACTCCTTAAATGATAAATTCTTACAAATGGTCCACAGTAGCTTGCGTCCATGCAAAAGCCTCTTCTGAGGCCACTGTTGTTACTGCTTGTAGAGTTTAATGGCATTTCCTAGACAAATTGCTTATTTCGGGTCCAGATAAAATGGTTCAGTCTATAACCAAGGCCATCAATCAATAAAAACCATGAATATAACACGCATTTTTAATTCACCATTCTTTTTCATGTTCCAAATGACAATATTAGACCATATGCCTTAAAGCCTTCCAAAATGCAAGAACCAGAATGTACTGCTATAACTATACCTGTAAAGGTGACAGGTGTACAAAACTGTTTCTGGAATCATACTGCTCTGTGGGTATAATGTACTACTGGAACAGAATATAACAAGCAAGTACAATGACATTCTATATCCTGGCCACTTTCAAGGCCCATAGATCTCTGGGTAACAGTTCAGACTCAACCTCAGCTTAAGGGACAAGGCTATGCACTGAACCCAGTTGTGCTTCAAAGACCAAAGTGGTGTGCTATATTCATCTTACTGTGTACATAAAAGGGTGGGAACCGACAGATAAAGACTTGATCCCATTTTTTTTATTTATTTAATTAACACTACGAAGAACGCCATACACGATTAAGTCCACTTTCCATGCCGCCTCCTCTGGTTTTGTCCCTCTTTGCTTCCTTCACTGCACATACTGGGGCTTTAAATCACGCTCACATACTCTGTTAAATGAAACCAAACATTAATAATAACTAGATCTGTGTGGAAGGTGACCAACAAGTGACTTGAGTAGCTTGACAATAAAAGCTCCAAAGACAGCATTTCTAGGGCAGTCCCTTTATATTCGAGGTTATAGCCACAGATGAGCATTAATGACATTTGTAATTACTTGCTTTTCTTAAGTACAGTTACATTTCAACTATACACACAGGCAGATTTGAGTAAGTTGTTTCCAAAATGCTGTTTTCTAAGATCAGTGGAAAAAACTCGTGTTTATTCTTCCCTGACTCTCACATCTGACTTTATAATCTTCACTCTCAAATCAATTTCTCCTTCACTTTCACCCATTTTTCTTTGCTAATATTCCTTAATTTTACCAAGTTATTGACCAGCAACTTTTCACTGAAGAGGAAATGTAACTGTGCTAGGAAATTGTATTCAGACACAGTAAAGGAAAAACTTATTGTCCAAATATAAAAACTTACAAAGTAAGTGCAACAGTGTGAAAACATCCTTATCAACATCTCACAGATGAATTCTGAGGCACAGTGGGATTAAACAATTCCTCCAGCAAGTCTGTAGCACAGGCAGGAATAGAACCCAAATACTGCAAATGCCAATCCAGTTCATTAATAATAAGATAATAGAACATGTTATGCTGATGTTAGCCTGTATAAGAGAGGCTGAAGCAACCTTCAAGACTGAGGCAGTCATGGCGTGGCTGCTGCTGACTCACTCTGCAGTGCGATACTCCTCTGACCAGCTGGATTGAGCCACAGCAGTGTTGCCTCAAAAGCAAGCTACAGAACAAGTACAGGCTCTGCTGATTAAACTTGCTCTAGGGTCCACCCACCAGTAACATGAGGCAATGCCTAATGAAAACATCTTCAAAATGCAAGCAATTTGCTGAGGAATGGAACTTACAGAACTTATATAACTACAAAAACAATTAGACCTTAGATAGTTTCTGTATCGACAGATTTCAAGATTCAGAATATAGATAGCTAAAGGTCATCATCCACGCTTTACAGAAAGATAAGCAGAAATAAAAAGATAACATGATTCATCTGTTACATGCTATACAAGCTGAATTTAGGTCTTCAGCTTCTCTGATTTATAAAAACTAGCTTTCCAACAACATTGCAAGACAACACAATACAGTGCCCCCAAAACTAACCACCATGTATGCTAGAAAAGGAAAAAAATACATTTCCCTGAACTTGCATTCTTTAACACACACCCCAACGTTTATATACACATACCTAAGTATCTATATAAACAAGAGTATACACACACCCCTTTACTTATACGTACAAAAAAAAAATCTAAACAGAATCTGCTGGACTGCAGAATAGAGGAGTATGGAAAAGCACTCTGATATGGTGCCAATAAGTACAACATAAGGAACTGTAATGAACAGGATAAGTATCGGCCATTTGTCTCTGCATATATTACTTTGGATTTTATCCAACTATGGCAAGAATCAGCTCCTATGCAATCTGTACTCCGGGGAAGAAGTACGGTCCATCAGCTATTCCAGACCTTGGTAGAAACCTCATGATGTTTATTGTGCGGTGGTATAACAGGCCTTTGCCTATAGACCAGAGTACAAATACATGACTCTCAGAGAAGAGAGAGTATGCCTAGCTAATATAGTTTCCCTTAATTCTATTAGAGCTTTTCGAAATTCCTACATTTTTTGGTTCTAATGACAGCATAGATCTAATTTCCTATGTCAAAAAAACCCCAAAACCCAAACAAACAAAAAGATCAGGGATTGTTTTTACAACAGATTGAATCTGTGACTAGAGCTCAATTAACTATGTATATTTTGCTAAGATTAATGGACGTATACTTCTACAAGTCTCGGCAAATATTTGAGTAAGGTGGAAAAACAGACTAGCACAAAATCGGAATGAGATCTGATACTTGTTTTTCATGCGTACTTATTTGCAGGCTTGCTGGTGTTAGCGGTAAACAGTAGATGAGTTATTAAAAGGTGTTCATAGCCTTCAGAAAGAAATATTATCATATTTATTATACAGTGTTAGCCTACGAATTTCTACCTCCTGCTTTCACTAACCTTTTTATAAAGATCTTAAAGATGTTTGAATAAGACTTAAGAAAACTTATCCCTCACCCTCCTCTAGCATTATGCACTAACATTCTAATGTGATACTGCAGCAGGTCAGAGCACTGGATTCAAAGGTCATGCTGCCTGGGACTTCCTTGGTGTCCAAGGCGGGCGGTGTGCTGTAACCAAGGAAAGCCTCAGAGTAAACAGGTATCAGATCTGCTACAACACCTGCATGCTCTAAAGGTTCTGGGGTACAGCTAAGGCAAGGGAGTGAGACTAAGAGCAAAGCAGACTTGGCAGGGAGGAAAAGGACTGACTTTTCAAGTTGTCATGTAAGATAAAAAGCTCATTTTAAATAAGGAAAATAAACTCTGTCGCAGATCTGTGAACATTTGGAAACCAAGAAGGAACTTAGTAGGCAAGCAGTAAAAATGATGAGTAGCTACAAATCTTTTTAAAATTACTGCGTGTTTAGGATGGATGACAGTGCTTGTCCTCAAATGGTGAGCAAACACGAACATATTCCTTATACTCTTTAAGTATGTGCATGTTCCCAAATTCATGTGCCCTGCCCACCTACCTAGACTGGCATGCCTTACTTCCAAAAAGGCTTTTCCCACATCAATCACCATGGAAACCAATGAAGCCTTCTACTACATATTCAGAGCCATTAAATAAATAAGTTTAATAATAAAAATAATATTAATGAATACCTAGAGACAATAAGGCAAATACTAAAACATCCCCATCCAAGTAAAATGAGAAACAGGATAGGAAAAGTATGTTTATGTGGGGGAAGGCTGTAAAGATGGCAACCCTCTGTTGCTCCTGGGTATGGGTGAGGGAGTTTGTGGGGTGGCTGGATGTACCCACCAAGGGTTTCCATGGCAGATCAGATTCTAGACATGCACCCAACCTGCCTGTGAAACAATGGGGGCTGGTGCCGCACCAGCCCTACAGCCTACGGCCAGCCCAGAACTATCAGATGACTGGCTCAGGCAATTTGAAAAGAGAAGCAACTCCAGCAGAAAGGAGAATAAAAACAATTATTAGCAGGGAGGGTTGGGCGGCATCCCTCAGTGCTGCAGTAATTATGGCGGGTGCTACCACGCGTGCCAGCGTAAACAGCTTAAGAGGGAGAATCGCGTCCCCAGCCTCTTGGGCGACGTCTCCCGCGCCGCCTCGCACGAGGCCTCGCGCAAGGCTGCGCCGCGTGAGGAGCGTGGCCCTGGCAGGCCGCTGCGAGCCAGGCTGGCCAGCTGCCCGCTCCACGCGCCGCTTCCCACGCGCGGGAGCTGGCGGCGGACAAGGAGCGCACCGTCCCTCGCTGCGTTGGGGAGGTTTCTCCACCCAAGGCGGGAAAGCACACACAGCTGAGGAGCTTCCAGAAACCCACACAGTGCTTGGGGTATAAAAAACGAGCAGTCTGGTCAATTAAGAACGTTTTTCTGGGGGAAGAAAAAAAAAAAAAGAACCAAACCAAAACCAGAAAAACCACCAGACAGGGGGGAAAAAAAAAAAAAAAAAAAAAAACAGAAAGATCCAACGCTTCAAAAAAAAAAAGTACCTTTGAGACAAACACCGGCGGCCAGCCCGGCGCGAGCCCACCCCCTGCGGAGAGGAAGGAGGCAACCACCCCTGGTGGGGCACAGGCGCCCGCCCACGCGCACAGGCGCGGCGCGCGCCCCCCGCGCCGTTGACTCGGCTGCGTTTGAACCGGCCACGCTCGCGCTCAGCCAACAGGGCGCCGCGCTGGGCCCTGACGTCACGGGCGGCGGGAGCGGGGCCGGGCCGGCCGCGCCGGGCGGGCGGCAGCTCCGCCGCGGGCGGGCAGCGCTGTCAGCCGCGGGGCCGCCGGCGCTGCCGCCTCTGCCCACGCGTATGTACACGTCGCCCAGGAAAATGAGGGTAAGCGCCTCGGGTCGGTGGCTGCCGCCGTGACCCCCAGCCGCCCCGCGCGGACAGCGGGGGGACGGTGCGCGGCGGGGCAGAGCCCCGGGCTGGCGGCTGGTGGTACCGAGGGGGGAACCCGTAACGGCCCACGGGGCGGGGGGCGTTTGCCTCAGAACTTCCCCTGCGGCGGAGCCAGCGCTCCGCACGCCGCAGCTGGAGCCCGTCCCGCCGCGCAGGGGACGCCAGCGAGCGTCTGCCACGGCCACCGGCGGCGGAGCGGGGGTGTTGCGGGCGGGGGCCGTCCGAGGCCCCGGGGATGGCTGACCGCCACCGCCGGGAGGGCGCAGGGGGCGGCAGGTGCTGCCTGGGGGCGCCGGCTGCGGCCGCCACAGCCCGCCCCGAGGGGCCGGGGGCTTGCGTGTGTGTGTGCGGGGAGCGCGCTGCGAGGGTCAGAGAAACGCGTGGGTTACAGGGGCCGAGAGCGCTGGGGCTGCTGACGGAGGTGTTAACCGCCCCCCCCCCCGGCGGGGGCTGCCCTCCCCTCAGCGCGGGGGGAGCCGGGCGATCGGGTCCCTCGGCCGCTCCGCGGAGGCCGAAGCTGACACCGCAGGGAGGGGGTGCTGGTGGCAGCAGCCAGCCCCGCTGGAGGGCCAGGGCTCGGCTCCCGGCCTTAGCAAGCCGGTGGAGATCGTTGCATGCTGCTCCCGAAAAGGGTCTTTAAAAAACAAACCTGATGCAACAACGAACGTCTTAAAGGAGTTTAAAACCCTTGACAGCAAAAACGCGATACCTTTCCTCCTAAAGCATCTTTGCGGTGAGGGCTTAGTTGGTGGTTAACTTCCCTTAAAACCCTCGGCAACTTGCTATTATTAGCCAGAAGTGCCCATCAGAGCCTGTCCAGCCTGAGAAGTAGCTTTCAGCTCTGTTGCTATGGACCTTAAAAGGGAAAAAAAACCAAATTACTGGCGAGTTACATAGTATGCATAGCAAAGCAGTCTGCTTCATCATATGCTCCAGTGATGTGTCAGATTGTTGTGTACTGCAAAGCTTAGGCCTAACAGATAAATCTGTGAAATATTGAGTAACCTTAATGCCTGTTTGTGCAGAATCGTCATTTTTCATTTCTGTTGATATGCCATTAGATCCTGCATTTTCTGTTTTATTTGACTATGTCCTGAACTTCTGAAACTGAACTCCACTCTTCAGAGTAGTCTCCCCGATCGCTATTAAAGAGCTGCTATATTTTAACTTACAGGGAATTACACTTCCCCAATATCTGTATCACATATGAATACATAAAGGTCTTCTGGTTAAAGCCACAAAACAGTTCTACTTATCAGCCTTACATATAAAGTCAATCTGTCACCTTGATGAACAAGTATCATTAATACTGGTATATTTTCCTTAACAATGCACCTAGCGTTTATCTGAGCTTAAAAATAGAAAATGTTTTGTATCCCAGGCTGTAAACGTGAATGATCGCTTTGGAGAGTTTGAGAGGAAGAATGTGCCTTGCATTAAAAGAATATAAAGTACAGTTTTTCTCTGCAATTGTTTCAAGTGCTACCTAAAAAAAAAAAAATTAAAAACTCTTATAGCATTTAAGGTTTTCAGTTCTTAAAATAGTTTTTGAAAAATTGCTAAAGAGAAGACTTATGTCTAAGACATGAGTGCAGTTAGAAACAGCTGTCAGTTTAAAAAGCACTGGTAATGGCCTAATCCCTTTTATCTACATAAGTGGTTTTCAGAGTGTGACATTATAATGTTTGTTTCATAGAGGATGAGACAGCAACTAAAGAGTTAATGCTGCCTTCTTTTCACTTTAGCTTCTAAACAGTCTTAAGTATTTCAGCAGCCAGGGGGAACTGTTTTGATGCTGAATAGTATTTTCAACCTTTACATAGAGTAGCAGGATGTTTTGTTTAGCCTTCTGCATATATTTAAGCTGTAGCCAGTTTAAAACAAACAAACAAAAAAACCCCCACAGTTTACTCATAGTTGGTAACTACGGTATACTGAGATAGCTTGTGGCCAAGGGGAGGGAGGTGGAAACCCCAAACCTTCGTGTGTTTTTTGTGTTGCAACAGCAGGTTTGTTTCTGAAGAAAAATCTCCAAAGAGACCGTTATTAGAGTTGTATATTACAGCATATGTCACAGCATTCAGTTCCACTCAGATAAGTGGAACTCACATAAGACATCATGGTTCCACTCACATAAGACATCATGGTTTCATGTACCAAAAAAAAGAAAAAAGACAACTGGCAATTTTGTTCAGACAGTATGTCCCCCAGTATTTCCAGTGATATCTATGTGCAGGAGAAGATGCACTTCTGTCGAGACCTGGATTACATCTAGCTACAGAAGTGATGAAGGATTTATCATCACAAGCCAAGTATTTTGGCCAAAGATCTGACTTGCAAAAGAGTAAAAAGAGGGACATTAAGGCACAGTATTTTTTGTTTGTTTATTCACTGCTTCAGTATCTTTGAATTTCAGAAAGCATTTTGCATTTTCATCCCAGTATAGTTTTATGCATAAAGAGCCAGGGGAAAACTGGGGAGAAAGGAGAAATCAAGTACAGTGAAGAAAATTCTTACAGCTTCGGCATCTACAGCCTTAGTGACATAGTTTAAAGTGCATTTCAAACCCCAAAGCCAGCTTACAGATGTGTGACTGCTTAGATTCAGAACTTAGCGCTAATGCCCAAGCTGCATTCAGTCAAATATGTAATTGTGTTTAATGTATGCCTCTATAAAACCCACACATAAGACATCCTGAAAGAAAGCCTAACCCCCTCTCTTTTTTTTCCCCCGCTTCTGCAGGAAACTATGCCCCAGACGCCAATATTTTCCAGCATGCTTGGTTCCAGTTGTAGTGGACAAGTGCAGCCAGATATGGGAGAGAGGTGTGTGGACCCTGTTTATCAGGACGGGAACCTTGTTTCTGGATCACTGGAAGCCTTGATAGAGCGCCTGGTGCCCACCATGGACTATTATCCAGATGTAAGTAGGCACTGAAGGGTTTTTTTTCTACCCATGGTTTTCCTGCATTAGTATCTGGATTGGTGCTTCCTCAGGAAATTCTACCTCCATCTGATTCAAGACTAAGATGTAGGCTAAGATGCATTTATTTTACTTGCAATTTTCATTCCTTAAAGATGTTGCTCAATGGGGATACTCTCCTTTCTGTTTTTAAATGAGAACACTTGTTAGAAAGATAAAGCCGTGTTGAACCCAAATGGGTGCCTTAAGAACCAATTAAAAGCAGTATTAGCTACAGAATTTTCAATCCCTTAAGCTGCTTTAGTTCTAATACAGCCAAGATTAACTACTAACCAGCTCCTACCTAGGGAAGCAGACCTGAAATCAGCTCTAGTATTTTTTTTTTTCTTAATTTTCTATGCATCTCCTAGTTAGACCATCAGAATAAAAACAAAAATAGATTTTAATTAAAATGCTCTCTTTCTCAAGAAATTTTAATGGGCCGTCACTGTAATAACGTATGTTCCTGAGCCTGAAAATGATTTTGCAACTGATTAAACAACCTCAGTGCAGTCTCCTGAAGTAAATACTATCAATAACTCACTCCAGGGCAAGCAATAAGATTCTGAACCTAGGATATTATGAAGAGATCACTTTATCACTTAAAATGACCCCTTGTACTCATTAATGAAAGATGTTATTTAAATCAGTTGCTAAAGATCAGAGAGGCAATGTAGCATATATTCCATTTGAGGTCTGAAAAAGTGGCAGCTAGATCACAGCTCTTTGTAAAAATTAACAAGGGGTCAGGAAACAGCAATCACTATTAACTTGTATGTTGAACTTAATGCTTGCAGTAGTGGGCCGTGCTATATCTTGTTGTATGCTTCTTAGTCTAATTTGTGTAGAACTTTTTACTGTGGTTTCACATTAGTCACAATAAAGTCCCTCCAAGCTCCCACATACACACCACCCATCTTCACAATTGGCATGCACAAAAAAGGGACTCCCCGTCTGAGACTTCAGTGGGTATAAGCAACAGAATTGCCAGCAGTCACCATTAGAAGATTAAAAAAAGCAAAACCAGGATGTTTTAATATTCCAGTTCAAAAGTAATCCTAAACCTTGCATTTGAATATGGCTAACGTACAATTGCACTACTTTTGACAGATGCTGACTTAGTACCAAGTCCTTTATAAGACACAGAGGAACAACCATTGTTAGACATTAAATTTCTGCTCCCTGCCCACAAATACATATTGTAGAACAGGTGCAGAAGAAAGCAGCCGGGAAAGTTGCTATGGTATACCAGCTCTGTATAGCTTTAGGCTGCTGTAGTTAAGCCTTCCAAGGAGTTGATTCCTTGTCTTTTGTGTAATACTAGAATATAGTTACTTGCTGATTGGATTTCTGGAATATAGCTAAGTTTTTTTGAGTAGCTGCTAATGCACATCCCTTATTGTAACTTGTAACATAGGATCTATTTATAACACAGCTACTCTGAAAAGGGTTCCATAAAGTGAGCAGTACTGACGGGGTCTGCAGCTTATTTTGGAATGATGGTAGTTTCCATGGTGCTATCCCATACCTCATGCGAGGGAGCATTGCAAACCAGGCAGTCACGGACCCCACCCTGGGAGGCTGCAGTTTAAATAGACAGCAAGCTGACAGCTGAGAGAGATACAACAGAAGCAATCAAGGGAACTCCAGGGAGAGAGAGATGGAAAACAGCATTAAGCCAAATTCATCTCCTCTACAGCAGGACACATTCTTTTAGTTAAATCAGATCACCCAATTTAGCTGAAAGGATTAATTATAAAATGAGTAGATAAATAAGCCTTGAACAACATAAAGAAGGAGCTGTATTTGAGTAATCTTCAAATCCAAGTTTTCTATCTCAGTTCAGTTGCATGTTTATATTTAATTTCATGCTCATTTCTATTTTTAGGGAAGTTGCCACAGAGGGTTAGAGTGATAGCCATTTACACTGATACCTTGTCAGAAGAGTAGCCAGTACTGTATGTTCAAGAGAAAGGTATAAATACCTCTCAGTCTCATGTCTCTGGCTACACATGCTAAGAAAGGCAGCAAGGCATCACCAATTAATTCGCACCAAGAGAAGCCATTGGTAATGTTAGCAGAGATTACCTTAGTTTCAGAGTGACATATCTGCAAGTTGCACTACTCACTCAAATTTTTGGATTAGTACATCTGAGCACAATGCTTAGAAGGCATTCCCGCCTCTGTGGACATTAAGCTAAAGATCACAGTAACCTTCCAGACAGGGGAAAAAAAAAAAAAGGGGGGGTGGGGGAGAAAGCAAACACAGAGTATCTTTCTGTGCTGGTTACAGAGGCAAAACAAAAATATATTTGCCCTGTTGGCAGAACACGAGACAGGCAAGGGAGGACGGGAAAGATAAGGGCCTACATTTGTGTACTGCTCTTTTGAGGCTTGTTTGTGTACAGGGACTTGTTCAGCACATAGAAAAAAAAAGTTATGCTCATGAGACAGAGGAGTTCGGAGGTTAGGAATGGAATGTACCAGTCTGTAACCCTTGTGCCCAAGCAAGAAAATGTTTCAAGAAAATATTTCACAAACAAGAAGTTCCAGAATGAGCAGTGAGTGCACAAAGAAAATATTTTTCTTTTTTTCCTCCTCTAGAAGACATCAGTGCATTCTTCGGTCAGAGGGTAACAATTCCTTCTTTAGTCTTGTGCGCTTGCGCTTTTTTTTTTTTTAATATAATTCAGCTCATCTCTTAGCAACAACTTTAGGCACTAAAGGAATCTGGCTTCTTATTCTCTTGTAAAGCACAAGCCCCTTCTGTGTCAGCTTACGTTGTTCCAAGTGCAGAAAGGATTTTTTTTTTTTTGCCTCTCCTCCCAAATACCTGTCACTTTTGTAGGATAAATGGAGCTTAACTTTCAATCTCATAGCTTATGGAAGCATTTTTTAATCATTCTTTGTCAAACCAGCTAGCGTCATAGCTAAATTTCTTTCTCCAAACCATCTTCTTCATGATTAGGGGACTGCTTAGGAGAGAGAGTAGGATTTTACACTGTTTAACATTTAGCCTATATGTGTATAGTAGTACAGGTGCAACAAATCACAGAAATCCTTGATCTAGATAAGGCACATGACATTAGTATGAAATATTTCCTATCCAAAACAACTGTGTTCCTAACCCCTGAGACCTACTGCTAAGCTGAAACGTATGGCTTAGTTCAGCCTGAATTTTCTTTATTGGATAGGGAGTGGCTATTAGCAGAGAGGCAAGGAGACAGGGGTCAATACTGCTGTCAGACCTATCATTTTTAATTTGGTTCTTAATTACAGTTACTCCTTGTGTATGCTGGCATAAGCAAAAGCAATAAAAGTATCAACCCCTCCCCGCAATTAGATACCAGCATATTGTAAACCAGCATGTCTTGATTGACCATAATGGAACAATTTTGTTTTCCAAAGTACTGAACCTAGTTTAAGTGACTTAAAAATGGAATAGAAATACAGCAGATGCGTTCCAGGCGTAATAATGATTTGTTTCTAAAACCTAGTAGTCCAATGTAGTCAGGAAGAGCATTGCATGGGTCTAGTACAGATATTACTGATTACAGAGTGACATCAGCAAGCCTAAAATGGAAAGTATGCACTTTTATGGCCATGTATCTTCCTGCATCTTGCCAGTTCGGCACTTTTTTGAACATCATATAAAACATAATCAAAGAGACCAAATAAAAGCACAGGTCATCTGGGTCAGACTTTTCTTGCAGTATAACAATAGGGAAATGGTACTCTGAGTGGGCCTTTCTCAGAGTCACACTGGATAAACACTGTCCCACATCACACAAACTTCCACTAAGGAGACCAACGCTAGAATTAGTACAAGAAGCAAAATTATATCTTTCCTTAAAAGAATGTGTTCCAGCTTATCAGAGCAAAGGTCATTGGCAGGGCAGCATGGCTTAAGTTGTGGTTCCCCGCTACTTACACGTACAGGCGTCTTTTCAGACAGGCTTCTGAACTCCCAAAACAAGAATGTGGGGAAGGGATGAAAGTATCAAAGGCCATAATTTTTTTTTTTTTAATTCCCCATCTCTCTTAAATGCAAAATAGGTAAAAGTGAGGGCTGCTTCATGTTTCCAGAACAAAAATTTTCACACAACTCAGTGACAGCTGACACACCCAACAGCTAAATTCCTTTCCCAGATAGTCCAGACTCACAGTTTTACATTCAGGGACAACACTGATAGAAATGAACACAGAAGTTGGCTACAAAAAATAACAGAAGATAACCAGGCACAGTTTAAAACACAAACAAAACAAAAAAAAAAATCAATGCCCCCCAAAAAATTTCACAGCCCAACACTATTCTTTCTCATGCTTTCATTGTGAATGGGGAGTGTATCAGTTTAGGGATCTTTCTCACATACACAAGAATAAAAGATCTGATATCTTGTCCCATAACACAACCAAGTCCCCTTTTGTGAATCAGGTTAGCTCTTCAGCCTAATTTTAGGGCCCAAACACACCATATACACTACTGTAGATTTTTATAAAGCTTCTCCAAAGCTGACACAATGTCATCAACTGTTTCCAGGTGCAGGTGGAAGACCTTCACTGAATTTCTTTTACAAATTAATGAACTTCAATTTCTTGTCATTTTAAGTGTAAAAATAAATTCTGAAATTCTGGAGAGAGACATAAACAATACACCAAACAGAAGCCCAGTTTCTTAAATTTTCCCAATGTACACTTTGTGGGATGTTTGCAACCACGCCATTGAGAAGGGAGTCCTTGTTGTTAGTGTCCTGTCACTGCCCTGGCCACCTGCTCGAAGTCACTGAGAGCCCAATTGTTAGGTGGCCCCAGCTGTCCATCTTCTGTAGGCATCAGTGGAAGCACTAGTCAAGCACCTGACCCAAACTGTCCATCCAATTAACCCTTCTCTTCCTCTATCCATAAACAATAGACAAGACAAAGACTACGGATTAACTCCAGTTTTGATTGTACAGAATTAATGCTATTCCTAATTTAATGCATGAACCCCAGTGCTAACAAGATCTTCAAATCAGAAAGAGCATTTTAAATGCCTCTGCTGTATCACAGTCCACTCTCTTCTTTCATTAGTTTCCTCCACAAGCTCAGGACAGAGTTGGATGTTTAATAGATGTGCTTAATCTATTATACTGTTCACTCACTCCCAGAATACTGTGACATTTAGTTAATTTTGTTTTGCTAAAAAAGCTTCCTTTTCCCCCTTCTGATATTTGGAGGTTTTTAGTGCTAAATTTATATTATAGGGCACACTGAGTACTAAAGAAGTGGAAACATTTTTCATTAATAGCACACATTATTGTGATTAGAGAGATAAACCCCATAACCTTTTTGGAGTCCTAAGGATACCATTATTGTTTAACTACAAGTGTTTTTTAGAGACTGCAAGCAGCAGAATTTGGTAGCTAATAGTAGAGATACCATATTTTAGACAACTGATCTTAAATTTTTAGATGTCTCCGTTTACTTGCCCAGTCCAAGGTGGTATATGCACACATTGACTATTTGTATGCACATCTGGCTGTGGCCTGCCAAATCACATTTCTAAAAACACAGTACTAAGTAACAGTACATATTGCAAACATAACAAAGGTTAATTGAAATCCATTGTCAAGGAAATCCCCTACAATTTCCCAACTACAAATTTTGTCAAAAAGCCTAAAGGAAAACCAGAAGTGCTTATGGGATGCTACTGTCATTACTGAGGCAATTACATTCAAATACAGAAGCCAAGTTTCAAACACTGAAGCAAGACTAGGGCATGAAGGCATTCTTGCTTCAACTAAACTGTCCAAAGTATGATTTGGAATACAATGCATCACAGCTTTTAAAATACAAATGGAAAGGCTATTTCTAATGAGAAATAATAATTGTTGGCTTTTATTAGCAGTGTTCATACTCAAAAGACTGAAACAGGCCCCAAATAATTCAAGTCAAGCTTAAAAAGTAAATTATTGTCACATGGCCACAATCTCAGCTAAAGCTTGTGTCAGTGATTGTGGGGAAAAAAGAACAAAAAAACCCATACATGAAGAAATTACAGCTGTGGTTTGGAATACACTTGAAGCAGTTTTCTGCAGCTCAGTGAAAAACAATCACTCTTAAAGAAACAAAGCAGCAGAAATAGTGCTGTTCAAGAGGCATAACACCCTACATTGGACATATTTCATTTGTCTTTTTGGTGAGTGATGACTAGCGAGCCATATTAAGTTTGGCATTTTAAAGGGAAATAATTTGGGAATCTGAAAAAAAACACAATTAACAGCCATGAAGCCTACAGCATTTCTTTTTAACAGAGCTAGAAAAGACCACCATGTCTCTAGAGAAAGGAAAAATTATAAAAAGTTTAAATGAAGAAAAGTTACATTTGTGGTTTATGGAATAGTTTTTCCAAGGAAGACAGATTCTTGTTGCTAAAGTTATTCAACTTACTCTTTTTTTTTTTCTCCTCTCTGCTTCCACAGAGGACTTACATCTTCACTTTCCTATTGAGCTCACGAGTCTTCATTCACCCACATGAGCTCCTGGCTAAAGTGGGGCAGATCTGCATTAAACAGAAGCAGCAACTAGAAACAGGGACCGAGGCAGAAAAGGTAAATGAACCATTATGTCCTTCAGATAGCTGTGCTACTGTCATTTATTTCCCACTCTCTCCTTCTCATTGTAAAACTAATTAGATTGATAAAGAATAAATTGAAATTGTAATTTCTGTGTGTTACTGGATGCACTTTTATTTCAGTCTTCAAGGAAAATTTGAAGCACTGTTGCTTCTTTGCTAGCCACAAACATAGGTTATGTACTACCTTATGAGTCAGATACAGTGGCTGGAAATATAACTTTGCTCATGAGCTACAGGTTAGTGCTGTGCACTGGAGTAATGTGTATCTGCCATGAAACCTGCCCAGCAAGTTGCTTGGCGCTTTTGGGCTTTCACCATGTTAGGTCTTTCTTGAATCTGCTTCCCCTTTCTCCAGTCACCCTCACCATCCTATTAGAGTTGAGCGCTGCACTCTGCTGTAGGTTATTGGTGGAGTGGTTTAAGTTGGTGTAACAGTAAATCAGAAAGGTACCTCTCACAAAAATTAAGGGATGCACTACTTAAAATGGTAGTCTGTGCTGACACATGTGACTATGCATTTTTACTACAAACGATTAAACCAAACTGGGTCAGTTTGCTGGCTGGGGTTAAACCATGGCAGGTATGCACTTAAATCCATGTAAGTCTCACCATTATGGAAAATGGGTATTGAAGGGCTTTTGACTGGAACTGAAGTACCAGAATAGTCCAAGCTGGGATGCAAATAAGAGCGACAGAAACAAGGATGAAATCAGCAAGTATTTAAAGACCTAAATTGTTCAAATGCTGGGCATGTTTTAGATCCGTTTGTCTACAGTGAGAAATTACATACTCACATTCCTAATCTTCAGCATGTTGATAGTCCCATTTTGTTTTCTTCTTGTTGTATCAGGACTCTGAGCACAAAAGGCAACACAGTTTTTGACAGCAATACTGACCTAAGGGCTTCTTTCTCCCTTACTGTTCTTGAGTGCAGTCTCATACTATGTCAAAAAATTACTCCACAGGAAAAACTAACCAACTGGTGCAAAATGACTTTCATCCAGGTCAGTCCCCTGATCTACTCGCCAAATAGCTATGTAACTCATCACATAGGTGCTGGGGAATTCAAGGGGTTTGTACAGAGGTGATAACCGTTCCCATTGCCACTGCCAAACTAGTTCATGACTGAGCACCCTCAAACCGATGCTCTGTAAATTGTAGTGGTTCCTCAGCACCACGTAACTAAACAACAGAGGTAGGAACTTGTAAGAGGTTCTGGGACCATCTGAAACATGAAACAGGTAGAGCTGATCTGTAGACATATGAAGACTGCTGTCAGTAGCTAGCATCAAAATACATGTGAAATACCTGGATTTAAAAATAATGGGATATAAGATTAAACTTTTGTGAATAATACGCTTAAGAGATTTTAAAATTAAAACAGTATTTGGGGACTAAATCACCTGGCTGTTTGAAGATATTAGTTGTAAAGTAGTATTATTCTGGCTTTTCAGCAGATATGTTAGAAAATCATGGCTTTCACATTGAAATGAAATTGCATTACATACTAACAACAGGATATAAAATAGAACAGCTCATATTCGAAACACCCACACTCTTACACCTTCTGCTGACAATTTGGAAATGGGCCTACAGGAAAACCAACAAACAACAGGGTGACAATAAAACATGAGTGTTTGGGAGGCTGCTTTAATTTACATGCTTTGCTGGTTGCTTTTCCTACTATGCCCTTGATCCCTTCCTACCCTCTTCCTTATATAAAACTGTAATTTTTTTCCTGTCCACTAAACACAAAATTCTTGGAAAGCACTACATAAACTTCTGACATCTCTCTCAGATGACTGCTTTACTGTCCTCTACTGCAAGCACCTGTATGTTTTACAGAGTAATTTGGCCACTAGCATTTGCAAACATTTGTTTTTCTATCTGGCAACAAATAAAAGCTCATTTCACATGCAGCGTAGAAATTCTCAACTCAAGCCAGTCTACGTATTCACAGTCATAACCCGTCAAGGTATCATCAGCCGCCAGCACCTTCTATTTAAGTGGCTCCTTAGCAGGAAATAGCTGGCAAAAGTAGTTAAAGCAGCTCTGATCATTTCTGGTAAGAGATTTGCATAAGCAAAGGAGAAGCTGGCTGACTTGTTGCCTGGATAGCGTGTGAGCTGAAAAAGTGGCAAGGAGCCAGGTTTTGAGGTTACGCACCACAATACTTACCATTCCTTTGTTTTTGACATCACTGGCTAGCCAAAGAGTCCTGTAGAAAACAACCCAGAGAAAAGTGGATTAAAAAGGAAAACACTCTGGGATGTCTTGGAGCACGCTTAGCGTCTTTTTGGCCATTCATAAAAAGGAAGGGTTTCACAGTTTAAGACATCAGTTATAATATACAAGTCAGTAGTTAAGCTTGACCGTAAAGGATAAAATTTAACTCTCCCTAAGCGCATTAGAGATTGGAAAGACCCAAACAAGATTGTCACAGAAAAAAGCACTTGTATAGTAGTATTCAGTGGGAAAAAAAGTGGTTTTAAAAATGTGGTGCATTATTTCTGCAGCTTGAGGGTATTTTTTTTTTTTTAAATAAAAAGTTAAAGTAGTAAGAAATAAACAGAGAAAGTAGAAGTTAGTTTCCATTAAGCTTGTCTTGCCTGTCTAGGAATACATAAGTCCCTTCAAAAATTATGATTTCCCTCAGGTTTTGTTGCCAGCAAGTTTTCCTTTCTAAAACTAAAAATCAAAACAATACTCATAACCAGTTCATTGTCATTAAACCTCCCTTTCCAACAGGCACAGTACTGCTATTGCCCTCCTTTCTAATTGGTAGTTGTTTCTCAGTACTGTCTGTCTTGTCTCATGCAGAACAGGGCTGATCCACAATACTTAAATTAATAGAAGGGTTTTTTTCTTTTCAAAGAAATATTTATGGGAGATGTATTCCCATAGACTCCAGAAAACTCTGTGTCAGGCCTCACTAGGGGAGGCTCACATCTGGAGTAGGACTACAGAAAAAGTAGGTTGGTAGGTTTATTGCAACCATGACAAAAAGGAAAACACGTGCTGCTACCCACATATCTGTGTGATTTCTATCTAGGTTATCACACATTATGTGCATCAAGTCTGTCACGCTGCTTTGGGTTTCGTCAGAGTGCATATGAAACAGGAATCTCATCGTTTGCTGTATTGATGTTTTTTAGTGTTGCTTTCAAAAAGCATACCTTATTTTCATAAGCATTAAAAGCATCTGATAATCATTAAGCTTTTTTACACCTGAAAAGTAATTACATGAAGAGTAATAGGGTTTACAGTTTGTCTTGCAACAGATGCCTAGCCTTCCATCATGAAGGAAGCAAACCTTAGCGACTCATGAGTAGATACATGAGATGGGAAGTCAGTGTTCATATGGAGATGCTTGCCATGGCCTAAGGAAGGATTTTGGAACCTTCCTGCCCCCATCCCTCCTTTTTCCATTTCAAAAGTTAAAAAGAAAGGATAGTCAGGATAATTAATACCAAAAAACAGTTCTGTAGCAGGTTTTGGTAAACAAAAGCGGAGTAGGCACGTACCTGTTAACTTTAATTGAATGGAAGTATGCTGGCTAATTAATTCTCTAATCACCACCTACAAATTATTCTTTTAATAATTTCAGGCTTCATGCATTTCCTAGCAAAGAAGTATAAATTGTCTTTTCCCTGAGGCAGACAACAATGGGAGTTTGGAGGACAGACAACTATAATCTGGAACTCTGTCCCACACTGTTTAGAAATACCCTTGAAGCTGGACTCCACAGGAGTGGCATTGGCAGAGACTGCTTTGCAGGATTACTTACTGCTGGCAAAGAGAATGGTGATGTTTTCTTTTTGCCCTCACTATCCAACTATTCTGCGCTTCTCTTACTAGCAGGATCAATTAAATACCATCAATAAAAAACAGCTAGGAAAAGCATGCTAGCAGAGTACAATTTGCAGCTCTGAGGGGGGAAAAAAAAAAGCAAGAAAATTCTCTTCAGATTTACAAGGAGCACTGGCTGATTTTCAGATTGAAGATTCAAGGGTGCATGGTTTAACTTCAAAGTTCTTATTAATCATCATTAATATTCCCACTGACTGTATACCAGGGAGATGTTAAAAAATGCGAAAAAATAGCTTACTTTGGTTGACTTTTAGTTTTGATTAAATAAACTGGGACATACTATGATCAGATGATGTTTTAGCAGGAGTTCCTATCAATTCTTGGAAGACATTCTCTATTTGTCTTAAAAGAAAATACACTGATTTCCTGTGGCGACAGTCACATGCTAAATCACCTTCTGTAACACCTAAGAGGCTGATGAAGAGTGCAATGAAGAAATCGCACTGTGCGTGGGGAGAAGGAACTGCTGCGTAGTGGGACTTCTGTAGCTTACACAAGTGGGGAGTTAAACACAAATGAAAACTTCCTTTTTCCTCAGTGCATCACAAGTTGGGTGGGAGGATAAACATAACCTGAATTAAGTTTTGATTCTTCTTGTTCGTTAAGTGTTCTTAGCACTCACACTCCCAGTTTTACAGCAGTGGTCCCTTGGATTTACTGATTCTGCTCTCTATTACTATGATAGTGGAACAATTGGCATCCAATTCAGGCCTTAGAAGATTCACGGGTAACAGAAGAATTTAGAAAACAGCTCTCCCTCCCCCTTTCTGTGGTTGATAGCTTTTTGAGTAAGAGCCAACACTTTTTATTTTCAAAGTCCATTTTGATTTAGATGTCATGGAGTGACCATACATATCTTTCCTGTCATTCATTTATTTTAATATACAGCTCAATCTGGAGGGTCTGATAAATGCTATAGAACAAAAATGTCTCTGTGAACGTTTCTCATGAAAGATGCTTGGTAGAGTGCTGCAGTTTGTATGCATTTGAATTCAAATGCTAAGGTACTGCTGCCTTGGATGGCATAAATCAGCTTAAGTCCCATTGACTTCAATCAAATAAGTCACTTAAACTATTCTGTCATCTTCCTGCCTTTATATAACTAACCTTGAAAATATCTTCAAGGTGTTTGGTAAGAGACATTACCAAGCCATCATGAAAGGAGGCTAAATCGTACTATTTAGGAATTTGGCTCACAGTTAAATATGTTCTTTTTTATCCCCTTCACCTACTACTAACGCAAAGTATTTTCAAGGGTGTCTCTAGTTTTATGTCAGCCTTCATCAGCTAATGTACTCTGCAGTCAGAAAGGTCTATGGTCAGTAATCAACTCATTGTTTCTTTTTAGGCAAAGCTAAAATCCTTCGCTGCCAAAATCATTCAGCTCCTGAAGGAATGGACTGAAACTTTCCCTTATGATTTCCAAGATGAAAAATCCATGAAAGAGTTGAAGGAGATTGCTCACAGGATCACACAATGTGATGAGGTAAGGGTGGGGGGAGAAAAAACATTAGGTGGGAAAGCAATATTTGTCAACCTTTATATATAGTTTATCATATTATACACAAACCCTTACTTCTGCATGCAGTATTTTCTAAATGGACTACAGCAGCAGTTGCTAAGCTGTCAGTATAACTGCAGGACATGGGCTGAGTGATGAACTTAATGGTCCATTAGCAGAAACTGTCTATGTATAATCACCAAGTATAAGAGGAAGAGACAAAATAGTCATGACAATATGAAAAATGGATGTGGTGCAGAAGGGGAAAGGAAATAACAGTGACTATAATGGCACAATATAGTTAACTTTCATACTGAATTATGTACCACCCTTTGTACTTTATTACTACTCTATACGTCTAAGTCCCATAAGACATATCAACCAGTTGTATCAAATATACTCTTGCTTAAGGTGGAGATGCTTATTATTGAATAGTTCATTCCTAGCTCCTAGCAGTAATCAGCAACTGTTTTGTTGCTATTTTTCAAGTGACATGCACAGTATTTCCACTAAGGAAGTTATAGTTGAGCTCTGCTAGCTAGTCAATCACCAGTCTTAACAGCTCTGAGTTTCTAGCTTATGAAGAAAACTAGACCTCATAGAAGACCTTTCTAAAGCAAACAGATAAAGCAAATTCAAATAAAACAAGGGCTGTTAGTTTGCTGTTTGGTTTTTTTTTTTCCCCAACACACACAAAGCCTACACTTTTTTTCTCATTGAGAAGGTCATTGTAACTACCAATAGAACGAGGGAAGGATATAATCAAGAACTGCAAGTGTAAAGCATTTGTATGAACGTAAAGGCTTACTTACATAGACATAGAAGCTTCTTGTTTTTAAACCCACAACTTCAAGATATTTTTGAGAGCAATTAGCAGGAAATGGGAAGACAATTGTATTATGTGGTTTTGTTGATTCAAGTACAGAGAAAATGAAGAACAACAGGTTTGACAGCACTGCATGAATCAGTGATAGGACACAATACAATTAGGTGTTACCAAGTTGTCAGAAGGAAGTATGTCAGTTTTGTTGCATCAGCAAAGCTGTTTACCTGGATGCTACTATGAAAATGTCAGTGCCTTAGTAGGAATGGAAAAGGAAATAGGATTCTAATATACCTTCTATTCCCTTTGTACACAAGGGTGAAGAGGTGTATGTTGGCAGAGATACTACTGTGAAAGGGGACTTGGCAGAGGTTTTATTTAGCATCTGTGTCTTAGTATTTAATTTGTCTATTATTTTGAACTAGAAAGAAGTTGCGGCCTTTCTTTCTCTTTCCCTTCCCTCCCACTCTGTTATGTATGAATAAATTGTCATTTGAGAAAAACACGTCTTCATGGAGTGGCTCAGTGATCTGCTGTCCGAAGCATCTGATGACATCCATTAATTACAGCATCATTGTATTTATCCCCTTAATAAGGCTACAAGTCAAGTTTGATCAGTGAAGAGCTATGCCACATCTGACCCCTAGGAAACATAATTTGACACTGACAAAAAGCAGCTCTTGCTCTCAGTATTTGTTACCACAAGAAATTATCCATACTGTGCTTCAGTAAGGGATTATGGTAATGGTTTGAGGTTTTATTTTGTATTTTAAAGCTTTTCCAAATCCCGTTGGGCACTATTCTTCATAGGCAGGATAGAAAGTAAACTGAGAACTCGCACAAAGCAGTCAGGTGCTTGTCCTAGTGATATCAGACAGCATACCAAATAGCTACAGCTACAGCCAGGGTTGCACCCCAAATGAAGTACATCTTGTTTGAACTCAAACAAGGACAAATTATTGTATACTCATTGACTGATTTTCCAAAGTTATAAGAAAATTTAGGGTAAGACTAGTAACAAAAGGAAACTGCTGAAACTCTAAGGGCATTTGTGTAAATATTAAGATGCTAATAAATTCACAATAGCTTAAGTAAGCCATAGTTTTCATGGCACTGCAGTTTCTGTGTTCACTTTCACATAATATCTGCGATACTCTCACCTGCCTTCAAGTTTGATTCTCTGTGAGCCATATCTAGAAATTCTGTCTCCTCCCAGACACATAGGTAAGTCAGGCATAGTGGCTGAAGTCAAATGATTTACAACAGAAAGCTCAGCATACCAGAGAGCAGAATTAGCGCTTTATTTTAGTCCCCCCACCACAGTCCCTTGGCATTTCTGAACACTTGCAGCACAATATCTGAAATGGCTCCAGCCAGCTGCTGTTCAGCGGTAATCCAGTTGCCTCATCAAGATGAGCTACACTGCCTTCAGCTTTTCATTTGATTTCACTTGGGAGTCACATTATTGCCTTGTAAAGCAACATTCTGACACTATTATTGCTTAATTATAGCATGCAATATACAAGTATTTGGTAGTCATCGGCTCTCACATCCGCTACATAATTTCAGTCATCACTGCACATTAGTGGCTTCTTTGAACTATCACAGATTCATTGCAGTTCTTTCTAGTGTATCCAGTTGACTGGCAGAAACCAACACAGCAGGTTGTAAACTAACGGTTAACCTTGTGGCTAACTTCAAGAGAAATAATTTGCATGAAAGCAAGAGAACAATTGTGTAGGAAAGTGAAGAAGGACTGTCTTTGGTAGAATTAGTTTTTCCAGCAGCAGGAAGAACAGGGTTGGAGAACCAGGGTCATTTAAAGCAGTAATAGGAGGGATGGAGGAGTAGGAAAGTGATCAAGTTAGCTCTTCAGGGTTGACCTCATAGAGAAATGTCTATAGGACACAAACAGTCAATGGCAGAAAGAATTAAGCTTGCCTCAGTTGTCAAAATGCTGGGTGGATGGATTATATTTCTGTGGCTTTACCAGTTTGTATCCTTACAGATCCTATGTTTAAAATCTGCACCTGATGAACAGAAAGGCATTTTATTTGTCCAAGAACATGATGTATATTGTGCTCTTACCTAAATCTTTGGATGCTATAATTGTTCAAAGCCAAGCCAGGGTATTTTAGGGGTGTATTCCTGGACATAATGTGAATTCCCTGGATTCTTCCTGGGCTAGATAGACTTGATCATCAGTGAGTCTGATCAGAAGAAGAAAGAGCTTTTTGGCACTTGGTACACAGAGGATCCAAGAAGCCTTGTGCAAGCAACTCAGCCACCTTTCACTATACCCACTTTTTAGCTGTTTACCCTGATGCCTTTGAAACAGGGTACTAGCCAAAAACTGCCGCAAGGAGCAGACCGGCCAAGCAAGTGGAACAGAGCTGGGAAGGCAGGCAGGCATAACAATGTTGTTATGAAGTTGAGTGGGCAGTTAAGCCAAGTTCATTTGTCACAGGATGATCAGCTCAGATAAGATGAAAGAAAATGGTAATAGGCATTTATTTTTCCCAGTCAGAAATTCTTTGGCTATCTGTGTCTGCAAGAGCTAAATGTTTTTAGCAGTCATTGTTTCTGCCTTTGCTTAGGAAAATGGAACAGTGAAAAAGATCATTAGCCAGATGACACAGAATCTCCTGATGGCTCTCTCCGCACGGAGCCAGTACCAGGAAATCAGAGAGAAATTCCGGCAGCCTGTTACCGACAAAGGCACCATCCTCAAAACGAAACCACAGTCAACTCAAAAGGACATCCTGAGTGTCTGCTGTGACCCTCTGATCTTGGCACAGCAGCTGACCTATATCGAACTGGTGAGACACTAATTTGTGTGAATTATTTCATTTTCCATTTACTAAATATTAATATACTCATCAATATGAATTTTGCTATGGCTTCACTGAAAGTCTCCAATGTTTTAATCAAAAAATATCAAGTAATGAACAAGACCAAGTAGGTACACTGATAAAAACACCTCACACATCTACGCTGTAGGAAGGTAAAAGTTACAAAAATGTTCTCCTAACTTTGGCTTTATTGATGCATTTTTCACTGAACTCCCTGTTTTTCTGTACAGTGACAATCTCTTATCTCTCCAAACACAGGAAAGGGTGAGCAACATTTACCCAGAGGATCTGATGCAGATTGTCAGCCACATGGACTCCCTGGATAATCACAAGGTACAAGAAGGGGTACAGAGGGAAAAAGAAACAAAGAATAACCAGGGTAAAGAACCTCCATGATTTGAGTATACCCTGTGCAAGAAAGGCTGACATTTTCTAACCTTTAAGCTCATGCCTTAAAAAAATATCCAACAAGATTTTATCAAGACATGAAAAGGAAGTTTATCCTTTGGTATGTTGACTTTATCATGATGGAGGATAGGATTAACATGTGGCCTGTTCTCTTACAGTGCCGAGGCGATGTGACCAAAACCTATAATTTGGAGGCCTATGACAATTGGTTCAATTGTCTCAGCATGCTGGTGGCTACAGAGATTTGTCGGGTAGGTATTCGTAGAAAACAAGATAGCAAAGTGATCCTGGCCTTAAGGACAAAAGGCAGGCAGTGGTCTAATAGGGGTTTAAACATTAGCAGTGCAATTAAAGATAATGGCATTACTCAAGCATTAAATTATTTGCATGCTTATATGATTAAGAGTTCATGGCTATGTTGGACTTTGCATATATTCTCTAGTTTTGTGTAGCTTTCATAGTAGCATTAGTCACACAGTGAAATGGAACTTGTGTGGAGTTTGAGTTAGGAGCCCTTTTGGATTTTTTTTTTTTTTTAATACATTCATAAATTCTCAAAGATACTAATCTTTAAATGCAGGTTTACCACTAAACAGCTGTCCTTCAGCTGCATTTAGATATCATTAGCACTATCATATATTCTTTTTTGTTGTAGAAAAGTCAGGAACAAACTGTCTTCAGAAGTCTGGAAAGAAAGTGGACTACTGGAGAGGTTAAAAAAAAATTAAAGAGGGAGAGTAGCCTTATTAGAGGTTAAAGTAACTTCTATCATATAATAAGCAAAGAAATAGAAGGTATACTGGCCCAGAAACCCTTTTTTTTTTTTGCATGCTTATTCTCTGTCTTTTTAGATTCCTATTAATATGCACCAATTCTAGCAAGTGGGAAGTTTTCTCTCTATTCCTGCTTGGTCAGTAGCCCTTCTGTGGAAATCCAGATGCCTACTGCAGTTTCATGAAGTCTAATATATTGATCTTAATCTCTTAAGATTTCCTTCTCTCACAGAAACTTATTACAAAAACACACCAAGACATCTTCCAGAGCTGGCTGGTATGGCTAATACATTTAGTAAACCAGTCAAACAAAAGGTTTTAGCATACCAAGGGCTAAGCCAAGCCATTGACTACTGAACCATTTTCTTTTGATATGACACAGAAACTGAAGTATTTAGGTAAGAGATTGTTTTTAAAAAAGAAAAAGGGAATTCCCTAGTGAAGTTGTCTGGAGTCACCACTCAGGAGCTATTTTTGTATAAGCCAGACCGAACTTCTAGATCTAAATATGGGAAAGATTTTGATGACTGAATGTAATCTAGGCAATAATACTAGCTTTTTTTTTAAAAAAAAAAAGCGCGCGAAAGATTGATGGCTTTTGGAAACAAAGTTTGGAGACAGCACTATATATTAATTCTGCTTTGCCGTTTATAAAAGAATCTGCAAAGCAGATGTTCAGCATCACTTGCTAGATCCTTTGTGTGTTTGCATGAGTGGGAATTTGTATATTTGATCATCATCACTACCTGCTCTCAAGAGGTCATTTAAGAGTACACACAGTAAAATGAGAAGGTCAGGACACGGCAATTGTTCTCTCTCACATTCAGGTTACATGCCGCTGGTCTTAAGTCTCTTCACTGCTTTCCCTTCTTCTTCAGAGGTTTAAATTTTTTGCGTATATTCTTTCTAATAGCAGCTTCATGTCATCTCCCTTTTCCAGTAACAGGAAATTGCTGAAAGTGTCCAGCTTGTTTATACAAGATTCCCTAAGACATTGAACTTTATGTAAAAACAAAAATCTACACTCCCCCACAACTAGACAAATAATTGATAGTAGCACCAAATACTTCTACTATTTTATTAAAAATTAATCTTAACAAAATACCCTCAGGCCTACATAATCATAAGATTTAGCTGGATAAAGTCTTGAAATGTCTATTCAATCAACCTGCTACAATGCCTTTGACTGAACATCCCATTCAAAATTCAGGCCATCCCTTCCCTCTTAACAGATCTTGGTTTTTTTTCAGGTTGTAAAGAAAAAGCAGCGTACAAGAATGGTGGAATTTTTCATTGATGTGGCAAGAGAATGCTTCAATATTGGAAACTTCAACTCAATGATGGCTATTATCTGTGAGTATCCTTAACACAGATGATAAAAGGCACTTCATTTTACAGCCTGACTGACAAGACTCTGCTCACGTTTGCCCTAAATTGGCTGACCACATCAGCATGCACACTTCTACAGGGGCAGTATGTACCAGTGACAGATTAATGTGTGGGTGGGTGAGCATCAGCTACAACTTTTGTTTATCAAGCTGAACTGCCTTCCAAAATAAATGTGTGGTGCTGATACATAAACAGAGTTATGTTAGCCCCATATTTTTTCAACTCAGTTGTTTCTTTCTTTATCTCTTCTCTCTCCATTCAGCTGGCATGAATTTGAGTCCTGTGGCACGACTAAAGAAAACTTGGTCCAAGGTCAAAACAGCCAAATTTGATGTTTTAGAGGTATGTATAGAGTTTAGACTTTATATAGAAGTCCACCAAATAGTTTCATCCAAACCTCTGCTGTGGAATTACTAAGTCAGAGATCACAGAGGCACCTCTGTCAGTGGTCACCAGCATATAAACATTAGGGAGAATGTTTCCTGAATTTCAAACTCCCTACTTGCCTGCGAAGAAAAGTGGATGCAAGTTTTCTTTAGGTTATTTCTTCCTAGCATAATTTTTCCAATTTAACATCAGTGTAGTTTTCACTCAAGTGAATGCCATTTTGCTACCCTTAAAACTAATTAGAGTACTCCATCTAGTGGAGATCTGAAAACAAAACTTAATTGAAAATTTCATCAGAAAGATTGGTGACAGCAAGTTAGATTTTTTCCCCGATAGTCATTTATCATTTCCTTTCAGTCTTCCATTAACCACTGAAGCAAAGCATAGATGTTAAGGCAGTACAGAACCCTCCTTTCAAACAAGATAGAAATTAGAAAAACCCAAATCCAGACCTGATTAGTATAAGGTACTCTATCTTGAAAGTTTGAAAAGAGGCCCAACGAATTCAGAAAGAATGAACTCTCTGATGGTTAGATCAAAGCTTTTTATATTTAGGAAACATGTATTACTTGACTGCCTTTTTTCCCCCCCCCATAAAAACAGCATCACATGGATCCATCCAGCAACTTTTGTAATTACCGCACAGCCCTGCAAGGAGCAGCACAGCGATCTCAGACTGCCAACAGCAATCGAGAGAAAATAGTCATCCCAGTTTTCAACCTGTTTATTAAAGATATCTACTTTCTGCACAAAATACATACGAACCGCTTGCCCAATGGGCAGATAAACTTCAAGGTAGGACTTTGCTATTATAGAAACTGTAATGCTAGTTAAACATTATACATTACAAACATTTGCTAGTTTTGAATTTCTGTTACCAATTCCTTCAGCATTGCTGTGATCTAAACATAAAGCAATATCATTATCTAAGGGAAATAATTTCACCAAGTTTCTGTGAAAGCTAGCGCTTGCAGTTGCCATGTTTATATCACATATCCAGCAGGTCCACAACTGCATATATGGAAGAGAATCCATAAAACTGCTGGAATATAATTGCCTTCAATCAAAAGATTAGTTTTAAAATGTACTAAAATAGAGATTCTTTTTTGTTAGTTTTACATTAAATAGGACAGATGCACTGCAAAACATAAAATTCACATAAGCAGAACTGATTGGAATAACATTAATTTGTTACCAAAACTGATGCATGAAAAGATTTGAGAAGAAAATAGGAATTTCAGAAGCCAAACCCCCAGCATTAAAAATTACTCAAGTAATACAGAAATAGTCTAATGTTAGCTAATTGGAAAGGGAAATCTCTTCAAGGAACATTGTACACATACAACATTTAAAATAAAGGAAAGCTCTTGAAATCCAGAGGTGTAAGAATTCTAGTGTATAATGTATGATGGCAGACAAAAATTTGCCACTCGTCACCCTCTGCCTTATGTTCAGAAGGGATTGGGGGAAGCGGAAGGCAGTAAAGAATAGAAAGTAAGCTTTTCTGTGGCAGCAAGCCATCATATCTGATCAAATTGTAATAGGTAACTTTACCCTAAATCACCAGCGTTAGCTGATTTAACCTCATCAGGTTAGTAGCTATAAATGCTACACACAACCAGCAAATGGTATTTAGCAGGTCTTGAAGGGAGTTTCTACAGGTTCTGGATTCTCTCTCTCTGACTAATAAACATATATGTCCAAAAGACCACAGCCTGTCAAAAGTGCTTTTGAAGGTTTTTGCCATTATTAAGGCTGGGTAGGGGGAGCACACAGAATATACAAGACAAACCCTAAGTAATTATGCATTTCTTAAAATCCTAGGAAAGAAAGGATACCTATAATTTCTATATGTTATTTTTATTATTTCTTAAATTTAAGAAGTACTTTATGAAAAAATCAGATGTGTCACATTTCATTTAAGTTGAAGATTGGAAATGTAAAAAAGTAAATAAAAAACATTTACTGACCAGTTCCACTTGCAGGCTAATTTAGAGGTAGGACACACAAAACAGGCAATAGCACTTTTATATATGAAGAAAAGGCTGCTGATGAAAAGAATTGAATGCAAAAGACCAGGCAGTTAGCAGGGATACACTATTCTAAATTTGAGAGGCTAACAACAGATGAGGAACTAGGAGCAAGAGGGGGAGATGAAGGGAGCAGTAAGAAGAAAGGATAACAAGGAAGAAGACTTGAGTAAGGGATAATAAGAGAAGAGGCACAAATAAGAACACGACTGAGAGGCTCTGAAATTGAAACAACAGAATAATATTTGAAAGAAAACAAATATGATTTTAATAATATTCTTTTAATTACCTCATGCAGAAATTCTGGGAAATTTCAAGACAGATTCACGATTTCCTGACATGGAAGCAGGTTGAGTGCCCTTTTGAAAAAGACAAGAAGATCCAGAGCTATCTACTCACAGCACCCATTTATAGTGAAGAAGGTAAAATCCTTTATTGAACATCATAGCGAGTCTTCCTACTTGTTGACATGCAGACAGAATATGCAGATGAAAAAAATTAACATCCAAAAAATATTTGAGAAGTATGTATTATCACTTTTGTATCGGCTTCTGATGAGAATAAACTTTATTATAAAGTCTGCTAAGTTAAACTTGCTATATTGTAACTTTTAAATTTGTTTTAGTTAAAGAACCCATGTATCTCTTCTTATTTTATTTACCAGCTCTGTTCATTGCATCCTTTGAAAGTGAAGGTCCAGAAAACCACATGGAAAAAGACAGCTGGAAAACACTCAGGTATGAAGCTTCCTCAGAACATGAGTCTTTTTGCAGACATAAACAGGCAGGTGATCATCAGCTTCCTCCCTCCTATTTGCTTGCCCAGCTTAAGACGATTTTGGCCCAAATATAAATATTTTTTCTTCAAAATTCAAAACTGAAAAAATTCAATAGGGCTTGGATTTTGATAGAGCTTTTCCAGCCAGATCAGTTCAAGCTGCAAGATAGCTGCTGGGACTACGAAAGAGAATATGCTTTGTTTAGGCTGTCAAATACAGTAAAAGAATTTACATTTGTAGCAGTTTTCAGACATGCTTTTCTCAGGGGAACAAATATATAATGATACTAAGAAGGTGCTATTATTTATCATACCTATGCAGTTATAAATCTTATAAAAGGATGAAATTTTATATAAATACTTTAATTTTCAGCCTACTCTTAAGGGAGAAAGTCTCAATAACTCCTCCTCCCTCTGAGAGGGGGAAGCACCTCTTCCATGTACGTGATGAGATCAGTTAATTTAGATGACATTTCTTCTAATACTGAGGCCAAGGCAGAAAGAGAGATTTAGACCTTTGTAAATCATGTTAAACATTTAGATTTGACATATCTGTACCAGATAAACAATGAATGAAGAAGTCGGTATGTCCCGAGCTGCAGTTGACCTACACTGTGACTGTATTGTCCTAGACAAGACACTGTTTCCCAGTGATCCCAGCATTTCTTAGGAAGTCCACCTAAGCTTTTCACTTATGACACCCGTGCAACGTACCTTGCATTAAATCCAATGGTGTTCAGCAAGCAATAGTTTAGGATGACAGAGGAACATATCTAATTTGCCTGAGCGCATCTTAAGGGCTTGAAATAATGTTACGAAGGTTAACTTTTCATTTAATGTAAAGTCAGTGTCTTTATTGGAATTCATAGATGTATTCCAGTTTACAGCGTTGAAAATCTATCCCTTAAAGAAAGGTTTCCAGCTAATGATGCAAGATAGATCTATTGCCAACTTTTACCAAAACTGTAAAACTTTTTGTTGTGATAGAAAAGATAATTTTATTTTTTTATTTTTTCTAGGACAACTCTGCTTAATAGAGCCTGAGGTTTTTGGGTCCGATTTACAGACGTTGAAGCACATTGAACGAACATGTTTTTACAACCTGAAAGACTTGGACTGAGCTAAGAAAGACCTCACTGGTTGAGGTCTCTTTTGTATATACAGTAACTTTTATGAAATAAAATGTGGTAAATATTTCACATGTCAACCTTAAGGCACTTAAGTGAAGGGTTTTGGTTTTTTATTTTAAATACAAGGGCAGGGCCCTGTTCTCAGAGATGAAATGTATCATGGGAGATGGTATCCCTGGGGAGATCTTATTCTATCAGCATCCAAATTTTTATTTTTTATTACTTCCACCAAAATAAATAAAAATTAAAACACACATCCCAACTAAAGCCAGTGTTCAGGTTAAATGCTCCATTGGACCAGTATCCTACAGAACACTCAACAAGTCCCTCTAGCTTTGAAGTGAAGGGTCTCCTTCAAATCAGCGATACCGTTCACATGTGTTAGTGTTTGTAGAGTCAAGGCCTTAGACATCTGCAGTAAGCGTGTTCCTGTCCTACATCAGAAAATAGTGCCTTACAAGGTACTGATATTGTTTAGTGTACCTTCTATTACGCTGGACTGGAAGTAAAGAAAATAAAAGTATGGATGTCTTGAAACCAGCTACAATGTACTTTTTAAATAAAATGGAGAATATGGCACATGAAGTAGAGTATACCTGCCTGTAACATTGATGGTGCAGCAAACATATTTTTGTTACGTGATTTAAAGAGATAAGATGGGGTAACTGCTGGGGGATGTATGTTTGTGTGTGAGTATGTGTGCGTGCATGTGTGAAGATGCACACATGTCTAAGTTTTAATACTTCTGGGAACTATCCTTTAAATTCTGGCTGTCAGAATAGTTTGTGTTTTCCTTTTTAAAAATCAGGGGGGTTTTTTGTTTTGTTTTAAGAGAATGATATCTAACCTAGATTATCTCTGCAAAACAGGCTCAATATGGTTTTTTGAAAACAGTTTTTGGAAAATAAAAGTCATATGTGAGCTAGGGAGAGGGAAGTAAACTCAGATGTCCAATTCGAAGTTAAGGCTAAAATTTCCAAAGAAGCTTAGGAAGAGTTCATCGCCACTGAACTGGGCATTTAATTCCCTTGTTTCCTTCAAAAATGCTAGTCTGCACTTACAGACAATTAAAGCAAAGACCAACTTATGATATAAGCTTTTTCTAGTATTTTGCAAGCCGTGATTAACTGTCTGGGCCAGAACCCTTTGAAATCTAAGGGAAAACACCGTAAGTTGTTGGTCAAACCTTTGAACCCAGGTCAGTACCAAAATTAGAGATGATCTGTAAGCCTGCTGATGCTTACCATTTCTAATTTCTACTTTTAGCCTTGAGTTTACACCTAATTTGGCTATCCAAATGAGCACCTGAGAAGCTTATTTTATGTTAAGATTCAAGGTATTCATTTCCAGGAAAAAAATACACAGTTCAGGACTTACTTTCTCACCTGATCTCTGAATTAAGAAAGAAAAAAAATAGGCTCAGATTAAAAACTATTTTGTTTAATGAACAAATTATTACACATGAATATCTACTGTCCTTTCCAGTAATTGTTCTCTTAAGGCCTGAGGGCTGGGTATTTGTAAAGATAATGACTTGAGCCAGACAATTAGATTTTTTTTTTAAAAAAAGCCCCTCTAGAGCTCACAGTGGTTGCAGCCTCCCTCATAGAGCCTCACAGAGGACCTCTGCACAAGCTTCTTTAAAAATTATCAACTCTAAGTAGATGGGTTTTATCTTATTCTGCCTTCTGTTGAAGAAGGGGCAAGACTTGCTGGACTAGGGGCCTGGCTTATTCCAGTCCAGTAGACTCTTCTTGCTGAGTGCCTACAACCAAGAGCAGTGCCACTGTTTCATATAGCATCTGCAATCACTTAATAGAAATTATTTGCTGTATTGGCCCTGTAGTACAGTGAAAAATTAAAAGGCCTTCCCTCTCTCCCTGTTCCACTCCCCCCTTGACAAATACTTAAAATTAGAAGAGTAAGTTGGGTAAGGAAGGGAGATATATCAACATTTTGCTATTCCCATAGCATTGACATCAAAGAGAAACAAACGTAAGTTATGCCATGAAGAAGGAAGAAGTAGAATACTAACTGTTAACAAGAACAGCCCAGAAAAGGGGAAGGGATAATTCTTATGATCTGCTGCTATTTTTCCTGTGCTGAAGTACTGACCTTCAGCCCTGGATTAGAGTAAGAATATTTATACTGTATTATTACAGTGTTTTGCACTTTCAGAGATGTTCTAGCTAGTAACGTTGGACACTATAAGAGGGATTGTATATCAGCTTTGTTTATGTAACTGAAATTTAAAAGGGATGCTTAAAATTTAAGAAAAAATATATATTTGAAATGCGATTTTAGAACACTTTCTGTAAATGTATAAAAAAAGCTTTCACATGAGTGTGCACTTCACTGGTCAATCAGTCCTAGTATATACTTGAAATCAATGCAGTATCCACATTGGTTCCCTTTTATTTTTCCTCCCTCAGTTTGATACATTCCTTAAATACCGTGTATCGCTATTCTGAGCTGAAATGCTAAATATAAAGCTGTACCATAAAGCAGGATATTCCGTGTTTGACTGGATGTGCTTGCATTAATAAAAAAAAACTTGCTTCAACCAGACTTAACTTTTTCCATGGTTATTTTTCACTTGCAAACTGATCAAACCACAAATTAGCCGCTGAACGAGGTGAACCAACTGTGGAAGGCAATATAGTTGCAATGAACCAACTGGTTAATTAAATTTAAGTTCTGACTTATAAAGATACATTATGAAATATTTACATATCTTCCAACAAAGGCAAGAGGAACACTAAGCCAACAATATGCTGCCACTTCTAATGTATTCTCTATAATAGTATTTTATGGATTTGATACAGTGTCTCTGCTATGGAATATTTTCAGTCTCTCAATGAAAGTGATTAATAGTTCCCCTGTGTAAAAACATTTGTGTCCTAAGAGTTGAATTTTGTTTTTTTCCTCCCACGTATTTATACAGGAAAGCACAGAAACGTTTGCTGGCTGCAGCACGCTGCAGGGTTTCCTGTAGCGAGACTCTGTTGATATTTCAACACTCCAGGACCTTTGGTTGCAACCACTACCCTTTTTCATGCCCTGCTTTACAGAAGCAAAGCCACTTCTCCAACATCACACAGGGACTAGACAAGCACAGAGCTGTGAGGACAATCCAGCTTTCCTAACACACTGCCCCAGTGCTACCCATGCTACCTCCTTTCCCAGGGATATAAGCCTTAAAAAAAAAAACAACAAACCAAAACGTTAGAGCTTGCAAGTGCAAGAGCTCTGGAGGTCCCGTAAGCACTTTTAATCTGTTGAAAACTCTCTGGGGAAATTGTTTTGGTAACCAGACATCTACAACAGACTCCCAGGGTAGAACAGTACTACTTTCAGTCATCATGGCTCATTAGAAAAGATAATGATGTTTACCAGCATTAAGAGGATCAAGGAGACAAGAGTCTTCTTGATGGCCAGTTCACACTCATAATTAATATGCATATTACATCCTTGAATATTCACTCCCAATTATGTCCCATCCAGTCATTAGGCTAAATTAGCTATTTACACAGGCATAAGAGTAAACAACAAAATTGCTTTCCAGGCACTTTACTGCCATTAGAGTATGACAAGCAGTAACATAATGCCAGTAAGATATCTTTAGTTACATTAGCAGCAACTTGATTTATCAAGTTAATAGTTCCCAAGAAACAGCTTTCTTTTAGCAAATAACTCACATAGCAAAATTCAGCTGACAACTGATATTAGTACATCTTTTAGAGGGAAATCTAATTCTTCTGAGGACCTGCAGACAGATCTTCAGTCTGCAGCGTGTACAGTTTTATCACGGCAACCCCAGCTTCCCAACTAACCAGAACAGTCTGCAAATAGCATACGGAAGTACAGTTTTGCCTTATGGTTCTCTGCAGCTATTAAACAGGGCTGTGTGGACAGTAAGATACTTTAAAAAAGTTTAAACCAGAAAAATCAAACTGCAGAAAGACTTTATCCTAAACTGTTAGTGCATGCTATTGAGGAAGTTTCCAGACCAGCGAGCATGCAAGTACTAGCAATAGTTGCTTTCAAATTCCTCCTTCCGTGCTTGTTCCTGGAAAGGCAGAGATAACTGGGTACGCTTTGAGGTTTCAGCACACCTCTACAGGCCTCCAATATAGGTTCCCTGACACTGCAGAAGTTTGCCTTCTTCTGCTGCTCCCCAAGGTGGGCTTTGGAAGAGAGAGAAACACCACTTGGGGTGTGTTTCTGCAGTAATTTGGAGGTACAATCTAAAGCATTACCATTTCTGTAACATTATTCCTAACACTAAAGAACATAAATGTTTCTAATATTCCAACATTGTAAGCAATTTCTAATGTCAGCATTTTTGTGGCTTCTTGATACCACATTCGGCTTTTGCACAGAAAATGGATGCAGTTAATCGCTGCAAAATAACTTTGGGATATTAGTTCATTTTCATAATGAAATATTAAAACCCAATGAAGTTCTATGCGCTGCAGGGAGTGCTGATGCAGTCTCGGATAGATACGCTGCCCTTTCCTCAAGAGATGTGATGAGGAAGAAATTCAAACCACCAGGAAATGCAACATTAATTTAAGAATACTAAGCCAATAAATATACTGTCTCTGATCTACTAGGATGCATACCTTACGATATTAAGAATTCTTTGGCTTCTAACAACTAATGATAATAAAAAGCACTTCTATATAAAAAGTTGTGTAAGAAACAGTGTTTGGCAAAAACAGTACACAGTGACTTGAAACTATTAGTAACACCTACCAGAAGAAAACAAAACAAAACCAGCCCCAACAACCAGAACCGCCCCCCCCCCCCCCAAAACACCAACAAACAAAAACCCCAACGCCCAGGGCTGTTGCCATGCAGAGGTTTCCTGTTAACAACCCCATCTCGATACAAGGTGTGGAGACCATTTTACAGGATTGAAAGAAAGCTGAAAGCGAACACGAACCAAAGCACCAGATTCAAACATCCCTGCCTCATCTGGGTCAAGAAAGAAGAAATTTTTTAAGTTTAGTGGAAATTTGCCTCCAATATTTTTAATATCATCTAGCTTCTTCAGACTAAGTAGGTATCTTAAAATTATTATAATTCTGTTTGGAGGCAGAAGTCCAAGGAGACCCAAGAGAATCTCATTACACAGAAGGAAGAGTACTTAACACCTTTTTAGTCTCTGTCACATGAGCACGCTAAGGCCTCTTCTGATTCTGGGTTGTATTAAATTCAGAGAATCTTGCTATCCCTCAGTGTTGTCATTGAAAGTTGCCTTTTAAATATTTAAACAACAACCAGTTGTTTACATTCAATTCAAAGAAGATACTACTAACAACACCCCACCTCCCCAAATATCTATTACAATAGAGAAGTGCAGCACATCATCAATTGCAGCAACAGAGCACTCAGGGACTCAGCAAGCACAGCTGTAAAAGATGTCTTTGATTAAAGTCTAACACTTATGGCACTAGCAGAATTTAATGAAACATTGAACTATTCGTGTCTGTGGACATTATAGTTCAGTGCTGAAGAACCTGTCTCAATTTGAAAAAAAAATCACTCCTAAAATGCTTCAAAAACATAAAATCCAAGCAAGTAATGAACAAATCCACAAATCCAACCAAAACCATTTTTTTTCCCCTATACACCTCTTATCTCACTTTACTTCTCAGAAATTTCACAGTATCCAAGTAACCCAAGAAGAATTTCACAGGAGCCCAGCAGCCAAAAAGTCACTTTGACAAGATTTTAAAAGCAAACAACCACAAAAAAAAACCCCAACAACTCCTCTACGTGGACTGCATCTGCAGGCCAGAACACCATCCCAGCTGCTCCCCAGTAACTGCATGGCCCAGAAGAGTGCGCAACTCGCATGCTGAGAGTAGCCTGAGCTTTGATTTGTCTTTAAGCTCCTCTCCAGAGCGTACCTCAACACCGAGCAATCTCAAAGGTTTTTCTTTTTTCTTCAAACTATCCCTTTAACATGATCATTTTCCCCATGGCTTGTAACAAAGTCAGAGAGAAGCCACTTAAGCTTGTGTAAGGCTGCAGGAAGTCCGTGCAAGTGCTCGGGCTCTCCTGCGGCCAAAGCCACCGCTGCGCCCGGTAGCTCGTGTTTCCACAGCTCTGCACAGCTTCACCTCCTGTCTCCTCCACATTCATCACACCGTGCAAATGCACACCACTGTTTCACATGGGAGAAACTCCCCGTTCGTTTCACAACCGTGCCTCTGCTGCCTGGGCCTGCTTGCCACTGCCTTCAGCAGGAGCCAGCCAGGTCGTACACCAGATCCATGAAGGTTGTTTTATAGCCTCTATGTTAAATTTTATTTTACTCCAGAGATGTAGTTTTTTGTTAAAAGGGCATTTTTAGCAGAAAGCTGAGAACGCTTAGGTGCTAGCAAAGAGCATGTGCGCCCCCCACGGACACACAAATGCCAGAGCAATTGCACAAAAAAAAAAAAAAAAAGTTGCTGGAATTTTTAAAATTAGACACCACCACAATTATAAACACAAGGACCATCTTGAAGAGAATTTGGTAAGTCACTGGCACTGCAAATAGCAGGAATGGATTAACATCCTCTTTTACATGCAATTTGGGTACAGACTGCAAAGCATTCTGCCTATGAAAGAAAATGATAAATCCTTTAAGTTAATTTGCATCAGCAAAGGGGTTTTACAGCAGTTGGACTGAAAATTTAGAGGACGTGGGTCAAGATACCTAAGTCATGTGAGACATACAAGTCTTATAGCTACAAGGCAACCTTAAAACCACTGGGGTTAAAAATACTCCTTTAGGAAAACTCACCAGACTACATACAAACTTACAGCAGTTCAAATAAACCAATTAAATGACCACAAACTCCTATCTAGGCACTTTGTTTCAAGTCTAGAGGGACTTATTTCACTTATCCCAGAACAGGACTAAGCTAACCAAAACATGGCTGTGTTTTAATACAACCTTATACAAACATTTAGACTTGAATGTAAAAGGGATTTATTTAACATTCTACCTTCAGTTTAGAAATACTTTCACTGCATGGTACTGCCATACAGATCCCAGCTACAACACCCATTCTTCAAACCCAGCACAACATACCCCTTGCAGAAGCACACAAGATCTCCTGTTAACAAGATGGAAGCCATTCCCTGTCTGGTACAATCTCAGAGGACTATATCCCAGAAAAAACAATAAAACATTTACCTTACTCTAATCCAGTAGAGAGACCACATTACTTGGGAAAGAAGAAGTGGAAGAACCTTTTTCTGCCAGCTTCAGGTACCAAATGAGAGACGCTCATTACTCCACAAGGCCCTAATTAAGCACACAGCTGCCATCATTACTGCAAATGCAACAGCTGTGGTGGGGTCAGGGTAAGGCCCAAAGAGCTCTCTTCTAGCATCGCCTGCCGTTAAGGTATAGCACCGCTCTGCACGTTCCTAAAGCAGGTGTGGGGCCGATCTCCCAGCTGACACAAATTCACAAGAGTTTGAGGGCAATCCTGATGCTAAAATTTAAAACAATTGGAAGTCTGGATCCTGGAAAGTCAGCCAGCATAGGGGAATTTTGTTTGCAGGGAGGTGCTTGCACCAGCCCGCTGCCATGTGTGTCCTGCACAGCTGCCCTGCAGACTGCAGCAGCCACACGGCCCAAACGCACTTCTTGCTGTGATGATTAAGACAAATTGATACTATACCAATAACAGCAGAGGTCTGCAGAGCCAGTGCAACCGCAGAAATGTAAAAAGCAGCATTTTATCCTAGTCTTCTTTGCTGTAAAGCTTTTTCAGTGAAGAAAGAGGTGGAGCCCTTTAGTTTGCAAGCAGTCAGGCCTGACAAGGAGGAGATGAGCATGGGGGCATGAACCAAACTCTGCTTAACTTTAGCCATATCCTGATGTTCCTTGTCTTACTTCACAGCTGAGTAAAATTTGAATGACTAATCTCTTTAAGATGTAGGGGGTCACACACACACACACAGCAAGGGCATCTCAGGCAAATGAAAGCTAAACCCACCCTGGCTACACATAAAGCTTTTATCATTATACCGATACAGCAGTCAATGAGTTACTACATTTATGCTGAATCATCGTTTTAAAGGCCATTTGAAGTTCTTTTCCTTTCATTTACTGATCTGACAAAGCAAAAAGCTATTTAGTTTTATTCTAAAGTTTATATTCTGGCATGCACTAAAAACTGCAATTTAAATATGTCTGCATTCAGATACAAGTAGTTAGGGCTTACCCACCACTTCTCTGTCCCTCCTTATGCAATTCTCCAGTCTTTTAAATACAGTTTACGAATAAGTTTTAAGTTTCATAGGTGTGTGTATCTCAAAGTCCGAAGGGTCATGGGTTTTTATGAAATTAAAAAAAAGCCAATAAGTATTTTCTTCTGGATGCAGCAGGCCCAGAATTACGTATTTCCTTGTACTTTTTCCACTTTTTCATCTGTATTTTCTGATTCTCCAAACCAGTATCTACTAGTCCCATTGAATGGCATATTTTTAAACAAATTCAAGTTTCCAAATTCAAAAGCACAACTGAATTCATTCCTGTAAAGGGTCTAACATAAGTGTGCCCTGAGCTAATCTCATTTTGACTTCCCTTAATCAAGAACACTTCCCCTTCCCTCCACAGATTGCAAGTTCCTTGGAAAAGGTTACAATTAATGCGGATAGCATACAACAGCTAAAAAAAAGAAAAAAATTATTTCTCAATTCAGTGGAGCATGTTCCTATTTAAACTAATGTTACTATATTTACTACTCTAACACTAAAACGTAGTGACTCCTCCAGGAAAACACAGCTGGCTTTTTACACTTGGACCACAGCTTAAAAAAGGGAAATGATGCATTATATAAACAGCATCTGTCAAAACACGAGGACGTGGCCCAACACCCAGCCACGTAACCCAAGCACTGACTGTGGGCAGACAGTTGATTCTGACTCCAAAGCATAATATTTTCATTTATCTTTGCAATGCCCCAGCGGCGGGCAGCCCAAGCCGAGCAGCCTGGGTTTTATTCTCCCTCTGAAGGCAGAGCACCCCTTGGGAAAGCCAAGAGCAGGTCTCCGCTGAGCCAGCGATGGGCCGTGCATGGCAAACACCCATTTCTGACACCTTGGAGCCGTGCAGGCTGGAGCCATGACAACTGACAACGACCCGAGTGCACCACTCAAAACCTTGCTGTTCCTCCTTTCTCCAGAAATTGCCTGTGGCTCCAACCAAAGGGCCTTGGCCCATCAAGCTGATGGGTTTTGTGTTTGCACTGGCTCCTCAGGCTGGAGGTGACCAGCAATAATGTGAACTCAGCATCAACACTGAAGCATTAATAACTGTTACTGAACTTGTTCTGTGGATGGAGACACCCCTGGGGTTTAACTTCTCCCTCAATTAACTCAATTCCATGTTTGTTGCTAAAGTAGACAGCAAACCCAGACCAAGGCTCCCAAGGAGAAGACCGGGCAGCCAGCAGCTCCTGTGGCATGCACTGGGCGCCGGGAGCTTCTCACCCGTGGGGAGGACAGTGATGCCGAGTCTGAAGCCTTTAGCTGCCCTGTTCCCACAGTCTGACCCGGCAGCTGCACTCTTTGCATGGGTTGCAGCCTGCGGTGCAGCACACGGCTGCGGATCCGCACAGTAATGGTATCTCTGCAGTCCCCTGCCAGCAGTTACAAGCCTGAGACCAGACACTTAGCTAATATTTTCCAGCCGTTTAGCCAGATTTATGCCTAAAGCAACATGCAGAATATAATTTATTTTTCAAGTGAGAGATTTTCATATTTGAAGCATGACTAATTTCCTCCCTTTCTTGGATGAGGTTAGGAAACACCTTCAAGGAAGAGTTACACAGTTTACTGGGAAGGAGCAAACCTACCCTGTATTAGAGCACGCAGTAGTAACAGGAAAAGAGCTACACAGCTGTATACAAACACATGCACTCGTATCACAGCATGACTGCCAAAATGCAATCAGAAGTTCAGTGCACTCAGGTAACTGGAATCACTTGTAAACTCACTTTATAATAAAGGCATATCCTACTATTTCTGTTCTAGTTCCATTACAGAGCAGAAGCAATGGTGTGCAATCAAACACTGGGTATGGGTAATGGTCTTAAATTACTGCTCTTTGCCATTAACTTCATGTTGCCGTAACAGTTTACTGTATTTCAGCATGAAATATTATGACAAATACAGAAATGAGAGAAAAGCCTAATGCGTAGCACAGAGTTCATAAACGGAGTCCTTTGTGGTTTAAAGCCCGATCTCAGAGCTGGTAGATGGAAGAGAGCAGTTCCTGCACTGCCTGGCAGCTCCCGTCCCACTCGCAGGGTCCGGCCACTGGGCTTTCCCTTGCCAGGTGCCACTGCTCATCACCATCAAAGCTCTGCCAGCTGAGACCCCCTATGGCTCCTACTTTGCTGAAGAGCCAGGACTGGAGCTTATAAAAGGCTGAAGGCTTTAAGGCACAGAGCTGGAAGAAATAAGAGAGGAGCCATATCAAAGGAAAAATAGACTGGGTTAATAAGGAAGGTAGCACATCACAGAGATAGACAAAGCGTAATACAAGAAGCCTGGTGAAGAAAGGCACCAGGGCAACACGATATAAGATTTAAAGAGGTGATGAAAAGAGCCACACAAGTTTTCAGTATGTATTTCTACAGCATGTGTAATTTCTTGTAGGTATGCTAAGGACTTGGGGAGAACAAACTGCTCTCCAGATTCATACCTTTTTCTGGCCAATGCTGGGCAGTGATTTAGCTTTGTGTTAATTCCTCGGGAGTGTAATTAAAGTGTCACTGTCATCCACAGCCACATAAAAGAGAAGACATTTGATCAGTTACCTTGGGGTAATGCAGCAGGAACTGATAACAACTGCAAAATTGGCATCCTGAAATGCACTCTACCCATGCCTTTCCCCAAAACTATGGTGGGTGAAGCACTTCCAGAGGACCTTTTGCCAGAAAATCTCTCATACAAAGAATGACGAGAAGCAGGAGAACAGAACCAGGAAAGCAGCCACCGTGTGGTGATCTTATGATGTATTCCTAGAAATTTGAATAACTTTTGGAGCAATACACTGAACAGAATCATTCTCTCTGCAATTCATAGATCTCAACCTTTTGGTTTTGGGATTACTAGGGATATATAAAGGATCCTGTCCTCTTCTGCAGAATCCCTGTTAAAATAGACAAAATAATCCATCCGGTAATAGTCATCAGTTAACTTAGTCCAGTGACTGCCTTTCTTACAGGAAAACATTGCATCTTACTTTGAAAAAATACCTATTAATTCCTTGAGGAACAATCATTATCTAAAGTAAGAATTTTAGATATCTTTTTTTAACAAAATAGTCAAGGCCTGTAACCTAGCCCAAGAGCAAAAGTTAAAATACTTGAGAATGATAATAAAACGCCCCCTATTTTAAGATTTAATTAAAAGCTGTAAAGTTAAGGTAGTTATTTATAATTTTTAATCTAATTTAAATAATAGAGACAAATGAGTAGGTAAAATGATAAGTCATTAGGGAACATGAACTGTACATGATTAGTAATAATTCCCTGGAAGTGTACATTTTAAATCATAACAGCTTTTAAGTAATTGATTTAATTTCCGATGTCAAAGCTGCTAATAAGCTACCCCTCAACCTGTAAAGCACTATTAGAACGCACTATTTTCCTTCTGTAAATGTTCTACAGATTGATTGTTAGCAGTAAAACCATCTTACCTGCAGATGCACACGGTGAGGCACGTGTACCGAATCCAGTACTACGCAGCAGAAAAATGCATCCGAGAAGATCCCATGCTTAAAATTGTTCTTGTTACTACCATGGGGTTGCAAGTACCTTGCAATGACTTAGCATAGCATATAGCCCATACCAGTATTGCTGGCATTCATAACACAGCATGAACACAATGGGTCATAGGTGCCTATGCTCTTAATGAGCTGCCAACCTGCCACAGCAACATGTTCTTATGCAGGCAGTTATTGCAGGGGGCGGAACTAAAACAAGAGAAAGACCAGGCCTGCCAAGGGCCCCCAAAAGTTCGGGAGTCCTCAAATAATCAGTCATTTGGACTACTTGTGTCAGTACCCAACCCTGACATTAACTACTTCTGACTTCCCTTTAACTCCAATGCACTCACTTCCACATCTTGGGGTACAAATGGAAAAGAAGTTTTCAGAAGTGGTTCCTGCTGACTGCATTCAGTTTCAGACTTCCCTGACTGCCTTCCAGCATCTATACTGTAGCCTGTTTTTGATCACACAGATGCCACTGACAGTTGACACTGTTCTCCATTGCTGATAAGCACAACCACCCAGTGGAAAGCAGCAGAAGAGATCTGGCTATCAGCCTCAGCAGTCTGCTGTGTTTCCAAAACATGGCAACTAGGACAACCGGATCCTTCTAGAAAAGCAGTTGAGTGATCAGAGCTGAGCTGCAGCAATGCTTAACACCTCTGCACTACCTCAGTATCCGTTCCAGTGCATGCCAAGCAGTGGTGGTGTCAGCAAGAGACATTTTTGATGCTCATTCTTGTGCAGCAGAGCCAGTACAGCAATAGCAGCCGAAGTTTTAAGGGCTGGAGTCTCAACAGAAGGTCCCACTTATATCTTTACCCCAAATCATCATGCCTATGTATTTAATCTTTTCCTCACCGGTACCTTATGATTTTTATTCGGAACCACCATCTTAAAGTAAAAAAGATTTAAAGTAAGATTTAAAGTAAGATGAGATTCAACAAGGCTAAGTGCCAGGTCCTGCACTTGGGTCACAATAACCCCATGCAATGCTACAGGTTTGAGGAAGAGGGGCTGGAGAGCTGCCTGGCTGAAAAGGACCTGGGGGAGTTGGCTGACAGCTGGCTGAACATGAGCCAGCAGTGTGCTCAGGTGGCCAAGAAGGCCAATAGCATCCTGGCTTGTATCAGGAATAGCGTGGCCAGCAGGACCAGGGAGGTGATCGTCCCCCTGTACTCATCACCGGTGAGGCTGCACCTTGAATACTGTGTTCAGTTTTGGGCCCCTCACTACAAGAAGGACATGGAGGTGATGGAGAGTGTCCAAAGAAGGGCAACAAAGCTGGTGAAGGGTCTAGAGCACAAGTCTTATGAGGAGCAGCTGAGGGAACTGGGGTTGTTTAGCCTGGAGAAGAGGAGGCTGAGGGGAGACCTTATCACTCTCTACAACTACCTGAAAGGAGGTTGTAGCGAGGTGGGGGGTGGTCTCTTCTCCCAAGTAACAAGTGATAGGACAAGAGGAAACAGCCTCAAGTTGTGCCAGGGGAGGTTTAGATTGGATATTAGGAAAAACTTCTTCACCAAAAGGGTAGTCAGGCACTGGGACAGGCTGCCCAGGGAAGCGGTTGAGTCCCCATCCCTGGAGGTATTTAAAAGACAGGTAGGTGTGGTGCTTAGGGACATGGTTTAGTGGTGGACTTGCCAGTGCTAGGTTAACAGTTGGACTCTATGATCTTAAAGGTCTTTTCCAACCTAAACGGTTCTATGATTCTAAGATAACATCTGGTATAAGCTTAAATTGTCTGGGGAACTAACTCCGCACTTTTGTATCTGGTCTGGGTAGATATTCACTTGAGATGCAAAAATGAGCTGGTTGAACTTCTTGCTCCAAATACTACTACTACTTGAATCTGGCATGTCATCTGCCTTGTAAAATATTATTGTAAAAACTTATTTCAAAGAAACAGCTTAAAACAATTTCTAAAATGCAGAAATTCCATTTATTATATTGAGAATATCAATTGCAAGAAGTCCTGCAATGCATTCTCTTCACTCTAAGTACAATACAGTACACTGTTCTCCACAATAAGTTACATAAAGGCAAATTTTATGTACATATAAAAAGGATCAGTGCCCAGAACTATTTGCACAGCATATCTGCTATTCAGAAATCAACCATTTAAATCTTTAATTGCCTTCAAAATTCTTGAAGCAAACTGAATTCATAAACAGATCTTAATTACCTGGTTTGAGAAGGGTTTTGAACTGATTTCTAAATTCAGTGGAGACCATGCAAATGGTTTAACCACTGAATTAGCATTCTCAGCATTCATTCTATAAACAAATGTATTAAAAATGAGGCATGCCATATGGTAGCATATAAGACAACGTTAAGAAAAATGACCTGCCTGCATTTAAACTGTTTATGCATCCCAAAATACCCAAAAGGGAAGTAGGGAAGTAGTAGTGCCATTGTACAAAGCACTAATGAGACCACAGCATAATTCTGCTTATGCATGCTCAAAAAACCAAAAAACAACACCCAAAGGGGAAAAAAAAAAACCCAAACCCTAAAACCCCCTCAAACTGAAAAAGTGAAGAATAAGGCTACTAGGATAATCAGTGGAATGGAGAGCATTGTATGAAGAAAGACTGTAATAGCACTTGCTTTTTCAGTCAGTGAAACAGCTAAGAGTATATGACTGCCTTCCAAAAACATGTAAGGACAATGCCAGAAAAAGAAAGCAAAAGGACAATGCCAGAAAAAGAAAGCAAAAGGACAATATTGGCATAATAGCAAATTGGCCTCTAATATATTTATGGGAATGAAAAGATGGTTCTTCAACTTAAAGGACAAGATGTACAAGCAGGGCATTTGGATAAGGAGGAGTGGAGCCAAAAAATCTTTAAACAAATGAGTTTAAGAGCATAGCTCAGTTTATAGAAGGGATTCTGTGATGCAGAGTCTACTGTGGGAAAAGACCAGACCCAGAAACACCCAACTGGAATATTCCCAACTGGTCTGGATCCACCACTGAGATAAAAAGGTGGTGTCTCCTTTGCAGTGTGAAATTACATTATATGCTCCAAAATTCCACTTAAAAAGATTTTCATTTCCCCCTCTTTCACATGACTTATTCTATATTCAACCATGTGAATGTCTGTTCATACAGCAAATGTAGCACCAAGCCCTTGCTGTGAAATCAGCAACCTGAACAGTTGGCGTACCAGTCAGCGCGTCCCATATACCTTTCACAGCGAGATTCTTTTTCACACCTTTCTCTTGTTCCTACAATGGAGTGTAAGTATAGTATCCTTCTAAAGTCACAGTGCAGTGAGCCATACAGACTGAAAATACTCAAGACAACACAAAACATTATTTAATTTAATTCTTAAAATAATGCAAATATAAGAATTGAAATGTACCATGTGGAAAAGTGTTGAGTTTTACGTTCCACTGATTTTTCCAGTTGATACTGAAGACACTTTCCTTGAACTACAGACACTTTTCAATTTATTTGAGGTGCTTGAACTTGCAAGATACGTAGGTAATAGCATATCAGTCAAAGAATTACTCAGAAAACGAATACAAGAACCCAAAACCCCCTAAACTCTTCTTCACTGAAAAAGAGAGGCACTGCATTTTTAAGCTGAATTAAGGCTGTAAAATGATGCTGGTTCACTGTGAATTTGAAGTCATCAAATGTCATGGGGGTGACATTTAACCCACTGCTTCGCTGTTAGTCCTGTAAGCCTGCTTACGGAGGTGAGTCTCAATCTCCTCCCTGAAGACCAGCATCCCAAGGTGCGAGTGAGAGGCCTCGTTCATGGCTTTGGACTGGATACACATGCGATACTGCTCTGGAGTGAGTTCGTCTGCGCAATGTTTCTCGTGCCAGAGGTGAAAGAGACCAGGAACCGGTGTCCTGATCACAATAAGGTCACCGTGCAAGTATTTTCTGTAAAGATGAACATCCTCACCGCCCCAGCCTTTCACTTCCAAGTCAAAACCCCCTATAAAAACAGTATCAGAAAACATCATTTTGGCACACAGGCTAGATGTAAGGCAAAAAGAGCAACACTCCTTGTGTAACATATTACCAAATCTGGCACAACATATCAGAAATTCTGGAGTAATTAACTTTAAGTTCTCCATGTCAAAGCATGCCAAATTGAGGAGAGGAGCTTCAAGCATACCGCATCCTTTGCGGTGGAAACTGCCTGGGACACAGATCATGCACTGCTGGCTTCAGAAAGTCTTAGAACACTGTCTCCAAATCGCATTATGCATGACATCCCATGTGACAGCTGCAGAAAACTGTAGGCAAACCTCACTGGCTAGGCTTTTGGGTTATTTTTAGCAAGCATAATGGATTTTAGCAGCTGGAAAATGAAGCAGTCATGCACCATATTAAAAGCCCTCTCTAAAAATGCCAGCAATTACTCCATACATCACAACTCAAAAAGCTGGATTAAGAAAAGGAACCCGTTCCACTGTTTTAAGTTCTCTTACCTTTCCAGGACCCTAGTGAAAAATCAACCCACACTCATGCACAATTTCAAAACTCTAGAATTATGAAGTCTTCATTCACCATACACATGGAAATACGACTGCTATTAGAAATCAGCCTGCATTCAAGCCATTATACAGCATACAGGGCTATATCGTTACACCTTCTGGCAGACTATCTTCAAGACAGTCTTCCAAATCCAAGCACACCAAGCTGTTCTCAGTTTTAACAGCATGCCACGAGGGGGTGCCAAAGCCTATTTCTAAAGCCTCAAAAAACTATATTCAACTACTCAAGGTTATTTAAAAGAAGAATTTGAATACTTCTTGTGTATATTGGTGGTTTACTTGAGGGATGTGCTTCTTAAACTTGATTAATTTGCTTCAGACAGTCACAAAGTACAAAAAACAGGAAAGATCTTTAAAAGTTCTAGAGTGAAATGTTGTTACTAAAAATATTGTGACTTTTAGCAAACACTCATCAGATGGGACATCTAAATCTAGAAAAACTAATTTATCTCATTGGTCAAACTTGTCAAGCAAGTCTGACTGCTGGCTTGGGAGAATAATAAAAGAAAGAAATGCATTAGTTTCCTGTCATTAGATAAGACCAGAGAATCAATTCTTAAACACACCCAATTTTTTTTTTTTACAGTTTCATCTTACCTACAGTCAGAAAGTCTGTCCGATATTGACAAGTCATCCCAAAGCCAAAATCCCGCCAGAAACCAGAATCCTTCTTGTGTACCTGCAATTTTAAAACAATATAATTTTGAAATGTAAAATACATTGAAGGAGGTACATTGCACTTAGTTTTGTAGAAAGCTAAGCTCTTCCAATCATTTGCTCAGTGTAGGATACAGCATATAACACTTCTAGTATTTCTGTGTGATGCACAGATGTGGGCTTCCTAATTACCTGCTGTTCACTTCCCCCCCTTTGCCATCTGATTCCAAATACTTACTCGCATTGCAGTTTCCACATTTACCTTTCTGCCACACCACCTCTAATTTCTATATATCTGCTATATTTTTGGTAGTCTATTGCCAAATCATCTGTTCCCGATACTCCAACTCCTACCCGGTTTCTAAGGCCACATGTGTCTCTTCTTGTTCTGATATGACAAGAAAAGTAAGTTTTGTGATTGAAGTCAACAACCATAAAGCTGTTGGATTCAAAAAAGTAAAGAGCAGAGTTGTCAGGCAGGAGCTCACTCCTCTTGCAGCTGTGACTACCTGAGGCCATAAGCAAAAGCTTCCCTCTCCTACTTTCAGTAGGATCCTTGCAAACAACATAGGGGGTGAGGGTTATTATGTTTTTCTTTTCTCCTAGTAAGGCTGTATTGCACTCTGCTTTCTCTCCTCCAAACCTGTCTACCTCAGAAGTCCAAGCTGCAAAACCCAACTTTCATTTATGAAATTTCTCTTGAAAGGGAGTCAGGCTGGATATTGACCATGGCCATTCCATCTTCAGGCAACAAAGACCCAGAAACACAGTACGTACTTTTTTCTGCTGAGCCTCAAATTATCCTTAAACCTATTCTCTTGAATTTTTGTGGGATTTATTTGTTTATTATTTTGACTACTAGCTTCTCTAGAAGCAGTGTTTCTCATTCCAAAAGCAAGATGAGGTCAGCGGTATAACAACCCATAGTTCTGGCAGATGTTGGATGGCAAAGGTAAAGAAACAATCTGCACAGAGTACAGCTGTCCACAGCATGAAAAAAGCAACTGACTGAACATCTTAGCCCACCTCGAGTTACATGGCACACTTCCTGCAGCTACCATTTGGTAGTTAGCAAAGAGAGTCCATACTGAGGGAAGCTTATCAAGCACCATTCAGAGGTTTTGTCCTTTCACCACTTCTTTGTTTGCTGGAACGTAAGACAAAAGTTGCTGCCACGTTATGCCACTCTCCTCCTAACATACTGGCTTTCCAAGCCAGTATTAAGGAAGAGATCAGAACTACCAACTTCATCTGATTAATAGCAAATTTTTCTTTAAAATCTATGTAGAACTCCAAGTTTATCTAAGAACGAGCTTTGTACTGTTTGATAAGCTTTTCTTCCAAGAGCTTTGCCCATAATGGAGAAAAGTGTTTAGATACGCACTGCCAAAGGTCATAAGATATCCCAAACAGACTATTAAGTTACACTTAATTTTCTTTTAATACAAAGCACAACCAATTCTATCCAGAATAAATCACGCTGCTTACCAGTTGTTGCTCCACAGGGGGTGGTATATCTTGGTTGGCATAGACAATAGCAGGATTATAAAGGCTGAATACCACAGGATAAAAAACCTTTCTCCCTGGAAGTCAAAAGGTAATTGTTACTCACTGTGGGCATCCTTTCTGAAGGCAAGAGGAAACTAAAAATATTCTCTTTATATGAAATATTAGCTACTAGCCATCTAATGAAAACAAATAAATATAAGGTCTAACTGCTAGGTAGCTCATAATATCTAGTGAGGCAGAGTTCACAGGATTAAAAAAAATATATGTACACATATTTATATACACTCTATAGGTATACATTTATATATAGTTATACATATATACATATAAAATATTATATATATATATCACAATATCACATTAGATGACAGTGAAAAATCCCTGCAATAATGGTATGCAGTAAAGCTAAAAAAAAACCAAGTCCAAGTAACACCTTGCATAGCTTGAGTTTTATGAGCATGCCTCTTTCCACAAGCATTTAAAAGTGTGTACATCCAGGATGTCCTGCAAGGGCATTAAGCATCATGAGTATCCTGATTATGCTGTGACACCAGTTCTATGCCAATTATGCCTATTACAGAAGCCAGATAAATATTTTTCAAGGATCTCTTGCATTGCCAGTGGTGCAAAGGTATCGATGACAGCCCACGAGAATGCTCAGTACCCTGATTTGGGTATGAACTCTGAACATGTGAGAAGCATTTTCAGATCTCACTTGAAGCAAAGGTGACAAACTGTCAGTATGAATTGTCAAGCAGTCTCTCAAACTCCCTTCCTTGTGAAAGCTCACAAGACGCTCCTCTGCGAAGTTCTTCCAATTATTTATAAAACTAGTTTTGTGAAGTGCAGAGACAGGCAGAAATGAAAGAAAAAGCAAGAAATGGAATCCAAATATCTGGCTTATAGCAGACCTTCTTGCCTGTTTATTATGTGAAGAAAAAGTATCTATTCATTCAAAATTGACATTTGGAGAAAATGGTTTCTGGCTGCAACAAATCTGGAATAAGAGTAAGCATTAAAAAAAAACCCCAAATGTTTCACAGGAGAAGGTCTTAACTAGCACACTTAACTCAAGAAAGCTTTACCCTTCTTGGCAGAAGCTTGTAGAACACGCAAGCTTCATACAAACTTGTGAAAAATAGTCAGAAAATTTCAGAGCTTGGGATGTAAATGCAGAACATTAGCTCAGTCTCTGTAAGGAGCACGAGCACATCATGTAGCTCTACTGAAAACCATTTGTACGTGATGTGTCTTGGCCATACAAGTGAGAGGACAACCCAAACTTGTTAGAGAGTTCAGTATAACAAAAATCATCTTCCACCGTAAAGTGCTGCATTGAGTTTTGTTATACAAATTTACATGCAGTCCAATTGTTAAAACAATTAAACTGTCCAGCTTTCTTTGACAGCCAAATCTTAAGAAAATGTGAAAATTGTACTTATTATACAAAAAAGACAACATGTTCGGAAAACAAGCCACACTAATGCAAAAGTTATTTCTCAGTCTAAATACCATTGTCTTTTGTGCTTTTTCATTTTCCTAGGTGCATGGTATTGAATAAGCTTCACCAGTCAAGTTAGTTTTCTATATGCTCAGCACAGGTCAGTTTAAGCCAAACAAGATAACAAGACTCAGTTACAGCAACTGTAAAGGAACATACCAGGCTCAGCATTTAAGCGACAACTGTTGAGGAACTCAGCTGTGAAATAAACATCAACATCACAGAAGAACATCAGGACCTCGCCCTTTTCCCAGGCTCTGGCACCCATGTCAAGTCCCCGGCCTCGGTTAAATTCCTCATTCAGAGAGACGAGCGTGTAATTGTGGAAGTTAGTTTCTCTAGAACAAAAACAGAGCCAAACCCAAAATAAATCCGTGTGGGGGACGGAAGGGACCATTTATACTTTTTCAGCATTTTACAGTAATTTCATTCCGGAAATTTTTAAAAAAAAACAGTTATCAGGATGAGAAAAAAATATCTGTTCCACTTAGTTGTCTATTTTAAGTGTCAGAGTTTAGACATTGTAAAAAGATGGACCTCAGTCCTACTTCATAACTTCACTTTGCATTTAATCATTCAGACAGATTTAAAAGGCCTTTTAGCAACTGACATGAATTACAGTGTTCTCTGAAATTACGATGCCATCTAGAATTTGTCCCCACAAGCTAAGAAGTCCTGACTAATAGAGCAATATCCCTGTCTTCACTGCGTCAGAGAGGAGGGCAAATGGAAAGCCAGAGTCCCGGCACCACCAAACTCATGAGGCAAAAGGCCACCTGCCTGGTGATGCCACCATAACCCAGTCAGTTTGCTTCTCCTCGCTATTTCATACCAGTGGCACACACGCCTCTACTCATCGCAGGAGAGGGCAGAATCAGCAAAGGGAGATTGGAAATACACCCGGGGAATATCTTCAAGCAAAGTTAAGCATCTACTTCGGAGACACTTCAGAGGTCAATGCTTGCAGAGAACAGAGTGAAAATACTCAACAGTAACACCACTAAGAAGATAAAGAACCAGATAAATGCCCAGTGAGTTTGCAGCACTGAATCTGACTCAACACCATGAGAAGAAGAGGACGTCTCACAGGGAGCACGGCAGGCAGCACAGAGGCCTTAGAAACAGAAGTGGCTGACACTCGGCAAGCTAGATGCCAGGGAGGCTCTGCGGGAGGAAGGCAGAAGCACTCCTCCCTTCCCAGAAGATGTCTGTGCATGCCAGGCCAACTTGCTGTCACATTTTAAGCCAGCAACACAATAGCCTGTGCCTAATACATTTCATCAAGCAGAGCCTTGGCCTGTGTTGTGAGATGGGGATACTTGGGAGCCCAGCTCATCCTTGGCTAACGAGGGTAATAGGCTCCCAGCTCAGAGACAAGCACAAGAGCTCAGGCAGAGAAGGAGCCCCTTAGCTACAGGCTTACGGATGCTATTACCTGTCCCATCCCTCTGGAGCAAGAAAAAAAAAAAATGCAAATTTGGGGAATTTTAAATCCATACTACTGTAATGCTGTTTGCTGAGACAGCCACAATGAAACAGTGTTTACAGTTGTTTTATAGCAGAGGGTAAGTATGGGCCCAATTACCTAGTACCCAGAGGATAGAGAGCAAAGTTTAACTTCTCACAGTCAGCAGTCCACCAGCCTACTTTGACTACATTTCTCTTCCTTATCATTAAACAAAATTGATTCTCCAGTGAAAGAACTATCGAAATGTACATCCCCATTCCAAAGAACTTTAATTCTGATCAATCTGTTAGAATGACTGAATATTCACTGCAAAACTCACCCCTGTTATTTTTTTGGACTGTCACATAGAAACCTCAAAACCACTGCTGTTAGTCTTTTTTGGCCTATAACTTGATTTTTAGTAGTCTTCAGGAGACTTTTGCAACTTAATCTGTAACCAAAAAATAGCATACTGTAAATAAAGCTTACTTTTGCTATTAACCTGTAATGGACTATAAAATTATTCTTTTTATTATTTCATCCTTTTTAAAAAACATTTTAAATGCCAATCAATATAGTTTGTATTGACTGACATTGGATCAACACACTTACCTGGCTACGGATTCTAGGATGCTTTTTACTTCTGATAGACCATCTTGTCCAAAATACACCACTGTGAGGTGAACACGCTTATCCTGATGAATACACACATCCCTATAAGCACAAAGATAAGCTGATATTAATAATTACTTGCAACACAACAGAAGCTTCAGGTACTTAAAAGCTATTGCATTTAGAAGTATTAGCAGATTTAAGTATTCTGGTGAGACTTCAACTAGCTTCTAATGAAAACAAGGAAAGATGTTTTCCCTCTTCCTTCCCCATCTTCCCCATTTGAATCAGAAGGTTCCAATACTGTGTGTCTCATTCCAAGACCTTATTTTATAAACAGGAGCTCAAAAACTTGTAAATACAGAAACGATGCTCAAGATCATCTGTGTCCAGGTTCACAGTGGCCCTGGTACTTCGTCTAAAAGGGGTTTTGGTGCAGTTTGAGAATCTCTTGAATGCTTTTAGAAGGAATATTTTCTCCATACAATAGGTTCAATTACAAACATCCCAAGGCAGTTGCACACAATGTTGGAATCATTAGTTCTATTGCAAATCCACAAGAACAGAAATTCATTTTGAAAATAGAACAAAATACTGAATCAGCAATACAGCTCACTATATAATCTCATGCACCTACCTAAAGTTTTGCATAAATTGTGCAAATGCCTCAGTTCTTCCAGCAAGAGGGACAATAATGTTAATGATTGATCTAGAAATATCGACCGTTTCACTCTTCACTTTCATGAGGGGTCCAAAAGGTCGGAACAAGGTGACATGCCTGTATTCCATGCCATCCATCTTCTTATAAAACAGCTCATACTGTGTCCCCTTATCTCTTTCTGTACGATAGTAACCTGAAGAATAAGTCACACAAGTAATTTGTAAAGTCAAAGATCCCAGCAATTGTATTTCAGAAACACTTTTTCCTGAGAAGTGAAAAATAAAGCTTTTCGGGAAAAGCTTCTCGGGTTTTCCTAAAAACGAACAAAAAATCCACAAATCACCAATTATCACAATCACCCTTCTACCTTCTTAGACCAGATCTGAAAAACAATCTCAAACAACCACCAGCTTCCCTTGCTTCTTAGATAGGTTTTATGGTCCTACATCAACTTCTCCGGCGGAATTAGAGTTGGATCTTCACAACAAAAAGGGAATTCAACTATTTGCTATGGAAAAGGATGGCTGAAATCTAATATTGCCTGTTCTTAAGCCCTTCAGTAAGGATCTTCCCCTGAGCTAGTCCACAGTAAAAGCTGAGATCATCTGGCCAGCAGTCAACACAACACAAGCTGGGGGCAGAACAAATGACACAATAACTTGCTTGACAAAGCCTGTAAAATCTGAAATGTGATATAAAAAAAAAATCCATGCAATAAATGCTGGAATGCTTTAAAACTGTTTTCACTGCTGACCACTAGCTACAGTGTGTTCTATCCCATAAATAAGGATAGTGGCGTTTTACTGTAGCTAAGGTCCTCTAAGGATGTAAGCAGAAGTTTTCTACATAGCTGTAACACTGAGAAAACAATACTAGTTCTCTATAAACAGGATTACCTATTTAGAGACATTTTACTCCTAATGGGTAGGGAAATCTATCCCATTCAGAACAAACATTTAGGTTGGCTGGTCACTGTCATTTAAGGATGATCAAGGAAGCAACTCAAGCCAACAGTCTCTCTAATTTTACACCACAAAGGAAAAGACCAAGACTCGTCTGCGGCTTTGACTGAACTGAGCTCTGCGTTGGCAATCCTGTATCTATATTAACCCGAGAGGATGAAATAATGACAGGAAAAATCCTCCAACAGAATTGCCCTATGTTCACCCCATCTCAGCTCTCCTCTCTCCCCCACAAGGAAAAGATATATTATAGAGGAGAAATATAAGCTACACTATGAACCAAACAACTTTCAGTTGAGCTAGCCACACATACCATTGAGAAAGTTATGAATAGCTGCAGATCCGCAAGCGTGATGAACACACGTGCCTTTACACCATGCAACCAGTGTATTTCCACTCACTCGGCAAGCCTGAACTGCCTCTGCTCCTGCAAGCCAGCCTCCAGAGCAGATGAAATTCTCTCCCAGCCTCCCACCCAGAAAAAAGGTGGCAGGGCACAGGGTAGCTGAACTGTTCTGGTGACACAAAGGGTTGTCTTTTGTGGTCAGTATTGATACTGTCCTTTTTGTTGTTATTGTCTTTTTTACAGCTGAAATCAAGAGGGGTCAAGGTATGTAAAGGGAGCAGACCTCAAACTTGGAGCAGCTTGGTTTTGTTTGTCTGTCTCAGGAACTAGAAAGAAGTGATCTTACAGCTTTGCTTCTCTCCCTATCCCCAGGCCAATATTCCTGCATGTTCCTTTCCTCCCATTACCTTCTCATTCAATACAAGAAGCAAAGGAATGCATACACATTCCCCAACTTGCCCCAACTTTTTCCCCACTACACCCCAGCCTCCCTTACAGAGAGTCCTTTCTCTGCCTAACTCCCTCCATGTTCCTCTGCTCCAGCCTCCCTCCCCAAACCAAATCCAGTTTCATTCACTGATGTTCCCTCCTTCTGCCCCTGTCCTGTATCTGCCCGACAGCCTCTTTCACAGCAAGCTCCCTATTCCCCTCCAATATTCAGCTCTGTAATGCACTCTTTCTTGCGGGCGTGTGCATGCACTGGCAGACCCGATGGGAAATGTGGACAACCACCACACAGGGTCTGTGGGAGACAGGCTGTAGCAGAACAAGCTGGTGCCATCACACTGGAAGTTAATGGTGACTGAATCTAACCTTTCAACTTAAATGCTTTTTACTCTTTGAACGAAGTGTTGCAATGCACTCCTTTAAGAGTCAGAAACCCACATTTATTACTTTGTGAACAGAGTGCTGCATAAAATATGCACCGCATTTTAATGCTTAGGAAAAGCATGACCCTTTCAAATCAGTATTTATTGCAAGTACTGAAAAGGGTGTTTCAAACAATGAAAGTCCAGAGTGTTGACTGTTAGAAGAAGATAATCTTAAATGCCTCTCAACCCTTTTCCACTCCAACCCTTTGTGCTGCACAGTTCAGCACTGCAGCTTGAAAACAGCTTCTTTGTTACTAGAGCAGCTGATGCACCAGGGTGTTTGCAGACCCTGCTCTCATGCAATATGCAGCAAATACTTTGTACCAGCACTCCTGCATAAGTTAACATTCAGTATTGTGTATTATATTCCTTCCTCTAATATCCAATAGCTGTTTACAGATGAAAATACCATTTGTAATGTAAGGGAAGTTTTTAAAAAGCATGTCACAGTTGCCAATAGCTTATCTTTAATCAAAGGATAAGCTTCGATGTCAGTCTACTACCAAAGGCTGTAGTACAGAATAAAAATTTCTAGATTAAAGTAACTTTAAAAAAAAAGGCTGCTGTAACTTCATAAAGACCTTAATATGCAAGTCCAAATTTGAGTAGTCCCTTGTCAACATTCAATTGCTGGAATATAAGATTCCAAACTTTTGAATCTCAACATCCTACCAGCGCCACACTTCTTTTAAATAGTAAGTATGGGCTCCTCGAGTTATTCTCCTTGCTATGAGCTAACCTCCATAGGTAATCTACTAACTTGAATACTTTTATGGAATTAAAGCTTCTATACACAGAAGCCAGAATTGAGAACAGCCAGAAAAAGAACGCACATCTGTTTTACTTCTTAGTGTATTCAGCTTTTTAACACTCGGGACTGACTCATGTAATAAAACCTGCTATCTCACCTTCCAACTAGCATACACTGGCTGCCGTCCAAAACAGAGCTCTATAAGCGAAGAGGTAAAAAGCAGCAGAAATAATTTAACAGCTGTTATTCCTGATCCATGAAGCTTTACTCCCTTTGCAGAAGTTCAGTTTCTCACCAAACAAATTAAATCTTAGGAATACTAGGGATCAATTACTATCAAAGCCAAAAAGCTTCTATCGCACTGAACACTATTACTTGTTTTACAAGTACCAAGAAAGCTACCAAGAAACTGTTTGGTCTATGGAATTTAAGACATACGTCCTTTTTTTGGTGTGTGTGTATTAAAATTCCCTGTTGAAGTTCCCAGGACACTGGCCAGTTTCTGGTCTTATGCAGGACATACTAAACAGGGTGTCTGCAAGACAAACAGCCCACACTGTTCTATGGATGGCAAGGACTCTGGAAGAGTTTTGACTTTGAGCTTGCAGCATTGGGATAAACAATTTTTACATGCCAAGGAAGTATTTCAAGTCAGGAGTCTTCCCTTGATATTCAGACCTAAAGATAATTTCTGGACTTTGCCCAGTTCCAACTGGAAACACAGAAGCAAGAGAAGTGCACCCACACAGCAGCACTCAAATTCTGGTAGACATTCAATAACAAGACCTTTATTAGAGATTAACTAATTGCTAATTAGCTTCTGAAAATATGCTAATGCCTCTGTTTTCCACTGGTTAATTTGAAATGTCTATCCAATGGAAAAGCTTTTAATCTCTTGATAAAATAAACCTGTTACACTGATAAATGTAACCCAAATAAACCCGTTACACTGATAGTAAAGTACAGATATCCATGAAGGCTCCTCACCGAGTTTTGCATTGCTATTCAAGTCGTAATGTCATAGGCTTCTGAAGAAAGGGGATGGACAGAGGTAATATAATTATGCTCTTCCCATCTTACTTATCCTCTGTTTCTCAATATTATCAAACACTGATCTCAGAGAAACCTATTTTTAATCCAGGCCTATTTTAGAATACCCAATTCAGCAATTACGTTCATTGTTTGTAGTCCTAGACCCCTTGATTTGTGAAAAATATGTAATATCGCAACTTTTATTCTCTCTAGGGATACTCTTCACCCAAGGGGAACAGTGTAATCCTGTTTCTCATATGCTTAAATCTAATGTAAATAAGAAAAAAACCTTCAAAGCATTTCTCAAACAGCAACTGCAGAACAAGAGTTTTTTTAAGGTCAAGTTTTTGTTCCATTAATATTAGAACTCTGGAAGTTTAATTCTGGGTTGCAGCAAAGCAAGAGGCAAAAATGCTGCAAACTGAGCCCTGCAGAGCTGAGCAACTTGCTGGTTTTCTCTTCATCAGCGCAGCAAGTCAATTGAGCCTTGTGAAAAATAATTTGGAGCTTTCAGAAAGTATCTTTATAGTTGCAATGCATACTTGCACTTTTTTTTTTTTTACTTGGTGTTGTTGCTCAAAGCCTGCCAATAGCCATGATGTGGCTGTGGCAGCTCTGCCTAATCACAACTCCAAAACACATTTGTCCATTACTTTGTTTTGCAATGCTAAAAAAAAGAACATCAGTTTGGATAACACTTGAACAGGTTGCTCCCTATCATGGATACAGCTTCCTTGCACCACTGGTAGCAGGCAGAATATCTTCATGTAGACACCACAGAGGCTGAGCATGTAGCAAAAAAGCTGCATGAACACTTAAATCAAGGGCACACAGCAAAAAACAGAGCAGCAACAAGAAAGTTACCATCCATCAGCATGTAGTGTGAAGTTTTTTGGCCCACATGGTATTAAGAGTATTAAAAATCAGTTGATTCAGAATATCATGGATTATTGAGTAATTAAGCGTGTTTTTTCAGAAAAGTTTATTTAGGAAATGTCTATTTATAAAATAGAAAAGGAGGATTAAGTTTAAATTCATGTCATTAGTCTTTGTTGTCACAAGTGACTCCAATATAGGTAAATCCTGAAATACCATAAGAAAAAAAATTCTTGATGCTTTTGCAAATCAAGACAGTGATATTCCACTGAGTGGGCAAAGACAATGTAAATGCTGGGGAAGACCTTCAGAAATTCAGTGGTGATGAAGAGATACCATTAAGTAAAATTGTCTAGAAGATAAAAGATTCTAAACTTACTTAAACAGCCACCAAATTCTCTAAGGATTTACTAATACAACTTAAAGTACATACCACAAAAGATTACATAGCTCAAGGTTTAGTCTAGTATCTCACAAGTCCAGGAAAACAGCTGAAATTAATTCCCAGAACCAAACATTTACCTACATGAAAAGTTAGCCTGTTGAGGTAGGAAGCTGGAACACTTCTAGAATAAAAATGCCTGTTTCTAGTTTAGCTTATACTTGTGGCACAGTTTTGTGTGTAAGTTTTTATAGATAAATATGCATTAGTTTTGAGAAAAAAATCCTGGAAGTCAGAACAAAAGCAAAATCAGTTTATCTGTATTAAGCATAAAATATGATGGCTATATATTAACTAATGCAGTATCAGTTTTCTCTTTTGCCTCCCGCCCCGAAAGTAATCCATGGACCACATTTCTCAGCCTCTTGTTTCAAACTGCATAAAACTCTCTAGTCTTAGTCCTCAATCACTTACTACAAAATAATCTTTAGCAATTGAAGAGGATAAAGAACTTAAGTGACAAACTATTTGTTTTCAGTCAAGCCAGCTTTAACAAAGTGTTTCTCTAAATGAGCAATGCTAATCCAGCAACAATTTAGTTGTGTTCTTCAGACATTTACAGTAACTGTTGTGACTTCAGTAGATACATCAAGCCTGCTATGAAACTGGAACCCACCAGTTTATGATAGCTTAAGGAAGCAGTATTTTCTAAATGGAAAGACATCATCTTTCCAACTGCACTTCCATCAAACAAGGATGCACAAAGCAACAACCGAGGTATCGCACTCGAGCCCCATCCCAGGGCTGCAGGGCGAGGGACCTGCAGGTACCACTACCGGCTGGTTCCATTTCTCACCTCTAAGTTTCAGAACAATAGAATCAAAAAAAAAAAAAAGTGTTAATATGCAGAAGCAGCTTTTTTTGCTGGCCCAGTGTCTAAATTAGCCAGTAGTATTCTCACATACACATAAACACAGAATACCCACACAACCCACAACTTCTATCTGAAACAAGACACTGATATATAACACTATGGCTAGTTCCTAACACACCCATATAAGCTACGGCATAAAAATACTTTTAAGTGCTGAGTATTTTTTCTACAGTTCCTGTAACCTATGCTTGAAGAAACTGCCTTTACAACAAAAGGAAACTAGTTCAACTTCCAAAACCAATTATCAATATAGTGGTGTGAACAGAGGCAGAGGTATAAGTACAGTTCTAAGCTCTTATATCTCCTTGCTTTCTTGGAGGTCTGCAGTCATGAAAGGCAGCACACTAAGAAAAATTAACAACTATTTCAGTACTGGTAAAAAAAAAAATCCAGTAGAGTATAAGCAGTATCTAAAACAGTAAATGAAAGGGAGCTGCACACTTAATATAAAAAGAAAACAATTAAGACTGCAAGAATGACTACTTCCAGACAAAATAATACGGTTTTAAGTGAAAACTGTACTAAGAGCCTAACACTGCACTGGCTGTGTTATACCAAGACTGCCAAGTGGATTCTACGCCCTGCCCCACCTTCTGGAACAAAGAGTACTTGCATTAAACTTTAAACACAGTAGCTGTTAAAAGCAGAGACTTTTTGCGCTACAGGCCAATTACATCATCTTAGACTGAAAGAACCGATTATTCCAAGGCCAACGGTACCTTTCTCCAGCGTGTGTTTGCTTAACAGTGCAGACATCAGTACTGCTGGGATCCAGAATCCCTTCTACAGTAATGCTCTTATAACATGGTCCAACTTTGGGTTTTTTTTTATGGCAGCATGAACTGTATTTAATACTGTAAATACAAAAAAGAGGTACTAGGGCAGTTTTTGATAATACTTATCTCCATCAGCATTACACTGTACCTTGAAAGCCAACTTCTATAGAAATTACCACTAATGCATCTTTTAAGGGTGTCACTAAATGTTGAAAGCATAACTGCTATTTTTGTTTTTATAATCATGTGTTCTGTAATTGAATTTACAAGCACTGGAAGAGAATTGAATAGCGAACAAGAGAACAGTTCAAAGTTGCACAGCTCAGCAAATCGTGTAACTAGTATACCATGAAGGGTCTATTCAGCACACCAGGTTCTTCAGCTGCCATGACCAGAACACGTTAGCCTACCAATGCTCTCCCTCCAATATGAGTATGCCAGCTCTATGAGAGTCAAAAGCCTGAATAGCAACTAAAAGTGGCATAGAGATAAGTGAAGAAAAAACCCTGTAGCTTCATACTGAATAGCTTAACTATGCTGGAACAAGAGAGATGAATCAATTTCTCCCTCCCACTGCCACCAGTTTCACTGGAAGACTTTCAGTTATTCAGTACCATAAGCAGTTGTGTCACACTGACTTCAGCTAAAATCAATTATGAATGCCTCAGTATTTTAAGCGGTTACAACTTCGCCTGTACACTTCTTGTGGTGAGCCCTTCTGAAATGGATTTCTTGCTCCCTCCACAAAACACAAGATAATGAAGCAGTAATATTCTCATCGTCAGAAACAAAGGTTCTTACTGTGTAATTATTGTTCAAGACTATATTCAAGTAGGTAAAACCCCTAAAAATACAAACACTATTAAACGCCTGCTGTGACATTCTGTTAACTGGCTGGAAAGCGTGTCATAAACATACCTTCTATGAAATCATTTTCACTATACAGCTGCCTCTCTCCTACTCCATCATCTTCATCTTGTCCATCTTCTTCATCTGGATTATTGATAACTTCTAGGCCAGCCTCAATAACTTCCACCAATTCGTCTCGTTTATCCTTTCTAACAGGTTTCTCTTCTGGATGCCGAGTAAGCCCCATCTCCAACTGGAATACTTTCATGGACGTAAAGCTTTCAAAAGGAATGACGCCATATTCACTAGGCAGTTTGGCCCCCACGCTCACCTCAGCTTTGTCAATCTGGGAATGAAGAAACTCTAGGAGATCATTGGATGTTTGTTCTTTGGTGCCCTGGTAGTTCATACCATTGACCTTGGGGGTCTTTTTTTCCTGTAGGGATTTCAATTTATCACTCATTTCCTGAAGCTCTTGCTTTAACTGGGCAATCTGACGTTTCAGACTGGTAGCTCGGTTTTGATAATGCTCTTCTTGTTCCTGCAAGAGAGCTTGATAGTATTCTTTACCCATGTTTTCGCCTACGACACCAGGTAGAGATCCATTAACATCCGTTTGTGGAGCACACTCCAGCAAATACATGAGCAAGACTAAACTGAATAGTAAAGCAAGGCCCACTAATAGCCAACGAGTCCTGGCTTGAATTATTAAGCCTCTTCTGGGCATTCTTATATTATTTCCGTTTCCAATCCAAAAAGATGACTTATCTGCTCATGCCTTCCAGGGAACATCACCCCAGAGTTCAAATCTTAGAAAGAGTGAGAAAGCATGACTGTAATAGTTACTACAAGTGAGCAGTTTTCAACCTTTGCCTTAATCAGGTGTCATTGCAGAGACATAAATCTGAAGTTCCTATGTCATCCATAACCATCAACTGTAAGTTTGGTTGACGCCATACAATTTGTTCAGGATTTCCTACCCCAAACAAAACACCCTGCAGAGGGGGAGGAAGATGGAAGACACCAGCAAGGAGTCATATTTCCATTTCCTAGTTCAACCCTAGTTGAAGGGGTTTAGCCTATTTGAAGTTCAGTGAGGGAAGTCTGCAAAAGTCATTTCATAAGCTTTGAATCAACAGTAATTTTTTTCCCCCCACTATGTGTAAGTGAGAACAGTCTATAGTTTAGTAACAGTAATTTTCATTGGCTAGTTTGGTTTTTCCTCTGGCACTTGAGTGTTTTATTCCACTTCCTCCTCCTTCCCTTGGAATCTGCGGTTTGAGTCAGCAAAATGAAGACAGAACCTAAAATTAAAAGAAAGGTGCATATTAGAACTACAAAGCAGCTGGTCATTTGGAAAACGCATGAACAAAGTTATAACACATGGATGCAAAGGATCACTGGGGGTAGGGGTGGGAAAAGGAGAAAGAGAAAACATTATTTCTTCCCATTGCATTACCCATCACTGATTCCCTTTGACATAGTGTCTAGAAAATAGCAATATGGACAGTCTAATGAAATACATTTTTTACATAGCTAGCTAAAGCAGTAAGGGTTCTTCTAGTCTCATCAAGTTTTACTTAACTCCCCCATTCCTTCTTGGTTTTTTTTGTTTTGTTTTCCTCTGTGGGAGGAAAAAACCAACAAAACCCATGCCCTTCCTACTCCTCTAAACGAAAAAAAAATTCCAAAAACTATATTGAAGCAGCAGCAGCAGAAGCTTGCATTTCCATTTGCTTTTACTTGAAGTAACTATCTTTTAGGGAATAATCATTCACTCGTGAATAAAGTATTGCAGATTTAAATATCAAAGTTCACAGAAACTGCATTTCAGAATAGGTCAGATTCAACAGAAATTCAAATTCAAACCCCAATTCCTGATGGATGAAAGGGAGTCTCAGACTATCCATTCACTAACATTTCCACCTTTTGATCTGGGTAGGCCAGCGTGAAGAGGCGTTACCTGTTTGCATGGGTCACCCTCTTACACTGGCTCAAACTGGCTCGGAGGAAAAGACCAGGGAAAAAGACCACAGTTAGGCAAGAGGGGGATACCAACAATCCTACTCAGCAACAATAGTCAGCAAAACAGTTTACGGGCCTCTTCAATGACAGCATAAAGAGCTGAGAAGCAAGCTCAATGCATGTTAGTCTACTTTCTAACATTAATAGAATACTTTTGTGTAAAACTTGGTTGTAGAAAGTAAGTGAAGCTCATTAAAATTTATCCAGGGTTCTATTAGCTCTACATCCATTTCGACTGTGTTGGGTAATTATTGCTTGGGGGAAGTTCTGGGAGTTGAGTAACTTCAGTTTAGTTTCAGTATGCTTATGAGATTAGAAAAAAAATTGCCCACTCCAATACTCCTTATATATGGGTTGGACAGATTGTTATCTAACACCACCAGCAGCCACAAACCCCATCTTACTCTGTCCTTGCAAATAAGTGATGGTGCCACAATGCACTCCATGTGTTTACAGCAAACACCTTGCAACTTTTCTCCCCGATTATGTCCTTGCGACATTCCTCCCTTCCCATTCAGCTTCCAGCATCGGGATATTGCTTTAGTGAGAACCCGGCACCACTTATCAGTGGTATCATGATATTCAGCATCCTCATTTGCAAGAAAGCTCCAATAACAAGGCCTGAAAGATTAAGTAATTTATTCATACCACCAACACCTGCCACAGCTGATCCTAAGTTTGCATGCATGTCATGCACACTAAGTTTTGCAAGAGATGCACACCTTGGAGTTGTCTAGCTGAAGTCTATGGGACTGCTTGAAGCAGTTATTAGGATTTCTAGTACTAAAGGCCCTGCCTATGACCCTGTTCACGAATAAATTAGATCCATTATTTAGAACTTCTTAATACAGCAGCTTAAAGGCAATAGTTACCTGAAACTGAAGCTTTTTGAACTCATGTAAAGCTACTGGACACTTTGGTAAAAACAAGTAACAGTTTTATCAACTGAATTCTAGATGACATCCTTTTAAGTCCAAATAAGACAGAAGTTAGTCACTCTTCACTGAACAAACACAACTTTATATAAATGCAAGTTAAATGCCTATAAAGAGTGATCAACACCAGATGTATCCTCAGACCAGGGTCCAGATGTGGTGAATCAAGGGAGACAGAAGAAAAAACAATCTACAGGATAAAACCAGTTCACAGAAATGATGTAATATCATCCCAAGCTTTCTTTAGTACAAAGTTGCCTATATGATGTTTTTTCACATTTCTTCCTGAATTCTTGTTCTGTTAGACCACAAGAGGTGAAGCCATGATTAATAACATGAAGAATCATATGTTTCTTTAAACCTAGATAAATGCTAGACTGTACTAAAACCACTCCATGCAGAAGCTGGCACATCTTAGATCAGTCAAGGCATACTGAAAAAGGATCAAACTACCTGACTTGCATAAAATATTGACAAACCCAGTCCCAACTATTTTTCACTGTACAGCCTTATTACTGCTGTCAAGAACAACAGCATTTTTGCATTGCTGTATACACAAACACAGCTACCATACCACTACAGAAATTAGCTGTTCAAGTTATGAAGAGATGGTTTTGGTACTGGGGACAGGGTAGGAAACAAGGCTGAGTCTTACAGCTCAGCAGGACACAAAGAAGAGTGCTTTGTGTTTTTCCTTTACCTTTCTTCTCACTTTTACAGGATAATTAAAGAAAATGAAAGCATGTTCTAGAAAGCAGGAGCTAATATTTCTAGTTAAGACTGTCTTAAGAGATTATTTGGGCTACCATGGTAGTTAGATAATGGGCAGAGCAGGCAGCTGCAAACCACAGCGAGATTTGATTCATCACTGAACCTCTAACTTAAAGCCACCTAAGTCACACAACTTCCTACCACCATGGGCTTTAAACAATCAGTAACTGTTGTTAAGCGATAAATAGACACCCCTGAAGCTGGGACATTAGCCTAGTAGGCCTTCATTCAATTCTTGCTCTACCAATAAATTGCCCTGTGTTCAACTTTGATGAGTCACTAAGTTTCTTTAGGTCTCATTCATGTCTTAGAAGCAAGTGACAACAGATTTCCTGATGTGGTGTCAAGAGGACACAATGTTCCGAGAGATTAAGATTCCCTCAGACAATAGCAGGGGGCAATGAAAGAACAACTCTGTTCTTAATAACTTTCTTAACTGTGGCCAAACGTACATCAGTATGGTAAGCATGGATTAAGAAAGTCAGCAGGCCTCCACAGGGACTCGCCGCTTGCATTGCATCACCAACACAAGAACAAAAGATTATGAATAACTGCAGATTTCTGAGCCTTCCTACTGGCACTTTACCTTTTTACACTGGAGGGCTGTTTTGTGGAGCACTGCCTTAAGGGGTGCTTTGGGAAGAGAAACAATAAGCCATTTCTGAAGCAATGGAAACTACACGTGGTGGGCTGTATAGAGCTCGCTGGTTCTTTTCCTTCCAGGCTCTAATTATCCCCTCATTAGTTGAAACCCTTTTCTAGTGAGCCAGTGACAATCTTATTAACAAGACAGCCTTTTCGCACAGAGATAGGCCTTGCCTGTTTATCTTTGACAGTTTTCATGCAAAACCATAAAGAACAGACATTTTTCCCACTAGTTTCCCTGTGGCCTTTAAAGGCAAGGAATGTTTGTGCAACCAGTTATGTTAAACAACATTAAAATTTTAAATTGCACATGGAGAGCTGAAGGGATAAAGTTAGTTTGCTAAAGCAGTAGGGACTGAGCCAATTTGGACATCTCTCTTTCCCCCCGCCCCCAGTATTACTTCTGCTGAGAAGAGTCATCATAAAGGAGTCAGACACAGATTTCATCTTGCATCCTTCGAGGAGTGAGGGAAGCCAGGAATAATCTTAATTCTCACCTCATTGCAAAAGGAAGGTTTACGAGCCCTCTACTTCACCACCCTCTCTTCAGAAAAGCACTAGTTTCACATATTTACAACCCAAATTTGATATGAATTAGGCCTGGCACAGCACTATTTTAGGAATTCCAGTAACTACTCCCAGGCTGTAGAAGATGATTACAAGAGAAGGCAGGCTGTAAAACCCCAGAATTAGCAAAAGTACACAGGATCCCAAGAATCACAATAGGAACATTAATTCAGTGTCACATGGTGCATTCTGAAGTTTATAAGAACGAACAATAAGATTACCTGGAAATAAGTAATCACGCAGAAGTCCCTGGGATCAGGATTTCAGTGTTTAAAGTTAGGAAGCTTTAAATTGCACATGCTGATATTTCACTTCATTTCAATTCTTTGAAACAAGTCTATCTGCAATACTCCCTATGCTCTCCAAAGAACAAGACATCTGAGGCTTATACAATGCGTAAAGTTTTGCAAGTTTTCCAGAAGCAACTGGTTGATATTCTTTCTGCATTTCCAGGGCCTTATGTATATTCAACTATGGAAATGTTTCTGTTCCTTACAAAAGAGCTCACTGATTCTCTAAGCACCAGGGAATAGACCAGCATGCTAATTGAAAATGCTTTTAAATTTGTTTTTATTATATTAGCATTCTGTTTTGGTTCCTTGTTGCAAAGGATGAGTACGTCTTTCTAAAGAGGGCAAACATTCCCACTTAAAGCAGTGACCTAATTCAGTATGCACTTGCTTCATGCCAGACTGTACAGACATTCCTCATTTTAGCATGTTCTACTTTAGACATGTCCTTTTCATTCAGCATGCCCTAGATGATCATGGTTTAGCTGCTTATGAAATTCCAGCTGATTTTCATAGTTATTTTATTGTTCATAATTTCACCCAGATGCCACAGATATTCACTGTCTTAAACCCCCTCCACATACACATACTTCTTTCCTTGGCAAGTTATTCAATGAAAACATAAGGTCCAACATTATCCCTTGAATATTCCATCTTATTCTGAAGAAGAGTGCCACTGAAAACAAAATTGCTTGTGAACGTTAGAGAAACATTGTGTGCACAGTTATTCTCTCACTTACTGAAACCAACACAAAGCAAGTGGGCCGTCTTTGCTGTCGTGGACAATCTTTGCATAAACCCTAGAGCGAGAAACCTCAAACCATATCTTAAGTATGCAGAAACACATCACCTCTGCTTAGACAGTCTGCTGAGGTATAGCCTCAGAAAAGACACAAAGAAATTTGTTCAGGGCTTTATTATACAGTTCTAGTCAAACGAGTACCAAAGTCAGATTTTTCCGCTGTCGGGAAGGTTAATAGAAAGGGAAGAGCAAAGAAGAGAAAAAAATATCCAAGAGAAGAGTTAGGGGCCATAGTTCTCCCTTTCCACAGAAAACTAATCTTTAGTCTAGTATCTCACCCTCACTGGATTGACTGTAAATAACATGTTTTCATCACAATTCCACCATCTGATTTGCTTTCAGCTACAGCTCTGCCTCCCGAACACACAAACACACTGCTGGACAAGAGAGAAGTTGAAAGCCACTATCAATTTAAGGAAAGAAGAGCTACATTCAAGAAAACCAGCAGGAAAGTGAAAATAATCACAAAATATTTTAGACCTTACCATTTTAATAATAAATCCTGAAGAATTTGAAAGTTGTGCTTATACACATCGCAACCACTACCCACGGTAAATCAATCACATCAGGCACAAGCAGCAGCTTATTTTCAACCTTTTGAAAGTTTAGAGCATAATATACTGTTCCAATTCATCACAACATGCAGAACTGCAGCTTTGCTACTCACATTATCTGACACTGAAGTGAATTTTTCTTCCAGCTACCTCTTATGATTTTCATCAAAATTTCCTCATGTCCTCCTCTGTACCTTCCCAGCATTCCCATCATATAGCATACTACCTTGGCATGCTCACATGGACAATACTGTATAGGACCAAACCTGTAAGAGCACACACCAGCACTCCTCAATAGGACAGAGCAGTTTCTGCCGAAAGTTAGTTTTCCAAACATTGCAGATGTAAAACAGAAGTTCAAGAGTTAAAAAAATCCAAAAGAACGAGACATCTGCCTTGGGAGACTAGGTGACAGAATCAGCTCTCCATCAGATCTAACTCAACCCCACATTATCTGTGATCCTTAATTCTTATAAGCTTATCAGCTCAGCCTGGTTGATAAATACGAAAAACTGTTGCATTCGACTCATGTCCATCAGTCATGCGGCAGACTCCAAGCAGTAAGAGAGATGCAATCGTCTATGTTACTGCAGCCAGCCTCACCTGGCTGCTCATCAGCTAACAACCCAGGATAATGCTGAGCTATCAGTTTAGCATTACTCCTGTCCACTCACAGGTTTGGGGTTTTTTTGTCTCCCTCTGCTTTCTTTGTTATAAACTCCCACTGGTAAACACTGCCAAAGCCAGAGTCCCACGAGGAGGGGGAGGCAGGGGGACGATGACGACTGCACACTGATCGCTGAGCATCTTAGCTCATTTTTAATTAAAGACATGGAAAAAAAAAAAAAAACCACCACACAGTCAACACAAGAACTACTGTATGTTATGAACACCCTGCAATGAATTATCAAGTGCTTGAGCATATCTGCAATAGGTAACTTCAGACATTTGTTTAGTTCCTAAATGGGAAGGAAAAAAATTCATGCCTCTGGCACAAGGATCATAGCAGTACTTGTAGTACACCAAGGACTAGTAGTTCAGGCATGGGAACCTGTAGGAAAAAGTTACTTCAGTGATGGGTGACAACAACCACAGGATTTATTACTCAAAAAAAAAAAAAATATTCCCTATGCAAGTGGTTTCTTTTACAAAAGCAACATCGTGCTTTTGCCAGCAGAAATGCTGTGCTCCAAAATAAAATTAAGACTAGCCCTCCACAAGTTTCCACTGTCCCATCACAGACTCCAGTACACGGGGAAGATACATGGGGCTTCTTATCTCCCTTGTTTCATGCAACAGATCAACTCACTCTCAACACTAGAGAGAGGCTTTCTTGATAAGAAACTCTGCCTTTTTCCACTTCTAAACAAGGCTCTGATGCTATTTATTAATTGCATCTTTTCAGAAGATGCAACCAAAGCAGGACACTTCATACTAACCAGAAGCCACCTTTAAAGAAGAAAACATAGAAAAGAATATGGTTTCATTTTAGTAGTGGAGCTTGATCATTGCAGGATCGAGTCTACCTAGGTTTAGCCTACGAAGGACAATCAAGCAGGTCTTGCTCTTTACACAGTTCCCAAACCCTCTCTTCAATTTGTGCCTCAGTTTCAACAAGTTCACTGGCATGTGTTTTTACACTAGCAACACAGACCATCAGGGCTGTGAGAAGGACCCGTCCTGCCCCTGCACCACATACCCCTTCCCCACCCTGAATACATAACCAAAGATAAATCAGCATGCCAGGCCGACAGAACAGGAAATAATATGGGTTTTATTATCTCCACTCTCAGTGCTACAGCTAACGCAGCAGAGAAAGCAAGCAGAAGGTGATATCCGACAACCTAGAAATGGTGATATTTTTGCCACAACAGTCCCTGGAAAAAGCAGTCGTGTTGTCACCCTCAAATGAAGGAAACATTACCTGTACTGAAATGGTTTAAATGTGATTCTTACATAATCTACCGTGAAATAACAAGGAAAAAAATGGCCTTTTGCTGAAGCAGTTTTATCTCCCAGAAGTTAGAGAAGCAAGCAAGTTATTGTATGTCCCAGCATTTGCTGTTCCTACACAAAACCAAATTGATTACATAGTTAAGTGGACAAATGAAAGAACAATGTTATTCACATTATTTACTTTATACCTAATCCAAAATAAGCACTGAGCTTATGAATAGGAGCCCTGCTTTGGCTTCAGTGAAGCCAGAGCAAGCCCATTTGTCTGGAAACTGATGAATTGAAATTGGAACTTGAAACCCAACCAGCTACACCTTAACAACGCTGATCAGTATTATCCCATTTCAGATAAGGCCAGGAAATCAGTTGACTCATAGTCACTTTACTGTTTTTATGAAGAGAGACATCTGCTTGGCAAGAAAGAAGCTAGGTAAAATGTCCTAGGTAAGACTAGATGAAGGAGTTTTGTTTGTTTGCTTGCTTGTTTTAAAATTATTTTTATTGAATAGCTATCCTAAAACTCACTACCTTCAGCTTCCATAAGATAGATAACTTCTATTTTACACACCTTTTCCTATAGTTTATACTATTTAGCTTGTGGGTTTTTGCACTGCTGTAGGCACAATTCCCCTTTTTAAATTTGGCAAAAAACCCACAACGTCCAAACTTAGAGAAGCAACTCTTCTTCCCCTTATTGTAAGGGAATGAAAGGAACAGCAATGTTATATGACTACACTTATTTTTGCCTACCCTATTGGTTGCTAAAGTTCAACCAAGAAATGGGAACAAAAGTACACATAGCTACCTTAGTATAATTATCAGGGAAGCACTTTCTACTGGTATTCCTAATATCTCCTAAGCAATGCTATTTTTCACATGAGCATTAGGCAAGAACCTGACCTACTTTTACGACCTGCTTTGCAATATCCATATTAACAACATACTCTCTGTGAGGGACTGCATAAGTTATATGGGCAACTGTAACACGGCAGCGAGGTGGGTTCCCGATCCAAGGCACACCACCCGAGCAACCTTACCCAGCTGATGACAGTACTCGGGTCTGTTCACTGAAAGCTGGCAGAACCTCGAAACAGTGCATATACCACTGCACACTCAATCAAGTGCAAAAGGACAGCTGCATTACCGTGGAGGATAGCTTAAGCAAAACTAAACCACAGTTCTTACAGCAACTTAAGCTTATCTTCAAGGATACATACTAGTCTCTGTTAGAGTACATGCAGCGAAATCTTTATACTCCTTTCAGTATGATAGAGCAACAGCTGCAGTGAGAAGCAAAAATAAAACTTAGATGCCCAGTACTCTTCAAAAAGCTAATGCCGTAGGAGGGTTTTTTTTTTTGCACAGGAAAAGTCTGTTTTAGAAGGACAGAAAAAGCAGTTACACTTAAAGTGCATCACCTCAGAGTGACTGAGGAATGGTAAAATACTCTTTAGACACACAAAGTGTCTAAACATCTTAAAAGGCCCCAGCTAAATATTTCCCCCATACAAGATGAACATGCTCCAGCAAACGCAATAGAACAGTAAAAGGTAACTAGTGATCCTAGGTCGGGTGCATAGCATTTGCACAGCATATCTACATTTTCACTGATGCCATTTCTATTTCTTAAAAAAACAAACACTGTGAATGACTGAAATTGTCCATTGTGGGAATGGTAGCAGGCAAAAACAAAGAGCTGAAAATGATGTGGTTTTCTTGGAATTGCTTCACCTAAGTACCGTATCTAACTACATTCTCAGAATCAAGTCATCTTCTGTTTTCTCACATCTCTAATTATCATCTAGTTCTCTATGTATGGAGATCAACACAATGTAGTTACTGTACCCTGACCATAGTGAAAATATATATTCCAATATATGTAATCTCTTGTGCTATTTTTAAAGTGTAGTTGTCATCCAAGTTCATACAGAGAGCTAGATAGAAGATTACCCACTGTGGGAGGTAAGGACAGAGGTCATGCATCCAGTTTCCTTACACTTATAAAGCAAATCTGAAAATGCTGTAAAGCAAATTCCCTTTGAAGTTCTCAAAGGTACCTAACAGGTGGTTATCACATACAGATTTCTTCTTTTACCCTATGAAGAGATGGAGGACAGTCCTTCACCAGGCTGTTCTTTCTAACAGTTGCACAGCTAATTAGCCAGCATTTTTAAAAAGTTAGAGACTTAATCCTGTGGAGAAGTTAGTTTCTTTCATTTTCTGTAATTTTTCTATGGTAAGAGCTATACTGTTTTCAAGGAGGTACAAATTCAGGTTATGAGGAAGCTGTAGCAGTTGAAGTGAAAATAGCGAGAAGTTAAATTCTCAAGTGCACCTGAATCTTTCTTAAAAAGACTTTCAGACTTCTATTAATATCAGCCTTAAAGGCAGATACATATAAAGGCAATTGATTTAAATTTCGTAAAAAGTTTCATTGGACAACTATGCACCAATTAGTACCACAGCAACATTCTCATTGAAGTTATGATTTATTGCCAAATTTTGGGGTGGGTGTTTTTGTGTGTACCCTGGACCAAGTAATATTTGCATAGAAATCTCTTAATTGCAAGTTGGAAGAGCAATAAAACTCCTGAAGTGACCACTGGAAGACATTTCTGTGCATTTTGTCCAACTGGTAGTTTGGCTTGAGCACTTTAAAATGTCTAAAAACAGTTTAAAATACAATTTGATACAGAAACTCTGAGAAAAATGCTGCCTTGAAGATCAATTGCCCTGAAGTTTTTCTTAAATAAACTGAATCAGCCAGCTTAAGTTCACATGTGGTATTCAAAACTGGGTTCACTTTGCTATTCCTCAGTCCATGAACCTAAGAAGGTAGAAGGAACACAACTTACAAATATTTTTAGAATGGCTAAAAATCAGCGTAGTAGTTTACGTTCTGCTTTCAGCACAACAAATCAGCCATGAATATGTCACCAGAAGTGAAAGCTGGGTGCCAAACGACTGAGAAACATCTGGTGCGTTCTAGAAGCACAGCTAGATGCACTTATGTCATCCGTAATTTTTCAATTTGACATTATAACTAAGTATTAACTTACTCTTAAAGGACTAGCAATACCAGGCTTCACTGGAAGCAGAAAAGCTAGCAGCTTGTCAGAACTATCTGTCTTGATTTTTTTTTTTTTAAGTTGCTTTGCATTGAAAAAGACACCACTGTGGAAAGCAGAAACACCAAAACACTCAACACTTTGCATTTCCCTGCTCCATCTCTCTTTGTTTTGTTTTTCAAGTCCCTGAAATCTGTCTTTGGACCACTGGGACCATCTCTCCTCCTCTTCAGGAAGAGATGATTGTGATTTGGAGGGGAGAAAAGCCAGGAGTTTCTGTAAACCTCTGAGTTTTTGCAGGTTCCTTGTGCCATTCTCCCATTGTGCTCATATCCCACAATTTCTTTTTTCCTAGTTTTGCTTCACAGCAGGGAAATATAGGTTGTTACCACAGACACTTGTTGCAAACTATTTGTTCAAATTGCCACATTTGACACATGATCCTAATGGCAGCAACTTCTGCTACATTATTTTAACACCTGTTTAAAATGTGGTTACTTTCTCCTCTTGCCCCTTCAGACAGTCGACTTAAATCCTCTATCACACTTCCACCTCTCCATCTAGCTAGGTAAAACTCTACTAGAACTAAGGAGCAATTCTGAAGGGTTAAATGCAAAAAAATTCAAAGTCACTGGATTATGTCTGAAATCTGGAAAAAAAACCCAAACAAACAAACCACAACTTAAAGAAACAAGGCTTAGTAGCACTTCATAGCAGAATCTAATCAGCATTTTGGATGTTAAAACTCTGTCCTGTTCCAAACACTGGGAGCAGTGGGGCAGAGTTTGCCCTGTACAGACATCTTACTGGAGCACTGCTTCCAGCCTGTGCTGGGAAGAGGCAGGCACACCAGTCATGCCAGCCTCTGTCCAGCTGGTATCAACCACCACCGATACTCATCCTCCTACTTCACAAATTGTAAGTCTTCTGAAGAAGACTTCTATCCATATCAGAAGCTCCCAGATCACATGAAAAATGGCCTAAACTGCTATCACTCAGCAGTCTTAATTTCCACTCTACTAGAGTGCTAAGACAACATGCAAGCCATCTGCTGCCCCTGGGGCTGTGTGTAGTTATCAACAGTGCTGACAAGTGTCTTACAATTTTTGACACCACTGCTTGGGGAAACCTTTAAGAGACAGCAAAAGTGCTACCACAAGTCATCTGAAAGCTATCACCCAAAGCACTCTTTGAGGACAGATTTTATTTCATAGAAACTAATGACTTAGCCCTCCATATAATTCCAGAGACTCTAAACTGTGCTCAAGACTAGCATTTTGTATTTTCAGAGTGTGCTTCAAAATGCAAGCTCGTTTACCTCATTTCCCCTGCTTTAATGTAGCAGTGTTCCCAACCAGCTTCAGTTGCTTCCTGTGCATCACTGCTCAACACCTGCCCTTGCAACAGCAACACAAACTCAACCCAGAAGAATTGTTTAAGTATTATTTCTACTGTTTCTATAGAGAAGATATACATAGGCAAACACCAGACACGGACACTGGAGTAGCAGAAAAATCTGCCTGGTTAGCTACCTTGCTACAATTAACTATCACATGTTAAATGTCATAGGATATACCCACAACATCTACAAACAGAATTACTTGCAGCACCTCAGCCATCAGCTTTAAACTCTCACAGCTTCCTGCAACTACACACCTGCAAGCCAGAAACTATCCTTCCATGTCCTTCTCTTGCCACTGGCATCTGAAGAATTACTAGGGCCCTTTTCCTTACAAGATTATCTGAGACTAGTCACTCTGATTTCCAAATCCTAATATGTTAATACAAAACTAGCCTACCTTTGTATACAACTGTTTGGAGAACTTGGGCGTCCTACAATTTTGATCTTTGATGAAAGTGCTGATCTACTGTCTTGACAAAAAGCACAATTAACAGTGCAGACACATTAACCTCCTTTTGTTGTTGATGTTCATCTGTCAAAGTTAAACACAAGAAGCAGATATCTATATAGGGATAAAAAAACCTAAGCTGTTTAGCAGTTTTACTTGGAAATATTTAATATGTGCAAGTATTGTATTTCTAAGTCTACCTTTAACTCCTAGCTGTTCTGCATTGTACTCTTTTACCTTTGAACACATAAGAATCTTATGTTCAGGTCAATGGAAGGACTCTGTTGCCTGTGACAGCCATTAAATATGTGGCAGCACCCATCTCCAGAGGATTCATTAGCCATGAAAGAATTTTATGTCTGTTCTACAACTGGAATATCAGTTTCCTTTAACAGAAATTCTCTGCAATATGCCAGAGAGTAGCAAAATTAGCTCCCTTAGTGTTTGGAAAAACAAGTGCCAAATGTGTCTGCCCACCCAACCCTCTCCCAGCATTAGCCCAGCCATCCACTACTTCAGTTCTGCACTTTTCTTTAGTTGCCTATTGTGTACTTGCACTCAAACTCCCATGGGTAAACATTCTTACCCCTCCATCTATTGAAGTAATGAATTAATTGAGAACAGAGAAGCTGATGGGAAGACTCACTTTTGACACCAGAAGGACACATATGCTAGCCATCAGGTGCTGATCCAGGCTTTCCAGGCAGCTGCCCTCAGTGACATCCCTGCCAGAAAGCCCAGTACCATAAAGGAGCTGAACTCTCTTCCAGAAGCTGCTTCACCAGTGAAGCAGCACCATTTAGTACGGGGGAGGAAGAAAGGGCAAGGAAAACAGTGAGACAGATCTGCCCTTTATCACCCACCCACTGCGCCAGTGAAAGATTTGTTTCATACGAAGGAGGAAGAAGGTGAAAGAAAAACACAGGCAGACCTGCCCTTTCCGTCACCCACCAACACTGCTGCCAACAAGAAGATCCTCAAACGCACTTATTGAGGAGACATGCCCAGCTGGCACTGCAGGCCAGGAGGCAGACGGGGCCCAGAGCAAGAACTCCCCAGGACCACGGCAGGGGCTAAAGGAAGCGATTAGACCCAAGAGGAGCACGGTGCTGGAAGGCACATGTACTGCAGGCAGACGCTAATGAGTAAACAGGCCAATCACTATAGTTATTTTTGATTACAGTTGGAGATGATTGAGAATGGCAGGAAACAGTTAGATTAAAAAAAAAATACGTGCAAGATTTCCTCACACAATAGCTTCCTCACCTCAAGTCATATTTGGATACTCTGAACTTTGCTTTGAAACACTGATGCTCCATTGATGCTCTTTCCAATGCTCACATTTGCACCTACAGCACAGGCAATGACTTGCCAGATTTATCAGCTCCCTAATAAGAGTTTTAGAGCATTTGGCTTGTGAATGGGAAAAGCCTTTAAAAATAGGTAAGCTAAAGCAGAGATCATTCTTCCCACCATACTCCACTCTGAAATAATTGTGGAGCAAGTGTCTCCTGCCAGCCTTACCATACACAAAAGAGAAGCAGTATGGCCAGCCTACTGCCAGCATAGAAAGAGTACAAGCTTCTCACAGGTATTTTAGTGTGCCATGTTTTCACATGCAGCAAAATCTTCCAGGACTAGGAAAAAAGCTTATTTTCCTTTCCCCTTGAACCTCTGATGTGTAGTTATTACATATAGCTTGCAATGATTACCTAGTTACTCTCACCTTTTAAAAGAAAGTTTCTCAGCTAGCAGTGACCATCAGAATCACCAACTTAGATTAGACACACAGCAAGGTATAAGTTACCCAAGAACTATTAAGCTGCCTAACCTGCCTGTCTACATTTTTAGGTATACGCAAGATACCCGCAGCCTCACTATAAAAATTTTTAAACCGGCTTAGATGAAAGCAGCAGCTAGATGCACCTAAAAAAGGCCTCAGACAGTATCCTGTCGCACTCCTTTTGCATCAGAAGACGCTCATGACAAGGAGGGCTGCAACTTGCAGTACTGTCCCTGCCTTCAGAAATGTGTTGTTTGTTTTTTTTTTTTCCAAAAGAGTTTCATAAAAAAGAAACTAAGAGTATTAAAGTCATTGTACACTTTCAGATTTTTCTAATAAACAATAATATTAATGGAAGTGCTGGGATTTTCTAATTATCATTCAAAATGAAACTGTTCTGGCAGACAGTGAGAAGTGCCCTTCTGCAAATTCTTTTTACAAGCTGTAGCTATAACTCAGAAGTAAAACTATATTCCCATTCCCTTAAAAAAGCATTATATTTCCTTATGAACATCTTGTGAGTCATGATCTCATTTTCCCATTTCCAGCACTAAGCTTGCAAGAACACAGAACAATTAATTGCATAGATAAAGCACAGTATTTTTTTCTTTTTTATAAAAGCTATTACACTCCTGAAACATCTTCTTTCCATTGTGCCCCTTGAGAACTCTTTTTTAAAACACTTTTTTTTTTTTTAAATAAAGTCTTGTGCTTGAAATCCCTGTCTATTTGCTATTTTATTTTTCCAGAAGGAAGATTTTTATGGTCTCTTCCCATACTTTTATTCTCAAGGGCTGGTCCTCTAAGGGGGTAGAAGACAAATGAGCTAACTGAAAGCCAAGCACATTATCAGTTCCAGTGCCACCCAAGTCCTTATCCAAAGCCTGAGTTTCATCCCACCTCCATAATTCTGCATCAGCATTATTGAAAGATAAAATACTGCAAGTCATGAAGCTTGCTTCATAACGACAGATTGTTTCACAGTTAAGAGAAGTATTGTGCAATTTTTTTTCTGCAATAAAAAAACCTGGCCTCATATTTCTCATCCCCTCCCCTCCCCCAAGTTGAGTTTTATGTCTTTTCAAAGTTCAGGTCATTCTGGTGATCCATTTCACAAAGAGGTCCACAGAACACTTCTGGCAAGCGCGAAAGTAGCAGACTGTGGTGCAAGGGTAGAAATTGTTGTGCCAGATATGCTTGTGGGTTTTCTTGGCAACAGACCACAGCTACTTATCATTTAACTATGCCCTCAGATGATGTTTCTCACTGACTTGGGAAGACTCATATCCCGGGGCTGGAACGTAAAAGCAAAGAATTCAAATTAAAGAATAACTTGGTGCAACTTCTGCCATGATGCAGCAGCCTTAATGATAGGTTTGGGGCTTTTTTGTTTCTTTTTTTTTTCCCCTTCCCCCTTTAAGCCTGAGGAAGACACTGAAACAAAGTCATGAGATCAAGAAGGGAAAGAACTATTCACGATCAACTGATCTTAATCACACTGAAGTTTTCATGGGTTTCCCCAGGAACACACAAGCTAAACGATTTCTAGTTGTGCCATACAGTCCTGTACTTCAAAAATCATTTTTCTTCCTTCCATTCTCAGCTTACCGATGCTTTAGGACACTGGTGCTGTAGCAACACTCAGCGTGGGTCTCCTGATACTTACGATAAGGACTTTCTGGCAAGAGTCTCCCATAAAAGCCTCAGGGTGTAAACTGAGGCCCATAGCTAACACCCCGTCCGCAAAACACATCTGCCTCCACTGACGGCTACTGGGAATACTTCCAAGCTGCTGCCTTTGACAGTGTTTGGGGACTCACTATGTAGCTAATAAACAAAGGGAAGCCAGAAGTTTCCTTCAAACACACTGAAGTAGGATAGGAACTTTCAGCTAGTGCAAGCTGGAACAGAAGAAACCGTCTTATTCACAGGCCCTGGCACTTACAGTTTCCAAGACAAAAAAAAAAAAAAAGAAAAAAAAAGAGTTTTTACTACATGACCTTAGCTTGAGGGATATTCACTCTGTGTTAAGACACCCTCACCCTTTTTTGCAGCTCTTCTGAGTTACCCATCAGAGCAATAGAATACACTTAGGCCTTATCCATCATCTATAAACTTAGCAGAAGAGATCAGTGTCTTGATTTCCACGTGATAGAGGGACTTGAAGAAAAAAAAAAAAGACACTAGAAAACCACAGAACAAAGTAAATGTTAATTAAGCAGATCTGGATTATACTTCACTGAAAACATCTAGTATCAAGTTTATATGCAGCTTTAAAAACTGTCCTGAAAATTGCAACCCCCCTGTTTCTGCTTTAGTATTCCTCCTATAAATGAGTCAGTTTCAAGACTGATAACAACGATACAATTTTATTTTTGATGTTCAATACCAAAGCGTTCCAACTTCACAGTTTACAAGAGCACAGGATTTACTGAGCTGGCTGACCAAAAGCTGGAGATGTAAACCATCAGTTAAACAAGTCTAAATATCCCACTGAAAATAATTAAGTGTCCTCCTATCATTATTTCCTCTATTTTTTTCTTTTGGGGGGTGGGGGGGTGTTGGTGGAAGGAACTGGGGTTTCTAGCGGTTTGAGCAAGGTAAAAAACCAGTCCCCAAGCAGCCTATGCAGCGAGACAGGGAGAGGGCATTCTGACAACACAGCTTTGCACTATCGCCGACTACGCCCGGTCGCAGCGAAGAGGCGAGAGGAGCAACGATGCTTTCTCCGGAGATGTTAAACCCCTCTGCATCTCCAGCGCTGCCTCCAGATCGGCGCACCTCCGCAGACGCGCTCTCCGGCGTATCTGGGGCCGGTCGATATAACGGCACCGCAACCGCGAGGAGGAAGAGGGGCGCGACTCCCCGCCGCGGCAGCGCGGAGGCAAACGCCGAGCTCGGCGGGCGAGGCCCCCGCCGCCAGGAGCGCTCCCCGCCGGCGGCCCAGCCGCTCGCCCCGCCGCCCGGCCCGCGGGCGCTCCTCGCCTCTCCCCCCCGCCCGGGCTGCCCACAGCCCCGCCGCACGCTCGGCGCTGCCCAGCGCGGCCCGGCCCGCTGCCGGCCGGGAGACGGCGATGGACCCGCCGCGATGCCGCTACCCGCCGGGCGGGCGGCTCCCGGGGCGCTGCTCCGCACCTTCCCGCGGCAGCAGGGAGGCGGCCGCGGGCCAGCCCCCTCGGCGGGCAGGTGGGGGAACGAGGAGCCGGTGGGGGAAGGAGGAGGCGGCGCGGTGCGGCCGTACTCACCGCGCGGGCCCCGCCGCGGAGCCGCGGCCCCACTTCCTGTGCGCTAGGAAATGAGCGGGCGGGGCGCCTCCGCCGCGGCCCTTAAAGGGGACGGCACCCACCGCCCCCCGCCGCCTCCGGGGCGGGGCCGCGCCGCACCGGGAGCCGCCGGCGGCAGCCGCCGCGCTGTGGGAGCGCCCCCTCCCCGCGGGCGGCGGCGGCCCCGCGGGCTGAGGGGAGGCGGGAGCGGCGGCAGGGAGGGGCCGTCCGCCGCGCGTCCCGGGGCTGAAGGGGCGCCGGGCCCTGGCGCGCCCGGGAAAGGCGAGGAGTGCGCGGCTGAGCGCTGGCGTTAGCAGTGTCATAAACGCAGCCCTGTGTGGCCCGCAGCGCGCAGGCCCGCCGGGGCGCGCCCCTCCGGGCAGGTTCGTTCGTCGCGGCAGCGCCCGAGGCCGCCCGTAACGCGCGGAGACCGGGGCCCGTCCCCGTGGGCGGGGGGGAGAAGGGCGCACCCGCCCCCAGGCCCACGGGGCCTCGCCCGGCTGGCGCGGACCCGCGGGGCCCTCAGCATCCCCGCGGTGCTCACTGCCCCGCGCCGCGCCGGGAGGCGGCCGCCCTGCTGAGGGCCCTGCTTGCCCTCTGCTGCTTTGGCCCTGCCACCCTCTGCCTCGGACGGCTGCTCCTCACCCTCTGGCGCGGCGTGCTTGTGCTCTTCTCTGGGTACCGCCGCGGCACTGCCAAGTACGGACGGCAGGCGCTGCTGTGCCAGCCCTGGCGATCCACGGCTGGCAGAGGTCCCGCAGCAGCACAGCCATGCCGAGGTTTCAAATGCCAACAAAACCATAGATTTGTGATGTAGCCTTTATGCTGGAGACGCAGGGTCTACAACAAGCAGAATTTACTAATAACTATTTTCTACTTACCCAAATAGTTACTTATAGTTCTGTTTTTCCAGAAGAACATTTCATTATATTTTTTTTTCCTGCAGGGCTTGACTTGAAAGGAAGCCAGGCTTAGGATCTCATGCACTTTCCAGCCATCTGCATGAAGGGTGGCCTATAAGAGGTTAAAAGGGTAAGGCCAAGAACAGCTCAGGAAGCGGGTGAGGTAGTAATGTTCTTTCATAACTATATATCAAACGTTTCTGGCCCTGCTCATCAAAAACGGAGTCATACGCACTCAAAAGCAAGTAAAGGCTTATTCTGTAAAGACCTGCACCCCTGACTTGACATCACTCTGCCGGTTTGCCTGTGACTGCTCCCCTGCCTGAAAGGTAGGCACAAAGTGCTTTCCAGAGTGGAGCCCCCAATGGTCTCAGCAGCAGAGGCCGCCTCCTCTGTCATGATATTGCTCTGTTGAGGTCTGCACCCCATTTAGCACAGAGCAGCCCTTTGTCTTCAGGCAGATGGAAACCTGTTCGTTCATAGATAGCCACACTGCACAGCCTGGGAGGGAGCTGGGTGTCCAAGGACCTGGTCCGTTCAGTCTGGATTTCAAGCCCTCAGACAACAAAGGTTTTTCCAGGGAATACCTTAAATAAAGAGTGATTTTAAATAAATAGGGTTTTTCCATATGGACTGAGAACCCTCTTACTCTTTGCTATCAGGCTCCACTTTGCTGCTCTGGTCCCTTAACAGGGAAAGCACACTTGGCTGGTGTGACCAGCCATCCATGCGGGCACTTTCCCATCCGTTCAAGCTTGTCATGAGGCTGGATCATCAAAGTTAGGTGTCCATCAAAAATATATTTCAAGAGGCTCATAGAGAAGAGATTTATCAGAAGGTTTTAGATTTTCACGTATGTGCTCCTGAAACTAGATAAATGTGGGTTCATTCTTTTTTTTAAACAGTATGTAAATATGCTACTATTTTAAACCTGACCTCACGCGAAGTTTCAGTGTTGCATATTACAGATGACTGTTGAGTACCCCTCAGCTCCTGCTTGTCTTCTGTGTTTTGGTAAATGGGTAGGAGTTTACTAGACAGCCATGTTATTTTACTGATACTGGAGACTGCAGTGTTCTGTAGACATAATATTATTTGGAAGTAGAAGAAGATAACAGAATGGAAATAACTGAAATTACTGATTTCATTAACTAATGCTACAATGTAGATCTCAAACAAACTCTGACAACCCTGCATCACCACTGGTTCGTCTACAGAGAGCAAGGAGACTGAATATTGTCCTTCAGGCTTCCCAGGTACCACTTTTCTGCACAAGAGCTAGCTGCCACTATGTGGGGAGACCTCTACAGTGCCTTACAGGAGATTGTACACAGAATACTTTTTCTTCTTTAAGTGCCAGTTTCCTCTATTTACCAGGGTTCCTTCACTTCCAGAAATATTATTTTCTTTTTATCAGATTGAGAGAAGGAAAGAAGAATGGGTTTCTTAAACTCTAGTAATAACAACTTGGGTATTCATAGTCATCTCTGTATAAGAGGTCTACCACGACAGGAAAAACGATGTTTTTGCAGTGATGTTGCGTGTCACTTCCTGACTCTTCTATCAGAATGAGCTATTCCAAGATCAGACATTCCTTCATAACTCAGACCTATATTTATGCTGACAGATGTTGTAGTTCCTATTTAGTGTTAGTCTTACAGGCCTACAGAGGAATTCCTGGTTTGTTTGTGAATAAAGCAGGCAATAAAACATTGAGCAAATGTCTGTGTTTTAAGACACAATTCATCTTTGCAGACCTCCTAGCATCTGAAAGCAATAAGTGTGTATATATAGGTGACACAGCTTTGAATTTTATTAAAATATTATGATAGGATGATTATTTTAGAGACATAGAAACAGACTGTAAAAATATTTTGCTAAACTTTAGTAAATGCTGTTCTTAAATTGGTACAGTTAGGGGAAAGGAAGTAGCTGGCAAAAGCTGATTCGAAAAAGGAGTTTTCCAGAACTGCATTAGCTCCAGCCTCTAGTGGGTTTTGGTTTTTTTCTTTTTCTTTTTTTTCTTGCCCTTTTTTTTTTAAGCATATGTGTGGGCTGGAAGGGAAGAAACAATAGGAAAAAAGAGAGAGGAGCTGATCTGAGAACATGATGCCGAAGTGAAGGAGTAATGTAAATGAGACCAAAGGAGAAAAGAAAAAAAAAGCAATCCTTCAACAGTGAATATTTTTGTTCTCTTATCCACTCGAGCCGAAATGAAATGTGTATGTGGAATAAGAAAAATGGTCTGTTATTTTGCCTGAAAATTCAGAGCTTTGATTGCCAAACAATAGTCATTAGTTTGCCTTGACACAGGGCTTTTTGTCAAATACCACAGCTCAGCCTTACTGATGGCACAATTCCAACACAATCCCATGTGAAGCCGCTTTCTTTATCCTTGTTTTAATTGTTGAAAATTATTTATAACAGATATTGAACAGCACAACCAAAAGTATAAAGATTTTTAATAGCTTGAAATAAACCATCCTACAGTATTTTAATCATCTTGATTTATATTTTCTTCCCTTAAAATCCTCATTTTGAGCTTTTATTGTAAATTATATTCCATAACCCTTTGTCACTGGTCCTGTCCAAATACATCTTGTTGCTATGGGCTGTGAAATAAGGGATCATGGGAGAGGTGACGCGCTGCAGTAGAATTAACTTGTGTCTGGCTTGGGGAACGCTGACCTCGACCTCAGGCTCTGCTGACGACGCTGTAGTGTGAGCATCAGCCGGGTCACCGGAAGGCTAACCTAGGGCTCACTTTGTGTGTACCTCCCAAAGTAAAAAGGACACCACTACTGTCTTATCGTTATTGTGGGGTATCTGCGATGAGTATTAAAGGTGCTTGGAAGGTCTGGATATTTTACTTCACTGCTTTAGAGGCTCAAATAACCTCTTGACTTACAATAGGTTTAGGAGAGACAGTGCATATGTAAACTTACTTTTTACCAACACACCAGGGCAACTCTACCACGCAGTAATCTTCCTATATTTATTGTTACTGTTCCCTTTATTTTGCATTGTAGCGACATTTTGATTTTGGCAATGCTTAGACTTTTGGCCTCTACGTCTTTGAACGTTGAAGGACTGCATTTATTTATGTGGTGGTTTGGTATCAAATAAATGCTAGTTCTTTGGTATTGTAACGTACTAAATTTTGGACCCAGAAGCATATAATTTATATAATGTTTGGGAAATTAACTGCTATAGATTGTTTTTTCCTGCTGTTTTGGGATCACAGTTGCTAAATTACTTCCTTTCAGAAATTCTCGTTAGAAAACAGCCTGTACAGACTGTATCAACCACAGTATCAGCCAACTTTAAATTTATATAGAGTCCTTTCATACGTTAAAGCAGACTCAGTGATTTTTATACTCATTCATGAAAATAGAAGATGCTCCTTATCAGAAAAGATAATCAATACAATCACAGCTGTAAGTGAATGTAAATAAGATTTAATTTTATCTACTCTCTGAAAAAGCTTTCTTCTGGTAACAAAAATGCTTAGTCCCCTTGTTTTTTCTTTGAATAGTGATAATTTAGTTTAACTTTATTGATGGTATTGGCATCTGGAAAAGTGTATGGAAGGATATATCAGAATTGTTTGGATGCAGTCTCTTAAAATAACTTTTGCTTTTTGAAATCAATACATAGTCGCCGTTAGCAACAAGTGTTTGCTGAGCTCTTTGATGGTAGCAGATGGATCCCAGAAACACTACTGTACAAGAAGTACGGGCGTCACTTTGGTTTGTGCCGCAGAGGAACGGGAACGCAGAAGGGGAATTGCAGGGAGTTGCGTTAAGTGCCCGGGCTCTGCTCCCTGCTCCAGCTGGGAGCAGCAGGCAATATTCTGCAGCAGTAGCTGATCATTTTTCCTGGCCACATGGCCTTATTTTTTCTGGCAGGCACAATGGGTTGTATGCCCAGGGCTCCACCGCTCACTTGCAACTGCACCAGGGTATCACACCAGACTAACCAGTGACAACATGTATGGAAGGTAATCCACTTATTTAGTGCTGGAATTCTGTATTAGTTTATTTCTGCCTATTCCAAGACACCTTTCCTATATAGCTTCTGTCTAATGACACCATGAAGTGCTTTAGGCATTTTTCTAAAAAGAGAAGACAATTTTGTCACAAATACGTTGACTATAAAGCAGCCCTGAAAGGCCAGGCAGCTGTATCCTGTACCTAGAATGGAAAACAAATTAGGAGGACTTTGACTAGAGGACTCAACATTATGCAAAACATACCAAAAATGACACATTCCTTTTTTTTTTCCTTCTCCAGTATTGCAGAACAGTAACCTGCTAAAACTGTACAGTAATACATTTAAAATCAATCCTATTAAATTACTTTTTAAACTGTAGATTTCACTGTCTAGGATGCAGAAAGACAAATAAGTTAGATCATTCTCTATATGAGATTTAAGCCAAACAATCTTTCATGAGCACTCCTTGTCTGAGAAGATAACAATATAAATTATCAAGGTCTTTTGGTTGGTTATCTGGTTGGGTTTCCTTTTTGTACTTGAAAACCTCATGCACCAAAGCTCAAGTTATTCAGATAAATATCTACATTAAATACAGTATCTTTATAGAGGGAAATATTTGGGCTTCCTTAATCTGAGATGCTTCATGTTTTATACAAAATATTCAGTATATCAGTATTTAATATGCCTTCCTGCATAACCTTTTGTACCCACTGGGCCTGTCCAGCAGTCAAAAAAAAACCACCACCACCTTCCACACAAAATAAAGAGAAAGCTGTAGGAAGGTACAGTACAGAGATGATCATCCGTACTGACAGATTAGCAAACAGTTAGTACAGAGTCGGTGTTCATTTCTTTGTACAACAGACAGGACCAGAGACAAAGAAACTTCTCATGTGTTCATTTTCCGTACTGTGCTGGCCTGTTTTTGGCAATATCTATCTACTCCACTCCAGTTTTGGGGTTTTCGTTGCCAGTGTTAGCTACAGGCTTGTCTGTCACTGCCCAAAAAACGTCTCTCTCCCTTTGAGTCCAAACTCCAGTCAGGTCATAAAAGGTTTGTTTCTCTTGTTTCTGGTACCACTCATTGTTGCATGTACATCATTAAAACATTTTTAAGTGCAACATTTTCCACATTTGTAAACTATTCCTCCCATAAAATGACATGGAAATAATAATAAAATCACATTACGACTTTGATTTTATTAGTAGTACTTTTCTATCAAGGACTGAAAAATTCTCACAGTGTTGAAACAGTGTAAGACAGGGCTAAAGGAAGGTAGGATGTACACTGTTCCCTCCTCGAGAGGGAACCCTCCCAGGTACCATAGAATATCAACAGACTACCAGAAAAAAATACCACACCTCAATTGAGCAGTTGAAAATACAGTGTTTAGATTTTCATGGAAATGGCATCTGTTCCCGTGGTGCATAAAAACAGCAGCTGATTTTTGAGAACTGTGTTAAAGCATGCTGTTGAGACTTCACTATTATCATTATAAAACCAATTGGTAAAGATGAACTGATTTGCAAAGTCAGGATCAAACGTCGCTGCACTACCTTCCTAACGGTCTCGCAAGCTCCTCTTTAATTTTTGACTTGTAGCAATTGTTTTATCTTTGTTAATAAAAAGCTTTACTAATAAGAATCTTGCAATGGCTCACATCTGTAGTAAAATGGTGCTCCAAATCAAATTATTTCAAAGCAAGATTTTACATTAGAAATGCAATCATAGGACAGCTGAATAGCAAGATGCTTTGAAATTCACTTGAATTTATTCCCACTTCTCCTCAAGAGCAAGGAAAATTTCTTCCTGCTTCTCCTTTCCTGCTCCTATTTTTAGAACTAGAATGACAAAGACCTGATCTGGCAGCCTGCGCCCCATTTAAATTAAGGAATATCAGGTTCAGAAGCATTTACTAGAAGGAATTGAATGGTTTTATACATATATATATATATATATATATATATGTGTTCCATTTTTTTCCCTCTTTAATTTCAAGAATGTCAGTTACCAGTTCTTTGACTGTGCTAGACAAACAACAATTTGTACTATTTTAAAAAACAAATCATATCTATGACAGGATAAGGACAGAGATAAAAAGTTTTTAAAATTGACTGTTTCTGCAATGCAAGCATCTTAGAAACTGTGTGCAGGCTGCATTAAAGTTACTGAAGTGTACTCAAAACATGAGGATCGTCATTACAAATGCAGACTGGCTTATAAAATTCGACCATGTATAACAGGTGAAAAAAGTAGCTTAACCTGTGAATGCTAACAGGCTGCTGATTATTGTGTGTACATTTGTGTGTGGCAAATTTCTACACTGTTGATCTCTCAGTTACAAGCCTGCTGCTTGATAGCTGCAACTGGTACAGGCTGGCTGTAAGGTTTGGTAAGACCCAGGCTAAACACAAGCAGCATGTCCTGAATCCTCCAGCTAATACCGAGACCTGAGGCAGACCTGGCAATTAGGATGGTGCTTGCTTGTGCATCTGCGCATAGGCCATTTACATGGGGAAAACCCAGGTGGTGCCAAAAGGAAGGGGTCCTTGGCCGTCCCTTGCCTGAGGTGGGTATCTGCCAGCAGCAGCCTGGCATGAACTGGCACAACTTTCTGCCCCAGCTTCCCAGGCCAGCAGCAACCTCCCTGCTGCAGAGGGCGGTCAGGGCACAGCGCATGTAATGCTGGGGAGCCGCCAAGGCACTGCGTGCAATAAGCAAGTAGGCTGAAAGCTCTAATCTCAGTTTTTAATTTAAATCCAGTATCCAGATTAACTAGGGACTCCTGTTTACCTATGATACATAAGGAGGTGCTGCTTAATTGCTGAGGGGGGTGCGATATTTCTCTGCGCTTTCTGTTGTAATGTGGATTATAGGGTCGGTATGCAAGGCACAGTGCTGTACCTTCTCCCTCTGCTCCCCCGACCTCTGTTCAAATCTTGTATGACAAAGTCTTTACTGTATGTTTGATACCTTTTATAGCAATAAAGAGAATATGTGCTATTCATATTACTGCGTTTCAAGGTCTAATACCATGAATGGTGTTCTGGTATGTGTTGCCTAAGAAATATATGATTATCATTTGAAATGGTAACTATTATAAGTAGTCTCTAGTTTAAGGCCTAGCATTTCAAAACATTCATTTCACATTTCGTAACATTAGCAAACCATAATGGAGGCTCAGTTAAGCAAGTCGAAATGATTCAATAAACATGATTTCTGTTTGGTTAAAAAGTTGTCTCTGATGACAACTTGTTGCAATCTAATTTGATTGCTTACTTTATCTTTGTGCATGTAAAAATGGTGATAAATGTCTTTCAGTATAAATTAAAATACTCTCAGCAGTGTTTTTAAAAAAACCCACATCATCTGTTTCTGCTCAGTATTTAACAAATTGTCACAGTTCATTTTAACAAATGATCCTGGAAGAGCAACACTGGGTGAGACTTCCAACTGTCATGTTTTAAAATAAAAATCCTTATAATCAGCATAAACTTAATGCCTTTCTATTTGCTGTGTCTCGACCAGGCCACTGTTCAGAAAGCCTCTCTGCACAGGAAAACCAATTAAGTGTTTGAATGATTTCCTGACTCAAGGCTAAAATCTTTCTCAATTATTTATACTCTGTAGCAGAAAGAGTCATTCTTTTCTTCTTCTATAAAATCAATCACAGACAGTCCTGACCAGACAAAAACTATCTTGGAGAGCAGTGGACTCCGCTTGCTTCTTGCTGGCTGATTCTTGAAGCTGCATACACATTTAAAAAAATATACTATAAATCTGGTATTTATCTCCTGGATATTTTCATAGGCTTTTCCCACATCTCCATCTTTAAAATGCTTTTCCAAACTTTTCAATCATCTTAAGAAGATGAACCTGTTACCAGCTTTTTCAAGGAACAAGAGCAGCCCTCTTGAGCAGCCGCCTTACCTGTCATATCAGCTACCGCTTACTTGGGATTCCACCCTTTTGACATTTTCCTTCCCAACAGATGTAAGGTTGTAATGAAATTACTCCAAATCTCTTCCTTTTCTGCAAAATACTCTCGAATAAATGCATAATATTCTTGTTATTGGTAGCAATTTGGTAAACAAGTAGGATCAGTGTATCCTACTGTTTCATTGATTTGCATTGGGCTATAGCTTACTTATTCACAAAATCTGAAAGAGGAAGTGGAATTGTTATTTTTTTTCCCCAAATAACCTTAAATATAGGCAAGCAAGATTCTTAGCAAACCAAATGCTTACAATACAAGTTCATTTGATTTAGTTTTATTAAAAAATTTAAAATACTTCCATCCTTAAGCATAGTAAATTCAGACAGGAAATTGCATTGGCAGCTAGCTATGAAAATGGCACATGTTGCAAATGAAAATCAGTGCTCACATCAAACTCGTTCAACTACGATCATGTCGGGGGGAAAGCCTTGAACAGCTGAAAAATTATATAAGGACTTGAACAAGTACTTATGTGACCTGCAGAATGCAGAAAAATCAGACTAGAAATTGCAATATTTGATTGATATCCAGATCTAGGCGGAGTTTCTACAGGAATTCAAATCTGTGGCATATCGTAGGCTGAAAAATTCAAGTTTGGCAGTCCTAAGTTTCTTGAGTTGTTCTAAATGAGATACCTACCCGCATAAGGGAAAAACTTAGGGAAATGCGTACGTGCTCCAAACTTGCTTCGTTTGCATCTGAACACAGACTGGATCTGTTTCACATCTCTGAAGCCCCTAAAGATGCAGGTTTATTTTGGCATTTCTAAATCTTCCTTTTGTTGCTGAAACTAAAAATCCAAATGTTTTTGGCTAGTGATAATTACACATTTAGAGAGAATCGTATGAACAGATTGGTTAACAGTGAGAACCCAGCGTTAGAAGTGCCAAGGGGTTTTAACAGCTACAAGCTTTCTGTGGGAGGAGATGTGTTAGCTACAACCCCACGGATGTAAGGATAACTTTCTCTTTTCATAACAACCTCACAGCTCTGGGTGTACACAATCACAAACCACGCTACGTTTATTAGGTGCCAACCCTCTCCTAATGTCAGGGGGTACACGTGCATTAACTTCTCCATTCAGATCAGGACTATACTTTTAAAGTGGACCTCCGTTCTTTAACTTCAGATTGCTTTTGTTACATTGCAGGGTTGATGAAAGTGAATGTGAGACTAGACCTGCGCTTCCCGGCTAGCCCTCACGTGATACCTTCTGCGTGGCCTGTGCCCAGGAGACATTTGTCTTCTGCCAATTCTGTCCAGTCAGCAGCTTGTCCGTTCACAAGCTTCAAGAGCGAGAAGGTAGGGAACCCATCCTGCAGAATATGAATAGAAGAAGGGGTCCCCGTCTCCTCACCATCTCAAATCCTTCTGTCCCTCCTGCAGACTTCAGCATACGGAAGAGTCTCCTGTGGGCAAATCCGTGTTCCTACCCAGTCAGATCAAATGGGGAGTAAGGGAATAGTGGGGTTATAGCAGAGAAGAGAGAGACCACACATATCTGCTCTTTGCAGTCATCTGTTGACTCCTTGTCCAACAGATGTAGTGCTAGTGTGGTATGTAGTAACTCCACAGCTACTTTTGGTACCAGTGTTGTGAAAGATTAAAATCATATGTCCCTGCAGTATTCAATAATAAATTATTTTGCAAGCATAATTCTGAAACTAAGGCCCTAGATGTGTTGGTTTACATTCTCTTCTGTCCTCCACTTAGAGGAGATCATGAAATACATAAAAACCTAGTCCCACTAAAATGGACATGCTTTCCAGCAGGGAACCTCTATTTCTCTTTTGGGACATGCCAACGAATTTCTGAAATTAAGAAATAATCATAATATCTGATTCTGTTAATAACAATCTCTTACAGAGAGGGTGAGAAAATGAAGCTGATATATCAGCTTCCCCCCCCCCCAAGTCTCTAACTTTATGCTTTACTTCTATGTCATCTTGTAAATACAAGAGGAAATTTACACAAAATGCTGGGCTAACCTAACTTCCCATGGGAACTTCTGCAGGTACCAGGCTGATTGGACTTGTCCCTTAACTACACATTAGGCAGGAACAGTGACTGCTTTTACCTTCATACCCTACTTACATTTTAAAACACTGTATCTGTGCAGACATATTCAGTAATTCTGACCATGCAACTAGTGGTTCTTTCCACTACATCAATATTGTGATAAAATAAGCATCTTTTTATGTTGATATTTTGGGTCAAGATTTGCCCATTGGCTATACTTTCTCTCCATTAAAATCAGCAGAGGTTTATCAGGGAGGTGACCTAGGTCAAAGCTGAGTGCCTTGTGAAAACCCAATCCATTTTTATATTTAGGAGCCAATAAAAACAAAACAAAACAAACAGAAACACCTACTGTAAACATCACTATTTATTCAAAATATGCACATTACTTGCTATCAGTGTAATAGTTTGAACCTCTACAAACTTCTGTGCTTAGCTGATTAAATGAAAAGCTTTTTCTTGTGGCAAGGTAAAAATGCACTTAAACCAGTTATCTTGTATGTTAATACACATTTGCTTATATCAGCAAGGATAGAATCAAACTCTCGGTCTGGTACCTAATGACAACAATCATTACATTGTCATTGATTTCAAAACTTACTAACTTTTTTAACTACCTTGGAGATGAACACACTTTCCTTTCATTCTCTTTTCTAACGGAGAAGCTTGGAAAGTTATTTCTTGACATGTAAAGTACAACTGCAGCGCTCTTAAATTGTTCATACCATTTCAGATTGGCCTGTAATCCATATGAAACAGCTTCCAGATGAGATGAAGTTGGATTATTAGGAAATGTACCTTATTAGCCCAAAGCAAGGAGTGAATTATTTCAGATGAGCTTAAGGGGAGGTGTACTTGTCTGTACTCAGGTAGGCAAAACTCTTTTACTTAATTTCAGAACATTATCAGGAAAATGAACTTTCATAACAGCTCAAAGAAATTTTTAGCAAGAAATCTGTGGTGTTGATACCACGCAACCCTGTATAAAACCAGGTAAAACCAGAAAACACACCATGAAAAGAGAGGAACTATTCTCAAAACATCTTCTCGAAATACATTAAAGAGCATATATATATCTCTATCATAGCTGGAAGACGCAGATTGCCGTCCCGAAGAATTAGAAATGAGAAACAAATATGAAACATAGCTTACATGAACAACTCATCTTTACTGAAGAACTTAATACTGCAAAATATTTCATTCACTGTCTCTTCTAGATATACATTAGAGATATATTTGTGTTTACCTGTCTTCTAGTGTCTAGCACCTGCTTCTAAATACTGCTTCTAGATAGACAAATTACAATATTGTGCTAGGGATGGGTAGACCCAGGCTATTGCTACTTTGTCCACATTTTGATAATATCTTTTGTACTTTTGCTGGCAGACTATTGGGATATTTGATTTTAGACCAGCAAATGTTTATGAATAATTTATTCATGAATGATCCCACTAACTTCAGAGTGGCTACTTAAATTATATGAAGTTAGATGCAGTGGACCTGAACAGCTTAGGTTTTCCTATTAAGATTTTACATACTTTTATACATCTTTAGGGAATCATAGGGTTCCTTTTTCAGAAAGATAGCTTAGGCTGAAAAAGTCAAGCCATTCATCTCACTGTGGACAATGTGCACCTTGTTTATGGGGAACATTGCCAAGTGCTACCTAGGAGCTGGTGCTGCTGAATGTCATCTCTAGTATTCTGTTACAAATTTACCATTGTAGCGGCAGTGAGAGACACAGGGCTTTTAGGTGGGCTGGGTTTTGAAACAAAGCATTTCAAAATTATAAGCAATTTTTCTGAACTTTCAAAAGTTACAGTAGAAATATCCTTTTTAGATATCTTTTGAGGCTTGTATTATTCATATAAGATTGATTATAAAACATTCAGGAACAGAAACTTGCTTTTACTGTACATTTTTGAGAATTACTTAAAACAGGTCCAGTTGAGTGTACCATAGAGATTCATGCACATTTTGCATGACAAATTGTAGATAAAACCACGATTTAAATATTATGTACCTCATATTCATGGGACAACATTTTTTAAAAATTTCTATTACACGAAATAGGCTAATGTCTGCAGATTAAAATCTGCAACCTCACAGTAGATTTTCTGAGTATCATACCTCAGAAAAGTTTGTCAAAATGAATATTACAATAATTTCCTTGTGCTGCTGTAATGACTAGAAGGACAAATGAGATTCACCCTCTCCCCCATCTGTCACAACTCAAAGCACAGACCAGGTAAACCATGTCATCTCTGCAGATATTTAGAAAACGCTGGCAGAAATTTTTAGAAAGTTATTCCCTCCAACCTGTACATTTAGGTGAGTCATTTGTTCCCTTCAAATTCACTTTCCTCAGGGCAGCCAAGTGCGTAAGCATTTCTGGCACTGATGGAAATAATCATCTGCAGTATCACTTTTTTCCCACGTGGGAAGTACATTTACCCTCTAATGGGGAACTGAAACAAGGTTGTCACCATTCTGACTAATGGCAACACAGAACGAGTAGGAAACACTTCAAGGGAAATATTTACAAAAATAGCATACACAGAAGACATAAGAAGCTTTCATATTATGAATGAATACTTGAAAGTAATAATCTATTTCTTACCAACATTCATGAGCAGGAAGGGAGTCAAAATTAGCTGGATTAGGAAACACTTGTTAAAAAATATTCATTAAACTGCACTTAATGCAGGTAATTGTGTTTGGTGACTATAATTATGAACTGTCTATGTGTTTTATATGCAGAATCTATGCCTGGTAACATAGGTGACAATAACTATTAGTGAAATTCTTCACAGGAATTAATAGTTGAAACAACATTGACTCACACTGGAAGTCTAAAATACACAGTACTTTCTGCATCCACTGGTTATTTCAGCATCACTTCCTATCCCACTCACCTACTGTACAGCAATATTGTCGCAGGGCTTTTCAGGTTAGAAACTGGGCACTTCACATCTCCCAGTTGAATGCTGTTGCTGAAGATAGCTGATAAAAAGAAATTCTTAATTTAAGGAAGAATAAAAAAAATAAACAAAAATCTTGATGCCTTGATTGCTCATGGCAAATAAAGAATTCCCATTTACAGACATAAAATACAGGGAAAGGACTGGACAAAGCAAAAAGTTACCAGAAGTGCCATTTTTCTCTCCTTTTTTCATGGATCTCTCAGTGGGAAAAAAAGCCCATATAATGGGCTTAATTTTCAGTGCCATTTATTTTAAAAGTATGCATTCTGACAGTTGTGTCATGCCAGTGAAGCTCACCATTGTATCACACCTGAATGCCTTCTGTATACATAGCTATATCTGTTTACCGTACATAAGCATTACACAACACGGCAAATGTTTGTACAAAGAAAAAGTCACGCTGCTTCGTGCTTGTCTGAAACCAGGACAGGATCAAGTATGATATCCAACAGTGAAGGTGTTTAAATTCCAACACAGGACTTTATATTCTACTTTCTGTAAAATGAAAATCTGTGTTCGGGTTTTGGCAGTCTGACTCTCTTGTTTCTGAAATCACAGACTTTAATGGAAACATAAAGCTGATACACAAAACAACATCTGAGAACAGCTAAATTGGATTGTAAGTGACAGGAGCAAGCTTTGGTAGAATTGGATTATTTAGAATAACCGTCACAACGCTAACAACGAGTCACTCGGGATTTACGTCCCAACATTTGTAGCAAACAAAAAGTTATCTTTAACCATATTAGATTACAAATAAAGACAAAAGTAGTGCTGATCATTTACTCTTCCACATAGAATACATGACCCACAGTCAGATCATTCTCCCAAATATCAATTCAGTGTTGTAAGCACATTTTTATATTTCACCTTAACAAATTCTGATGACATTTTCCTTGTATAGTTTCATTAACAGTAGAGTTTTAGATGAATTTTGCTGTGCAAGTGTTGTTTACTCATGACTTCCAAGGTAATAGGTTTATTTGGAGCTATGTCATGGCAGTGTCCTGTGCATGGCAGTGTATCCAGTTTGGAGCTGACAGGAGGACTCCAACTCACTGAACATGACTGCAAACAAAATCTCTTTACTGGAATTCAATCTAAAAATCCTCTACAGTCTATTTTGAACTCAGAAGAGGAATTATGATTGTACAAGATTGTACGTTTTAAGATTAGTAAGATGTAGGTGATGGAAAGTAAATTGTGTCAGATGAACACTCTTGATTGCCATCAGTCTATACAGCTTATCTTGTATCAAATTTATCTCCATTGTGCTAAAGGTAAGAGAAGTTAAGACGAATAAAACAAACTCTCTTCTCATTAAAACAAGACAATACATTTTACAAGACTTCAAATGTTGAATCTCAAGTCCTCTATTGAGTTACTTAATGTTTGCTTCCAAACCAAGATACAGGCTTTGTTAGTGCCAACATCATCGTAACACTTCTCATTTGATAGCAAGCTCAGTAATTTGGGAGCATATTTCCCCCCTCCCTTCCATATATTGTTTGTGCTTCCTGCTTAGATCAAGTGGTCATATGCTAACAGCCACTATAAAAGTAGCAGTTCAAGTACATTTTCCCATCCAAGAAAGCTGTAACACAGGATGGTTAGTCTAAACAGCGAGAATGAAGTGCAGGGCCATTTGCAGTATGAAGTTGCCAAATGGAACCATATGCAAAATGGCAATCTAGAAAGAAGTACTGGAACTACAACTCTTATCCAGCTTGATATGTTTTCTGAAAGGGGAAATCACCAATTATAGTCTTCAGCATGAGTAACACACTTTAGAAACTACCAATAAAAGGGTTTGCCAATTTAAAAGTTTGTTGTTGATTGTACAAAGAACGAGCCAATGGACTTTCCATTCTTTGCATCTTTGTTCCCCTCAGGAGTCCATTACCTTTCACAAAGAAAATTTTAGCTATCAAACTTGTCCATAAATTTTGCCGCTGAGTGTGAAACCATCCAGTTAGCATATACACTATCATTTGCATATCTTGAAAACACAGAGTTAGTGCCATCGAATCTTGTGAGTGGAACGGGGCTCTCCTCAGGCCAGTTCGGGTATGACATGCCTAAAAATGAAAACAGATAATTTTTTCTGCACTGAAGAACCATAAGTTCATGTGCAGACAGTAAGGCCCTTGGCAAAACTCCCTTCAATATTTTAAGCCAGTCCACTGGATTTTGTCCCAAATCAATTCATATAAATGATGTTTCGAAAGCCCTGAAGCACAAATTCAGATGTAAGCAAAAACCCTGAAAAAATAAAGTGCTTACTTGATAAAAAATTGTGTGCGTGCACACACGTGCATAATAAAAAGCTAATAATTTTTCTTCTGATGAGCCTCCAACTTTCCATAATTGTCTTTTTTAACAATCATGTAGCAATATATTGCTTTGCAAGAGGAAGTTCTTGCTATACAGGAAGTGCTCCCAAGAATTCATAAACCTATTTGGGACAGGATCCAAAGTCCATTCCAATGACTGAGAATATTTCCATTTACTTAAATGGGCGCCTTTCCTTTGGCTTCAGTGAGGTTTTGGGGACACTCTCACACGCTCACCAGGGATCCCCTGCTTAATTTTAGGAAATCCCAGGAGCACAACTGAGCAAAGTCCAACAAAGTCCTGAGCACTCTTGGCTTGATTCAGCATTTAAAAGTGTATTTCAGGCATGTAATTATTTGCATTGAGTCCAGTAATTGCTTCTCAGTTTAGGCACAGGTGATCACCAAAATGGAAGCAGAGTGCTTAGCACCATGTTGATTCAGCTGTACAAGCAAAGAACCATACCAGGGTCAAGATTTTCAAAAACAGAAATCTGATTTTTTTGCTCATTAAGCATTCAGCATCTGCCATCAACCTCGGTGGCAACTTTTTCTGTTACTGCATTCTTTTAACAATCTGGCCACTAAGTGCCCCAAAGTGAACGTGAGTAGGGGGAACCTATTAAAGAAAATTATAGCTAGGGTATAGATCAAAAATAGACCCAAAGCCATGTATTAATGGCAACTTTTAAGCTAAAAGATCCAACTTTTCAAAAGTCATACTGCTTGAAGAATGAAAAAAATATCTGTGATGTTAGTAAATATCTAAAAACATGTAGAATATTTAATCAGGAGACAAAATGTAGGAGTTTTGGCAAGAACCGTTTTTACTGTCCATCTCACCATCACAATATGAAAGCATATGTTCTTTTTAAAAACACTTGCTACATCATTCAATCAAGGTTTAGTACTGACATTTTCATAGTAAATCAAAGGACGTGAAAACAGCTGAGTGTATTTTCAAAATGCCCATTGTTAATTCAATTTTCAAAGGACTTTACATGTTGATTTAATCTGTATATAATACTTATATACAGTATTTCTACCTTCTGTATATAATACTCTGGTTTCATTCTATGATACATTAAATAGACATTTCAGCTTATGGATCCAGAATGCATTAACAGCAGCTGAAATTTAGAAATCCATCTTGAGAAACAAAAATGTTGCAGATGGGTCCTATCATTGAATTATGGCAAAAACCAGTATTTTAAAGAAAAGTCTATTGCTTAAATTAGAGGTGCAGAATCTAACATACTTTAAATGTTCCTAGCCCCCCCCAACAGGATAGTTGAATTAGATACTCATTAGCATTTTATATTTCCCCTGAGAATACTTCCCTGATCTTCTTTTCTTTTACTGTATGATATCTAGTCATTTTACTTATTTTCACATCCTTTTAAAAACGTTTATTTTAAACACAGCTGCAAAATGACTAAAGGATGATCTTGATGCAAACTTTGACATTTACCAAAAAAAAAACCAACCAAACAAAAAAACCCAAAAGAAGCTTCCAAGCAAATTTTGATTGGCTTCATTCAGACAAGAAACACTGTAATGGGGTTACAGAGTCTGAGAACAGTGCAGAAGAAAAATCATTTTTTTTTTGTGTTGCTAGAATCTAGTAAATGCATGTGAAATTCTACCATAGAGTTTGTTTTCAATCCATGTGGAAGGGAGGGTTCGAGGGAGGGGAGCATTATTACAGTCCACGAGTGGTGTCTCCTCTTCTGAGAGCCCATCATCGTAAAGTAAGGAATCAGAAGGTGTGGAAGCTGCAAGATCTAAGTAGTCCTAAGAAGTGAACACAGAAAAAGCTGGGTTAATGTACATGGCAGTGTTGCTGGTTGGGTATAAAGGCTAAATGTGCATCTGGTTTCTTTAAAACAAGGAACTACAGACCCCTCTGCATCTGTCTTTTGATAGTACCTCTAAGCACCTGAGTAGGCTCTCCATTTCTGCAACCATAGCATCTTTGGAAGTATCTGATTTGCCAGAACACTAGACGTGCTAGAGACAGAATAATACTTCCCTTACTTAATTCTGCACATCAGTAAAATAACCTAGAAGTTAAAGGGCTGTGCTGATTAGTCTGACATTCAGTTTCTGTTATGCCTGAAATATATATGTATGCCTGAAATATATATAGATAGATACATATGCATGCTTAAAGGAGAAGGTACTCAGATCTCATCATTTTACAAAAGCTATTACATAATCATGTATAAAATTAGCTGTGTAAATATTGCCAAAAAAAGCTTTTCCTGCTGTTGTTCTAAAACTAAATATTTAGGTCAACCATAAGAATTCATAGGTTTTCATCTATGCTGCTGAATTGCTTTGATGCAAAAAACAAATGTGAATCATTTTCAACTAATCTAAAACATATTTTTTCCTTTTAAAATTTTCCTTCAGAAATTTACTGAAATTAAACTTTAAAAAGGCAAAGTTGCCCAATTTTATAAATAGAAAAATCTTCAGAATTCTTCATTCAGGAAGGCAAGAAGAAAAATGACTAATTTGTCGAGCTCTATTTTGGATTGGCTTTAGTTTTAATTATGACGAAAATTTCAGAAAACTTGCCAGCCTCTGTGTTACAAGTCTGTCACTGGACATGCAGATCATTTGCATACTGATTCTCAGCAGCTCTAAGTTAGTGGTTGACAAGTCAGAGTGATTTCATGTATAGTCTAGAACTTTCACTTTGCCATTTTTAATTTAGAACTTATTTTTACATTCACATTCTGAACAAAATTGTTCCCATTTGTTTATTAATCCTTTTTGCACCCAATGTAAATGCCATCATATTCTCAAATCTGATAATGGTCGCTGTATTTCCTCTGTTTTTCATTTGTAACTGCCCCCCTTCCCATAACTAGTAGATTTTTTTTAAAGAAAAATTATGTGTTTATGTGCAAGTAGTATGTATACATTTTATAAATATATGCAGCTTGGACTTATTTTTAGACCTCAGCATCCATTCATTCAAAGAAAGTCTATACAGGACTAGAATAGTCTTAAAGTAACTCAGAATGGTGGAATCATACAGCTTTTGTATCTCTGTTGCTATCATCATATAACTAGATCAGATTCAAGGAAATACTACATTCTTGTAGTTCTAGGCTTCCTAGGGTTATTTATTCAGGAGTGCAATTTAGGAGTAACTTTTCACAGTAATTTTTTTTTTTTTTTATTTAAGGAAGCTAGAGAGATTAAGAATAACTCCTCTGCATTTAGGGATGAAGTCACCAAAGCCACTATATGAAGTAGTACTGCTTTCAAAAAGCTGGATGCATTTGGAAGAAACTAGATATTTAAATGCTTCAAAATTTGGTTAAAAGTAAATGACTTGTCTTTTTTTTTTAAAAAAAATCATTATTTCTGTATATTCAAACTCACATGATCACAAAACTTTGAAAAACTCATGCTTTCTCACACTTACCCTACTCTTCACCATCATTTTCTCTAGTTCCTTGCTGATCTCAGCAAATGTTGGTCTTTTATCGGGTTCTTGCTTCCAGCAGCGCAACATCAGGTTGTACCTGTGACCCACCACAAGGTGAAAAAAAAAATTGTTAGAAGTGGGTCATGCTTCTGCTCAAATAATTTATAGTACTGAAGTTGAACTGTGGCATAAAGGCCATCCACAAGTACATCAATCTTTTTGTCGTGTGTTCTGTTAAATATTCCCTTGAATCAACAACTGACATTCACAAGAATGGGCTTTTATTTTCATGAGTCTTTATGAGTTTAAACGATGATGCACTTGGCTGTCCTTCAAGGACTGTAGTCTTAGGTTTCTTTCGTTATTTTCACTTTCTCAGAGGACCACCTCATGTGTAGCCATCATGCCAGATTTCTAATTGATTTTGTTTGCATGTAACTTTGAAGAAATTTGTATATCATCACTGATGTGCATCTCTCAACCTAGAAAACTCTGCTGTTATATCAGAAAGTAGAATTTTGTTCTTCATTTGTTTAAATTCTGAAAAGTTTCTGTAAACTTTTCTTCAAAGTGAAGCCTAACCTAAGACTATTTGCACATACTAACATTCTTTTGATTACTTCTGTTATTATGACTGGAAGCTAGCTAATGTGACACCCATCTACAAGAAGGGTCGGAAGGAGGATCCGGGGAACTACAGGCCTGTCAGCCTGACCTCGGTGCCGGGGAAGGTCATCCTGAGTGCCATTATGCGGCATGTGCGGGACAACCAGGGGATCAGGCTCAGCCAGCATGGGTTTATGAAAGGCAGGTCCTGCTTCACTAACCTGGTCTCCTTCTATGACAAGGTGACCCGCTTAGTGGATGAGGGGAAGGCTGTGGATGTTGTCTACTTGGACTTCAGTAAGGCCTTTGACACTGTCTCCCACAGCATTCTCCTGCAGAAGCTGGCTGCTCACGGCTTGGACAAGTGCACTCTTGAGCTGGGTTAAAAACTGGCTGGACGGCCGAGCCCAGAGAGTTGTGGTGAATGGAGCCAAATCCAGTTGGCAATTGGTCACGAGTGGTGTTCCCCAAGGCTCAGTGTTGGGGCCGGTCCTGTTCAATATCTTTATCGATGATCTGGATGAGGGGATTGAGTGCACCCTCAGTAAGTTTGCAGATGACACCAAGTTGGGTGGGAGTGTCGATCTGCTGGAGGGTAGGAAGGCCCTGCAGAGGGACCTGGACAGGCTGGATTGTTGGGCCGGGGCCAACTGTATGAGGTTCAACAAGGCCAAGTGCCGGGTCCTGCACTTCGGTCATAACAACCCCAGGCAACGCTACCGGCTTGGGGAGGAGTGGCTGGAAAGCAGCCTGGCTGAAAAGGACCTGGGGGTGATGGTTGACAGCCGGCTGAACATGAGCCAGCAGTGTGCCCAGGTGGCCAAGAGGGCCAATGGCATCCTGGTTTGTATCAGGAATAGCGTGGCCAGCAGGACCAGGGAGGTGATAGTGCCCCTGTATTCGGCACTGGTGAGGCCACACCTCGAATACTGTGTCCAGTTTTGGGCCCCTCAATTCAAGAAGGACATCGAGGTGCTGGAGCTTGTCCAGAGAAGGGCAACGAGGTTGGTGAAGGGTCTAGAGAACAAGTCTTATGAGGAGAGGCTGAGGGAGCTGGGGTTGTTTAGTTTGGAGAAGAGGAGGCTGAAGGGAGACCTTATTGCCCTCTACATCTACCTGAAAGGAGGTTGTAGAGAGGTGGGGGTCGGTCTCTTCACCCCAGTAACAAGCGATAGGATGAGAGGAAATGGCCTCAAGCTGCGCCAGGGAAAGTTTAGGTTAGATATTAGGAAAAACTTCTTTACTGAAAGAGTAGTCAGGCACTGGAACAGGTTGCCCAGGGAAGTGGTTGAGTCCCCATCCCTGGAGGTATTTAAAAGACAGGTAGGTGTGGTGCTTAGGGACATGGTTTAGTGGTGGACTTGGCAGTGCTAGGTTAACAGTTGGACTCTATGATCTTAAAGGTCTTTTCCAACCTTAACAATTCTATGATTCTATGATTCTTAGCATACAGTGTGGAAACAACAGGGAGCAGAATTAAAGTTTTATAGTTGAGTGACTATCAGACAGACATTGGCCAAGTTCTGGGCGTGTAACTCTCCAACCTGTGCCGTTCATGTTATTTTTCTAGCTCAAGTGTTTTCAGGACTAAGTGATCTAGTCACAAAAGTGTTCTAATTGTGGAAATAGTTGGCTACAAGAACTACATCCATTGCATTTTTTGCCCTTATCCATGATCTCTCTCTTACTTGACTGGATAAAGCAGAGAAAAATGGTCCTTAAAAAGTGGGCTCTCAAAGGCTGTCAGAAGAATTTCTGAGTAAAACAGAAAAAATCTAAACCAGTCAGAAAACCATTATGTGGCTTGAATAAAAAAAAGAAACTCAGACATGGTCAGCTTGCCTAACGTAATAATTATCAATGATGTTACATGTTGTTAAGGAAAGAAGTCTTATTCCCTATTGAGATGAAACAAACAAAAAAAATTAAGTATTTGCTAGAGGATATTTGCCAGTGACAGTTGTAAACTTCTACCCTGCCCTAAATTCAGAAGCCCTTAATGTTTTTTCTCTGTATACAGTATTAAAAAAAAATTGTATTATTTATACTGTATTTTCTCAGTCCAGATGTGGCCAAAGCATTCTTCATGTTGAAAATCAGTCAAAAGAGATATCATAGTGATTACAGCCTAAAAAAACCTTCTCTGTGGAAGAACCACAGAGAGAAGATATTTCACATTGAGAATGTTTTGATAAATCAGCCAATAAAATATGAACTGTCTCCAAATAGAAAAGAAATTGCCATGGGTTTATCAAGTCACAGAAAATTTGTGTCTTCTAGGGTATAGATCTCTGGGTCAAGGTACCCATTCTCCTATGTAATGTCAGGACAACTAATAGACAATGACTGTGGTTGGAACATCTATCTCATTTGCAGACAAGGACTGAAACATTTTCTTGACTATTTCAGCTAGCACTGTGTTTTATGAAATTCTCCTTCTCGCCTCAAAAGTTTTGAATATTCAAACTCTTTTAATTGTTTGGCAAGTGTGTTATTCGATATTGTACAAATATTTTGGATGTAGCTGCGAGCATTCAGTTGGCAATTCTTCTCCTGCACTTTACTGTTCACTAATTTCATTACATTCTTTTGAGCACTACATATTTTGATTATACCTCTGAGATATACAGAACGGTATTTCTGTGGTATTTATTTAACCTTTTTTTTTAATGTATTTATTCAAGAGATGTTTTATGAATCTAATCAGATCAAGAGCTACTTACATTTCTTCACTGCAGTTTTCTGGTCTCTCCATTCTATAGCCTGTTTTTAGGAGGTTAAAGAGTCTTTCAGGAGCAATACCTGGGTAGGGATTGCCTCCCAAAGTTACAATCTCCCATAGCAGAACTCCAAATGACCATCTGAAAAAGAGCAAATGAGCTTTTATTTAGAGTGGTAGGTTCAAGAGCTTAGCGTGGCTTTCACCCAACAAATCTCTGTCTAGTGTTTTGAGAACCCAACCAAATTCAAGATGTTGCTGAGCCAGAGCAGCCGTACAGATGCATATAGGGCCATCCTTGTTCCCAAATACTGTTTATTAAAAAGATTAGCAACCAGGACAGTGGAGATAAGGGGTACCCCCCTCTTCTATCCATTGACAAAAGCTAACTGTATCCTGGGAAGGCCCATCTTCTCTAGACAGCAGAAGGAGAAAATCCTTCCCATGGTGGCCCAGCCCAAAGGCTTGTTCCTCCTCTGTACAGTGCTCCTGGAGGTGCCTCTCTTTTTCCTCTGGCTACAGAGGGAGTCTAACCTCCCTAATTAGCCCTTGTAGCCCTATTCAGAAATAATTGTCTAAATTTGCACAGGCTGGCTCAACCAGTTACCAAGGGACTGGTTTGCTGTCTTGACTATGAGGTTGTGTTTCTTTATATGCACAATGTGTTTATTTCAATCGTAAGCAACACCTTTGATTTCAGCTGGTCTGTTAGGTCATTTCAGTGATTCAGGACTTAATTTTCTTCTTAGAGTTGATGAAAGAAGAGGAAAGAATTTATTCTGGAGATACCAAATGCCTAAAATATCATTTAACATAGAAAAGAAGACAGAAGAAATTGTTTTCTGAAATGAACAGAAGAAATGGTCTTTTTTAACCTACTTTATTGAAGAGCTCAAACAAAAAGACCTTGCTCAATGGGCTGGAAATACTTAGATAGATTAAATTAGTCCATTTTTGGAGGGCAGACCAGGAGAACAGAGGCAAAAATGTTTCTTTTTTTCCTTAGTGGAAGGCTTTTTCGAGACACAAAGAAGCTACAGATTACTCTGAATCTGCTCAGCTGACAGAACTGCCAAAATTTGGATGTTCAAAATGAAGGAAACCAGCCAGCACTGTTTCACTCAAAGGGGATACTCAATGGGATGCATCTGGAAGCAAAACTACATACAATTTATGACAAATGTTAGCTTTTGTGCTCTCATCATTGAGTAATCTCTGTGAAAACTCCACTTCTAAGAAGATTTTAGGAAGTGTTTCACACCTAATGCCAAACTAAACAGCAGTGTCTAATTCCCTTTAAAAATTCCATCTCAAAATGTTAGCCACAAACCTCACCTCCTGTCTGACTACATTCCACCTGTGCTTTTCACATTTTAAAGAACAACGGTAACCCCAAAATTACGGCAATAAAACTTCCAAAATGGGCAGAGAAGCCAGAGTGTCACGCAGTCCTAAGTGGTATGCTGCAGTTTTTCTCCCTGATGTAATTCATTGAATTAATTTTTAATCACTCCACACATTCGTGAAAGCTAATGAATATTTATAGCATTTTCATATACTTTATTAATATACCTCCTCATACTCTTTTTGAAGCCAATTATACTCTGCCATCAGGTTATAATTCTGTCCATGATTAATTCAAATAAACTTTGTAGCGTGGCAGGTTTTATTTTTAAAATCCACCTCTTCTGCTTAAGAGGAATTTTACAGAATATGGAAGGAGGGATCAGATGAGTAATTTCTTAATTAAAGTTGTTTAGTAAATGGGCATATTAGAACAGAATGCTGTAAAATGCTGCAATGCTTCCAAATCATTATACAAATTAAGTACTATGGGAGGAGAAATGGGAGATGAAAAATTTCCCTTGTGCTATGTTTATTGCTGAATAAAAATGTGATCAGAAAAAGCCAGGAAAGAGAAATGCAAGAGGAAGACAGTAGGCTAGCTTTCCGCTGATGTCATCAACCTCTGAAGCAAAAAAGGGATTTTGTAAATGCTGGCAAGGGGTACTGCTATTAAGCACTGCTAACCACTAACTATCTGGAAAGGCTTTAGAAGGAAGAGGCTGGAAAATAGAAACACAGAGTATCAGAAAAAAAAGAGCATATTGGAATGGTTGTTGAGTATATTAATATATATGTTCACCTAAAATATAATTGCATCACCACAAACAACAAAGAATGTTCATAAAATAATATTTTCAGTGAGTGCAATTATGTCAAATAACAATCAGTGCTGCAGAAAAGCACTTCATTTACCAGTTTGCTGCTGTTGGAATGGCATTAGTGGAACCTGGCACTGGGGAGGATTTGCTTTGCAACTCTCTCTGTGTGTCTCAGTACTGTTCTGTAGGGACTTGGCTAAATTAGGAGCTGCTATATAACACTCTTGGATTACTTCATGTATAATGACATGAATAGTGAAGGTAACCTCACCAGTGAGTCAAAGGCACCGTGTAAGCGTGGCAGATATTTAGACCTTTTATGCCATTGTATTGAAGCGGACCTACAAAGCACAATGCAATGCACTGTTGAGACTACCTGATGCATCTCCAAGAAAGCTAGTAAATCAGCGTGGCTTTACACAGAGATACTAATCCAGATCTGGGAAGCAATAAAGCTACCCAGCACCAGTGTGCTGCCCAGGGCTCTGAGCTAGCTTGTTTGATGCCAGCTGGGCAATCTCTGCGTGGCATTGTATCACAAGTACAAGAGATGGGCTCCTGGGCGTAACAGCAGCCCATCAGGAAAACAAACAGGGAGGAATGGTATTGATCCAGAAGATCAATCAACAATCAAAGAAGAGGCAGTTACATGACAACGCAATCTGTTCTGGCCCCAAACCATAGTGACAAATCTGTTTTGCAGAAAATGAAGAAATTGAAAATATGCTAAAAAGTTTTCAAAATAATTTTAACAATTCTCTGGGAAAAGTCATTTTAGAGAAGGAGGTCAGCACAACGGATACTCTGAGGAGTATAAAAAGAGACCCAGTAAAACCTGTAAGCAGACCTAAGTAAAAATAACATTCTCCCAAGAATTACACCAATCTTTTTTCTTTTCTTACTCCAAGTGAAACAAAGTAAATGAAAATATTTTGCAAATTCATTTTGTAAGGAATTTCCAAGGCAAGCAAAATATTTTATTTCACTAAAACTGCTCTGACCTGCAGAGAGAATGCAAATAATTTTAGAAGTACAAATCAAAAGGTTCCTATTTGCACATACTGCTATTATCAAAGTGTTTTCCCCCAGAGTGAAATGTCATTAAGGTTGGTATGTTTTAGTCCATTTCAGTTTAATGACAACAATTACTTTAGTCAGCTTCTCCTTCAAGGCTAACTTGGAAGGTATTAAAATGCTACCTAGCAGAAAATCAGGCATAAGTACTGCTGCTTTTGCAGTCCCTTAGTTTTACAGCATCTTCCTGGTGACTAGTCACAAGCATCATTCATCCCAGAGAGAAAGAAATTGAAGTATCTGATCCTGAGTTAAATGTATACAAACACTCCTCTGCTTGGCTCCTGGCTTATCAGACATGAAAACAGCTTAGCTGTGGTTGCTTTGCCACCTAATCATCACAGGTGGAGACAGGAGCATATCCATCTTCAGGATCTTTGTTTCCCTAATCATGCAAATGAACTTGCATCTTGGCACCAGAACTGGACTGTTCCCCTAACGTGTGAGCTGGCTGTCATTAAAATTAATTGGAGCTTGTCATTGATTTCAATAAGAGCAAGGCCAGGCATTAAATTCTTCTTCTATTCTTCCCACCCCATCCCTCATCTGCCAACAAGTGTTACAAAGTGATGAACAGGAACTGGGAAGTTTGGGTATGACCATTGTCTTTAGCAAAGACTAATAATTTGTGTCTATATATTCAAAAGGCAACCATGGCACATGAACAGATCCAACCCGTGTTGATTTCAACAGGAATTATGTACCTAAATACCTCTGATAATCTTTTCTTCAGAATTAATTCAACAGCAAAAGTCTTGCACATCATTGCCAGCTGAGGGTGCAATCCAGGCTGTGTTCTTCATGTCTCTTTTTAAGAGTAACAGCTTTGGCTACTATGTACCTCGTTGTGCTTTCTCCTTCATCTCCTTAAACAAATACATAAACCATAGAGAATGCAAGAATTTACACTTACACATCACTTTGTGTTGTATAGATATGATCAAATAGGGACTCTATGGCCATCCATTTAACAGGTATCCGACCCTAGGAGGAAAAAAAGCAACAATGCAATTACTGGTCAGAAAATTAAGTTTCCAAGTGAAAAAACAAGGTATTGATCTTCAAAACTGTAAGAGATACTCTATCCATACTCTAATTAATTTTCCAATGGACTGAATGATTTGGCATTTCATAAGAAAAACAGTGAGGAGAACAACTGTAAGAGTTTTTAAAATCACTTATTCATTTCATTCCACACACTTCAGTAATCTAATTATGTACAATAAGGTGGTGTGTTTTTTTTTCCAGATGGTCACCAGTTTAAGTCAGATAAACTCAACTCTTCTCTTAACAAAGAGCTTCATCCAAAGAGTTATATTCTTGAAACATGAAAGTCTGCCTTCTAACAGGATACACCCCATTGCTTTTGGGAAACGTGCAAATGTAAAAATGATGGGGAATGATGATTAAAGAGGAAGAACTATCTCATGTATATCAGCGATGATGCATAAGTGGAAACACCTAGACGTTAAGACGCCACAGGTTTCAGAACTGTACCTGGACAGTCATATTCTGTTACTGATTACTAAATTGAATCTACAAGTTGCTACTTTCCACTGGCAGAAATTCACTGATAAAATCTGAGAAATCTACCCCAGATATTAATGAAAATCTAGCTTTGCAAAATTTCCAAGATGTTTCATAACCTTCACAATATCACTAGCATTCATATGCCTTACTTCTTGTTCTCATTAAATTCATATATATATATATATATATGCAACAACTGTTTCAGTAGGATTTGAAACTTATCCTTCTTCCTTCCCCTCAATTTTTTCTTTTCCCTGTTTCCCTATGCAAGCAGACAGATGCTTGTTAGGCTCTGAAGAATACTACAATGATGAATGTCTCAGAACTAAAGAGAAAATATCCATTCAGTACATCAACACCCTGCCAAATAAAATGAAACTGCCTTTATGTAAATGCATCATTCTTAAAATACAGAGCAACTGGTATAGATCAATGTAAAACACATACATCAGAAGATAGCTAAATAAATGTGGCAAAGCCCATTTACATATGATCATGTCTTCCAAAAGTTTTTTTTTTTTCTTCGCAACTTATTTTGACTTACGAAACAGTCATACAAACTGGCCTGGAAAAACAGGGAAAGCTAAACTCACAGTATCTTTTCATAATCTTTTTCATAAAATTCTAAAATTTTCACACACAAAAAATTCTGTTGGCAACTCTTTCATATTAAGTCATAGAGAGAACTGAACCAACACTACTCATCTCAGAAAGAGTCAACAGAAATTAGTGTTAGTGAATGTCACAGTCTGGCCTGGGATTGACTTGTAAAAGTTCTGCTGATGTCAGTGACAGGTGGATGCAAACAGGCAGAAAGCAGGATTTGGTTTGCTGTGTTTGACAGTATTTTTTACAAGAATAAACAAATGACAAGCTTTAACTTATCTTCTTAGTCTCAAAGTAATTATGCTCAAGCGTCTCTTTTCAGGGAAGTAGTGATGTGACTCAACAACTCATCTTTCTATGAAATTTCCTTTGCACAGTCCTACAGGTGAAACGTTAGTGTATGCTGAATCCTGCTATGAGCACTGCCAGCAGACAGAACTGTATCTGAGCACCTGACAATAATTTACTGTGGCAGGCAAAATAGAATTGCTTTAAATAACCTCTGGGAGGTAGCATTAGCTCCTAATCTACCCCGAGCTGTGATGTACCATTTTGATTAAGATTTGGTATCTTTCATACGTTTGGAAGTATTTGTAGGAGGGCTTTGCTTCAAAGTCTTCTTCACAGATATAATAATTCCTGAAATTAGGATCTTTATAGACATTGTCTGCATTTTTTTCAACTCCTTGGGATTTTTCTGTTTATATTTTTAATTATAAATAGGAAAAGAGACAGAGAAAAATGGAGTTTTTGTTTGTGTTTTCAAGCAGTGTGATGAGGAAATGGATAAATGAGAGGGCCCACCTCATTTAAAAATGGGCTGCCCTCTACCTGTAGAAAGGTTAATAGTTAAAAGCTCCTGCAATGAAAAAAGGTGTCATTCTTATATATGTACATTAACAAAACACATGCTATTTTTAAGCATCCTGTGTGAACTCTCTAGCCTCAAGAAAAAGAAATAATTTATTACAGACTATTTGGCACATTGCTTTTAAAAACCATCAGATCTCATCCTACTCTTTACATATTGTCTTGCAACTTTTCACAGGATCGCAGAACTGCTGAGGTGGGCAGGGACCTCACCCTTCTGCTGAGAGCAAGGTCAGCCACAGCAGATTTCTTGTGACCATTTCCAGCCAGGTTTTGAATATCTCCAGGGACAGAGATCCTCTGGGCAGCCTGTTCCAGTATTTGATCACTGTTACGGTAAAAAAGTTTTTTCTTTTCTTTAAATGGAATTTCTCATATTTAAAATAGCACCCATTGCCTCTCGTCCTGTCACTGGGCCACACTGAGAAGAGCCAGGCTCTGTTGGCTTTATTCCCTCCCATCAGGTATTTATATACATCAATAAGATCCCCCGAGCCCTCTTTCTTCCAGGCTAAACAAACCCAGCTCTATCAGCCTCTCCTTGCATGTCAGATGCTCCAAGGCCTTAATCATCATAGTGACCCTTCTTTTACTTTTATTAACTTCTACATATTAGAAATAAACTGGTTTTGTTGACAAGTCAACAAAAAGAGGTAGAGGAGGTAATGGTGACTTAAATACGATACATTTTTTACACACATATATATGTTACTGTCCCACTGATTAAAGCTCATAATTTTGCTTCATCTTCATTTTTATTTCTTTAAAATAGAGAATTATTCTAAGTTAATAAAAAATAGCTATTATCTTTTTCTTCTGTGCTCAAGTCCTGCAGTATAAATTCATTCTCTTGATTAGGTAGTAATTCCCCACTACTGTTTTTAATATGCACCGTACCTTGCTCCTCTTGACATATGAATCTTCTTCATATACATCCCGGGAGAGGCCAAAATCAGAAATCTTCATTTTGCGCCCTTCTGCCACCAGTACATTTCTGGCTGCTAAATCACGATGGACAAGCTTTTGGAAGAAACCAACAGTAGTGTTTATGCTTCTTGAGGAGGAACTGACTGCTGACATATCCATCTATCACAGGGACATGCTCAGATCAGTATTATGCTGCCCTACCTTCATTTCTGCAAGGTACTGCATTCCTCGTGATATCTGCCATGCAAATGAGATCAGATCTCCCATTGTTAAGGCTCTCTCATCAGGGTTATCCAAATAACTTGAATTTCTGTTGCCATCACTACCCACGTAGCTTGGTCCTACTTTTCGACTTTCCCTGAGAAAACTGCGCAAGGAGCCGTATTTAGCGTATTCCACAATTAAATACAGCGGGCCTGAAATAAACAAACACACTGATAAGTAAACAATTAATAGATAACCATTTCATTTTTTTTTCAAAAAAGTCTCTTCTAATCAACACATTGTTTTGAACAGTCAGAGGCTTCAGACACGTTTGGCCTTTATGTAAAAGGCACTGAATCAGCCATGGAATCACAGAATATTTTAGCTTACATCCTCTATGCAAAGTGAGTGAGTTTCAGACTAAATCAAAGCAGAATTCAGGCTCTTGCCTATATTCCCTCATCTAGATAATCTGAGACTAAAAAAGAGACGACCTTCTTACAAATCAGATCTGTGAAACAGCCCAACTTAGAGAAACTTTAAAAAAAAATTAAAATCAAAATACTTTTCTGGAGTGTGTGATATTGAGCTCACAAATGATCTGCTAATTCCAGTGTTGTATTTAAGGTGCCTTTTCAGAGCACTTAGAAACATTCTGACATTTCAATCCATTAGTTTCTCCTCCCCATTACCCACATGAATAATATCCACTCAGTGCTTTAATGCTAAATACATTTGTCTGCTGTATCACAGCCCTCCCACCCCATACACTAATGAATTAACTTGGTATTTATTAAAAGCCTGTGACTCAGAAACAATTCACTTCCTTTGGGATGAAAAAATACATTGTACTGAAAAGACAAAAAAAAAAAAAGATAACCCACCCTGCTGGTTCATTACCTTACTAAGAATGAGAGATGACTCAGTCCTGAATTATATTCTCTGTCTACAACTAAAAGTGCCACTTGCAACAGAACTGGGTGGGCAAAGGTGGCAGGCCTTTCCCCAAGGTTGCAACATGCATACTGTGATTTTCGGCTGCATAATTACAGATGCAAAAGTAAGACGATGTTGCGATGTAACTTCATTTAACATGAACAGAAATTATTCAGATCAATTCCTATGCACAACATTGAAAATTTGCTTCATTGGCAGTTTATAATACATGTTTCTGAAAATTTTCCCCCTTGAAATATACCTTTCAATGACTGGCTTTTAGCAAATATTTCGCAACAAGAGGGAGACAATAGTTTTGTGACAGGGGAGGAAAACCGAGTATCAATCTAACTCTCCAGCTATATTTTAACAAAAGGATCTGTAGTTGTCTTATTTTTGGGTTTTGTTTTTGGTTTTGTTTTGTTTTGTTTTTTTTTCAAACGGAGATCTCACTCCCTGGCTCAGGCCTCAAAGGATTGTTTTAATATGAATAACAACAACAATAATGAAAACCCCATTAAACTCTAAATATAACTCATATTTGAAAACACTTACTGAGCATCAACATAATATAAAAATATATACTGATTGGAAGAGAATTGGTAGTAGATTGATTAAATTTAAAATAGCTCCAGAATCAAAATGTGTATTGAAGAAACCCACAGGAGGAATGCTTAATTACACTGAATTAGTATTTCCCCTTCCCTTCAAACATTGCTTTTCTTATATGTCCCTCATTTTTTCAGCTAGCAGCAAATTTAAAAGATGCTCAGCAGTTATTAATCAGTGGTCCAAATACATCAAACAACTGCTCTTTATTTCCTTGCTTGACGTTTTCATCTTAATAATGAGCTTCTAATATTTACCATCTTGACTGCAGGCTCCATAAAGTTTGATGACATGAGGATGGTTCACCTGTTTCAAAAGGTTGAACTCTGAAAGTAGATCTCGCAGCTCACTCTGGGATGCATTTTCTGCAGGAAGTGTCCAAACACACAGTTGTGGTTAGGAAAGCATTACTCAAGAGTTCTCTATGTACCGTCTGAAGTATGAGATCAACCATTTCTCCTGGAATTAGCAAGAGGTTGGAAAACTTCGTACTTCCCCACAGGAGAGAAATTTCCCCATCTCCACTGTCCTGCAGTCATTCATATCGGAACCAAGTGAATAGGACTGCTGCTGTTCTGGTTTGGTAACCTGCTATAACCATCACTCTGCCCTGATACAAATGACTACAGAAAGAGGTCAGCCAAGAATCAGGACCAGAGTCTGTAATGTCTTGCAGATGCCCTGAAATTATTACAGACCTTTTCTAGTGTTCTAAAGCAACTTTTTAGGGTGAATCAGTGCAATCGAAGCTTCAGAAGCATAAGAAAGCCAAGATTTTATGTTGATCAAACAAAAAAGGCTCGCTCAGTTAACTCCCATGATACAGCCCTCCTCCTCAATACATTTTCTGATGGAATAAAAATCCACTAATCTACTGGCTTACACTTGTAGCACACATCCAGATTTAGCGTTCAGAAGCTAAACGTACAGTTCAGATTGATTTTACTGGGAGACATGTTTGCAGACTTTGCTGATGTCAGTGGGAATCGTATGACAATATATAGCCCCTAGAGGCTTTCTTAGCCTTTCAAGCATTTTGTTTTTGCAGAATTCTGACTAACAAATGTCCTCTTTGAGCGCACTGGGGCTTGAAGGAGACCTTTAGCCATAAAGACACCATAGGTCAGAGATAACCCTTTTTCTACCTCATCCTTCATCTCTCTGACACACAGAACCTCCCCGGAGAGTTCCTACAGAGTGTTATTACTGGGCAGTTGACAAGTATGTGGTCACCTTTACTTAAGGCTAATAAAAAACAAGCTCAGCTTCTGATCTGTGGTACTGTACTGTATGTTTTTCCATAGAGGCTGTAAGCATCAAAGGTTTTACTTACATATCCATTTAAAATACATGTGCTAATAGTTTGCCCTGGTTGTGATAATTTTTTATTCTGTTCTACTGTATGTTTGTATCAGTACTACATGTTTGTATCTGCCATGCATTATATTATAGTCTGAACCTCCAGTCAGACTTCTGAGTCTTCTGCCCCAGGGAGTGCAAGATTGGATGGTCTCTCACTACTGATAGGGACTACAAAAAATATGCATTTATGTAAAACAAAAATGAACATCAACAACTTAATGCCTTGAGAAAGTCCTGTTTTTCTAGCTCTGGAACTGTGTAGCATGTACAAGAACAGAACAAAGTTCCCCATGTACCATGCCTGTTTGTCTGCTGGAAAAACAACCTTTCATAGTGCACAAATAGAGACAATTAACTCTGAAGCTTTATGCCCCTTCTTTCCACAAATTGTGAATAATGTCTATTTACTTATGGGTTGGTGTTCTCCCCTTTAACGTTATTGTAATGAGAGCATTCATATCATGCAGGAGGTCAGATTTAATTCATATGAGAAAACTGGTACTAATGGGCTGAAAAAATTATCCCTCTGTTCCTATAATCCTCCATCCATAGCTCCAAGACTACTTTGGCTTGCTCATTAGTTACTGCTCCTTGTTCCCTCCCCAGTAGGTAACGCCAAGTTGACAAAGTAGGGAGAGTCCTACCCTGGTCTGTTCTTAACCACAGATTGTGCCCATCTACACAGCTCAGACAGGAGATATGTTTTATGCAATAAGCAGGAGGCTTTCTCCATTAACGTACTGGTATACATACCATTCCCTTTTAAAGATCAGGCAGTGTAGAGTCCCCAATACTTGGACAAATTACCCCCTTTGCATCTGTTACAGGGAAAGAATGGGTGATGTTGGCCTGATCCAAAATAACTATCCTTTATACTTCCTGACAGCATTATAAAGACCACTGTGGACTAATGCAACGTCTCTTATACTTGAGTTGTCATGTGTTAACAGTAAAGCTAAACCGATAACAACAGATAAATATTTGCAGAATGACAAGTGTTCTCCACAGTCAAGTTGGAAAATGGAATTTCAGGTGATTATCTGCAATTTAATTTACATTACAAAGGGATTCATTAGAGCCTGAAGTATTACTGTAAATGTCAGATCAATTTATTAAAATAAGGTGCTTAAAATAAAGGGTTACTCCTTCGCATTATAAATTCTGTCAATTCTTTCCTTCATAATAGCTAGGGAAAGCTGAATGTTAAATTATCTGCAAGCAGAAGCAACGTTTTTACCACTTGTTCTTGGAATCTTAACTCAGTCATATGTTGTTGATGAAAACGTGCTAGTAAATCAGTGACATTAAGTGCACAAACATGAAATGAAACGATTATTAAGACTATTCTATTGATAATGATACACGTTGTTACTTGAGTATTACAAGTAATGGTTAACTAGTCTTCACTTCTGAAAAGGCTTAGTTCCTAGATTTCCTTCATATGACCTATTCTCCACTGAACCTCTTGCAATGCAGGCATGCACTTCATAATGCATTTATTTCTTTGGTAAAATAATGGGATATGCAGCATCTTTGCTCTCAAGCAGCAGATATGTTTTTTTGTTTGGTTGGTTGGCTGGTTTTAAAAAAACCAACCTTGCATATAGCAGAAATGGTAGTAAGTAGTATAACATTTTCCTATAATTACATGTTTTTACTTAAAAGCAGCAGTGAATGGTTGAGGTCATTCAGCTAAAGCTATCAGCCCAGCTAAAGAAATCTTCTTGCATCCATAAGGCTTTCTGAAGGTTGTTTCCCCTCTTTGTGTCATATATTCCTAGGTGCCTGATATGTAGGGACTATATGCACATACAAATTAGTACACAAGACTGCAGAGAGACACAATTTTCTTTTTGTATCTGTTTCATCTTTCAGGCTGTAGTGAATAAACAGCCTTCTGGAGGAAGTGGTTTGAGCATTTCCACTGACCTCCTTCACTATCAATGCATGTCTAGTGAAGTCCTTATTAGAAACCAGGCTCAGACTTTAGATATGTAAAATCTATATTCATATATATATAACTGTAAAGGTGGCAAAAGCCATGCATTGCAACAGCTTCCACCTGAGATGTACAGTAATACTGGAGACTTTCTACTTCAGAGACCAAACAGAAACATTAATTTTTTTCATGTTTTTCTCTCAGTACAGTTTATTTTTCTGTATGGGAAAGAAGCAGGTATATTTGGGGCTGAAAACTACTGAACAGAGACGTGGACAAGAGCTCAAGGTTTCACATTATCATCTCAACATTATCTAGGCATACTTTTTTTCCCCCCCCCCAGCTTTAGAGTCTTAGGGAAAACTGAAGACACCAGGAGGCAGCACTGGGCTATTCAAGCCAGTTTGGCAGAGCTCCTAGTAATTGAAAAGCAGGTCAGAAAGTATAAAAGTAGATGGAATTCTCAATCAGGAAAGTAACTTAATAGGTCTATTATGTCTCTTGACACAATTATAACATGTTTTATTTAAAAAGCTTTGTCAAAGAAAACTGGGTAGAGGGGAAAAAAAATCAGAAAGCTTTAACAAGCCCTTGCATATTTCCATCAATGCCGAACAAAATTAAATACATTTGCTATGTTAAGTCAGAGGCTCCTTGCATGAATTAGAATTTGTGGAAATTGCTTATTTGGATCAATGTGATGCTAGCTCCTAAAGTAAGAAATCTGTCAGAATATAAAAGAATGCTGGACAAAATGGAGGCTGTAACAATGGTTGGTTTTAGCTGACCTTTTACTTTCATGCTAGCCCCTCTTAAAATCCATTCAGAGGTTACAACAAATAGCTTTCAAATCATTTCAGACCCAGACATGAATGTACCTTTTAGCATTTTCACTGCCACAGTGGTATAGCCAGCTCTTCCCTTGAGTCGGAATGCTGTTGCCTTGACGACCTTTCCAAATTCTCCTTCTCCAAGAGTCTTACCCAGAACCAGGTTCTTCCGAGGGAATTCCCACTTTGGATCTTCCTGCAGGAGAGAAAAGGAACCCTATAAGATGAAGCAAGAAAGTGGCTAGCTGCACCCAAAGCATTAACGTTCAATAGGAGAGCATTCTTCAGGAATAGGGACACTTTGGTGTACAATGTGTGCTTGCTCTTATTATCAATATCAGTGTCTTCCTATAAAAGCTTCTGAATCTCTAGGTATTTTGAAAGTGTTTTTCCATTACCTTGAAATCACCTACTTCAAAACAGGCTGTACATGTAGTCTATGGGCAATGGATTATATTTACAGGTCTGGGAAATCGGATACAAACGAAACATGAAGTGATACAGGATAAATGCTTGCTTTCAGAATAACTATCAATATGTGACCTTGGACTTCACAGAGAAGTAAATCAGTTTTACTCATGGAATAAGGCTTTCCCTTAAGAGTTCATCAGAGACAGCAAACTTCCTCTTACGAAATCAGTGTTACTAAGCCTTACAGTTGCAAAATGATGACAGATGTACAAACCAGACAAGAAAATAAAGCAAAGGGAGCACAAGGCCTGTGAAGACCTCAATATCTAACATCCACATAGATTTGATGTTGCCACATATGTCGCATAACGTGGCAGTCTTTCTCTACCGTGTTGGTCCATGAAAATGCACCAGCTGGCAGGCATCCCAGACAGTATGCAATTCAACACAGAAGAAACTAGATTAAAGGTATGATAGCATAACTGGGCAAAAATCCTTATAATGCGGGTAAAACTCACACTCCAACTGACGCCTACAGTCTATTTTGTTTTAAACTTACCCTTGTTGTGATACTATGGCTCATCACAGAGACTACAAACCTACTGATTATTAGACCATACTACTGTCAAATGTAGAGTTGCATTTAGAAAAAAACATTGGCCCAAATTAGGCCTAAGATGTTACATTAAAACATAACAAAAATAGAAGAATATACGGTTTATCCAGTTACTCATTAAGTATCTTCAGTTCCCTGCTTGTATGCAATTTCTGTTTTAGTTATTTGAGTTGGGTATTTCTATGAATAGATTGCATTTCCGTAACATTTTCTGCATGCATAAACAACATTCTTTAGAAACAAGACAGATGTAGAAAAAGAGCATGCAAAATGATGTCAGGCTTACTGGTATTTTAAAGGTGTCTACAGACACCTGGTTCTCCATGGAATCTAAAGAAGGCCGGCGGACGTTAGTGGAAGAATAACTGATGGGATAGGACTGGGCTGGGCGCCGGAACGTCATTTCCGCGGAGGCAATAGGTGGCTTCGGAGAATTCTTGTGGTAACGATGGATGAAATAGGAAGAAAGCAGCACGGAGATGATGAAGGACAGCAGCACTGCCCCTGCTATCACAGTCTTGCACACATCATCACATAGTTGCTCTGTGGACCAAGAAGAGCTTCTTAGAACTTTGCTTGTTGTCTCCTACTTCCGATTTTGCAGTGCACATGACACACACAGGTGTGACAGAAACAACTCCAAATTATTTAAAAACCTAGAGGAAAGCCTAATAGCTAATTCTCAATGAAATGTGAGAAGTCACAAATATGCCCACTGCATCTACCAATTCTTTTCTTTTGGACACCAGGAGGTAATTGTTTGCCTAACTGGCTGTGTAAATGTAAGGATAGATAGCTTGACCCCATATTCCTTACCTTTATAGACATAGGCTACTTCTGACACTCTTTAAGACCCAGCCTACCATATATTGATCTTCTGATACCACTTATCTCTCTGGAGATATATGACTGAATTTTGCTTGTGGACAACAGTTCATGTTAGAGCCATTCAACCCATCAAATAAAATCTTCTTCAAATGTGAATTTAATTCATTATGTCAATTGTTAGACATTAAAGAATATTTCTCTTCAACTTTTTAGATTATAAGGAGACTTAGAATATTTCTTCTTTGTATTTAAGAAAATAATTATTTCTGAAAACATTGCCTAATGCTGCAACTACTTCTAAAGTGATATGCATTTTTTCCTCCCCATTTACTACTTTCCCCTTTTGCAGAAGCACTTTGAGTGTCTTACTTTGGAAACTAAGTTTCTTTAAGCCTATGTGCCCCTAGACAGCATTCCTAGCGAGTCGCTTCCAGAAGAAACTGGAAAATACAAATTCAAACTACAGTCCTTGCACTGTTGTTCATCAGATAATCCTGACTTCGGATATATAGTTAACTTAGCTACATCTGCAACCTGTAACCCAGAAATAAGTGGAAACAGCACAATATCTTTATAGAATTAAAAAAAAAAAGGCAAGAAGCTTTATGCTTCCTCTTTTTCTTCTTATGCCTACAGAAAATGTACTCAAAAGAGTAAATTGAGATATATTCCAAACAATTCAGTTTTAAAGATGCAAAATATTTCATGTTATGTTTATTATTCGCAATTTTTTTGAAAAAAATCAAACAGTATTTAATCCTCATCAATCTTTCTCACACAACTGTGTAGTGCTTTTCTATTTAAACAAATGTCAATGAAAAAAGTAATCCACTCCTTCTAACACAATGGATGCTGGCTATCTTTGACATTCTGAAGCGGAGATTTTCAGAAATGATTAGGAGGCTGGAATTACTTGAAAGTAATAGAAGGTGTTATTCTAATTGTCCTAGCTGTCTTTGCAAATATCAGGTGAGTCTCACTGAAATGCAAATGCTGCTAGAAATCAAAGGACAACCAACCTGTTTGTCGTGTAGTAATGGATAAAAAGAATCTTTAGCCAAGGAGAGGAAAAAAAAAAACCCCTCTGGAGATTGTCAGACTCCATAGTAGAAGTCAAGGTGCCAGTTCTTAATTAATTCTATATTAGCAGTCTCTGACCAAAGATATTGCTTATTAACATGCCCAGAAGTTTAAATCATTGTATATATACAGATGGTAGGTACAAACAGGGGAAAACATTAATATGAGAACAGCAGATCATGTTTAGACTTACCCTTGATATCGTCTTTCTCACAATAACAGTTCTGTCTTGGGAAGCAGTAACAAATCCCATGTCCTGACTTAATTCCAAGATTTCCAATGCCTTTCCCATGACCACCAATAATGTTTCCACCTAATCAAATACAGACACAAGCTAAGATTCTCACATGCAGTTAAAGGAAAAAAAAATAAGGCTCAAAGTTTTCCATGGGTTTATCCTAGTATGCATCTGAAATTTGACAGGGCAGCACAGTGCAGCAATAAAGACAGGGATTCCTGAGAATTAGGGGAGACTCTAAAATCTGAAATTTCTGAGATCCTGAAATGAGAGGGCCTTGGACTGCTTGAACATTAGCCTTGATTAGCAGTTACTCCCATTATGGAAGACTCTGGATTAAAATTTATCTGTAATAAAAATATAATAGTTCTCTTTGCATTGCATAGTTTGGATATACTTTCCTAATTTCATGTAACCCTTAAAATTTTATATAGAATCCCATTACCTCAAATGATCATCTCATGGCTGTCCTGACTCAGTTCCTCATAAAGCATTACGGTTTTGTATCAGTGAGGTCATCTTACATTTTAAAATTCTCCCTAAAGTATCTTCTCTGGTCTACTTATTTTAGTTTCTCTCCACTATTGTCTTAGGGTTTTTTTTTTTACGCACGAGATGATGTACAGTCCAGCAGTATAGACCAGCAGCCTACAGACTTGAGTTCCATTCCTGGTTCTGATGCCAATTTCCTCTTACCTTGGAAAAGTCAGCATACGGTTCTAGATACCTTTGTTCCATTGTCAAATGCAGGTAACGATACTTAATCACATCTCTAAAATGCCACGGGATGGTCTAGTGAAAGCACTAAGAGTAAGTGCCAAGTGTAGGTGATAAAAAAAATGAATCTTTCGTTATCTAAAAATGCATCGTTTAATATTAGGAAAAAAGTGCAGCAATTCATACAGAACTACTCTTGATTTCAAGCAGGAGTTCTTCATGCAGAGTAATTGCAACTGTATTTCCAAGTAAATAACTTTTTTTCTGCACATATTATAAAAATGACCATGCGTTGTGACATTTTTGATCTATAAACTGCCTTTAATCACAAACAGCATTGTATAGACAGAAACCAATCAAGTTCTGCAAGTTTAGCTGCCTTTCAGAAAAATCACCTAAACCATGAAGGGATTCAAAAGATGAATAAGTTTTTTTCAATATAGTCTTCTTTTTATTTCAACTCATTTTCCTCCATCCCATCTAAGTCAACAGTACAGTGAATGACTGTTTCTTTTACATTTCTTTGGATGTGTAACACGAATTGAGGAAGAGGGTATTTTTTGGCAACATAAAGGCAAACATCCTTTTTCAGAAGAAGTGAAAGAGAGACTTGAGTATTTAAGCAAAGTAAACAGATTTTGGACATCTTTCTAGAGAGGCTACACCTACTAAATTATATCCAGCTCAGCTGGTTAATTTTGGAAGAGACTGTGCTGAGTCACTGCTCTGAGCTGACACTTGTTTGAAGAAGCACGGGTGTTCCCAAAAATTCTTGATTATCTCCCCACTGGCCAGCTTTCTCTATTGTGAAGAGGTGATGAAATAAAGTTTCCATTAGCCTCACAAAAATCATATGTATTTATCTATAACTGCCCACATTTGAGGACCTGGTAGAAGGGGGTAGCAGGGGATGAGGAGGTCCTATCTAAACTGTTCTCAAGCGAGGGATTTGAAGACAACGGGTTTCTACACATCAGGGAAAGGAGCAGTACATTTTCACTGCAGGTGTACACTGGAAAAATGGAGCTTCCTATATGCATTCCAGAGACCCAAAAATGTATTTTTCACCAATGCATTGCTGGTAGAGAAATTCCAAGAATTATCAATATTGTTTTGAACTGTGTGGTGTTTCACATGCTCCAGTTTTAAATCATCAGCTGTTTCCATTGCTCTGTGGTGGGAAAGAGCTTTCCCTGCTTCAAGATCATTTGGAAAAAGGCAGAACTGTGGCCCTGTCCCACACACCACGTAGAAACTCCAGAAATTCAGAAAGTAAAAACACTGGTTGTTGGACAAAACTAAAGACAATGTCCAACTACTGCTGAAAACAAAGAGATGCAAAGCAAGGTAGGAGCCTAAGCACTGTATTTTTTTTTTTCCATTATCAGAAAGCCAAAGTTCAGAGGAACCTACAAAGATCAGCCATTTACAAATGTTTAGCCAGATTCACACACCACAACCAGCCCTGAAGCAGTTACTTACTACAAGAAAGTCTCTTGCTTAGAATGCAATTAGGTTGCCTCTATTTGATAGGCACGGCCACAGCACCAGTTGTTTCAGCTGAGTGCCCTTGAATGTAATATTCGTAGTGCTAGTGTGAGAAAGCAATTTTGGGACTCAAGTACATAGCCATCATAATGATAGATGAATTATAAAAATAAGTACTTTAGCAACTGTCTGTACTTAAGGAACATCCTTGATCTTAAAGCATCTGGGGCTTTCTATTTATTGCTTGCCATTCCCAAAGAAATGTCCCCTGCCAGTAAAAGCTGATATAATATATTCCTGCACCTCTGAGCTCCCAAAACACACTCATTTCTTTGTCCGTAAATATACTGCTTTTGGGCACCAGCCCAGGTTCTGAATTGCGTCAAATCAAGTATAAAATTATTCAATTCAGGCATTAAAAAAGCATACATAACATCTTGAAAGCCTGTCTTAGTTGCCTGCTTCTATTATCTAATAAGACAGTATTTCTCTCGGGCTTCTGTTGAGCAAAACATCTGATGTATGTTGCACATTACATGTTTTAGCATTGCAGCCTCTGGCACAAATATTTCCACTTTTAGAATGACAACTGATTGTGATTATTACCAATAAAGAATTCTTTTCAGATGATTAAAAAAGTTACTTGCATTCACTTCAAACATTTCTGCCACTTTAAGGATTGTTTTTATGCACTCTAATGAAATAATTATCTTTGTGGTAAAAGTCATTTACAATACACATTCACATTCTTGCATGTAAGAAATACAAAGATGCCTCTTTATTCATTCATTTTATAGAAGAACGTAAGTCCTAGACTGTAAAAAAATGCTATTTCCTCTACGACTCCATTTTAAAAATGTAATCTTGGAGTATACAATGTCAGAGCCAGAAGAATTATTCAAGAAATATCTATGTCTTTATTCCTGAATTAGATACTGATAGATAAAAAGATTAACTTAAAAATTGTCATCTCATAGAAGACTGCAATACATGGTTTTTCTAACCTTGGTATCTTCAGGGTGATTGTGAACTTAACATATACGAGTGGAATGCAGAAAGATGTGTTCAAGAAAAAAATGCATTTCAATTCTTCCTTCATAAATGCTGTTCATATGAATCTCTGCCTGTATCTTCAAATAGATAAGGCACTGGATCATTTTGATGGTCACCTGTCAAATAAGGCCAGGTGCATTTCCCCAAATGATCCTCTGTAAGCACGTTTATTTTAAATTGAAATTTGTTTCTTCTTACTTATTTAAATTGGAGTATAGGCATGGTTTCTATCATAATGTGCTAAAGTTTGGAAATAGGGCATTAACTTGCCTAAAACCTATACCTGTTTCAGCAAATACCTTCACTGAAAAACACTACCTGCGAATTTGCAGCAGGAGCAGAATGAGAATTACTAAGAAAACCTTATCCTTCCATCACTGTCAACCAATAGGTGTTGGCTGACTGGCTTAAAAAAGAACAAGATTAGTCCCCATAACCTTAACTCTCTTGTATGATTCAAATGCAGGTATGACAATGCAGAGATGCTAAATACGTTGAGCTTGTAAAGGTATCTGGGATCAAGAAAGCGGATCAGCGGTGACACAGAAAAGCCCATCCTAAAACACTTCCATACTTGTGCAGTCTTGGGGGCACACAGCCGGATCTTTGCTCTCAATCACATCACAGGTGCCATCTGGACAAGTCTTGATACTCGGGGTGCACGTGGAATAGTTTGTAGTGATCCCTGTTAACACAGAAACAGACAGCTGCACAAATACCATGAGGCTTTGAAGGAAGGCGTATTGCATCTTCTCAGTGCACGTTGACACACCAAACCACAGGTTACTTTTCTTTTTAAAATAAACATCTATGAATATAAATACCATCTCCTAAAGTAACAGGCAAGACAACAGCTAAAAGCAACTGGAAGAAATACATTTTTCACTATGTTTTCTGCTTTTGACAGCCCTTTGGGCATGTCACTTGCAGTTACAGTGAGTATTACTTGAAAAAGAGATAGTTGACCATTTTGAGACTGAAGAGTGGCTTTCACAACTAAGGATGTCTCTACACAATTTCACACATACTTGAATATGAAGGTTACAAGTAGTCAAAAAGAATCTATGATACTCATGCAGTTTGAAGGGATAAAGCATTGGCACAGAAGCATTGTTCTGGAAGAGTCAAGAGTACTGTCACCCGTCAGATCTGTGCTACAGACCACAGAAAACAGAGACAACAGAGACACAGCTTCTGTGCTCACGAAGTGTCTGCCGGGGCATACCTCCTCAGAGGGTCATTGGTATGTTCCAAACTCAACTCGTGGTTGCTGACATTATCTTGTAAGCCGTAAGTCACCCATTCCAGTTACACTGCTGCAAACGCAGTTCACTACCTGGTGTTTTACAGAGCGTGTTCAACATCACCAGGGACACGATCAAGAATGACCATTCCAGCTTAACCTCGTTTTCCTTCCTAGCGCATGTTTCATTCAGGTATTATGATTAATTTTTTTAGCCCCAGCTTCTATGTAGTTTACTATACCATGTTGTCCAGCCAGAATAAATCGGTTTATATCTATGGAAGTCAAATGCACAATTATGACTAAACAGAAGCTTGATTTCACACAGCAGAAACGTACCTTTTCCACTCCCCTGTCTCCACTGGCACCTTCCTGTTAGCACTCCCAGGCCACCACACTCTTCACATTCAGCACGGTGCTTACTCACAGCACAAGAGTCAGGGCAGTCCTCCTCTTTTTTTAAAACTGTTGGGAAGAGTGTTTGCTGTCAGTGCAGGACAAGGGAGATGAATACACAAGCAAGTCAGCTCAAATCAGTAGGAAAACTCTGTTCTTAAGGGTAGATAGGAAGGAAAGAAAGGTGAAGAAAGGAGAGAAAGGCTGAACACTGACTGACCTAACTGTCAGTAAACTTAGATGACAATTAACAAAATGTCCAGGTGTTTCTCTTCTGTGAAATAAAGGACAAACATGATGGCATGGTTATCTTTGCTTGATAGCACGCTGTCAATGCCTAGAAATGTAGAAATGTGCTAACACACTGATAAGAGGAAAATGGGGACCATAAGCACTTAGAGCTTCATACAAAACTTTTAATTAAGGGGAAGCACTTGGTACTTGGGCTAATGCAGTAGTAGCCAAAAGAGAAACAGCTAGGAGTGTGTGACTTCAGACAGCACAAGGCTCTTGCAAAAAGAAAAGCCCACTGCAGGCTTTCGTTTCTTCTTCCTCAACCCCTTCGCTCTTGGCATAGGAGTTGTGATATGATACAAGGGAATGGAGGCAACTGTCAGGTAGAATTGTAAGGTTCTGCACAAAGTGCGATATGGTTTGGAGAGAAACGATCACGCTTCCAGTGTAATCCTCCTCTGCTGTGGCTGTTGTAGAATATTTCTAATATTCTGCCCTTATGAACTGTTCAGTAAAATGAAGTCAATGCAATTGCTACGTGAATGTTAAGCACAAAAATTTAAAAAAAAAAAAAAAAAACGGAAAAATTGGAGTGAGAAGTGGGGAGAAAGTTGATTGAATAAATATAATTAGGCCAGAGCTTTGTGGTTTCATATATATATGTGTATATATATACACACCCATTTTTTTTTTCTTCCATAGGAATATGTGAAATACAAAATAAAGGTCACACAGACACACACAAAAGTTTCTTCTAAATCAAATGTCAGCAAGAACATTAGGAATTGCATATGATACACCACCTCTCTGTGTATTAGTTCTTCAAACAAGTATCTGCTACAGGCAGGTCTGATTCAGAACTCAAAATGCAAACTTTGCTATCTGTATCTTGTAAATCAGACTCGTTTTCATTGTTAATGCCATCAGTTTATAGATACCCTACTAATGCATCACCTAATACTCATAACTCTTGTAAATAGTAAATAGTTCCAATTGACTCGGGTACTTACGAGTTCCTTCCAATACAACAGTGAGGAGGGTTTTGGTGTGTTTCCTGCTCTGCTTGTCTGTAGCTTGAATAGTGTATTGTATTTCCTTGCATTCAGGTCTGTGTAGCACTGAGGAATCATTCACATAAAGGCTTCCCCATTTGTCTTCTCGGCCCTGAAGTATGCTGACAGGATAGCAGCTTGCGTTGGGGGACAGTAACTTGTAGGTGATGTTCACACCACGGAATTTCATACAGTTTTCGATGCAGATTTTTCCTATCTAGGCTCAAACACCAACAAAGAAATCACAGACAACAGAAACAAAACTATACATCAAAAATATTCTGTGCTTCCCAAAAATTTTCTGAAAGAAAACTGAGCATATTACACCTTGCAGGGTTCAGCATTTATCTTGGGTTTACAGATTTGATATTTTACTACCAATGCAGTACGTGACTGCTTTAAATGTGATTTACTCTCAGTAAAAATGAGAGGTAAAGCATTACTGTTGTCCTCAGGCTAACAGTGGAAATGCAAAAAAGCCTTGACCCAGAGACTCAGTGATATTTGGTGCCTACTGCTGATGGGCAGCAGTGTTCAGTGAGAAGAAGACCCGGTGATTTGAGAAAGTCTGAATTTGGTTCCTGCTCTGTCCCAGGCTGATCAGTGAGAAAAACTTTGGTTTTGCTTGGGAAAGCAAACAGTTCCGTTTGAACAAAGCTGAGACTCTTTTCAAATAAGACAGAAATAGAAATTGCTAATACATAATTTTCATAATATTACAGTCGAAAAGTTTCTGGCCAGCAGAGTTCTCTGAAAGCTTTAAAAGGAATAAGAACCTCATTGTTTCCCATTTGCAATTTTTTTAAACATTTTTATCTAAAAATGAAAATATGTTGGTTTGCTGTATTTGAACTTCTGCCTGCCAGAATATCTGTGCTAGAGCACTCTTCAGTCTGAAACAATTTATCTAAGAAGCACAGGAATGTAAAGCCCTGTCTCCTGTCCAGCTCCTATAGGAACTGATCCAAAGCTCACTTTGGTTTTTCCATTTACAAGAGTGGGATTCGGATCAGGTCCAGAAGCATTGGCTTTCCTTTCAGGGAAAACCACAATGTGAAGGGTGGGGTGTTATTTAAGGGAACTTGGTGATGGATTCTTTTCAAATGCTGCAGTTAAGATGTGTTTTCAAGCAACACCACTGCTGGCAAAAGCATATCTGTACATATTGGTTTTAGCATTCTTATTAAAGAATGTAAAAAAAAAAAAAAACCACAAAGTTTTTTTTGTACTAAGATCTCTTCCTATGAACCTGGACTATTTAAAGTCAGAGAGGAAGCTTTTGCAGTCCTAGAAGCATACTTTGTCATAGGATAGTCCTACTTCATCTAACTTATTCCCATTCACATCACTGACTGGTCACTTGGCACCATTTGCTGGGGTTTTTTGTTGGGTTTTTTTTGGTGGCAGGATAACATACAAGACCATTAAAGCAATCAGAAGCTAGGCCATTTCTTCCACGCCGACTCCTCTCCACAGCATGCTGGGAATGGCAGGAAGAAAAAGAAGTAAAGACAAGACTTCAGCTGTTCATAAACTCTGTCTAGACACAAGGTCTAGACAGGTCCCTTCCAGAACCACGTCATCTTAGCTTTGGTGCTGCATTGCAACTGGCAGTGTTTTGCAACTGCTTAGGTGGTGTATCTTTGAGGCAGTAGGAGAACATAATGATATTCCACAGCATTAACCTTTATATAGACTAGATTAAACTGTCCTTTCTGCCTGCTCTGTCATAACTGCTTTTTCCAGGCACCTTTTTGATCAACAGAAATTTCCTGCAAAGGGGATGGAGAAGACCCCATAAATTCAGGGTCCCTGAAAAGCACATTATCCTTAGAGTAGCGCATGGGCCAGTTTTGCTTTCTCTGTATAATTTGAGGAGAAGCTAAAAATGCCCCCCTCAAGAAGTTTCTACAAGAAAGATGGGCTTTCTCTTTTTGCCTGATTCCACTAGATAAAGCCCGAGCTTGTAACTTTGCCCTGCACTGCAGGTTCTGGAGTTGGCACAGCTCTCAGATGCAGCAGAGCGCAGCACCAGGGAAAGGAGGTAGAAGCAGCCAGTTCCTCTTTCTCATGAGGAGGGTGAAAAAGAGCCTGGTAATCAGGATTAACATCAACATACAGGGGAGGAACCTACAAAGGTGCATTTTGCAAGACACACAATAGTTAACACAGAAATACCATTATCAGAAATAGGAATGGAAAAATCCACCTTTTGAGCTCCAGAGTTTAATAAAGTCTGGATAATGATAATGACAACGTTCCTCTTCACTGAATTCCAGGGACATTTGGACATATACCCTCTCTAAATATCTCAGCCGATGTTATTCATCATTTGTCTCAGTAAATGTCAATAGAGCTTTAAGTCCTTTGATAAGTTAAATGCCACTGGGCAAGCCTGTACTGTCAGGCCATGCTTCTGTTATTCAATTCATTTAGCTGCTCAAATAGACAAATGGCATCAGCCCAGCAGTTAATCATTTCTTCACGCTCTTGTGTTTTCCTTAGGGCAAGAGACAGTTCAGCCTTCATATTGATTTGGCCCAGTACTTTTTCTTACTGCTCTGGCACATCACAACTAATTATGCAGACGACTTTAATAATGTGAAGTGCTTGGGACTAAGCTGCTGCCATTGACTTGTGCTCCAACCTGAGCACACTGTGAATCCAAGCCCAGCCTCAGCAACAAGTGGATGACAGTAACTGTTTGAGACCATCTCCAGAGCCAGGACGAGTTTTGCATTTTGCTGGTCAAGAATCAGAACAAAATCTCTTTGTGAATTTGTATTTAGGCAGCACAGAGAGACATCTCTTCCCACAGACTTGGAGTCCTTCTTGCCAGAAAAAGTTTTCCCTGCTACTACTGCCACCCAGTGAAACTGCACAGTTAATGGGAAGCGCCATTATTTCCAGAAACCCTAAAATTCCTTTTCAGATATTTGACTGCCCTGACAACATGCAAAACCAGCAGCTTTAAAAGTTAACTGGGGTTTTTTTTGGGGGGGTTTGCATTCTGGAACTAGAAAACTATATACTCCCAGACTTTACCAAATGTGTTCAGGCAACCTAGGGTATGCGCAGATAAACATGGTTTAACCAAATTTAATTTGGAATTAATTCATAATATTATTGTATGCATACACCTACATGTAAAATCTGTGTGTATAATTGTACATATATACACACACATAAAAATCAATTAATTCATATATATTCATACACACCTAACAGTTACGTTTCCACACTTCTAAAAATTAGTCATGTTGTGACATACATACAGTTGGGGCCCATTTCTAGATGCTAAGAACATCTTACATCTTAGATGCTATGAGTATCTTACACACCTATGCTGTTATTCCTTTTAGGGGGAAACCCACTGATTTCACCCTATCTCCAGGCAAGAGTTTTTTATGCTGCTGAGAAAAAAGCTTTCACAATCTGGTGCTACAAAAAACCCACATCAAATCTAACATCAAAAGTATTGTGATCTGCACAAAAAGCACTGAATATTCTCTGAAGTTTCTAATGGACTGCAAATTTAAAAATTGCAGCCACGAGGCATCACAAAATGTCATAAAGAAGTAGCTTTTTGTAGAGAGGCCACTGTGTATCTTTTTCTTATTTAGGATATTCAGTGCAGACTACGGGTAAAATGTCCCTTGACTAAGCAGTAGCATTGGTTGTGTAAGGCCTCTTCTGTACTCTGAAGAGCTATCAGGCCATACTGCATTTCATCAGATTAAATATAAGAACATGCAATAGATCTAACTTTCCTTTTTCTTTCTTTTTACAATTAGCCAGAGGCTTAAAGATTAATAAAACTGAATTCTTCCTTAGAAGTATTCTAATGAATTGGTTTTCTCTGCAATTGGGAAGGTCATATTTTAGTCTCAATCCTCCTCTCTGCTACAAATACAGCAGCAGTTTTATAGCTTTATTTAGTTATGAGGTATGCTTTCCAGCAGCTTCCCCAAAATGGCTCATCACTGATGTTTTTAATATTCACTATCATAACATTAATTATATTGAACTAGTTCCTTATTAATGTACATGCTCCATAGGAATTACATTGTAATTTTTACCTGATTAATGTCAACGTGTTAGAAAGTGTTTCTGGAAGGCATTATTAATGGCAATGGTGGTGATTAAGCTAAAATTAGGGTTAAATTAGGAAATACATTAATGACTAACTAGCCATTATCTAGAGAAAAGCCATTAACATACTGGAATATGTAGAGCTGGGACTCCAGTAGCTGCGACAGATTTCTTTTTTGCCCTTGATATTTTTCCAGTTATTTATGCCTAAGCCACTCACGGTTACAAGTCCTTCTGTCTCTATTTCTTTCTATTTATACTTCCACATGTAGCCCCTCTTCTGTTATTATGTGATGAGAGAGCTATGTCCAGTCTACCTCCTATCCACTGCATCCAGCAACAGTCAAATTGAGATCACATATTTCACTGATTCTACTTAAAACAGCTACAACCAATGCTTTAACGCACCTCGCCCCAGTGATCTATCTACTAAGCTCTGTCTCTAACAGAGAGTGAAAGTATAATTAACATAGTTCTTACTTGTGCAAAACGTTCAGCATTTCTGTTCACTGTGAACTGGTAAGTCGTGTTTGGAAACTGAATGCTGACAGGGAGGATGGAGACATTGAAATGAAGCATCACTGATCTTTCTGGGCCATGAAATTCTGTGTCATTCACCAAAACATCCAACTGGAAGGAACGATGCTCTGTGACTGAAATACTTTTATTCAGTACCAGTTCTGCAAAAGAAAAGATTAGTCTATTACTGACCCACATTATCTGCAAATGTATATTTTGATACTGCAATCCCAACAAAATTATCTCAAAATTATCCATATTAAAGTTAATCCTAACAGGGAACAGAACGTGAGTTAAATATGAAAATATACTGCTACGGAGTTACGCTCTGTGCTATTCAAGATGTTTGGAGAGGTCCTCCTCCCTTCTAACTGCCATGCTGAGAAACCTGCAATCAGAACCTCTTGCTTATCAATATACACACCATCATCCTGTACACTGCCTATCCCAGAGATGCACAAACTCCATGTTTTCAGTACATGTTTAAAACGCAGCATTTGCTTAACTTGAAATTTCTCAGCTTTCTTTGGCTCAATATTTACAAAATGCTTGGAAGAGTTCAAGAGCTTATTGGTCAATTACTAACAAGCAACTTCTCCTTTATTTGAAGAAAAAGACCTTACTGTACTCATGTTGAGTTCCCCTCACTTGGCTGCCATTTGGGCTGAAGTGGATTTCATCGAAGATGTGCTCTACCCGAAATGTTTCGCTTATCCAGGGATCATCGGTAATGATGGTTCCTGTGTATTTCTTTCTGCTGCTTTCAAGCGGATAAATAGGTGTGGTGTCTGCATCATATACAGTTAGCGTTGCAAGGACAGTCCCCTAGAAGGAAATAATAACATTGCTGAATGACCTTGAAGCTTTCATCCCCTGATACATGTTCAGAGATTGAAATATTGGCCAAATAAAACCGTACAACTTTCACTGAAGCCCACTTTCATTCAAATTCATTTTAAGCTTCAAGTCACCACTATTTCACACCTATTTGGCTCTGAGTTAGAAGCTCAAAAGAAGATGGTAGGGAAAAAGAACTTGTCATATAATCATTTGAGTCTACGTCTAAATACAGTGCTAAACTTTTGAGGTAGGAAATGAGTGTACAGGCACAGCTCTTGATTTTTTTTTTTTTTTTTAAATCAACGTTATTCTACAATACTACTAAAAAAGCAAGTAATATGTGCACTTGAAAGACAAGGAAATACATTCAGACAGGTCAAACTCATTACCTGAAATGACAGAAGTGGCCTGGGTTGGCTGTCTTCTGCTTAGTCTACTAGATTGCTGTTCTCTACCTGGACACTGAAGCCACAAGGCCTTTAAAATTTTTATTAGCAATTCTGTTGTTTCAAGGTCGTTTAGTTACTAGAAAAGATTGAAAGTTTCCAAATATAATTCTTTTTTTTTTCCCCACTGCAAAATGGCAGTGAAATTCAGTATGTTCTGAACACTTTGCAGGCATGTAATTGCAAAGAGAATATTTTACTTTATAAAACAGTTTTATGAGACCTTCACTTTCTATCATCCAGAGCTAAATCAAACTCCCAAATCTCAAAATGTTCAGAAGTAAAAAGGAATTACTTTATGACCAGGCAAATGTGATGTTCATGTGTCTTGTCAACACTTGTTCTAGTCGGGAGGTGGCAGCAAACTCCCGAAATCATTCTCTTCCCGTCCAGACACAAACATGAGCAAAATACACTTTGAAGGGAAATTTGACTGCAAAAAAAATGCCGCTGTTGTGAAACAGAAGTCCTCTCACGAAAAATGCATCACTTAGGTCCCAACAGAAGTGCCTTCTCTGTACCATTGACTTATAAAGGGTTGTTGCTCTGGTGGGAAGAGCCGAAGAGCCCACTTGTATACTTCTCTACTGAAGCAAGGGGTGTACGTGTGCAGGGGCAGACAGAAAGGCATCCAGGGGTTTAGACCTCTTGAAAGATCACCTTGGGGGGGTAAGGGAGAAGTGGGAGGGCACCATTAAAGCAAGATCCTGGAGCTCTCCCTTAACAGCCTGACACTTGAAACTTTAACACCTTTGCAGGTGCAATTGGTTGTCTGGTTGTAATGCACCTTTGGTTGTTTGTTGTAATGTTGTTGCTTGTTTGGTTGTTTGTTGTAATGCAACCTCTGGTTGTTTGCACCTTTGCAGGTGCAATGGTTGTCTGCAGCAGACAACCGCTCCTCCTAACTTTCTGTTAACTGGTACAGCATCCTGATGAATGTTCTGAACGTAGTTCTGATATCTTATATAGATTTGCATATATGGGAAGGATACACACATACACCTGTTGTAACAACTCTCAATTTTAGTCACCTGGGGGAAGCAACCCTGTAACAAATACAGAACAGAGCTCAGCATGGAGAGATACATCAATACTGACCACAGTCCTAGCAATGGTCCATCCTGACCTCAGGAACTGCTAACGCTTCTTTACACTGTTTAAATCCTGACCCAAACTCTTCTTACTTTGGGGTCTGATAAAATATAACTCAGGGGAGAGGAATTCTACAGACTCAGCATTTTACAATCACAGATCTGAAGAGCATGGTGCAGTCCCATGCTTGATGCTGAGCTCCATTACCCAGAGCATGGCATTTACTAGTCATCATGCCTCCCACCGCTGCGCTCCTACTTCAGGGACTAGATAAAGGAGAACATTACCTCTTTCCTGTTGAACTCCACGACAGCATCTGCAGTATCAGTGCCATTGGGAAGGAAGGGAGGAGAGTCATCTTCATCTAACACATTCACCAGGAAGGGCACCTCAACCTGCATTTCCCTGAAGCCCTCTCTCACGGTGCATTTGGCAATCAGCTCGTATCTCTCTCTCTCTTCTCGATCTAGGCGCTGCGTCACACTCACGCCGGTGGTGTTCTCATTGTATCGAAAGGGCATACCCTCAGCTGAAAAACATAGCCACAGTATAAATAGGAACAATCACTTCCCATTACAGGACTCTGATAGTTTTCTTCTTTAATACTCTTTTGCAATCCAGTAAATCCATTTGGACATCGTGACTGCATGATAAAAGGCAGACTCAGAAGTGAAACAGAAGGAAGTTGTGGGGCTATATTAGGGTAGGCAGAAAACATGGAATAGATGGGAAGATTCTAGTCTAGAAGAGGCACAATTTAAAGCTCAGGATATTCCCAGTCTGCTCTTAGCAGGTGCAAACTTCTAAAACCAATCTTTTTTCCTCAGCGAAGGAGATAGTCCTCCTTCCCATCCTCTCTGTATATCTCAAAGGCAAAATCTTCAGGCTCAGTTCACGTTTGCAACAGAATTTCCTTTATAGAACCGATCTAGAGGATCTACTACAAAAGAGATCTTAACAGTGCAGCTGTTTACACCTATTTCTGGTATGTGAGTGGCTCGGTTCCAGTTTTACCTGCCAGCAGTTTGTAGGAAATGCTGAGATTCTGACACAGATGATGAACTGAGGGTAACTGGAGCTGATGAAATGTGCCAGGTGGTTTATTCTCTTTGATGTGAAAGGAGAGATCCATTTCTGTGAAGCAAAGCTGCCTTGCTGTCAGGGAACTGCAAGCTGGTGCAGTAGCATTGATCAAGGAGAGGAAAACAGTGGTGCGTGTAGCAGAGTCGCATTCCTTCTCTTGGAAAGGGTGGGATGAAAGAAATACGTACAGCATCACCTTTGATAACGGCATCCAGCTTCCTACAGCTTCAGAAAAAAAACCACCAGAAGAAATATTTTATAGAAGACAAGCCAACATTTCTTTTACCCTTTTTGTGCTCTAGGCCATTATTCCACAAACCACCATATAGTCCTATTATGTAATAAAACAATTCTTGAATATATCATCTGCTGGTTGGAAGACTTTAAATCTTAATCTTAATAACCCCAGTAAGCCAAAAAACTAGAGGTGTTACCACAAATTTTACATTGTAGAACCTCACAGAATGATTTCAGCATTGTGTCTTTAAGACACTGACATAAAACAGGTCACTATAAGTAATCAGCTTTTTGATAGGACTGGTTTTTGGAAGGACTAGAGCAGAGTGGGGTGGCAGAGGGAAAAAGTGCGTGCAAAACGGCAATAAGTATTCAGGACAGACTCGCAACAACTGCTAACTGTCATTTAAGTCACAGTGTTCTGACAGTTTATACCAGTTGAGGATATGCCCAAATTGTTTATGCTTAGAGGACAAATTGCTTCATCATTTTGAAATATAAAGAGCTGGTCAAAAGATAACATAGAAGTTAAAATCAACCTGTGGCATCTACTAATACAGCCTCAAGCCTTAATTATTTTGATTACCTTGCTTTGACTACAGACAGAATGATAGCATCTCTGTAACAGATCTAATTCACTTGAAAAGATGATCTAGGTCACTTTGATCCATATGAACAAAACAAGACTCTCAAGTTCTGGATAGCTGTTCTTCCTTTGTGCAGTTACAAATAGCTATCTGATATTCATGAATACTGAGTACCAAAAATGCAGCGAAAATGGGTGAAGTATCAAGCACTCGGCACTTAAAAAATAAAGCAGTAAGTGTCTGAAGTTGAACATTTAAACATCAAGGCACCTAAGTCAAAGGGTAGTGTTGATATATAGCTCTTACAAACTCAAGCCAGTTACTACAGACCCTCTCCAACAGCAGAATTTCTGCAACTGATCACAGCGGTATGCCATTAAGTCCTCACCCATTTCCTCCTCCACCATCTAATGATACCTAATTTCCTCATAGATCAAAATCACCAAAACCAATTTACTGCGAGAGCATAAAAGAAGGGGGAAAAACTGAGATAATTCATTTCTGTAGTTCAATAGTAAGCTTCTCTAACAAAGCCAAATCTCAAGAGAGGGAGAGAGGTATACTTAACCATTTCTTCCAAGAGGTGTTTGGTGTTACAGACAAATGTACTTTGTCAATCCACATTACCCGAGTTTGAGGACCGTTTACATAGGAGTTTGAACTAATCCAACTGCATTGGTCTGGGCACTAAGCGCCCAGCATTAACACCGTGGAACTGGCTTAATTTGCATCAGTAGATGAACAAACTGCAAATCTCAGTGTAAAGCTGTGACTTATACAGCTGTGAAATGCAGAAAAAAATATTACAAGTAGTGCAACTTTCCCACCATATTGGAGTCCACAGTGTGAGCAACCGGATCTGTCCCAGGTCAGTGCCTGCTTTGGCACGTGGCTCCCTGCATTTGCTGTGGGTTTCGTTGGATCTAGTTCCTCATTTTAAAAGGGCAGATGTGTTTTTTCCAAATTTGATGCTCATATGCTGATGGATAAATTTCGTGATCTGAATGTACTTTCCTTTAACAACAGATACTTCAACAAGAAAAGCTGGTCTTCTCATACTTACACAGCATGTTAAAGTCTTCCCTATCCAGGCTTTTGCTGAGGTAGAGAAGTCCTGTTTTTTCTCTGATTTGAAACCAATGATTTTCATGGGATCTGGCTCGAGAAATGATGAGATTCTGGCACAGATGAAAGTGGGCCATTTCCCCATGTGAATCCCTCAAGGCATGGATGCGCAGGAGTGGCGTACCTCCTGCCTGATCAATGTAGACATTCTCCGAGTACTCTTTCCTGGGGAAGTAGAGACCACAGGCAGCTGCAAAGGAAGGCACACAAGAGGAGAGTTGCTCCCAGTTAAACGATTTTTGCACTGGCGTTTTCTTAAGAGATGCATTTCCAAGGAATCAAAGACTTCATTCTCTAAGGCCTAAAGAAGCATTAAAAAAGATGTGGAAAAAGGCAGATCCTCATCTGGTGTAAATAAATATAGTTTTACTGCACTCAAGCCAGGGACATAGCCACCAAAAATTTGGCCTATAGTTTTTGTTCAAGTTACAAAATCATCTGCTTTTTGAAAGCAAAACTACTTCGCTGTAAACATGGCCCAGTTTAAGCAGAATGCTTAATGAAGCTCTGCTTGCCAAATTTTACTTAAGTTCATATCTGGAGCTCTCAGCTGTAATTCCATTATCTCACAGATGATATTCAAAGAAGGAAAAACCCTTTGACAAAATCGCACACTTCAGAAGCCTAAACACACTCTCTGTTGAGAGAAAACAGAAACGTATCAATGGCTCGCACACTTTTCCTTGGATTACATAAAACCTCTCTTACACAGGAGTCCTTTTGTGGCTCCCTCCCTTTCTAAAGGGGCCAGCATGCTACTTTTGGTACAGAAAATGGGAGTTGTTTAAATAAAATTGATATGAAAGTCTTAGAAGTATTTTAAATATGACAGATGGGAAAACTGAGAACTGACTTGCCTGAAGTGGGGAGGGAAACATACGTTATTTTTCATACAATGGTTGATGACTGACCCATTGTTCTTCTCCGATTCCCCCTGCCTCTGACATTGCAGACATTTACATTTAGTAGGGCTCAACTGCCCCTTGATGCCTGTTTCTTCAGCTGATCTCATCTTACCAGCTCACTTTGCAATGGCCTCTCTACCCCTTTCCAGTGCTTCCCTTCCAATTCTACTGCTTGCAGATATGATCACAGTGGAGCTCTCACGCTCTCATTGCACTCATGCGCGCTGAAATACTGCAACTGTCACTCTTGTACTTCACCTGCACTGACAGTCAGTACTTGCTCCCATACAGAAGAATACTTGCCTATTGCAGAATTTTGCATCATTTAATCTGATTTGATAAGGAGTAAGGCATACAAAAGGCTCAGACATCTGCTGAACAAATGAAAATAATAACAATTTCCATATGTTACTAATACAAGACTATCTTAGCTTAAATCAAACCAGATACAACTGGAAACTATGGTAATACAGCAGTAAAATTAGGGATATAATGCCAAAACATCTCCAAAATAGCATCAGGCTATAGCACGTATTTATTTTTTTATTATTATTGGATCCATACACCGTTCTACTGAATGGAGAGGACCGCAAACAAACTGTAAACAAGAGACCTCTAATTTCATTTGGAAATACCACAGAAACCACTGTACCTTGCAATGATTCATGACATCATCGGTATCCCTGGATGCAATTACATCCATGAGATTTACAGAGGCCCATTATTTTTTCTACATATACTTTGCAATATATGAATAAAGTGGTAAAGTAATATGGTAGGTGAATTCGCTCCAAAGTAATTAATTCAAAGGGAAGCCAACAATAATCTTTTTGAGAGTTTTAGAAAAGCATTAACTCCTGACATCCCCTGCCTGGAAGAAAACTATTACTTCTGATTCTGGTGCTATCACCATCTTTTTTCTAAGTTGGATTCCTGAACATTCGTGATAAATTTCAAATATTTTTCCAGTCCCTCTGTCTTTTTTGGAGTGCAGGAAAACCTGGTGAATATGCACCACTAGAAGTCCTAACAAACTGGTTCATTAACGAGAAGGATAAGGTGATATCCAAATAGCAAGCCCAGTCCCAGTGCAGGCAAATAGACTTCCCTGAGGTATTTCTACAAAATCTTGATTCTAGAATTATGAAAACTTCCTCACGAGAAATTCAACACTGAAAATTCACTGCTCAAGACCAAAAAATGACTTTTAACCCACTGATGCATACAAACGAGGCTTATACAACATGAGCAACAGGATAGAGAAATATTTACTTATTTCCTTATTTCTAAGACTGAGGAGAACAGTTCTTATGCGAGGGATGCTGTGTGCTCAGCATCACAAACACATCACGCGGTGCAAGAACTGGCACCAATAGCAGAGACATGAAATCACCTCCAGTAAAAGGAGCATATAGAAAGTAGAATATATATAAACAGTATGGATGTGTAAAGTGCGAAATTGGAAAAGGGAAAAACACAGTATTTTGAGTTGTAATTATTTATTTCCTTGTCTTAAACAAGCATGTTAATCTTTATATGCTTTGCTCTACGAATCTGGGCCCACACTGCATGCTAGTATGTACACGGTCACGTTTACCAAAGCATGTGAATAATTATGACAGACATTGCCACTTAAATGTCTGAAACTTTGCATGCAGCTACACCTCAGCAGAGGTCAGCATCCTGACTGCTCTGCATTTGAAAGAAAAAGTTAGTATTTATGCTGCAGAATCTCTGAAATTCTTTGGCATGAGCTCACAGGAGCAGTCTTCTCCATTCTCAGAAAAAAAGGGGAAAAAATCCTGTAATATAAAGTTTTGATTTCTGTAGATAACAGAAATGCAAACCAATGCTTTGTGTTTTGAAAAGAGAGGAGGATTCCTTCATAAAATAATTGAGAATTTGCATCACTAATTAACCAGAAATGTTTTTCACAAATGTAAAAGCCACTTTAAGAAATTATGAAAAGCCACTGTAAGAAATTTAAGTAGAAGCAAGATCTTTTTCTGCCCAATTCAAACCTAAAAGCTGATGAAACTAAATTCTGTCCATCAAAAGTGTTAGTTTTTAGTAGAGAGCATACTTCTATATTAAGGACAACACCTAAGGATAGTTCTAAGTGACACCAGTGGATCTGACATACTTTCATGTTTTACTTAGAAAACAAGTATTTCAAGTGAAGAGACTTTACAACACTGTAGAAACAGAGATAGTAAAATAAAAGAAAAAAAAAGTATAAATTTGATTTAGCCATGTAACAAGATTCACCCAATGCTGAGGATCTTGAAATTACTGGGATTTTTGTAAAGTGGTTTGTGTCAATCTCTAACTCCATTTCAAGCACTGAAAGAGATGAGAGGTATGCAACAGACTGCCCAGGTCACAACCACACTCTGCATATAAATCTTTGGAGGCTGATTTTGAAGGAGACCTTTGAAGTAGAAACATAGCACCCACTTCTCTGAGCTGTGTTCATTCCTTTAAGCCCTAGTAAGTTAAAACCAGATTCAATAAACTTGCCATCTGGCAAGTATGCTGCAGGAGTAAGAGGTTCTAATCCTGGCCACAGTTCCTTGTGTCCTGGGAGGGGAAAGAAAAAAAAAAAAAAATTTCCAAGGACTTGTGCAAGCTTCCTATGGAAGCCAGATGGAGTTTTTATTGAATCTGCCATTTAAATAGAGAGGAATTGAGATGGTTACGCTCAAAACTGATGGTTGAAGTGCTTTTGCTTAGGAATTAAAAGCAGAGAAACATTTCACATTACAACATTGAAATACACCATGAGAAGGTTGTGCTCTGTAACATACATGAGTAACATAATATACATAGAGAGAGGAAGAGAGTTACTGAAATATTTTGTAATCTCTGAACTTTTTTTTTTAGAGTGTGCTCCAGCTCTCCTCTCTTCTACAATCAGCACAGAAAACATGGCAACCTCTGATGGATGAGCAATATTACATGATAATAGCATATCAGTAACATACAGAAGAGAAAAGTGATCACGTTTAAGCGGATATAATGCTACTGACTAATAGCTCCTACAGGAAATAGATACAGTCATGCCAGCAGTTTTCCAGTTCAGGGAGAGAAAGCAGATAAAATGAGAGTGGAGAAATGAGATTATATATATTTTGAAGCCTTGATGATTGCCTTTTGAAATAACGCAATTTTTCATGTGGCTTTTTTCAGTTATGAATGATTAGGTAAATAATGCTTTTTTTTTGATACAAACTGATTTTTTGTACAAAATTTGTTGTAGAAAACTTAACACGTTTTTAGTGCTTTTTATGCTTGCCACTATAGACTTGAGTAGCATAGGTGGACTACACTTGATGAAAACTATTAAACTGGCTATAGCAACATTATACTCTTACCATCAACCATGATGAGGAAAAACCTAACTTAACTTTTTAGTCACAGAATGAAGTTGCGTGACATTTTTTATGGGTAAGGAGGAAGACTTCACTGTGAAAGTCTCCCAAACAATGTTTGCAACCATCTTTCAAGGTGAAATTGCAGACATCAGAAAACATGTTTTGAAGCAAATTATCCCAGTCACAAGATTTGCTCTGGGAAAGGACACGCTTAGATAACTAGGAAACCATCTCAGCTCTACGTGGATCACCTGCAGAGTCTCAAAGCACACTGGAGATGGTGAGAAGAAAGGACAATGAGCACATGGTGGGGCCACTGCTCAGGAGCATCCTGTCCCCCTGGTCCCCAAGGCCAAGCACCCGTCCACAACATCCTCTTCTAAAGAGAAGCCGGTGCAGATTGTAGCAGCCAGTGAACTGCCCGTCAGTGAAACGCAGCAGCTAGCTTGCTCCTGAACCTGGGACTGAGAACCTAAGAGCTAAACTCACAGAAACAGTGAAAGCAGTGCACTGTTCAAATTCAAGGCCCAACACCTAGCCAAACCACTTGCCCCAAGCTAAGCAAGCAGGTATCTTACGTAGTTCATAGTGAAAATTCAGAGCTTAAATGTCCACTGCTTGGTTTAAGTTACCCCATGTATTTGAACTAAAGGCCCAGTCTTGATTTAAAGTCTTCAAATGACTGAAATCTAACATACCTCTTTAAAGTTATTTTCGGTTTCATTACTCATGTCATCCGAAAAATGTCTCTCTAGCCTAAATGTTTGCCATCATCCAGCTTCTTTTCACCAGATCATGTTTTAAGTTACACTTTTTTTCCACTAGATGAAAACCTTCACAAATTTCATGGTGTTGCTGGATGAATGCCTTTTAAAAACACAAACACTGGGTTGTGTTTTTAAAACATTAAAAAAAAAATCAGCAAAACACAAATGGAATGGGGGTTGTTTTTCATTCAGCAAGTAGTATACACATATAGAATCCATATCTCACAGAAGCTACTCGGAGCTCCCCAGCATTTTGGAGGACAACACGACAATTTATTAAGAATAGAACAGACCTCATGCAATCAAAATCCTTAATCAAGAATTGACATCCATCTCCAAGAAAAGGGGTATGCTTTTAATGCAATGATAGCCCTATCATTGTAACATACAGGATTTAATGATATAACAGATGAACATGGGAGTCTGCTGTTAATAATCCCCCATTTGTTGCACAGCATCAGATTTCAACAAGCAATTATCTGGCAAGGTTAGTTTTGTGTTCCTGAAATAATTATGTCTACTTTTGATGAGTAGCCATTATGTTCCATTACTAATATTAATATACCCAATGTTTGATTCTTCAGAGAACAAGAGCAGCAATGCATTTGTATATTTTAAATTAAAGGACTTGCCCACTTAATGCCCTTCTAGCCCCCACAGAATTAAGAAATAAACTCACCCTCGTAAACCGAAAAGTCAGTAATTTAGAAAAAACACTGTCACTTAATGGAAAGGTAGCATAAAACAGCATAGCTGGAAACAACACTATGTGGACTGAACACCCTGCACAGCATTCAAGACAATGTCCACCATTTAACACAGGCTGATCCATCCCATAAGAGTAAAAATGTTTTTGCCAGTATTTAGATGAATGTCTCTTCAGTCAGAGACAGTTTAACAGAGAGAGCAAACTCCACATTACACAGGGAATCACTCCAACCTTTCCTTCGGTTCAGCAGCAGGATTTTAAATGAACTTGCTGCACTATCCATCATTGCACTGGGACTCATTTAAAAGGTAATCACAGAAGAAGAACTATTTCCAATAGACCTGGCCGCACATCACCAGAGATAACCACTCAGAGAACTAATATTCACCAGGGCAAAACATAACCAAAACAAAGCACCCTGGAAAGCTACTTGAGCACCTCTGAAAGGGACTCCTCAACAAGGGACGGCTCTGGAGCTCAGCTCATACCTGCAGCTCTCGGCGGAGCACAAGCTGACAGTTTCCTTTTTTAAGCTAGGGTGAGGGTTTCCATGTCTGAAGCCGCAGGCTGGGGAAGAGCTCGTGCCGGGCAGCACCGCTCGCTCATCGCCTCTCTCTGAGGTCCTCAGCTGACTGCATGGTCATGGCACGAGACAGCCTGTGCCAGATGGGGACGCGGCACCGGTGGTGGAGGGACCCCAGGTCCACTCTGCTCCCCTCTATGTGCCTGCACAGCCAGGCATCAGGGTAAGCCAGCCTCCCCGACCGTGCTAGGTGCATAACCACTGCTCGGGGAGACTGTTTCTTGCACAAATACAGTTACTAAAGATTTCTCCTTGTTTTATACAGAGAAGTCCAGTCAAATTCTGCCATCAGCTTATCGAGTCTAGGCTGCAGCATTAGTGCCCTAGGTATAACTGCTAGTGCATTTGAGAGTCACTAGAACAACGACAAACACAAGAACTGGCATACACTTCATTAACTAGCAAGCCATTAATGCGGCTCAGCAGCATGACATTATTTATTTTTAGGTGTGTTATTTTTAAGCTGATCATGACAGAAATTGTAACAGATGTGAGATGAACCACAGAACATAAGAAACTGTGTTAAAGTGAAAATGAAATTAATTCCTTTCTCATAAAGCTGCTCCTCTGGATCCTAGGTTAGAGTGGACTGGGGAAAGTGGACTCTGGATCACTGTTCAGAGCTTCATACCAGAATTTTCTGAAAGTATGCTCAAACTTTATGGAGCTGGGTAACTGCTAAGTTTCACCTGTTGCATACATTTAAATGTAGCACAATTGTTACAGAATGATAGAATTAATTTCAATAGCAGCAGTATCAGTGGAATACATGTGTTTTACAGAATATGATACTTCCAGAGGGAACAGGTCTTTACAAAGTGATGCTAAGCAGAAAAAATACTTAACTGGAATATATTCCAGACCTGTTAAACTGGTCTGCTTTAAGTTAATTGCCTCTCTTGTGATTTTCCTCACCAGATTCCCATGCTCAAATTGAAAACAACCCTGAATTTTAGACTGAAAACATAGAAATTAAGTAGATAAAATATTAGACAAAAAAGCTCAGTCGACCACCTGTGTTAACCTGCTAGTAAGGAAAATGAGAATGAATTCCACAAGGCGTTAATAAGATAGACCTGGTAAAGCCAAAAGATGGGTCAGACAAAAAGTTTGCTTCCTGTATCAGGCATTTTGAACATAAATTTTAAAAAAGTCAAGACGAAAGACAGACCCTAAATTTGTCAAAAAGAAAATATTCCAGTAGGATTTGTGAGAACTGTCAACATTTTTATTTTTGTCTCAGTTCAAGAATGGAAAACCTGTGCAGCATGGTATCTACCAGAGAATGGGACAATGCTTCTACTAAAGCTCTACTACTAGTCCACTAATGCCCAGCAGCTACACCTTCCTTTCAGAGCCTGTACTTCTAGGTAAGTTTTAGAAACTCACTTTTGAACTTCTGTAAGTGCAAAAAAGGCTAGAAGCTTCCTTTCTCTTGCTTTCTTATGGTTGTTTGTTTTTTTTTTTTTTCACTTTAGCAAGAAGGCAAGTTTTTGATGCTTCATTGTTCTAAATACCAGAGTTCCTAAAACTTAAAAACTTAAAACTTTCCTCATGGAAATTAATGTGCATGGAAAGCTTCTGTAAGAGACTGCAGGGGTTTCTGCAAATTCTTCAGAGCCTGATTCTGCCACTCCTCCTTATTTGTGTGATTAAATACTCCTTCATTTTTAAAGTATGGCTTAATTGCTTGAGAATAACTGGATATAATTTTGCTCTGTATGAGTACAGAGCTGAAATGCAAAACAAGGAAACCAACTGACTATTCTATTGCAGCACAAATTACATTATTAAATGTTTAATAGAATTTATTTACATCTGGGTCAAATTTAGGGTGTTTACAAGGCAGCATGAAAAAAAATGAAGATGACATAATGTTTCATTTTTATACCACTCCAATTCAGCTCTGTACAGTCACGATTTATCATGTTCCATACTTCTGTATTTCCAATGACCTCTCTGTATTTTGTTTTGACAACTAATCCTGAGTTTACAAGCATCAGAGAAATGATCTTACAAGAGAGCCCATGCTAAAAGCTGCAAAGCTTGAGGGTTTGTTTGGGCTTGCTTATAGCAGGTGACAGGTAAAAATCTTCACTTAAAACCTGTGAAGATAGTGTGTGTGTGCGCGCGTGCGTGCATGCATACTTACATATGTATCAAGATTAAAACAAGATCCTAAAAAAAAAAAAAACAACCAGTTGGATTATGAATTTGTGAAAACATACACACATACACACAGAGCTGTATTTTCAGCCATTTCTTTTCTTTATATAGTTCAGCTAGAACAACCATCAGGACTACCTGGAGGTGACTCAGTCTGTTTATACAGAAGCAAAAGGAAACAGTTACACCACAATGTCCATATATAAGAGGCTTTCCATACATCTCAGCTCAACAGTCACCTGCAGGATCATAAAGCCCACGGTTGTAAACATAAAAGAAATATCGATCCACAAATCCATAATGTCAAGACGTTATTTCTTGTATTACCCGACCCTGAAGTAGTATCTATGTAAGTGTCTAACAATTATACAAACAATAAAAGAAACATGATTAACGATAGGTTCAGATTGTGTCCCCATGCATAAACCATGTAGCCTTTTCCAACTTTAATATGGAAAGTTAATTGGAAATATTTTACACAATGATTTTTCATTTTTGCATGAGATAATGCAAATCACATTTTTGTAACTAAATAGCACCTCACTCAGTGTGAATCTGCCTAAAGCAAAAGGAACACTTAAAAGAAATTTATTTTTTAGAAAAAGTAGCTCAGTCTTTGGAGATAGACAAAGGTTTCAGCAGTTTCAGCATCAGAAACCAGGAAGCATCTCTAAAGGGATTGGTCTAAGTACTTGCCTGCCACTAGAAACATCTTGTACAATCCTATGTACCATTTTAATTATTTTTTTAAAGGTAAATTGGAATAATAATGGTTCATAACATGTACTCTCTTGACATATTCCCCCCCCCCCAGCAGGAACTGGATAGGGCTAGGGGCTAACCTAGCACTGCCAAAGACATACAAATAAGAGATTCAAGTAATCAAAGGTTCATTCTACATTTTAAATAGTCCTCTCTTTTCTAGGTTTGTAGAAGAGGGATGAGATTATCAAGAAGGCAAAACTAAGAGTAAGTGTTGCAATACCATCTTTATAAAACGCCCAGCTCTGTTGTAGACAGGCTCTGCAACCACTGGGTCACCCTAACCTACCATTCCTTTTTAGTCACTTTCTTTTGCTTTCACTAGTTTCAATGAACCCCGACAACCCAACACATTCAAGGTTCGTTCATGTTGCTTGTATTTCTGGCAAGTGGAATTATTCTGCATTATATGACAAGAGGTGCCAAGACAAGAAGGTGGACTCAGTCTGCTATTTTATTTCTGGTTTTTAAAATAAAGACCTATTGTACTATTCACTCTCCACGGGCACTATCTATGTGCCTTCTAGAATGAGTTTATGTATTATGTATATGCAGAAACTGTGATACATAAGAAGCTAGAGAAGACCAGTGATGTATGTATCGCTGTTCTGTGCTAAAACTGACACACTAGTTGTAAATCTCAAACCCATAAAATCCTCAATTAATAATGCAGTGACATACAAGTGCTCTAAATTCTTGTTATACTTCAATTAGCTTTCACATATATTTACACCAAAAATGTCGAGCTCACATGCAGGGTAAACATTATAGCAGTGATTTGGAGAACAAAGTACTGACAACTAAATATATTTAAATTCCACAAAAAATAAAATGAAATTAAATCACAAGACACTCTCATCTGCGGAAATTGTTCAGCATACTTGATCAGATGACAGGATCCTCGAAAGTAAAGACAAATAAGCTTAAATTCGTTATCTTAGTCAAAAGGGTATCAGTATCGCAATGCATTTCCTACATTAAGATAAGGATTTAGATCACTGTGCTGCTTCCTTAATAAAAATAAAGTAGTAAATTTTCACAATCCCAAGTCATTAAAATGAATAAAAAAACCTGTTGATTTACGACAAAGATTTGTATATGCACAAACTCCTGCGTTCCATTACTACCTTAGCTCAAGTTTCCCCATTTCCTTTCCTCCAGCTGCACTTGATTCTGCACCATCCAAATGAACATGAGCCTTCCTGCCAATTATACGTAAGCAGTCAGACAAGCAGGGATCACTCTCTGACAGCTCAGTGCAATTCTGATGCTAACGACCACAAACACCTCCATCTATTTCCTATGCCTACGCCATCGTCATAGGGCAAATACACTCCAGTGAAATATATACCAATATTTCTCACAAATAGCTTTTTGTCCCTGTCATCGTCACTGGATTGCAACAATTAACAAAATGGTAACCCTTGATCAAATGGTAACAGTATCGGTTTTGGATAATTGCACAATGTCTAATTCTCCTTGATCAACAACAGCAGCTCCTCTACCCGAGCCATGGTAAGAGGGGTCTGATTTTCAGAGAAAAGGTGCATGCGGCACCTTCTCATTTTCTGGGGAGTGGATGACTTCACAGCATCTTGATCGATTTTTACTTTGGATTCTCCACTGTTGCACTGGAAAATCCATTTTCTATATTTAGCACAGATGTGTAAAAATTAGCCTGCTAGACCTTACGTAGTGACATAGGAAATAGCTCAGCCTGAATTGTGTCTTATCCATATCTAACATCTCTAGCTTCCCTCGTTTTCTCCAATTCCTGCAGTTCATGAAAGAAAGAGAGAGCAGTATCATTACTGCCTTGCAGCAGGAGGCAATCAATGAAAACTTTTGCTGCTGGTGGTTGAAAATTTGCCAGAAAAATGGTAATGACACGAACGCCCACCTCTCACAGGAAAGTGCTCTTGCTCTATTATTACGAGCTGCTATTCTCTTTCCAAACACTCAAGGGAGCTATGAGCCCGCAATTCAACTTTTCAATCCAGGAAGTGAAATCTCAGTGTAATTGTGAGCTTATTTATTTATTTAAAGTTTTGTCATTAATTAATAGAGCGTTCTGGTTTAGATTATTGTATTTTAGGTGATCTATGAAATAAAGTGCAGGCGATAAGGTCTTGTCATTTTGTTATTTTTTCATTTTTAGTTTATATTATTTCCTTCTAAGAAATATACATGTCTGCTTCAAAGAAAAATATACGAGAGGACATAAAATACTGTTATGACACATCTGCATTTGAACCTCTAATTCCTTAAGACACCCTGGCAGAGAATATGTTTTCTTAAGTCCTCCTACAACACAGACCTGCTTTTAAAATAGCTTCATAAAAATCTGTATTACACCTACCATCATTAAAAGAAAAAAAAAAAAAAAGACAAGAAACCCTCCTATCCCAGCTGTGAACATCACTGTTTAATAAAACTGAAGAACTTTTCCTTTGGGGACTTTTAGGCATTACCACACAGTAGTTAGTCATTATGCTGTTGTCTTAAAGCATAAGTGTTGTCAGCAAAAGGGCAGAAATTGTATTGACAAGGCTTGGGAACGGGCTGACATAACACTAACGATATGCATTTGACACTGACAGCTTTTCTGGACAGCTCTTATCAACTAGCTTTAAGACAGACGTGAACTACATTGTATTCCTGACAAGTTATAGGAGTGAACTAGAGAAGTCTAAAAGAAAGAATAATAAAAGCAGCAATAAAACCTAGAATAGCAGGGGTCTTTACAGGAGTTTACAAAAGCTTTATTCTCCTTTAAGTGAACTTCTGGATTCTAGCCCAGTCCCTTGCTATAGGGCATGCCAAACAACCACAGATACCAAACAATCCTCTGATCATTAAAAACTGAATTGCTTAACATATTTATAGCTATTCCAATGCCTTTTTTCACTATAGATTTTTACTATAAAGTTAAATCTTCGCCCAATGTTTATATCCTCCATTGCCAAAAGAAGAGAAGGCAATTCCTTCATCTCTCTCATACAATCACTTTTGATAAAGGTTTCACTAATCAGAAAGCAGCAGCATTTCTGTTGGGTAACTTCTGATCACGTACTGTCTTTAATTATTAGCAATTTCTACTACATCGAGGTCTGAACCCAGTCCTGGGTTGCACTGATGCACACAGATAGTCCTTGATGTTGACATTTATTCTGAACTGTAAGACTACCAGAGTAGTCATTCCGATCACACAGTTTTGATGTATCAACAAAGTGTAAGTGACAGTCCTAGAGTCAAAGAAAGTCCTGCCGTTGTTCAGCGACTAGCCCCTGGGCAACCCGACCCAAAAAGAATATTGAAGCACAAAGTTTATACATTTACATTTCTCTCAGATGGTGAAAATGATGCTTTCTCTCTGATGCTTTCTGCTCTATTTCTGAGCTGAAAACACCTCCAGTGCCATCTCCAGTCGCAAAGAAGTAATCAGGTCTTGTTCCAGCACAGTATCTCCACGTGCATTTTATCAAGGCATTTTGATTTTGCAGCTCCTCTGCAAAGGTGCTTGCTGCACCATTTCATCAAGAGCTCACATTTTAAATTTAAGTGTCAGCAAAAAAACTCATTTCCTCTGCTTCCCCTCTTTCCTTATTGAGGCAGTAATATTCACAGGCTAAAAGACTATAATGCTTAATGAAAACAGAAGTTCAGATTTCAATTGAGTACCACAGAAATGTAAATTCAAAATTGCACGGTTAGCCTGTCTGCTCAGAAACTCTTACCTGTGCCCTAAAAAAATCCCACCACCACAAACGCATCGGCATCAACAAACCAAGCAAGGTTTTATGTTATGGCTAAGACTCAAGCGCATTGACTTTTCCATGAACGCTTTTCATGAAATAGAGTTTCCCTGGAGCAAGAATAAATAGCTGCCTGGCTTGATGCTTTTTGTTGTAAAAACTTAACAGAGCTTAAACTTAAGGCATACACTTATTTATTCCCATTTTATCATTAACGATAACTATTACATTTCATGCCAAAAAGAGACTACAACATACAAACTTTATAACTTTCAGATTTCTTTCTACACTACAGCTACCAATAAAATACTCACAGTAGGATGTGCTCTTCCTTGCATAAATCTTCCCTGCTGACAGGTTCAGGACTCAAGACTGAAGCTAAACTTTCCTAGAATTTGTGAAGTCAGTGTGACAGAAAGAAGTGGAAGAAACCAACTTGCTGGACTAAACTCCTAGGATTCTCATGCTACACTGGATTAAAAAATACTGGATTGGGAAATTTCAGACCAAAGTTCCAATTTGCAGTTGCAAGTAAAAAAAAAAAAATAGAGAAAGGGAAGAAGAAGGAAATACAACATGATCTCTGTAACATAATGAAATGTCCATAACAAAATGTTATCTGTGTACCTTTGTATTCAAAACTCGAGCAGAACTCCAGAGATGATTCTTCTGGAAAAAAAGAAGTGACCTAAAGAATTGTTTGGTAACCTGAGCCTTACTGAAAATAAGAAACTCAGTTTCAGTTTTAATGTGGATCAGCATTGACTCTGAACACTGCCACCGTGCGTATGGTGCAAAATGCATACAACAATCGACTAAGCCAGGTACCTAAGAACTTTCCTGAACAATATTCTTCTAGTTTGGGGCTGCAGTATAAAAAGTACAGTGTATAAATCAGTCTTCATGTCTCAGAGGTTCTCTGGTGAGCACTAATGCTATTTCCCAGAGCATTAACCAACCACAGGTGTCAGTTTTTCCATATATTTGGTACACATTTCTTTTGCTGACGCACTAATATTTTTCTGAGTGAAGGAGAGCAAAATGTACTGGACAGCTGCTCACTTTTCTAATGAGGCTTCAGTGTGAGAAAAGTGATGGCAGAGTTGCTTAAAAGTATTTTGTGGCTTTCCTGTTGCTCTGCTCTGGAATGAGCACTGACAAGTTCTGCTGGCACTCGCTGGGAGTTCCCACACACCGGCTGGCAAAGATGAAAGCGGTCGGAAGGAAAATAAATAAGTAACTGTCAGTCCCTTGCATATTTCTCCACTTTTAAAGCAATTACCAATTTAATAAACATTGATTTCAAGGAAAGAGATAAGATTCTGGCTTTAGGCTTGCATGAATCAGTCCGAAGGCACTGCTGCTTCCAGTCACTATTCCCTAGTTTTTGTATGTTATTAGAAAGGGTCTGACCTCCCATATTTTTCCATGCACTGGAGAAGACTTTGCTCAGCTAGCTAATCCAATCGACTTGTGCATTTACAACACAATGTAGAATTACAAAACCCCTTGGTTTCTGATACAAAGGAACTGCCAGTGAAGCCTGGCACCGTCCTGCCACACTGCCCACTCCTCTGGAGGTACTCTACGGAGTTCTGCCTCCAAGTACTTCAGCACACCAGTTCCATTTAATGCTGCAAATACAGTAGTCCACTGACAGAGGAGACCATTGTGGGAAGGAATTTAGATGAAGGCTACCTGATCTGCTCCAAAGATGTCCTCCTTACTAACTTTTTTAGGGATAGCATCACACATACAACATTTTTATACTATAAAGAGCACTGGAAGCACTGAGCCTGTAGCCCCACCTCCTGCGATGCAAACACAATATACCTCCCTTACTGACTGCGTGGCCTTCCACATGCACTTACATACTTGCACATAAAACTGAGTGCTTCAGAAAGATGGAAAACAACTAATAGGCGTCAGATGCTTAGTTACATGGATTATAGTTAGCGTTGAATTGAGGATGGAAATTTGGGTAACGACATATAAGGGTAACAATCATAGGAGCAGACCTGCTATTTGCCAACATTTTTCACTAATTTTCAAGCCCAGCATCTCACTGGTCTTGCTGGAAGAGGAGAACCTTGAAAACCACAGACTGACAACTGTCTCATGAAAGGATGCACAGTGGGCTCAAAAGTTTCCTTAAATGCTTCAAGCTTTAAGGATCAGGTGTTTTTCATCAGCAGTCTTGGCTCTTAGATTGGAAATAGTTTGAGAAGAGCTGGGTGGAAGGTATAGGTTAATTGGCTGGGAAGTATCACAGTTGGCACTGCTGTGCCAAGCCTGTCCAAACTTCACAAAGGAGAGCCTCGACACAGAGCACTTCAGCTCTCCTCCTCAGAGACTGCAGGTTAAATGCACACGTGAGTTCATGCTTCTGTGTAAATAATGCTGAGCCTGTACCAGACAATAGACCCAGACCAACCGACAGTGCAGGCACACCTTACGACAATATCTATTTTTTAATACAGTGACTGGTCTCATCCAAACTTGCTGAGGTCAAGAACCCTATAGACTTCACTAGGTTTGAGACTACAGCCAACACTTTGCAAATACTTGCAGACAGGGTAAGACGACAAATTTTAGTGTATTCACAATGACATAAATGTGTGAGAGTATGGGTTACACCTAAGGAGAGAAAGATGTATGCTTGGGGACTGTTGCATAAAAGCGTTTAGTCAATGAGAAAATGAAGAATGAGAAAGTGCTACATTTTAAGAACTTATGCTAAGGAAAACATTTAAAAGTCTCAGCTCCTACTCCCTAGATAATGATATATGTTGTTTTAAACTTCTTGTCCAGAATTTAGGTTCAAAATGGTATTTGGACTGTTAGCACTATTCTAAGAGTTTAAGGTGTTTAATGTGTTTCTCCGTAGCTGTAATTCAGGAATATTTTGTTTTTAAGGTTGGACAACATTCCCTTTTAAACCAAAATTAATGTAGCACATCGCTTGCAATTCTTCAATGATCCTCATCCATTTGAATGAACGCTACTTTACCAAAAAGCCCAGTGGAGTCAGTCAGTCTACATATCTTTAAAACCACTATTTTTTACTGGATGCCATCAGGACTTTGTGAACCTACCCAACTCAAAGCTCTTTGGCTGACCCAATTTTGCTAAAATACCATGTTTTACAAGATCACATTGCTCTGATTCTCAAAACGGGAATGCCTAGCTGCATATATTTTATTTTGTATTGTACTTTATACATTTGATCGGCAAACCTCAGAAAGGATCTCGCATGTTGCTGCAGTGATGATCAACAATGTAATTTTAAAATTAGATTTATTCATTACAGGTTTAATTCACTTTTCTCTGAATAAAGGCAGAGTAAATCAACTTATACAGCTGTATGAGCAAAATATAACTCTCTTCTGGAGCAAGAGACAGAGAGTAGAGTTATACAGCAGACCTCCACGGTCATAAGGCTGAGGTCCAAAATGGAATGGGTAACCTCTGTGGACATACGGCTCAGATCCAGGGTAAAGCAGCTTGCTCACCTGCAGGCTATATCTCTGTTCCCTCAGCATTTCCCTAGTCATGGTAGGTTGGTTCATTTTTGAGACACCTTGTCCATCTCTCAAGCATATTCAGTTATCAGTATATTTTCCACTCTTAAAGGAAAATTGAGAAGGAACAAACAGATTGCATTTGTTCAGAAACCGTTGTCTTGTGCTATAGATTTTTTAAAAACAGCGCATCACAGAATCACAGAATGCTTGAGGTTGGCGGGGACCTCTGGAGATCATCTGGTCCAAAGCCCCTACTAAAACAAGGCCACCTAGAGCCACTTGCCCTATTACTTAAGATAATCTCTTTTACGCTGAGCCCAAAAGAATGCTAAGCCAAAAGACATTTTGATCACACAGAAACATTTACAGTCCCAATATTATTTCCTAGATTTTACCTTTGATTCAAGAAAATTTTAAAAGTTATACACAAGTAAAAGATGACCTTCCTAGAAATGTTTCATTTTACAAAATGACAACCATCTGCCAAAGATGTCGCATCATGCTAAAAGATCAGAAGTAGCAACTTTTTAATGCAGCTATGGATTTGATATTTATAAAAGCAAACATATATAAATAAAATCCACATTTAATAAATATATATGCTAATACAAACAGCACTGCATTGGTCTAAATTATAATAAAAAAAATTAAATTGCTTCTTTAAACTGTAATCATGTTTCTTCTGGAGCAATTTGGATTACATCTGTCTCTTCTTAAGTATGCAGAATACCCTGTTTTCTAAAACAATTAATTTACCCTGGAAAGCTCATAAGTGAAGCTGCTAGCTAACATTCAGCACATCAATCATTACAGAGTCCAATGTTTAAAATAGGGAAACAAAGCAAGGACAAGATTAATACTGCTCATATTTCTATTCTGATTTAAACAATTTACATCTCAATACTTAAATTTCACATTGGTTACCCACAGACTAGACTATGTACTAGTACATGCTCATTCATAAGCATGAATACACATCTGGGAAAATCAAACAAAAGTAGTAATACAGATATACACAAACAGACTTTGAACCCTAATCTTTTAGCTACAATCAAGAACTGTTTAGCATAACTGCTCATATGCTGTTTTCTAGATAGAGTATCCATTTAGCATGTACAGATTTTATATCTGAATACATGGATGGCCACATCCAGTGGACCTTATAAAATCGTAATTAGTTTTTCCAATGTTAACTTTATAGAAGCCTTGTTTTTCTTAGAGGTTCACACCCCTCCTAACCTCCTGCACAGCTTTAGTTCCCAAGTTTTCTCTGAATTGTCACAAGATTGGCACCTGCAGCACTCCAGAGCTCAGGCAAACAGTAAGCCTTCTATTTCCATCTGAAATGGGCTTCTAGTTATCGACAGATAAAAGCGAGTGAAACTGGATTGTTTCCTAAAATAATGCACCATAACGAAGTTTCCAGTCCTGGAAACACGGTTCATGTGGCTAAATATACATGCATGAGTGGCTCCCCTGAAGCGAAGGAAGTTACTCATAGGCTCTGCGTTGAGCTTGTGCCTCGAGGCCCCGTGACCTTAGCGCCACAGACCTTTGCCGCTATCGGCAATACCAGCAAAAGCACTTCTCACCCACATTTTGTCTTTTCCCCTCCTGCACCGCCGCCTCAGCTGTGCCAATGCATTGCAGAACTGCACATGACTAAAGGAGCGAGCTGGGTTTAAACTGACTCTGCCCAGCAGAAAGGCTGGATGGACAACACGGATCTGTGGTGCCCAGCCCCGTACAAAGGCGCTCTGCTGCCAGTGAGAAGGGTGGTTACCCAGCCTTTCTCTTCTCCCTTTCTCTCTGACAGAGGTTGCCAGCCAAAGCTAGGAAAACTTAACTGTTCTTTACAAGCTGCTGCTTACAACCCAGTCTATTACAATAAGCCAAGACATCCCGAGTTAAAGATGATCATGGTTTAAGTGGATGTTCTGGCAGTTTTTCACTTGCCTTCAAAGTGCCACATGTTCCCTGGGACAGGAAGGGCCAGCAGCTGGGGGAAGCATGTGAAGCGCTATGATGCACTGCCACCTGCAAGTTAAAGCTTTACGGTTTCACTAGATCCAGCTCTCTGGGTAGTACTTCACCAAGGCTGCAACCAAGAGACTCCAGTTCACTGGCACAACAACTGACAGGACTGATGAGATAGCAGCACCGAGTTATTTGTTTGGGAGATACATATGACTTGTCCATCTGCATGAAAAACGTATGCTAAGGTCTTTTAATGAGGACTACATGCAATGTCTGATAAGAGAACAGATTGCTGTATTACCTCTTCCACGATAATCCAGACAGATTGTCGAGCACAGACTAGGTCAATTGCATGTATTTTTATTTTTAGTTTTTGCAATTCCTCTGAAAATTGACAAAAGAAACACAGCAAAACCCCAATGAAAGAGTTGATGGCTTTTGTAATTTGACATTACCTTATTGTGCCTTTGGGATGATGAACTTTCTCACACATTTGATTGATGTAACTAGCTTAACTGATTAATCACTTTGCCTCCTAGCAGTTCCTTCCTGCTTATATCCAAGGAAACAGACAATTAGGACTATAATTAATTCTTCCTCTCATGATGGGGTAAATTTGGAAGGTTGTGACCACATGAATGCAGGCAGTGCAGCTGGTTAATCTGCAACCCTGAGCCTCATGCTCCTAATGAACGAACTACAGCTCTTGTACTTCAAACAACAGACAACACACTCAAATCCTCTACAGTCTGTTTGGATACCTATAAAATAGCACGTGGAGGAAATGCAACATTTAATCAGGCAGTTGCACTGAAAACCTATGCATGTGCTTTTATGTCAAAGATGTATTAATGGATAACTCAAGAGAAACCATCAGAAACTATAAGACAAAACAAAATACTGGAAACTAAGAAACCAAGATTAAGCACATCCAACAACTGGGTGCACCCAGCTAGAGAAATAGGATTACAATTATTAGCACAAAGATAACAATGGAAAACCTTATCTGGAGATAACACAGATTCTCCACCATGACTTTTTTAAAATCTAAACTAGTTGTTCTTCTACAACAAACCCCACCATGACAATAGACCTTGAAAAGCAGCGATTCGTTCAGGGGAACTGCAACCAAAGGCTGTTCAAAAGTCAGGCTACATAGCTACCATGCGCCTTTCTCACCTTCAAGTAGAAGTGTTCAGCAAACATCTAAGGAGGAATTCAGAGAATATTTTAGTAGGTTGACTGCACTCCTATGATTTCCAATGATTTACCTGCATTACAGTTCCATAACATTGACTCCAGAAAATACAGAGACCTCCTCCTCCAAGGTATCGTGAGTTTGGAGATTGTTAGGTTATTTTTGTGAAGTAGTTTTTGAAAACATGTTCTAAGCATCTAAAAATTATTCTGGTTGGTCAGATCATGTGAAATTTATAATATTTCAAATGGTTCAATGTATTTTTATATTGAGCCTAATTTGCTACATAAATCTGGTAAAGGCAAGAGACAGAGGCAGATTAGCAAACTAGTGGGAATATGCTTCTGAAATTACAAGTGAGCTAAAAAGATGCCTTAATTACAAATTTTTGAAATGAGTGAAAAGGTGATACTGAGTTCCATGTATACAAATTTGCTCTCAGAGTTACAGATCTGGATCAGACTTCAGACGGTGAGGTTTGGTTTCCTGCCCAGATCAGCTGCAGAGCAATTTCATGAAATTACCACAATTCAAGAGAGAGACATGAAAAATCTTAACCCCTGTTTTGCTTCAGCCTTAAAAAAGCCTGAATTTACACACAGTTTAATTTGGGTCTATACTTCACTCCTTGGAATATTCCAAATGGAAATATCATTATTAACTTAATCCAAGCCAGCATTACCTCCAGACACTCAGCTCCACCCCCCCTCCTTTTTTTAAATTTTTTTTTTAAGTCCCAGTGAAAGGAAAAATTGCTAACAAACGTGCTACGCAACGTAGCAGTTCCCTATTGCTCATCATTATTTACATGGAAACAGCAAATGGGTACTTAAAATAATGATAATAGTGGGTTGGTAATTTGATCACAGATTCCAGATGATTTCCAATGTTTAAGGCTTTAACCACAATAAAGTTTGATTTATTATTACATTTTCTCTGTTTATTCTCCCATGAATGGAATAAAACTGTGTCACAAAGGAGCAGCTAAGTAAGACAACAATGACCTTTTATTACCCTGCATGTGTATAAACATGTGCACCCGGAAAAGCACTGGATGTACTTTTAATTAAAATCCAAAATATTTATTTTCAATCAAATAATATTTTAAATAACCACTCTGAAAAAAAATCAAGTTAACTTAATGCCAATTTTTTTTTTTTTTCAAATAACCAAACAGATGTCCCAATGAAATTTGCCATTATTCTTTCCAGGAGGAGAGCAGCCATGATTTTTCCAGTAACTTTAACAGAATTAATTCCAATTCTGTTTTCCTGGACAACATACTAGGAAAAAATGGGAAATTGCTTTCCTGAACATTTCTTATGAGGAAAACACCATTAAATCAATCCTTATTGATACTACAATACCAGATCGAGCAGGCAAGTGCCATATTCTGCACGCTATTCTACTCAATGAATTTTTTCTTTACTTTTCTTAAAACTTTTAGGTGATTGCAAAGATTACAGTTCTAGTAGGGTATTATACAAAAGATACTGTTGTACAGTTAGGTGGCCACAAATACAAATCATCAATTAGTATGCCTAAAGAGAGAAGTGTCTCTGTGTCTAATCAGTATATACTACTTCAATATAACTGTTCCCCAATTTTGCTGTCTGTATTTTCCTATACATTCTTACAAACATGGGAAGCATACTGCTGAACTCTTCCTCTTTTTTAGGTTTCAATCTCTGAACTAAATTTGTAATGACTACAAATTTGCCAGCTTTCCATGTAGGGACAACTACTACAGCTGTTCACAGAACTGGGGGGAAAAAAAAAAACAAATGCCAAAACAAAACAACAAAACCAACGAACAGTGGAAGTGAAGTATTAAGAAAATTTGTTGCTATTGGTTAGATTTTATTAATGGGAAAAAAAGAGGGTCAAAGTAAATGAATAGTTTATTAGAATTTTTGTCAAGAAGATAACGTGAGCTGTACTGGAGACATTCAAGTATCAGCCTAAACACCTTAGAAAATGAAGGTATCCTGCCAATACATGGCTGACACGGATGTAGGCTGAGAGACTAGCAATTGAGTTCCGATTTTATCGGTATTTAGAAATAAAGGAAGTCTACCTCCTGTCAGGAAACCACACAAACGAGAAGCCCACTGCACTGATCGCTGTTCCAAGTCACTAATCTAACAGAGAAGGCTTCAATAGCTTGGGAAGCAAAGCCTGGACTGGGAGCTCTAACAACTGGTTGAAAAAACCCCTGCTTAGAGTGGCCTCCTGGACCATCCTGCACTGTCAGCTAGATCATTTCAGTTTTCTTTGGTTGTGTACATTGTCAGGTGGTTGGAAAAAAAGGCAAATCTGAGCTTAAATGTCGTTCCTGCCCCAAGAATCCCCTGTAAGCATTCAGTATGTTACTTCTGTTCTCAAAGAAGTAACATTCATTGAAAGATGGCTTTAAGGTTACTGAAAAAATAAGGTTTCTGACAAGTGTCTGATGGGGTACTGCCACTCTGAGGACCAAAATATCCACAAATAATTACACTGTCCAAGGTCTCCCAGTCCACATTTCCTCCTGCCTGAACACCAAGAGCATAAAATGATCAAGTACTTTTCATGCCAACTGGATGAGTACTCCTGTGGTTTAGTAACATATGAACAGTAAGAAAAAAAGTAGTCATGTTTGTTTACGCATTCATATTTGTCTGGTAGTGTAAACAAAGTTTTTAAATCCCCAGCATATTTCTTTCATCCGTTTTCACAGATTTTACGCTCTTTCCACAATATCTGACTTAGGACAAGAAAAACCATTTCCAACACTAGGTTGATAACTATTTACTTGCCCAATCAGAAAAGCACAGGACAGTTTGAATGTGCAGTTCTAGAACAGCTATAAGCTATTCTAAAATGCAAAAGGTTTCTTCCTTGCAAAAGGTTTTCATGGAATAACGAACACAAATTACGTGGTGTGGTTTCTGCGTGGGTTAGTATTCCCTAGCCCTTAAAAACATAAACGTGAAATAACATCTCCTTGTTACAGAATCCCACCCCAGCACTACAGCACTAAGTGGTCTCACCATGTTTTAATGTATTCCCACCTCCTCCTTGACTTGTCAAGAATCTTATCCCCGTTTTGCACCTGGAGAACTGGGGCACAGAAAGGTTAAGGACCATATCTAAATGGGTTTTGCTGGCAAAACTACATCCATCAGGTAAAAATCTTTAATGCAGATGTGTCTTCAGTACAGACCTAATCCATCTACAATCTGTGCCTTAAACATATAATTTCCTTTGCAAAGAGGAGCCGGAGTAGTAAGGGGTTATGATCCAAACACGAAGTTCCTCTCTAAGAGTGCTTTGCATTGACAGTCCTAATACATTGCATACCAGCGGACCCAGGGGACTTAACCAAAACCACACACCCGGCTTTGTCACAGGCACCTCATTTAACTGAGGTCTAATAAATAATAGATTAAAGCCCTGGCCGCGATATCATCTCTTCTCTTGCTGTGATTCTTGTAAAATTGTACAAAAAGAATTTAAAAAAAAAAATTTAAAAAAGGTCTCTTTATGAAAGCAGATACAAAGAATTAAAAATAACAACAAAAAAAATCAAAGCATTAGAGCAGAACTTTGCTCAGATGATATCTGTTAATGGCCAAGGCACGCTCCGCAGTGAGCACTGCAGGCATCTCCTGAGCAGCTGGAGGAGATGTAAGCACCCTGCTCCCACGCAGCACGTGGAAGTAACCCGGGGTCTGCAGGGTGCTGAGAGGCCCCAGGCTCCTCTGGTCTAAGTGACTTGAGACCAGGGCTGCAGCAGCGGATACTCAAGGACAAGGACAGGGCATATGCAGGGCATACTGCACAGCTCCCTATCAACCACTGCTGGCTTACATTTCATGGATTAAGGCAACGCAACAGTGGTGTTACTGAAATAGTTTTGAATTTGGCTCTTAGGTGTCCCTGAGTTCCAAGATTTTAACTGATGTTTTTGATGCTTATCCACCAAAATAAGAAGGGTCTGATAGGAAATGATCATCGCAAACATCAGCAGCTGCTATGCATAGATGCTACTGATACGGAGACAGCTGGGTACACATTTCTGCAGTCATTTCCTTGATGAATAGAGAGTGCACTGTTGCACATAAAAATGGCATTGTCAGCCTCTCTGAAAATGCTATAGGTTCAATGAATGACTAAGACTTGTCTTTAAGAGACAGAAAGACTCCAAAATCTGTCAATCCTTGACCTACTGGCATTCCACTCCTAGGAAGACAATAGCTTTCATCAGCAACTCTTCAAACCTATAAGACATGTATCTGATTCTGCAGAAGGTCCCAACTGACATGTCACTTCAGTGCACAGAGAACAGAGGTTTTGTTCTACAAAAGCAGCAATCCAAGCTACAAAAATTTTGGAAGAAGACACCACCTGCATTAACCAACTACAAGCTTTTAAAGGTTGTAAAAATACAAGAGCAGATACACAACGAAATGTATAAACACATGCAAAAACAAGACCAAAACCTAGGAAAATAGTTTTCCAAGCTTCCTTCTAGTGAGATGAATTAGACCATGGAACAGTCCCCATCGCTTGGGACAGGTTGAACCAAGTTGGACAGAACACTGGAAACGCATGCTGCAGGGAAACTTTGAAACCAGACACTTTCAAAGGTCCTTTCCATCTTTAACATTTATTATTCTACAACTAGCAGGTCTAAATTGTTACACAATTATACAGTTTCCACATTTGCACTAAAACAAGGATGAAATATTTGTCGTTGCACAGCTGCTTCTAACAGGCAAGCCACAGTAGCTCAATGAAATAAGATAAAATAGTCACATGTCAGAGCTCTCCCGCCGAGTGCTTTAGTCTGAGCGCCCAGTTTAGCAACATGAAGATGTTTATGCTGGCTGCAAGAGGACTTCAAATGGCTTGTCTACAGAAATTACTTCAGAGGAATATTATACATGACATCATCCAACTACATTAAGTCAGTTCAATTACTGCTAATCAACTTAGAATATATCTGTGTAGTTATTTTTAGAGGTTTTACTGAGGTTTATTAGGAGAACATATCCTAGCACTCCCTTTATTAAGATGCCATGATGTTCAGCTATTCTGAAAAAAGACAATTTGATTTTTATGCCTTTTGTGTAACATTTAGATTTCTCAACAGTTTTATCCTTTCTTACACTCCCCAGGGTTAGTTTCTTCTGAGGACAAATGTCCATTGATTAACAATGAAAACACACTGGTTGCAGAGAATTTAATTAGGAGAGAGAGTACAGATTGCCAGGTCTAACTATCCAGGAATTTGCTTCTCCCTTCTCATTTGGAGCTCGAAGAAAATGCTCAAAATCCTGACAGCATCCATTGCAGTTATATTTCTTGTTTTCAGAGTTCACAGTAACATCTATTGTACAAAGGACAGTAAAGTTGCCAACAGATACACTGGGATAGGCAGTTTTACCTTTTGGACGCTGAACGGTACTGGGATGCGGGACTGCTGGTTCATTTTGCTGAAGAGAAGCTTTAAGTTTTCATTTGTGATTTACACAGGCAGAGCAGTGCCGTGGCCTGGTCTGGAGCAAGGCACAAAGCCCAGTCCCTGGGCGCTGCAATGGCTCAGGAAGCTCAAGCTCTCTCCCAGCCGTCAGCGTGCCACACGCCAGTGGCAGCAGCTCAGTTGCACGGGGGCTCTCTGCACCCCCGCCAATACTGCGGGGAGGGCAGCTGCGCACAGAGCCTTGGCAGCACAGACTCAGCACTACTATTTGCTACTGTGCAAAATATATTTAGCAGCACACCAGTATGGCAGACTCTTCTACTGTACAACCGCTACATGGGAAAACTTCTCTTCTAATTCTTTTGGGAGCAGGGAAGGAGAAACCTTTTCGAGCTTCTTCAGTTTTCTCTCTCATTCTCTTTAGAGTAAGTGTATTTTAAAGTCATCTTCTGCTTACCTATTCCACATGGATCTCGTCTTACCTCTCATGCCAGAATAAATCAGGAGTGAACCCATAAAAATAATATTAAGTCAACATTAGTGGAGTGAGGATAAGTTAAAGAGAAGACAAGTTTAAAAAAAAAAAGTCACCCTCCCACTCTGTACTTCCAACACTCTCTTTGGACTAGTCTTTATTACTTGACCAACATTTTTTAAGGGTCTGTTTTGCTTTCTATACACATGTAACTCCCATTACTGTCAGTGGAAATTATGTATGCACATCAGTAGCAAACCAGACTGCAGGATATTTAGCTCTCTAAGGTATCCATGTCCCTGTTACAGTCATGTTTCAGGAGAAAAGCCAACAAATGTATTTGGAATTCTGCCTTTAAATAAACACCATATTACAACAGACACAATACTGCCTGATTCTTCTGGAATAAGTACCCAAGAGAGAATCCTACTTAAACCAACTCAAGAGTGAATTAACAGCATTTATCTTTTTCCACCATTCCCACAATGCTGCAGTGTCTCACATGATGAAATTGATAAGAAATATTTCTATAAGAGAAAGAAATAAAGACAAGGTTTTCCATTAAGCTGTATACCAAAATGGTTAAAAATTTACAGCAATGCTTGAAAATAGCAAACAAGAAAACCGTAATATGTTGTTACTAGAACTAAGAGTACTTTTCCATTCACAGACCACAAAGAGCTTTTACAACATTGGATCTCTATCGCCATAAATTGGAGGAGGAAATAAAGGGTGAAATGGAAGAGATTTGGCCAAGAACTGAAATGACAGGGAAACCATTTTTCCCAACTCCTCATCTGACATTTGGTCCTCTGCAGCCTGTCAAGCACTTCTTGACAAGCCAGTGTGATGCCCTCTCAGCAGCCAGAATCCCATGAGATCACATGGGTTATTCTTTTCCACATAAAGAATCCTAATATGCAGAAGCTCTGACAATAACCTGTTCATTCAAGTTCTTATTGTTTTCCAAAGTATGAACAAACCTCCCTGCAGATACCTACAGTAGTTTTCTTTCTAAGGCACTTATATTCACATGGCTCTTAAGTGTTCCTCTACTTCTAAGGCTAAGAGTGAAAAATGCACATTAGCAGCATCATATTCATCACTGCGTGCCTTAAAATCAGAGGAAAGCGCTTGATTTCCAGTAAGAGCACATCTTTTCATTCCACCGCTAATCATCTGACACTGCAATGTTTTCCCTAAACCACACTAATGTTTTTATTAGAAATTAAATCTAATCATAAATGCAGGGATATGAACTACAGCGTCTTTGGGCACAGACACTTGTCCTGCCAGGTTACACACCACGGGACTATAAAAGCAATCATGGTTTCTAAAACTCTGTATTTCCTCAGTGAACTTACTGCTTTCCCTGTGCCAAATGAAATTCTGAAGGGTCTCAAAACCAACACAAAAGGTGAAATTGAACTTAATGAGAGTTTTGCAGCTGAAATCCACAAAACATGATCCTATCCAAAGTCATTCCACTTCTATCACAAGGGGAAAATTCCTAATAGACCTTAAGCTCCCTTTGAACACCTCGGTTTGAAAAAAACAGGCCCATATTAGCAGTGTATCAGAAGTCGCAAATGCTAGTCTAGACATTACAGCTACAGCCTCCTCCTTTAGTCTTCTCTGACTCATATATATCTGCATGCACCAGGTTGTGTTTGTCCACATGGTTTTCTTGGTAATTTGAATATCTCAAAGACCCTGGCCTGAAAATTGCTCTATAAATATCCAGTGCATCAGTTTTACTTATAAAAGTGATTAATTGAAGAATCTGAGCTGTTACTACCTTGAATAGGAAATAAAATGTCACTCAGCAAGCCATAAATCATGAAAGCTGCCAATAAAAAACGCCTGAACCATACTACAAGTCAAAAGCATTCAAGCGTACTCTCTGGAAAAAACAAGTACATCCTTGCAACAAAAACATACCAATTACTTGTTTTATTAAACAGCTATAAACTTTTCAGACAATAGCCACCTTTGTGCAAAATATCCTTCCCTGATTTATCATGGATAAATTGTTTGTGGATGAAAACATTCAGGGATTTTTTAATTTTATTTTTTTTTTTTTTTTAAGGGGGTGAGTCATAAAGATTGATCCAAGCCCTCTGAAGGCAGTAGAGCTTGTCATGATGTTTGGACAAAACTTAAGATAGCCATCCACCAAAAAGAGTTTATTTCCTACTAGTTCATTTATTTACTTTTTTTTTTCCTTAATCATTTAACATACTAGCATCAAAGAACTGCTTGACTCTCAAGTAACATCTTGACTTTGTAAGGAATAGGTGAAACAAATTAATTCATTTAGTAAAATTTACTTGTAATGGAAATACATCTATCATAACAAGATTAATTTTATCAAGCATACTGTTGATTAGCTTGTAAAGAACTACTGGAAAATAAAAGCAGCCTTGCTGGCATATTGTGTTGTTTTCCATAAGGTGTTTGTTAAACAGTGTAGCTATACTGTGATAATGGTTTTCACTGTAAACCTGTTTATTTCATTAGTGTTTTTTTCTCCATTTTCAATAAATCTCTTTCGCATGTGGCAGCACAGGAAAAAAGACCACTTAAATAAGGCAACTCTACTCTGCTTTACAATGACTGTGGAGGGATGGCATTGAATATTTGCTTGACAGAACTTATAGAGAGACATGTATAGCATGTTAAAATGTATGTTCACTTTTTAAGACACAGAAGCTACCATGTTTCTCGCTTTTTCCACAGTAGGAATGATGCATAACAATCATTAACAGAGTTTTCGATACATGGATCTAGCAGTTTTCTAATAAATTAAACAGCCTGATGAAGAAAGATATCTTAAATTGTATTGTTCTCAGGAAATTAAAAATGGTTCACGGTACCTGATACATATCAAGAGTTGTGAGTAATTATAATCATAGGCTAGCAAAAACAATCTACTTCATAATTTTTTATAGCGTTCGTGACTGTCATACCTAAATGCTGCCTAAGCAAATTACTTCTATACTCAAAGATTAAAAGTGGCTGTAACAGAAGAATCTGGTCTTTGCCCCTGTCTTCAGAGCCTCTCATAACAGGTGGCTCTCTTTAAATTTGTCTTGGACACAGTGTTTTCTAAGGTTTTTAGGAGCGTTTAGAGTGGTTTTCTCCAGTCTAAAAGCAGTCTTTTCACCACTAAGTTTCCCCATGAGCAAGCAGCCTGATCCTAAATTTACATGTGCTTCACTCTAGGTGTTGCAAGCTGCCTTGCTCCAGAACACAGTAAATGAAGAGGTAATGCTCTTCATCTAGACCGAGTCCAGACTTAGCAGGAATGTTCTCTTGATCCTACCCCCACATCCACAGTAAATAATGTCATTTCTCTGAAGCGGCTAATGACAACAGCAACAATCTGGCTGTCAAACAAAACAACTAGCTTTTGCCTATCAGAAGCAACCCCAGGTGACAAATAAGGAAGTATGGATGGAACTGTCATATGAAGAGAGCTAGATAGAGCTAGATACAGCTTGTTTCTAAAAAAATTACCTCTCTGAAATATCCCTCTATGGCTTGTTATTACATTAGATTTTCTTGTTCCTTTGCTGCAGCTGTCTTTAAAAAGAAAACATAAAAAAAAAAGGCAAACACAGGTGTTTACTCAGGGATCAATTCACCTGCTGTTCCACTGCTCCACCTGCCCCTGTCGCCTCCCTACCTGGTCCAGCCATACAGCTGGGATGACTCATCTCTGCAAGAGTACATTTTTAAATGATGTATTTTCAGGGGTTTGTTTCTGTAAAAGGAGAAGGAAGGATAAAGACCTTTCTTTAATACCACATCACTTATCTACTTTGCATCTCTAGCTTACCTTTTTTGAAGCAGCAAAAGCACAGTGGTTGAATCCTTCAGGTTTCTGAATGCTAGGCTAATGTGCAATTCACCCCTTCATAATGAAAGGCATCATAATTCAAGGGCATCTGCATCATCCTCCCCCAGATAACAATTTACTGAAAGAGCGAAAGGGAAAGAGCTTTCAAAGTTTGTTGCAAAATTTCAGATCTGTGTTTGAATGGAGTTGATGGATTTCCAGAAGCAGAGTGGAGTGATCTGCTTTGAATTAGCCATTATCTTTTACATCCCTCCATGTTTCCTGTCATCACAAAAGAAGATGAGTTACCCTTTAACTTACTGTAGAATAATCTCTGACTACCAGCAAAGGGGTAGTTAATGCTATCGGCAAGGATGATTTAGGAGACAATTTCAAAGCTCAGTTAACTATAAAAACAGAAGTCATACCAAAGAGCCTCATTCATTCTGCATACCGAGTGTGAGGGAAGCAGGGCTTAATACCACAACTGTGGGGAGACAGAACAGTATGACGAGAAACAGTAGTTTCTTTTCCCACCACTTTCTCACTCGACAAATGGATCCAGCTTTGTTGACAGAAATAGGTGTGTCAACTGTTGCTAAAATATAACGTGACATCAGTGCCCAGAACTGTCCTAGCCCAGATCTGACAGGCCTAAGCGTACAAAGAGGAAATCCTTACCTTACAGATCAATCAGATTAATCCTTACTTTACAGATTTCTTATTTAAACAAACCAAGTAACCTGACAGCTGCAGACAGACCAGACAAAGTATGCAGAAGAAGGCTTGCTTCTAAATTTATTTTTAAACGTATTTTTAAACTTCCTATAATGAAAATGTCCATTGTTTTAGAAAGTTATTTCACAGTCCTTTTTGTGTGCCTAAAGAACAGCAGCAAACAAATGCCATCTAGTCATTTAACAGTCATTAAGTTTGTTTGCTTTGATTTTTTTCTTCAATTGGCTTGTTATTCTTACACCATTAAATATGTACACTTAAGTTTTTTCACACACACACACACACACACCCAAAAAAAAAGGAGAAAAGGAGGAGGGGTAGCTCTGTATTCAAAATCATTTAACAAAAATTTTGTTACGGAATATCATCACCTACAGCAGGGGTTGCCAGCATTTTATATTGCTATATGTCCCCCAATGCTCATCCTCTCTTTTACAACAATATGCATGTTTATCATCAAGGTTTTAATTGCAAGCACTACTGAAACAGTTGTTTAATACAGCTTCTCGGATCTTTACTACAGTTGACAGGCCATCAGAAGCATGAAGCCCACGGTTCAAGAACCAGTGATCAAAATGTAACACATTTTCCCATGGATATTCAGCTGCTGGAGGCACAATAGAGAAACACTGACATTGAGAGAAAGACCACCAACATCTCTGATTCATGTATTGAACTAAACCAAAATTTAAGTACCACCACTCCAGAGAGAGTAAAACCAAATAAAATTGCACATATTTATCTGCATACTTGACAAGTTGACTCTTAATTTCATAATTAGAAATCCGGCCTCCTGCAAATGCAAAGCACCTCAAATGCACCTGATTCTTCTCCAGCATTTTCAAAATAACAATAACATTATTTAGTGAGATAAAATCAGCAAAACAATCCATGTGGTGTATTTAATTTCTAGTATACTCATTTTATGTCAGTCTGCAACCTCCCACTTCATATATTACCATACATCTTGTTATTGAAAACAAAGCATAGATATTTAAATTTCTGTGTCTTTCTCCATTGGTAGGATTGCTAGATGGTCTTTGCCAAGGGCTTGAAGACCCTATTAAATATTCACCTAACTCTGGCAGTGATCATGATGCCCATCACCGGCCATTTGTTTCCCACAAAAATCCAAATGGGTAACTTGTTTATCCTGACAGCTCTACTAAAATGATCAGCAATGAGAGAGTTGCCAATGACCACATTTAAATGACTTTTTAAGACTTCAGTGTTAATGTCTCATCGAGATAAGTGGAGCAATCCCTCCCTTTTACAGCTTTTATTCCAAAGTAATTTGCAAACTCTGGAAGTTGTCACCAAATTTGGCTTTCATTACTTGATGCTGGGAAAAGTTAACAGGGCAGAAGGAATGGAAACTAGTCTCAGTGTGCTCTCCAGAAGCAAGTATAGCATCTTCAAAAGAAAAAAACCTGCTATTAATAATAGTGGTAATTTCATTCTTGTCTTAATTATTTTACAGTCTACAGGTTACCTGAAATCTAGGGGAAAAAAACAATCTTCATTAAGTGATGCTAGAAAAGACTCTGACCCCATTAAATGCACTGGTGAACCATTACATGAAAATCTTGCCCGTTCTGCTTTTGACGGTGCTTTCTGCATTGACAGTTTCCTGATTTCCCCTGCACTTCGGTCTGTTTTCCCTCATTAAGTAGATCTGACATTAGCAACAGAAAAGAAACGTGCATTTTAACACCAGCTTTGCTGGAATGTCCCCAAGCAATTAAGATAGGTACAGAAGCTGGAGTCTACTACCTGAATTAATTTGTTATGTTTTTTTAATTTTTAATTTCTTGTCTCATTGACAACTTTTTTTTAAGCTCATTCTTTCAAAGCAGGGCTGCATTTGGGGGCTTTGGTCAACACTAGCTATGTACAGGCTTCTAACAAAAAACAGTACAGGCAGGTCGTTGCATAAAAAACTTCAGTGTTGTTAACAGTTTAGGCAACACACTCCATGATAACATGGGTGTATCTGCATCTACTATCTAGCGATATCTAAGGGCAGTCATAATTAAAGTTGCTAAAAGAAGGTATCTGTTGTGAGAAGGGAAAGATGAGGTGTTCTGCAGTTTCTTCAAGTCAACTCTGTGACAATAATGCACCTTCCTATCTTTTTAATTAGTGAAAAAAGAGTTAAGGCTTAAGGTTTTCATTCTATTGCAAGACTGATGGTAGTCACAAACTATTCAAAAGCTAGATGTAAAAAAAAAAAAAAAAAAAAATCCAAACAAAACATTCTTCCCAGACAGAAATCACATGTCTAAAAAATCACAGATGCTGTGACAGTGTCTGCACTCTTTATCAGGATATTTGGAAAGGTAATCACATAGCCCAGTGCAATTTCATTTTCAGCCACAGTTCCACGCATTTGTAGGTTTCTGTCCAAATGCCAGAAAAGGTGACAGGGTAACGATTCTGCTTTAAATCAAAACTAACTAGGATTGAATTCAGTCTTTGGAAAGGAGGAATAATAGTCTCTTCCTTCTTCATAGTGATTTCCTGCCTCTATCTTGCATTCAGAATGGGATACAACCTATTGTTATGCCATGCTGGCACATATAGGGTAAATGAAAATCTCCTCAGAAGGGGAAATAGGATAACATTGTAGGATTGCACCATATTCCCCCATAGTTTTATTTTGTAAAACACCTTATCAATTCCTTCTATGAGACCAGTACTGTCAACCAACAGCAGCTGAGTAGCTCATGCCCCAAACCCCATTTTAAATTAAGCACGTTTAAACATAAACACTTAATTTGAAAATTATATGGAATTACAATGAAAGCATTATTGCAGTGAAAGATACTAACTGTGAAACAGAACCAACAATGAAAAAGCACAAGCTGCAGTTCTTCAACGACTAAAATACAGCAAAGTATTACATTGATAAAAGGTAAAACTAGAGGAGAGTTCTCATCAGCAGAAGTCAAAGACAGATAAATAGTCCTGGCAATTGCAATTTAGGATTCAGGGTGGAAAGTATTGACAGTAGAGTTATAATCCCAGCACTGATTTTTTCATGGTCTTTCTGCTATCATTAAATTCTCATTTAATAAGAACTGCCTACCCAAACCATAAATCCAGTTTAACTCTTAAGAAAATGGATCCTCAAATCCTGTGTCTACTTCAACAACTATTGTCACTCCGATGCATTTCCCTTTCTGTCTGAAGAAAACAGCACTCCCTCTATTCTTCTGGGTGACAAGGTTAGGCCATACACATATAGACTTTTTCAAGGCCCTAATTGGAAATGCTCAGTGCCAGTGTGAGGTCCCCAACTCATTGCCTGGGATTTGAGAGTGCTGAGCATAGTATTAGAACTTGATTTTTAAAAAGACAAAGACTACCACATAGCAAATATATCCCTGGGGATATTCTGGAAACCAGAAACTCCAGAGCTCATTTTGACATCAAAGGCATCTAGCTCCTGTCTATTCAGCTGTTGATGATTAACAATATAAGTATTTTGATATCAACTCTCAAGCTGCATTGACCACAGACTCAAGTTATCATGATCTCTTAAAGAGCCCTGATTGATCAAACACCAGGCATTGACTTCAGCAGATATACAAAGGCTGCGTTTGTCCTATTTCTTACACCCTAAGCACAAAACCGTAAGAAGATTAATTCAAAAGTTTCCAACAAAGGTCATCTAACTCACCCGATGTAGGACCGATTATACGTAAACAACATCAGTACATTGCTGTCCCACCTGTTCTTAAGATACTCCCAGTGACAGAAATCCCACGGTGGCTGCAGACGACTGATTCCTCTAGCTCCCTGTTACCAAAATGCTTCCTGAATCTTACTTGCTATGACATAAGCTCCACGTGTCTTGTTTCCACCATTACTCCATTTTCACCATTACATCCATCTCTATAATACTTCTGCATAAACTGAAAAATTTGAACACTCTGCTTTTTCAGTTGTCTTGTCGTTGTGCATAAATATTACCAATCGTTTCTATTTTTCTTCAAAAACAGCATTTCCTAAACTTCTTGTTATTATATTTTGCATTCCAAGTAGTATGAAGGTCAAAACTGGATATTACCAGTCATCATCAGGAAATAGGTCAGTGGACCAGATGGACTTTTTGTGTGACTCCATGTGGTAATTCTTACATTATCACCACTACCAAGCATTAACAGAGGAAGGGGGGGGGGAATCTTTTGTCAGAGGGATTTTTTAGCAACAGAACATTTTAAAATATGTAAAAGTCCTTGTTACCAGTCTCCTTATTACTCTGACACATGTAATACTATATTCAAGCTAAACTGAGTTTGAGATTACCAACCTCAATACTTAAATAACGTGCCTTTCCCTTATTGTCTCCTAGAAGTTGTGGACAAACAAAATCTGAAAGACTAAAGTAGAGACTTAAGTTTCTTCTAATTTGCTTTCTAATTGTCAGGTACTTAGTACGTCTATGCCATGACGCCAAGATTTCCTGTGCAGAGGCAAAGGACAGAATTTTTCGATAAAGTGAAAAATTGCCACCTAAATGCATGATGCCAGGAGACAAGGCTTTAATAAATTATTGCAAAAATTATAAAAATACAAACAAAAATAGAGTCTGTGGCAGCCAGATTTAAAAAAAGGGGGGGGGGGCAGCAAAAAAAGGCAAGAAGTAAAACCTTGGGCCTTCTATTATTGCTTATTTTCTTTAGGCATTGATTGCCCTAAAACTTTTAGTCTGATTTTCATTTCAAATTTTATTAAACTAAAATCTAAGAAGAGATAGAGTTAAATAAAGATCCTTTCCCCAACAATAACAGGCTTGCTGAAATGCCTCAATATTATAAGAAAAAAGTCATTTTTTAAGTGTTTTCCTTTTTTACAGAGGTTTTGTGGGTGATCTATCACAGTCTCTTAGGATGATACTGCTTGTTGTTGAATTTACAGAAACTAAGTTTTAAATGTTTGGGTTACTTTCTCTCTTTCTCTCTCTCTTTTTTTAAATACAAAAGAATCTGGAAAATGTATGTTATAAACTTTCTCACTATCCAAAAAGTCCTTAGCAAAGCAATTTAGGACAACTCTTCTGATCTTCACAAAGGCAAAAGTTTATCAAAGCAATAAAACTGTTTATAACACTTTCTCATTCAGAGCATGTCAGCAATGCTGAATTGAAATGTGCAATAAAATTTATATTACAGCCATATTGTTCCCCCTCATTACTTTAAAACTTACATGTTCAAACCCAAAATTTAAATGCTCCCATTGCTTTTTTTGTGTCATAATTGAGATTGGGATGAGTCATTGTACAGAAATCATCTTCCTTGGTGCTTTTTATTTCAATAACATCCACAGGCTGAACTAGAGAAAGCTTTACCCTGAATTGCTCAAAAGCAGTAACAGGCAATCATAATTCCTTTATATTTCTTTCTGTATTTCTTTCCAAAGACACTGTGACTACCAAAATACAAATGGGGTACCTAGTACATAACTCACAGTTCAAAAGCAGCAGAAGTGATCCAAGGTAGCGGAGCACCAGAAACCATTGCCAAACGTTTACAGTTCAAGGAAACAACAGGTCTATAGAAGAGTTTAAGGGCAGATCTTATCTGGTCTAACTCAGGGAAGTTAGTTAGACTATTAAGAAGGCTACTCAGTAAAACTACCCATTTAAATAAATAAATATATACACGAGAACTTTGTTCATGCTGCCAGTGAAAAGTATCTCAAACATGTATTTTAGTCACTTTGAGAAAGCAGTCAGCAGCGTTGTGTCTAATCCTCAAATGACAAAGTAGAACAAAGCTATCCCAGTTAGCTCCAGACCTACTAGCCTAGGTACTCTAAACTACAGCAACATGGAGCTCAGTGCAAGCTAACCTCACCTACGCTCCTGAGTAATAAAATGTGCTGCTTGCAAACTAGCTGCATCTTTGTATTCTGCAGGTGGGCAAAAGAAGTTTGAGATGTTACACTTCCTTGTAGTGTGTTATTCTCACAACAGAAAAACCAGCATTTCGGAGACAGGACAGTCTAGGTACACGCCAGGAAAGGGGAACTTTACAGCAAAGGGTAGCAAAGAGAAATTTGGCACCTGAATGTACTGCCACAGTTTTAACTGTGGGAAATTCTGTGCCATTCTTTACAGGGCTTTGATTCAGCAGTCCCAGTCTAAAATGCTTTGCTGATATGGGATAAACCTAAGTATGTTCTGAAATACCTAAGTGCTTCAGAGATGTGAGAAGGCTCCATTAAAGTGCTTTACAAAGTGATGTTCTTAATACTGGAGGTGCCAAAGCAGCACTTTGTTGTTGTTGTTAATAATGAGCATTGGATACTTTCTCCAAAGGTCCTGTCAGAACTTCCCAGTTAGCACACTGCAATTTCACATGACAGTATCAAAACAGCCAATGCCCTCTACCCAAATCCACTCTCATTTCCCTACTCCCAATTTGAATTTTTAATATTTTTTTTCCTGGAAAATAAACTTCTCCTCCTTTTCCTAGTAAAATCAAAACTTTTAAGCCTTTTCCTGATGAAAGTTTTTGTATCCTCTCCTTTCCCCTCCCTGTTATTTAGATTTCATGAACAACACCTTTTTGTCTTACAGACCACAAAGCAATGGCAATGTAATTTAGAAATATTTTCATATAATTTGACGGTGTCTGTTTTTACTCTTTGTAAAAGAAAGCCTGATTGCAGCCCTAGAGTACATGCACATTTCAAACCCTCTCGTACTTTGAGATGACTGACTGTCATAAATGTATGTATTAATCATTCTATACTGGGCATTCCCATCCAAATAGACATAGTTCCTTTAATTAAAAAAAAAAAAAATCAGCTGTTTAAAGCCATAGGTGAATGTTATGGGCTAAATTTCAGTAAGCCATAGCTTTTCTTTGACTTTATGTTCCATTTTATTTATATTAATCCAAATTCTGCCCCCCCCTCCCCTGGTTCCGTGCAAAACAGCAGGAACGCTGGTGGTCAGTATCTTCCTCCCAAACACACAGCAGCAACACAAAGAGCTACTTTCAACCAGATAGGTAATTTTTGAGGAACACAATGGCAGGGCGTGGTGGTGACAACCGAGAGAATCAAATCCATTCTCACCAACATTTTGTAAACCATTCATATTTCTTACATCCTTATTTCATCCTCAAAGAAATACTTTTCAAGGTCTACTTTTAGATAATAGGATATGGATGGCCACTGTACCAACAAAGGCAAAAAACTCCAGTGCAGAAGTAGCCTCTAAAGGCAGTCAAAGGGAGCTGCTCTGCAACATCCTTGCTACGGGCCAATCTGAAAGTCTCAGCTCTCGATGTAGGAATGGTGTGGTAAAGAACTACTAGAATTTATGCATCTACTCTTCACAGAGAAACTTCTATTGTGTGTTTAAGTCACTGTGAGATTTAAGTCTCATCTCAGCTTTGGCATGGCACTGACAGGACTAATGGATGCCTGCTTTAATTCAGCAGCAAAACTAGCCTTTAAGGGGCTTCAGAGGTATGTGAAATTCCAGTTGACTGATGTCAAGATGAGTTTTGCCATTCTGCAAGTGAAAAGAACAGATAATGGAATTGTCCATATCAGAAAACGTAGTGTCTCTGAATGAGGAGAAAAACCTAGATTTAATTTTATTATCTGAGAGTGAAATTTGTCTCACTTAGAAGAAAGCCATAATGGACACTATAAAAAACACCCATTACAGCAACACAAGCAACTTTGTTATGTGAGTTAAATATAATGTTTAATTAGTTTTCTAAATGCATACACTGAAAAGCCATTAGACAACCATTAGGAGTAATATATCCATTTTCTTTTTACAATCACCTGATTTAGTTAGGCAAATTTCTAAAGTAATTCAGTCAAACAACACTTTTGGCACTCTTATCCCAGTAAGGTTTCCAATTGCCTTTTTTGACTGCAATCACTGCCATTTTCCCTTAAGCACTGATGATCATCTTCATTTCAGCAGATTTACATAGCATCTCTTTTGGGTAAAAACGCGCCTGGTAGGTTTATGGTCCCATTTCAAGACCCAGAAATCTGAAACTATTCAGCTATTTTTATGAAGTAATCTTTAAGAAAAGTTTTGTGTTCTCCTTTTGTGGGGGAAAAAAAGACAAAACATCTGAAGAATAAGATGGCTGTAGATACCTTCATGGTCCTTTTAAGAACAACTGAGCTCCAAAAGGAGCAAAATCCAGCTGGCTGTTCACACCTCAGCTGACTTACTAGTTTATTAACAAAAACTTTCTTAATAATGTTATTAAGTAGCAACATATCTACATGAAACTTGTCAAAAGGCTCATGATGACTTTGCCAAAACATTGTGGAAGTGACCAATCTATCTCACTGATGAAGGACAAGATCCCATTGTAAAAATAAAGCCTCTGAACAGATTTTATTCTACAGCTACCTACAACTTCTCTGATGCTGTTTTTTCTTGATACATCATCACTCTAGAGATTCTGTAACGTTTTCCAGTGTATTTTCCCCACTTTGTGTCAGCTCCTGTATGCCCCAGTATGGGGTTACGTGATATGCAATCAACAATGCATATGACATGTAAAGGAGAATGTTACTGATGGTGGTATTTTACAGAAAACGAAGAGAGAGTGTGAGAAAATGAACAAATCTGTAGCACAGCTGTTAACGGAACTTGAATCCTGATCTAACCAAACTAATATGCAAACCTCAAATCTATCCTTCTCCTATGGTAATTGCCTTATTTATCCTTGCAATGCTTCAGTTGTTTGCTTTCCAAAATGCAATAGAGAGTTTAAAAGAAAAAAAAAAAATCATCTGGAGAATAAACAATTCCAAAGTTTCTTTTGAATAATTTGGTGAATTTTTCAGCTCTGCTTCTGCCAAACCAAATGGAAGTAGAAAGTAAGAGCTAAGAACAGACTCCGCACCATGAACGTGCCTCAATCCTGAAAGAGCATGCTCTTAACGTACACCTTGTTCAGGTAGGGAATCAGCTTCTGTGTTGAAGTAAGTTTTGCAATGTTACTAATACAAATGCACACACCCAATAAGCAGCGTTGGGCAATTTGTTACATTTCAAAACCAAGAGACAATTCCAGTCAATCTCCAGCCGGCACCGCTCTCAGTTCTGCCAGAAAGCTGAAGGATGCCAACGTATGAATAAAGCAAACCCTCTCCCTCACCGCAGACGGACTCTAAGTGACCTTTACACAAAAAGGCTCTCTAGAAAACACCGAGCTCCTATAGTACGGATTTTTTCCAACCCATGGCATATTTGTGTTTGCTGCTTTGCATCACTGGGGAGACAGCAGCCCAGGAGGAGCAGGAGCTATGAATTCTTGTTTACTGTTAGTGTATCTCCTTTAAATATGCAGTATGCATAAAACAGTACAGTTGCCAAATGAGATACTGAAGAGAGAGCTACTATTTGGTTTCCCTCGCACCAGTTACCTCAGTTCAAATCCTAAAAAGACTAGAATTAGTACTCGCCTCGTTACTAGTCTGAGCAGCAGTGCCAAGAATGCAAGTACAGCAACAAGCGAACAAATCCTTTCCCTCCTGCCAGGGGCCAAAGTGGGGGAGAGGGGAAGAAACGGAGATGAACAAAATCCATGTTTTCTCACCAGTCGTGTCTGTCATTTCAGTAAAAAAAAAAAAAAAAAAAAAAAAACACCTAAAAGACTATAACATGACATACAGATGGAAAACTGATCGCGGGCATGCTACTGAATGTGCATCTTGTATTCAGGTACTGAACCAACACTGTCATACAAACTGACTGCTTATGTTAATCCTACAAGAAATCTTGTCTGTTAATCAAAGCCTAATGAATGAGTTTCTTAGCATCAAAATGCTGGCTTTTTATAATCTTCATATTAATTTCCTTTATACTGTCTTTATAATAGTAACAAAACCCATGAATGAAGCCAAAGACCAAGACTCCAACAGACTGACTGGCAGAACTAATCACACCAATACTGCATGTTGCCCTGACACACACCCTGAGAAGACAGGCAGACAGGAAAATACAGGCACCTGAGGGACAGAAGGTACAGCAAAAATAGCAATGGGACATTAAGGGAATTAAATATAACACAAATATGGATCCCATTAGCATAAGTTAAAAAACCCCAACACGGTACATTACTTTTTGTGAAATGGAAAATGCTGCAGGTTCTGAACTTCAACGCAAAAGTTTGCTTGTGGAGGAATGGGAAGGTGAAGGACCTGGAAATAGGAATAAAGTGAGGAAAGACATTAAGCCTGGAGGGCCAGAGAGGGCCCAGGCACCTTCCCTGGAAATTAGGAGGAGGGCTGGGATGAACCCTGCCATCAGCTCTGTGTGAGTGAAGCAGCAGTTTCGGGGTCCCTGCAGGCGGAAGCAGGTGACGGGAGTGAGGGGGAGCACTGGCACCACCAGCAGGCTGTGAGTGCTTAAGATGCTGAATCTCAGAGAAAAATAACAAAGTAGGAAAGAACCAGAGTGTCATAATTAATACTCTTTTTCCTACCAAAAAGAGCAACGAGGTTGGAAATTTCCTCATAACTCTCAGACCCTCTCCAAATAAGACACGTAAGATCTAATGAAGTGCCTCTCGCTTTTCTCCATAGATTCCCTTTGCCCTTGCTCTACAGTCAGGGTTATAATCTAAACAAAGTAAAATGAAAATCACATATTGTCTGACCAGATCACTGCCAAAATGACAGGCACACAAACAAATTTATGTCTGTCTTCAGTCTGGTCCACAATTCAAGTCGATGGCCATCATTTGCTCCATCATTTGATATGATTAACACTGTTTTGATCTAAAGATGTTAGTGTACAGGCAATCTTGTTTTGGAAGAATCACATAGGTGTTATTTTCCTAGGGAAAACATCCGTTTTCTATCATGAAATACAAATATTACACAAAACATCTAAACTTTGGGGAGAAGAATGTCAATATTTGAACAGTTGGTTTCTAAAGTCTGTCCCTGATCTGGATACATGAGTTGAGCCAGGACTTGTTGTAAATTGCAACCAGTCAAAATAAAACATTAACAGTAACCCTAGCAGCATAAAAATGCACTATAAGCATCGATCCCATACAGTGCTTAAATGAATATCAGAACTAATACATTCATCAGTAGTTTCATATCACGGTCAATAAAACAGAAAAAAGTTTAAATCACCTGCATTCAAGAGCACATTTGTTAAAGTAGCGTTTCTAGTATTTCCATGTAGAAGCATGTTTCCCTTCCAATTTTACAAAATATGCATAGCGTAATGCCTACAAAACTTTATTTTATTCACTGAAAATAGATTACCTCTTCGAAAATATTCCCTTCAATAACAAAAATTACTTTCCAGAGAAGACAACCCTACCAGGTCTTTCCCACAAGCACTCTTTTCAACAGTTAACTGAAGAAGGTCCTTCTCTTATATCAATGAGCTTTCACAAATGAATCAAAACTCCAGTGCCAAACAGCCATGCAGTGCAGTGTGCAAGTAAACACCCTGAAGCCCTACAATTGAAAGGGATGTAAAACTTTTGAAAAATACACGTGCACACTCCATAACAAAAATCTGCATTTCTTTTAATTGATATTGATGAAAGAGACAGAAGTCTTAATTTGAAAAAAAGCATTCCTTTTATTTTCTCTATTTCTAGGCTGCCATATGTAAACACCAATGCCTGCAGGAGACTCACACATTGCTTACGGTGCAAAAGCAGCAAGGCTGCAGCCTTTCTGCTTCAGAACAAACGGTCCAGTGTGCTTTTCGAAGCCTGCCAATACAAAAGAACCAGATCTAATCCTTTCAACTAACAGCACGCTCACCAGACTGATTAACCCAGCTCACTTGGTAAAATGCAATCTCATTCCACATTAGAGAAAACCTTTGGGTTAGTTGTGAGCACGTTTCAAGAACTACTGCAGTTCTAAGCTTTCCAAAACCCTACAGACTTAGATAAACCAAGGATACACCAACAGGAGGTGAGTGCAAGGGTATCACTGCGTGTTAACCTTGGGTGGGAATCCTCTACGGTGAGGTCTTGCCCAGGTGAGAGACATTCCTTCACAATACCCAGCGAGAGCACAACATAGTTACCATTGGACAATCTCTGGCTCTCCCCTTTCTCTGGCTCCCCTTTTCCCGGGATGGAGCCCGCCGAAGTTTCACTACATTCCTCCCCCTGCCAGGGGAACGCAGCATCACACATAAGATAGCTCTGTTTCTAAACTGGAACTCTATGGATGCAGAGATTTTGCTAATACCTCCAAGACATAACAACTCATCTTACCCCTGTTGTCAACTCAGCTTTTATTATATAAATAGGAATTAGTGTCACACATCTAAACAATGTGAAACAGTGCTTCTCCAGCAACAGACACCCATACAACATTGCTAATATGCTAGACTTCTTGAAATAACTATAAATACAATTACCATAAAGTGTGATCCTAAATGCATACAACTTTTCTTTCCCATAGTTTTAGTAAAAATTAAGGGGAATCAAGTATTAAACCTCACCAGTCAAAGCTGAGAGAGTAAACAAAATTAATATTTGCAATTACAAGTATAAGCAAGTGGTATTTAAAAAAAAAGAGTCTACTTGGCAGTCTATCCTACTCAAATAAATTAACTCCTGTAATATTCCTCCAAGCTATGGACAGATCTAAGAGTTAACAATTTATGGTCACATTTAATAATAAAAAGTCTTTCAAACCAATTTCCAGCTGCTTAGGTCTGATACTTAAAGAAGAAGGGTTTAGATATCTGTCTCGAATGGGGAGAACACACAGAGACAACTCCCTTTCAGACTGAAATTCGTATAAAGTTATACAACTAAAAGTAAAAACAAATAATGGTCCAACTGAAAGGGAAACAATGAAGAAAGACAAAAAAAAAAAAAAGTATGAGAAAGCAGCTCGGGAGTTCCAAGCACCGGTTATTTCAGTACGTACAATATTCTGGGGCATCACAGCATGAATAGGAGTAAGTTCATCTGTCCGGCTTAAACGGAAAACACTGAAAATCATTTTCAAGCAAATGCATGTGACTCATTTTGGCTAATGAAAACATACCCCACAAACTTAAGAACTTAGGTAAATTACATTTCTCCTAATTCTGCCAAAAACATTAAAGAAAATGGATTTACCAGAGATAAAAGCAAAGTAAGCGTGATAGATCATCCATTAGCAATACAAGTACGGGTAATTCTTCCTGACGGTGAAATGAGTTGGGATACAACCCATTCTGGTTTCTTAAATAAGCGTTTAGATGTAGTATATCCCACATATTTTATTCTAAGACATCCTAGGTTTGAGTACCAGTGAGTTTTTATGAAGATCAGGCCTTAACAATAACATACTAGGAAGACAGAAAATAACGGCAACTTGACGTATTTTAGCATACTAAAGAAAAAATGAAATAAAATAGAGGCTTTATAATCTCTGCAAGCTATAGACAGTAGTTTAAGATGGTGTGAAGTAATACAATGAATTTGAAACAATAATGAGAAGGAACAAGCTGCACATTTTACAGAGAATCACAAGTACAGAACTAAAATTGCACTTTACTCTCTATTATACCAACTAGTTAACTACTGGGCTAATTTTGGGTTTGCTTTTTTTCATAAATGCATTTTTGGTGTGCAAGGTTGTACTGCATCCTCTAGCAAACAACAACTTTGATTTATTCATGTAAACATCAGAAATGCATTGGCAAACAAAGCCATATGGAAGAAAGAGAGAGATAATGGATTTTCTGTTTGCTTTAGAAACTTGACATCTGTGGATAGCATCATCTAAGTTATGATCCAATAACTTTTCGTATTTTGGTCATTTTCATTCATCAATTCAAACCCAATTTAATTTGATGATGCAAAAAGCTCTGAGAGGTGGATAACAGAGAAGGAGTAATGTTTTAGAAACTTAATGCAGGAATACACTTGAATATTCTTCCCTTTCACATCATAAATTTAAAGAACAAGGAAACTCACATCTGTTCTAACTTAGCTTTAGAGCTTAAAAAGCAAAGAAAAAGTATTAGGATTATTTATATCTTGTTAGTATTTTGGAAAGTATTTTCGGAGCCGGACCCAGCCGCCGGTGGCACCGATCACCTAAGCCCCGCAAACTTCCCGCGGGGCCGGGCCCGGCAGTACTTACCCCCGCAGAGGAGGAGGAAGCCCGCCGTCCGCCCGGCCGAGGGCATCTTCCCCCACGCCAGGGCTCCCGCGGCCCCGCCTCGGCCGCCGGCGCTCCGGGCCGCTCCCCGCGGGCTCTCAGTCGGGCCGGCCCATGGCCCGGGCCGGCGGCGGCGGGCCGCGATGGGACGCACCGAGCCGGGCAGGGACGGGATGGACCGCGCCGGGATGCCTCTCCGCCGGCTCCTTCCGTCGGTCCTCCTGGGTCCCGCCCCGCTGCCACCGGCCGGGAAAAAGCGTCCTCGTCCCCTCAGCGGTGCCGGCGCCTCTCGGGCTCTGCGGGGAGAAGCCCAAGTCAGAGGCGAAGCCCCGCTCCGCCGCGCCTGCCGCCGAGCCCCCCGCGCTGCCCGGGCGGCGGCACCGCCCGGCTCGGTCCAGCCCCCGGCCCCTCCTCCGCGCCCGGACGAGGCCGCCGGTCCGCGCTCCCCGGCCCGCTCGGGGCCGCCCCCGGCCGCCCCGCAAATGCCGCCCCGCCCGGCGGGCAGCCCCCGCCCCGCCCCGCCCGCGGAGCCGCCGCGGAGGGCAGCGGAGCGGAGCGGAGGGGGCGCGGCGGCGGCTCCGCCCCGAGCATCCCCGCGGGCGGCGGGCAAGGTGCGGGGGGGCCGGGGCGGCTCGGAGCGGAGCCGCCCCCCGCCGGGTCCCGGTGCACCGGTCCGCGTCCCCCGGCCCCCGCAGGGAGGCAGCGGGCGGGAGGAGGAGGAGGAGGATGGTGGGGGGAGGAAGACACACGAGCCGCGCAAACACACCAGGTGCGAGACAAAGCAGGGACAGGCGCTGCGGCACCAGGATGTATCCAGTGGCCGCCTCCCCCCCGCCCCAAACACATTAAACGTGTTGAATAATTAATCCTTGGGAGAGAAGAATTTTTGCTTGATGGTAGGAGGATGCTGTAAGAGATGAGCTCTACCTGGCAGGCAACCAAAGTAACCCGGAACGCGAGCATCCCGCTTAGCGGCGAAACGCCACTTTTAAACCGCAAGCGGGGAAAAAAAAAAAAAAAAGGAAAATAAATAGAGAAAAAATAATCTAATCAAGCCCAACCAAAAATACGCTCTAACGACGGGTCGGGGTCGCTGAGGAAAGCAGTCCGAAAAAGCCGCCGCTAGCAAACACCGCCCGGAGCCGCCGGCGCGCCGCAGCCGGACCTGCCTCCGCCCGGGAAGCGCCCCCGTGCCCCCGCCTCGCCGCGGCCGCCCCGGGCCCCGCCGGGAAGCCCCGGGCCGGGACGGGCGCAGCGCCGCCGCAGGCTCCGCGCTCCCCAGCGCCGGGCAGCGGCCCCCCCTCCGCCCGCCCGCCCGGAGGGGCCACATCGACCTCCCGGCTGAAGGAAGCCCTGCCCCTCTCCTCCCAGGTCACTGCAACCTGCTGGGGAAATATTTGCTTCCCCTCCCCAAAGCTGATGTTGCCTCGACACAGCCGCGCTGCTCTCGGGATCAGGACGTCAGGATTCAGGCACAGACCAGCAGCTACAGCTCTGATCATTCCCAGCCTTCACACTTCGAAACGCCCAAGCCACAGCAAGGAGACACACATAATGGAATGATACTCAGTGTAATTTCACCTAGCAAGAACTGCTATAGATCACTTAAATACAAACCAAATAGGAAATTCTCTCTCTAGTCTAGTAAGGACTCTGCTTAAGTAAGAGGCAAGCTAAAAGGAATTACCCTATAGAACTGATAAAAGAGCTAGCCTATTTTAACTTTTCTGTTAGGTCTCCATCAAGCATTCCCACGTTCTTTATCAGGCTTGGGAAAAAAAATAAGCCAAGTGCAAGCACCTGAAGGGGAAATAATGAATTTGAGGCGAACACTAGTGACCACCATAAATTAATTGCATTTGAAGCTGCCTGACAGATGATATAAATTAAACTTTTGAATACTTATTCACGTGCACAAGTGTTTGTGGGGCTTTCACAGATGGCTGATAATAGAGGGAACCGAGAAGCATATTTGGGATGTCTCCATAAACTAAGGGAAAGGCTATAGCAAAGAAAGAAACATATAAAACATTAACATTAAATCAATGCTTTGTGGAGAAATGTCTTACGTTAAGCTGAGCTTTATCTTAAATCATATTTAAAAGCTCGCACAGTATACAAATCAATATTGATGCCATCTAAAATACACCACTATCATCTGCACTGATAAATGCCAGTTTCCATCCAGGACAAAGTGACTTCTTGGAAGAATTTCAAGGACTTCCAATCTCTTCTGGCATCTCAGCAACTGAAGCCAAAGCTGTACTCTTTTGCCAACTTCAGGCTCTGCTCCAGCGCATTAAAACTGGTTTTAGATGCCATCGTGTTCGTCATACAAGGAGCAGAAGTAAGGTCACCAGAATAATTTTTTCATTTGATTTCCAGGCTTTTAACTTAAGCAGATTTATACATTTTCAGAGGATCATAGCTTACGCACAGCACACATGGGAAAAAGTTGCCAACTTGGATGAGAAAGGGACTAAATACCCATGTCTTCAGTGTTCCAGCTACTGTGATCATCACTCTAACGTTAATGTAGTCACCATCCTTCCTGGAGCTGTTCTCCTTTATGGTCTCCAGTACGCTGCAAGCCTTCAACACGGAAAAGTGTTGGTATATTGAGGAAACGTAGTTCATCCAGGAAACATAGCCTGCCATACGGAAGACAAAAATAACTTCACTGCAGCATCTCATGAAACCCTGCAAAAGCCTATCAAAATGGAGGCATTTTGAGTTTTCACTCAGAATTCAAACTTCAGGGGGAAAAACTGAAACACTTCTTGCCCAGCCTTGTTTCCACACCCCTAAAGAGGCCCAACAGACTGTGAAGCATCTGCCCTTGAGTTACGAGAGGAATACAAGCCTACAACCACCTCCTCCTTCCAACAGCTAACTTCTGCTCCGATATGCATAAAATACACGTTCATGTCATTCACTTGGTTTCTTTGTCTGAAGGCCTTCTGAAAACTGAATGAAAATCAGTGCTAGTAAATGGGAAATAAAAAGCTCGGTGTCCTTAACGCTCCAGACAAGCTCAAGCTTTACAGTCATCTCCCATCACTCTCCTAGCAAAAATACTTTGGAAATAAATTGATGCTTTCCTGCAGGCTGGTGCAATTGTGAAACTATGGCTCATACTCTTTTTTTTTTTTTTCCTGCTTTGAGTCATTCATTTGGCACAGCAAACTGAGCTATTAAATTATTTTATTTTTTTCTTTTATAAAGGCACCCTGAGATGTCTTGATATGATAATGCTTCCTGAAACTGATGCTAATTGATAACTGTTTCTTGGTTTCATCAGAAGTCTTAGGTCATGCTCATTTAGCATCAGGGCAGGACACTTGAGGACTGTTACACCTGTCCATGTTTTCCAAACGTTCATGCATGAACACCGAAATATTTTCGTAGACAAAACTCCTCCTAGAACATTGTGTTTGAAATCTGATTCTTGATCAGTTCAGGACTTAAACAATTTTTTCCCCATGCTATGAGGCTGGTTGTTGTAGAGTCTCAGAGTCTGAAGTGCTATTGTTGACCACGTTAGGAAAAAGTTATTTTAAAATTATAAAAATTGCTTATTAACACTACTTTGCGATCAAATCGTCAAGTCTTTCATAGTTGTGACTAAGATGGCACTGAGCAGATATTCTTCCTGAGGTAGATCTAATGATAAAAGGACAGATCAAATTTTGATCCTGACAATGACAAAGAATTTATCTGCATGGCATACTTAATTCAATTTGTTATATACATGTTTTTCCACAATCTGTGGGCTTTATTTTCTTATCCTGCTGTCTATTCCTTTCTTCCCCACTTGTTACATACAGCTAACATTTAAACTCCACAATATCCACACCATCTATTTAATTTTTGTCCATTTGAGATCACTGAAAGAGCTAAGAGCAGTGTGTTTTCCTGGGGTACTCATGCAAAAGTGCTATGAAATGGTCAGAGACACCTGTTACTACGAGAAAGCAGCAAACCTATGCTAAGGGGTGTCTCCATCACAGCACCTGCAGAAGGGAACAAAGAAGATATTTCTTTCATATCAGGAGGAAATAAATCATTTTTGTGGAGAAAGAATGCTGCCAACTGGCCTGATCACAAGAAGTTTAAGCAAGGGCTCAGCATTGTCCAATATATAGAGTTCATGGCAAAAACAGGATTCTTGCAAAAGCAGTGACAAGGAACTGGCATAAGATGCTGTGCCAGGGAAAGCAGAACAGGAGATCATGAGCCTGGGCTGGACCAGGAAGAACCAAAATCCTTTGGCGAACTGACAAAGCGATCCCTCCTGTGAGCTGGCTGCCACAGGGACTGCCCTCAGCAGACCCCGGTGCTGCTTCTTGGCAGTAAGATTGTAAGTTCCTCCAACAAAGGGTAGTTTGTGTCACTGTAACTATAATACAGAGCTTTTGAAAATACATTAATCTGCAACAATGCCTGATTTCTGGCCATCAGATTGTTTCACTGAAAACATAAACTTAAGTATCAAAATTATCATGAAATCATAAATCATAGCCAGCTGTTTCCTTGGGCAAAACAGACCTCCATGTCTGATGCCATCAGAAGTCAGTAATAAAATAGTTCTCAGACGATTGATTTATGTGAAGTTTTCACCTGCTTGACTTTATTGCTGCAGGTTTATGTGCAGCACAGGATGACGATGCTAGAATGTGTCCATACAAAGAGCAAACAAGTTTGCCCAATGCTTGGGAACAACAGGTGTTTTCTTGTTTCATTTCCACTAAGAAGCTCATGTTGTCTTGCACCTGTCTGATTACTTTAGCCCTCAAAACTGTCAGAAAACTATAGCTCAGTTTTCATATCATTGTTCTAAGGATAGTCCTGGGAGTGCCATGAATGCTACCTATTATATCATTAAAAGGCACAGGGAATGTGCGCTCACCATGATGCACACTGATGCTCAACTGTTGTACTTTCAGTAGCATGAGTTTCAAAACTCAAGAGTCAAATCCAGATCTGCATTTTGTAGACTATTATGGACCAGCAGGATTACAGGAGTCTGATTAAAACAGGACGCAAACCTCTCGCTGCGATGGTGCGTGCTGCCCCATGCGAGATTGCTCGCAGCATCGCAAGGCTGATGTGCACGTTGCAGGGCACCCAGCAGAGCTGCGCTGGCAGCTGCCACTCCATCGCCGCAGGAATATTCCCCAGCTAGTAGCAGGGACAGCAACAGGGCTGATGACTCATGGTTATCTCATTTGTACAGACAATCCTTTTTGCCTGGAACCATACTATAACATAATCCCAACAGTTGTAACCCACAGGCACCTTGGCATTGAGGCTCAACATTTATTCCATTACTCAAGAGGCATTAATTTCCCTGAGGTATTAACAGACATTAGTATGATAAATCTCTCCACATCAGTATGAGCAGTAAAGTTCTTCCGAACTTTGAAGACCGGATTTTTCTAGCTTTTAAACAAACATTTTCAATCTGCCTGGAAACATTATGAACACGCACAAGTGCATTCACACATCCCCCATCAGAATTTGAATGGTAGGGGGTAGATATTTTTCCAGAAGTTACAGTACAACTAGTTAAAGAGATATATTGAAACTGGCAGCTGATAAATTAAAACCAGCTAACAAAATATAAAACATCCTTTGTTGACTCTTCTCCAGGTTCGTTTCCAATAGATAACGTACTACTATGATCATGACAATAAAGAGGTTATTTTTATCCTTGTTTCTTAGAATTTGGTGTCAAATATAATAGCCCACCTGAGAGATGTGAAAGCTCAATTCCCTTCTTATTCATAAAGAACTTACAGCCCAGGTTATGGCCAAGGCAAGCTTCCTGCTCACTGCCCGGCAGCTAAAGTACCCCTACAGCGATCTGGGGGAGGTGAACATGTTAGAGAGGGATGCTGTTCAACGTACAGTCAGATCTACCTACCATGTTTCATAACTCACCAAAACCATTTCTGAAGAATGTAGGCGACCCTAAAAAATACTCCAAGTCTAATAAAAATAGTAACAGCCAGATAAAGCTGTGATACTTTCTAAATGCCCAGTAAATATTTGTGAACCTCAGCTTTTGTTTCATTTCTTCCTTGAATAGTACACTTGGCTGCAGACAACTTGAAAACATGACCACAGCATACCCTAGAGGTTTCAAACCTGAAGAGCAAATCTGAGGAGTTTCAGATAGGATAATTTTAAAAATAACTAATAACGTAGAGAAACTAACTAAAAATATACAAATGCTTGGGGTTCAACATGAAATGCAGTTAAATTGGACTGACAAAACCATATCTTCCTTGAGCAGTATAAAATCCGAGTTGCTTTAAGTTCAACAACTAAGCTCTGAAATCTTTTCAGCTTTACCTTTGCCACATTGCTACTGGGAAGAGGCCTCGCTCTCCTTGCACAGACATCTCCGCGTGGGTGAGCTAAGAGACTTTCAAGCCAGGCTGCTCTTCCTGCAACCCACAGTACAGTTTGATACATGTCATAGTGCAACTGGCAGCATCACCCACAATCACAGATGAGGTTCTGCCAGAGTCAGCAGTCTTCAGTCCTAACCGGATACCATGGTGGGAACCAGGTGTTTGGAAAAGCATGGTACCTGCTGACTCACCACCTTACAGAGTTCCCATACAGATCAGACAAAATCCATGACAGAGCTTCTACAGAGCCCAGGGTGCGAGGCATGAACTCTCAAATCATTCTGTCTCCCACAAAAGAGGCCACTGGCAGCAGAAGTGCTAGACCCTGCTACTCCTATGTATGATCTAGTACCAGAAGGGTGGGGGGGAAAGTGCATCTTCTGTATCTTCTTTGTAACACAACATCTTTTTGGTAATAGCAGGTAAGGCTCTTGGTTGTTGTAAGCTTTCATAGGTTCAGAATAGAGCTACAATAACTTATATTACTGGGGGATTTGCCCCAATACCATAAGGGGAAACAGTGACCTGATAGTTTTCAGTCTCCTAAACCATCAGGTCGAATTCTGTCAAGGAAGAGCTGACAAAATCATGACCATTATTCCTTAATGAACATAAGCATGAAGGCACACTAAAGTCAATGAAGAGAAGAGCACATTCAATGGAATAACAATTAATTTTGTCCCTATAGGAATTAGTATAAAAATATCAGATTCAGGACTTACAAGGGACTTCACCTCTAAGTTAACCTGTATTGGGTTAAATGATCTACATAATCTGATTTACTTTCAGCACCTTATGTTACTAAATTGTAATCATTAGAAACCAGGAAATATGATCCTAGTCTAATTCAAGAGATCTGGATTAATACTAAAATGTATCTTTAAATATATGGTATCATGGTCATAAAAGAAAGCACTCGGATAGTCAGGTCACACATCTTCATTTGCGCCATGGTTTATAGAGGCACGTTTGCCCCTGCGTTCTATCGATCTAACAGGATGTGTTTTTCTATTACACATACACACAGTCTCTACATTTAAAGAACATTACATTAAAAATGAAATCAAGAGCTTGCCTGTGAGGAAATGTGAGAAGGGAGATTACCCCATACATTTTTTATTTGCTCACTAATATGCCTTCTAAGTCTCATTCAGGAACAGCTAGAAGTCAGTGTCAGATGTACTGCCGGAACTTGTAAATTCCCAAGGTCCAACCCAAAGATTTAACCTCAAAATAACATACCTGTGACAAACAGAGGACCCTGCTTTGTTCTTCCTGTGCATTCAGTAAGGCCCGAGTCCTGTAAATGCAAGAATATAGAATTACATATACTCTAACAAATACTCTGCACAAATGGAGTGAACTCAGATTGAAAAGTTAAACTTTTTTCCTATTTTGAGTGCTTAATACTATAACGCTGTCCTTGAATGTAAGCTTTTCCAGTATGTCATTTCCTAAAATCTTTTTTAAAATCAAAATTTCAGGATTGCATCTTATAGAGCCACACTGAGTGCTGCATAAGTTACCACAAGAGTTTAAATGGCTGAAAACAATTGTGAAAATAGCAGGCTGTTGGACCAGTTACTGTAGGTAGGTGTGATATATTATAAATATACAAGATGTCAAGCATATTAGTATAACCTGGTTTTCCATAAAAACAACAACCACCATAAAATGAACAAAAAAAGTAGCATGATTCATGTCTGCCCCTTAACTTTGGAATTTGATCATAATTTGAGCTTAAAAAGGACTAAAAAGTTCTCAAAATCATCATGAGTGATAAAAGGAGAAACGGATGCTAAGTCATGGCCAGCCCAGTAGAGACTCACCCCCAGACAAGAGGTCCCTGACCCTCTAACATCCTGCGCAGCCCTAAGGCTCTGTAGAGCGGAGAACACATTACAGACAAATGGTCCACTCTGGGATTTTAGCAGAAAGTCTTCAGAAAGTCCTGGTCTGTGCAAGTTCCTTTAGTTAGAGGCTTAACACACAGCAGATATGGGTTGATTTTCAAGGACATGGGAAAAATCCAGTCCTCTCTTCCCTTAGGTCCCTGTTCAAAATGCCAGGTCATAACAGGTTTTCAAAGTATACACCGAAAGAGCAGTTCCTACCACTTCTTTTAGAAAAGACATGCTTACCTATGTACAAGTGCAAAATACTGTATAAGCTGTATTTTGGGGCGAGGAAACAGGGTCTCTGTTGCAGTTACCCGTTATCTAGTACAGCAAGGCTCTGACTGCAGTTTCTCTAGTACAAACAGCAACAACAGCACGAGATGACATAAACTAGACTCTGCCTGTAATGCACATATTATAAAAATGTTATTAAATGGTAAGTATTTTTTGTCTTGGTGTTGCAAACCAAATCGCTGAGGGCAGTTTCATACTTATCCTTCCTGTTTTCATATAGAAGAAACTATTTCTGTTTTAGTGAAATTATGCCTACCTTTACACACATACATAAAAATAATATAAGTCCTTAGAAGTTCATTCTACTATTCCTTTGTGTCTTGACTTCCATGAACTTAAAGAGTAGGAATCAGAGCCCAAGGGAGAAAGACAAGAGCAACTTTAAACGCCTAAAGCAGATAACCAAAAGTAGGTTACCATCATATTTTTAATTTATGCATATTACAAGATGAGATGACAGTCGTATATATGTCTCCTATTATCAATGACTAGGCAGTTTCTCTTTTAAGTTAGCACAGTCAATTCAGCTACTTCAAGTCTATTTCTATTTGGGCTGTGGACCATCCTGTATTTTAGCTCAGAGAAATTTGCCTTGCTTGGAATTTCTCAGAAGCAGCATATATAAAGGAAACAGTTTCTTGTTTCTATCTCCCAACTACATGGTAACTCGGAGCAATTCAAGACAGCTGTTTCAGTTATGTTAGCAGGTACAGCAATATTTAACTAAAACTAAGACCTCAGTGAATACAAGCAAGGCCACACAGGTGGTGTTTGACGCAGGGCAACAGTTATGGAGCAGGCACACCGCTCATTAATTGGAAGAGAAAATTTTGGCTATTGTCCCTTAGACTCTAATAAAATTAATGAGATATGATCTGAAATTATCTTTTTTTCCGTTACACTTACTACACTGGAACATTACTCAGTTAACACCTGGGAGAAACTGGTTTGGCTGACCCAGGTAAACAGAAATCAGGTAAATCAATGCTCTATCAACTTGCAATCAACATTTTTCCAGCTCCAATATTTCTAAGTTAATCCAGACCTTTTCAGCCCTCCTGTAATACATCTCATGTAAACTAGGCACAGCTGGTCTCTCCACCAATAAATCAACTGTTGAAGGAGTAACAAAATACATACAACTGAGGCACAGACAGGACGAAAGTTTGCGACTGAAAGAGAAACCGTGCAGTGAACCTAAGAAGTCTATTTAGAGAGTCTTGACACGTTTCATCAACATGTACCGAGGAAGTGCTCCCGTGGGGAAGGTGGTTTTGTCTTAATTTTTTGATGTTGGTTCCTCAGCAAATGCTTTGCATAAGGCATCTCTGAATGAAAGGGATGTCTGGTTTATAAAAAAAGCTGCAATCCGTTTAACTACTGATGATGGAGACTGCAAGAAATAAAATCCTAGAGCAGAGAGTTGTAGGGATGTTGACTTCTGCAGCCAGGGCATGCAGTCCCCTGTCACACTGGCAGGCTGGTTCTTCTGAAGGTGCCCCAAGTGGCAGTGGGGCCACGGAAGGAGCCTGAACTGATAAGGACTCCCTGTATAATACAGTTTGACTCCCTATATAGTAGTAACTATTTATATATTGTTTTGGAGGGAATTTTAATTGCAGTCTGCTGACCACAATCCCAGCTCTATTGGGAAAATATGGTAGAGGTGTTGTACTTGCTTTTTTCAAGGGATGCTGTATGTCTACATTGAAAAGATGCTTAATGTCAAACCAAATTAAACAAAAAATTATATATTTGATGGCACAAAAAATTACCTGTCTGAAACAAAGCATACATATCTTTCTACACTACTGGCCAGAAAGCACAGAAAAGCACTGGCTAAGTACGCCTGAGACCAGCTTGATAGAGTCTTCTAAGAAGCTAGATGGGAAACTGCCTTTGGTGAATCTACTTTTGTTATTTTTGCATGCCTAACACAATAATTCTTAACGGAATTCCACAGATAAGAGGACATGAAATTAAGCAGTTTGCATTGAAGTACAATGTTAGACATTAAGCTGACAGTCCTCAATACCCACCATCTAAGAGGCAAGTAGGAAGCAGTGTCAGAATAATAACACGTTCACATGAAAGGACTGTAGATTAAGACTCTTTAACCTTGTTAACTACACTAAGGAAACACTGGTTGTCACCTGCTGACATTTTGTTCAGCAGAAAACTGAAAACAAGAATGCCTGCTCTGTCAGAACTAATTTCCAAGTCACTGGGGACTTGAAGAAGTTTAAATAGACAGAAAATTATAAGATGCTCTAGCACAAGCCAACTGGAACCACACTATCAGAGCATGAAGGTCATAATATTCAGAGCCGATGAGTTTCTGCTTAATAGTTTCTTCTAAGCTATTAAACAAATATCCCAAATCATAATCCAGAAATCATCTTAAAGGACCTACTGCCTTCAACATCTTCCATCTTGGATTTCAAGGCTCTAACATCACCTAACTGTCCCACAGATCTTGAATTTGTTGGTGTTAGCTTAGGAGTCTTGCTCTAGAATATGAATCAAACTATTTGCTGGGTGTTTTCAGACAAAATTATTTTGCTCTGTGCATTCATTATGAATCCAATCCAGCCTTTCTAAATACATCCTGAAATGCCATTGTACCTGGGCCAGCAACATGTCTATCCCTTTAAACTTCCTGTGATTACCCATGAGATAAAACTCCTGAGAAAAGTTTTCCCTCCAGGAAATGCTTGAAATAAGACTAAAAAGAAGTTTCTATTGATTATTGCCATAAGAAACCTGCAGTGACTTCATAAAGATGATTCAGATCTTAGCTTAGGCGACTTAATGTTGCTACAAAATCCTACATGAATAGGAATTCAAAATATCTCCACTGTGTGGTCACACTAAAAATTTGTCCTCTGAACTTTTCTTTTTTGTACTTCCAGCTCCCTCCCAAAACTTTGAGGTACACTTTCTGCTTGTCTACATCTTATTGTACTTCTCTATATAATTCCTCTCTCCGCTATAGGAGTCTTCTGCTAACAACTGTTCAAGTGCCTCCCTGAAGACTGTATACTACAAACACAAAGCCACTAAGGCTAACATGAGGCACAGTGAGGGGACCTGAACTAAGAACATGCATCGTTGCATAATGAAGCAGTGAATGCCATCCAGGAGGACACCCTCAGGCAGGACAAGCTCAGTCTTTGTCGATGTCCTGTCCAACAGCCATCTTCCTAGCACCAATGTTGAATAAAACGTCGTGACTGACTTAAGGCTTCTTACCTGTATAGGGCGCACCAGGATCAGCTTCCTGATGAAGTTAGGGCCCCAGGTCCAAGTCGTCTCCTAGACTTTAGTACTGGGTGGCTACAAACCGGCTGCAAGTCACAGTGGCCTAGTGCCTGTTGACACAGCCCACAAGAGTGGCCTTGTTGCTCCAAGCTGCTCAGCAAGCCTGGGAGAGTGGTTTTGCTGCCACCCCTGACCCAGTACACATTGGCAAGCACCTCACATATGGCTCACATCAGCCTGCAGTCAACACAGTCAGCATCTAAAGCTAGCCCCAGGTGTTAAAGCCTGCAGCATGTGGGACAGCAGTGATGATCGAGTTTAAAGGCAAAAGGAACAGTCAGGAAATTTCTTTCCCAAACAGAATTTTTCACCTGTTCAAATGCACACAGCACAGAGACCTCAACTCCGCAGCTAGGAGTAGAAGGGCTTCATCGGCTGCACTGGGCTCCAGTGAATAAACCCAGTGAGTTTGTTGCCAGCCAGTTGAGACCCAGAGCCTGGCTGAGGCAGCTGCGCTGCGTCTCCACTGTATGAGTGGACATGCTCTGAAATAATGGATCTGGCAGTGACAGATTTCCCTTTTGCACATCATCTGCTTCAGTGCTCTTGCATAAGGATGATCTAAAGCTTAGCAAATACTTGGAGCTGGAAATATTACACATGCAAAGTAATTACGGTAATAGTATTCATTTGCAGAAAGCAGATTATTCATTAGCTACCCAAAATAGCTGAATGGCTCGAGAAACTAGAGCTAACAATAGGCATTTAAACCATCAGGTAGCAAAGAGCAGAGGTACAGTGCCTTAGCAGGGGTGGAGTATTTCTCATTCACATAGTTGCTGTGGCAAAAACATTTCTACTACTTCCTATGTAGATGCCAGAAAAAAAAGCTCACTACAAGTATTAGAACAACGTATTTTGCTTTTGTTGCTACTATGTGAAAAAGCTTATAATTTATCTTTCTGGAATACAAATACAATATTGTTCATCAAAATAACTCACATATCCGTTGCTTTTAGTGTTGCATGAACATTAACCACATGCTCTCTGTTCTCAGAATTATATTTTCCATCTCAAAAGAGACTCAGTGAAAAACACATTTACTATCAGAGACCACAAAGGTGAACTGTAATATAAAGTGAGTTGCTCAGAGTCAGTAGCATAGCTGGGAACAGAGCTCGGAGTCAATATCTACAGACCTGTTCAGTGGACCACAGTATTTGGTGGGCAGGAGAAGACAAAGGGAAGTTTCACCTGATGGCTGGAAGTTGGCAGGGAGCCCCAGGTAAACTCTGCTGTGTACATTCCTCATTCCCTGTGACTTACACTCCTCACAAAGCACCCCGTCCTTGACATGATTGAAAATCAGTTACCAGGCTGCTTCATCTTGAGTCAGTTTGATGTTTTCTTCTAAGCCTCCATCCCTTGAAAATCATAAAGGTGTAATTCATTCTGGTCCTGCATGGGTTAGTCAGATTACTAGGCCTGTGGATGAACTGATAATAGTCTTTGGAGGACTTCAATCACATTACTGTTAATATTCTGGGTCACTAGTCTAATAAAGTGCATGTCTCAAGATGGAAACAAGTAAGCATGAACATTTTCTCAACCAAGAGAAACAGCCAACGTGGTCAGTGGCAGACACTGGAACATAAAAAAAAAAAAAAAAAAAAAAACCAAACCAAAACCAACCAAACAAACCCAAATAAACCCCAAAAAAAAGGTATTCAGTGCTAGAACAGTATAAGCCACTGAGATGAAGAAAAATAAAATTGAATCCTGGTCCATATGCCAGGAGAAATTGCTTTGCTTATCTGATTTTCTTAGACACTGTTTTATTCAAGGCTCACTCTTTAAAGCCTAGTATCCAAAAGTGCTACAACCCTACACGTAGCACACCTCAGTCCATTGCCCTGGAAGACTTAGTTTAACAGCTTACTTTCTAAGTATGCATTTAGATTGCTAATATTAATGGCAGCTTAACTCCTGCATGCAAGATGGGTCGTTGCTCTTTCAGTATTTCCAGGCAGTCTGCAAACTCATTTCTGGGATATATATAACATATTTGCCACTCCATAGATACTACCACAAGATATAATGACATACATGTGTGGAGAATCAGGATCTTACAAGCCAAGTCAATGTCATCACTTGTTTACTGTGATGGGTCCTGCTAGCTGCAGCAAAGCCTGCCTCAGATTTATGACGAGCAAATTCACATGTACATAACTACCCACGATAACACAGTTTGCCTATTCAAAGAAGAAAGAACATTTGCGTGTGTATACATGTAACTGTGTTTGAGTTGAGGTGCTAAGAAAACTGTAAATAAGCATTAGGTTTATTATTTAGTAAATATAAGAGTATCTACAGACGATGATGCAATCAGTGTTATTACAGAGCATAGGAGAAGTGTTGTAACATTAAACCCTATCTCTTTCATCATTAAAAAAATGTTCATTTGTGGCAAATAGCAGTAGAAATAAATATAAAAAAAAATTACGTGTGGACCCTCACAATTATTTCACAGTGTCTCCAAATATTTTTTATCAGACTAACACTGATCAGTAGTACCTTTAATATCTTTTTTCCTGACAGATGTCAGTATTCCTTCCCCTCCACACCCTTTTACTCCTTCACTCCCTCAGAAATGATAAAAACCCTCTGCATTTTGATAATAAAGTATTTAGTTCAAATGAAAAATCACCTCATAATAAAGCGTTAGCCAGATCAAAAAAAATCAATCAGTGAGGATTTTTATTAGTCAATCATGTAACTAATTAAAACCATTGATTGATAACAGACAACACTGCAACAAAGTTATCTTACTCCTAACCCAGCAAAATGATCTGCCTGCTGCACATGTAGATAGTATGGGATGACCTGCTTACAGATAAGTCTGCAACTGCTGACCAATCTATTTTTACTTAGTGGTAGTATTTCCCCAGCTCAGCAGTTCTGACAGATCACAGCTTTGAGTCTGAGACATTTGTGAAACATCTCTTTGTTAGTCACAAATAGCAAAGTGCACATCGATAAATCACACCCTTTGTCTCTTTCTTTTCCCTCCCCCACACAGTTGCTGCTTTTTCTTGTCAAACCAACCCAGGCTGAACACTCCTGAATTATCTCTATTAACCTGTAAGAAATTCTGAAGAACGGATCCTATGTAATAGAAAATGACCTCAAATAATTAACATTTTTGAAGTGGTTTTTATCTGAATTTTGTCCAAGGTACATAAATCATCATTCATCTTTCCTCTTCCTGGCAGTGCACTTAGACATAGCAAGTCTTAAAATGATGACATCACCATCCCATGATCCTTCATTATAAGTAATTAAAGCAGTAATATGCCTCTTCTCATGCACTAGTCATCAAGCAGACTTACTCATATGAAATCTCAGGCACAGTGCACCTGAGGTGAATCAAGGGAGCACAGGACTCAATGTTTTTGGTGAACTGCTGGTACTTTTGTGTGAATTTATTGCTGCTGAGAGAGCAGTGCATGTTAACATGCAGGGAGACTAAATTCTGCTATTAATCCACAAGACAGGCACTGCAGAGGTACTATTAGGTTTCCTATCCACGTACAGTATCAAGACCTTGACAAGGAAGGAAGGAAGGATTCAGTTTAGTCTGTGCCTCTTCAGATTTTGGCCTTTCTCATAAACATACTGGCAAAGCTATCAACATTAATGTCTGGATAATATGTTCAGTGGCAGGGACAGTACCCAACAGGAACTCTGTTAGACACTCAAACACTTTTCTGCAAAGACTAATGATGATGAACATTTTCTTATGCTGCTCAACAAGCTTTGGTCTAAAATCAGTAAGCTAGATCAGCTACCCAATAGCAGAATACCTATCCAACAATGCAGTCAGTAGGGGTTTTTAATCTGTTATTGTATGAATTTCAGATTATTATTTTTACTCATTACAAAGTTTCAAAATAGGCACTACTATTTTCTACATAGCGAACAATAAAGCATTTGTCTTTCATAGGCAATTGCGACACCAAACATCACATTATATTTGAATTCACATCCCACTTGGTGAGCTGATCTATGTAGTTCTCTTTAATAGCGACTCCAAAATATGGTCTTGTTTGGAGGACTCCTTGAAAAGACCCATTCCAGCCTTAGTTGCTTCCATATATACAACAGTTTATAGTCCTACTGCCATAGCCATATTCATACTATAGACTGTTCTGTGTATCTCTTTTTTTCTGTCCCATTCTGGATTCCACTGTCCTGGCGTCATCAACACTATTCATGTTACTGAGCATAGTTAGGTGACTATTATGGTTAGACCAAACATTTCTTGCAAGTAGACCAGCCTGCATCGGCATTTGCAATAAGCATGATAGATATGCAAGAAAAAAAAAGGCATCTAGGAAAGGAGAAGAATGCTGTCAAAGAGTTGTTCTTTATCTATTATTTTGCTTGTGACAAACAAATTCTGGATTACAATTAAATATTTTTATTGCTTCCACAATTTACTGGATTAAATGATGCTCAGTATCCAAGAAATCTTGGAGGGCTGGCTATTCAGAACCTGATAATCTAGAAGAACACCTTGATTTCTTTGGCTGTGGTGATTCAAACTACCTGCACACCTGCCCTACACCTACTTTTATCTTTCAAGCCCGTCTCCTGCCTCCACCCATTCTGAATCCACACGATGGCACTACACCACACCTGTGTCAAAAACTGCCCAGACACAGCTTAGAGTTCAGCATATAAAACAGAAGCCTCGCCAAAACTAAATGTCAGTCAGAACTTACCTTGCATCACTAAGTATAAACCTTCATTTTAACCTTCTCTCCAGCTGGGCACTGCAAATAGAGGCAAATCTGAGAGTACAGGGAGGATCCAGAGGCTGTGGTCATGGTTCTGCAGGTATGATCAACTCTGGCAAGGTCCATGGTATGCTTTTAGGAAAACCTGTTCCATTTCATCTGGAAATAATGACAAGAAAGGAAAAAAAAAAAAAAAGCAGAAACCATTCCATATGGTGAAAAAAGATGAGGTGCGTACTGACTTTATCATCAGTCTCTTTAGATAGGTAATGCATGATTCCTTCCACACTCATTCTTCTACAAAGGTTACACAGTCTATGCCCTGTTCTAGAGAAAAATCAGACATGACTGTCATTCCTAACTAATATTCGTCTATTTCTTTAAAAAATGGAAATTACAGAGCCTGGCTATGCTTTCTGTTCCAATGCTTTGTATCCTTAATATTAGAGGATAGAAAACGTTTTTCCTTACACCAAATGTAAATTTTCCTTGTCGCAATTTAATCTATCTTGCTTTACCAGTTGTATTCACACCTATCTGCAGTGGACAAAAAGTATAGTTTTCCTGTCTTTCTATCTACAGTCCACTGGTTAGGAGATCTGTCATTATTTTGACCTTATTTTACAGGTAAGCAAAACAGAGAAAAATTTACTACAGTGTTTTAAGAGTAGAGAGAGAAGTGTTACACGAAGAGCAAGCAAGGAAACCAACTTGTCAGCCAGTTTTTGTATTTAAAAAAAAAAAAAAACCACAAAACCCAACACCACCACCAACCCCCCCGCAAACTCTCCTAGAAGAATATCATAGGAATAATACTACCCAGACAGATAATAGATTATATCTAATTTAGGATTCAAGATACAATAATGGGATCTCTTAAGAGCAGGTATTATTAGTAACCCTTCAGTCTCATCATCCAGTATTCATAAAAATATATTTCCAGATAGCTGTATTTCACCACTACCTGCAAGAAAAGGTTGGCTAAAGAGCATTTTATATTTCTCACCAAAAAGATGCATGATTGGCTTTTTGCCTTGATACAAAAAATATCTTTTTTTTTCCTCCTATCATTATCATCTCTTAATTAATCAAATACAAAGGGTTGCTTAATTAGTTAATTCTTCCATTTATTTAATCTATTTACCAAGCAACATTTTTCATTAAAAAACTTTGGGCTGCAAGCCTTGAAGTGTGATCATGTCTGTAAGATTAATGTGCAATGCATATTCAAATATGTACTGAAGCTTATAGATAATATTTAGAAAATATATATTTTCTAATTATAATTATAATCCATTTCCTGTCTGTGTGAAGAACATTAATAAAAAAAGGGTTTATATTTCTTTGTTTGAATGAACATTCAGTTACAATTCTGGTTTATTTGCTCAGACTGCTGACATTTCCATGGTCTTTTATTAAAGACCTGATTAACCTGCAGAAAGAGCATGATGTTTGTACAAAGCTTATGTTCTCTAAGCCTACTTCACACCCACATATTGCCTTCTGCTAGGGGAACACCGGTAATGTCAGCATCCCCTATTATATGACAACACCTTCAGAGGACTGACCCTTCTGTCAATACAGCATGATCTATAATGCCAGGAACCAGAATACGAGTAACATCAGGGTGTTAGCCTGAGCCTTTGGTCAGCTGTAGCACTGCGCTACCGGGCTCCGGGCACGCAGGAAATAACTGACCATGCAGCTCTGCTAACACCTTTATCCACATTGCTGTCCTCTGTGCCAGCATCCAGTTGCTGCAATAAGCAACTTTCGCACAGTAGGTTTCCTATTTCTAGACAAAAGTATTGGCTTAAAATAACTGAAGCCCTCTGCATGTGACTCTCTCAGATGTGCTGAGGATAATATTCTTCCTGAGCTGATCACTCTTTCCCTAGTTTAGAAGCCTTTGAAAGTTAAAGCACTGTCTGCATGGGCATGGGGAAAATGAATAAAACTAAGAAAAATTACCCACATGCATTTTAAAGTAAGCTGTCGAAAAGATCTTACATTAAACTAAAAAACAAACAAACCAACCAGTGGTGTCTAAGAAGTTTAATGAAACCAAATTCTTTAAAGCCTCAGTATCTGTTTTTCCATTTCCTGATGCCTCAGGTTATGACACCTATAAACAACCAACAGATCAGCAATTTGTCTTTTATCTAAGCCAAGTGTAAAACAGTTAGAGATTCTAAATTCATAGTGAATTTATTAACATTACACAGTACCGTGAGTTCCACACTTGAGGTGCAAAATTGGTAACAGGTTATAAAATGCAAGATATGACCCTACCAAAGTCATTATCAACTAATTTAAGATATGACATGGTGACACAAAAGGGAAATAAAGTAATTGTGAGGGGATGCGACAGGCAGAAAGGATCCAGTTATGTAATTACAGAGTCAAAGACAATTGCAAACCTGAACTGATTAAGCTTTCTCTGAACATCATCTTTTCAATTTATTGATCTATTTTGCACAGGCTAAACCACCACAAATATCTCATAATTTTAAAAAATGATCACAGTCAGGAGTTTAATTTTTCTGGGCTGGCTGCATGCTGTTTACCTTTCACTTGTGTATGATGTTTATATTATTTACCAACTTTGTATTTTCTAGAAAAATGAAGCTGACTACATACTGAACTCCAAAGAAAAATTTACAGATGTAAAAAATATACACCCAGGTTTATGTTCCACTGTGCATCTTCTCTCAGTGCTTCCTTGTACACACACGAGATTTAATATTCAGTAACTTAGGTATTCAAGGAAGGTATGGCCTTGCATACCTTGTGCAAGCCTTTTCTGTGTTAAGAATCTCTGCTGAATGTGATAGTGTTTGCAGAGAAAATCTCTATGAAAATCTACGTGAAAATCTCTCTTATGCGATGGGAATATAAACACAAAATTCTGCTTGTACATCTATGCTGACCCTTTAAGGTACACTGCATATTCATGCTTCAGTAACCTCTGGCTCTTTTTTTGACTCAGATAAATCGACATTATGCCTCTAACTCTTGCCAGATAGCTACGGGTTCCACTAAAGGGCCTGCCAAATCTGCGCAGCAAAGGCTCCACATGACAGAAACATGAGACTTGGAGGGTGAGGAGAGATTTTCATGCATTTTCTGTCTCTCTGTACATTTCCTCTTTAAACTCCTGTTATTCCCTTTTATTTCCTCTGTGTCTGTTAGCACCTCAGCTCAGCCTGCTTCCTGAGTCTCAGCAGTCCCAGGCGGCAGGAGACAGCATTTTCCAACCAGCAAAGTACATATTGACAATCCAAATCTTCACAGTGTTCCGAGTGTGAAGATTATACACACTGAAAATAGCAGGGTAGAAGGAGAAGGTTTGTCTTTCAGCATCAGCAGGATAGCAACCTATATTACCATGCAATTGTTTACAGACTAGCGAGTGCTGAAGTATTTGGGGGCCAAATTTTTAAAGGTATTGTAAAAGTGTTCAGCTTCCAGTGACTGCATACACCTAAAGACCTTTCAAAAGCTGGATCCTAGATCTTTAAGAGTACACAATACAAAAAAAAAAAAAAAAGTTAGTGGAAATTACATACCAGTTTTTTAAAGCATGACCCTTGAAAATGCTAGACGTAAGATATATCAGATATTAAACCAGAGCTAAACTTGATCTTAGCCAAAAGGGCACTTACTTGTATTCAGTTTTGAGAAACATCTATATCAGATTGGCACTCATAGCCCATACAATGACCTTTTTAAAATTCATTTTTAACATTTGGTTTTATATAAGCTGGAGAAAACTTCGGCCCAGATGCTGCCTTTGAAGGAGTGCGTTTGTACTACAGCAGGGAGGAAGATGGGAGGAAGCACCTCACGAGGCCATAGTTGTTATTCAAAAGAAAACAGAGCGTCTATGTTATTTAAAAGGTATAAAAAACTCTCTAGGATGTCAAAAGCAAGTTCTTTTCACAGAGAATTAACCTTAAAGAAACAGCTGGATGTAAACTAGGGCATCATGGTATGTTGCATACATGTGGAATCTGGGATAAAAATGTAAGAGTTTAATGGAGTTGATTACTGAAAAGGTTTTTGTTTTTATTATGGAAAGAATATGTGCTCCTATTCCTGACTGGCAACTGAAAAGTATAGAAATAGCAGAGCAGCCATCACTGATGTCTAGAATAGGGCAGAATATTTTGTGGCATTTTGAAAAGGCTTCTCTTGCCCAGCTGGTTTTAAATGATACCAAATACAAAGTCCTTTGGACTTTAATCATTTCAGCAAAGGAGAGAAGGGTTGGAAGACTTTAATACCTAACTCTTAATCTAGTTGCTCTCTGTTCTAAGGATGCAAGGAAATGGCTGTTTCAATCTAATAACTTTTCCATTTCTAAATTCTGCCTCTCAGAGCAACAAAACAACAGTGTTCTTCTGCTCAATCACAAAATGAGACTTTAAGAAATGCAATAGCAAATCTTGGCGGGTGAATATTAAAGCTACCTCCTTCTCTGTACAGCCAGAGCTGCAGTCAAACATGTATGAGTTCTGCTGACAGTGCCTTCATGCTGGCTCCAGGTGACAGCAAGAGAAATAACATAAGAAATATCTGTAGGCTTGTCATGTACTAATATCCTTTTGATAATGCAAACTGTTAATCCTAACCCAGGTAAAGAGAAGAAAAGAAATTGGGTTCTTATCTTAAAGAGTCCACATTGGCCAGATGAACACTTCAAGGTCATCCAGTATTGCTATAAACAAAACAAACCTATCAGCTCTACTATGTTGCTAAAATCCCATCTGGCTGACAACATTTTCACCAAACATAGCCAATTTATTTTTGTTTTAAGCTTTAATTAAGTATTATAGATTGAAGTGAAGTAATTAATAACTTTAAAGTACACTGAACCACAGAGAGCCAATACCTCAATCAGGTGAAGCCTGGGGAAAGGAAATGCATGAAATAAAAAATTCTGTCCCCTCAGTCTCTCCTAGTAAATCAAAGAAAGGAATTTTTGTATTAATTGGCAATGGGTCTGTGTCTAGTCTGACTGCTGACACAGTCATAACGATAAAAAATATTTCTGTGGGAAGTGAAAAATGCAGTTTGCATGTTAATAATGCCTTCATTTTCTGTCCTGATTGATTAGTTTGAACAAAATTCAAGCAGCAATGTCCCTGCCCCCATTGCTTATCTCAGGAAAATCACAGAAATCAAGTAACATATGAGTTAGTAATGCATATAAGTTACTGTCTATATAGGGAGTTCCATTTCAGAGACAGTTCTTGAAAAAACATAATGGTAGGAAATCATTGCAGAACAAGTTTCAAATTCTGAGCATTTTCCCATTCCGCATTGCTTACATTTATCACAGATAGAATTTGCTTATGAAATACAGTATGAAAAAGGCTATTTAGTGCAATCTGGACAGTAAAATTAAAATTACTTGCCCTATGTCCTAAAAAATTTAAAGGATTCAGACCACATTTTAAAAGAATAAACAGATAGTATAGTCTGACTCTTTCCCTCAAACCAACCCTCAAAACATCAAATGAGTAAGCATAAATTAGTTCAATCTCTCCAACCTCTGACTCAGCTTGCTGATACATGCAGAAGCCAATATTGGTGACCCAAGTCTGTGTATTAGGTTTGCATTTCATTACAAAACTTTGTGCACCACATCTTTTAAATATGTACACCACATCTTTTAAATATGTTTAACATATTTACATTTCCATTTTTCAAACAGCTGAGGAGATATTCCATTATTAAAAGCAGTATTTTTAATGTTCTGACACTGAAAACCTCAATTTCAATGTTTTCCTCATATGTTAAATGGGAATGATGGCTCCTCATGAAGTTCAGAGCATTAAACTTGTGCTTACACATTTGTTAAAGGCCTCATAGGTCATTTGAGTTCTTATTAATACGGAATAAAAAGAGCTTAACATCATCCATAACCCAGTAATAATTCACGTTACATTACCTGAGTCATTGTTTTCATATAACAAATGTTTTCAAATACTGAAGCCTAAGAGGCAAAATAAATCATTGGGTATTTGCTGTTTATTCTCCTCTATAGGAAGAAGTAGTTCTTCAAAATATAACTGCATCTGACAGAGGTGTGCCCAGAAGGTTTGGAAAGAGGAGCTGATCATGGGAAGTTTGGAAATTTCATTTCCTAGTCAAAAGGAAAGTAGATGCCCTGAAATGACAGCATTCATATCTTAAAACTGTGAAGATCAATCACTTTGCTCTTCCTTAAGATTAAATAATACTGCAGATACAAACATCATAGATAAAAAATCTGAAAGAAAAAAAAGGATCTTTAGAAATTGAAACATGAAAGGATGGCATGCAGCAATTTGCAGATAAAGTCCCATTTCCCATATAGAAAAACAGGAATTAAAAGGGAAGCAATCCTTGTTGTGAAAGACATGAAAACTGATAGATTATTTAAATTTCTCTTTGCTGAAATCAGTTCTGGAAATCAGACTTTCAGTTCTTTTGCCCGCCCCCTCTCTTGGGGCTGAGCAACAACAGTACACTGCTGTGTACTCAGAGTGTTGAATTATGACCTACTGCAGAAACAGTACATTTGGCATCATGACTTCATAAATTACAAACTGATATCCCTGAACAAATATACAATTAAGTAGAGTTTTTCCAAATGTGTCCAGAGGAGATTTTGGATTAAGCAAAAATGATGAATGATTTATCCCTGACTTCCCTTGGAAATATACATGCTATTTTCTAAGTTGTTCATGTTAATAAGCACTTAGAATACATCAAAGAACAGCCTTTTCACTTATTTGGATGCATAGTGTTGGATATCAGATGAAGAACGGGTTTATTCACAAGCAGTTATTTTTCAGTAAGCCAAACTGTTCTGGGAACAAGCTTAGGGTCCTCACTGCTAAGCAACTCCTGCATAATTCCTTCACTTCGGCAACAGAGTAATGATTTAGTTCCAGCGTCCTCCCTGAGATAAATGAAAGGCTGGCCACTCTACCAGCTTTTCAAATCAACATCACATAACATTAACCTAAGAAGGACAGAAAAGAAACAAATCACTGCAGTCACAGAGGGCAGAGATGTGACAAACAAAAAAACCCCATCAGATTGATAGCAGAGAATGCTGGTAAGCCACCACCATTTACAGTGAACATTGAGATTTACTTTTCCCACTGCAGGAGTGTTGTGGTTTCACCCCAGCCAGCAACTAAGCACCACACAGCTGCTTACTCCCTCCCCCACAGTGGGAAGAGGGAAAGAATCAAAAGGGTAAAAGTGAGAAAACTCGTGGGTTGAGATAAAGACAGTTTAACAGGTAAAGTAAAAGCTGTGCACACAAGCAAAACAAAACAAGGAATTCATTCACTACTTCCCATCAGCAGGCAGGTGTTCAGCCATCTCCAGGAAAGCAGGGCTCCATCACGCATAACACTTACTTGGAAAGACAAACGCCATCACTCCGAACGTCCCCCCCTTCCTTCTTCTTCCCCCAGCTTTATATGCTGAGCATGACATCATATGGTGTGGGATATCCCTTTGGTCAGTTGGGGTCAGCTGTCCCAGCTGTGTCCCCTCCCAGCTTCTTGTGCACCCCCAGCCTCCTCACTGATGGGGTGGTGTGAGAAGCAGAAGAGGCCTTGACTCTGTGTAAGCGCTGCTCAGCAGTAACAAACATCCCTGTGTTATCGACACTGTTTGCAGCATGAATCCAAACCATAGCCCCATACTAGCTACTGTGAAGAAAATTAACTTTACCCCAGCCAAAATATAGGAAACAATCAAAGCACACAGTAGCAATACCTTGTTGCACTGGCATTAAGAAGATCAGCAAAATCCGTGGACCTGGATCTTCAAGTGGACGTACCACAGCATTGCTGAGGTTAAGCAAATAGAGTTGAGTTGTCTTCACACTTGCTAAGGAGTTGTCCTTGGAGCTGAATGCTTCAGTTTTAGGAAGAGATATGCAGTTAGCTTTAACCTGTGCCATTAACAAAAACCAGTCAAGCTTTCTTACATGTGAGGCATGCATAAGTACCAAGATTCAGGCAGCTAGCTCAAAACAGCAGATTTGTTGCTGATTGGCACCAAAGACAACAGAAGTTAGACATATTCCATGCTAACAGGGACACCATGAGCAAAAATATTCACACAACTTTACTAGAAACAGAAATACTCAAATTATTTTAAAATTCTCAAAAAGTCCTTAATTCAAATTTCCAAAAGAAAGGGATATAAAGTGTTCCAAGAAAGTTTCAAAAGACATCTTACCTACTTGGGTGCCTATTTCAACCATACCAACTCTTTCAGATGTTGATAAGTCCATAATTTTATAAACACTCACAAAACAATAAAAGCTTCAATGCATTAAAGTTTGGATAGACTTAAGTATCCAGCAAAGACAGAAGGGCAACAAGATCAGTTTGATTCTTACTGACTTTCATGCAGGATTAATGTGTCTGATTCAGAATTATCACAGTATTAGGATCGTTTCCCAAAAGACATACTTGAAATTGTAGCTGGCCGTTTTGTAATACTGTCATCTTATCTTAAATGTCTTATGCTGAATCGTTCTGAACAATAAAAAAAAAACCCAACAACATTTTGGGTTGGGGCTTGCATAATAAAAGTACTCTGGACAAAGCACAACTTCCGGATGACATTCAGGAGGCATCAGGGCAGAAAGACTTAAGTCTGTAGTGCTCCCTGAGGCCATGGGGCATTAAATGATCTGCAAGGACTGACAAAGGTGCCAAGGTGTATTCCTGGATATGATCTCAGGCTTCTTACAGCAACATAGCCTTTTGTTTTGCCTTGTATACTGAAGACTGCTTGCTAAAAGATTTTTTCCTTTTCTGGGCCAAGATCAATGCATGAAATCCAGCAATCTTTAGAAAGTTACAATTATCTAAAAATGAGATATTAGATTGTTCTGAACATTTAAATGAGAGTAGCTGAAATTGCTTACGCCATAATGAAGTGTCACTTTTCATTATGTTTTTAATTAAAACAACATTCATTTCCACTTTTTTCCCCCTGCCACTGCAATATTCACAGTTTTAAAATGTAGAAATAGATTAACAATAAAAACATGTATCTGTTACATTTTCATAAAAATGAACACATTTACTTTTTCTGCCTATAATTAATCTAGGTAACATTTGAGAAGGTACATTTTCTCTGTTAGGATCTGTAATACTTTGGGAATCAAATCAAGATGCATACTCTCCAGATCATTGCTTCCCATGCTTACACTGTTTGTTTCATGAGTAATTCTAACTTTTTTCTTTAGATTTTCTAGTTTTAATTTTTTAATTTAATTTAATTTTAAACTTAAGTGTTGTCATTACCAAAATGTCCAGGACTTCCTATGATATAATTAATTTTTGGTATTATAAGTACTGGCTGATTTCTCATCTGATTTTGACAGTGGACTTGAAGAGTAAGAAAGCACTAGTGTTTCCTCATATATTATAAAGCAGCAAGGAGAAAACTTGTTATTCAGAGATGGTTCAGTTTCTGGACCTAAACCTTTGTCGGCAGCTTTTACTAAAAATAAATAAATAAATAAATTTTAAAAAAATCCTCAATGTATACATCAGGGAAGGTCAAACCAACAACTCCTGCAGTGCTGTCAAGGCTAGCTCCAGTGAGGGGTAGGGTGCATGGGGTCAAGGTTCAATGGCTTGGGTGGGCAGAGGCAGGGAAAGAGCAATCGCCCACCTAACAACGTACATGCAGTCCAGGTTACAGAGAAGGGGGGAAGCAGCTACAAGGACCCTAAGAGCTTTCTGGTGGTAATTTCTAACAACTAGTTCAGCGGCCAGTGGTTATTTTAACAACTGTTTTGACTGACCCAAACCAGACAGTCTCCAGCATTATCTTCATCCTCAGTATGCATATTAAGAGACAGGAAAAACTTAGTAAGACAACTATCAGATGCTCTCCAAAAACAAGAAACCAGAAGTTTGGCAGACTATTAGACCTTCCAGACACAGACATGAGGACAGATGATCACTTGAAGTTCTTCAAAGGATTGCTCAAGAACTTCCTAGACGCCAGCCTTCCCAGCAAAGCTAGAATTTTCACAAAAGCATTTGTCTTTTACATTTGGAATTACTATTTCGGCCCCACTCAGTGCTTGGAAAGTCTGAAGGCTAGATAGATCATAGTCACTACTCCATTTTAGAGAGCTGAATAAATAGCCAGGTATGCAATGAATTATTTTCTTGAGGCATAAGGAGTGGGTACTTAAAACTCTTACACCTCACCACATCCTTTCTTTAGTATAATCAATGACTTATTCATGTCTTCACCACTTATAAGTGTAATGCAGTTATCCAGGACACGTGCCAATATAATCCTTATAGCATACACTTAAGAAGCTATGATGCACAAAATATTTCAAATCTTTTATATTGAGATATTATTTATCACATGTAAAATACTTTTTTGTATACAGACATTTAAATTCTACACAATTAAAAAAAAAATCTATTATTCTCTTGATACACACTGTGGAAATGAAGCCTTTCTCAACATGTTAGTTTTGTATTGGTAGAAGTTTGCATTTCACACAAATAGGCCACATCAATTCCATGCCTTTTTCTCTGAAGCAGTTATTGCTAGGAATTCATTTGCAAAGTATTTGAACACAGTAAATAACTCAAGCAGGCTCTTGTCAACATGCATTAACACCTTTTACTGCTACGTTTATACGAGACATTTTTCCTCTCTCCCTCCACAGCATTTGTATTGAAGTTCATTGTTCTACAAGTTGTATTGATGTTGCTGTGCAAAGTTCAGACTTAGCAAAGCTGCTTATCTGCATACTGTAGTACTCTAAGTAGCTGCCTATTGATTTTTGCTTCTCCTTTAAAACCATCATGGCTTCTTCCAATATTTTTCTTAAACACCCAATGTAAAGGACTGGAAGATAGTACATAGACACACAGTTTTTCAAAGAAACTCGTTAAGTCTTAAGGCTAGTTAACTCGCCATTAAGAGAAATGCATTTCCTTGTGTTTCATGAAGAATATAAAATAAATTCAATAACTTAAATGAAATCCCCTTTATTCACTAAAGAAATAAAAATTCAGAAGGACATTGTGAATTAATAGATCATGTTCTAATCAATATCACATAAAAATAGTTGATTTTTTTTTTCACATTTAAGAAACTTCTAGAAGTACAGTAGCCTTACTGCAATTTCTGGACATAAGCATTTTAAAAGGCACATATTAGAACCATTCAATTATGAAGACAGACAGCAGTATTTTTAGCAAGACCTTTCTAGCAAGCCATTTAAGATATATTACACATAGGTGCCCAGAGTCCTGTCATATATCTTGAGCATGGATGATATGTCTGCAAGAATGCTGTAGTTTCATGACAATTTCTCAAATTCTATTCATGGGCTTAATAATTTCCCCACTTTTAAAAGATATCAGCTATTTTGGCCTTCAGAGTCCTGTCATTTTATTAAAAAGTTAATTTTTAAAAGTGGCAGCATGGCTTTTAGCAGACAGAAATCTTTAGAATTACGCTTTCTTTAATGCTCATTTCAGGCAGGCATTTCTCCAACACATAATATGAACCTACTGTCTCCTTTCAGTTATCAGACAACTGCTCCTGATTTGATATCTAACAATGCATTTATTACCTTCTGGTAGACTAGGCACCTTTTTACATTATATGTGCTGTGTTTGGTAACTTTCTGAAAGCTTTTAATTTGGCTGCTTTTTTGTGTTGGTAGAGTAGGTAGACTGCCAAAATTCTAATCTTGAGCACCACAAGATGACTTGCTCTGTCCAAAAAAAGACCAGTGGTGAATATTACTAGCATTTTTTTTCCATGATCAGTAGGCAACATTCAGGCCCTTATTCTGGTGACTGCATGATTCAGTTGTGACTTGTCTTCTGGCTAGTTTCTCAGTTTCATGCATGCTTTTGAAAAAGAACTGCACAAATTGTTTGTAATGAAACACAAGCCTGCTGACAGGTTTTATTATGAAACCTACATTTGAGCCCTTTAAAAACTTTCTCCATGATCCCAAGCTGAGTGACTGTGAGCAGATTTATGATTTCGGGTGGAAATGATGCTGAACTCAGAGGTTTTGTATCATTTAATGTGAAACCAGGCAAATCTTAGCAATTTAGGATGACTTTTATTCTGTACTCTTCCAAAGGTTCAAACATGAAAGTCAAAGGAAGGCCAGGGAAAGTAAAGAGAGACAAAAGACTCCATGAATCTCTGGAAACAAAGCGGTATTTTTGCCTTTCTCGAAAAACAAGTAGAAGGATTTACACAGCTGGAATACTCAAGTTGCCAATACTATGTAGTTTACAATTTTCACAGCATTTACTCTTAGATTTTGGTTAGAGAGTATTTTTGCTCATGGTCTCCTGTTCATCTGCTTCAAATGACCAAAATAGTCACTGCAAGCTTCTGTTATCGATGTGATGCACTGGCTCCTTTTGCTTAAGTGCAGCATGCTTACAGCCTAGGCAAGTGCACAGAAGGATATTACTATTTCAGATGGCTACAGAGCATTAAAGCTGTACTTTTCTCAGGGAAGATGATGGCCCCCTTCACCACTGATATATAACCAGCCATGGAATTAAAACGTATGACACAGGAGATGAGATTTTTGAGGGCAGAAAGAAAATAGTGTGATCACACAGTGCAGAGGCGAACACTGAAGAGAAAGCTATGGGGCATAAAATGCAGGAGTAGGAAGACAACCATAAAGAGCACATGAGGCAGGAAAATTCTAGGAGTAGAAAAAGAAGTCTAACCTGGGTGGTGAGGATGATCACAAATGATGATTGTAAAGAGATAAGTACTGCTAGCAAAGGGAAACTAGAGGGCTCAAATAGTGATCCACAAGAACCTTGTCTTCGACATACTTTAGAGGAGGCTGGCAAGAAGTTGCATAGTATGTACACATTGCATCATTTACTTCAACTTAGATCTTACTGTGACCAAGGTCTTAATCTGCCACCTAATTAGATGCTGGCTCCCATGAATGAGCAGTGGTTTCAAATATTTTCTGATTCTCAGTAATATTTCACTGCAGTGATTCTAGATATTTTTCTTAGCTATGTTTATGTCTAGTCTTCTGCTGGAATAGCTACACTAATATTCTGTTTTAAAGTGGAAGCAATTTACTATTCCATTCCCATCAAACAGCAAGTAATGAACCCTATAGAGAAATCTTTGAAGGAGTTTTTTCTCTATAAGCTCCTCCAGTGGTTTAGTGTAAAAAAAATTGGAATCTGTAAACATGTCTAACAGAGAGCATTTTGATTAGTCCACAAAAAGTCTCATGATCATTTTGAATTGTATAAGTAAAGATAAACAAATCCATTTTTTTTTAGCCTCTTCTCTCTTCGGCTGGCTAGGGGCAATAATGTATTTCCCACCATTACTTCATTAACCAAATCATGTCCAGTTTGATGAAGACATCTCAGATGACTACTATTGCTACTAGTAAAAGCACATTAATAATAAAGTAATAAAAATATAATGTTTGTTGAGGACTAAAGGATAGTTATTGAGGCTATTTTTAAAGGTTGATTTGTTAGACTTTTGATGGATTAGCTTGATTTCTGTGAATTACTTGATCTCACAGTTTCATACATGTTTCTCTAGTTAAAAAGTGGATGTGAAAGTCAAACATTCCGAGTTTGACAGGAGGGGATAATCTTTTGTTAGTTTCTTAGTAATGTTGAGAGAATCTGTATGGAGATCAGTCTTCTGATTCAGAAGCATTTCATTTTCACTTCCTAGGCAAACCACGGTTTGGTCTGGAAGTGATGGCGGTGGTGCTAGCTTTCAACTTTAACATTAGCAGGAAAAAGAAAAGAAAAAAAAAAAAGTGAAAAAAGACTAAACACAGCCCTGAAGGGATCTGCCAAATGTGATATGATCATAAAAATCAACCCCCCATTCAATGCTAATAGATACGATCTCTGGCTAAACATAATATTTTCTACTATATTTCCCCATAACTATCAACTCGCATGCTGCTTTGGATTTGAAAGCACTTACCAGAGATTTTTTTTGACAAGAATGAATCCTTGACTTCGCATGCACTCAGCTAGGGCAGCCAAAATAATCCCCTTAGGGAGAAGAACCTGGACATGGGTCCATGACAAGAAATATCTAGTGTAGAAATCACAGAAAATAGAGAGTGAGAGAAGAAGGAAGGCATCAGCATCCATACCAAGCTGTAAGTGTTCTTATTGATTGAATAATCAAAAGGTGAATTGCTCAATAAGAACAGCAGTTAATCTATACAGTAGTGACAGTGAACCAACTCTGATTTTAGATGTGGTTCTGTTGCAACATGAGAATTACAAAAAACTCTTTTTGGAGGGAAATTTTATTAACTCAGATAAACAAACTACACTGATGTAGAAAGCAAATCTAATTTGATTGTGGCACAAATACATACATTTAGCTGTAGACATTAGGTAAGAATTATTTAGAAATGGGTATTATTACAAAAATAGATCTTCTGTGTAATGTAATCTTAGCTCATGATTCTGTACTACCGAACAGTCTATACTGTTTTTCCCTCTCATCTTTACCTTTTGATTCTGAAGTTAACAAACTTCCAAAAAGTCTAAGTGAGCCTGTATCTAAATGACATTCTCAACTTCTAATTACCCAGGTCGCTTCTGAAATTAAGATATAGTTCCTACACTTTTTTTACTCATTTTTTTTCCAAACTACCCTGTGATGATTCCTTTTATGATTATCTAACACATTAAATTATTGGGTTTTGCTTCAATTTTGTTTTTTGAATGCTGCCTGGAATTCTAGGGTCACAATCAGAATTCTAGCACTGTGGAAACAAGCCTAGTTTCTGTAATAACATTTTTCCCTTTGTACTGATTTTACCCAATATTGTGAAATCAGAACAGCCAACAATACAGAACAGTGAAGCTTTTCAGATGAAGCACATATATTTTTAACAGAGCTTTTATTGTACAGTTTTGCTACTAGTGAAAAACCTTTTATTTCTGTGGTCTCACTCCATAGAAATAAGCTATGTTTTTAGTAAATATTCATTTATGGGAAAGTAAAACAACAAAATACAGTTCAGAAGATTGAATATTTTTCAGGACTATGAAAAACACAGCAAGACAAATGAAAATGAAACACAGAAAATATTTCCACCATCTCTGGCTTCATAAAGCCTAGTCCATTATTTAGGGGCACACAAAAGATGCTCGGACCACTTCTATGTACACATTGTAATAAGTATTCAGTCTGTGTTGACTGCTTGCATTCTCTCTTCCACTGAAAATAATTGTTTTTATTTCCTCAAACATGAGAATCACCGAATTCTTATGGCTTATAACTGCAGCATGATCAATACCACAAAATAAGTGTTATAAATGTAGATATTTTCATTGACTTAGTTAAACAGTGCTTGATCTTTTACTGCGATTTACTCAGCATAACCCTTGCCCCCATTTTAAGCAAGCACTGGAGAAACATTAAAAGAAAAAATTTTGAAACTGTGACTTCCTCTGGATTCTCAGTTATGTCCACCCACACAAGAAGCACAATTAAACATCTCTCATTCTCTTTTTCACACACACGCACACACATATATGTATATCAGAATATATACAATTTGGAATACTTCTATTAACTTGCCTTATCTATTTGATATGAAGTTTTTCAGCATAGGAATCATGACTTCCCATGTCTGCATACAGCTGCTACCAAAACCTGTGCCCTAATTTTCCTATTTCTGCATTATATATTAGCATACTATAAATTTACTATTATTGTTGAAACCATCACCAAGAAAGAGTCCCTTATTTTTGCAACCAGCGTGACACCAAATCACAATACAAGCATGGATTTGTATTGCTACTGATTTTATCTGTTAACACCCATAGACTTCATTGTTCCACACCAGCAAAATAAAAGAGGGTGGTCTATGCTGTTTGAAGATCATATCCAAGAAGGATATTCAAGAAGAATATTCTTAAAATTGTTAACACCCCAAGTAACAATTTGACCACAGATGCATCCATACTTCTACATGAAACATCGTGCAGATTCAAGAGTCACTAGGGATGCACCAGTGTGATAGATATTTTTTTGGTGGAGAGAATATATGGCTTTTTACCTCTAGCATCACAACGCAAGATTGAAGTTGCTAGTTCTGTTCCATGGAAGCACTGTTAGTTAGCAGCTTTAGGTCCGATCAGCTATTTCAAACTCTCTCTTGGCTGCAGCTTGAAAAGAACAAGGGAGGACACAGTGAGGCAGAGGATACTTAAAATAAATCTTGGCTGGTGCGGTGGCTGAGGAAAGAGTTACACCACTTTATCACATACCCTTTGTACAATGTTAAATCTAAATTAATTAAATAAATCAGTTGATGAAATCACCCTATAAATGTGACAGCACATCATAATTCACTGCAGCTGCAAGAGCAGGGAGCAGATGGAAGACGCTGGATTTTTCTTTGAGCTGAAGTGCCATTTTGCTGGTCCCATTCTATTTCTTTTAAGATTACTAAAAGCGCATGTGTACAAAGGGCCTGATTCTGCAGCTGCTTCTTGCACAGTACCTCACTGTCAGGAAACTTTCCATGAAAACAAAGCAGCTGCAGAACTGCACCTTTCACATTTCGTTCACTCATAGGAGGAAAATCCTGGCCTGTATTACACTGGTGGAAGTGAGGACAAAAGTTGGCTTTAAGTTTAATTGTAGTCCATTAACAAGTGAAATGATCCTCCCTGTTTTCCTCTCATTAGGCCCTGTACATTAAACAGAGTCCTTTTAACAAGGGTAATTGTTTCCTCTGAAGTTCAAGCTTCAGTACCAAAAAGCAATCTGTGCTTGGCTCATTGCAGGCAGCGCCTCAAAGAGAATGCCACATGCTTTAGGCTAGCTAGAACTGAAACTTCTTAATTCATCTTTATACCATTCAAAGTGAACAAGGAGGAAGGGAAAATATTAAATAAAAAGGATTTTGAATAGTCAATATGTCCTAAATGAAGATGGAGGTGACTTGGAAATTGTTTCAGGAACGTTATAGCTGTGCGTGAGGTGGAGCTGCCAGCCAGGCTCCCAGGAGCAGGCTGACCACCTCAAACAGGAGCCTGCGCAAGTGGATTTACTGCACACAGAGCTGCGTGCTGCTTGCAGAGGCTCTGGCAGCTTGCTGGAAACTGTCAGAGCTGCTTTGCTCTGCGCTTTATTCTTTAAGTCATGATGCAGTGATGTGGGAGAACAGCAGGGTGATAGGCAACTCTTGGTCTCTATTTTTATCTTCAGGTTTCCAGGAAAAAAATGGCATTGTGCAGATCGATGTGCATTGTCCTCATCAGAGGAAACCAGCATGCACGCTGCTCCATGTCCCATGGAGGGACTGTAATGCTGAAGTATCGCATAAGGTTGATTTGCAGCAACTTGTAGTCTCACCCAAAACGTACCAAAGGCAATACAAACCCTTCCATACACTTTGCTGGATTTGAGTTTCGTTTTTTTCAATTCTCTCTGAAAATCGTCATCAAGCTCTGATGAGTAGCAAAGATAATCTCCAAAACATGAATCAGATGGGAAAGGAAGACCAGAGAATCTGGAAAATGCCCATATCTAGGTACCGTGCTCTGACAAATGGGAATGATTCCTGTAGAGTACAGGCTGAGGCCACTAGAAGGTTGGGACTCATCTCCCCTTCTCACTTAAAGCTGGCCTTAGAAATAAGGATTAATAGTGGTAATATATTAAACATTCTCATGAGTATCTGCCCAAACACTAACTACTAAAGACAACAAAAGACAGAGAAAACCACCCTTATTTTACCGAGAGCACTGCTCGATGGTGGTGGTATGCATGGACAGAGCTCAAGCTGTAGGGGGAGAGATGGGCATTTCCTTTTCCACTGAGGTGCCTGGACATGGTAACCATGCTGTGCCTCCCAGTTTCCCAATTGCATCCTCACAGTTTATAGACATAAACATGCAAAGAGAGGTAATGCGTCTATCCTGAGGTGAACACTAATCATGATCAGAGTCAGTCTTAAAATTTATCAGTTACCAGAAGCCAGTCTAATAGAACAGGGTCAGTACAGAGCTGAAAAAATTACATAAAGTTACTCTACCTTCACATTTCATCATCTACCATACTTTTAAACCTGATTTTGAAAGTTTAAGGATTCTGTACACCAGTATACCTGCCACTCATTAGCTTAGCATTCTTTCTTCCTACTCTGTTATTTGTTAGGCATATTTGAGAGCTTAGACTTATAAAACCAATCCTTAAGCACTTAAAGATCAAGAGTGAATTTTAATTGACTCTAACATTACAACCTCAGAACTACAAACCACAGATCCAGAACATTTGCTTTAATATTAATTTTCAGATCTCATAAACTTACTGGGTAATTGCAGCCTATTTATATTGGAAGTTGAATAGTTATCTTGTTTCTCTTTAGTCATGGTAGTCAACAGCCTATTTGTCAAAATCACAGTACATTCAAGAGAAAGTGAAACTGCTTGACAAAACCATCTGTTATGTCGTCTAGATAAAAGACCTTAATGATTGCTTCTATAAGAGAATTCTAAACTTTATCAGTTTCAGAAAAATACAATAAAAATTTTCCTTTCCAGTCATCTTTTTTTCTTTTTATGGGGGGTGGAGACTAATGCTATTTTTATTTGCATCAATAGCCTGAAAATAAGAAGGGGTTGTTGAAATGGTTGATACTGACCTGTTGATATGCTTTCATGTTCTGAGAATGGTTACAACAGTTTTGAAATCAAACCTTTGGGGCAGGATACATCTGAGAGGGAAGAGGACAGATGTTCTGTAATTAGAGAATGAACAGAAACAATTGTTTCCAACAGTTCTCCATTTCAGCCACTGTCCTGCAAAGGAGAAGGCACACAAGAATGGACTAAAAAGGTGACTATTTTAATGAAGAGGTAACATTAGGATTTTTGTTGCTATTGGGTTTGGTTGGGTGGGTGTTTTGGTGGTTTGGTTTTTGTTTTGGGTTTTGTTTGTTTGTTTGTTTGTTTGCATGGTGGGGTTTTCTTGTTTTGGTTTGGTTTATTTGTTTTCTATTCTATTATTCTCTATTTTTAAATGTCAGTTAAAGTAAGCCCTTTTCTGTGTTGGAAAAAAAAACTTTTTGAAAATGCCCTTATTCTTAGCAGAAACATATAATATTCAAATAGGTTAAATGTGGTCCTCAATGCAATATGCTCTTAGTATGCATGTCACAATTTGGTTAAAAATTAAATATTTAAATACAGAGCAGACTTCTGATCTTGACTTCCTAAACTTAAACTTGAGATCACACCACTGGTACAGAGTGCATTACTCTAGAAACACAATATGGAATAGCTCAGCTAGTACTGATATTTCAATTCAAAAAATTGCAATATCATGGCACAAAGTCTTAAGGTGCTTGAGTGAACCAAGCACCTGACTTGGGTGACTACTGTATGGATATGCCACAATGCGTACACATTCAAAACAATGCAAAGTTAACAGCTGACCTGTCTATGTGCCAAGCCATTTCACGTTGATTTGTGGGGTCAGAAGTGGAGATCATAATAAAAACAAAAAGAGCAATAAAAATACTACATACAATTAATAAAGTCATCATCATAAAGAAAAAAAGCAGCAAAAATGGATCTGCTTCCATTAGAGAAGAGTCCAAGCAGCTTGATTGATTTAGGTATGGGTTCAAGACTAGTCCTCAAAAAGCACCAGTGAAAGAACAGGGAGACTCAGATTTGACTGTCTGACTTATACTAATCTCTAAGTTATTTAGTTACTGTTAACAACTGTCATGCAGCATGTGAGAGCAAGTTTTGCACAGCAAAAGCAAGACTTTCCCATGTAGATTTATCACAGAAAAAAAAAAGAAAATCTGATGGCCAGCCGTGGCTGTGGGATCCCGGGAGCAGTTGCTCATTTTTAACTTTCTGTCCCTCTCTAGTCTACACTATGACATAATAATAGGTCCATTGATGACAGCAGATTTCAGAAATGGATAAACTACCTTGAGAACCGTGGGGATAAATCCCCTTTATCATGTTTCAATGGTGATTTTATCCAAGAGTAGTAGGTGCTATGAGATCTTTCCTTCTAAACCTTTCAGTTGCTTATCCTGCTGTTGTGATAGATGGCAATCATAGACCACTGTGTCTTTATTTTACGAGAGTACTGAAAAAAATAACTGTTATGAACTGATAAATCCAGCGCATGACTTTTGTTCCAGAGCTGTCCTCCTACTCTGGTGTAGAAAAGCTTTATAGCAGGCTTCCGTCATGATCCATAATATTGATTTTAGGTTTTTTAAATACCTAATCCAACAGTTTCAAATTAAGCAAAGAACACTGCACCTGATTTGTGAACTGTCTTAATATGATGAATAGCTAGAAATATCTCTATCAGCCTATTTATATAAACTCTAAGCTTCACACAATACAGCTTGAACTCTTTCTCACCTATTGTTGCTAGAAATGCTATCTTATTAACATTACATACATCTACTCATCATTATGACAGAAAAACAACATGATCATATTTACAGCAAGAGTCACAGCTGTGGGTGTCCCTTACAAAATGAAATTAGTTTTGATTTTGTGTCATGACAATGTTCATTAATGACATGTACTCTAAAAGGGCGAGATCAGACAGATCCATGAATCATTGCAACAACAAAAAATGAGTATCTTACTGACGGTCCACATGCCTCTCTCCTCTATCTGACTTCTCACATATATTAGATGGTCTTCATGTAAAACTGCTGGAATTTGACTCTCTCTGCCCTTCAAGGAGGAAACCCATGGAATACAAGGATGATACAATCCATACATATATTAAACCATCAACAAAGGCTCAACAGGCCCTGTTGACCACCTGAATAAAAGTACTACCCAGATGGATAATATGATAAAACCCAAAAAAAGCAACAAAAACTGCACGTGGTCCTATGTCTCCCCATTTTTCTGAACTCATGCTAGAAATAATTCCACTGTCAGAAATCAGCTAGCTCCGAGAAAGCCCGTAGCTGAATTTGCAACACAAGTTTAAAATGCTTTATTTTGGAAAAAAAAAAAAGTCAGCATTTTCTGAGAAGCTAAGTTAAAGTTACCTAGGTTATAAGATATTTGAGGCAAGGAGCAGTTTTGCTGTGCATCTGCAAAATGTCTGATAAATTATTGGGAAATGGATAAATAATAAAAATTACTATGATTTCTTAAATTCTCAAGCAAAATTTGAACATATTAAAATCTACTTATCTATATATGATGCTACAATAACAAATACTATGTAATTTATAAAGAGCATAAATTGCTATGTGAACCAGCAATACTGGAAACACTGAGATAGATAGTACTTAAACTAATGTTTATAGGAACATTGAAGACTACAGGCTAGAGATGTGCACAAATAAGTTTCAGTTTAGTTGCATATAAAAAAAGTTAGAAGTTTAAATAAAATAATTATAAGTAACTCCTTTGGTGTCTAGTTGATTTTCTATCAAGATTATAATTGCAGTAAATATCTTTAGATTTGGAAGCACAACCTTTCTCCCTCCATATGTAAAACAGCATGAGTATAGCTGGTACACAACGTAAGGAAGGAAATACCACAACTTTCCTCACCAAAGGCTCTTTATCTTTTTCTTAATTTAATATATATTAAAATAAATAGTTCACTAGCTGAACGAATGAGTGTATTTAAAGGATATCTTCTTGATTTTTTTTTCATTAAAAAAATAAATTTCATAGTTTTAATAAGACAGCAATATTTGCTTTTCAGAGCAAACTTTAGACACAAACTGGATTAGCCTAATTCTTGAGAAATTTGTTTTAATGTGACCTGGATAAGCACTAAAGGGAAAAATGGAACATTAGGTCATAGTTTTCTAGATTTTTCTAGTTAATTACTTTGCTGCTAAGAATATAGAATATTTACAGGACTAACAGTTTAAAAACACTTGCCCTCAGCAATCAAAAGTAGGGAAACTCATAAGAGATGGTAGGAAAAGCCCTATGTGCTTATGATCTGATTCACTCTTTAATTCTTACCAAAATAACCTCACAGTTTCTTTTACATCAGCCAACTCATTAAAGCATCAGTTAAGTTAGAATTCTAGTTTGTTTCTTATGGTCTGAGAGACAAGTGGAAGGTCTTTAACCATACTTTATTCTCAAATCTGTGTAAAAGTTAACAGGCCCTACAGGAATGATCTGCTACCTCTTTAGTGAAGTTCATAGAAAATCTTTCCTTTTAAATATCCTGTGTAATTACCATTACTGACACTAAACATGTAGTAAAGCTGTTTTATTTTCCTTGAGAGACAGATGCCTTTAAATAGTAGCTTGTGAAATGTATGTACATATCTGTACATATCTATACGTACAGAAACACCTATTTCTCAAATTACGTAGAGCTTAAAAAAGAAAACTTATAGTTAATATACATTACTTCAATTTTATGCTGAAAAAGAACAAAAATGCTGAACTTTGTATGCTAAAAGGCTTTGGTAGAAGATTGGCATGTAGTACAAAAGATAATCTCCCAAACTTGAAGAGGATTGCAAACATAAAAATGCAGTCAGTGTCCAACCAGCCATCACTTCCTCCTCCATAGGTAGAGGAGAGATGGTAATGTTACAGTTTCTGAGTAGCTAATGTTCACTTCATACCTAATAAGACAGAAAGCTCCATGCAAGAGGTAATCGCTACTGCCCAGGAGGAGTGGATGGACTAAACAGGAATGTAGCTGTGCTGAAAGGTTGTGGTGTCCCAGCCCAGCCACCTTATTTCATATGGTCTTTTGGCAAATCAGGAAAATTTGGAAAATCCATTGAGAGGGTGAGAAACTACTTCAAGCACGCATGCTGCAGGCTCCAACAAACTTTTCAGAGCCACTAGGAAACCTCTGGTAGGAAATATAGTACTGGTGCAGTAATAACCCTCCAAAAAGAGGGAAGAATGATGGCAGAGAAATATGTGACAGTCTCTGGGGCTGTTTCACATACATGCTAATCAGAAATAATTCCACTGAAGTCAACTGATATTTATAAGCATAATATGGGAGGAGCATTAGACTTCACCTAAGGATGTAGTTACATGTTCATTTACCTTGGTGACAATACATGTTAAATAGGTCTCAGCACTTTCTTGTCCTGCCAAGTGTTTATTTTTACCATCCAGAATTATAATGCAAAATGCTTCTTAGTGCTGGCCTCTGAAAAGCATTTATGTAAACAACTACATATGTATATGTGCTCACACGTTAAGCTACGTGACATGAAAGAGAAACTGGCCTACTAAAATGATTTTAAAAAGAAAAAATAAAATCTTTACCAGTAGGAAATAATTAAAAAAACCCCCTAAACCCAAACACAAAATAGTCCCCAGCAAAAATACAAAGAATGTTTTCTACTGAACAATCGTTAAGGGTAGTTTTTGTCCCCAGCAAAAATACAAAGAATGTTTTCTACTGAACAATCATTAAGGGTAGTTTTTTTGGAAGATAATCTAAAAATATATGGCTAGCTTCCTCTGACAGGCTACATTTTCAATTTCACACATTATGTGAGCTTGTGGATCAATGGCTCAGAAATTTTCCTGTTCACTCTAGTCAATTGTGCCCTGCAGTCTTGTTATGCTATGGCTGGGCAGGCACCCAATTCCCAGCTTGCCACCTCCCTGACAGATGTTATTTCCAGGGATGTTGATAGCTTCTAAAGAAAATGCCAAATTAAGAGCACTCGGTAGTGGCCATCTTGCCCAAAACAAGTTTGACAGAAGGAAACGGAAACCAAAGTGATCCAGCGGTCAATCCAGAACCAAGAAAGCATGTGAGAGAAGAGAGAAATGCTTTCCCGGGAGCTGAGGTGGGTGACAGGCATCCTGCAGAGCCCAGGTCCTACGAGGTGCAGCGTGGGAGCAGCTCCTCACCCCTCCTCAGAGCCATGTCCAAGGACTATTTAAAAGGGAGAGGATCTCCAGGGAAAATTACAGCTTCTTTCTTGCTCCAGATAGCTGTGCCAAAGCAGGAAGCCTTCAGCCTGAGGCCCTGAAAGCATATGAGGCTTTGAGGTAAAAGGCGAGTACTTGTAATGCATATGACATAATCCAGGTAGGTGGACCCTTGTCACTGGTATTTCAGTGCCTTATACCACCATGCTTGTAAATCACTAATGAATAAAAGCACTAAGGATAAAATAAGGTGAAAACTCTGAAGAAATAAATAACAACCAACTTGTGCAAAGAACCAAACAAAACCTAATCATATACCTATAACTTAAACTGCACTCATGGGCCAAGTAGGTTTAGGATTTTTTTCCCTTTTGTTCAATTCACTATGAATTAGACTTTGACTTTAAAGTAATCAAAACTGTTATGGCAACTGATTGATATTGAACTGATTTTTTTTAAAATTGATACATCGATTTTTTGGGTGTCCTTTCACTAACTGACCTGAAAGACACTGTCATCACTTTCCTTCTGATGAATCAAGTTCGGAGGGAAAAACTTTCCAGGAGTTCATCTCCTCTGTGACATCACTGAGAGAAGGAAAGGCAACTTTCCAAAAGAGGAGGAGGAGCAAAATCGCTAGCACGGAAATGCCTGGAGGCATACAGCCATGATGAGTTACATACTGAGGAAGAGCCACACTTTGTAATTTTAAATCCAGAGTCAGAAGTCCATACTCTGAAACGCTTTCTCTCTGATACCACTGTAAACCTTGCTGCATTAAGCAAATCTATCAAACAGACTGTCATTGGTAAGTCACTTCAAACACAATATGCAAATGAAGCAGAGAGGTCCTGAATGGTGGCAGCAGAGACAACACAACAGCTGGTTTTGGAGGTACAACCAGAATTACAGGCTCTTTAAAACTTCTTTCAGATTCTGCCCAGCTCTTTATAAAGGCACACCAGTTGTATCTTTTTTTTCTGCTGAGGTTACTGTTTGCCAGCTTGCAAAGATGCAGTGAAATTGATTTTAGTTTCATGCTTAATGGCTGTGATGCAAGTGGCACCTGCACACCGTGGAGCAGAGCTCCCCCGGCGCTGACCTTTGGCCATGGTACTCACAGCTGTAAATGGATCTCAGCAACCTACTGTTTTGTGGAATGCATTATTAGATGATTACTATGGAAATACAGAACACTAGCAGAATATTAGCATAATAAAATATAAGCCAATAAATACAGCAGTTGCTTGTTGAAATATAATTTCCAGTCAGACAACTATATAGCAATACAAACAAAACATAACATAGACAGTCTCTATCCCCTTTTAAATATTTAGACTTTGAATCTTTTGGAAAATTACATTAGGGTTTTTGGTTGGGTTGGGTTTTTTTTTGTACGGTTGGGTTTTTTCCCTAGAATATTGCCAGCTTGCTTCTCCCCACACACACAGGCTCATAGCTCTTATTTCTCCCTGGCAGTCTACTAGCGGAATATCAAACAATCAGTGTTGATTAAGTTTATAAAAATGGAGTTCCTCATCTTCTAATCAATATTTTTGTTGAATTGCAACACTATAAATTTTCTTGGCCATTTACTTTAATCCCCTTCCCATACAAACTAACCCTTCCCAACTAGTAGTTAGGAATGTAACCTATTCGCACATTAAAGTGATCTATTACCCAAATCCCCAGTGTGCTGTTTTCTGTAATAGATGTTTAAGTACCGTACTTTATATGCACACACAAATGCACATGAATGGATAAATCACTGAAATCTTTTTGAGGTTCATCCCATTAAAACTACACACATTCCTTAATCCCTCCAAAAATATTGATCTTTAATTAATCTGAGCCACAAAAGAACATGCAAATCTGTATTTAAATTGCTTTCTTCCAAAATAAAGATGCTTTTGAAATTACCTCAACATCACAAAGCCTGGAAGAAAAACTGCAGAAGCAAAGGAATGAGTGAATATTCGTGCATTGTAGCAACTTTTTTCTGATTAATATGCATTACATTTTTGTCTCTATGCTGTTTCCAGTATTTTTCTATTTACAATACAGAATGAAACTTTACAAAACTTCACCCACCTTGCCATGGTTGTATTCAGCTGTGACATGAATGGGAATGCTACAGAACTGACTGTGTTGCTATATTCCCAGAAGCATGCATCACATGAGGTACTAAAACTTTAACTGCTCTCCCTACTCCTCCCTCCACCACATAAATGAACTCCCGTCCATATTACATATCACCAAGCTTTCTTACAAATGCAGGATTTCAATTGTGCACACAGTAGCATGCCTGTGCACTGTGAAGTGCATGACAGCTAATGACATATCTAGTCTTGAATACTGTGACAAGTACATCAACAGGCCACCAGTTTTAGCACATGGTTAACTGAACAAAGATTGATTCACCAAATGTCTTTTGTCCTATGTTAAACCTATTTTTCAAAGGTGCTTATATTGCTGTCTTCATTGCCATATTTACCAAATGCCATGACCTCTTCGTAACTACATCAGTCAGGAAAAGTTGTCTTAACTCTTCTTCTGAATGTGTTTTAAGATTCATATATTTAAAAAAAAATAAGAAAAAAAAATCAGGGATTTATCTTGCACAGCTACATTATGAACAGCTTCTCACATAAAAAAAAAAAAAAATCAGCGAGTAAATACTGCTTTTTATGTTGACTCCATTTAATTCACTCACCTGTACTATATGTGCCAAGGAACCCCCGATAGAGGGCAAAGAGTCAAAGGGATAGGCTGTTGCAGAAAACACTACCAGCAACCAGTGGTAAAACACTTTTTTTGACCTTCAGGTGACGTGTTACTCTACTAGGATATCACTACAGAGAAGACTGTATGTTGTTATGCTTATCAGAAACCTCATAGCTTTCCCTATCACGAAAGTCATCTCACATCCCATCAGCAGAGTAAAAGGGAGGAAGGAGCCCAAGTGTATGCAACAATATTGAAATCAGGATTAAAAGGCTAAGGCTTGAGCACTCTAGTACCCTTTATCTCTTTAATTATGTGGAATACACTCATTCAGTCCTCACAGAGCCTCACAGAGTCCCCCCAGTATTTTGGGGGGATTTTAATAGCTTTTGATCAATTCCAGTGTGTATACAATAAATCAACAACTGCTCAGCTAAAATACACAGAACAGTATAAGGAATATGTTGGAAATATGCAGAATAATGTTTACATGGCTTAGAGAAAATCATGATCTGCTTTTACAGAGGATATGTTTAGCTTAGCATTCTTGATTATTCTGGCTTTAGAGCACTTAGTGTTAAAATTAATACACACCGAACTAACTATAATTTTCTAAATTACATAGCAGTATCACATGAGAAAGTGCCATATTTCATGTCTATGGATGAAGAAAATGCTCTAAAATACATACAACACAAATTCTTATCACAGACCTCAATCCTTAATGAATGTCTGTAACATGTACAATACCAGAGTAAACATAGGCAACTAGAGAAGTTGTTATTGCAAGGGATGTTTTATACCACATAGAGAAGTATTCTTAATTAAGAACAGTATAAGCCTTTAAAACACTCAAAAAGGAGGCAGCAGTGGGAGGCACAGAATCAGGTACCTTCAGATATATTGTGAAAAGTATTCACATGCTTAACTATGCATACTGTCCGTCTGCGTGACTTCGAAGTTTGTGAAGCTTATTATAGCCTCAGATGAACTCGTCAAATAATTATGTCTCAGATTAAGATATCTGGGTGAAAAGACACCTGATTCTCCTTCCAGCTCCTCCATTAACTTTTCTGTGATCATTGGCCTATTATTGAGATGGGATTTGTAATGGAGCCTAAAGGAATTCCACAGGGAAATTCCACTGAAATTCTCTGACAAAAGGGCATCTCACTTCTTTACACTTCAAAAGTCTCAACCATAATATTCCAGGGCATCAGTTTCACTATCTGTGGAATAATTTAGTTCTTTGACTCACAGGACTCCTGTGACAGAATTAATATTCAAAAATTACTTCAACCTTTTATCCTAAGAAGAGTATCCCACAGTTGGATAAAAACGTACATGTATTTGAATACAGATATGAATAAAATTATTCTTAACTCTAATAGATCTATTTCAGCACGTATGTAGAAATCTGTTACAAAAGATTATCATCTCCCGAGTGCATTTCACTGGTGTCTAAAGAGTTCAACCCATTAGGATATGAAGCTCACTTGTGCTAATGAAAACACAATGTCTCTCTCAAAGGTTTATGATACTGGCCATGGAAAAAGGTATCAGAGGTGCATAGACCAAGAAAAAGAGCCACCAGAGAGGTGAAGCAGGTCAGTTTGCAGAGCTTACACCAATAGCAGTCTACTTCAAACTGAAGAGCTGCCTGCGAAATGTGCATTAGCAGTCAAGTACTCTCTCTGTCCATGTATGCTTCTGGGATGAACAACAGAAAACTTACATTGTTGTGCCCTTATATACACACAGAGTACATGTATTCACTAGTCACAATTAGACATACAAAAAACAGAAAAACAAAACAAAACAAAACATGCTGAGTTATGTGTTAAAAACTTTGGAAATGCCAGAACTATTGTGGCTTATAACTCAAATTTGGTCCTGTGTAGAAATATATTGTGATCCAGTCTTTGATTATATGTTTTTTCCATACTTTTTCTTCCACAAGACCTGCCTAATTTAGGCTGTGGGTCTGTTAGATTGTACAGTCTCCTAGGAAGAAAGGGAATGGAGAAACTTTGTGAAGAGGAATTGAATGTGTATTGAAACATTTTGAGATTCTGCCTGTTTCAGTTCTAAAACTACTTTCTCCTTTCCACCTCACACATGTATACTGACCACACATATGACTGGCATACAAGTAAGTGTAATAACATTTTGATATAGTTACTTGCACCTCCCATTAGGGTAATGGTCACTTTGGTTTTATGCTTTTAAACAGCCCTTATGATAAAGTATTACTGAAAACTGCAGCTGACTTCAGAGTATATGCTGGAAGAAGTATGGGATTCAGACAAAATAGCGTGTCAGAGTGGAAAACACAGAAACTGCATATTTAAATGACAGCACGCGCAAGTGTAAGTTAGGAGACCAGAGTCAAGGAAGGTTTGGTTGTTCTGAGTTTATATGTCCATTACTAAGAGGAATGTTTGGATGACCAGTTATGATACATAAGTAAATGGGCTAAGGATTAGAATTATTTTCAAATGCAAAATATGGCCCTAGAGTCACATCAATTAAGCTACAACAGAATTATTTGGAAAGATGCAGTACAGAGTGTGCCCTTGCTGACCTCACTGTTCAAAATTACTTCCATACACAGGCAACAATTAGACTTCTCCCAATAATCTCTTCTTTTCATTGACCGCCAAAGAAAGCTTCTGATTTACATATACAAACACGCACATGCATAAACATCTGTGCAAACACCCACTCACACATACATGTGCTTAAGGAAACCATAATGGAGGTAAGCCGCCTCTTGCTGTCATAAATTAGGACAGACATAGAGATCTTGAATACTCCTGAGTCATGAATGTTTGAACTAGAACCACGTTATCATCCTGGAAAGTACGCCTCATGGAAACTGCTATTGCATGATTAACTAGTGTCTAAGTCCCTGCAGGGAAGCAAAACAATTATTCTTAGCCATAGTACAGTTACTGTATTTGTATTAATGGAAGGGAAGAAGAGGACCATCTGCAGAGCCTTCCAATAGGCAGCCGCAATAAAAAAATACCCCAGCAATTTAAACAAGTGCATTTTTGTTGCTCTCTTAGCAGCTGTGAAATCCCTGCTTTAGACACTGCAAGACACGAGAGCAAGACAATCAACGTACGAACTAACTCTGCTTTTGCTTTTAGCACTGCGTGCGTAAAGCAGCAATACGAGTTTCACAGTGGGAAATCAGAATGATGAGACACACACAGCTAGGTGGCTATCAGACAAACCCTGGAGAAGCAGAGCAGATACTTACAGGATGAAAAGAAACTATCAAGAAATGGGAAATGGATGATTTGTGTCCACTTCCATGAACACTTAGTTTACAAGTCAAAATGAGCCAATGGGACAGAGCATGGCACAGAGCATCGGTCCTCAGTCTCTCTGCATTGTGACCTGAAAATTCAATCACTGCTTCAGTGCTATTTAAAGCATATAGTTCATACAAATAAAGACAAACAGCGTTTCAACATAGTAGGTGGTCCATTGTCAACTCTGATGTATAAATGCTTCAAAGCTGTTTGAAACACAGCTGCTTATTACTTATTTGTAAAAAAAAAATTATCAATAAAGATAAAATGAAAAGAATGGATACAGATATGCATATAAATTTAGCCTACACTGAGCTAGGTTGCTACAATTTAAAACTGTATTTGATGTAGTCTAATTAGAAATATTGATTAAAATGAAGCCAGCTCACTGGAAGGATGATAATAATAGGCTAATAATAACAATTGATTTTGCTTTGATAAATGAACCAAAATGCGAGCTGAAGGTACTTAGATTTTGACCTATTTATGGCCCACATTCCCTTTTCTTCTTTGCTTTGTTGAGTTTCTGATATTTGTCCAGACTATTACTAGAATGGTAAATCTGAAAAACACATAATTCACAGAAGGATTTGACAACAGCCACTTCTATCATGACCCATTTTGAAATGCAGAGTTGTTGGGTTCCCCCTCTCAATCCACTCCAGCTTTACCAAATTACATGTAGTGTGTGAGCAGCAGTAATACTAATTAAAAATAATGAGGCCTGCTAGGTCTGCTAATTCTATTATCTTTATAGCATCAGGCTTCAAGCAACTCACCAGCAAAACAGCCCAGATGAGAAATCTCTTCAGAAGGTTCAGTGGTTGTTTACAGTGCAACAGGATAATCTTTCCAGCCTGCAAATAAATAAATAAATAAATAAATATCAGAAAACAAAATCAAAAGCAGACATTAGTAGACATGGTTCAGAAAAAAGCAAAGGTTAATTCGTTGATAATTGGCATAAAACTATTCTATTTTATTATTTTTTCTCCCCACAAGAAAAATCAGGGGTAACTAAATAAGGTGCTATATGATAATTTTTTTTTATTTCTTTGCAAAAACATTTATTTCTTCATGAAATGAAATGAACAGCAGAATTTTGCATACTCTGACTTTCTGTGTACCCTATTAACTCAGTGTAAAATGACAAAATTTTTCAGGAACCTTCTGCTACTTTCAGCTTTAATAGAACAAACAACACTCTCCTAAATTGCAGGGTGCTAAAAAGCAGAACTGAGGTGTAGGTCTAAAACAGGACTATAACACACTAGGTCCTTTGTCTCTCCAAAACTGTTAAACACAGAATTTTATTTTATTGCTGCTACACTCTGATACTGTCTCTGAGCCTCACAAGCTACAAATGATCAGTAGGAGATGGTTTTTGCAGCTCACTAACACTTAATCCCTTACAAGGAAAGTGACAAGTGAAACGGCAGAATTTCAGTTCCTAGGTTTAACATTTGCAAAACAACTTTCAGAAGATGATTAAACATTGTGCAATCTTCCTGTTTCTGCAGGCAACCAAAACCAATAGCCTTCGGGAAACCCATGAATACGCACCCTCTGACTCCAGAGTCTCATTCAGCAGCTCATTTGCGCTCACTGCATCACCAGCTCTCAAGTAATGTCTTTATCCACCATGACTGGAGGCACATTTTCAGTGTTAGTGGTGAAACGTGCACGTGTGTGTGCACACACAAGGGGCTGGGGGGGGAGCTTGCAGTAGTCAAAGTATCAATATTTTTTGTGTCCTGTATCACAAGGTTTATCAAAGGAAAACAGTGTGGCTCTGATTACAGCATTTGGCCTCACTACAAGCATCCTCAAATCTGCTTCGAATCACAAAGGTGACCAATGTCATTAAGAAACTAAAAAAGTAGCTATTTGAGATGATGATTACAGTGCATCACAGTTTAAGCACATGGAAACTACACATTACTATTTATAAATGTTTCCCAAAAACTTGATCCTCTTGCAACAGAGTTTAGAAGGCAATCCAAACTGAGAGACACTGCAGTAGCAGATATTACTTGTAGATTCAGGATGGGGAATAAAATTCAAAATAAAAACATTCAAGAAATGGAACCTGTATTTTGCATGAAAATCTAAGAAGACTAAATTTTAAATTTTTTTTATTTTTAAATGGAACTGAGAATAGAAATTAAAAAATATAATAATTTCTCTCAAGTACATTTTCATGTTATTTGGAACATTATAGAGAATAATGCTGTTGACACTAGATGCCATTTAATTTTGCTATTTAAATGGCAAAACTGAAAACCCAAAATATACCACAAAACAGATTTTTTTTTTTTTTAAATTTTGTGACATCACCACCCTCATTTATTTGGAATGTTTCAACCAGCTCCACGTCTTTCCACAAATTACTCTAGGATATATTTTAGGATATGTTTTATTTTTAAGATACATATCTTAAGAATAAGGAGTTTGTGGATTTACTCTTCTAAATGTATTTTTTCTTCTAAGTTTTTTTAAGATAATGACAGAGCATACCTAATAATTCTGAAAAAATGCACTTACCTTAACAGACAAAAATAACTTCTGTTTCAGGAACATATTTGTACTCCTGGATCAAAAAGATATGCAACTAAATTCAGTATGAGGTTGCTTAATTAAGGGATTAGTAACAATGAAATGACTGCATTTATATCCTATGTAAGACAGTAAAAAAGGTGAAATAAACAAACAATAAGATAAAAATTTAAAGCTTTGCATGAGAAATAGAGAAAGCCACATGCTTAACTATGCAATATACAAAAAAATGCACATTAGCCTTGAGACAATTTTTCCCATATTTCTATTTTTTTTATTTCCTACAACAACAGAAATATCTGAATAATGCAGATTATATTTATTTCAACAAGCAATGTCCTTTGCATGACTTGCTTTTTCCATGATTTGCTACTATCCTTTCAGTATGTATACCTTATACTCATATTTCCAGTATTTCTATAAAATCATCAAATTCTATACCACATCTTTTTGATACGTACAGTATGTACATAGTCTCTTCAGCAAATGTGCCCATCCACCTGAGTTGTGTTGCCATCTGTCTGTGGATTCTTCCACATCAGAAGCCACAAGGAGGTAACAGCAAAAGCAAAGGTCAGAGGCCAACAAAAGAAATTGAGAAATATCTCCTATATACTTCTATTAAATAGATAAGAAAAATCTTAAAATTCAGCACAAATGAAAGCAAGAAAGAGTACTGCCTATCTGAGATGTGGTAACTAACCCTCTGGGATCTGTGCATCACTTGCTAGAAGCAGTTGGAGCTGAGAGGGACCTGCAGGAGATGTTTACCAGCACCTTTTGCGTCTAGCAAACACAGTACCACGAGACTCTTCCAGCTAACCTGGACTCTTGACCTCCTTTCCTTCAGAAATGCACAACCTTGTCTTCCTGAGATTCAGGCAGAAATCCACTACCCCTGCTATCTTATATCCCTACTATCAATATGAATGTTATCTAACGTGGATGTTGTTATTTTAGGATGTATTTACACAAGAATCTTCACACAGTTGTCCACACATCTCGATATGAAAGTGGACTTTGTTTCCACCTGTTTGGAAAAAACAGGCTGGCCTTGGTTCTCGCATGCAGAAAAGCAAAGACAATTCAGCACTGCGTGTTTCAAATACCTTAACAGACTGAGATAAGTTCAAACACAGACTTCCAAGAATAAAGATCAAAACATTGGACATGCAAGCCTAGAAGCAGAATCCTCAATGATTTTAATGGGAGTTTTGAAGAGATTCTAAGTTCAGACCTGTTATGTATTTGATTTAGCTGTGGTTGTTTAGTTTACCATCTCTTTTTTTTATCCTCAGTGCTCTCTTCCAGCTATCTCATACATCGTACTCATAATTGCTGTGGATTGGAGAATACCATTCTGTGGATTGAGTGGAAATGGAAAGCATAGGAGGGAAGTCACAGGTAATTACACTGGTAAGCATTAGTCAGAGTCCAAGGTAGTGCTGGCAGAGAAATGCAAGGAAATATGAAATTGCTTTTCAGCCCAAGGCTGGAGAGTTGCCATATGGAATCATAGGGAAGGCGCTCAGGGAAAAATGTATTAAAAACCAAGCAGTATGTTCCAAAGAGAGGCAGCCCATCCATGCTCCCTTTCAGGGATTCGCAACAGAGCACTGGAACTCCTAAAGGAAAAATTCAGTAATTTCAGCTATAACTTCTGAACAAGCATATAAACAACTTCAATGGAATAAAAAAAATAAAATAAAATAAAAAAAGAGAGGAGTAGACCCTTCTGAATATGTGGATTTAGGCAACAGAAGCAATCAATCTCACCAGTGCAAGAAAAGAGCATGAGGGAAATGTATGACTCCAGTGAAACAGATCATATATCCATTCTCATTGGGAACTTTCACAGCAATCCTCTGCATCATTGTTACTTTTAATTAAACGCACATTAACACAATGGTGATAAAAGGCTTTTGTGAGATACGAGCAGAATGACATCTTACAGTACTCAACATAGTTCGTTTGTAAGGAAAGTGTAAGAGTAATAATTAGGAAGTTAATTATAAAATCATCTTAATCAAACATCATTACAAGCTGCCATGTAAAGTGTGGCCTTACCCTCTGTTTCCAGTTCTTTGTTCCTACCTTAGGCTGACACTAATGACCACACTACTGTAACATGCACTGGATCAGGAACCTGATTCAACCAAAAACTTACCAAGTAAAAAGGATTGGTTCTCAGGCTGGATCAGATCACTTGTTCTAGGCTCAGGGCATGATCACACAGACACTTACGCAAGCACGCAGGAGGAGCAGGGTGAGCACCTACCTGGCAGTGACAGGGAGGGGGAGTGGGACTGTCCCTTTCAACAGCACTGCAGAATTATGCCAAATGGAGCTGGCTGCATAACCTCAGCCTGGGCTTCTGATCTTCTCTGAGACTACAATCAGACAAATAGCAGTGTCAAAATAGGTTCTGCTGAACAGAACATGTTCCAACATACATGCATCCTTAAAGCACTTCTGAAATCTACAAAGACAATGACTTCTGTCCCTATCAGCAGAAAAGGCAAACCCAGTCTTTTCAAAGTTGTGAAAGAATTAGAGAGAGAGGAAATGGCTAGGCAAGAACAATTAACATATTTCTCAATTATGCCTTGATAAAAGTTCAGTCCCCACACACACACTATCTACTTACTTTCCAGATGGAAATAGATTAAATTAATTGGGTTAACCATGTTTTCTTAATAGCACTACAGAAAGGGTATCCACAAACCTACAGTGAACAGGTACAGCAGCTACATAAGTGAACTACCTCGGCAAAGGACTACAGAAAGCCTCATTTTTATATATAACAATTATAGCTCTTTCATATAGAGCTCTGCCACTGACAAATGAAGATGCTGGAGCTGGCCTTCCTAAACTCAAGGCAAAGTCTGCCGAGAAATATAATTATGACTTTTTTGTCTTGTCTTTGTACCACTGTGTCCTAGATCTGTATTGTTTGTAAAAACAAAAGTAGTATCACAAAATACACTTGCTATACTACTTGCTAAAAATGACTTACTGTATCTCAGACTGAACACTCTATCTTCACATAAACATGGACACCATAAAAATAAAAAGCTGTACTCGTGCTCTTTACCTTAGCATGCCTTCCAAATTTTACAGAATCTTACAAGATTCAAAACCTAAAAAAAAGGTAGAACAAACACTCCCTTTAATGTATAGTGTGCTACCAGAGCAGAACTGAGGAGATGAGAGAGCTCACGAAAGTCACCTTCGCAAGTGAAAAGAAATTCAGCTGTTCAGCCTGGTGAGTACTCACCGCTGAGGGGTACCATTCTGGGCCTGGCTTGGCATGATCCGGCTCCTGACTATGCCAGTTCCTTTCCTCCTCCCTCCTAGTCATTCCTACTTTTCCCGTTTGCTATCATTGCCACACACACATAGCCATGCCAAGAACTGGGTTCAGGGAACTGCTTCAGCTGAAAATTAGCTAAGGAGGAGGAGAAACAGGGACAATGAGGGTCAACAGGAGCAGCCTGCAATTAGATCGGCTTAAACTAATCTTGAAACAATACCCTTAGTACCCAAAGAGGCTATTCCTCTTTGTATCTATCAAGATGTGGAGGGAGTCAGCTACCCCATTTAATTGCATAGGCATAGCTAAAAGCTATGAATGAGAGAGGAAGGAGATAGCCTTGTCCGAAACTTTATAATGCAACCTGGTGCACTGTAGACATAATAAAATTATTTGCTAAGCCAGTCCACACATTAGAAGAGCAGCTGCCTAGTGCCTAACTACGAAATTACTCTGTAAATGAAAAGCAGGAATAAAGAGTAGCCAAATGGAAAAATACTTCCTGACCCAGCCAAAGAAAATAATTTACAACAGTTTCCCAGCACAGATAAAGAAAAAAGGGTGCATGAACAGCACTAAGATGTAGAAACTGAACTTCAGGGTAGTCAGCAAATAATTAGATATTTGCATGGATGCTTCAAACACAGTTATCTGTAGGGAAAAAAAGGTAGACTTTTTTTTTTTTTTTACTATATAGTTTAATGAAGGAGGATATTCATGATCTAAAATTTGACATGTAAGAACAAGCAACTGATACTGTATTAATATATATAGTAATGTAAAATGATCTGCATCTCCATACCACCTTTCATCCAGTGATCCCCGAGTTCTTTACATATGGCATACAACTGTTGCAAACCAAGGTTAATTCTCCAAAGTCAATAAAGGGACTATTTTATAAAGTTAGCCCATCCCTAAATGGAACTTATAGCATTTGACAGGCATGGAAATAGTCACAGATTTGCCCCATTGTATGGCAAGCAGAAGAAAGACCCTAAGGTGTCATTCCTTCCTCAGTGAAATAAATGGCAAAAATTGCATTGGCCTTCCCTTGTGTTTTTCACCATAGCAGTTAGATTCTCAGCAAGTTTAAATTATCTTAATTTCAATTAACTTAATGGATCTATAGCAATTTACTCCCACAAATGATCTGCCTTAAGTATTCTGATGTACCCATTCAGCTATAACTAGGGGAATTCAATTTTAATTATTACCCTCACTTGTTTTTTTTCCCCCCAAAACCTGGTTTTATACTTTTGCCCATAACAGCTGTGGGACTATCGTAAGTAAAAATAAGTGCCTGCCTTCTTAATCTTGTCATCACGTGTCTAATTAAAAACATGTCTCCATTTTGGAGGCCCAGGCCTTGGAAAAACACAAGTTTTGGCAGACTCATCCTAGTTGCTATTATTTGTTTATTCACGTTATGCAGTTTTGGATTGATAGGGTTCTGCACACAAGAGGAACAAGAGACATAATATTTTCTACAGATACACATGAAGAAAGCTGAGAGTGTAATTTGCACAGTGCTGCCCACACTGTACTCTTAACAAGAAAAATGCTCCTAATATAAAAATCCTGTACCTGCCTACTGTTAGGTTTTTTTCTTTTTTCTTTTTTTTTTTTTTCCCAGCAACTCTATCAATTTCATAGAAGCCTCATGTCTTTCAGATGAACACTAAGTATATACAGATTGAAATAAACAAATACAGGGACCACATATGGTCTGTTGACCCAATAGTTGGATGCTGCAACTGAAATAAGTATTACTGAACATTATCCCTGCATCACCATGGGACAACCAAGAAAAAATTTTCTCAAAGTCATATTTTAAGACCACAGCAGAGGGAGGGATGGAAGCCAATTCCCCCAAACTTCAAGTCTGCACCTCAAGCTTTTGAGAGCTGCATATTTTTAAAAAGAGATCTGGAGTTTCAAAGGAACAACAGATACACTGGAATTGGCGATCACTGCTTCAGGTAAGGATCCAGCTCTCCCTGACTTCCACATCCAGTTACTGGATGTATCAGGCTTTTTCATTGCTTCAGTTTCATGAGGTGTGCAAGTCTTGGCCCTCCATGTGAACACTGAAAAAATTATACCTGTGAACAAGGTGGTTTCAGTGACTCGGTAGGTGATAATCTTCCCTCTGCTACAATCTATAAAGAACTTCATTCACAGAAACAAAAAGAAAAGCCTTCATTACCTTTTAAATGTGATACGGAATAATACAAGAACACTGAAGTATTAACCCCATTCTTATCTGTGCATATTTTGTCAGAATAAGAGTGCTAGCCTTCTTATCTATGTAAATTATGATTTTAGAATTTGTCTGTGACAGTTACATGCCTCTCATCACTTTGCAACATAAACCAATTCAGCAGGTTATTTGGATTTCCCATGTAACAAAAAGAACCATGTCATAGCGCTATTGGTAGTGAAATAGCTGGTATTATCAAAGATTATGACAGTATGTATGAAGGCACACGTTCCCAGGACTGAGTAGAACAGAAAACTGTGAAAAAACAAGAGAGACATTTAGAAGCCAGTAATAAAAATTAGTTGATCCATGCTAATACAAGAAGGTGATATCTATTTCCCATGGCATATATTGTTTCTTTCCCCTCTTCCACTTATAAGCTAGAGAAAACATTGACACAAAAAAGCCATAGTAAAAAAAAGTTCAGTCATGCACAAGAAAAAATAAATTCTAATATATATATAGAGATATCTTTTATTTGAGATATTAATCTTTTGATTGCTTGAGATGCCTGTCTGGAAACATGAATGTTGGGTAACCACATCTACTGTGAAGTATGAAACAGAGACAAAATCTTTTCTTACAGAGTGAAATGGAATAAAAATTAGTTCTACAAGCTCAGTCATAGATTGCATAACCCAAAGCTGACTCAGTTTCCTTCTACAGTTAACAAATTTAATCAACACCCTGCCACCAACTGACTTTCTGAGATTTAATGAGCTCAACTTAAAAGTGCCAATGGACCAATATGGACGTGGGAATTAGTCAAGACTTCTGCAAAACAAAAAAAATTACAGAAAACAAACTGGCAGAAAATGAACTCAAATTTATCTGAGAATATGGTGGTCTCTGGATCGAAAGTAACAAAGAAAGCATTAAATTTTGCCAATCCTACTGAAAAATTGCCAAGTAGAGACATTAAGATAAATAATGAATTAAATAAAAGTTTTAAAAGAAAAAGAAAAGCTATGAATTTATTCCTCAATGGTAATTTCTTCTTATATTCTCTAAAATTCTAGTGAACACAAACAAACTAGTGGACAAGAATGGATGTTTCTTCCACTAAAATCAGAGGAGAGGTGGAGGGAGCCCATATACAACTTAGCAAACTAATTTATAGTCATCTTCTTAGGAACATCTTTTTACACATCCGCAATGTTCCACTTCACTTGTTTATGAATTCAACATTTAAACCTTTCTGAAATGTTTCTGTGTACATCAGATTTTTGCAGCATCAATTCAGAGTAATAACAAATTCTTGCTATTTTTATTCAGACACAAGACACAATATCACAAAGTTTGAGACAATTCTATTCTTAACAAATAATATAATTAAAAAATGCAAGTATAGGATATTCCATCAGGAAATTTTTACTGGGATACAACTGATTATGGCCCTTCAACAGGAACAGAATTAATATTATAAATTTTGGAGAAATTTAAAGAAAATAGTCTGTTAAAATAAATTGAAGAAAAAAAACAGCACAGAGGATTATTGAAATGAGGATGGGTGATACAGTTAAAACTGAATAAAATATCCAATTTCCAAGGAAAATATTAAGAAATATGATCATATTTTGCTACCTGTTAAGCTTTAAGAGATACTTAAAACCTATTTGAATTCCATCAGCATATGGGAGTCCAGTCATGGAACCAGCTCTATTATAAACTGGGCAAACTCTAAGCAAAGGAACAGTCACCTAGCCACAGTATTCGGTGTGAGCAGAAGATGATAGACAGAGAAGGACCAAGACATGACTTTAAGGCATTTCAGTACTTTCATGCTTTCTGGAAGAGATGATTACAGTAATAAGTGGTTGTTTTGGTTGATATTACTGGATGAAACATTGCAGTACTTGGCTAATTTTTACTCAGCTGAGCCGCCAACTGACTGTATGGTAGTCATTCAGTATCAATTCAGTTTTGGCCCAGGGTTTTCATTACTGAATTTCTGTTTGGATAGTCTCAGATGTGGTGAGAATGTCAGTATGCTAAGGTTTCTGTTGGAAGGCTTTTTATACACATTTATGGGAGCTTTCATGTTTGTGACTTCAAGCAGAGTATTATTCAGTGCTACAGTGAGCATAATTGAAATGCATGACTTCGAAAGTTCAGGGTTTTTTTCTTAACCAAAAATAAGACTTACCAGTTAGTAATGCAAAACATTAGTAACAGGGTTCATAGTTCTGGGAAAACCTACATTAAACCCAGCCAGGCACAACTAGAGCATCACTCACCTCTGTCCAGCATGCAGCAACCTGGCTCTTGCCGCTTACTTCCTACTGCAGTGGAAACACACTGCGCCAGCTTGTCACTGTATATTGGACTCCTCTGAAGGCCAAACTCAAAACCATCAATCAGTAGGAGCCTCTTGGCACTCTGTGAAGCTGTAGCAGGAACGAAAACAGCCATTAGTCCTTGTTTAATAGGCTTTTCAATACAAGTGTGGTGAATGATACTTTTCAGCCTGCTTCTGCCTCCTCTCTTCAGCTTTCCTCATCTCCCAGAGAAAGGAACCAGAAAAACAAGAGAAAACCAGTAAGGTACAACACATGGTAGCTGATATTCCATCGTTGACACTAAACTGGGACTTTAAAACAGTGCCTCTGGTTGTTAACTGCAAAGTCCCTGCAAAACTGCCTCAGGGAGAGGCCAAGGAATGAAACTAATGCCAACATAAGGAGTGACATTCTCCCCTTCCTAGTAACTAAAAAAATTTTAGGTCTTTTCCTTGTCTCTTCTATGCCTTTTTCCCATTAAGACAATCTATCCAAGAGAATGTCACATTATGTTTTTTTCAGCAGCAAAGTAAGTGCATTCTTGTAGAAATAAGGTGGCTGACAATGACAACTTCATAATGTATTTAGACTAAGAATTTTTACCCACATCCAACAGCCAGCTCTAAACATTTTAACATTGATTTGAAAAGCAAGTAAAATTTCTCATTCTTCTACTATCACTACTGAGAGACATGCAGGTTAACTCTGTGCTAACTTCCCTGACCACCTCTATCTCAAATAGGTATTGCAGATGTAAGATTTGCATGCAGTCTCATATTTGCAGTTTGTAAAATTGTTTGGGGCTTTGTTTTGTTTTGGTATTTGGGTTGTGGTTTTTTTTTAATTCAAAACAACTGCTAAACCAAGCTGCACATGTAATTACTAGATCAAGCATATGCAAACTGCATCTATATGTCAAGCAGTTTGCACTATCACAGTCAGAGTAACTGGGCATGAAAAGCCAAGATTTTGACAAACACCTAGAAGTCTCCTTCAATAAAATCCAAAGGCTGTTTATTCAAGATATGTAATAGTCCTGCACATTCACATACAAGAGAAGCTTTTGTTTAGAAGGGCTCTTGTTTAAAGCAAATGATTATCACTTTCTTGAATGTATTCTAAACTTTGGATTTTTTTTTTCTAAGAGTTTGATTACAGATTAATTCTGCTGACCTGATGTAGAGCACGCATTCCCAAATACTGCCAATAAACAGGCCAATAACTTGATTAAGGAGGACAAAACCTGTGTTTTCTATATACCAAAATTGATCCTTCCATGAAAACAAGACGAACAGGCAGGTTTGTTTTAAACAAAAGACAACTTCATCCTGCAGGCTGTTCTCTGCAGACGTTAGATAACAGATTTTCCATTTATAACTCATGGTAATTTATGTCTCATCAACATTGTAAAGGAAAAATGACCACAAAATTAAATCCACACCAATGGGCAGCAAGAGGAGACCTTTTTTCTCCTCCTCAGATTTGTTTTTACATTCCTCTACAGTTTCTGTGCACCCTCCATGTAACATTGAAAGAAATAATGAAATCCCTAGTGAGGGCTTTCATTGTTTTCCATTTCCCAAGGTGAATATGTTGGTTGAGAAAGGGATTGGAAGGATTTAGAGACTTACTCTAAACTGGGAAACTGGTGAATAGCTGGTGGCTAGAGGCAGATACAAACTCAGCAAGCTGGGTAGGAGCAGGCACAGCTCAGAAGTCTGGGAAGTAATGTAAATGACAGGGATATGGCCCCCGCTCCTGGGTCTTTAGAAGACTTGTGCCTTTCCAGGGAGGTTGCTCCACAGCACTGCAAACACAGGGTAAGTTTTTCAATTGCATATTTTTCAAACATAACGTGTATTGTAATGTAAATTACTGATATTTCTTCTTCATGTCAGTAAAAAATGAAAATGCATTATTTGCACTAAAACAGAGTGATAGGATTCAAAAAGAGCACAGTGAGAACATAACATAAATGTGAACAAATGCATACTATGTGCAGACTTGAACTTCATCATCCGAGACTTCAGAAGACTAAAATTTTAACTGAAAACTTAATACCTTCCTAAAAGCCTAAGAAGGGGCCTTGCAAATATATATGGTACAGATGGAATGGAAAACAGAGGCAGTCTCAATGACTTGCAGGCTAGTCAAAAAACAGTCAGCAGTAAAATAAGTAGACAGTGAAGTTAATCTATTAAGTTTTCTCCTAAAGTAACTATTTAGTCACTCAGAAGGGGCCTGGCCACTTGTATGAGATTAAGCATTGTCCCAGGGAAACGAGACACAGGCATAAAGTGCTGCTTCAATTTAGGTGGAAATCCTAACCACTCCTTCAGTTAATACTTTGCACATATGTTAATGTCAATAACAAATTTCAAAACAAATCCTCTGTTGGGTTACAAAAATGATGTGAAGACAATATACAATCAACTGTTCTTCCTACTGGAGCACCAAAATCAGTAACAGTGACTAAACTAATTTAAAATCACACTCAACACCACCATGCTCATATATACCACCAGAAACCTGTATTTTTTTTTTAAACAACTGTGAGTAAATGAGACAATATTAAAAGAAATTGAGGGGGAAATACCCTTTCTCAAAAATGGATCAGCAAAATAATTTACAATTAAATTAAAATTTATTTTTAAAATTTGATTAAAATTAATTTAAAATTCAATGTTATGTAATTAAAACATTAAATCAATTGTTCAGATCATTAGCAGCCAGTAAGTTAAATCAAAGCAACTTGTTGCAGAAACAGTTCAGAATGACAGATTCATTAATAACTTTAATATTTACTGTGAAAAGTAATGCACATTCAAAAGAGGAAATTACTTAAGTAAACAAAAAAAGATTAGGAACAAAAGAGTGAAATAAACCTTTCTCAAAAAATTGACACAGCTAAATCTGGATGAAGTATTAAAAGTCCAATTTGGCAGAATACTCCAAAATGTATTTTTAGTTAAATCTGAATCTTTGCTTATTGCAACTCCATGCTTTCTATTTTTATACTGAGAGAAGGAAACTGTTTTCCTATTCACAGGTTTTAGGAAAAGTTAGTTTGGTTTCTCAAAAGAAAGAGACAGGGCAAAAAAACAGACTTAAAAAGAACACCTAGGAGCTAATTGACCTCTTGGGTAGAGCTGAGATTGAAAGGTCAGTGACATTGTCATTAAAAACAAAGTTTGTAAAAAATTTCTACTGATATTCAAAGTGTGGGCAAACCCCACTGTATAACTTACAACTGCACTGCCCCAAGAAGTGTGACTGCACCAGTGTAATGTTTGGTAAAAGTAATAAAAGAAAAAAATTCTTCATAAGTTCTGAAAAAAATATGGCAGCTCCCTGCCTGGATCTAGTGTTGCCGCAGTACACAGCTTAGAGATTGTAATCAAACTATCTGTTTTTCCAAATGGAGCAGATACACATGAATCAATCACTTCCAGTCCAAAATAGAAGTATTCTTCCTAGTGTCCTCTACTAAAATTAATACTATACCTATTAATGAGCATAAACAGTGCTTACAAGCACCTGCATTAGGGTGTAAAGTTAGTTTTAAATGTGTGTGCCTGGTCCCTTATCAGTGAGTTGCAGAGGGCAGTTGGTGGTTAATGTCTCATCTCCTGACGAGGACTCAGGATGAGCAGTATCAGAGCCACTGCAAAATGGCTTATCATTAAACCATCATGCTCCCATCTCAGTTTACAAAATACAAGTCTTTTTCCATACACGGAGAAGAAAAAGAGAAGAAATTGACAACACTGATGTGTCCTTTACCACATATGGATGGGAGAAAACAGTCATTTAAAATCATTTCAAAAAATTAATCCAGTTGGCTGAAGAAATAACATTAAAAAAGAGTTGTAGGGAAGAGAGAGACTGCCACTAGCAAGCTCTGTATAACTTTGCTTTAAAGCTGATTTGTCCAAATAATCTTATACTGAGCATTCCCTTGCCTGTTAATGAAAACGTCTAAAGCCCTAGAAAGAAGCATGGAGCCATAAATAAGTCAGTGATATTTAACCAATAAGACATGACACACAAATAATTTCTGGACCATTAGTGAATGTCTCAGGTGCATTGTAAAGCATGGGGCCAAAGGTCTAGATTGTCTTATCTTTCTCATAAAACAGGAATTATGAAAAATGCAGGAAGAGGGCATCAGGGAAGAGTCATACTCCTGTGTTTCCATGGTTAAAATGCAGCTCGTAGCCAAGATGAGAGCTCTATTTTTGGTCAAAGACTAATTAATGTCTTGGATATGAAAGGTGACTGTATCTTGGTTTAGGTTTAAATTTAAAAGTTTACCTTTCATCAGTCACTAAATTAATTTATAACTTCTCATGCAGTCTGGCACAGGGATCTGAGAGCTTTCCACTCTCATTCATATTTACTAACAAACCAGAGAGCAACCTAAACTATTTGAAGAAACATCTATGGGAACTAGAAGTCGACAACCTTTTACAAAGCTACACCAGGGACAGTTGCTCAGGATAGCAAGGAGAAGGAAGATACCAATCTTCAGTACCATAACTTTCTTGAGTCCCATGAAGCATTTTGATGAAATATATAGTCACCATCTCCATTTTTTCTGAATAGCCAAGTCAGTCACTGGGTTTTGTTAAGCTGATCCTTTTTGTTCTTGTTTTTACCACAGGGGCCTTTGTGTCCTTCCCCTTTGAATGCTCGCTACCTGCAGGGACACCTTTCTCCCCCTCTCCCTTGTAGCTACACCATGGAAGTAGGGCGTTTGAAATGTCATTACAGCCGTTTGCAACCTCAACGTTACAAACAAAATCTAAAAGAAACCTTATAAACTATCCCTCAACTTCTAAATCTTCAGGCTGATTGATTCAACATATACATTTATTTCAGTGGTGCAAATCAATAGTAAGTGCAGGGAAAAAAAAAAAAATTGCCCTTTTGTTTGGGCAACATAGTCATTTTCACATCTCAATATCCATATTACCAAGCAAGTATGTTACACACTTTTTATTTACCATTATACTATGGATGCAGATAATTATTAGAATTAGCACATGATTACAATCATCAATTTGTCTTTTAAAAAAAATTACAGTTCATACTAATTTTTTAACAGGAGAACTAAAAAAAAGTAGGAATTTTTATAGATAATTCAGCCCACAGAGCATTCAAATTTCTATGAGATGCTCTGTTATTCAGATTGCTAACAAGTTCATTGTATATAGAAGGTAATTTTGTTTGACAGCAGTAACATTTAATTTCTAGTAAGCGACTTGTTTCTGCTAACTGTGTAGCTGTAAAGAGCTGTGAGAAAAACCTGAAAGTAAAAGATATTCTTATGTTTGTCTTTAATTTCAGCTACAAAAAACTACCCAAAGGATTTTATCTGACACGTTAATCTCAGTATTGATTAGAGGAGATGAAGGAATTTGTTGAGCTTGTTGTTTTTAAACTGTGATTTTCTACAACATCGACATTATGACTCCCATTTGTTGGCTGTCTCAGATACAGATCAACAAAGAAATACTTAGTTGTAACAAACCAACCAACCTCCACAGGCACAGGGAAAAAGCCAGAAAGTTAGCCCCAGTCCTCAGCCAATTCTCAAGGTAACCTCTGAACAGAGCACTTTATTAAACAGATGTGACAGAGGTTAGAGGTGAATAACCCTGAATAATTCTGATCTCTTTGTAGGTGGAAATCCTTGTATTATCCAAACGTACCCACTCCAGAAGAGAAGAAAAAAACACCTAGCAAACTGGGTTCTTTGAATTCCACATTTCCTTAAATTCTGCATTGAAGCAATAGTTTATTACTGACCAGTAACTTAAGAGTACATAAAATAGCACGTTGATAGAGTAGCTTGGAAAAATGTTACATTGCTCATTCATCACAGGTTTTTGCATCTACTAAATAAATATTTCGTATTTCCAAACAAATGTTTGCTAGTCTTTAAAGCAACAAAATAGTTAAAAGTGCAAAGCTGACACCAGGCTGGATTAAACAATTTCTCAGTAAATTACCGAGCAAAAGTCTGCGGGGATTTCTAGCACACACCATGATGTCACACGGCAGCTGTACGGGAGGGAGCTCTGCTGAAAGGCCACTGACAACACATGAGATGCACTGGGGAGAATGTTCTTTCTGACTTGCTCACTAATCTTTCTCCTCACAGCTGACAGCCCTGACACCTCAGACAAGGCTGAAAATTAACTGTCCTTATAAAACGAGTGAACAAGAGTCTCATAAAGTAGAACAGGCTTTGAGCTTATGAATTCTGCTGGCAACTTGTCTTTGAGCAAGGGACTCATAAAAACTTCTTTTAAAATGCAACTTTTCTAAGAATTAGTGTCCCTTTTTCAGAATTTTTCCAAGAGAGGTTACAGGTCTTTTTCTTTTGTTTCACATTCTCACAAAAACAAGTCATCTGCTAAACAGCTTAGGTCTTAAAATGCCTGAAAGCAGAAAGAACACACACATTTTTATTCTAAAAGCCCCAACTCAATACATTTTAGGATTATTCTAATTAGGGTTGAATTTCCTTATTTTGAGAAAGAAAAAAATATTTTTAAACAGTTCATGGGACTGAAAGTAATTGCACATTTGTCAGAGCTTTATAAAAGGAAAACAACAGAAACAGCAGAAGCCTAGGTAGACAAGTGGCCTCATAAGGAAGGGTTGCTGGATAGTATTCTGCCACTGAACAAAAACTACATGTGCTTTGTAAGAAATGTGCTTTTACAAATTGCCTGAAAGTTGTCCTGCAGGTACCAGAGGGCAGAGGAAAGAAGGTGCTGGCTAATGAACCGTGGAATTATGAAAGGTGGAAATGAAAGAGACATATTGGGTTAATATCCAGTCGTGCAATAGCTGTACATGGTTCCCTACAGTACGTTTTCCTGACATTTTTCTCAGCCTCTTTTAAATGTCTGAACCTAGCAGGTTCCTATCTCTTCTCTTGAGATTCAGGCCCACTGTCTAATGAAACTTCCTGTCAGGAAACTTTTCTTGATGTTCAGCCTAAATTTCTCCTTCCTCAATGACAATACATTATTCCAGGTTACAACTTCTTGTCCTTTTGCAAGAAGAGAAATTATTCTTAATTTTTAATGTTTATCCTTCACAAATAGTTATTAACTATTATGTTCTTAACTCTCTGTCAAGTGGCCAAGCTTTAAACGTATAGAACCCATAAATCAGCTGTGGTGCTAGTTTTTTTTCCTCTGCAGTCCATGAAACTGCATTACATTTTTTAATGCTGAGATTCCCATACAAGGAGGGAGGTAGGCAGGTGGCTCATAGACTATTTCCCCCCAAATAATCTTATTTGTTCCTTAAGCAAAAATTGATGTTTTACTGAAAAAAAAAAATTCCACAGTCGCTCTATCAAGATTCTGGTTTCTCAGTTTCTGCTTTAAACCTAAGAGATACACAACTTCCTTCTAGTTTATGGCAATAATTTGGATTACAATACCCTTTCCACTGGATGACCATGGAACAAAAACAACTGGCTGATAATATTTCAGTCTTTAGTCATTCTGAGCTTTCCTTGTGTTGTCAGCATAGCTGGAATACAAATAGGTGTAGTGTGCTGCATGAGTATACACTGTATAAACAGTCAAAACAACTGCTAGTACTGTATTAAATAGATACACAGGTCTTGGCAGGAGACAAAAAAAATCCAGCACATAAACACACACTGCGTGGAAAGTCTTTCAGAACTGATTCGCCACTCCAAGTGCAGTTTAATGAGACTAGGTTTGTGGGGTTTTTTGAAACATACTTCATATTTTTATGTGTTCTTTCCCAATACTCATTAAGATCCAAATTCAAATCACATTCTATCACAATATTTAATTGCCTAATTCCTGACATAATCTTGGCACACATAAAATAGGGCACAGGTTGAGATGCACCATTTTGAAGCAGCAAATAAAAATGTATTTAATTTTTAATTTGCAAAGCAATCTTTCTTTACCAGCTTGGGTAATGTCTTTGGAACAGTCGCCTACATAATAATCTATCAGGGATGTTGATATCTTTAAGCAATAAAATTTAACATCTGCCAAAACCATGGTCTTTGTTAAAGGAAAAATAGACTATAGTGCACAAAGGAACTATCAAACATGCTAACTGAATAAAGATACAAAAATATTTATGAAATCTATCGAGTTTTTCAGATTTTTAATCTCTTTTTGGTTTCTTATTTATTCCTAGAGATTGTAAACTGTGGATACTGGTGAATTATTTATTTCTATAAGCTGTAAACTTAAACTGTAAACACTCTCAAATTTTTAAAGTTTTTTCTACTTCAAACTGAAGATTGAAAAACAAATTAGAAAGCTATTCTTCTATTAGAGATACCCTGCTTTTATATTGTTTTCTTCTCATATGTCCAGTGAGATTCAAGACAAAGGAAGTATTAGCAGAAAAAAAAACACCAGCAAAAACTGTATGCATTTATTGTTGCTCAGTTACAGCCACACAGAAGACCAATAGACAAAAATTTGGAATAAGTCTGAACCAGCTGGAAAGGGAGGGGATCTTTGCTCAACAGGCCAGGTGCATTGCAGGCTGGCTGTGGGCTTTGTCTTTTTTTTTAATGCTGCAAACAGGATACTTAGCCATCAACATTTTTCAGTATAACTCTTTCTATGACTTTTTTCCAAATCTTTACCTTATTTCCCATTAGACTTACAGTATTAAATAACAACTTTGTATTGTATATAGGACTATGAAAGTAAAGAAAGAACTAGCATCCTTGCAATTACCTAAAAAAGGGTTATAAATAGGAGTGACAATAAGAAAGCTAATGGTTTCATTTACCTGCTGTGAAAACCGAGCTGACTCTACCTAAAACACCTTCAGGGTCAAAAGGCTCTATAGTTTTAGTCAGTTCCCACAATGAAGAAGAAAAAAGCACATTGCTTGCATTAAGCCAACACAATGATGCACTTGCAGTGGAAATGTGAAACAATGACAAAAGAAGACATTAGGAAATACTTAGCTCAGCCACCTTTACAAGAGAAATCTGTATAAAAATTTACAATGAAGAGGATTAAATAGAAGCTTATTTAAGGTCTCTTTCTGCTAACGCCATTGCCTAAACATATGCTTTCTTTGTTCTTCAACTCTTTTCTTTCTCCTGTACTAATTCTACTACTTTACTGGGACACAAACATATTTTAATTTACATTTAGCTAACATTGACGTTCTTGGTAGTTGGAAGCATTTGTGCAGTAGAGAGGAAACAGAAAGCATATGCAAGCATCTGAACAGTTTCCAGTTCTTTTACCTTCTGTACTTTGTGCTTCCTCTATACAAACACTCACATTTATATATCAACTTACCTTCTGTACTTCCTGCTCTCTCTGTACACACACACACACTTAAATATCAACTTTTTACATTTAATAATCTCTGGTTTAAAGACCAAAAGGCCAAATTTTTACAGCAGTAGCTAGAGCCAATTTGGATAATTAGGCTTGGGTGAATTTAGAATGAACTAGTTTTAATGATAGGTAAAAATGCCTCAAAGAGTGTCTAAATATATATTCTTATATAGCAACGTCTAAATGTATAATGGAAAAAGGCATACAATAATACAAGTATATTTAAAATTTTAAGCTTAATCTTTAACTGAATGTTGGGAGAAAAGGTGGCATTATCATTATTTTTAATGGATGGAATTGTTCACCTACCAGACTACGTGTACATGATACATGATGAGGCCCTGAAAATCATCAGTAGGATACTGAGGTCGTGTTTACTATGTTTCTTCAACAGACCTGCACAGACCCATTTCCTGCCCTATACGTGGGAGAGCTCCAGCCCAGGCTGAATGCTGGCTGTCCTAGCTGCAGCCTCAGAGGCAAGGCAGGTTGGCAGCCAGCAAGCATTCGGAAACTTGCAGGACAGACATGGGCCAAATTTCTCCCTCTGAGGACAAGTAAGCTCATTGCTATTGTTGGCTATTAGTATACCAGTGACTTTTTCTTTTTCCCTTTTAAAATAGAAACATGCTCACAAGAATTACCTCAGACAAATGTCTGAAGAGCAAAGCAGGGACCAGAAACTTAATTCTAACCATGCCTAACCCTAAATCCGATGGTAATTAAGATCGAGGTCCCTGGTTTTTGCCTTCGTTTTGACACATTTTATTGACCAATATCCATCTTTGTGGATCACTGAATGAATCGGTAGGCTGCTGAGTAAAGCTGGAAGGCACAGACCATTCTTTGCTTCTAGTCCTGCAGCAGTAAAAGTGTCATTGTACACAGTTAAAAGGTGCTGACCATTATTTTTCACTTTAGAGAACACAATACAAAGGCCTGCTCCAAACTCCATTGTACTTTCTGGATTTGTACCCATTTGACATTACACTACTTTTGAATCAGGCTTTACATTCATAAATATCAGAGAGTACTGCTGAAGAAGGAATGCATGTGAAGTGGCCTGCAATCCTTGAACAAAGCAGACCTTGCTCCCCCCTATCATCATTACTCACCAGGCATGGCAGAATGAAGGGCTGAAAGGATCAAAGAGCAGAGCAGCAGCAGTATCTACTAATAACTGACAGTGTAAGCAACACCACTAATCAAGGCCAAAATACAGGACATCGTAAAGGACAGATAATTCAGGTTCTCTGGCTTAGCTGACATCATTTAAACTAGGACCAGCTGAGCAAAATGAAGGAAAGTCCTTTAAATATAAGGAAAGTTTTAAGTAAAATAAGTGAGAGCAAAGTTGCACTTGCTAAAATTAAAAATATAACTGAACATGAAACAATTTCAGCTAACATCATGCTGTACTGATATTTTCTGAACATTCTCCTTACATAATAGATAACTGATTTCATGCACAAAAATAGGTGTAGCTTGGGCAAATTAACACCACCATTCACATTTTACATTTTAGATTTTGCATTTCTTGACGTTTTCTTTACATCCAACATGCCAAAATAGCACTTTAAAAAAAAAAAAAAGAGGAAGGAAGAAAAGGAGAGAGGTGCCAGTAGGTAGGAAGGAGATGAAAGAAGTCCACTGGTACTCTCCTTGATTGTCAAAGGAAATGGTTGAGAGGAAAGCGTTGGCTGCTGTCCTGACCAATATTGACTTTCATAATCACTTTTTCCTGAACTTAAGTGTGCTTGTCAATTCAACCATTTCTACAGAAGCAAAATGCCACTACATTTTAGCTTCTAATTATTTTATATCCTTAGACAACAATGAATTTACTCTCATTGTAGTCAGTATTCGTTGTCTTTAACGTTGAATAAGGAACACTGTTGTCCAAGTGACCAGAACCCTCTGATAAAGACTAGTAAAACATTGGCAAGCTATGAGGAATTGTGGTCTTCTCCAAGGAACAACTGAGTCATTTAGATTTACCAACATACTTTGAACTTGACCCAGAAAATTCAGCTCTAGCACAGAAGCAATTTAGTTTCTACAGCTCTTCCAAGCACTGACTTCTCTACCTGAAGTTTCAAAAATATTTTCCAGCAATGAGAGCTAGGACAGACAGTTATATAGTGTGAATCTTGTGCTTCTTGCCTACCAACAAATACACACAGGTTAGCAAAAAAGCAGCATACAATATTTTGTCTTTACTGAACTACAGCTTTTAGCCATCATCAAAATATCCATATTTTGCAGTAAACCTTATGAATAACACAGTCCATTTTCCAGGAATAAAACCAGTGTCCCCAAATCCAGTTCTCACAACTGCTAAACACTTGCAGACACATTTTAAGCATTTTTACTAAACAAAGTACAGTGGGATAGTTTGCTATTCTGAAACACACTTCAAAAGAATTTCAGCTGAATGGACTAAAATGAAATAATCCGTGGTCTCAGTTTCAACCATATTCTGTTATTTAATTATTTTGTACAACTCGAAAGATAATTAAAGTTGCAAATATCTGCAGTCTTCAGACTACTATGTTTCACAGCTAGGAACAGTAGACAGAGAACAATTTGTGATTTTCATGGTTGCCCTGGCACCACTGTAGGAAGCCATGCTACGTTCCCAAACCTGGTTGAGATCCATAATTGTTTATAATTATTCTATGCAATATTCCCAATAGTTGAAAGTACCCCGAGACAGAAAAGAAAAGCTGAGAAATATATATCAGTGAAAATAGTTTCACCAAAAGCAGAACTGCCTGGTCCAAATGTACCTGGCAGAAATGCATTGGCTGGATAGCGACAGGAAGTTTAAAGCATCAAGAGCTGTCTTACAATTAAATATTTAGAATGATAAATGAAGTATCATACTAAACACTTAGCATTCAGGTAGCAAATGACTAAGAAAACCACTTTTGCCCATTTGTGGTTATTTGAAAGAAGGTCAGCTTCATCTTCAATGTAAGGCAAAACTCATTTTTAATGTAATTCATTATCCATTGACAAAGAGGTTGCAGCAGGAATAAATGTGACCCATTTCCTTTAGAATCCCTCACACTCCTTTGCTTTTTTTCAGAATATGACAGAATAGCCTTCCAAGCAGCAAAATGCAAGCACTGCTGCTACTATTTTACTGATTAAGGATCTATTCAAAATGAAAGGAGCATCCGAGTAAACTTTACAGCCTTAGTAACACAAACATTTTTGTGTTTCTACTTCTTCAATAGGAGCTATGAAATCAAAGATTATTTAATCCCTTTTCTTATAATTCTAAGGCTACCCAAGTCATTGATATATAATCAGTGTTAATTCTAGTAGTTAATATTATATCCTCAAGTTACTTGGCTGAGAGGGCTTAGCCGAGTGAATTCCTAGTATTCTGTTTGCTCAGCCAGCCTGTAGTTTGCAATGAAATACTACTTCATTTTACATTATTATATCTAAAGATTTTAATGCAGTTTGTAGAAAACTGTATTCCACATGATAGCAGCTTTGGATCGAATGAAACAGAAGTAAGCATACCTCTTCTATTCAGTTTTGTGGTCCGGCCACTATTTCTTTTGCAAAATAAGCAAACACAACAAGAAATTAATATTTTTATATTTGATTACTCTTTTCATGATAGTGTGCTTGCCACATCTGGTAAGTGAGCTAAGAAGTTTTACTGTACCAACAAGGTATTTCTCTCAAAATTAGAGACATAACTAATCACATCTTGTGATGCACACAGTCAGATAATCCTTTCTACAACCAGTTGCCCTTCATGTAAGGCAATGATAGATACCATCACCTCCTGAACAACCTGCTGCTTCTCCTGCACAATTGATCTATTTTGCGTTGTCCCTTCACATCCCAGGTAACTTCTGTGCAAATCAAACAAAATTAATTTCAGCTACCAGGTTCCAGCTCTTAACGTATTTTGTTACATCATCATACTGATATTATAGCGGGAAAAAATTAAGCAGAATAACCAGCTTTGTTTGCCATTCATGGTTACTACTTAATGTAATACATTACTATTTTGTGCAATACCCAGCCTGATGATAAAAGAACCAGAAAAAATCTTTTGTTTTGTTATGTTTGATCTTCCACTCAAACTGAATTTAATTTAAAAGTATAATAAGCCAACAGAAAATATTTTTCCCTAATTGAGATGTACCATCTGCTGCAGTAATCAGCAAAACACATCTCAACTCATTTGGATGTTTGATGCACTGTTTTTGTACAACTGACAACAGGAAATATGATCATGATTAGAATACAAAGTAATTTTTGTCCTAGCAGTATTTGTTTAACACATGCACTCAGTGGAGCCTGTTCTGGTAAAGCTAGCTTGTCCTGCTTTTCGCCTACCCCAAACATATTTTATAGCTATTGCATTCTCAGAGAGTCTAAAATAGAGATTTCATCTGCTAGCCACTGAAAAAATTAATTTAAGTGGGGTTTAGATGGGGAATTATCTGAAAGCAGATATTTTTCACTCATAATTTTCACACAGATTACCTGTGCTGATGACTCACAGAAAGCTCCATTCTAAATTACTTCTCTGTAGTTTGAATTTTTTTTCTATTTTTTTTAACTCAAATGCTCTTATTAAGTAAAATATTTAAAATTTGGAAGTGGATTTGTTAGTTTGAAATAGGATTCACTCACTCCACATACCAAACCAAATGTGGTTCAGAGGTGTGAGTTTGAGGTCCATGCTATTTTAGTTCAAGTTAGCTTGTCAGTATTGATCAAGCCTTGGGACTATTTTGGCCCATGTAGAGCACACAATTGCCTCCAGAAGGATAGTCTGCACCCTGCAAAGTGTATTATTTGTAAGAGCAGGAGGTTTTCAGAACAACCAGTATCTAAGATAGACAAGGCTTCTCTGCCAGAGAATCATTTTAAAATTTAAGGCAAACCAGCTGAAGGAGTAACATTAAAGAGAATATTTTGAAGTTACTGTACATAAATAATCTTTCCCTTGTAGAAGGATTAACTTGCAGTGAATCAATGGCATTTTGTCTTAATCTCCTTGTGTACCTCTTACAAGAAAAGGACTTTGTCTTATAGGACAAGGATACGACAGGGACATTTAAACGTCCTAAAACCAGAATTTTCCCTTTGCTGCCTGTATGAACTGTACATGAAAGAAGTCTTCCCTTCCTCTTAAATGATTAAGGATCACTGGCAATCAAGACAATCAATAGGCATTTTCTGTTTTATAAGACAGTTATAAAGCTTGAGGTTCTCAAGGGCTACTTTTTCTGGGAAATAGAAAATTTAGCTCAATTGAATCATTGATTTATTTGAATTAGTTTGAGTGTAAAGTTCTTATTTTAAGTGTACTTTTATTTTGTGTGAGATTATTCCAGATTTACATTGAAAAAGCTTTTGGTTTTGTACAGTTAGTTTTCATGTTCTTGTCATGATACAGGGACCAAAGGCTAGCACTGCTTCCAAAGATGGAAAATGGATGAAAAATAGTTTTTCAAGCACTGGAACAGCTACATAATGACTAAATTTACATTTTAGTTCTTCTATAACACAAGATAATCAAGAGAAAGATAAAAAGATATGCACAAATTTCCTTTTCTTTATTTTCTAGAACCTGTGCAAAGGAAATAGGACTTCAGAGCTCTGGACCCTTAAGTTCTTATTTCCCTTCCTTTCTGCCAAAACCAAGCATTCTTTTGTATTTAAATTATCCCAATTATAATAAGTGGGTTTTGTTTTGTTTTAATTGAGAGATACATGTAGAAAAAAATGAAGAAGCCTTCAAGAGGAAATAAGATGGTGTGAGGAGACTTGGGGAGGTATACAAAGGCTCATCTAGTCTTGTAATATCTTAGTATCTTCCAGCAATAAAAATTCTGAGTACCATGCTTTTCCACCTCAGATCTCAAAACCTGATGGAAATGATTCTATCTATTTTAGATGCAGTAGATGTACTAAAAGAAGAGCAGTTAAATAGCAGGAGGGCTCAGAAGAGTTCATAGAATCATAGAATGTCCTGAGTTGGGAGGGACCCACAAGGATCATTGAGTCCAACTCCTGTCCCTGCATAGGACAACCACAAAATTCACACCATATGTCTGAGGGTGTTGTCCAAACGCTTCTTAAATATTGTCAGGCTTGGCGCCATGACTACCTCCTGGGGAGCTTGTTCCAGTGCTCCACCACCCTCTGGGTGAAGAATCTTTTCCTAACGTCCAACCCAAACCTCCCCTTCTCCCACTGAGTAGCCCATCAAATTATTCCAGTTTGTATTAATCATATACAGTTAGTTGCTAAGATAACAACTAGTATAAGTCAATCATTGTTCAGGTCATCAAGTGCCTGTATTTACTCCCATGTTCTGTCTTGTATTCTAGCGCTAGAAAACAATTTTTTTTAAAAAATGCAGGTATAGTTACTAGAACTATAACTTCTTCTTAGCAACTACCCTTGTACTTTTGTTTTTGCTTCCACAGTTTCCTGCCAAATTGACTTAATTCCACTAATGAAAAATTACAAAACACGTATCTGATATTTGGACCGCTTCTGCTTCTTTCCATCAGGGAAACTATTAGTGTGTTGGCAATGTGACCTTTGCACATTGTCATCATACAAGATATTTGATTTTGCTTAAAACAAGGCTATTAATTTTCTCCCGCTATTGATGTAATTCTTTCAGAGAGTAAGGGACAGCTTAATCTCCTTCATAGTTATGCAGCTCAAAATGCTCATAGATTATGAACATATTTCTCTCATACTTTTTTTGTTCTGCTGTTCCCAGTCTGGATGCTTTCAAATTTTAACTATGGGAAGAAAACTAAGTCTTAAGTGAACATTTTGTTAGAGCTTATATGTGCTCTTACATGTCATACAAGCTTCTCATATGAAAAAGCAGGTTTTCTGTGTCAAACCTGCAGAGTCAATAAAGCTGGGCGAAGGAAGAGTCAGAAGAAAAAGAGAGAGAGATCCAATAATGATGTCTCGTGCATGAGCACCAGCTCCAAACTTTAAAACTCTCTGTGGAAGCAGGGAAATCTAACCATACAACAAACAATATTCCCAGAAACTGAGTTCTAGACTTATATGGGTTATATGAGTTTAAATAATGAATGTTAGTTAAATTATACACAAACATCACATCTTCCATAGTTTTCTTATTAATCTTTATGTATAAGTAACTAACAAGCAGGCTACAAATCTGCTGTATTTGCAATACGTTGAGCTCTCAGCTGTCTCCCCAGACAATCTGTGGGTGCAAAATATGCAAAAGTCATTGTCACCCACATGGAGGTGAATGCTAGCCTTGTTTTCAACATTTCAGGGTCCTAACTTGGGACCTATTAGCGAGAAGGCAGGCTGTTTTATTATTTGAAAAGCTGTTCACTGTGATTTATGGCCTTGTATTAGCCTCCTCATCTTGAGATATTAGACAATCATACTTTGTCATGGACAATCTGAGGTGGGGAAAACATACAGCATTCATCTTGTCTTGCCATCTAGGACACTTCTTTTCATCTATTGTTTTTTCCTCTGGCATATCATTTCCTTGTAATCAATTTAAATTGAAAACTTTAATGACCTTCCCTGAGTGTTACATTGCCTTTTCACCTACTCTGAGGGGTTTTCTGCAAAGAAACTAAAACCCCAAAACCTTTTAGAGTTTGCAGTACTTTCTCTACAAAGAGGCATGCAAATCTCATTGGTGATTATCAAAGGGTTTTAGCTAATTACCGATTAGGCAGACCCAAAATACTTTGTGTAAGTATCTCCACATTTGAAGTTATACAAAAAATGTTTTATTTACTATAAAAACAGGCATAATATTTTTTAAAAGTGATAAGAATTTACCCCCCTCCCCCCAAAAATGGAAAAACAGAGTAAAAAGAGGTTTTAGAAATCAAGAGTAAACATTGCTAAGACCATAGCTTCAGAAACAAAAACTCTTCCCGGGACTCCAAGATTCTAAAGAGCAGGTACAGTTCTAAGGGGATTATTGCCAACTGGTGCGGGGGGGGCTTGTTTGTTTGTTTGTGTGGGTCTTTTGTCTTTGTGTTTGTTTCTAAAAGTCAGTCACTAAATGACCAGTAAACAAAAAATAACAATCATACAATGTTGTTTTCATTCACTAAACAGGATCAGGTGCCAGTAAAAAGGGTAGATACAAAGATGTCGCTGCACTACATTTTAAAACTTCCCACTACGTTTTAAAAACTCCACATCAAAAAGAATGAATCAACAATAGGTTTAGTAATTCAGGTGAAAAAAAAAATCAGAAGTATGAACAACATCGATATATTCATACAGGAAAAATGTAATTTAATCCATGAAGCATACAGCAAAGACTGAAGGGAAAAAGAGGGCACCACAGACCTACACTCTCTACCTGTGTGCTTGAATGCACTCTTCTCTGGTTCAAGGGTTTAAGTGTTCTCCACACAGATTAATTTACATGTTAGTAATACATTGATCTGTAGAAAAATAATTACCTCTGGCAAGAAAACAGAAAATGAATGAAAAGATAATAATTTGAGGGGCCTGTTGGGGGAAAACAAAAGAAAAACAGGAAAAAAACCCCAACCATTTCCCCATTGGAAATAACAGATTTTTGTAACATGGAGCCAGCCAGCAAGATTGTTGCCATCTCTGTCTATCAAAACAAACATCAACATTATGCTTTATTCTAAGCTAACAAACAACTACATGCAAAATACCTGCAGAATGAAAACAGATACTGACATTTGAAACCACTATGCCACAAAACAACTGCACGCCTTAGGCAGAGTCTGCTGCAGGTCATTTAAAATGATAAACCAAAAGGTCACATGGGATATAATAACGGATCTTTGCAATTGCCTTTCTGAAGGATGTATCACCTGAGGATACGCACAAAATTGTTGAACAGCAGTAGTGGAGTCATAGCAATGAAAACTCAATGAAAAAGTAATGTTGGAATACAGAAGTAGAAAGACTTTATGGCTGTTTTTATGAAACCTTGGAACTAAAAGAGTATGGTTTTTTTGCGTGTGGGGTAGATGGACATAGGTTAACATTTTATCTCCTTACCCTTAAAGTACAAGACGCATTTCACTGGAAACTCCAATATGTTTCTTCATACTAGGAGGAAAATAGGAGGCAAAAAACTAGTATTTATGGATTAAAAAAAAAATTTTTTTTTTTTAAAAAGAAGCACTACTATAATAGCAGAATTTTCTTGCCAATCACATTTTTCTTCTCCTCCCATCCCCAATCAAAAAAAAAACCCAACCTGCTACAGAGACAGTCCCCAAATCAAGTATTCTGTGATGAAAACATTCCCCTCCAGTAGCAGGAAAGCTGTACTGGACTGCTTGCCTTGAGGAAGAGCATCTGATTGAACCAGGACTCCCATTGCCATGTGAGTGTCCTAATACCAGGCCATCAAACAACTCCAAAGTGCCCTCCCTTACTTTCATCAAAAATTTCTCTGTTGACACCTCAGAAATCTCTCCAGCAGTATTTGAAGAAACATGCCAGTTTAAAAAAAAAAAAAAATTTACATTTCAAGCAATCTTAACCGTACTAACTCTGCACAGGATCAGGATTTAGGTTTTCATGTCTAAAATACATGATGAGCTGAATTCAGAGCAAAGGAGAGAAATAATACTGAGCACTTAAGTGTCCTAGAAGTTCAAGTGCCACTTACTCAGAAAACCTGGGCATTCAGGACCTGAAGTCTGAGTGAAATATCAATAGGATTTAAGTCTGAACGTACCACTGATACTTTTGAAATTACACTTCTATCTTCTTTGCACTTAGTTTCACCAATTATACCAGACTGACATGATTCATATAGCAAAACATTCATCTTCAAGCTGTGTTAAGCAACAACACATAAAGTTGTCAAAATCATTACAGAGACCAAAAAAGGCTAAACTAAAAGAACATTGAAACTTAACCAACTGATTGATAAGGCTTCCATTTGCATTATTATTTTGGGTTATGATATACAGGTAATAAATGCCTTGGTGAAATGATTAAACTAGAAAGAATTGTCAACAATTCTATGAGTACATTATTGTCAAAAACAAGGCTAAAACTCCTAATCCCTTTAGTCATTTTGAGACTGCTATTTCTCATCAGCCCAAAGGTGCCATGTAAATTGTGCCATTATAGATATTCTTAGGCCACCATAAATTTTTCCGCAGGCAGAGACAGATAAAAAGATTACTTTTGAGATATGCTCTTCTGTTCACAGTAAATCATTCCTACTGAAGTCCCAGATACAGAAATAGCCTTCCTCGTGTCCTGTGTGTTAACCCCTTGAACTTATTTAAAATGTCTTTACATCAAGAAGCCTTGAGATGGCTGTCTTGCTGAAATCACATGGTTAGAGAGCTAGGCAGTTTGAGAGGAGGAAGGGTGGATAATGTGTTCACACAAAACAGTCCTGGGCTGACAAACATGGTTGTGAATCCAAGTTTAAAAAAAAAAAAAAAAAAAAAAAAAAAAAAAAAAAAGTCTATATTTTCAGTGGAAAAACCTTTTAAAAAAAAAAATCTGTGAAACTGAAATAATAGACTTCAAATATTTTGATGATTCTTTTTACTTCAGTTACCTTGAAAAACCCAGTTGTTGGGCATTTTTGTGGTTTAAAAATAAAATGTTTTTGTCCTGGCTCAAATGAAATATTTCATCAACCAATAAAAGACTGAACCAAAAAAAAGAGATAAAAAAAAAAATCTATACATTCTGGTTTTATGTTAGTGACATACCTGGAATACTCAGGTGCCAGCAGGAAGAATGTCAGACAGCCACACTGCCTGGGGAGCAGCAATGGTCAGGAGGGACAGCGTCCCTGACTGGAGCCCAGTGGCTGCCAATCAGAAAAAAACACAACAAACATTATCAGAGAAACGCAGTTGGAGAGGTCCATCTGGGCACTTTAGAAAGTCTTTACATACACATCAATATTTAAAACATTGTCTTCTTTCATGCGAATCAGCAGGAAAATCTGTTTTAACCAGATTACAGACAGTCTGAGAAAGCAGCAATTAAAATCTGTTATCCACATCCTATCACTTTCACTTCAGGGATTTCTTTTCCCCTCACTCTCCACAAAACTAAAAGCAATACAAGGTTTTGCCTTTATGATTTAACATTGCAGGAAGCAAAGAGCAGCCTGTCGGTTGTCAGTATTATGGCTGCAGTTAGCTCGCAGTTACAGGTATGGACTGAGGATGAAGTGAAATAATCCCATGTTGGGACAGTTTCAAACTTGCATATATACAAGCACACAGCACAGTACTCAAAGTTATGCAGATGAATGGAAACTTTTAGAAGCTCAATCCTCCACCATTATCACCTTGGTTCATGAGGCTGCCAAAGAAATTAAGGACACATCATCTTGATAATTTGCTTAGCAATGGCTCTAATGACAAAATTCAGAGGATGAACAGCAACAAGTGCAGTGAGCCAGTGCAAACCATCACAAAGCACATGGAGAAGACTGCTGACTACCACACATTTAACCTGGAATTTACAGTTGAAGCCAAAGGACAGCTGGTTTAAATCACATCTGTATGTGGGTACAACATACAGGCTAAGATACCACTGCCCCAGCCCAGAGCACTGTTGACACAGTGCTGTACCTAAAGTAATATATAAGCGTGCACCTGAGAGGCCGCAGTTGCTTTAAGCAAAGAGCTGCTCTAGCACAAAGTGGGAATTAGCTTGTGCCTTACCAGGCAAACAGGCAAGAGAGCTGAAGACATGACCATATAAAATATTTCCCTGCCTAATGTCCCCTGCACTCAGCAGAGCTGGCTGAAATCCTCTAACAAATATTCTGTGAAAAAATGCCAACTCCTGAGCTGTTTGAACCTCTCCGATTTGACAAACTTTCAGTAAATCAATAGCAAATTTCTGAAGGATTTTAGTTAACATTTGCAGCCTTCTTCATCCTAATACTTTCATACTAATACAATAAGCACAGTGCCCAAGAAAAAAAAAATATAGGTTATTGATCCAACTGCGTTGAGACATAACTGATTATTAACGGGAGCCAGTAAGAAATATTACCCTATGTTTCAGTGCAGTGTAATTAAGGATATTAATCAAGCCCACATGTTTTCTTGTGCAGATTCTTGTCTTTGCTATGAATAGTAGCTTGGGCTCCAAAAGGGTAATGAATACTGTAGGTAGTATAGTAATAACTACATAGAATATGGAAAAATATAGCCATCAGTTATCAAATGGTGGTAGGTTCAATCATTTCATTTTCTTAAAAAAAAAAAAAATTCATTTATCTTGGAAAGACAATAAATTGTCAGCACTGGAAATAGCAATGGTAAAAAGCAAAGGATACTGGTAGCCATCAGCATTTCTACAGATGAACACAAGTTACTAGAAACTTTTTAACAAATTGCACATCTAAACAGTAAACCAACATCACAGAGAAATCAAAGGCCAAAGGACACTCCCTATACCAAAATATTGTTTCCTTGGAAAAATAACAAACACTGAAAACCAGAGGGACTTCTAAGAGGAAAAGAAAGGGGGGAGGGGGGGGGGAAAGAAGGCAGCTCACACACTGTGGAAGAAGTTCCCCAGAAAGCGAAAAGGATAAAGCTGATTTTTTGGCCCAGCTTTGTTGCCACGTTCCCAAAACTTCACAGAAAGCCTTTTTCCCTGATGCAGTTTCTTAGCAGCTCTCCTCAAATGCCAGAAAGTTATTTCATACCTCAGTATGTCCTGGTGCTTGTCACTTCCCTATCTGCAAATACACACCTTTTGCTAAATCCTTATTGCATAAGAGCTACCACCATTTTCAAACTACCTTCCTAGACTTTAAAGTACATACAATGTTACATATGAGAAAGAGAACATAAGGATTAATCAACAGGGTTCATACCCTTAAGTGTTGGGCTTCATCCAGCCTGTATTGTCCACTTTGAATGAAAGTATTCCCATCAGTGTATTACTGCCATTTATTCTTAATGTACTCTTAAGCTTTTGTTGTGCAAGCATAAAGGGGACAAAGACAGACGAGGATGATCTTTCAGAGCATTCTGCTTTCTAGTTTTTCCCCATACAGAAGAATCTCTGTGCGGAAAGCACAGAGTAATAATGTTAAGGGTATCTGACTAGCCAAGAAATATTACTTACAGCAAATAACCCAGACTTCCCCTATTATTTTCTGTGTAGCTTTTTCCTCAAGTATTTATATATCCATTAGAAAATTCCCTTCAGATTTCATCTGGAACATCAAGCATTAAATGAAGTTTCCAGGTGAAGAGACATGACAGTATTTTGGTACAAAAGAAAATAAAACGTCACCATCATTTGCACATAATTTTGTTGTTCCTGTACAAGATACCAGATATTTCAGACACAACTGATAACCTTGCAATATGTGCAGGGAACTCCAGTTTCTCTACGTGTGATCTGTGAGAAGTAGACATCTGATATCCATCATTCCTTACCAAGACTTCTCAAGCAGTGACCTACAGGCCAGGGCAGCAGGTGACCTGCTGTCAGCACCAGTTGGATTCCCCTTGCATATGACCCATGCATAAATCTCTGCAGCACAGGATCAAATGTAGATGGATGATATGCAGTCAGCTGCAGTCTTTATATGTAGGTTTTATCTTATCTTGCCCACTCAATAAAAATAAATTGAGAGATATTCCTTTATTCATATGACCTCAGTTAGTCTGATTTTAAATGAAACAGAACAAAACAAACCAGATTAAAAAAAATCTCCTAAAGTTTGAATGCTCTTAGGGTTCTCTTCCCTGCAAATCATTCAGATCACAACTTAACTTTCATATTCCCATCAGAGAAAGACGAAGGAAAGTTCTTCAGAAAATGCCTGTAGTTCAACACAGGTCTTTACTACAGCTCCACAGTTCTCTCCCCTACTAGCTAGCCTGATAACTTCAGATGAAACTTCACAATACTATTTCCACTTGGCTAAGTTTTTATGGCCTCCCTTTTAGTCTAGTGATAAATTAGATGTAGTTTAACATAGTCTTGTGTCTGAAAGTATCTGAGATGCCATATTACAGCAGACCACTTTCTTGTACAAACTGAAGTTGGATTCTTCTGTGGACTTCTCTTAACTGTAATTATGCAGAAGAACTAGTTAGATGTATGGACAGTATAGAGCTCATACATTACAGCATCTGGATTTTACAAGCAAAGTATTCTGAAAAGTTATAAAATGTCTTCCTGTAGGTCTGTCAGTTACCTACACTTTGAAAATGGAAATCATTTTACATATTTATTTCTTTCCCCAAAGAAGAAAATGCATCTTTCTGAATAGTACCATGAGCATTCAAAGCAACACTATCAACAAACGTGGCTCAGGGCATTGATTCTGTAATATAGACATTCTTCAAGATAAGGAAAAGAGTAATTCAGATAAATCACAGCATAAGATTACTAACTCCCGCTGCATTATGAAATTTCTGTTACAATGTGTTGGGATGTCACTACATTAGCATTCATTTTGGGAACATGATACTTAACAACATCCCTGTGGGGAACATGGTCAGGAAGAAAGGTCTAAAAGTGAGACATGCTTTTTCTAGTTCATCAAGCTCATTTTTAACCAAATTCAGGAACCTGAGAAGAATATGTGCAAAAAGTCTTATGCCATACCAGTACTGTAACATTTAACACAATATTTGGCATGCTTACCTCATTTATATACTTCCACTAGCATGGTTTCATCAGCTCTTCTGAATACAATTTATTTTCAGAGGCTTAACTTTCCTTTAAGTCTACATTGGAACACTTGGCTCTTTAGCACTTAACTGGTAGAATAACACTACTGTATCTAAACATACTGCCATTCACCAGGGGATCAGCACTTCATTGTGCCAAAGTATTCTAAATGACTAAATTCACCCTGATTTTCCCCAGTGGCAGCTAATACCTATGTATCAGCTACTGGCCAGCTGGCAGCTTACTCAGAGGAGAAAGTCTTTTCCAGGACATGCTAATTGTACAAAGAACTGTAGAAACAGAGAATTGCTGGGGAAGGGGAGTGCGCTCAAATCTGTAGAGCATGCAGCAGTACTTACACAAGTGTCATACAGCAAACTGTACAACAGAGTAACTTTGTAACTGGCTATTTTACCAGTGAATTCCATCCATGGCAGTGCTGCATACCTGGAAAAAGATGCAACATCCTTAATTTCCCAAGGCAAGCCTAATTCAGTCACTGTTCTAAATGGCATTAATAGCATGTGAATATTAGAGGCAAGTATTTAATCTGTGCTATATGCTACCTACCATTTTGAAATTCATAATCGTGCCAGACAACACTTTGATTTGCTTATAGCATCTAGTTATACAGCTTTCCAAACTGAGTATCAAAGCCTAGACAGAAAGTGGTGGGTTTGATTCCTGGTGAGTTAGATTAGTCTGCTAGGTTTATGAAGGAGCTAGTGTATATCCTTGCTCTTTTTTTGATTCTGTAATCCAAATTTAAAAACACACATAAGAACATATGTTCTACCTCAAAACTTTCATCTTCAATACGTTAAATATCATTAAATTTAATTGAAACATCTAACAAAAGGTACAATTCAGAGTATTTATAGTGTCATTTGTTTTGCCTCCAATACTGACACACATTTTCATTACTTAAAATACATTATCTATAAATAAATTTAATCTTTGTCAGAAATATAACTGCAATTCAACAAAATATAAACATGGATTTTGTGAGAGTTCTATTCCAGAAACCAGTGACCCAGTTAGTCAGGTCTGACCTACACACATTGTGTGTACTTCACCTGTACGCGATGCAGCAGTATCAGGGATACTGATGCTTTTTCCTGAATCCAGCACTCCCTCCTCTCACCTGTGAGCACTGTAATGCACTGCAAGGAAAAAAGTAAATTTGCCAGTCTTTGGAAGTTTTTAGCATCCCTGTCTCCCACAGTCAAAACAAGTAGAACATGTGAAACATGAGAAAGTCCAATCCAAAATTTCCTTATATGAGATTCCTACAAAAGCCTGGATTTTGCTGTTCAGACAGGGATTGTCGATACAACTTAACTGAGGCATGAAACATCTGTGCGTTGCTTTGAATCTCCACTTCATACACCATACCATTTCAAATATATGATTCAGAGAATCACACCACACAGGGCAAAAGGTAAGGCAAGAGGAAAGATTCAGCTTGGGTTACTCCTCTTTCCTGTCTCCTTGCAGAGGAAAGGTTCAGCTTCGGTTACTCTTCTCTTTCCCATCTCCTTGCAGACCCCACTTGCCACAACACTTTATCTGTGTTCCTTGGACACAATTAATCTAATTACTAATTAGGTCCTTTGTAATCTTACTTTGAACTAATTGGGATTTTTTGAACCTGCCTATACATTTGTTACCTTATCACTAACTCAAGAAACCATCCTTTCTTCCTCTGGAAGTATGCCCAACTGTTCATCCCCCATAAATGAATGCCTAAAACAAAGAATACATGCTGCCTTCTTGCATATATATTCATAGCTGTCTTCAGGCTAATCTGCCACAAAAGCTAGGCATAAAATTACTACCATCATAATGAAAACAGGGTGAAACCTCCCCATGAAGCATATCCGCTGATTATCACTGTAAGGGATTCAGAACCTTGACTATTTCACAAAGCCACATGTCCCACATCTACTGACAAATCCTCACTCTGGGTTTTGCTCTTGCTCTCTTAGATGCCACATGAGGTGTAGCAAACCTCTAAAACTGTAGCGAGGTGCAGTTCTCTTGAGGTTTATTGCAATTAAGCTTTCAGCAAAAATGTATTCAGTCATCACCTACAGATCTTCAGCACAAGTCTAAACCACATTTGTCTGCAATTAAAGCACCCAGTGGTAAGGTTTCATAAACCACAGTAAAAGCAAGGTTGTTAAGTACCAATGGAGGGAAAGTCACAGCACCGATCTCAATTCTAATAACATCTCAGAAAAACTCCTCTTCTGAAAAGAAAATCATGGTGGAGTTTTAAAAAATTCTAACATCAGACACTTTTTCAGGTTAGGTTACCCATAAGAACTAACCGAAAGCGGTTAACCAGTCATGCTAACATGGCAGGAGAAAGACCCACTGTGGGATGCCTGATTCAGAAACAAAGAAAGGAGATATGAACTCTTTCTATCAGTTCAGGGCTATCGGAAAAGCCCACACGTGTGGAGCAGTTAATAACTCAAAGATTATACAGCCTTAGGGTCCATGTCTGTGCATCCCTCTCATGTAACACTTGACACAAAATATCTTTCCTTGCAGGGGATTAGGTCTGTATATGTTCTCAGCAAGGTCTTCTGAGGTTCTCCTGGCATTACTAGTCCTCCCACATCTTCAGTATAAACCTCTCCTGCCAGTCAGGGTTTGTTTGCTTCTGGTATCCAGAGATGCCAGTACATGAATTGCAAAGAGTCCCATGGGAGCTACCCATCTCCTGGGTACCCTTGTCTTCTGTTGGCTGCCTCCTCATATAAAACCAGACTGAGCAAGTCACTCAGTGCGCAGTAATGAAAGTGCCCTCCTCAGCTTGGGGGATTGCTATTGCAGCAGACTGGCATTGGTAGCTTATGCAGTTGAGAACTTACAGGACACACACACACAGTGGCAGAAAGTCACATATTACTGTACTCGGTCAACATCTGATGTGTATTGCTCTAAGGGAACTGGGATGGGACATATCTATGCCTCAGCATCAACTCACTCTTCCTCAGAACAATCTCACATTGCTTTTTGAGGGACACCTAGGAAAGCTGAATTTTTAAGATTTCCTGTCAGGTTTCTTCAGCTACAATCTGACACATTGCTTGGATGCTTTAGCCATTACCTTTCCCCTCGGTAGGTACCAGGTGTGACACATGGTAAATGCTGGCCATAGCTGTGCTCTCAGCTACAACAGCTTACTACAACCTATTAATTTATACATAGCTGCTACAAGGCCATTTACCTCCTCTATGTCAGAAGCTTTGTGGTTTACATCTTACCCTAGTTATGTACTTTAATTTCCTTTCCATAAAAAGAGCTGCTCTGTCTTGGCTGAACAACAGAAACTGAGCAAAACAGCAAACAAAGAAATGATTCAGTAGATAAATGAACCACTAACATCAGCAATACTATATATATTGGTTTCCCAAAACAGTTTCAATGCCTAAAGGCTTTGCCATGGGGGCAGCAGAAATGATACACCATAATTGTTGTTTCTGAAAGTCTCCAGATCTGATTATTGGCACTAAAAGTATCACCGTATTTTACTAAACTGAATTAGTGAGCTATTCTTGCTGGAAGCAGCAAAGTGCTATAGCTTGTTGTTACGATATTCACTGCACTAAATGCCTGGGCTTTCACAGACAATAACTAGCTTTGCTGCTGGTAAATGCTGCCCACTGCCCACTGCAGCATATGGCAATTCACAAAGGGAAGAAGTTGATTATGAATTTGCCTAAAAGAATGCTTAGCAAAACACCAGGATTTTAGTAAAGTATACGTATTATGTCTGTGGTTAAACTTTTCCATTCCTTTAAATTTCAACACTGGTGGCCCTCTACCAAGCAGCAGTATCTTAGCCACAATATAAAGAAAAACAGTTTAAAGTCACTGAGAAAACCAAAGCCAAACCCACCGTTTACTAAAATGAAAAAGGACACATTCTCTTGGTAAGCATGCCTACTAGGCCAAAATCCCACAATTTTTGACTCCAGAATGATAAGATTCCTGTGCCCAAAGAAAGCTCATAGCAAAATTGATTTGACCTAAAGGAACAGACACAAAATTGCAGTCCTGATATATAATGAAAAAAATTGCCTAGACCTGCATGTTTAATGTATGTTTTCAGTGCAACAACAGAGCAATCTTTGATTTCTCAGTAAAGCTTCCCTTCCCCTGATAGTCAGCCTCAACAAGGTGCACAAAAAAGTGAAATGAAAACTATTCTTTAACAGAAAGTGTCAGTTTTCCAGGTTCATAAGACACCATCGTCTTAAATCTTTTCTAAATACTTTTGAATGTAAAACCACATATTGATTGTTTTGGAAATTATTATTTCAGGTGGATATACAGAGATAAACTTGATACTGATGAACTGCCCCCACAGTATAAAGTGCTCAAAGAACTAACTAGAGGTTGATAGGAATGTATTTTTGTACTAACAATCTTCTTTCAGATATTAGCTTTACCTGGTTTGCATCACATTAAAACCAAGATACTTCCAATTTTCAGAAAAGAATACGATTGTGACCCCAACCCACCAAGTGCCAAGGTCAAGGCAATTACATAAAATGAACTTTAAGAAATCAATATTAATCCAACAAAAATAGTCTGTTAAACATTCCCAGCAAACTCAATTCACATCTCCTTTAGACAGCATAAGGTTTAAATAGGACCAGCAATATAAAAACATAAATTCCCTCCTGCACCAGCATTCCTTTTTACCATTTCAGCTCATTTCTACTCACATTCCACTTACTGATGAGCAAATCCATTCATAAGAACAGACAAGGGAATTCAGGCATACTGAACAACACTATCCTTTCCAAATCTTCAAGTTATCTATTTAAGTAAAACAAACATTAACCTACAAAAATTCAAAACAACTAAGATAAAATAAAAATAAGAATAAATTTTTTAAAAATTAAACAAAAAAAAAAATCAAAATCCTGCATACTGAACTAGAGAAGACCATGACTTTGTGCTCATTCTCACGTCACTCCTTCCAGTGCAGCTGGCCACAGCCACAGACTTCTATGGCCTAATCCACAGACAGGGCACGATGCCCACAACAGCCACCTCTGCCAGGAAGGAAGGCTTCCTCTGTCACCAGTGACACTACTGTCCCCCATATCTATATACATATTGGTTGGACTTCAATCATTTCCCTTTTTGACACTGAGAAAAAGCCAGAGCCAATGAAGTCTTTGTGATGAAACCTGTCTGGTGGTAAGAGAAACCTGTCAGCATCAGCTAGGATGTCCCATTTGTCATTTGTTCTGTCAATTTAGAGATTTCAGGTTCACAAGCAAAGTGAGTCCTATAGTACAGAAGCGATTTTATTCTGCTGTATGCTTTGTATTCACAAAGAAACAGAAGCACTAGTGAGTTTAATAAAACTTTGGTACTTCAATAAGAGCCCCAGATGTGCAAATAGAGGATCAGTGACTAAACAATTTGTTCAGAAACCTTTTCATTTTACCATATTCCTACACAAATATAATAAATTATAAAGGAACTTGTTTTCAATTAACTTCAAGTGTAGAACAATTTAAACTTTGTACAATTCCCCTCAACTATTTTGTGCTTCAAAGCTCTTAATTCTTGTTCTGCCCCATACCAAACTGCTTTTCAAGAGACAAGTCACCTCTGTCACTCTGAGGATGCACCTTCTTTTCCTTCTCATGATCTTCTCTCTTCCTTTTGGATAGATAGAAGCCATCAGCACCTCTATTTTGATTGTTTGTTTCTATAATACTGCTGGTATAGCCTTAACGCTAGTACAGCTGCGTTGCTATTTGCCTTTGTTAAAAATTGTCAGTAGTTCACCACTTGCTCTTATTTTAAATGTTGACTTTTTACAGCACTTGAAACCATACCTATTTAATGACTGACAACTAGTACTGCTGCTTCTTTGTGTTGACTTTTCTAGTAGCGTAGCTTTGCACTGTTGTTCTTACCTCAGCTTGCAGAAAAATTTCTCATTTATAGCTATATCTGTTGGCACAAGCCATTCCATCCCTGGAGAGAGATGAAGGGACAAAGAGTACGAAAGGGATGCTTATGGAAAGAGAACCTGACATGTTGCCCAGGGCTTATGGTTTGGTCTGGCACAGCCAGCCAGGCATCCAGATAGAGCATGCAGAAGGTGAGGGCTATAGCGCTTCAGAATAAGCACTAACAGAAATACAGGAAAAGGTTTTCTTTCTCCCTCTTATCATTTAAAAAAAAAAAAAAAAAAAAGAAAGAAAAAACAGCTTGGAAACCACATCACTGAAGCAGTAAACACACAATAATGGATTTTGTATGAAGGACTCAGCTGGGGCTTCCTGTGTGGAAGTGACTTTCCGATTCTTGCAGCTGCACAGTGTGGGTCACTCTGCCTCCCCTTTTTTGCTCTCGCAGATGTTATGACGGATATGGCAAGCGAATATGATCCAGCTCACAAACCTTGCGTCACTCTCAAGTCTGGTCCTGATGGACATCCAATTCCTCCTCAGGCAGCCAAAAAGCACATTCCACTGACATGCAGCAGCCGCTGAGGAGATAAGTGAGTATTTCCTGGCAAGTGGTCAGGTCACCTGCAAATGCCATTGAGTCAGAGCAACACAGGCAGGTAGGAATGCCAGGCAAAAATGATGGCATAAAGATTCCCCCTGAGCTTCACAGGCTCTGTGCCAAACATAAATAGCCCTGTAGCATAGCCTTAGCCAGCCTGGAAGTGTTCAAATCACTGGCAGTGCAAACCTCTACAGACCACCTTACATTAAAGGCAGCAGCCTGACCTGTGGCCAGAAGCACTATAGTACAGAAGCAATTGATCTTGCTAAAGAGCTGCTTCCAGCCTGGAGACAGGTCCAGGGAAAATGATGGTGACACACACATCGTAGTACCAGCACAGCAGGGGAAGACTCTCTACTTGTTGCCCCCCGTGACCTGGTGTGTGTTCTTTGCTCTGAGGTAGGGGGGGTTCAGGTGCTTCTGTAGGGCTGTTCTAGCCCAGCCTTCATAGGTTCTCTCTTCATCATTCTGAATACAGCACACAAATGCTGTACTCTCACATTTACAGCATGGTCCACTGTCACAAACCACTCAAGTTCTGGGACCTTCTACAGAAGTTGTGCAGACCACAGAGCAGGTATGAAGGTTATTACCACCAGCAAAACCTGTCAGGCTGGTACTATAGCCAGCTGCTGGATAAACTCAAAGATCAAGTGCAAATTACACTGGCACGTGAAACATAGCTGTCACTAGCTCTAATATTAACTACAGGTGAAGATGCTTGCGGTAGCCCAAGCACAGATGGGATATTAGAAAGAAAGAGGACCAGACCCACAAGTGTTGCCTTCCAACTCACCTTACTCCCCAGGGACCTTGGAGGCAAACACAACCACAGAGATTTCCCTCAGAAACATCTTTTTGTAAGTGAGCTTGTATCTGACAACTTACACAGAAATCACACGGGGAAATAAACCTAATGCAACCTGGAATATCAGACAATATACCTAAAAGGTATGTTGACATGTAGCTAAGCCAGTTGAGAGAAGAAATGAGCTGATCACATAACACCTTACACAGCAGATGATACAGGTACATGTAGATCCTGCATAATTGCTCAGGAAACTAGAGCCTGAAGTCAGTCTTTCTCTCCTGACTTACCATCTTCCTGTGATGCTACATGTTACAAAGGGTACTACAGAGCCAAACAGAATTTCCTCCCAACCTTGTGACCTAACATCTTATAGAATTTGCCACAGAATTTACTAGCTAACATTCAGGCTATTCAGTGAGCGTGAGTGGTTTTCCACACAACACGCTTATCCATCCACCTGCATTAATTTATATGACTGCCATCAGCAATTTCATCAGCTAGGAATAAAGACAGGAGCTTTTAATACATATGTTACAGGGTGTACGCTGACCATGGGTTGGTGTCAAGAAAGAACGTACCCTCCTTGCACACTATTATACAATTACAGGTAAATGTATTATGGCAATTTATATCTTCATTTGAAGCATCTGGTATAAATCAACATCACGGGCAGGATACAAGATTAGAAGGCTCATTGGGTCTTTCCTGATACAGCAAATAATTTGCTCTGTATCAAGTGAAGCACTTTTTTTTTTTTTTTCCCCAATTCCAGTAACTCCATTCAACAGCTTCAATTTCCCTTGAATTGCTTTCTTGCAGCCTCCTCAGTGTGTCAATCACAAAGCAGAAGCTAATCATCCAAAAAAGTCTTTTCCACTTCCCCAAACATCTACTAAATAGGATTCAGGCAAAGAGATTAAAAAGCTAAACTCAGCAACTGTTCTGACTTTCCCCATCGCATTCCAGTCACCAAGGGGGTAATTCTTTTTGCTTCAAATATAAAAAAACATTTATAATGGAGTTTATTTAGACCTTCTTGCTTTAAGTAAGCAAGTTTTTAATCTATCACATACATTCCTGTAATGTAGGTTTGATGTTAATGGGTTGTAAAGTGGGTAATAATTTTCTAACTGACCTCTTCAATCAGATTAGATCATATTATTGACCATGCTGTTTGTTTTATAACCACAATCATATTGTGGAAGAACATATCTTGCAAGTAGCACATTTGTAAGTGCCCATTAAGGCAAAGGATGACAGGTCTGCATGTTTGGCACTTTTTTAATATTTCTTTTTACCTTGCTGGCAGTATTCCCATCAGCATCCTAAAGCTCTCCATTTGTGTGTTCCTGGGTTCCTTCTGTCTGGGGTTTTTGTTTTGTTTTGAAAAGATGCAGTGCCAGGAAAGCAACAAAATCTAAAATATGCAAACATGGTAAATTTAAAAAAAAAAAAAAAAGGCACCCAAATCCACCAGGCATTTCTCCATTTTTCTGAATGGTTCTTTTGGTCACTGCAACATTTCTTCTTAAGAGTAAACCCTGGACATTGTTTCATAGTGACGCTTAGCGGGAATTTTTCAAACAATCATTTGTAAGAAAATGACCATTAACGTGCTCTTTTCAGCACCCACTTATGCATTCATTAGCTGCATTTAGCAGAGACTTTTGAGTTCCTTAATACCTCCTAAAAAGGAACAAGAGCTTGTCGTCAGGTACTGGACTAGGACCAAGACTGATCCAGTAAGCTCCCAAGCCCTCAGGGGCAAAGTCAGCTAAAGAGTATTTCAAACCTCAAGTTTCTCAGATAGCAGTTTCACTTTCCTTTATCACAGTTCGCTGTGCCTTCTGTGGGTGCCATTGCAACTTTCTTTGAGGACAGACTGTGATCAGACAAATAATCTGAGTATAAAATACAAATCTGAAAAACAGCAGTGGAGGGAAGCAGACAAAACTGACTGGGAACTGGGTTTGCTGCTAGAGGAAACAGAGCATCTATTTCTGTCAAGCCCTCTAGTGTAGCTTTGGCAAAAATGTTTTTCTCCTAATGTGTCAATTGTTCCTCTTTAAAACGAGGATAATATTTTCCCTCACTACCCTCACTTGTTGCTTTGTTCATCAAGTTTTAAGGTTTTTCAAGGCAAGATTTATATTCATGTGTTGTTCAACATAATAGGATCCCAATATTAACTGTGGATATTAAAAATGAAAATACATTCCTATAAAGATTTCAGTTTCATGACATGAGGATCCCAACTAAAACAACTGCAGTATTTATGATGGGCAAGCAAGGGAAAAAAAAATCCTGTCTTCCATTTTCATTTTATTACACCTCGCTGAGTCTCCAAATTGTGTTTCAGAGTTGCAATTGAAATGATAGGCACAGAAAAGTAAAGGCAAATGCCGGAAGGAGCAGTAGTGGTGTCAGCTACATATTATTCTTTTCTAGCTGTTATTTCTAGTAATGAACCAAGCTGTTTTCCTCCAGTTCAATGAATATAAATATCCAGATATTCTCTCCCTCCCTAACATATTTTTTTTCTGAGTAGGTTTGCTATGAAATGACTGAATGATGCTGAGTTGTTAGCTTTTTATTACAAGTCTTCTTTCCATATGATATAAAGATTTCTCCTACTGCAGTTGAAGTAACTTTTCCAGAATTGCCTACGCAAAATGAGATTCTAACTGTTGCTAAATCTGTTACTAAATCCCTACTGAATTTTAATGCAGAGTAATTTGAGTAATCTTTACCCTGCAGTAACTTGTTCATTAGGCTGAGCTTTTATGCACCTAAATTACCCAATATAATTTGGATTTGTGGAAAGTATTTCTTCACTATGTACACAGAGATTATTCAGTTCTTAGTCAGGAAAACATCAATTAAGAGTTAAACTGAAGAACTGGAATTCAGCCCAACAACTGCTCATTGTTGTCAGTTTGTTTAAATTAGGCTGCAACATGTTTTTTAGGAAATGCAAACATGGTATGAAATACAGATAGAAGTTCCCAAAATGTGAATTTCTAGCACACCACAGCAGAAGTACCGGAGTAAGCTGTCAGTCATGTCCATAGAATCATGGAATCATTTAGGTTGGAAAAGACCCTTTTTTTACAATAAGGGTGATGAAACACTGGAACAGGTTGCCCAGAAAGGTGGTGGATACCCCATCCTTGGAAACATTCAAGGTCAGGTTGGATGGGGCCCTGAGCAACCTGATCTAGTTGAAGATGTCCCTGCTCATTGCAGGGGGGTTGGACTAGATGACCTTTAAAGGTCCCTTCCAATCCAAACTGTTCTATGATTCTGTGATCATCAAGTCCAACCACAAACCTAACACTGCCACTAAACCATGTCCCTAAGCACCACATCTACTTGTCTTTTAAATACCTCCAGGAATGGTGACTCAGGCACTTCCCTGGGCAGCCTGTTCCAGTGCTTGACAACCCTTTTGGTGAAGAAATTTTTCCTAATATCCAATCTAAACCTCCCCTGGCACAACTTGAGGCCGTTTCCTCTCGTCCTATCACTTGCTACTTGGAAGAAGAGACCAACATGCAACTGCAGTCAGCATACTTTCTAGGAGCAATATATACTACCACCATGCTACGCGAAAAGTGATCCGTTGCTCTAGGATGACAATACTGTTTCTGGTGCTAGCTCAGGTAGAGCCTTTTATGTTGTACCCAGAGTTCACGTTACAACATGTCATCATTCACCGTTCCCTTATATACCCCTCATGTATTAGCTTAGTTATAGATTAAAAGAAACCAAAAGCAGAGAAAAAATTTTCTCCCCACCAAAACTCAGGTAAATTCTCCTTGGGAACATGTCATGCTCACTCAGTGCTAGGCTAGAGGCAGCTAAAAAAATGACTAATGTCTGTGCTGCAGAGCTGATTTCAAAAGGCTTTATGGCTTGGTATAAAACAAAGCACAATTATATATTAACTATAAACATAGGAAACAGTAAGAAACTTCCACTTGAACTAAACATATAATGATGGGATGATAAAGAAACATAAATCTGTAAATTCAAGTATCACGTCAATATTGAAACCTTCCTGCATTACATTCTGTAAAGCTGCTTTGAGTTTTTCAGACAGAAACAGAGGTTTCTGTCAAAAGCTATTTAGCTTACAAAGCAAATGTTTATGCTAACTTTTGATTTGAATTTTCCATTTAAACAAAAAAGTGACTTTTAACATTGTATTTTCAAAACTACCGATTACAAAAACATTGTTAAACGTTCAGATTCCCTGTCTTTTACCTCTTTTCCCTACGCCTTTGAATGATGTAGAGTTGTGCAATGGTTAGAGCCTCTTTTCTCTCATTCTTTTCCAATCTCTTCTAACACTGGAATAGCCAGATCAGATATTTCAAAACTTACAAAGTAGCTCAGACTGTTCCATTTTACCAGTCAAAATCCACTTGTGAAAGTAGCAGGATTAACCTACAGATGTATGTGGTTTTACAAGATTAAAATATGTATGTAATTACAGTGTATGTTATGAAGATGGTGGTTTATAATCAGAATAAATTGATTTGCAAGTCTGAAGTACAGCAAGAAGCAATTATTGTACTTGGCATCTAACTTACTCATTTAACAGACAGCTTTATACCAGGAACCCTAGTTATATGTTGCTGAGACTTTTGGTGATGGTAACTTGATCTTAAAAGCTTCTCTTTAGCTCTCACATGTCAATACATTCTTTTGAAAATAAAAGATCAGCAAAACTGGGTGGCTACAAGTCTTGCTCAAACATAAAGGCAGTCTTCATAGACAACACACCAAGACTATAAAATTAAAGAATGAACTCCAGCTAAATAAAGTAATGGTCCTCCAGTGGAAAGACAAAACACAATTAGAATTCACATACTTATTTCAAGATCAATATTTTTCTACTGATTTGCTGAGGAGGCTTTTATGAAATTTAAGCATAGTTCACTTTTAAATACTCTTACCACCAAAGGGTATGGTAGGCTGTATTAAATCCGTTCCTTTTATAAATCAATAATTAGATCGCCGATTTGCTTAAAGTGCTTTCGAAAAAAAGGAATGAAGATGGAAGCTATATTTTACCATCCCACAGCACGTGTTGAAAGGCTCAGTAACTCATACCATCACACTTAAAGATCATGACACTCAGACACAACATGAAAAGAAATCAAAACCAAATATGAAACATTTTCCTCACATATTTAACAATAAATAAATAAATCAAGGTTCACCATGTCAGACAGCATCCAGACCCAAATACAGTTCTTGGGTTAAGTCCATCTTCCCAGTGTAACTTGTGCACCTTAAGGGTGGAGATGCAAGCCTGGAGACTGAAGCAAAAAGATTAAGAGGATGACAGCTTCTTGAGTGTTAAAGTGATACCAGTATGATTTCTGTTAGCTAGAGGTAGAGGAAAAATGAGGGGAGGAGAGAAGAAGTTACCCAACCACCATACAGATAAAAAGTTGTGTCTTTGCATGATACTGTCCAGTACCATCCAGCCCTATTCACCATGTGGGACTCCAAAATGAGAGATACTGCAGGATCGGTAGGAGTGAATTTTCTTACAGAGAAAGGCTGTGATTTGGAGAGAGTACAAATAGTGGAAATTGTCTGTACATGTGGATGGATAACCAGAACAGAGTCAGGCTTATAAGAATAGATACAAGCTCTGTAGAGAGTATTAAAATTCTCTAGAAGGTTTGTAGGAATCCTTTAGGATATTTGCTAGCATTAAGCCTCCTGGGGTATGCTGACTCCTTGGAAAATCCCTAAGGAAAATTATAATATCTGTACCATCTTTAAAAGCTTTCATGAGAGAAGTGAAGATACACTCCCTTCAGATCACTTTGTTCCCTTCTGAAAGAGAAGAGACAAAAGGATATTGACAAAAATTTAAAAAAAAAAAAAACCACAACACTTTTTTTTCTTTCCATCAGTTAGCCATAGAAGTAATAGAGCATCTGTGGCCAATGAGTATCTAGTTTGTCTTACAACTATCCTTAAAGACAAAAATTAGGAATCATCACATCTGGTGCTAGTTTTCTACCTTGTGATATTTTCATAGTATCTTATTCTACAAGATAACTTAAGAAAAACTTTTTTTTTTCTTTTTTATTCTTTTACTGCAACCTTAAAGAATTTGTCAGAGCTTTTTAATCATTCTTGCTTCCCAAGAAGGTGTGTTCAAGTCTTAGCTTGATTACAACATTCATTCTGATTTATTTTAACTTAAAATGGACACGTCTTTACTTTCTAAAGTAAAACAGGAAAAGGCCATTCCTTTAACCTTGAAGAAGGTCCTGAGCAAGAAAAAAACCCAAACAAAACAAAAAAAAGCAGTCTTTTCAAAAATATCAGAAAATTTCAGCATGAACCATACAGAAAATAATTCAATTTCTGGAGCATACATTTTACTTAGGTTTTTGCTTCAGGAATTGAGAGTTATTAAATGAAAATGTTTTATTTGGCTCAGGAAATCCCACCAAAAAATGACTGGAGGCTGGGAGAATATTAAGGGGAATTCTCAGAGATATTTGCCCTGATCTTCCATTCTTCCCAAGGTGTGTGGTTTTGTCCCCAGTACATACAGGATACCGGATCAGATGGACCTTTGTGTGCGATATACTCATGGAATAAGACTGGAAATAAAAAAATTAAAAAAAAAAAAATCAACTTTTGTGCAAAAAAAGAAAGGAACCACAAAGGAACACTTCAAGTTAGTGCTTTGTATCAAAGCTAAGGTTGCCAACCAATAGAAAAGTTCCATAGTCAAAAACTTAAAATAAGGATATTGTCCTGATAAAAAGAGAAGATGAGCATTGAAGTTTTCCTGTGAATCACAAATTTTACACTCCAAATTCATGCTGAAAAAGAACAGCAGAATGATAAAGGAGTCATTGGTTGAAGGATGACAGGAGGAAGGCAGAAACACCTGTTTTTTGTTAATAATGATTTACATCATTAACACATTTGTAACATCTGAATTCCATGTTAACTAATACCTAGTTAATACATGAAAACATTAGTGTATTAATATGTAATAATTCAGCAAAACAATAGCATAAGTTCATATCTAGACAATCAAGCCAATTATATGGTTCATCCTTTCATTAGCGATGAAAAAACCTAATTATAATTCAGTGTGAACTTAATACTCACTGTGCCTGGTAGATCCCTATACGGCATACTGCACCCTATGTGGGTAAACATACTCATTCCTTCTGAAAGATCCTGGCACTGCAGACCTGCCTTGAGGTAGGAGTCTTTTGTCCTATGTCAGTGGGTCCCATACAATTCTTAAAAATCTGAATCGGATCAAAGAAGCACAAGTCAATCATAGATGGCCAGGGAAATTTCTTTTATGATACATCACTGTGTGCTCTGGCTTCTTTCCTCTATTCCATCATTTCCAAGTAAGTTGATGCAATAAGAAGAAATTATGGCTTTGTTTCACCTATTACTCATGGAGATTAAGCCTTCTGGGAGCATATAGGTGCCCCCAAATTGCCCTAATAGGTGGGCTGAGCAGAGTCTGATACTAGAGAGTCTCTTTTACGTTACAGAAGAATCACAAATGCCCCTCTCCTGTATGAATGGCAGGTCCTGGGTTGCGGATCCCTGCAGATTCCTTGCATTCTAGCAGCAATAAAGCAAATAATGCCTAACCTTTGCTGGCAGATAGCTGCATAAACAAAAACCCAGTTAGTAATGAGCAGCAGCTTTCTGAAAGCAGAGATAACAGTAGTTGCGGAAATTGATAATTTTGCAGGTTTTGTTTAGGAAGGAGGCACCATCCACAGCTTAGTTTTAATCTGCTTTAGAGAAAAAAACTATATTGCTTTTGGCATCAGATAAATACAAAAAGGAGACTGAGGAGATTAATTAGTTTTAGTTTACTGAATGCCCTTCATTATTATTGTTGGAAAAATGCACTTAGGCAGCTAATAAGGAAAGTATTTTAACTCTAATGGACATAAACATTGTATTAGGTTTTGGCATTAGAAAATGGAAGCAGAGTTGTCTTAAGGCTGGCTGACATATTTAATACTATCTTCTATTCTTCCACATTAGAAATGTTAATTGAACAACAAAAGACATCAATATACCAGTGAAGTTCTCCTCCAGTATTAGCAACTTTCCCTGGTGACCCGACAATACTGGATAGGTGAACAGCTGCTCAGGAGTGCAACCATTATGAATTTTATTCCACTTAATAGCAGATACAGGAAATGGAAGGTTATATTACAGATCAATACACAGGCTAAGGGAAGCTGACAACCTTTGGTTAGAATCAGAAGAATAAATGGCATTAATTAATTTGCAGAGTTGTTGAAAAAAATACCATTTTTTTGTAACTGAGACAGACTAGAAATGCTCTGCTCTGAAATACAATATTGATTAATGTGAAAAGCAGCCTCAGTTTTAAGTATCCTATCACTGTAGAACCTGTAAATTCTATTTAAGCAGCCACTTGAAGAAATCTTAACTATTTCTTTTGATCCTCAAACATTTAGGTGACATGATAGTACCTAGCTGTACAGAATATACTTCCTATTTTAATAATGATGACACTATAATGACAATTAATTTTTAAAACTGTATTTCACAGCATTTGCAATTATGATCATATATTTACAGCCCCCTAACTCTGAAACTCTAACCTTGAGTGTCAACAGCATGTGAGAAACTACAGTTACAAACTCCGTTTATAATTGGAGTTTTTTTAAACTTATCACTTAAGAATTGTGTAACAGAAGCGTGACACACTAAAGTAGCACTCAGCTTTAGCCTCTGGATGCATTCATATGATATAGGAATGTAAAAGGTTATTTCTATAGCAGGGGTTAGCACACATTAACTCCAGAGCACTGCACAAAGGATGCCAAAAATGGGCTCACATTCATAATGGTTTATTTGCAGGGTCCATCACTGGTGGCATATATTCAGTCTAAAAGTGAAAGTTACTTTGGGGCGAAAAGAGGGAGGAAGAGAGGAAAGGAAAGATTGGAGTATCTTTCATGAGGGGCAGCTGCTGCATGGCTGGTTGACAGTAAATTCTGTACAGGCAAATCATTGGGTCCCCTACTGCAAAACAAAAGGTGGAATCAAGGGGTAGAAAAAGGGGTACAAAGGGGTGACTTGCACACAAATATGAGAATCTGCCATAACAGCAATATCAGAGTTTATGGCTGCAAGGCCATAGGAGCAACAGCACAAGAACTACAAAGCAAAAATACTGTTCTTTTGCCAGATTTGGGATTTTGAGTGATTAAATCAGTGCTTTTATTTGGGAAAACAAAAAGGGAAAAGCTGAACTGTTTAGACATCTAAGATAAAATGTCATCTCACAACACTATCACCTACCTTGACAGAAAAACTCTGTCTCCATTCCTCAAGATATACCTTAATAAAGTCTAAGCTTCTATTTCTATTGAATGTTTCTAGCACTTTTTCCTGCAGCACTGCTCGATCCTTGCCCCCAGACCTTCCCAGAGTACAGGAGAATCTTCTGCATAACTAGATTTTAGCTACCAGGAAGCACCTGCTAGCAGAGGTGACTCAGGAGGACTGTTTTGCATCTCTGCACAGCATTTGATACCTGCCTATCAAAAAACGTACCCAAAAAAAACATGAGCTAGGGAGGACAGGAAAGTGAAAGAGCTCACTCATCAAGCTAGTTCTTGATGAGACTTGTCCCTGAAGTTACTACTGAAGTGTCTTTTCAAGGTAAATGAGGATCAATCCTGCCTTCTCTATCCTCCGTGAACAGAAATAATACCACTAGTTCCTGGAGATAGGTGGCCTCTCTACCTAATCAAAGCAGTCCCAAGCTGGGGCAGTGAGCCTTAATGGATAATGACAAGACACAAACCAAGCAAAGGAAAAACTGCATGAGTCATTCTGACTTGATCTTTGTGAAGTGCTTGGGGAATTCTCTGTATGCATTTTCAAAGACACATATAAATACGAACAACACCATTAATGCCTTACCGTTCACTGGTACAATGCCATTCTGAGAAAACCTGCAGAAATTCTGCATATACATCTTGTACTAAAAGAAGAGACATGAAATCACTGGCTGTTTAGTTCACACCCTTTACACTCAGCTTACTGGCTCTTACATTTTTCTTTCTTGCAGCAGTGACTAAAGCTAGTTGTCATAAACTGCAGACCATGTAGTCAAAAAGGGTTCCATGAATGCATGGGAAAAATCTGCATGGGAAAAATCTACATGGGCTTGTTTTCTGCACCTCATTCCTCCAGCATGAGCAGCTAAGATTGCTTGACTACCTTCTCCTGAACCCCTGACTGAAGGCAAAAGCTTCCCAGATCAGTGTTTCCACTTTCCATCCCCAGACACAGTAGGGCAGGATGGGAAATGGGCAGGCAAGAACATCCTCAATGCTTTGTTCACATATTTGACATTTGTTCCTGTCTTCATATTTTGTCCTTCTGTTCACTCACAGTAGCACCTATTAACAGCCTCAAAGGGGCAATTTTGTAACATCTTCTCTTCCAGGACGACAACCACTCACAGTTATTTATAATTAGTTAATAAAGCCCGATGCTTCTGTTTTCATCATCTTCTCACTGAGCCTATCATTTTAGCCTATGAGAGAGCTCTCGTCGTATTGCCGTCTTTAGCTCATGTATTCTTTGTAGCCTTTCCCCTACAAATATAACTGGCCCACAAACTATTTAATCTTCTCTCCACTGCTTGACTCCTTGGCCTCTAAGTTTCCTTTCTCCTGCACTCTCTTCCCTCCTGCTCATATTCCTGTGGTGTCATGGATTTAATTTTAGGTCTTAAAGATTGCTGATAATAAGAAATCATGTAGGTCTGCCCCCTTACTGTGGACTTGTTCTGTATATGTTACTTGTGCCATATTCTTGGAGGGGGCGGGGAGTGCTACTGTCTGCCACTATCTGTAGAAATATTGTGCATATGTGAAGGAAACATCACACTCAGAATAAAGGTGGAGAAGGTACCTGGTAAAGTGGAGGACTGACTTGGGAAACGGGAAGAAGAGAACACCCTTTAAATCCTCCTGGTGGAGGAGAATCATTTGCGGCTGAATACCACCTGGGAACTCTGACCATCCTGAGCACCAGAGGCCTCATACATACTTAAAAAATAATCCAAATCTAGAAACAAAACATGAAAGAAGTGACAGTCTAGATGTGATTCCTGGCTGACCATTATTACAAACTCCAGAAGGGATTCTGTTATACTGATCTTCTCTGTATGAGCATCCTACTAGGAAATTGTTCCGGCACTCTCCCTTGGGGATGAGCAGCAGGATGACCATCCAATTGAAGTTCATGGATAGTATTCCCAAAAGCCTGGCACATTAATCTCCTGTAACTGTTAAGCAGCAGATACTGCATCTGGAAGAAGTCATACAACAGTCCTTCCATAACCATAAGTTTCCTGTAATTTTGTCCAGGTTTTCCAGACTTGCTTTGATTTTATCAGGAGCCATCTGGTAATTGTCTTTTCAAGCTGCATTTTTAGTTAGATAAGGGGATTTTAATGTTATTATTATTGCCTGTAGCCCAGGATTACTCACAGTCACCCTAGTAAAAGAATTCTTGTAGGAGTGGCTGTGGACTTCAAGCACCTCCATATAATTTTACCAACTGCTGAAATTAGTGCCAGTCATCTTTTTGACCTACAAATTCTACTATTTTAAGTCCATTGCTCATTTTCTGAAGTCCTTTCTGAAGAACTCCTAGTAAAGATATTATCTTCCAGCCATGTAACATAATGGATATGGATTTGTTCTTCAAACTAGATAGTTCTAGCACAACAGCAGCAGCTACAAATTCAGAGGGGGTGCCAGGGGAAATGTATTAATCCAAAATAATCATCAGTAGCACCTAACTATCTCTGCCCTATCCTCAACAAGCTACAAGTTATCATTTCATATCCACCCGCCACATGGTTAACACTCCGGGAGGTCAGAAATGGACTTCTCCAGCACAATAAACTCTCCTGACTGACTGTGAGACTGTGAAACTATTCCCAGGAGCTGGCAAATCAGGAATGCACCTGGTTTGAAGGATGCACCTCCCTGCATAGTATCACAGCTTTCAGCACAGTGCTCTTTTAAATCTGGAAAATAATGTAGCTTAAAATAAGCAATTTCGATACAGGAATCTCTTGGAAAGTGACAATAGGATACAATTCAGCAAAGCCACATTCCTTATTTTAGGGCTGTGGGATCATTTTGGTTTGGGTTTTCATGAGACCTTGAACAGGTCTGCTTATGCTCAGTTTGTGACCACGTTACTAGGTATTTTCTGTAATTAAAATAAGTAAAAAACTATGAGTGACTGATTGAAGCCCTTAAACTGAGTTCATAAAGCAAATACACAGATTAAACACAATTCTCACAGCTTGTGTTTCTACAATGCTACATGTGTCACAGTGATAAACACGTGATAAGTTGAAAAGCTATGTAATTAAAGTATTTTCTATCCTCTTTTGTCTGCCTTGCCTGCTTTCTGCCCTCTAAAGTATTTCCCACAGGACTCTCAACTATTTTGTACCCTTAAGCAACGTAAAACAGCTGCAAACTCTAAAGAATAATAATCGGCTAGTTCCAGAACTGTATTTCTTCAATCTACTCTCAAAAGTGGTTTCCTTCCAAACACTCTCAAGACCTCGAATGGGTGAACTTCAGTCATGCAATAGCGGCATGGTTTTGTCAACCTACAGGTTAGTAAGCTTTGCCCTTTCTTAGAGAGAAAAGAGCCAGTTTCCCATACTTTTGCATTTAACCTAGAAAATCCTCAGAATAATGGGCTCAATAAACCGTGACACTTAGTATTTATAAACTATAATTTGTTCCTACTTAGTTGTGAGCTTTGCCCAATTAAGGTAATGAACAACTGCAAGATAAAACAGTTCCAGCTAGTAATTTCTTAAAATATTTCTTCCCCCTCCAAAACACACAATACATTGCACTGTAGCATTCTGCTGAAGAGTTGAACATGTTATTGACACATACGGTTATAACCGGTTTGTGCCCGGCTGCACCACAGAGCAATGTAGCGTGCGTAAAATCTTCAGGACCACGCTGTAATTCTCCTGCCATTAATAAAAAAAAACCACCAACCAACCAAACAAAAAACAAACCACACCAAAACAACACACATCCTTATCATCTATTTCAAATACTACTGCAGAGAAATTTTTAAAACTATGAATAACTGTGATGATATAACCCACTCAAATATTGTTTTAATTGTTAGGAAAAAAATGGAGAAAGACAGGTCTAGGCAGTAGTGATTTTCGGAGGGAATTAATAAAAAGCCCAAGTTGGAATACTCAAAGTCAGATGAGTTTCTCATGCAAAGGTATGTGAAATCCAGCAGGAAAGAAGATTAGAAAGGAGAGGAGTCTCTCTCCCTCTCTCTCTGGCTACTGATGCACAGAGAGCTGGTCTTAAACGGGTTTTTCTAGGGAATATTACATCCTTCTCCTCAAGCCTTTCTGTACATTTCTCCCTTCCAAACAAAAAAATGTAGTATTAGCAACAGAGCATACCAATAGCACTAAATAAACTTTCAAGTTGGACTTCAGATTCTAGATTTTCAAAGGTCTCCCAATTGCTCCAATCACTGGTGTTCCTCAACAGCTTTGGACAGAAACTCAGATTCCATCTTTTGGAAAATCATGAAATCAAATCATGCCATTACAGCTTACGTACCAATGAACTGAACTTTACTAAATGCAGAATTTCTATACTCAAAGGGGAAAAAGTACCACACAGATGGCTTAATCCACTCTTTTTTCCAAGATGAAGAAAAGACAACTGTGGGCAAATCAAAGCTGCCAAATATTAGTACTCTGCTTTTCTTTGCCAAAATACATATGTTGCAGAGCCACTATTTATTAAGTCCACAGCACAGAAAGCTTTCTACCGGAATAGACGCCTACATTTTCTTCAACTCAGTGTAGTTTAACAGGAAATGGTTTCTACAGGCCAAACAGTAATACCCTTATACAGATTTTGAAATGGCTATCAGCTGATCCTGGCTTCACAGGCACTGTCACATCCAGATGTACTATTTAAAATGTAATATTAAAGGATATAATTGCAACTAAATGGCCCTGACACCTGAATGAATTTCATATCAGGCATTCTCGCTGCATACAGTTTCAGAGTGATCTTCACACATTGAATAGGACCATTAAACAATGGCTATCACAATCTGGCCTGTAAGTAATTATATTCCTAACTGTTCAGAACTAATATGTTGCAGATCTATTGGTATCATTTCACTATATATGGTAAATGACAAAGTATAAGCACACAACAATTTCATTTCAGTAGGTATGTTACAGTTTTCAATAGCTAAAGATTAAAATGTGTGTTAAAAGTAGGGGTTTTGCACAGTTTTATTGATTTCAAGTGAAATTGTTCATTTAATCAGACTGGCAGTTCTACTAGCTGAATTCTAATTTTTCACACTTTTCTTTCCCTATTCTTTTTCAGATTTTCTTCCCTTTCAAAACCAATTTAATTGTGATCTCCAGCAAATAAATACTCTGTCTCTTTTTCAAAACCATTTAACATTTTCATTTAGAAGTCCGTTTTGCCAGAATTCTATTTCATATTGTCCTTCTCTGTCTAATCCACAAGGGACATGTCGTTACATGCATGAGAAACATAAGAATAAATATTTGCACCAGTTGTTAACTTTCTACCCTAACACTTATGTATAGAAGGGTGATTTATTAACTATTCTATTGAGATTAGCAAGTATTTTTCATACTATTTGGGGCTTTTACTAACAAGAGTCAACTTGGAGGGAACTAAGATATTTTTGCTTTAAAAAGTAATAAATATCAGAGTTTAGCCTCAGCAGAAAAGTGATTGCAAATGCATATTCTGAAATAGAGGCAGGTAAAGAAGATGGCACATAATTCCTTGGTGAGGCAAGACTGCATGCAGGCAGTCGTGCATGTAGGAGAAGGGGCTGAATAAGCCAGCCGGTGCTGGGAACCCAGAATTACACTGGCTGAGCAGTAGGACTTAGCTATCCTTCTCCAGAGGCTTTTGACAAGTCTGGACTTCAGACTTGGGGAAGCCAGGTCATACAGTTTCTCCTACTTCAGTTATGCCAGCACAACTGCCTGTAGGGCCACACTCTGAACTCACTATGCAGTAACTGCAGCTAAGAGCAAGCAAGGCCAGAGACATCTGACACCACCGTATCACCGTATGGCTGCAGTGCAGTTTCCCTGGGGATCTGTGGGGGAGTAAGCACGTCTACCCTTTTCCTGGTGCTGTTCATATCCTCTGCTGACCATCACAGCTATCTGGCCCGCACACTCTACAACAAAAACCTTAGTTCTTCCCACTGCCTGTGTCTCGTTGCCTTTTATCTGCTTCTGTAATTGCGCATGCACGTGACATTTGCCTTTAAGTCCCTTCCCACCTCTCTCTGACCCCTGCTCACATACATCACTAGGCATTTCAGAGCCTGCTCATCTCAAGAGACGGCTGCTCATGACATGGGATTCCTCCTCCTTGATTTGGGGAGATCACCTTCTCTTTGCCTGCTTTCAATTTCCCTTTCCACCCTCTGGACAGGGTGCAGTGGAAGACGGAGCTGGGGTGTGGTGGAAGACGGAGAAGTGGAAACTGCATTACAAAATTTACATTTTGAGAGCACTTTATTTTATTCTCAATGTCCCTAATGTGGTTTTGTTAGTCTGTCTTGGTTTAGCTTCCTAAATGTTAACATAAATTACATATTTTTCCATACATATATATATATATGTGTGTGTGTGTATATATATATATATATATATATAAGGTGGGAATGGAAAGAGGAAAAAGCCCACAAAGGTCCAGAATTTGTTAAAATCTCCACCACGAGAACACAACCTTCCTCACATCATTTTCTGATACAGTGGCCTTTCACAAGTCAAGCAAGTTAGACTGTTTTGGTCAGACAGCCATCTACCACGAAGTTCAATAATTTCAAGTGCTTAAGAGTTCTAGACTTCAGGCCCAAACTTAAATGTTTTAGTAAAGCTATTCATACAATCATTGCTTTAGTTCCTTCTCTTTTAAAATGTTTGCTAAGTTATATAAACTTTGTCAATAACTGTAAATGCAACTTGTTAACACTTAAGTAATTAGCAGTATTATAGCACTAACAGGTTTTCAGTAAAACTACTGAATTAATCCTTTTTTGCAAAGTCTTACCTTGTTCTCATTGAGAACAGAAGCATAATGTAAGACTGTAGAGTAATTTAATTTTTAATGGCTCAGGCTCTTAATTTTCAAGTTATATTTGGTTTAGGAATCCTGTAAAGCTGGAATATAATTTCTTTCCAACAAGGTTTTTCAAAACCAAACCAAAGCATCTTTGTCATTTGTTTCATTCCATATGATACTACAAAGTCATAAATTGCACAATTTTTCAAATTAATCTGCCCAAATAGATGTACTAACGAGGGAATAAAGGAAAAGCAAGTGAGCTATGTGATTAAGTTGTGTGATATTTCAGGCGTCTCTCTTTTCCTACAGCCAAATACTACTCGTTCTGCCACTTCATTATTCTCCACAGTCTTGGCCTTCAGGGTACACCACACGCACGGAAAAGATAGGAAAGGTAAACAAGATGCTATAAGGAGGAAGGCCTCAAATGACTGAATCCTTAGCTCTGTATAAGTGATTGCACAGGCTTAAGTCTACACTTCTGAGACCAGCATTTTGCACTGTCATGCTGTATGATTACATTCTGTTTATTTTTGTCTTTAAGAGCCTAAATGTTAGAGATAGATCAGGTCAGTAGGAAAGTGCACAGAGTAAAGTGCACCCTTTCTTTCTTCTCAGTAAGAATTGTAATTTCTTTAGACTCCAGTTCTGAGTATTTTCCAACAGAGAAACAACATATTAAACATTCAATTTTATGTTCCTCTCACTGGGGGAAACAGTGCAAATTAGAAAGTATAGAGTCTAAACATTATTTAAAAGACCCCATCAAATTCCACATGGGCAGTGATGACAAGCATCACGACAAGGGCACCTATTAAGCTCTCTTCAGAACTCTTACATCTCTTTCAGAAAAATATCCCATTTTATCATAGGGCCCAGGTTCATTATAAACCTTAAGGTTCAGCAAGTGAAGGAGGAAAAAAGTGGTTTTCATGGTTTTTGTCTAAAAATGCAATCCAGGATACTTTATAAAGTATGATCTAATTCTTAACTCTTTGCTGATTTAATATAGATTGGTGATAAGATTCCATCAAACACATTATTCTAAATCCCAGTAGAATAGCCATTGCCATTTCCAGATTATATCACAAGTTATTATACATACATTGCTGCATTAATGAACTGGAGTAAGTATGACATCATAAGGTTTTAGAGTCCAAACTGGTAGGTCTGAAACGTGAAACAGTACCAGAAGATCAAATGTAAAGATTGAACTTAAAATGTGGAAAAGACTTTTGGATATATTTTACTAATATCACATTTTAATCTTTTAGCATCATCATACCCCAGCAATTTAAAAAAGCTTTAGGCCCTCCACTTGCTGTCTACATACACCCAGTTACAATTATGTCCATTAGTTGCCTTAGCAACAGAGGCAGAGGTTAAGTCATTTTCTAGAAGAGGCCCAGTACAAATTATGGCATTATACCAACTTATTGCCAATCGTTTTAATTAAAACATTTTGCTTTCAACTCAGCTAACAGCAGAGATCAGTAAACAGGGCAGATCACATTACTGATATTTAAACTCCCCCTGCCTTTGGAAAGGCCCACTGTAGCTTAATTACTGTTGGGCAGGACTGATGAAGAGAGAGCAAAGAACCGAAACCATTCAGGTATGGCTTAACATATGAAAAATACAATATCTTAATTCTAAAAGTGTGCAATACCAAATGAAACTGATATAATTTCTAGGCACTTACCACTGTGCTATGGCGGCATCCATGGTACTGGCAACAAGAATACCTTTTTCCATAGTGCTTCTCTGCCACTTTTCCACCTCTTTCCATGAAGCAGTTGAAGAGGCAGAAGATATATGCCCCATTTTGCCTCTGTGATGGTGAAAACTAATTTTTGGCATTGCAAAAAAAAAAAAAAAAAAGAAAAAGTGATGGAGCACAGCAGACCTAGCATACCCAGGCTCTGTACCTAGGGACTAGGAGAATACCTTGCAGCCACAGAGGAGAAAAGAGGGGATCATGTGCGGGGAAGAGATATTGAAGAGGATACAATGTATGCAGTATAAGTCAAGAAATAGGGAAAGAGGCGAGGAGACTTGGGGACCAAGTCTCAGCACAGGCAGAAAGCAGAAAAGAGAGTGGTCTAGCACACGGTCATTACTGTGGGATAGTCATAGTATCACAACTCTTGATAACCAGCATGGAAGGAATCGCTACCCAATCTTTCCCACCCTTCTTTTGCCATTCTGCTCCCACACATCATTATGTACCTGCAGGAAAAAAAAAACCATCCATAGACAAAATTCCCCTGCTTATCTAATGCAAACTCTCATTAAACCTGGATGGCAAAAAAACCCACTGCAATTTTTTGTCTGTGTCATAACATTCTGCCACACTATTAGTGAAACACTATTACTATTTTCAAAGGATTCAGGAAGAAGGGCAAAATCTATGAAATATATGAAGTAGCTGGTAGGGTGGGACTCATCAGACCCAACTCCACCTGCCGAAAGATCAGACATTTAAATGTGCTCCATCCAAGGGTAGCAAATTGCCCAGATGCAGGGACTTGTCTGCAACTCTAAACGGAATTTTGGTCAGCTTGCTCTGGCTTATGTATCTAATTAATAAAACCATTCTTACGGCAATAAATCCTATCTTCGGCTTCTGGAAAACATAACTTTCCTTTTCAAAGCTTGTACAAACCCCTCCATTTGATCTAGAGAAGTAAAACACACTTTTCCTATCACTAACTATATGGCATTCAGGAAACTTTTTTTTTTTTAAAGTAAATATGTAACCAGCCCTCATTCACATGGAATTACTACAGTCTGATTAGTCAGGATGGGCAGGTCAGTAAGGGAAAAGTCAGGCCTTCTGAGGACAAGTAAGGAGGATTCCTTTTGGAACATTATTAAAGCTTGAATTTCTTTGTGGTAATATAGCTGGATTTATCAGTCAAAAAAAAAAAAATAAAAGCTAAGCAAGAGCAGAAACTCTGTTGAGCAAGTTTCATGAGAGATATTTAAAATTTCTCATTGACACAGTCAAACAATATCTCTTCACATGTGAGGAAAAATAACCACATTTTTAAGGCTTACTTCTATGCTTACAAGAATTTTAGAAGATAAAAGCTTTAGTTTAAAATTTCTGGGTTTTAGACAGCACGAACTACTTTCCTCTTTAGCTGAGTGAAATTTGTCTCTATAGCACAGAACAGAAAAAAAAAGGTGGAAACACTCCCTTCTCTCTAGTAAGCTGTACTTTCCAAGGTAAAAACTTCAGAGACTCTCAGAGTCTACTTAAATACTATTATAATAGAGAAAATGACATTTTTCTTGTTCTTGGCAGCAAGCGAATTGCAAAAGAAATTATTCAGACAGATCACCTTCTCCAAGCTCCTAAGCAGACCAATTATTCTTTCTAACCAAAATTCTTAGAGGTCTATATTTTTATCATTAAAACACATCTATAAATCTATTGCTAATTTATTGCAAACCAACACAGGTTTGTTTTTTTTTTTTCTTTCTGAGTGAATAAAGTTCTGAATATATAATGATAGTCACTCATTCATGTCCTAACAGATTTCTGAAATGCACTGGCATATACCTTATACTGGTATTTTATTATATAGCCCATTTTGATGAAAAAGTAGATTCAAAAGAAGAGGGTTAAATCAGAGTAAGAAGAAAATATCCATTAAGGAAAAGCCATTATTCTTCAGCTAATTGCAAAAGCTAATCAGAATAATTAACCTAAGAGGAATCATAAAAAGACACCCACTCTCTAAAATATACAAATGTATGTAAAAAATCCAGGACTATTTCTACAGATGACCTTCTAAGTTATCTTAGTAACTACTGTAGTGCTTTCATGCAATCAGAATACTGTTAATTTGTAAAGAGAAAATTGGCAGAACGTCTGTCCGTAAAAGCTGTTTCCAAGGTACTGCAAGTCACTGAACATTTTAATACTTTATTTTCTCTTCCTCTGCTAATCACCTACTTAGTACCATACACAGTAGGATCAATTTATATGATTATTTTGAAACCCCAAGAAATTTGCCACGTGTTTTTGAGAAATAGATGGTAGTTATGCAGAGTTTTGTCACAGATTATGAGACAGATGAGCAGAACCCAGTGACAACTTGAAAACCATGAAAACAAGACTTTATCTTTAAAGAATATAGCATTTGACATGATAAATCAATTTTTTTTCTACCCAAAAAATTTCTAATACAAGCCTCTTGCAAGCTTCCACCTAGCACTACAAGTGCTTTAAAGTCTTAGATCCTGAAGTCATGTTACAAGAACTCTTGCAAGAATAGCTTTTTTTTTAAAAAAAGGGCTATTTTTAATCTTCCTGTCTGTCCAGAAAACTGAAAATGTAACTCCAGTCTCTCAACTCAAAGCCTAACATAAAAAAAATGCACACACACACCCCCAAAAAAAAAAAAAACCACCACAAAAACCCACCACACCCTCAATTTTGCCTTTTTTATTATTATTATCTCCAGATTGATAAATTGAAATTAAAATTTGGGAGGGCTGATATAACAAAGCCACATGACTATCATTCTTGTATATGCTGAATTCATTAGCACTACTATTAGTTTAAGGAGAAATTTCAACTTACACCAAATACTGATATGATAAAACTGTTTGACTCTGTCACTCACTGTTAACACTAACAAAGATAGCACAGTGAAATGTTGATGTGTCTGCTTTATTATGTTATTTTTTGTTTTATGATGTTTTTTCATTCCTTTTTAATGAAGTAACTTTGTTTTAGAATTAAGTATCAGCTTCTCTCCAGTTCTGCAACTACAGACTAGCAAATCAAAATTTCCTGACACCAGACCCACTTGACTTCAAGTCAAGTTCTTAATTATTTTGCCAAACCGAGGACTTGCATCCAACAATATCATTTTTTTCCAACCAATCAGTACTTTGGAAAAAGTAGGACATTTCATCCATCCAGTCCAAAGTTTCTAAATGGCTCCTCTTCTGTTCCAAATTCATGATAATATTTTGATGACTCAAATACTACTTTGTTGAGTTTTTTAAGCCATTGATTTGATTGATTGCAAGGTTTGAAGAAATTACAGGAAAACGATCAAGTGAAGCCTGATAAGGAACAGTTCAAATTGAATTTCATCACAATAAAGATGCTCTTAAGCCTACTGCATGCTGTTCCAGACTGCATTTGATATTTGAACTCACACAGAACAAATCTGTATTGCCAAAGGATTCTACTTTTAACTGACTCATAATTAAAGCTTAGCTTCTTTTAAGAAAATGCAAACATCTGTGAATTCTATCGCATTTAGCACTCTAGAAAAACACAAGGATAAACAAATATTAACAAAGATGATATCCTTTCAAACGAATAATTTCTTGTATGCCTAAAATTACTTATATTTTAGTAGCTAAAAAATGACAATTCCTTAGAAAAGCTTATTTTACTAACAGTTAAGTGATTTACAAGAGGTAAACGGATCGATACTTAATCTCTTGAACCAAGGCAAAGCCTTTAATGGCAAAAAATTGCAAAAAAAAAAAACCCAAAACAATCAACCTCCACCCACACTCCCACCACCGGTACTCTGAAGGGCAACAAGAGGCATTCTGTAAATTAACCTTGTTCCATCTTCCTCATCACTAGGCATTCTGTCTTGTACAAGGACTTTTTATACTAATAACATACACATACATACGTATGGACATACCCACACTCTAGTATGGCTTCATAACATCAAATATTTGATAGCAATACTATAGCCTCAAAAAGCCTCAGCTTTGGGCCAGCTTTCCATTGTAGAAGGAACAGAAAGAACCTACTATAGTATTGCAACATAATTTATATCAACAAAGTAAGAGTATGTATGTTTAAAAGTAATATTGCAATAAGAGTCAAGATGCTGACTCTAGACACAAAAATTGTTTGTATATTTAGATTACTACCTTCACATGATTTTAGACCAAATATACGGATTTAGTGTCTTCATTAGAAAACAGAAGCTTTGCAAACACATTCTTGCAGATTTTTTTCAGTTCCAAAATGCTTAGTTCCTATAAATTATGCTGAATTTCAACTTCAGCCACCAAAACATCTATCATCTATTCTCTAAAGTCTGTTCTCTAACATCACCTTTCTTTCAGCAACATGATATGCTATAAGGTCAGAGGTCTTTTCTTTTCATCATAGCTATCTGTCTCTTGGTCAAGATACCTAACCTATGAACCATTACCTTGATATGATGATTTTGGACTTTTGTACTGGACCTTTATATGATGATATTTTACAGTCTTCATTTAGATTGAGAAATTAGTAATTTCAGTTGTGTGTACTGGGATTGTTTTGTTTTGCATTTGCTTTTAACTTTTCCTCATGCAAAGCCCCTAACCCAATAAAATAGAGACTGACAACACAGGATATTTCATTAAAATAAAAATATTTTGGGTAAAATATTTGATATAGACTAAGAACACCAGGCTGCACAAATACGTTGCTCAGGGATGGCGCACTCAGGCCAAGAGAGTCCTGAAAATACTGAGATCCTGAATCAACCTATTAAAGAAATAAATTTTAAAAAAAAAAAATTTAAAATGAAAAAATTTTAAAAAGGAACACATAAAACTGCTCAAGCACTAACTATGAAGGCAATTCAGTCTCCTAAGGACTGTATGACAGGAGCATAAAACAAAGGGGAAAGAAGAAACTCTGACAGTGTAGACATATATGTTGCTATGAACAATCACATCTTTGAAGCAACAGTTTTTACATGGGTTTTTTTTTCAGTTACATTGACAAAGAATACCTCATGTTAGCCTTGAAAAAACTGTTGGGTTATTTTTTCACTTATTTAGAAGACTGAAAATTCATCTGATAATATAGATTCTAGGCGGATCAAGAATTCTCTTGCATTTTGGAAATTTTCAGTGGGAAAGGGAAGGAATACAGAGCAGATGAGCCTCCTGCCCTTGGGGAAGGCCCTGTACACTACCCCGCCTCTCTCACTCTCACCCATTCAATATGTAAATGTGGATGTAAATGAGAATCACCTCAAACCCGAGACATGCAGCATGCACTGCTGTCCAAACATTACATAGCCAAGCAATAGGAGATGTAAATTCACTTCTCTACCATCAAAGAGTCCGAAACTGGATCTGAGCTCCTATTTCAGTAACTAAGGATGAACCAAGATTGATTAGGCTTTAATGCATTTGATTTCTACCCACAAGGAAATAAAGACATCTGCTGCTAATACTAATGGACCGACCACCTGCCAACAAGAAATCTTAGTAAACTATTCAGCAAAGGATACAAGAAACCACCCTGAAGATCACTGAAACCCTCCATGAAGCATAAGTCTTTTCACATCTCAATCAGGTGCAAGAATGAGCCATTCTCTCATACAATCATAGTATCATTTAGTTTGGAAAAGTACCTGCATACATCTATTGCTTACTTCTCCTTACTGCTCCTTTGGGAGCAATGCCTGTTAATTGAAATGGCCCCCCTTTGTAACAGTCAGCAGCTGGTTTGATTACTGTATTCCAATAAATAATATGGCTGTATTAATTCAGACAGAGCAATTAACACACAGGCCAGACATTTTTACTGTGTCACTTTTACTGTATACTACCAATTAGGTGTTTCTATCTGAAATACTATCCCCTATTGAAAGGCAAATAAATTCAACTACCATTTGATCTATCCAACAATTGTGTCCCCCATTAAGAAGCATCTGACAGCACCTTTCAAACTGTTCGCATTGATTCTTCCTGCCCTGAACTTGCATCTGGATTCACACTCAACCCTTGCATTTGCCTTGTATTTTTAAGGAGCAAAAATAAATGCTGATATTTTGGATCAGATACTAAAAAATTACATTGGCTAATTAGATCCATGTTCCACTTTCTGTTATTTAGATTCACCACAAGTGTCATTCACATAAGAAAAAAAATAAAATTTTCTCCCTAGAAAAATTAATATTCTATCAAAGCAATGCTAAAACTTTACCAGATTTGGAAGGGTGGGGAAGAAGAGGAGGTATTTGTAAATCACTACAGCATTTGCATAAGAGCATCTCATCTTCTGTCAAAGATGTTGCATGACTTCTCAGAAATTTAACTTTCAAGGAGCACAAAGAAAACAGCAGTTTGCTAAGTTGTGTAAGAGCTGAAACTGAAGGGATCACAGGATAGGTTTTATTTGCTGCTTAGAGGTTTTCTGAATCAGAGCTAAGTTTGAAAATGCTTTATCATTCTTAAGTAGGATAAATTATAGATGTATTTACTTTTTTTTCCTGTTCTTTTAATTGGTTTACATTAAGTGGGCTATATTATTACAATATTTTTGTATGTGTTTAAGAAGTTACAAGAGTTCTCTGTATCCATGTTTCTCTCATGATAAAATGGCTTTACTGTTCCTTGCTTGGACAGTTCCTCGACAGTTTCTGGTGTTTTCCAAAGAGCCAGTGCTATTAGCCCAATTCAGACAGATATAAAGCTGTTATAAAAATATATGGTACAGACAAACTGAAGCTGTACTCACATGTAAGGATATTTCATGCTTACCAGTCTTGCATTCTCTTCAGGTTGTACCTCTAAAATGGAAATAAGAGTTATCCCCATCTGTTTTTCCTGTCTCATCATGTTTACTTGAATCCTGGCCTAAATGGCTTCAGGAACAATTATTTTTCTAACTGCTGATAATTGAAAGAAAATCAACACTTTTAGGAATATTCTGAGTACACTTTAAAGGGAATGCAAATGAAATGCTCAGGAATGAGTCCTTGCTTGAGAGGAGCATGTTACATATTTTTTTACTTTTTAGTTTGGAGTAAACTTCTTGTTTTGCCTTATCAAATAAACACTGAAGTCTGTTATTAAAGCTATTAAATAGAAAGAGAAGGAACTAATAGTGGTTTCATACTTCAGAGACCTGAACAGATTACTGGTTATCCCCCTCATGTGGTTACATGAGAGTATAAAGATCTTTAAGCATTACATGGCGTAAAGGCAATGCAGGAACCAGGCAGCATTTTATTGCATGATTTCTCCAGAAATAGGCTTGCCATCCTTCATTTGAATAAAAGCCAATTTGCAAAAATGCTGGATAGAAAGCATGAGATACTAATCATGTTATAATATATTTGATCCTGACTGCTCTCTACACGCTGTGATTGTGCACTACAAACCGTCCTGTTCATTCAAAACATCCAAATTCTAGTTCATCACAGTTCAATAAAGTGATAAACACTTAATAGACTTAAAAAAAAAAAAAACCACAACTGTGAAGTTACTGGGTACACTGCCTTTTTCCCTGAACTTCTCTAATTCTTTAAAGCTTTCTTCAACTCTTCACTGCATAGCCAGGTATCGGCTTTCTCCCCACAGAGCCCCTGAGCTACACTCCCACAAACGGCAGCTGTGAAATGAAGCAGAGCCAGTAAGTACAGTAGCTTTACAAGTTTCCTTAAGGAGCCCATAGCCACTAAGTATGGTAAGAAACATAGAAGCAATAGCTTCTGCGATGTAAAATCTGCTTCCTGGAAGCTTCACAGCAGCCAGAGAAAGCAATTTTAAGGAACAAAGAAACACATATAGACCTACTGGTATCTTACATTTGAGATCTCCTGTAAAATCCTAGATCAGAGGTAAGTCAACATAGACATTTGTTACAATTGCTTGAGAAATGAGTGCAGCCTGCTTGCACGAGTCGATTGGTGTTTATCATCTTCTTGTCTCCTGACTTGTTAATTAGTTTAGATCTAAATAACCGAGTGCTCATATGCAGAGAAACTAATGTTGGTTTGAGATATTAAGAAATTGCAGTAAGTTTGATGGTATTTTAAAACCAGGTGGAGTTGCTGACAAACTGAACGTTGACACCTCCAAGCACAAAGCTCAGGAGCACAAGGAACTTCCCACAGGAGCAGGAGTTTCTGAGCCGGAGCTGGCAAGAGGGTACTGCCTTCCTACTAAGCCAAAAAACAAGCAACACGACTCCTTGGGCAGAAAGTCAGAGGGCAATTCTTAAATATCTGGTTTAGGAAGCTTCTGGGATTTTCAAAGCCTGTCTCTGAGCTACATAGAATTGCCTTCCCGTTCAGCCTAGGATATGAGGAAATCAGGGTGAAAGGGGAAGGATTTTCTTCCATCTGTAGCTATGGTCTTCAAGGAGTCCCCTGACCACAGTCTACCAGTACTGCCCACGCATCTGATCTGCTTGCATGACTGGTCCCTACCCTGTTTCTGCTAAGGTCAATACACTACGCCTTGGAATATCTAGCCTATTTCTGCTACCTGAAGTCATCTCACAGTAGAGGATGCTTGCTGAAGTGGCTCAACCAGCATGCTGCAGGAGATAGCATGAAGCAGGAGGCAGTCAGCATGTCTGCAGTGGGAAACTCACCCAAAGTGAATTTCATAGTCAGACTGTGGAAGTTCACGTAAACCTTTTTTTTTTTCCTCTTTTTTAAATTCATCAGATAAAGGCTTTAAACTTTTTCTGTTAAATAATAGAAAATACCACATGATGACAACTCATTGACTTAGCTTAAATAATTGGCACTTGGATAAATATTATGCACTGGAAACAATTTACAACCAGGAGGACAGAAAGCCAGCATTTGCACAGACACACCCAGCACAGAGTAATAAAATACTTGAATTCTCTGCAGGTGCTTAGAGGGGGAATTAAGAAGTGAGTTGTGCTAACTTCCTTTTTATCCCCACCACGGACAAAGAAAAAATATTCTTCAGATCTTCAGATCAAAAACTTTCTTATTTGTTTGTTTTATGAATTACAGGATCAGATCTAGACTACCCCCTCTTAGAACTACCTTCTTGCTTCTTCACTCTCACACATTTAGCAAATGAAATGTCATCACAGACAACGCACACAAATGAAGAGCATAGCCACCTTGGCATATGGAGACATGGTAGCTCTCTATGGACTATAAAAATGTTCACTTGCATAAAACATATGTTAGTCTTAAATACATGGATGATGCCAGACTTCAATAATACCAGAAGAATCTGATGAGCAGCATGAAGTATCACAGTCAGGCTTACTTTACATTGCATAATGTCTTCATTACCTTCAACTCCTCTATAAAACACACAACAGAGATAGATAACATCAAAGAAAAAAAGTTACAAAAGATAGAAACTGTGTTGTAACTAAAGGGTAAATAAACCCCAGTGAACAAGTAGCAGAAGTAACTGTAGAAGCAGTGGTCTCCCTTCCATCGAAAGCTAAGTGCCTCATAAATACATGATTTAGTTCAAAGATGCACAAAACCTGGGGAAGTAATTTCAGAGTTCTTGAATCTACTATAATAAATTAGAAAATAATGTTAAAATAATTATCAGCTACATTTGACAAATTAAACATATTCTGACTCAGTTGCGCTTCTGTAGTCAGTACTAGAGCTGCTCATGATTAGAAAAAGCTATGAAGTCCCTCGTGTCACCCCTCTGTACCTCCTATTGTTTCTCTAATCTGTTTGGAGAAGACCCACAATGACAGAGGCTTCATAGGCCAGAATTTTATTATCACCACCTTCAGAAAGCTTTTCCCAAATTTCAACCCAGATTTTCCTTAATGCTTTAACTCCCTCATTTTTGGTCACCACAAATATGGAGGAAAATTATTTGTGGTAGCCTTTCTACAATCTCTGAGGGCTGCTATCATGTTTCTCTATAGCCTAAGGACTTCAAATTCAGTCTTTCTCAATAGGTTTCTTATTTACACCACTGCTCTTCTCTGGATTTCTGATCAGGCCACATTTTCTTGAAATGATGGGCCACAAATGAACATAGTTCTCTGCTGATAGCTTACCAGTGATGATCAGGGCAAGACTGTGTCATGCAGATTATATATCTGTTTATAAATCCATTTTCAGTGTTTCCGATCTTCACAACAGCATGACATTGCTGATTCATGTTCAATTTCTGATCGACTAAAAACCTAAATCCTTTTAATGCACAAACTGTTGGTTAGCCTGTTTACATCTGTTCTTAAATAATTATTCAACTGGGATGTTAGCAATTTTTTGTCAGAGCAATTCTGATGAAGTAAATATGCCTACTGCAAACACATTAACCAGAAGGATCTGAATTTGCATGCGCCAGAACTTAATACAGAGCTACTGGCAGCTCAGACTAGCAGATAATATTGTATGGCTTAACTCCTTTTTCATTTCCAAGAATAGTATCTCTATTTCATAAACAGAAAACATCTTTTTTAGAAGAAGAGATGTCAACCAAGGGCAGCAGGACCCTATCTCTAGAACTGCTACAACTCACCAAGTGCATATGATTGGTCTCGGCTCTTTGTTGGCAGTGCAATTTTTATTCGCCTGCAGCTCAGCACTAGAAAGTCTTTTGAACCTGTGAAGACTGCAGTGTGGTGATAATTTTATGGAAGGTGCCTAATGTAGGATACTAAAAAATATACTATGGTTGATTTATGCATCAACTCCAAGCTTTCAGGACCAAACTTTAATCTCTGCTAGTTTAGTTTTATTGCATTAGTTTATAATACCTTACTTCATTGCTTTTAATAAGATTCAAACCCATTCAGAATATCAAAAACAGAGAAAACAATTTTATTCTGTTGAGTTGAACCTGGCAAGTCAATCCATTCCTGAGTGACTTAAAAAAATTACCAGTCCTCCTGGACAAAGTAAGATAACATTACAGTACCTAGACAGCACTGACAAGGGGAGGATATGAGAACAGAAAAGGAGAAATCACAAAAAGGAAAAGAAATACAACAAAGTGCTAATGACTTCTTTCTTAACTTAGTGCTGATCCAGGGAAAAAAAAAAAATCAAAACGCATGAGCTTGTTTCACTGATGCTTTCTCCTACAAAACAATTAGCATCCTCAAATCAAAGATTTTATTACGCTTGTCAGTATAGCAATATCATGGAATAACACACTTCACAATCAACCTTGTTGCTCTTTGTATTATTAGCACAAGAAACACACACCATAAAGTACTGTTTAAAAGGTGCAATAAATAGCACCCAAGAGCCATTTTTGACATGTAATCAGTCTTGACAAGCTTTGGGCTGACTTTGCTGGCCTATTGACCCTGCCCATAGGCAAAGCATGTCTCTGCCACAGCTAATCTTTTCTGGACACCCCTGTCACGGTACAACTCCATTTGAAACAGCTGAAAAGGTCAAAGACTGTCTCTCCACTTTCAGGCTGAATTCCAGTCAATTCATAGCTAGGCATCCAAAGTGCTGCAATTTGCTGCAGGATCTTTGCACGTGCACTCTGTTCTTTTTCCATTCCTTTCCCCCATACCTCCATCCACCACTTTCTGAAAGCATCTTTGGCTTATTCATATACTTAGAAGATTGTTAATTAAAGGCCTCATTCCTGCATTTTATAAAGCTGCGCATACCCTGCAGATAACAACTGAGTGCAAATTCAGAGTAGGCTCTTTCAGCCAACCACTTTTTAATCATCTTTTACCCAGACACAAAATATAGAACTGTGAATACAGTCTCCAGACTGCATTTCCCCAGCCTGGACCCTTATGGCCATTGTAGTCATTGGAGTAATTTCCAGGCATTAGAGCAGTATCTTGGCACCTACAGAAGTGGAAGTCAGAGGAGATCCACTATTCAAAGAAACTCTCCTTTAAATAACTCCACTGACTGCCCTTCACAGCTGTGATAATGTCTTTCTGGGTTCCTGAAAGCCAGAGCAGTCACTGGTGCTTCCAATTCCTTGCCACTACAAGGAAGACAGCAAAAACAACTATTGTTAGACTATAAGACCCATCCAGTAGTACAGTATCCATTACATATTTGTAGTGTATTACCTACACGAAAGACCTGAAAGCTAAAAATTATCTTGAATGCTTGATTTAGAACTAACTGGAAGAGCAAGATGAAAAGTAATGGAAATCACAAAAACAGCATATAGTTGCCAAAGTATTTAATCCATGAAGCATTATTTTAGTTAATCTTATCTCCTAGTCATACCTTACAGGTTGATGAGCTTTCAGTCAGATTTGCCATAAAAGGACGTGTTTTGCCACAGAAGCAGCAGCATAATTACCTTTGACTTAAAATCAGGCATAAACCATTGGAAGGATAAATGAACCTTTGATCAATATAACACAAGCTGTGGAAAGAGGTGGGTTTTTTCTCTTCTTAATCAATCATTGTTTTCTCATTTTTTTCCTCCAACATGAAAATTATAGAATCCAAGATGTATCTTTTTCCAAAAACTGAGAAAAGTATTTAAGAGATCTTTAGCTGTACATACTGGATTTTTAAAAAAAGAAAGAACTTAGAAACAACAAAATTAAATGAGGTAATCATCTCCAACTCTGACCTTGATTAGAGTAGAACAAAGACTATTTTCTAGTGTGTAACTCAGTAAAACACACTTTAACCTCCTATTCTTAAAAAAGGATAACAGGGTGACTTTCAGACTCACAAAGTGAGTTAGGCTGTTAAGCAATGTATTTTAGCATCCTGGGAGCCCTGAGAAAATAGCAGGTGCAAGGAATTTAAAATTGACCGCAGAGAGGACAAAGTTTATCTGTCTTCTGATTTCTGTTGCTTTTTGTCCCGAAGCCCTCTCCCTAAAATTGAGTCACACTCTGCTGCTTAGGTTTAACCCAAAGCTCACAGATGTCAATGGAAAGGGACTTGGCTTGTCCATTTCTCATGGCTGTTTTTATCTCTTTCATCGAAAGTGATGTACAAAAAGAACAATATCAACAGAGAGGTAACTTTTTGTTGAACACAGTGCTTCCCTCCCCCCAAATATATTGAAGCAGATTTAATTTGGGGAAAAATTATTCATTCCCTAAGATTATAATTCAATCAGCACTGTTCCTGATGGAGAACTCTCCAAGAAGCTGGCTCCTGTTGCAGAGCCATTTTGAGCCTACCATCTCACAAGTCATGCCAACAGCTTAACTAAATGCAAGCAAGCCACACAATTCTCTGTTGTTGTCAGTGGAAGTAAGGTGTAATACAGCAGTGATAACGAAAGCAAGTATTAGTGTTTTCATCATTCCCAGTGGAGGTACCATGCAGCACTTAAGCTTCATTATCGCAGTATTGTTCCATGGTAACACAGAAAGGGGTTTGGTCTGAGTACAGATTTTGTGTCCAAGTCCAAAGCAATCAATATTATCCATACACATAATCAAACTATTCAAGGGTAAAATTCCCCTTTCAAATCTGTGAAGTAGATTTTACTTTAAATAAGTACTCTCTTCTCCAAGAAAATGCAACACACAAAGGAAGGCAAACAGGAAGCGTGCATGGAGAAAGGAGACATAAGAGTGAAGATCTTTTTTGTGCAGATCCTGTTTCTTGAACCTGAGAAGAAAAAGAAAGAACACCAAAGACACTTACATGCACTCCATTTGCTTTCTCTTTTCATATTCCCTGAAAATAATTTCCAAATAATTTGGTTTTTTCCCTCTCCAAAGTTTTTGAAGGAACAATCAGATAAGATAGTTGGGGTTTTTTTGACACACACAGAACGGGCCTGGTCCCAGGGCTGTTCCCAGTACTATTGCTATACAATGTCAGCACAGAATGACACCTATGAATAAAAGTTACTGATATCTTGCAATTTCCTGCTGTCACAAAATGATGAAGCTACTCTTAAAACGATGGTTCTGCTCTAGTGGATATATTCCCTTCTATCTGCAGCACACACAATATATAATAATATAACTTGTTTCATACACACGTGACACTAAGCCTTTGGCCAACATGAAGAATTTGAACTGGCAACCTCCAGACTTACACATCTGTCCTGTTTCAGTCTGAGTTTAGAGCCAAACAGCTGAAAGTTAGCACAGTACACATCCTCTGTAGATTTACACAAAGCGGACTTAACAACCATTCGTTAGGATCACACAAAAATTGCTGTTTACTACCAAAAATGTGTTTATTTGATCTAGAGCTTTGTTTTCGTACCTGAAAATAAATTAAAACACAGATGTGAAAAAATCTGTAGGCTTACAGCTGGCTCCAGGTCAGGCCCAAACTCTAGAATACAGGCCTACTATTACATGGTCCTTTCAGATTGCTCTTATTTTCCAAAGATTTTGTACCTCTGATTCTTCCTTTGGAATTTTTGGAAAAAAAAGATAGGACTTGAATTAATATTTTGCTGAAAACTTGTTTTCCATAAGAGATTCTACCTTTATTAAAAATTATCTACTCTTGCCACAATTGTAAAGGGAAAGCAAGCAGAATTGCGTATGATCAACTGTAGGCACTGTAGGGTTACTTTATATATTCCAATTAAAAAAAAAAAACAATAAAAAACCCCCAAAAACCACACCAAACTAAACCCACATTAATTATTTGCAGTTGTCTGTAGTGTTGTAGGTGAGGTTCAATACGTGTGCTGGCTGACAACGGGTTTCCAAAGAGTTAACATATTGCAGCCAGAGCCCTCTCTGCCAGTGATTGCTTTTCTGTTTAGTTCTATAAATGAAATTTATTAAAACCATTACATGCACAGTGATGCCACAATATCCAGAGCAAAGTTACTAAATCTAAAAGAGCTTTTATTTAATCAGGAGATAGCTAACAGATGTAATGACTAGGGGATGAGGCAGAACCTGGTTTTACATTCAGACCCTGACAACATGGTTTTATCACTTTCAATAATGTGAATTCCATATTTTTCTGAATCTGTTACTTTAAATAAAAAGCGATCGTTTCTAAAAACATCCCATTTATTACACCCAAACCTTTCTGCTCATGTGCCCAACTGGAATTAAATTTTTTCTTGTCTTCCAAAAACCTACCCCAGTCATTTTTTTTTTTTAAACGAGCAGTTCTATCTCTCCATCCATCTTGTCTGCACGAATAAGGGATAACCTGCAGCTGAATTACAGAAAGCCTATTCTCCCAGTGGGATCAGAGATAAGATAGACTGCATTAACCCTGAGATTCATTTCCCAGCTAGGAATTCTCCCTAACTCTTTTAAGAAGATCACAGGAAACAGGCTGGATAATGGTAAGAGATCTATTGAGTGCACTTTCATCACTAGCTTTCATGAAGAGAGAAATGGTAATAAGGTCACAGAAGCCTGAAATGCTGTGGGTGGCTAGAAGATATTTCTCTAAGTACACTGGCATTTTAGTCTTGGTATACAATGCAATCTAGGCCATGACTATCCAGACATCCAGGATACTTTGTCCATATAAGGTGAGTTTCAAATGAAAATTCTAATAGATACATCCATTTCACTGATCCTCTCCATACAGTTTGATCTCTAAAAGGACTCATCAAAAAGTTATTATCGACATAGGATGTAATTCTACTAATTGTTAATAATTGCTATTTTCAAGACATAGTTATTTGAAAATTTTAAAACTTTTTTTACAAGCATGAACATTCTTACCTGCTGTCTAGTACAGAGCCATCCTCTAAGCCATAAAAACCAACCAAATATTTTGCACCATACTATCAACATCCAAAAGTTTCCAAATATTTTCTATATATTAAAGAAACCACACAAGTCTTAACTTGTAACAAAGGGATTTCAAAAAAGTACTTTCTGTATCTGTGCAAGTTCAACCAAAGTACAGAGAAAGATCAGTACATAACAGTTTAATGCAAAATCTACATTTTAGAAAGTTGTCTTGCTCTCCCTCTCACCCCCTAAAAACATATATCCCATATGAGAACACAAGCCAGAAACATTTATTCCCACTATAGCCTACAAGCCAAGTGTACTGTATATTCCACTGATTTCCTCAGCCTAAGGCAATACATTCTCCCTACATTTCACATTACAATGAGAACATCGAACTGCAAAGACATCAAACTTCTCGCTTCTGTTTCCCTGATCCAGCAGCTTGGTGAAATCTCAGAACAGATGGAAAACATTATTTTGAGAAAAGGTCTCCATTTTGAAAGCGAATAGACGGTGAAATAATTTCCTCATTATTGTCTGTGTTGTAGTCATAATTAGCCACCATCTTCTGAAAGCAAAGCCAGTTCTGTGACACACATTTGGAAAATTCCAGTGTATTTAATTGGCTCATTTATTTCCCTTAAGCCTAGATGCTAAGATACACAAGGCAGCAGGGCTTCCAACAAATAATATTATGAGAGGGCTTTCAGTTTTTTTAATTTAAAAAATAAGTAGCTATTGAAAATATAGTTAATGTAAAAAAAAAAAAAAAAAAACACCACAGTTTCATTACAGCCCAGAATTCAGAAAGGAATTAAAGACCTACTTTGTAAACACTGCTTGCATCTAGCTTTTATAACCAGTAACATGACAGGGTTGAGACATTGGGTTATAGTTATTCTCAGCCATTCCTTCCCTCATCTCCTCCAACTGGGATGGACAGAATGATGGGACCAAATTTTTATCTAGCTAACTCAACCAATATATTGGCACACTATATTCACCTGCCCACCTTCCTGTTCTGGTCTTTCAGGAGTAACACAAAACAGATATTTAAGTTGTGCACTCATTAGATAATTCACAAACAAAGTAGTTTAAATGATCGCAAGCTTAAAGCTAATGATTTTGATTATTAAAGTCCTTACATCTGTTTTGCAGCTGTCTTTTCTGAAAAATCAATAGCACAGCTGATTTAGTGCCCTCTAGGACAGCTTCAGAAAATTCTTCTACAGTTAATGTAGATGCAATTTTTCTCTGTTCCACTTCTGGCTGAGAACACAGGAAAGGTGCAATGTCAGGACAAATCCTCTGATTCTCAGTCACAGGCTGACCTCCATAAACTCCACAAGAATTAGAGCAACCGCTCTGAGCTGCATGATCTGTGACAGTCTCTGCACAGAGGGAGTCCAGCTCCGTCGCATTGCATATGTAGTGCAACCCTCTCCTCTTCTGCAAAGGGAGGGTGCGTCTGCAGGCCTGGATCAAAGCTGTGACAAAGATTCTTTGTGTGAAGGTTGCTCTCCACTGCTGAGAAGTATTTACTGGGCACTGTCTTTATGGATGGTTTACAGCAACACAGTGCTTATAAAGAGGAATTACGTAGTGAATCCTGAAGAGTCCTTGCTTCAAAAATTATATCATCTATTCTCTCTTAAACCATCATAAGGTCACAGGTTTTAGCTTAACAAATACAGGAAAACAAGAGAGCACCAAAGTGAGCAAGTGCTCTAGTTTTGTTCCTATCTTGATAAAGATAAAAATAATTTTCTGGCAATTACCCTTGCTGCAACTTGCATATGCTTTTAAATCCAGGCAACCTTCCTCTTATTTACTTCACTGTCCACTTCAATAAGTGGAAAATATATAATCTTTCACACCTTAAAACAAACAGCAGCCTGTTTTACATCATCCCAGTAAGACTCATTTGTCTGGTGAAAGTGAGGTTATAAAATTCCAACTTTGCCCATGGCTAAATACTATCGAAGGATTAGAATATAAATAATGTTGTATGCATGCTATTAACGGGAAGTTCTGGTTTTATTTAAAGAATATTTTTAATAAATATGCAACAGAAAAGGTCACCAGTGAGGAAGATGAGAGCACCAGACTCTTTCCCCTCTCTCAGGAACTTTAGTTTGAAAGCAGCCCAAAATATTATGTGGAATAGATTTGGCAGGCAGACACTGATAAAACATATCATGTTCTCACTATGCAATCTGACGCACTGTACTTGGCAGCATCTGCCTAGCAATGGAATATTGCTATTAAAGAAATAAATTAGCACAGAGGCTAAATGACCCCAATCTCACTCAACGAATTTAGTTCCTTCATATATGGGTTGAGGCTACTGGCAGAAATGTTTGCACTTGAAGTCTGCATCCAACCAACTATGTATATCATTTGTGTGTGTTCTGGATATTGCAAAAGAAAACATCCTCTCCCATGAAAAATTAATCAGTTACCAATTCCTAAATCTTCTGCATTTGCAACAATATACACAGATAACCCATTCTTTAATTCACATTGCACTAAAAAATAACCAAATCAACAAAGTAAAACTCCCAATTTGTTTACTGCTTATTGTGTAAAATCCCATACCGTAACATGTGATTTCTATTTCTTCGTATACCATGAATCATTGCAAGCACAGCTGTAAATGAAATGGTGAACTGCTGTTTAAATGTGCGGGCACTTTTAAAACATAAGAGGTAACTAGGTACTATGTATAAATATCTATGAATAGAACTTATCTGACAAACTGGAAGTAGTCTCCACTTGTATCTCTGAAACTGCCAGAGGGACCATATGTAGCATGATTAAGTTTGGATGCTAGCTAAGAGCTCCCAACTATTGAAGGTGGGAAGTAGCAAAATCAGGTAGTTAAACTGTAAATAGTCTAAATCTTATTGCATATTTTCTTAAGTATCCTAAAGGGAACAAGTTTGCTAGAACTGCACTGAAAACTACTGGGATTGGTAGAGGGCACATTTGGAAAGACCACTGTCTCAAGGGTTACTTTTAGGGAAGATTTAGTGGTAAGCACTAGCAAACTGCATCTGTCTTGTCAGGCTTTGCTATTCCGTCCATTCTCTAGAAGTCCTGTGACCATCCCTTGACTTAACAAATTTATGTCCTGTCTGTAAAGAGCTCCAGTGGATGCAAGCAGACCACAACACACATACAATGCTAGTGCAGGTGACCATTTTGCTCCTCACCTTGCATAACCTCAATACTAAGCATGAAAAAGGAAAGTCTGTTGTACTTTGGAGCTCATGGGTACTTCAATTCACATTGAAGCTACACAAGAAGTAGTGTGCCCTTCGATAACCTGCACCTTTAACCTGGTCAAGAGTACCATGAGATAAGAGGGCACAATTCCATGAGAGACAATTACATAAAATCCTGTAGTTACTTAATCTACATCTTCTTTAACAACTCTAGTGAAAATTTGAATCCCCTGTAAACTATAATGTTTTTGCTAAATCCAGGAACCTTAACTCTGTACTTCCAAATTTTCAGACAAAGTTATCATATCATAAATCTTCACTTCCCGACTGGTTAGTTCAAGATGATAGGTATGCTAATCCTCCCCTGTGTGTCTTTTTTCAAATAACAAAACAAACGTCATAAAAAATTAGACAGGATTTTTGCCTGCTAACTTACAGCATCATTTCCAATTCCTGTGTTAAACAGTGCCAAACAAGTCAGACAGTTCCCGGGTCTACAGGCTAACATTGCGCCCTGCACACAGGGAGTTCAAAAAAGATAGCATCACTTTGTAGACCCCATTTGCAGGTGTACGGCAGGTCCAGTGTCTTCTGAAGACAGGGTTACAGGTGAGGCACTGACTGTTCCAGTGCTGCTGTAGATTTGCCATACTCCAGTTTTGCTGGACTGCTGCTCATGGAGTTGTAAACATTGGCAAAGATGCTTTTACAATCATTTTGCCATTAGCACCATTTACCATCCTTCATTTAAAGGATTAAAAAAAAAAACCCACACCCAAACTATTGATGTTTAGCTAGTTATTGACAAGTCTGACACCTGCTCTCAGAACTAATTCCACACAGCCCCCTTTGCATAGGAGATTCTTTAAAAGAACTGTCGGGGGCGGGGGGGGGAAGCGGGGAGAAGCTTATCTTCTTTGCTACAGCCAATCCTTTTGTTGTGAGGATTTTGACACAGATAAGGACTTTACTAGCTCTACTGGGAATTAAACAAATTGACTCTAATAGGTTTTAATGTATAATGATTAGCTCATTTATAAAAGATTCTACCCAATCCTCAATTATTCAGATATGGGTCAAGATCAAGGGAGTACATCAAAACAAATCCTGCACCTGCAGAAGAATTCAGATGTTAATTAAATGAGAAACAGATCGATGGACTCTAACCTCATACAGAGATGTAGGGAAAAAGCGTATTAGAATTCAGGAAAGTCGAGACATCACCACTCCATGTAACAGTACTTCAAGTAGTATCAGCTGCTTATAAAGCACTTGCTGCTTTTTCCTTTACCAGGCTGCATTAAATAGAATCATGGATCATGATCCATGATTCACAGCCTGTCATAGGTGGCTGACATTTGACTCTCAAGAAAACATTAATACAAGCAGTTGAGCTATAGATTGATAAATGCATCTTATGCAGAAAAATTGAGAGAAAATTAATCATGGCGTATGTGTCACATGACATGGCATTAGGTTGAGATTCACATGCTAGGTTAAGCTTGAGATTCAGCCCATAAGAAACAGTTCAACAAGTCAGAGTTTATTGGCTTCGTATTAGTCTTTCACTCATTTTTCATTGAGGTAAAGTAAAAAATTTGTAATGGAATAATATAAATCTTGAATAGAAGAAATTTAAGTGAAAGAATATCAATAATAACAATACTGAAGCTCTGATCTCATTTGGTTCCTTGATAACTAAAAAAATTAACCCTGAGATGTAATTTCACCTTCCGGATAGTCTGCACTTCCTTTCCTTCAAGCTATTTGTTTTGATTTGGACATGACCAAAGTTTTGTTTTTTCTGATAAGAGACACACTACCTAAAATCTGAATTGGCTTTCCATATTTTTTAAAAAAAAAAAAAAAAAAAGGAAACAAAATTTTCACCTATTCTGATGCTGTTGCCCGATACTCTTAAAATATCTTAACAAAAGATGAAATAAGTTGTTAACATGTGTAAATAAAGTTATATGCAAATTAAAGTTATAACTCTCAAATCCTAGGTCATCTTTCTCTGGGCATCTGACTTGCTTATGGATGCACACGCACTAAAAACCATTTAACTCCAGTGGAAGTAGCAGTGGGCCATATGTTTGCTAAATGGCAAAAATTGACATAATTATTAATCTCAAAGGGCATTATCACATATTTTAACATCTTTGTAGCAAGGCTGGGGCAGAAAAGTGATAAAAATCTTGAACAAGGAGCATCACAAGCAGCTGTACAGCTGTTTCAGCCAATCACTGCCAGGGCTTCCCAGCTGTGAGGCCCTGAAGCAGCATGGCACTCGCACGCTGAACAGCCCCCATCACACAGACACCGCCGTGCTACCCCAGTTTTCATGGCAGCCCAGCTCAGTGCACACCGGGAGTTTGTTGGCTACAAAGCACTTGACCCCCAGAAGCCTTGAAGGTTTCAGCAATACCACGCTGTAGAGTAAAAAAATAAAACAAAATAAAAAAAAAATATATTTAATTTTTCAGGAAACATATTCTTTGCAAAATGCTTACATTTCACAATGAATATCTTATACAAAAAAAACCAAACCAAATTAAAAAAAAAAAAAAACACTGCACTAAAAAGCCAACATATAAGGATTTTTCCCCATGAGGCTGAAAGCTGCCCTGAGGATCCAGAATATCCACCTGGAGATACTGTGACTCAGAAGAAGACGACCAAAGCAGCTCTCCCTCTGATCCACTGACGCCTTGCACCTGGACTCAACACCAAACCTTGGAGCACCTTCTAATTCCATTAATTAGCACTGTATCATCAATAATTTTTAAAAATAGTTTTAGGTTTGTCATAATATAAGTATGAAAGATCACCTAAGGGCACAAAATCTAAAAAATACTTTAAAAAAAAAAATGGCATTTAACTTTCCTGCAATTGGCAAGTACCATCTCCCTTGTCTGATGGATACATAACATCCCCTGAAAACATAAGTGTCTTTTACACCATTAATTTTAACCTGTCCTAAGATTGTACAAAGGACTTTGTCTAAGCATGCTGGACTATTGGTTGGAATAAAGAAATAAAGGATCTGTTCCCATACATCTATGAAACAGGACTGGCTTATCAATTAGAAAGCAATCCAAGCAAAACATCAATGTAAAGGCAAGTTTCTCCTATTAGCAGCATACACTGCATCTCCCTAAGAACTGGAACATTAAGGTGCCTTTATGCCATGTCCTAAGTTACACAAAGGCCATTTATTGCACTTCAGCAACAAAAAAGGGGAGCTGGACAGAACAGAGCACTACAAGAATAAGAGAGAAACAACCCTCAGGCCTTGATAACTTCTGAGCTTTGTTTCATACCAAAATCAAGCTACACAGTGAATTCCAAAATAAAGGAGAAATAAGGAAAATGAGTTTTATAAATACCTATCTTGTGCAAAAACACAGATGTGGTTACTCGTGGTACTTCTCATTATGGGACATATATATATGACACATATAGGACACATACTACTCATTATAGGACAGATATATAGATAAAATACAGATTAGGTTGCCTATGTAATCAATAGAGCTTCTAGAGATTGATGAAGAACATGTATTGATGATATGAGCAGCACAGCTCCTAGCTCAGGTAGGTAAGTACAACCTGCCATCCCACACACGCTCACACCCTAAAGCCAGCTGACACTCTCAGCAAGCACACACTCGTGGGATTTTTGAGAACCAAGGAGATGTGAAGGTAAATGGAATTTCAGGAAATTGTCTTTTTTTCTAGTCATATTTCACAGCAGCATTTTCCAGTTTAGTTTCTCAGTTGAGTAAATGTTGACTCAGATGTTATTTTCAACTAGGATGCTGCTTTAACTGTGATACATCTCAGATGTAATACTTCAGTAGTGACAGGATCAACCCTGTGCATCCTGAAGTGAAACAGAATGGTATATACATCTCTGGAAATCCAATTAAGCCTCAGTGAGGCACTAGACTTTCATGTTTTTCTCCTTCATGTTTTACAATAGAAGATCATTGTTCCTATCGAAAGCAGACTTGTATCTCCATCGACCCAGCAGGCCTGCACAAGAAACCTAAATTGCCTCATAACCAGCTCATGACCTCAGTGCCTTTTAATTATGTGGGTTTCCCTGTAGCCTTTAGTTAATGTAAACATGTGGGGTGGGAAAGGGGGAGTCTACAACCCACATAGAAGAAATACAGACAGACTGTGTATTTGAACGTACAATCTTGTATACTTCTGAAATGCGAACCCTACATAAATTCAATAGTGCTTATTTTCAAACTGCAGTACTCCAGTTGCCAGCCAAAACCAGCCTAATTACACCACCCCTGCTGTGATGACAGAATCCCACACACACACCTAAGCACGCTTGAGCCTAGGTAGATCATGCATTAGCAGCAGAGGAAGAAACACCTGAAAGGAAAATACTTGGGCAACTAGCTCACGCTGAGCACTCTGGTGCTGCAGCACAGCCAGGATGCTCTCGGCATGGTCAAATCCCACCCAATCTTCAGAAGGGTGCTTACAGTCTCTCTGACTACTTTACTTCCTAATAGAAAGTGTTGGTATTTCTTTTCAGTCTTAGATTCAGATCAAACTAGCTTATTTGAGATGAGTACATGCATGGATAAGTAAGTCCAAACAAAGTACTGTATTCAAATAAGGATGTTTGCTAGCCACAAAGGGTTTTTTTGCTAAATCAGGGTTGCTTATGGCAAGTTTCACCTCTATTCTCCCATTATCTAGACATCTTAGTGTGTGTTTATTTTTGCCACTTAAATATCTTTTTTTTTTCTGTATTTCCAGAGTAACACAGAGGCACACATTGAATTAACATTTTCACTTTCCACAGCATTCTTCTGACAAAATTCTGACTGTTCAATGACTATCCTAGTCTAGTTTCATTGATGTACCTTTCATTCCTCTGGGAATCTTAAAGCAGAAACTTAAGAATCTGATTTTTTGCTTTCAAATTGTCCTTATCAGTATTCTTCAAGAATAGGCCTGAAAAATCAAATAAGTCTACCAAAGTGTACAGGTAACTGCCTTAAAAACAGACTAACATCACAGAGCAAAATTTCTCATTTATACCTCCTGTTTATCCTTTTACAATGGCTGAAATCTTATACCTTAAGACTTTCTGTTAGTTTGCAGTGATGTCCTGTTGTATCTGTATTTAACAAATATTTTGTATGAAAAAAATATTACTAAATATCTTTTGTCGTCCAAGAGGTCAAATATTTTCCCACCAATTAGGTCCTAGAGAAGGGCATCCGTTATTCCCATCAAAATCACTGAAACACTTTCAGGTCACGTATTTCTCACTTCCTCGCCCTGTGCACCACACTCACTGTTGGGAGTGACTTCAGTCCCCCTGCTGCATTTCCTGACTGGAGGATGTTCTGCTAACCATGGACAGATAGCCCCCTCTGCCAGCAAGTGGTAGAAACTCTCCCTGCATTTTAAAAAACTATTTTAATTGCAAAATCCACACCTACTTTTTTTTTTAATGATTTTTGAAATAAACATAAATTCTCTCAATCTTTTGTGGAGATCCTTTATTCTCAAAAAGTTTTAAAACATTTTGATTACATCTGTTCCCTAAGCTGTGGCAACTGCTGTTCTGAAAATGTGCTCACAGGATTTCAGCTGCTTGTGCAATGCAAGGTGGCTGTCACAGAGCACCAGTGGTGAAAGGATTCTTATAGCTTTCCCCTGTCCCAAATGCAGGCAAATATTTAAACAAAGCTGCAGACACATCAATAATGAAAATCTGGTGAGCCACTTACTCTTGACTCTTATAGGAATGTTGAATGCAGAATATCCATTAGTTTCCTGACAACATGGATTATTTATAGGCAAGTCTGATAGCACCACCTATTATTAAGATTGCTCAATACTTCCTATTATATGACCCCTTGTTTCAGTCTTTTTATACCTTTGCCACCTGGGATGAATATTGCATACTGATGTCTGCCTTCAACAATTCTTGTTGAAAGTTCAACCCTTCCAGGAGCAAGGTTATTGAGAAATACAATGTTTTTGTCCATGTTTTACAGGAATCTGGGAACCTTACTGAAATTTTTTGTTATCCCTCATTCTGCAGGAACTTGAACTTTGGCAAAACAGTGCTTATGTTTTGTGTTTGCATATAAGAAAATCCCCAAAATATGACCAAGTTGCAAGCACCTGAAAAAAACCCCCAAAGTTTTCATATGAACATCAGAAAAAAAACCAAACACTGAAGACCTCACTGCCAGTGAACAGTTGCTATTTATATATGAATCATTCCCACCTAATAGGCATACATGTTCTAGCTCAAGGCTATGAGGGGGAAAAAAGGTTTGGTTTTTTTTTCCTGGAATGGTTGTTCTATGGTGTCCGAAAGAAACAAGTTAATGTAGCACTGGACTCAAGCACATTACCTGAGACTGAGAGCAGTGTTGCACTACTAACGCTGCCACTGTTTTCAGTGATGTTGTCAATTTATCTACTGACAGAGAAAAGCCTCTCTCTTATCTGCTGCTTGTATCGTGAGCAATTCTGGGCTTTGGGTCAATTAAGTCATTCTTCCAGTCTGGGTCTTTTACAATTGTTGGTTTCAGCTGCAATAAGGAATGAAAGTGCCAACAGCAAACTGAGACATTTTTCTGATCCTACACTGAAGAGGGCTACACTAAAAATGTTCCAGATTTGATAACGAGGGTCATCCACCTCAAAGCTGGGCAGCAGGCTGTTATGCTGGGGATGTATCACCCCCAATTACAATTTTTTTTAAAATGTGTGCATGCTTAGAACCTACTGTTGACATGCAGGTCTCATTGGGCCAGATTTGCAGGTCAGGCATATATAGAAACATAAGAAGAAATAGTTCCTGGCATAAACACTACAGAATACAAAACAACTAAGAGATCTAATCCATCCAGGGAAGCAAAAGGAAATGAGCTGTGATTCTTTCTGCAGTGTTTTGATAATGCGAATCATAGTTCCAGCGCAATCACAGCTCTGTTGCCTTCTGCACCTGTGAGGAAGAAGTGATCTGTATATATACACACCCCCCACAGAGTAACTGCTAGAAAACGCTAAGAGTCAAATACCACAGCACTCTAACGTTTACTTCAAATTCCAAAAGCAATCTCCAAAGAAAGCTCCAGCACAGAAGAAGGGTTAAACAGTTTTCTTTTCAGCTGCTCTCTCTCGCTTTCTTTCCAAGAGTCAGGGAAATAGACCTGAGCAAGAAGAATTAGACGGAAAGTCAGCACAGCCCCAAACATACCAAACTTCTGGGTAGCTTAGTCAGTACATGCCTATACAGGCATAAGCAGCACAGAAGAAAACCAGGGATGCAAAGGCATGTGGAGTGGTTTCTATATCACATCAGGGTGATAGTAATCTACAGAGGAAAGACCAGCCTGCTGTTCCCATTCAGGAGAGTAATCAGGTCACTTTTGCAATGCAGTTGGCCTTTACTGGCCTGCTGCCTATGCTGGAGTCATCCAGCTGTCAGAGCACCATGCTGCTCCTGCTGCAGCCTTTCATTGCTGCCAGCTCCTGAATTACTGGAAAATTACTTGGCAAAACAACACGTGGATAGAAAAAGAGAATCCCAGAATTTCCCTCATCACAGATGAAAAGGAATATTCCACTGGTATCTGTGTTCTCTACTAAAGAAATTAAATTAACTCACATTACCTCATTTGTGTATCATAGTTTTTAACAGCTCTTATGTTAGATGAAAAAAGTGAAGTTGCTGAAGACTGCCACAAGTAAACTAAAGAAATATGAAAGTTTGCACTAAATGAATGCACTAGCATGCTAGATTTTATTGGTTGTGCTGTTTTCCTCTGTCCAGTTTCATTCCAAGTGGCAACTCAGTTTTCAGCATTTCCCAGGGATTTTGGAAACTAGCAGAGGTAAAAGTAGGGAATGGAATACATGCCTCAGGCAACATAGCCTGAACTTAGTTTTTGTAAAATATCCTCACAGTAAAGTTTGATTCTTGAACTAAAATGGCCCAAGATTCGTAAGTCAGCTTGAGCTTGCTTTTAATGCTGTGCGCCGATATTGAATTTCAGTGGAAAATGAACATTTAAATGGTGTTTCTTTTAAGCATGCACAACTCTAAGAAGATTCTACCAGCCTGAGATTTCAACCAAATGATCCCCTTTTTAGAAGACATTCACAGCTTTTTTTTTTTTAAAGCATTTCTACTATATTATTTGTCATCGTTTCCACTACATTGGTACAGAATATTTAAGAACGTTTCTGTATCTTTCACAACTTTTTATGTCTTCATCTTTAAAACTTTCTTGCGTAGTAAATGGAGACAAACCCAAAAGCCCTGATAAAGTTTTACCTTCTAATGGGTCCACAAGAAGTAGTCATTCATGTTTAGGCTTCTGTACCTTAGTTGATATTTTACCAGATCCTGAACTATAACAAGAGAAACATACTACTTTTTAAACACTGCTGTTTTTATTGTCAAAAATTCACAGAATAATAAAGGCTCAAAAATATTCTTCAGAAAGATTTCAATGTTTTTAACAGTTTCACCCAGAAAACTCAAGAGAGGTTAGCATCCTTTTGTGATGTGCTAGACAGATAAATGACAGAGACAGCTTCTACCAGAGAACTTACAATCAAGACATCAGGCATGATACAGACAAACAAAGGTGGAAGAGAAGCAAGGTAGAAAGAAAAATAAAGCAACTAAAGTTAGATGAAGGTATCATTGGTCAATGATTTTTTGCGTGAGCCATTTTAGGGGAAGTTGTTAAATGCTCTATCCCAATAACAGTACCTCTAGTCTCTTAAGTAAATATGTAGCATAAACACGTTCACAATTATATCAGCACTGCACAGCAGGTATGAATAGAGCATGATAGGAAAGTTATGCTGAGTTGGGGAATTCCGAGTTCCTCCTTCACGCACACATTCTCTTACATCCTTACCTAGCATCTCATGTACATACATGTTGTCATTGTACTTTCAAAGTATCTTATCAAGACAGGAACATAAAAAAATAGTAAAAAAAAAAAATGTCTGGATAGCCTTATCACAGGCCACTTTCAGGACAGCACAGAAAACATTAAGTACCTTCCCCAGACAAAAGCGTATAAACAGAAAGGTCACAACAAAAATCAATGAAGCCATAAGCAGACTTTTCAAATCTCCCATGCTACTGGCAGCTCAGAGAAGTTTTTCACAAACTCTCTGTGTCACTTCTGGGTCTCTTTTCAGGAATATACCTAGGCATAGGGTGGAAATTCAGTCGGGATCTCTGGAGCAGCATGGAAAGGACAAATAGAAAGGTAGCTGTGGAAGCCTACAGAAAGTGTGAAGAATCCAGTAGAAGGAGAGCTTTAGATTTAGTACACCTTGATAAAAAACTCCTGCCATATACAATATGCCTTTATATCTTTTATATACATAGGAAGTTTACATATTAATGTTTGCATGATGGTAAATCGGAGGACTGCTTCATTAGATTTGAAGGAGCACTTCTCCTCAGGCCAGGCCTCTGGTTTGACTCAGATTGAATTACAAAGCTAAACAGAACAGGAAGGATCTGTGCTCCTAATTCTGTTTGATAGATCTCTTTGTCATTTTCAGATGCCAGATTGAAGATAGCCGCCTTTCCCTTGGCAAAGAACAGCGCTTTTAAGCTCCAGGCTATCAGAGAGAGCAAGCGCCTACAGTATGTGCACAGACTGACGGTTGCATTAAGATGTTTCCTGCTGTTTCTTTAAAAACTTATGACAACCTGCTCATTATTAGCCTTCTGTAGTTGGAGGTAGTTAAATTGGGCAAGATGAAGTAGAAATCACAGCTGAAGGTGCTCTGGGCTGTAGCACAGCACAGTAACCACACACCTCTGCAGATGTGCTGACTGGGGAAGTCATCCTATGGGAAAAGGAGCAAGATTTAGCAGAGATTATGCAGAATGATTGGAAAAAGTCTTCAGGAAATTAGTTTTCTCCCATTCTTTCTGAATCTGAGGGGATTCAAAGGCAACTCATTGTCATAATTTTTTCATGTTTATTTATGGTTATTGAAAGCGCTTCTCCTAATTTGCTGTACAATTGTCAAAATGCGAATTAGAGAAAAAAATAGACAAAATGTGAAGGCAAAGCTGAGAACATGTGGAGCCCATTAGCAGAACAAATTCATGGCTTATTTTCTCTTATCCATATTTAGTGTTTGTAAGGGGCTTTTGCTTTCTGCAATTTAGCAGGTGCAAGCTGAACGGATATAAAACAGACTTAAGCCAGTGTACATGTATCCATACACAAAACTATCAGTTAAAGTAAATGCAATACCATCCTCACTATGGAACTACTGTACCTCAGACATAGAGCTAAAAGCCTGCAAATTCTCTTCCCTACATCATGTTTTCTAATATACTAAGCAACAAAAAATTTGGAGTAAAACTAATGAAGGCAGAAGGTTTCAGGAGTTTTCAGGGACCTGGTAACCATCTGCTATTCTGCTTCAGCAATAAGGGACGCACAGGTCCCCGAGGCTCACTGGCAATGAAGCCTTAGAGACTTCTGGTAGACTATGACAATAACAACATGTTGCTCTTGCACAGGACCTTTCCCCAAAGAGAGGCACAAAGAAGAGAGGAAATATTAAACTTCATAGGCCCTCTAGAGGTAAGATCAGTATTATTCCTATTTGCCAAGATTTGTATAACCTAAAAATTATTGAAATAATGATACCTAGTCTTCACTGAGCATTTTTCAACCATCTCAAAATGCTTCAGAGATGAAGTCTGGTATTTCTGTAGCTAGAGGGACAGAAGTAGTTTGCCCAGGCCAAAGCTGAGAATCTAGTTATGACCTTCCTTGTTCAATTTTCTAGCCTCTATCCTTGACAAATCTTACTGTAAGTAAATTTATTCACTATGTTTTAATAAAGCCTTAATTTTTCCAAAGATTTACTTTTAATTCCTTAAGACAATTATCATGCAACATTGATGACCTAGGAAAATAAGACTCATAATAAATAAGCTGCTCATATTCAAGAAACTACATGTACAAGAACTAGCACTAAAATATGTGCAGCTGCTGAAGAAAGCTCCTTCACTTGTTTATTTCCAGTCAATCAGACTGTTAACTGGCAATCAGGTTGCGAATATGCAGCTGGGGGGCAGAAGGAAGAAGGGATGACAGTCTTGCTGATTTGAAATAAATCGTTGTCTTCTGAAATTACTTAGGAACAGCTGGAACATGCAACCACTCCAGTTTAAGTGTGGAGGTGAGATTCTATCCCTAAAAGTGGACAGACATGAAGCAGGGCACATGAGCTAGACAAAAAGAGAAATAGATCGTATCTACCTTCCCGCTAGTCCCACTTTTTCCAAATCCTCGCCATTGCAATAGCAGTTCAGAAGGCTGCTCTAAATTATGAGTAGTCTTTAATAGACCACCTTGCCTTCAAGTTTGCTAACCTGAACACGTTCACTGTCCAAGCTGATATCACAATGCAACTTGAGGACTTTAAGAAAAAAATATTTATCCTGAGGTTTCCTTTGCTTTAGCAGCTGAAAAGTCATCTGCTCTAATGAGGAATCTAGAGAGACTCAGTAAATAGCCAGGATCTCTCCAGCTGGGCCAGTCAGAAGCTTGAATTGTAACTTAGTAAACAAAACATTTAAACAAACATAAATAAACAATTTAATTGTTTGTTCCAAAGGGGCACTTAAAGAACAATACATAGAATGTCCATGAAGTGGTATAAATAATGTGAATAAATAATAATGAACAAGTAATGCAAACAGGGAATACCCAAATTCACATCAGCACGTGGCTGGAATTGCCCACAAGCACCACCATGAGCACTGGGGGGACTCACAACCATGGTGGAGGCACATCAGACGCAGGGGGCTCAGCTCACATGGCAGCCAGGCTTTGAGGCAAAGCATGGAAGCACTGGAGAGCAAGATTGGCTGGGTGACCTCCAAAGAAACAAAAAGATGGGCTTGTGCTCTGCAGAGTAATTTTGGTTAATGACTTCTTAATCCCTTCTTAGACTTGGACAATTTGGGGAGAAGGGTGTTGGGGGGTTTTATGGTAAAATGCAAAGAATGTGTTGCAAGGGAGAATACTATTGGGAATTCAACCTTTCCTTTAAATCATTCAGTCATTTCAAATGAGGTTAGTGGTATAATCTGGAAAAAACTGATTTAGATGAACCAATCTGTTCTGTCCAAATCTACTTGTGGCAATTTCAACTCTCTTGAAATACATGTAATTTCATCTTCAGGAAAAAAACCTCAATAAGGTCAATCAGCCTCTACTACAAGATCTTGAGGCTGTGATACAGCATCTGAGATAACGCATGAAAAGTAAGTCTCAAGTTTCAGCTTTATATTTAACCAGACCACTTTAAGACTCAAAGTGCAGCTGAATTTTTTTCCTTAGCTTTTTTTCTTTTAGTTAGTTTATCTGGAAGGTTTTTGTAATCCAGCTGACCCTGTGGCCACACACACATTGTTTCTAGCACAAAGGAGGGAATATGTAGCCAGATGCAGGGGGATAGATAAAGGCAAAGAACTATTAGTTTTCAGGAGAGAAATATCTATTTAGATATTCTAGAGATTTGTTTTGACTTAAAATTTGTATGGGAAATTTTTAGACATTTATTTTCCTGAAAGATCCTGGCAATTCACACAAACAGCAAGCAAAAGGCAGTATCGTTTCACAGATCATAACTAGCCTTAGCATCTGCTGCACAAGTATATGACATTGGTCACTTGAGAAGACCAGGAAGGACTCTAACCATTTACAACAACTGTGGCTGTGACACGATCTGTGACTACAACAAGGTAAAAGACAGCAATTGTGTTTATCTTCCTAGTCCACATATTTATTCAGATCACATTATACAAAGTAAGAGAATTCCTGCATCTCTTATTAGAAATGTTCATTTATATTCAACTAAAATATCATTTTTAACAACAGAGAATGCAGGGTATTAAAACATTGTGCTGTAGCTGGAGGGCCGAGGAACTGAACAAGCATAATTCCTACAGTAGCTGGCATGGAAATTAGGCATTTGTAAAAATGCATATAGTGCATTGACAAGGACTAGATGAAATCATGTATTACGTTACTGCTATCATTTGAAAAATGTTAGATGTTTATGCCATTCATGTAAAAATCCTATGAGTAGTAAAACTGCTTGTACCTTATACAATCTGAAACTTCATTCCTTAACCTGACTTAAACTTTCTTATCACAATAGTTTCCTCAATGACTTAATTCCACTTGCTGTGAATTTATTCATGATGAAAGCAAATAAAATTCTGCTTTTAAGTTGTGATTTTTGCCATTTCTTGTTGCTGCTGAACTTAAGACTGACCAATTTTTCATTAGGCAAGCCTATTTATTCACAGCTGAAAAGTAGATAGAAATCCATATAGCTAGTTGTGGTTTATTATTCAGATATCTTTGCAGACAAACCAGACAAGCTGTACTCCCTGAAAAATAAACGCTATTTGGCTGTGATTAGTAGCCATTTTCCTTGATAAACGGCTCTTGTTTAAACTTGGCTCCACTTACTGTAACAGGAGTAACTGGGAGCCTTGCTAGGGATGGAATGGCAGATGTCACTTCTACACCAAATATTTTATTATTACAATGGGATTTGTATCTGATATGCAGTGCACACAACTTCATTTCTGATCACATTTGCCATTATTGCTTTTCCAGAATGAAATAATATATGATTTTAAATTTCATTTAGAAAAAGAGTCAGGAACTGCTCTAGATGCAATTTGAGCAGTTTTATCACTTAATATATCATGAGAAAGTGGGAATTCATTGGCTATGATTTTTTCAATAATTTGGTAATCTGTTCTGCAAAGAGATTCACCAAGTACTTCAGTGGAAAAGTACACATCTTTATTACAAGTTTTCTGTAATGTGCTAGTGCACTGGGACTTGGCATGCCTGCCTTTCTCATCTAATAAAAAAAGAGATGATTCATCGATAATGGAAATGATTCCCAAAGTAAATTGCAGCCTCTGCTGTGCTTTGGTATTTGTAAGCAGTAACTGGAAACTGTTGTGGTTTTGCCATGAAAAAAAGATAATAATTATGTTTTAACTCAAATATGCCTGCACAACACATCAATGTTAGTGAGGGGCTTCATGATACATGCACAAGCAAACACTTCACTCAAACATAATTACTGTCCTGTGAAAGCTGGCCACAGTATGACACTAGTGACTGAAAAGGCAAGAAAATGCAATGTCCAGCGAGAAGAAAGTTACCATTGGTACAGGAAGAAAGTCTGAATGGTCAGAAAGGTTATGTTCACCTTTATTTGTCTCCATTTTGGTTTTCAAATCAGTCCTTGGGACAAATTCTGGGTTTTCTCTGTTGTTTACAGTGCTAGTATTAAAGACTTCAAGAGAGGAATTAGAAAACCAACTCACTGTATTAAATGGAAGACATTAATTTGACTAAGTGTAAGTGAAACAGTGCTTGCCAGCAGGAGGGAGAGGACTCCTGCGCTGTCAGATGCCACAAGAGAATCCTCTGCCAAAACCCTCCAAAAAGATATTAAGTTAAAAGCACTGCATCATCAAAAGCTCACACTGGCAAATCATCACTCCCCCTTGAACCATTTCTGTCCCAAGGACACCTTCTGCACATGAAAGCAGTAGCTCTATATGTGTTAACCCCTTCACAGATGTCAGGCATTAAACAGGAAACAGAAATACCTCGTAATGGGATATGGCATACCCTTAATTTCTAGATTGTGCTTTCATTGAACAAGTTTCATTTAAAAAAAATACAAAACTGTGGGTTTACAATCAGTGCAATGTCAAAATGTACCTAATTTGCCCATTTATTTGTGCTGAAGTTGGATCAGAATCAACACACCAGACTTGAGATAAAATCTGATCCAACACCCAAGGTTTACAAGCGATATTTATTATGTTTCTTAAATAGAAGAATGAATCAAAATTCTTGACCATTCTGCACCTGGATTTGAATTTCATGCATCTTTTACAGTTTCCAAACAAAGCTAATGGATGCTGCTGTGACTCATATTAGCAATCACACCACATTAAAAAAAATGCCCTTCAAGATTAAGTGCCTGAGCTAGAGGGCAGACTGCATCCCCCATAAACTCAATTCCTTCTTCTCTTGATGAATGTTATCACTTTCTTTATTTCAGTTTTATATCATTATATCCACCTGATTGACTGAAGCCCATTTCAAACTAGATCATAACTGTGATCCATGTTTCTTATGGAACAGTGAGAATGAACATTATGAATTAAATTCAGACTGCATCACACTTTAAAAATGACCTAAATACTCACATCCTGTTGTTCTCATTACCTCTTTCTCCTTTTCTTTTCAACCAGTACTTTTATGAAACATGATTTATCACAAACCAGAAGCATGGCATACCCAAAGTTGCCCAAAATATGCAATGCAGTAAATATCATCCTGAATATAATGTATTTTTGCATTTCCAGGCATGCACACCAGCAGCTGAACAGTGAGAGAGAGACACAAGGCCTACCTAAAACAAAAGGCTGATAATCCTGATCAAATTCAGTACTCGGGATTTTTTGTGTCATTAGCACTGATTTGCTGAAAATAGGCTCCCATTTTAAATACTTATTATAAAAATATATAGAATTATCTACATGTATAAAAATGTATATTTTTCCTCTTTTGCTTGAAACTATTTGTGATGCCCACCAATGCAAGCAGGTAAGGTATCAAAAGATGTCCCATATGACCATGGAGGAGAGAAAAAGAAAAATTAATGCAATGAAAGCCAGCCATAAAATGCAGAATCAGAGAACAATTTCAATTGGAAAAGGCCCCTATCCAGTGGAGTTCTGAGTACTTCTGCAGATGGAGACTCTACCACCTCTGTGGGCACTTGTGCTAATGTCTGGCTATTTTCACTGAGTTGGGGTTTTTTTGTTGGTTGGTTGTTTTCTTTTTCTTAATATCTCACAGGATTTTCCCTTGTTGCCATCTTTGGCTGTTGCCTCTCATCTGGCTCCATCTTCCCTGCACCCTCCTGCTGGGTAGCTCACAGCCGGGCTTTCCACAACACCTGCACAACTTAATCCATCCTACAGCAATGCACCAGTGGCTATGAAACATCTTGTGAGTCAGATACTCTTCTGCCTCTCTGCTTTCTTTTATAGACAGTCCTCACTGTCAGCACCCAACCTGGTTACAGATATTTGAATACAGTAATCTTGCAGGATTAAGAAGAATTTATCTGGCACTGACCCAGAAGTTCAAGTGTGTATCAGCTTCTGAATCTGAACCTTGTGTCTGTATTGACAACTTCTAACGAGATTTAAATTATAAAATTGGACTCCCTCCTAAGTATCCTATAAGCAATTTTTTTTTTCTAAAATCAACCCTAGAACAAAGAGGCTATGATATAAATTAGTAGAATTATGCTAAAAACTACACCAACAAATATTTCCAAACCTTTGAGAAAACATTTTATTAAAACCTCAATTTTTAAAATTATTAAATATTTATTTATTTATCATTCTTGTTCAGGTTAGAGGCTCAGCTCTGACATTTTCTCTGAACTGCCTTTCCTATTTCTACCTCAAATTTCATTATATCATAAGAGGCCAGATTCAGACCAGACGTTATCAGGCAAAAATCAACCGACTCCTTCAGTGAAGAAGTTACGCCTGCTTCCTATAGGACTGAATTTAGCTCCATAAGCTCTCACTGGCAAAAAAATGATGGTGCTGTCTGCCCATAGCAGCCAGACAGAGCTGTCCTACTGCAGAGACGCTGAGGAACATTGGATTTCCCGCAGCAGGAGCAATCTCCCCTAGATCTCCACGTGATCGGCAGAGTGCCATTAGAGCCCTGTATAAACAGATTATCCAACAGAAAATTTTTGCCAAAATTGCTTTGTATTCTACAATATAGAGTTCTAATGTTTTTTTAGTACTGCAGAAAGTGAATAAAAATCTAGAAGAAGCAAATCTAAAATCTTTGAATAAATAACATTTATTATGAAAAATAATATTCCAGTACATAACAGCCTTTGTAGCTGTGACAGTAAGTATTTTATAGGTCTGGTATTTGATAGTAAGGGAAATACTAAGCACATGAAAACATCAGCAAAACATAAGTAAGGATTTTGTACAACAGGAATTCCTACAAATTTTTCCAGCAGAAAGAAGGAAGTTACAGCTTTCCATATGGTCCACTTGAACTGAACCAACCCTTACAATGTGCGCTGCTGAAAATGAACTCAATTGCTAAAACAGCTGTACTCCAGCTTTCATTAATACAATCACTTAAGTCAGTTGTACTGTATTATTTATCAGCATCTGCACAATACCTCAGTGGAAAATACAGGTCTATCCACATTTGCTAAAACGCACCAGCCTTAACCCACTTTCCATGAGGCAGTGGGGAGATGCTGTCCCCTGGCAGACTGCGAGGCTCACCTTGGCCCCACCGCCGCTCCCATGCCAGCTCCAATGCCCTCAACCGGGCGAGTGGCAGCACTGCTTCCCTGTCAGCCAAACCTCACCTGTCCCTCTGCTAACCCCGTCTGCACCAATACAGCTATTTGTGGGGCTGCAAAGGGCGGCAAAGCTAACACAATAACCTAGTTTGAAAATGAACAGCGCAAGAGGGCAGCGAACTGCAGACTGTCAGCAGGAAAAGCGGCTGAGAAGCAGGAGAGTGGGATTTTGCCTTTTGCACTTGAGAAAATATAAGCAAGTCAATGCCTTGGTGCTCTCTAAGTCAACCAAGCCCAGCTCAACACAAATGGCTTAAAGAGCACTCGTATTATCAACACACCAAAGAAGAAATCTTGTATTATCGACATCCCAGAGAAGAAATCTATCTGCAGCTCTACTAAAAAGCACATAAACCAAGTGCACCCTCTGTTCAAAGAGCAACATATCTGAACTAAAGCCTTAAAATCCTGAAATCCATAAAATTAAAAAATAACAGTTAAAAACATAATGCCAGAATTAAAATTCTGAGTTGGATATAAGTATATTTAGAATTGTGGCTGGCTTAAATAAATCACTTCAAATACTAGTACCCTAAATATATATTGTAATGTTGATTACAGGCTGTAAAGTAATATAATTAAAAGTTTTTTTTGAAGCAATTCAAATCCTCAAACATTGACCAGCATTTTTCAAATTTGCATCCACTTTGGCAAATTATCGTGATTCAAAAAGGGGAAGATGTCAAAGTTCTGGTGCAATATTTTCAAAATTAAAACCTGAAGCATTGTTTCAAGGCCAAATTTACTTCACTTTAAACACTTGAAAAATAAATACTTTAAAATATTCAGGTTTTGATTAAATATTTGAAATAAATATCCTATTAGTTTTCATTACACCTTGCATTTTAAATCCTTTCATGTCAATGTAAAAAATGTTTTATTAACATGTTTTACTGGCAAGGAGGGAAGTTCTCAAATGATTATTTTCTACATATAAGGAGGGGTTATTTGTAGTATACTTGGCCAAAAATGATTCTTATCCTTCTCCCCTCCCACTGCCATTCAACCAAAATTTTCAACTTCCTGCATACTCAGATGATTTCTGATAAACACACCACCAAAAATAGAGAACACACCTTAAGTTTAGATGTTGATACAAATACAATCTGGGTACTAAAGTATAACAAAACTGCCTAGCAGAAACAGAGGAAGCATAAAGCACTCTCGGATGGATTCAGTACTTTATTGCTCTACAGAATGAAGGTAAGGCCTAGATCTATAAACTCTCATCCAGATGATGTTCTCAAATGAAGGGCAATTTTTTCTTTAATTTCAACAGGAACAAGCCTAGAGCTGAACAAAATTAGAAATTATGGACTTGATGTAGATAAAATTATCTGGCAGCTGTTATGTGGAGAATTATAACAGATTATCACAGTGGTACCCAGTGGCCTTAAAATCCTTGAATTTATTAAAACATGATGAAGAGACAAGAATTGTAGTCAAAGCCTTGGAAATGTAATTTAGACACAGCAAACACTCGGTTGTCCGAGTCCCTATCATGTGTTTCCCACACCTTTCCAAAATGGAAGGGGAAAAAAAAAAAAAAAAGACGTAAAGATTTACATCCACTTCTTGGATGGCCTAAACGGCTAAAGCTCCACAAAAGCCAAACAAGCCATGCTGATGTACATAGCCAGCGTATACACTTTTCATATGGAAATGCTCTCTGCTTTCTGAAAGTTTTCATTTTTAATAAAAAGCTGCAGTAAAAGGTACTGTGTTCTGTGAGCTATCCTAAATGAACCAAATTTACCCCGTCTTATTTTGTCAGTATGAAGATGAAATTTGGTATAAAATAAAAACCAAACTGAATTTGAAAAAAAAAATAAAAATTAGAACAGAGTTCATACATGTCCTACTAATAAAAATATGGAACAGAGAAAGCTCTTCTACTGCTCTCATTTCCATATACAGCTAATAAGGAGCTCTCAGACAAAATATTTGTGAATTCTACCACTCAAAGTAGAAAACCCCATTTTGCCATCCAGGCTACCTTGTGGTATTCACCCATATGGCAAACAGCTGGGGAGGGTAACATCTTAAACCACTGCTGCTGAATTCGCTAAACCTGACAGTCCTGTGTTCACAGTATGTAAAACATGGAAGATAATTCTTTCTTTCCTTTGATTGTCTCTGTGGATTATAAATCCTTCACGGCAGTTTTTCTCTCAGAGTGTCTCTCTGTGAAAAAAAAAATCTGTTTACATTGTAGGATAAGGCCTGCAAGATCGTTCAGGGCTTCTAGGCATCAAACTATGAGTACTGATAAGGTGTGGTTCCATTAATCTTCCTCATTTTAGATAATAAATGCAGATTCATGTTAGACTGACTGGACATCGGCCTTTGCATGCATGTACCGAACAGAGATGCTGCAGGTCCCCATCAGCTGAACGCAGTTCTTCGACAAAGAACTTTAGGAAACAAAACCAAGCATGTGCAAAGTAAACATAACAGGCAGGCAATACCTAATGAAAAATTTGCCAGAAACACCAGAGAGAAAAGTATCCAGAGTCTATTTAATCCAAACAGTAATCTTTGCTAGGATTCGTCTAGGCCCTTATTATCTTACATCGTTTCCCTGTTACCTGCCATGTTTCTGTTCATTTCTGTCACCATCAATAGCAGAAGCCACGTGGCACCATTCTCATTGCCACGTCATTATCTGTTGCAGCAGAAATAGAGCAATAAGCAAACAAACAAAAAACCACCCCTACTTTTTTCTGACAACACTTCTACAGAGGGAGGCAAAAACCACAGAAGAGCCCCAAAGCAATTTAGTCGATGAATGTGACTGCTATCAGTTACCGCATTGGAAATGTTGTGGGAGGTTTCCTGGCCAGTTTGTAGATGTGTGTGTTTGTTTTCACAAGATTCTCCTCCAAGAACAAAACACCAGCAAGCCTTGTGTCTCCCTGTAGAGTTGATTATATTAGATCATTTTATCTTACTGACGGAGGGGAGAGACAGGCTGGGCGTGATGAATGGCTATTGTTATACCCTACCTGACCACCCTGGCGCCCACCCAGGCACGCAGCCTGATGGCAATCAGGTAGCCTGACTCACATGATATTTGACAAAGGATAGGTCAAGATCCTCCCCATCTGTTATCAGGAAAAGCCTTCTGTCTACTTGCAGCAATACTGCAGTGTTAAATTTACCACTGAAAAAACGCGTGGAAATAAGACGCGTAGTTTATCGGTTTCCCTGCTATTGTATTTACATGATTAAAAAAAGAAAAGGAAGCACTTGCATTCGAAAAAATGGCAGCTCTCTTCTGTACAGCACAGCCCAGAGAGCATATATGTTTAAAACAGTATTCTTTATCATGGCCAACATAGTCAAATGCGAGCACCTATGGTTAGCCACCCATATCTATGCTTAGGTGCCTAAATTATGAGCCTGCTATAAAACTTACGTAGAACTGACACACGAGGAAAAATATAGAAGATACCACAGAACTAATAACACAAATCTCAGTATTTGGCTCCATCTGATATAAGTAACTGCTGCTTGAAAACTCAGAAATGGGAGCATTTCTGTTGTGAGAGAAGAAATTCCAGGAACTAAAATACGGAACGGCACACAGAGAATTACTAATACATTAAGTAAAAAACCTTTTCTTCTACCTCTAATGACATGAAACAAAATGCAGAATGATAAGCAGTAAGTGCATCTGTAAGACCAAGCAGTATTTTAGTTTTGGATCGTCTAACCTGAATATCCAGGGACATCTAACAATTTTTTCAACTGCAACAATAACCCTGCACCCTTGTGGAAAAAGTACTAAACCAGATCTTCAAGCAGTCTAGATGATGCATTTCTATTTATTCACATAACATATGATTTAAACAAATTATAAAAAGAGCATCTTCCACATTCAGGGGAAGAGTCACATCGAGCTCATGTGTGTTATGGTAGTATATTAATCCTATTCAGTATGGGAACTGCATGATTCCAACTTTTCTTGCCTTCCCTAGAAAATAAGGTAAAGTTTTTGCTACTTTCCCTATATAGGCTTCATTATTTGTCAATTTACCGATTTTAGCAGAAAGCAATTTATTACAATAATTAATATCCATTAATAATTTATTAGTAAGGATTATAATTATTTCTTTTTCTGTAGAGAGTTATTCTTGATAGATTAGGCAGGCACGTACTTTCCTACTCTTAAAGCTGGCCTTGTTGCTAGGCAGCAAACAAGAACACCACCACACACTTTGGAAGATCTCACCAAATAAATTATCATCTAATTTTTTTTGACCTGAGCCCAATACTGCTATTTCTCTTTAATAGTTTTGTGGGTGCTTTGGACTTCGTTCATTTATAACTTGAGAGTCTCATTTTCTTTTTATTCCAGAAAGCCATATGCAACTATTTCCTGTCTCTGCAGGCTGAGGACAAAGCTGATCAGCTGCAGAGTTTTATTGCTAGTGAGCTCAGCCAACAAGCAATGTCTGTTCATCAACTGTATCATGCACAACCACAACTACACATAATGTCACTGGACAACTTTCAGCAAAGCTAAAATCCCCTATGAAAGCACACAGTAGCCAGCAGGCTGAAGGGTACAGGACCTGAGTGCAAAACTTGCTTCTTACACATTATTGCTGAATTGCCAAGAGCCTGATTCTCAACCCTTGCAGGGCCAACAGTTGAATTTAGTAAAAGCTGGGGATGAAAACCAGACCTTATTTCAGTATATAATTGCACAGATGCTTCCAGAAGTTACATATTGTAATTATACCACATGATGTAGCACTTATGTACGTTGCAGCAGCGACTCGGGTATTGTATTGTAACAGCGCTCCAGTACAACAAACGGAGTAAATAATCTCTAGCGTGGAACTATAATGCAGCACATATACAGAGTTCTCCAACACAGCTTTATTGCCCTTTACAAATTACTAGGCAGTTAAGAGACAAATAACTTCTGGCAAAGTCCATACTGATAGACAGTATGGCAATGAATTTCCTTGTCATTTGCTACTGATTGTCATGCAGTCTGGCTCAATGAGAAGTGGCAGATTTCAATGAGGACCTTGAACACATACAGTGCCTCTAACTGGGCTTTTCTTTCTTTTATTTCTATAGTTAAAACTGAAGCAAATCCCCATACCACACCAACAGAAACAGTGACATACTATTGAAAAAACTTCCCCTTTTCCACACAATGCAACACGAGGTGTGGTATCACCACTGAATACTGGACAACAGTAGGTTTTGAGCATTGGTGCAATCCTTTGCATTTGTGCTGAGTGGAACATAGGTCCTCCAGATCTAAGTAGTAATGTTCTACACCTACTTTGCACTTTGTAGATGAACACATAGTGCCTAAGGCAATGGAGAAGTGCAAAAGCATACAGCCAGTAAACATGCAAGACTTAAGAAACTTAAATAAGTAGGATACAAAACTACAAGAAAATGGGTAAAACAGCTCTTGTCAATCCAAATTACTTAATACCAGAAAGTATTTTTGTTATACAATTAAGGTTCATACACGATCCATAAATCTGCCCTTAATTACCATAATCCCGTGAAAAGACAATGAAGACTGATTATACAAACCTTTCTCCTAATATTTTCTACTATAACAAAAAACTAAGGCCCATTTTATGTATCATAAATCATATATGTCACTTTACAAATATCCTTGCAATTTTACTGCATTCAGTACGGCAATTTCTGCAGTTAGAGAAATAAAAATCACCATTTCTCAAATTATGAACTGAGGTAACAGGATTTCATATCCATTATTATAATGAAAATAAATAATTGTAACAAAGCAGAGAACCAAACATAGTCCCTTAATGTGTAGCTTTTTATCATCAAAATCTATAAGTCTAGAACATAGAATATGGCAACAAAAGGAAAAAAAGACTGCGTAAGACTAAGCACACCCTGATCTTTCCCTGGCAAAACAACACTCCAATCAGACACAACTAGGTTTCACTCTGCCACTAGCATCTAACTGAAAAGATTTCTGCAAAATTCTGTGTGTTCCTCTCCATTTCAGAGCAGATCAGCTTGGATAAAGTAAGATTTAGGAGAAGTGCAGATTCTTATCAGTGAAAGACCTAAAAAGATAATTTTCTAAGGTTCAGAAAAACAGTAGCCAAAGCTGTCATCATCATCTGCTCTGGCTCTAGAAACAGCAACAATCCCATGAAAAAGTCTACTGTGAAATTCTGATATTTGAATAAAACAGAAATCCCAAACCAGTTAGCTACAGCATCCCACAGCAATCAAATTAATATATCTGAGGTCACACTTTCCTGTTAGGCTCATTCTGGGGGACCTGCAGACCAATGCAGAAAGAGGCTGGACCCCTTTTTTCTGACCACCTGTTTCTGCTGCTTCTCTTACATCAGGTTTGACAATCAAGTAGCCAGAAGGCAAATCTGTTCAACAGAAAGCTGATCTGCTAGATACTAGCCTACCAAAAAATAACAATGAAAGAACAGTTTTCTCTCAGTAGAAAGCCTCCTTGAAGCTAGACTTAACCACTCCAGCATTAGAGTCGGTGAAGGAGATTGCAGGAGTACACTCAAGCCTCAGCAAAAGGTTTTTCAACACAGTGGTCCAGTTGAACTCCACTCAGTGGCAAAATTAAATCACACCATGGATACACAGTCTCTAAATCTGACATGAGGGGGACAGAAGGAATGAGTAACAGGAAAAAATACTGCTCAGCAGAAGGCCACAGTTATACCAGATACAGATAGAAAACTATCTTCCAAGGTTACATCTGTCCAGCATTACAGCAATTCATACAGCCAGCCTTGGCTGACTATTTCTTTGGTAACAGAAAAAGAAATTTCTGAATCAATGCTTATGAAGGTGAGCTTAGTGAAGAGTAAAATTGTAGCCCTCAGTTCTGCTAAAACCATTCTAATATTTCATGGTTTGATTAATAATAGGACTATGTTCTTATTAAAATAGATGTTTATAGCTATTGCCAACATTTTTTGAAAGGCTGTAATTCTCCTTCGCTTATGCTCTGCATGAGATGTGAGATTTTTATGGCCACCAAGGTAGCTAATCATGCCCAGCTAGTTGGACAGTAATGCAGTTTTCATGTCATTCATGCTCCTTTTTGCTCAATTCAGATGGGAACAAATCCATGACTTGAGATAAGGCAGCATCAGCCTGGCTAATACTTGGTACAGATCCCAGACTTCAGCTGCCTCAAGAAGACACGCTGTGAAAATCATCAGCAAAACACTTTCAGATAGAAAGAACTGCATCTGCAGCTCTGATAAAATGTGGAAATGAGAACTGATGTATGCCTCTGATATAGAGAGCTTCTGCATTCATACAGACAAAGGGTGTGTCAGTGCAGCTGAGCAAGTCATGCAGTCCTTGTACCGGGAATAGTGTCTGAACAGCAGCAGTGCAAAGCAGCTATTATGGACAATGCACAGTATATGGGCAGGTATAGTATGCAGCTTATTAAACTGCGTGCCTCACAATAAGCATAAGCCTCCAAAGACAGCTTTGGACTTAAATAGCAAGTCCTGCATAACATCACTTTTTTTTTTCCCTTTCTGGAAAATAATTGTTGATGGCTTATTCCTAGAATTGAGTTGCATTCATACGAAAGTAAAGTAAGGAAGCGTTCACATTTATTTTTGTGTTCAAGATCATGTCTCTTACAATGTGAGTCTTGATCTGGGATTCAGAAAATGCTGAAGTCAAATACAAAGCTGCACAATCAGGTTTATATTTAAAGTTTACTACTGTTTCTTGGGGCACTTCCCACCAGATAAAAAGGTTTCTAATTATGCTCTCCACCGAGGCTCACACATCCTCTGCTTCTGGAGTGCTTTTAGCTTTGCATTGATAGTCTGGGTCCCCAAGGGAGAATCACAGATAACTATTCCATATCGCACAGGCAAACACTTAGTGAACGTCAAATTACGATGCAGCCCAACCAAAGCAAGGGGTGTCAGGCAGCTTGTGTGACACACAGATAGACACAGCCATAGCCAATGACAATGTAGGCAAACGTATAGCCCCTTATTCTTAACTAATAAACGTATGTCCAAATATATCAACTCATCGCAGGTACATATTTATACTCAGCTATTGAGGCAGCATGTGATAATCTTGCTACTTATTTAAAGTACTAATTTATACATATTCTATCCATATAGAGCAGATCAAATCTTGTGTGCCACTACAAATGCATATGCACAATGAGCTTTGAAAATATGAATATCTAAATTACCACACCTCACTCACCCCACCCCCCTTAAGAAACCCACCTCATTAAAAAAAATTAGTTCAAAATCTCCAAACAGGTTGTTTGGAGTTTATGTTACTCACTGCAAATAAAAAAATATTATTATTCATTTATGGTCCTGACTCACACCATACAATTTTAAGTCTGTGACATCCAACAGGCCCAAAATCTTCTGTTTCAGCAAATTGATGTACTGGTTAAATTCTTCAGCGGACACCTACGTGCTAATGAAAACAATACTGTGATAAATTAGTAATGTAATTTCAAAAGAAAATTGCCCAACATTGACAGGAAATAAGTGCACATGCAATTGTCTAGTTTGCTTAGAAATTAGTCTGTGTCCAGTGTCTATTCTACAGCTAATAAGCAAGGTTTTTACCCCTTTGGTTGATATGACTCTTACTAATGCTTAAAAGCATGCTTCTTACTTCATCTATAGAATTTAATTTGCAAGGTATTTGATAACGCAAGGCACAGGAAAAGTAAAATATACTATTCATATCTTTTTTTCTGCATATATTATGTTTAAGAAAAAAGTGAATTATTATAAGCCTAAAATCTTACAGTGGTGGTTGTAACCAAATATTCCCTTTGAGGAATTTACAGAAAGAGGTATGTTTTTGAAGTAATCATATGCATAAATACTTGTCAGAGACATGACCGTATAATATTCTGCCTCATCATTATCCATGTATTAGTTTAAGAACCCAAGTTTCTATAGGGAAAAAAGACAAACCTGCAAAAAAACTATACTTTAAATTACATATTTTGATTCAATTTAACTTAAAGGTGAGGGAAAAATAAAAAAAAAAACCACAACAGTGATAGACTACTCCTATATGATAAGATAGTTTGATTCAGACTGTCCACACTACATAGCATCTGATGGCAGGCTCTTTACCAGAGCTATAAAACATGCTAACAGTGCAATTAAGCTTAATTTATACCATCTCCCAACACAGACATAAACTTTACCTACACAAAATGCTCTCGGCACAGTTGCATTTTGTACCTGCCCAGTGCCAAATTTCAAAGAAACTGCAGAAAAGACCCAAGAAATAGAGAAAAAGACACTTGATTGCAGCCTGGGAAGATTCAGATGGTCCTCCTCTGTTAGGGGAGGACATCACCAAGTAAGGTCTTAAGGTAGAGAGACATGTCAGCCCGTAAAAGAAACAGTGCTCCTCCAAGAATGTTAGGGCATACCAGAAATAACGGATAGAGTTAGAGAATAATTCATCAAAAAGCATTCTAAAGATAACTGGGTAGTTACAGGATAACTGGCAGCATACAGTTACCAGTGGCAGAAAACCAAGGAGGAAATAAACGTTTAAATCACAGCCAAGCAACAGTGGTGATACTTGATTGTGAACCACAGAAGTAAGCAGAGAACACAAAGTTTAAATCAGAAAAGCCTCAAGGAGCTCACAAGGACTAACAAGAGGCTCCTAAGAAAACAGAAGACAAAATGTACCATTGACGCATACCCAGCTGCCAGAACTGAGAGGAGGGCACCAGCTCCTCTGCAGTTACAGGTACCTTACTGATTTCTACATTAATTTAACACCCAGGAGAGAGTCATAACAGCGGACTAACAGCCCAGCGAAAAACCTTTCTTCTGTATCCAGAGATAATCAAGAAGCAAAGTAAGCAATATTGTAAATAAGAAAATAAGAGTGGAATATCAAATTTTGGAGAATGGAAGATTATTATTATGGTCTCCTAATGCTAAGTCCTCATGCTGCTTCAACAGATTTCTGGCATGCCTTAGTCAAAGTAACTGCAAATATTAGCCCATGTGTTTCATAGCATTTGTTCAGGAACAAAAGAACATTCAATAAAACTGAAAATATAACAAGAAATATTTCTCTGAAAACTCCAAATAAATCCAGAGACCCCACTGATGAAAACACCAGCTGACAAAAAAATTAAAGGAATTGAAAACCGAGTTGAACTTCAAAATCTTTCAGAATGGTTACATTTATTTGACTAGTGTCTATTTACCAGTATGCTTCATACCAATGCCTTAACAAATACAAATTTTCAGTTTATTCCATACTTCAGAGATTAGAAAAAGATAGTTCTAGAGCATTATTGTTATTTCTTAATGGAAGTCAGTTTTTTAACCACTTAAAATTAGCTCCAGTTAACAAATATAAGCTTACTAAATTTCGACAAACCTAGCTGCCTAAAATTTCTACTGGCTCAAAAAAAAAAAAAAAAAAAAAGGCCAACAAAACCACCAAGGATCTTTAAGTTTCCAGAAGTTATCTCATTTTCTCCTTTACTTGTTTTAAGCAGGCTCTCTTTATTTATTTCTTTATAATACTTAGGTCTGCACCATCTAGAACAGAAAGCTGTCACAAGGTGTTCAGATTATTAATTTAGACGAATATGCCCAAAATTAAGCTCTGAATGCATGTTCAGAGAATAACAGAATATGGAGACTTTAAACAGATTAAAATGCATCCAAATTAATCATTCTTTCCCTTTGAATTATTTCTATGGCCAGAATGTTTGGCCAGAATGTTTTATGTTCCATTCCTATATATTTCCTAATCCTTTATGACCTATTTTGTCCCAGTGGAGCACAGATGTTTTGCTGAGGTCTACTACAAATAAATCTCACAAAATATGACTAAATACTGTGAATTAATAATTCACCATAACAAGAAAATGTAGATAAGACATTATAAAACCTATTGCAGATAATATCAAACCACAGCTTTAACGTTTTATACTAAGTTAATCCAGCCACTCTATACTTTAATGGATAGTACACTTTAACCTCAAAATAAGTATCCTTAACTTGTCCACCTGCTCTCTTTGTTTCACTCTCTGCAAATAGCTGTTCCTGATAAAAGTGAAGACCTGCTTTTGCTACATGACTTCCAGAAGCATCTCTAGATAAATTAGCATTTGCACTATCATTTCAGGAAGTGATATATAACGGTGGTCACATTTTGAGCTATCTCTTGGAGAGCCTACATTCAAACCTTTTATCCCTCTGTCAACTCAAATGTGTCTGCTCTTGAAGTTACTGGAAAGAATGACTCAACATTAATTTCAATTACAGCAGAGTGAAAGTCCATTCATAAATATTGCCTCTGACAGACTTCACTTTGCTTCTTGAAGCTGACCTTGATTAACCGGTACACATACTATATTCCAAAGAAAAAGTATCAAGACCTTGCAACATTAACTCAATACACAGTCTTTCAGAGGAAGAAGAAAAAAAATAGCCATTTTTTCACATAAAAAAAAAAAATTCAAAACAAGATTTCAGTATATTAAGGCACTTTCCAGCAATCATGCCATCTCCCTAATATCATTTTGTGTAATCACCTAAGGAGTACTGGGGATGCACTAAAAGACAAGATTTCCTTCATTTTGAGGTGCATCTGATTGCATCTTAAAAGACCAGCATCAGCTTTTTTCTTTATGAATGCCTGCAGAAATATATCAGATCAAATTTCAAGCATTCATAAGTTACTTAAATCCTAATGTAAACATAGCTTGATGGAAGTCAAGTTATTCTAAGAATCTAAAGGTATACAGTACACTGCTCTGTGAAATATAAAAGAACTCTGAAAAGCACATAATATGCATACAACATGCACTATATAGACAGAAGATTCCCACAAAATGAACAAAAAGTCTTTCCATGTGCAATTAATCATGGGTCAGCAGATGGTGAGTAAGTGAGGTTAGTTTTCCTGTACCATTAGCATCTTTTTCCTGATTGTCATAGTGCCTCAGGGTCCTTCGAGCATTTAACAACAACCCAGTAAGATAAGGAACAAACACAAGGAGAGACTAAAGTTCAAGTCTGAAAGTATCTAGGAGCACAAGGATCATTGATTACTAAAGTCACAGAGGCTCAGGCTTTTAGTTCTTTGGAGAATCGGGCTTAAATGATTTTCCAAAGTGGCAAAGAAAGTTTGAGGGAATGAACTCCCACCTCTACCTTCTGTGCCAGCCTGCACAATCACCCTTTGGTTTCTTGTTTCGTTTTGTCTTCGTCTTTTGAAGTGCCACAGCTGCCAGATGATGAAGCTAAATGCACCTCTTCCAAACAGAAAATCATGAGGACAGTTTTGGCAGGACTGTCAACTACAAAATTCACTCTACTCTGTCCTAGTGTACAGGGCAGGATAAATACTGTTCAGATGATCTGTGAAACGCAGTTCAAAAAAAGGCCACCAACTTTCAAGAGGCATCTGTTTTTTAAAAACAAATATGACCTCAGATACCACATTGTCTTCCCGGTTTGACTTTTCAAGTTCATTCACATCACAGTTAGTTATCTGAACTGAATTGTGTATTGTAGCCCCATCCAGCATAGTCAGATTATAAGAAAGGGCTTTTAATGCCAACCATGAGACAATCCCCTCTGGAGTCATAGTGGTACTATACCATGCTTAGTTTCTGCCAAAGTGTTCATAGATACCTTGCAGCTGTTGAGCTGGCTTCAAAATAAATATAATATATTGGTTAATTTAATTAAAAACTGAATACAAGATGTTCTCATGAGCCTATATGAAATCAAAAACACTAGAGTACAAGGACAATATGTCACTGAGCCAATTGCAAACACATCTAAAAAGCTCTTTGTTCTAATTTAGCAATAAAAGCTATTTCCCAAGCCTCTAAGTTTCAGTCAGGTCATATCTTCTGTTGAGATATTTCCTCTGTGTAAAGCCAATAGTCACTAAAAGCAATTACTGGTATTGCTAGAACAGGTATTGAGGAGCAGTGGAAGAGTCCACTGTGGTTGAGGCTTTCTCTCTGATGTCAGACTGGGTGTTTGCTTTGGAGGGGGTTAAGCCCCACTGTTGTGAATGAGCTGGAGCCCAGTGCATATTTTGTCTCCAGCAGCAGAGAACAGCTGTCCACCAAAAACATTTAAGAAAACTGCTAATTCCAATACTTAGACAGCAAATTAAGGCATCAGATTGAATACAATCCTCCACAAAACATTGGAGTTGGCAGCACGGGCCCTGCATCCCCCCACAGTAGTTTCTATGGCTCCAGTGGATGTGTTGCTCCTCAGAGAGCTCCCACACCTGCTTCGTCCTTCCCCCATGGCCCCTTCTTGCATGACTGTGCTGACACGTCCCAGCCTCCCCGGCCACTCTCCCGGTGCGCTGCAGGTCTAGCAGCTCCCTGGGGTCAGGCGCTCCCCAGGCTGGCAGGGCAGGGCCTGGCAGCCAGGACCTGTCGCACCACCCTAGCCAGGGAGCAGGGCAGCTCCAGGCCTGAGCACCTCCCTGGGGACAAGCCAAGGCCATGCCAGTGGCCCACCAGTGGGCCTAGCTCGACAGAGCCCCTACTTCTCTATCTTGGCACCCCTCCACCAGTGTTGCCATCCTAATTTAATTCACTATGACCACCACTACTTAGGTCTAAAAGTCGTAGCAGAGGCACAGACTCCTGCCCAGAGCCAAGCCGAGAGCAGCCTCCCCTTGCTCTGGCTGCGGAGGGAAACACTTGAGGAAGCTATTGCTGCGAAGGACCATAAAGTTTCCTGCCACTTCCACCTTTCTCAATTGCTTCGTTTGGCTGGTTTATGGGACAAGTATACACAAGGTGCCCTATTGTAAGGAGTAGGCTAGATTTTCCTGCCTATCTGATATCCACCATTTTCTATCCACACGATCTCCTCCACCACCTTCTCTCCATCTGAAGATTGGCACCACTACTCTGCAGATAAACTTATTTTCTTACAGCCTAGAATTTAGCTCCTACACAGAGTCAACTGAATGGCATTTTCCATTTCTAAAAAGCATCCTAACGGCCTTGTAGAAAGCACCTTTCACTCAAGGCAGTTTGTGATCCAGCTGTCACAGGATGCCATTGGTTTTCTAGCATTCCTCATGCTCCTAAAATGCCTACTTTATCAAGGCAGTACCCACCCCACTAAGGCATCTTAGTTCATCTGCCCTTATAATATTCGTGGGCAGGAAGATATAACTTATTTTTCTGTAAAAAACAGTTTTTCTTTCTTAATTCCTAATGCAATTACTTGCTGATTTCTCAGACACTTTGTCCATGATCTCTTCCTGCATCTATTTTAGATCCATTGTATATTCTGCTTGTTGTGGGAAGCAGAGCTACCAAAATCCTTAACAGATATCTCTATCCAATTTCCACGCTCTTTGACTCTAATTGGCTTTCTGCCAGCCAGCAGCCATACCACAAGAACTGACTTTTTACCATGAAATATCTTGATTGACTTCAGATAATTCAACCTGAGAATATAAATGCCTCTCTGAACAATTCAGCAGCTACAATGTAAATATCTTAATTAGTGAATCTATGGAGGATTTTCCTTCCATTTGTTTAAGGGAGTATGCTGGAAGGTGAATCCCTTTGGCAATGTATTTTAAAAACATTGATTGCTGAGCCACAATGTTTTCTTCCCAAGTGATGTCCAATGATGCAACTGATACTTTTTTGCTTTGCCATACCCCTGATGAAAAAAAGGCCACGAGGTCATTTGAACAATATAATTTTCCTCTCCCCTTTCCCTAGATTGGTGTGTGCCTCTCCTGGAAAAATCCAGATCCCCTCCCATGCAACACTGTCCTCGAGAAAAGAGCATGAATACAGCCACTTATTCAATTTCCAACTGGTAGAAACAGAAACTGTATTAGCATTTTTCAAAGTCTTGCTGGAGCTTACCAGCATTCAGTCTTCTTCAGGAATTTATCCATCAGAGAAATTCTCCCAGCATCTAACAGAAGGGACATTTCACAGATGTTAGTCAATTGATTAACTATGCTGTTGCAAGGTAATAGCCCCATACATGGGATCGGGGAATTGTAACTTGCAGCTCTTAAGCTGTTTGACGCTGTTTATTGATTAGAAAAACAGATTGCCGTTCTCGACATTGTAACATAATATTTTAATTACTGCCATATAGAGCATCTGACCTTCAGCCCATTACGATAAAATTATCCACATAGTGTCCAAGTCCTCCTCTTCCCCTCAGTTCCCAAAAGCTGCTTTATCAGTGATGCCTAGTCAACCACGATCCTGCAGCCTTCCTCTCCTTCCAAATAAGTTTCATCTGCTTTTATCTAATTTTGCTATGGGAAGACTCAATTGGATGTGTTTACAAGCAGCAAGGTAGTTGAATGCTTTTTATTTCACAGTCCTTGTAGAAAGTTGTAGAAAATAGAATAAAAGACCTATAATACAAATACTTTAAAGTCAGTAACCCCTACATCTCTAGATTATCCCTCTTTTGTGTTATCCACAAGCACTTACACAGAATCTGGCGACACTGTTCATCCCACAGTATCTGATCTCCTTTACTACAGAAAGTAGAAAAGATTAATCTTCCAGTAGATTTCAATAGTTACTATCAATTCAACCACTAAAGAATCTTCAAGAGGCAAGGTTTGGAGTTTGCTTGTTTTAACGTTTTATTGACTTCCACCCCCCCCGCCCCAGAATTGCCTCTAAACTACTTCCAGGATTGTTCAATAATCTGTGTGGGGTGAACTGATAAGAGAAATTTTTACATGGAAAGCAATGGACCCAATACCTTTGTAAGTTAGCTCTCCATACCTTAAAGTGACATTTGTGCAAGAACAAATAACCCAGAACAATCCCAGCCATAGGATTAGTCATTAGATTGTGTTATAAAGGCAGCATTATAGACATTCTTATACAATATCCATATGTTTCTGTAGGAAATACACATGGAAAGAGAATAGATATTATTCAGACTCTAAACACATTCATTACCTGTATTCATGTTTCTTTACTGTGATTAATCCTTCTGTTTAAGGAAGTAAAGACATCAAGTACAGAGATATATAAGACAGCTCTTTTTCCTTTCTGCACTGTGAAGGCAATAGCAAGTTGAGCTACCAGAAAATCAGTTTTTGTAGAAACAAGTACCTAAATAAATTAAGCAATTCATATCACTCAGAAGGTGGAAAGGCTGAGAGAGAAGGGGAAGAAGGCATCAGCATGTGGCAATGGTTTCCAGGGATATAGCCAGTTTCAGCATGTGTGTAATGCCATGTGAAAAATAAAAGCGTACATCATAACTGTGCAATTCACATCACAGAGGACTTTTAAAATAACCAAGTATTAACTGAGAACATTGTCCATTGCTGTATTGTACCAGCAGTAGAGCAGGAACCTATCTAAAATCTAATATTTAAAACAAAGGGCAGACTATCACCATTTAATTCTTTAAACTTTGAAAAGGAGATGCTAGCATATGGACAACCTATTTGAGAGGTTTCAAGCCACCACATATGTACAAGTGTTACAATAGCGTATGCTATGTATTCTGTGTATGAATAAGACTTTTAACCCTAAAGACAATTTAAGCACAGGAATCTGAAGAGAGTCTCAACTATCTACATACATTTATTCCAAAATTGTCTCACCCAAATTTGAGTGAATTATAGAAGTCCATTCTCCTACTGGAAAAGTATTGTTTAGACTGATACTGCTCTGAAAATAATCTCATGTGGCACATTTCTCTAAACGTGCTCTGTCACCCATCCACCCATTTGTCCTTTAGATAATCTCTCCAACACGCCAGTTGCCCCAGGCTCTGGTGGATATTCTTCAGCTTGTTAACTGAGCAGCCAGTCAGTCTTGCCTTAAGGCAGCATAAAGGAGACCGCAGCCTGTGGTGTTAACCAGTAATGTTTTATTGTCCATTTGTGTTCCCCAATTCTCATCTCACTACTTGTATCCTGCTGTTTACATAATCTGTTATTCAAAACAACACTAGTTGCTCCTACCTTTTCTAATACAATAGAGCTTTGGCCCAAAACTAGGATTTTTTCAATGACGTACGTAATTGAAAGACAATTGTAAAATTAAAATAAATAGTATATTCCTCCTTCAACATAAGTAAATATCACTCATCTAACACAACAGCATTCCTAACCATAATCAGAAAAGACAAGAATCTGGGAACTGAAGAGAAGTCAAGGAAACCAAGAAATACCCGGTTCGCATTCTTCATAGCAAGGGAAATGAGTACAGAGCTTTTAGATCTAATACCGCAGGTATCAGAATTTGCAAAGCCTCCTATCTATCTCCCTCCATAGTAAAAACCCCCAAACTTAACAAAAGCATATTACAACATTTTTACTAACCTCAGTTTCCTGGTGCATTTTTGCATCAAAAAGTATTTTATTTTTCCCTCATAATAAAACCCAAAATTGCCTCCCTGGGCACTCCTGCTAAGCATAACCTGATTTGTTCTTTTTCTCAACTCACTAAACTCTTTTTATTACAGTACAGGTGTTTGTAGTCTGGGACTCAGAAAAAATGCCTTCAAACCCAAAATTATCCTCAATGTCCTCCCCTCCCCGCCTCCAAAAAAGGAGGGGGATGTTGTTTTGTTTTCTTTAAGAGTATCATGAGTCTTACCAGTTAAGGATCACTGTCACAAACTCTTGGATTAAAGTGTATGTCCCATGGGTGTACAGAAATCAGAAAGTGGGCAATGCTCAATGACCATGGATGAGAACAGAGTTTAAGAAGCATACAAAGGCTGTTATATAACCTATTAATTCAATGGCTTTACAGCATTTTCTGCTCTGCTGGGTACAAATGGAAGGAAAAATTACCTATTCCAAGCCTATAAAACTTGCAATCCCTAAAAAGGGCTGGCAGAACCTATTCTGGGAGATATTGTTTGCGTAAGTAAGAGGGACAGTTACTTTTCTGCTGAAAATTCCAGCTGGAATTGAAACTGAGGAATAATTCTGTTCTTTCTGGAACTAAACTACGCTCCACAACGACCAATTTTCAGACACTCTCTTTGTAGATTTTGCACACTAGAAAATGAAACTCACAGGCAGAAACTCTGCTTTTGTCACTGAGATTGATTTCAGGCTGGACTCTGCTTTAGTGAAGGTGACACGTTCCAAGTCTGGAGTTAGAGTCTGTCCTCATAGAAGGTAGCTGAGAAATAACGTCAGTGACAGTTTTATTTCAAGCAAAGGGAAGGAGCTTGGAAATAACTGAATAAATACAGAGAGGAACAAAACTAAGGATTCTGACCTCAAATGCTGTACTTGGTTGATCACTAAATCTTTCCTTATTAGCATAAGGAAGACGACAAATATCACCCATCAGCCAAAAGTCTGGGCTGCAAACTCTAAGTGAAAAAATACATAGCAGCTAGTATCAGAGACAACCACAGAATGGGAGAGAAGCAGATAGAACAGCATATACCAAATACTGCATACTGATGGTGTAAACCTAAATAGATTCTGGAAAAAATTATGATACTAGTAGTAAATTGCATTTAGAAGTATATAAAAAGATTTAATTGATACAATACTAAAGAGAAAGTCTATGCAAAATAAAAAAAAAAAAATTAAAGAATGTTTATATTGCCAGGCTTGTTCTCTATTACTTTAACTATAGGACCTGTAGAGAAGAATGCATTTAATGATATATAAATATTCTTTTCCAGGTATACCTACAAAGCATCTACTGATGTAAGTTGTAAAAGATAAAGTTAACCAGGTGTAATATTTCAACACTGGTTAATTAAAATCCAGGCGATCATGAAATCATAACATTTAACAAAGTACAGCGTTCACAATAGAATAGTTGCTTAACAAATGAATGCAACTCAGAAAAGGCCAGTGTCAAATGGCTTCATCAGAGATCATGTTTATAAGGAACAAAACATGGTTTCAACTACAGGGGTTATAATGAGCCAATAAGCTCTGGAAAAAAATATATACATATGTAAAAATGAATCTCCCTGTGAAAACACATCTATATTATTAGGTGGCATATTTTGTACTTGTTCAAGCAAAACTTTTCCAGAATCTCCAGTCTCATACACTAGAGTAAGTGCATTAAACATAGGTACTTCAATGAAAATATTCTATAGCTCCCCATGTGTGAGATATAAATTTAAATCATGATTAGGAGATCCATCCTATAAAATAAGCAACAGATAACTTTTCTTTAAATAAAATTATCCAGTGATGAAGTTTATCTTTAAAAAGGCATGTTAGCATTAGCGATTTGTTAAAATGTGCAGCTTTTTAAATAGCTACAAACAATAATGAATTGTTAAATTTCAGTCTATTCTAGCAAAACAATATAAAGACATTAATGGGCTTATCTGTATTGAGAGCACAACTTGCCAATTTATTAACTAATGTGTGTAACAATGAATTTAATGAATTTTGTAAAAGGAAATTACTACGTCCTTTTAACATAGACAATGATCTCTATGCCCTAGCAAGTGTGAGATCATTGCCAAAAGTTCCTTTTTTTTTTAAAAAAAAAAAAAAAAAAACAAACGAGACAACAGCAAAAAAGCCTTATTTATCAATATGTTGATCCCTGTAACATGCTGTATATACAGAAACTTTTTTCCAGGAGGGCAAGGCAAGGTGATAGCTGTCACTCCTGCATTACACAAGAGCAGTTTCACCATGACTTCAATGTGATTTAAATAACTCCTTTAAAGTTTGCAGTAGCACAGAAGCAACAGTCTGCCACATTTCACAGGCTTACATATATTTGCACCTGCTAAGCTAAGTTAATACAACGCTTCCAACTTCCCAAACAGGCATTCACAGATCACATCATGTGAACAGAGATCTCCCCTAAGTGACTGCGTGTACCAGGTACAATAGGAACTATTCCTGCGACAAGCTCCACAGCAGCTCTCAAACAAAAATTGTTGAGGAACCATTGTCTTGGGAACTATTGTCTAAAGTTACCCTCAAGCCTTCTCAACACTCAGAAAGAATGTATACATAGACACACATATATATTCAGGTTAAACGTTCTCAGGATCAATAAAGAAAATGGCAAACCACAAGAATTAAAAACAAAACCAAAACAAAACCAGCAACTTAGGCCCCAAAATGCTCATGTTTTATATATGTGTTATTCTGTTACTGACAACTTGATTCCTGCAATCAGGATATGAAAAGAGATACAACTGGAAATTCAGAGAAACGTGCCTTTCAAATGCTTTTTACATATAACAAGTTAATACATGGAGAATTTAATGACATAGTGAATTAACAATAAAAGATAATTTTATTTGCTTTTACTTCAACTTTCACAATGAGTCTGATCAGGTAGCATGTGAGCATACTTGTTAAAGAAGCATACTCTCCATTTCAAGAAGAAATTGCCAACACATTCCCTTACTCCATCAACTCAAGCTCTTCTTTTTTTCAGGCTAAATCCCTGTAGTGAAATGGCACACAGATGACAGCATTCAATTAAGTTCAGAATTAATGTAGCATGAAAGCACAGTCTTACCAAGAAGGCCAAGTGAAATTGAACAGGATTGCAGGTATTTTCACCATATTTTACTGCAAACGATCACTCATTTTTCCTGCCATGGAACAGGTCAGTAGGGCAATAGTCCATACAGAGTACTCCTGGAAAACAAGTGGTTGCCTTGAACTCTTTAACATATTAATTCAGCTCTAATTCTTAATATTCACCAATAACAGAGTTGATCTATATGCCTGTGACGATGTCAAATAAGTTTTTCCTGAGAGAAGCTTTCATTTTTCAACTAACTCTGGGTTATTGAATAATACTCCAATTTGCTATTAGTGAATAGTTTCCATAAATTTAGTTATTGGAATTAATCTCTTCCATTGCATGATAAGCTCTACTAGTTAACTTACTGCACATGTGTACATACTTATGAGCATATTTACAATATATGCATACTTATGATTTTTTTGGTGGACCAGCTATCAGAGATGCCTTCAGACACTGTCCTTATGAAAGAACAACTAAATTAGGCTGGCTGAAAATTATTATTCCTATCTCATGAAAACTGAACATGGTCGGGGGGGAAATATGCCTATGATCAAATCAGAAAAGTTAAATTTTGAAAAATTGGAGACAAAAATACAAGAAAGAAATGAAAATTGTTCTGGATCATTTAGATTTAATCTTTTCAAACATATCTAGGAATAATTTATGTTTTAAAATAATTCAATATGAACCACTGAATATTTTTTATGAATATAAAATTAGACACTTTTAAAAGTAATTGAATATGCAAAAAAATACTTCAACTATTAGAATTCTTTTGAAAAATCTGAAGTTCAAAACAATCTTTTTTTTTTGTGAGAAGTTTCAGATCTAACCATTCCCTTTCCCAAAAAGGCTTCATTCTTTTATTTTCAGTCAGGAAATGAATCCCTAACAATGATCTGGCAAATCTGAAACCACACCAGTCTTGATAGTCATTATTCCCCTACACACAGTTAAGTCGTAAGCAGAATAACTAGAATTTCAATATGAATTACACTTAATTCTCCTTGTTTCGAATGCACATAGGAAAATTTGTTGATTAGCACACTAGCATCTCCAAAACCCACGAAAACGTCTCCTTTCACCCCACAGTGTGCTCTGCACAGTCAGTGCACCACTCGTGATTCAAAAGCACAGACCTTTCTCAGGTTTCTCAACTTGATAAGGAAAGGGCTAAAATCTTCTGAGGGCCCTTTTAAAGCACAGTGTTCTCCACCTTGTTTTCCTTAGCACTCTCTCTTTTTCTTAAACTACCGGGCTGTTTGGCATCTGATATCAGCTCTGTCATCTTCCAGAGCGCATTTGTAGTAGCTTTCATTTTCAAATGGGACTGGGAACCTCTCTTGTTGCAGTCATTGCACCATCACTTGCTTTGGTCCCCAGGGGTAAAAGGAAAATCAGTGGTACCAAAAGGGAGTGTAAAGTTTAAGAACTCTATTGAAATGTTTCAGACAGAAGCTTCTTCATCTTCACTAAAATTTCAGAGAGGCAATGTAATTCAAAGTTTGGTGTGGTGAATCGGAGACTGACAGGTTAAAATAATTGAAAAGGAGCTTGAGTTTTCTTGTTAATTGCATGCTGCAGGAGAAATCCTGTGCTGCAGCCTTGCATCGAATCAGTGAACAGAGACCCAATATTTACTATCAATCAACATTACAAGCATTTAATAAAAAGTTTTCATAATGGAAAGGTTGATGGAGCCGAGATGGATCATTTCCATTAACCAACTCCTCTCCACAAACCATAACTCCATTACCAGAAGCAGCAGTCTCCTGTTTTAAAGCTCAGTTTTCTCCTAGAAAAAACAGCTTCTGCAGCACATAAGAAAAACACAGGGGAGCCCTGGAGAAGAACCGAGAGAGGTACAAGGAAAAGGATAGGATAAAATACTTGACTCACTCAAGCCAGCTATGATTGACAATATGTTTTAAATTAATTTAAGTAAAACCACTGAACACAGGACCTGTGTTCCTGTAAAAACCATTTGCTTGGCAGAATTTAGCTCTGGATTGTGTGCCTGGCAAAGGGAGTAATAACAGGACTCCTCATCGTTATATATCTGCTTGTTTTCTGAGTTACAAGTATCTTAAGCTTGCAAAAGAAAAATGAAAGTGAATCATACAACTGAATTTGCCCCTTAGTAGAAGCCCTTTAAATTCAGTTGAGCACATGCAGGAAAACAGGAAGCCTTCAAAGCAATCTAACGTACAACATAGTCTGGAAATATCAAGTACCTACTAACTTCAGCATTCAAAGCAGATTGTTAATGTCAGGTCATGAGTCTGCACTATTCCACACTCAACTAGTCCTATCTGGAATTTATCCATGCCCACATGCTATGGATAGCCTACCCTCACAGTATGTATGTACGCATTCATGGTACAGACGTCTTCTCCACAAACTCATTTTCTTACTCATGTTCTCCATTTATTCACAGATATATTAGATAAGACAGGGATCAGCAAGTATAAAGCAAGTGAAGACTGCTAGAAGGTGAGAACATAATCCAGAGTAGAGGAAGTAGGATGAAGGAAGTGTATAAGCACTTACAGAAATCCAAAACACAAGCAACAGCTCATGTCCCCAGACAAGATTAATTGTGCATCAGCTAGCCTGTCTGCATTACAAATTAAATGTTTGTCTAAGCTATCTAGACCACAGAAGTCTTTGAATTATTGTCATCATATATTTGCCACATTTTTTGGCAAGAGAAAAGAAACCTTTGAAGGACTCTCAGAGACTTTAGTCAAAAGGCTGGTACTGTCTGTTCTTGGCTAGAGTTTACGCAATGACATTAGAAAGGATTTTTAGAAACACATCTGGCATTAAGATGAATAATGAAGTGGTTAAATAGAGACAAATTAAATGCTAGTCTATATTTAAGAATTATAATATAATTTCATTAATACAGATATTTGAAACAAACTAATACAAGTTTATAGAGAATATATTCGCTAAAATTCTGTAACTTAATTTGCATGTAGATTTCTAGGGACATCATCATCCCTGAAGTCATGCCAATGAAGTGAGTGAGCTACAAATAGATTAATTTGGGTCAGTCTTTACCAGATATTTATTTTTCTTCATTTATTACAGAAGGAAACTCAAGTAGTTCAGTCATGTTTATGATTGTTTTAGAAGAAAATAAACAGGGAAAATGATTTTTCAAAATATAAATGCTTAGGCCATATTGTCTTTTCCATTAAATGTGTCATTAGGGGAATGAAAAGCAAGACAGATAAGCCTTGTACTAGTCCAGGAGAATCAAAGGGAAATAGACGATCAAAGTGAAGGAAAATGACAGTTCTAATCACTAGTCCAGTAAGTCTAAAAGTAGAACAAATTAGTTAATTAATATTGCTCTTTTTTTAAAAAAGTGTTATTACTAAACACAGTAGGACAGCTAAAGGCTATTTTATAAAGTTTACTGGTATGCTTATCTTCACTGTGTTCATATATTGGATATTTGTATAAAATATCCAAAAACCTGTCGTGAGTCATTGGAAATGATTGCTTTTGGTAGTTGTATCAAACACCTAATAAAAATTAACATGCTGAAAGAAGGGGGGGGGGGCAGAGGGAAGACAAGCAAATCATACTAAACATCTGCAAGCACCTGAGTACGTGCTTGCAACTCTTCAGTAATCAATTTTGCTTATATCACAGCCATTCTGTGGGGATCCTGGGCATGCTGAGGGGGCATGTCACCTGACCTTCAGCCCTTCGTTTTACTTGTTTGTAAAATTATTCTGATTAAAATACCATTATTTCACACACAGACTATGAGTCTAACTTAAGCAACGATCTAAAGCTTGCTCTGATGCAGCATCATCTTTAGAACCAGAAAAATTACATTTATAACTCAAAGATCCTAAGAATTATATAAAACCCAAACACTGGGTATCACTTGCATTGCTCTTTTCTGTCATTTGAGGTCAAGAAGACCAAGCAGAAGATCTGACATAACCCTTCGGGGTGGGAGGTTCCCCTCTAATAGCCTACACAGTGCATTTTCTACAGCAGTTTAATGAGTGCAGTAAAAGAACTCAGTCTCAGGACAGTTACCCACATTTTCTGTAACAAGGGTATTTTCAAAGCTAACAGCCAGCAGGCAGCTGCTGGGACAAAGTAGGTCTGTCTGAAGCTACTTCTAGCTCTCTAGTGGCAGATATGAAATACTGTAATTCCTCTCTATATATTTCTGGCTATTATTTTTTATTGGACTAGTTATAGCTATGTCCCAAGAAAAACAGGGCTCATCCTAAACTAGGTAAAAGAAATAACCATTTCTAGGAATCCCTGGGCATTAATCTTGACATTAATCAAGGTTTCACACTGCACTGGTATTTCTCCTTTAAGAAAAACAAAGCAACATTTGTGAACATGAATATACTCACACACAAGCTGTGACTTGCCAAAGGAGACAATTCATACTGAAAGATGAAGGGGAGTGGCAGGTACAAAAGAACTGAAAATAAGTATTCCAAAATGGTGGTCCCTTTAAAATATTTTTGTTTTAAATACTTACGTGTGCATGGGGAGGGTGGGGGTAGCTTTATCATGATTCTCTCTGGACTGGTTCCAGGTCCTGTGTTATTAAGTGCAGCCAGTTACAGCATCTCTTAGAAACAAAACAAAAACAAAGGTTTCTACAATTTCCTCAGCTTTGCTTTGTTACAGAGCACATCTATTCCAGGTCAGGCATAGGCCACTGTGTTCCCAAGTACTGTGTGTCCTCAGCTTTAAAACGTGGTACTTTCTTAGGTTTCTAATCAAAAAAGGCCTTTGGCAGCCAGGAATCCCTAAAGATTGTTAAAAAAATAAAAGCGTACTTTTCTACACTAGGCGAGAAGGTTTCACAATTTATCCATCTTTATCACCATATGGTCAACTTTTCCAATGCATTCTAATTAAGACTACATCTTAATTAGATCTATATCTTTAGCAGTGACTATTGTGCAGTGGGTCTGTTCACCAAGACAGCTCTCCCTAGTTTATTTCCAGAGTGCTGGAGGCTGAGGATTTGAAACCTCAAAGTGCTGAGGCTGATAGATATATACTCCATCATCTGAAGATTTTCAGCATTTTTCTGTTCAATAGCCTGAAGAGAAACCAGATGCAAATCAGGGTAAGATGATACTTGGCTTTCTAAGGGCTTAACACGTTGCAGGGTGTGATTAGAAGTAGTGCAGTAGAATACAAGTTGTGTCTAGAGGTTTCCTCTTCTGAAGGCGCTGTCCTCCTTTCCTGTGCATGTGAAGATTTGAGTTTTCACAGAAAAGTCTAAAATAAAGTGCAGACCTGCCTCTAAGGAAGCACACCCTTCCTGCTGGCTCATTGCTCCAAGTTTTGAATTCATCTATTAGAGAAAGAGCAAGGAAGAACAGACATGCAGGACAATTGCAACACTTAAGTCTACTCTTCACTTCTGCCTAGCTGTGTCTATAACGCTAGTGTGACTGGAGTTAACAAATCCAAACAGAAAGACTGGCTGCATAGCTGCTGAAGCAAGGACATTCAGACGATAATTGATGGGGAATGTGTTCGGCTATTCATACCAGGATGAATGCAGCACTCCTGCAACGACCCAGTAGTTTTAACGTAGTTCTGGAGCATCACTAATACACAACAGAGCACACACGGAAAGCCACAGTGTGGACATGCCCCTCAGCTTTCCACAGGCAGCTTCCAATTCTGTAGTAAGCCCACAGTTGTCTTGCCATATACTATACACTGCTTAACATCAGCACAAGAAAGTCATCAGTAAAGGAAATGAAACGATTGGGTGTGGACAGAGATAATAGAGAGAGGTTAGTGCTGCCTTTACAGAGCACCCTGAACTGCAACCCAGCAGACTTTGTGAGTGACATTAGCCTGCCAAGCAAAACACTTCCCTTGCCTGTGCCTGGTTTTCTTATGAGAGAGATGTGGATAATAAATAAAAATATGCATGTACTTTTTGGCAGAACACTGTGTAGAAGTGCAGTATTTGTAACCCTACTAAACTTACTAACATTATTAATTACTAATATCATTACTGTTAGATTTTATTGGCAAACACACTTATTTAAAACTGTGTTATAAATTATGGGATGTAGCACAATGTCTTATAGCACAGATGCACGAGTTTATTTCCTGGGGCTTTTCATTTTATGCAAGTCTTCCAAACAATCTTGAAATATTCATATTTTCAGGGGCTTTGGGGGAGGGGAAGGTGCTTGGTTGAAGTTTGGGGGGGGGGGTTAAGTTTTGGGTTGGTTTGGGGTTTTGGAGGAGATTTTTTTTTTTATGGTTATGTGGTTTGTTTTCTTTTTTACCAAATTTACGATGTTTCCTTTATTTCCCACCCCCCAGATCTTTGTCTAAAGTTCTTAAGTGCTATAAAGAGTATTTACATGCTTTTAAATGAACTACACATTTCACACTGCAGTATTTAATCTTCCACGATGTCAAGAAGATGCACTCTGTTCTTTGAAGGTAGCAGTACATTTTACATATTATTACTAGAAAAGGTCATGAAAAGATCAATAACACGCCTTATGCTTACATATCTTACTATAGGAAATTGTCCTTTAGAAGCAATATAAAAAAAACCTCCCTTAGAAGGAAGCAGAATCATAAGGAATAAAAGTGGTAATTAATAGAAGGCAGATGGAACGCCTTGAACTTTCAAGGTTTGATACTGTGCAGCCTAAGAGGAGATAACATCCATAATAGACTCTTAATAACACCAAGCACAGATGTAAGCAGAGCTGACTAACTAGGAAAAGCGGGGAGGGGGGCAGGGCGTGAGCTGCATGTTTACTTACTGAGAAGTGGATGAGAATATAATCAGCAGATTAAGCAAAATTGCTTCCTCCCGATGCCCCACCCATGGATTTTTTGTAATAATGGCGTAATTCCCAGCTCCTTCTAAGCACTGACCGCATCTGAGAGCCAGTGAAGATTTTACTCAATAACTAATTCAAAGGAACCAGGTTACAAATATGATTTAAAGTTGTGGTGCAAGTCACCAGTTGGCCCAAAGTCTATTTTAATGATGTGTTGTTACCACTGTTGTTCTATGACTTCATTTTTGGTTTGGGGTAGATAGCATAACAGAGTCAACCTTTCCCTATTGTATCAAAGGCCTTGCAAGGATTTGCCATTATACATAATATTTTAATCTGTTCCCTTCCATCATTTAAGCATGAACATTTTGGCAGAAGAATTTTATCACAGCTTCCATCTTGCATGGCTGTGACCTCCAGGAAATCTGCATACTACTTAATCATTCATGTCCTTTTTGTGCACAGAAAAATGAGGTGCAAAACAAACCAAGTCCAAGATCCAAGAGGGATTTTTGTATTGAAAGTTGGAGCTACTGGAATGTAGGAACCTAAGCCAAAATTATAATCTTCAAAACCCATGTTCACTTACTGCCTAAATTTCTCCAATATGTTAGTTTTCGACTTTTCAAATTCCCCATCCTCCTAGAACTTGGCTTCTGCACATCCATGTCAGGCAGGTGAGGAAGGCTGAGGAATTCAGGGCTTCACATCTGTATCTTGTTAACACACACAAAGCAAAGTACTTCCACATATTTTAGCTGAGGGGGTGGTCTAGCAGGCATTCCTATAGTACACTGAACAAGTTTAACTCAATAATAAAAGTAAGGTTTATCTATCAACTTCAGCGCCAGTGACATGCCTCATTCATTCTTTTATAGGGTATTCTAGTGATGAGAGCACTCATCCAGCAAAGAAAAAAGCTCTTGTTTTCTGAATACTTTATATTTGGAAGTGACTTTATAAGAGTCATCACCACAAGTACAGATTTCCTCCTACAGCACACGACATTCCCCCCATTCCTTTTCCATTTACTCTATTTGAATCTTGAGAGTCCCTTTTGAATCCCTAGGAAAGAGACCAACTGCAACAGGAGAGATGGATAATACCTCCACACAAAACAGCGTCCCATCAGACAAGGCACAGCTCCAGTGAGGATGGGGACTGAGCCCTTGCCAGACAGAGAGAAGGACAACACTAGTAACCCACATACTGTGGACATCTCTAGTCGCCCGTTTCACAAAGGAAAACCATTAAACAACTGAAAGAACACCATTAAATTATTAATAAAATAATAATAATAATTAAAAAAAAAATCACTGCAGTATTGACAAAAGGATTCCCAGTTACAAAATCCAAATGGGTTGGGCAGCTTCTGGGATGGAAATCAGTTTTAGTGTACACTTGTGCAGCTCAGTTTACTAACTCCCTTCATGAAGTAGCTTGGTAGGCACCCATCTCCATCTGTTGAATTTTGTGTGTCTGGCTGAGAAACCAAAGTCTCTAAGTTTGCAGGAAAAGGTTAGAACTACAAATTTTCCCGGTAGGAAAAGAAGGGTCAAAGCAATGTGTTGTTGAATCCCCACCTCTTATTTGTTCTTGGTAATTTGTGTATCTCCTCTCACAAAGGCACTGGGGCTGTGACCTGTATGCCCACACCCAAGACAGGGACAACTTTCAAAACTGGATATTCGAGCTTGTATAGTGACTTTCAGGCATTTCCTCAAAGTACTATTGTTCTGCCCCTTCTTTTGTAGGTTCTTGTACATTTTTGTCCCAGTTAAGTGTATCCAGCTGGACTGTCCAGGCAAGAGTCTCTTACCAGTTTGGGAACCAGTTCACCATACTATGACAGTTCTATTTCAGCTCTCGATCCAGATACTTGTCCAAACAGATGGTATTAAAACAACTGCCTCCACCTGGAAGCAGTTTCAGTGTCTGGTTGCAGATCTGCACTACTGCAGAAGTTAGAGCCCAAAGCCAGGCTTGTGAAGGTGGCAAACACCCCTGGATCCCAGCTCTGCACCTTTCAGGAGTAAAGAGGATTTTTATCCACTAATTGTTTCCAAAGAAAGGTCACTCCCCATGCATTTTCTACAATAGATTGTTCTGCCTTTTATTTTTTATGGCTCATGACATTTAACTAACTAAATAATAGGCCATTTTCCACAGGGCATCATTCATATCCTATTACTACCAAGTGACCAATTGTCAGCATGTGGCCGTGTTTACTTAAGCTGTCACCTAGAAACTACTGTGTTTTTCCATTTGGAGCTCAACTATATTGCAACATAGACAAACAATGTGACATAAGCATGTCGGCAAATAAGCAGCAGCCTGCCTTTAGTATTTTACACCTATTGTTTCACTTCCCATAACCAGTGATTTTTGTTATCGAAATAATTTTGGCCCAAGACATCCTGTAGCGTGACTAAAAATCAATCTCCTGTTTTTATCAGGACTCTCTTGGAAAACTTTATATAACTTCTTTTGTCCTTTCTCTTGGAAGAGAGAGGACCATAGTCCTGAACTGTTTTATTATCATTATAGGCTTGAGATTTTGTTGTTCAAGTTTAAACCAGAGACACTTGAACCAAGATTTTTTTTAAGATTAGGTACGTCTGTCTCTAGGAAGACTGGAAAACAGTCAGTTCTCATTCTGTGTTGTTCCTTTACTCTGGAAGGAGTGTAAATGCCTCAAATTACAGGTTATATTTTAGCCTTTTTCTAATAATTAATTATACACATAAAATCATAAATTAATGCCTATAGCATTACTAAATAGGTGTATCGTAACTGCTAGCTTCACCTCATGGTTATCTAAACCAAGTGCCCAGCAAAGACTGATGAGAAAAGTTAAAGTGAGCAACCACTCCTGTTGAAAGAGCAGTCCCTTCATTCACTTTGTTGATTCAGAGGAAGTTGGGGGAATTTAAATTAAGCAAAATATTGATTTTTAACTTCCATTATTTCTTTATCTTGGTAGCAACTCGATGCACCTTGGATGCAGATTTTCTTAGGCACTGAACAGGCACAAACAATTGTCCTTTTTTATGTTCCGCTCTGCAGCACATCAGACACTGAAAGCAATAGAGAAATCAATAACAACTGCATATAACTTTCCTGCTGAACATAAGCAACCCCCGTGCATGTGCCTGGGCTGAAGGTTTCCTTCTGATGCAAGTGTTAGGCTGAGACTTTCACCTACGTAGAGATATGTAACTCCCCAACACTCTGAAAAGCAATCTTCCTACCAGAGACTAACGATAGAGAGGTCCCAATGACTATGCCCAAGGCTTGGTTTCCTTAGACTAGCCTAGGTAGTCTCCATTTTGTTATGTATAGATATGGACAGATAAAACTGGGCAATTTGCTGCTAAACCTGATTAAATACATTTTATTAAGGTTCCTTTGTCTTTTCTGGATTACAAGCCTCACAGTCTGGATTTTATAAGCGATTTCAGGCTGCTAGGAGAGAAGATTCAGCAGCTTCATCAGAGGTGAACTTTCCCTGAATTTGCATCAGACCACTTCAGTCACTCAGCAATTTTTCCATTTGCTTTAGTTACATAACCACTCTTGAAATAACATACGGATTTACTATAGAAATTCAGTTTGCTCACACTGACCGTGTTTGAAAGTGAGCACAATCATTGACCCTGAAATATCTCAGCAATATAATTCTATCTAATTCTCTAAGAGAGGAAATAAATATTCTATCAAGATATGGTCACTAGAACAACTCAGATACCTAAGCATATGTCTTTACTAAGAATTACATTGCATGCCAAACTTTGCTTGGGTTGTACATGGAAGACTTGTGCCTAAAATAAGTCCGTATATCTTATTACACTTTATACAGGTGCCTTAATCTATGCAAGAGTGAGTTCTAGTGTACAAATGAGTTTGTCTTGTTTTCAGAGTAAGTTTATGCTGTTAAACCAGCACATTTGGTCAATATTTAATTTAGAGCAGACACAATGCAGAACAGACTGATTATTTGCCCAATGGTTGTAGGCAAATTATGTACAAAAGAGCACAGCATGAGGACAGCAAGAAAAAAAATACAAATATCAGCTCTTTTTAAAAACAGTTTCATTTCTTGCTTGTCTGGCTGAACAACTAACCAAAAAAAAAAAGTAAATACATACAAAGAAAAATGACCAAACTGTGACGTATCCCCATTGCTTAATAAATGTCGCCAGCCATGCTAAGCTTATATTACATCGAATTTCAAGTGTGTGGAATTCAAAGAAAATATTCTCTGCAAAAATATCATCTGAATAACTTCAGTTAAGGTACACAGAAGCTATAGAATAATTTTGAGTTAGTTTGGGGTTTTTTTGTTTTCAAAAATAAACTACAGTTCTGTATGCACCTGAAAAAAAATTGAGAAATTCCTGTTGAATGTTCTTAGTATTCCATATGGATTAGTAAGCAAGGCTGAGAATAAGCCCAAGAGTAATGTGAATGAGGCAATGTGAGGTAAAGTGCAACAAATAGATTAGCCAATATTTTAGCGATAATTTCACTAACGGGCAGGAAAACACGGTAAAAGGGCTTTTGAAATATTCTGCTGATATTCCTTGAAAACATGGTTCTAACCAAAAAAGTTTTGTTTTTTAAAGGTTTGTCCATGAACATTTCTTTCTTTTTGCCCCACTATTTATCCTCCTTATTGTCTACCCATTCACTTTCTCCCCAGAACAGTCTCCTTAATCTCTATTCATGTACTTTCTTTCCCAGACATGCTCTCTCTCTCCATTTGTTCTGAGACACAAAAAGTAGCCTGCATGTTGCCCAAAGATTATTAGCTTATAGCTAATAAGTTCTGACTGGTATAAAAGGCTCCAAGGGAAACATATGCAGACTAATTCAAGGTTAAAATATTTAAAATTGGCCCACCAAAGAGATACAGAATAACAAAAATCCAGATATTTCAACTTCTAAGGAATCTTCAGCCTCCCATTGTCTTCCATTACACATTTTACAACCAAAATTTGTCAGGTTTAACATGCTTCCCCCACCCCCAGCACAAGACAACTTTACTTAAGAATCCAATTTGTCTGCCATTCATCAATGCCCTCCACGTGAACCTCATGGCATCACAGAGACATTTCTATCCCCTGCATTCACAGTGCTGGAGTCTCTTGAGCCAACAAACTGTCAAATTAGTGCCAACTCATGACAGCTTTATGATATGTAATCTTGTTCACCAGCAAATGGTCTGAGACCCCCTGCTTGCTACTGCTGTCAAACAAGAAATGCTTTTTTGTGTCTCTCTGATAAATTTATATTTTGAAAGCAGATCCCAGCTGGGAAAGTAGTGGTTTTGCCTCACAAAAATCTTGCATAAGCACACTTAACTGCTTTCTCCATGTGTTACTTAAAAAGAAGCTTTTAGATTTTTTACTTGAAAATGATAAGTTAGGGAATAGTAAATTGGCTTAGATTAATTCAAAATGTACATTGTCCTGCTGATTCAAAATACTTATTCACCTAACAAGTAACAAATCCTTACTCCTTCAACATTCAATCACAATTGACACAGAGCTAAAAATATTTTGCCTGACCTATGTGGGCTGTAAAGCCCGTGTATCAAAAGCTGAGGTGCAGAGGAATCCTGTTTATTCAAGCATATTCAGAAAGAGGAAAAGTTGAATTCATAGCAAAACACTTCTTAAGATTTCAAGATGATAAACACTGGACAACAGAACAATGTGGATAGGTTAGGAAAGTAACACACACACCCCCCCCCTAACACAGAGAGTTCTTTGAGACAGGAAACAAGTCTTTCCTTTACATATCTTTATAACAACTTTGTTCTAGTCATTGCAATATAAAACAACAAGAGTATACTAGCTGAATTGTTATATGTGTCCTGAAATAACCAGCTTTTACATCCTTCTTTGTATAAGTGATCTGATAGTAGCTGCCTGCATTTATTTCTTAATTGGTGGCAGAATTAACCACAAGAAGTAGCCAAAGGGAAAAATTAGCGTGTGAGAAATGCTTAAAAGCACGAATGCTATTTTCAATTTGCTTCATTTATAATTCAACAGATACAAAGGGTGCAATTCTGCAAAGTTCCCATACAGAGTACCCCAGTGAAGTCAGTGGAAGCATGAGGATTTACAGGAACAAGCCCTGTAAACAGGGTCAAAAAAACCAAACAACCCGGGGGGGCGGGGGGGGGAGACAACAAGGGGACATTAGGAATACATCAGTGACATTCGTTTTTAAAAAACTAGCTATACAGTCTCCCCTTTGAAAAGTTCCAAATGTAACACAATTGTGCTAGAAGATACTCTCTAATTTTTGTCTACTGTATCTTCCTCTGCTCTACAGAACACCAGAAAACATTAGTGCTTTTGCTTGAGAAAATTATTCATAGGTGCAATACACATATCTACACTTGAGCTGATAGGTTTTAACTAATAGAGCACTCATACATACCTCCATATAAAGTCTATCAAGTAATATGCCCAAATTACTCACGTAAGAAACAACCCAGACAATTAATGGACAAACTTTCCTCACCATCCCATTAATCTAGCTGTGTTAGGACTTGCAGAGACTACAAGGCCATGTGAAACAAGGTGTGCAAATGCACCGGATCCCTGGCTGCACGGCCACTTGATGCTGAATTTGTGGCTGGGTATATCAGAGAGACTGCCACACAGTTGTGTGGGGCAATCCTGATCTTGGGAACACAGAGCTGCTGGAAGGGAGAGCATCCCCAAGCAGAGTCAATAGTGCTGCTACAGATGAGCAAACGGTGTCTCTGGGCACGGATGGCTTCATATGAAGATAAAACTCTGCTCCCAAGGATGATTCCTAAAACTCACCCACAGTTTTGGGGGGAGGTTTAGCACACATGCATACCAAATGAGAGAAAAGGGGTTTGTTTACTTAGAACCAATTCTTAAAAACCCATTCTTCAACTTCTGGCCGAGGTTCATCAAAAGCCTAACTAGAACCTCAGGCACCAGGGTAACCTGAGCGCCACACCTTGTCACAAGACAGCCGGTGACTATGAAAAACTGTGAGAAACACATTCCTGCCACTCTGCTCTTCACCTTCCACACACTGGAGAGGAAAGCCCACCCCCCAGGAACTGGCCTCCTCCGAAGTGCAGTCAGGGTGGCCGGGGAAGCAAGCGCTTTCCCCACCACCGGGTCACCCTGCGGCTCGGTGCTGCTTGCGGCGGCGGATGGTGGCCCCTGCTGGCGCGCGCCGCGCCACAGAGCCCAGCAGCAGGGGCAGCCGCCAGGCAGATGCTGGCTGAGATTGCCCCAAAGCTATTCCATCTTTTGTCCGAAATTACTACAGATTGTCTCATGGATGAGGATTCTGTCGCTTTAAGATCAAAAATCATTGCAGATATTCCACTATTATTTTATAATTGACGCTAAGATACTTGGGGGGGAGGGAAAGTACTTTCTAACATGGCTGATACTAAAGCCCAATAATTAATGGAAAAGAAGAATCTGCAGCTCATCCCATTTCAGCTTTAGTTTATTTGAAAATATTGTTGTTCCTGTACTCTGGCCAACTAGTGCTACATTACATACTCTGAAATTGGTTAGGTATCAACAGAAAATTTGACAGCACAAGTAAGCAAGTTTCCATACAACATCTAGCCATACAAACTAACCAATTCAAATGTACAGAGCCCACAGTTCTTCCATCCTTGCTTTTTCTGGAAATGAAAATATCAATATGAATGATGATAGATTTTTGCAAAATAATTTGTCCACTGTAGTTTCAATTAGCAGAACAATTGCCAGGTACTAGTTGGAATGAAGTATTGGAAAGAGAGAACCCAGTAGTTGTTTACAATCCTTTAAATTTAGCCCTTTAGGCTAGCATTTTCTGTATTCAGATAAGAATTTTTGAATTATAAAGAAAATAATTACATTTCTTATGTAGTTATTCATACTAATATGACTTAAAATTGTTTGAATTAATGTTCTTAAGTAAAATCTCAGATTCGTTTATGTTCATATAGCCAGGGACTTCAATACAACTAAGAACTTGCCACGTGGCAAGAATCAGAAGCAATATGCCTAAACCCAGGCAATCTAGTCAGTAGCTCTGCATATACAACTGCCTGCCTACAAGCAGCTAAGACGTGCTGCTTGGTCTTTCCTGTCGCACACCAACAATCCATCTTTCCCATTTACCTGCCACCTAATCAGAAACAGAGAAGTGACCTTTCCACTTACAAGTTAACAAGTTCGAACTGCTGCTCACTTCACAGAAGGACAGCTGGAGACTTGAGCAAAACACGTGATCTACAAACGCATTTCAATAATGCAAGGCATAAAGTCAAATAGGAAGATGCTTTTTTATTAGTCATCTTTTTAGCAGAGAAGTCTTATGTTGTAAGCCAGATAGATCCCTGTCGCTCCTTCCTCTGTATTAGCACATAGAAATGCACCTTTCCTCCTTAGTGCCAGTTTACAGTCTAAACATAGCTGAGGAAGAGAGGGAGGCAGGCATGCAAGCTTCTGAACACAATAAGAAATGGAAGCCAATCTCTGGTGTTCCTGCTGAGATATATCCTTTCACCCTCACTGTGTGTCCAAAACAGATATAAAAGGCTAGAGGTATTACAGGGTATTCAATACATAGTACAGTTTGTATTTATAAATAATACATATACTCCAGTACACTTATAAAATATGCTTAATCATTGCGGTCCAAAATCTTTCCATGAAAGCTACTGCTATAAAGTTGCATAAAGCATCATTTGAGTATAGGCTGTAGCAGCTAACATCTCTGCAGTGTATAGCTGAGCTTGAACCTTTCTGTGCATGATCTATGTTGGCAAATTTGTGTTTGTAGTCGAGGGAAGACTGCACAGACCTCAGTATAAAATGTACTCAGCCTTTAATGTTAACTATAAACAGTGACATTCACAACTGTCACTGTCAACTGTCAAATAAGTCCTAACAAAAAAGGAATGGATTGTTATTGCAGATTTTGAAGAAAAGTACTCTATAAATCCTTCAAATCCCAGTCTGCTACAGAAAAGCAGTAATAACCAAAAAGTTTTTTAAAAAAGAGAGAGAGAGAGAGGAGAGAAAAAAAGAGCAAGCAGGAGATTATGGTGCATTTGTTCTTTGGTGCCACCTAAGACAGACTCCTGAGAACAATCTGTACTTATCACGATTGCCAGACTCAATTAAACTTCAGTGTACATGCCTTGGGTCCTGAGAGGAGGTAGATTGCTTTCATGGAGAAATCAGTTCTGCAGGGAAATCAGATCAATAAAGCCCTCAAAAGGTGCCCCAGTTTCTTGCTAGTTTTCCATTGCTTACCACTCAATAGATGAGCATTAGCCAGCCTGCCTTTCCTTGATCAAGCATGTAGTTAACTCCCCCTAAAAGAAGTAATCTGCTATGCCGCACCAGACGTCCTTTCCTCTAGGGGATCAGGAAGAGCCAGCATTCCAGGCATCACTTCTCCCCTTAGAATTGAATTTGCGTTCAGGCTTCAGATAAAGCAAGAAATGAAAACATTACTTCTAAATAAAGAAGAGCATGAATCTCATTCATACTCTGTTTCATGGAAAAGCATTAAAATTAATTCTCACCACTGTGCTAATGCTTCACATTCATTTTCAAAAAGCACTGTTCAGTATTAATAACAGATGCTCCATCTAACTAATCCTTCACATATCCTGTCATTTGTTTTGGCTTTCAAGCTTGCTGCTCTTAATGGATTCTTTTTCCAAGTAATGCACATCATCCTAGAGGCTGTCTCATTGCAACAGACGGAGGTGCCTCTCTTCTCTTCTTCCTCCCTCCTACACACACATTTTCTGATGTGCCTTTCCCAACCTATTACCATACAATGTTAAAAAAGATAGACACATACACACACAAAAATAATCTTACTTGAACAACAATATATTGTACCTGTAGGCAAACTGTGAGTTAAAGTAAGCATGGTTTCATAGTTAAGACATTAGAACAGGACACAAGACCTTCATTTAGTTCCAGACTCAGCCAGGATTCTCTTATAACCTTAGGTAAAATTCATAATCCTTTAGCTACAGCTTTCTCATCTATAAAATGAGAATAATGATATTGTCCATATGGTTATTTTATTTTTTAGCAATTTTGAGGCTTAGAGTGTTCTGTATTTGCTGATGTCCGATATTTAACACCTCAGAATACAGATTAATAGGGGTCTCTAAACGTTTCAAAGAAGAATAAGGAGAATAAGAAGAAAAGCAGAAAAGAATCCTTGTAAGTCAGCCTGTTTCTTTTTTAATTCATACGTATTTATAGAAAAACTAACAGTTTTCATTCTTTCATTGCCAGAAATTAAATGGGATACAAACCCTTTGACACAATTAGACAGGAGGAATCAAAGAGTGACTGACAGTTCCCTTTATGAAAAGATTAGAGCCACGGATGGAGGCAAGATCATCTCACTTTCTCCTTTTCATTTACAAGATCTGTGATACATTGCTATATAAATCACGTGCTCTCTCTGCGAGTAATTATATAGGTATTGTTTGATTTTATGCATCTATATCTATCTATAGATAGGTATCTATATAGGTATATAAAAGTCGCACACAAGCAAAACGTGGCAGCAACATATGTCTTGACAGCCTACATGAAGATAACCTTTTAAAGGAACAGCCTTTTGTAAAATCAAAATGCCATTCTGCTTCACAAGACAAATTTTAAAGGAAAAATAGTAAAGCAGTATTGAGTTAATATAGAAATAAAAACATATATATATACACATATAATGTTCTGATATATACACACACATATACTCACACACACAGGATATATACACACATATAGAGAAAAATGTGTGTTTAAAAGTCCAGAGCAGGACTTCCCATTCACTAGGTAATATCACTGTTAAATTTGATCATTGCCATCTTAAAAGAAGTTGGTAAAAGTACAGATAGGATGCACAAGAAGAGGAAATCTGTCCATCATCAGAAATTATAGTCAGTGCAACCATATTATGAATGTCCTACATGCATACCCTTTCCCTTATCAATTCCTTTGACTAACATTGTTCCAGGAAGGTGGCATACAATCTTCATGTTATATTGCAATCATCATAAACTGACAGTTTTGTAGTGTATATACATTTATACACACATGTGCTCAACAGAAATTACTCTGGCACCATTCTTGTATGATTCCAGTTCAGCATATGCTTTGTGCATATGCTGAATTTAAATCCTATGCTTGAAGTTAAACATGGGTTTGTGTCCTTTATCTAGGCAGTTTAAATAACTATCAGAGGGAAAAATGAATTTTGCTTGATCCTGATTTGGGCTGGATTTCTACAGGTCCTGTGCAGAGCGCATCACATACTGCGAACTCTGTATGAGATTTGAAATTATAATTTAAAAAAATAAAAAATCCACACCTGTCACTAGCAAGGGAACGCTGGGAGGAGGAAGGGAAGGTAAAAAAAAAAACAGACAGACATGAGTATCACTGGCAACTGTATGCCATTTTCTACGCATTTCACAGTCTCTGAGTTAAAGGCACCTGGAAAAGACAGGCTTTAAGCTTGTGATAGTTACCTTTAGTTACTCTTTTACATCCCTAACCATTGACATTTTACATTATATAATGGGGAATGCTTTAAGGAGCAGCAGCAAAACACACAAATACACATCGCTCTAACTCAATCCAATTTCTAGGGCACCCAGAGTCCCTTGGTTCTGAGAAACTCCCCCATTCTGCCTCTCTCCGAGGTAGGTGAGACAAAGCTTAAGAGACACAGCGTGGTAATAAAGAGAGACGGTTGCGACTGCCAAGTTTCCTGTTCCTGCAAGTACTGGCATTGCTCCTGGAACAGAGGGGGAAGAACAGTCTGTTAAAGTCCTATTGTCTCCAATAGCTCGAACATCTGCAGGAATGAGGGGATTTACTCTTCTTTTCCCCTTTCCCGTCTCCCGCTTCTTAGCCACTTTCAACTACAACTTGTGATGTTTGTGTATATGCCATACTGCAATATTGACTTAAATCTGACAGCAGAAAGCCCCAGTTATTTATTTAGTTTTAGCTCATAACACTAAGTTTCTGTAGGAGCTTTTCAAAGCATTATACTGAGAACTCATAGAAAACAGAATATTTAAAAACCTCTAAAAAAAACCAAAACAACAAACTATTTGATCCCAAGGAGTAAAAAAAAAAAAAAGCATCCACATAAGATTTTATTACGTGTAACTGGCCATCTTTCACTGTTGAAATTAAAGCTTTGGAGAAGGCTACAGAATATAAAACCTAAGTCACGTTTCCAAAGTGGTTTAAGATCATCTACAGTCAAGCTGAATATGTGAATATATCTTACACCAATTTCCATTATAAGTTTTGTTATATGTAATTGAAAACACTAACACAGAGTCTTTTCTATAGTTGTATAGCTAATACGTTACACTAGAAAGAGGTCTTAAACCACTATTTTTAAAACAGACATATGGCTTCATCCAGAAACATACAGGATTCATCTTTTGTGATTAACAATGTATGCTGAAACAACTTCTCAATAGCCCCAACTCTCCCCAAAATGATTGTTTGAAGCATTGCAAGCATGATAGTAAATTAATATCATGGAACTCTAAATAGTTCTGAACTGGTGCATTATCTGAAGTGAGATGTAAGTATAATCCAATTTGTTACCAAATGACATCCTAGCTCATGTTCTGAGCATCCTGGTTGGAGTGAAGTATGTGTGCTCTTTTCTGAGCATACATATATCTCCATTTCTTAGCCATTAGCATTAAAACTAGTATTTAAGAGTTGGAACAACTTGGCATGTGAAAATGGGATTAGTCATATAGGATTAATTTCAATGGATCAAGAATGGATAGCTACCTAAAAAAATATGCTCAATCACAGATTATAGGCTCAATGAAGAAGTCACAGGATTTCTGTATCACTGACTTCTGCAGCAGGTTAGGTCATAATGGTCCCTGTCCCTGCTGTCCTCAAAAAAAAAAAAAAAAAAAAACCAACAAAAAACCAAAAAAACCCACCACACCACAAAAGCAAGATACAAACAAACAAAATAAAAATACCACCAAACCCACACCTGACTCATTTTCCCATTCTGTAGTTCTGTTTAAGAGTTTAGTTGGCTTAGGAGGCGGAGCGGGCATCTTCCTGGTATGATAAATCAAGTTTTCATCTCAGAGAACTTTTAAAACACATTATCTGCAGCATTCAGACATGAAAAGAGAAGCGTCTAGCACACATACCCTGACTGTATTAGATGCGCTTTCCAAGCTTAGATATAAGAGTTCAGTTCCCCTCTCATTTCTCAGGTCAGAAAGGGCTAACTACTTCAAAAGGTAGCGCATACTCTCAGCTGGATAAGTTCTTTCACTGTGGGGGGAATTATGGTCCCAAAGGAAGCTCCTTTCTTCTATTAGAAGGAGAATTTTTGGCTGCTGAGGGAGGCAGAGCTGTGGGAGAAGATTTTTAATGAACTCAAGTAGAAATTGCGTGAATTAACAGCTGCTTCACTGGTCCTGGAGTCAGGAAAGATGTGCTCTATTCCTGGCTTTGTGACCTCAGGCAGATCAGTTTTACTTAATAATAACTGCACTACAAGTAATTGGTAGCCAAAAGATCTTGTAATGCAATACTCACATAGTACTGTTAGCCATTTTATGTTGCTTTCAATTTAGTAGATGTCTCAGTCCTTCTGAAAAGATAAAGTGGAAAGAGAAGACAAATCCCAGGACCTGTTTTGCTGGGTGCCACATGCAGGCCCAGTGAGGAGAAAAAGTGAACAGGCAGACAGCAAGTAAGAAAGAAATTCAAGAAGCAGGATTGCCCTAGCCATACTGACCAAGAAAGGAGTAGCATCCAGATCATCCTATTTCCAGGCATTTCCCCTTTCACTGGGCTATGAAGCTGTCCTGGTTTCGGCTGGGATGGAGTTGGTTTTCTTCCTGGTAGCCGGTATGGGGCTGTGTTTTGGGTCTAGGTTGAGAACAATGTCGATGATACACTGATGTTTTGGTTCTTGTTAAGTTGTGCTAAGTACTTGCTAAGTGGTGCTCACACTGGTCAAGGACCTTTCAGCTTCCCATGCTCTGCCAGGGGCATGGGAGGCTGGGAGGGGGCACAGCTGGGGCAGCTGACTCAGACTGGGCGGGGGCTATTCCATACCATGTGATGTCATGCTCAGTATATAAGCAGGGGAGTTGGCCAGGGAGAGGTTCGATCGCTGCTTGGGGGACGTGCTGGGCATTGGTCGATGGGTGGTGAGCAATTGGACAGTGTACCGCTTGCTTTGTATTACTACTGTTCTTTTTTTTTTTTATTATTTTACTTTAGTTATTAAACTGTTTTTATCTCAACCCACGAGTTTTCCCCTTTTGCCCTTCCGATCCTCTTCCCCATCCCACCGGTGGGGAGGTGAGCGAGCGGCTGCGTGGTGCTTAGTTGCTGGCTGGGGTTAAACCACGACAGAAGCCGCCTTCACCTGGCGCTGTTTCAGTGGCCTCATGGCTGATGCCTGAGGTTGTTTGCTTTCTGTTTAATCCTTTACAAAGAATAATGACAAGCAGCAACTACCATTTCCTTCTACTTGGCCTTTTCAATAGACCCGAGGTGCCTCTTACATCCTTTTTAAGATCAATTCAAAGCAACACAAAATATCCAATGGTCAGTACTGCAGAAGAAACTGGAATAGTGACATTTTTTGAAAATTAAAAAAAAAAAACACCCACAAAAACTATAAATCATCAAGCATTTTAACACCACAAGTCCAATAAATAAAGTCACAGAGTTATCTAGGACTTTGCTGGTCACAATGTCAAGCATATTTAAGGAAACTAGTGAAGTATAACAAATCGTACATGCAACGGGTCATGTCTTGCCTTCTTACAGCAACATGGATGGCTTAAAGTTTGGAAGGGGGAGAGGATTATTAATCCTCTATAATACTTATTACAAGACTATCAATCACTTTGCTATATGTTATAAAACGGAGACTAGATCCCCAAAGCCTAATAAGATTTAGAAAGACATTCTGCGTCCTCTCCCCTTCTGGTTTTGCAGAGTCTTTCCCTGGCTAGTATTAACCCAGACAGCCTGTCTCTTCATGTTAGCTTCAATCTGCCTCTAAGCTCTCAGTGCACCCTGGGTAAGAGATTTCTGTTCTCATCCTGCACCTTAACCAGTAAAGTTTCTAGTTCTAATGTCAATATTTTCTCTAGGTCAGGTCAATATTTGATATCTTGGCTTTCTTCATAACTGAAATTAATACTGCAGCAAGAAAAAGCCCTCCAACTTTTATCAGTTTTGAAACATAAGCTCAATAAGGAAATCTCAGGTGTCTTTTGAAAATGGAAGGAAAATATCCCAGCTATGAACTTCAGACAATGACTATAATTTTTAGTATCTACTATAATTACAATTCAAAATCTATTGTATCTTCAGAAAGCTGCTCCTAAGTATTAGCATACATTAACCTCATTTGCTGCAACTGGGGCGGGGGGGGGGGGGGGGGGAAGGCAGGAGAATCCAGTGACCAGGTTCCTGCTGTGCCGCATCACGAAACCAGGCTGTACTGAGTAAGAAATGTAGGATATCTGCAATAACCTCTGTCATGGAGAATTCAATTGACTAGAAGTTTCTCTTTCCTATTGATCTGCAATTTGGCAGGCTAGACATATGACATATAATGTTTGCTCTCTCTTTCCCCCTTCTACATATATTTATGGGGCTAAAGAACTCGATAATCAGAAAGTTTGTTACAGCATAAATTCTTCATCAGAAGAATTACCCGATACCAGCATCCCCTGTCGTACCTGATATCTAGCTGAATTAGCACGTGTTTACCACAGTGCTTGTGTGTGGTGTCCAATTTGCCCTAGTGAAAGTAAAAAGGCAAAACAAAAAACCCACACAGCATTTTTCAGCTATAACTTTGCTATGCGGAAAAAGGTGAAATGTCCTGTTGTGGGGCGACAGTGGCATACAGCATGTCCTGAGTGGACAGGAATGGCCAGGAATGGCCTCAGACAGTGATGAGCTATGACTCAGCAAGCCCAACGCAAAGCTGGGTGTCTCAGCACTGAGACAGCACACACACTCAGTACAGGTTAGCTCTGTGCACCCTAAGATCAGAGGCAAAAACCTCGTGATCTGAAGCCCTCTTCTCTAGAAACACATCATCAGCTTCAACACCTACAAAGCATTAGCTTAAATCCAGCAGCATGAGGAGACTACCTTTGTAAAAAGCTTTTCCGCTCCAGCCCAGTAAAATCAGATTGCTCAGCTAAATTAAAAGCTTTTTTTTTTTTTTAATATCATTCAGGAGCAATTAAGTCCATAATGTACTCAAACTATGAATTTGTAGAAATCTCATATTTAGTTGCCAGAATAAAGCACATCTTTTTTCCATTCCTTTTATAATATTCATCACTAACATAAAACCATACTCCATGAAAACTATTGAAAAACAGTGAGAACAAAGAATATGTTTAGAAGATATACTTGCTACTTGATTGCAGAAGTAAAATGATAATGGAGTTTCTAGAGACTGAAATATTTAAATTATTTTTTGTGGGAATGAATTTAAAGTGCTTTATACTTTTCCTACCCTTCCTGCCTGGATTTGCATGAACTTTGTTGAAAGAAATCAGTCTTGGCTTTTCTAAAGAAAAAACAGAAAGGTTAAACCCCCTGTCTCAATAAGAAATGAAACGAAAATGCTAGAACTGATGGATCACATGTGCTTTCTACTATCTTCAGTGTAAGCACCAGCATGTTTTAGACAACAGAAATTCTCCAGTCCTATTTTACTTCAATAGTATTTGCAAGAATTAAGTAAATCTCTACCCCTTCTCCCGTAACATGACAAATACGAATCACACCCCATACTCAGTAAAACACATAGCATCCTGGTACAGGGATGGAAGCCAGTGAGAGCAAGCATTGCAAAGTGGAAGCCAGGCACAGCCGGGAGAGCACTGCACCCAACGGCTTGCCTGTGGCCCGAGCCAGGCTCAGCTGCCCTTCCTGCCTTTGGCCATTCTTCACACCTACCATATGTTCTTTCATACCGTGAGTTTCCTTCCCAGAGCACAGAATAGAAAGGTTACTTCAATCGGCCCCTTTTGCACTTTAATCCAGCTGACCAGGGACATGCTTCAGCAGGTAGATGGTCTGGTTTCATGCTTCACAAACAAGCAAAACAAAGAGCAGCAACAAGCTCAATGTCTAAAGTTACACATCACGGAATAAAAACAACTGGCTCACATGCCCGCTCAAGAAAACCAAGTATTAGCCAAAATATAAACTATTAGTATATAGAACCTCTGCAAAGAGCATTTCTAGATCTACTTCTCAGTGCCCAGCAAGTCACAAGACACTTCCATCTCACAGAAAGAAATCAGGCTGACTTCCGTTGTCTTGAGGAGGGCTGATTCACAGGACCAGGAAACAGAGCAGAAGGTAACTCTTCTTGGCGCTGCCCCATGTGCAGCAGTGGCCGAGGAACCTCTGGGCATCCTGGGCTGCCAGTAGCCTCTGCTGCAGGATGGGCAGCAACTGTCTGACACCTCCCCGGGCACCAGAGAGGGGAATTTCACATAACAGCAGCATCTGGGGAAAGAAGTAGCTTGTTTAAGTGTGTACAAACCTGATGTCCTTCCTGATGTCCTCTCCTTTCCTCCCTTCAATAAGGCACTGCTTTATTACATTACTTGGCAAAGAGCAGCTCGTTCAACACAAGGGCAATTAGCTTAAATTTTTCTGAGTAGGAGCTTAAACCAACATTTGTTAGCGACCTCTAAAATTCAGCTTGGGTCCTTGTTGCTGTCAACGGCGTCCTGACAGGAGGTTAGATGTTCAGTTCAGTAACAAGCAAAACAGTGCTGCTTGCTTACTCTGTGTGCATCCAGTGACCAGCCATCCTACTGCTCCCACTTGCAGGGTAGCAGAGGAACAGACATTTGGGACTTCAACTACCAATCCAAGACAAAGTTGAAAAATTGAAATATATCAACAAGGTTTCCCCCTTTCTTAACACAGAAGGGAGAAAGGGACTTAACTGAAGCAGCACACCTGCCTTCTCATAGGCGCTCCTCTACCCTCAGATCACAGTTTAAGAAAGCAGCCTGGGATTACAGTAAGACTGTAGCAATTACTTAACTGCTGCTCTGAAAAATATGGACCCTTTGCCTCTTTTCCTGTGCTTCCAGCAAAAGACTTCCTAACAGGAGAGGAGACCTCACATCTTCCTTTCTTTTCGTTGATGAAATACTGCTAAGGGTAAACACCTTTAACAGAAATTATGTGCTATCACCAATATGACTGAATATCATAGACAATGCCTAATACTGTGTCCTGTAAAAAGCCATGGATTTTAGCTGTCTCACACCTATTTGTGCTAACATTTGTAATGGAGATAATTTAGGAAGATGGAAAGGATTTAAAACAGTTCGCACAAAAATCTAGCAAAATAACAATCAGTAATAAACCAGCTGCAATCCAGCTCTCAAGCTCTTTTTAGGGAATGTGTAACACCGGTCAAGGCTTTCAGCCTGTTACGCAGAAACAGTCTTCCCAGGCAAGCCCAGCAGGCACTTACTCAGAGCTTTGCTCAGAGGCCAGAGACCATAGCAGGAGTTCACCAAATCCTGGGACATATGGAAGCAAACTGCTTCAATGTCCAAATTAAAAAGCTGCAACAGAGACAATGAAGGGTGTTGAGGTTAAAACAATGTTCTTTAACAGAGATCAGTTAAAAGAACTATTTTAGCAAACCTATATTGCCCAGGTGAATATAAAAAGATGTTCCTTCAAACAGGGATAGCACGTAGCATGACTGGGCTCAGCAACGTCAACCCACTCAGCCAAAACCCATCACTGAAGTCAGAGCCATTTCTCAAACTATTTGACAAACACACCTCTCTCCCACTCCACTGAGCAGGTGGCTCACTCTGGAGTCCCTGACCTGACTTCATCCATGGCTCTACGCTCACGCTTCTTAACCCACTCTGGAGCTGTTTAAGTGCACATCCTGGTCACAGCGAGACATATATACGTACTGTACATACATGTGCTGCTCGCCAGTCAGGATGTGTGGCTTCGTAAGTGCTACACCTTCTCTCACCGAATACAGCTGAACCTCAACAAAATGCCAGATGGGTTTACTGGTCTAAAGACTGAAAACGTAGCCACTACAATTAAACCTTAAACTTTTTCTGAAGGAGAGGTTCAGGCTGATGGTGTGAGTCTCCAGGCCAGCCATCGCTCTGCAAACATGATTTCCCAAGAAGCAACAGATGAGCGTACGCTGGCCTGTTTCCACCTCAGATTTATTACGCTCCAGGGAGAATAAATCTTACTATCTAAGAAAAAAAAAAAAAAATCAATGTAAACTTATTACAAATGCACGGTTTATGAACTTATTTTTAGAAGTTGGTCAAAGTATCAGGGGTTTTTTCTTTGTTAAGTTTCGTTTCCTTTTTTCACCCCAAATATGCCAGTGATTTGACTAACAGGAAATCAGAGAAGACAGTAAAAGTTAGTTGAAAAAGTACGTCCTTCTCCCTGACATAAATGCTTTAGTAAGGCAAAGCATTTCCTGAATATTAAAAAAATAATAATAATATTATTACATACCAAGACAAAAGAGTTACATTTGCCTGCTATTTACTAGTTACAATATATATTCCAAATTTTCATGGACTTGGACACACAGCTGAAGGTACAACACGGGTACTGATGGAGAAATAAACATAAGCCACAGCTTTTCCTTACTACCTTACATGCTACATCACACGACACTCAGGCAAGAGGCACCAGCCACCCTGTGCTGCTGCTCAGGCATCACCAAAGGTTTGGTGTGGGGAAGGGGACCTCAACCAGAGAAAGAGGAGAGAAGAAGGACCTGGAGATCTGAGGTCCGTCTGCTTTCTCTCCTAGCTCCAAGTCTGCCCAAACACCTCCTCACATTTCCCATCTCTGAGCACAGTTACTGCTCCTGCAGCCATATTTCTAGATTTTTCTCCTAACAAGCATCCCTTTGCCATCCATTCACCTAAGGCAAACGCAGTGACTTCTGCACCAGAAATTGCTTCAGAGCTGTATCATATTTGTAAAACAAACCTTCAGAAGGAATTAAAAAAAAAAAAAGAAATACTCATCCTTGATTTTTCACACTCTATTATACCAAACCAACAGGCTTAGAAAGAAAGGGGGAGGGGGAACATTCTGTTTGTATAATTTGTTTTATCCAGTGCATAGCATTTTCTACAGTTTCAGCACCATATTCTGCAGGAAGAAATGCAGTATAAGTATTCTTCACCTCCAAGTAAGCTTAGTTTAAAGAGCCCTCTACTGAAACCTGTGTTTTCTCACAGGTTTACTACGCTTCATAACTTTCCTTTGTCCTCCACATGTCTCAGAACAGTTGCATTGATTATTCAAGCCATAATATCATAACCTCCCTCCATAGCTAATACTGTCAAACAGTCAAATCCTAGAGATATTCACTGTTTTTATTTAAAATACTTTCTCTGTCTGCTGACAGTAACAGTGCTCACTAAGTCTGAACTCTTAATCACTCAATATAATGAGAGAACAGTCTTCAAGGCCTACATTTAGTTAACTAAGCTTACAAATTTGCATGCACCCAGGTGTTCTTCAGGCAAAGAAGAAGAATATGCAGTCCTTTCTCCAAAAATTTTACAGCACATACCATTCCAAACCCTTTACTTGTGGGGGGGGAGGGAATTACGGAGTAGAAGAGTATGGATGGTCCCAAATGAGAAAAAAATGAGAAAAAAAAAAGTAAATGGCATGCAAACTTTCCACTGATGGCAACTGAAGAATAAAACACACAGTTATCTGACACAGAGATGGTTAAGAGGACAAAAGAATGAATTGGGTGGACATGAAAAATTGAAGGAAAGACAAATTCGGAACTGATGTCAGGCCACACATTTTAATTGCGGAACTGCATGCCAGACATTAACACAGAGCTGGGGTCATTCAGAGAACGATCAAAGGGCACTTGGGGGACATTGGGCACTGGGGCGCAGCAACTTTCTCCAGAAAATCTTGCTAGTCTTTACTTACTTGTACTATTGCTGTGTTATTTGAAATAGCTAGCATGAATTGTAGTGCTCCTTTAGGGGAAAAAAAAAAAACCACACACACACAAACACAGAAAGAAAGTAGTCATACCATTGAGGTTGTCAATCATAAGCAAGAAAAACTACAGGCATTCAAAATAAACTGCCCCTTCAGAACTGAGGTCACCTTGTCAATATCAATCTTCTCATTTTGATACACATTAAGAGCTATTGGAGTGTCCCCTTTTATCCTATGACTGTGAATTGACCTTACTGACACTACTGAATACAATATGGTCATTTAAGGATGCAGTAATTATTGGTAACTGCACTAAGTAAGTTAGTAGCACACAGGGCATCATTGCTCGGGCTTGTATTGCCACCTGGCCTTTATTTTAAGAGATTTATTCTAATTTCATATGCCTTGACTCAAACTATATTCACATCAGTCCCTTATTTACAGTTATTTTCCATTGGACTCCCATGACAACTTGCACTAAAAGGGAGTATCTTTCACCTGGGGAAAAAAAAAAAAGCTGTTGCTTTACAAATTTTAATTAAGCCTATAAAAGCTCATACTACACAAACACAAATACCTTTAGTCTTTCAAACTTATCATAGCACCATTCTGCATTCTCTATCTTTAAACATTATATCAAGACACTGATGGAAAAAATGCTGCACTATTACTATCTTGCTATTTGTAAAAGAGAAGAGCTTATTGCAGAGAAAGGCACATCTGTGAAGCATTATTGAGAGTATAATATACACACCATTATGCCATGATAAAATGTGCATGCTAAACTTCAGTCCTTTAACAGAAGCACTGAGATCACCTGCATGCAGGGTAGCACCAGTTTAATGACCTTAATTTAGTTAAAACAATGTGTGTAGGACCAACTTACCAGTTTAAAGTATGGAAAAAAATGAAGTCTACTCAATGACAATTTAAGACATGATCCATGCACAAAACTATGGCCTTAGTAAGACAGGCTTAAAATGCGATTAAAAAAACACCAACAAAACAACTCACTGTGTCTGTGTATTGCTTTGTATGAACTTCTTGATTATGAATGGCAGTTCTCAAAAGGGAATACTTTGTGTGTATTACTACCTTCAGCATGGTATTAAAATGGTCTTTGTCATCTCATATTTACTCCTTCTGATGAAACCACTTGCAAATGAATCAAACAAGACTTCTGTCAAATTACAACAGAGGAACAATGACAGCTGGGTCAAGAATGAGACCTTCTGTCATGTGTGTCACAGCCCATCACCACAGAGGTGACACAACATGCACCCCAGTGCCTCTGATATGCGCCAGCCCATCAGAAGCAAAACCCACCAAATTGCAGCGCCCTTTCTCCAGGGTTGTAGTCCACTTCCAAAGTGAATCAAAAGGTAAAACAGCCTGTCTCCAAGACTCAAGATTGGGAAGGGCGGGTGCCTAAGATATGTATAGATGCTCCTTTTTGCATGACTTTCGAGCAGCTGCAGCCTTGTGAGACCAAGATGTGGCCTTGCTGGGAGGACACCAGTCAACCTGGGCACACACACCAGGTGCTGCACTGCTGCGAAACACAAGCCACAGTGCTTCCTCATGCAGCAGATTCCTTCGGTCTGAAATTGGCTTTACTGACGAAGATCTGTAATGTGATCACCGTAGAGATGACTTTTTGTTAAAAGGAAAAAGAAATAATCAATAGTAGCTTGGGCTGGAAAGGGACCTTGGAACTGATTCGGAGATGACATGCTGGGCTTAGGCCCAAAGCAGAGATCCTGGCCAAACAAAGTCTAATGCTTTTAGAGTTCATTTAAAGATGACCCCAAATTAAATTTCCAATTGTAGGGGCCTAATTCACTCCAGATTGTTTAGAAACATTGCTAAGGAAAAAAAAAAAAATCCCAACACAAATATCCTTCTGAGGTTTTGGAGTTCAACTTAATAAATTTTTAATCAGACCTTGTATATTCTTCCATGCTTGTTCACTTTTGTTGCTATAGGTTGTCACATTCTGTTAACCCGGAGGATCAATAAGGAGACAAGCTTCTCTGACAGCTTGCAAACACTACTGTTTTCTTCACACTGTTTCTATTCAGCGGTACTTCTGCCATAGATACACCCACATTTTTAAAGCTATTTATTTTCCTCCAAAATAGATACAAAATGCTGTAGCAAAGAGGAGGCACAATACTCCACCTATTTAAACTAAGCACCCAAAAATATCTCACCTTGTTTTGCCGTATCACAAGCCAGACTTGAGAAGTTACCTGGCTTTAGAGATTGCCATACATTCATCCCTCCAGACCGCAGCAGTCCCATCACATCAGATTAATCTGCAGTGCAGTCTTACCTGCAAACTGTGCCAGCACCATTTGCTTCACAACTGTGTGAAAAGTGAGAATAAACCACATGCTGATGACTCATCAAAAGGTCACTGACCCTGGCTCCGCTGTGAAATGCCACTATATGCATCCAGGAAAAGATCTGGAGCACCAGAAATGCAGCGGTGACAGAAAACCTGTCATCTGCTACTCAGAGCATTTCAGTAGCTCCAGCAGCCTGAACAGTACCTTTGCACAGTTCTCAATGCCAAAGTCCTAGAGCTTACCTAAAGCATCACTCTACAAAGATAAGGGTGATGGGGTGAGCAGGGAGGGAGAAGGAGAAATAAAGGTGAAAAATACTTCTTTAAAGTGAGTCATACTCACTTTGACTGTGGCTTCAACTGTGTCTTGACAAACAATTAATGCTAGATTTTCACACTACCACTCATTTGGCAGAACATATTTAAACCAATACAAAACACAGATCGGATTTCAAATTAGCAAGATCACCAGTGAATTATATGATGAGAATGATAGCAAGTCTGTGCTGGCACCAGGCTTCAGCATGCCACCTGGTATTCCAGATTGCACTGATCCCAGCCTGTGCTGATCCCCACCACCTGGTGCATTGCAAAATGCCTCTTCTGCAATACTGCAAGGCTTTCTGAGCAGCCCTCTTGGAAGGAGAGCCCTTCTGTTTCCAAGGTCACCAACATTTCCAAGAAACAGCCTTGCAGAAAGGCTGCTTGGCTGGATCAGACCTTTATTTGCATCTCAACACTGCAAGAACTGTGCACCATTTTAGCGTGCTGACTGACCAGTGCTCCTGACACTGCACTCATTCTCATGACCAGGACTACTTTATCATGCCCATTCTGCTCATTGAGAGCAACTATACTCCTCCCAGACACAATCCACAGCAGGCACCCCCACGCCAAAAGAGCGTGCATGCTTCTGCCCAATTCAGCTTCTCCTTGCTGCTTCAGTGCTACTCAACTTCACTGCATACAGCATCGAGCATCAATTCTCCACAAGAAGTGAAGATGGTCATTGTGCCCTCACAGCTCAACAGATAAATAACCCTTATGGACCATCTCCACAAATTTGCTACCACAGAAACTACCCAGGGGAAGTTCTGTTGCTATATTTAGCTACAGATAATTTTGTAAGTCCAAACAATAATGAAATGATCAACTGCATAGTGGAAGAGGTCAGATGCCTGATCTATGTTGATGAGCAGAGGGCAATCATGCAAGGGTCCAGCCCAGCTTCCCCACAGAAACCTCACTTTTAGCAGGAACAAGTCACCACTATTGTTGCACAGAGGCAGCTCTGCATGGCTATTTATCTTCTTAAAAACTGACAGCAAAAAGCTCCAGGGGTAAGGGCTGAAGAAAAATGGACAGAGGCTGCAAGCCTTGGCCAGGGCCCCTCCAGGAGTGCTCACAGGGACACAGCACACAGTACCTGGTGCTCCAGCCCTTGCCACCCCCCAGGGACATGCAGCCAGCTGGACCTCACGCTAGAACGCAAGGCTCAGCAAGCAGCACCATCTACAAAATCAGCCCAGCCCACCCATCCCCTGGCACTGCACGTAGCAAGTACCAGGACTGACGTAAAATTAGTAACAACAGCAACATACTTGGCTTAGAAAGCCTTTTTCTTACATTAGCCAGTAGCTCCCAAGGAGGCTTCCAGCAACACTAGAGAATCAGTAGTGCAAAGGATCCTTCTTACTTACCTGGTTTCATCACCATCCTCCACGTGCAGCAGCTTTCATAACCGTGCTCAACCTCTATATGGGCCAACTTCAGCCACCCGACACTGAACAGCTTTGATGCTGAAACACCTGCAAAACAAGGTGTAGCAGAGCAGTTATCACTCATCTTAATCAGAAAAGCCTGTGTCTCATCTGTTAGACCACAGAGCCCTAGCAAATTTTCTGGGGTTTAGCTAGCATAACAGTGGCGAGGGGAGCCAAGGGACTGCCAGGGACACACAGAGCCTGCCTGAGTGAGGTGTGGTGCTGGCACACCAGCTGGGCTCCTCGGGCAAAACAAGCGCAAGAGAGCTAGAAGTGACTTGTAAAAAGATCAGTGGAAGGTCTGGTTGTATACTGGGAAACAAAAAAGATACATGAACTGGAATAAAACCTGCCAAAATGAAGTTAAATCATTACGATTTAAAAAAAAAAAAAAACAACACCACACACATTTTAACTGATAGAATAAAGATATATGGAATCACTCCTTTGTGTCTCACAGCTACAATGTTCTAAATCCAGTACCAGGAACACTAAAGCACATTGTCATGCCATTGCTCTGTTTCCCACCTTGGCAAAAGGAGATAATTTATGATCTCTCTGCTATCAGAGTAGCTTAGAGGTTTCTCACGCTAACATGAGTAAAAACCGTCAAGACTCTTAGCATGGAGGTAGAATAAAAATGCAAAATATATTAACTCTCCACATTAGCTATGGCTGGAAGGAAAATAGGAGGCTCAGCAGACTAATTGCTTTACTTAGTATGGCAAATTATCCATTCCAAAAGGCAACTAGTGGCATGAAAATAATAAGTGAATGTTAGAGGGCATTAGCAGAGGTGCAAGAATTCCCTACCATTAACAGTGCTAGTTTATGCTTTTAAGTTTACAGCAAATTAGCCACACCTTTCTAAAGCTTATCAACACTTCTCTCACTAGAAATTAAACCTTAAACCCTAAAATATTGGCATCTCTGCCTTTTCATAATAACAAACCTTAAATGAGATAAACTAATACTTTTCTGTAGTGGTTAGGAAAAAACACTGATTCAAATCATGCAACAGTAGCCTCAAAGTCAAAAGTCCACTTATCCTTGCCTCTCCTAATATATGCTCATTTGCTTCAACAAGAACATTAACATTCAAGAGCAGCCAGATCTGCTTCATCTGCTCCAATGTACCAGAGAGGCTGCTTTGGAGTCACAGCTGAAACCCCAGTGGCACAGGCTGCCCTCAGTGGGACACGCTGTGCACACGTGGCCAGTGTACGCGCCAGCCCATGGCACGGACGTGTGTACAGGGGCCCGCTCATGTCAGTGAGGTGAAGGAGCAAGGAAGGCTCTCAGAGAACATGTTACGGGTTTGAATGGAGTAAGTTACTTGATACTGTGAAACAGTCAAAGAGAAGTCACTTCTGGGCTGGGGCAGCAAGAGGCTGGGGCGGGTTCTGCTCTACACAATTAGGCATAGTTAAATGAAGGGCACATTTCCCTAATGAGCCTTTTACCCCTATAACAGCAGGATGAATTATGTCAAATATATATTCCAGGTCACTACTTGAGAAGATTAAAATGGCATCTTTTAGTTTTCCAGAAATGAAAGGCTGGATCATTATCTATCTTTCCCACTTGCAAAGCTTCTGGGACTAACAGGCATCACTCCATCTGGGAGACAAAAATCTGCCCTTCCAGCTGAGACCATAACCCACGAGTATTGATCAACCATCCAACTCCCTTCTACATAATAGAATTTCCCAGTGAGCTAATTGTTTTTACTTCTTTCATCTCCGTAAATGAGGTCAATGGCAAGGGCAAAGAAGAGAGAATTAGCTCTAAGTGTTCTTGGCTTCAAAGCAAGAGGAGAGAGCGCTTCCAGATTTTGGAGTGTACTGTACAGGGTTTGTAAAGCACCATGGGACCTTCCAAATATCTGAACTTAGAATTACTACAGCTTTGGATGAGGCTTGCCTGCACTGCCCAAGGATTTATGCTTTCTACATCTGCCATTACAGTTTGGCAATGCCACTTGTGGGTCAATGACAGCCTTAATTCATGTTGTCCCTCCAACAGTGACTGGCTCCCATCCACAGCTCCTAAAGCACTTTGCAAAAATGCATGAAGCTTCACAACAGATGTGGAGGCAGGCAAGTACCATGGTGCATGTCGGTGCCTCATCCTTATTACCATCTGCCTGCAGTGACAGAGCTGAACGACACCTCCTGCCCTGCAGCCCCGCATTGTGAGAGTGTAAGCGAGGCAAGGCGGAGCTGTAGCAATGCAGATCTGTGTGTGCAGATATACATCAACATCAGGTTTACAGAAAGGAAAACTGAACCACCAGCAAAGATGTGAATGGCAGAATTAAAACCTGACTCTCAGGAGAAAAGTGGGTCCTTTGGCTTTGTCTCCCAAAGCAGCAATGATTCTCTGAGGTCTGGCCTTTAGCTCCCCTCACTTTTTTTTCCCCACACACATGGGCACATGTCCTAAATCAAGGCTTTCCCTTGTGCAATACTGCAGTTTCCAGCAGTATAAAAACCCTATAGGACCCATTAGTGTCTCAGCAAAATAATATTTTATAGCATAGTTATCACAGGCAGAACTATTAATAAGGATCAGGAATGATAGCCTGAAACAGGCACCTGCAGAGTTCTGCTTGTATGGGTGGGGAAGCAATTAATTTGCTGCTGAACTCTTCACATATTTTGGGAACAGCTAGAAATGAAATCATGCTGCTAGTATAAACAGCAAGAGCAAACTTCAGTTCAGAAACAGAAAGGTTAAAAAAAAAAAAAAACCGACACATCAACTTTGTGTACAGCACAATGAGCATATCCCGTATTTTTTCATCTCTGAGTCCCAGCCCTATGAGACCAGCAGCCTGAATGCTGGCTGTATGTGGTGAAGCCTCTGGTACACTCAAGGCTATTGCAGCATCTGCTTTACAGCCCTCAGGTTATAACTGGTTCATAACCGCCCAAGTACAAGACAAGGTGGAGAAGTCAGAGCAGGGCTGAGGCTCTGGGGGGTGTCAGGTCAGTTACGGCCTCACCACACCTCGCTCCTGCCAGTCTGCAAGGAGGACACTAGTGCCAGCCACCACCTCTGCAGGGCAGGTGGCAGGAGGGCTCTCATCTACGTGGGCAGCCAAACAGCCAACAGGTGGAAACACTTTTACTCTCTCCCAATCAGGGCAAGACAAAACTCAATGCTGGAAGTCTCAGCAGTTTGCTGTTCCTCCCTAAACACTAACGCTGTACAAATTAGTTTTGCATTCTGGAAAGACGCTTTTTAAGCCAAGCTCTGATTTTTGTGGAGTTTGCAGAGACCACCTCTCAAGGTGCACCTAGCAGGCATTACTGCTCTGAAAACACATGCAGTACTCTGTCCTCAGGGACCAGCCCCCATTAACCAAAAGCTACAATACAAGTAAGGTCAGTAGTAGCACAACGTCCAACGTTTGTAAATGGATTCTGCAAAGCAAAATTGTTATGGGAATCTTCCTGACACATCTACATATGTTTTCACCGCATTATTGCCAGAAAGGACATCTTATAGAATATAAAACTACCCAAAAACATATGCAGCTCAACTCTGGGAGTAATTTTTGAAAGTCTGTTCCTTCCTGGATGCGAGCAAAGGTTATTATGTGTCTAGAATAGATATAGTCTAGACAGATGGAGCATCATGGGGGGAGGAGGACAGAACTCACGATCTGTTTGTTTCCTGAAGAGCCTTTTGTAATGAACTTTGTAAAAAGCCTTTTTGTAAATCCAAGTGAATTAAATTGCTTTATATAGCACTGGGATAAACAACTTATTGACAATTAGGTTTTTTAAAATTACTTAAACAATGAATGTTGGAAACAGATGAACAAGCAGGAAAATTTGGATAAAATAATTTAAAAATACACACATTCCAGTAGGCTGGAAATTAATTATCTTCCAAAAAATCGTTTTTAATTTAAATCATACAAGCAATCCCATCAAAGTCAGGGTTTTAATATTTTCAGGAATAAAGATCTCAATCTTTCTTTTCAAGCCATGACCAGTGTCAGATCACAGAATCATCTATCAAGATCCTCAATAATCCATCTCTTTCCCTGCGTTGATTACTGTCTGTAATGAACAATGTGCCCTAGAAACTATTGCATGATCCGAAGACCTCTGAATCTTTAGCAGTCTGCAGCCTTTTAAGATTTGCAGCCTCTCTTGATAATTTTTGAAAGAGCATACAACACTACAAACACATGCTGAAAACTTGCACATAAAGGAGAATTCCTATAATATACTTGTGTTTTTGTCTGGCATCAGATATATATTATTTAAAAAAAAAAAAAAAACAAAACAAAAACAAACAAACAAAAAAAAACCAAAAAACAAAGCAAGGAACTTATGATCTTACAGCCAAACCAGAGAAAGAGAAGACCTGAGGCAATCGTAGCAGGCCTGATGAGACTGAGGTGATTTTCAGCTACAGATAACGTTATTTTAACCTATCGTTGTTTGTATCACTTAACCCTGTTGTGGCACAAAAGCCATGTCCTTCCTCATGCACTGAAATGCCAGGTTTGGTGCAAATCCCCGGTGGAAAATATCAGCACATTTCAGTTCAGCCCCAACTATAATATATCCACTTACTAGCCTGCTTTGTCTCTGGCACAGTGTTTTTACCCCTTCCCCCATTCATATGGAAGGAGCTCCAGCAAGGCAGAGTAAGAAGTTCATGAACACTCCTTTAGCTCTTTCCCACAACGTGGTGGTGGGACTTCTGTCTTGAGGTCCTACCAATTGCTCTTCTCATGGGGAAACAAGAAAAATATTTCTTCAGACAATTCAAAGTAAAAACCTACTGCAAATACACAATTTGTGTTTGAGTTAACCAGTCATTACCTTGTTTTGTTTACATTCAGGCTATAATCTTCTCCTACATGAAAAAAATCTTGGGAACTCCTTCACAGATATTATCAACAGATAATTTAAAATGAGGCTTAAATGGCAACCTGTTTATACCACAAAAGGTGAAATTAGTAAATGGATAATACTGTAAATAATTCAACTACCTTTTAATAATTAATTTCTATGGATCATAAGTTTGTTTCATAGTTCCTATGAAACCTGCCCTTAATAGTAAGTAAAAAGTAATTACAATAGCATTCTTCAAACATCTGTCTATGAATGGTGATTGCACTAAGCATGAGGGGCTGTGGCCACAGTTCAATGAGGTAGTAAAAGTGAAAACTGGCTCAATGAAATCACCCCCTCCTCTGCCTCCCCATGAGTTTTTACCAAAGCAGATGACACACTGAATTGTGCCACACGGCAAACTGGAGCAGAGAATTGATCTGAGTCAACAGTACCTCCCCTGTTTTTTCCTTTAGACACCACTGATGAAGGAAACCAACAGCATTCAGTCAGGATTACTATCCAAATGCCCATGTCCTTAGGCCATAGTCTGAAACTGTGATTTTGCACCTGGGAAACCTGGCATTTAGCAACAGAAATTCAAAGCCAAAGAGCCAGTCACTCCAGACTGCATCTTCACAGATGACCCATCTCGGGTTCACTGCTAAGTTATCTTGCTGCCAAGTAAGTTTTCAGTACAACAGCCTTCCAGTGCAGGAATTTAAGAACCTCCAAAATAGGAAAACATGACCCAGAGGGAAAAAAAATGTAAAGACAAAATAAATCCAACTATACCCAGCAATATTTTGGGGAAAAAGAAATGGATGAAGGAAAAAGTTGATAGCTCTTTATCTGATTTTATACAATCAGCATAGAAATGCTTTATCATCCCCTACAATATAAGCAACCCAACATTTTTAGTACTATACAGAAGCAAATATCTTTTCTGTACGAAAGAGAATTAATTTTAATCTATTTCCTCTGTTTCCTCCATTCAGGCAACTGCTTAATACATTGATCTTCCATGCATTTCCATTTTCTTCACCAATACATTTCTTATAATTGGAATGAGCTGCTCTATTAAGCTTCTTAATAGATTCTATGTTCTCGAAACCCAATAACTTCAGGACAATACATTAAAATAGACAACAAATTGAGCTTGGTGTTTGCGAATGTGAGGCTCCATCAACAGTGACCTTTAAAGCTACAGCAAGGATGCTGTTTAAAATTGGTTGCAGAGAAACCAGTGTCTAATTGCATTAGTTTGTGTCAATGCTACAACACCCTGAGACTCTTTGCAAAGAGTTTGTTGGTGGCCAGGAACAAATTACAGTCCTGATGTGAAGCAGCAATGGACATGTGCAGATGTCAATGAATTCACTTAGAGCTGTGGGTCTGTAGTGGTTGTGAAAAAACCAGGACCTCTGTATTTAGCTGCACCACCCAGCACAGACACAGCCTAGTTTGAGCGATGAAGTCAAGACTGGCCTTAGCTTTGTATAGGCAAGCAACATTGAGCATTACACACAGCACAAAAGTATTCTGACAGTCTAACATAGTTATTTTAATTATATCAATTGAATGCAATAACTATGCCACGATATCATATTAACTTAGTTTGAAATACAATGTGAATGGGGGTTTTATTTGCAAACCATTACAAAGATGTAATTCCATTTTAAAATAGCAAACGATATAAAATAATTCTCTCAACACTACTTAGCCCTGGTACGATTCCTACATCCTCCCATAGCTATACAGCCAGCTGCCTTCACGTGTATTTTATACCACCTCTTAAGTCAGTCAGAGGAGTTTTCCACCACAAGTAAACAACGAGGTGACCTGACAATGTGTGGGGTGAAGTCTTGAACACATGATGAGCAACCGGAGTCAGGGGATGGGGACACCCAGACAGACACTTTGCAAACCACCGGCGCAGGTATTTGCCAGATACCCACCCCACAACCCAGCCTCTAGAACAGGGCACGAGACCTCATCTGCTCCAGTATATGTATCACCAATTCCAGATGGAAATCGCACTGAAGCGACACTAAGAGTTAGAAGGAATGAGGTCTAATCCTTGTAAAATTAATCCAGGTAGTTAACCCAAAATGGAAAATAGTCTTCATCTATCTTTATGCTTCCTAGGAAAGGTTTTATTTAAAAAGCCAGCTCCTAGCTGCTCGTCACCTACCATTAGCCTTTGCTAACCATTTGCACAGATAGCACCGTGGGTAACCGAACCCCATCAGCAACACGACTGCCCTCTTGATTGTACCCCAGCACCCCCTCACATCTCATCTATTTTTAAGTCTAATTCAAAACCGCATATGGCCTGTTTCTTTGCAATTTCAGTTTCTCTCCCAAGTTACACATTTCTTCATCCTCGTAGGTTGAACCGTTGCTGTTGAAAGCCCCTTGCTCACAGGCAATTAGCATCCTCTCCTAGGTGAAATATTTTGGGATACAGTTCATTTTGCATTACCCCGCCTGGAAGATCCGTATGGTGCCTTCTACCAGCAGATTCCTTTTTTTTTTTTTTCCTTTAACATGGAAATCATTGTACAAAAGACTTCACTTTTGTTACAGGTTTTCATGTTTGCCTAGGGCTTAATCACGAACAAGACTGCTAATTATTTGTACCTCCTGCAGCGCCGACTAGGTTTATCCAAGATAAGAACAGTTCAGCCCCTTGTTCCACCACCTGCCAGTGCAAGACTGTTGCCAGAGATTCCCTCCGATAACTCAGGCTTTTTTTGCAGCTGATGAGGAGGAGTAAATATTGGTTTTGTTTTCCTAGCAGGCAGTTTTACTTGGTGGCTGCAGGAAGGGACACAGCCTGTGGGGCAGGCTTTGGCCTCCCTCTCCGCCGAAGGCCTCGGCAAGAGGGGAGTGCAAGCCATGGGCCCGGCCCAGTGGCGGGAAACGGGTTTCTGAGGACAGGAGGAGGCATTTGGGGGTTTAAGTAACTTTGAGGGTTACTTGACAAAGTGCGAGGCCCTCGCTTTCTCCAAGGCCAGCAGCTTTCGCCGGCGCCAGGCCGGGGCGCAGCGGCTCTCCAGAGCAAACCTCCCTCAGCTGCGGTTCAGGGGAGCCGGTGCAGCACCAGGGAGGTGTTGAGCATTCGGCCCAGCTCAACTGCCTCGGCACTAACCACTGCCCTTTCTTATCCTGGGGGCAAAACTAAACCGTTCAATGTTAAAAACAGGCCAAAAGCACTATTAGAGGTTGCTGTTACTACTAAAACCAAAGTCTTACTTAGTCATTCTGGACAAAAAACCAAATACCGTTGTTACAAGGACTCTGTGAGCTCTCCTCACATACAGTATTAATGTCTCTCCCAGCTATGCAAAGGCTGTAGCATAGTTGTCATTTTCAGACAAATACAGCAACGATTTCAACCAAGCAGAGGATTTACACTGACCTTCCCTGCAGCGCTGTAAATCACAGCCCAGGGACAATTAGCAAACGCAGGGGCCCTGGCCATGCTCTCCATTACAACGCAGCACCAGGCCTCCTCGGGCCAAAGCGGAGCCAGGCTCTGCTGGGACGGTCGCTAAACTGGTTCTCTCTCATCGGTTTCCAAAATAAAAGTCAGCACTGCAAGAGATTGCAAAACCTCTGCCTTTCTTTTAGCAGGGCTCACAACACACACCAGCTCCTATCTACAACCCACTGCATATGAAACTTTTTTTATCTAAAAAAAAATCAGTTAAAAAAATCAGAATTTTCTCTCTCTTTGAAAAAGGCTACCTAAAGAGTAAAAAAAAAAAAAAAAAAAGATAATCCGGAACAAGTATCTTGTATAGTCTTTGCAGGTGAAACATTTTCATGCTCAGTTGGCTCTCTGAGTGGTTCTCTCCGCAACGACAAGACTGAAGTTCACCATTTCCCCATGTTCGTCTTTGGCAGAGCTATTATGAACAAACTAGATCAAAATTATTTTTCATTACATATAAATAGCAGATGTGAAACCTTAAGTCAAGTGCTGCAGTGGTAACTTCTCAGGTGCTCAAAAAAAGCTACAACTACTTGTCATACATGAATACATGGAAGGTGCAAACAGCAGCACATAAAATGCGAGTCTGCTCACAACAGCATAAAAATGGGATTAATAGGAAACACTTCCTTGATGGTTTAGATTAGACCTAGCCTAGTGCAGTATGACAGAAAAGGAAACAACCCTGCAGAACAAAGGCATGCTGGACCACCCTGCACCCCTCCGTGGGGCAAAAAAAGCCAAGAGCTTTGTTGTAAATCTCTGAAGGCAGTGGTTGTCTATTCAGCAGAGAATCTTCAATTATTTAAGCATAAATCATGTTTTCATATTCACGTGACCACAGCTGAATCTCACAGGGGGAAAAAAATTACTGACAAATTAATTTGAGTCAGGCTTCAGCCTAATATCATATAGGCAAAGACAGATGCATTAGAATTTCAATATCAGTACACAGAACATTATGAGATTAATTAAGAAAATCCTGAAATGCTAAACATTCACAAAAAAGTCTACAAACCCATTCAGCAGAAAGCTTTTGTGTGAGGCAGCCTGAACCCACACGGGATCTCCCATCTGAGATAGGAAATATTACTACATTGTAATAATAATAATGAATTTTGGCTTGATGATAAAAAGTGAACTCATTCAGGAAGGAGACCAAGAAATTACTGATGTTATCTAACCCACTGCCTATTCGAAGATGAAGTATTAAAAATACATACATCACAGTAACTATTTGATGCCATATATGGCATAACAAAAAATAAATTCCACTGCTTTTCCAACAGAGTCATTGTTCAAAGCCTCTTGTCATGCCAAGAAAGATTTCAACTCTCAGTTAACTTAACAGGACTGAAACAATCTACTACCTGTCCTCTCCATTCATCTTAAAGAAGTCTAACACCATATCATCAAACCAAGCTGGCTGGACATAAGATGATGTTCCCAAAGGAAGCGAGTTACCCCATCTGTGCTTACCTCACAGAAAATCACCAGGTAGTTACACACATTTTGGGAAGGGTCTGATACTGCTTGCCCAGAAAGTTGCAGTCATTGAGGGACCTACTGGCAGTCTCAGTGTGCCAAAACTGGTCAAGTAACAGAAGATCTAGATGGAACACTGTTTTGAAGATCTGCTTAGTAGCTAGTAAGAAGTGGAAAAAACTGAGCTGCTTTCATGCAGGACCAGATGATCAAAGTGCAGGAGTGAGCTACTCTGGCGGCATCTGCTAGCACATCAAAGCTAGAGAATCCAAAACTCCTGCCCAGTTAACAGCTGATCTTCTTGCCTTTTAATGGAATACTTGCCAAAGGCAAAATTTAGGCAATGGCTCAAAGTACTACCAACACAGAAGCACATTCAGAGACATCCAGAGGAGTTCTCTCTCCCACAGAAGTCCACTAGTAGTAAGACAAAACACTTACAAACAATATTCTGTAAGTGACATTAAAATACTTTATTGGCTAGATACAATGTGCAGTATGGATAGAAATATACTGAAATACAAAGTCCTCCGGAATATCATGTAGAAAAACCACAATCCATACTTCTACATCTTATTTATATACATTGCCAAATGTATTCAAGAGCTTGAGTAAGGTCATATTTGCATTTTTTTCTTCTCTTGAAAGCATGTCTAGTGTAGTCCAAGGCCTTTTTGTTTCTTCAGCAGAAAATTGCACAGCTACCCCATTTCCTCATTTGGCCTAAAATCTGATGGAATTTTTACATATTCTTCTCTCCCTTGCTAGAACCTTTCAAGCTTGACTTCTGCCTCTTTTTCTCCCTTTGTCCCAGTATGCGATAGATTTTTTTCTTAGCCTCCTTTTGCCTCTTGAATTTCTGTTCATCCTCCTTCTGCTTAACTTTGAGATATTCTTTAAGCTGTTCCCGATGCTTTACTTTGGCTTTCTTTATCTTGTAATTATTCACTGTACTCAAAGCACTGAGTAGGGCTGATATCTAAAACAGAAAATAGAGAATCAATATACAAACGGTTCAGTTTTGGTGAGCAAGAAACAGTTTAACCTCAGCAGAGAGCCATATAATGAATCAAAGATTCAAGGCAAGTTCCTAATTATTTCTGCACCTGTTACCCAATTTCTAAAATGGTTTAATCCTTTATCTTGTTGAGAAGTTAATCAAAGGCTTAATTTTTGTGAACTCTGATTTTTGGTTAGATACTATTTAAAAGGCTACGCCTAATTGCTCCTATAGAACACTTAAACTGAAGTTTGGATCTTCTTGCCTTTGCAAGCACTCTATAATTCTCAATTTTTGAAGCAGAGTGTTTGCTTCAAGCCCTGTCTTTGTTAATAATGCATAGCAATGACAAGTTAAATAAAAGACCGCAGCTGCCAATTTAAGTCATCCATAATGTGACAGCACTACATCCAACTGAAATACCTTACAAGTCCTGTGAAAAGGACAAAAGTCCTATTCAGGCTTCAGGTGACCTACTAGTTTGAAAAATAGACACCACCCACTCAGAGCCAGTTCCATATGCATGCCAAACAGGAACAAAACAAATTGCAGGTCATCGTTTTTCACTAGGAGCATATGTCTTTAGCACTAGCGGTAGATTAAAGTGCTAAAACAATAGTTAGAAATGGTCTAAGCAACACAGTTACCCTTTGGGAGTCCTTGTTTCAGAATAAGTGATAATTACCTTCTTTTCATGAGGCTCCCTGATAACAGCTGGTCTCCACTGGTCTTTTGGAGTTTTGCCTTTCTTCTCAAGATTCTTAGGCTTGTTCTTAAAAGGCAGTGCCTTCTGCAGTGCTTTAGGAATGTGGAGCTTATTGAAATGCCTTTTCTCCCTCACAATAGGCTGAAAGAATTGATATAGAACATATAAGATTCATGATCTTAAAAAGCTTTTATTTTATTTTCCATCTTTCAGGGGCAAAAAAAAAAAAAAACAACAACAAAACACCACAAACAAAAACCACAAAACTAAAGACCGCACCAAACACTCAAAAAACATTCTCCAATGTCCTTGCACCAGACTGTGAATGATATGTTTACCCCTATTTTACTATGATAGAAGTCTCAGTAAGGTTTTGGAGAAGACTTCTCCCCTGCAGATTACTTTATAGACTCTCATTGACCCACAACAATCTCCTTTCCACTGCTTTATTCCCATCTCATGCCAGGAAAGACTCTGCCTTGTGGATAAAAATATGGAGTCACACATGCATATGTAAGAACACATATTTACACTACTCTTGGTCTGCACAGGTCTGAGGAAGAGTGCAAATTTAACTGTGATTGCTGGTTTAAAAAAAAATTAAAAGACATATCAAATATACCTTATAGAGAGAATCTTTGTTTTGTTTCAGTTTGATGCCTCGCTCATGCCTCAGCTGGCCTGTTGTCTTCATTCCACTCCAATTATCTTTCTCACCTGCTGGCTTCAGCAAGGATGTTACGGGGTTATAAAATGTTGGGATAGAAACAGGATACCAAGTCCTCACAAAGACAATATCTGAAAGAAAAGGAAATGTTACTTGGCTCTGTAATAACACAGTTCATCACATCCACACTCCGAGCAAAGACTGCCTGAATAGAATAGATAACTAACATTTAGACCGCATGCTAGTATTGTGTTTGGTATATATACTAAATCTCTTCAATGTCAGGCAAAACCAATGTAACTATGTGTACATTTGGATTCTGCAAAACCCCATGAAGTCATAAAGAGCACATATTCCTGAAGAGCAGCCAGCTATGAATACCACCCTATTCATTATTCATATTCAATGAAAGAACCAGCAAGAGTTCATATATGTATCTGTGCCTCTACTATTACTGACAAAACCGATTTGCTTTTCCTCTGCCTATTTTTCTAAAAGAACTAACTTGCTTTTATTTTGCACTATCCATAATTTCGATGGGTTTAGAAAAACAGAGGTCATATAAACCCAAATAAGCATAAACTCATGTTCTCAACATCACAGTGATGCTCAGCAAACACAGGAGATCACTTACCCCTATCCCCTGCATAATTTCCCCAAAAGGTTAGGGGAAAAAAAAAAAACCAACTTAACTAGACTTACAATGCCACTCTTGGGATTTCTCAGAAAAATGTCCTTCTAGCACTTGCACCACTGAATACAATTTATCCTCACGTTCAAGGAGAAAAGCATACCATGCTGTGTAAAACACTTTAAAACACTCAGAGAAATAGGTCTCTAAGACAAACCTTTTCATCTGCATACTATATGACTTCTGAGTATATCTGAAAGAAATCCAACATAAAATGTACTTTTTTTAAATTACATTCTGCATCTCACCAGGTATTTCATGCTCTTTGAATTCACATCTCAATTATCAGATTCCAGAGATTCTGAGAGACGGCTTTTCAATCTGTGAAGCAGGATGAAAGTTGTGTGATAACTTACATGGAAAGTGCAACTTACCACTCATCAGCAACTTGTCTTCAAATGTTGCTCTGAAAGCACCTACTGGAGTTCGGAGGGCCTTTTTGATCTGTCCTCGGATACCACTCACAGTACGAATCGCCGCACCTTCAAATTTAGCCACTTCCAACTGAGAGTTAAACATTCCCTGAAAGTGTAAATTACCCACCATCATTCAAGATGCTAAGTCTCTCTCTGTGACCTGTGTAGGCCACAAAAAGATAAGTAACTCCCACAAGCATATCTTATAAAAAAATAGGAAGAACATGAAATTGTCTTTATACTAAGAGTGCTGATCATACCAAAATCCTACTAAGCTGACTTTAAGGTAAGCTACTAAAAGTAATCTACTTAGAGTCATATACCACAGGCAAGGCTCCTTAGCGTAAAATATATACATTTAAAAATCTAAACCAGAACGTATTTAAGGGAATCTGTCCAGTTCTCTTTTAAAGTCATTTGCTGGAACACAGCATACCTTAAAAGCAAGCAGGCTGCCTTAAGTTGCTAGCTGTGAGACTCTAATACAATATAGCTCTACAAGGTTTGTGCTTCTTTCATAAATCACAGGGAAGTCTGGAAAAAATTCTGTGTATGCTTAGTGCAAATACTTGAGTGCTTCGCTGTTGGGATCAGTGCTTAGTTTCTTACTTCGCCAAATGCAGGATAATGTAACCTCTTCCTGAGCCTGAAAGCCCAACTAAGGACAGCTAGAAGGTCAATGAAAATTCACTTCTGTGACACTTCCTGCCCCAAATACTTTTGTAACTGTAATTGTGAAGTCCTAAGCACTGCTAGAAGTCATCTTTGATCCCAGAGCTGAAATTCAGTGGGATCAAACTGCCTGAATGACACGAGGGATGGGTTCACATTCTCCACAGGTGTCTACTACTGTGGGAAGCTAATCAGTGGGCTGGGGGGCGGAGGGAATCACATTGAATGTGAGCCAGGAGACTGTTCCAGAATTTTTGCCTGGTTAACAATAATTCATATTAATTGGCTAATGATCAGTACCTTTAGAGACCACACTGAAGAGAGCTCAGAAAAACCCACGCAGGTGCTGCGATCCAGAACACTATGCAACAATTACAGGGAACTTCTGCCTCAGGAAAGACAGATGGAGTCCCAGGTTGCATTCCTTCCTATCATAGGTACATGTGGTTTTACAGTATACATATCTACATACCTACCTTAATAAAAGAAGTGTTCTTAAAAATTTTGAATGGAAAACCAGTTAGCTTTAATTTCTTTACAATAGTTATGGATTTATCTAAATCGAGCACAACTCCTGTTGCAGCAATCCGGAAATCAGGCTGAAACATACAGAAATGAAAGACACTGCTGAATGTATATTTACTAAACAGTGAAGAAACCATTTCACTGATACAATTTCACTGCTTTTTAGAGTTTGAGTTCAGAATTTATAACCTTTACAGGAGTACAGCAGCATGACAAATGCAAATTGACTTCGTACAGACTAGTTGAGGTGCTGCTGACATAACATTCCTACTATTCGCTAATGAGATTTTCAGAACTGCCATTCTAATTACCTTGGAAGCAATCTAAGAGTCCTTGCTATCTGCCTCACTGTGTTCTCTTTATGAAACAGAATCTTACTCAGACAGAAAGTCTCAAAGGAAAAGTGCTTTGTGCACTGCTGTCAGTCACTGTATTATGCTAGGGACGCATGACGAAAATAGCCTTTTAATACATATAACAAGATGACTGTGCAATAGGACTTAAACAAGGTGTATTTTAGGAAGGAGATAATAATCACCACTCTGATTACTGTCAGGCTCATTACAAAGCCATGCAAAGCTTTCTTTATAGGTCGTATGTAAACATAAATCTACCTTTCGGTAATATATATGCAACAAGATCATATTTGATAAACACTGCTTTAACATTATTTAAATTAATTCAGATACCCATAAACATTCTAACAAGATGCGGAGAAATCACGCTAAGGGCAAACTTTTTCAACAGGAACATCAGTATCTCATCCTGTAAAAAGGTTTTAAAAGTTATCTAAATACTTAATACCTGAAAATCAAGTAGGTGTAAATCCTTCCACAGAAAATAATAAAGCGATATTTGTCATTTTCAGTGTAGCAGATGAAAACTGTTAAAAAAAAAGCCCCTGTCCAGTTTCCTATCTCATCACAATACAACTTTCAAAAGCTTAAGTCCACCTATTTTCTCAGTTCCTACAACGTCACTGCTTTACCATACATAAACCTTCTTCCCCAAATCTATATATTTTATCCAAAGACCCATGGAAAGCAGTAATCAACATTTTGTGATAACAAACCTACCGTTGTGCCACTGACAGACTGAACTGCCAAAAATCCTGTCCCCTGAGGAGTGATGGGCCCTAAAAGGAAATTAAAGTTAAAAATTTGTTAAAAGCTTTACTACACAAGATCTAGCCTCTATTTAAAGTCAGAAAGGTTAAAAATATGTGCCAAATATTCTCTATGAATGAAACCAAAGAAAAGTCTAAAGCATTCAACCCATTACTCACATATATAGCCCCACAAAAGTTAAAAGAATGATTAACAAGAAGTTACTCATGCACAGAAGCATCTGCAGGGCTGGGCCCATAATGCGTGCAAGTGTTTCTCTGCACACACCCATCAGATCGGGTTCCTCTTTGATACAATACAACCTAGCAGAATGCTCAGAATTTGATTAAAAGCCAAATAATTCACAAATAACAGGCAACTGCCTATTTTCTCATGCTATTTAGTGTTATTTTATAATCCACGGGGAACACAGCTTTATTTAAAGACTTCTCATTCCAAAAGCTACTGGCTGTATTTCCTGATAAGTCCTGTAAAGCTTGAGAATTTTACAACGATTAAGTGATACAGGATAGTAACTCCGGAACACCCTCACCCCAAAAAGTTGCTCCACAATGCATATGTTGTGGTGTGTACTTCAGAAGCCTGTGACGCCCATTGTGATCTTCAATGTAGAACATGGGGATAGTCTGAAATCGCCTCCACCCTAATGAGAGGATTAAAGGATCACGTGTCTTAAGTATCTTCTTATACCATCGGTGCTTCTTCAGGCGTAACTAATAAGAAAAGATGAACAATGCTATTACAGGACAGTAACATTAATTCTGAAATTCAAGCCTCAATTTTCAAGAATGATTGAAAGCAACTTCCATCTACGCTGGAATTTTTTTATTGAGTAAGCTTTGTATCTTCAAACATTCTCATTAACACTAGGTCGACTGGAACAATAAAGCTAATCAGTATTTCACTCACTTTGAAGTCATGTTTGTATGCATACGAGCAAGTACTAAATTAAAAAAAAAAAAACACATATATGTGCTATAACTTTTCTATAGCCACTTGTCCATAGACCATGAACCTCAGAGTACAATATATGTTTGCAATTTAGCAATCACAATATCAGACCTTAGTCCTAAGACATCTCTGCAGATGAACATTAAACAACAACTTCTTCCAGTTATCCAATTAAGCCTGTAAAAATCAGTCTGCTACTGTAGAGTTAATTGTGTCAAACGCAAAACCCCTATTCAAGAGACAGAGACGAAGGCTTCTCTCTGTGTTTACTGTATCTTTAACAAAGAGAAGATAAATAACTCCAAACACTCTGAAGAACACCTGTACCAATATAAAGTGCACTCACAGCTTTGGCTACATACCTGTACATATCCAACATTTCCTTCGCTGTTGCCTAAACCACCCAGGATAATGGGATAATGAGGGTCAAAATTCAGGACAAATTCACATGGGACATTCTCAATCTCTATTCGAACATACATCCCAGGCCGGAAGCCCTCATACTGCACTCTGGTCTCATCATCTTGATCTTCAAATTCCGCTCGATTAAGCTATGTGACAAAGAGAAAGTCACCACGTGTTTCACAAAATTCAAGTATTAACAACTTGTTCATGAGGTGCCACTTCTATTTAAAACATGCTAACATTTATATAAATCTTTTGGGAAAGATCTGATAGGTTTTGTGACTTTTTATTCAGAGCAAGATCTCTGCCACCATGAATTCCTTCCAATTTGAAATCCCAAGTGGGCCTGTTAGTCTACTTGAAAGACAGTACCCAAGAGAAGCAAATGACTGAGTGACTTCTGATATACCTTTCATAATGGTGACTTTGGATTTTAATGATACAACTGTCAAAAGTACGTTTTTGATTTAGGAGACCAAGTGCCTTTTAAAGTTAACGTCCTGATCTTTAAGGTGTTACTTTATGAAGAGGCTGGGCTCCTATCTTACTCAGCAGCCTAAAAATATATCTGTGCATCCTCACACTGTATATCATCAAAAGGATCTTTGAAAGCTCTTCTGTACCACATGAATGTAGATATTGTGTAAATATTTAACAAGATATCCTTGTGAATAACAGAAGCCTCACCCTTCTGTTCTAGCTCCTGGTGTTCAGCTACCTGTAAGACACCAAATTTAAGCAAACTAATTATTAATTTCATTTCTCAAGGTATTGAGATATGGCACAAATCTTCTGGTCCAAGTTTATTTTGTTAGAAGCCTTTACACATCCCCAGTCTGAGATCCTTGCCCTTCCATCCTGCAGTAGGAGTATTGCTGGTATGTATTTCTGTAACAGACCCCAAGCGAAACAGTTGTAAATTGCCTCGTATTCTTTTACTAGAATGTCCTTCTTTATGCTTTAAGTGCTCTTAGTAAGTACATCAGCATACCAGAGCTCATATGATCACTTATGACAGAGGCTAATGCAAGAAGGTAATGATTAATTTAATGACTATTTAAGGGAAAGATTTTGTCAGAAGAGAAGACAGTGAAGTTGTTAGCAATGTAAGGCAACGTTCTTCCAAGTCAGCCAAAGAAAGAAGCTACTTTTAAGCTTACAAGATATTATCTGAAAAAAAAAAAGGCCTGGAACCAAATCCTCCAATTCTGGATACAGTTACCTGAAGACTCCTACCACACGTACAGAGCAACAGTCATCAATTATTTTTTTCCTCAAAATAACTTGACAGTTTGATGAAAAAGATTGCCACATGGAACTTACTTATCCATTAATAACATTGCAAAAATCTCACCAAAAATAATACTGGGAAAATATTTGACACAAATTAGTACAAGAAAGGTTTTCGCCTTCCTACACATAAATGGATGCCTTTTTTTCCAACCCTGCCCACCTCCTCTTCCTGGAGGGGAACCTTCTCTGTCATGTTCTGGGGTTTTTTTGAGACCAGTTGTGCTAGTTCGACCACTGAGGGACAAATGGATAACTGTTAAAGACTTAAGTAGATAAAGTCTAGATGACACATCCTGACTCATTCAGTGATTTAGAATATGGTTAACTACTTAAGTCAATTTAAATGAAGCTTTTAGTTGTATGGCTTGTTTGCTTGTTTTTCTTTCCAACTAATGGACTCAAAAAGTTCAACCATAAAAAATTGCAAGCATGTATTTCTTTGTGTGTACTTTCTGAAGTAGCTCCTGAATGTCACGTGTGTCTCCAGGAAAAAACCCTTGGGCAAACTCTGTGGTGTATTTTTGAAGATGTATAGCCAGATAAATTGCCAAGATAACAGCTTGTACCTGTGCTTGTTTATGCATTTCTTCTTTAAGATCATCAAAGTACGTGGCATCCCCTTCATCATACTCTGCATCAAACATTTCTTTCAGTTTCCGTTTCTTGTCCATGCGCTCCTTTTTCTTTTCCTCCTCCTCAGGTTCTGGTTTGGACATTTTTCCATCTTCCTCCTCTTCTTCACTTCCAGACTAATCAACAGTAAGTTATCAAACATGTAAAATGGTTCGTTGAAAACAACCCATTCTGATTAACAGTTTAATATATATTTTTAATATTTTGTCATAATGCAAATTATTAGACACTCTAAAAATATTTCAATTTTAGACAGAAATTAAGTTATTCATACAAGAAGATGCAACTTCAGCAATGACCAAAACATTTAATGATCTAATCATATCCTTTTTCACTGAGAAAACTTCTTAACATTTATTTTAATGTCAGAGAACAAACCCTAGAATTGACCTATCTGTTATTCTACAGCTAAAATAAACACACATAATAAAAGAGGAAAAAAAAGTAATTGTTGATAGCATTGAGTACTACTGCACTGGAAGGCAGCACTCTAGAGGCCAGAGAGGAGGAAGTTTGTTCATAGACCGTTTGAAAACTGCCAAAATGATGCCGTTACCTCAATTTTACCATGAAATGCAAAACCATCGAGTTGCTCAGTCCGAAAAAAACTTTGATTTTTCAATCTGTATTGTTACAAACAACTACAGCTCTGTTCTTGGAAGATATCCAAGTCACAGCATAAAATTGCTTCCACCAGCCTCTTTTATGCAGATATGAGGAATGACTAGGAAACTCTGTCAGTTTCCACAATTCGTTGTGTTTAAACAGAGCTCTGTAATCTTCTGCATCAGATGAAGTGACATAGTACAAACAGTTATGATCACATTTGGTTTTAAAATACTTCTCTTATACCTCCAGATCCTCCAGCTCTTGATTAAGCCTGACACCTACTGTTAAGTGAGGTGACTTCTCCTACATAATTAACTTTAAACAACAATTCTGTTGGAGACTAAAAACATGCCATTCTAGGTATTTGTAGGTTCCAAAGTCTGTAATACATATATCTTTTCTTCCGTGTTCCCATTGATTCTTTCCTACTGATTCATGAAAACTAAATTTATTACATAGGATGCCTATCACCCAATTAGAAACTCACACACATATATGTTGCTAAAGAACATAAAAACAGAGGTCAGACCTCATCTCCTTCAGCAGCCTGCTTTCCTTTGTGCACAACACCGGTTTCGAGGTCTTCAAAATCTCCATACAGTTCTTCTGCAACAATAAGCACCCAAGATATCTGACAGTTAACCATTCTTTTATATTGCAGTTAACCATTCTGTTGTATTGTTCCATACAATTTCTCATATTTTCAGTACTGTGTATTTCTTAGTACTGCTTTGTAGATTAGTTTCAGCCCAAATATTTTTTCTTCCCATCAACAGTTTTATAAGTCTGTTCTGCCCTCTCTATAGTTTCAGCTGAAAATTCTCAGCTGAACTCCAGTGGCTCCTCCTTTTTCCTTTCAATACCTTTATGATTTCAAAAACGTAAAGTTTAGATCATTCCAAAGGACCACACAACACATTAGTTAGCACTCTGATGACACAAGACACCAGCAGAGCAATCGAGCTCCGATCTTTAATTTAAAAAAATAAAATTTAAAAATTAAATATAGCAGACAATTAAGTTAAAAAAAATGCTTACAGAAGCCTGTCAAACCACAGCCATTTTGCACTGCATATGACAGTCATATTATTAAAATTTTCTAAATATTTTCTAATTAAAAAACCAAACAAAACCAACACCTCCAAAACATATGATGATAGATCTCACTTTTCAGCCAAATGTGAATGACCAGTTTGCCTTCCCATTAAAAAAGAATTTCTGCTTATTTCCACCGAGACTATGCAGAAGAATAAACCATATGTAAAGGATGAATAGCTAAACTCGGATACATAACTCAAAGTTGGCACAGCCAAGTGTTGACTAAGGACTCCATTTCCTCATTTAAATTATATACCCTGTTTTTCAGAAAGTAAATTTTCAGAATGTGCTACTTGCCTACTATTTGTACAGAGACTTACAGCAATGTTTAATTATATTATTATCTGTATAATACTTTATGTAATAGTTTGAAAAAAATTGCAAGTGTATCACTAATGCAAAACATTCTACATACAGAACTACAAAGTCATACTTTTCTTAATAATCCTGTATACATTAATCATTTTTAGAAGTCTTATACATACCATCTTCCTCCAACAATTTTGCTGCATCTTTATCATCTTCCCACTTTCCAGTAACAAAGCAGTCTCGAATGCTGCTCATAACCTGCAAAATAAGTGTCACTGCTTGGTAGTTACAGCTTGTCATCAACAGAAACATTCTCCAATATGTTCCCCACTCCTCCATCAGAGATACCACCTCAGAGATAATCTGATATTCTCACACATGGCTCCACATCAAGACATCATTACCAAAACTACACAATGCCTCAGCAAAAGCAAGAATGTGAAGCCAGCTCAACTCTTGCCTAAAGGTCTTTACACTAGCAAGGTCTCTACCCTACATCATATTTTCACTCATGATTCCCCTGCTTTTTACTTTTCAGTAAATAAATATCAAACTATGATCCACCAAATAGTCAACAGAGCCAAGCATTACATTGACTTATTCTAACTTTCCATTCCTGTAAGAACAGACCTTGCAATCTGTTAGCTAGTAAATACTTCTAACAGCAGCGAGTAGAAGATATGACACTCTGCCCATAGCTCCCCTAGGTCTGTTTAAATGACAGCTCAGTAGTACTTTATGAGACGCAGCCAGGACAGAACCAGTACAGGATATGCAGAAGCAATTATTCAATGGTATTACCTCTTCTAAATTCCAGTCTTGCGGCTTTTCTATCAAGAATTTGGAGCAGTCAAGAGCATTAGCCTTCTGTTTGGATGCTTTGTCTGGACGGCTGACATGAAACAAACCTCCAAGTTCATCACCTGCATCCTCACTCTCATGGTCCTCATCCTCGACAGCTACATGAAACGTACAAGCTGTGATTATTTCCCCCACAGTACATGGATTACATTCATTAACAACCTCTCTTCTGCCTTATGTTTCACAATACCTGCAGTAGTTTGAGGAAAAATAAGATGCAAACTAAAAATAGTTTTAAATATACGACTGAAGAAAAAGGTACCCTGATCCAGTGTAGGAGTTAAATTAATACTCTCACAAGGACAAAATAAGGTGAGCAGCAACCAGGGAGATACTATACACTGTAATCACAGTGAACTTCAGTTGTACAGTTGTTCCACATGGAAATGTGTAATTCCTTTCACAAATGCCACATAGTTCAAATTTCTTTGAACAACCTGAAATCTGGTTCTATTTGCATAACTGGAATCATCTGAAAAAATCTTGCCCAATAAGTAAACACAGCATGTTCATTCATTATCGTAAGTAGAAACAATACCAAATGATCTGTGAATAGAAATGACATTAAGCTAGTCTGTAAATCAAGAATACCGGACTTAAGAATCTGTCAGCAAATCCTCCCGCTCCTGCACTGTCCAAGGTTTACAAAAGCCAAATTCTCATTGTGTTCTACAGAGGTTTTGCATGATGAGGTTTGTACACTCAGAAAACTACTGGAAAAGTTGTGAATTAAACAGGACAAATTACATAAATAGTAATTTTCTCTTCCTTTTAAGCCAGCTAGCTTTTTTTTTTCCTGACAAACACCCTTATTACAGACATAATTATTAAGTCACATCTAAGAGAATATTCCACTCTCAGTCACTGGGACAGAAATTGAAACAGCCAACAAATGACATCCCTTTATGAAACACATCAATTATCGCTATAGATTTGCATAATATCTACCAGATAATTATATAAATGACCAAACTTTAAATGTTTGGGAGGGAAACAGTTGTACCAGAAAACATGAGTAACAATCGAGTAGTCTAGAAAATGAGTGAAAAATGCTTTTTATTGGAAAAGTAAAAACTGTCTTTATTATGAATATTAGTGAAAATGAGTATCAGCAATTAAAAAAGTCAGTTAACTCTCCTCAAGCCTCCCACCAAAAGACAGTGCTCAAAGATTCAGACTTGCAAACTCAGTAACAGCTAAAAAGCTACCATACATTAAGACAGTACAAGTTTCCAAACAGATTTATACCTGTTCCATATACGAGTTTACGAAGATTGGGGGTTGAACTTTGCTGTCTTAGAAAGGCCTGAGCTGCCTTCTGTGTAAGGTCCTCTTTCCACTTAAGTGCACCTGAAAAGGGAAAAAAAATTGCACTCTACTTCCAAAAAAAGAACAAGAGTTAGGAGCTACACAAATAATTTAAATAAGAACATGACCACAGCAGGCGTAAGAAGTGTAGACACAACCCACGGTTTCTTTTTTTTCATACTCCACATATACACAGAAACATAAATTGTGGCTAACAAGTTATATCACTGATTCTTTTTCTGATGAGTCCTAATTTAGGACAAAACTTTAAGAGATTATTAGTAATATTAACAGATTTTATTGTTTTCATGATGATATATGTCTTCTTCACAGACTTGCAGAATGGCTGAGGTTGGAAAGGACTTCTGGAGGTCATCTTGTCCAGCCCCACTGCTCAAGCAGGGTCACCTAGAGCAGGTTGCCCAGCACCATGTCCAGATGGCTTTTGATTGTCTCCAAGGCTAGAGATTCCACAGCTCCTCTGGGCAACCTGTTCCAGTGCTCAGTGAGTAGTTAATACATTTTAGTAATGTTTCCCCAAGAATGTCTTATTCTTTCTAAATGTAACAGAGCATCATAATTTGTTTTACACATGTAGCCATAAAGATTAAAGAGAAATGTATGCAGAATCGATGACGTTTATAAAACAAATCACCTCCGTTTTAGAGGAAAGAAACCTGAGATCTGCCTACTACATTGCAAATCAAAGGCTTAAGAGCAGATAATCCCAGGTTTCCTAACATGAAGTTTCCCACTTAACGACTATATATAGAGAGATATATATATTTTGAAGGGGCAACATTATATAATATTTACTAATTGTAATATCCTTTAACAATGAACCCAATTAAAAATGGACAGTAAAATTTTTTAACATTTATAGTTTACCTGTTGTGTCAGCAGAAAAATCTATTTTTTCTTCATACTCCTCTTCCTCTCTCAGTAGATTCTCCACATCATCATCCTCAGCTTCCATAGCTTTAAGTTTAGTCTGTCTAATACTATCAGCTTTCTTTGCTTGAGTGTGCCAAAATCCCGTCCTATTTGACTCTTCAACTTCTAATTCATCATGTGATCCTTCATCATCGCCCTCATCAAGGGAAGAGTTTTCAACCTCAGATTCTGATGCCTCTTCTGCTGTGCAGTTTCCCGAATCTGTAGTGAGCACTGCTTTTCTTTTCAGACTGTGATCTGAGATTTGTGATCTCATTTCTGTATCTTCATTATTTATTTCATGCTGCTTAGATTCAGCTGGTCTTTTCCTTGCAGACTCTAACTCACTATCTGAGCTTTCATTTTCATCAGTCCTTTGCTCATCCTCCTCCTCCTCCTCCTCTTCCTCCGTCTCATTCTCTTCAGGAGCAGTTTTTCCTTCTTCTCCTTCAGAACTCATCTCAAGATCGTCATCACTGTCTGCAAATGCTGGCAGTTCATTCACAGCTTCTTCTTTAGCCACCTCTGTTTTCAGACGTTTGGCTCTCCCAAGAGCCATCTCTTCCCCCAATAGCTCTCTGTCACTTTCTTCCTCAGCATCATCTTCATCATCACCATCACTTCCATCCTCAGACATTGCTTCTTCTTCTTGGTTGTCTTCCTCATCACTTACTGCATCATCATTTTCCTTCTCTTCTTCTTCAAATAATGCCTTCCGACGTACTCTTCCAGTCTTCGAATCAATCTGTCTCTCTTCTTTTGGCATCACAAACCTGTTTTCCCAAAGATCACATTTGGGGTAAGATGATAAAGTACAAGGAAATTTTTCATGAAAGAATGAAGCTTCATGTTAATATTTAAAGACATTTTCTGATTTTTTTTTTTTAAACAGAGCAATGTTATAGAGAACATTAAAAAGGCAATGGAGTTCTTTAAGTACAGAACGCCTCTTAATTGAAGAATATACCCTATGTTATAGCCATAAACAATTCCAAGAAACTTCTTCATTTTCCATGGAATGAAAATAGGTTATACAATGAATTTTACTGAAGATTATGACTGCCATTCTACAAAACTCTGAAGACAGACAGAAATATGTTACTTAGGGCTATATCAGCAAGGAATTCCTGGAAGGCAGGACCATACTGCTTGCAAAACTTTTCCAATATCAGTTACTCCTATCTCAAGATACACGTGACATATGAATAGTTTCAGAAGAGGAAGAATTGGGCAATAAGCCATTCTACTAACTGTGCTCTACTGAGAATTTTTCCTAAATTAGAGCCTGAAATGAGAGATTCATTCATGCTCAAACACTGCTCAACATTCAAAACTTACTCTTCTCCTATATCTTCTGAACCTAAGGGTCTGGAGTCCATGAAGAGAGAGACCTTGCTTGACGCCATCTTAACATCAATGGCTGAATGTGTGGAGATGAGGCTCTGAACTAGTTCATGATTTGGTCTCACTTCCTCCTGGAAAGCAAAGATTTTTTTACTTTTCAATTAAAATGAATAAACAAATATCTAATGAACAGCTAACAGTCATTAATCTGCCTAAAACAGTAGAAATATGCATATGCAAGAAAAAATTCCAAAGCATTTTAAATAAACATTTTCTCAGAATAGCAAGGTCTCCCTTCCCCTCTTCACATTTCAAGAATGCATACAATATTAACCCAAGAAAAATTAAAGAGGGCCTCCTTCACAGGATGCAACCACTACAGTAAGTATCGGCAAGCACACATTATCATAGACCCAAACATATTTAACATTTAGCACATTACAGGGGAAAACAGCTCAATTCAATCTGTTCGTATGCAAATGTTTTCCACCCCTCCCTTTGACAAGTCAAATCCTTTAAGAGTTCTCCCACAATCATCCTGCCCTGCAAAATAAGAGTGATAATATCCCAGTACCAGGAGTTTTTATAAATCATAAGTCAATGTTTGGAAAGTTTATGAAACTAAATTAAGGTACTTATTATTAACTGACCCTTCAAATGTTTTGCACAATATTTACACAGAGATAATAAAAATATCCCTCCTCTGAAGTCACTAGAGGAGAAAAATAAATTACCCACTATGGATATATAAGGATTGATTATTTTAAAGAAGCTTATTTTTAAACACTTGTTTTGACTCTAAGGATGAAAACTACATTGTGCAAGAGAAATCAAATCACCAACAGCACTCTCTTACCTCTTCTTTTTCATGAGCATGGCTTCCACCAAGGTCAATATAAACAGCATCTTTATCATATACAATGCCCCCAACTCCTGAAAGAGGGGCATACACTAGTTTCTCTTTCTCATTTAAAGAACGCTTCTTCTGCTGTTCAGGTAGAGCGCAGGGGTCTGGTAGGAAACTCACATCACTCACAGTAAAGTCTCCTACACCTGGGGTGACAGACAAGGGAAGCAATAAGGTTTTCACAAAGCTTTGATTCTAAAATTTGTACAATTCACCATGAAGAGATTAAAAAAAAACAACAAAACAAAACATTGTAGCATTCAGTGATTCATCAACAGCGAGCTCTGTATCAAACATCCAATTCTTCTGCCTTACCGCTGACCTTAGGGAAGCATACTGAAGTTCACCAGAATACTGCAAAGCTTTGGGTTTGTTTGCTTATTTTTAAATGACAAAACTAGCAACTTACTTTTCTGAGTAGGTCTGTAAATTTATTATTATTTCTGAATTTAAGCTTTTAAATAATTCACTTAAAATATTAAATTTATTCAATGAATATTAGAAATTTTACATAAGCCAAATTTACTTTTCACTATTAGGGCTGGTACGGTTTGCACTTCAAGCACCTTTTAAAGCAAAACACCTTTGAAAAACTTCAGAGACTGCCAATATTGTGTTTAACACTGCAACAAAACTGCACAATTAAAAGCAAAACTATTTACGAGGATTTATTTTTACAAAAATGTATATTATGAAAAATAATTTCCAAAAGCATAACATGTATTTAGAAAGGTGAAAAATCTATTTTACAACATACAGTTTAAAGATACAAAACATTCCACAATAAAAATAGCAACAGCTATGTTGTTATTCATAGATCAGTACAAAAACAGTTTTAAGAATCTGATAAATGACCTGGCATATGAATTTGACTCTTGTTTTTCAGGTGTGCTCCTCTCAAGTATCCATAAAGTGATATCTTCCTGTCACATTTGGGATTGATTCGAACATCTTCTGGGTTCGTCAACTCTTCCATTCTACCCAACGTTAAAAAAAAAGTTAGAACATGCAGCAGTCCTAATAGTAACTTTTGAAAAACTGTAATTTAAGAAAAGAGAATGGCAGCATCACTGCTGCCACTGCGTGCTCTGCAGACTCTAATAATCAAAATACAATTAACGTAAGAAAAAAATCCATGGGAAAAAAGATCTCTCAAAAATATCTTAAAATTGTGTTTTAAAACATGTATAATCATGTTCAACAATATATTTCCAGAAGACTTATTGGCATTTCACTAAATATGTACTGCTTTCTTAGCACATTTTAATTACTGTTTATACGCTTTCCACACACAACCCTCCTCAAATCAATTTTGCCATTAGACAGAAAACAGAATAACCACCCTACGACAGCTGAAAGACGCGTTTCCTTGCAGCCACACAACCTTCTTTTCCCTAATGGTGGTGAGCAACACAAAAACTACCACAGGAAAGGTGAGAGGGAAAGATTGGCTGTTTTCAAGCAGATGAGGGGGCAAGTCCTTCCAGAGCTCCTATCTATACTGCACAAGGGAGGCAACACAAACACACCTGGCTGCAGATCAGCTTAAAACTGACCCAACAACCCAAATAATAGTAACAGTTATAGCAACCTAAGACAATGTTACTGAAAGACTACAAAATATTTTTCTCATTTTCCCTCTCTTTGCTTTGTGTATTTTGCAGGACTTTGCATGATGCTTACCTACGTCTCCGACAATTTTTTCTAAAGAATTAGAGCTTTGAAAGAGAGTTGTTCTAGGCACCTTGGATTCTTGTGGGAGTTTAGTCATAACTGTAAACATTCTGACAATAAAATATGAAAGGTGAGGTAATTTTTCAGATAGGTACAGCCACCATCAAGATTATTTTCATGTTCCAAAGAGACTGTGAGTCAAATGCTATACGTGGAGATCAAGCAGAGTGGATGTTCCAGGGAACTGTCCAGAGGACTAATTCACCAGCTGTTGTTAAGTTGCTGGAGTGCTGTTTCTTTTCCACAGAAATTCAACATGATCACCAACAAGCAGGATTATTTTTTTTCTGTATTTCAAAAGCATTTACAATATACCAAAGGCCTATCTACTTGATCTGATGCAAGTGAAAACTGAATGGCTAAAGTTACTGGCACAAACCTGAAGAGTATGCTTTCATTTCCCCAAAGCCGTCTAGATAGCACTAAATACCCAGGCACACATAGAGCTGACTGGCTGTAATATTATCATTTTTTTTAAACAGCAAGGTGCTATCTATGCTGAGATCGAAGAACAGAGAGAAAAGCACACACCTGTCTGCGAGAACATACGGGTGAGACGTTTGCCAAGTAAGAGGTCGGAATTTCATAACTGAGATAAAACGCCCCAAATTGTGAATTTCCTGCTTTTGATATTCTCCGTGAACCATCCCAGACAGATAAAACAGCTTAGCACCCTAAACACATTAAAAAGACATAAAAACATTAAACATCAATTTAATACCTACAAAACTAAAAAAAGGTAATGCAATTCTAATTTGCAAATCATAATCAGAAATTGCTGGTTACAATTGGCTCCTAAAGATCAAACTAACTAGTTCACTTCAACATGAAAACTGTCCCCTAAATCTTAGGGGAAAACAATTCACATCCAGAAAAACTCCTACAAAGGTTAATTTGTTTCTCAGACCTACAAGCATAGCACCTGCGTAACAGAACTTTTTATTCATATCACATATTTAGTAGCTAGTCACACCGGGATAGAGAATAATTACACAAGTATTTTAGCAAACAGAAGAAAGATTACATAATCTGCTACATCATCAGCATTGTCCATTTATAGTATTATTTAAAAGATGTAAGAACATAATAAATGTTTAAGTATTGCCCCACTTTTAATTTAGCTTCCATAATGCAAAATACATGGAAAAATGAATGTTGCATGTCATACCGGATACACTTCAGTCCAGAATCTGTGCTTTAACTTCTTTTTAGTCTTCTTTAACTGTTTGTTGTTCTTGAATGTATCTAGATGGGTAAGAACTCCCATCATTTTGGGAAAGCCATGTACCTGACAAATGTTCAGGAATTCAAATGTTTCCATCTCAAATCCAAAGCTGGCATCAATGAGCATTAGAACCTGAAAACACAACATCAGCATTTCACTATAACAATACCACAGTGCCTACATGAGCTAATTTCAAAGACCACACCTTTAAAGTCATAAACTTCTTGGGAACCAAAATCTTGCAGAAAGTTTTGTTCTTTATTTTCATATAACCTGAAAATCAACTTTGGCTTTTTAATTACAGTATGGATCTTAGCTGCTTTAGAAATTAGTGGGGCTTAGGAAATCAAATCTCTTCTTCCAGTCAATCAAATCTCCTTTATATAGGTTTGATTTGCTCATTGCCTCCAAAAAAACTATAGAAGAATAAGGCCGTTCTATGAATGCAATAACGTACAGTATCATCATAAGGTCTGAACAGGTGTTTACTTTGTGAATTTAAAATATGCAAAATTGACTATCTTCCAATATGGAAAGAACGTCCTAGAAAATTAATAAAATTTTTATATCTGTGTCTTGGATGCGCTAATGCCTTTAAGGCCAAGTCTTTTGGTAAAATGAGACAAACAGTTCACATATTACAATTACTGTTATGCATCACTAAAACGCACTGACACAGGAAAACAGCACCCAATAGTCACATGAAAATGGAAGCAAAGTTGTATTAGGACCTCAGCAATTAAGAACTTAAAACGCATGGGAACTGATGACAGAGATCTGCAAGCAATTATGTATTCTCGGCCTCCTAACAATAAAACCAAATAGATTCTCTGCATCACCACGTGCATGCAGAATCTCAAACATCCATCACATCTACTAACAGAAAATGTTTGTATTTTTTAATACATCTCCCTTCCTCAAGTAGAAAACATCCAAGCAGAACAATATCTGGATTAGTGCACGCATGTATTTAGATAGTTAATATTTAGATAAGGATCCCAAACCCTAATCAGCTATTAATAATATACTCCAAATCCACATGTAAGGAAAAATTCTAGACAAACAGATCGTGCATTGGGTCCCAAGATCAGCTGACGCAATCCACTGAACCAAAAGTTACAAGTAAATTACAATGGTGACCGCACTCCACTGAAATCAATCGTATTACTACACAGCGATCTTCAAAGATGGAAACATCAGAGTGCATCAAATAAAACCAACTAGTAAACTAATATATATTTGACTTTGTACATTAGTTGAAAACTTTTTGACTAAAAACCATTTTCAGATTTTACATGGTTTGACCAAATCCCTTAATGAAAAGTCACTTTATCACCTTGGCTTGTTATAAGATCTTCCATTAGAAGTTTACGAGTTGCATTAGCAATGAAATTCAGTTGCATTTCCCTTCTTCCACATCCTCTCCACCACCACATGCACACTTCATTTCCCCCCACCCCCAGGATAAGGAAAGTCCTAGGGGTTGTTCATCAGGTTTATTGTCGAGCTTAGTCTTGTTCTGTCTGCAACAAAAGACAGTTTTGCCTTCGATACCGATGGGTAGAGAAATCAGACATGGGTGCAGTCCAGTCAAAAGTAGTACTTTCAATATGAATTATAGTAGAAATCACGTGCCATTGTTAACTTACCAAATCAGCAACTTTAGCCAGGTCAATCATTGTGTTAATGTCACATCCACATTCAATAATAGTTAGCCTGCGTTTTTTACCTGAAAACAGAATTAAGAATCAAAAACTGAAACAGAGGGAGCAAACTAATTAGTCCACTGTTTTCTTTCCAGGTCACATTCCTGAAGTTCCTAAAGAATATCTGGGACTCAAATTCTTGTCTAGCATATAGATCATCCAACATGCACCATTGTAGAAGTGCCTGTTTTCAAATGTTTATAATTCTGCTAAATTTTAACTTTTTTTGGTTTAAAATTATCAGCTGGAGTACATGTTTTCAAAGGAGTTGTTCAGTCTTTTCCAAAAACAATGCTGGCTTTTTATTCTTCTACTTTGGAAAAAAATAAAATCCTTGCTTCTTTTCTCTTTAGTGCCCCAGCACTAGTACTGTAGATTTTATTTTACCACATATTTTTATGCTTGTGATATTATTAGGAAAAATACAGTCTGTTCTAGCCTTTAAAAAAAAAAGTAGATTAACAAATCAAAATTCATAACATGCATCCGAATGAGAAAAAAGTACCCACTGTTAACTTGGCCTGACTAACTTGAGTTAGCTAAGTGAACTTCAGACAACAGGAATAACAACTTTAAACAACTATAAACAACAGGTATCATGGTTTTTTTCTTCAGGTTATCATTAGCAAAATTCAACCCTTGAGTCCCAGCAGACCAATTAGGAAATCCAATCTAACACATGAAATTTCCTTTCCATTTTTTCTTTCCCATATTTGTCAATTATTCCTTGCAAAACAGAGATTCATTAGTTAAAGTCTCTGAAGAGTCTACCTGCACCAAACATAGTTGTCTGCATCCAAGCAAGATCTCCCTTACAGATTGGTTCCTTGAGCTGCTGCGGGTTGTGCTCCCCCTAGAACCTCAATGATCCCCCTGGGAATATTCAGGGAAAAGTATGAAGGGAACAGACTAAGACAAGTGGAAACTGGGACTGAAACCTTAACAAAAAGGAAAAGGAATTGTCCAGGGGGTGAGGTGGAGAAACGTAACTGGAAATGGCTAGGCAAATTAATTCTTGGCTTAAGAAAGAAAGGGACACAAAGACAGGATTATAGGACAGGGAACCTGAAAGCATGGGAAATGCATGTAGAGGTTAGGATGAAGCCAGAGAAAAACAGTTCAAAGAGCAAAACAGAACCCAGTGGAAAAGGAAAACTTGGGAAAGGTTTGGGGGACAGAAGAAACTGGGAAAAAAGCCAGAAAGGAGGAAAAAAAAACCCAAACAAAAAAAACCCAAACCAGAACTGGGATCCCAGCAGGGTGGAAAACAAGTTTAAAGGGACAAGTCCCCTAAAAGCCTAAATCTCACTATTCTTTTACTGTTAATAAATAAGCCTGATAACACATCCAAATTATTTCTTAAAAATGACCAAAAATTATGAGAACATGAACACATCCTAGCTCTAAAAGCAAGACAAATACGAAGTGCAAAATACGCATTTCCATCTCTCATATCTTTGTTCTCACCTGAAACAATTGTAACAGGACCCCGGATTTCAACCAGCTTTTGCCTTGTGAAGTTCTTAATGAGACACTTTATTAAGGTGCTCTTCCCGACCTTGGGAGGGCCGACTACAACCACCACCACAGGAGGCGGCTCCAAAGGAGTACGGTCAACCACAGGAATGTGATGTTTTTTAGTCTTCAAATCCTGAGTTCTGAGAAGAAATTTGTAACGAATAAATACAAGAACTTAAAAAACAGTAACATTTATTCTTTGAAAGTCTTCAGTATTTGCAAAAGCTTGGACACAAAGTTTCACAGATGCAGAAAGCATCACACTGCTGACACACACATAAACTAAAACACAACGTGGTGAAGGATGAAAGCTATGTGAGCACACCAGTGAAAATTACACTATGCATATTTCTACACAAAGTAACAAGGAAGCTCCAGCCAACACCTATCTATCCAGCTGACCTTGCATGCTCTATAACCAATTCCCATTTCTTACCTATGGAAAGTTCTGGCCATCCGCACAGCAGACTGGACCGTAAAGGCTTTGGGGTTTCTCTTCCGTGCATTCTCCTCGTCTCCTATTCCTAGGTCATTGAGATAACGTTTCCTTTTCTTCTCTGCCTTTGGCCCGCTATGCTTTGCACGATGCTTTTTCTTCTCTTTTTCCTCCATCTTACTTTTTCAACAATAGTTTACAATGAATATGACGTAGATTGCTTCTGTGTGATACTGTGCACACCTCACGTAGGAAGAAAATGCAGTTAGCATGTATAGCATACGTATACAGCAACCTGTGAAAGAACAGCAGCACTGTGTAAACATTACTTAACCACCTGAAAGAACAGCTAATTTATATGCTGCCTGGCCGCACATGAAAAGCGCCGCAGCCCACCCAGCGCCAAGCAGCACTCCTGGCTGACCCCCGGCCCTGCGCACTGGCCGGGGCCGCCACGGCCGCAGGGCTCGGCCCAGGCCGAGCTCCGTGCCCCGCAGGCCGCGGGTCTCCCCGCCTGCTCCCGGCGGTGCGGGCCCCTCACACACAGCGGCGGTGCGGGCCGGCGCAGGGGGAGGGCCGCTACTTCAGAGAAAACCGATTTCCAACTCCGCCCGCGGCAGGGAGCTGCGGGGCACGCCGTGGGCCGGCCCCACGCCCCCTGAGGAGGGCAGAGGGCCATCCCGCGGGGCTGCTCCCCGCCGCCGCCACCTACCTGCCCCGCCGCGCCGCACGCTCCGCGTGGGCCCGCACCGACCGTCCCGCAATGGCGGCCCCCCGGAAACAGCGGCTGCGCCCGGAGTTCCGGGAGAGGCGGCTGCAGCGGAGCGCTATTGCCGGCACACACGGCGGCAGCCCGACGGGGCGGGGGCCCGGGCGGCGGGGTGCCGGGCCGTGACTGCGCCCCGTTGGTGGGTAACTGCCCTCCCCGCAAGCGCTGGGAAGGTTCGCGGTGGCCGTGCGGCGGTGCTTGCCCCACAGCACCGGGGGCCGAGGAGGCGTGCGGCCCCCGCGCCCCGCCGACGGCTGACGGCGGCTCGGCGGCCGCTCGGGGGCTCCCGCCTGCTGCCGCGCAGCGTCCGGGGCTGTCCCCTACGAACTGCCTGCCGTGGCCCCAGAAAGCAATGTGGAAAAGGTCTCTTTTATAAAAAGAAATCCTTACCGAGGACAATGGGGGGGGGCAAACAAGTCGGAGGGTAAAAACCTGCGAAGGGCTTTCCAGTGCTATCCGCGGGGACGGAACGTACTTAGGTGGGGGCTTTCTTCAGATACCGAGCCCACCGCCCCGTACGGACATGACTCGGCACGCAGGAGTCAAGGTATGCGAGGTGAGAAGTGAGTCGTTGTTTATCTCCGGCCCGTGCCTACGCCTCAAGGCGAGTCCTCCTCAAGTTATTTATAGGTACAGGCCCTGCTTGATTAAATGGAGAGCCCTCTTCTCCGGGGTAATTTGCCTTATGCCAAGAAACAGCGAGGAGCAGGGCTGCTAAAGAGGTGTCCAGGTCATGAACTGCTGGCTCTGTGGTGCTGGCCAGATCCTGTTTCCTGGGCAGGCAGCTTCTAGTGAGGAGTGGCAGCTGCAGGGGCTGTGGCTGTCGCCCTGGTCCTGCTGCTGGAGGAGGTGGCTGAGAAGAAAGGAACGATTCTATGATCCTATGAATGCTCTTTGCAGGCTCCCACAAAATGAGGAACTCAAGATGCCGAGCGGTGGGGCAGGCCCAGGTTGACTATAAACCACATCGGTAAATTTGGGTCCTCACTATCTCTTTTTTACAAGTTACGTGGAAGAAAATACAATTTTCAATATTCAGCATGCAAATTCCTCCTTTCTTCTACAAACAGGAACATTTTACAGTCAGTAGAAGAGTAGTCCAGTACCGAACACACTTGGTTCCTGCCCCACCTCTTCCTCAGCATCACCTACTCGTATGACAGCAGAGATGCTTCTGGCATGCAAGTCCAGGGGAAGCTACTAATACCATTCCTGTGAAAGTACCTCCTACATGTTGAATAAGCATGTAGTTTGTGCTCAGGCATTCTCCACCTCGTAGCGAGGCGTGAAAGTTTACAGAAACATCACAAGAGAGTGCTCTGCACTGATTTTTCTTATTTGTGAAATACGTCTGTTACAAGCGACTTGTAACAAAATGAAGAAAACCAGTAACTTACAGAAAAGCTCTACCCTGAGTAATAGGTAGCTCTGTGATGGGAGAGTGATTTATTTTTTCTTAGACTTGCTCATGAGAAGTATTCAGAGTATTCTTCAGTGTTGGAAACGTGGGTTTGCTAATAAGGGGAGCGTGTTCCCTAGACCAGATGAAGGGCTTGTAATGCCTGGTATTATTAGAGCAGCCAGGAGCGACAGCACCAAACGCCGAACGCCGCTGCCTTGGTGCAGCTTTGACCGAATAGGATGTCTACAGAGTGTGGGGGGGGAAACAGCTGGAGGCACTGCAGAGACCAGGCTCACTCTAAGAGAATCCTAACAATGACCCCCCAATTATTTGCCTCAGACCCCTATTAGATCAGAGGGTGCTGGTTACCGTGCATTGAGATGAGCAGGCAGGATGCCATGGGAAGACCTGGTGCTGCCTGCCAGGCGGCCACTGACTCCAGGGAGGAACCAAAAGCCCACCGCCTTGTTGGTTTAGTGGGGCATGCTATTCTTTCCACTGTCCTTTTTCCTCTTCCTTTTTAACTCACTCTTTCTTTATGAAGCAAGGCTGTTTTGCTACACACTTTTGAACATCAGTTTCTTGTCTTTTTCATGGGTAAAATTATTATTCTTGTTCTGTCTGTGCCTAAGAACAAGCCTCACTTCTCATTAAGTAGGTCTTATGAGGGGGAGAGTATATGTAAATAAAGAAATAAGTCTTAATGCACAGTTTTAAAAAACTTTACTAAAGGAGTCATATATACAATCATAAATAAAATCATCACCTTGTACTTAGCTCTCAGATACAACTTTTTGTATTCAAAGTGCCTTGCAGCTATTGTCTGAAGCTATGGTTCTTCCGTAATACATGAGTGTGTTCCAATCCTTCAGGTCAAGGCAGAAAAATGAAATGACTTCTTCACAGCCACAGCTAAAAGTTACCGACAAGAGTCAGGACTAATTTTCTGGACTTTTCATGTACACATCTCAATAGACAGCTTCTTCACAGAGATATCAACTTTATTAATAAAATAATGGTCTGTGTTTAAGTTTTATTTTTATTATGTTTCTTTTGTTCTATAAACAAAGTAATTAAATTAACATATGTATTAAAATGTAGGCATACTTAAAATATTCCAGAGCCACATTTTAAACACAAAAAAGTATTTGCATTTGCATGTATAGTTTTCAGCATCCTAGGCCCAACATTGCTTTAAAACACAACCATGGCAGCTCTCCAGAGATACACATGAAGAACACTTCCATGATCACAGTGGTCTTCCAGACAGCCACAGATCCTGAGAAGTCTAAAAATAGGCTCAATGTGTGAATGCAAAGATGAAACACAATTAATTTGTTTTTCTGTGAGTGCAGTGCTACAAGTTCATTATCACCCAGGTAAAAAAACCCTTCATTTGGCAAACAGAAAACTAGAATTTGAAAAAAAAGACAATTTGAAAAAAATTATACAGAAGGAAATCACAAAAATATTGCCTTTTAAAAGGCTACACATGCGGTCATTTTTAAGTGGAAACACTATACATTAAGTATCTAGGAAAAGACCAGCAGTGTTCTTTATCAGGAGCACACCTAAAATGCAAACACACCCAGTGAGCCGTCCCCTGCCACCACCAAGGCTGCTTTTCCCATGCCTCTCGTGTTAATGCTTTCTCCACTAAAAGCTATAAATAAGTCTCTTTTCTATAAATGTCTTAACTTAAAGTAAGTGAATTCTGACCGGAACAGAAACAAAACTCAGTCCGGTAAGGCCACAAACCCAATGCCATAGTCCCAAGCCTCCTGGCAGAATTAACCCAGCACAGCCTGAGCATAGAAAGAGTAAACCTTCAGTATTGACGTATTTGTGAAGAAGATCAGTCTGAATGTGCAAGTTAGCGTGAGGCTGCCGACAGCCGAATGCGTGCAGGAACACTGCGAGCGGCTTGGTGACAGTTCCCGTCGGACGGGGCGGGGAGGCAGCGCACGTGCGGCAGGGTCCTCTCCCGTAGCCCTTGCTAACTTCGCTCACCTTCCTTCCCCTTCCAGACAGCACACAGAACTCAGAGCAAGCACTCCGTGCTTAGACCTGCAAAACCTCTAGCTGCTTTGGACAATGCCACCAATCGAACAAAAAAACCACATTCATTTTTCATTGGGCAAGCAGACCCACTCTCAGTTTCATGTGTGACCCAAATGACAGGTGGAACTCTGGCCACCGAAAGCAAAAAGGTAACTTTTTGGCCCACCTTGCTCCCCATTTAGCTCATTCTCAAATAGCGAATCTAACCCAGTTCCCAAAATTTCATTTCTCACGCCCAGCCAGTGAGGGTCACAGTCACTTACTGTCCCCAGCAGCTGCTGCCCATACGATGGGGCCGGAGCAGCAAGTGTCCCTTGATACCCCCCGTCGTGTTTTGGAAGTACCAAAGGAGGACTAGCGTGACTAGCCGCAACCAGAGGTGGGCTGTGCCTCATCTGCTCAAGCTCAGGCTTTGATTCCCCTTCACCATAACTGAAAGTGGAGCCCTTCCCAAAGGGAGAAGTGTTGGACTTGATATACAAATAGCTCTCATCGCCCAGGCCCTGGTTAGCATTCAAGTAGTTTAAGACAGGTCTCCTATACATGTTCTCTTTAGCTGCCAGGTACTGGTGATCTTCTATACAAGACTGGAAAACATCTGCATCTGAGTAGTAGCTTTCAGGGAAAGACTTCTTCAGGTATGGATATTCCTGCGCCTGCTGCACAGGGAGGGAGAGCTGGGGGGGACTGCCCACGCTTCCCGCACCCAGCGGGACCCCTTTTCCCACACAGTCCAAACCGAAGCGAGCTGGGGTCTGGCCCGGGGCTCCAAAGGCGTTATCCAAGCTCCTGAAGTGAGCATCGAGCCTCGCGTACGGCTGCCCCGAGCAGGGCGACGGCTGACCAGAGAAACTCTGGTTTCCTCCGGGCGGCGGACGGAGGAGGCTCCGGTCTGGCCAAGGACCCTGCGCCGTCCGGGGCCTCTCCTGGCAGCCGCCCCCGCAACGGCTCGGCTTTTGCTTGCCGCAGGCCGGCTTGGGGTAGGCGGCGGCTTCGCTCTTCTTGTGGTTCAGCTGCCGGGCTCTCCTGTTCTGGAACCACACCTGCGGGGCCAGCGGAGACTCAGCGCCCGCCCCCGCCGCGGCCCGGCCCGGCCCGGCCGGGGGAAGCCGCCCCGCCGCCCCTCCCGCCCCGCTCACCTGGATCCTGGACTCGGGGATGTCGGTGAGGCCGGAGAGCTGCTCCCGCAGGGCGATGCCGGGGTAGGGGTCCTTCTCGAAGGCGCGGACCAGCAGCTCCAGCTGGGCCTTGCTGAAGGTAGTGCGCTTCCGCCGGCCGCCCTCCCGCCCCGCGCTGGGGACGGCGGGGCGCGCCCGGGCCTCGCCTGCGGGGAGAGGGGAGCGGCGGTCAGCGGGCACCGCGCCGAGCCCGGCCCGGCCCTGCCCCGCCGCCGCCGGCACGGCCACCCACCCGCCCTGCCCCGGTCGCGCCCCGGGGAGACTTACCGGTGGGGCCGGGGCTGGGGGGCAGGCTGGCGAGCTCCATGCGGGCCGAGGTCTGCGGGCGGTGGGGCGGCACAGGCCGCTCCCTGCCTTATGAGCCCTCCGCCCCGGCCCGCGGCGACCCCCACCCGCTCGGCTCGGCCCCGCCAAGGGGGCCGGGGCCGCCGGGGTGACTCAGAGCTGTCTCCCACACCTCCATTGTCATCCCATCACCAAAATACACACAATGAGGGCTCGCCCCAGCGAAGGAGCCAAAGCGTCTCCCAGCGAAGCCCCCGCCGCCACCACAAACCCATCCACCTTTCTTTAATTCAAATGGAGAGTGGATAATTTAATGAACTTATCTTTCACCTGCGGTTCGGCCCTCTGGGAAGGCTCCCCTTCTCTCTGCACCGCAGGCCTGGGGCTCTGGTGGAAACCCGGGGCTCCCCTGGGTGCGGGGAGGCCTCCACACCGCCCTTCTCCCAAAGGGAAACCATCGCAGCTCTTACTGCACCCAGGTGACAAGTCCTTGTCTTCCCCGTTTAGTTACCCTGCTCCTATTCCCACCCATGGGACATTTCTCATTGACTCAACTGCAGTTAATGAAATGCTGGTGGCTTTACTAGGCATTGCATCAAAAGCCACCCTTCACAGCGAAGGACGAAGCCTCCCGCAGCACGCTCTGCGGTTACCTGGGGGAGAAGGAGCAGCCTCCCTCCCAAGCGTGTGCCGAAGAGCTCAGCCCAACCTTTTCCTTTCCTAGGGCTGCTGGATTTTTCCTCCAGACAGCTCCACTCATCAAAGTCATGTACAGAACAAGCAAGGTCTGTGCTTTCAGCGCAAGGTGAAATCATGACCAACATATTAATCCAAAAGAGAAGCCAGAAATATTATTTAAGAGAGCCAAGAGTGACATAAGGACTTAGAGGGAGCAACAGTTGCAATGCCGAAAAGGACTGGACGTTAGAACAGGATTAGAACAGCAGCAAATCAATTAGTTAATGCAATAATTTGACAAATGAGGCCATTAATGGCTAACGCTGAAGGTGTTCAAGAACAACAGCATCATTACTTCATGTGTTTGTCGTCTCAACATGTTCCCATTCATTTTTCAGCCTTGGGATCCGCTCCAGCTTGTTCTGAAGCTAAAGGGTACAGGGACAGAGCCTGCAAGCTGTTACATGCTATTTGCATTCTGCAGGGACCAGTGCATCTGCCATTCAAGCAGCCACTTTTGGGTTGAGCTGGGCAAGGGTTTTAACATCACACACACCACCACGGTGGTTCACGACAAAAGTGAATGTCCTCCCAGACAGGGGCGACAGTCAGCCCCTGTGAGTCTGGTACTCCAGAGACTGGGTTCCTTTAGCAGCTCTGTCCGTAAGGCAAGGTAAATGCCCTCAGAAACCACTTTACCTAAATAACGTTTTCAAGCAGAAGTGTATATGAAGGCAGTGAGAATTTCTGAGGGATGACTGCAGCACATAGTCCAAAACATCTGGAAACAACAGCTTGAAGCATTTTCTCAGTACTCCTCCCGTTTCTTCTACTGTATCATTCCCATAAGCCTGGACTGTCGTAGCACAGATACATCCCACAAGATTTCTTTTCTCCCCCAGAGCTTCAGGATGGTTTGGAGTTTTTCCTTTACATGTAAACAGTACATTTGTATTTAAGCAAGAATTTGCATGGGGGAAAAGGGAAAAAAGCAGCCAGGTGGCTGTGGTTCAGCAGTTCCAGGTACAGTCAAGGCGTGCTGCTAGTCCTTCTGGTTTAGTTCACTTTTAATACTCGGATACATACGTAGGGAGGGGTGGATGAAGGCTCAGACACAGTAAGCAGACATATAAAGCTTGGTGGCATAGTTTTATTGACAGTCTTCTCTACAGCAAATCCAGCTTCAGCTGCTCCTTGTTCTAAGCACGCAGGGTGCAATTCCACCAGCCTTTAGGCCCCCATATGGATTCACACACAGCCCTGCACATGCCACCTCCAGTGCACACTTGACTGTAAAATGAGCCAACTCACAGAGCTACGCCTTCCAAAAACTGATCACTTTTTTTTTGGCCAGGTTAGTTTTTGGGGAGCTTAGTTCAAGCACCATCGTGGGATGGGGATGCACAGGAGCAGAGGGTAAAAGAGAATTGGGGAGCCCTGATTTAAACTGGCATAAGAAAGTGTGGAGTTGCATCAGACCTTTCTGTCTCTCTGCAATTCCAGGACAACTGTCCATGGGGTGCATAATAGACTGGATCAAGGATACCAAGGATGTTTGTAGGGTACAAAGAGAGCTTACTCATTCAGTCTGGCCACGGGGAAGGCTAGAACAAATGCTGTCATTTTTCTTTCTGCATTTCCAATTTTCCTGACAGAAAACGTCATCTCACAGGAATAACTACAACACAAAGCTGACCCTGGAGGCAGCCTGCAACACTGATCTCAAAAGGAGAGGGAAGCCACCCCCTCCAACACACACATATACACCTTATAGCCACAGCCGGTGCAGAAGAGATAAGGAGGAGTCAGCAAAGGCTTGCGCCGACTTGCACTACTTGCTGATAGTGACTGTCCATCACTACTAGCTGGGTCAAATAGACCAGGCTTTTGTTAACATCCTCTGGCTATGTAGAGAGCAGTTCACACTTCCTGGAGTTATTGTTTCAGGCACTCTGCCAGGCAGCCTCTTCACACCCTTCATTTTCAGAGATTTTCTTTGCAATGCTAATTGATAGAGACTTAGATTGCGAGTTTTGTTTTTAAGTGAGATTCCAGGAAAGAAGATGGCAATCTTTGCCTTCCCCTCCTCTTCCCCCTCTTCTGCCGAGACATATGGACTTTGGCTAACATAAGAGCTAATTTCTGCTACAGCTGCAGTTTGACCATACCCTAATCCAGGCAACAACACTGACCAGCCCTTGCTGCCCATGTTCCCTCGGCATCATCATGCTGTTGCATGTCAGTCATAATCAAAACAACTGTTTGTGAGCTCCCCCATCTCTTCTCTAAACTGTATCAGGAAAACAGTATTCCCCACCACCACCTGTATTTTTGATTCATTTCACAAATAGGGGAATGGGAAGAGCATGGGCAAAGAGGCAGGAATACCCAAAGCAGCAGCATGCTTAACAAAAACAGCACCTGTTCGGTTAATAGATTGTCTTCAGGCTCCCACCAAAATCCGTGGAATTTTGCTATAGATTTCAGTAGGGTCCAAATGTCGAAACCCACTTGTGTCCTCTGCCAATGTTCCTTTATGCCAGAGTCGTCATATTAAGTGCATCTACAGAGGAATCCAAATCACATGTGGAATATGCTGAAAATACAACAAAAATGAGGAATATGTATGTAAAGGACATTTAGGAGAGACAACACAGTTGTTAGACAAGAACTAGCCACAGTGCTCCTTAAAATAGCTCTCAAAAAAGGTTTGCATCTATCCTGGTCCAGACCAGGGCATTAGGAGCTCCTGTCCTCTCTCCCTCCAGAGCAGCCCCAGTGTTAAGAAATGCAAAGGTGACCCCAAAATCATGCTGGCGTGAATGGGATGCCAAATCACCCAGTGCAGCATGGGCGCCTGCCTGGGGAGTCTTAGGACAAGCACAGCCCTCTAGAAATCCCTACATCAAACATTTTCTAAGGCAGTACAATGCTATTGATGTTTAAGCAGAATTTTCATCCTGAAGGAGGCAAGATCAATTTCACTAGTTGGTCTCCAGACATTAACACCTCATAAAAAGGATGCTCATGCCCTGCTTATCTGGAGTGCATCTTTAATTATCTTTTGGTACACCTTTTGCAGCCCATTACTTACCAGTCAACACTGCTTTAATTATGGGCTTGGCAGTAAAAGGCAGCTCTTACATCACTGAAATAAAAATGCTACAAAGCAACCCTGGAGAACTGCAAAGAGATTTCATGTTCAAATGGAAAACTGTGGAATTCAGCAAAACAACGTGGATTCTCTTCCACAAAGATTTCTCCCTATGGGCAGTACTGTCATAGCCAGATGCACCCAGGAACCCTCCAAAGAACATGAGCAGCCAAGTGATGGTTGTGCTCTCACCTGCTCTTCAGGAAAGAAGCATTTACAGCAGCTTGTCTTGTTTTGAAAATAATTCAGTGGCCAGACATGCACACTTCCATGATGTGTCAGGGCAAGCAGGATGGAGATATATTTTGCACCTGGAGCAAAAAGAGGGCAAAGCTTATGATAATCCTTGCTTTCTAAGAGCATTCATTCCGCAGCCCAGAACTGGCTCTTGGGAGAGCTCTGTCACCAGCACCACTGAGCTTTCCCTTACAGTAAACACCTTCATTATGCCAAAGCATTGCTCTAGCCTTTTTTCCTACCTGAAATAAATGTTGTTTCTAACACTTGAAGGTGGAGGAAAGCACTATTGCTGAAAACAACACAAATGATTAAGTCTTGCTCTGACTCAGTTCCCATTAAAACAATAGATTTCAAGGTGAAAAAGGCATTAGACCAGTTTCACGTAACTTTTGAATAATCTCACACTTAAGTTTCTCTTATATTTAACCCTTAAAATAATTCATGGCACTGATTGTAAGTATCTGAAATTTGGGGCAACCATACAAAGGGGGCCATACATGCTAAGACCAAATGTCTGTCTAGCCTGCTATTTAACTCTTCAACAATGGCCAAAAATGGATATGTGTCTAGGGAAGGTAGGTATCTATAACCAACTCAGTCAGCAACATACTGGTACTTTTACCTAGTAACGACGATGATGACCTCTGTTATTTTCAGCCCAGAGACTTCCAGAGGTGGATGAGAGTTTCTAAGTATGCAGAAAACACAATACACTTCTACTTTGTGAATTTATCCAGCTGTTTTTTGAACCTGTCTAAAACTTTAGCTTCCAAAGCATCCTCTGACTAGGACTTCCACAGCTTAACTACATGTTATGTGTAATGACACTTACTTTTATTTGTTCTTAGCATGTTGCCTGCTAGAATCATTTGGTTCTTGCTGCCTCCCACACAAGAATGTGGAATGACCTTCGCTGGTTCCAGCAGTTCACGCTGCCCATTTTTTCATCAAACCCCATCACTTTCCCCCTTCAGCCACCTCTTTTCCAGACTGAAAAAATCCCATCTTACTTAGAGTAGCTGATCCACGATTACTCACTCTATGGTAACTGCTCCATGCCTTTGATCGTTCATGTTGCCCTTTTCAGAACTTTTTTCCAGTTCTACTGTATCCTTCCTGAGATAAGAAGACTAGAGTGACTCTCAGGATTTAAGATGCAGATGAATCATGGTGTTTTAAGTATTATTATGATGATAATGATTTTTTCCCTCCATTGCTTTCCTAATAACTCCTAATGTTTGTTTCGCTTTTTTTACTATCTCACAGAATTATCTGTCAAACTCCAGGATCTCATTTCTGAGTTGTAATGGTCATCTATTGTCTGAACCTGAGAATGGTTCCTTACTTGTACTGTCATTATGTTGCCTACTGGTGAGTTTTTGAGTCCTGTGACAATCTTGAAAGAAATTGTCATCCCTTTCAAAGAGAAGACCACCTTAACTACTTTTAAAGGAAATAAGACCCTAGGTAAAACTGAAGCCAAAACATTTGCAGACTTTGTGTCTTCTATTAAATGGTAGCCCGGTTGTGCCCAACACCATTCATTTTTCTTGTGGGCAGTAGAATAAAAGTCTTGGGAGATGGACGTAGGATAGCATGGACTTGCTGGGAAGGTAGTGATTAGTGCTCCCACTCTCACACAACACAACATCTCCTGCTCTGGTGGAGGGAAATATCTCTTCTGTGGGACAGATCCAGCTCACACAGACAACACAGAACAGTGTTCTAGAGTTTGGACAGGCTGAGCCTGAGCCTGTAGAGAGTTAGGATGACCACAGGGAAGGGCAAATCAGCAGAGCAGAGTCTGCACTAGTGCAGGAATGGGCTGAAGTAGGATTTCCACTTGTAATAAGCCTAACGCATAGATGGTCAGTATTCTTGTACCCCTTTGAACACTGAGTAGAAAAGCCGCACAGGAACCCATGTGGTAGCAAACCTGTGCTCACTAAAATCCTGCTTTAAGAAACATGAAAAAAAATTGTGTAGAAAATATCCTCCTGAAATCCAGCGTGCGCCCCTGGAGGATTACTGAGTGCAGTTCAGTCTGGCAAGCCCTCGCTTGCTCCAGCACCACTGAGGTAAATACTATTTCATTTAAATGCAGCAGTACTTCATGCCCACTACGGTCAGGTTCACAGTCTTCATTACTTTATGGTAATCCTTTCCCTCATGTCCCCTGCCGTCTCCTTCCCTGTCTCCTCTCCTTTGTAAGAGACTGACTGTCATCGTCCTCACCCATGCTGTTTGTGTAACTGGCAGATGCCCTAGGACTGATCAGCTCCAGAAACACTTGTGGACTCTTAGCGCCTGAGAGGATCAGACCTCTGAACTGCAGATGTTTTAGGACAAGGACTATATCTTTTTCTTGTGCTGGCAGAATACAAAAACACACCCACGTGATACTATAGAAATACTACAAATCGCAACATCATAGTCTGCGAACTTGATTACGATAACTAGTCGCCTAAAGATGAGTGAATTTGGCCTTAAGGCTAGTCTGCTGGGACTGGAGACAAGCTGTCTGGAGTCTTCTCCTCCCTGTTCAAAGAACTATCGCTCTAACCTCGCTTGTCAGTCCTATTGCTTCTCATCTCCCAAATAACATCCCCACCCATGTGGTTGTACTAAAATGTGCTTCCCACCCATCTCGCCCATCTGCTAGGGACCCCGTTTCTTTGATAGATCTGCCGTGGCTTTTTTGTACTGCAGTTAGCTTTTCCATCACAATATTCCTATTCCAGACACATAGGAAAAAAAAATAGTCAGAGCTAGAAAACTGTCAATTGACATGACTTGTTCATTAACTGAGAAACACAATAAAGATGCATTAGCCGGTCCCAATAGACCCTCGAGAACAGTGAACTAATTGGAAACCATTCCTTTTTCCCAACACTGCACTCCTGTGTTTACTACCATGCATGTGAAGAACTTGGCAACCTAAGGTGGTGTCTTTCAAAATAGCAAGCAGAAATAAAGCGTTAGGAATTCCTTCAGAGAGAAACAAGAAGTGATAACAGATACCAAATACTATGTATTAAAATACACATGCACTGTCATCAAGTGGTTAAGGGACAGAACAAGGCATCAAAATGCTGATGGTTTGCTGGAGACTGACTCCTTTGGCCTGTTTTAACCACTCAATCTATAATGCTGTAGGATGCTGGTATGCAGAGGCATGGACCCTTATCTGTAAGTAATTCAGTTTTGAATAGTCTAAACTACTCAGGCTTTTCCAACATGACCAATATGAACAAGGCTGGCTGGTCACATGTAATTTATCCTTGCAAGGTACATTCAGTATTATTAAATAGCCTCCCCAAATGACATAATTTTTTTTTCCTACATACCTTTGAAAAAATCCTGTCAAATACCTGTAGCATATATCCAATTTAAAAAATTCCACCAAATATTTGTAGCATAAATCCAACCTTTATAAACTGAGATTTCAAATGCATGTTACTTGTTACTCTTTAATTTTCTTAAAGCTATCTCACACAATAAAAGAAAGCCATCAGAGATTTTCACAAAGTATTTTAGTAGGACTAAAGTTACTGACTTCCAGCAGACACCAGTAAGACAAATACAGAACTGTAAAATGCACAACTGTGATCAAAACTGAAGCTCTCTGTGCAACCTGGACTTCAAACTGGTGAGCTTTGGCTGACTATTTAGAAGGGCTTATTAATGCAATGGTGGCTGAAGCGCATCGTGATAAAAAAGTCTGTTTCACCTTTCTGTTCCTTTTTAATAACAGAAAAAAAACCCACAGTGGTAGTGTTAGCGTGAGCATATAGAACTCTTACATAAATTCATCTCTAAAAGGCACAAACTGAATTTGTAGTAAAATCAGTGAGAAATTCACACCTTATTGCTTATAGGTATTACTCAGTTCTTAATCTTTGCAAAGAACAAAGTATTTGGCTGGGATCTTTATAGCTGACAATTGCCAAGGCTTAAATTATGCTCCCAATTGTGCTAAAAATGTGATAGAAGAGAATTAGTTTTATCAAACATCCAAGGAATCCTCATGTGAGAAGGATACAGCAGAGATATGTGCAAAGGTTTATTTACTTCCAAGTCACAAAGAATATTCATTACAACAACAAGCAGAGTTACTATACCCCATTGTTTCTTCTTATGCATGTCTCATTACTCCTTAAATTTTTTTCTAAGTGTGGGAATCTGATGAAAATCTTGACCATTAACCTCAAAACTGTAATGCTTGTCAAACTGCAACATGAAATATTTTTAAAGAGCATACTTTTCCTTGGTTTCTCTACTCTTAGAACTAAAAGATTAAAGTGAAATAATTTTTAACTCCCCATTAAAAATTAAAAATGACAGAGGAACAGTCACATATTAACTAGTTACATTAGGAATCAGACATTGCTTGCAGTAGTTTCATTACAGCATTGTGTCATCTAACTCTGATTAAAAAATGTTTTATTGATAATTCCATCTCTTTAGGTAACTTTCACTGAATGCATCTCATCTCTTTTATACCAGCTTCAAATCCAGTTTAAAGTTGGCTGCAGTTCATTTCCAAGTAACTTCCTAAAAGGAGCCCAATCCCTTAATCCTTACTTATACAGAAAATCGCTGTTTACAGAAGTCACATCACTGACTCCAGTAGGATGACTCACGCCATAAAGGTTGGTCTGAATTAGACTAATCCTCCCCGCCCCCTTTTTTTTTTAAAAAAAAAGAATTTTAAAAGACACAGAAGAGCTAACATGTCTCTATCTAGTCTCTGGCATCTACCAAGAACACCAAACAAAAGAGGCAGACTACCTGGCAAATACCCTTTGTACTTCCCGATGAAAGTGAGATAGTCAATATCTCTAAGTTAGAGATAGCAAATGTTTCTGAACTGAAGGGGGAACAAGTTTTCTTCACTACTAGGTACAACAGAAACTTTAGTATTTGAAAATCTAAGGGAGTGATATACTTATTCAAACAGTGTGTGAAATGAGCCGGCTATGTCTCAGAGATTAGGCAGGAAGAATGCACAGGTCCATTTTATTGTTTTCAGCAGAACTAACCCATCTCAGTTTACATACCCAGTCACTATGGAGACCTCAGGGCCCTACAGACACAACTTCAGTGAAAAAACTTTTTTAAAAACTAATGTAGTTGTCTTTGAATCCTCAAAGAAGATCATATGTCCCATTTTCGTGTTACTGTATGGTTAGTAACCTTACCTGTTGATCTCATAACAAACATCTCTTTTGGTCTTAGATTCTTAAAAAGTACTTGTGGCTTTAATTGCCAGCCTGATTTGAAATCTAAACCAAGTAATGCAAGTGAAAGAAAAAACGATTGTACACAATTATGAAGGAGCAGGCTTTTTTTTTCTTTCCAGCTTGTTTTTAAGATTATGCTTTCTCTCTCTTTTCTATGGCCTTGACTATTGTAGAAATAGACTCAATTTAGCAATCTGTGCAGCCTGAAATTTCAGGGTAAAGCTAGATTAGCTCATCTTCTTCAAATGCTTACAGAGCCCTGTCATCATGATGGCAGCTGCGCCGATTGCTAGCTACCAACATCTGCATGTTCTCTAGCATAGGAAAGGCCTGAGAAAGAACATGGAGCGGTGTTAATCCTGTCACAGCAGAGATACATGTTCCAAACTATAAATCTAAATCTGCCTTCTAGTACGCATGGCCAGAGCTGCCCGAGCTGGCTGTCTGCACTCAGCCTTGGTGATATTTTGGTGTGTAGTATGCTATTGAGGGCTGCCCACTCGTAACAGCATGCTAGGTCTTCATTCAGTCACTTTGTGGCACTGATTAAGAAAAGAAGAAAGGAAAAAAGCATGCAGAAATAGTTTTATTTCCTATAAACTTGGCAGAGTAAATTGGTTCTGCATTTTTTTCAATAATTCACATAACTGCTTGGGATTTGTAGTTTCTAATTCAGATTATACTTGTCAATAAATGCAATTCACTGACAAATAACATTTCCAGTGTTGTGGCCACAAAGGTAGGTAACCTATTGGCCCACAATATGAAGGCATAAAACATTTTGCAAAATATGATAGAGCAAGCTTTTCGGCTAGACTCTGGAAATTGACTGCCTTGAAATTAGTTGTTCAATACATACTAACAACACCTAAGAAACTCAAGACAGACTAATCATTGAAAGCAGTGGATTCTCTGTCTTTTGCCATCTTCAAAGTAAGATAAAATGCCCCTTGAGAAATATGTTTTAAGTAAGTGCATGTTACTGAGCTCAATTCAGAGAAGCAAGGCAATATTTAATAGCTTGTGCTGGCCAGACTAGATGATGCTATGGGACTTCTGGCTTTAAGGTCTAAAAACTGGAACTATATTCACCTTCTTAAATACTCCAAAGACTCCTCTCTCTGTCAAGAGAAACAACGTTTTTTAAAAAGTCAGGTCAAAGACACCGCCCTGCATTAGAAAAGGTCTGAGCAGGGCGTTGTCTTCATTAACTATTTCACTTTCAAGTCCGAGGCTGTGGAGATGCCCAGGGCTGGTAGAGCTACCTGTGTCAACAAGGCTGGCAGCGAGTGGGGGCTGCTGTCGTATGTGAAGACTGGCCCCTTTTGCTGGGCCACATGCTGGGCTAGCTCGTTTTGTGATCATGGTCTATCCAGGCCAGGAAGAATACCACTTAATATAAAGGCAAATCAATTATTGTTGGTGAAAGAGAAAGAAGAGCAAGCCAGCTACCCCTCCTCTGCCCAAGATGACACAGTGTGGGCAGTCTTCACTGGAGTGTGGCAGAAAGGCTAACATGACATCGTCTCTGACCTCACCTGGCCGGTTTTGGCCACCAAAGCCAGTCTAACAACGCAAATGTCCACAGAGACACGTGAGCAGCAGAGACGTGTGTCCCCCTCCAAGGGGCAGGAGGAAGGGGCAGGGTTGGACTCCCCGTCCCCAGCTGCGGGTCGCACACCCCACGGCCCAGACAGCAGCACCTTTCTCCTCCCAACACCTTCCTGCTACAGCAGCGCCCGGTCGCGGACAGCCCGTTTCTTTCCCGTGGACTTGACTGCCCTCTCCAGTCAGCTCCGCGCTGCTGCACATCCCCCCTTTTACAAAGTCCGTTGCTTTTTGTTTACATTCTAATAAAACTGCTTTAATTGTGCCCTTAGAAGTACTTGGGGTGTGGGCAGAGCTCCTTGTGTGGGGCAGTCCTAGGCACTTCTACCGCAAAGCTCGGGCCTCCTCAGGATCTCAGCACAACCTTTCGACATGGATTTGCAGGCAGGCAGAAACAATTTGTGTAGAATGTTCTAAAGAGCAAGAAATTATGTAATGGGCTACAAAAAAATATGTCGAATTTTACACATTTCTGCTAGATACCAAGACGTTGTAGGTGGAGCCACACATACTTTTCCCCTGCATCAGCAAAGCAACCCAGGCAACTGTATCACGGAGATGGTATTCCATGTAGTCAGCCTCAATGGTTTTTATAGACAGTCTCCCAGCAACAGTTTTACCACTGCAGGGATTTCTTACCAAACTCTCCTGTAATCTCCACAGAACACCTCAGCAAAAAAAAGCCCAGTGCTTTGGGCAGGAATAGCTGGGAATGAAACACAGAGACAGGGAAACAACTGTCTCTGGACAGAACAGAACTAACCCAAACACATGCAAAGTCCAGCTCCTCTATAGCGACCCTTTTCTGCAACACAGTGCTCATGCTGGGAAAATGCCAGGCCTTGCTGCATTAGTTGTTGAGGAAAACAGCTTTACAGGCACGTCATTAACACACAGTTAAAAGAGCAGCTGTATTTAGCCTTCAGGCAAGGAGAGAGAACAGCACAGTCAACATTTCTCACTCTATTTATCCTCTACCAAAGGTCAAAGTCACTGTCAAGCAAACAGGTAGCAAAGCTCTAAGGAAAGCATGAGACACCACCACCCCCCCAACATTTCTATCTGTGGGCACCTTTCCCAAGGTCCTAGTGACTTCTTTGGACAAGCTCATCACCGAGTCCAAAGTCCCAAAATGGCATAGAGTAGAAAATGCTGGATTTAATACACTTTAAATCAGCAGTTTTCAAAAGGGAAGGTATGATGTAGTATTCTAGGAAAGTCTCATATATATTTACATGTATAATATAGCAATGTATATATGCATATTTATATGTATTTTTTTACCAGGAGCATTTCAAATAATTTATTGAATACAAAGCATGGATCTCAACGTGCTTTATAACCAGTTAAATCTCATAAACACAGGAGAAATTGACTTAGACCCTTCTAGCTCCTCTTTTAGTTTTGCCTTGAGGGTCATCTAAGGGCATGATGCACATAGGCTTGGGCTTCCCCAGCTCAGCTGAGACCTTCTGGACCTCCAGGAAGCCTCCCCAGGGCTCCCCTGCCCCTTGGATTCCCCGTCCTCCCAAAGACTGAACTGCTCAGTGACAGAAGTGTCACTACCTGTTTATTTTAGTCCAGCAGCGAGAACTACCGCTAGTTTGTAGTCTGCAGGCGGGCTGTGCCAGTGACACCGTGCACGTCTGTACCCGGGGCAGTGCCCCGCAGCTGGCCGGGGCCCGGCGGCAGCCCGGCAGGGCCCCGGTGGCAGCGCGGCAGCACGCCGGTCCGCCTCCGTGTCCCTCCCTTTGCGGCTGTTGACCCTTTCTGCCACAAGAGCGCAGTGTCGGTCTGACTACGGGCGCCGAAACGCGAGGGGCGGCCTGGGGAGCAGCGCGCAGCCACCGGCGGCGCCCCGACGGCACGGCCGAAGCGGGGTCGGGGAGGGCCCGGGCGGGGCCGGTGCCCCGGAGCGCGGGGGGCACGCCGAGCTACATTCGCTGTCAGCGGCTGGTTTCCTACATCTCCTGCTTTTCCTCCACCCCCAGAACAGGCTGCTGCGGGTAACTTGTCAAGAGCTGAGCTGAGCAGCTCACCCCGGGTTTCGTCTCGAGTTTCATAACCGCCCTCCGTCAGCCGCAGCCGCCCGGCTGCAGGGGCAGGCAGGCGGCCGGCTTCCTGACCAGCGGCCTGCCCGGCGCTGCCCTCGGAGGGCCGGCGGCACCGGCCGCATACCGCGGCGGGCACGCCCCACCGGAAGGAAGTGACGGGGCGCCGCTCCCCCGCTAATGGCCGCCCTGCCCGGCGGCGCCCCGCCGCCCGGCACGGCTCGCTGCCTCCCGCCGCACCGCGCCGCCCGCTCAAGCGCGGCCCAGCCCCTGACCACCGGCGGGCGGCCTCGCGCGCCCCGCACCCGCCCCAGCCCGCGCCCGCCGCACTCCGCGGGCGCAGCCCGGGGCCACCCGCGCGCCCAGGTGTGGGCGGGGCCACTCCCCCCGCCCCGGCCCCGCCCCCCCCGCGCGGCAGCCTTAGGCGCCGGGGCGGGGCGCGGCCCGCAGAGCGGCGGCCGCGGCGGGATGGCGACGGACGCGGAGCGGCTCCGCGATGGCAGCTGCCACTTCCAGCGCTCCCGGCTCATCTGGATGATAGCCATCACCTTCGGCATGATCTGCCTCGGTGTAAGGAGCGGCGGGTGGGCGCGGGGCGGGGCCGCGGGCGAGACGTGCGGGCCTGCAGCGGCTCCCCGTCACCCTCAGAGCTCAGGGACCGGGTCGGGACCCCCGCGGGCTTGCTGCTACCGCGGCGGCTCGGACCCTGCCGGGTGTGTGGAGCAGGCTCCCGGACAGTCCCGGCGCCCACGGAAAGGCCGCTTCCCGAAATAAGCCGGGAGAAAAAGGAAACTGAAGGTGCTGCTTTGGCCGGGTCAGGTGGTGAGGCAGCCGGAGGCATCCACGAAGGAAGTTCAGAGAAAAAAAAAAACCAAACAAAACTTTAATTGGATTCCAAAGGGCAGCAAGGCTGTGGGACGGAAGGCGCACAGCATCTCTGGCTGTGATTACAGCAGCCCAAGTGCTGTAGCTTGTGCGAGTTTGCACTGCAAGTGTCTTCAGCATCCACAAAATTGAAACCGTGATAAAACTCACGCTAGGACAGCTGTCAGTTATGTCCGTAAATAAGGTGCATTGACAAGTGACGGCTTTAGTTACAGACTATATTAACTGGTAGCGTTGTTGGAAAACAGGCTGGTTCAGTCACCATGTTGTCTTAATTTCTAAAAATAGATTTCAGCTGAGATAGGGCAGATTGCTGGAGTAGGGAGGTTAATGACAGTTTTGATATATCTGACAAGTTTATGAAGGTCATCTGTTGACTTCCACATGTTGTAGTTTTTCTTCTGTTTGCATGGATCTTCTACGCATCAGAACTACCACTGAAAAAATGACGGTCAAGGCAGGCCAAACAGCTCACAAAACAGCTTTTGGACTGTTTCAAGAAACAGAATGAGCTTTAAGCAGATCCCCTGTTTAAATCCATCATCTTGCCACATCCTTGGCATAGCCAAATTTACATATAGTTAGAAACTGCAGCATTGATACCAGAGAAAAGATAAGCCAGTGTGGACTTTAGCCTAGCTTAGTGTTTACCTTACATCCCTGGTGGACTCTAAAATGCACAGCTCACTGACTCCCTGCTTCTCCTCCACAGCTTGTTAAAATAAAGGTAGACAGTGATAAGCACTGTGGACAACTTGGTGACAGGAATGACACCTGAACACTGCATGCATCTTTGGTCTTTGGCTTCATGCTCAATTATCTTCTGTGCCCTGTTCAAAATAGAAGCAAATCTGACATTTTCTTTTTTAAGGGACAAAAGAAGAAAGACTGATCCCCTAGTTATAGATAAACAGTTACTCCTCCTCCTCAGTCTAGTCGTTGTTTGAATTCTTCAGGTCAGTTCCATCAGATTAACTTCCTCAGGACAGAGACAATGTATTTTTTGCTGGTGTTGTGTATAATGGGTAATGAGCTTACAACTTAAATGCCACTTAACGTGCAGATGCACTCTTGGTACACAGATAGCAACCTTAAACTTGGCACCTTGCATGTCAAGGAAAAGAAATTTCATAGGTTTGAATCTTCTTAAGTGTGCTTTAGAAGGCTAGTGGTCTTGTGGAAGAATGTGGGTCTTGGGCAAGGTTAATGGAATGAAAGAGTTGAAGTACTATGAATAGATGAGCCCTAAACCATGTTTGACAGACACGTGGAGTGGGGGGGGAGCGAAAAGAAAGCTAATTTGAAGGTTAAATTGACAGTAATTCTACCTTGAAGTAAGCTAATTTTTTTTTTTTTTTAATTTAAGTGGATAACGCTTTGGCCATCAACTATACCTTATAGTCACTTGGGAATATTTGGTAGCTTCCTTAATTATTTAGTTGAAAACTACCACCAATGGGTATGCTATGGGTAAGTTATATTTGACTGTATAATTATTTTGCATCTCCCCTGTTGCCTCTCTCTGACTCTTCTGCTTAGTCTGTGTTAACAAGCTTTCCTGTAACCCAGTTGTTAATTACATTTAAAGAGCTCTTCTTCCAAGCTCATTACAATTAAGGGTGTGGGGTAATAAGGATGTAGAAGACTAGACAGGCTAAGATCAGTAGGAAAGTTTAAAAATTCAGCTTAGAATTTGGCATCTGTGTCGTTATAGTGAGAAAGGAAAAAAAATTTAAGATACTACTTTTGGAGACAGTTATTAGTCTGTATGTAGACTTCTATTTCTAACACCTCCTAAAAGTGGCTCTTTTGTCAAATTGTTACTTGAGTAGTCTAATTCTTTCTTTAGGAGTAATTTTTTTCCAGCTTCAATTAAAGAACATTTTCTACCCTGCTACTAACTTATCCTGATCCTGTCCATGTGAGAACCTGCTGAAGAAACTGTGTAGTGCTAAGTTTTGCTGGGTTACAAAACTTAGTTTTTGTTATTTTAATTAACAAAAGAGGTGGAAACCCTGTAACCGGGTCTCTCACTTCCTGACTTCCTGTAAAGGCAGGAAGACAGCAAGACTTTCTTGTTTATTTTACCATGCATCAGTTAGAAAACAAGCCTTCATCTTTGCTTAGAACATCTTTTGCTTTAGCAAGGTATTGAATTGATCCTAACTGAATATCCTGTGTAACTTTTTTTTTTTAAAAAAAAGCTTCTATATGAAAATTTGTAGACCAAGTTTGACTAATCAAGTCATATTATATATTCTGAATCTATACACATAGTTGTTTTCATAGAACTAAGTCTATAAAAACTTCAGTAACTTATTAGGACCACTAAAAATACAGTGTAAGTAAAAGGATAGATTTTGCATGCTTAACTAAGATTAACTTGTACTGCTTTCAGTTAGCATCCAGCTTTTTGGCTTAAGTGCTGAAAGTTTTGGAAACATGCAGTGGATACTTGAAATGGCAGGTCCAGGCATATTGCATGAGTTACAGTTCCTCTAACTTCCTCAGTAGACTTCAGTTTCTTTTAAGACTATGCATGGGGTTTTTTTCTAAGATAAGAAACACACCTCACTTTCTAGGTTAAAGTGAGATGTCACTTCTATGCTTCCGGTTTTACATTCTCTGCATAATGCATCTTGGATACAACAGTATTCTCCCTAATTTTCAACAAAATAAATCATGTTTTCTTTTTATTAGGTTCTGGATATCCTGGTTGATTCACATAGTAGAAGCCTTCTACGGTGTTAAGTTATGCCAGTAAGTTGTTCCCTCACCTCACCCCAAAGTAGATTCTCTGAAAAGGATTTCTGATACAAGTGACGTAAGCTACAGACTGATTCGGTTCTCAGCAGCAATATTGGTTCAGAGGGTACTGATAAAATTCTTGCTGCAGTCATAGCTTGCTATCTTCCACAAGAGGTTACTGCAAATTCTGCTGGTGGTTATTGTTATACAAGGTGGCAAAAGCAAGGGATGGCAACTTGCAGAACTGGCAGCAGCAGGGTTTGCCAGAGCTTGTCTGTCTGCCTCTGAACTCACTATTCACTTGGTAACATTGCGCTTTAGGAAGTGGAGGGAACAATAGATAGTGTAGAAATAACTTCAGGTGTTATAACTTCATCAGATCTTACCTCATCAGAATTTTGAGACTGCTAATTACCTGCTTAAATGATTGCATCTATATTGTGAGAATACAGTTGGACACTTCCATTTGTGACTATTTAAGATCTACTTGTATCTGCAGGTTTGTGTGATAAAATACTTTGACTAATCAGACTATAAAAGTAAGGCCAACTAAGTCTTATGGTGGGATAACAAATTATTTGGAAAGGTATGCAGTCCAAATGCATCATCCTTCTGTTCATTTGAATTTTGTTTGTAGTAATTCAGAAGAATGTAGATATTGGTTTTCATACTCTACAGAGTAGATGGACAGTCTGCTTGCCATTGTAAAAATGGTGGCTTTCTACTTCATTTAGTTCAGTTCACAGCTGTCTGTCACAGGCTTCTCAGGTAACATCTCTTGGAGGCAAAGGGATTTTGTTCCATGGAAAGCTATTTAAGGTGGTTCTCAAGATAACAGAATATGGATGAACATTTTCTGCCTTCAGAATGGGAGTTAGTAATAATTTTTTTTACCAGGCTCCAGTTTTAAATTATGTAGCTTTAAAGTTAAAACTTTAACTCTGATTCTGCAGATAGGTATATAGGCTTAAGGTGACTTTTAAGTATGAGGGAACTTGATTACCAGTGAATGTACCAAATGAGTGTATTATAATCAAGTTAAGTAATGAAGTTTCACAGGGTAGTGTTAAAGCCCATAAGAAAGAGAGAGCATAGATTGCCTGCCCATCATCATCTCTTCAGACATACTTCCGTAGATTACTAAACGGTTGTACTTTACTATGAGCATCAAACGCCATACACTTCTTACTGATGTAAAAGTGATGTCTACTTATGAATATCACAAAGGAGGCATGAGGAAGAACTAGGGAGGAAGCAGATACAAATTTATTAATCAATAGTAGTACTGTCATTGACTGTTGGCCTGTATTTCTGCGTATGGTCTATTCAAGTAAGCTTGCTTTGTATAAGCAGGTAAATATCTTAAGCCCTAGTTTTCCAGTTTCTGCACTCATTTGGAAACACTGCAGCTGGGATTATTAAAAAAAAAGTTTTCACAGCTGGTGACACAATTTAGGAATGAACACTAAGAAATGTGTTAATCAACACTTGCTACACAATCATTTTGTACGTGTAGAGGCTATGGAACAATTAACAGCTGAACTGTTCTAGCAAAGGTCAGTAGAGGGAGCTCCCTTGTAAAGTAAGGAGTCGAAGCACAGTTATGCTTGACATAATTGTTTACTGGAAATGTGAAATCTGCTGGTTTTGCTATCATGTTTATACTTATTCTTTTCTCTGAAAATTCAGTAGTATTTCTGAACAGCAATGAAGTGGAGGAAAAAGTGACATTTTCTGTAATATACAGAAAAATTCACATATGCTAAGTTAAAACTGATGTAGGAGAGTCTCTGTTTCATAAATCAAGTCAGGTGTTTTCAGCCCCCTGTACCTGTATTTTTCTATCCACAGATTCAGTGCTTCTCCATCGCACGGTAATTATCAGGCCTCTTTGCCCTGCTAGCATACAGTCTACCTTCAGTGACTGTAGTCAACAAGTTATATATATGACTTGTGTATTAAGATTAGTATTAAGCTACTCTAATTTCTTGGTTCTTTGTACATAAACTTCTAGGATAAGTCATTTCAAATAGCATAGTCTGAGATTGCAATTTATATATTCTTGAAGAAATTGTATGCATGAAATGCCTGAAAGAACCTTTATTCCATAGATAACAAAATCCACTAAAATCACAAGAACTGGTATGTGTAGTTAGTACAGGAAATAAGTCTCAGTAGAAAGAAATTAGTGATGCTAAGTTCAAATGTTCTAATCAAGTCTGATGTATCAAGGATGGGTAGAAATATCTAACTTTACTTTGTAAATATCACAGTATAGTCTGCAAGACCATAAGTTTTTTGACAGGTTTTATGCTTTTGTTAATGTTACAGATCTAAAGGAATCACTGACCCGGCAGTTCAGTTTCACTGGTTCATTCAGACACTTTTATTTGGGTATGCTTCCTTTGGTCTTCTGGTGTCTTACAAACCTGCAGCCAAGAAGCACTACTAGAAGACAGTGAAAGAAGTCACTTCTTGCATTCTTCATCCTCATTTTTCAGATAATATCCTCACTTACATGTCTAGGTGCTGTAATTAGCTAAATTACATTCTTGCTACATGATGCAGTGCCCTTCTATCCAAGTAACTCTCCTCTTACTAAACAAGACAATTATAATTCACAGGGCCTTGTGGATACTTCAGCAGGAATTCAGCCCTTCAGTCTTGGCACTGCTGAAGTTTAATCCCATTTATTATGCAAGAAGCCATAGATTCATAGATTGTATACTCTGATCATCATTGAAAAGTCCCTGATGGCTGGTGCTAGTGGTTGATAAATTACCTTTTCACATGGAGGAATTTTTTTTCTATAACAGGGAGAGTTATTTACAGCCACAAGGCAACTTGCACCTGTTGAATGGTGGAATTTAAATTTACCTATATTTTCTCTACAGGGCATTTTACTGGCTTTTTGTTGTTGTTGCCTGGTCTTTGTACTTTGTTTTGTCCACTTATTTTCTTCCACAAAGGACGGACCACTGTATTGCTGCAGGCACATTAAAAAGACCAAGTCTCAGTTGAGGCTGAGGTGCAGTGATGAGCTTGGATACATAAAGCACTTGAACTGGATTTAATACATGTGCCTTAAATTTCATGCAGCATGACCTCATCTTTTGAATGAAGATTTTAATCTTTGAGTTAGTATAGCATAAAGTAGTAATCCTGTAGCTTTGAGGGCAGCTTTTTCGAAAAGTAATTTATTATCCAAGAAAAAAGGAAAAAATCTATTAGCATTCCAAAACCTAGCTGAAAATTTTGTATTTGTGAATGAAATTAGATGTGGTGAGTAAACATACACCACTCTTTCCCAGATGCTGATGTCCTAAAACCTGTGCTTGAGAGACCATCTTAAAGCACCCCTCAGAGTACTTCCTGTATGTGTAGTGAGCCTTTTATCATATTGTCTTTTACTTCTGAATATTTGAACAAGAATTGAGCCTGTCTTGTTTTAGCACTTACTTCTAAAAGTAATAACTATTTAAAATAGTAACTATGGTGTGGGCAGAAGTTTTACCATGCCACCTGTAGTGCTACTGTTCTGGAAGAAAGGACAAGAAAAGGTTGTTCTCCCTCTAACAAAGAGCTCCGTGAGGCAGTAACAAATAAACCTATGCCTTGTGCAGTACCTATGGGCTGTAACACTTCTGATGGAGAAGTCTTATTCAAGCACAGGTACATAAAGTTTTTGCTTTTCAGTGGGTACTAAAAGCATGGAGAGCTGAAGGGGTTGAAACGGTGGTTTGGTTTGGTTTTTTAAATGGTGAACTGATAACATTAACATTTTGTAGAGCATTAGAAACTCATGTTTAGTGGCTAGAAATCCAACAGGAACGTCAAGAGCCCAAACTATGTTTTACTGTGTAACCTTTCATCTTAGTCTGTGACCCTGGAATAAAGATTTTAAAAAAACTGAAGGAGTTGTCTTTCTTTTTAATTTATCCTGGAAATAAATGTCTATACAAAATATATAGGCATCATCTTTACACCAATATCAGTATTCACACTTGGAACATACAGGATCAGATGGCTGTATGCTTTCCAGAGTAAGTCCTACAGAAATCTAGTATTTCTAACAGGGCAAGGTATTGATGGGACTTATTGCTAAAAAAAAAAAAGGCATCTCCATGGCACTAAAACATGCATAGTTTAACTTTGGTTAAACATTTTCATAACAACACTCCTGTAGGGAGGAAAAGGTGTAACAATAACACCAAGGCTACTTAAAGACTTAGGAAAGGTGGTAAAAGACTTTTTTCTTCTTAATAGGCATTTTTGGCTACTAAATTGGCATTTTGGCCACTATTCGCTTTCCATTAGTGGAGCTCTAAATAAGGTCAGAACTACTATGCTAGCTTCCCCTCCCACCGCCAGTCTGCCCACCAAGCACTTGCGATGCTCACCATCACAGCTTTCATAGCCCTTCCCTCAGGGCTCTGGAATGGCCGTAGGTAAATCACAGCTTTGAGAAGTCAACAGCTTGCTGTTGGACTCAACTTAAGTAGAAGGGCTTCTTTTCAGAGAGGCAATGCTAAAGCCTCTCTGGTTTTTTGGGTGTTGTGTTTTGTTTTGTTTTTTTAGCTTGACAGATCTCAGTAGCTCTCTGTTTGGAGGTTGCTAGACATTGCTTATCAAACTTCTTATAAATGCCACTGCATTGTATTCATCTACCTTCAAACATTTTATCTTCCCTGCCCTCGCTTGGCAGCAGTTCAGTTTTTCCACGTGTTTAAAAAAATATATATATATATATTTACTCTCAGCCTCTGTCACAGAGCTGTAAGCAGCACAGATGCCTGTTTTCTAATGTTTTTGAAGCCCATGAGATCCCCAACTCAAAATCCAAGAAGCATGTGATAAGCAACGCTGACTAGCTTTTAATGTAAAATAGCCTTGAGGAAAAGAAAGAAACCAGCAGAATGACAAGATTCAAAATAATATTGAGACACCATTTCTGCATATTTATTTATAGTGTCCCTAACATCGCAGCAAGGTAAACACACCATAATACTTTACAAAATTATTAATTAAAAAAAGCCTGCAGAAGCATGAATCCAGGTCAACAACTCGCTAAGCCCATAAAGACATACGTACATTCATGGCTAGTAACAGGCTCTTTGGAAACACAAGGATTTCTCCGGGCCATCCTAATAGTGACAATAAAGGATTACTCTTAATCACATAGAGCAATTCTTTCCACCGCAATCAAAATACCCTTTCTACAAAAAAAGGGGAGCGCAATGGAAGTGTACGCTTATGTTCTTACAGCAGCTGAAAGGCTAGGCTGAGTGACAAACCATCTCCCACATCAACACCCAGCCCACTCGCCCTGTGCAAAGAAACACTTGCAACTGTTAGTACTTCACTGTAAAAAAAAAATGTTTCAAAATATTACTTCCTGCCAAAAGGAAAACCAAATGAAACTTGCAGAAGGGCTTGTACTATTAAAGAACACCACTACATAAGGAGGTAAATCACCAAGAAAGCTAAGCTGACATTAAGAAAGGTTTTCCAGGATGGATATTTCTGCCAACTAGGCTGTTGACAGTACTGAAGAGAAATAAATACTGTTTAGCCATCCATTTCAAATTGAAAACATCAGGGGAAAAAAAAAAACCAACCTTGCTATGAAAGCCTATGTGCAAAACTGGGTATGCTTTATGCTAATAATGTAAAGCAGATGCCAAGAAAATTTAAAACAACAGTGCCTGTTTTTTCTAAGCATATACAAAAATAAGTCATTATTTATTTGACCTGCATTGGTGATCAAAGGAAATAATTATTTCACACAAGTCACAGGTAACCACATCGCTTACAACAGTGCTTTTACGCTGTGATTGCTTGGTAACTTTGTTGCAGGAGAAAACACAAAGAAACTACCTTTAAATCAGAATATATGTGAATATGTGGAAATGAGTGTAACGTACTTCTTAAGGTAAGGTGAGTAATCCAGATCAGCATGTTTGGCAAATCACTCCTCAGATCAAGCTCTGTTCATGAGAAGCTGGGTCCGGAAATGCAGCATCAGCTGAGAAACTTTGCTGAGTCTGAACAGAGGCAACGAGATGCCTCCCGTCTGTTTCCAAGAACTATTTCTAAAGCCTTAAAGGCTGTAGCTCATTTTTGCAAGGGAGTGATGAAAAGCCTCTCTCAGAATTACAATACATCGTCTTGCTTTGCCTCTCTTTCATGCTGACATAGATTTTTCTGAACAAAACAGGAGTCAACTGGGCCAGCCTTTGGAGATACCCAAGAGTTGGTTCATTAAGGACATTTAATTTGCCCTGGGGCTGGGCAGCTGGTCTCCTGAATGGCGATAGAGCCCAGTTAAAGCTGGGGGAGCGGCCTTGTTGACCATCATCCTAGAGTCTGCAGTAAGTTTGACCGCTATAGGCAAGGTCTTTGACGTCCTACAGCCTGATGCTTGTGGGCCTTCTGGCACGATCTTGGGGTGGGGTGGGGGGCAGAAATTGCAGACCTTCCACAGAAATACAGTAGATTTTAGAGGAACATGTTATGGAAAGCAACTTTTAGCTCACTGATTTTAAGATTTCCAGACAAATGACCTTTGCAAAGAAAAAAGTAACTAGTGCAATAATGTTTCCATGAATGAGAGCATCCAAATTGTATGTTCCTTCTGTATTTACACCTCGTGTTTGAATAAAGAGAAGGGAACATCAATTCACATTTTTTAATTACAGTACTGTTGTATATGAGCCCTCGTTAATGAGGCCATCAGTCTCACTTCACTATTTACAAGGCTATGCAGTTTAAAAAATTCTTTGCTTTTTTGCCTGTTAATTACAAACTTGTACATTTTTATTCCCCTACCTCCCAGGAGGCAGGCTCCACATACAAAATAAAGAGATTTTTCTGGAGTTTTTTTTTAATGATGCCACTCATTTGAGGACTTAATGAAAACTTTTGGCATAGGGTCAAGAGCCTATATATTCAGTTTATCTTGTCAGCAACGTTTTTATTCAGACTGGTGCCTGTATGCAAAGCCTGCACGAACAGCTCAAGAAATTGTCATGGTTTGTTGAAAGCAAAAGAAACAAAAACCCCCTCAGCATTCCCTTCACTATCGCTCTTCAGAGGCAAGGCAGTAATATGGCACAGTCCGCATGCTGTACCAGACCTTACAAGGCTCCCACAACTCCAAGCACAACTACAGCACATGCGTGACTGGGAAGGAGGAGGGGAGAGGAGGAAAGAGAGGTATAAGGAATACTGTTGCATCATTTATCCCTGTTCTTCAGGACTGTTCTCTCAAAGCAAAACCTCTTATGTGCCCCTTGAGGGAATAGACAGGGAGACCAATTTACCAAGTTTCGAAATGACACAAGTTAAAATCTCCTCCTAAACACACGCTAGACTTCTTAAAAGTTCTTTTTTCAAAAGCAAAACTGCATGCAGACAACACCCTTTTCCATAAATTTCAGAAGTGTGAAAGATTAAAACGTTTGCAGTTAAAAAAAAAACAAACAGCAAATAAGAGCACCTGCATCTAGAAGAGCTTTCGGACAACACCAAAGCACAGCTGAAAGCCCTCACCAACATATCCTTCCCCCCTGGGGGCAGGGCAAGCCCCTCATATCCTTTCTGTGGATGCACTCAGGTGTAGTTGATCTGGCTCTGCCCCTCAAGGACTTGCCCAGCTCTTCCTTTCTTCAGGGAGACAGGCTGTATGGGTTTGGGGATCCTGTTGTTATGTATGAGCATTGTTGAATTACTTCAAAACATTCATATTTTATTAGAATGTTTTCCAACCACAGCCACCAATTTTTGCTGCAGCTTTATTTAAAATCAATAAATAAGTAAATGAAGTGGTTTTGAACAATGGGAAATTCATCAGCTCAGGAGGACACAGCATTCAGCAGGATTCCCCCTCCATTGGGATTTAGCAAAAAGTTGGGAGCACATGAAAGCAAAGGTTTGTTCTAGAAAGAAACTGCAAACTTCAATATCCTATACACAGCAGACTGCTTACAGTTAAACAAAGAGCAAAGAAGGCAACAGGGGAACCAAGGCCATCAAATAAATGACTGGCAGGAATAACAGCCCAACCCCGGAGTCTTGCAGTTCCCTTTTCTGATCACTAAACCACATGCCTAGGTCTGGATCTAGCAAAAGTTTGATACAGCATGTCAAATGCACTTACAACGTTTTGGCATGGGAAGGAGGAACACACTTTTCTAAATCTTCCAAAAGTAGTAGGCTAGGTGACAAGGTGCTACTTGTGAGGACACGCCACCTGCATGGGGAGATGAACTTCTCTTGATGCTACGTAAACACATACTGGCAGAGCTTTAGATATTAATCCAGAGCTAACAGGGCCTGGCTGAAGAAATTAAGGAATCAATGTGGGAAGAGGTTTTGTTTCAATTAAAAATATGCCTTGTTTGCATCAGTCCTTGGAAGCTGTGCCGTGTCCCTGACAAACCTCATGTTCATAGGACTGCTCCCAAAGCTAAGTAGCTTCACTCTAGCGAAATTACCTGAGTCAGCACATCCTCTTCCACTGGAGTCATAAACATGCATTTTAGCTGGTGGAGTCTGCTGCACCCTGAAATTGAAGGACTGGTTTACCAAAGTTCACAATATTTGTGATGAGTATCTCTGAGATCCAATTCACCAGATATCATGGACTTCATTTGCCCACACAAGCCCAGCCCAGAATACCTCTGCACCCAGACTCGACGCATTGCCCAGGAACACAGCCAGGTACAAGCAAGGTGGCATTTGCACCTGGCCCACTACATGAAAGAGAGTCTCTTTCCAAGCCAGCAGGGAGAGATGCTCACCCAGCCGTGCTGCTGAGCAGTCTGGCAGTCTCCCATCCCACTCCACAGGGCAAGAGCAGCAGTCCTGTCCAGCTGCGCTCACCTCCCCAGCAGCCCAGAGCTCCCCGTGCACAAATGTCGTGGATTTCATCTCGGTGTCACTGACAGAGAAAGGAAAAAAAAAATGAACTCTGAATTTTTAATGCAAGGCTGCTATCGGGACCATATGAAAGAATGACAAATCTTTCATTGCTGAGGTGGCATAGCATAATTTTAATTATTTTTCAAGTAAATGCAATGCTTAGATTTACATTTTGCTGATTTAACAATTTGTGAAATTTTTACATTATCATTAAAGTTATTTTTTTTCAAAGTACATAAGAACACTCATATAAAAATACTTCTTCAAATGAAACATTAAAACCACATTATTAGGTCTTTAAAATGCTGTAGTCTTATTATATTTCATAATGCAAAAAGGTCAGCAGCACAGATATTTCAATATTCTTTCCAATTACATACATTCATTTAAATGTTTAATTTTCATTTTTTTTTCCCTTAGAAGTATTTCATCTTAGCTTTAAAGCCAATGGACTCGCGTAAAAGCAATATAGAATGGAAATAAACTCTGGTATCATTATATTCACATGTAAAGTGTTTACCACTGAAGAGTGATTTACAATTTATGTTTATACTTAATACAATAAAAATAAAACCAAACTGTATATATCATGTTTGACATTTTGAGTAACTTCTCACTTGAGTGAGCCATCACTTTCCTCTTTTTTGTTTTTTTTCTCCCCCCCCCCAACCACATTTTCAAAATCATACAGTGATTTTGAGTGCATTGATTTTTGGTTGCTCTATTTGCTACCTCTCTTGCCCCAGTTTTATGAACACTTGCTAAATGCCGTTCCCACTGATTAGAAAAGAAGTTGCTAATGTTCTGAGCTTCTAAAAAAAATAAAGTCCAGGATAATGCAGGACAATAAACCAAGGACTCAGGACAGCAGCAGCTGTTGGCCATTACTGAGAACATTGGTTATGAAGTCCCATTTTCTTCTCATGTAGATACCTGAAACATCCTCAAAAATCTCCTGAGAGTTTTGCCAAAAGAGATGAGAGGATAATTAGACCCTTATTTATAGTGGTTTTGCATCGCCAGATCTGCTCTTTGATGATGTACCTCATTGCTTGTTTCAATGTAAAAGTAGCACGTACAAAATATGTAGTCTGTAATCACATATTTCTATACAGATTTCTTAAACTCTTCTGATGTGAAGAAAGGAGTTGTGTCTGACAGGCTGTGATTTACAGGACATGTTCTGGAGACCTAGCCCTATACCCATTGCTCCGGATGGCAAGAAGGGAAAGAAACTAACCATTGGGGCATCAATAATTTTTAGTTCCATGTGCAAAACAACATGGTCCTTCCAAAAATAGACCAAATCAGTGAACTTCTATTATTTGTCCACCATTTGTGAGAGTCTCTTCTCTACTCCTGCTCCTTCATGAGCCACAATACGAAGGAACAGACTATTTCCCAGAGAAAAATACTGCAGAGACAGCCAGAATACTGCCCTCTTTGTCCCACCTTGCAGGCACAAATTATAGATGTAGCTGGATATCCATAAATAGTAGATACAATACAGATGAGATCTGCATAAGATTGGATACACAGTTCATTCTTTTCAGTCCATAGGGACCCTCTGTTTAGGTTGCTCTACCTCTCTGGATGATGCCTTTCCTAGCCTACAGATGGACTAGAGTTAAGAGAGGGCAGAGAAAGCTTTCGCCTACCCCAGGGCATCTCCTCTTCCACATGTGACTTCTTGCTTGTGCTTTAGAGACAAGTTTCCCCCTGCAGAACCAGGAAAGGGAACGTACTAGCAAGCCCATTCCTAACTGCAGGGGAGGATTCAAGACGGAAGCTCAAACTATAAATTGTAATATGACAATAAAGGAGCATCCCTATGGGCTTGCAGCATCTTTCTCCCCTGAAAGCTATAGTAAAAGGTGATTTTCATGGACACCTAGCAACAGCTCACCCAGATCTGCATGTGGGAACTGGAATGATTTGATCCCACACAGCCCGTGGGGATGCTCACTCTGCCCTTGCTGGATTTTCAGCTGGGCTCTGCTAGGGCACTGCTAAATACACCGCATTTATTTTATATACTTAATTATCAACTTGATATGCTAGAGGCAGGATTAAGACCTCTAATTAAAATACCTACAGCCAAAATTTGGGTCAATCCTGGTTAAATTTAACCAAGTGGAATGGTATGTATTGGCTTTGTTGCAGCTAGCCTTAAACTGGATTTTTCCCAAGTGGAAAGGCGACTGTTGTACACACACTCAGAAGTGGGCCTAAATTTCTCCTACATTTCTTGCCATCCCACTCTGTTACCTTATTAGTTGGTCTCTGCCTGTTGTGAAGAAAATGGTATTTAGGTCAATGTGTTCTTTGTTAATTGCATTAGCCACGTGCCTAAGACTTAGGCTTCCTCTTCTCCTGGCGCTGCCTTCGGCTATTAACATGTGGTCTTTAAATATATTTCACTCTTAACAGTGTACTTAATCTGTCAGGTGAGATGGATAGAGTCTGTTTGAGGCAGACTAAGATGATCAGTGGAATGCTAATTACAAAATTCACATGGGTGGAGAGACCCCTTTTTATAAAGAAACACAAGCCATTTTATATGCTACTTTTTATACTGAGTCCCCAAAAGCAGAGGGAAGAATTACATTTGTGTTCTGTATATCAGGTCTAGTTATATTCAGAATACTTTTTTTTTATTGCTGCAACATCTTTTGGAACTTTATAAATAGGGTCATTTTCCCTTGGAAAAAAAATTAATACAATACTGGCTTTTATCGACCAAAGGTTTTTTGGTTTTGTTTAAATCACATTTTATTAGCATAATTTTTCCTCACATGATAGCAAAGATCAGAACAGCAGTGTCTTCAAACCCACACACACACCCATGTATGTATCTCCTGAAGCAGATTCAGCAAATGGAGAACTGCTTCTGGCTTGGAAATGGAAAATTACTATACTAGTAGTATGGCAAAGTCCAGCAGAAGGAGCTGCATTACTTTAACTAGAGGCATCAAAATTAAAAGAGGTCTATAATCAGAAGTAAAGAGAAATGCCTTCTCCCTATTTATTTGTTGATAGCCATTGGATCCTACATGCTAGCCAAAATCCAGATAGCCAGCTGATAATGAATTCCAACACCAGCAGAGACTAGAAGTTTCCCTTAGCTAATCTAAAGTTTTGAGTTTAACTTTATTCCCAAGGACATTCACTACATTTTGAGCAGGAAATGAATATCCTGAAACTATTTGCTAACTGTTCAGCTTTGAAAGATAATATTTGTTCTGAATGCCTCAAGATTAGAGCTCTGTAAAATACTTGTCAGAGGGCCTTGGCCCTTTCCCTTGTGCTGCGCCCATCACCGCTCGGTCCAGGTGGCTGTGGGGTAGCGTTCCAGGAGCGCGTTCCTCAGCTGGGCCGTGTGGATCTTGTCTCTGGTCTCCATGGTGCAGGTGACCTGGGAAAAGAATTAGGAACATTCCTGATGGCATGGCAGCAATCTCAGACAAAGGCATTTCCAACAAAATCCTAAAATACACTCGTAAAAGCAAATTGATCAGTTCAATGTGAAAACCCTGGACCTCACATCCTCTGTCTACGCAGGTAATAAAACTGACATTGCAGACATCTGGGGCTCTTCCAGCCCTTCTGCTGGTCTTAAAACCTTCCAACAGCCCTACTTTTTATTGCCTTCACAGTTTGAAGAAGATAGACTGATCCTCTGCTGGCTCCTGGGCAAGTACTTGTCTACTGTTGGCCTCCCTGAAGTCATCCAGTAGCAGCTTCTCTTTTCCATTCCCTGGGGTATGTACATGCTGCTGCTGCCACCTCACCCATCTCTGACTCTTACCTCACCCCATGTCCCGTGTTTCTGGGCAGTGATTGTTCCACCCTTCAAGCTTTTTATATTCTCCTCCTCTTCTCCCTCATGGAGTTATCCCCAGTCCTTCATCATCTCTGCAGTATTCTGGCTGGTTTCATCTATTCACACACCTTCTTGTTTTACTCTGATTTTTTGTTTGCTCATTGATTCACTTCTAGTTTTCTGTTATGGTTGTTCTGCTGCTAAATCAAACTAAACCCAGGCAAACCTAATCATGATAGTTTTCTTTTTATTCTTCACTCGCCTCCACAAGTATTATTGACAATACTGTTATGCAGCCACTGAAGACAATAACTTCAATGTCATTTTTTCAATTCTTCTTTAGTCCCTCTTTTCTACACACTCACATCTCTACTGCATCATTTGAAAATCTGGGCATGACCAAAAGGTGAGGCACCAATGTGAAAGTGCAGGAGGAAAATTATACTTCACAATTTTAGACTACTAGCTGCTGTCACTGCTGACCCTGCTGGAATTATCACTAATGGTGAAAGTGCCACGTGGAAAAAGGACCTCACAGAAATGTGGAAATCTAGCGAGGAAAGGATCCAAGATGAGTCACGGTGCAACAACAGAGAGCTTATTGTGACAGGCAAATCTAGAGAGAATAGAGGGAAAACCGGTCATGGTAACCTTAAGGTGGACTACTAGAGACAGATACCCTGTATAATGTTCCTATCAGAGCTGTATCCTTTACAGAAAGCAACAAGGCAAAAAATAAAGTTGTCTCTACTCAAGTATGTTTATGAGGACATTTCTAAATAAGAACTTTGTGAATTCATGTTTCTGGGAATGAGCTTAAAATAACAATAAACCTTTAGCAAAACTGTTGAATGAGAAGACAAAACACTAACTCCAGGTTATTCTAAACAGCCATGAGCTCACTTAATTAGAAAACTGGCTATAGCTTCTTAAATATCCATCATGAAATAAGCCACATTTCTCATCTGCTTCTGTAATTCTTCGCCTCTTATCCTGAACATAGTTCTGTTCCTGTTTGGTTCTTTGGAACACAAATTAGATGCCAATTTCTTTCTCCTCTGAAAAAGTGGGATTTAATCTCAGGGAAGTCACAGAAGAAAATTAATAATGAGGGAAGAGGAGAGAACACAAAGATTGGGAAGTATCTAAAGAATATGTAGGCACCAAAGTACCAAATGCCCATTATCTATTCCATGGCTCATAAAAAAAATCCCTAAAGCTTTGCAGTCATATCTTCAAGAGCACATACTCATCTCTCACTGAGTCCGTAATTAAAAAAGCAAACTTTTTCGCCCTCCACAGCAATCGTGCCTATTTTATCCTGAGCAAATCAATTGCTGCACTTGGAACCAGACTGGACTTGCCAGGTTCAGCTTTTGAGTACTTGGCAGCAAGCAGTTGCTCTGCCCTGGGAGAAAGCATGGGAAAGCATTTTAATTTATGAGAGCTAACTATCCTCCTCTCTGCCCTTTTCTTTCTGCTAATGATTGAAGCCAGACAGACTTGGATAGATTGGAGCCAGAGAGCCTGCAAACAGTATGGATAAATACTGTCTTTTTGTTCTGTGCATGCACAGCATCCAACACTTGATATGGCCATTAATATGCTGTAATGTATTATAAAAGTCATAAGAACGGCAGCAATAATAAACAACTCCAGAAATTCACCTGATTTTTTTACACTTTTCAAATAGAGGAAGAGAGAACATTTGCTCACAGTAGGACTGAACAGAGAATCACACTACACTTTAGAGCAGCTACAGATCTAAACAGCCAGGAAGGCAAGAATTTGCTTTTTTGCTCAGATTAAGCCAATTTACACTGCAGTTTTGCCTTCACAGGACTCCTCTCTCTTATTCGCTTCACCTGGGAAGTATGATTTACCTGAGTGTCCAACAGGGCAATCCTCATATTCATGGGGAGGTATATGAGGATTATATTTATCTAGGATGAATAGTCATCTACGTACTGCTAGCCACAGGAGGTCACATACTGATGAACTAAAAGTAAGTGCTCCAAATTGGTTTTATTTAAGAACAAATGGCAAAACCTATTGCCTGATGTTTCGTATACTCCAGACAAGATAACACATGACAACTAGAGAAAACTTTACTTTAACTTTGTTTCAAACCCACAAGCCCTCAATGCTAGACATAGGCCTTTTGATCCAGCAGAGCTCTCATTGACTGCAGGACCATGTTTGCACAGTAGACCTTTCCTTTCTGTGTATCAAAAAACCCCACCAAAAAACAACAACAAAAAATGAGTACGTTATGCATTTTTCTCCTGCATATTATACCCTTGCTGGATTAAAAATAATAATAATTAAAAAAATTATCTGTTCCTGTAAGACTGTTAAAATCACCAGCCAGATGGGTCTTTTACTGCATTTAGAGTTCTGCTCTCTGTGGCAGGTAATCTAAAGATTGATTCTAGCTTAAGGCTTTCGTTAGCCTGTTGGGATTTTTTTATAGCAGGCCTACAATAATGGAAGACAGAACAGTCTTCATTGACTATTGATGTCTGGTGGGTTTTATTTAATAACTAGAAATAATTGAGGGAGCAGGACAAAGGCTGAAAAAAAAAAGATAAAGGAAAAAACTGATTGCAAGTTATTACTCTGTGCAATACCAAAATCCAGATGCATAAATTAAAATATTCAAAGGAATTAATTCCATTTCAAAGAGAAGAAAGTTCATAACTTCACAAAAGGAGGAAATCTGCAAAGTTCTGTGCTGAATAATTTGGGCAACAGGGTGGGCACCTCTGCCCGCCTTTAACTGCAAGTCTCATATGTGGGCACTTTGCCTTTTAGATCATATTTTCCTAGATATTAAAAATTATTTTGGCATGCCTCTCAACTCTCTGATGCCTGGTATCTGTAGGCTGTGTGTGCAAATAAAGATATTGGGTGGACATTCCAAGCCAGTGCTAGAGAGCAGAGAAAATGTGAGTAGCACTGCTCAAGCAAAAGATTTCAGTCTTTTGTGCTTTTCCAGGCTCCGTGTAAAGATAGATCATAACCAGCTAGTGCAATTCCTTATGTCCCTGACTCATCCATTGAACCTTTGTATCCCATTTCTTCAGTCCTAGAAACTGTATTCACCATCTTCTGAGCTGTTGGTCTTGGAGGATTCACATAACTTAATATTCATGATACACCATGCTCAGCAACAGTATAGGTTTGTTTGCATGAAAATCACTGGAGTTAGGAATGAAAACTTTATTTATATACACTGGTTTCAGTTCTATAAATAAAACAAGGCTTTTCATTTCTATTAAAAAAAAAATCAACAACTGGGCAATTTTTTTAATTATTCAGTAAACACCCAGTGTAGGTTCCTGCACATTACAGATTATTTGGCAACAGCACTTCAGTGTATGGTCTGGGGATCAGCTGCTAGATGGTGCCCAAGGTTGGTGTGGTGCAATGCTTGAGAAAGAGCGTGACAGCTGCCACAGCTGTCACTTGATTGTGCAACCTGAGCCCTTATCTTTTGGCATATTCTTGCATTCAGGTCAGTGAGCATGAGCACAAACAAGTTACTGTCACAGTACGTAAATCAGAAAATAATCCAACAGGTCTACTCTCAGCCTCCCCGGAGTCAGGTTCTTATTTCCACACCTGGGGCAGGCTATTCCATACTGCGTTAGTCTGCTGTGGAATGCCATTAAAGAAAATGCCCGAATTCTTTTGGAGGGCCTCAGAAGAAAGGTACTGTTGAACTTCCCACTCCAAGTGTCTCCATTTTGCAGATGGGGAACTGAAGCTCGGAAACAGTGCCTTGCCCAAGGCTTTGCAGGAAATGCTTTAGGAATGATGGCATCCTTCTCGTAGCTGGACAGCTACGTGCTCTTCTGTATTCTCTTCACAGGACGATAACGTGGAATATGTTGGCAACGGGGGACTCTAATCCAAACTATTCTCCTTCAGCCTTTTACAAAATGCAAGTTGGCCCAAAGGAATTTACTCAAATTGACCAGAGCAGACTAAAATAATTTAATGAGTTCTGGCCTGAGGTGAATAAGCTGTATGGAAAAAACAGGTATTACACCCCACAAAGTGAGCCAGGAAACCCAGCACCGCTGGGACAATGTGTAATGTTATCATGAAGAAAAAGCAACATTTGATTTATGAATTAGTATTTTGCTGCACAGCCAGAGGGAGAAGTAATGTGATGCATGTTCTTTTTACAACTGGTCTCTTCTGAGTTATTTAAAACCACAGCAGAGTTAAGCTCCCGAGAGGTTTGAAGTGAACAGACCAGACAACCCCGTAACATAAAAAAGGACTGAGGTCAGAGGGAAAACTGCCACCGGAGCTGCTTCTCTGCAAAGCTGCTGGAGCACCTCAAGACCTTGCAGGCCCTCACTGGTCTGTTCCAGGACCCTCCTGTACCTGCCAATCTGGTTATGCTGCAGTTTCAGTGGTGAGGAGAAGGTTTTTCTAGAAACTTGATGAGCTCAAAGGTATTTCTTTTTTCAGCTGAGTTGCCTGAATCTAAATATGAGACATCCATTAAGCAGGCAAGCTGCTGATCTATAGCAGAGCCTTGCATGGCTTCATAGCAAAGATAGTTCTTACCTTATTAAGTCGCTGATTGATTTTGCTCATTGACTTCTCTCCGAGTCAATAAAAATATGAAATTAAAGGGATTTAAATGGTTATAAAGAGGTTTACAGATGGAAGCAATTTAACCGATAAATTGTCCCACATTGAATCTGAGGAATATTACTGCTGAAGAATAGGGAAAGTTCACAGAAACAAGTTGTAGCTTCCTCCCACGAACTGGGTAATCCTTTAGATCTTTATATCCAGTTAGTGGTGATACTAGGTGATTTTTTTCCTTAGCTCTGATCTTTATTTCTGTCTAGATATTCCTGGTCATCTAACCTGCTTCAATAGCTGTAAAATGTGAAGCCCACCAGACTGGTAGTTGTATGATTTGCTAAGAGTTATCTATTTCAATATTGGGACTTTGGAAGCCATTTCCTAACTGCTCAGGAGAGAGTGAATTAGGGTGTAGTCCTCTGCAAGACAGAAATCCAGTATGAGCAACAAGGAAAGAGAATGTAAACTGAAGGTATGAGCAGGCAGTATCCAAAAGAAACTCCCATACTGTTTCAAAGAACATGACCAGCCAATCCCACTGCACAAGGCACTTCATTAAGAATCAGCTGAATCCAATGTAGCCATAATCCTTTTTTTTTTTAATTAAAAAAATCGCTTATTTTTGCCAGTAAAATATTCCAAAAGTTATTTTTCCAAAAGTGTAGTTTGAACATAAAGCTTCATGTTAGAAAGTCCGTACTACTCCATGAAATCAGACTATCAGCAAGGATCTTCCCACGGAGCGTTCCAAGCATGCACCAGATGAATAAACACTAACCCAGCAAGGCACTTCACTAGAAAGAAAAAAAAAAAATGCACTATCTTCCTGATAAGCGGTGACTAGAAGCCAAGTTTCTCTCCTTTGGAAATGAAGGGGTAAATCTAAAAAGATGATTAAATACTGAGACAACAATCTTGACAGGACTGATTTAGTGTTCCAAATAAGCCGCTACACTTAGTGCTCTGTTCTGTCAAACACTTCATCTATATCCACAGTTGAAAGTACGTATTAGAGTGGAGTGGGTATAGCTGTAATGCCTTTCTTATTATTACCACCAGTTCAACACAAGATAATTTTGGTTCTTGATCTGGATTTAAGTGCATGCTTAATTTAATGTGCTGTGATTTACAGTGACAAAAATGATATGAAGTTCTTTGCAGGTCTGCTTTAGTAGCAAATGCTTAAAATGCTTTACTGACATATGGCTTTGGCTCTTACAAGCAATGAAGAAAAAAGCAAAACCTCCCCCGTGTGTATTAGTTTTAGTATGAAAATATGTACATTTTTCTATATCTGCTTAGAGCAAATTAATTTTGATGCCTAAAGATAAATTCAGTATTTCACCCTTTTTGATTATTCTTGTTTTAGTTTTCAAACAAATGCTTCATGATTCACTAGTTGTCACCAGATAGAGCTGCCTCCAAAGTCACTGAGGTCTATAAATCTGGATCACTACTTTGTACTTCATATCTAATTATCCAACAGCCTCTCCCAGACTGATTAAAAGCCATCATGCAAATCCAACATCCAATTATATTATTCAGGGATGCAAATTCCTCCCTTCAACCCTCTTGCAGTACAACACCGTCAGGTTCTTGAAGTGGACAGCCAGTGAAAATACATTGTTTTTAAAGTGCAGACAATAGGACATGGCAGTTTTTCATTCAGGGACTGTATTTATTACAGATTCTGATAAGATTGCCTCCTTGGGAGAGGTTTAAGAGCAATGGAAAATTGTTCTAACATTCTCAATCAAAAACTAAGAGAGTGGGTTTTGTTTAATTTACTTAGTAACATTAATAAGAACTACAAGCCTTACTTCATAAAAATCATATTGAAAACCTTAGAAGAGTTACAGGGTTTGTCAAATCTAGCCTTCAGTAAAAAGGTTTTTCAGAGCTAAGTTAGTCACTGAATCAGAGGGATTTGTCTGCCCCATGCAGTGTCATGTTATCTTCAAGTTACCCAAACCACGGCCTGTTGTTGCGGCACGCTGCAGAATATTCAATATGGCTGGCCTGTCGTTACGGCACACTGCGGAACAATGTCATTTTAGTCCTAGACACTTGAGAGAACTGGTGGTAGTATGTTCTGAAAGACGTTCACGAACTGCATTGCAGCCCTTTGCTATAGTCATCTTTAATCTAACCTATTCTTTATAGCTGCAAGTGAAAATACTGAGCCAGTTGTTGCATCCAGGTGAGAAATTAGATTTAAATGACAAAATAGAAGAACTTGCTTACTCAATAGGATTACTGAATTCCAGTTATGAGCCTGTTTAGCAAAGTTCCCTAACTTGACTTTCTCCTGTGATTTCACAAACTAAGTCAGGTTGGACTCGGACAGCAGTAGCAGGAAATCATTGGAACCACACCTTTGCCAAACCAGTTGAAATAAGAGATAAGCCATGAAAGAAATTATCTTTTTAAGAGATGCCATTAGCTGATAACACTTCCTCCCTGTTACTGTATCAAATGCTCAACAAAGGAATAATGATTTTGCTCTGTGCTCTTTGTGGATAAGGTACAAAACTGAGGCCCTATTTAAAAATGAGGACTCCTTAAGAGTAAGGGTGTTCACATTTAAGGGTGAAGGGTGTTCATTTAAGGCAAATTGATCTCAGGTAATTACAGGCAGCCTACCCATCTGGCTCTTCAAGTTCTGGACCGATGCTGCAGCTTGCTCACCACCTCCAGCACACCACCACCCACGTAAGGAAGATTTGCAATAGTAACAGCTGGAGTATTTCACCCACAGTGTTGCAATAACAGGTATAACAGGTCCTGTATTATTTATATGCCTGCTAAGCATTTGGTGAGGCAAGATGCTGTTTAACACAGAAGAAATTATCTGTCACACTGCTCCCCAAATCACTGTGCACACTCTATTGGACTTCTTCAACATAGTCATATAGAGATATAGGAAAACAGAATAAACTAGAGGAGGTCAGTACTGCTAGAGAGAATGAAATTGCATCTCATCTTACCTCAACAGTGAAGAGCTCAGATGTCACAAACGTGCGTTCTTGTTTGATATCCAAAACTCTAGATCAAATAAGGGATAAACAACAATCCTTTGTCATTGTAAAATAGTTTCTGTAAGTGTTTGAACAGTAACTATCTTTACTGCTTTCTGTATTAGACACTTATTCTATGCTGCAAAGGTGCTTTCACATTGGAACAAAAACAAAGGGAATAAAAGTTTTCTGAAATATAACAATAAAAACCCCTTTGATTAATTAGTTGCTTACAGACTTGCCTTCAGAGAACATTTGGAAACATCTCCAAATCTTCAATAATCTTTGTTCTATTCTGTGATTATATTTCCCTACTATTAGTCTGATTTACCTTGCTTCTTCCCGAGCCAAAATCTCCAGTAGCTTTGAAATGTCTCCTGGGCAGTCAGAAAGCACAAGGGAAAATCTGCACACTCTGTTATCGAGGGTCAGGGCACGAGCTATGCACTGTTGCAGCAAATGTAATTCCAAGTTTCCACTGCATATAACAACTGCCACTCTGAAAACAGGGAGAAAAATGGGATTTTTGATTAGCACTTGTCTGCGCAAAGGAATCATAAATAACAGGCACTGTATTCAATATCAGCTTAAGATCTGCTAGGACAGCCCTTTGATAAATACGTATTACATGTCAGGGGGGCTACTGGCTCTCAGTACCAATTGTGGGCAGGTGGTGGGAGCCTAGAAGCTGCCTGCATTAGTTGGTCTGAAACTTTGTTTTCATTTTGCATTTCCTGGAGATTTTAGTTTTGTTAGAGATAATTAACTGGAGAATTCTAGGTATGTTTAAAATTTTAAAAATGTGACATAATTTTTCCCCTGGAAGTTCTGAGTCTCAACCTCTTAGTGGTTGGACAACGTGTATGTTCAAGGCTTTCTGTAACCATTAATTATGTCCATCTCAACTCTGTAAAATGAGTGCAGAAATATTTGAAGAGCAAGTGAAGAGCCGCATGGTTAGTCCCTGATAATCTCTCTCTGTAGAGTCAAACCCAACCTCTTTAAAACCAAACCTTTGCATTTTCCCTTTAGTTTTAGCTGTACTGCATTGAAATGTGTTGCTGCTCTGTATGTACACTGTCAGCCTCTTCTGAAGAACTGCCTCAGCAGTATTTTAGTGTACAATGTTGTGCATTGGAAATTTTATTTTGTCTTGAATGCATGTATGATTAAATACATTCTGGACTATGTCCTGAGCCAAGGCTCAATCTGCTTAAGTACTGAGTACTCAAGCCCAGATGCAAGAAGGCACTTACCCACATGTTTAACGCTAAGCACAACGGTAATCCCACTGACTATCTGGGCAGGAGTTCTCGAGGCCAGGAGGCAGGTGTCACTGAGCAACTGCAGAAGACAGCCTAGCTCCTGTCCCACCACAGACAGGGCTGATTTCCAGAGGTGGAATGAGAGAAGGCAACAGGCTGACAAGAGCAGGATGCTCTCCTGGCAGATGTGACCATGCCTCATGGAGCTGTGTGTAACTACCTTTCCCCCAATCATTTGAGAATGCAGGAAAATGACAAGATTTGTCAGGTCTCCAGGCTGACATTTTTCTTCTTCAACATGGTCTTCTGACCTGTGAGTAGTCTCTTCAGCCTGAAGTAGATGCCACAGATAAGCCCACTGCCAGTTCAGGGGCAGGAACTGCCTCGTCACTCATAAAACAAGTAGCTTCTCTCTGTTTCCTGGGACGACGTCACTCAGCCCCATGCTTTTGCCACAGTTCCCCGTTTGCAATAGCTGCCGTACCTTTTACCCTTCAGCTCGGGCAGCTTCCCTGCAACCAACGCTGCAAGTCCAATGGCCCCTTCTGCATCAACCGTGGCTCGTTCATACTCCAGCAATCTCAGCATCGAAATGAGGATGTCCTCCTCCCTGAAGGCCAAAGAGTTGTGTCAAAACAAATCAAAAGAGCTACCAAAAGCGGAAGACAATACATTTATGTATGACTGGATTCCTTCCATCCTCCCAGGTACATACAACCCCAAGGTGGTGTTACAGAAAATGGTGCTGCTGGGTGTGAATGTACATCTCAGTCTTGTTATTAACTGAAAGACAGGATGGCATTTTTTGCTCGAACCATTGTGCTAGCTAAATCCTAGTGGTAAGTATATTCTGCCAGCTTGACCTTTCTGTGACGATTTAGAAGAGTTTTATCAAAGGCTGCCTTCAAGCATTGTAGAACACAACAAGGACAAGTTTTACACCCAGAGGATGACCAGGTACTAACAGCAGGTGAAGTTTTGGCCAAAGGGATCAGTCTGGACAATGCTCTTAGTCACGTGATTTAGTTTTAGGTAATCCTCCAAGGAGCAGGGAGTTGGACTCGATGATCCTTTATGGATCTCTTCCAACTTGAGATATTCTATGATTCTATGATATGTGGGATTAGGTTCAGTGTCTTCAGTGCCCCACTTGGAAGCAAAGGCACCCTGCCACCAACATGCTCTCACAGAGTGTGCATAATGGTAGCTCCTACCAACCTGCTCTCCCCCAGTGTACGTGAAGAACCACCATCCCCTGGTGGTACAGCATATTTTTCATATACAACAATGTTCACCCACTATTATTCATTTCACTGTTTTTCTTCACCTACCTCACAGCAACAACTTTATCCACAAGTTTCCCAGTCAGCTGCAAAGAATTGCTGCCAAAGCAAAGTCCGCTCACATCTGCAGATTTCAAGAAAACAAAAATATGAAGCTGGCTGCTTTAGACAAGTTCAACATTTTTTAGAGTCCTGGCTGTTTTGTGCCCTTAATGAATGCAGCACACTGCTGTTATATGATCTTAAGTTGCTTGATTTTTTATATGACAAAAATGCATTTCGTAATGAAAGACCAAATCACACAGGAAGATTTTGTCATTTTGGACCCCTTTAAGAAAACTACGATTCTTCACTGGCATAGCTGCACTGTGAGAGTGACCCTGCAGCCCAGCACTTTTCACTGTTCAATGAGGCTTGAAGGAGAGAAGAACCAAGTGTGGCACTGGGTTTGTTGGCTACAGCAGGACAGTTAGCAAAGGAGTGCAGAGACAGGCAGAGCTTACCGAGAGAGTTTGTTTATAAAACTCCCATTTAACCCAAAGCTTCCAGAGATTTGAACATCAGGTAAACAGGATATTCTTAAATTGCTTAACAGTTGAGGTTTTTTGAGCAAATGATGTGGAAACAACTGTATCATTTATAAACACTGTTGTTCTGAGAACAGTTTTGTGGGTCTAAATATTTAAGCATCGCATTTTCCTGCCTTTTCACAAATTAGTCTTTTACACGAGAGCTTTCCCATTGACTTCACTGGTTGAGATGCTGCTTGCGAGCACAATGGTCAGATAAATACTCATATTTCTAAGTATTCACCTGAACATTTCACATGCACGGAAAGTAGTATTGTACCCCAGGGTGGTGGTGGGGAAATGTGGCAGAAGTTGCTCTTACAGCTTGAATTAAATCCTGACTCTTCAGAGCTTTCCTTTAAAAAATATGTTTGAACTGAATTAATGAGAAAATGATTGGAGAAATCAATTACAACCTTTATTTTATCTCCAAAAGAATAATGCATTTCTTACCTCCATAAAAGTGATGATTGCTGCAAGCCTGGTCTTCAATTGGGTGGCCAGCCTTTAAGGACTGTTGCAATACAGGGAAATTTTCAGACTCAACTCCCTGGGGAAGACAAGTGTTGTCACTTTTTTGTTGATCCATTTATAACAGAAGTCACCACCAAAGTGGACACCAAAAAAGCTACACAAAGTTTCCTCTTCAAATTAACAATTAATTTCAAATTGCATTATAACTGTGCTATCACTAAACTTATCCTGTAGCTTATTTAGGGCCAAACTTTTCCTGTAAAAAATTATTGCAAAACACAGAACTGGATTTCATTTGCTTTGGAAGAGTCTTCTTACATTTTTTCTTAAATCCAGCCAAGCAGCCAAGGGACAGGAGGCTTCCCAGGCTCTCAGAAGCACATCTCCTAGGTGAAGCTCAGGGGATCAGATAGTCCCTGTTCCCAGCATACATAGTCTCTGCCAGCGTCTCACTAGATACTGGTGCAGTGTTATCACTAGATACCAATGCCTTTTGAAAGTAGCTGTGGTGAAAGCTGCCAAGCTGTAACACTTTATAGGTGAAACGAAACTTACAATTACAGAAATGTGTGGGTTGAGGTGTTTGAGTGCAGCAGCCGACCCTGCCAGCAAGCCACAGTGGCCTCCCGCAGGGAAAATCACTGCGTCCAGCTTTGGCACCTGCTCGTACACCTCCAGTCCCACGGTTCCCAGGCCCGACAGGTAGACAGCACTATCCTCCCTGCAGGAAGGAAGGGCACAGCTCAGCACGGTTCACAGTTGTTAACGCAATAATACTTCAATCTACTACTTTAAAGACATTGTTCAGCAGAAGAAGATATATATGAGAGTAAATAACCAGCACAAGGGGAGGAGGCGATACAACAGGGCACTGTCATCAGACAGACCATCGTGTGCTTTTTCTTCTACTGGGAGAAAACTTGTGCTATTGACAAACCCCTCAAATAGCCTTCAGGCTGAAGAGCACCTATCTCTTGTTACCAGTATCAGGTGTTTACAGAGCCAGTGAGACAGAAGTCATGTTTCCATTGCCATCACTTCCTTCGGCTTCATAAATTTTAAATGTTGCAGTCCAAACTAAAAGCAAAGTCTCAAAAGGAAAACTCCTCTTTATTTATAAGTGGAATTTAGTGTTTGCGATAAATGGGAATTTTCATGGAATTAAGCACTGCATTCAACCTCACAAATACCAAACAGATTGCTACAGAGTTAAGTCTTTCCACAATCCAGGGCCAATATCTGATACCTTCACATTACTCTGGAAGACTCTGGAAGGGTAAGAGAAGCATTTAGTTGCGCCAAAATACTCACTGGTAAAACACTTTCAGGCAGAGGTAATATAATGAGCAGAATAGGGACAAACAGAGTCAAAAGATTGTACAGTCACACGATTGACTTGGATCTATTTCTAAAAGCTGGTTTGCATTTTATTTAAAAGTTAGCAATGATGTAAACGTAGAATGACATATGAACAAAAAAATATGAGACCTCTGTATGCCTGTATGTTCTGCTTTTTCTGGCAAATGGATAAGCAAACAGATAGATCCAATGACTTCACTTGATTTACTTGACCCAGGATGTTCGGGTACTAGGAAGCTATGCTTTTATTACTGTTAGACATGCACAGAGAGGCTCAGCACAAGAGCACGGAACGCCTGCAAGGTGGAGACCAAGGCCCTCCTGAGAAGTTACCTCATATATATAGCAAAACACATCAAATTCCTCAGGGTGAGAGTCTATATAGCTACACAAGAAAGGATGGGATGAATGAAGTTTCACTCCTGTAGCACAGCTAAAGACAAAGGCAAGAAATCATAGTGGGATGGGCAACTGAACCCTTGAATTTATTGTCTTTATCAAGCTACTGAAGGAGCTCTCTCCTCCTTCTTATATGTGACAAAATATATCACTGGTCTCCTGAAAAATTCTTCTGGAGCCTTATTTGCAAATAAGATTCAGAACTGAGTTTGTGGAGTTACCCCTGCCATGGTTACATGGGAAACCATGGGGACCTGCAAAAATGAATGAGGACCTGGGACATTCAATTTACGAGTAAAACTTCTCTAACAACTGAAAATTCTGTCCAAAGGAGACTGCTCTGGGCATGGAGATTTATTAGCTGTTTGAATGAATGTTTCAGATAATCATGTTTTCCGTGCTCACAGCTAGTTAGAACACCAGTTCACTGATCAGCCTTCAGCTTTTCACAGATATGTAACTGTCCATGCTCCAGAAAATGGGAACCTTCTGATGACCTGTGATCAAATTTTAATGAAACTTATTGTTTTTGCAGAGCTGCACAAGTATCTAATCTAATCTTTCCAATCAGCCTGACTTTCCACTTACTCTTCAAGGTAGAGGTAACCATTCTCCTGCGCCAGCCTTCTTGCATGCGTCTGGGAATCCTTAGCTGTAGTGCCATAGGATATAACCATGGCACCATACTCACGGCACATTTTCACTCTGGCCGGGGACGTGCTGGTTGACATGATGACAAACACTGGAATACGGAGCTCTGAGGCGTGATAAGCAACCGCCATGGAAAAGTTACTGTCCGAAGCCACGATCACCCCCTTTCTTTGCTGATCCTAAAAAACAGGGTTGCTTATTGCACGTTATATAGTGTCACAAGTTGTCCCATATGATCCTGGATCATTCTAATGGTGTGATTTCCTTTTTTCCTCTACTAGCTGATCATATTATGATATTATGATACAGTATATGCATGTCTGGTGTGATCTCAAGACTTACACACAGAGCTAAGATGGCACAAGATCAGTCCCTGTTCCTGCACTTCTCTGAGTTCAATTCTTGTTCCATTGGAATTAGCTGCAAAACTCCAGCTGATCCCAGAAGAGCCGATATCTGGCCCCTCAGAGCTGATATCTGGTCCCTCTTCTCTGCCTGGGTGAAATTATTTCACTTCAGGTTTCATTTTAATAGAAGCATTTATTCATATTATTACAAAAGTGCAGGAAAAAACACTGTTTCTGGGCTGCTGTATCATGCCAATTATAATTATTATTGCTGCAGAGATGTAATAACCTCCTACAACAAATGATAAACAAGCTATTCATGTAATGATACTGAAATTCATTACAAAATCAATTGGTGATCTAGATCCTTCTCATCACCCATTGTAACTCAATTTCATCATCACTTAAAGTTTGGTGGTTTCAACATGTCAGAACCATAGTACTCATACAAACATTTACACCTAATGGCCACAGAAAAATGTTGATGTTTACATTTTGCAAGATTTTCTTTTAAATATTTTTAAGCATTTCACTAGCAGATTGGCCAAGCGTAAATAAAGTATTTTACATTCAGATACTAACGGACCTATCTGTCTTGTTCAGCACAATGGTTCAAAAGGCAAGAAACACTGCGATTCCATGGATGTTATGGGTAAAGTTATCTTTAATTCTGTTCAATTTTTGTGAAGCAGAACTAATCTATTTCTTTTTGAACATTGACATTTTGTTATACCTGAGGCAATGATGTCAGAAGGTAAAGTACACCTCGTTCCTTCACAGATCCCGTGTACTGGAGGAACTCTTTCTTTAGGTAGATGTCCATTCCATACTGCTTGGATAGCCTAGAATACTGGAGTAGAGAAATGTTATTATGGGGATGTATCTAAAATGAAGAAAAATCTTCCACACCTCATCAGCTCCCTGGTGAGGCATGCATTCAACTGCTGTGTATGAGCTCTAAAAAAGTAAATTTCATAATCTGTTTCTTTAGAAATACATGACAGTGTGTTATTACCTACCAGATTCTTCTGGTTTATGGAAGTTATTTTCAAACTCGCAGCAGTGAAACATGTACCCCATGACATTATGAATTCTGAAAATAGCACTTGTTTGGTCTTACTGTTTGAATACAGATATTAAAATAAGTATTTTCAATTATTTCAAAAAACACCCTATGGTCTGATATTTTGGCACTTGCCAGAACTGAATATTGAATACCCAAAAAATAAGGTCATCTCCTAATAGATAGAAAAGCAGTGAGAAAATTCCTCCTTGAGTCCCATTATGACTCTACTATGGTTTCTGCCACTGATTCATTACTGAGTATTGTCCATTTTGCATCCTAAGGCCAGTACGACATTAATAAAGACATTTCTTATTTGAAGAATGATGGAAATAATAAAAAAATATTTCCCAGGATTGTAAATGTAAGCAGCAGCTGTTTGAAGATGCTCATTGTTTGGAACAGAAAGGATCCATGAGCTGAGAGGGATTAGCAAGCATAATACGTGTGATGCAGTGTCCAAGTGCATGATTTTTTTAAAAAAAATTTTTTAATGGCAAACCTTTATCAATTTTTACAGTAAGATACTCACAGCATGCATTGCCATATTAATTTCCTATTACCATATTATCTAAAACAAGTTTTAAACAAGGTAACTTATGAAATAGAGCTGTGGTAAGCCTTTGGGTTCTGGTTCCCCAGGCTTACTCTGTCTCTGTTTCATAATTGGCTCTATTTCTTTCATTGGCTGCCAAAGCAAATGAGGACCTGGGACACTGGAACAGGCTGCCCAGGGAAGTGGTTGAGTCCCCATCCCTGGAGGTATTTAAAAGACGGGTAGGTGTGGTGCTTAGGGACATGGTTTAGTGGTGGACTTGGCAGTGATAGGTTAACGGTTGGACTCGATGATCTTAAAGGTCTTTTCCAGCCTTAATGATTCTATGATTCTATGATTTAGGGGATCAAGCCCTCATTTATGATAAGTCACAAAGACAGGTAGATTAAAAGACAGCATGACAATATATTTTAAATATCTCAAAAAGTATCTGGCAGTGTCATGGATATGGTGTATAGTATACATAGTAATATGTACTGACATATTTTTCAGACTGTGGGACTTTCAAAGTGAATCTATATAAATTAAATATATCTGAAACAGATATTTAGTTTAATTGTATACCTTAAAGCAAGCATTTCAGATGAATGTTTCAAGTTTTTTTAGTGGATTTACAAGCATATGTTAACTTCCTCACCCATAGGTGGGGCCAGATTCTTTATTTTGCTTCTGAAAATCCTGCAATAGGAGCTACCACTTGCTGCTCCTTGCAAATCTGGCTGCAGAAGTGAAAGAATGGAAAGTGCTTAGTACACTAATAGGATAATAGTTTCTATCCTGAACAGCCTAATCTATGGAGAATGCCTATGCAAAACAGAACAAGAACACTCGACAAGAAACACTGCTTTACTGGTTCTTCACATACCATACTAGTTTTATCATTTTTGGTTTTGTAGAGAATCTTGGACTCTAGACTGAACAATGAGAAAAAGGATTTAAGGAGATGAATCCTGTGACTTTATCAAGTTGCTAAGTCTCCTACATTTAAAAATAAGTGTCATTAAGTCATTCTTTACCACAGAGGTGGTGTACTTCACGTTATTATTATTTTTCTTTAATTTTGATACTCAACATTTTAACTCTTTAGGTTATCCTTTTCTGCTTCCTTTAACTGAGGATTTTTTCCATGTAGCCTAAATATAGCAATTACTTCTACCAAAGAAGGTGTCAGTGCTATTTTCAGCTGTACTGACCTGATGCCTGACCTTGTAAGACTCATTGAACCAGCCTGTAAGTTTTCCCTTTTGTCACCGTGATCTTATCTAAGAACTACACTGTGTCTAATGTACAACACACAGCACAGCCTCCATTTGGCATCCACAAAGCTAACACAAAATATCCCTTAAAGTTCCTACATCAGCAACCAAACCAAATGTCCAATTTAATCCTAATTCCTTGTTTTCCTACTCTCACTACCTCTATAACATCTGTTACAATCATCATTCATGATGCCATATTTCAGGTCCAGGCAAACTCCTACATAAGGATCCAGGACACTCCATTCATGGTCTTACCTGCAGATTAGGAATCACCCTGCAAAATGTTTCTCCATTCACTTAACTGAATGGGCTATAGTCATGCTCACTTTTTTAATCCAAACAAAAGTCCCTGAAAGGGGCTTTTAGCTCTCAGCAATGAGTTAAAATAAAGGTTATCTGTGGTTTTCTTGACACCACTCTCTGCTTTCAATACTTTCCTTTTTAATCAGTGCATGAAACTTATGCTAGTGACTTCTGCAGGAACATTACTTTGAATAGCAAGAGTCGTGGGCTATTTTCACACTAAAACAAGTGGGGATATAGGTTTTCCACTATTCTGATCATCCCAAAAGCATAGTTCATAAAAAGAAACTAAAGAAAGTTAACCTCTTTAATTTGGCACAGTAAATGCAGAAAGGGGATACAACTGTGTTGCATAAATCTGCCAGGGACACCCAAGAGAAAAGAATTATTTAAGTTGAGGCACAAAGCTGCCTGAGAACAAATGGTGTGAATTAGCCAAAGAGAGCTTAACTACTTGTGAGCAGGAGCATGATCAGTTTACGAAAAGTTTTGTATTACATGGATGCCTGCAGGAGCAGAAGATGGACCCGGTGGTGCAGTCTTGCCTTTTCCTGCATTAGGATATGCTGAGAGCAAGGACATGGCTCAGGGAATGGGGCTGAGACAGATTTACCAGTTTGGCAGAAATGCACGATGCCATGAGCTGCAGGGAAGGGATGATCCAGGCTATCAAAGGGTATGGAGCTAGCTAGTTCTGCTTTCCAAATTAAGCCCTGACACTCTCCCTCTCCCTGCCCATAGACCTACCCTTGTATAGCAAGATTAAACCCATCTAACAAATATGACCAGAGCTGTCAATTACAGAGAAATGCAGTGCTCACTGCCTGCAATATAAATGCAAATCTTCTCTTCCTGGGACAGTCTCTCCACAAAAGCAGAGGATTGACACGTCTGGCTAGAGCACTGACTGTGCTCTCACGCATGACAGTCTGAGAGCTTTGGTGACAAATGATGCACTGTGCAGAGTTTGGTACGCTCCCTCTGTCCGCCCAGGCCCTGGCCCTCCGACCACCCGTGCTGCACGTGTGTTTGCTCACTCCCCCCGCCGCCTTCCTAAGCAGGCCAACTTTTCCACTCTGAAAGGAAATCCAGGTACAGCTGGCAGGATGGGTTACTCCAGAGGCACGCTGAACAGGCAGTACGCGAACACAAAATGCATCCAGTTTGACTCCCTGCATTCTAGCCAACAGTACCCTGCAAGTTTTTTGTGCCACCTTACAGCCCCAAACGGTCTTGTATCATGCCCTTTGTCACAAGACACACTTCTTCAGTAGAATGCTACAAAAAACACAGCTATCCTTATTTTAGGAACTCTAAGCTAAAAAAAAAAACCCACCACAAGTAATTATGTCATCTCTGGATCAGCAGGCACCATCTGGGAACCAGGAGAACTGCTGCTCCTTGCAGACCCAACCACTTTGCTCGAGGGACTGTAAGCCCCAAGCAGTGGCTCAGACACCAAGGTCCTTTCCCTTTGCAGGCCAGAAAGACAATCCACCGCTGGGGAGGCTGGTGGGGTGCCCTGGGTCAGCAACAAGGAGGGATTCATCGAGAGTGATTTGGGGCTGCTGCTATGAAATGCCATTTGGCAAAGACGCTCTTTTCACTCACTGCAGGGAAAAGAGATTAGCCATGGAGTGCCTACAGTAGCCTTCATGAAGAGCTCCCAACAGTAGAAATACACTACAAATTAAATAGCTTGCCACGGTACTTCTCTTAAGCTTTACCAAATGCGTGTACATTTGTGGAAGTGTCTCAGTCATTTTCATACCTAGACTGATCGATAGGTGTGTATGTTCGTGTGTGTACATCTCAGTGTCCTCGTTTTGTTGAAGACTCATGGCAGAACCACCTGGTTACAAAACACATACAGCCTTGCCAGGCTGGCCAGGCTAGGAAGGAAAATCTGTACCTTCAAACTCTCCAAAACTCTGCTTCCAAACCAGACCTTCCCACAAGACTGCTTACCCAAACACTGATAGTCCGTCGTCTCCAACATAGGTTCCTTGTAGCAAGAGTTTTTCACCAGAAGCATGACACCACAGTGCATTAAGTTTATGCCTAATGTGGTTTATCCTTTGTTTACAGGTCACTGCAATCTTTGAGGATTTAGGTTAGTGTAAACAGGTAAGAAGAAAATCCTTACTGACAGTTAACAACAACTAATATGAACATGAGTCATTTTACACAGATCTATCTGCTGCAATTCACACATATTCTTCATTCATTTCTGATCAACTTTTATAAAGAAAATTAAAGAAATACTGAGAGAATGCAAAGCCATTTAAACTCCCTACCATGCAGGGGGTTTTCTGAACACCGGACTGGATTTTGAAAGCTGCTGCACTAATATCTTCAAATCGAATCAGCTTGTTATAGCTTGACAGGCTGGTCCTACTGCTTGACTGAGGGACGCGGGAAAGGGCATCCCTAAGTAACTCCTCATTACGGCTCACTATCTTCATTTCCCAGGTCTTCACATCCCCGTTCAGGTAATCCTCCTCACCAAAATCTTTCAGTCTCTCAGGGTTGATAGAAGGTGGCTTCTGCCCAATAAGGCCATTTCTTATCGGCCCATCCTTACAACAGTGAAGATCACAAAGTGCTGGGGCATCTTGTTTCTTTACTTTATTGTCATCCCTAAAAACAAATAAAAGAAACTTGTTAGGAAAGCTTGGATGATTAAAGGCTTGACATTTAGCATTTAAGAAGGATAAACGTCTCAGTTGCTCTTTGCAAGCCTCAAATAGGCAGAATGAACTATTGCTATCATATTACCTTACCTTGTAGGTGGATTGAAAGGTACTGTAACCAGCCAGCTTTTAGAAAAGCCGCAGATAACCTGGCATGTGGACAAGCTGGGAAACTGCCATACCCAAGAAAATAAGAAAGATATAATCTATGCTGTCTGGGCAGCCAGACCTTCCTCAGTACTCAGGCTCAATTGGCAATGATCCCAGCTCTGTGCTTCCAGAAATTTTGGAATACCTGGAATTGTATTTCCTGTATGCAACTCCATGTTTTTCAAAAAAGGCAAATAGCTGCTGCAGAGCATTCCTGAATACTATTAATAGCAGTAACAAATGTCATTACATTGTACGCACGAGGTCTGCTTCTCTGCTCTTGCATACTCGCACAGCATACCCTTGACAGCCGTCAACTGCCTCATGACAGGAAGGAAATTACTTTGATAAGGGATAACAATTATATCCTATAACAGAGCTAAAGAACTAGGTCTCCTGATCTGTGAGTTAACACTTCACAGATAAAAACACCTGTAGATAAGATGACATTGTGATGCCACACAGACTTCCTTCCCCAAGAAACTTTGGAGAGACTAGACTGCTACAAAAAATTTGCCAGTTTTCCTACCTTCAACTGCCTTACTCTATGGTCCACATTGTTCAGGAGTTCACAAGGGATAATATACCATGGTGTAGGATTTTGCAGCCCTACTAACAAATAAATGCAAAACTTCTAGGAATTCTTGGAATTTGGAGAGTAATGTGGGGGAAAAGGAGCATTAAGCAGAAGACCAGTGATTTGGAAAAGAGCTGATACCACCCCTGGTCTGTGGCTATGGTTACACAGATGGTATAAGCCCCTCTACACAAAGGACTCAATATTAATCTGTTTGGAAGAAATGGTTTTCTAAAAAATATACATGTTATATTATGTCAGAGATTTCAGCATCATCTCCAACAAAAAATATTTACCATTTTCACAAAATAATTTGTATTTAAGTTACGCAGTTTTTCATCATCAGGGCTGGCTAAAGCAAATGTTGCCCTAGTTTTACAGCAGCGATCAGCACTGTAATATGCATTGTAATAATTTCCAAAAAGAATTTAAAAACATTTAGAAACAGCTGCTTTTTGAGCAATTGCCCCACTTTTGGCACTGTCATCCATTTTCTTTGTGGTCCCAATAATGTGTGCCAGTAGCTCTGCTTCCTATTACACTTTCAATTGTTCCACTGAGGACTTCACATAACAATATGGGCAACATAAAAGGTTTTGTTATTTGAATCAAGTAATATACCATTAGCATCAATCATTCTGTGTATCCTCACAGGAGACAAAAAAGGAGAATTTTTGTAGCAAGGTCTTCTCTCTCCGAAATTAATGAGATCAACACTGATTTTCTAGGATAAATAAATAAAGTATTTACACATTTGTAACTTGTTTATGTTGAAACTTGTGATTTAAAATATGTTCCCAATACCATATCTTAAAGCTGATACATCCAAACAGGAGGCATTCTGCCTTCAAATTAAATATCTTACCAAGTAGTTCTATTCCATACTTTTCTGAATTTCTGCTACTTTGGGGTTAGAGGGTTGGAACACTTCATAAAGACGTTAAGCTTTCAGTGTTAGTTCTCATGCACATTAGTTAGCTTAATGCAAAGATGAGAATCAGATCACACTGTCTCCCCGTGAACTTGTTACAACACAGCCCCTGGCATAAACAACAGCTATCATCATTTAAGAGGCCACATCGCTGTTAAGAGTTCATACCCTACCTCCCCCCCAAAAAAGACATTTTCCATATCACAGTAGCCCATAACCACTCCGAAAAGAGAAAAATACATCTTATCTCTAAACATATTATCTAAAATCTTTAGCAAGCACTAGCAATGAATGCTATTTCTTACACTGGCAATGGGTTAAAAGGGTATATGTAGGGTAAAATATAAAAGTAGATCAAAAATTTGTAATTCTTCTAGGTCAAATTTTTTTTTACTGACTGGCATTTGCAATAGGAGATAAATTCACACTTTTTCCTTGCATCTGTTGCAACCAACTACAAAAGTCCATAAAAAAACCCAGCCAAAGATGACCACAAAAAGTCCATTGATGAACCAGGATTCTGCGAGAAAGTACAAAATACAGGGTAATGCCTCACCGCACTAGTGCCATCAAATATTTTTCTCTTCAAACAGAAAGACCAAAATGGGATACTGATTTTTGGCCCTACTCTTGGATTTCCCTTTTTTTGGCAGAATAAAGGAGGGAAGTAAATCAGATTCTCAGTCCTTGATCTGCAGCACTGCTCTTATGAACAGTGACTATCTGCTCAGGACCCTGATGGAGACAACACCTTATGACCATTGGAAAAAAAGAACAAAAGTCAAATAGCTGTAAAATATGTGTAAGCTTTTCAAGCTTGAGATAGGTTTAGAGCACATCTGAAACATTACCATCTCAAAATTTAAAATGGAAACTATCATCCATTTGCATCTGAAAGGTCAGCAGCCTCATTACCAAAGGAATATCATCGTGCTATTGTATATGCATGTATTGTATATATTGATTTCAGATTAATCTTTATTCTCCTTCTATGTACATATTTTTCATTTACATTAGCGAATGACATTTTTCCCTATTGAACCTGCCTGGGTGTGCCACAGACCTACTGAGAGCTCTCAAACTCCCAAGGTAAACAGTGGATTGAGGTTTGATAATCCATCGCAAACAGGCAACCAATAACCCTGTTGGGTCAGATGCATTTCTCTCCCCAAACACAGTTCCTATGCTTGGCGTAGATCACCTCAGTATGAATTTCTTTTGCAGGAACAGTCAAAGCAGGCAGCAAAGCATGCAAGTGCTCACAAAAAGACAGCACGTGACTTATGCACAGTAACAAAACATGGCCCCTATTCTAGCGATCATACCCACCAGATGAAAATCTGAGCCAGTGTAAATACAAACCCCAGCATTATAAAACATTGCTGCTTTCAAATGGATCGCTTTTCCTTTTTTGGAGTTTGTCTAGGAAAGTTTTAATAAAAAAGTCTGTTTATTTCGAGCCATAAAACAAATATCCAGCTGGTAAGCTTTGTTACATGGTTATAAATGATGACATTTTACCTTTAAAGTGATTAGTAAAAGCAAACATGAAAATACAGTTTATAAACCTACTTTTTCAAGAACAGCTGCTCAGCATAACTGCAAAAAATAAAAGAGAAGATCTGTATGCAGACATTCCATAAATAATTAAGGAACTGGAAAAATATCATTTGTTTAAACAGATAGCTTTACATGGTTTAAAGTCTCAAAGCCAGTGCAAAGACAGTGTGTGCTGAAATGTACTCTTAGAATGATAAAAAGCAACAACTTGGAATGAATAATTTTTCTGTTTCCAGTTTGTTTTTTTGAATATGCTGGTAATTTTCATCAAGTTAAATAGCACTTGGGAAAACAAGTTTGGAAAATAGTAATATTAATAAACTAAGAAATTAATAAAAACAACAAGAATAATTTTTGGAAGATAAAATGCAGTAGTAGACATATATTTTTATATATATATATATATATAAAGACCGATACCTAAAGACCACAACTGTTGCCTTCATTACAAGGAGAAAGGAATGCCCACCCAGTTATCCTGCAATGATGAGACAACTACATGTCCCCATTGGATGAAGCGCATGCAGATTGCCTTCCTCAGGATCCATAAAACAGACTAAACAGATTAAACTGATATGCCGGATCTCTTCAGCTTCTAAAACTGAAGGAGCAAAAAAGTCTACAAAGTCACGGATGTCCAGGAAATAGCAAACTGGGAAGGATTAGTTGCTGTGTTTCCCAGTATAAATGTTAGGGGGAGATCATATGAAAGTATCAGATAGAAAATTTAAAATTTCCCTTCTTACAGAAAATAATTAGCTGCAGAACTCATTGCTACAGGATGCTATGAAGGACAATGGTATAAATGGGTTCCTAAAAAAATTGTGCAACTATATGGAAGTAGGTCTAATAGTGACCAACAAACACATCATTCAAGAAGCAATCTGTGATTCAGGAAGCCCCTGAGAACTTACTTGGCAGACTCCATGAAAGTATATGAGAGGAAACATCTTAGAAGGCTTTTATTTTTCTCCAAGCTTCTGTTACTGGCCACCACTACAGAGAAGACACAGGGGTAAAGTGCTCTTTGGTCTGACCCAGTGTTGCCATTTTGATTTGCAGACATACTCAATGTCAGCATTTGGCCCATTTGGCAGCTTTTATACCTCTTACAAAATGAGTCACAACAACACGTTTTGAGGCAGAAATGAAGTCGGAATTATAGACATACATTCCCATGTTACTGTGCTGCTTCACAAATAGAAATTCAAGTGTCACAAAAGGAAACAAAGAAATTTTGGTATAAGGCTGAAAACTCAGCATTTCTTTGTCATTTCTACAGCAGTTTTTATCATCTGCATTCACAATGATACACACTCACCATGAAGAGGGACTGACAGTATGGTACAAGTTCTGTAGAGTATTTTAGCATCCTTATAGGTCTACACCATGACAGGAATTTCAAACTCCAATGCCTGACTTCGGCTAATCAGTGGCGTGATGCAAACTGGCAAAGTGTTAAGCTTGAATACCACTTCAAACCATCCCAATGAATTGGGGCTAGCCTGTAATTAACTCATCAGCACACATACACACATATGCACATGTTCCCTATATGTGGATTTTTTTATTTCACTCTTTTTTAATGTTTTAGGGGTAAGGGTTTCTTAAGCTCATATCTATCTGCTGCCATCATCTTCAGGCTCCCCGAACACCTTCCTGGAGCACACTGAGCAACAGACATTAGTAAGATACAGTTTTAGACATACTTATCTGCTTTCTGGATAAATGGGCTCAGATCTTATGCCTGCAAGCTCAGAACACTTATTACAGCAAAAAGTGACTTCTTTAAAGTCAATTCTGCATCATTCCTGAAAGAGTTGAGCAGAGATGGGTCAGGTACTGGGGGGATGAGGCAGGGGGAGCAGCCTGCTGCAGGTAGCAGTCTGCTCAGCTTATGACTGAGATGCAACTGGGGCTGGGATCTCCTCTCAAAGGAGTGAGAAAGAGGTAATCCCATGACATGACAGAGAGGGCCCTTTCCCTCATCCAAATCCCTCTTTTACCCAGAACCTCCCCAGCTCCATTAATCCTTCTTATTCCATGCCCCCAGCCCCATCTCCCCTGACCCTTCCAGAAGCCTGAGCCTTCCACACCCCTCAGATACCTTCCCCATTTGTTGCAAACCCCATTCCCAATAGCTCCTAAACATTCCTGTTCCATCTCAACTCCTCTTCTACTTTTTTCCCCCTCCCCAAACACATCCAAATACTGCAATAGCAGGAATTCTTAAAAGCATCTCAGCAGCTTGTGCAAGCGGGTTTTTTATGAAAGAGAAATGATGGAAAAAATGAGGCTTGCTGAGATACAAATGGCAAGAAGCATCATGACAGATGTCATCTTCACTGCTAGTAATTCTAGGTTACTGCACTGTATAGCATTTGAGTGTCCTCTGCAGGACTACAGGGTGACAAGTAAACTCCCCCAGGCATGGGGACGGAACACGCTAGATCTCTCTTTGACAATACAGTTAAAACAGATCAAAGACAATACTGCACTCAAACATTACTTTCGCAAATTATTGTTATTTTGTAGAACACTGTTACTTAGAAACATCCGTTTGCGACTGTATCACTCCAACTAGTGGAAATTACAGGATGGAAATTTAAAATGCATCGCTGACATTTAGATACCCAAACCCTACACAAAGTGACTGTTCCTAAATCACATAGGAATCACCAACATCTTCCCCTGAACAGAAAGACAAATTCAGTATTAGCTCTTCATTGATAGAAACTGGGGCACAGACAGATCGAGTGACTTGCCTAAGACTCCCGCAGGAAGTTCGTAGCAGGGCTACTTATTAGAGTGTCTTAAAGACAGAGAGATCAGGGCTTAGTTGCAAGCCTGTATGACACAAATGTTGAGGGGTGTATGCACTGTGACCATCCAGCATGGATAGGTAAATAATAACCAAGCCTCAAGATTGAGCAGGCATTTATAACTCTACTCACCATATAAAGGTCTGACAAAACAGTGTGACATTACACCAGCAACAAATGCAAACAATGCTCAGGCTCATGCAGGGAACAACCAAGCTGCATTATCACTTCTGATAAAGTATCTCCTTACTTTCAGTAAGTCAGATTTACCAGAGCCTGAGCCTACTACTACAGTTGCCTTCATCTGTGGTCATAATTTGTTGCCAGTCTTCTGTACACACTGCTGAAATGTCATTGCTTACTGCTGGCAATGGCAACTGGGTCTCAGCTGCTAAATAGATAACATGAGAAAAAGTAATTTGAAAGAAAGAAGAACTCAGAAGGTCACCCCTCTTGGTTACCTCTGCTTCAACACCTTCCAAGTGTCGCTCAAACAGACCCATCCCTCTAAGCAGTTCTTACAGGACATTCACAGCTGTGAATGTCAGATGATCACTATCAAACACTGCACACAGTTTGGCAGTTAAAACTCTTCAAGTAATTAAACTTTTTTCCTCTTTAAGTTAAACGTATTCTGAATTTAGAGGTTCTCTGGTGACTAATACATCTCCATAATTCACTTTATTGTAATAAAGAATGAATAGCATAACCCAAAGTAGAGGCAAGAGTTGTCCTGTGATGAAAGGATTGGTTTAAGATTCTCAGTTCGCTGCAGAACACGTCATGTCATGTGTGACTTTGGGCAAGTCATTTTTTCAATGCAGAACTGGGATCTTGTCTTCCCCTTTGGTGTTCCGTGAGGGTTTATTAACAGCATTGAGCGCACTGAAACGATTTATGTTTTAAATATTACCAACATCTGCAATTATTGGCAGGATGCAGGAAATGAGAATTGCCCCTTGTTTATACCACATCTGGCAACACCAGGTTGTGATCTTGCTGGCGGTGTCCAGATAATAAAACTGGGAGAGAAAACAACTATGCAAAAGGTTAAGAGTGAGGTTGTGCAAACACAACCATGCCACATGGGTGCATGCCCCCCAGCTGGTGCTACACAAGGGTGCTAGACGTCGCCTAAATTCCGTCTGCACCATCCAAGCCTGAGAACAGGAATTCAAGAAGACCATAAGCACCATAACAAAGACAACTGCAGAACACCTGTAATAACAGGATCTGATACAGGCTATCCCAAGATAAATTTTCAGCAGTCCATCGGCCTGTCTAGGGTTATTTCTAACACCATATTCATGAAGAAATTAAAAAAGCTGAACTTCACAGGCTTAAAGTATTCAAATCTCCACTGCTTCTAGTGGATGACTCCAAGAGCAGCTCATACCCACAGAACCCGGGGAGATATTGGAAAATTACAAACAATTTCCTTCTTTTTTTTTTTCAGAAAGTAAGGAAAGGAAAAAGAAAACATTACCTATACAGCACAGCGACTAGATAAACAACGAGGTGAAGCAAAACTCCAACTACGACACCGTAAGGAGGCAGGAGGGGTCCAGGGGTTGTCATGTCCGTGGGCCTGGCCCTGGGTGGACCCCAGAGGCTGACCATGACCCCTGAGGGGGAGAAAGGAGTGCTCTAGCTCTAAGTCAGACAGCAATATTCTCCAACCTTTGCCAGAAAGGATCGTAGTCTTCATCTTCCCTGGAGTGGTCCCTGGGACTTCTGTTTTTTAACACCCTGGAGTAGAGAAACTGTGCTGCAAAATTCATTGTAATTCCTGGTGCAAAGCAAAGCTGGGAGACTGCGGGCAGGGGACACACTTGCCTGTGAGAAGTGCCAGCCCTGCAATGCCTGGGTGGGAAATAGCAGGTGACGTGCTGTAAGCAGCTCTCCAGCTCTAGCTGCAGAGGGAAGTGCCTTTGAGAGAGATGGCTGCTGCTATTTAAAGAGATTATTTCAGAGGCCAACCTGTCCTTGCCAATTTGAGTCAAGGCCTGGATTATGCTTGGGTGACGCTCTGTTAGCAGGACACTTGAAGCTTTAGTTACTTACTGCTTAGCTGTGGAGCATGATCTAGACCTACTGTAGTGCCCGCTATTTAACAGCATGCGCTTGGGTAGGCAGAGACAGCAAGAAAGGGATGCCTTTTTTGTGGTGGTTGAGTCACTTGCAGGGATCCTTTAAGGCAGCACCAAGGGACACAGGTTTTCATAACTGAGGTTCAGAGGAGACCAATTACTTTGTTCAGGTCTTCCCTTGGCATAAGTCTTTGTAGCAGAAAAACAGAGATATCCAGATCATACAGATAGAAAATTAAAGACCATTTAGGGAAAAGACTGAAGCAGCAAATGTTAAAAAAAAAAAATCTAAATTTGTTCTTCATTGCCCTGAGAGAGCGTTAGCAAAGGCAGTGCCACATTTCCAGACGCAGGATGGCTGTGCAGTGGGGGTGGGAGCAGGAGATCCTTCTGTGATTCCTCTCTGGAATACAGCCCTGATGGAGCACAGGCTCCAGGCTGCTCGGGGACTGATGAGGTGTCCCTTTCCAGGTATCAGTGGTCCCTCAGTACCCTCTGCTTTCTGCTAATACATACAAAATCTTAACCTCCAAGACAGAAGAGGCACATTGTAAAATCTAACCCAAGCTGTGACCTAACCCTCCCCAGAGAGTACCATAAAATATATTATAATCTGCTTTGTATGGGAGAGTCAGAATAAATGATCAAATAGTCTTCTGGGATCTCTAGGAAACTCTGAGCTGTGCTGGTGGCACCTTCCCTACACTGGCGTGGCAGACAGGTCCATGCTTCCCCAACTTCATCAGTACAGGTGAAGCTTCAGATTCAGCATTTTTTCCTGTTTCTCCCACCCAAAACCCCTTTATCTGTCCTTTTCCAGGTGGTGGATGTACAGGTTGTGGAGGTAGCACATGCTACACATGGCCACAACCCAGCAGCACGCTGCTGCCAGGAGTGAAGAGACAAAAAGGCAGTCGGCTGCTGCCAGTAGTTGCAGCTGTAAGCCAGAGTGAAGTTCAGGCCAACTTCACCGGTGCCTTAAAGCACACAGAGAAGGCAGGTAGAGTTATTACTTTGCTAATAACACATCTGAAGTGCAATGGTGGGCAGGAAAGGGAACTTAAAATAGTGAAAATCACAATGCCTAGCTTTCAAGTGTCCGGGAGTCCAGACGGATGCACTCAAGTCTTGACATGAATTCAGCTCTCAGCAAAATGAGACCCTGATCTATGATCGGCACTTGTAGACCACGCAAAACCAGTAAAAGGATTTTGGGGACCATTTGGCCAAGCAGTTGGAAACAAATTCACCAGGCTCTTTCAGCACAGAAGTATATGAAGCATTGAATTGCTGTCCTTCTAAAACACTCCCAAACAAGCAGTCCACTAGGGAAAAAGGATATTTGGAAATTTCTGCTGTAGATTTAGGCCCACGTCAAACATTCATTCAAAGCCCTTACCTAAGTGTGTGCTGGAAACGCTGACTGTGCACTGTCTTAGAAGGTACTGCATCACTGTTAATTGCTGTAAGTTAACTATGACCGTTTTCTGAGCTGCTTATTTCCTTAATGAGAGATAAACGGTTAAACACACACTATTATTAGATGTGTCTTCCTTTCATTCTTGCCTGTCAAACTTCATTGTCCTTACAAGCTTCTTACGCTTTGTCCGCCACTTCACGTATCCACCTTCATTATCTGTGCAGACAGAGGGGATGGCCGTGCAGCACCCTCCTTCCTCTTTCTAGAGCAATTGGATTTTGTCACCTTTCACAGGCACTGGTTTTTTAGTATCTGTGTGTCTTCATCTAAGACGTCTTTGTTGTTACTTGAATCCTTTAAATAACTCAGCCACCTTCATCTAGGAAGTTAATCTGGTCTCCTACTTCTTCCTAATTTCCTTCTCCAGGAAATTCCTATTTATTTCCTTTGTCTTTACTAATGCAATTATTAGTAGGAGTTGGCAGATCTGCTGCTGCTGTCCAAGAACCAGAACTCTCCAGCAGAAGGCAATACTCCCATAAATGACATTTTTAGGGGCAGTCTCACATCAAAATACTTATGCTGAGGATGAAGTTAAGTACATATTTTATGCTTTTTGATTCAAGGTTTAATACACTTGAACTAGATTAACCTATAGTTTAACAGCTATTACAAAAGCAGTATGATGGAACTCACAGCTTCTTCCTGATTTCATTGCCTTTACAGACATTTTTTCCAAGCAGAGTGCTGTGATTGTTAGAGGAGTTTTACAACTGACAAGGTGGATGCAAACAGTGAAAGCCACAGCAACGGGGTGTCACACAGCCTCCTTCCCACTGCCACCAAGAGCATCTAGTCAGGTGTGGGGAGGGAATCCAACCCCTGTTCCTACAGTGCTGTCTACTTCATTTACATCAAAAAGCACACTGGTCATGGTAGACCAGTTATGCATTTAAACTAGTTTGCTATAAAGGCTACATCCTATTAGTGATTTCCCTGATACTATCTGTCAATTCCTTTTTCAGACTGCATGCCTCCGAATCAACTGTCTGCAAGGGGGTGTTGTCTGCTGCACTTGAAATTCCCAGGATGCCCTCATTTCTCTCTGGTTTTGCGCTTAATCAGCGAAAAACTTCTCTAGCATATCGCCTTTTAATAACTGATCCTGCAAACCTTTCACATATAACCTCACTCTTGGCTCTTAACTTTGAAAAGCCAAATGCCTCAGCTAACAGACTGAAATACATTATTTTCATTATATTTATTCATCTTGAATAGGATCAAGTCAATCGCTATCAGCAGGCCAAAACATATGGAGAATGAACACATTACCTAAGTGTCTAGGGACCGGCCCACTAACGGCTTGAGGATTTAAAAATATGGACCGTAAGACTAACCAAAGAATTAGCATGTGAACAACAAAGTAGCTGTCCTGGGATAGGATGGGGTTGACTTTTCTGTGCCTTTTGCACTGATTTGATTTGAGCTATAGCCTATTTGGGGACCCATTATCTAACTTCCAAATAAGCTAAACTCTTCAAATAACCATTTTCCTACTTCTCTTAAACCATGACCTGGAATAATTTAGCCACTTCCAAACCTGTCCACAGTGCTTCAAGAAACACCACAACAGAAAGGAAAAACTATCTTTCATCTTTTACTTTTTCCTTTTATGTGGGGGGATAGGTAAGATGTAATTACATTGCTGGTATTGTCAAGTGAAACCAAACACAATTGCCATGAAACTGTCAAGGACAATGCTAAGTTACAGGTCTCTTCCCCAGATCACATTTCTTTTCAAATCTAGAGTTTCTTATCTCCTCCCAGCTACTCTTTGGTGGGTCCTAAGGGAAGAACGCCAGGGCCTCAGTGCTGTATAGCTGTCTGAAGGTTTCATCTACATCTTCCATACTGCCACCACTCACACTTTTTGTGTTTATGCAAGGAAATCATCATCATATCTCCACAGCTTTAGGCATACCTAACTGAGACCTCAGTAAAACCAGCCTCTATCAGGGGCACTGTATACATCTGAAATGGCAATTCTTGAGAAGTGGTTTTATCCACATCATGATACAATATTATTATCTTGTACTTAGATAATTTTGAGTCCAAAGGAAAAAAAAAAAAAAAACAAACCACTTTAATCAAGGGACAGAATTGAAATTCAGTGCTCATGTGCTAGTGTGTAAGGTTGAGGATTAGGACTGGAAAGAAGTGGAAAATCCAAGTCTCAGAATAACAGTTTTACATTCATCAGGTTGTATATCACTGCCTGCCTTCCTCTCTCAGTCCCTGCCACAAAAGCCATGAAAAGATAGCATAATGTGGAGAGTAACAGCTGCTTCTTTTCCTAGAAAACCTTCTAAACAAGGTTATGCTGCTTTTTCCCCAAACTGAAAAATAAAATAGGACCATTTTCCTGTGAAAATGGAAAACAGTGTTTCATTCTCTTGTAACCAGAGAGACCTCAGTTTGGACAGCACTGAGAAGAACAGCTATTACTATTGTAAATAAAGACTTCATTGAATTACAAGACTTGAAAGATGGTTTTGAAGGGTTAGCCAAGTTTTTCCCCACACTGAATAAAATTAATAACATTTCCAACCTCAGTGAGAACAGCATGGGTGGGAAGCGATAGTCTATCCAAAGTGGAGAATTCTTTGCAGAATTTGATCAGTTGTAGAAGGAAAGAGGGTGGAGACAGTCTGCAGTTAAGCCAAGAAAAACAATAAAAGTTGTTTGGAGAGTAGCAACGCAGAAAACCAATACGATGATTTAGGATTATGCAATGTATCAATGCAAATGCGGTGGTAAACCACTATAATAATCAGTATGGATAAATAAATATAGACAATTAAAAAAGAATCACCATTTAAAAAAAGAAAAAGAAGGAGTAGACACCAAAAAGCTTCACATTTCCTTCTAATTTAGCATACTAATTTAACTTCCATCTCGGTTTCTGCATAAACCAATATTCAGAGAGTAGACCAGAGTTTCAGCCCCCAGTGTTTAGACAGCAGGTGACCCATGGTAGTGAAATGTCATGTTCCTGTTTGTAATCTTTAGGGAGCTGAGAAAAAAACTGATAAGGTAGATTGAAATCAGCGAAAACAGGTCTAGCTTCCTCAAGCTATATTTTGTAATGGCCGAGAGAAAGGACAGGCATCAATTCAAAGAACATTTTTGCTGGCACAAGGGGCTGGAGGGAAGCCTGGATGTGCTTTGTGTAAAGTTACTATGTGGGACAGGCTGCATTGGCTTATCAGATAAACATTTTGCAGAAAGCATGAGATATTTCTCAAGACAAAGAGCAAAACTTTACATGAAAGGTCCAAAAATTATCTCCCCAAAACAGTATTTATATCCGTAAGAGGTCTAATTCTAAGATGTTGAACTAATAAATTTCAACAACTGAGCAAAAACTGGGAACTCCAGCACAAAGCTTGTGCTTTGCTGTTACAGAAAAATGCACACTCTCTACTATTGAGACTAAATAACTGATAAGAACGAGCAAAACATTTTGCATTGCTATTTGGGGTATTTAGCTCTGTGATATCCTGCTTATCTCAATTTCAAGTTGTAGGATAACATTTTTAATACATGCAGAGGCAGTAAATTAACATTGCAGATGGACGAATGTATCCAATAGTCTATTCGAATCCACCTCACAAAATGATATTAGTTAGCAAAGACTATATCTAGATATCTTTAGGTAACATGAGATACCTTATGTTATCACTGACTCCAGCCTTTTTGTCTTTCTGAGTCTAAAGCATCGGTCACGTGGTTGTGCTCACGTTAGAGGAAAAGTGTGCCGGTTGAAGCCCATACAGTGAATCCCTGAAAATACTTATTAGTTTGTCTGTGCAGAGCACAGCAACTGTGATGAGCAGCTTCACCTTCCACTATTTCAGATGGCATTAGAACATCACAGCAGCACCATATAATTTCAAAGTACTACTATAATAATTAACTTTATTTTCACTAGCAAAGATCACCAAGCATTCAAATGGCAAGTGAACATGAGCTGAAACACAATTAGGTTGGTTTTTTTTTTTTTTTTTACAGACTTACTCTCAAAGGGATTCTGACTTGCCGCAGTCTGTAGATAATTACTACATGATGCTTTCAGAGGTTTAAAAAGCCTTTGAAGATGTTTGACATGTCACTGCTTAGCTATCCAACAGCAGTGAAGAATAGATGATGGTTTCTGCTGAACGCAAATAAATGCTTCTCTGGGGTGCCATACACCATCCCCTCTCAGCATCAGCACTTCATGTGAACTCCTCTGCTTCCCCGCCAGCCTAAGCACACTCAAGGTCAAGCACGTAACAGTTCGGTGTTTGTTACTTTGGCCTAGACTCTCATTGATCTAAATCCTCTTCCCTCCCCTCCCGCTGCGTCTAATTAAAACACTGAACTCTCGGTTGCAGTTCACGCTGTGCTGGAGATCAGCTCACCCAGGCTGTACTCAGCCCAGCCCTCAGCTTTGTTGAGTGCCACTGGGGGAAGAGTAAAACGAAGGAGCTGCCTGAGCCGAAGACAGGGTGGGAGATGGAGTGGGTCCTGGGGCAACCTGCTGGCCATGTAGACAGAAATAGCTCACTTCACCAGCCACTGGTGAAGCAGCTCCCTCGCTGCCAGGTGATGTTCACCCACGTTAGCCAGCCTGCTCCCTATGCTCCTTCCCCTGCCCTTCTGCTGGGCTGCTCCTGACCACCACACCTCGTCTCTGCCTGGTCCTACACTCCCTTTCCACCGACTCCATCAAGGCTGCACAATAAAGTCCGTCACAGTGGTTGTTTCCTGGTCTTAGTATCTAACACCAGCAGAACACTTTCTGCACCCTGGACTGGTGTAATTTTTTCTTCTAAATTCAAACCACAGGCTCTTGTCCTATCAGCTTCTCCTAATTCACTTTCCTAACGGCAGTGTAAAGAAAAGAGATTACCTCAGAATTATTTATAGCATCCTGATGATTCACATGACTTCGCTATCCTCACTTCTGATGATTCTTACTTCTTGAATGCATGCAATGAGCCCTCCTTCTACTTTTTTTATCCTCTAATCTTCTATTTCCTCTTTTCTCAATGTTAATTAGAAAAGACCTTAGATAGTCACCGCTGTGAAACAGAAAATTATCCTTTTGTTATTGTGTAGATGGTGAAAAGTAGTATCCAAGAAGGAAAAAACAGAAAGCACTTACAGAAATAAAAATACAAAATGACATAGATGAATATCTGAATTAAAAAATGAAATTTCTTTTGTTCTTACAATGAATTCCAGTGGTGGGTCTGAATTAAAGAATAGTTGGGAGAGATAATTTAAAGCATTTTACTACATCTGGACAGAGTATTGTAACAGATATTTTAATATACATAGAGCCAACTGGTCTCTTAAAGCAAGATAGGATGTCCTAAAATCTGGTGTTAGAAACAGCATCCATGCTATTCTGATTTCCTACTAGGACTTTGCTTCAGATGATAATTATTGCTCTTATTTGTTTCATCCTTAACACTAACTAGAATATCCATGCAGATGCAGCAAACTAATAGCAGGTGTAACCACCATTAGCTTCCCCCCTAAACACATATGGAACTGATCCCACTTCAAGGATCTCATTAGAAAAAAATTCAAAATAAGGGGTGGAGGACAAGAGTCCAGAGTCCACATCTGTTTTCTAACAATCTGAATTAATGCCCTGCCTCCAGAGCTTCTGGTGCATGATGCTCTTGTTAATCTATTTAATTGTTCATACTCTCACAAGGTTTTTCATGCCTTGGATCAACTTTTAATAGAAATTTTTTCATGGGCACTTCTCTTCCCATTCATGATTACACAATTTCCCTATGGCAACTACCACAAATCCTCCCTATTAAATAGTGGCATTATGAAAGTATTTAAGTTGTCTTTTAATGCAGTTTTGCAGCTAGAATTAAAGAGGTGGGAAGCCAGTACCATACAGTAATAGCTAGCTGTACTGTTGGGGAATCTTGTTGGACAGGATCCACCATGTGATTAACTACGTAGACAGCAGGATGAAAAAATTGATACACATTCTTGTTCAGTCTCTGCCTAGAAGCATGTGTCGGAAGCATGCTTGAAGAAAAATTGCAGCTAAAGATGTGAGGGATCTGTAATAACAAAGGAACTACTACCATCCTGCTACAGTATTACATTTCCTCCGACACAAGTATTTTAAAAGGAGTCTTAACCTGGGATTTTTACTACATTGGCTGTAAAATAATACATGTACTGTAAATTTTCAGAGGAATAACAGTGGAGTGATTAGCTTGGCTTCTCTCTCTGGCAAGTCATTCTTTCCCTTGCATCTGTCCATGACCTTGTAGTAATTAAGAGGAAAGGAGAATAGGCTGACTAGTGATTGAAAATGGGGTTTATTTCCAGCTGTTTCTCTGTTTCATTACATGTCTCCACTACACAAGTCCCTCATATGGTAAATATTACCTGTATTCAAAGCCTTCACACACATGGCTGATGCATTGCCTAATGGAGAAAGGTACACAGACGTTAAGTAACACAGGCCTCTGTTTGTCATGACTGGTGTTCAGCATGGTGCTATTCAACAGATGAATAGCTTCTCAGATATTAGCTGCTCCTTCACAGAATGAAAATGTTGGTCCAGTTTCAGGTAATTATCTCATTTAATTGGTGTGGTTTGCAATAGTGATCTGCTAAAGACACTAGCTGAGTAATTCTAATTTGGGAATAATCAAGTACTTCCCCATGAGTATTATTTTCTCGGATATTATCTGTCATGGACTCACAGATCTATTTCACATTTTTATGTGACTCAAATGGGTGGACGTAAAGTTACAACAGCGAAGGCACGCAGCCTTCTGTAATAGAAAATGTAGCACATATTATCAGATCACCATGTGTGCAACTCAAGACTGGGAGTCAAGAGTCTATTTCTGAGTCACTAATTTAGCTGGGAATATAGTTAATCCAACTTTGTTAGGACAAAGTTTTCCTTTCTCTAAAATGGGTGGGCACACTGCCTACCATATTTCATAGGGGTTTCTGAGGCATGGCCAGGCTTCATAAAATGCATGAAATCTATCAAATGAAAGGATCTAACAACTGGTTAAAAATACAAAACAAACGACATCATTCACTAATATTCCATGTGACCCACCTTTTCCTGCAGCTTTCTGATTCAGTTTCCTCGCAAATGATTGCTCAGGAAGCTGAAGCCACAGATGCAAAACAGCCCAAAGCCATCAGATGCTTACCTAATGCTGGCAGACAGAATCCAGCCTAGTGTGTTGGCACCAAGATGACACAAGAGAGTCAACTCCTGTAGCTGACTCACTGTTGGCTTTAGGCGTAGTACAAAACGTATTGTTTTGAAGAAGGCTGGATCAGAGTTGTCTGCTCTATGACACACACGTTTGTTAACTTCTCCGGGGAGGGTACAATTAGAGACGGAGCTGATCTTGACAGTATCTCATACCATCAATCATGTGATGTATTTTTTTTAACAGTGTCAAAGATTATGCCTTTATGACAGCAGCAGGAGAACTTCACACTTTTTGATGTCCCTTGCAAATCAAGATAACAAACACTAGTACAAGTCGATATATAACAGGCTGGAGAGGGGATTGCACTGGTACAGAACCTAAAGGCATTCACACATTGAAGGCTGCAGCCCACGAGGCCTGTAACACCAATTCAGGCTGTAACATGAACAACAGAGACATGGAGGCTCAGCAGAGACTGTCAGGGATGTGGTGCTAAGAGTCACTACTATCAAAAACTTTAAATGGCAATGCCTACTACATTCTGGTGAAATCACCACTGCAAGAGGCCTTTCATCTGTTCACCAAACAGACGTACTGGTTGCAGAGCAAGCTTCTGCTTCCCTTAGAAGCAGTCCACAAACTGCACACCTGCTCTGTGGAAATCAACCTCTTCAGGTAACAAAATTCTGCTTCCACATCTGTCCAACTACTGTTTCGACCTAGAAGCCAGAAACTGAGTAAATTGAGGGAAAATAATTGACCTCTTCTAAAAGGATCAGGAACCAAGCCTCATTTTACATAAGGTGTTCAACAGCCTCCAAGTAGCAAGAACTTCTGGTCATGAGCAGCTAGCAGATATTAAGCTTGTGATGAGAGCCCAAGGAATCTCCACAGTCCCTAATGGACACAAATCTTCTCCCAGGGGCAGGTAGGCAGGACACATGAACCTGGCAATGATTTCATCATCCACCAGTGTTAAATCCGGGACAGAGGTTATTCTCTTTCATTTCCTTCTCTTCTGTATAAGGTGCTTTCCTCTCCCTACAAGGATGGGTTTTCTACCATATTTTTGTTCCCTGAAGTAATCTCCACTTAATTTTCTCTCTGTCTCACGTAAAGTCCCAAGGGACTGCAGTACAGTGCACTCCAATTTTTGCCAAGCATATGCTCAGCTATATCCTCTGTCAGCCCATGCTGCAGGATTTCATGCCCCATAACAATATGATCTTTTTCACATGTACATATGTCCTCTGTCGACACATGCCCTTTGTTGAATCTGTTCCTTCTCCCTATGCACTCAGTGGGATCACTGTGCACTTATTTATTGCTTTTGCCAAGCATTTGACTAGTCCCAGAAAGAGATACAGAAAGACTGCACAAAAAAAACCACTCCCAAAATAGACTTAATCCTTATGTTTGCTCTGCCTTTCACCAGACTCCCTGCTGGCAAAAATTCACATCCCTGTTCACTGGTATGCTTTTTTTGGCTGCTGGTATCTTGGGAACATCTCAACAGCTGGATTTTGTGCAAACCTATATTCATATGATCTCATTATATTCTCATATATGGACATTTCCAAGATGGATGTGCTGAAGAATGCTTTCTCTGATGGTAATCAGTTATTAACTTTTCAGAAGACAAATAGATTTGTATCATATTCTTTCTGCTGCTCTCAAATCTTCTGTCCTGCACTGAAAAATCTACTTAGCAGTTTAATGATTTCTGTCACACACCCTGGATTTTTAGTACTTCATGTTGCTGGTTAAGTTGTCTTCATCTGTAGCTTCATTCTGAGTGTTTATAAATAACAAAAGGCATCTTAGGCAATTAACCAAGATCATCAAAATTCTCGGGACAGGTAGTCCTACTGAAAACCAGAGTCCCACTTGGCAGAAGTATTCTTTCTGGCTGCATTTCCCTGCGGTGGAAAAAGCTTCTCTCTCATTACAGAAACAACCCCTGGAGTATGATACTAGAGAAAACCCTCACTATTTTATTGAGTTCTCCATGGCTATCAGACCAGCACCTCACTATGGTCAAACATAACACAATATGTAAAAATAAGAAGCAAGTGCCTTGGAGGGACTGAACTGTTGCAGGAGCCTGAGAGCAATTCAGGAGGCACCTCGAGGAAACGTGCTGTAAAGGGGGTGAGTGACCTCAGCAGGGGTGGTCTGGAATAGAAATTGCATTATTTTTTATAGTGTGTTGAAGGGAAAACTGATTCAATGAATGTTCACTGCTTTTTAATAGCATGGTATAGAGGACCACAGAGAGCATGCAGAAAAGCACCCACGAACAGGCTCCCTTTGCAATACAGAGAATGCATCGGGTGATTCTGCTTAAGAAAGGACAAAGGTAAAGGACAAACACATTCAGAAAACAGCAGCCAACATTTCATAAATATTCTTCTTCTGCCCCTCAGTCTCCTCTCTCCAAAGCACAGACAACACACAGATAATCTCTCACTTCAAAAATCATAGCCTACCACGTCAGTGTCTCATATTCAAACACAGAATAAAACAGAACATGGACTCACTGTTACCTGTCACTGTTCCTCTCTAAAGACTTGTTTATAATAAAATTAAAATTTATGTAGTTTTTCAGCAGGAATGATCAGACATTCTCAAAACAAATTTGTAAAAATTGCAGTATTGCTACATAGTGATTTAAGCCAAAACACCCAGAAAAACACTGCCACTCTAATTCTCATAGCCAATTTCATTTTTATTTCATAAAAATGTTAGCTTACTAGCACCAGCCCTGAGGGCTCAATACACACCGAGGTGGTTCTGTGCCATGTTTTACTCAGTGCCTCAGCGAAGTTACCAGCTAAATTCCAATCACAGAATCTTTATTACTGAGGCTATTTTGCCTTGTAATGGAGCTTAACTTGATTTGGAAGTCACTGAGGATGATTATACTTTGAACTCTACAATAGCATCTTACAGGATCACTTTCAGATCTCTTATTCAAATAACTTGATTTTCTGACTGCTAGAGAGGTGGTAAAGACTAAGGAAATGTGTTCTAGTCTGAAGGTTTTTATTTTCCATATTTAGAACACTGTCTGTCCTGGACAACAGCCTTTAGGATTGAGTAAGACACCTTAATGGCCTTTCAGCTTTTACTTCCAATAGTTTGAAAAAAGATAACTCAACTTGAATGAATCTGAGGAACAATACCAGGAAGGAGATGCCATAAGACTTTGAACACCAGTCTAGTGGGGTCAAAGACTGACACCTACCCAGTCAGCACCCATGAACCCTCAAGACAAACAGCTAATGTTTAATTAAGATCCTGCTAAAAATCACACATGTTGTCAGAATACCATTAGCAGCTCTATTTTTGCACATGATGTTACCAAGTCTAACCTATTTCAAAAACCTGCCAAACTGAAAAGAGCTCAGACGGCTCCTCAGGAGCTCCTGTGACACCATCCAAATATAAAGCACCACAGACAGTTGTCACCTCCCACAACATTGCCACGCTTCATACTTCCCAAAAAAGATGTTTCTGCAGTCTTCAAAATTAGCAAATAATGGAAAAAGCTCTGTAAGCTCACAAGATCTAAAGATACTGTGTTTTCCAGTGTTCCTGCTTTCCCCGCCCTAGATGAAATCCTACAGGGAAAGAAACATCCAGCACCCCTTCCTCCTCCTTTCTCCCTTCCTTTTCTTGCCCCACTTGTTGTATTCACAGGATCCAAATCTCTTCAGCACATTCCAGTTGTAGTCTGCGTAAATAAATACAAGGGTAAAAAAAACCCCAACTTTGGGGAGCTTGGACCATTGCCAGCTTGCCTGGGTAACTGGACTTCGCATGGAGCTGGAAGGGTGTTTTTTAAAAGGAGGGAAGCAGAAGAGAACAGCTCAAGAATCTTGGCTCAGCCTGGGCATATTTCCTCCCAACTCTGGCTAAACCTCAGCACGAACGGCTGGACGGAGGAGTCGATGCGAAGCCGGGGAGGGAGGCTGCAGGGCTCTCCACCAGGACTACGGCAGAGCTTGGAGAGGCTGAAACCATGCTTTTCCTTTGGGCACTGGCGTTTATTTTAGTCCTGCAGGAGCGAGATCTTTTAGGTAAGTGATTCCAAGCTTGCAAAGCAGAAACTATAGCTTAACTGTAGCATGGTCAAAGCCTTTGCATGGGGTGGGAGGGGGGGGTAACGAATTGCTTACTCTATGGGTTTTATATGAAGGTGACACAGGTATGTGTCAAAATTCCGTGGCGATATTGTTTTTAACAGGAAAAACTCCACTTTTGTGCTATTAAAGTCCATCCTGGAGGCATATTGCTTTGGTACAGATTTTTCACTTCTCATGGGATATACTATCATTGTATTTTTAGAAATGTAGAACTACGTTCAGGTGCTGCAGCCATTGCTCTGCATTTCCATAATTACTGTTCTGGCAGCCTTATTAACACACACACTAATCCACTCAGAAATGAGATCGAAGTTCAAGGTGAATGGAGAAAGATTTTCCTTTATTCAAACCCTTCTTTTTGGATTTGCTGGTAACAGCACTGCATTTTTTTCTCCTCTGCTTTGAATTACTTATTCCTGAGATTTTGAGGCACATAACGCCTTCTCCAAATGCCTTGGGAGTATGAAGTATAAACACAGAACATCTGATAAGCTTGCATCTGAATCTTATTTTCATTAACAACAGATTAGTGCTGGAATAATCTGTAATCACATCGTAGCTGACAGTGTGACTGAAAGCTATTCAGTTTGGCTAGTTCAAGGGTTTATAGTCCCCATGTAACCACAAACCTGGCTTCCCAGCCTGTTTGTATTAAGTGTTTTCTGCTAGCTGAGGCCCAGCTTTATTTTCCCTCTGCTCTTGCTTCATGACAACACACAATGTTTGCATTTCATGGCAGGGTAGTAAGTTTCCATTACAATCAAAACATTTCCTGAAAAACTGTTAGTCCCTTCTGCCCCCAAACCCTAGTCACTCTTCCTTGCCCTGACTCCCTCCCACCCAGCTGGCTTTGTAATATTTGTCAATGATGAACTGAAATATCGATACCCCAGCAAGGACACTCTAATTTGTTTTCACTGCACAAGTACTCACTATTCTCTTGTAAGTTTTGCGAGCTTCACAAAAAAATTGTGAAATTAAAGAAGAAAAAAAAAAAAGGCTGGAAGAATGTTTTTGTTTATTCCCCCAAAAGTATGGTTTTAAGCCGAAATCATTAGCAAACTGAGATAAAATCCAGCTAAATAGAATAGTACTTGAATAATACCTGCAGTGGAGATTAGTACCCAGGATCACGCCAGGTGGTAGCTACTCACTCAGGGAATCATTTTCACTGTCTCAATGGTGTACTTGGTGTAAGATAGGAAATTTTATGTCTGTCACAGCCAGGGGAGTACCCTGGCTGGCTGATAGGCTTAAAAACATTACCGCCACTTTCCCTTTGCTACCTTTGAGTCGGGGAATCTAACTTCTGATTTTTTTTACAGTTCCTCCATCCCAGCCCCCATGGGTTCCTCTTAAAAATAGTTCAGAGTTGGCCAAAACAGAATTTATGTTTTAATTCAGCCATTAATATGAACAATCTCATATTCATAGAGCTCAGCCTTCAAACAGCTCAGGAGGAGAGGCTGGCGCAGGAGCCCTTCTGGACGCAATCACATGCTCCTGCCTAATGGTCGTGGTTTCTAGTTCTTTGCTGTTGTTGCTGGGTTAGTTTGTGGGGTGCTGCTCAAATACAGCATACAATGTAGCCTGGGGCACTGGAGCATTCAATACCTGCCCCATTTAAATGTGTTTCCATTCTTACAAAAACCTCTGGGCAAATTGTTCTGAGGGGTGCAGCACCCCAACACCAAAGTCTTTGCTGCATGTTTATGCGTGGCGGAGAAGTGACCTGGAGTCCTCAGGTAAACAAGTACCTGGCAAGCAGGCTGGCCCCACTGACATGCTCCATTTAGCTGAGCAAACCAAACACTGAGCACGCTACTAAGGAGGCAGCAACAGGAGAACTCCAGTGGAGGCATTGCTGCTCAGTACTCCACACTGTGGCGTGATTCGTTTTTAAACAGCAGAAGTTTCCTTCAGTTTTAGCTACAAATTAAAGTAAACAAAGTGTACGAATGTTTTTCTTCATTCAGCTAACATATTATGACTTCTTGGAATACTTTGGATCCTCTGATATCCACATGCAATGTCAAAGCTGAGAAGATCTATAAGCTAGACCATTGCCTAGAAACTGGAGAGAAAAAATATCCCCTCAGAACAGCCTACTTTTGCCCAAAATTGATCACTTGCATTCCCACAGAACAGCGTTTTACCTCCAGGAGATTAAACTACTGTATTGTAGAATTAAATCCACAATAAAAATTTATGAGAGATGTCCTATCTTAAACCAGACATGGACTCATATTTCCCTACTAATAAACTAGTAGTGTTTTAACGTATACCCTATGCTATAGGTATTTTCTCCTTATAGAAACCTACTGGCATTATTGTCTCCAATGCAAGGATTACAGTCTTTGCAAACACTCATCTCTGAACTCCAACAAGGAAGGAGAAAGAAAGTTTGTCACAACAAAGTGTACCCAGATGTAGGTGTGTTTCTTAAGACCATGAGGCATCTGAAGATAGGGGTTCTGTACAGAAGTGAGGCTTTTTACAGATTTTATTTATCTGTAAAACCCTACGTTCTATTATATTTAGTTAAAAGGAATTTATGAAGTTCTGTGGACTTTGTAACCTCCATGTGTAAAGCAAGGGTTAATATCAAACTCCAAAAAAGTCAGGGGTTTAGAAATATAGGACTCCTGCTGTTCATCTGCAGGATGCAACTGTATTTATAAACGCAGCTGATATGCTCTGGTTGAAGCTGTTGTGAGTCTTGGCCATGAATGCCAGGGTCTAGTATGTATGTATGTGTGTATGTATATATACACACACCCCTACCTCTCTCTATATATCTTGCTATTCTACTTCCTGAGTTGTTGCAGAACACATGAACTGTCTGCCAAGCAAGTTCTTAGACTTGTTTAAGTATTAGAAAAAAACTACAAGGATATTTTTTCATTGTCCTATCAGATTTCTTTCTACTACCATAACTTACTCATATGCAAACTACACAACCACAGAGCTGACTAATAAGTCACAGACTCACCTCACCCACTCCCCATGACTGTAGCTCCTCTTACTAAACACAGACCAAAAGCCATGTCCTCAGAAAATTGAAAAACTCTTTATCCCCAGATACCAGTGGTCATCCTCAAATTGATGGTGGCATCAAATACTGATGTATTTCACCTTCTCCATTCTCAAACCATCCTTAAGCTCACTCATTCTACACAACTTACATTCTTTATACATGCTACAACACAGCTCCTCCTCTTCCTAAAGTGGCTCATCCCTTTCTCTACACACAAATATGTCCTATACAGCTACTAGCTATAATCCTCCTAACACTTTGCCTTAGTTTCCAGAACAAATATATATTCACACAGAAACAAATATACAGTAAAGGGAAACTTGTTTGCAGCCCAAAGCATTGGGGTATCCCATCATAAGTTACAGCATGAATTAGAGTAACCTGCCTGCAAATTACATAGCTCACGTCTCTTATCAGTCCAATTGCCTGTATTCATTTTCCACTGCAGCAACAAGCACAAGAGGATATTCCTTGGCTGCTTGTTCAGAAGACCAGCATGCTGGAAACACATTCCAAGCCAACAGCTCCCTCATAGGAACATTTTATTGTTATCCGCCTTCCTTTGAATGAAAATATGCAAAACTCAAGTGCTTCTTACAATCACAAATATAACACAGCAGAAGAAAAGCGGTTTTTCAAGTAGTAATTTTGCTTCTGGTAGACAGCCATGGCAGGGGCCCCAGATTTTGCTGTGCCTGAAAACAAGAGTGCCCGCTGGCAGCACAAACTATCCCTGGCCTTGTACACTCCCTCTCAGTCTCCCCGGCTGGGTAAGCAGGAGCCGAAGCTCCCTCGTGAAATGAGAATGACATGGATCACAATAGCAAAAACTTCCTCCAAATGAAGTAGTTTTACACAGAAATATGTGGCAGCCATCTCCTAGTCAGGAGCAATTTCTGTCAAGTCCCATTTCTGATTTTGCATATTTCATAAGCACAAGTGAGGCACGGTACGACCAGAACACATCACAAAATGTCATCTCACATACAGATAAGTTACAAGCTGATACCCTGACCCACCTTCACTAGCACAATACATCCCACAATGCATGAGATTTCCTCTTTGGTCCTTCTCTTTCAGGGAAAAAAAAAAAAAAGAATTAAAACATGTTCAATCTTAACTGATCTAGGATCTGAAATAATATTCATAGTACCATATTCCACATCCTGATAAACAAGAGTATGAACCAGGTCTGCAAGTTTGGAACTTGACTTTCTGATATGGTTATTTAGCTTCTAAAATGAATATTAAAAATAATTAGTTTCATGGAAGAAACTTATTTCAGGATGTTTCCATTATTATCAGAGGCTCATGAATCTTGAATACCAGAGGAATCTCTTCAATTTTGTTCCATGTTTGAAATCTTTCCAAGACTTGGCATTCAGGTAGCAGTTGAAGTATACAGTATACGTACAGATTACAGATTAGTCCCTAATCAGACATTAAAAACTTTCAATGTACCTTTTTGAAATGATTAAAAAAAAAAAAAAACCAAACGCAAAGCAAACCAATCCTTCCCTGCCGCCCAAATTCCAGAAGAGCTTTCTGCTGTCAATTGTCTGTCTAATATACAATGCCTACCTTCCCTCTCCCACTTTGCATATCCCACATTTGCCCTGTATGGAATTTGCAATGTTGTTCTGCCATAAAAGCTAGAGCCTAATAAAGGTGTGTGTACATATATATATTTACATGTGTTTATGTATATATATATATATTTGTATGCATATATAAGCAAACCCCTGCAGTTGCCTCCAGTGTAAAGCATAGTAACCTGTGACAGTATAGAAGAAGCTAAGAAATTTTACATATTTGTTACAATTCCTGCAGGCTTTATTGCAATCACTAAAGGCAAGAATTCCCTTATCTTTAAGCAACTAGAAACTCTAAACTCTAGAAAGAGGTTCAGAGGTGCCTAAATCACAGCTAAGCATTAGGCAGTTTTATGGATTACAGCCTGGAAGATCCTCTATGTCCGGTTAAAGATATGCTCCTGAGCATGTAAGAATTTGAAGACAATTTGCACATTAAAAAGCATTTCCAATACAACATGTTCTATCCAAATCAATTATCTTTGGTGTCCTAACAATAAAATTTGATACAAATTAAGTTATATATAATACAGCTTAAAATTAATTTGGGCACACTGGTGATACCGAAACCAGTAGTGACACAGAAAGTTAATCCAGTACTTCCCTATCTAAGGATGCCAACGTAATTAAGCATTGACATAACTGGAAACTAAGTTTGATGCTGTTAAGAACAGCCCCCCCAAATTAAATATGACTAACAGTCTTGGCTTAACATGGTCTTATGTCTGAAAGCACTGATACTGATAGTTTTAGTGTCAGTTCAGGTTCAAAGTAGTTGAACCTTTCCTATATACAGCTGCAAGTTAACTTCACCAACCACTTTTGTAAACCGTGTAATTTCTTGAGCTAACACTTCAAAGTTATATATACATGTTAAAGTGGAGTCCAACACTTATATTTAGACAAGGAATAATTTAAGCAAGGATCAGTAAATCCCTTCAGAGGTCTGTTGCATTCTTCCCAAACTGGTTAGGGGGTTCACCATTTGAACTTGATACTCAAGTTCACAACTTTTTCCCTATTGGAACATAAATCCATTACTACCCCCTTCATTTTCTCATTAAAAACTATCTGGCCACCTTATGCTATATGCTCCAGGAATAAAATGATACTGCTAAACCTCAGGCAGTGCAAACAAGAACACACAGCATAGTATGCTTTCTTGAAGAGTTATGCATGTTCTCCTTTATTCCCCTTGGTCTATCACATGATTTCAGGCTTCCTTACTTGCCATCTGATTCCTGTTCCAGTCTCACTTGCCTTTCATTTGGCTTGTGGCCTGCTTTGTTTTACCTCTCCTTCCCTACTGAGCACAACATGAACTCTCAGTTAACTTTCAAAACCACCCTGATCACAGAATGATGCAAAAGGAATTTTACAGACTTTAAGACCAATGGGGAACATTATGGTCACTCAGCTTGACCTTCTTCATAACACAGACCAAAGAACCCAACCCAGTAATTTCTATATCAAGCCTGTAACTTCAGTTTGACCAGCAATGCATCTTTAGGAAGGGTACTTATAAAGACCTACCAGATCTATGTGATTGCGTACTTCAGTTCTGTCAGCCTTAGTAAGAGCAGCAAACGACAGTGAAGAGACAGTTGCTCAGGTTGTGTTGGGCTGGCCCTGGCTGGGCACCAGGTGCCCACCAAAGCCGCTCTATCACTTCCCCTTCTCAGTTGGACAGAGGAGAGAAAATATAACGAAAAGCTCGTAGGTCCAGATAAGGACAGGGAGAGATCACTCGCCAGTCATCGTCATGGGCAAAACAGACTCAACTTGGGGAAATTAGTTTAATTTATTACTGATCAAATCAGAGTAGGGTAATGAGAAAGGAAAACTAAATCTTAAAACACCTTTCCCCCACCCCTCCCTTCTTCCCAGGTTTAACTTCACTCCTGATTTTCTCTACCTCCTCCCATCCCCTGCAGGGGATGGGAATAGGGGTTGCGGTGAGTTCATCACATGTTGTCTCTGCTGCTCCTTCCTCCTCAGGGGGAGGACTCCTCACACTCTTCCCCTGCTCCAGGGTGGGGTCCCTCCCACGGGAGACAGTCCTCCATGAACTTCTCCAACGTGAGTCCTTCCCACGGGCTGCAGTTCTTCATGAACTGCTCCAGGGTGGGTCCCTTCCATAGGGTGAAGTCCTTCAGGAACAGACTGCTCCAGCATGGGTCCCCCACGGGGTCACAAGTCCTGCCAGCAAACCTGCTCCAGAGTGAGCTCCTCTGTCTCCACAGGGCCACAGGTCCTGCCAGGAGTCTGCTCCAGCACAGGCTTCCCATGGGGTCACAGCCTCCTTCGGGCATCCACCTGCTCCAGCATGGGGTCCTCCACGGCCTGTGGGTGGATATCTGCTCCACCATGGACCTCCATGGGCTGCAGGGGGACAGCCTGCTTCACCATGGTCTTCACCACGGGCTGCAAGGGAATCTCTGCTCTGGCACCTGGAGCACCTCCTGCCCTCCTGTTTCACTGACCTTGGTGTCTGCAAGGCTGTTTCTCTCACATATTCTCACTCCTCTCTCTGGTTGCAATTGTGAAGGTTTTTTTTAACCCCCTTCTTAAATATGTTATCCCAGAGGCACTAGCACTGTTGCTGATGGGCTTGACCTTGGCCAGCAGTGGGTCCGTCTTGGAGCTGGCTCTATCATCGATAGGGAAGCTTCTAGCAGCCTCTCACAGAAGCCACCCGTGTAGCCCCCCGGCTACCAAAACCTTGCCACACAAACCCAATACACAGGTTTTTTCTGATGCTTAACATTAACAACTACTTGATCAAAATGAACCATTTAACAGCATCTGGATAGACAGAATCCTGACAGTCCTAGAAGGGGACTTCTTCAGGGAGTGTGTAGAAGCAACATCTTGGGGGGTTGGGGAAAATATATCAAATGTACAAGAGGCAGAGGGGCTTAACTGAGAGGTATTCTGAAACTAAGGCCTTTGCTCTTAACCTGTTTGCTAAGGTTGTTTTAATTCTTACTTCATTGCTCTTTCTATCCCCTGCTATAAGATCAAGTTTCATACAGTCAGGCTGGCCATGATACATAGATCTTCATCATGCTACTTCTTTCAAACATGAAGCATATTCTTCTATTAAACACATCCTTATTAGCAACCAACTCAGAAATTCCCCATTTTCCAGCTCCATCTGCTGGTGCCTGACTGTATCACAGCACAGGGCACTTAGAACTACCCACCTTTATGGGCACCATCAACGTAGCATAGAGGACTTAATCAGAGTAAAAAAGGCACGGGTCATTCTCTTATCTTGAACAAGAGAGTTCTGATTCTGGATGGAAAATAACCACCTATATATCAAACAGAACGGACTTCAATAATTGAACTAAGCATCTCACTTGCAGGAATCATCAGGTGGGAATTTCCAGATGGGAAATTAACTGAAAGACAGTGTTCTCTCTGCAAGAGAACACAACATTACAAGAAATATTTGCCTGAAGTAATCTATTAATTTTCAAATGAGTTATTTAAGACATTGAAATATGCCTCCTACACACTTGCTTAAGCTGTCAGAACTTTGAAATACCCAGACATTTCACATACGTAATTTATACAGCATACAAAGAACAGTATTTCACATATGTAATTTATACAGCATACAAAGAACAGTTTACTTTTAAAGGCTGTTAGCTTTAAAATTTACTCTCCAAGTTTTCTGCATTTATGCATGTGCTTTGACACATAGGCAAGTAAAAATTCTAATTTACATTTTAAAAATGGTGCTTCAGCAACAAGAGAGCAAGTACATGGAAGTATCCTAAAAGGCCATTAGTCTTTTGCTTACATGGCTTGCAGCCTTCCATTCTTCACTCCCTTTACAAGGTGACTGCTATTATTACGTGAGGTAGACATGCTGCTGGAGAAGGTCAGTGCCAACGGCAGACCGTGTCATTTTCTTTCACCAACTGCAATACAGAGAAGGGCAGCACTCATAAGCAACATGTGATTCTCTTTGAGCTGATGGAAATTATTGCTTTGGCTGAATTGTCTGATCATACTGACCCAGATACCTGCCATATTTACAAGGGACCGGATGTGTCCTGTGAACAGCCCATCCCAGAGGTAACGGCTGTGGGTTAAGAGCTAAAGCCAGACAACAAAATAACAATCAGGGGTTTTAGCAGCCAAAGCCTCAAGCCAAGGCTCAGAAAACAGAAGAAAACTACACTGACCAAAGCACTGGCTGCCCAGCCAGCAGCAGCAACCACCCACCTGAAGTACCCTGTTCTAGCATGGTGGTGAAGGGGCAATCGCAAGCGCAAGAGCACCCCTGCTCCGGTGTGAAAGTCACTAACCACAGACACAGACACACAGGCCCTGGCTAAGAGGGTTTCTGCTGGGTCAGCCCTCAGCCAGCTCCATACTGTGAGGTCTGGGAACTAGGCATGCTTTGATTTCTACGAACTCTTATCACTCGCTTACAACAGCTATCAGGTGCTTCCTGAGACAATTACGCTTGGAGTATTTGTCAAATATTTTAGGCACTGCACTAGTCCTGTGGTTCTGGGTAACATCTTACAGTCCTATCAAACTAGGACGAGGCACTTCCTCCTCCTTCAGTAAGCCCATTACAGTTTATAACACAGCAATGTGCTCTGAGTGCCAGAAAGCCGTCTGTCTCCGTGTCAGAAGAGAGGCACCAACCACCCCAGGGAACCAAGCACTAGAGTCCTGCATTTCACAGCAACCCTTTTACCTAGTTCTCTAGACACGCATGTGCACACAAGGCTGTGCAGTGCTTTGCTAACCTTGCAGTGACATGCAACAACCTTACATTGGTTGTACATACCTATCTTGGCACACCATGCTTTGAACAAATGACAGTCACCCATCATATCTAACCTCCCCATCTACGTACACCTGCCTAGAGCAGCAGTCAGCACAATGCTGAGGTTTGTGCTGAACAGAATCCTCTTTCACACAGAAGGGCTAAGCTAAAAGAATGATTTAAGTGGCATTTTAGGTAAGACCTTATATAACTTCTGCTTCAAAAAGTCACTTTGCAGATTTAAGGTGAAAGGAGCCCCTGCACAGTGCCAACAGGCAAGCCCACCATGCCATTAGGCAGTTTGGAAAGGCCAGAGAGTCTCTGGGTCAGAGTCCTATTTGAGCAGGACAGACAGCTACTTCTGCTTCTCCTACAGCAGAGCTCTGGGCTTTCTTTAACGGACCAGCACGATATAAGATGCATGATCAGAGAAAGAGAAGTGGCCAACACTAATTTGAGCTAGCCAAAATGAACCCTCTTGCATTTCCATTTCTCAGGAACAGACAAAAATTAAACAAGCCTGGCATGTAACTTAAGGCTAGCCAAAAGCTCCTTTAACAACCGCATACAACTGGTGCTGGCCTTCACCCAAACTTTCCATCCAACCTTGTGATCCAGCCATCTACAGCTAGGTTAATACAGTAAAAAATAACCTCCTGGGGGATTCTTAAATTCTTCCATTTGCTTTCAGTCCACCTAATGATTTCTGCTGCTTCTTTTCACAGTTCATTTGTAGTTAGATCTGGGAATGTTCCCAGCAGTCGGCAACTGATCTGCAGCTACCTCATCACCATGCCTTCTGCTTGCCCTTGGTCCTCTCTCATACACGACGGGTGGCAGTTCAGTGTACAGCTGAATTGGGCCATTAGGCCTGATGCTGAGAGCTAGAGCTAGGAATATTGGAAAGGTGGAAATTTTATTAATTTCTGACAGTAAAATGGAGCTTACCTTGCTATTACCCTATTATTAGGAAAGCCAAGGTTTGTAGACAAAGACTGACCACTGCTTTGTAACCTCCATTTCTGACAGTAATCAGTATCTCCATATTGTTCCAGCCGTGATGAAAAAAACATGTAAATAAGCAAAAATTTTGAGAAGTAGCATGGTTCACTTGACCATCAAGTTACAAGGTAACAACAGTCCCAAAACACCAGCAGCAGCAACAAAGGGGAAAAAAAAGGGTAACTGCAAAGCAGCTAGCGTTTAAGTACCTGCCATATTTCAGCAGTCTTCTGTGAACAGGTAGATTCATTCTTTGGGATTCTGTCCTAACAGCACCACCTCCTGGTGAATGCACCAAAAAAAAACAAATAAAAGCGTGTTACAAATAAACAACCAAAAATTCTCTCTTAAGTTCTGCCAAACCAATTTCTAAATAATACCTATTACATCAGATCACATTTTAATCCTCTCCTCCTCCTCCCCGTCCTCCACCCTCCAATTTCAAGGATACCATTCCAACTCAGAGTACATCTCTCATCCTATCAAACTGCAATGGCTACAATCCTTACTGACGTGTTTGCCATCATCTGATACCTACACTCCAGAAATCTTGGCACAGACTTGCGATGAAGCACTGCAGCAGTTCCAAATCACTGCTCTCACACAATACTGAAGACAGAACTAGTTGCTCCTCTTATGTTTCGTACTGTTCATTATAACACAAGCTCAGAGTCTCCTCTTTGTCTCTGTTACAACCAAATGACTACAAAATGAGTTACTGCTTCTTTCTCATTATCATAGCTTCTTTAGGCCTCAAACAAGACCAAGACCTAACTTTACATGGAGCAAGATATGTTATCACTTTAGTGGAGTTTAAAATACTCCGCTACAGTTCTATGCACACATATTAAAATCTAAATGTTACTGAATGTTGCACAAAAGTTATGAAAAGGAAATTGGCTCCATTAAAGCATGGACATCAGCAGGTACTGACCTTTCATGGAATAGAGCCAGCAGAATGAAACGTTCAAAGAGCAAGAGCTCCTGAGTACCGAGAGGTAAAGACAGATAACTGACAGAGATAAGTGACTTTGTATATAGCACCATAAGAGAGTGACTTGGTCAGCAAATGACATCAGCTGTACACACTTTTATTGTTTCCCTTCCCATTGCAAAATCAGACTGTTATGGACAAGTTTCTGCCACAGTGGAATCACCAGCTTGTATCCATTTGGGGCATAAGTGGACAAACTTAGCTACTCTTCAAAGCTTTACCGTACCAGCTGCTTCTGAAGAAAGTCTAAGAGGAACTGATGTGTAAGGCAGATCTTCCCAATGCTTAGGTTTTATACTTGTAGAGACAGAGTTACAGTCTATAAACTTACCCTACACAGGTAAGAAAAAACAGATTGTGTAAAACAAACACACACACAAAAAAACCCAAAACAAAACAAAAAAATACCCCTGGCAAGAGAAAACACCTTGTTCCAACCAACCATGACAACGTGTACAGGCAAGGAGACATCCACAGAACTGAGGCATAGCTGTAATTATTGGGAGAGAGGTTCAATTTCTACCTGGGACTCCTACCTTGGTTTCATAAACAATGCTGTTTAGCATGCAAATTACCACTTTGGAAGTCAGAAAGGTAAGGACTGCTATTAAAAAGCTCCTGCTAATTAACTGTGGATGTTTTTTCAGCTGTTGCAGACCCTGTCAGTGTGTTACCTGGAAGTTTGGGAAGAGGACACTGGTGTGACGAACATGATATGATCCACGAACGCTTAGATATTATTGAAGAGGTAAGAACTATTGCGCTGGCTCCTGGACCTTGCCAGACCTCTGCCCCATCCTTTTGACCAAAGAAAAGAAAGAATAATGATGTTTCTAGACACTGTCCCTTCTTGATTTTAGGTCTATTTTTTTCAGATGTCATGGTTTGTAACTATCCGTAAAGCCATTATTACCAGAAACATATAATCTTGATGAATTCCAAACCACTGATTAACCAATCACTGACTATTACATATCAGCCTTTTCTAAAATGTTTATACCTGTGCCTTTAATATAACAATCTCAGAACTGATACCTGTCGTTTCACATCTGCTCATGGCTAGATATGAATTCTGCAGGTGAAGACTGATGGAGGAGTTTCTGCTCGCTCCTGCAGACACTCATGAGCTAAATGAACTCTATGACTGGGATTCTAGGAAAGCTGCAAAGTTTTCATTTTTTTCCCTGCTGTCTTAAGCACTCACAAGATATATGTCCAGTGCTAACTATTCCCAGCTGGTTAGCTTCCAAACTGCATGCTGTTGGTTCTCAAATGGCAACGTTACCTCTCCCCTGCTCTAGTTCCAGCCCTCTTCTTTCCACCCCACCAGCTCCTCTTATCTTCCATGCAGATTCTTTTCTTGGATATGATGGTGGCTCAGAAATGAGAGAGAATTAAGAACAAATTAATGCAAAGCTCCCTCCAAGAAGTCAAATTACGGGTGATTCTTTCTACAGAGGTGCGGTAATTTAACTCTTGCAAAACGAAGTTTTAACACTCCATGCCACTAGAGGCCAGCAAAACACAAGAAATATTTAAATCTGCAACGCACAATATAAATTAAATTAGCCATTAGCATTATGGGACATTAGATTTGCACGTCCACTAACACATTTGGTACAATTCCTTCCACTTGACCCCTTGACTACCCCCTTTCTCCATTTGTCTCCCTTGTTTTCATTAGAAGGTAATAAAAACAGTGGAGCATCTAGAATCAGAAGTCAAATCACTCCTCAACATCATCAGTGAGACAACATCAAATATCCCCATCGCTCCAGGAACCCCACTTACAGACATTTTTGATGGTAAGTATCTAGTGGGATAGAAAAGTCGAAAGTCGAAAACAGTGTTGCACATGTTATTGTGAAATATGTCATCATTTCTCCCCCCCCCCCAATGTGAAGTAATTCCTTCATTCAATTCAGTGCAGCTAAGGCCTCAGCTGAAATACTGGGTCCAGTTTTGAACACTGGGTTTCAACAACCACTAAAGGGGAGGGGGAGGAGAAAAGGGGAAAAAAAAAACCCAAACAAACCACAAACACCAAACAAACAAAAACCCCTCCAAGGAGCTAGATACATGAGCTACACAGAAAGGTTGTTAAATTTGGGATGTTTAGTCTAAAGAATATCGAAATAGCCCACCAGAACAAGTAAGGTTGCCACAAAGATGAAAGCTGTGTTTTCTTCCCCATTGCAAAAGTGAATAAAACAAGAAATAATGCAGCAAGAAAGACTCAAGCAAAACACAATGCAAAGCTTTCTTACAGGGACAGTGAACCACTGAAATCATATGACTGTAGTTTCCCCAGCACTGGAAATGTTAAACAAGCATCACACCTTAGAACAGCAGGATGGACTAAGCAATCTCAAGGTCTCTGTCAGTTTTAAGATCCTGTGATTCTTCAGGTTCATGTGTGACAAATGAAACAAAGAGGGGCAACAAAATACAAAAAAAGTGATTGGAAGTATTACCATTTTGGCATCTTAAATCCAATTTTGACACACAAGCCCCTCACACAAAACATGCTCCTGGATAAACATTTTTGGAATAAATTAAACCACAACGGAAATTATTTGGATGAGACCACCTATTCTACACAGCTTCTTATCATGCTCTGTCCTCTTCATTCTCTGTCCAAATATCAATAGTGCATTTAACAAGGTGAGAGACACTCCTGGTGGAGAATAAACCTCTTGTGGAAAGGCATGAGCATCCACAGACAGGTTAATGAAGTCAGTTTTGTCAGTGTTGGTTTTTTTGTTTGTTCGTTTAACGTAGCTGTACATGGGTACATACACACATGCATACTACAGTGTGCTTACATGACAGAAGGTGAGCTCAAAGTAGACAGCAGTAGAATTTATTTTCGTTTTCAGTTCTTGCAGTTGGCTGTATGGATCTGGTCACCATGATTGATACATCCTCACCAACTCTGTTATTCATTAAAATTTCCAGTTTTCTGTGAGGGGCAATTAATAGGCAACAATTAATTTACTCCCCTGCGATGATAATTTACTTTAAAAAGAAAAGTACTCCAGTAAAGTGTTACAGTGAATTTAAGATGGAAATCCTAAGTTAACCACAGCATATTTGCAGCACATCTATAGTAAGTACTACTCAGATGGAGCTTGCAACAACTGCCAAGTGGCTCAAGAATTGCAGATAGGACCTTCCTTCTGTGATACGGTGAATCAAAGTGACAATTTCCCACTTTAAAGTAGCAGGATTCATGTTTTAAACGATGTTTATCCACAAAGATTGATCCTGATCTTATAACCAAAAATAATGACATCAACTCTTCTCTATACAGATACCAGCTGAGCACTGCCAAGACAGAAGACAGCTGAATGTAACAGTATGGTTGTCATAAACAGTTGCACTTTTGTTCATTTAATAAGCTTGTGTTTCCAGAATTTGAGCAGGGATGAACAATTCTCAGCTGTCATTTGCCTTCTGTGTTCTTGTGCTTTATAATAAACAGGTATTTGCTTTTAGACACTGCTTCAAAGCTTTATATTTTAAATCTTTCAGCAGCCCTACTTTATCAAAACTGCATTTCAAATCCAGCATTCTCAGTACGAAAACAAGATCAGGTGGGGTCTGGGACTAAAGCACAGCTAACAAACTTCCCTTAATTCAAAAGCTTACTACTTCCCTGGCAAAGAAGTGAACTCTTGCTATTGGTGTAAATCGATGAACATACACTTTCAGCTGCAATTTCCTCTCAAGATATGCTTAAGATTGTCTGACAAAAATGAGTGTATGGAGTGGTCTGGCTTTGGACGTAGTCACATTGCTGCCATTGACTGAAACAGGAGTCCTATCTGCACGTCCTAGTCAGAATTGGGACTAGTCAGAATTTGTCATTGGGATGCACAGCCACCTGTATTCTGTAATCTTTACACTCTTCTTCCTTGCCGTAGTGACAATGCAACCCAGAATTAATTCCAACATCCACCCCCATGACACCCCTATTTTCTTCCGTGATAAACACCAACATAACTACTTCTAGGAAAAAGGACCTACCTGACCTTTACAGAATGGAGAGAGAGCGTGCGTATATGTGTGAAATAGGAGGAGGAGTTTGCACATTCTTGATTAAGAAGCAGTCTACTTTCACTGACCTAGCTCCAAATATCTTCTCCCCGCTCCTTGTACTTTTTTTTTTCCTCTTTACATGTTTCTATTTTGAGAACAAGCTGAAGAGATGTCATCCATGCTAGCAGAGAATAAAAATTCAGAGTTCCAAGAGTCAGAGAAATTACAACATGCAAAATGAAAAGACTGAGCAATAACTACAGATTACATATATCATGTACAGACAGTTGCTCATCAACAGCACACAAGTCCCAAACTCTTGTCAACGCAACAATTTCTGAATAATTCTGTGGATTCAGGCAGAGAACTTCTATGAAAAAACTAAGTTACACAAACTGAGTCATCACTCACATGTAAATCAACATGAACACCAAAAAGCATAGTCTGCAAAGAGTTAGAAGATAGACGGCTTTAATTTCATAATCTCTTCTTACATACATATATTTAAGGCACAATCCAAAACCTTAAAACATTAACCATAGAATCTTTACTACTGTCAACATTACTATTGCTTTGTAACAGTTGCCCTAGTGAGAATGAAATGTGGGACACATCTTCCTTAAAAACAATCAAAGAAAGAAAACAGAACTTGACAAAACTTCTTTAAAACTGTCTTAACTAGGCACAAAAACTCAAGGCTGTTCTCTCCACATATCAGGGAGCAGGCTAGCATGAAAGCAACGCTGCATACAATATATATAAAACTTGCATTAAAGTGGCACATAATGCTTATACAAAATAAAACCTTAAATCATACAACTGTGATTTTTGTTCCATGAAACAAACATATTCTTTCAGCATAATATAAGCAGAAAAGAAACAATGACCTGTCATTCATGGATTGCTGAGAGTACTATACAGAATCCTGAGCAGATGGTACATAAGCTTGATTTTTTTTTTTTTTGGCATTTATTACCTACTATTTTTGAACTGAAGATATGTGCAATATTATCTTTTAAAATGTAATTGCTTTAGGAGAAACAGGTCATTACATATTTACTTTTGGAGAAAAAAAGAAGCTTTAAAGCAAAAACATGAAAATAGCAGCTTTTTTAAGAAAAACTCAATGCTCCATTTAGTCATTTCCACCACACAACTTGAGTAGGATTTTCCGGTAGTCTCCTGAAGTATCACCCTGGAAGGAAACCCAGAAAAAGAAAGTTGAAGACTTGTGCTTTGAAATAGAGGAAAAAGAAGTGCAAGCGTTCTAAACACGACATTAACGACCAAAAGAGATTAAGCCAGGGCTGAAAGAAAGCAGGTGTTAACCTCTTAAAATAAATAAATAAATAAACAGTCTGCTAACTAAATAACTCTAATACAAGTACACAGTAAAATCTGCTTCTTCCATACCTGGAACCAAAAGTATCCATAGAGAATATATTTCTTTAGCAACTGAATTTGGTGTACAGGTTCAACTACTCTACTGGGAATAGTTCAATGCAAAAACCTCACTGAAAATCTGTCTTCCAGCAAAAGGTATGAAAATATGAAAAAATTAATACAGAAGTCCTTTTTCTTGCAGTCAATGTGGATATTTTTCCAGGTGCAGTGAGTGAAGTTTACTCTTTATTACGTTCAACATTAAAAATAATGCCCTGATATCAAAAGATCTAAGGGGCCTTTTCCACAATTAGAGAACACCTCTAATGTTTCATGTTGCGGGCAGTGAAAATCAGTATGGATGCACACACAAACATGCAATTAATCACAAGAGGCCCTGCTAGCTGAGTTTTGCCTAGTGCTCTTATGAGTAAAAAGTATTCCCTGGGAGCTGCTCATTAACTAGTTTTGGTTGATGAGGCTTGCCAATCCTTTTCACAGAACAGTTTCAGCTAGTCCATTTATCGTCATCTTCAGGTATGACTGAAAACTGTTTTGTCTGGATCAAAATTATTACAGTAGTGACAAAGAGATCAGGATAAATCCTGTGCATGTGTAAAGCACAATCCATAAAATATAAAACACTCCTGTTTACATATGCGCTGAAAGGAAAGAACTGCTGTCCACATACGAAAAAAAGAGAAGAATTAATAACTTTCTTTCCAAGAATGTTTTTGGCTCTACTTTTACAGAAATAAGAAGTAGAGTTTACATACACATAACTGTACACAAGCATGCCCTGTATTTACTGAAACCAAGTTTTGAATAAGTTCAGCCTATTAAATGGGTATGGCCTGTTCCTGTTTCTGAATGGTCAAATTATTTTAATTGCAGATCAAAAGAGAAGGGGGGGGTGGGGGGGGGGGGGGTGGGGAGGGAAGAGAGAGACATACAGCTTACAGCTTTTCCACCAACGTCTCACTGGTTTTTACTGACACATTGGTGGTTACAGGGCACGTAACTACTGTAGAAGCAGTACATCTTCACTCCAGAGTTACACACTTGGAAAAAACTTCTGCTAGGTGATCCTCTGTGGCGCATGGGCAGAAAGACCATACAGTTGCTGACAGAAGACTCACATAAAGACTTTTTGGCACACACTATTCTTCACTGTCTTTGCAGGATTCCTTCTAAACACCACCAAGTTGCAGCCCCTCAGTGTCAACAGCAGAAGGAATAAATAGGGGCTTAACAGATTTGGTGCCTTCGTTACAAGGTAAATGAAAATGGCACCACTCACTCTCCTCCAGCTCTTATTACCCTCCCTGTTGGCCAGGCATCCTCTTGACTGTTGCTACAGCTGTTAATAGCAGTAGTAGGGTGGATCAACTGCTAAAGAATCTGAAGTTTAGTCTATTTCCAAAATCTTACACTTTCAAGAGAAAGAGAAGCCAATCTTTTAAAAGCATATTAGGAGCTTTACACTCTTTCAATGCACACATGAGGTAGAGCACCATCATTACTCAGTTGGAGGACTAAGTGGTTTCTACAAGATCATTGTCCTGGTTTTGGCTGGGATGGAGTTGGTTTTCTTCCTGGTAGCCGGTATGGGGCTGTGTTTTGGGTCTAGGTTGAGAACAATGTCGATGATACACTGATGTTTTGGTTCTTGTTAAGTAGTGCTAAGTACTTGCTAAGTGGTGCTCACACTGGTCAAGGACTTTTCAGCTTCCCATGCTCTGCCAGGGGCACGGGAGGCTGGGAGGGGCACAGCTGGGGCAGCTGACTCAGACTGGGCGGGGGCTATTCCATACCATGTGACATCATGCTCAGTATATAAGCAGGGGAGTTAGCCGGGGAGGGGTTCGATCGCTGCTTGGGGGACGTGCTGGGCATCGGTCGGCGGGTGGTGAGCAATTGTACAGTGTACCGCTTGCTTTGTATTACTACTGTTCTTTTTTTTTTTTATTTTACTTTAGTTATTAAACTGTTTTTATCTCAACCCACGAGTTTTTCCCCTTTTGCCCTTCCAATCCTCTTCCCCATCCCGCCGGTGGGGGGGGGGTGAGCGAGCGGCTGCGTGGTGCTTAGCTGCTGGCTGGGGTTAAACCACGACAATCATATACAGAGATTGGGACAGAGACCACTTAAAACCAGGTCTCTGAAACCCCTCTGGACCAATTTCCCTTTCCTTCCTCGTCTGTTGGCTTCCTTCCCATCTCTAGCTCATCTAGCCCCCACGCAAAAGCAAGTGTTGCCTGCTCTCTGGCACTTCAGCCTCCACTCTCCTGACAAACGCAGCAAACCAAATACAGCCAGCTACTCTCAGTGCAGTTAATAGCTATTCAGTGTAAGGGCTCATTTTCTACTAGCAGAAAGGATGTCATAGAAGGGAAGATAAAATCTCCAAGTCTTACAGTGATATCTGTGTAGAGGGATCTGCCATACATCCGCTTGTATTCTGCACGTATGTCCAGCAGGTCAACCTCGCTGCGAGATACCATGATGCGAATCAGAGTTCTGTCTTTTGTTCCTGCTCCCTGAAACAAACAAAACAACAATATAATATATTCATAATGTGTGGAAATGCTGGATGATACAGCACTAGTAAAAATAAACAAACAAACAAATAAATAAATAAATCATCACCTCACAAATGGCCGTTTACTAGCATAACCCCATTGACTTCAATAAGCTTGAACAGAATTGCACCTATTATGCTTTAATAAATTAAATTTACCAGTAGAACACTAACAGTCATTTCCCTGCACGAGAACAGGGACAGGGGGTCAGGAAAGTTTGGCGAGTTTAATGGCCTATTTATTTCAGCTAAACCTCCCTACTTAAAAGATAACGATTTCAATGAGTCTTAAGCATATTTGTGTTTTACCAAGTGAAGACTTTCTTTATTTAAGGTATGGTTGTATGCATCTCTTTGTTAAGTGGATCAAATTAGCTAGACTTTTCCAGTCTTTCATAATAATGATTGCATCTTGGTAGTCATCTGCCCACTGAAAAATGTAATACCTTCAGCTGAACAATTCATTCCACTGAGCTGTACAAGCATTTAAAAAAACCAAACAAAGAAACAAACAAAACCAAAAAACACACTATAAGTTTACGTATCTTGTCACAGGCACCTACCTTCATAGCCTTCTGTAATCTCTCTGCAAAAAAAGCCGGCGTGTTCTTGAGGCACTTAACTGCAAAAAGAAACAGTATTACAGAAATCACATATTACTCCTCAATCAGAAATCAGTCATTTTTTGAGCTTACCCTAGGTAGTCACATGCTTTAATTTTACATAAACATACACTTGATACAATGCAGCTTCCACTCCTTCAGTTAGTCACTGAAATTATTTTTAATTTGAACAGTAGTTGCAATGAAGTTAAAGAACGTACTACACTTCATAGCTCAAAGCAAACTTTTCCATCGCTAGAAACCACCTAGCGTAAAGCAGCCATAATTGATCTTTAAAGTCTAATGACCAGACTCTTGCTAATGAAGGGAAAAGAGGGGATGGGGAGGGGGCAAAAGGCTTGAAGGAACACAGAGTTATGTGTTATGTGCACAACTATGGTGCTCCTGGCTTTTTCCTAATTGAAGAATTTTTAGGCCATGCATCTGCAAGGTATGATGAATTCAAGTCCTGCCCTAATACAAGTTGGGAAGCTACCTATGACAGAAACCTCACCCTTAAAGTTAGTTACGCTTTTTTCTTTAGCCGCAAAGTTCACCAGGACTCCTGAAAAAGTCTTGACATGCTCATTTACTAATGACTGGACTTTATATTTAATTAGCGCACTTCATTAGAAATCTTGAAGAGCAAAATCTAAATCAAATTACTGTCATGGTAATGAGGATAATGAAAGAATCCTGCATCACTCATCAGAATTAAAATCTATATATTGATCCTATGTTGGTTACAAGTAAAAAATCATGCAATCTATGGTGAACTACACAGAAAACAAACCACACCTGACATATTCTATAGCACAGAAAGGTATCAAAAGCAATCACATAAAATCAATACAGAACAAAAGGGGTAAACCTAAATACGTATTTCACAGCAACACACATTCTATATAGGAAAAACTACTTTTCTGAATAGGAAAATGTAGATGAGAGATAGCAGTTCACCACACACAATTTTCAATGATACGTATAATACAATTAAAAAACAAATGACAAATGAAATGTCTGTTTCCTCATCACTGTATTTAACTAAAACAACACATTTGCACTTTAAGATGTTTGAAGATGTCATTGTAAGTTACCAGTTGTACAATCCAGAAAGCTTTAAAGAAAGCAAAATTAAATATTTTCAATTAGAAAACCTTTCTTTCCTGAAAATAAGGATCACAGAACAAATGATGCTAACATCGATATAGATATATATATGCGCATATACATATAAATAAAAAACCAAACCAAAGTCTATTCAATAAAGGAGTTACTCAGTGAATATTAAAAGACAGCTCTTGCTCAAAAGGCTATTGACTTGTTTGCAAGCTACAGTCCCAATTCTGAATCTGTATCTACATGGAGACCTCTCAAGTGACGGCAAAGCTCCATGAACTCAAAGGACTTCCAAACTCTGACACTACAGTTTCTTTACCAAGGCGACCTTTTTCTACAAACACTGGGAAACATTTCTTTTCCCTAAGTTTGGTTTCCTAACAATACTTTTTGATGTGACGAATTCTGAATTCTGGGAAAGGTCTGCAAATGTATCACACCAACAGAACTGGACCCAGTTTGAGTAATTAAAAGGCCGCTATAGTGACACCTTGGCCAAGGAGACTAAGTACAATAGTTACATAGTTCACGTATGCACAAGACAGGAGTGAAAAAAAATGAGGCTTTTAAAATTGATTCCCAATTTGCAAGATTTTGTTCAAAACTTCCATGAAAAACAATCTGTTGCGGTTGAGGCAAATGTCCTCTCCCATCTTTTTTCCAAGTGATGCAAAGTACATTTTTCTTATTTATTTCAGTAGGAGGGGTTTTTTTATTTGTTTGGGGTTTTTTTCTAGTCACTACCATATTCAAAGAACAACATTTTTAAAGCAGCAGCTCTAGATACTACAGTAATAAACAGAAAAAGAAATGGAGATGTAAAAGAGCAGTCTTGTTTGAGAGACGAGAGACAAAAGACGAGAAAGAGGTCCACAATTTTATCTAGAATAAAACATTCCAAATAAAACTGCTGCACAACAACTTGAGGCCTTGTCCCAACCTCATGGAAACTAGTGACTACCTCCCAAGGGACAATAGTAGACTTGAGGTAAAAGCCTTTACTCTTCAGGAGTACTGGAGGCACTTAAAAACAAAGATTTAACAAAGCTGTAACCACAGAAAATGTGGAAAAAATAATGCCTTTGCAATCAAATTTAAGTTCTCTTTCTACTAAAAAGAGGTAGAGGTAACTAATTAGAGGGTTAATGCCTATATTTTGCTTCATTTCCAAAGCTGTCTCAAATATTCCATTCTCACTGACTCAGCAGTCAGTACAAGTTCTCATCACTTCTTAAAACAATGCCAAATACAGTTAATAATTCTCTCCCCACTTTAACATGTGAAATTTAATTTCTGCAGCTTCCTGAAGCAAAAGCTTCATCTGTCATTTTGAGGTGAATTAAGCCCTGCTTTACTAACCACAAGTGACTTTACAGAAAGCTCAACATAAAAAGCAGGAAACTGGAATTATTACTAAGAACAACATCCTTAGCTGGAGTCACAGATGCCACCACCTCAGCCAGGTGTAGTGGAATACCAGGAATGAACTTGCTAAGATGACACATACCTACTGCCAGCATGCCCTTTTCCAGGTCTCCAGACATTTCACGACATATGCTTTTTTCAATGTCCCGGTTACACATCCTCTGGTACTCGCTGAAGACTGTTAATGGAAGAGAAAGATTTCAGGAGTCAGTCTCACAAAAAGAGGTGGCACGGTGCATGCTGGATGGCTTCATTTCAATGGCACTTCTCAACTTGATACTACAGTATAGTTACACAAGTTTTAACATCTCAAAGACTAATACTATGTTATCAACCATATTGTTCCATTTACATATCTTCATGCTCCTTCTAGCTTATCTAGTTCTGTCCTTATTTTTAAAGGGCTAGACCAAGAAACCATTCTAAGGGAAACAGTGAAAATTCTTCTAGGAAAGCTTTGGATGTCAATAAAATTAAGAAGACGACATTCAGGTTCTCACAAACACACCCCATCCCTTTCCTCTCCATATAAGTGCCACAATATGTAGCACATTTCAGAAGTTCTATGTAGTTAACTAAAACATTTCCACCACTATAGGCCGATGTAACACCTAATCACTACCAAGTAAAAGGGGAAGGGAAAGATTGCAAGTGTCTTGTGCACACACAAGCATGCAAAATTGAAACAATTCAAGTTGTTCAGTTCTTTTATCACAGAAACATTTGAACAAGTATGACCTCTACCTGCTCTGATATTTAAGATGATCATAACGTGCAGCTCTTGTGTATCCTTTCCCTCAGCAGAATTCACCCTGCTTTTCACTGAGGTATCATTACACTCATTTTACAGATGGGGGAAATTCAGGCACAGAGTGGCACTGGACATTTTTATCATTACATACAACAGAATCAAGGTACTGTTCACGTAGAGGACACCATTACCTGCTCTGAGGTGGGCCCTGCTTCTTGCGCACAGAATGGCATTGAATTTGGACTCATCAGTTCCTAGACGGTTCTCTCCAGCTGCATATAGCTCCTAAACACAGAAAGGAATTCACACTTCATTACTCAGAAAAGCAGTCAGGCTGAAAAGCCGAGTTACAGATCTGCTTCTTTACAGCCTCTCCTCCTTGTATACTTATTTCTTAGTCTATGTACTGCTGGAAAACAGGAGCAAGCAATAAATAGCAACTAGTTCTAACCTTCTTAGAATATGTTATGCTTGCAGTCTTCCTAGCTTACTGATGCATAAGCCCAAACACAGGAGCTCCAGATTGCTAAAGGGGGGAAAATTGTTTAAAAAGTACCTGAAGACTGTTCTTCCTAACAGGGCTTACGTCTAGCTTTTTTTCTACGCCTCAAGGTATGTTCTAGGATATTCTCATCTTTTGTCTATGGCATACTATGTAGAAAGCTAATTGCATTGCTATTTACATGACAGTAGTGTGCTGAAACGATCCAAGGTTTTCTCTTTGTTATGTGGTGAAATGGAACACACAAAAAAAGTAACAGGGCAAGAGTTGCTAGGTCCAACTGCCTTATTTGCTGAAAAAAATCCAGAGCTCCTTAAATAACAGGCAAAGGCTAATGCAGGTGTTGAATAGATTAAGATTTCATCCACACGCATATCACCTCAAATCTCTTTAGACCACTACCTTAATAAGAAACACAATGGAGTCATGCAACGCCTGGAAAAGCCAGAGAGGTGACAGAATGAGAGATAAAAAACCCTATGGACTCTATTGGACCCCAAGAGCTTCATTCATCTCTGTAATGGAGCTACATGGCTCTAATGCTCTGTCAGGGCTTTTCATATCACTTCCATTCACTGAAACATAAGCAGTACCTCAGTACATCATCCAAAACTAAGAGTAAGCAGAAACCACAGTCAAATTTCAGTGTATTTAGTTGACTATACTTAGAAATGATGACAAATTTCTACTGACCTGCACATCTTTTTGGACAAGAGACATGTCAACAGTTGTACTTTCATCTCGGTTTCCCTGAAAGAATTTAAAGATACAAAAGTGTTACTGGTGGGCTTTTTTTTAAGAAAGGAAAAAAAAAAAACACCAACCTACAAAACACACACACACAAAACCGAAACCCCAGAAGCCCAGCATGCAAGTACCTGAGAAAGTGAAATTAAAAGCCTCTGAAAGTGCCCAGACGTGTCACTTTTTATTGCTTCCTCCAGAGTTTTCTTAAATTCTGGAAGAGAGAGTCAGTCATGAATCATCATATACCCCTGCTCACTTCCTAAATTCATATTGTCAGTCAGTGATTAAGGAAGAAAAGGAAGAAAATTTTGATGGAACTGTAACAAATCTAACCTGCTTTATAGACCCTGTTGAGTTCCTGAATATGCTCATTACTGCGAGAAGCTAAGATTTCAATGAGACAATTTTCATCTGTGCCAACACCCTAAAACAAAGCATAAGGAGAAAACACACTCTTCAGATTCTCATCTTACTTCTACAACCTAGTGTAAAAGAAATGTAATAAAATTATACAACAAAATACAATTCAGAATATAATCTTGTTATAGGAGAAGTCAAAGCAAGTAGTTTAAATGCTTATAACATGTTTCCAAGACACAGATATGTATTAAAGATACAAATCGAACAGATAATTAAAATAATTACGAAAACAAATTTTCATTTTAAAATGTCATCCTTCGCACCAGATTTTAGGCATTTTAAGAATCAATTTTTTCTACCATTAAAGATGAATTTTTTTAATTCTAATCGGTAACTTTTACTAACTAATAGATAGCAGTTGCAATTACAATACTGCTAATATTATTTCATCCTCCTAGCTACTTTAAAATTGCAGCCAAAGAACACGTAAATATACATACTGACTCAGTAATGGAAATATTTATTACACCTTCATTTAAACTTGTCTTGATTTATAAATGTTTGACCTGTTTTTATTTTAAAAACCTAAATGTTTATAAAATAGTCTGATTGCTTTGAAGAGAAAGTACACAACACTTCCATAATATTTTAGAAAAGGTTCAGCATGGGCTAGGAAAATACCCTTTTGAGGTGGGTGAAAAGACAAAAAGAAGGTACATCCTGCTCAAAATCTTTATGAACCTAGTTTTCTGAACTGTTCTTGAGCACTGAGTGTAAAGTCACTGGTAACTCTAAGTTGAGCGGTTTTATCATCAGTTCCATCACAGCTCAAAGCAAAAACCCAGAAACAAAGGCGCCCCACGCAGTAGCTGGCTTAGAAGAGAGCCGCCTCAGTGGCTCACTCAAGACTATGTAAAAAATGAACTGCAGAGACTCTTAACTTTCTGCCTTTTTTGTGTATTTATTTATCAATATATTTTTGTTATAACACAAACCTATTAAGTAGTCTTTACCTTTAACCTATGGGAATAACATTCCTCAATTTTAGTATCATATACCTCCAAGAAACAAGGTACAGATCAAACAGTGGGTTGAATATGTGGATGGAGAGGAGGGAATGTAAGTTCGAGCTTTTAAATGACTACCAAAAATTTTACCAGCTCAAATATTTCCTCTATCTTATAAATTTGTATCTCCTACACAAACCTTTATAGCTTCCTTGATTTCATAAGCATCAAACATGACAGGTGTCTTCATCATTGCTAAGATTGTCCTCTCAAAGTTACCTGATAGCTCAGACTTGAGATCCTTGATCAAATCCTAATGAGAAGTAAAAACAAGGAAAAAATGCATAAAGACCAAAATTGACAAATGTAAGCACCAAAATTGTGGAGTTTAATTAGAATTCTTTATGCGTAAGTATCAATAATATATCTTCAAAGTAAAGCTATTCCACTTAACACTAAAACCAGCATAATGTAACATGTACATCTAGGTAATTAAGGTCCAATTAAATAGACTGCACAGACCAAACAGTCAAAGTAACCATTTAGCAGAGAAACTGCTTTGTATGTTTCATCTGAAACACTGCATGAAAAAGTCAAGAGTGGGTAAAAGCAGAACCCTAAGCAGGCTATGACTTGTGAACCATCTTTCCCTTAAGCAACTTCCCATCTTTTTTTCCAAACACTAAGTCTTCTGACTTCCAGTGAAGGAATGCAGTCTCTTATTTCTTCTTCCTTCTGTTCTCATGATGTACTTACCTTTCCATAAGCTGTTTTGAAGGACAGGATGATCTGCTGCCGTTGCTTGTTTGAACGACTTCCAAGACAATCGATAATAGCCTGCTCATCGGTTCCTGTACATGCACAGACACCACAGAATGAGCATGCACGTCATGTGAGGAGTCAGCTTTCTGTTTCCATTTTATCCTCTCCCTTCTAAATCCCACCAACATGTATGTCTTTAATTCATCTACAGTATCTCCTCTTGTGTACAACCACAGGCTTTCAAAGCCCTACTCCCAATCAAAAATACAGTAAGAATACAAGAAAAACCCCAAAACCAAATACCAAACTCATCACATTGTTTATGCCTACATGAACTTCCAATAATTCTTCTGATAACCAAGGACAACCTCATGTGAACTAGCCCACTCAGTACACATGTAACAACAGAGAAAGATCAGTGCTGAATCAGAGCTGCAATTCTACTTTTAACTGAAATGTAAATCCACAGACTGCTCACCAAATCCCTTCATGGCCTTCCTTAAGACTTCTGCATCCTTCAGAGGGTCAAATCCCGGTGCATCAGTGATCGTGCCTCGGTTTCCATGCTAAAATCAGACCAAGTTGAGCTGCATATTAGTGTTAATCAGTAAAGGACTGTGTTTTACTACTTAGGAAAGATGACCACTGTTACCAATTTTCTTTTTGTTAGAAAAGCAACAGAGAAAACTCAAAAAAACCCCGCCTTAAATAATTTGCTCATTTCTATACCCAAATTATGAGAAAATGCAAGGTCAAGAAGGTTCACTGATATTAAATCTGCTGTCCACATTAAGGTTTGATGAAACTGTATATACAACTGGCAATACTTTGTTAAGTTAGGAAAGGCAAATTTCATTAAATTTGAATTCACGTCATAGCTTTCTTCTTGGATAATGTGGTAAAACAGCATTTGTTTCAAGTCATATGATCCTATATTGCTTGCATTTGGAAAGAATCCATCTCTCTCTTTAGTCAAACTTCATGACTTTCTTTTCAATTTTAGTGTCAGTTTACACTTATATACACAAAGGAAATGTAGAGAAACGTATACATGGTCACATCTCAAAACAAAAGCACTGAATGCTCTTACTGTTACAGGAGAGATCGTAGGTCCTGTAGTTCCTGGGTAAGAGGGCATAGAAGGATTCACAGCTGGGCCTGGTGGATAATTTGGCATGGGCTGCTGCCCTGGGTAAGTTGCTGGTGGTTGTCCTGGATAGCCCATAGGCTGCTGACCAGGCGGTGGTGTGGGCTGGCCTGGCACAGCGCCACCTGGGTATCCTGGGTAAGCTGGCATTCCTGATGGCGGATTTCCTCCAGGTGGAGGATACCCTCCATAAGAGGGCTGTTGTCCTGATGGAGGTTGCCCAAAGCCACCTGGAGGGACTGGGGGATAACCCCCAGGTGTTGAAGGATATATGCCTTGTGGTACGTTTGTCCCTCCAAAGGTCCCTGCCAGGTTGGATGCCTGCAATGACAGCCAATAAAGCAAGAGACGGGAAGATGTACAAATGGTTGAGTTTCAATAACGTGCTTAATACAATACAACCTCCCTCCTCACCAACACAGATAGGTAGCTCTGCATGTACAAAAGAACTTTACAATAATCATGTCTTACTAGGAAGCAAGATGGAAAAAACCCGGTATTCAGTTGACTCTTGTTTTACTGTACTCATCAGCTGCCATACATGAAGAAGCAGCACCAACAGACACATACCTGCTGCTGCATCCAGCATTACACCAGTCACATGGAAGAGTGCCGATAGCCACACACCTCTTATTCTAAAAACTTACACCAATTAATACCAGCAACACAAAACTATGCTTATCCCTTCTCTGTCCATGGCTGCCTTACATGACCACAGCATCATCTGAGTGCAGGGCTTTACTATGAGCAACCTCTGGCTGTTTTGTGATGCACGAGATGCATTAGTAGTTTACAACTAGCAAGAGTTCCTGAGCTACATTTGGAAAGACATCTGCAGAAACTGCCACAAAGATACTCCACTCCACCTGCAATATCATTTTCCCATGTGACACACTTGGGCCGTCTTCTACAGAGGAACTGACATTTGATGATTGCAGTCTTCTCAGAAGCTAGTTGCTGTGGATATTGCTATGTGCACCCAAGATCATTTGTTGCTCATTTTGACTGCTGGCTGCCAAATCACTTCATTTAATCGTTGCCTCAGAAAGGCACCTATAATGCAAATGTCTTCCTACAAACTGTGCCTTCGTTATGCAGCATAACAGATTTCTGAAGACTAAGTTGTCAGAGGTGTCACTCACTTCTACTCTATGCCAAAAAAACCCCAAGAAGTCACATTGGAAACGTCTGCATTTTCTTTGATCAATGTAAAAGGTTTTTACTGCCATCTGTTAAACATCAGTGCTTATAACAGACAGCTGATCCCATATTCTTTTCAGGGATGAGTCATTGATACCTCAAATTGCACAGCCTTGTTCCATATTCAGACTGGCAAAAATCCAGGTAATAGGCAAAATCTGGACTGTGTTTGCCAATATGAATATATTAACAGTGGGTACTCAGTGTTAATAGTCTGTTCCCCTATTCCACTGCACAGCAAAAGCCAAGTTATATTACTTTTATGTCCATGACTTTTGAAGTTAGGTTCTTAAATTAACATTTAACTAGTGGTCTGCTTTCCTAAAATAAGGAATTTGTTGCAGTAACCATTTTCTTCAATAGGTGATATTGAATGCTCAACACCTAAATTGACTAGACATAAAGGCACAGAACTCAAGTGATAAACTTCTCAGTGGCAATGCCAGAAGCACATCTTTGCACTTAAGGCAGTCACAATACAACACATTAATTGAAAGCAAACTCACCATTCCAGCCATGTAGTTGGGATTGAACTGACTGGCATAGCCAGCCACATTTTCTAGACCAATTGGAGGTGGATTTGAAGGTGGATAGGCAGCACCACCCCAAGGACTGCTACCTGAAATCAAACACAGCTGTGCTGAAACAAGAAACTACACCTTTTTAAACTTATTCCTTACTACTTACATTTCTAATGTAACGTCTGTTCAACACCAGCAGTTTGGGAGAAGAAAAATCAACTGAAGAGGTGCAGGGTAGCAGTGCAATTATGATATAAAGGGAAGCCTCACTGGATATGTCTAATCATGTTAGTTATTGTTCAATCTGTAAGTTCTCATTTAAAACAACTCTAAACATATTTGAAGGTTAACATTCAAGAGTTAATACTGTAAGCACCATATTTTGACTAGAGAGTAGTTTCTCTTAAACTACAGAGTTGTCCAGGTATTCCAGTAGGAAGATATTATTAATTCCTCCTGAGAGATGTCTACCTGACACAGTACATTCACAGCTATCCAAGTCACAAAACTTGGCTGCACACAGCAGTACAGTCTTGTCTGCCTAGCAGTCTAGCTAATCCAGAATATTTCTGCTGAGAAATAGGATTTATCCTCCCAGGCTAGTTTGGCTTCTCACTGTACACTGCTTCCCCTTCCCAAGTTAGCTTGCTTAACTCCACATTTCACCATACCCACATGACTCCAGTTCTTTCTTTCTAACAACAGTACTAACAATTATGAAGTTTATTACCAACAACTACAAAGTTTACCCTGATACCAAGCAGTAGTTACATATTTCATCAGCTTTATATTATCATAATTGATACCCTTTTTAACAGCCCTCTCCCTTCCATATACAACCATCTCCCTAAGAACAGAGAATTAGGGGTAATGTCATAATTAAAACCCTAATTTTTTGAGGGATGTGGTTTTAAATTGTGTGACCAATTTCTCCCTGTACTCATTTTTCTCACCAGCTGCCTTCAAGACTCAGTACTGACAAGACACTGTTCCTTGACATTTATTGATTTTGGTGAAATTATGACCATCTCCTAGTGCTGTGTGCTTCATTTCAGATGAATGAATATGGACCTTATTATGAGCACACGGTAGAGCACCCATACTCTATAAATCAGAATCCCCAGCCAAGATAACATAGGACTTAACAAGAGAGCACAAAAAACTTCAGTGAGTCAAGAAAACCCTCCGTAGTCTTGTTCTTCAGCCATGCCACCTTTTCACTCCAAATAGGACCACCACTGCCATTTAATGTTTACTTCATTTAAACAACTTACCTGGGGCTGCTGGTGGATATCCACCTGCTGGGGGATAGCCAGGGTAACTCATTGCAAAGATCTGAAAAGTATGTGTGATACAGTTATTTTCTGTAATGTTTCACTAATTACACCACATAAAATTAACAGGCAACATGTTTGCAGTAGCCAGTTACCTAAATTTAGACATAAACTGCACAAGTCGCACAGGCTTTTCCCTGGGAAACCTCTTCCCATTTCCTTTTGCTGAACCAATAAACATGTTCAGATATCTAAGCAGTTGTAGAGTCACTCCTCAGACTATTTTTCTTATACGTTTCCGTTATTACTTACTGCTCACTTTGTCTATTATGTTGTTAAGGACATATTACTTGAAAACACTTACTTTATTGTGCTATTAAAGCCTCCAAAAGTTTGCAACCTATACAGAACAGTCTTATTAATCAAGAGTAGAACATCATCTGACAAACAAGCCATGTTTTCAAGCGAGTGATTGTATGAGAAGTGTTAGAAGGCATTTAAATGCTAACATCTGCAAAAGTGCAAGGTCAGAGTAAGAAGCAGAAGGGATACACTTCATGTTTACAGCATTGCCATAAAATATGAAGGGTTTACTGAAAGGATAAGATCACTAGAACAAATTGGATTTCTCAAAGTTGATAGTGCCTCTGTCAGCACAGAAGTGCACAAAGTCATTAGCTGTCCAAAACAGAAGTGGAGGTCAAAAAGGAAGGACAGCTAAATGAAGGACAAAACGAAAATTGTTTTCCAGAATACAGAAAGCCTTATTTTAAACAGAACAACTACCAGGAAGAATAGTAAAAGTAACCCAAGGAGCTTGTTCCAGATAAAGAAAACATCTTTTTCAAGGTTATTTTTAGTGACAATTCCCAGTCTATTTTTAAACCGCTGTGCAAACAGTATCCCTTTCCTTGCTTTCCCCTCTTTCCCCTAAAACACTGCCTTTTGTATCTGACTTGCTTTGCCCTGTTTTGGATTTCAGCTGTGGAGTTTTGTTTTGGGTTTGGGTTGGGTTGGGGGGGGGTGCTGGTTTTCTGGGATTGTTTTTGTTTTGCATAATCATGTTAACTCCCCTTTCTGGTTTGCATGGCTCTTTTGCACAGCAACAGTGGAATGAAAAAACATTTTTCTTTTTTTAAAGGAAATACAATTAGGAAATCTTCAATTTATTTAACAACTGTTTGGACTTCATGCTGCATGTACTCATTTAAATTTAAATAGAGAGAAATGAACTAGCAGAAATTACAATGAACAGAGCAGACTAAAAGTTATAACCCTACCTTACCCCTACTGCAGTGTGTAAAGTATCTAACAGACTTAACAAATAAGTGAACGCGGTTTCTCAGCATTAGAAAAAACCTGTTTACCAGTAAATCTATACTGGATGCCTTTAACTGGAAAAACATTATTTCTGTGCATGCAAATTTAAGTACTGGCCTTCCATTTGTGCCATTTTTTCATTCTCCATCCCCTCTACAGACAGAAGGGCGAGGTGGGGTCAACCAGGGGTATAACCATTCCCACACCATCACCCCCTTTTTCTCTTCTGATGGGTATAACAGAGTTAACAATTCACCCAGCTCCACACAAGGAAACCAAGCAGGACACGCGGCTGGGAAACTTGCTGACATTTTATGGAATTAGGCTTTAAATCAGTAAACTGTCAATCACAAATGGCTAGATTTAAACCTCAAGAAAGGTCCAGGGAAGTCAAAGCCACCCACAACCATCATGGCCCAATTCTGCATATTCAATTGTAAGAACAGACTATAGATGAGCTAACATGACACCATTCACAACCAGGTTATATCTGAAGGGTAAAGGCTCACAGAAATTTTTACATTGTATCAGATGCTTACAAGGTGCTCTCCATAACATGGTAAACGTTTTTCCCACATTCCCTTCAGCCTTGGTTTCCAATGAGATCTTTCACCACAGTGCTATCTAGGAGTTTCAGAATAACTTAAAATCAAGGCTGCTACAGCTGAAAAGACAGCAAGCTTTTGATTATACAAGCACTTCTCTACATGACTAAGCTTTATGTAATTTTTCATTTCATATGCAAACACAGTGCATAAGACCTACAGCACCAAATCTGGCATACAATTACTGTGCAATATACACAAGGGAGCACAAACTCCACATGCAGCAGTCATCAGGGAGATCAAGTTTATTTTTCCAGGCGTGCCCAATGCATATCCTACGTTAAGATTTGGTTCCTATCTGTGTCCCTTTTTAATGCTAGAAGCTAAATCTTGGAAAAAGGTCTCTCACGGTCATCCCTGCAGTTCAGAAAAATAACAGATTGTTACTTTTGAATATTCACTGATGCTAAATAAAGAGCATAAAGGTATGGCAGCAGCTGCGTGGGGTCTTTTCAACACTCTAGAGAGACAATGTTCCAGCCAATGTTCCATCTTCAAAATGCCACTGCACTTCACTGCAGCTTTACAGAACTTGATAAAGCTGAACACTTTATTAAAGTAGATGCAAATTCAAGTTATAAAAAACATCCAAAGAGCACCTGCAAGATATTGCTATCCCAAGGGAATCATAACTGCTAGAGGCAATGCCTGCTGTTACCTATACAAGGACTGTTAAGACCCCAAGCTCATGAGGCCAAAAAGCAAAAATTCAGTATTTTTTATTAAAGCTGAAAACAAAACACATATTCTCCTCCTCTGCTGGAAAAAGAGCAGGCAGCTTCCTCCCTCCTGGCGCTTCGCCATGCTCCTAACAGCCTGCACACAGGCACGCTGGATTGCTGGAGGGGGCTGCCAGGCCCCAGCCACACGTTGGGATGGCGTTCGCGGCGGCAGGGGAGCCACACAGCCTGCTGCCTGTGCTGCCAGCTCCGCTCCACTGCTGCCCCCGGGCAGGTACGGGTGCATGGGAGGCGAGAGAGGCCAGGGAAAAGGAAAAAAAAAATTCAAGAAGCAGCCTGGCACTTCAGAGCCTCATTATATCACTAATTGGCTTTACAGAATAAAACATAGCCATGGTACTACAATAAAAAAGAACAACTATTACTCAAGTTACTCAAAAAAACAAACAAAAACCCACACAACCCAGATTCTTAGTATGCATAATGCTTATTAGTCAATGTGTACGTTTTTGATATACAAATTATTACAGCTTTAAAATTTTTCTCTTTCATGTGCAACTATAATTATTTTTTTAAAATTTATTTATTTTTAGCTTCACATGTAAATACAATAATGACAGGACACTCCAAAAAAAATGATAAGATGATAAAATACCTTTTCAGTAAAGCTTTAGGTACAAATCTAAGGTAAAAAGGCTTGTGGGTTTTTTTTGTGGTAGAGGGCGGGGAGCAATGGGATAGGTGTTGTTTTTCTTAGCAGAGTTGTTTGCTTGCTTTTAATCCCATGTAGAATGCTCCTTTCAAATTGAAAAAAAATTAAAAGAGCCTTTTGGCAATTAAAGCTGAGGTTGAGAAATAATGGCTAACTTCATTAGCAATCTGAAAAAAATGTTACTATATATATAAAAACATTCCACTTGCTTCTTTCAAACACTGCATTTATCCAGGACTTCTTCAAGGGGAAATTTTCCTACACTGGTTTGACTCCAGGCAAACTAGATCCACAAACACACTGTCTTCTCACGTTCAAAAACTTCCCTGATCACCACCTTTTCCATACTTCATCGAGTCTCTGTTGGTGATTTCTCTAACTTAGCAAACTATTCCCACAACCTTGTCTCCATTTCATCTTCTAAGCCCATCTTACCAAATTTCTTCTGCTACATCCACAGCATTTACTAAAATTTTTAGTGATGAGTAGCACTTGCCTGCTGACAACAAAGTGATAACATAGGCCAGGGAACAGAAGATGCAGAAGTCCACCCTGCTATACAAATACTACGTGGGAGGATTCAGGAACAGCAAGGTTTGTGTTTGCTCAGCCATAAAAGAAGTAGTGCATAAGAGGAAGAAAAAAATCCAAACAAACAAACCACACATGGAAAGAGGGAGTGCCTTGAAGAAAATACAGAACAAATACTGTTAAGTTCCTCACCCCATTCCCCATGTTCACCCTGGAGGTCCACCTCAAAACTCTAAATAAAGACCTGAGGTTTTACTCTCGCGGTGGACATCGCTATCTTGCTTCACATCGCAAGCCATGAACTGCTCAGGCTCTTGAGCATTTTCCTGCTGCTTTGGCAAAGCTTAAGAGGGAACAGACCTGTTCATAAGAGATTAAATCTGTGATAAACTTTCAATGGGAATCTTGAAAATATGCTCCTCTAAGCCACAGCACAGCAGAAAAGGACTATAACTGGAGATATTTATAACAAAAATACAAATGACACAATGATGGCAGATGTAAAGAATAAAATTTTAAGGCGGCTAGAAAACTTCTGTTTCAAGGTGCAATAGAAATAAGCTCAGCAACTGCATCCACACCCATTCCTGGACTTTTTTTAGTGTCTGCTGTTCAGGCTCCAGCTACACCAAGGTCCAATAAATTGAGGTCAAAAAAGAATGAAAAAATTATGACCTATATTTGTTCAAAATAATTTGTTTAATTATGCCTGTTTCCCAGGGAACACTGAGTAAAGTTAAACCCTTGGCCTTTACTCCTCCTCCAGGTTAATTACCAGGACGTAATACAAAAGGCTGCCTAAGGCTATAAACTACAGAACCTGCTCTGAGACTGATCCTTGATTATGAAATCAGCAGAACAGAATTTATCACCTTACAATATGCCGTGGATTTTCATCAGAGGTGAACTGAGGCATCCACCACTGCGCTTTTGCAAGACAAGGACAAGCCACAGCCAGCATCATACTAGCTAACTGCTATTTTACCAGCCCGAGCAAAATTTATCTTTGACTTATGCACTGCAGCACAGAGGCTGTTCTCTCCTGTACCAGGTGTAATATTCTTCATCCTGACAGAAAAAAAGCCCTGCAATTTGGTTTTCCACTAAGTCTTCTGTGTATGCGACTCCCTGCCTAGCACTCCTTTCGCTATGAAAAAAATAATTTAGTAGAATGGGTTCCCCTTCCAACAGGGCTTAATGTAACTGAGTTCATGCCAGCCAAAACTCAAGAAACCTCTTTACACAGAACTTATCATTCATAGTTCACCTTTAAGGAATATTTACCGGTCTTAGTTCAAAAATGTATATTTAAAGAGTACTAACACATCATCCATTTCCTACAAAAAGATGTTTCCTTAAAAAAAAAAACAACCAACCAACCCACAGCTCTAAATAGATGGTGAAACAGAACCAAATTCAAATAAGGGGGCTTTTTAAAACTATCCATTTGAACTGCTTGCTAGCATTATGAGTCAGGAGCACTGCCAGTTTTGATGATCCTTCTAATTCAATATCATCATCATCATCATTACAGAAATACTTTATTGGAAGATAATCTAGCATTTTTTGACCTGCTGGGGTAAGCAGAGGGCAGGGGAGCATCAGAAAGGTAGCGCTGACAAGTGTTAGTCAAAATAAGGTAGAGCAGAAGAGAGATGGTATGTCCAGCAAAGAACAGCTGAAAGGGAAGCCACAACCGAGCTGTAAAAATGTTAAATAAGAACATTCATATAACTGATACCATGATGTTACAGCCTTATCACTGCAGAAGATGGTAACATGGGGTGATTGTGCCATAGATTCCAGACAAAAGTGCAAATATTTGCACTGCAATTCTCAAATCTCTAGCAACAAGAAATTTTAAAACCACTGCTCATAATTTAAATTACATATAAGATTAGCCCACTTCAAATATTTTATACTGTTAAATGCTACTCGAAGAATAATTTGAACAGTATTAGAAACACTCCACACAACACAGAAATGCAGAAGATATGACCAAAATAAGATTCTCCAAGACAGTGAAACAACTGCTTTGATGGTACCTGCACCAGTACAAATTTTGTATTTCATAGAATAACTTAGGTTAGAAGGGACCTCTGAGATCATCTAGTCCACAAGGAATTTCCCAGATGACTCACTCTGACCTACAACTAGTACCTTTTATTGCTTGCTTTTATTGGCTAGTGAGAAAACAAAACAAAAATGACACCACATTCAACTAAGACCTCAGAAGCCTGCAAAGGATAATTCTGATGTAACAGGCAGCTCAGCCACTTCATGACAAAGTTCTTTAAACACCTAGTAACAATAACCAGCATCTGCCGCACCACAGGAGCAAACAGGGACCAGAAGCTCCAATAAACCGGCCTCCTTGTCTCCTTCATGAGACAGGCTCGTCCCAGCTTGAGCGTACTCTGGTCTCACTGGTACATCTTCTTGACAACTCAAGACCCACATCCTTCATAGAGGGTCAAAATCTGAAGGGGCAAGTAGCCCAACCTCATATCCTAGCTGCCAGCAGAACCGGGTCTGCTGGACATGGCAGTGTAACACCATTCACCAGCACTGAACCAGAGACGGCAAGTGGTTGAACAGAAAGAAACATACTTCTGTGCTTGGTTATATAGACCAACGTTACCACTCTCCGGCAGCATTTCATCGTCATAAAGATCTTGCTTACGTAGCTAAATGTTTATTCCCCCAGCATACTGTTTCAGCCAGCATCTGCGACTTTTCTGGGAAGATCACAGACCTCTTTGGGTTTACATATCAGTCCCTACACATATACTCAAGGCAACAAAACCCAAAGAACTTAATTGAGCTTGAGCTGCATGGACTCCTGAGATCCATGTGCAGCAAAAACATGAGTTAACTCCAGGAGGCCAGCTTCACTTTGGCTTCCTACTCTGCCCTGATCCAAGTGTTTCCTTTTGTAGCGCACTCTTGCAATGTTCTCTTTGGAATATTTACAATACAGACAGCCAAAACATATATGACAACACAGATAAAGATGCTTTCCTAACAACACAACAAGCAAGAAATAATACCAAAATAGGTTTATGAGATGTTTGAGGAAATAATAGAACGAGCTTTTTCTATTCCAAACTCATAACTTATCATATAAAATAATTTGTTGCAAAAAACAGTCATGCCATAAATAGTCTGAATTATGTTCTCAACTGACTAATGCCTCAGGGATTTATACTGATCTATTTTAAGCTCTACCATACAAGAACAAATTTTTATATCATCAGTACAAGTCAGAATAGGTAAATACCAATTACTCCATTTCACAAAGTACACTCTGTGTGATAAATCCTACAGAACTAAAAGCAATAGCGTAACGTTCAGTACTCTAAAACAGTTACTAGAAAAATACCTAATTGTTCATTTCACACCACTGATTTGTAATTAGCTTCAGTGCCCAAGCCCGAATCGCAGAGCCAGGGAGTGGCCCCGCTGCGAAAGGGAAGGGCTCCAGTGCTCCTCAGCCCTAAGAGGCAACAGGAACAAAAGGCAGACAAAAGTTTTCCATTAGCTCCTCTGCCAGTACTTCCTACATTCACATCGTTCGGGCTGCAGAAGCAGCCAAATAACACCAAGCTGTTCAAGTGACAACTCTCCGAAGAAAGGCACACTTATGGGACCTGCGCGGAACCTTAGTTAAAAGCTGTACGGACATACCCTACACTGTGCACAAAATGTCTGTGCTCTGCACCAGTCTGACAGCCTTGGGACTCCCCAGCTGAAAAACAGGTAAGTATGAGCTTGCAAATATGTTAACTTTTTCTAAAAGGTAATGGCTTTTATACTTTCCAGACAGTGAAGTGCTTAGACACGCAGCTGTCCAAGAACACTAGGAGTTACTACTTGTCTGTGAGCAAATGGATGGGCTTTGTTCATTCCTGACTGTAAAGAAATACTGATTTTCAGCTGATCAGTTACTTCTTTACAGGAATTGACTTATTCAAGAAAGAACCAATTTAGTATAGTAAACCAGGGATCTGGGCATTTCACGACAACCATAAACAAGCAAAGTTAAAAGAAAGCAAGACTATGGCCTTCAAATGTACTCTGCTTGTGGGATCAGCAAACTTTAGTCCTTAAAGCTTATTACTGAAAAAGAAGTATTCTTCCCCCCCTAAATCCTAACATTTGTAAAATACATTTATTCTCCCAGCTAATGGAAAACTGAGTATTTTCAAAGCACTGTCAAGTGCAGCCAATAACCAGTTATTTGGACTATAGATAGGTGCAATATTTATAGAATGAGTGCAATTTTCCAAACTTAAAGTTGTTCTCTTTAGCAACAATAAAAGGGATATTTGCCCTGTCTGCTTTAGGCAACTTAAGCACCTAATTTAGAGCAACTTGCTAGGCCAAAGTTAGAAACCTAACATGCTTTTTTACCCAAACGAGAGGTCTTTGGGAATGTGAATTCGATGCATAAATTAATCACAGTATCGCATCGCCTCACATGCATATTGACTGAATGGCTATAGTAAGGTTTAGCACAAACAGAGGCCTTGCGAAGACTTAAAACTCATTTGGATCGTTAATATGGGATTAATCTGGTTGACAGTTCTTAAGCCTGCCAGAAGCTGGGATCCAAAAGCCTGAATCAGAGGCCCACCTCTCCTAATGATGAAATGAATACTAATTAAAGGCTCCAAAGAAGGAAGGAAACTATGAAGCCCAGTGCTTCCTCAAGACAATAGCTGAGCTAAAGCTAGAACAGAGTGACCCATTAGTGACACTTTCCCAATACCCTCAAAAAAAACCCCACATGCTTTGTAGGGGGGGAAGCTTTTAACCTTCCCTATTACCAAATAAGACAGTACCTTCTCTCTCAGACAACGCATAAGGAAAAAGAGGAATAATGTCTGGAAAGGACTTCTTTCCATTTCTTTGTATAACTTAGAAAAGAATATTGCTACCAATCGGACAGCACAGTGACACTCTGCACTGTACAGGGAACAGCCAGGTAGCGGGGCTGTGTGGGGTTCTGTTTGTTTTTAAAAAAAAAACAACACATGAAGCCTATTCAGTCTAAAGTTCCCACAAATCTAATGATTAACACTGGTCTGTACACAGCATCTGTGACAGCTGAATAGCAGGGATACAATTTCACACATACACACAAAAACCCAGCTGCTAAGCGTAGGCAAGATTGGCTACCTGGTCGTCACAAGTGCGTAATAAAATTGTCTCTTAGAAGGACACCAGCAAGTCCTCACTCTGACCTATAACTGACTCTAGGCTTGTCCCAGCCAGGATCTAACCTCCTATCAAGATTTCGTAGTGAGCTCTGATAAAATCTGGAACAACAGTAGAAGTAATATACTGTAAATACTTACTGCTGGCCTTTAGCTTACTTATCTACCACTTGTGGTACTGCATTACATTCTTCCCAGCTTGGGGAACTGCCTGAAGGAAATTCAGCATTTACATCAAACACACCTGCTTTCAAATAAACTGGCAACAGCAAAAGCAAAGGGACCACCTCAGCTTCGGTGCATGACAACTCAAGTTTCAAATGGGTGAAAGTGTTGCTCACAGGAGTGTAAACACGTAGCCTTTTCTTTTTCTTTTTTTTTTTTTTTTTTTTTAAAAAGGCTTTTGCTATTTTCTTCAAAAGTGACCCAAAACAAAAGTCGCTACATACAGCTGACGTCTCCATCCTTATTTCCAATAGTTTATATAATACAATTTTAAAATATATCCAATAAGAAACATATGTTTCAAGGTGGCAGACATAAATGTATGAAATAAACAAAAAATATATTGGTGCTGTTACTCAGTTGTATACCTAATTCAAGGGAAGCCTCTAATCGCAATTTGAAGCTGACAGAGAAGTTTCTGTGGATGATTACACAGAGCCTTGGCTAAAAATAAACAAAACTTTCGATTTGTTAAAAAGCCCTGCTATTTCTGTAGCCACCATTAAACCATCTGCTCTTTTTTGATTACATCTCTGCTTTAACTATAGCTTCCTTTTTTAATCCCTAGATCACTACCACAGAACTAAGACAGCCTCTATCTTAGCACTGATTAATGCAATGTTATTGAACAGCCACCCTGGATGCTCTATCTTGTGAAACTTCCTAGAGGTCTAGGAAACAGCATCTCCTGTAGCCTTCAAAGCAGACAGAATTCTTGGCTTGACTTTCTGTAGTAGATCGGATTGTGTGTTTTAAGTTGTTATCTAACACTACAGTCTTTACAATGTTTTGTCTTTAATATACTGTATTCACTACATAGATACCTCCACAAAATAGCTCTATCCCACTATGTTTTTTTATCTCTTTTAGTGACTTTTGATGTTTCACAGAATTTCCAGTCTGACAATACAAAACTTCTAGGGACTACAGAGAATGAGCTGAAGAAGCAACATAGCATATGCATGAGTGCGATGACTACTCCAGAAATTCTTAGTGCAGACTTACAGAGATGTTTTGGCTCCTAACCTCATACTGAGATCAGGTAAGGGAAAGGTACATAAATGTCATTGTTGCCATAGACATAAAATCATTAGGCCCTTCAAAATCCTGCTGAATCTGTATTATATATAGTACACTGTATTATATACGGTGCTTTCGGAGGGGGGGTTGAGGGAAGAAGTCACAAGAGTAGCTACGGAGGCACTTTCAGGAATAAAAAATTCAGCAGAAATGCAGCAGAGACTGGGCCACAGGCGAAACTGGAAGCAATGCCCAGTGCAAGTTAATCTGCTTCATCAGTGGGAGGAGAGTGGTCCGCGTGACTCTTACAGCAGCTCTAAAAACAGGAAATTATAGAAATAGCCAAGCTGTGGGGAAAGCATTCACGCACTCAAGCTTTATAGCAGCCATACGCTATCCCTGGTTTTGTACCATTTCTGACGTTACTGTACGCGCTCCAGTAGAGCACTGACTCACTCAACAGAAAATCCTGTGTGCTGGGGGGTGTCAGGGAATGAACCCCCCACCTCCTACAGCAGCTGGGCTTTTAGATGCATGAAAACCTACTACTAGCTCCTTCATCAAAACACATTGGACCAGCACTTTTCCCTCTTGTCAATCTGTTTTCTCTCCACACCCTCACCTCAGTCGTTCTGCCCCGATGCTTTGGTCCCCATTTTTGCCTGAGCTGCTTTTCCATGCTCCTGCCACTCCCTTCAGAAAATTTCTCCCTCAACTCTTCCTCCTTATCAGGAAGAGGCTTCCAGGAACTACCACTACTCTGATAAAGGAGGAAAACGTGTCCCAAGAAGACACTCCCCACTGCCCAGCCTCTCTTCTCCAGAACAGGACGGGGACAGGGCAGAACTCTGCGTTTCTGAATATTGAGGCGTTTATGCCGTTTCCTGTCTTACACACGGTACAGCGACAGTTTAAGAGTTTCTGTTTTAAGACACTTTAAGTACCTGTAGTGTAAGAAAAAATAAAGTACGTTACAGGCAGTCTGTAGAAAGGGATGTTTGGTAAAAAAAAAGCGTTGTGTAACGGCTCTGACAAGACTACCATCTTAGGCTTCTTTCCCTTGTTAACCATACGCATCAAAATCAAAAGTTCAAGACAAGCCGAGGATACAGGCAACGTGCCGAACTGCAAGAGCAAAACACTCATTTTCCTCTGAAACCACCTCATTTGCCTAAAAACAAGAGCAGCTTTCTACGAGCCGCGGAGCAGCTGCGGGCCCCGGCCTCCCCCTACACCAGCCCCCGGGCCGCCGCCTGCCACCCCGGGCCCCCGGGCCGCCCTGTCACTCGCTCCTGCTGCCCCGTCCCGGCGGACGCGAGTTCCCCCGCCGCCCCAGGGACACCGGCCCGGCCCGGCAGCAGCCCCGCGGCACGGGGTGGCACTCGCCCCTCTCCCCCCGTCCCGCCGCGGGGGTCGCTCCTACCGCGGGTCCTCGGAAGCCGCTGCGGTCGCCTCCCCTCCTGACGGCTCGGTGCCTCAGCGGGGCGGTGGCGGGGGGCGGCGGGAGCGGCAGGAGGAGGAGCCGCTGCGGCCACGGTTCCTTCCGCCCGCCCCGCTGCGAGGGGGGCGGGGAGTAGGGAAGCGCCGGCCGAGCCCGGGCGGTGGAAAAGGTAAGGGCTCCGGCGGGGACTGGCCCGGGCCGCCCCGCCGCTGCGGCAGCTGTCCCGGCCGGCGGGAAAGCGCCGCCGCGGCCCGGGCCCGGCGCTGGGGCCGAGAGGGAGGCGGCGTTCCTCGGCGAGCCGCCTCGGCAGGGCCTGCGGGGCGGCCGTCAGCCGCCTGCGCCGCCCGGGGGGGCCCTGGGCAGGGGAGCCTCGGCGGCTGCTGGCTGGGAGCAAGCTGCCGAGTTCCAAAAACAGGTTTGACAAAAAGGCGATTTCCAGGCAGAGGGCCGCCTCACGCAAAACAAAACAAATGGGGGAAAAAAAGTAACTCCACCCATCACATGGGCAGCCCGGCTTTCCCCTGCCATGCATCATCTCCTGAGGGACTGGGTGACACGGAGGCAGCAAAACCAGATCAAGCAAGTTGCAGTCCAAGTCAAGGTTGTAAGCGTGCAGCATAAGACCGGATTTAAACCCAGAAACTGATGGCTTTCACCAGGAATTCATAAAACATTCAGGAAACATGTTTTCCAGGCAAGGTGGGACAGAACCCCTTGTTTTGTTGCATATAATACACATTTCCTTCAGTAAAATTCCACAAAAACTTTAGAGGAAAGAGATTTTTCATGTTGACCTTTTCTAGTACAAGCAGCACTAGCTAAATGCTTCAATAAACATCTTTTTTCCTACATGCATTCTTTAAAGATGAGTGAGGTTGCTCACATGGAAGCATTTAGAGAGACAAAAAAAAATAATAAAAATGAAAAATAAAAAGGCTTAGCATTTTCCAATTCAATTTCTTTTGCCAAGACACTCATCAAAATAACATTGCTGACTGAATCACAGCATTATACAACTTGGGTGGGGAATAAACTCTTCTCTGCAGCTGGGATTTTTATGAACAGGGTCTCAGCACCTCCTTTCCAACGCTTGCTTCCCTCATACGTATGCTTTGTAACAGGCAATTTGATTTGGAACTAAACTAATTTTGATGGATGCATTCATGCTCCTTAAAGCATATGTCCTGTTCACCCACCAATTGCTTTCAGTGCAGGGGCTGGTTTTTTTCTCCTCCATACAGCTTGAACATACCATCATGCCCAGTCATTGAAACGCAACAGCTGTGATAGAACTAAAGAAAATAAATCCCCCCCTTTTTTCCCCCCTCGTCAAAATTTTCACTGGCACCACAGAGGCCAAGGCTGCACCCATGGGAGAAAGCTAAATTTTAAGTACTCAAAAGCAGGTGAACACGTGTATTTCAATTTAAGAATGGCTTATTGTGGTTTAGCATAAATTACAAGTTTATTCCCAGCTGATCTAAAGCCTCACTGATAAAGACATTTCTGATTAACGGGCAAAGCTAAACATCCAGACAGGGTTTGATGCAGAGTGTAGTCTGACCCTCAATATGCAGGCAGATGGAAAAATTAAGATGTGGCCACAGAGTAGCTAGCATGCAAAGGCGGTGGGGATCATTGCCCTGTCAGTATGCTGATAGAGCTCCTCTTGGGAGTTAACTCATCTGACTTGTGCCAGCCAAAAGGGGCCACGTTAGCTTTAACAGGACAGTTTTGTTAGCCAGAGTAATTTTGACTGAAACGGGTTAGGAGCCATTCAGAGGAGCTGCTACTCCCATCCAATGAGGACACAGTGACCTCTACAACAGGTTACTTCTTCCAGCAGGATTTGGAAAATAACATATTTTCTGCAACTTAAGTACTGTTATTTTCTCATGTAGAAAAGCCCTTTGAGTATCATGCTTAGGCTGGAAGGGATGTATGAGGAAGCTTATACTGCTGCAACCAGCCCGGTATTTATTCCGGACCCAGTTGTGCTCACTTTGAAGTCAATTGCAATGTTCCATGGATTTAACTAAAGTCCAGGTTTGGCTTACTTCTAGCCACCAAGGCTGGATAAATAGAGGGATTCATAGAGGTCCCACACCTTTGACACTGCATTCATAAACAGAAAAATGGGCGAGCTATGGCAGCATATGGAATATTTTTCTGACAAGGAAACCATTGTATGGAAACCTCACTAGCTGCTATTTTCAGACACTCGGGGAGGGAGGCATTTTCTTAACATATTTCATTTCTGGAAATTTTTCCACAGGAATGATAACCTCCAAGCCCACGCTCTTTGGGAGCTTTGGCTGGAGCAAATCCCTCTTCCTGCAAAAGCTGTTATGGGCACCAAATGTTCTTGTCAGGAAAAGAAAAAGATATCATAGTGCAGTAACTTTGGCAGCATGTTTTGTCAGTAAAAATTCATTAGGTTGCATAACACCATCATTAAGAGAAATACAGTTACATAAAATATGGAAGGCATTTTCAAAAGGAGGATATATGAATTTCTAAGTTACAGAGCTAGGTGTAACTTGCACACTAAATTATTCCTTCCCTTAGAGTTTATTAAAATAAAAAGAGATGTTAACAGGAACTCCGTATAAAGCTCACTTCTGCTCACCTTCAGCAGCATTACATCTGGTACTCCCACAGAGATGTTCACAGTATAGTTGCTGCCAAAAAGGGGCAAGGCCGCTCTCTGCTTTCCACCCTTCACTTCTGGCCAGGCTTTCTTTGATCCTTGTTGATCAGCTTAGCTGTAGCATGGATTCCTACCAGGAGGGTAAATTTAAGAGCCTTAAGATTTCCCACTAGGACTCTCCTCTGTATCTTTGTAACACATTTCATCTCAAAAGTACGTTAAAACAGTTTACTGGTAAAGTAAAAATTACGTCAGAATTTGACTGACTACTTCTCTAAAGCAGAGTGTAACTGCAGCCATTTTCCTTAAGAGTTTACAAGAGGAAAAGTATGCAGAAACATGCAGTATAGCATACTATATTACACATATTTATTATATGTATGTTATTTTAAATACATACTTTTTAAGACTGGTTTTCAATCAGCTCGGTTTAGGAAACCTAAACCCAGCCTGGAATTGGAACCACTGCAGCACGCAGTTCCTAAGGTAACCACAGAAGCCATGCTGTGCAGCGGATACAGAGAGGAAAACAAGGATATTTTCTCCAGTTAAAATTATAGGAAGCCTACCAGCAAGTTTTAATCTCTCTCTTTTTTTTTTTTTTAGTCTTTAAGGTTTTAATATCTAAACTGGTATTTAGCCAGGATAGACCCCCCCCCAAACCTCATGTGTAATGTATGCATTTTGAACTGAGGTTTACTTTTACTCAACAACTGTCATTCTGTATTAGGATTTCAAACCAAGTGTGTATGGACAGTGATGCCACAGCCAGGGTAAGACAGCAGCAAATGAGGCCTAGAATCCTTGGTGTCGGGGTAGGTGAGAGTTTGCATATCATCTCAAGCATGGCCGTACTGCTTTCTGACATTATGCCAGTATTGACTCAGTACCAATTCAAACAGAGAAGTCTTTGTGGGAGAACCCACAAAATCACAGCAGCATTTCCTGCAAGCACTTTTCCTAGGGCATCTTCCAAACTTCAGTTCAAACCTTGTACTTTTCCAACTGGATTTGTGCCATAACAGTGCACAAACCAGAACAGTGATGGAAACTAATATGTTAATTCAATGCAACACCTGCACCCTGATTTCACAGGTGCCGTCTTCTTCCTTTTTCCATATCCATTTTTCAGCATTTCATTTCCATCACTAAAATATTCCATTGGTGAAAACTGGAAGATAAAATACCTGAGAGTTTACACACTAAAAGCAAGCAGAAACTACAAAAAAGATTTCTGCAAGTATTATAACACTGTCTTTCAGGCAGCCTAGGAACCTAGAGTACCAGCCAGCCTGTGGTATCTTTTTGGGGGTGCTAACGTGGAACCTGAGTGGTCCAGGTTACCCCACAGGCTTCCTGCATGAACTTGATCAGGTTCAGATCCTCTGAAAATACACATACATACAGCCTACATGGATTCTGAGCCCCAAGGAACTGATATGCATCGTTTGCCAACTCCCCCTTATGAGGAAGGGAGTTCTCGCACAGTCATTCTGGGTTACAGTTCACTTCTTTACAGCTCTGCTAGTTGATGGAGATTTTGGAAAGAGTCTCCCAAATGCTTTCACTCTGTTTCAGCCAACAAAAGGCATTCATTTTCCTTCCTTAGTTTCATTACTACTCCTGAGCGTTCCTTAGGTTTTATACTTACTTTTTTTGCACGTGGTTTCCAAATCATGCAGTTTGCAACTCTTCCATGCACCTGTTTTCCTTCTTCATAACTGGGCCGTCAGTTAAACCAGATCCCTGCAAGACAACATCATGTGCTTGTATTCCTCTCCCCTGCTCATTCCTCTGCAGGTTCTTTGTACCCCCTAGCATATCAGGCTTGATGACATTTAAGAGGTAGTGTTACCCTCAGTCTGTGTTACACTCCTAAGAAGATTTTACTGCTTAAAATCCATTGCTTGGAGGCAAGCTTAGCTGAACTGATTTCTGCAGTCCAGCCTCATTTTACCAGCACATTTGTGTTGCAATGGGAGACAGCAATGTTTAATGACTCTGCATTACCCCGGTCTGGAATATAGGTGATACAGCCTGTGGCTTGACTTGATGCTGAGGAATGCAACAATACGGCCATTTCATAAACTGAACCAGAAGTTGCGAGGGACTGTACAGACTGTGTTATCAAAGGGCATCTGCCTTAGACCTGTGTAGGTCTTTAGTACACAGGATTTTTGCTGAAACAGTTTTCTTGCACATATTTTGCATTTCTCCCAAGACAATCATACTGTGAGCTTTGATCTGTGGGGCTATCCGAACACCTTCCACTGTTACTAAATTCATTCTAATTAAGTTAAGAGCTAATTCCACGCTCCAGGCTATACAAGTTATGGAGCGTTGAGTGTGCATTTGTATGTAAACCATTACCCTTCACAAGCAGCAGAATATAGTCTTGAAATAAACAGTTTCATCAAGTAGTAACAGATGAAAATGCTTTAGTTTCCTTTTCACATTAACACAAATTTGTCATTAAATTCTTGAAGTGTTACAATTGGATAGGTCTGTATTTTATTGCTTGGTGGACATAACCTGGCTTACTTTGGTGGGCTGACACCTTGCAACACACACTTATAGAAGTCACTAGTTCAGCCCTTTGCAGGTCAGATTTTCTACAGTTTGTTTAGATCTTCTGCTTTGGGTTGTATCTTGTGCAAAACTGAATTCTGAACTCCAGTTAACATCTAATTCCAAGTAATAGAGTTAGATAACAGGAAAAGGAGCTCACAGAAACAGACTGAGCTGGCCCTGGCATGCACACCCCACCTACACTTGCAGAGTTTAAGCTCCCAGTATGGGAAAATAGATAAATATTTGCTAGTATTTTTAAGTACTTCTGAATGCAATTCAATTGGGTGACCGGGAAACCCATCTGAATGCGTTCTAGATCAGCCATTTATCCCTATGTGTCAACTGTGGCAGTTTGCAATACCATTTTGAATGCTTTGCTTCATCATTGTAAATGACTTCCCAGCCCCACAAAGTTTCTGGGTGGAACTTAATATGACATAAACACAGATACCTACCTTTTTTTTTTTTTCCCCAGTCTCCAGAAAATGGAGAGTGAATCAACTCAGGCAATCCAACACTCAGCAGTATCACAGAGTTTTCAAATCAGGTCAATAGTTGAGCAGAGGATTTCCTCCTCTTGGGCAGAAGAAAAGCAAGGTTCTCTGATGAATTCACAGGAAACTGAAGAGACTTACACAACCATATACTGTGTTTCAACAGCACATTTCAAAACATTACCTTTGCGTTTTCAATTTAAGTATATTTGGCTTGCAGCAGAATTTCTGAGAAAATATAAACTGAATATGAGTGAAGACAGTTTTTCTAGCACTTCTTGTACTCTGTTATAGTCAACACAAGGCAGGGGGGTTGTACAAAGCTGGCAGCGGGTAACTCCAGTGATTATAACAACTACGGTTCCCTATAAGCTGTATTAGATTCATGTTGTTTACTACTGGTCTTTCAGTTATTTTCAATGGCAAGGTATTACACTTCTTTTGCTATTACTCAAGCACTACCAGTTTCTTCTGTATTTTCCACACTGCAAATATGGATTAAAATATTAAAGAAAGACTTTAACTATAACTTGTATGTAAACTGAGAAGGCGTGAGCTATTACAAGTACCTACACCTATGATATCAGAGACTTGACAATTCTTGTGCTTACAGACACCACACTCCATATTTCTAGAGGTTTAGAAGAAAAAGATTATCCCACAAATATTAACAAATTATTAACAAAAGGAAAAGTGCCAATGTTTTGTGAAGTCATGCACGTGACATGATGTCCTCTTAACTGACCCTGATTTCCATATGTTGCAGGCGAATTATTAAGAGAAGTCATCGTTGTGGAGTTAACCAATAGGTTTTATTAAATGATAATTAAATGATTATTGAATGATAATTTAAAAATTATTACAGGATAATTAAATGGCAGTCAAACACTCTACTACTTACTACACTTCTAATAATTAAGCTAGCTTGTATACAGTATGTTTTAGATCTAATATAAAATATCGCTTACCTCACTGTAGATATCAGATGCTGGGTAAGGGATCTCTCGACCTCAAGGAGTAACCTTGAGAGGCATCCCTGCTCAAGGGGAGATTGCTGTCGTGTGGCCTGCTGCTGTGCAGGAGACCTCAACGGGCTCTGGGAGCTAGATATTAGTAGGGTAAATTGACTGACTCGTAGTCAAGCTCCCCCTTTGGTGTACGTGCAGGTGTGCAGCCATAGCAGTTTTAGTTTCCTTTTGTCCCACCTTGTTCTGGTACTGTTAGCTCCTGATAAGACATGACCTAAATTCCTTAGGTTCCTGAGAAGATACGACTTAGCACAATTTCAAGGTTTGCACAGCAGGGCTGGCTTCAGTCAAGCCTATTTGTCAGTGATGCCCGAACCAAAGTACCGGTAACTCAGAGTAGGTGCACCCATCACACCGTGCAGTTTGGGAAACAATTTTGGAAGACAATTATCTCAATTCTTATATCCCCTTGCCTCCTATGTAACTATTCCATACTCTTGTCTTACAGCAATGTTTCTATGATTACCTACTCCTTACTTTCTCATCACTTTGCGCTTCTAATAGAAAAAGAAGATGGGGTTTGGAGTATCTCGCTCCAAAGCTCTGTTTAGCCTTGATTCTGGCCTTGACAACTCCTCCCATCAGCCATGCATCCACAGCTTTTCACCTTTACTGTGCTATTCACTAGACCTGAACCCTCTCCCATATCTTCTGCTCTTCTCTCCTCACCTTTAAATCCTCTTTTAGGATACACCATCTTGAACTATCCTTCTATTCCCTCATCTACTATATGGCCCTCTTTCTTATTTGTGTGGTAATTTTGTGGGGAAAGGAGTGCCTATAGCTTATTCATATACTAAGCGTGTCAAAACAATAATGGAGCTGAAAGTGTGACTACTCAGTGAACATCAAGATCTGGGTAATTTTGGCTCACTATAGGCCTAGTATGTGACTTTAGCCTGTCCATGCTTCAGATTTCCTTCCCTAAAATTGGAGAAAAATATCACTCCTCTATCCTCAGTGTGAGGGTAAAAACCAAGAGGACTACATAAAGATAAATATCCTACATATACAATTCTTCTTTGTAATTGTTAGTCAAAATTGAAAAGCTTAATAAAAAAATTTCCCAAGACTACCAAAACACAGTTCAAACTGTAGTTAAAAGTGTAACTTGTCAGACCTTTGGATCATTGAATCTAATGCCTGCAGGGGTCATCTGTGCACAGCAAGCTCTGAGGGGCTCCTTCACCTCAGTAACGATATGGGTCAGCACCTCCTCAAACCGTGCCTCCAGCTGCAGCAGCGTCGTGCTGCAGCAAAACACTTCTTTGGGGCATAACTCTTGGAATATAAGAAACAAGGTCTCATATGTAGAAGTAACATAATCTTCCTATGACTCAGCCCTGACTCACTCAGGAGCCTTTCCCACATTCAGGAAAAACCATGTCATTCAAGCCATCTTTAGCATAGATGATCTTTTACCCAAGATTGCTCAAAATATTCTGCAACCATTAAGAAAAGCAAGCCCTAAAAGACTACCTTGCATAGGTGTCCCAGCCTCCCAGGTAAGCACCCTAACCACGGACTAGGGACCAGATCCTGAGAGAGCTAGATGACACAAAATTTAACTGAAACTGAATAAAATCAGTTTTATGTTCTTGGTATTGACAGTAATGAGGCAGTATTTAGATAAAGGGAAGAAGGTAAATTCAGATCTAAAGTTAGAGAGTTTTACCAACAAACATCGTCTACTTAGCTGATATTTTGAATCAGTACATACTTCTTTCCTTGCCTTTAAATTGCAGGGAGCGAGAGTCTCCTGGTGGCGAGCGAGCAGCGCAGCCGTACAGCATTGGATGGCCATGCCGCATCGCACAGGTCCGTTCTCCAGCCACCCAGGATCCCAACACTGTCCTTTCACCACAGCTCTGCGCATGGAGCCAGGGGAACATGTGCAAAACACAGGCTCAGGTGTGATGGTAATTCACCCTTGCCAAAGAATTGTTCTCTTTTCCCTTTTCTCTCCAACTCAGCCACTCCTAGCTGGCTACAGTTGGCCTCAAATGCTTTTTTTGTGTGTTTGTTTTGTTTTGCACTTCTCACCCTTACTTTAAGCCCTGCAAACCTCCTTTCATTGAAGTTGTAAGGGAGGGAGCCTCATTATATTCTGAACTAGACTTGCACTTTCATATTTAGGAGAAATATGAAAAAAAAAAAAACAAACCCTTTGTTGATTTTCACAAAGCAGCTGCCATCAGCAAAACCTATTATCTGAGGTGGCTCAAAAGCACAAAGGAATGACAGCTCAATGCTAACATGTAAGATTCAGACCTTCAGTCTATTAAAATAGATTACATGGTGAGTCAGAGCCCTCTCCTGGAAACAGGGAAAGGCATTTTGTCTTTTCTTTACATAGTTGTGCTATTTCACCTCCAGAAATATTTAACACCCACAAATATGAGCCACTGACATTCCTGCTTCCTTCAATTTTAATTTAATCCTACAGCAGGGAATGAAAAATACGTTAAGAGAAAATATCGTATGTGATGCTCAGATGTAAATAGACCAGAATAATGGAGGTGTCAAAGTTTACAGTTCAGTTGCAGATTGTGGCTAGTTGGTTTTGTTTGTTTAATTTCAACTGTGTTAATCGAATTGCTGAGATTTCACAAAATTCAAGTATCCCAGGAAGATATATGCACACAATAATTCTTATTTGATCTTATAGTTACACATAGATTTGCCAATAGAGGGAGTCCTTTTACTGTCTACCAAAACTTTATCGAAGTGAATATTCACAGAGGTTTCAAATAATGACTGTGTCCCTGCTGTGCAACTATCATTGCACTAACAGCAAGAATGAAAAAGGCTTGCAAAATAAAGTCACCTCAGGGTATTTAGCAGATGAAAACATGGGGTAATATCAGCCATCCAGTCACTAGAAGTGCACTGGAGAATTCAAGTGGCCATTTGTGTCATTACAGCAATTATGTCTATGGGCACAGCTATGAAACATCTATGAGAGTAATTATTTTTAAACACATTGAGAAGAATTATATCAGATAACTATATAGTTCCCCTCTGTTGGCAAATCAATGTTTAACTGTAAAACTCGTTTAAGTTCTTTCCTGATATTTTAGTCAGAGCTTGTCATACAGCAGCTATTCAGTTAACCCCTGCTGCGGTTTGGAGGAAAAAAAAAAAAAAACCACCACACCACAAAACCCCACAACTATCTTTCTTCTACATTGTAATTTCATTAAAATATTGTGCAATTTTAATCACAACTGAACTAACTTGTATACAGTAAGACCTTCCCAACTTCACTTGCTCTTTCGTCACAATATGAACCCAACTTTCTTTTGAACTATGAAAATGTTAATTTAGTATTTTGGAGCCATTGTTTGGATCGTTCCTGTTTCTGCTGCTTACCCTCTACGTGAAGTGACCAGTTCCCTTCTGACTTGATGGGAGGATTTCAACAACTGATCCGATGATGATATGAATCGTGTTCCAGATTAGCTTGGACTTAGCATCTTAGTGCATTGAAGGAAGACAAAAAATAAGCAGAAATAAAATTTCTTACTACACCAAAGTAAACTCTTTACAACTACAATATATTGCCAGGGCTAGCAGAGTTCTGTGGAAATATTAAGTAACCAAACCGAGAACTAAGGAGCAATCATGTTTACTTGCCTAGAGGTGTGGTGACTTACTAGCAGTATCAAAAGGACAAAAATATGAGGTTACGGTCACATCTGTGTGACAGTAGCTCCTCCCTTCTCACAGAAATTGCCATTTTTATGGCAGTTAAGACTTAAGTGTTCATGAAGCAACTCCTAAACCTCTGGGGTTTTTTTCAGCTTGACACGTCACAGTGAGCCTTTTAAAAAACTAAAAATAAAAATAGAAAAGCATCATTACCTGCATCAGTCCCCTCCCCTCCTTTCACTACGACCTGGGTTTACACTGAGATTCCAGCAGCAGTCCTAATCCCAACCCATTCTCTTCCGAAATCAGTTCATGATGGGCAAACGAATGCCAAGGAAACTCAGAACTGAAATAAAACTGAACCTAATTGTTGATGGGAGCCAAATATGAGATTTTTTTTTTTCTTCTTTGCTTTCAAATGAATAAAACTCTTCATTTCCTACTCCTTGTTAACACTGCAAACAGATCAACTTTGCAAGTTTTGGATGTCTGGCCATTTTAGATAAACATTCCAACCTTTTAAGTGTTTACAGACTAAACTGCAGAGCTAAATGTTTATGTTGCACTGAATAACTTCAGCATTGTATTTAACAGAAAGGCTGCTAAAGTAATATTGTTTCAATCAGTAGGTGAAGACACACACTACTGAAACAACCAAAATGTTAAAGGACGATATTAATGCTAGTCCATCCGTAAATATTTAGCACATCTCTATGTAGTAGGCTTTATAGTTGGAATATATAAAACTTCCAAAGTTTATGTGGTTCCTAACTTTAAATCTATTCCCAAGCCTTTTGAAAAGAATTAATTATAACTATTAGCTTATATGGAAACTAGAATGTAGCTTTTTTGGGTTTCAAATAGTGTCTTCCTCCCCTAATTCTAGTTTAATATGAAATAAAACCTTGGCCTTGTATTTTAAGGAATGTGGCCTGAGATATCGCTAGGAACAGGATTTGGATCCTATTGTTATACCTGTGCAGGACAAGAGTGAAATGTCACTTGGTTTTAAGAACGTCTTGTGTTCATTCTGACAGGTGCAAAATTACATAGAGTGGAGAACTGGTCTGGTCCAGAAGACATAATTTCTGGAGCAAATTATCTATTCTCAGTCTAATCTCTACTCAGTTTTAACTATTGATGTAGCTTTTGTGTGCTCAGGTTAATTTGAATCATATCTCTCCCTCTTTGGTATTTACATTTTTCTTACTCTTTGGGGACAGCAACAATATCTAATAGTGTGTAAATCTGAAAGTATGTCGTTCACTGCAAAATACCACTTTGCTTGCAAAATGAAAACAAACTGGGGTATGATATTGCTTCTAAGAAGAAGAAAAACAACATGAAGAGAGTTGTATGGTGGCATCAGCTTGCAGGCTGTGTTATTTGTTGCTCGGCTTCTCATGTAAAAAAACTTTCCATGTTAAAGCAATACAATGCAGACGAGGATATTTCTTAACTTCTGTGGTTAACTTGTATGTTTCCATTTCACTGCGAGGTTCGGATGGATGTGTTTTCCGCAAGGTCAGGAGAGCTTGCCCTGGATCGGCTCCTCTGGGGTTCATACCATTACACGTTTCCTGTTTTGCACATGACAACACAGTAAGCTTTTTCAAAGACGCAAGCTGTATCAGCCTTCTGAGCTGATTTACTACTGTACTGTTGCAACAGAGTCAGACAGTACAAAGCTAAAGGAAAGCACTCTTGACTGAAACCTTTGTCATCTTTCTATTGAGTCATTCAGAACTTAACTCAGGCCCACAGCTGAAACAAGTTGAATTCAAAGAGCAACCACCTCAGGATTTAAACTGGGTTTTCAAATCACTAAAAGTAAAGTGATCAGGTATAGCATTTTAGTTTTTTCTTTTGTCCATTGCTTAGTCATGGCAATTTTCACTGTGTCAGAGTAGCTCCACTAGCAGTTGTCAAGTCTGGTAACATGAAGTTACCAGGGACTGAGTACAGACACATCCTTTCTAACAAACCCAGAGGTATTCAGGCAGCAGTTCCTGAAGCAGCTGTTAAAAACTGGCATCACTATTCCTTTTCCACAAACTGTTTCACCTATGCTCAAAATGGCAGGCTGCTCCTCACCCATACAATTTTCTGAAAGTTCTGAGTTATTTAGAGGTCAAACATGTCCAGTGATTTACCATAACTCTGTTTCTCTGCTATATTGCAGATAAAGTAGTGTTTTCAAAGGAACTAACATCTTCAAGAGTCTTCCATTAATATGTTGTATTTTAAAAGGATCTTTTTAAAAAGAAGGCAACACCAAAAGCATGGAAATTACAAAGAGAAGTGTAAAGGAAACGACCAGTGAGAAATACTATTTTTTTTTTTTTCCAATCAGTTCAAGTGGAGATACAATTTAGACATCCATCTAAAAGGCCTGATGGTGATCTATGAAACTGGTGCAGAGGAGAGGGCTATAATTTTAAGATGGTTTGTATCAGCCAAGTATCACAGAAATTACACCTGAAGACTTGGCGTAGGTCTCACTTTTTCCAAGACTGCTGGAATCACAGTTCAAACCAGGATGATCCATCCCTCGTGCACATTTCTATTGCTGTCTGGCCACAGAGCATCTTTGGAGCATCTTAAAAATCACATAGAAATTGTCTTAAATCGTCAAGTTTGTCCCGGTGTGGGACATTATCTTGAAATATAGCTGTTCTCTGGATGTGAAACTGAATTATAAAGCAGGACTTTTGACTAACTGATAGAATCTGATAGTCCCCCAAATTGGGATCGTTATGCATAATTAACAAAACTCTTTCCTACGAGAAAACTTGAAAACTTGCACTACGTAGGACAGAACAGCAGGAGGGGATGAAGGCAGCCGTCATCTGTGGGAGCTCAGCCCCTGCAGCCAGCAGGGAGTCCAAGCCGTACAGGGACTGGGGCAAAGGCTGCTCTTCTCCCTCCCGGTGCTTTTTATCGTTATTATCGCCCCAGAGGAAGCTCCATTGGAGGCGCCTGGCTCGCCCGCTCCTGCGATTGGGAAAGGAGGACATAGATAAAGCTGAGCCAGAAACAGTTCATCGTCCTGCAGGACGTTGCTCTCTAAAATTAACATTTGGGAGATTGATTCAAAGCAAGAATTTAAGAAAATGTATAGAAACATCATTGTTTCTTTGTGGCATTTCCAAGGATCCTGGCAATGGAGTATTTCATCAGTAAGCCACCACCCTGTATGCAGCTTCAAAGATGGACTGTCTCCCTTCACACACAATGAAAAACAGCTACAGGGAACAACTTGATGCCTGCCTGAATCCCTCAGCGAGCTCTGTGCAGACAGATCCATAAACAGGGTGCAGGGGCTGCTTGCATGAAATTCAGTACAGGACTGAAGCTGAATTCTCTGTTCTGACAGCTGTTTGGTAGCGTGCAAGACCCTAGCTGGTGAGCTCAGATCAATCCTCAACAGGCATATGCTCACCTCTTAAAATAGTACATTCTGGCAATAGATTGTAAAAAGACCACAGATACACATGCTATAAAACCTAATTACCATTGCAGCCCACATCATGGCCTGCCATTGCCTATGATGCATAGTAAAGGAAGGTTTTACTCTCCAGGACTCTGACAGCTCAGCATGGTGACTTTCCACCCCTGCAGTACATTGAGGAAATATAATCAGAGGAGAGATTTTTATCTATTTATCTATAATGAAATATTTTTACAGGAGTGACATCATAAATGCTAGAAATGGGAAAGAAATATCGATTCGTCTAGTTGCATTCCATGCCAAAACAAGACTGATCCCAACTGCACATTTACTCATGCTCCAGCCAAACTACTGTCGTATCTGAAAAAGTGGTTCCACTGCCTCCATCTTTGCAGTCTAATAGAGTTCACCATCTGCAGAGTAGAAAAGTTTCCCTTTCCTGACTACAACCTGTTAGTCTCTATTATACCACCATTTAATTATTCACTTCACTTACCAATGGTTGTGTACATCAAGTATTTGCTGGCATTTACCTTGAATTCTCTGCAGGGAGACTTCAACGCTTTGAGGGCTTGAAAAAACTAAACTCCCTATTCATGGCTCTACTAATGTACTATATGAAGTGCTAATTGGGTGCTTAATCTTTTCTCTGCATGTATTTTTCTAGTCTGTCCGTATTATCCAAATATAATAACTGGGTACTGAATTCAATGACCAGTTTTGATCACTACCTTCTACACCTAACAACCCCAAGCTTGCATTATATGTATTTCATTGCCAGAACACTGAATAAACATATCTAAGCTATGACCTTATTGCAACCCTCCTGTATTTTTTAGTTTCTAACTATCCTTCCATAAAAGAATGACAGCATATAAGCCACAATGATCCATGGCAAATCAGATTTGTTCATTTCTTACTCAAGCATCTTATTTCCATAGTTATTTCTCAGCCCATTCTAACACTTACAGTTTCCTCTCAATCTGGTATTATCTGAATATTTTACTAATATTCTGCTCCTGTTTTCTTTTACATCAGGCTCATGATGTACTTTCAATTCATGCTTTTAAAAATCAGTAGTTCATCTATGTACACAAGATTAAAAAACAGAATAAACATTTGTTCAGTGTTATCTCCCACTATACCTTGCATTTGCAATCTATTGCTTCTAACCCTGAGTTCAACTCTAAATTTATTATACTCCAGGCTTTTAAAATTTGTTTGAAGCTTATCAATTGAAACTCTACAGTCCTAGTAGTGGAAGCTTAAGAAACCATTTACTTACCATCTGTGTCAAATTAGACTCTCGCTTCTACCTATATGATCAGAAATAGAAGAGTTGAGCAACTTTATTTTTAAAATATTTTTTCCAGGATCTGGAGGCGGGGGGGGGAAGGCATTGGTAGAGCAGCCAGATTACTAGATACAAGTTATTAACAGGAATTACTTCCCTTCCTTATTGATATATAAGGAGTAAGACACTTTTTATTTTTAAAGCAATCTAGTATTCATATTAGATACTAGTGTCTAATAGGTAATAATAGATTAACATGACCAAATCACACAAAAACCAAGCTGAGTTATGTGGGTAAGAGGACTTGCTTCAGAATATTCTGCAAAACAATTTGTGATGTTTTTGAAGAAAGTTTACATTCAGAATCCACTTGGATTTCTAGTCAGGAAGGGCCCAGTGAAGTAGGGAAGATCTCCCCTCAAGATAACCCTTTAACAGCTCTCCCTTGGAAACTGGATATGCAGAGGGATAGGAATAGAGCAGCAGAGAATACATGCTTAGAACAAGAGAAAATAGCAGCTGCTACTATAACTGCAATGCATTTCTGCTTGTAAGATGGCTTGAAAGTTGCAAGGGAGTAGTAAGCACTACTAACTTAAAAAAAATAATAAAACCTCTAATTCAGTGCCTAATTCAGTGTGTGTAATTTTAACCTCTGCTGAATGACCAGCTGAACACAATGAAACAAGGACAAGCTAAAGAGAAGTCACAGGAGATTTAGGTGGGATTTTGAGCAAGGTTCTAACTCCACTCCCAAAATCAAGTGAGCTCTTATTAATCCTATCCTTAGTAAATTATCATTTAAATTGACACGGCTACTGATCCTATTACTGGTTAGGTACAAAAGCCACTTTATATGTGTAATAATTCCACAAGCATTGAAGTTTCCATTCAACAGGCCATCTAATGTCTGCAGTTCAAGACTGGGGCACAGCACTTTTATCGGGGAGGGGGGGGAAATCTCAGTCAGTGTAATTGCAATAAATTGATAATTAACTGCTTAATATGGTGTGAAATGAAAGGTTGAGGGTAAGGTGAAAGAGATGACTTTCACCTCTGCTACAGTTTGATAGCAGGAAGACTCCTTTGGATCCTACAGATTTACATAGGCTGTTGGTTGAAAAGAAAACATTGTGTGGATTTCTATGAGGCTTCTGTGAGAGGCAACAAAAGTTGTCCTTTCTGAGAAATGTACCCAGAATGAGAATGTCTCCTGCTGGACAGCTTGGACAAAGAACTGGAACTGCCCAGAGCTGAGGAAAGCTGCCAAAAGGAGAAGGAAGAAAATTAAGCAACAGAAAAGCGCTAACATTTTATCAACAAAATCTTTAGGGTAGGGAATGGCAAACTTACAAATACCAACAGTTACCGTACACAGAACACTCTGAAACAGGAAAGAGCCAGAAATTCCAGCTGGGGAGCACGGTAAAAGACTTTGAATAGGAAATGGGGAGATTGCATTACCATCATTCAAAATGTTGATTTTCAGAGAGGGCTCAGATAGACAATAAAACAAACAGTTACAATCCTATAACCCCTTTTAATACTATGAGTAGTAAAAAATGTAACATATTTACTGGAGTTAAGATGCTCCACAGTCTAACCTGCAAGCACCCTTATGGGATTACCACCTGTAAACTGCAGGAAACAGAGTCTCAAACGTCACTCGGTAAAGTGTGATGCACACATGTCAGGCTACAGATACTTTCAGGTGACGTTTTGCTGCCAGTCACCAGTATCTGGGCTTTGTCCAATTATTTCCTGGATTAAAATAAAATTTGTATCAATTATTGCATGAAAACAACAAGACTAAGCTATTAAAACACCTATGCAGAACTTCCACTATACAGCCACTCAATTGTTACAACTATGACTTCAAAAGTAAAACCAATTTTTTTTCCTCCATATCTGAGATAGGTAGAAAAACCTCAGAAAACCAACACCAGCATATTCCAGAAAGTTTCCAGAAAATACAACCAATGCCATGGTACTGGTGAAGCAAGAGAATATTTAAGTTCTGTCCTCAAATAAACTGTCATTTTTCTTCAATCCAAGCAAGCATTCTCACATATGCTTTCATATGAGTTTGGTAAGGAATTTCAAAGAAATATCTTTAGGTTTCTTCTACTCTCATGTAATCAGGCCTGACTTTAACAAGAAGTTACACCTGACTGTGGAAACTGAGCTGTTGCATTACTGCCACAGAGAGATTAGATACTACTAAAATTAAGAACAGGGAGCCACATGCCATGCTTTGCAGCATAGTTACTTCTCTCATTACAATCTTCAGCTTATGCTTCTTCAGTAGTATGCAATTCGGTGTAGTTACACAGAGTATGTGTCTATGCATTTGTATATGCATGTGCATTCTATATTCCAAATAAATGTGGCAGTTATCATATATACCTGCTCTTGGAGTTTTTATTTTAGCCTTAACTGCATGTGACTAACAGTATCTTGTTTTATTGGTTGGAGTGTGCATATAAGAGAATAAGAAAAAATGGCATCCATTTATTTGCATGATTAGTGAAAGCAGTCCTGCGTAAGGATCTCTTGATTACCATTGACTATAAAAATTATTATAAAAACCATACAGTAGCTGGCACTGAACTCTATGTGGCAGCAATGTACCAGCTCAGTCTGTACAGCCAAGGCTTAAAATAGGTAGGGGATTACATGATACAGGTGTGAATTAGGAAGGTATTGGGACTGGGCCCTGTGAACTTTGGGGAAAAGAAACAAACCCTGAAACAAATGTAAGGAATTTATGATTTACCACGATTTAGGGAAAGCATCTCCCCCTCTCTCCTACACGACTAGCAAAAATTGCCCTTCATCTTTCTGAGAACGTATTCATACTTGGTACAGTCTTTAAAATCTACTTATATTTTTGAGGTCATCCTGTCTGGCTTTGTAGGATCTTCTGGAACAGAGCTCTGCAATTTTCCACCCTAAGACATCTGATAGCTGCACTAAAAATAGCCCCGTGGCAGTTCCTCTGTTGAAGATACACCTACTGGTATGTGTCATGCTGATCATAGTTCAGAATCCTCTTGGACCCTCAAACTACTGCTGATGCCCTAGGGACTATAACAGAATGAGTCTCAGTGTGCTCTTTAAAGGATCATTAATAAGTTATGCCCATAATAATCCACATTAGAAGTGTATCTATTTTCTGCACATCAAGTATATACAACTTAACTGTGTTCTCTGACCACATGAGGGGAGGAGGGGATGCAAATCAATGAGGAGAGAGTATGAAGAACATCTTAGCATTGTTTGCACAGCTGTGGTGTCATTTTTTTCCCCTTGCATAACATTTTCCAGTGTTCCTGTCCCAATCAGTTAAATACTCAACAAAAATCAACAAATTACCTCTGATAATTTATTAAGAGCCAATAGTTAGAAGAGCTTGACAGAGTCCTGCCTCTATGAATATCTACTCAGACAGCTTAGAGAAATTTGAACTAGTCTCTCAATAGGGTTTTCCCCAAAAACCACCTCACCAGTAGGGCTGCTAGTATGTACAGTAGTAACTCCCACCCTAGTGCCTCAGAAAAGACTTCCATACTTACCCTACGGCAGTTAGCAGCAGTGAACGCTGTTGCAGCAGGAAAGTTTCCAGGCAGGTTTTGCTTTATATTTTTCTTCATATACATCAAATAGTTGCATTCTGTGTGTAAGTAGTATCAAAGATTATATCAAAAAGAATAAAAATACTTGAAAAAGATTAAGTGCAGCTTGATAACTTATCTTAACTTGTCCTTAAAGGAAGCTTTATAGTATCTAGCTTGCTCTTCTGGCCAAAACATCTTTTTTTACCAAAATCAAGAGAGTACAGTGCTAAAGGCCTAAATTTCTGCACTGCAATATAAGCCATCACTTTCTAGTTTGTTTACTGTTCGAAAAGATGTTCCTGCTTTTTTCAGCTGATAAAATGGAATTTCTGGAACAAGTAAACTGATTAAAAAAAAAAAGAAAAAAAATCAGTCTTCATTATTCTATCACCTTCCTGTAGCCTGAAGATTTTAAGACACTATATCCAAATTAGTTACTTGATATCTCCAGTCTTGCTTTTCTTTCCATTTATGTTTTTTAGCAGTATAATTATTGCATAGATGAACTTTCCAAATGAGAACCTACAGAACAACACAGTGAGGCTTGGAAAAGTCTAGCCCATTTCCTTCTTTCAAACATAAGTTTGTAAGAACGGTCTTATTGGAGAAGCATGGAAACTGAAGCCACCTCTAAAATATGAGCAAGAACCGAGCTAATCATATTGTTCATAACCTAAATTGTCATGAAACGTAATATGGTAATATGCACCAAATGTGAAGAGAGGAATGGAGCAGGTAGGGGGAGGGGGAGGCATCTTGAAAAGTGAGAGCATGTTTGATAGCATCTTCCCATAAGGTGTAGAATATCACTCCTCTACCCTGTGAGCTTTTCGTTATTGCTTTCCAACTGCTAGCTTTAGCCCAGAGTGGAGGAAGGTTACCCATGTATGTGCTAATTTGGTCAATTTATTCTCTCAGGGTTGCCTTGATTCAACATAAACATAACAAAGTCAAAAGTTAACAACTGCATGTACTGAGGTACATCATTCATCTTCCTATCTTTCCATGCACTTCTTGGAGGTGTGGTATGCAACAGGCTTTAAACTGGTAACATGGAGAAGGTCTGTCCTCAGCTTTGAGACTAAGGGTACAGAGAGACAGGGAAGAGGAGTATATAGAAGTCATTAAAGGATTCAGATTCTAAAGACTTTAACTTCAAGTTTTATCTTAAGATTTTTTTTGAGAAGGCAGATGATAAAAACACCCATTTCCCCCAATCTACTTAATTACCTGTAGAAAAAAATCATTCCTGCAAGTGCAAAAAGGTATACAAAGCTTTGATATCCAAAAGCCAGGAATGCAGTTGAACTGACAAATTCCTATTAAAATGAATTTGGAACCAGCATGATCCTTCCGCGTGATCCAGGCAATGCAATTTTTTGGATAAAAAACCAAGAGTAGATGTGCTGATTTTTAGTGGGAAAGTGATTTATCTCTATATATGGTATTGGTGAGGTGAACTAGAATACCGTGTACAGCTGACGTCCACATTTTAATGAGACCAGCTGAAGTTTGAAGAGCAGGGTAGCAGAAAGGAAACACTTAAGAAATTAAAATGAAGCTTTTGAATTAGTTTTTTACTTAGTAATAAAAGGCCTCAAACTATTTAATCTAGCAAAATGAAAAGGCAATGTGATTACACGACATAAGAACCTCTATGGAAAGAAAGCACTGTGTAATTAAAAAACAACTCTTTACCTGGGAGGGGGGAAGAAAAAAAGAAAAAAAAATCAAAATAACTAACTAACTAGTGGCTGAGGCCACTTTTAATGCAGAGGGTGATTAATCACTGGAGTTGATGCCCCTGCAGGGGCGTTTTTCAGATCAAGAAGACATTTTTAGCCAAAGATATTAGAAGGATTATACAATTCTTGGCAAAACTCAATAGTTTGCATACTAGAGGTGGTCAGAATAAACATTTCCATAGTCTCTGCCAGCTTTAAATTCTGTGAAGAGTTAGACCTTCCTCACAACACTTTGAGGTGAAGTTTTTGATTCACTTTTCTACACAAAATCCCATTATCCACTAAGGTATCTAGTAATATCAAGTGTATTTTTAATAAGGTTGCTACTTCACAGCAGTAGAAGGGAAGAAATACAAGCACATACAATGAAACAGTTAAACCCAGTGCTAAAACGCAAGCCCAAGGGAACTGAACCATATCCCAGCCATGTCTGCAGGGCTGAGTGGTCAACTAATTAGGTAAGTCTTTTTGTAGACAACTGACAGAGTCATATAACAAGGATTATTTTTTTTATATTCCTTCCCAAGAAAAATACTGAGTACATTGAAAGGGAATAAACCCACACATCAATAAAATACAGCAGAAAACACTCATGAGAAAACACACTATCAAATCCTTGATCAGCAGGTCTTCTGTGCCTGCACAAAGCTACATGCTACTGCAGACATGGGGGGGTGGGGAGGGGGCAGTATTTGAGCTTGGAAATACCCAGGATCCCATCATGAAACCTCTTTACATGTTTACAAGTTCTTCTCTAAGCAATTTAAGAGCCAAATGAGTGGCAAGAAAGAGGTATATGGGTGAAGGCAACCTCCTGAACACTTACATTTGACTACCAAAAGGCAGTCTGCATTTTCTTGGTACAATATATAGCATTCCCTTTTTCTTTTGATCACCATATTTTTCCAGTTGGTTATTTCTGACCTCGATTCTTCTGTTTGTTTCAGAAAGATCAGCCAGGGTAAACCCTGGCATGTTCCAGGTCAAATGCAAATTTACACTCCATGCTCTTGATAATTTGAAATGGGATGAAGAACTGATCAGTTTGGGGCTTTTCTTTTTTTTTTCTTTTTTTTTTTTCCAAGGAGCACCTTTTACTTTTTTGTGCTCTTCACCATAGACTGTGTTTTTCAAACACCATGAAAATACTTCAGCAACATTTGTCAAGCCAAGGAATTAATCTGAAAACATTTAAAAGAGCAATTCATTTTTCCCTCCTATTCCTCTGCACTACAACCAACATAACAGTGAAGGAAACCTATTACCATGCACGTCACATTTTTTCCTAATCATGCTCCTGCTAGGAAATACCTGCTGCATGTACTACAGATGAGAAGACCCCCCAGCTAAGTTGGCTCTTTTTTAAAAGAAGTATTTGCAATCCACATAGGATAGCTAGAGCTCACTGACAACAACTCTGACCCGAAGGGGAGTACTATAAAACCACCCTATTTCACCCCAAACCTGTCCAGTCAGACTGTTATCAGTGTACCCAATAATGCACAACAGCATGTTGCATGAGACTTTTAGACACAGTAGATATGAAGTTGATTTAAAACTGAAACGTTCTCAGTGGCAGGTTTTACACTTAGTCTTCCCAAACATCTAATCTTATTTGAACCCCCTGTATCCAGCCTCAAGGCAGGGAGGAAAATGTAAACTATAAAGGCTCTTCATTGTAAAGCTCATTACTCTTCATTGTAAAGCAAAGTGCAAAAGAGTGAAATAGCTACAGTTCAAGGTAAGAAGGAGAATGGTGAACGTTATATATCCTATCAACACCAAACTACATGATATGATAAATTCTGATCTTAGAAACTGACCTATAGGACTACAGTAATGGACAGAGTAGATGAATCTACATAGATGCAACTGGACTATCCAGTCAGGCCTTTTGCTGAGCTTGGCAAAAGAGAGAACAAGGGATAAAAAGGCCTTAATAAAAAGGCCAAACAATCCAACTAAGAAAACAGACAAAGGAAGTGAAAAGAAAGAAGTGAAAGGATTTTCCTAAGGCCATAGAGTAGTTCAGTGGCTGAACGAGTAATAGGAATACAGCTCTTCCCCAGTCCCATCTATTGCCCTAACCACAAGATGTGCTGCTGCATACCAGCAATTATTCTTCAAGATCAAGACTTCACTGTGTATTGATTCACTATTTAGAAGCTGAAAACAGACAAACAGTTGAGAAGTGTAGTAAGAAATCAATGGATCACTGTTAATTTCCTTCCCAGTATCCATTGTTCGTTATGAGATGCTTCAACACAGCATTTATGGGAGCTCTCTAAGCAACAATGCAGCCCTTCTTAATCCAAGCAGTAACATACTTTTCAAAGTTTCATTTCCAAGAAGATACTTCAGCAGCTAAAAGGTTTAAAATTTCTTAGTTTATGAAGCTCTTTGCGGGGGAAAAAGAAAAGATTGACAGGCACAACAGTGAAAAATTCCCCAAAGAAGGGGAGAAGTTTGGGCACTGAATAGAAAGTGGAAAAATGGCCAAAACATGAGTTATGAAAACTCAGACTTCTAGAGGGTATTTCTACAAGATCTCACATTTCTTTACAGCCAAAAACACATCTAGAGTTATAACAGTCTTCTGAGATAGGTAAAAGTAGCCCTTTCCCTGCAGATTAGTTATCCAAGGTGCAAAGAAGATAACATTCCCAAAGCCTGACTTTTGCTGCAAAACTAACAAAGTCAGGTCAAATATTTTCTGGTGTTCGTATGAAACTCATTTGAAATAGGCTTTACTAACACACAATGCTTTAAACATCCTGCAGAGCAGCAAAGGGATTTTTTTTTTCTTTTAATGCAGCAGTACAGTAACACTGTCAATCATTTATCAGAGGCTCATTGTACGTAGTACTGACATCAAAATTCAGTTCTCCACATCATATAACTACTGATCTATATTCACCCTGGTTTTGCTTATAAACATGAGTAATTTGTATTTCTACAGCAAAGTAAAAAGTAAGAAAGAAATGTCTTCTTTCTTAGAGAAAGAGCACATCAGCAAGTCCTAATAGGTAATTACAAGAGGATTACACTGCATTAGCAAATATTTTACAGAGTATGTTTAAGAGGTGCATGGAAATAGATGCAGTATTTTTGACTAAACTATTTAAATGTAGGTATTCGTTGACTATTTGCTACTGTAGCTAAGGTTAAGAATTGATATTTTAAGAAAAGCAGGTGGTCAGAACTCCAAAACACAAGTGCCCATGCATTCATTTGGTACAGTCATACGGCTGTACAGACGCTGTGTACCAAACTGTTAGAATTATGTGGTTTTCTCTTCACACTGGAGAAGTGTGGTCCTATAAGAGTAAGACTAAGGTTTGTGGCTTACTGATTGGAAAAAACTGCTGTGTTGCTGTCTATATAAGCTGCATTGTGGCCAATCCTTGGCCAAAGGATAAATATATATGGTTTACTATTCTACCAATACATAGCCTCCACCGACATGTACACTCAAGAGGCTAAACTGAACTAACCCCCTTCATCTCAACAGCTATGCAATTTAGCAATGTTTCAAATCTATAGCTAAAATTTCAGGCTTTTGTAGCACTGAGGAGATTTAACCAGTGACTGTTTTCAAGACAGTAGAGCAAGACATGCAGGAAAAAAAAAAAAAAATTTGGTCATGCACAGAGTCATCTGAATAATGAATTCCCTTATGTATCCCTAGAGATCCCCAAGTTAACAGCAAATGCAAGGAGTTTTGGACAAATTCTGCAATACTATCTAGCTTGAGCTAAATCTCAAAAATCTAATACAACATGTCAGATATTGGACAAGACAAAGAAGAATAATTATATGAAAGAAATTTGTCCATGGTAAAAATATTCTTTTTCTGTGAAAAAATAGAAACTGATATTTTTTTGCTGGTCATATTTGTACATCATTTTTCCACAGAATCTGACCTAATCATAAGTTACTGAAAAGATGAAAAAAAACCCACAGCTCATTACACTTATACCATATTTTGTGTTGGGTGAAAACTGGGAAGGGATGCTGCATTAACTGCTGATAGATCATCAAAAGCTTTCCAGGAAACTAACTTACTGGCCATGTAGAACAAGCAACAGAATCACTGGGTCTGGGAGGTACCATTCCAATAGCCACTTTTTAACCCTGAAAACAAAGAAATTGGCAATTGCTAATTATAATAATTGCTGCTGGGTAAAGTCGGAGTGATTCTTACTTTATCCTTAAGCCAGGTATAGCCTGAAGTAGGAGGCGGCAAATTCAGGTATTTCAAAACATACTGCTTCAAAGCAAGGGAAAATACTTCGTAAGTTTTTAGAGAAAGGAAATAGCAATTAAAAAAAAATAAATCTATCCTAACAACGCACATTAAAATTTAGCAGCTGTTTTAAATTTTTCATTTGTAAATTGTTTTATGAAACATCATGAAATAAATGCTGGCATCCTATACTTTTGGTTTTGTTATTTTTAGAATAACCGAGACCAGTTTTTATCTAATGGTGATTAAAATATTTTCATTTTTTTCCCCCAAGTCTTCTTTCTCAATGTTTCTTCTAAGGCTTTCTTGATTTGTGTTGTTAAAAAAAAAAAAAAAGTCAGATAGATGTAGGAAGATGTCTACTTGGAGAAGGTTTGTCAGAGTATATAGCTTTAGTCAATTCAAAGATTTATAGCATACAATACTTGAAAAATTCTAGTTAACTGTAGTCTATAATAAATCATTTCTTTATAATAATCATAAACATTTTAGTGGGATACTAGTGAAAAGTTATTAAGGACAGCATAGCCCAGTATTGAGATAAAAAGCACCAACTACTCAGTCAAAGCAGTGTGGTTTCTTTAAAGAATCTGTTCCCCCCTCAACAATTTGACTACGCTAATAAGTTAACAGAATATGCAAAAATAGAGTTTATGTGCTTTTTTGCAAGGCATTGTGAAGAGTTGTCTCACAAATATTAATAAGCAAAATAAATAGCTGTGATCACACATGCATGTAACCAGACACATGCATATTCCTGCGAGGGGAAAAATAATATAAAACCAAAATCTATTCTTCCATAGATGAAGAAAAATCAATACAGGAATAACCAAATCTCTATTTATGAATTATATTGCTGATACATTTATTAAAGATTTGAAAACAGCACAAGTCATGAAATAAAGGTGTTCTGAAGGAAAGGATTTCCAAAGTAAAACTTGCTAATTTACTCCAATCTTAATTTTTTGTTAAGTTTTGTCATAGTTTTTTGCAGATGTATTAATTTCTCAAAAATTATTTGCCAAGTCCTTCCTACAAATAATTTTTACACTGTAGATCATATAGGAGCAGTATATTACAAGGACTGGCTACTCATTATATACAGCTGGCTTTGTTGGCAATGTAAATCACTGGGTGTTTTTCTGAGTATGCGGATGTACAGGAATTCATACAAATATGCAGACTATTGACAAAAAGTGCATTTCAGTTCCATTCTCTCCCTCTCAAGGCTTCTCAGCAGAAACTATATGCAAGCGATGACATACATCCAAATGACAGAAAAATACCAGGCATCCTACATGGCCAGTGCAGGCAGACTGGTTCACACTGCACAAGTGCCCCGTACGATCGGGCCTCCATCAGCTAGAGTGCAAACGCTACGCAGCCAAAAGTCTCCTACAGCGATGAAGATGCTGATGACAACATAGCAGGCAACAGTTAAATGAAAAAGAGCAAATGTGAAAATTAAACAAATTCAACGCTTTAGTGAAACAGCATATAAGCAACAACTTACTAAATTTTGTATTTTGTTTTGGTCTGTACCATTTAAAAAACCAAAGCAAAACACAACGTTCAATGGGACCAATGCCTCTGAACTTGTGAGCCACGTTATTGGGTCACATCCAGCCTGCAACTGGTGGTAACGATATGTTATTTTCTCAGAGTTACTCATTATCTTTCAGAGAAGGAAATTTTGAGACAAAGTGCCTGAAACCATCTCCGATGCTTGGATGTACAGCATTATCAGAAGTCCAGTGAGTTTACCAAAAGTAAGCAGGATAAGCAGAGAAGAAATGGAGAAGAGAGCAGCCTGGTCAGCAGGCACCCCTCAGGACTGCAGCCAGACATTGCTGTACCTTCTTCAGCCACACAGAAATATGCTGGTTGTGGAGGCAATAAATCTAATACCTTTTGTAACTTATACATTCACATTTTTCAAACTCCTGATTTGAGACAAAAGCTGGCAGTTTTTCTCTGCTGTAAAATTATAACAAGCTTTTCAGCCACACAGCACTTTTTGCCTGGGATTTCAAGGTTGCTATTGTTCTTAAAAAAAGAACACAAACCAAAAAAATTTCAAATACAAATCCAGAAATACTTATACCAAATCTGTCAGGGTAAATAAATACAGAAAGCAACTCTCACCTAAAGAGAAGAACAAGAGGGATCAAGAGGAAAAGCACATTGTGTTGTCTTCTGTTGAAATACACTATAAATACTTACAATGCTATTATGCAAAAAAGACAAAGCTTAGAAATAATTGTAAAATATAATTTCTTTATCAAAATGTTAATAGGCCTCAAGTGTAAAGTCAAAACCAAATAACTCTGCTTTATATGCCAGTAAGAACTGTTATGTCTCGAACTCTTATACAGGTACATTTGAGAAAGTAAATCTTTAGTATTTTTAACAACCAAAGCTATGCACTGTGGTTTGCAGAGCAGACACTGGACTCCTTCCAGGAGATGGAAGCACTCCAGGTAGAGCCAGGATGCTAGGAGCAATTATGGCAGACCCAGAGCCTTCCTCTTGTTAGAAGAAAGGGTTGCTTATTAGTTCTGGGAATCTGTCACGACCAGCCAGTGGAAAAAAGGGAGCTGGAGATATTCCAGGTAAGACATAGCAAAAATGGTTTGCAAACAAAGCACTCACTACAAGCTAGGGTTTTTTGTTGGTTTTTGTTTTGTTTTAATTCTAAACAATATCCTCCAGAAATACCAATATCCCAATTTAGCCTGTACCTACATTGCTGCACAAGCAGAAGTTGGCAGTAACATTAGAACTTTGAGTGAAAAAAAATGTTTAAAGTGCAAAGCTTGTAATAAATTACTAACTTACGCTTGAAGCTTCAGGGCCTGGGCAGACACTTAAAAGCCACAAACACACATATGGCCCAACAAACCCAGATTACTGTGACATCCAAAGTCACCCCTGAAAGTCTGGGTTTTCATTGCCTTTACTTGGTGATCAGTTTAGCTTGAAGGGGTATCAGCGTTAGACGACATTGTGCAGTGAGGTGACTGTAACAGACATAGCTGGTCCTGGCAAGAACAGGAAAAGCATTATTTTTGTTTTCCACAAGTATTCCACAGGCAGTGAGTGGTCTTAAGGTTTTAAGCCTATCCCAGCCCGAATGCCTAGGTGCCAAAAGGCAGCCAGGTTTTTTAAAGTCGCTGCTTTGCGGTGGGGTTGTTTCTCACTCTTAACAGTGGTGCAACTTTACAACGCTTGTCTGAGCAGTGTGAAAAGAAAGGAATAAGTGAAATGAAGGCTTTTACAGTTCCGCAGTAGTGTCTGTCACTCAAAACACAGCCGCTTTTAATCCCAGTTCCAATAAACAGTGGAAACCATTCCCCTGAAATTCATGTTGCAAAGCAGGGTAAAGGGAAGGGTTCAGATGACCGCCTTGCTCCTGGGCCCCAGGGGATGCCAGCAGCTTTAGCAGCCAAGTCAGCTCATTAGAAAGGCAGAAACTAGCTCAAAGGCAAACAAGATGATGAAATAAAGGAGAAATACTCTTAACGTGTCTAGATTTTACTCAGCCCTTTAAAAGAGGACAAAATTCAGTGGGAAAAATAAATTTCAGAAGCAGGCTAGATGACTAGGAGTTGGTTGGTTTGTTTTTTTTTTTTTAATTATTCTTGTTTCAGAGGAAAAGGCAGGGTAGGACTTTGCATCCCAAATACAGAACATTTTTTCAAGATCAGGGATGTATTTCCGGAGTACCCACTGTTAAAGCACACGCATCAAATCCCTGCTGTGTCGGTTAGTGGTTGAAGTAAGAAATTCAAGGTCACAGCTTTGGCTGGCTCTGCCTGCCGAGGGTTCATGTTTATCCACAGTCAAGTTGTTTAGTTGGTCCAAGCTTATATACCTACAGAGTTGGCTTTGATAACACCTATCAAATGAATGCACTTATCCTTATTTAATATAAATAAAGAACTTAGTATTTCTAGAGTATCATTCAGCTGAGGGTCATTAAAGAAAAACATTATTTTTAGAGCCTGAAGAGAATGATATAGGGACATTTTCTTTTTCCCTTGCTGGTTGAAACTTGGCCCACATCACTGACAAAAACCTGACTTGATGGCTGTTTAGTGTCCTGTATCAAGTAATACATAGTTTCAATTCCATTCCAAGCAAATAAGTGATCATCAGAACTACATTGGGCCACCAGCCATGGCATCGATCCTTCTGGAAGCCTCACAGAAAGGATAAGTAGGCTACATAATGGAAGAAACATAAAAGTATGAGTGAAGACAAACTATTCAGGGTATCACAGCATGAAAATATGTTGCAATTACTGAAATGCCAATATGGCAAGCATTCACATGATATTCTGTGCCCTTCGAAAACACAGGAGAGGCATCGTACCATTTTGAAACTCTCACTAACAGTAATGCTCAATTGAGAGCATTCTTTCATACCTCCACAGAGCAGAAAGCATAAAAAGCTATGTAACTGGGGAGGAGGGGGGGAAACATACACAAGAGGGAGAGCTGCTATAATCCATCCTAAATGGATGGGAGGGGGAAAGGTAGGAATTTGCCTTCAGTCCCAGGACCAGCACAGAATAAATAGAATCATAGACTAACCTGATCTCCTTCTATGACAAGGTGACCTGCTTAGTGGATGAGGGAAAGGCTGTGGATGTTGTCTATCTAGACCTTAATAAAGCCTTTGACACCATTGTGCACAGCATTCTCCTGGAAAAACTGGCTGCCTATGGCTTGGACAGGCATACTTTTTGCTGGGTAAAAAACTGGCTGGATGGCTGGGCCCAAAGAGTTGTGGTGAATGGAGTTAAATCCAGTTGGTGGCCGGTCACAAGTCCTGTTCCCCAGGGCTCAGTACTGGGGCCAGTTCTGTTCAATATCTTTATCAATGATCTGGATGAGGGGGTTGAGTGCACCCTCAGTAAGTTTGCAGATAACACCAAGTTGGGTGGGAGTGTTGATCCGCTGGAGGGTAGGAAGGCTCTACAGAGGGATCTGGGCAGGCTGGATCAATGGGCCGAGGCCAACTGCATGAGGTTCAACAAGGCTGAGTGCCAGGTCCTGCACTTGGGTCACAATAACCCCATGCAATGCTACAGGCATGGGGAAGAGGGGCTGGAAAGCTGCCTGGTGGAAAAGGACCTGGGTGTGTTGGTCGACAGCTGGCTGAATATGAGCTAGCAGTGTGCCTAGGTGGCCAAGGCGGCCAATAGCATCCTGGCTTGTATCAGGAATAGTGTGGCCAGCAGGACCAGGGAGGTGATCGTCCCCCTGTACTCAGCACTGGTGAGGCCGCACCTCAGATACTGTGTTCAGTTTTGGGTCCCTCACTACAAAAAAGACATGGAGGTGCTGGAGCATGTCCAAAGAAGGGCAACGAAGCTGGTGAAGGGTCTAGAGCACAAGTCTTATGAGGAGCGGCTGAGGGAGCTGGGGTTGTTTAGCCTGGAGAAGAGGAGGCCGAGGAGAGACTTCATCGCTCTCTACAGCTACCTGAAAGGAGGTTGTAGAGAGGTGGGGGTCAGTCTCTTCTGCCAAGTAACAAGTGATAGGCCAAGAGGAAAGAGCCTCAAGTTGTGCCAGGGGAGATTTAGATTGGATATTAGGAAAAACTTCTTCACCGAAAGGGTTGTCAAGCATTGGAACAGGCTGCCCAGGGAAGTGGTTGAGTCCCCATCCCTGGAGGTATTTAAAAGACATGTAGATGTGATGCTTAAGGACACAGTTTAGTAGTGGACTTGGCAGTGCTAGGTTAACGGTTGGACAAGACGATCTTTAAAGGTCTTTTCCAACCTAAACAATTCTATGATTCTCCCTCACCATGGTTTTATTCACATCTCAGAGCACACACAACATGCTCTAAACACAAATCTGTGCTAAAATGTGCTCTGACTGCTGAGGGGTATTTGGTCTAGATGGCAAGACTAGATCTTGTCCCAAGGAGGAAAAAACCTGAAACGAGTGGAGTGTGAATGCCAGGTCCATTGATCTTCCTTTAAAAAAAAAACCAAAAATCACTGCTATCAGGCCACAGTACTCACTAATGCAGATATAATCCTATATGCTATTCACGACTGGGGTTGGACTGTTACTTCCCCAAATAGACTTTCCAAACAATAAGCACCTAAACTGTTACAGGCCAAGAAAAGGAACAAACAGTTTACTGATAAGGAAGAATTCAGTAAGGGAAAGTAGATTATTAGAGAAGCAGGTTGAAAAGAATGAGGCCTTTTCCCCAATCTCTGGGAATTACTACAAGCCAAAAGTATAAGTTTAAGAAACCCAGGCAGGATATATGACTCTCTCAATTTTTACCAAGTTATAACTGAATGGTTTTCAAGCTTTCAATGGAATATGCAGGTACCATGGAGCCATAATAGTCCGATTAAAAATGCATTATAGATTCCAAGGAGACTAAGCTATATCTCTGGGTAACTCAGTGGAATTTATTAGTCCTTGCAGGCTGGCTGCTATTATGATCAAAAGCGATTATTCATGTTAAAAGTGTGACTGTCAGTTTAAAAATGTCCCAATGTAACCCAAGCCTCCTGCTAACGTACAGAACATACAGATCTTTAGGGGATATAGCATGAATTATTTATTTATTGGCCTTCTAGAGCCATTCTTTATGAACGAATTATAATCACATAACTACAATGGTGGAGAGAAGGAGAGAATCTTTGAAGTGAAGGAACAGTACAAGATAAAAGTATTTTAAAATAGAGAATGGAACCAAATCTGAACCCAGTTCAAACTGTCCAACTACAACTGAAAATGAATTATTATTTTGGAAGTACTTCTGCAAATTGCATCTCCAGCTGACACCCCAGGCACAGTTAACCACAAATCAAAGCCAAACAACAACATTTTGCTGGGGATATTAGTTGTCACTGTCAGTTCTTCTCAAAAGATTTTTAAGAGAATCATAATTTTGGTAAATTTGCAGCACAGTCATATTTTCAGTTCATCAAGGGGAAAAGTTTATAGGAAGTTAAACGAAGGATATTATTTCTAATATATTGTTATATTCTTTACTAAATATAGGTAAGTTTAAGACAAGTGAAACTTTTTGGTGACACTTGGTTTGCCAAGGGATGCCTGATATTCTTCTGCTGACACACAAAAAACACAATACAGATAAGTGGGGTTTTTTCTAGCTGCATGAATCCTCTTATCTCACCTCAAGACATCTGGCAAGATAGGAAAACAGATGCAGTATACTGACAGCTTCATTCAAGTCACTCATGACCTAGAAAGAATCTGACTGAAAAGCACGATCCCTTCTTGTGCTGTGCCTTAGTGTGAATATTACCATTTGTCATCCCCACTTTGCTATATTTTGATATAAATATAGTCAAAATACACGTGTTTACACCAGAGGCAAAATGACTAGCATGTATAACATTACACCAGCAACAAAGCAGAATATGTACTTTTTTCTGCAGAACCTATGGTTGTTCCAGACCCCTCTGATTCTCACTAACAAAGGACAACACCCTGCACCCCTACTTTCAGACCAGAAAAAACAGAATTTGCATCTGTTTCTTCAGAAGTAATCTATGCTTGACAGTGTTCTAATTCTTAAAACAGTAGATAATAACCTATTTCTGACATTTTAAGCTTTTTTTTTGTTAAATTTATGCTTCTTTTCTCTGAACCCAAGAAAGGGGAGATGAATGCAGACCATTTAACAGCAGTTGAACTCCCACTTACCACCATGTCCTTCATTCAAAATACATTAGCAACTAAGTAAAAACAAGCTCTACAGATACAGAGAGAAGGTTCAATAATTTCATGTGTAGCAGTAAACAAATTGCATATTCCACACATGTAAAATAAATAAATACTAACTAAAACGTCAACTTTTTTGCTTTCTGGAAAATCTAGCTGGTTTTGGGGACCCAGGGACTCAATATATTTGATTTTAATTTGGTTTTTTCTGTGCAAATATTATCAATGAAGACAGAGTATTTTGTATGAGAATTTTCACCAATTCAAAAAGAATTTAACAAAAATAGTTCAGTTTGCTCAAGTACTATTGTATTTCTCCCCAGAACTAGATAAATTTTTGCTGAATAAAATTTTGCTGTAGCATTCATTTATTAAAATCTTTGCTCAGGGATGGGAAAAATATTTTTTGTTAACGCAATACATAACTGTGCCATTAGCAAAACTGGAATTTGGCAATGGCAAGAACATGCAGTACCTTTGACATCACGGGTATGGCATTTGTGCTGGTGAGCTGAAGCTACTTTCCTGAAAGGTGTTCCACCTGGAGGTATAAAAGGCAACCAGTGTAGAGGGAAGCCATCACAAAAAGATTTAAACCATGATTTTCTATACTTATCCTTTATATTTTCCCAGTGTAAAAATGTGCAAGACCTTTTTCTATGGTTTGTAAGGTGAGCATTAGGATTATACTGGGACATCCACCCATTTCTCGATGTCCTTATTTACCTAGTAATTCAGTTTTGACGTACTTTTAAGGAGTGTCTCTGACAGCGTTGATGGGAATATGTTTTTCACTCAGAGGTTTACAGTGACAGGGATATTGTGGCAGAAACAGCGAGGTGGACACATGTCAACTGGAGAACGTGTTTCTGTAGCTACACAGTCACGAACATGCTCTGTAGCCGGCCCTGGCCTACAGCTTGAGCTGAGACAAGTGAAAGAAAACAAGGTGCAATCAATATTAAAAGTAGGGAAATAAACTCTGCACTTTTTTCACTAGTTTATAAAAAAAAAAAATACATCATCTGTTCATTGGCTCTTCACATTTCCTAGCAAATACGACATTCCATAAAGTAGAAACACTGGAAAGTTAATTTTGGAGCAATTACACCCTTGCAGACTTCCTCAGCTTTCATTTTTACTTTTCATTCAACAAGTTATTAGTGTTAATGATACCCTTGGCTAATCCCATCCTCACAGGACCAGGTGGTACATGTTAACACCTTCAAATTAACAGCTATGTTTAAGATAGAGACACTAGTAGGCTTGTTGAGCCCTTTATATGAGAAGAAGCTGCTTGCCTCACTAAATGGGAAAGGGTCAGGTCAGTACTTGTGGGTTGGTACCAGTCAACTTAGGAGGTTCATTGTGAGGGTCTGCAGTAGTGTCTAGACCAACATGGAGAGTAAAAATAAAGTTTCAGGTTAGCAAGCAAGAAAAATTTCCAGAGGAATGGTATGGCTCAAAATATTCCAGTTTTACACCAAAGAGCAGGGTATATTTTTCCCTAAAGCATGAGTACTTACACTATTCTCACTCATTTATTTACTGTGATCTCCACTATAATTTCATCTTTCTTATTTAGGATTGTATTGAAGAAACAAAGAAAACATGTCTTGCTAGAAGTTCACGTTTTGCCTTTGATTGAATTAAACAGGGCTAATGTGAATGTGAATTTGATCAGGGACAAGTAACTCTATACCAAAAACTCTGGTTTTTACATAGGCTTTGGAATAGCACTTTTTTTCCTTGTGAATCTTTTCTTTTTCTTGGTGAGTGATTGGACTATAGTACATAGAGATTGGACTATAGTGCTTTTACTAACAAGATGTACATGTGAGGAAGAATGACATTTGTCAATTGTATTAATTGAGGTAAAAAACCAGCCTGGTTTAAAAAGGAAGAGGACAGATTTTAATGTTTTTAAGTAGGGGTTTTAGTGTTCCATCAGCAGTGCTAACTTATGTAATATCACCGTGATTTTTATCTATAATTGATAAATGTACATATATAAAAAGTTTTTTTTACTAGAGTAGCTCAGTCCATATTTATGCCTGCACCAATATCATTGTTCTCATAAAACCATACACCAGAACTGATGTAGTAAATCTGATCCAAAACCTGTATACCACATATCTGCTATAAAAGCTGATAACTTTTAGGCCCTTGATGGGATAGTACTAGGTGACAGCTTCATCCTGTCCAGAGCTGTAAATGGATCAGTACTTACTGTCACCCCATTGCCTGCATCAGACAACTCAAAACCAGATGATACACAAGACAAGTTCTAGATGATCCTGGAGAATTTCGTAGGCATGTGAGGTGTGCTGACTGAAGCAAGAATTGAGGCCTCATGTGAGATAGAGGTCCAAGTTTCAGGACATGAAAATAAAAATCTCTTGTCTTCAGGCATCTACAGTTCATTCATTTCATGTAAAGAACTGCCTAAAACTCAACTCAAAGCAACTAAGAAACAAACTTTCCTGCGACAGGGCTAGTGCTCATTAAGAGAAATGCCTGCTCTAGAATCAACATGGCAACTCAGAATGGATAAGATGCATATACTCGTGAACAAATGAAATACTCATTCTGTTATCCAGCCCAATGGAAAGCAGGGATAAACCAGAAAAAGCAAACCCACAGATAATCCTGGGTACGTAAAGAAGGCATTAAGAAGAAATCAGTGAGACTGCAATGTTGAAGCAGGCAGTAACGATATTCTCTGTGACAATTGTAGTGCAAGCAGATTCCCATACCATGAATAAAATACTGCTTCCAGACCTGAGCTGAGGACAATCAGTACTTCCACAAAAAGCAGTCAAATAACCCATTAATCAAAAGCTAATTGCAGATACAAGCCCAGCTTCCAATCCCACCGCAGCCACTCTGTTCACAGGTCCCACTAGTCCCTTCTTGTCCTCTTCATCTCCTATTAACCACTATGACCTGTGCCATCCACTAATCAGCATTTAATTTGTCTTTATCTCTGTCATTCTCTTCTGTTTCCTGCAATTGCTCTAACTCTTATTTTCTCAAAGCCTTGTTCTACCTCAGCAAGCAAACTCAGAGAGTTTATAGTTATTGGAAGAAAGTATCTGATGGAGCTCCCAGGGAAGCACAGAGAAGAAGGGGCAAACCATTAGGCGCTGTATCTTGCTCCTGGAGCTTGCTGTACCATGGATTTAATGAAAGAAGCAGATGGGCAGAGATACTATATGCAATAAAGGCACGCACAAAAAGGTACAAATGAAACCCTCCACACATTTCAAAAAAAATCAAATAAAGAGTCATCCTTTCCCTCCTCAGGCAGTTGTCTGAGTATTTTTATTGCATGCTTTAACACCAAGGTCTTCAAGGGGCTCCATAGGCAACACCTGTCTTCTTCGGTTGGTGGCTGGTTACAAAGCGCTGAGGACATTTAAGAAATGCCATCATTAAAGGGTCTCCTACAGCATAAGGCAGGTTAGAGGGATTCTCAGGTGACACTAACTCCCTGGGCCTCCCCACTTGCCTGCCGCTTCTCTGGCTGGTGAAGCCAGCATCAGCATCAGTTCCAAGGCAGACACTTCCAGCTGAGGCAGATGGGCTGCCCCTGCACCCGCTTCTCCTCTCCCTAATCACTGCTGCCCTGCTCCTTGGCTCTGCCTTCTTCCTTGGACTCCCTCTCTCAGATTCCTGAGTCAAGCAAGAGAAAGGGGCTAGGATGGGCTAAGTAAAAGGGATAAGATGCCTCAGCTACCGTTTTGGACAGGGATGCTGAACTTTTAGATCAGTACTAGAGACAAAGAGCTACTGCCTTTTAAAACTGAAATAACAGAATGCTTCAGAAGCCTGTGCTGCAGCTGAAGAATCTGGAGGAAGCTGTACAAAACAATGCAAAAATCAAACCAGTATTTCTCACACAGCTATTCATATCCAGGGCATCTTTCATGCAATTACTCAGCAATGCACTGACATCTTAACATAGAGCAAGTGAGGAGGCCCCAAGACCTGAAACCATAAACTGGCCAGGTGCAAAACCTGTGTGCTCCAAGAGGATCCGTTACACCAATTACCCACTCGGTGGTTTGAGAGAGTCTTGCAGGAATTGTGCTTCACACACTACCCACAGCAAATCATTACTGCATATGGTATATATTTACCAAAATTCTACATATGAATGATCTATAAATTCATATTCATCCATTTCCAGAACTTTCTATGTCAAAGCTGTAAGAGGAAGAGTATCTTAGAGGAAGAAAAAAAAGGAATTTTGACTTTTGTACCTGAGCACCAGATTGCAGCTGAGCCTTTAGATAGGTGCAAAAATATGTGGTGTAACATACACAACCATACACGTTTCCTAGACTTGCTTTCACAAACTTTGGTTTATGCTACGTTTCATTGCTGGCAGCAGAGCTATTGTACCTACGTAGCAAGCACAAGTGGCTGTAATGTCCGTAACTCAGAAATGCCACATGCAGAGGTACTTTTACAGTTTACAACTCTGCTGAAATGCCTTCTCATAATTTGAAGAGCGCTTACACACAGTTTCCACCACATAGCTAAATTATTTCATAATAAGATAAGAATCTCTGCTGCAGAATATGAAAAACATTTGCTTGGAATATTCCAGCTACACTGCAGCTGAGTGGCCCACTGCATTACATATATCCCGATTACAGAAACCAGAGAATACAGTGGTGGGTTCAATTTACCTGTTTTCTCTAGTCTTATTGGCAGTTTTGGGTATTCATTCTATTTTCCTTTCAGACCCCCATCTAATCTAGAAGTATACTAAGATGACAACAATTCAGACCAAGACACCTTTAAAAGCATGAGAATCCAAGATATTTGCTATTAGGGCACATTCATTTTTTAAATATGGAGTACCATAAAAAAAAAATTTAAAAATCACATATGTAGTTTAAAGGCTGACATCATCTAAAGGTATGAACACTGAAAGCAGGAATATAACTGCATTAGATTATGAAACAAGTCCTGGCCAGAAGTGGAAAATTATGTTCCTCACTCTTGCAAAGATGCCTTGGGAAGACAGCAGCCGCAAGAGGTCCAGCACACAGAGAGGACAGGCAGTGAGCAGTTATAAGGTCCTTTTGAATAAATTACATGGTCACCCACTACTTAGGGAATAGGACTGAAGATGCTGGTTCCTATCTCTGTGTTTGCCTTTGACCTGTTTCAAGGCTTCTATTTTCCAAGTCACTTAAGCCATTCAGATTATTTAAAGTTTCATGTTACAGTTCCAGTTGGGTTTTTTACTTCATTAGCACCACTCATGAGTAAAACCAGGAGGATAAATGAATAAATAACTGTTTCAGCACCGTAAGGCTGATACATAATCCATATAGTTGATGTCACTTATAGTCCACCCCAACATAATCAATAGGAACTGTACACATGTCCTGAAAACATCTTGCAGCCCTTGGACTGTCTCATTGGACAGTTTTGTCTCGAATATTTCGGAGGACAACAGATGCAATTGACCTTGCCAACTTTTTTTCTCTACTGCGATGTATCTGCTAAATGGACCATTTGTACCAATCTTCTCCTCACTAATCTATGACTCCTACAGCTGAAGAAGGAGGGGACTTACAATGAAAAAAATCACTGTGTTGAGTGTAACTGGAGTGTAGCAAATGTGATAGCAGCATTTTGCTAAGCTAAGAGCAGTATTAAGTCCAGAAAGGAAGGGGAACTGCCTAGAAACTCTTTTCCAGAAAAAACTGCAGCAGAAGACCAGGATGACAACTGAATCTCAAAGTGTGGGTGCTCTTTAGTTAAGCTATTCATAGCGGAGGCATTTGCAACCTTTCCCTTTCTTGATATGCTAAATAAAGCATCTATTCAATTCACTCATTCCTCTGCATGGTTACTAGAAGTCACCAGGGCTACTATCAAGGGGAAATTACAGCCAAAACCTTTCAATGTTCAAATGCCTCTGGTGGAACGCATGGTGTCCCTAACATCATAGGCGGTTGCTGCACCTCTGAATGCAGCTGCGGTAATAAATGCACTCCAACTCTGCCTTCCCTTGCCCCATTGCAATCTGCACCATGTTGTCTAACTAAAGCAATCAAACCAACCAACCAACTACAATGAGAGCTGTGTTCAGTTTGGAAAAAAGTATCAAAACATACCAAAAACACTTCATCCAAAACATTGTATCTCCTCAGCCACTCTAGATTTTGATCTCTATTACTACAAGAACCCGGTTATGTTGTCTTTTCTGCTTGTTCAGAACTCCCATTTGCTTCACAGCATCTTACTGAACAGAGTGAACAGCGCAGCTGTCAAATAAAGATACATGTATTTTGTTTTAATTTATCAAGTAAAAAGAGAGAGGTGATAAGAATAGAAATTGTCTTTAAGGAAGGAATTGGCATGCCTACAAAAAACTCCACAACAAAACAAGCAGCTTCAGCCTAGTTCCCCCTTCTGAACTTTCTACCATATCCTGACTTTACTATCACCATCTGCCAGGAAGGCAAGTTCCTCAGATGTGATCTGTATTTCTTGTTCTTTTTCCATTTACCAGCAAATCCTGGAAAATCCTCTTCCACAATTTATGAAGTCATTAAGCGTCAGTCACCTTTTTGCTTCTTTAAAACACCATGCAACTGTTTGAGTTTGGGATGCAATTTGATTTAATTCTTCTGTTATTATGATCTATGCTGTGGACAGTTACAGAGTTACAGAGACCCTTTACACTGGCATAGTTTGTTCCTTCTCATGCTGATAGGCATAGGTTTAGATGTGCTCCAAAGGACTTGTAAATCAAGACGGCTTACAAATGAGCAAACTGCATTCATGCTGCAAGGACTTTGTCATTTAAAAAAAAAAAAATATTAGCACCACTAAAGGAGTTCAGTTTGATTCAGCTGTTCCAAACTTTACCTTGCCTTGCAGTTCTGGTAAGTCAGTCTTCACCTTCACTTAAATTCCTGCAAGCAGATAGCTGTGCTGCCTTAACTAGCTGTTCTCAAAAGTAAAATGCATCCATCTTTGGTGTTTGCAGCTGACAATTTAATAGCGTTTTCTCCTGTGCGTACGCTGACCTGCATTTTCTATCGCTTGTAACCATGCCTTTTTCAGAACAGTGATTTTTCTTCGATCTTAGCAAAGACATATGGCTCATTACGGCAAACCTAGATGCCAACTTTGATGTTTCAAAGGTCAGATTTTTTTCTGTTATCTAAGTAAGGCAGGCATTTTCTTTCCAAGACCACACTAGAAAGACACATTAATTTTTAGCCTCCTGTCACTCAAGAAAGAGAACCAGGAGCTTTATTCGAGTTTTTAAGTTACCTCCTGGGAGTTCCTTTGGTTTTAAAAAGAAAACTCCTAGTTTGATTGCTGCAGTGTTTGTACCAAGGCGAGAAATAGCTGCCCTGCTCTACTCCACTCATGGCAGGGAAGAGTTCATAAACTGTAATTACCAGCTTACCCACTCAGGCTCCTTCCTAAAAGGAGAATCATTCATCATCCTCTTTTGTGCTACCGACTCCTTAAAAGGCCTACTCAGCTTTAACTCCAGTGTGTCCCACCGCAGCCAGGCTCCCCAAGAGCCTGCGCCAGGGCTACCTAGATGGATTTCAAAGGGAACATCGGGCCGCTTGCCTGCCTTATTTGGGAAACCCTAACTCTGCGAGGCTTGGCACAACCTCAGTGACCGAGCAAGCCTTCATAAACCTGGAGCTCTGACAGAGGTTTAATGAGAAGGAACCTCAGATTATGATGAGCTCCTAGCACCGGCAAGAAACAGAAACGGGAGCGAAAAGGGAGGGCGAGCGAGATGCCGAGCAAAACTTGCAAAGTTAAAAACAACACCGGAGCGTCGGGGCGAGCAGCCCTCGGAAGGGCTTTCCGCGCGTTTGGTGTAAAAATCTTCAGGAAGGAGGAAAAGGAAGGCCGGGGAGCGACCGAGCGAGCCGGCGCAAAGCAGGCGGGCGAGTCGCCAGCGGCGCGGGGACACCCCCGGCCAGCGGCCCGGGGACCTCCGCCGCTGCGCGCACACACACAGACAGACACACAGACACGCACAGAGCCACAGGCAGGCAGGAGGGCAGGGCGGGGGGGCGGAGCGGCGCCGGGCCGCCCGAGCATCCAGCAGCGCGGCCGCCCCCCGCACCCCCGCGGCGGGCGGGAGGCCTATGGGGGCGCGGCGCCGCTGCTGGAGCGCCGGCAGCCCCTCCCCGCCGCTGCCTGCGGGAGTGGGAATAAAGACAGATAGCGGGGCAGGCACCGGTCGGGCGGGGAGGGAGAGCGCCGAAAGTTTCCTGCGAAGCCCGCGGGCGGCGGCAGCGATGCCCGAGCGGCGCGGAGCGCTGGGGCTGGGCGGGCGCCGCCGGCCTTAGGGGGAGCGAGAGCGAGCGGCGCGGGGCCCGGCAGCGAGCCCCCGGCCCGCCCCGGCCCGTCCTCTCCTCTCCTCCGGGCGGCGAGGAGGAAGCGCCCCGGGCAGGGACGGGAAAGCGGCGCCGGCCGGAGCGCGGGGAGGGGGAGCGGCACCGCGGGGACAGCCGCCGCCGGCAGAGCCCGGGGGAAAGATGAGCTTGTTGTCAGCCATCGACACCAGCGCCGCGTCCGTCTACCAGCCCGCCCAGCTCCTCAACTGGGTCTATCTATCGCTGCAAGACACGCACCAGGCCAGCGCCTTCGATGCCTTCAGACCCGAGCCCTCCTCGTCCCAGCACCCCGACCTCGGCTACACCAAGAGCACCCCGGAGCTGGGCTCCTCGCTCAGCTCCAGCTATCTCAACAGCTTCTTCCAGCTCCAGCGGAGCGAGGTGAGTCCGCGCCGCCCCCGGCCCCCCCAGCCCGCAACCGCCATGATGCCTCGGCAGCCTCCCCCCCACGGGCCGGGACCGAGCCCGCCGGCGGGACGGGGCAGCCCCGCTCCCCGCCCCGCCCGGCGGCGGCTGGGGCGGCTCGGCCGGCCGCGCAGGCTCCTTCCCCGGCCCCTTCGCTCCCCTCCCTCGCTGCCCCGGCCCCGCGGCGCTGGCGGCGGCGCCCGTCCCGCTAACGGGCCGGCGGCCGGGCCGGGGCGAGGCGAGGCTCCCCAGCGGCATTGGCGAAGCCGCCCGCCGCCGCCTCCTCCCGCCGCCCGTGTTGACAGTCTGGTAAATGGTTACACCGAGTCCCCTTGCGCGGCCGGGATGGTGCCAGGGCTGCGAGGGGGGACGTACAAAAAGTGCTACGACCGGCATAACGTGCAAAAATACGCCCCCCCCCCTTCTTTTTTAAAGCGATACTTAAAGAGCTTGATATAAAGAATATATGTAGCCTGAGATCAGAGGCTGGCATTATTTAAAAGGAAGAGATATAAACAGGAACGTGACAAAAACGGAGCAAAAAAAAGTTTTGCGCACGTTTCATAACACAAGAACAAGGCTAAATGAAACCAAAGGGAAGGAAGCTAAAAAACCAGGGCAGGCAAAGACAATTCACTGTGGAACTCCCTGTCACAGGAAGTTATTGAGGTCAAGCACTTCTGCATTGGAGGGACTTCACATGCGTGGAGATACTGTGAGGTGGCACCTCGCACACCACAGCTCTCAGCCGCTCCAGAAAAGGTCCAGCACCGTTGTTACTCCCTACCATGGAGCTCTTGCCACAGACATTCAACGGTGGCTCTGTTTGACGAGGGCTGAATGGACTATGCATCCGACTCGCTCGGGCACTTTCCACAGAATGACATTTCGGAGTCCTCCCAGCACCATTTACATTAAAGCATAGGTTTAAAAATTATTCTTAGTCAAAATACATGTTTCTGTTCTGTCAGCAAAGGTATGGGGTTGTTAATTAAAAACAAATCAAATTCCCCAACTGCTCTGGTGTTATAGCTGTTAATAGCCAAAGTTATATATACACACATTCTTTTTTCCTTAATTAGAAATTCTTTCTTCCTTAAGAATTTCACAAAGCACATCCAGTCTCATATCAGACACTATTTTTGAAAGCATTTAGTTCAAAATCCATTCAGTCTGATGTACCCAGCCTTACTAAGCACAGCATAACCTACCCAGTTTAAAAATCCGCAGACTTACCAAGCACATTGATTTTGCTAAAGGACCAACAGGCAGTGGAATTTAAACTTCCAGCTACATCCCTGTCGATTACAAATTGTAGATTTTGCCCCTCTCCGCTTGGCTTACAAGCTTCATGGTGCGCAGCTAGCGATAAGACTCCAGAGGTTTGGCCTACATGGACTCTCTCCAGACTGGGACTCCATTCAGGTCTGCGTTTGTTCAAGTCGAGATACATTCTGCTCACAGTGCGTCCTTTTTCTTCTTGGGAGAAAAAGGAAAACACAAGTAAATGGAGGCTGCATCCAGGAAGCCTTTGAAACAGTCTCTGAGAAACAGTTTTCTTTTCCTTAAAGTTCCTCTCTGAGTTCATTTTCTGCTTCTACTATACTGTTTGCAAGTAGGGGCTAATCCTTTTGTCACACTCTCTCCCTTTCCACTTGGCTCACATTTCTTTCCATTTCCCACCCCCCCCCAAACTGTTTTCTCCTTTCTTCTGGAAAATCATTTCCCCGGTGTGCCAGGCCTTCCCCAGGCCCCTGCTTCAGCCCCAGCTCCGAGCGGTCAGCCCCTTCACAGCCTCCCCCGGCCGTGCTGCTTTCGGATCCCAGCAGTCACCTTAGCTGCATTTGTGCATGGATTCCTATCATCCATGAGCTGTATGGATGCAATTGTATTCTGTTCTTTTTAACCTCATTACAGTTTCCTGAGACACATAAGTGACAACAACTGAGAATGCCAGCTCTGTAGAAAGCATTCACCATTCAGGAAATAAGGACCATTTAATTCTCTACAGATATTTTAATATTTTTAAATGATCAAGCATGTTAGTTTGTTCCAGTTCATTTTCCAGCCCGTGACAACAATAGCATTGACTATGTGGTTGATAGAGACAGTTCTATGTTTCCAATTTTTACCTGAACTACGTGTTAATACAGGGTAACCGTGTTAATACAGGTTATTTTCCCGCTGAAAAGCGGGAAGGGGGCACAGCCATCTCATACGGCATGGGAATGCATTTGCCCTGCTGGATATACCCCGAAGAAAGTAGCAAACCCTTCAGTTCCCCAGGCTCATGCTGCCTGCTTATACAGCAGCTTTCATTCAAAGGTTTAGAGGGTGTTAGCGATACCATTGCTCAAAAAAAGTTCTGTCAATATGTTAGATGCTTCGTTCTTTCCCGAAGCTGGAAACTAGACTGCTTTTTTGGCAGGAGTCACACAAGAGTTTCCTACAATGTCATGCCCTTAATTCTTGAGATTCTAACATCTGTTTGTTTGCAGATGCCATTGGGTATACACCACGTATTTCAACTGCATAAAATTATTTTGGGGAGCATTAGTCCTGTATGCTGCTTTTGCATCAAGTGGGCTTATGCTATCTTTGGAACAACACATAGCTTTCCACAGTTAAACTGTTGACTGTTTTCTACACAGTGCTTGCTTTGGTTGGCATTTTTTTTTTTCCTCCCAGTTTTGTCCCGGAGCTGAGCTGTGACAATGATTGACACATAGCTGTACACAATATTTGGAAAGTGACCTAATGAGGGGCCAAAATAGCAACAGATTGAGAAACGATAGGATCATAGGGTGTAAAATAGTCACGCGCCTTGTATGTTGCCTTGCAATTGAAAATTTCTGGAGGAGAACGCTTGGAATAAGAGACAGCATTTGCGAAAAGTTGCTATTATACAGGGTTTGCAAGTCTGCATGGCAGTGCCTGTGTATGTGACTTGCATGCTGACCAAAGGAACTGGACAGAAAAAAGTGCCAGCACCCACAGAGTAGTCTTGCATTTCACCAAGATTTTTGTCCTCCAGACTTTTTCCACTACAATGGACGCCTTCTAAATAAACATGATGAACACAGCTGTTTGGTGCATAAAAGCCCATTGTACCAGGAAAAAAAAGCAATAATAAAGGTTTAAACAGTAAAGCGACAATGAGTGTTTTGTTCCATATGCAAGACTCATTTTGCAAAACAGACCTGCTTTAAATAAAACTTTACTGCAGTGTTTATTGTCCTAGATATGAAACGAAAGCATGTTAGAACATTAAGATGCATTAAATTGGCTATTGAACTGAGCTCCACCCTCATTATAACACCATCCATCAGAGCCAAGTATTTGAGGTTTTGTTGTGGGGCTGGTTACATGGGTTTTAATGCGTTTGAGACACAGCCAGGTAACTGTGGCTTTGTGTCATTGAGTGGTATAATTGAGAAACATAGAATAAGGGTGTAAGAGACTCATGGCATTTTTCTGTACTCACAGTAGGCATCCTACCAGATCAATGCTGACTTCGGTCAAGAAGCAACAGCAGCCAGTAACTGGAAATTATCTTATTATAATAATCAAACTTGTTTCTTTGAACCAAGAGTGCTAATTCTGGTGCAAGCCAATATTTACACTTGAGAAGGAGCCTGTGTCCTAATGAATTCTTTGCCCATGTGCAATACTCTGCATGTCTTTCAAGAGAGGGATTCCTTCTAGAAGCCTCTATGGCAGCCACTTTCCGGATCTAGATTAGAAAATAATCACCATTTTCAAAAAGTGGTTAATGTTTCTGACTCAGGAACTTCCAGATCCAGTCCTTATAGGCAAGAGAGGAAGTAACTGGGAATGAGAGAACATGAGCTAGTTCAGTTTGCTACAGTAAGGTGCAGATCACTCACTTGGACAGGAAAATTTGGGGAATTAAAAAAATCAAAACAAAACTTCAGAGTGTATTGTGGCAAATAACACTCAAATCCCCATGGAACAGAAGCAGGTCTGCAGCACTGGGATAGATACTGCTTATCAGGCAGTTTCCCAAAGAAATAAAGTTAATATGCCAGTGACATTCATATATTAACAACAACAACAAAATCTCATGAAACACTGGCAAGAACAGAAACATGTATGGAAGGAAGTTGGCACTTCTACAGAAAATACATTTTATGTCAGACAAACTTGTTTTCCATCTGTCCTTCATAAATTTGAGGAATACACACTAGCCTGATACTTGATGAAGAAAGATCTGTTCTTTAGCCTAGATAAATTAATTTGGAGGATGATAAGATTAAATAAAAAGATTCACCACTCTCATAGTATCAGAAGAGTACAGGGATTGCCATACAAGATCAGGCAATTGACCCACTAAATTAAGTGTCATATCTCTGTGAACAGGCATTAATAAAAGATTTAAAGGGAGAACAAAACACCTTCTAAGAGGCTGCTCCCAACCGGTATGGTCCTAAGACAAATACAAGAGAGATGTGGATTAGCAGAACTTGCTATATGCTCCAAAGTGTTTCCGATTCCCTTTGTTTTGTGGAATATTATTAGTTATTCTAACACAGAGCATATTTCTGATCCACAGAGTGCTTAATGTGCTCAGCACTGCAGTCAGGACTTCTTGCTTCTCACTTGCAGACTAAACAACTACAGTTTTATCTCCTCTTATTTAAGCGTAGTTATTGACAGTCAGAGTAGTGCAGCATACAGGTTGCCTGCGGTACATGGAGGCATCCTTTAACAATAGTGATTATTATTTGGTTGATTTCCTCATCTTTATTTTTCTCACTATTCTTTGTGTAAGCACTAACATGTCAGTGCCCTTATCCTTCTACAAATTGTATTGAAAAGGCAATAGCTCAACAATTCCTGTGTTGGAGGAGCTTATGCTCTCTGCCTCAGGATGATTGTACATTACAGATATTTTGTGGCTACTTAAAGTGCCAGTCAACTCCTTTCAAACTGGTTTTCAAGAAGTTAAATGTCAATTCTCGCATTGGTCCTTATAAGAGATTCCAAGGAGCTGAATCTCTGGTAGTCAGGAGACAATATGCGTTTGGGGATTTTGGCAGCATCAGCCTCCTCCTTCCTCCCACACAGCCAGCTCTAGAGCCCTTTTGATGATATTGCCTCAGCACACGAAGTACAGCTTTCATAGTCCACTCTCTATTCTGGACTCAAAGTCTCAGATCCTATTACAGGTATTGGAGCTAACAACTACTCTATTTCCAGTTGGATGTGTGCTTTAAAATGCAAAAATTCAGGTTTTTAAGTCTACAAGCATTCTTTTTTGCTCCCTGTTATTTCTGCATCCGTGGCCTCCTGCTTTGCTACTTCTGTCTTTAGAAAACACCCTCTTTTGCCAGAGAAGGAAAAAAAAAAAAAAACCATAAGTGAATGTACTATAGGAAGTGGAATCTGAAAATATGATCTGTATTTTGTATAAGAAGTGGGAAACTCAAGTTATAATACAAATTACGCTCTTCCATTTGTATCTCCTAGGTATGGCTTTAGACTACTTTCCAGGATTAAATATATATATTTTTTTTTAAGTGCACTGTACTGCATATGGTAGATAGCCTTCTTATTATTCACTCTGAGACTGAATTACCTAATAGCAATTTGATTGCAGAAGGGAATACACAAGAGCCAAATTTGTTTCTCTTAAGCAAGTACTCTAAATACAGTTATGTTGCTTTTACTCAGGCTTCCTTACCTAAGTAAGGACAGCAGAAAGCTCCCAGAAATAAGAATAATAAGAAGTGAAGACGTGCTGAAGTTACTCCAACAGCCAGAGCCTCTTTTGTTGCTTCCTTACCCTCCCCACACCTCAAGCAAATGCTGCTGTAGCTCAGCAGCGCACCTGTGCTACCTCTAGCTTTAACTAGTTTAAACATGATTTACAGCCGGGCTTTAGTTCATGGCAACAAAAGTATTATCCACCATAGTCTTCTGCAGCTACTTAGTATCACGTCAAAGGCTGAACCATGTTTGGAAAGCTGGCAAGAGCTAAAATATTAATTGCTGAACCTAAATCAAGTCTTCCAGAAGAGGGATATAGGCTGCTTTACCATTGATTTCTTTTTGATAGGTACAAAAAAAAAAAGCTAGCAATAGAAGATAGACCAATTATATGGATTCTTCCTGATTAGCTGAAAATTATTGCCAATTCTTTTAAATCAATTGGGATTTTGTATTTATGCAAGTCCTCATTGAGAGGAGCATTGGCATTCACTTTCTGTCTCACAAATACATCCATGTCTTGAAAAAACTTACCAGGTAACACACAGAAAAAAACATCAATCCGTAATTGGGGGCAAAAGCATGTAGAATTTTGTTACAATTCTATTTTACACAAACAACGTTCAGTTACAATTATTTTATGCATTTACAGTGTCTTCCATCCCAAGGCACCCAAACAAAGGGGTGATGTAACTGTGTGTTGGGTAATGATTTTTCATCCCTTCCTCTTTTGCTCTGCAGACACAGACTCAGTTATTCAGAATAGAAAAGGAAGATCCTTCTCCAATGAACAGCACAAATAATCAGACAATCAAGTCTGACTTGAACCAATATATTCATTTATGAAGTGTAAGGAATAAACAGATAACCAAAAGCTGTACAAAATTGTTTTTATCCAAAAAACAACCCCCCTCTCTTTTTTTTTTTTATTTTTCTTTTCGTCGTTGTTGTTTGTTCGGCAGATTTTGTGGAGTTGTATGAAACAGATAACAAACAACCTTTAGCAATGGTCTTGTTACTTTGTTAATAAAAGATTAGAAGAAAAGATCACATTATTGACAGTCACTAAGTGAGGATTAATGCAAAGAAAAATTTTCTAGTTCAGAGTTTAAGTGGACCATAAAATGACTCTGACACCCGATTTAAGCAATATTTACATGTAAGACCAGCGGATCTTTTTCATGCTACTTTAAGAAGCATGAAAAACAGTGCAGTTTCAAAACGGTCCAGGCACAGATATTAAAAAACTAAATCATACTATACTGATAATATGTATTTGCATAGAAACAAAACCAAATGTATTCTGTTGTCAAAACTAGATGTATACATATAAATGTGCCTAAAGAGTGATACTGGATATCACCTTAAGGCTTCTGAATGGTTTTGTGAAATATAATGGTTTGTATTTGTACCTCTCCTTGGTTTCTTTTCCCCAGGAAAATTGCCAGCAGCCTGATGCCCATTTCGCCACTCTCCTGAATTGCCCTTCTTTTAGAAAGCCACAATGAAATGATTAAATGAAATGGGAAGAATATAAGTCTGTGCTTCATGGCCATTTACTTCAGTTTCTGTCTGGGTTCCAGAGAAGTTATCGTGGATCAAAGGAACCAATTAAATTTTAGAAAGCTATTCAAATCTTATAGTAATGCTGACATAATTTAGACAGACAGTATTTCATAAGTGTCACAACTTTGATAGCTTCTTTTATCCTCCAGGTCAGTTTTTATTCTCAGAAACATTACAATCTGTGTTCTGCTGAAAGTAGAACCTAAAATTATAGACAGATTCACTTGAGGAAGGCAGAATAAATGCAGGGTTATGAGGCCTGGGCTCTGTCTATGCCCCTCATTGTCTAGCCAGGCCAGTGCAGCTGTTGGGGGTTTTGGTGGTTTTTAAGTTTTAACATATCACAAGCCTAGCCCATTACTTTCTGTCATGTGTTTTGGTGTAAGCAAATACTAACAAGTCCAATGCTTTGACTAAGAGGAATTTTAAGGAGCCCCTTGTAGGCCCTTTTTCTAGCTCTGTCAACTGCTGCTGATAGGAGAGCTGCTACATGGTCTTCCAAAACCTGAATCTTAGGAAATACATGTTGCGTTTCCACAGACTTAGTTTGAAGATCAGCAAATGCCCTTATGATCTGGCACTCTTGCTCTCATATCCAAAGCAGAAATATGTTCCTGCTGTATTAAACGACCACCCACACCTACTCCCTGCACATGGCAGGACTTGGTGTCTCTTTTGAATGAACACAAGTGCAATACCCTAGAAGGATCACAGGAATCTGGACATCTATATTTACACCTCATCCAGCTAACTGCCAACCAAGCAAACATTTTAAAGGGATCATCTTGCTCCCATAGGTTTCTCTTGCCAACCAAGGGGTTCCAGGTTTCTAAACTTGGTTGAGATTGTAGCAGGGGAGTCAGAGCCTATATTTCTTCTCAGTAAGCCAGCTGCTAGACAGCTATTTGTGCATATTCCTTAAGGCTGTGGCTGAATGGAAAGCAAAGGAACTATTGTACAGTCATTGCATCCTGAAAATGAGGGATGAGTAAGAGTTCTTAAGAGGGTTTGAGCATCAGTGGTCCTTGAAATACAGAGGTGTTCTTATAACTATCTTTCACCAACATATATTGCAATTGAAATTAATAGAATAATGGATTCATTCCTCTAACAGACCCAACCTGGGACAAAAAAAAAAAAAAAAAAAAAAAAGAGTCCTTAAGTCTACTTGGAAACCAGATTACTCAAGAATTATTTTATAATTTATCTGAAGCAGATGATTGTGAAGTTTTAGGTTTAGTTGCTCAGATCACACTTTGTGCTGTATTACAACTGATTAAGAGTGTGGCTATAAATGTAGATAAAACTATCTGAAAGCTGGAGTCACAAAATGAAACTCCAGCCTGTCATTTAGGACATGGAAATAATTTATTTTCCTCCCTATATTCAATTTAATAAAAGTTTTTGTCTTCCCCTGAGTGCAGGAACTGAGGCCCTAAGCGCATTGCGAGGGGCCCGTTCTGGGCAGATGATGTATTGTTTCTACCTCTGACAGTGACCTTAGCTTTGCCTCTTTTAAACTTTGGCAGCCATTGCAGAGTTTTCTGTGCCAAGAAGGCATTACTGAATGTAAATGATATAAACAAAACTGTCTCAGACTTAAAGTTCTGTTTAACCCAAAATGGACATTTCTTAGTGAAACCTTTCATCACACAAGAGCTGCACAGGAGGTAAATGCTTTCCTAAGTGTGTCTTAAACAGGCACATATCTATTTCCGGGTGTTATTTTTCTTATGTTTGGAGTGTCAAAAGACCCACCAAATGAGAGGAAACCCGACTCTTGTTTTTCAAACTGCAGGTCAGATTGAGACAAGATTTCCTGCAGGAAACAGAGATGTTAACAGAAAGTGCAGGGGTCAAAACATGTCCATCCATTTCTCCCCTCACTTTATGCTATACAAGTCTTGATAATCTCACCCGAGAACCCTGTCTTGACGTCCGCAACATAGGCTTGTTTTTCGACAACGCGAGGAGGCAGTGGGATTGGGGTATCTGGTGGAGGCCCTCCCCGCGTCCCTCTCTCAGAAAGGTCAGGGAGGTTGGCGGTCTGCAGCCTGGGGGAGACTCAGCTGCAGGCAGTCGAGGGACAGGCCGAGGAATGAAGGCTCCTGTGGGGATGTGTTAAAGTAATTTGCAATGTGAATGGTCTCCGTTGTCCCTAATATAGTGCTCGTGTGTTAGAGCTTCTCTTTAACATAAGTGGGCAGTTGTTTAGTGCTCAGTGGATGAAAAGGATCCCTGCAGAGCTTGGTGCAAGGTTTAGAAAGTTCCTCCAAGACTGTGCACCTCTGACCAGAGGAAATCTCTATCCTCTCCTTTCCTGCCTTTCCACATATGCCATTAAAGGCTTTTTGTGAGGTCCCCATACAACGTGTAAAGCAAGTGTCCTCACTGACATCCACAGCAAAACTTTCCCTGAGGCTGAAATAAGGAGGATCACAGTACCAGCAGAGAGCTAAGAGGCCTACCTGAGCTTCAGCAAGCCTGAAGATGGTGACTGAGCAACTTCTTAACTGTCAGTGCTTTGCTACTTCTATACCACTGTATAGTAGATGGGGAGCAGCATTTTTTTTAAGATTTAAAAGATCCGTGAAACTCATTGAAAGCTTTGGGTCAAAATGTTAAAGATCAGTGGACTTAAAGCAAGGCAAGATGGTGGCATGCATTGCTCTTCAACCTTGCTGTGAATTGAAGGTATGCCAGTCATACACAGAGGAGTGTGTTGCACCCACTTGCTGTTCTGTAGAGTCTCAGGAGTGATGAGCAATTACAACCCGAGAAGCCACAACCAGCCAAGCTGTCAGATTTGGAATAACTAGATTAGATACATCTATCCACTGGATTAAAGATTCATCGCCCTACCATGGACTTGCTTCCCAACTACTGGCAAGTCGTGCCACATTCATAGTTGTCTCCTTAAGATACCGTTTCTGTAAAAGGAAAGTCCTAGTACCATCTACCTGAAAGTATTTAGAAGTAGGCATTAGTGTTAGCAGTTTAATATAAGCATGTAATTATCTAAACCCCCCTATAGAAGAAGGATGAATTAAGGTATACTTGTCTAATCTAACTAGCCAGGAATGTGTTGATTAAGGTTTACTTGGCTAATCTACATTTTCTGTGTTTTTAGATAAGGAACTTGAGTAATTCACATTTTACTAACATCAGCCCAAAGATCAGATTTTTTGACAGCTAACTTAAACATTGACTTCAGAAGGAAACAGAAGCCCGAGTCTTTTTCTCTTCCTGCAGGCAAACATTTTCTTCACTGAGTGATGAGCTTTGCTTGCGGTTGTCCAATGATAAAATGTTACTGAGTAAACTCTTAAACTCTTTTTCTGTAAAAGTATCTATAATTTATCCGAGGAGCTAAAGCAGACATAAGCCATACAGGAGCAGTTTTTGAGGTTTTCCAGTTCAGCCTTGGTAATTAAACTTCTCTATTTCTTCTGGCTCAAATTAATACAACTAAATTTATGACAGTATTTTCATTTAATCCCTCTGTTTTCAGAAGGCTTTGGGGTTGGCCATAAACATTGATTCTGCATTGGATATTTTCTTTGGGGAAAAAAAACAGGGAACTGTTTTGACCACTTATAAAGAGCTGAAGCACAGAAAAGTCACAGATGTGAAGTGCTCTTCTCCACACATGATCGCCTTCAGGTGCAACTGTTGTGCTTTCACACATGTTGCATGGCCCAACAGACAAATCCCATGTCAGAAGCAAGCCTTGGGGCACTAGCAGAGAAGACAGATATAGGCCCTCAGGTTAAGTTTTGTATATTAGCATGTACAAGCCACTGAATTACTGTTTGGGTAGCTTCAGATTTCCCTTTCCTCCAACATGAAAATAGCAACTGAGTGGGGGCAGTGACTTGTCTATCCTACTGTTCTATCCATGACACAGCACGGGGATGTACTCAGTTCTTATCTTCCTGAAAATCCAAGCTGATAACTTAAGCACCTTTTGACATTTCAGTGCAGGGCTAATAATTAGCATGGCTAGTCTGGTTACCATCATGCACACTTCACAGACTGGAGAATATTTATAATTTGCAGTATATGAATACCTTACTTTTTCCACACTGATGATAGGGCAACCCAACTCCTTTTTCCAACAAACTTCAAACAGCCATGGCGCCTACTGACTTAAACTTAACTCTGGAAGTTAAGACTGCTTTATTTTTGATTGCTTTATTAGGTTGGCAACATACTAAAGCAAAAATAAGTCATCAAAAATTCTTTGCTCATCACTTTTCAATTACAGACTATTTTATGTAGTGGAAGAATTGATGACTGGACTAGATTACAGGAATACTGAAATACTACAGGACCTCACTTCAGTATATGCAATTAAAACAAACATGGAGAGAACCACTAGCACAAATTGTACTAACTTATAGCTTGAGCAGGTTCTTTCACAGGTCCTTTAGAGATACTTTTAAACAGCTGTAAATAAGGAAGAATTTTTTATTATTGGACTGTTGTGGTTTTTTTTTTGTTTGGTTGGTTTTGCTTTTTTTAACATTAACCCACTGGATTTCAGGTGGAATAGTCACAATAATGGTGCCACATCTAAAGCAAATTATCCTGCTAAGGTGGGGTAGTCACCTCTGCCAACTTCAATGTTAAATCCCTTAACTAGCAGGAACAAAGAAGGACATCTGTGACAAGAGGTACTATGCACACAATCCAACAGTTTGGGAGTATTACGTGGCTTCTCCTATGCAGTTTTAGCTATTACACTTAAACAGCAGATGACTTCTAAAGAGGGCAAGAAGTTGCATTTTCTTCATGCTCATCTGGCTGGTTTAAATATTGCTTTCTCTTCTCTGTTTTAACTGGTGAGATATTGTGTAGGGCTACCAGTGTAGGTTGGTTGTTGGTTTTTTTGGGGTTTTTTTTGGGTTTTTTTGGGGGGGGGGAGGGTAGTGGTTTTTCAAAGTATAGTTTTTAAATTAAAAAAAAACCCCACAGCCCCAAGAGCATCAAACAAATGTACTGGCCAGATGCAGCCTATTAACCACTTCAACCACTACAGGTCATTCTAGCTTCAGGTAATTGGTGGATCTGTACCCCTTTATCACTGCCTTAAGGGTCCATCAGCCACAAACTGAACGTAGGGCAGAAACTGAGTTTTCCAGATACACCTCTATGTTTCCAGTGTCATGCCTAAAAGCTTTGCTTCTTAACTCCTATAAGTCCTAATAACAAGGTGCCATTCCCACATAAACAGGTTGCTATCACTTATTAATATCAGCTGTTCTGGAACATAGGTAATCCTATCACCTTTAGGCAGCATTAAATCTTGTCATAATTGAGATGCTATCATGCTATCTGTGCTTTCTGCTCCCCATTAAAAAATACCTTTACAGCTAAAGCAGTAGCCACACCAGTGGGAAATTTGGAAAGACTTGCCACCTATTTGTTCAAATGTTTCGTTGCACATTCCTAACAGTATCATTGTCTTTACTTTCAATGTTATACCATTGCTAAAAAAGAAGCTGAAGAGAGAAATTCTGTTTCAGTGTTTCCTGATTCACCTCTTGGCACACCAATCCCAAAAGCTGTCTCTGAAAGGCAGGGACCAGCCAAGGGAATCAAGAGCATTTGCCAAATCATTCACTTAACTAGGAATTTCTTAGAGGTGAGTTAGATACTGGAACTCTTGAGTCACTCACATATGTTACCCAACTGGAAATTAGAGCAACGAAGCTATAGAAGACAATAGCTGCCTCTTTCACAAAGGACCACACTGCAGCCTTACAGATTACGTGCCCTTTAACTGGAAACACTTAGCAAACAAATAACAAAGGAAGCCTTACTTCCCAGTGCCACCAACAGATACAGTTTAAGGACCTACTGAGCAGAGAGATTACCTTTGGAAAGTACAACACCAGATTTTCAGTTTGGTTCACATTCAACTAAGTCAACAAGTTTCATAGGAAGAAGAAAAAACAAACAAACAAGCAAACTTACATTATCAGCTCAAACTTCCCACTAAGCCAGTTTCTAAGTTTTACCACCAGGTCCCCCATCCTCCCAGTACAGCAAGATAAGGAAATCCTGAATTCATTGCAGCTGGCCTGATGAGTCTTGTAATTAGGACATGCAGTGTGGTCTTTCAGCTTCTTGAGAGCACTAACCCTTTCACTGCCAAATCCTTTCTATCCTGTTGTAGCTCAAAATGGGACTCCATTTGAGAGGTACTATTTGTTGTCTGCTTTTTAAAGAAATAGGTTAGCTTTACTAGTGGAACACTGCAAACACAAAGCAGTCACTGCTTTTGGTGGAATTCATCAGAGGAGCAGTCCCCCTGCCACCTCCCAGATGCATACAATACACTCGAGACCAGAATGAGTCAGGATGCATTTCCCTCTTCTTCTCTATTTAACTTTCTACTGTCATCTGTCTGAGACCATCAACATTCTCCCCGTCACTCTGATCATTCCCTGGACATCCCCTTTGAATATGAAGCTAATTCAAAGGTTTTGTTCAAAACTTTTCTTAAAAATCCCCTTTGCAGCAGTGCAAACACTTAGTAAGGGTTGAATTGCTGATTTGCTCAATGAAGTGCCCCAGACAAAAAAACCCCACTATTTTATGTATCTCAGCAATATTCATTCACCCCTTGTCTTCTACAAAGACAAAACTGACTAAGTCACCATTTGCTTTCATTACATTCATTACATGTTCCTGGGCTTTCACTATTTGATTCCAGGGGCCAGGATGAACTCTCCCATCGGCACCCTTATTATATAACTTGGCTTTTTGGAATGGTTTTTTTCCTCATCTCCTTCTGAAGAACTGGAGATTTCCACAGCTAGCAACAGGATGTAGCACTGTTTGCGCTTGTGCTCTTTATAGCATCTTTCAAGTACCAGATTGATGTGTTTTTCACATTGACTCGGAGTTAAACTGATTTAAGACCATTTTCCAGGTCAGATTGGCAGGAACTGCTGAAGCAGTTTGCCTGACTCTGTACCAGGAGGGATGGGCTGCATCTTGGGATTGTCTAGGAATTTTCCTTAACGAATTCATTGTTCTCTGAAGCACCAGTGACATCGGCAATGTCCGTCTTCTCCTTTACTGTCATCTTCTGGGATGTTATATGTGTCTTTTCCTTTTTTAACACTGGGCCTCAAGATGATTATAGGGAAGTGTTTCATGGTGGCGTGTGTAGACTGGATGTTTTGGCGTGTCCAACTTTGGCACGTATCGCACAAGTGCCCTGCCAGCTGAACCAGGTGGCCGCTTTCAAAGCCATGTGTCACGCTTCAGCCGCAGAGATGCTGGTGGCTGCTAAGATTATGATTTAGTGTCAGTACAGCCTGTAGTCTGATGGGACCCTGGCCTTTGACAACATTTCTGGCTGCCATGGTTGAAACAAACAGAAGTTTGTAAAGGTTTGCTGACAGAGTGGGCAAACTGTGGTCATTGCAACCCTTACGTTTCTGTATTGACCTGAAACGTGCCAAGAAGGGTTGGTGGAGGAGTGAATTACATAATATCCAGTCATGGTGCCAAATTGCTCCCTTATAATGGGGGTAATAGCTCAGCGTAAAGGATATGTAGAAAAGAAAATAGTCACCGCTGTGAGCCATATGTCCAATTCAAAGCCCACTGAAGGCAGCAGATAGGTATGTTTTGTTTTGTTTTGTTTTGTCACTGGGTTGGCCCTGGGAGCAGAAAGAGTAGCCTCCTGATGGGCAGGAGTTACATATTCTACATCCCCAGGGGATGTTCCAGATTTCAGCAATGGGTAAACAATTTGGGATTTCACACATTCTGCATGTCTATATACCCTCCCTTCTATAAAAATCATATAATAGGGTATTTGCAAAGTTACTGATGGGTGTAATGCATGTGAAGTACTTTAAGAATCTCTTGGCAAGGGGAGCTCTTAAAAAGAAAGATTTTGTATTATTCCAAGTGTATGTAAGAGAAAGTGGCTCCTAGGGAGACAAGAACTTCTTGAAGACCCTTAATTAATACTATTTTGGCATCCATAGCACTTCCCCTTCCTTTTAACAATTTGATGCCAAGAATTTCTCATTCCAATAGTGTCCAATAAATCTTAGAAAATTAATTCCAGTGACCATTGGAGGTATCTTTGGTTGCTTGATGGCTAAAGCAGCTAAAACCTTTTCATTAGTTTTTGAAATAGCTTTTCCCTTGAAAATGTATGAGTTTAACCCCTGAAACAAAGTCACTGATTCTCCTCTCAGCAGCCAGAACACCTTGCACCAGCACAGCACTATGCTGTGCTGGGGGTAAAATGATGGGTGTTTCAGTGCCAGGACATGTGTGAAGTCCCCTGCGAGATCAGACGGCCCTATGGCCCTTTGAGTTGATCCTGCTGCTGTGCACCAGCTTCAGCTTTGTAAGAGGGGTCAGTGGAGCTCAACACATTGTGTTTGACTATAGTGAGGGTGGGTGAAGCGGATTATCTGTATGGCGGTGGCCTGCCACTTAGACTGAATTTTTATTTACAGTATACACCATCTGCAGTGGGCTGGGATTCAGTGATAGTTGGGACTCATCCAGGTAACTGTGCCTAGAGCTTCAATATGATTCTTTTGGTATGTGACTGTTACCCAGAAAATGCACTCACTGTGCAGACATCCTGAATGTTTGACATCTCTGAGATAAATGTAATTCCATTTCAGGTTTATTTCACAAACTCTCTAAATCAATTTCAATGCATGTCTTCAATATGTATATAACATATATAAACATATGAAAACATATATGACATATATAAAGATTCCATTGAAATATTTGAATTTAATAGCACCAAAAAACAAGGTCTCCACAGAGGCACAGATTGGACCTCTTCTTACCTCACTTTCCCAAAAGCCAGCAGTAATTCTCTGATGCCAGGAGAATGACGTGAGCATCGCATTATTGTGAGGTGTATCAGACCTAACATAGAGATACCCTGTGAAATGTGTCCCATCATTTCGGGGTGGAGAGGACTGTCAATAGTTGGTCCTGTTTCTACAGTAATTCGTTACCATTTTAATTTTTTTTTTAAGTTATTATTTACTTTTTAAACTCCTACTACCCAGTTTCTTTTGAACCTTAACACATTAAAGTGAATGAATCCTTGTTATCTCCATTAGGGAGATTAGCTATTTAGGTGATTATGGGTTTCCTGCTGTTCTAAAACTACGGAATGGCAAATTAGGAGATCCTGATTTTGATTTGCAGATTGAGAGAGTGAAGATCCTATTGAGGTGAAGTACAAAAACTAAGTGTTTACTGTTTACCAGGAAATGTTTAAATCACAGCAGGTTTCCCCTTAGAAAATCCAAGACAGATATAGATCTGCATATTTCTTGTTATTGTTTGAATATGGGGCTCTGTGTTGACTGTCTCATTAAACAGATTGGAAACTAAGAATTACTTTACATTTTTCTTGGTGTTCTTTTCCTTTCCCTGACTTCAGTATTGTTTGCCTAAGTAGTTCTGGGCACAAAAATATTCCCTTTTGTGGGTTGTTCTTCCAGGTTTTGCCTGCATATTCTAACTGTACCATGACTGTGGTATGATCAAACACAAGAAAGCAATCGTTGCTTAGTGGAAAGGTTGGACTAAGTGAACCATGGCAAGCTCAATAATTTCCCCAGCAGTGAGGTGACCAGCTCCATTGCACTGCCTTCAAGAAGCCTCTTTATTAATGATCTGTCTATTGCTCTCCTCAAATATGCAGCCATGTTCTTAATGAAAAACAATTTCATGTTTTTCCTGCTATTTTTATCCTTCCCCTACTTGGATAAGTGTCAGAAGAATCATTAATACAGTACTATATTTCATGTGACTTTTTTCTTTTCTTTTGCAGGCTCTGAGCAGCAGTCTGTACAAGAGTGCATCGCCTTATGGCTCTCTTAATAACATTGTGGATGGGTTAAGCTCCCTCACCGAGCATTTCTCTGACCTATCGCTTTCTTCAGAAGCCAGAAAACCCAGCAAGAGGCCACCTCCTAACTACCTGTGCCACCTCTGCTTTAACAAGGGACACTACATCAAAGACTGCCCACAGGTAAGGAATATACAATATTCTGGAAAAATCGCCATGAAAATTTTCACCTTTCCTTAATTTAGTAACACAGAATTTGACTGAAATAGTTCTTTAGGGTGAGTAGCACTGAAAAAATATATTGACAAAGTGCCAAGCTAGCCATGTGTTCTTTTAATATATTCTTTATCACAATACTGATGGAAAAATATGCTATTTCATTTGCCTAATAAGAATTACAAAAGATATTAATCTAGGCACATGATAAGTAGATTTTGGAAACTTTAAAAATGGCTACTATGTAATTTTCTATTGCAGAGATTATGTAAAATACGTTTTCAAGCAGCGCACTGTATAGTCAGTTTGGCAATAGCACTTACTAAAATATAACAAGTTACATATGCTAAAGGAGAAGAAATTGTTACACTGGATGAGGACTTTGAATCAGTGTTGCAGTGACACAAGCTCCAAGTATATCTGGTGCAAAATGTCTTCTGTCTCATAGAAGAGGTTTGCTATAGTTGGCAAACGTGGTGGTCTTGGACTCCTAGAACTTTTTTGTAGTGGCAAAACTGGCAATATTTATTTCCTTAGAGAAGAGGTATAAACCAGTGTGCACTAAAACCACTCACCAATCTGCAATATTTTTTTCTGAGACTCCAAGCCACAATGTGCGAGGTTTCTCCATCCTCTCAAGTTTCAGCTGGATGCAGGCATGTTGCTGGCTTAAACTTTCACAACTCCAACAATATTCTATGTAGAGTCCCAAGGAAATTAAAGCACTGCCAATACTTTAAGAAATACAGATGTGGACATTACTGGTATCCACTTCCCTATGGCTTTAACCTCCTACCCTCTTAATGTGTGACTTTCAGCAGAATTAATCTGCATAGAGTTAACCACAGTTAATTCACTGTTGAGGATGTCAGACATATATAAGCCAAAACACAGGCGGAAGAGCATCTGCCAGCTGAGCATGGTCAGCACAAAATCAAGTCTAATGTCAGATGAGCTTTAGCTGAGTGTATTCCTCCTGCTGTTATGCAGAGACTAAACTGTTTTCTTCATGGACTTCGCTATATATCTTTCATTAATTCTAAGGAAAACTGTGGAATTAAAGTACATGTGCAGTCTTCGGTGCGGCACTTGAAAATATTTTTACTTCATATTATTTCAATATATGTCGAGTAAGGCAGTTTTCTTTATGAAAAAAAGTATGAAATTTTCCTTGCTAGGAGATCAAAAATACTCTAGTTTGTATACTTCTGTGTTTAATGTACTTACTTTAGCATGTTGCAGCAAAATGTAGAGATAGGACCATGTAAAAGCATACATTACTTAACAAGGGGATTAGAACTGCAACTACTAAATATGCGGCAGAGAGAAGTAGAGTGCTGAACTGTGGGAGACGGCTGTGCCGTGCTGTGTAAGAAACCAAATGAATGCAACAGGTCCCTTGACGATCAATACGTGCAAGATGCAGCTCGCACAGACGGTCCCAAGTGAATGTGTCAGAGTTGGAGCAGAAATGCATTATTTATTTCATAGGTATTTTTACAGTTTGAGGCTCTAGAGATTAAAGAACAGTTAGTGGAAACTGAAGACACACCCACAGAAATCCAGGAGATGCAAACAAATTAAGGTTCCTGTAGGAAGATTAATTTACTTAAATTGAACATCCTATGCAATTTTTTTTAAGATTTCACTAGTAATGTCTTCAATTTCTCTGTGAACCAGGAAAAAGACTTCCTACAGAGCGTACTCTGTGGCTGGCCTATGAGCTAGTAAGTAATGAGTGAAGGAACACAGGACAGGGAGGCATCTGCTTGCTCACTGCATGCGGTCTTCTACAGTTACAGGCAGCCATATCATACAGTCCCTTTCGTAAACTGATCAAGTTTTAGTTGGGAAACATTTCAGTATTTTGCCCTTGCTACTGCTGATGTGGGAAGCTGCTCCAGAACCTCAGTCCTCTCATAATTAGAAATCTTCCAGTTTCCAGGATAAGTGTAATTCATGGCCACTTTATAGTCATTTGTTCTCCTGCCAACATTGTCCTCCACTGAAATAGCTCTTCTCCCTCCCTGGTGTTTATCTCAGGATGTATTAATAGACTGCAATCATATCCTCTCTCAGCATTCATTCTGTAGGACTAACCGAGACAGGTTTTCTCAGTCTCCTCACAAAAAGTAGACGGACTCTCTATTCCCCAATCCTTCTCATGGCTGTCCTCTTGTGCTTTTTATCTCCTTGCGCATGCATGACTGCATGGATGTATGGCATCCCAGAACAGATCTCATCAGTGCCTTTTGCTGTGTGTGCACATATCTATTTCTATAAATCAAAGTTTGTGTTACTTAAAGAACAGGTGATATGAAATTAGCTCTGCTTTATTGGAGATTTCTAACACAAGCAAGTGTTTTATGGTCTAGTCAGCATGTAAGTGCTTTCTTGAAAAAGAGCAGACTTAAGCGTTCACAGAAACTTGAAGGACTTCCCTTATTTTATCTAAATTTGAGGACAGATCCGTAGGGGATGACCCTGTGTGCACGAGTTATGTTCAAAACATTGAAAACACTGGGCACAAGAAGGGAGTACCAACGGCAGGATCAGGCTTTTTTTAAGAAGACCCCATTTGTTACCACTGCTTTTCACGATAACTGATTTCTTAATTTGAACATTATATGCACTGCTTAGTAGCTTAGATCTTGATGCTTAGTTTTTCTAGCACTGTCAAAAATGAAAGTTCTTTTGCAAATCCTACTGAAAAAGGGCTGTAGCTATGCATTTTTGAAGTACTTAAATTTGGATAGAGAAAAGAGATAAACTAATCTGATTTGGACAAAATGCATATGGGTAAATCTTATGGTATTTTTATTTTCTTTTTATGTAACTGCCTAATAAGAAGCAGATTTTGAAAAGGGGTGTTTTATGGAGTTTTTCCTGCATAACAAAGAAATTGTGTAACAACTTTGAGACTTTATATCCTCCCTTAATTCTGCTTGTTATAAACACTGTAAAGACGCGTGTTCTTTTTCTGTTGCTGTGAAAGTTGATGGTATACCATACTGATGAAAATAAATGTATCAATTCAGATTTTTATCTTAAATGATGATCATATTCTAGGAGGTTAAATAATTATAAACAAAAAAGGCCAGCTTTAGTATTTGAATATCTCAGGTGTCTGCAGTTTGTCCAATATCCTGTCAAAAATTATCTGTCTGGAAATTGAAATGGGATTTAGCAAACTTTTATTATTTTAGCACATAGCTTGTGTGATCTATAGTGATAGAAAGTGTGTTTTCAGTTTTAGAAACTACCAGAAATGAGAGCAATGTTATGACTGCAATTCATCATTTCCAATTTGCCTACATTTGCAAAAACTGTTGCAATTATTATGTCTATAAAAAACAGAGCACTTTTTATCTTTAGTGTCATCTTTATAGCATACCTACATTTTCTCTGAAGTAATTTTTGAGTTTCAGTGGCTTAGACGATAACATCTTACTCATACCTCTCTGATGTTCTTTCACATACAGAGCTTTCATTGACTTGAATGAACTGAAAAAACCTAGGGAATAAAGGTTAAAAGCAGTGCTCTTAAACTTAATAAAGTGGCACTCTTAAATGATCATTGACAGTGCCATCAAATATACAAAATATTTCTCTAAATAGCAAGGAAGATGAGGAATGAGAGTACTTTTCCTGTCTTGTTTACTAGTGGTTAGTTGCGTGATATATAAATATATACGTATATAGATTTGTCAAAACTTTGTTTACTTATTTGCATACTTGAAGGTACTGTACCAGTGTACATCTTATGTATGATAACCATAGGTTTTCTTTCCCTTGCCAGGACAAATAATGATGAGCTCTGGGCCAGTAATAGTTAAGATATATGATCCTTTATGACATTTATTCATCCAGCAGATGTAAAAACTCATAGAAGACCTTTTTAAAAAAGTTACATTGTCTTTTTTCACCCATTATCATTGTAGTCTATATTTTCAAATCCTGCAAAATATAAACAGTGGGTTTGTTTGTACTATGCATGGCCTATACAAAATTAATCTTGCTCTTTTACAGTATAGGGATGTTATGAACATTACCACCCTTCCATGATGTCATCACCCTAAACTGAGACCTGTCATATAGGTTTAATATGCAGAAAGTACAGGATAATGGGGTGTGGCGTTAGATACAGTATATATGGACATTTGTGAATAAAACACCTAGTTCAGGTTCTAAGAAGTTGCTGAGTAATTGAACCTTTGCCATGGTTCACAATCTTCTTTGGGAAGGAAATATGTGGACACAGATTCTAGACCTCATTTATTGCATATGTCATTCCTCTTGTTAATTTCGGCAGTAGTGGATTAACAGCAAAGGCAGCAACAAAGGTTGTACTTGTAGAGGTCCAAGCTCAGAGCTCCAGCAAAACATCTCTGTATTCAAAGTTTCCAAACTGCTCTACCTTCTTTTTCTGCCAAGCACCAGTTCCATCTACTGGTCTCTCTGTCCTAACTTTATTCAAGTGCTGTCAAATCCTTTTGTGAAAATATGTGCAGGCCTAGTGACTCAAAAAATACATGGCTCCAGCCATGTTTTTCTGAATGCTGAACAAGGAGACTGCTCTGATCCCTGTGCCAGTGCCAGGCTCTCTGAAAAAGTCTTCCTGACAATTCCTGTAAATTTCTATACAGGCAAGGAATTCTCCCATCATGGAGACTTGGTGGAAAAAGAAAAATACGGGCAAATATCACCATTCTGCAGTCAAATCCCTGGTGCACTACAACTATTTAGTCCAGTCCCTGGGAGATACAGAACTGTTACACAGTGTGTTTCCCAATTTTACACTATACTCATAGAGGAAAATGCATGTGAGTGCTCATAAAAGTACAGACATACTACCACAGACGTATACATAATGGGAAACAATATTAGCCTCATTTTGCATTGCATTTTTAAATCCGTGAATGAAATGTATGGCATGATCCATAGTAACGAGGCCAACACTGGGAGTCTTTCCATTGCCAACAGTGATCTTTCAAGCAGATCCTATAAAACTAAAGTACCTTGAGAACACATATTCAGGTCAATGGGAGTAGTAGGTAATTACTGTGGCTGCTTGAGTTTGCATAGATTTGCTTTTGTGGTTTCATGCAGGATGTGGAAGAAATCAGTGTCAAGCTGAGTTTAGCCCTTTCTTCTTAGTCCATAGCTTGGTCTGCCAGATCCCGCTGCCCTGAAGCTGTCCCTCCCTGTGGTCAGATATAGTGGGTCTTTGGCAGTAGAGTTGGCTCAGCAGTCAGCTATTTGGCTGCAAGATCGCAGTGACTCTCATGCCTGAAGCATTTATCTGATTTGTCTTGTGCCTTATGGTTGTGCAAGGACCTCAAATGTCCACAAAACACAAGGAGTCCACAGCTGGGCTTCCTCCAGGTACCAAAGGCTGGCTAAGATGGCAATGATGAGCAAGCTGCCATCTTTACAAAGACAGAAAGATTTTACCTGTCTGGGTTTTGGCTTAGAGATCTTAATTTTTAAAAAAGCTAAACAAATACAAACCTCTTGAATTTTTTTTTTTTTTTAAGTGGAAGATGATGTTTCAGAGAGCTCTGGAATGAAAGGAGGTCATAGACTGAAAAATCTTAAAATTCGCTCTGAAAAGAATAATTTTTGACAGTTGCTATATTATACGATAGCCTTTTGGATATCGGGTGATGGCTTCCAAGTAAACACATCTTTTCTCTGTGGAACAGAGTGAAATATTGGTATTCTTATTCAGTTATAGGATGAGGGGTTAAGCGCTCCAGTCCCCCAGGAAGCCGAAAGCCTGTATGGCTCAATTTTGCAGGCTCCACCATAGTTTTTGATCAGAGTATGATTGCTGGCGTTTGATATGGTGCTGTACAGGTGTCTCTTGTTTATGCTTCAATTCTGTTGGCTTAGAGAGTTATGAGAGGCCTGACTATGCAGTCCCTGATATGAATGAAGTGCTATTTGAATCACTAAAATTAGTATTCCTCTTACAGAGATAAAGATGAAAATATAGGACATAAAAGAAAAGAAAACAACAGCTAAATTAATCTCTGGTGCAGTAGCACTGATTTTAATAAGACCAGTACTGACAGAGAACCTGTATGCCTATATTACAAGGAGGAAAAAGCTGTTAATCTCTACTATATGTAATTATTTTCAAACTGCGTGTGGCACTCCAGAAAACAAATCTATATCTATCCAACCCCTCAGTTCTCCATCTTTGAAATACATTTTGATACATTAACCCATTTTGTATAGTGCATATTTCTTCACCTAAATGTATCTCTATAACAAATGGTAATTCTTAGGTGTTCATTCTGTAAATACCTACGCACACACTAAACTTCCACTTTATGTCATACTGGAACAGTTTGAGGCTCTCAAAACTCTTGTTTATACACAACATACTACTTTCATGTATTCATATTTTTCCACTTGGAACCTGCATAAAATTATTTTAGATGATTTGGACTTAGCTAAGATTTTGTAAATTACTTTTTTACCACATGCAGCCACTTTGACAACTCCATAATATCAAATAAACTGCAAAATTTATTGCAGGGTTGTTTGGGTTTTTTTTTGTCATATACTTGAACTTAGTCCTGCAAAGTTTTCTCAGAGTTTCTGAGTTTAGCTGGATTGATTTTCTCAGATCATTTCTACTTTTATTATGAAGACTTGCAGAAATCTTGTAACAAAAGTATAGTGGGCTGCAATTTTGTCACATCCATTTTGTCACATCCATTTTATCTCTGGAAATGTAAGCCGTTTAAGAGTCTGAAACATCAGAAAATACTCATTTCTGTCTGTTTTGAAAATTCTGAATAAGCTGTGCATGTCATGGCTTTAAACCATTTATCAGAGAGGCAAGTAACTTGGACAGCTGTATGTGAGTAGAGGGGATCCAAACAGCCTTGCTTTGACAGCATGCTCCCAAAGTACTAGTTTTAAAACTGTGGCTATAATATGTGGCATTTATGCCCAGTTGTTTGATAAACTGGGTGCTTGGAAAGAAGATACTGAACCCTAACAAACCAGAATAAGAGCAGTTAGATAGTGAAATAGAAAACAGAAATATCTAGTGACCTGTGGCTGTGCCCCTTTTCTGTCCAGCACACTAGTCGATATTACATTTCCAAAAGTCTGGAATACCAGCCAAAACCAAAATCCTCCTTCAGGACCATCACTAAGCTGTTATTACTGTGGTTCTGTCTTTATTACCGATACGAGTTCAAACTTGTTTTGCTGTGGGAAATGCAATGTAAACAGATGCGATAAAGGCAAATACTGGTCTTTGTGGCGGAATCTCAGGTCCTGTGCGATGGTTACCAATGGACTGTGTGACAGGTGTTGGAGGATCACCCACCACAGAATTTGAGGTTTTCCAGCTTCTTTTTTGTTTACCTTTGGATCTCATTTGCATATTCACTATCTAGAGAAATTCAAGTCAGTTGCCCACTGACAACAAGGGGATATCAAGAAGAGAATGCTGTTTAAATGTAAACCCTTATGGATACCTGGCATTTCAACTGAATAAGGTTTCAGCATTGGTAAAGCCTCAACTGGGTCCAGGTTGAGCACAGTAATTCGGGGAAGACTGGAGAGGAGACAAATTAATTTGGGATCTCTGAAACATGACTTCTGTTGAAAGACTGAAGAACCAATGTTGTTTGCTCCCACAAAAAGACATATTAATAAGTTGCAAATATGTAGAAAACCTTGCATGAAGGGCACAGTTTGTTTTCCAGATCCACAGCTAATAAGTCCAGAGTACTGGACTTCAAATAGGCTGCTCTTTCTAACTGTGAGGCATTGAAATAGTGTGCCTGGGAAGGCCCTTGATCATTGGAAGACTTTCAGAACAGCATAGATAAACATACATCAGGATTTTCACAGGTGATCCTGTCCAGGGACAAGTGAGAGAACATCCCAAAGCATCTCCCAGCCTTATGTTTCTACTATTGTATATCTGCATACTAATACAACTCATTATCTTAAACGTGCATAATTTATATTTAAAAATCATGCACAACAGACCAGATCCAAATCCTGTGCAAGTCACTGGGAGACTTTTATAAACTCCTTTGAAGTAGACTGAACGTTGCATGGGTCTAAATCTGAACTCTATTTACCAGCAATTTGGTATTTGCTTAGTTTGCAGTAAAACTCCTGATAAACCATAATTAAGTGCTTAGCTTGGAAATTAATACTGTGAGCATTCCTCTTGGGAGGGAAAGTAACGTCTGGTTTCCAGCCCTCCACAAGCTGATTTATAGATAAGGTAGAGAGAGAACTACCAGGTCAAAACCACACTAGTTTATCAATTCCTCATTTGCACTGATAAGAAAGGAGTAACGGAAGATTAAGTGAATCATGTTTTCTCACTTCATAAGAGTATTTTGGTTTAGTGTGAAATATAGGTTGTGGAATTTTCATCCGTGCTTGGAAGCGTTCAAGATCTGACTGGACAAAGCCCTAGGAAACCTGACCTGAACTCAATGATTGTCATGGTTTGAGCAGGAGGTTGGACTTGGTGATCTCCTGAGGTGCCTTCCAAACTTAATGATACTGTGATTCTATTCTATGATAACTAACTAAATTTTCATGCTCTGCAATAAGAGATTACTGATTTTTCTTCAAGATCTCTGTATTTCCCAGCTCTAATGTCTGCCACAATCCTTCCTCACTGTGCTTTTAAATAAAATACTCTTGCAAAATACAATACTGCTAAAACATAAAAGTTGAAGCAAACAGGCATTTATTACAACAACAAATACAGAAAACAAAAGACCCTAAACCTTGGAAATAGCACCTGTCAAAATGTCCACTGACAAACCCTTCCTGTAAAAATGTAGCTTCATTTAATCTATATTTAGAAAGTCAAATAACTTTTTTTTCAAAACAAATTTTTTCTAGGAAAATGTCTATTTCAACAAGGGGTTCAGCTGAAAAAGCAAAAGGTTGAAGCAGACATCTGAAGTGGAAGAAACGTTCTTTGCTTGGCAATGTTTCATAAGTTTCATTTACTGAAATGAACATTTATATCTTTTATGTATCATTTCCCAGTTTCTCAAAACTGAAAATGCATTTTCTGCTAATCCCCATGCGCAATTAAAGAAGGCCTACAAGGTCTGAGTAGAGGCTGGGATGGTGTCAGATAAATGGGGCACGCTCTGGCTGTCAAAGAGAAAGCGACTGTCAGGGGAGTGAACTGCCTTGTCTCTCCCTCCCTTTTCCTTTTAACTTACTGTACAGAGGAGGAAGCTGGCAAACAGAATGCAAGAGAAGCGAAGAACGAGCAAATCGCTAAAGGCAGAGCAGCAGTTTCTGCTGGCAACAGCTAGCAGCTGCATCTCAGCTTCTCCTTGCTTTTCTGATTGTCCCAGGACAGTCTGTAGATTATGAGGGCACGATTCCAACCCAGAGGGCCCCTCTCTTATTTTCCTGTTGTCAAGATGTACTAGTCAGTCCCGCCTTTCCCTCGTGTTATGTCACTTCCCTCAAGAAATTAAGATACTAAATGGAAATTAATTTTTCTTCCATTTCCCTGGTATAGCACAAGTATTGGTGCTATTCTGCTGTATCTAGCTTATGTCAATAAATGTAAAAGGAACCTTCTATATTTCAATATGGCCCCTTTTATAGCTATAAAAAGCTCCACTATGAGATGCGAACTGAGTTTCTCAGGTAACTAATGTCCATCTATGCCTTGTGGGATTTTATATATCCTTCAGACTGGCTGAGCAAGCTAGATCAGAAGCAGGAGAGAAGGCAGCACTGCATGGATCAGTAGCACAAGTCTTTGTGCTACACTGATGTGTGGATGTCAGCCTCTTGGACATCAAGCTCAGGAGGCATCATGCAATCTGAGCACTAGAAATTATCTGTCATGTTACTGACAGAAGACTGTTATCTAAGAACACATTTTCCAGGTTTCCAAATTTCCTTCATGGGGCAGAAAAGCTAAGATGTTTGTATAGTAATTGGAGAAAACAAAGAATAAGCCTTTCATTTCAGAGCCTGATCAGTGCCAAATTATTAGCTAAGGCAATAAAGCCTATAGACGATCACTTAAGCTGAAACATTTGGGGAATTTAGGAGCAACAGCAGATTTGATTACTAGTTCTTCCTCAGATTTGCATCTGATATTCCACAAGATACTTGCTACTCTTTGTTTCTAACTCATTCTTTGACTGTGTGGAAATGTGCATAGGAGTACAGCAACACCTTTTGAGATCTTCTGTATTACTAAGCCCTGTAAACAACTCCTTTTTCATTCTGCAAAGAAAGAGCACATTTCAACTACACTTAGACGTGGTCTCAAGATGTAATTTTGGACCTGAGTTCAGAATAACACTGAACATTTCCCAGGTTCAAGGGTTTCATATACAAAATACTGGTTTCAAGTCCATTTCTACTTTTAACCCACGTTGCAGGTGTGCAGCTATAGATAAAACTCTGCAACAGCACAGACAAATCAATACTTCCACCTGAACCAGCGTGTACCCACACCACGTGGGCAGCCAAGAACACCCCGCCCCAGCGCACACTACTCAGCCCTCCCAAACACTGCCCCATGGGTGAGGAAAGGAGACCCTCAGGAGACTTCATGAGAGCAGAGATAACCTCTGAGATGGTTTTATATAGCTGTCATGTTACTCTTACTCCTAAATGCCTGATTACACAGTTGGGGAAATTAGAAGAGCAAAAAGTATGGGAGAGAAAGGCTCCTTTCAAAGAAATGGCACAAGGCTTTCCTGGAAGATCGAAGGAGATTCATCATTAAGGTAGAAAGGCAGCTTTAGTTTAAATAGTTTTAAAATTCAAAACTTAGTAGTAGTCATTCCAGACTTGCATTTTGTATTTCTCAATGCAAGTTAGAGCTCTGCTATTTAAAATAGATTTCTGTAAATCCTGGTTAAGAAGTTGAATAGATTAGAGCTTAATGACAAAACTGCACTGCTGTCTTCATCATTTTTATCAAGAATCATGAAAAATTCCTCCTGTAATGTTAAGTGTCCCCGGGCCTGATCGTCTGTACCCTTTACATGAGGACAAACCACCACCAAAATGGTCATGCTGGCTTCTGTGCTGCGCTTGCCACTTGTCAAAGTGTTTACACAAAACATGGGAAAGTAGAGAATCAAGCCCAGGAATTTTCAGGTTTCCTTGAAAATAGTTACTTATGTAAATTTAGGGGTTCATTCCTATCCAGTGATTGTTTTATGCCTATGACAGGTGAAATACATATCCACCTGCATTTCACCTGTCAGAGGCATATAACTTTCTCAGGATAGGTGATATCCATATCTCCTGAGATAGCATAGAGTGCTGTTACACATATAAAACTGACTATACTCCGATTTTAGAGCATGCTAGTCAATTTTGCATTAGTGACCAAAGGTTTCTATCAGTTTTCTGCTAATCTAAGTATATTACACAGTTGTATCCTATGTGATGCAATGTGAACATCAAATGTGTAGGCTGAAGCTCTGAAGAGAGGACAGAGGCCTGTTTCAATGATGTATGAAGTTTTCTTGAGGTGGCTTATAGGGGAGTGTGAAGGCCTGACTGCTACATTCAGCTTTTCTCTAGTATCTGTCATCACTCTGCCCTCTCAGCTTTTCACCATTTTTAAATTTTGTTTGATTCCTTATCCTAGACCCATCTGATCTTCTAAAACACGACGAAAAGCTTCTTGTCAATCCCTCTTCATCTGTGTGACCCAGTCACAAATGATACTTTGAGTCTCCTCATTGCTGCTTAGTGCCCTTAGAAGACAGGAATCTCTGACTGGATAGCATGGCACTCGTGGTCTGAGAGCCGGAGGTCTTTGTGCGCTGGAGACGGAGAGGGAGGATAAGGTGGGCTGTAAAGATGGATGTTGTATGCCTGTAACCATCAGCCTTAGCAAATAAGATGAGATCTAATAATCATCCAGAGGTTGTTAGCATAGCATCACGTACAGGACTGACAGACAGTTACTGCTTGTATTACTATTTCTGTTGCTGAGTAATGAAAGCTATAGTAGTTAATAACAGTCTGACTTTTAGGCCACTGCTAACACTCCTGTTAAACTTTTAAAAAATTGTCTTTCTTGCTGGTATCGCTTACAGCAGTCTCCTGAGCAGCAAGTCTTAACTGTAATTTTATGGTTGGTTTGTGATTTCCTTGCATACTATCCTGAATCTATTTAAATAGAGGATAGGAGACACTTACTATAAACCTGAAAAGCGGTGGTATTAATGTGAAACTATTGGAAAAGCTTTTTATTTTTTAAAATAATATTGACATATATAAGTAAATAATACAATGTTCTCCTCTATAGCTTCTTGAGGCACAATCTATCCAATATGAGTGTAAGTGGGTACAGCTAATAAGGGCTGTACTGTTTATGCTGAGCTCACAACGTGACTCACATTTTGTGTTTGTTTGCAAAGTTGGAGAGGAGAACGGGGCATTTTTTTTTTAGAATTAACATAATTTTAACTCTCATCTGCTTTCTTCTGAGCTCCCATTCCTGATTCAGCACGCATGAGTCTGCTAATGAAATCCAGATGTCAGACGAAAAAACAATAAGCTCTCCCACCCATCTGGTGGATCACATTTCTCAGAGATTGGAAAAAAAGAATCAGGAAAGATTCCTAGAATGTCTGAAACTTTAGATTTCAGTGTGTTTTCAGAGAGAAGAGGGCAGCAGGGGGATGGTTTGGAGGTAAAATTGATAGCAAGTCAAGATTCTTGGTGGAAAAGCGTGAAGAAATTGAGTGGTTATGTTACCAGTTACTCTGAGCCCTAAACAGACGTAGTATATCCCAAATTTAGTGCTGCTACTGAAAAATTACACTGAGCATCACAAATAGCAGTTCTGAGTCAGAAATAAAAAAAGTAATGTGATGTAAATTATTAAATTGTTTTATTCCTTGGCTTTGCTGTTTCAGGGTCCCAATCCCTCCAGAGACCCAATAAACCTGGGAGGAGAAATTATAACATCAGCCTGCAGGTTACTTTGGAGGATTATTTGCAGAATCTCACAGCAGTGACTCTGGGCTTCCTCTCTTTCAACCCTCACCTTAATGCCTAACCCTCGTCCTAGGTTGAGCTGTACACAAGGTGCCAAAGCCCTTTCCAAGACCAAGACTTGTCCTCAGGGGACAAGTTTTTCACAGCCCTCAGCTTCTTTGGCAGCCTCTCTCCAGGCCAAATCCAACTGTAGCTTTAGGCTTTCTCCTTCTCTCGACCCCAACCCTGACCATAAACCTAAGCTTTAGACAGAGCAGTCCAGTCCTTCCTACAACTGAAGCTTTGCGTTTTTTCTTTCTCTCTACTGTTTTTCATTTCTGGAATGTATCATAATCCTTGCAATTTATTACACCTTAGGCTTGAGAAGAAGGGGTCAGAAATTTCTGTACCAAAATACCTGGGGCAAGTAGCCAATTGGAAAAAGAAATTTGTTTCATTTTTAGAGGAAATACTTAACAAAAGTCAATTTTACTCAAGCTTTTTATGTGACTAACTCAAAGGAATGCTCCCAGTAATCTTCAGACAAGTGAATAATTGAAATTGAAGTGGTGTCTTCTGTACTGCCAATAACATTAGGATGCTTCAGGGTTTGCTTTGACTCTGAGAGGCATGTTTCCATAGGCACAGATTGTGAAGCATTGCGAGTTTCCCCTCGTTTCAACTGTATTTGACTTAAGCCACAAAGTTGCTTTTATGCTACTTTTGCATCTGTGTTTCCACAGCCACGCTCCTCTAGATTGGCAAGATAGAGAGAAAGGTTTTATAGGTTGCTCTGTCAATGCTGTTGCAACAGCAGACTTCTCTTCTACACAGGCACTTCCCTGATCTGTGGATGGTGGGTTGATGGCCTCACCATGAAGGAAAGCTTCCTCTCAGTCACTGTCGTCTATTCTGTTCACTTCTGTTCCCCTTTCATATAATTTAGCATCTGAGTGTTCTCAAGACATACGCTTGTGGCTTGCTGTCCCAGTCTCTTCCCAGGGCCAGACTTGCGTGTGTAATGTAGTCTTTCTGTTTAGTAACCGTTTTCCTTAAACATCAGAAAAATGAGGTCAGATATATGTACCTTGCACTTGCAATGGGAGAAGGTTCCTGGTGAGCTTTGCTGTGAGAGCATGTAACATTGTCTCAGCTCAGCTTGTAACCCAGGAAAGCTCCCCTTTGCCTCCTAATGAGTGCTCCTCTGATGGAAGAAGTTTCCATCATGCTAGAAAGCAGAGCGGTCGACAGAAGTGGCCTTCTCTCAGTGGCTGCACCTCTCCCAGACACATCTGACCACAGTACTTGCAGACCTGGGCAAATTCTGCCTCTGGTCCAGGCCAGCTGGCTCAGGCTATTTCTGATGCAAAAGTCCTGTAACCATACTTGTTGAGATTTAATAGTGTGTTCTGTAGATTTGAGGCTTTCAAATGCTACAGCTTCACATCTGTGAGTGTTGTACTGTTTTCCATGGAGGACTGTGGTTATACCTATTATGATGGAGATAAATCTTCCGACCATCAGGAAATGGCAGAATTACTCATGGGTGCTGCTTAGTGGTAGCATCTGCACAGACTCCAGAGCTCTCTGCTGTCAGACTGAACAGAGCTATTGAACGTTTGTGCCTTCTGTGAAGGGAAGGAACTGCTCTGTAGCTACAGGCACTTCAAAGTATTTTTTCACTACTATGTATTTGGCCCAGGTTATCAAGCTGTTCATTATTCATGAGCTGGTCTTATCTGAACCCTGGTTCACATCAGTGATTACTTGTGATGATGGATGGTTAGAGCTGGCTGCAGCCTGAAGACTTTGCATTAGAGCCAGTGTTGTTTTAACAGGTTCATCTGGTGGTTGTACACAGAGATTCAACAGGATCCGTGTGCACAGAAACCACAGTGGGGACCAGTGGCAGAGCTGTAATCGGTTACTGCTCTTGGGGAGGGCAACCTAAGTGATCCTTTCCATTAAGGATGCAAACCACCTCAGTGCAATCCCTTGGACCTTGCCCATCTTTCTCAAGAGGAAGAGCAGTATCTTATGAAAGCATCACTCTTCATGAACATTTCTTATCATGTCTTTTCTCTCTACCCCATAGTCTTCTCTCTTACAAGCCCCTAATACATTTGATCGCTGATAAGGGCCAAAAGCAGAAGCTAGTAGAGATAAGAGCCAGGGAAGTGTGAGAAGTGAGAAGACAGCTGTTGCCTGAAGGCTGCCAGCTGTTGAAAAATAATCAGAGAGGGCAGTGTACAGCATCACCCTAAGGTTAGTTAACTAAGGACTTGGTCTAACTCCCATCTATGTCTGTGGAAAAGACCTACTTGTTTCAGTAGGAGCTGGAGACAGACGAAAGCAACTTTGGATGGTCAGCCTTCAGAGACAGGCTGTTGTCTTGCTCCAGCAGAATTACTGGAGCACGTACAGAGGGTCTGACCCTGCTGACCCCACATTCTGCATCTGTCATACCTTCTCTTTATCTCACCTCCATTCTTGAGATTCTTTCCCAATGAATTCCCCTCCTTATCCACCTGCTACAGTTAAATCCCTCATTCCTTTTCCAGAGTATCTAAGATCAATGTTTTGAGCCATTCAGTCTCCTTTCCAAGGTGCCTTCCATTGATGTCAGAGAATTAAGGCTGAAGAATGGATATTTGGCACACCAAAACAGACGTAATGGGGAACGGAAAGCACAGCTCTTGTATTCCTTGCATACAGTTCCCAGAAACACAAGCCTTATCTAGCTTTTCCAAACTCAACCTTTTTTTTCTGATATTTTTCTCTTTTAATCTCCAGTGGCTGTCGTTTCATTCATCACTGTCATTTTATTAATCACTGTAGAAAACATGTTGTTTATCTGCTTAGCACATCCTGCAAATTAAGACACAGTGGTTTCATCTCTGGATATTTTTAGCATACCTTGGGTGGTTATGTTACAACAAGGAACATAGCCAAAGTGCAGTGAGCCCCAAGAGTTAAATCTATAGATTTACATCTATGGAAAAGCAACTTGAAGTTCTTGAAAAAGCCCATAATAGGTTTTAGTAGGACTCCATAAGTCAGACTGTCAGCCAGCAGTTGAATATCCAGCAGTGAATATTCACTGTCTCCTTGTAAAATTGATGTATTCCATACTGCTTCTTAAAAAACCCAATTCCTAATTCCTTCTCACTTAAGGCAGTTCTAGCCAGGATGAATAATTGAATTTGGACACTGTGAGAAGTACCATATTGTATATCTCCAGAAGACAAATCTTCTTGGAGCTGATTTTGTCTTTTAAGCCTTCCCTGACTTTTCTGTTGGAGTAAATTACATGGACTGATCAGATAAATGTCCCACAGAATACAGAACTGGTATTCTGCCACATGTAGCTGAGCCTTTTCTGCTAGTGTAGCCTCATTTCATACAGGTAGAACTAGACTACTATCCTACAGAACACAATATAGGACGAGTCTATTTTCATTTAATTTATGATCAATTTGGGGGAGAGGGGTTTGGTTTTAGTTGAATTTGAACAATCTGACATAGTTTTAACGTGCAGCTAGATTACCAGTATTCTAACATTCAGGTCTGTTGTTTAACTATGGCTGGTTACTAAACTCACACGATATTGTTCCTTACAACAAAAATAGCAATATTGGTTTTCCAGAAATATTGTACCTGGAAATGTGTTTGCTCAGATTTTTGTAAAAAGTGAAGATGTCTGAAGACAATTCACTAAAGATCAGTAGATATTTAAAGAATAACTTGTCATGCACTCAGTTCTCTTCAAAATCTAGCCTCATGTACTTTTGCAGTCATAAATAAATCAAGAAATGGGGTCTTCAGCACATCCATATGAAAGTTTTAAAGTTGAAAAACCCCTGGTGTTTGCAAACTTCCCCACTGTTCATACTAAATACCACTTTTATTCTCTCCTTTACTCTTCAGAATGCAGGTACTTTACAGGAAACCTTCCACGTGACTCTGGAATATTAAATCACAGAATCAACAAAATTGCTGAGGCTGGCAGGGATCTGGGGAGATTGGCTAGTCCAACCCCCTGCTCAGCACCACTTGAGTGTTGAATATCTCCAAGGATGGAGACACCACAACCTCTCTGGGCAACCTGTGCCAGTGCTCAGTCACCATCACAGTAAAACAGCTTTTCTTGTATTTCAAGGGAATTTCTCATATTTCAGTTTTTGCCCATTGCCTTTTGGGTCGCATCTCCTCTGCCACTGGATACCAGTGAGATGAGTCTAGCTCTGTTGTCTTTAATCTCTCCCATGCTACATAGCAGCTACACAAAGCAGAATCTGGAGAGCCTTTTGAATTAAGTATTAGTCATGCTGAACAGGTTTTCAGTGTGTGGGAAGCCAGGATGGCCATGTGACACCTTTTTGCCACCTGTGATTCAAAGTCTAACAGGGTTGATGCTAAAATATCTGATTTGTAGGATGTTAGAAGTCAGTTGGACCTGAACTCTGGCTGGGCTCCAAACAGTTATACCTTACACAACCCAGTGCACTGCCACGTAGAGAATTGGGGTTGCATGCGTTGCAGCATGCGATTTCTGGTTCTGGAAGTAGCTCCTTCAGAGCTACCATGATACAAATATACCCTACAAGTCCCATAAGATAGAAAAGAAGAGGTATAGTCGTGACAGATTACCAGGTGGAAGACAGCTTTTTCTCTCAAATACTGAGTACACTCTCTGAGAAAAGAGCCCACCAGTCAAGTCAATGAATTGATAGAATTTTGTCTATCTAAATAGTTGATATGGAAACTTCTCTTGAGGCAGGAAGTACACTTCAGATGTTGGGGCGATGAAGCTCTGAATACATTGGATTAAAACAAGTGAAAGTAATGATCTGGAGTGAAATAATGACCCAACTAACATTTTGACAACCTCAAATTCCACTTTCTCTGTCCCCATTGAATGGGAGAGGGGGGAAAGAAAGAGAAACTAAACCCAGAATTCCATTTTAAGACAGAATATCTGCACAGGCTTTAGTATTTTCATCAAGTTCTTGACAGAGAATATTCTTTGCACTGCAGATTTTGTGTTGCAGGCAGACAGTTTGCAATCAGTTCTCCATTTTAAACAGAATTACAGAACTAGGATTTTCAAAATCTTTACTCCTTCTTCCCTGTCCTTGTTGGGTTTTACCTCACAACCTCTCCTAAATTTTCAGCGGTGTTTTGAGTGTTAGGCCTTAAGGCTGAAGGCAGGCAAGCCTAACAGGGTCAGTGCTCAAGGACAAATGAATGTGATTCTGTTCAAGTCTGCAGGGATACATCTGTTTGTAATATTGGATGATCTGGCCCACAATAACAAACAGGAAAAGCCAGGTAATACTGTTAGCTGAGAATTTCAGCTGGCGTGGCATTCTGACTTTATTTAGCTGTCACGTTTATGTGGTGGAAAGAACTCAAATTGCGCAATGGATATGTGAATCCTGAGTCAGGAGTGGCAAGGCAACTCCCTCGACCATTTATTGTACCTTGTACTTTTCTACACATTTCCACATAAACCAAACGTTTCTCATTCTGTACAATGCCTCTCATTAGAAAGCTATCTGCTTCTTTCTGATCCAAGGCTGGAGATACAAGTTTTCAGTACCTGTATCTCAACTGACACCAAGACCCTCGGGTCAGATGTGCCTGCAGTGGATGCGTGCTCTGTTCCCAGAATTTTACTGCCCACTTAGGCCCTTGGAAGTGGTAAACTTTCTGCTTCTTTCTGCACAGTTGACTTAATTGCTCAGAGAATTGGAGTACTTAATTTTTCTTTTTTAATGACGAGTCTTGATTAAAAACCAAACCAAACCAAAAGATACGGTTGTAGCACACAAGACCATCAGTGATGAAGAAAAAGTTCAATTTTTTTCATAGCGTCACACTGGAAACTCAAGTTTAGGTAATTAACAGCAGTGGTACAAGGTCATTTTCAGAATCGCTCTCATGAGAAGAAACCTGTACTTATGGTAACAAGTTGTACCCCTCTAATTGTACATTTGGCCATGCTAAAACATGGTTGTGTGCAACTTACCCAATGATTGAGATGTATCAGCTACCTGACCTCTTCATTAATTACCACACCCAAAACACTCTGTCCTCTACAGACTTAATTAGTCCTTATTTTACATTTGTTCCTCTTTTTGGCTACAACTCAATGTAATATTATCAAACTGAAACAAAAGAAAGGTGTTGCTTCAGCATCCATGTGTTAAAAATGATGAATCTTTATTTTCAGATTCAGCTCACTCCTAAACTGCTTTTGACAGTGTGAAAAGTACCTCATTGCAACCAATTCGACTATGGGGATGATTCAGGGAATGGTGAATTTGAAACTGAATTACTAGTCATCACTATGAGTAAGAGTCAAAGCTGTTCTAGTATTTTTCCAAAATATAAAAGCCTTTCTAATTTTGAATACTTGTATTGTTTGTATTAGTGTAGTTAAAATTCTGCTTATGGTCCCTCATCCTACAGGAATATTGTATAATCACAAGCAGGTAATATAATGTTTTAAATGTTTAAATATGAAGACTATTAAAAATCCTAGAAAACCTCTGCAAAAAAGGTTTTAGATGAAAAGCACTTTGAAGTTGCATTCAATGAAAAATCATGGGATTTTTATGCTTTGATGAAAATAGCAAAACTAAAAAAACTAACTTAGAGTTGAAACAACATAATTTCTATTTTATCAAACTAATGGAACATTTAGAAATAAACTCAAATATTATTTTCTGCACAGTTTTTTTATTCAAATAATTTTAGAGAAAAGTTATTTCACTGGCTTTTATGATCACCCAATGATGTTTGAATTTGTGATGCTAGTCATTTTGCTATTCTGGTACAGAATTTTCTCTGAAATCTTTTTTCTCCCTCCCTATTTGCTTCTTACACTTTCAGTCAAACTTTGTGGGCTTACGCTAAGGCTAAGATCTCATTTTTAAGTCCTACAAATCAATCCTGAACACCTTTTACACCGATAAGTATGTATCATCACTCAAACTAATGGTTTCTAAATGCCAACAAAAGTTGTTGTCACTGTTCTAATTTCTTGCTCACTATTAAATCAACCCAACTATGATTTCCCTTTCAACTTTGTATTTTCAAGAGCTGTGGCTTAAGCTAGTCAAGACATACAGGAACTAAGGACCAGGGAGGAATAAGAAGCAGTTACACTAAACATCCGTATTTTTGGCACTTATCATTTTGGTAAGACTTGTATCATGGTTGTGATTCCTTCTAGAGCCATTTACAAGAGTATTTTTATCTTTATCTTATCTTCACCTTTAACTAATACTGTTTCACTCTGGAGAAGGCTACCTCAGAAAGAGTTGTTGTTAAACATATAGCAAATACATTAATGTTCTGCCAAAGTTCGAGGGAAAGCAAGTAACTTGATGGACTGCAGGACTGGAACAAACTTATTACAGGCTACAGATGCAGGTGCATTTGAACAGTAGTCTAAATAAATGCTGCTTTCTTGTGCCCTTTTGGTCCTGGAACTTTTACTTACTTCTCATTCAAGTTAACCTCACAACCTTGCTTTAGTCCATGGGAAAAATGTTGTCTTAGAGTTTTCATATATTTTACCATGAGTCCGATTCTAACAATCTTTCCTCTTTAGAAGACACTCTTCACCACCATAATCATCAACAGTGAGAGAATACCTTCAACAGAAAGGTTCAGCATGCACTTGTGGATTGTTATTGTCTGGAGTGTCACTAAAGATACCAGTCTCAAGATGGAAGTCCACTTATGAAAAATTCCAGCTTAGAGATGCTAGTCAGTGTCAAAGTACGTTTCCCCCATCCATCTCTTGCAGATAGTCATTCACCTTTTGGATACCATATTACAAGATCATATCCTTTCTATGTGTCAACAAAAGAACAGACATCGATGTGCTTCTTCCCAGGACTCTGGGCAAGTTCCTTCCATCTTTCTGGAAAGTGAGTAGGGTATTTTAACATTTGACGAAGCCCATGATAATCCATTTTTCTATACTGCATCTTAGTTATACAGGACAATCTTAGCAACGCCATGCAGAGAATGCTGGCTGAAAAATGAACAAAGAGGACATTGTTACAAAGCAGCAGTATTCTTTGCTTTAAAACTCTGTTTCTCATCAAAACCTTGATCTCCTGCATTTTACCACACTGCAATAGCATTTGCCAGATACATCATGCAAAGTTGGGTACAACAAACACCTTCCTCTTGTACAATTTTCTGTTCCTACTCAATTCCTCCTGTCCACAAGGAGATGTCATGAAAGTAGTATTTTTTCATTAGATCTTTTCCTGAGACCAAATTGATCAGGGCATGCATGCTCTGTTTGTGTGGAGCACTGACTGCAGTATGACCTCATGCAAACATGAGCAATTAACCGATCTTGTGCTTCCTGGAAGGAGGAGCCAAGGTAATGCTTCTCAATGAACGTGAAGATGGAGGAGGGAAGACAGCAGCAAGAAAAATCAAAAGTAAGTACCTTGCCTGCATGGAGAAAATAATGATATCTCACTAGTGAAACATGATCTGAAATACCTCAATAGCTCGCTGTAGAGGAGGAGGTGGAAGCAGGTTCTGTTGTACTCCCCTTCTAGGGTTGCTTTGAAAAGCTGTACTGGCAACTTTCACTTTTGGATCTAAATGGCTTTATCAGCCATCTTTCTAAAATGTCTCTCTCTGTTCCTCCTGGCAAACAATCCTCTGTGTACGATATGCCTCACTTCTTATTTTGATTTGCTGTTAGTAGAAGTAGAGCTGTAAGTCTTTTAGAGTTATCAATGAATCGGTGGAGTTTAAAAATAGCCACTGGTCCTCTTATATCGTTCAAGAGATCCCTGCATGCCCTGGTCTCAGACTTTGTCCTCATGAATTCCCCTGTAACTCTGATACATGAAACAAGTAACTGGCACTGGAGGCAAGAATCTCAGCATTAGTTTCACCAGCTGCATTTGTCATGTTTTCCTCCTTTTAATCTTTGGTACTCTGCATAATGTAGCAGTTCACAGCATTTGGCAAACCTGGAGCTCAAATCCAACTATAATTTCTATTTAATCAGTATTATGCTTATATTGTCATAAGAAAACAAAATAAAAAGGAAGATCATTGCTCTGATTACCTGCCTCAAATTACTTATTACATGTTTTGTTACTTGAAAACAGTGAACAGTGTGCTCTTCCCTTAAAGTACATAACCCCCAGGAAAATGTGATTGTCTCTTTAGCACAAATTACCATAAATCTTGCATGATTCTGACCAGTAGGATCAGGATCTGTCATGGTTTAAGTAAACACAAACTTTAGTGGCTGCATGATGTCCAACTTCAACTTCCAAATACACTGCCTTACAGCCCAGCTCTGTTCATACTTGTATTGACAGGCCACAGTGGTTAAAATCCAAATTAAGAAAACAGATGACACCCAAAGAAAGACCGTGTGCATACATGTATGCACGCATACGTGTGTGGCTGGCTGTAAGAGGACAGGGAGTGCTAAAGGAAGGCGGGCTCAGAGAGAGAGCACGCTCACTCAGCTTCCCCGAGAAGGAAATCAGAACTGAAGAGCCAGAGAGGGGCTTCCTGCCAGCTGCGCGGAGCCGTGCAGAGGGACACAGTCTTCCTTCTCGTTTGCCAATCTAACATAATCTTACCAGAAAATACTAAAACACAACACTGAAAATCTTAGTGGATGTGAAAGAGCTATAAAGTTATTGTTTGGGTTTGGAAGAGGGTCACTAGCATTCAAGCACTTTCTCTGATAGCCTTTGGTGTATATATATCTATATCTGGATGCTATCAGTCCATTTATTTGTGGACAGGCATCCATAACATAAAGGCTGTTATAATGGCTGTGGCACCATTATTCAGTAGAAGGGCCAAGAATGGAAGCACTGTCCCCTACCAGCTCTTCTAAAGATGCCCTGTGCACAAAATGGGGTGTGATATGCCTACTGGTATAGTCTCTCAAAATAACTCTAGCTCAACCAAGATGTGGCTTTCAGACTTGTTGCCTTTCCTTGTGCTGTAGCAAGAGCGATGCAGAAAGCCTTGTCTGAAACAAACTGTACCATTCATGTCATTAAAGACAGGGGTTTGAAACCTAAAAACTGTACATTGCAAAAGCTATCTGCAAGATACAGTCTACTGTATGTATCCAAACAGAAGAGTTTTGCAAGATGCCTGTCAATTTTTTGTGATTTAATCAATCTAAGCCAACTAAATCCAGCTAAGTACTTTTACATCATTTCCCATGTGTGCCTGTCCCTTTGATAGCATGACTGGCTTTTACATGGCACAGTTGCAGGCTGAAATGTGAGATGAATGCTGTCCCATGCTTCTAAGAGGTCTAGTCCGAAGCTCCCCATCTCACATTGAAATGCAGTGACATTCAAACAAGTGGCAGTCCTGCCCATTAAGGAATTGATTACATCCTTTGGAATAGTAGTAAGTGTTCAAATAGTAATTTGTTTTGGTACTGATCACGTAGTTAATGGTGTATTTCTGGAAAGAAAACGAGCAGAGCTGGCGGATAACTATGGTGGGTCTATAGAAAATATTCTTCAGTCAAAACCCTACTAGTTCAGACAATATATGCTTAAAGCACTTGGGGATGGGTAACCAACAGAGAATAGATTCTGGAAGGCAATGGTTTGCTATTTTGCCATCAAAGTTAGATCTTATTCTTACTTCTTTGGAGGAAAGTTGTAATTCTTGGGAAGAACATAGTGGTACCCTGAGGAATGCATTGGTCAGCTAACAAAAGCAAATATCACCCTTTTTTTTAACAAGTTGCGGCCACTGTCCTCTTTTATCTAGAAGTGGAGCAAGAGCAAGACTACTAGTAATTTCTACTGTGGTCACTTGTCTTGGATTCACTCTGCTAGACATTATCCTTCCACATAGTCAAAAAGGTCCCTAGTCCCACAGGGATGGGAAATGTCAACAGCGGAAGAGACAACTACTTCATACAAAAGAAATAAGGAAAATAAAAGTTAGAAACCTTCCTAAAATATCTCAGGTTTTCTATGACAGATTCTGGTCTTTCTCATGGCATCCTGCATACAAGATCCACTAGTAATGCTTTGCCTTTGTACTGCATCACAGCACCTTTAGGCCAAACTATGGACTACTTTTAAATACTTTTGGTCCAGAAGCTGCTCTTTGAAACTGCCTCATGTATTAGAGCCTAGACAGTTCGATTCTGCTCAGTAAGTTACGAAAATATTGTAAGCCTAAAGAAAGATAATCCCATTCACTGGTCAGTGAGGACTGTCCCATCTGCTATTGTCTTTTGCAGTACCACATATTCACCATGGAAATACAACAGAGAGATTGTGTGTAGACTTCCCCAGTTTAGCTGCAGTGTGCAGTATGCTCAGGAATTTTGGTCACAAAGAAGATCCTTTTTACAAGAAGGCGGTAATGTGCTCTTAGAATCCATTCGCATCACGTAAAACAGAGCTGTGTTTGTTCTGCCTAATGGACTTTGCATGGGGCATCTTTCTAGCACAGTCAGAAATATATTCCTTGGCTCTACCAGTTTGCCCTGAGGCACTGCATTACCCCACACATTGTCCCCAGGGAATTCATGCTTTTCAGAATCATAGCGAGGTCCTCCTTGGTAAACACGTGTGTCCCTGGAACTTCAGTCTAGCATGTTGCTACTGGCTATGTGTCATAACTGTAAAATATAGGTTGGAAACAGCATGGGGGTTTTGTGTTATTTCTTTAATATAAAGAATGACTGGACTATGTGTCTGTAGTTCATCGAAGTTAATCATTATTGCTCATTGCATTGAGGAAGAGGGTTGTTTAATGGGAATCAGGTTACTACTTTGGTTACATTATAGCAACCTCTAAAGCCAGCAAAATAACATGGCTTTCAGTAACTGACACAGAAGTCATGGAGAAATTCCTGGAGAACTTGACTTCCACAGAGGCTCGCTGAGTCAGCAAGCTCTTCCAACTTTCTTCCCTTTCTTTGGTAGTTCCAGCACTCAACTTTACAGTCATGTATTCTCAAAAATATATCTTTTTCTTCTGCAGGTCATCATTAGTTTTACTAGTTGCAGAACCTGGGAGTTAGATTTTTTTTTTTTCTTCTTTCAATAAGCACAGACATTGTGCATATTGACTTTAAAATCAGTTCTGCTTACTGTCTACCACAGGCACAACAATAGAACATACACACTTATGTGGTCGGAGTGAGTTAGGCTGACTGTGAACTCACTGAGGCAACAGACTGAATCCCAGCCAGTTTCCTGCACAACAGGCTTTTCAGATATTTTTGTTTGCTTTTAGACTTCTTGCAATGTGTAGCACATTCATTTGGATGTGAGAGAATGGTCTTGTGGTTTAAGCTCTGGACTGGGTTTCAAAAAATCTAGGTTGAATGCTGACTAGTTGTATGTGCTTGGGTTAGTGACACTGTCTATCCATGTTTTATAGATGAGGAACTGCAGCAAAATCCCATCTTACCTATTAGAGTCTAAGCTCTTGTGGTCAAAGTATTTTTCTATCATTTTGTACAGCTCCTACTGCAATAGACTCAGGATCTATGCTTAGTAGTAAATGATAAATAATTTTTAGACAAGGGTTGAAAAACACTTCATCACTGCTGGTCTGCACAGGTCTAGGGATAAGTGTATCAAGTTAGCACAGCTGACATGCCACAGGTTTACAGAGTACTATTTACAAAAGGCATGGGAAACCAAAGAAGAATTCAAATATGGTTCAAAACTTCCAAGTGGAACCTGGTTTAGCCTCCTGGATGTGCCAAGCAGGGCTGGAAAGCAGACGACAGTCTTTCATGAGATTTTCCTACTTCTGGTCAGGCCAGAAATTTTGCAAGAGCAGCCTTTCTCATGATATTTTGGCACTTTTGCTTCTGGTCTTGCCTGAAGCCTGGAGGCAGAGCCATGTGAAAACACTAATGGAAAAAGCAACTTCTCTCAATGTGTTTGATCTTCAGCTACAGCCTGAAAGATTCATGTTCTTTCTCATGCTTTATCTATACCCAGATGTTATTTGCAGATCTATATGTTTTTTAGCTCATGCCTCCTTCCTTTGCTGCTATAAATGTGCAGCCTCACATGCAGCTTAATCCTTCTTTATCAAAATCACAGGTAGAAACTGAAAGCGTAAAATGAAGTCTCGATCTTAAAAGAGACAAATTTGAATTAAGGAGAAAAATGTGCTGTCCATAAAGCCAACCCTGAAACTACCTTAACACCATGGTCTACTTTACCCCAGAACTTCCCCACTTGATGCCAGAACAGTGTGGCTGACTTGAGTGTGGACTTGATGTAGCCATGGTAGTCAGTAACAAGACTACAAGAGCTGATACCATGTACTCCACAGACCCTCAAAACAAAAGTAATCCTACGTGGTTTTCCAATCCTCAGTCTACGTCATCGTCTAGAGGATAAACTCATTGGGGCAGGGACTGCCTCTATCCATGAGTTTCTACCAGGTCTAGTGTGACAGGCAGTTTCTCACAAATAGTGAACAATAATGTTAATACCAGACCTTTCTCCTTTAGAGCTTTTACCCTCCATGTAATGTAGCAAATCATGGAACACACAAGGGCTAATAGGATAGGATCTCTGGCCCTCTTACCAGGAAGATTTGCTTCTGCCTAGATGAACAGAGAGTCTCTGCATTTTCCCTTTGACAAAGAAGATGATCTTGACTATGGCTAGCAATCAGAAAAAAAAAGTTAAGATCACACTTCCCCTCCCCCCAGTTTTTCTGATGACACTGTTCCCATGAACTTCTTATCTAACCTGCTTATGGCTATTTGCAGCATTACTCTAAATACAGTGATGTTTGTGCCAGCATGCCTGCCTGATTTCTCTCTCACCCTGTTTATCTGCAAACACTTGTTCAGTGCAATCATCTGCCAAAACCAAAAGTTGAGGTTTGGGGGATTTATAGTAAGTATATGTGTTTTTTTCTGGAGTGGGGAGTAGGAGGGAATAGAAGATGAATGGACTGAGCCTTTCAGTCTTTCTTCAGAGTAGCACAGAGCATTGTCCTCACCTAATCATTCTCACCCCAGAACACATATATACATATTAGGACCTATCACATATGTTCTCGGACTGCATTCTGAAGACAGGTGATAACCATACTTCGGACCACTGAAATTTCATTTAGTCTGCAATTTATTTCTTGCTTTAACTACAGCTGTTTCTCAGATGATAAAAATAGGTTCCTGTGCTGGTGCTATCTCTGCCTGTTTTGATTAAAACAAGATGCCCGACTAGATCCTGTTCTGATCCATATGATCCAGAATAAGGGAAGGTTGAAACAAAGTTTTCTTTCTAGCAAAATTATGGGGAAATGGAGGGGAAAACAAACAAGCAAGAAACAGACAGTTAATTCCCAAACCTTCAAGTCTTTTTAGAGCCGTTCCTAGAGTGTGCAAATTGCACACTACACTGCACTTGTCTCAGTACCTCAATTTGTTAAGTATGTATTAATAGAAGAAAGGTACCTGCCATGTCAAAACCATTAGCCCAAGGGGAAGTTAACAGTTGATCCTTGCTTGTCCCTGTGACAAGCACAAAATAGCGCTGCATAGTTCTGCATCACTGTCAATACGCCAAAGGAAGAGTTAAGGACTGGAATCAGGTCTGGCATCAACTTGGGCAGCAGTCACCACGAAACAGTGATCACTGTGTCAGGCTTCAGATGGACTCACCAAAGCAGTCACTTTCGCTGCACTATTCTGTTCCAAGTGGTGATATTCTCAAGGTCTGTGCTTCTCTCAAATTATTGTACCAAGCAAGAGCAAAAAAATGTCCGCACATTCAGAGCCAGGTTCGTAATGGGCAGAACTGAAAAGGAGTAGGATGGAGAGAAGTTCCATAGTTTGGTACTGGCAAACTTTGTACTGTAACAAGAGTGGTAAGCCTAGGCAGAGGGTGATGAACCCAGACTGAAGAACGCATACGTCATCTACCCTCAGAGCAGACAGAGGCAAATACTCTGCACAGTGCCCTGTTAGTTCCAGTACTGATGAACTGCCTTTCTACAGAAGTCATCCTTATAAGACTTTTTGTACTGTTTTAGAAACCCTGCAGTAATACCTTCAGAAGAAGATGCTGAAACTAAGATTTCAGGTGACTTTTAGTTTCAGTGGCAATACTGTACTTGATCTCAAATATCTCTAGGTAGCATACGTGTTACTCTCTTTAGAGGTCATTGGAGTGGTGCAGGACAACAGCAGCAATCAGAATTTAGGAAAGAACACGAGGCCAGCTAGGGAGGCTTAAGTGATCTTGCAGTTACATGCCTCAAACTTGACTAGTGACCTAATCAACAGCTTGTGCTGTTTTTGTGCATTGTTAGGTGCTGACTGTGGAAGCAGCACAAGAAGTTACTGTTTCCAGTCACAGGAGTGAGAATACTCATGAAGAATTAGAAACAGTTGATTTAATTGAATCAGATAAAATATTACTATTTGCAAAAGTCTGTACTGAACCAGATCCCAGCTAACCTTTTATGGAGCTCTGAAAGACTATGGATGTTTGGCTTTGCCTCATCCTGTTGCATGTTTGTAGACCTTTGCTAAGCTGAATTGCAGAGGGACAGGAAACAGGCATGCTGAGTAGTACAGGAAAAGTTATTCGATTTATTCCATATAACCAGGGTACAGGTGATACTAAAAGTCTTTCATCTAGATACATCCAATTCACTTTAGCAGGCCTAGAAAGTTTTTGGTAGGAAGCTAAACCTGGAATGTTTATCTGAACCTCTGCAAATTCTGCCATTATCAAATAGGATGAGAAAACAGAAATAATGTAGCCCAGATCAAAATGAAGACTATCAGGTTAACTACTAGCCCTGGATGGGGTTAAGCAAAAGTTTCTTGAATCCTTACTCTAGAAAAGCATGTGACTTGGATTGTGTGGAAAGGAGTTATACTAAATGCCCAGAGCCTCTTGATAGGATACACAAGAAAAAAGAAACACAGGGAACAAAACCCACAACCCCCCCACCCCCTAGTGTGTTGCTTCGATATCCTACACATTTTTGTAACTGGAGATCTTTGATCATGAAGCACCTGTTGTCCTTTAGTATTGAACGTGCAATATTGAAAAGAACGGAATACTTTATTAAATTATTTACTTATAGTCTTTGTGAAAGCATTTCATAGTTCAGCTGCCTGGATTGCTTTCTGCCTTAATCTGGCACAGCTTTATCTCATAGCAAGAGGTGCTAAATCATCAAGTGTGTTCAAGGCACATCTGTGATGTCATACCATATGCAGTAACGATATATTTATTATGTGATGTGGCGTGCATCTGTCCTAGTAGGTCATTCCTATCGTTGTCTTGATCAGTGGCACGCTTTTTTTTTTTTGCTTTACATGTGCAATGTTTTGTTTTACTTGAAGACCACAGACAGCTTTGGCAAGGACTCAGCTTTAAAAGCTAGCAGTTGCATGGACCTAACTGGACAAGTGAGCTGATCAAAACCAGGAGATAACAGTGTATATTTATAGGGAGATACATTTATGGAAACCTATGGGAAAGGCCAGCTTCTTTTTCAGAGAAGACAGAGGTTATGCATGCTCATTACAGCTTTGGAAAGTTTTCCTGTTATCATTTTTCTTTATATTCTGAGTGAAAGTTAATTGCAAATAAATTCCTGTTACTCCTGTCAGCTCTAATGCTCTATTAGGCTTCATTTTAATACTTCGTTGTTGTTCCAAAGTCTTCGGGACAAATTCTCTCCTGGCTTAACTCCACCAACTGCAATGAAGCTACATTAGAATGGATTTGGCCCTACAGTTTATCCTTGTTTTTTTTCAGCGCTGCTTTTGCTTGGCTCCGTATGTGACCAGAATATAAAGACAGCAAGCTTACATTAGAAACAAGTCACTAAAGAAACCGAGAAATCTTTCTAAGCTATCAAATGTCTTTTCATGGGGTGTAAATGACAGCACAGTCCATTTCCTTTCTTTTCAATATCTTCTGGCAGGAGGACAGTGCTAACTGTCATGTAAACATCGAGTTTTACAAAAGATTTCTCAAAAGTAAGTAAAATACTAGTTCGTGTTGCTTAGTTCACTTTTCCCATTGTTTATACAAAAACCTGAAATTCCCATTGCAGAATTACAAACATAAACGATTGCAACCCCCAAAAAGGCTCTTTTCAGAGGACATAATCTCTTTCAACATATTCATGGTCCGCATTAATGTTTCAGCTGGTACAGCAGCCTCCTGAGTTTATTGCTGATCTGCTGTGCAGCAGACCCCTAGAAATCCTGCCAGAGAACTCCTGCTCAGTCATCTAGGTTAGCGCAGTCTTCCCCTAATGCAGCATTTTCCCCCTCTTGCTGTCCCATTTTAAATGACTCAGTGATGAAGCTTCCATGCTTCACACCAAAGTCAATTTCACATTCTAATTAATTGTTTACTTTTTTATTATTATTTCTTTTCAGGGTTGAAAGAGAACTGCTTTTGTAGCCTTAAGGCACATGGCAGGAAGAGATGGAAACATTTCTTTCATAACCTCTTTCTGATTATAGAGCCTTTTGATCCTAGAAGATTTACATTCAAGTGAAAAACAAAAACTGAAACAAAACAACCATGTGTAATCACCGGTCACTAGTACAACTTGGAGTATCTTATCAGGCAGGCTAGTAACAAATTGGCATAACGTCACAGAGACACATACAGGAATATCTGTCTGCCAAATTATTTAAGAAACACAGCGGAGGAGAAGAAACATTTCCAAGCTTTTGGCTGCATTGTGTATTTGAAAGAGAGTGTTATCCTGTTAGTGCAGAAGAATCTGAAGATGACGGAGATCGGAGCACTAGGAGAGCAGCGCTCTTCCTTGTGTGGTGCGCCATGCCAGCAAGCTCTTTGCTTGAGATGACACAGTGACAAAGTGGTGGCTTAAAGTTAGACATTTTCTAAATTGAGAGCTGTTGGAGACCTGCATAGGCACCTAAGACTACATGAATATAGGTATCTTAAATGCTATTGGTAGCATTAAAGTAATGGTTCCTTTTACGTTGTCACACAGACCTCAGTCTCACTTAACCTGCACATATATTTCCATACCAAGATGGTTTGCTCCTCTCTGATGCTGAACCTGCTGACTTGGAAACTGAAGCATAACTGTACATCTTGTCCATCCTAAGGGCATGAGAAGGACTGTCATCTCATCTTTGGCAAGTGTCTGTCTCTTCTGACTAGAAAGTGAGGAAATCAGAAAGTAGAGACACACATGAAATTTCACACTATTTAACTATAGTAGATATTTACACAGTTCTATCTGCAAGTGAAAGTCTGAGCAGGATGGAGAGGAAGGATACTGTTGGAGGCCAGGAGGAAGCGACAATCACAACCCAAAACGGAACAGCCCGTTGAGTTGGCCTTGCCATTTCGACTGATGCTGCTGTGTTTCAGGCAGTATATTCTGAAGTGCTCTATGCAGTCTAACTTCAAATAGCTGAAAGAGTGGCATGTCTGCCATTTCCTACCCTGACAGCTATACCTTAACTGTTACGAATTTTATTCTTAGACATTTAAACTGAAGTCTCACATATAACAGTAGTAAGAAGAACACCACCAACAACCACCATTTACTTCACAGTAGCGTGATACTCCACTTACAACTGCCCACAATAATTCTTTACTCCCTTGGAACTTGTGTTTGATATATCTACAGAAGTATCAGTCTACTTCTGAAATCTACAGAATATTTACTTATTTGTTAGCAAAACATCATCTAGACTGGGATTTTGCCACCAAATCCTACTGCAGTTCTGTGAAGTCGAGTACTTGATATGTTAAGGCTCCCTTCAAAAACCTGATGACTTTGTTTTTTCCTTATGGATCGTTTTCCCAAGTTTTATTTGTTACTTTATAAACATCCCTTTTTGCTTATATCTTAATCTATGCTAACATAGAAATAAAAGAAATTCTGAGCAGCAACAGATCTTGCCATATGTCACCTCATCAAACTAGGATTCCTATGGTCTGAAATCCTAATCACTAGCATTTTGGAAACTCAGTGCAGCACTCCAAAGCCACCTCATCCAGTCAGGCATTCTGCTTTGATGACCTTGGGGAGCTACTGTTTGTTTTAAATGTCAGCTACCAAATTCCCAAATCAGTCACCAATAATTTATATTCCTAGCTGCAAAAACACCTTTTTCCCGCAATATTTGATTGCCAAAGTGCTTTTTATCATTTGCTAGATTCTTAGCTTGAAAGAAGAAAATGAAGCCTAATATTTTACCACGCTTGTGGAGCTTTCCCGCCCTGCTGGGGAAACCTAAATACAAGCAGATTGGAGCAGAACAGGAACAAAGAAGCCATGCTGGAAGAACTTGCTCTAAAAACACAGCTGAGCATGCTGAGTTCCCAACGCACCGGAGATGCAGACAATAATATAAAGTGAGGATGGAAGCTCTTGTTGTGAAACCTCTTGTCCCCGTGCATCTCTAAGAATATATCCAGCCCAGAAGTATTTACGCAAAGGCCAGCGCAAGGCTGCGTGGCTCAGAGATACAGCCACATAAAGCCTTTTGTGTTTACGAGGGGCCAGTCTTTTGCTCAGGGAGCCATGTCTTATTGTTTACCCACTGGAGTGCTGCCTGCTGCTCCTTATTAGGGCCCCTGCCTCTACAGGCATTTCTTGGTACAGTCAGTGCAAGCATTTTTTAACTATTACTTACAAAATGGCAGTGGCTTCCCCAAGGCCATATCTTTGTTTCTTTGTACAATGCTGTGATTGTGTAAATTGTCTTGCGTAAGCACATCAGCCCACTCTGGAATTCATGTTTTTCCCCCCTTACGGCCTTTCATTGTTGTTCTTTTATGGTGGGATTTGTTCTCTTGCCATCTTGTCACAAATCCATTCCTGTGGCTGTGTCACTTTTAAGGAACAGCATGGCTAAGTCTGGACTTTCAATTTGCCAGAGGTCTGGGGAGTGGTTACTTCTGCTGAGAGCACTGTTGCCAGTGAACTGGACCGGCTCTCTTGTACTGTCACACAAAACTGCAGAGCTCCCAAAACCATAAAGCCCAGAGCAGCCACTTGTAGTTCTTATATCATAGTCCTTTCCTGCATATAGCTCAACAAATTATCTTCTGAATCTAGTGACATGACTCGTGACATCAAAGCTGTGGAGTAAGAGAGAGTGTCCTCTCCTAGCACAATCAGGCAAAGCAAGTCCTTGAATCATGAATGCAGACACTGCAAGCCTCAACATTGTGGTACAGATATTTCTTCTTTCATTTGTATACAGAACAAACGACAAGTGAAAACCAGAGTCTGTGAGGAACTTGCAATTTCAATTTTTGATGATTAGACAGTGGCACAGTTCTTTGGAGCATCTTTATTTCCACCCCTGTCTCCACCTTAGCTGTAATTCCACTTCAAGGAGAGTGTTAATAGCATATGAGATCTGTCTCTGGATCATAGATTTGAACCCTATTTCCTCAGTTGCTGATACTGATCTGGCAAGTTATAAAAGGGTGACCTGAAAGCACACGTAGAGGCTTCACCATTTTCTTTTGCTACAAACAGAAGGGGGTTGGCTGGCCACTGGGCTTTGCTGGCTCAGCACAGGTGAGAGCCCATCAGGAGATGTCTATATGGGGGAAGGCTGCTACAAGACAGACCCTCAGGGTTTGTTACAGGCCATGTCTGCAGAAACCCAGAAACCATCCTGGTCGGCACTGACAGCATTACACAGGCTGCCAGATATGCCTGCAGTAGCCCCAGTTGGACCTCTGGAATACAATAGTACACAACCAAGGCTGGGCAGGAAAGAGTTAGCTATCAGGCTTTCTTGGAAGAAAGGAAAATTGCACTTAGTAACCATGTTCCACCTAGAAAGATTGAGACTATTTATGTTTTTAGCCAAAGACCCACCCCAAGGGAACGTATAAATCAGGATCAGTATTGTTGATTTGCCAGCAAGGATGTAATCCAGATCCCTGTATCCTAAATGTGTTGGTTCATCATTAAAAAACAAGACCCATGGAGGTTACTTCTTACCACTTGTACAAAGGTAGCCAAATACTCCACTGATTGACTGGTAAGGAATAATCTAAAGCCTGACTGAGGGCAATGGAAAGTCCATTGGCTTCCAGAAAGCTTTGAAATGAGCCCGGATGGATCAGACATACTGAATAGATATAATTTTTACATATGTGCTCATTTTAATACAATCATACTTTAATGGACAGTGTTGCAAGAATCAAAATACTATGTTCAAATACTCTAAGCTACATATATAAAATAAGTTTCTTCTATTAATCATGTTTGCACTTGCAAATCTATTGTTTTAGCCACATTAAAAAAGAATCAATATCCTTAAGCCTTGAATGCTATAAATGTTCAGATCAGATATCACAGACAAACCACAAAGCTTACTAAAAGATGGGAGAAATAACCTTCCTGTAAGTGCATCATCTTCAACGCTTAATAATTTAGAAAGTGTTTACCTCTTAATGTTAAGATATGCAATACAATTTAACAACTATACTATCTGAATTATGCTAGATGAATATAGAGTTATGCTGTCATTGTAAAGAGGAATTAAGGAGCTTGATGAGGGTTAGAAGTATTTTTCTTTTCTTTGAATAGCATGACCTTGTCGACCCTGAGTCTAACATTAGTTTTTATTCAAATAAAATCAATTAGCATAAAGCATAAATGCTTCAGATAACGTGGAAGCTGCCTTTATAACAGTGATTCTCCAGGTCTGCCTTGCTCCCTGTTTCTCCCCCTATATGTACACAAAACAGCTTGTGTGCATTTCTGATGAGCTGAAAGAGCCACAATCCACATTTCCTAAAAACACTTATGGAAGGCTGAAAGTTTCAGGGATCCAGAATGAAATACCTTTTTGCCAGCATAGTGAAGAACAATGGTACCAGCTCTTTCTCTTGACATGTGTCAGCCTCATTGCTCATGTATAAATATCAGAGCTAAATATTTTCAATTCAGAATTGGATAGAATCATAGGATCATTTAGGTTGGAAAAGACCTTTAAGATCATCAAGTCCAACCATTAACCTAGCACTGCCAAGTCCACCACTAAACCATGTCCCTAAGCACCACCTCTACCCGTCTTTTAAATACCTCCAGGGATGGGGACTCAACCACTTCCCTGGGCAGCCTGTTCCAGTGCTTGACAACCCTTTCGGTGAAGAAGTTTTTCCTAATATCCAGTCTAAACCTCCCCTGGCGCAACTGAGGCTGTTTCCTCTTGGCCTATCGCTTGTTACTTGGCAGAAGAGACCGACCCCCACCTCTCTACAACCTCCTTTCAGGTAGCTGTAGAGAGCGATGAAGTCTCTCCTCGGCCTCCTCTTCTCCAGGCTAAACAACCCCAGCTCCCTCAGCCGCTCCTCATAAGACTTGTGCTCTAGACCCTTCACCAGCTTCGTTGCCCTTCTTTGGACATGCTCCAGCACCTCCATGTCTTTTTTGTAGTGAGGGACCCAAAACTGAACACAGTACTTGAGGTGCGGCCTCACCAGTGCTGAGTACAGGGGGACGATCACCTCCCTGGTCCTGCTGGCCACACTATTCCTGATACAAGCCAGGATGCCATTGGACTTCTTGGCCACCTAGGCACACTGCTGGCTCATATTCAGCCAGCCGTCGACCAAAACCCCCAGGACCTTTTCTGCTGGGCAGCCCTCCAGCCCCTCTTCCCCATGCCTGTAGCATTGCATGGGGTTATTGTGACCCAAGTGCAGGACCCGGCACTCAGCCTTGTTGAACCTCATGCAGTTGGCCTTGGTCCATCGATCCAGCCTGCCCGGATCCCTCTGTAGAGCCTTCCTACCCTCCAGCGGATCAACACTCCCACCCAACTTGGTGTTATCTGCAAACTTACTGAGGGTGCACTCAACCCCCTCATCCAGATCATTGATAAAGATACTGAACAGAACTGGCCCCAGTACTGAGCCCTGGGGAACAGGACTTGTGACCGGCCACCAACTGGATTTAACTCCATTCACCACAACTCTTTGGGCCCAGCCATCCAGCCAGTTTTTTACCCAGCAAAAAGTATGCCTGTCCAAGCCATAGGCAGCCAGTTTTTCCAGGAGAATGCTGTGCAAAATGGTGTCAAAGGCTTTATTAAAGTGTAGATAGACAACATCCACAGCCTTTCCCTCATCCACTAAGCGGGTGACCTTGTCACAGAAGGAGATCAGGTTATTCAAGCAGGACCTGCCTTTCATAAACCCATGCTGATTGGGCCTGGTCCCCTGGTTGTCCCGTACATGCTGGGTGATGGCGCTCAGGATGATCTGCTCCATAACTTTCCCTGGCACCGAGGTCAGACTGACAGGCCTGTAGTTCCATGGATCCTCCTTCCGGCCCTTCTTGTAGATGGGTGTCACGTTTGCTAACCTCCAGTCAACTGGGACCTTCCCAGTTAGCCAGGACTGCTGATAGGTGATGGAAAGTGGCTTGGTGAGCACCTCTGCCAGCTCCCTCGGTACCCTTGGGTGAATCCTATCCGGCCTCATAGACTTGTGTGTGTCTAAGTGGTGTAGCAGGTCGCTAACCATTTCCCCTTGGATTATGGGGGCTTCATTCTGCGCCCCATCCCTGTCTTCCAGCTCAGAGGGCAGGGTACCCAGAGAACAACTGGTCTGACTATTAAAGACTGAGGCAAAGAAAGCATTAAGTACCTCAGTCTTTTCCTCATCCTTTGTCACTGTTTCCCCCCACATCCAATAAAGGATGGAGATTCTCCTTAGCCCTCCTTTTGTTGCTAATATAGCAACATTTTTTATTGTCTGTATCTGAAGCCTCGGCTGAGTGAAGAGATGTTATACAGGCAAAGACATTATTCCTGAACCTTGGCTTATACTTCTGAGGCTATGTTTGGCATGTGAAACTTGAGTTCAGTCCTTGGCTAAAATGCTTCATGTTTACTGCTATTAGTATTGTTCATGTTTATACTGTTTGTGTGTATCAACACACCTGATCACTGAATTTCAAAGGAAACTTAAAGGAGAACTATGCTGTTGGTTGCTAGCTAAAGCTGACAAGCGCCTGCCTTTATACTCTGATGTTGTGGTCCCCCTGCTAGCACTGGGGCACATTCTCTTCGTCACAGCTGGACTTTTCTGCTAACAACAACAAGAGGGGAGTGTTGGGTTAAAACATTTAGGTTAATTTTTGTCTCTCTATATTTGTTTGAAGCTTGGCCTAGCAAACAAGAGCAAGATTTCTGTCCTGTTAGGGAAGGAAAATACTGAAAAGCAATAAAAAAGGGAAATAGCCCATTTGGAAATGACCTGATTGGTCATGTTGTTTATCCCATAATCTTAGGAAGCTTGGAAATACTCGTTCTGCCTATACTTTGATTTCAGCTACAGCAAAAAGTATTGGCTGTGCTGTTTGTCTTGGTCTAAGCAACTAATGGTGGGAGCAAGTTTAGTTGCAGAACTAAGATACATAGAGGAAGCAGAAGATAGTCCCTGTTTTTTTTTTTTCTTTGAGAAAATCCTGAAATACACATAGTTAGCATGAAGAGGTCTCAAGAGAAGATATGCAGATGATCTGACTGCAGAGATCAAGTATATGTCAAGAGACACAAAGCAAAGATCACCAGAAAGGTACAAGTTCACTGCTATATGCAGATCATAGAAAGAGGGAGAATTAAACCCTTATTAATCCTAACTTTCAATGTACTAAAAAACAATGAAAAAAAAGATGTACAGCTTTATCGTCCAATAGTAGTTTCCTCCCTGCCTGCCCAGGTCAGTGCCACGCCAAGCTGACACGGCCAGTGACCGATGGTGCTCTGCACCATTTGATGTGTAGAGCAGGCAGGGAGCCAGCAAGCTGGCCAGCAGATGGACGCAAAAAGGAAAGTATGCATTAATCCAGGGGATGATGCTTTTGGGATGAATCTAGCACATACTTTATATTACTGATCAGAGGGGTTCAAATAGCTTGTGGTACATGGAAGGAGATGAGTAGTAAAGAATTTTCTAGAAAGGTGAGGAACTAGACTTTTGTTTTCCTCTTGGCAAACAGACAAAACAGATTTGCATGTTTCTTGCCAGGAAAACTAAAAGGGAATTAAGCTGTAAAATAAGTCCTCATTTTCCAGGGTGCTCGGGAGGATATTATGCTTGAAATTCCCACTAAGTAAATTTTTTAAATTTTCAAATGGTGTTTCTGATCGTGCATATTTAGAAATGGGAATCAAACGTGGCGTGAAAAAGGCCCAAGTATGGAAAGCCTTCAGATATTCACAACTCTTTTCTAGTTCTTTTCATTTCTGTTTTTGATGAGGTTGTCCTATAAACTTCTCTCTGGAATCATATCATAGAATCATAGAATGGTTTGGGTTGGAAGTGACTTTAAAGATCATCTACTTCCAAACCTGCTGCCATGGGCAGAGACACCTTCCACTAGACCAGGTTGCTCAAAGCCCCATCCAACCTGGCCTTGAACACTTCCCGGGATGGGGCATCCACAACTTCTCTGGGCAGCCTGTTCCAGTGCCTCACCACCCTCATAGGCACAAGAAACAGACATTTCTATCATGTTCAAACTGAATGCTAAGGAGTCCAAAGTTAGGAGGAAAAGATAATCACCATACAGACCAGTATAACAAAACTGCTGTTGAGGGTTGTTGAACTAGACCAAGAACAATTTCTGTGGCCAGGCTTATGTGCTGCTGAGCCTGTTTAGAAATAGCATCTCAAAACTGTTTACTTATACACCTTGTAGCTTAAATTTTCAATAGTTAGTTAGGTGCTTAGCTCATTGAAATAACTATTAAGTGACTGTTGATATATATCCCCTTCCCAAAATACACAACCTGGAAATCCGTGTTCTACTAGGAAATCCAGATGCATCCAAAGAACTGATTCAAAAACCCAATCAACCCAATCTCCTGTCACACAGAAGATGCCTGCAAAGAATTTCTGCTTTCTGTTTATTGTGGAATTGCCTGGCTTTGGAAGGATGGTGAAGGGCAAGAAGTCATGATGTGGATGCGTGCAAACACAGACCTAAGTTTCCAAAAGGCGTTTTTTATTTTGGGAAACAAAGCCCAGACACATCCCTCCAAGTCTTCTTAGGCACTAAGTTCTCTGAGGTATCAACCAGAAGAGACAGGAGTTCAGTACATTTGTAAAAAAAAGAACTAAAGAGCCTGTCCTTTAGGTTGCAATACTGAAAATAACTAGTGCAGGGTGGATTTTTAGTTTTCAAAAACTGATACGATGCAAACATGGGCTATTTGGAGGCAGAGGGATGTTTTTTCTGCCCCCCACGTCCCAGTTATTTCCCATCCGAACAGGGAAATGTGTAGATGGGGGTACGTAGATGCCTGCAGACAACTCAGGGCTGTGCACAGCTTTGCAGGTTCTGCTACAAACATCCTATCCCTTTTGCTGGAGAGCAGCTAAGAGGGCAGGGTGCCAGCAGGGAGTGATAAAACAGAATAACATGTAGACATGGTAAATTCTTTTCAAAACTCTGTTACAGTTCTTAAACACCAATAGGGACCAGTTACCAGGTATGCATCACCCGTGAGAAAAAAGGAATTTCAGTTCTTGGAGTGGTTGAGAGTGAAATCAACCTATACCTGTGTATATAGGTGAGAAATATGAATGCATAAAGCTGTCACTTTTCTCTATGTCCTCAGTATAAGTGCGGGCAAAGGAGCTACAACTTCTGTTCATACACAGATGAAGATTGCTCAGTGTCCCCCACTCCTTTCACAAGTTTCATTCAGTAACCTTCACGCCAGCTTTTCTCCAGCGTCTGCGTCAGCAAAACTAACAGAGCAAAGAGGAGCTCAGGGCTGGACTAAAGGAGACTCCAATTGTCCTGAGAACTTTTCCCAAACACAAATCTTGGCCTGGCCAGAGTGCAAAGAAGGCTGTGGGAAAAATATATACAGCACGCAGGAGGCCAGGAAGGCCTGACACGTAGTAGCGTCCTACGGTCTATCGCTGCCATGACTTGGAGAGCTGCTCACTTAGAGGGGCTAATGAGGTCACTTTGAAATAGTGGTCTCAAAGCTTTTTTTCCCTTCTTTCTCCTTCTGAGCCCAGACTTCCTTCCAATAACATTTCATCCTCCAAAAGAAACAGTCAAAACCTCCAGGTTTAAAGGAATATGTCATACATGAAGGTCTATAGCCCAATTGGAAAATGAATAATGATATTTTTTTTTTAAAGAGATTAACTTGATACCAACAAATCTTTAATTATAAGCCCAGGGTCACAAAGCCCAAAATGCAAAATGCATGCGAGGGTCCCACTAACTCCATCCAAACTGAGGCACAGGGCTTTTCATCTGCATTAACCTCATCACAGCCCCTGCCTGAGGTAGGCAGCACATCGTCCCTGCCACAGACTACTAAGTGGCACGCAGAGGAGTAAGGTGTGAACTGAGAAACCAGGTTCAGCCCCAGGCATCTCCCAGGAAGGCAGCCCTTCCCATACCCATCCTCAACCACAAAGTTTTTGCCCCAGAATGATCTCCCTTATGCACACACTTCAGTGTAAAAACAGCATGTGAAATGAATATCACAGAAGCTTCTGTTCTTTGAAAATTACATCTGATATCAGCCTACTGGCAAAACGCATCAAGTGCAGGCAGGGGAGAGAGGGAATACAAAGTGGAGGATGTGAACTTCCACGGAGCTCAATAGGAGAACTGTTGTTATCATTGGCCTGGGTATTGTGGCTTTAAATTACAAATTGCTTTAAATTGTAAAAACACTGATAGCAAGCCCTGGAGAAGAATCCCCAGAATAGCAGTAAATAAAGAGCATCCTGTCCCTCTTTATGCCACAGTTAATGTGGGAGGTGATATAAAATCCTAGCTTGGCAAGTGCTGCATGTCAGAGTTGAGGAGTTGAAAGGATGTGCATGTACACAGACCCAAATAAAGAACTTCTAGCACACAGAAGAATTACTGCAGTAATTACCTTAGATGTTGAGCAGCACAACAACATTTGCTCTTATACTTTGGACTAGTTCTCCTGCATTTTTATACAGGCTCCTATTACCCTGAAGTGGCAGGTGGGTTTGCAGGGATCCTGGGGGTTGGCATCATGGGGGAAAGTTAAGCTCACAAAGTACTTCCTTGTCAGACCCCTCACCACCCTGGGAAGAGGACAGATTTCTCTTTCTGTTTTGTCCCGGGTCTGGAGTCCTTGCCTGGGAGTCCCACCTGCTCCTGCAGCTCACATCCCCTGAAACCAGAGCCCATCCAGCATCTGCATAAATCATTACGAACAGAGCTGCAGCGGGGTGTCGAGCAGTTGGCAGCACATGGTGGAGTGACTCCCTTCTCCCTTGCACGCCTCCATCTCCCCTAAAGTAAACAACAGCAGTCCCCACTGTGAACCCGGTTGCGAAACCGCACAGCACTGAACTTATCTCTGCACCGAATGGGCCTCGCAGGGGCTGTGCGGCCGAGAGCGGCTCTCCTGTGTTTTCCTGCCGCCTTCCAGGCTGCTGCCAGCCAGGGAATTCTTTCCATAGCACACGCGGCCACCCTGGGAAAGGAAGCCTGCTTGCAAACACGCAGATGAACGTGGTGGTGCCAGCAGCTTAATGCCTCCTTTTTCTGGGGCCAAGTCAGAAAATGCTTTTAAATAAATTGCTAATATCCATTTAGATGCAGTTAGCTCCATCAACCTTTATCCCATGTCAGGTAGCTAATACCCATTTAGATGCAGTTAGCTCCATCAACCTTTATCCCATGTCAGGTAGCTTTTATTTTCCCCTAGAAGCTCTTAGCATAAAAAAGCAGGCCAGTCAAGTTGCGAAGTTCAGTCGCAGATCAGAGTAGGAACTTCCCTTTGACTAGATAATGCAAACGATTTTTGGTTCAGACATAATTATAACAACATGTTGTAGATGCTGATGCATTTTTTTTTTCAAGCTGGAATTTCCAAAACTGGCAAAAGCTGCCACATCACAAATGAGGAAACCACTCCCTTCGTGAAGAGAGGATGGTACAACATTAAATCAGGGGAAAAGAAAACCCTCAAAAAGCCAATATATTCATTGAAGCTATCCATATGCAGAAGTGGTGGTCCAGGGATCTGAGCAGTAATGCTCTGCAGATGCCTCACGATCCAAGTCATGTTTAAAGGATTTCTTAAAGTCTCACCCACACAAGAGATTCTGGTTTAAAGCCAGCTCCAGGAAACAGCACTCCGCAATGTTTCTTTCATATAACGAGGACTTTTTTGGGTTCTCTTTTTCATTATAATGATTCTAGCAGCCAGATAAAGAATCAGGACCCAGCTCTGCATGCTGAGAGCCGGTTTATCCCTCTCCCTCTAAAGATTGCTCTCCTACCAATATTTTTGTTAGACTCATTTACCTTTTGTGCTGTAACCTGAAAGAAGGATACTGTCCTGAAATTTTTTAAAACTATCTGCAGGCATGGAACCTCCACTCAAGTTATTTATATGAGTTCTTATAAAATAGGAACAACGTCTCTCATCTTGATTTAAATTTTCTAACTTAAGGGACTCATTATAAAAGGCTAAATCACTTGTTTTGGTTGAAATTGAGCTTTCAAGCTGGATTTGAGCTTTATTACTTGGGCCTTTTCTTTCCCATCTGTCTAGAGATATAGATATGCCTGTGTATTCCCAGGCTTTAAGAAGTAAAACTAATCTGTGTGTGTCAAGGGGGAGAACCTGACAGGAAGAAAAAGAGGGCTCTAATTGTGATTAGAACTGAAAATGTATTAAAACCAGGAAGAATCAGCTTCAGGAGAGCAGGCCGTTCTACCACAGCTAAGCCATGTTCAGCGCACAGGTTCTAAATCTCGCCGTAGCTTACCAAGTCTCAGGTTTCAGAGCCCTGGAAGATTAGCAGGCTAAGCGGTGGTGAGATGTACTGTTCACAGCGTGTTCGTTGGGCCCTTGGGAGAGAAATCTCAGTTTAGTTCTGTTTTTGCTGTAGACTTTTAGCCTTTTTCCATCACTTTGGATGTGAACGTATGTAAATTTATTACTAAGGTAAATTGAACTGGGCTGTTTTTGTAGCAGAGGGGGAAATGGGAGATGGCAAACAACCTGCCATGGGTACACATAGACACGTAAAATGTCCAAGTGAAATTTGAGGTGACTCACCATTTTAGTGTATTTTGTAGGCCATGTTCCAAAATGCCAGCTGTTATAATATGTGTAACCCTCCTGTAACTGCAATCAAGCCAATTCCTGCTCACTAACTGAAATTACTATCACTGCCATCACGTCAGTGTTGTTCTACCAGTACACAGCTTTGCTCAATCTCTTATTTCCTCTTCTATTGGCCATTTCACTAGTAGGGATGGGGAGGCATTAGATGCCTCAGGCCTTTCCATTTCCCTAAAATCCAGGAACTTCCCAGGAACATCTGCTCCTGCCTGTGCTTTCCTACTGGTTCCAGAGAGAACTGTTTCATCCCACACACATCACCTAGAGAGAGAAGAAAAAAGGAAAAGATATTTCCTCTCTTTCTTCCTTTCTTTCCACAGCATGAAAAAACCACTAACTGGGATGGATAACTTTTCAGGTCTCCCTTGTGCAAAGATACCTAAGCAAACCATCCTTAGCAGCATAAGTCAGTAGTCCTGACATGTCAGCAGGGTGGCTGGCATCTTTGGCTAAAATGCATCTTCACAGGAGTATTTTTTTTATGCCTCCATTACACATCTTCTTTCAGTTAGGTATACTCCAAATGAGTACAGATATGTTGGATATATTCCAACAGAAGAACACTCTTCTCCTGCAGTCGAGCTGAAAACCTGGTTAGCACAGGACTATGTACTTTCAATGTACTTTCCCCAGTTTCTAATATATCATTAAAAAAAAATCAGCTCTCTTTGGAACACAATCTGGTGCCAGAGGTTATAGCAAATTCTAGCAAGTGGACAGAAACTTTCCTCCCTAATTTTGTTTTCCTCAGGGAGTTGTGGTTTCCACGTAAACACTTCTGTGAGCAGGCCCTTTGAGACATGCCTGGAAGTATATATTCTGCCTAACATATAGCCACCATAGCAGCTACTTCTGTGGTCTCACTACACTTCACCACTATCACCTCAGCCTGGCTGAGCTAAAAATTAGAATAAAGAACAAAGTAGTGTAGGTATGTTGAGAGAAAGTGATGGCTGATAACTTCAGTGTTGTTTCTGGATTTTGTCCTGTCTTTTATGCTAGATTTCTAGCTTCAGGAAATAGTGTTTGAAACCCATGAAATATGGTAAATAAGGATAGGGATAACATAACCCAACCCGATATTCATTCACTCACTTCTCATTGCAGTGTGGAGCAGCAAGCAGCACCAGCCTGTGTCATCCAGAGAATTCACTTTAAAATTTAGATCATCATTTCAAAACATACAAAGGACTTTTTTCTTCTCTGTTTTTGTGTAGCATCTGATACACATTGTCTTACTATAGAAGATCCCCTTTGATGTCCATGCATCTTCCATAAGCCAAGAGCAATATAGTTTGGCCCTTGAAGGACAAGGGGAAAAATGTAAATGTAAGTTATTGTTGGAAATAATTTGGATCCCCAGCTCCAGACCAGAGTATCTTTGAACTTGCCTGAGCAAACTCTTCAGTGTCTGAGCCCAGCGCAGCTCTGGATTTGCAGTTATAAAAAGGACAGAATCCAAACCATGGACCTGGATGATCATAAGCTCCTGGGCATTCAGTATTTCTGGATTCAATTTTTTTTATCCTGAGCCCACTCCTAATTGTTTATACAAGACATCTCTGAATCTTTTGGTTTGGGTTATTCCTCACATGCGCTCACTTATAAAGTCAGGATGCTATTAAATATTTGCAGTGCTTACTAAGCAAAGCCCTAAGCAGTGAGTCTGGATCAGAGCACCCAGAGATTTCTTCCACAAATTCCAAGCACAGGCTCAAGAAAAAAAGGCAGTTCTGGGATTTACAATTACAGGATGTTTATCTTTAAGGTGTGCACCTCCAGTAAGCAGGTTCTGAATATATCTTGCACATAATCATTGACATTCTTCCCTCTCAGCAAAATAATAATTCTTCATCCCAGTGAAACAAAGGGGGAGGCAAACAGAGCAGAAGAGTATGTGCGTATGTGTGGAAGAACTTGCAGTCTGGTCACTTGGTGACTCAAGGACTGCAAAACAGAAAATGAAGCTTAGCATGACAGGACGGGAACAGAGGAGCTTCATGTCCAAAGAGTGAAATTCCAAATGAGTTGGGTTTTTTTTTGTTGGTTTTGTTTTTTTTTTCCTTCAAAAAAAGCATTTCTTTGGGAAAGTCCACTTCCCTAGTGGAAACCCAAGCCCTAAAGTAGCTAAAATAGCCTTTTCTCTCTCCGGTTGGTTTCTGCTTCGTGGCTTCTTGGAAAGAAGGACTTTTTGAGCAGGAAGTCATGTTGGTTAATGGCACAGGGCAGAGCTTCCAGAGGAAAATTCACCTACAGCCATTTTTAAGGTTGGTAATAAGGTGGTTTGTGGCCCTTTTTTCTTTCCCCAGAAAAGAAGACTGAAAACCAGATCCTGATCCAAATCCTGTAGCTCTTAGTTTTCAGACAGCTGAGCACTCCTTATTCCCCACAAAGCCTCCAAGAGATGCTGGGTCTCAGAATGATGCTACATGCAATAAACTTCCCATACTTCACTAAAATTTCCAAAGGAACCTTAGGGAACTGGACACTCGAGTCCCACTGTTTCCCACAACTGTTGCCTTGCTTTTGGCTTGCAGTTCTTTTGGTTTATAGGCACGCCACATCTGTGTCTTATTCTTTGTGTTCAAGCAATACATCTCCGTTTTCTTGTACTGCCCTACTACGTATTAGTAAGCAAAACGGTACGTGTGTTTTTGCAGTTGCTGCTGATTTTATATCTGAACCTTGTAGTTCCAGAGAGTATTACAACAATCTGCAGAGCTTTAAAGAAGTAGGGTAGATTGGGATCTTAACATACGAATTGGCTCCTTATCTATAATCTAGGTCTTTTCTCTAGATGCATATCAGTGAAGACCCAGCTCAACAGCCATAAACTTCTACTTTCAAGCAGTGCATGTATCCTGCTGTGTAACAACCCTTTTGATACTAAAGATATCTCCTGTCATGTTTTCTCCACTGCCAAGCATTGATTGTTGACATAAGTGTTTCATTTAATAAATATTAGCAGTGTGTATGAGCGTGAGGGGATGATTCAGCAGTGTCAGGGGCCACGTGGCAGCAGTCCTAACAGGAAGACAAAAGTGATTGCTTCACAGCAAATAAATCAGGCCCCAAATCTAGACGACTTAGAGAAACATTGTTTTTGCACTAAATTGTCCTGCCTCGGGGTTGCATTAATAATGACAACATATGCATAAGAAGCAATTTGTCAAGACAGGCATTTGCATGTCTGTCTGTTAAAAGGAAACATACAATGCCTGAAATCAGGAACAGCCCAGAGCCAGGACACCTGGGTTCTCCTCCCAGCCCTGCTCCTGCTCTGCACATCTTTTCCATCCATCCATGCCTGTTTCTCCTCTGTAAAATGGAGATCATGACATTCACCTCTATAAAGCATCCTCTGGGTCTGTGTAAGCTCATTATAATAAGACTAATCAAAAAACCTTTTCCACACCCTATCCTATCATACCTTTTTAAAGCCTTTCTTTAGAATCAAAATTATTGAAACCTACCAACTGTGCCACCTACAGCTGACTTTCCTTGGCAACCAGTTAAACACATTAAGCATGTGACCAAAAATTCATAGCCAGATTTGGGGAACTCACTGTGATCCTATTCCTTTTTTTTTTTTTTTTTTTATGTAGAAAATTGATAACAGACTTCCACGGTTAAATTCATAAAATCTGCTCATCCTTGAACTGCTATGCCAAAGATGATCAGTGTTTTATAGCAAAAATGCTGCATGTGTAAATACCAAATTACACAAATAGAAGTGGGTGCTACTGTTCCTTACTTTGGTACCCGAGGACTTTAATTCAGCTGTTAGGGTGTCATAGCATTTTATCTAACACACAGAGGTTCTGTGAGGTATAAAAAAAAACAATGCAGAGACCACAGTTTTATTGGTGCCCACAGATGAAGATAAACAATGCAACATTTATTCATTCAGGAGGACCACATGCTCAAAAAAATAATTGCATTTGCGTCCTTGTGGTTATTCATGAACGAAAAAGCATTCAGTGAGAGGAATGAACGTTCACAAAACTTCCCTAAAGAAATCCAAATGTTTAGAAGTTTGTTTGTCAGCAACAGATTGATTTGTGATAAGAGTCTCTCTCAAATTCATGAAAGGCAAGTTTGCCACATTACTACTGGATAAATTCCAGGGAATCTTAATTTGAGGTTGGTTGAAGAATTAAATTGTATTTTAATTATTAAACATCTCTGTAAATCTAGTGTAAATCATAAATCCTGTCTGTTCCATGTAATTTCTCTAATAGACTTGGGTTATAGTTACTATTAGTTTCCATAATGTGTGTTAAATAGGTGTTGTACTGTTAAGTACTGTGAAAAGTGCCCTTTCTGTTAGCTGATGCAGACAGGACTGACCCCACTGCAGACCCCAAGTCTTTGAACATTAAAATTTGTCCAGCCAGGAATGCGGCATGAGCAAATAGCAGAGCCAAGTTAGACCTGCAGGATTACTGTGTGCTCTGCTGGATGAAAATTCTGTTTTTACATTGACTCTGAAATAAATATTTAGCTATAGGCCTTTGAGAGTCCTGGCTTGTTTGGGTTTATGTTCTACACCAGCACGTCACAGTATTTGGTAATTCACATCCCTTGGGGTGGCTTCCTACTTAGAGCATTACACAAAGAATGCATTTTCAAGCTAGATTTCCAGTAAATAACCCTGCAGTTCCAGGAGATGGACTAAAATAGCAGCATGCTTGCAGCTCAATGCCACTATAGTTAAGTTCAGATCTCTCTCTATTATTCTAATTACATCCTCTTCTCTCCCTCCCCCAACACTAGCATCTTTGTCAGTGTCCTCTTCCTACAAGCATCTTGGTTTTCACTAAGTTCTCCACAATCCCATCTTTGCTTGCAGCTATACTCTCATGGCATCCTGCACTCTGTGTTGCTTGATTCATACTTCCAACCCTTTCCATCATCTTCCACCATCAGGTTCACAACTGCAGTGTAAGTTCTGCCAACGCTGTCAAAAGCCTGGAAATACCCAGCACCTTTTCTCACACTATTAGACAGGAACAGCCTCAAAAGAAAGATCACTCTTAGTAAAGAACAATGACCGAACAGATACTTCAAGAAGTTTTAAAAAATCCTCTAGCAGATGTAAAATCTTAAAATAATGTGACAAAGATACACTTTATGAGTTGTAGTTGCCACATATCCTGCAGAATAATGGTTTTTATTAATTGCAGAAGAGTTTTTACCATGCCTAACTCATTGTTCTCACTCTCTATAAATCCCTGATTCTGGTTTTGAATCCAATTTGGTTCTCAGTCTCAGTGAGTGCCAAAGATTGGAACTATGCATTGTATAATGCATATTTCCTTTAAACTTTTTTCAGTGTGTTTCTAATTCAGTTTAACATCTTCCTCTGCAAAAGAGCTAGGAGAACTTCCAGTTTACCCACTCTGCACGTTTGTCACATACTCATTCACTTACTGTGTCAAAACAGTCCCGGTGTTTATTTGGCCTTCATAACAGTCTTCTGAATCTCTACACGTTATTGCTACCTGTCTGCAGATTGCTTCAAGTCATTGACAGTCACTGCTCTCCCCTCATCCACAAATCCAATTATTTTATCACAGAAGGCAATCATATATGATTTACCCTCAGTAAATCCATGCTGACTGTTCCTGGTGACCTCCTTCGTGTACCGAGAAGTGGCTTCCAAGAGGACATGCCCCATGGTTTTGCCAGGGACCAAAGGGAGGCTGACCAGCCTTTATTTTCCCAGACCATCCTTTTGGCCTCATCACAGCCCAAATGAAAAGAGATAGCAGGGTTCCTACAGACCTAACCTACAACAAGCAAAATAACCAATGCAGATTTTAGCCCTCTCAGGAGGAACTGGCCAGAAATATGTTGCCAAATTAGAGGGAAATCTGTGCTGGACAACTCAAACAGTCATAAATCTGAAGAAATATTAGTTACATTTTTTTAACTTGTAGACTAAATGAGCTCTTTAGAGGTAGCCTTATAGTTCTGCATACAGATACCGTGCTCGGTTCAGCCATTCCTAAAATGCATCGTTCTCCTTTTTGTCAGGACAGGGTGCTAACTGGCTGGCTGACATATCAGGGTGAGTTGGCAATGTGTTATAAGTGAGAAAGGTAAGAAAAAAACCTGAATGCTGAAGAAACATTATTTTTGGTCTTGTTTTCATAGTGTTTTCTGCAGTCCCTCACTTACCACTTGATTTTCTTCTCTCTCCTCCTTATTTTCCTTTCATCCCAGAGTGTTTCTTCTTCTCCTCTCTTCCACTGGCCTACACTGGCAGGAAGTATCGCTGAGCAGAAGAGAAGCCTCTCTCTCACGTCTGTATAGTTTTACTACTACTCGCTTTTCCAGGGCAGTACTTTCACTTACCCCGTATTTCACTCTGCAGAGACAGCTTGGCTAGAATGTAGCACTTTTTCCAGGCACAGATGTCTCTATCGGATTCATGCCTGGTTCTTGGAGACGTTGTAGAAGGGATTTTTTTTGTTGTAATTCAACTAATATAAATGATCCCAAGCCACTATAAAGCAAATTTCTTTATCCTCTTTGCCTCATACTGGAAGATCAGGTCTTTCTGACCACATGTGTTTGCCTCAGTACTTACATGAGGAAAGGCTGATGTTTAATTCCAAATAAACAACTATTAGATATTCCATTAAAGGAAAATGACCAAATTTTTAATACATTCCCTTTCAAATATCAAGACATGTGGCTACAGCTCTGGTCTTATAGTAAGTAACAAAACACATGTTTTCAAGGTCATGAATTTACAGTCAGATCCCTGTGTCTATGAAGATTTTCCCTAAACTTCAAGGGAATTTCCAACTGTACTACAGGTCATCCTGCCTGAATCCAACTGCAAGACTGGAACTTAAGATTATTTTTTTTCCCACAAAAAACTCTAGCTGACTGGTTTTGACCTCTTAAAGAGAGAGTGCACTTCCATTGCAGAATCTATGTACTCTTTAACAACAATATGTATGTTTTCAGAAGTCAGAACACTGCAGATCTATTGCCAAGAAAACAACAAAAAACCCCCAACTATGAAGACAAGCTCAAGATATTAATAAGGTGATAGTTAAAACACTGTTTTCTCTGATCAGAACTGGTTGCTGAACTCATCCCTGCTAGTGATGGAGTATTCTCATGCAGAAATACCAGCAGCAGGTCACAACGGAGTAGCTCAGTTTACATCAGTGCAGCCAGCAAGCACGTTTGCAGACCTACACTTTCAAAATATTTTAATGCATGGGTTTTAAATACAATGGGAAAAAGCGGCCACTTAGTCTGATCACATCAACTTCCTTGATCTTTTTTTTTATTCCCTTCTGTCACTTTCCTTCTTTCCACCATTGCTGTACAATGGAAGAAGGTACAGGGAGAGGAGGGAGAGAAAGGAAGAGAAAGGAGCAATGGATTTCCTTGGCTAGTCCAATTCAGGTGCATTCAAAGAGTTCTTCAGGTCAATCTTGCATATAAGGTTTTATCTCTAGTTAGGATCCAGAGAGCAGTGTCCTAGTGCTCCACAGTAAAAGGGGAAATGTCAGTTTGAAACAGGCTTTCTGTACTTGCTGTTATCTTCTCACAGCTTAAGAGCTAAGATAAAATGGAAAAGTAAATTAGTCAGTTTGTGCACAGGCACTGTTTCTGGAGAGCAACACTCCCAAGGAGAAGCAGTGGCTGCAGCAGAGGACAACCCACAGTCAACATCAGGGTGCTGTGCAGGCAAAAAATGGGATGCCTGCCAGTTCTCAAACCAAATGAGAGCAGAGCCATAGGTATACAGTCCCTAACTTCCACAGCTGCTGGGGAAGTCTGTGTTACATCAGTAACATTATAGGTCTCCTATGACTGTTCATCCCAGTCAGTATCACAGCTCTGATTTTAATTGCATCTGAAGTGAACTCAGCAAAAAACATCTTTGTCCTGAGTGATGGACAACTGTTTACTTCCAGTTTTATGTGACTCTATAGGTGCATCACAAGAAGAAAAAAGACGACACCCTCTTTCACCAGTCAGTCATTTCTCATGGTGTTTCTGGTGCATGTCAGCAAGTGTTATAAAGCACTACAGCAAAAACTGTCACAAAATCCCAGTCCCAATGAAACAGTTCTAGAGCCTAGGAATTAGCTACTATCATGTTTGTTTACCCTGGCATCCATTTGACTTTAATGGATAACCTAACAGGGAATTTTTTAAAAATATATTTTTATGTATAAATAAAAGGCAGGATTATCCATTCCTAGCACAGTTTGTCTCAGAAACAATTACGGACTCTGTGGCATCTTGCAATCTTGGCAGCTGTACTGTCGTCTTATATGGGAATATAGATGCATGTTTGTCTTGAGAGCTCCCAAATCCCCCCATTCTCCATAGGAAAGAATGGGACAGGAAATTTCTGGGTTACTGGGCTCTTTGGCGCAGCTGTCTCTTTTGCTTTCACACGTATTTCTACAGCAAGATGAGAGCCATCTTAAGTAATGGAAACAGAGTCTCATTCAGCAATGGTTCTTTTCTCTTTTGTCTGCTCTAAAATAGTCTGAGTGTTAGGAAGAGTAACAAGCCCTGAACTTTTCCCCACATACACAACTCACACAGCAGAATAAAACTGGGTTGAGATAAGAATTTTTTTTCCTCTTTAAGAAAAAAAAACAGTTTAAGTTCAGGTTCCTTCAGATTAAGTTTACTATTGGAGTTTTAAGACCACGATTCAGCAAAATTTACCTGATCTCAGTGTAATTTTTCATGTGCTTTCGAAGTTAAATATGTATTTAATGACTTGCTTGCTTGGGTTATTAGGCTTGTGACAAAAGATACACACAAACACCTAGATCTCAGCTCTCATGCCTACAGCTTTAGGTATCAAGTGCCAAAGACACAGCCTTTACATTCTCAAGTATTTTGCCATATTCTGCAGTCCTTAAGTTCAAAGGGAGCTTTCCTTGTTCAGTAACAGAACTTAATCCATTTTCCCTCTTATTTGTATTCTTACACTCTCTTTTTATTCTGTTTGACCCACATTGCTATAATAAGAAGAGTCTAAAATTATTAACTTTGCCTTACCACACTCCTATTAAGCCAAAAGTAACTGGTAAACCATGGGGAAGTGTGAGGAATAAGGCAGGCAATGACATGTCCTAAGTGCCATAGTGGAATTAAACCATCTTCCCTTCAGGTCCTATTCTAGCTCTGGAAAGGTTTTTTCCCTTAATGCAGGTTCTCCTTCAGCCATATTTTGTGCTTTATATCCAAAAAATATAGGTAGGCAGAGTCCTACTGTGAGAAGCAGAAAATTATGTCTGCTCAGTATTTTGCATGAATAGTTTCTGAGTAGAAGTTTTGGCTTTTGTTTTGTGATATAACCTGAGAAACAATAGTGGCTTGCTAGAAAAGATAAAGACCACATACAAAAGAAGGAGGCAACCAAAGTGCTAAAGATGTAGCAAGACCACAGGCATGACTTTTCTGGAGGGACTACAAAGCTTGAACCCCTCCTCGCACTGGTACCACCCAAGCAGCTGCGGCACAGCTCTGCGCGATGAAGGAGCTGTGTCCTCTCCCTCGTGGCAGCAGCTGCTGTCTTAAAAATGTATAGGGACCAAGATTTCCCAGTGATTATCGCTTCTCTCTGAAGCGACCTGTTTTATACACATTTAAGACGGCCTGGGAGAGGATGCTCAGTGACTTCCAAAATAAATCAGTCTTTTTGGAGGGGCTGACAACACGGTGCCTAGGAGGTAAGGCGCTGCCATGCAGGCATAGTCCAGAGTGCACAGGAGAATTGGGAATTCAAAGTGATAATTTCACAGTGCTTCAAGGAAAGCACAACAACAACAAATGCAAAATATTACTGGTAGTTGTAAGTTCTGCATCAGTTATGAGGCTCTCACTCAAAGAAGTTTTAAAACTCCTAATCTCTTAGCACCTTATATTCAATCCTCCTCAAACCAGATACCGCTTGCAAGTGAGAAAATGTTACTGTACCTCTATTTAAGTTCATCCCTATGGGAGCTGCATCATATTCCCACTGAGTTCCCCAGCACAACTGCTGCTGCCATCAGCGAAGCCCGATTTGAAACCACACGGGTCATTCAGTGCTCTGCTATCTTATTTCCCCGTGGATTACTAGCAGCATGGTTTATCTGTACTGTAATCTGTTCACACATTCTGACAAGAAAACGCACAGCTCCATAGGCATATAACATAAACCACTATTTTAGGCCCAAATCTAAAAAAAAAAAAAAAAAAAAAGCCAGTAAACAGTTGCAGCAGAAATAGCCAACGTCTGTATTTTGGATGGGAACAAGATAGTATCTTAATGTAGAATATTTTAGAGCAAAGTAACCAGCTTAAAACTGCTCACATTTTAACTGATGACATTTTGACCACAGCATACAATCCCCAGACATGCAATTTACTGAGTATAAACAAGACAAAAGAAGAGGGGAGAAAACTCCTTAGAGTCTGCTACACATGACAGACACAAGCACTGCAGAAATCTGCTGATAATCCCCTTTTCGGTTTGTATTCGCAGCTAAATCTACTTCACTTCCTATGATACTGAACATTATGCAGTCCGTTGAGGTCCACCACTAGCCATAAATCCCAGGCAGGAAACAGTTTTCAAGCCTAGGAGGAAAGACGGCATTTCATTTTCTAAAGCCAGCCCAGAGTAACTGGGTCAAACAAAGTTTGGAATTGAAGCTCTTGAAATCCAGGATATAATTGTGTATGTTTTTCTGTTTGTTTTGTTACCGGTTAACCGGATGCAACAAATAAAACCATTTTCCTTTCTTATTTTCTCTCTCTGACTGTCTCTTTGGGAGCTCCTCTTTGGGAGCCAACCTCTCCATAAGCCAGTGCTTGAGGTCATAGCTCCCTAACTTTAAGACATCTGCTAGGTCAGATGTACTTGAAGAGAATCAGCTGCTTGCAGCAAGCACATTATTAGCACACTGGAGTCACAGACAAATATTGGAGGTATCTCTCTTTTTTTAATCTCCCTAACAAATACATATATCCATATATCCCATTTAAAATTTCTTGTCTTGATCAGAGCTCTATCTCCAATGCCAATGCAGAGCATTAGATTAAGAGTTCAAACTCTTAAATGTTTGAATGGTAAGCAAAAACAACATACTACCTTCACTTTTGGCAGTAGGTACTGAATTTGCTCTGTACTGTATTCCTTCTAATTTTCTGAAAAATCATAGAAGATACAAAAAAATAAAATAGTAATTTAGTGTGTTGAACGCCTGAAAAACAGATTGATGAGCTGTACTTTGTGAAAACAAAACCCCTTGATGTCTGAAACTGAACATCCAAATCCAGAGATGCTCCAAAGCACTAGCTGCTTATGAACTGCTTGCTGTCCCTTCTTATATTCATTATTTAAAATATGTCAATTGTTTCAGTAGCACACATAAGAAAAAGGCAAATAAATACCCGGGATTCATGCTCATCTCTCCAATAACAAAAATGCATACACAGATGAAGAGGAAAAACATATTTAGCAAGAAATTATTTCTTCTTTTTAAGCCACCAAAGGCTTGTCCTAGAGCTCCTTCAAGCCACCTTTTACATACCATAAATGAAATGTTATTCTAAAATAGAGCAGTCAGTTTTTACAGTAAGGAAAAAATCTGCCTGGAAAAAAATACACCAGGCTTGATTCAAAACTTGCATGCTGGAGTGCCAGGTTGGCAGTGGCTGAAAGTGCAATGGAATTGAAAGGTTTCCATCTTGCCTCTAAGCTTTAACACAGTGTGTTGGATATTCATACTGCTTTGGCAAAGACCTGCAGCCCCAAGTGTACTAATTTCTGTCAAGCTTTTGAAACACTCATTCAGGTGCAGAAGGTACAAGGGAATTGGTAACATACCCCACAGGGAGTACCTAAAAGCCAGTCGAAATTGCAGTACCTGTATTTGGGGGATCACAGTAAATATCCTTCCATACATAATAGAGTTCAAGAGGGAAATGCTAGGAGCTAGATTCACAGCCACTATAAAGCCATCAAGCCACATTTACCCATTTATATCTGTTTAGACTAGCTAAGGATCAGTCCTCAACCATCTTCACCAAATCTAGTGTTATGAAAATAAATAGGAAAAGTCATCATATATTAAATGCCCTTTTAAGCTCTCTCCACTTTATCCTCTGTCATCCAATACACTTTATTATTTCCAGGTATCCTAAGAACTAATTTCAGTTAGGCACCTATTCATTTCAAGTCTGCTAAGACAGAAAACATTAAGGAGGCAAGGTGCACTCAGAAACTGATACAGTCTCTCTACAGGACTGTAAGTCTGTCTATGCTTTTGCAGTAAACAAAGTCTTAAAAGAACAGTAAGAATAAGGGAATAAACAAACAGATTTAGTGCATTAATTTAAGCAAGAGTTATGTTTTCTATTTCAAAGCATTTTTCCCTATATTTTATGCTGTTTACATCATAGTAACAAGATCAAAAATTGGTTGAGGTTTAAGTTTTCATTTGACAGCCCCTAGGGAAAGCTGTGCTGCTTGTCTGCAGAGGCTGTACGATCTCTGTGGCAGCACCACAGCTGTACTTCTTCCCCACGGCTGAGCCCGGGTGCAGGGGCAGCCAGTGCAAGCTGCCCAGCCTTGCCTGCAGTCCTCTCCCTGCCCTGGGAAGATCAGCGCACAGGAAGAGAGTGAGCTCTGGGAGTGCCTTTTGTCTGTAGTTTGGCTTTCAGGAACTGGATTGAAAAGCGTGCCTTGATAAGTCACCAACACAAGCAGCATGTTTAAACCAAGACACCTCAATGGAGAAAATGGAGCCTTTTATAAAAACATTCTTGCTAATCTACTTGATACCGCTTGAGCCTCCAAAAAGTGCAAGTCTGAAAACAAAAATATCTTTTCTATGCTAAGTCATTTTGATTCTATCTGCATCTTTCAAGTTAGAAGGCAAAGCGTGGGGAACATAAGGATTTTCATGTAGCATTTGACAGTCGCGTTGTTCATTATCTCCACCCAAAATAAGAAATATAGAGTGTTCAGTCACTTGTGATTTTTTCAGTGGAAGTGAATTACGGCCTAACAGTGCCACTTGGTTAGCACATTCACAACACCATTGTTCATTCGTTCTTTTGTCAGCTGTCCTCTATCAGATACAGTACTCTCAGATTATATTTCTGACAAGCAAGGTCAGAATGGAGTTTGGAAAAAGATACCACCTCTCGCTCAGGGCATCCCTGAATTACAAATGGATGGAGGTTGGGAGAGCACACTGGGGTAAATATCGTTTTATGCTTAGCTTGATTTTGTACTCTCTGACATCCACTGCTGGCCCTGCCAGGACTGGACTAGCACCTTTGTCTGGCCCAGTATTGCAATTCTGACATGTACGTGCCTGTACAAAATGAAGCTATTTAATGAAGGAAATAACTGCCTTTAGTTACAATAAAAATAAAAAAGGTCCAGCTCCAGAGAAGGCAATACAGTTACCATAGCTACCACTAGATCTATATTAACAAAAAATTAAGGTATTAGGCATGCTACACTGTAAAACAAAATCTTGACATGGAACCACCTGACTGGTTGCTGATAACAGGCACCACTCAAGATGTAGTTCAAATACTAGGTAATAACAGCCTTCAAAATTCTTTACAGTTTGTGGAGAGGGAAATAGGCTTGCAGCTCATTTATTTCTTTGTTCCTAAATAATATGTAAGAGGTTAACTAGAAAATCACAGGGAGCCTTTTATTTTTAAATACAGTTTAGACGTTACTGTTTTTTAAAAAGGGGGAAAAACGAAGGTTGAGACTGTACTTCATCGCATTGGGGGCGATAAAGAGGCTGCATTGTTTTAGCATTCAGCATGGTCTGATCTGGTTTTAGAGTTGGAAAGCAGCACAATTCTTTGACGAAATAAGACAGTTAATGTTTTTTGCATGTTGTCAAACAGATATGTGAACTTATTCATCATATGCTTCTCAATTAATTTCTGAATGGATTTACCAAGTGTGTACATTGAGATGTGTGTCAGCATGGTCCTTTACTTGTCTGACACACAGAACGACTGGGCATGTACAGATCAATGCACAAACATACCCTGCTCTCGGTTTCTGAAGTATCGGCTCACATTGAAAGTCCTGTTTACAGCATCTGCTGAAAAGTTGCTTGCTTAAACCCTTTTTGACTTCAGCGCTGTCAGAATTCAGCTCCTCTGCGTTAATGTTAACACATACAGTAAGAAAAAGAAAGGAGTACATTTAACATCAAAAATCTGTGAAATGTACGCTAGAAACAAACCAATACTCCTCTCTGAATGATGCATTTTTATCAGCCCTACATGCAAGGACTACCAAATCACAAAGGGAAGAGATGCAAGGGCCCTTTCAGCCTGTCCAGGAGACAGGAAGGAGAAAAAGGAAAGGCGCTTGTGCCCTTTTATCATACCTTAGGCCCCGAACATCAGGTTTCAACATCATTGGGGTTTGTAAGAGGTTCTCTGGAACAGAGTGAATAAGCAGAGGATGGTAGTATCAGGGGGTCTGAAATCTGGCCAGCAGTTTGCCTAAGGTTTTGAGTCTAGATGAGGTTTGAACAATGATACGAGTGGATTTTTACACTTACTAGTAAATCCAGAATCAAGTTTGTAGATTGTTTCTTTTTGAATGGTGGTTTTTGCTGAAGTTTTATTTTAGCAAATTAAACTCTCTACAAAGACTACTTTAGAGGAGCTTTTTTCTGCAAAACACCCATTCCCATGCACTTACCACCCCTTTCAGGAGATGTGAAGACTGCAGCAAAGGCATGACTATAGCAGATATCCTTCATTAAAACAAAAGGAAAGGCACAACATGATATTTCTAACATGTGAATAGGACAGCTGTCTCATCTACCACCTTTTAAAGGCAACAACAGGAACTCTTTCGTGGATTTCCACAGTCTCTGCCCAACCCCAAGTGCATACATACATGTAGGTGCAATGTAGAAACTTGCCCTGACTCAGAGAGTTGGCAGCCAAATGTGACTAGAATACAGGTCTCCAGACTCTCAAGTCCTGCTCTTAGATCTCATCTTTCTGGAAGTTGGGAATTAATTACCAGGAGGGTTTAGGTTTTTTGGGTTGATTTTTTTTTGTTGTTGTTGTTTTGGTTTTTTTCCCCCCATTACTTTACATTCCCTTGCTCTTCTCTGCTTTCTGGCGTTGCCAGTGAAAAGTGCCTACTGCTCTCCCGTTCTTGCTCCCCTTCCCTGATTTCCGTGGTTCAGCTGTTTGGAAACGCTTTGTAGAATTCTGCAAACTTCTTCCAGCCGTGCCAAAGCAAACTTGAACTCACAGCCTTCTGAGGCTTTCCCATCACTGCTGACACTCTCTTGGTGATCTGCCTGCTATGAAGTTTTTGCTGGGGTTTTCTGACCATTTTTGCACATCCACTGTGTTACAGCTAAATGAGCTACGAATGCTGGGGGCGAGGGGGGGGAACCCTACATTGCTTTCCCTTGGTTGGTTGCATTACAGAGCTGTTTAAATACAAAAAGACAGAGAAACAGAGAGGGGAGAAAAAGACAGAAAGAGAGAGCGGTGTGCGCATGTGTATTTGAGAGAGCAGGGGAACTGTAAATTAAGATGATCTTAGTGAAAAGAAGTACTGTCTCTTTAAAATTAAAATGAAAAAATACCCTCAGTGTTTTCTTTAGTCTTTTTCATTCTTTGGCAGCGTCCCAAAGATTTCACTGTCCTTGTCTCCAGCATCTGGAAACCATCAGGGTAAACAATAGAGTGCTAGGAACTGGAACCCCTGCCTCAGCTCCCATGGGACCTCGCTCTGGAGAACATGAGAACACAAACCATTGGACACCATGTGGTCAATTACTTCAAACTAACAAATCTGTGTGCCTTCCTATTTTCTGTTTTCCTTGGCACCACATGACCCTTTCACAATGGAACCCAGCTGTTGAAAAAGCCAGACATTTTCTTTTTTAACCTCTTGCTTACTTTTGTGCTTGCTTTCCATAGCAAGCTTAGGGTTGGCATGTGCTCTAGGTAAAAGCGTCCCGCTTATTAAAATTCTGGCTGGCTGTAATGTTTGCCTGTATTAGTCAGCAGAGAGGCTCAAGAGTATTAACTTAACAGGATCATACCGCAATGAGGACTCCACAGGTGGTCCTGTGTTTTCTGGGTTTCCTGACATTGCGTGCCAGCACTTAAAGCAGATGCGCCAGGACACTTTTATAGCCTGCCTGTTTTGTGCAATCAATAATTGCATGTGCAGTTGTGACCTACTTTTTAAAATTTGTTCCTAGTGCAGGTGCTGTATTGGCAATCACAAAGAGCTAAAGTCATCTCAGAACTAAAGACTTGAGGGGGCCTGCCTCTTTCAGTGCCGTTCAATAAATTTTGCTCTGGATTAACCATGCTAGCTCCAGGACTGAAGCTGGTGGTCACAGGTGGGGGCTGACAGGTCCTTGTTCTTTCCAGGCTTCTGTTTCAAAACACAATCTTTGAACTGTGTGAAACAGTCCAGCGTTACTGACCACACGCAAGCCAAGACTTCTGTACTACATTTAGATGCATCATCTTATTATGTATGCTTTACTTTCATTAACTTCCTCCAACAAGTGGGGATGCTGGACAGAATGGCATTGTGCAAGAGATTTAGGGTTTCATCTTTAAGACACCTTTGAAGTTGTTGAACATTCCTAGCACACACTGAAGAAAAGCAACTGACATTTCATGTATAAATAATCATACATGCTCCCAGATTCACAATTTTATTTCTGGGAGAAAGATAGGTATGTATGTAATGCCACAGCTAAAAGACAGGAATAAAACAGGGACATGCCATGCAGTTGGACCCTTGCAGCTAGCGGTGCACCCAGACATGTGGTGTTACATGCATTTTGACACTCAACTTCACCAGCTTTGACCTCAAACAGGTGATTGCTTATCTGCTGAGCAAAGACAGTTATATCAGTTTGTAAAGGTTAGGGAGTTGGCTAGTATGGTCAGGAGACTCGTTCAGGGCAACTAGATTCACAGTGCTAGCTGTTTTGATCAAATCTGTATCCCAGTGTGAAAGGACTATCACACTGAGTTGGCCCAACCTATCTCCACAGGTTGACTGGCAAGGCTGGCCTTGCCTCTGACTACAGGAGGGTCTTTTAGGTGTTAGCTGTTCGAGCCCTGACATCTTGACTAAGCACACTTTATTCATTTCCGGAGTGCTATACTGAACTATACCACCTTATTTCTATTAAGATTACAGAAATTTGTAAAAACTTAGGACCCTGCCAATTTATTCCCACCTCCAGCAAGTAGTGGAGATTTTTTTTTCTTTCACCCTCTTTAGACTTATACATAAAACTTTTTCACTGTAATGACCTCACATTAAAACACAACCCAACTAATATAAACAAAATGAAACAAAATAATATACACATACCTGCTGTGAGCTACAGACACCAACCCTAATCATGAAAGCTGACAAGTTTAAACTTAAAAGGCAAACAAACCAGAAGACAGCTTGGATAGGCTGAATAAGCAGGGAATGCTTTAAAATGTTACCTGCAAGCTTGTTAAAGAAATGCTGCTGAGCCTAAGACTAATGAGATGGATGCCTGGAATTGGTGGAATCTTGTTCCTCCCCTTTCAGTGAAGTACAATGTGTATTTTGCGTACAATTTTATAGTTATATTTCTTTTAAGGGAGATGAAGATGAATCATTAAATGGGTTTGCCGGAGGAACTCCTGCTGCAGGATCTAGGCATTAAGCCTTTTTGTGGCCAGTAGTATAAATATATTTTTTAAAAAAATCCCAGATCCAGCCTATAGCTCAGCAGTAATAGTAGGGAAGCTTTTTCCTCCTTTTCTGCCAGTGTTTTTTGATCCTAAATGTCTGCAGAATTGATTAGCGTGATACTGAAAGGACAGAAGCAGGTAGGGGGAAGGGGAAAGTTAAGACAATGCAGTAGCAACTTAAACAGCATAGTGCATACTTAATCTTTTAATATTTATGAAATGGTTGGTTAATTGTATGGCATAAGTTCAAATCAATCTACTACTTCCCTATGTGAACATCTTGGACAGCTTCTTGTCTGGCTGACAGATATTCACTGAAGTATAGATAAAAATACGTTTCTTTGAAGGAATGCTCTGCCTGTGGCAAGAAATATATGTCTTACAAGAGTTAAGGGAGTCTGCCTTAGCTAACTGAGGCAGTCCCAGCACAGCTTGGATGCAAGCCAGGATGCAAATGAAACCACTATAACGGCACTGATGGATGACCTCATTCTGACAAATAAGAGAGAACACATCCATTCTCTTCATCCTGCACCTCTTTATTGTTTGACACTACGGGCCATGAGATACAGCTGTTGTACCAAGAAGAGGTGGCAGACAACCAGAGTACTGTGTTGAGATGGCTTCAGTCTTTTTCAACAGGAACAGCGCTTCCAATAGCTGTCCCCCTTCCTTGGCTCAGTTTTGTGGCATCCCACAAGAATCAGTTTTCCCTCTGATCTCTTACAGTATCTGTGTGGTTGCATTTGCTAGGTAAGATGGTTGCATTTAAATGCCAGCAATATGTATATATGTGACACACACAATAATAGCTAGTTTTAACTGCCTGCAACCATATTACTTCTACATAGTGAGCCCATGTTCAGTGGGGTGAATTGAATTCATGGATGAAGAACAGCTGCTTGAAACTGAACAAGAACAAGAGCTGACACTGACAGCCAGAGGAGAGAGCTTTTGGAAATGTTTTAGGACTAGAGCAATCTCAAGATTGGTCAAATTTAATCACTCTTTTAGGACTATTATAGTATTACTATACTGTGCTCAGGAATTAAGGATTACCACAAGCCTCCCTGAGTACAAGGTGTGCACATTTTGAGCTTGTCTTCAAGTAAATATGTATTGAAGTATGTATGTTTACAATATATTTAAAAATGAAAAGTCCTGTCTAGAGCAAGATTTCCTCTGCATTAAAGGAGGGTGGGAGAGATTGCCAAATGATGTTATGACATAACATACTGCCTGGAAGTGCTTTGGTCTTAATTCTGATTATCCTGGGATAACAAACTTTCTAGGATATTTTCTTCCATCTTTCTATGCATCTAAAGGATGCATATCTTCTTGCTGGTTTTGAATCAGCATGGCATGCAGAACACTTCAGCTCCTGTGGTCTCTTTATATGTATTAGCAATGTGTTTAATATAAATTAATGTTTGTCTGTGATTGCTCCCTGTTTGAGAGAACCTCTTTTTCCATCAGTCAGGAGCATTTTTTTTTTCCAGTCAAGTCTGGGAAAGTGATTGCAATTCTGATGTTGCAAGAAGGGTAAAAAGGCAAATTTTCAACTTCCCAGCAAGTTATTAGTATTATAAACAAAACCATTACCTACACTCATTTTTGGTTTGAAATTCAGAAAAACCCAAAGCCAATGTGTAATATTTTCCCATCTACTACAGTTTCTACACTCAGCTGGGATCTCCTGCTCAATTTTAAATGGAACCGGTAAATCGTTAATTAAAAACACTTTACTACTGCAATTTTGTGTTTAAAAATAATTTGCAAGTTGTATACAGTCAGATTTCTGTGACTTTTTTCATTAATTGCTATAGTTTGTGTGCCTGTTTCTACTATAGATTTTAATAAATAAGTCCATAAGCTGCATTTCCTGCAACTACTTACAATACAGTCCTACATATCACCACTTCTGACAGATCACATAAAGTTATACTTCTGCCTCATGGGGCTGAGTTATTACTAACCACCAAGCCCCACAGAGAGAAGTCTGTTTATCATAATGTGACTGAAAGGAGCAACTAGTCAGGGTGAAGGACAGTGCTGAGGGGGGAGAGGTGTAACTGGAAAGAAAGCTTCATTTGTGGATATGACAGAGCACTACTTTTCTGCAGAAAAGAATGACTTAGAGAAGATTTTACACATACTGTTTTTTTCCTCCACTGTTGAAGTGGAGAACGAGAGGAAACGGCCTCAAGCAGTGCCAGGGGAGGTTTAGGTTGGATATTAGGAAAAACTTCTTCACTGAAAGAGTAGTCAGGCACTGGAACAGGCTGCCCAGGGAAGTGGTTGAGTCCCCATCCCTGGAGGTATTTAAAAGACGGGTAGAGGTGGTGCTTGAGGACATGGTTTAGTGGTGGACTTGGCAGTGATAGGTTAACGGTTGGACTTGATGATCTTAAGGGTCTTTTCCAACCTTAACGATTCTATGATTCTATGATTTCTACCACTGTTATCTTTCTTTAGGAAACAGAAACATTTGTTTAATTTTCCATCAGAAATTAAACCTGCACTTTTTTTGGTATGAAAAGTCATCATTCTTCATTTCTGAAATTATGCAGTGTTCTGTTTCTTGAACTCATCACCAAAGCCCTCTCTCAGCTTCAGCAAATCTTTTTTTCCTTTTAATGAGAGGAAGAAAATGAGAGACCATCACCATATAAGCCTACTCAATTAGCAGATGTAACTGAAAAGGATACTAGCTCCCATTGTACAAGTAGTCAGGCACTGGAACAGGCTGCCCAGGGAAGTGGTTGAGTCCCCATCCCTGGAGGTATTTAAAAGACGGGTAGACGTGGTGCTTGAGGACATGGTTTAGTGGTGGACTTGGCAGTGATAGGTTAACGGTTGGACTCTATGATCTTAAGGGTCTTTTCCAACCTTAACAATTCTATGATTCTAAGTTTTTAAGCATTAAGAGCTCTGATCCTGAAAAGAGAAGGAAAAAAGAAAATAAGGAAGAGAAGGAAAGTCATAGCAGGAAAGAAAAAAACATAAGAGAGCAGAGAACTCTGTTAATTAACTGCTAGTAAGCACAGAGTATCTGATGGTCATTTCACCTCGTTTACTCTTCCATTTTCTGGAAGAGAACTGATTTCAGGCAGCTGATCATCAAGAAGGATGCGCACGTAGGTGAGGCTGAAAGAACCAATTGTATTGCTCACACTGTTTCTACTGAGGCGAGACAGGGGCACCAAAGTCATACCTGCCTTTAACGCCAGTCAGCATTTTGGACAGCTCTGTTTCTCCCTCAGACGTAATACACAAACTTTTTTATTTCTGCTTAACTGACCAAATTTCCCACCATCTACAGCAAGTGTACATTTTGTGTCTATTTTGTGATATTTGGTCTGCAACACAAGGTTTCAGAATATTCCCTTCAAAATCCGATACTGCACACTGCAATTTCTACTAAGAAAGGACCGAAGAAACAAAGGGGGAATAACACATTGCATATAATGTGGGAGAAAACAGCATTCGGTTTGCTGCTTCTGTAGTCAGGTACCAAAATGTACTGGAATTTAAGGCCTTGGTTTAGACAGTGCCACCTGAATGACCTTTGGGCCCCTCACTACAAGAAGGACATTGAGATGCTGGAGCGTGTCCAGAGAAGGGCAACGAAGCTGGTGAAGGGTCTAGAGCACAAGTCTTCTGAGGAGCGGCTGAGGGAGCTGGGGTTGTTTAGCCTGGAGAAGAGGAGGCTGAAGGGAGACCTTATCGCTCTCTACAACTACCTGAAAGGAGGCTGTAGTGAGGTGTGTGTCGGTCCCTTCTCCCAGGTAACAAGTGATAGGACAAGAAGAAATGGCCTCAAGTTGCGCCAGGGCAGGTTTAGGTTGGATATTAGGAAAAACTTCTTCACTGAAAGGGTAGTCAGGCACTGGAACAGGCTGCCCAGGGAAGTGGTTGAGTCCCCATCCCTAGAGGTATTTCAAAGATGTGTAAATGTGGCACTTAGGGACATGGTTTAGTGGGGGACTTGGCAGTGCTAGGTTAATGGTTGGACTTGATGATCTTAAAGGTTTTTTCCAATTTTCATCCTAAATCATTCTATGACCTTCGTTTAACTCCAGCTAGCATCTGGGCTTGCTTGTTTTTGGAAACATGTTTACATGACTAAGCACTTGGCTTATGGAAGTCAAATGTGCAAACAGTGCAGATGCTGCAAAGGGAAGTTCATCTTCACACTGGCCAAAATGGTCACAGGCCCTTTCCTCCTATTATATACCTTGCCATGGTAGTACATCATTAGTCCAGGAATTTCAAGGCAGCTGTAGGAAGTCAGTGTGCCTTGGGTACTCAATTCCTTCTGCAAACTCTATCTTGTCCTCAGTGTAAGGTGCTGTTTGGCTCTCTCCATTTAAGGGAATGACTATGTCCTTTACTTGTGCGGATATTAATCTCTATCTGAATGGCCTAAAGCTAATTACCATATTCAAATGAGTGCAAAACTCTGTGCTCTGAGGCTTTTATTTATTTATTGTAGTAAACAGGTTTGTGAATAGTTAGTCTCTGTTTCCTGGACAGAAGAAAAATTCTCCATCCTTTATTTATATGCCCTTTTACTGGCAAGGTCCAACTCTTTCCTTTTGTCCTTCCTATTCACCAGTGCAAATACTAAAATGACCTACTCCCAGCTGCTGGAAGCCCTGCACTGTCCCTATGCTCCTGCCAGTCCTGTTCCCAGCCAGGAATCGGCAGCTGTTACTGTGCACAACACAGGCACTGCAGGCTCAAATCCAGGCAATCTCGATCACTGCTTTTCATGGGAGAAGTTTTGAACTGTAGTTTGAAAAGCTCTCACTGCCAGGCAGGAGCTTCATGTACAATTTTACTTCTGTTCTTCATTAATTCATAACACTGGTTAGCAGAAGAGACATTACTTTTTTCTCTTGGTTAAACACTTGTAGTATAACCTACTTTTAGCTGAGCTAATTGTTTGAGAGACAGGGGAATGCAAATCCTAAATTGGCCCCACACGCTTCAACAGACTATTGCTAAGTTGTGGTTGAAAGCAACTTCTTCTGCAAGTTTACAAAACTGACTTTGCTGTAACAGGGCTGCCTTAAATTTTCAGCACAGTTCTCCTTATACAGTGTTGAACGTATCCTTCAACAAAGTCCCAAAACAGTTTCCAGTGAATACGGACAGAGAGAGAATGTTTTCCGAAGAAGCATCCTAGGCAAAAAGCTGCAAAGTTGTGTACATGTTAGCTGGGACAGACCACCCAGCTTTTATGACAGCACTTGAGGGCTGCCATGGCCCACACCAGTCACCTGAGCAGAAGCTGCAGACATCTGCATCACAAGCAGCACGCCTCCTGCTGTGTGCATGCCTGGTCTGGCTGCAGGATAACAGCACCAAAGCAGGGGTGCCTGTCTGCTCCCCCATGTGTGATGGGTGCTTACCCAGTGATGCGACAGGACCTGCAGTCTAGGTAGACAGATATCTGCAAGTTATCCCAGTGACAGATGTGCACGGACACCAAACAGCAGCACTCTTAATCTTGCGTCCTCCACGCCAGCTTACACACCAAGCAGAATGACTCCCAGCCCTGGTGAGCCCTTTTGCACCCTTCCTGCAGAGTGGTGCTGCCCACCAACAGTGGCTCTGCAGCCTGCAGAGGTCACAACTGTGAAATCTGAACTAATCATTTTAAATACCTCTCCTCCTTGGTTAACAAAGTCCTGTTAAATGCAGATCCATCTACACATCGAGATGGCTGCAAATAGCTCCAACTTTTCTACAAACAGGTATGAATAGTGTCATTAGAAGTGCTCCAGTTGTTTGCAGGCACTGTGAAACAAAGCGGTTCAGTTTAAAATCAGAGATCAAACAAAGTCAGAAAAGATTTTGCAGCTGTTCTCCTGCCCTGGAATTTGTTGTGCATATCTCCTTTTTTGGAACACTTCTTTGTTTCACGGTGCCTTCAAAAATATACTGTCATCACAACCTTCTTGCCAAGTACCACTCCAAGCTGGTTATTCACTGCTGCCCCTTTCCCAAGTCAAACTGTGCATTTCTAAAACACTTCTCACAGCCATCGACTGCAAGCAACACGCTTGCTCTTTCAGGCCAACCTGTGAGGTAATCAGCTGATCTCTGTTTCCTCTATATGAAGCAATGAAACATCTGTTTCATAAGAGAACTGAAAGATAGTCCTTGTGTGGTTACAGTCCTCTGGCATCAAAAGTCTTTTTTTTTTTTTTTAAAAAAACACCTCTGGTTTGACAAATTTAGTCATAATAGATCATTCAACTGGCACTAACTGCAGGGTGTAATAGATATTAAACTAATTGGGGGACAATCCCAACTTAATTAGAGACTCAATTTTTTATTAAAAGGTTGGGTAAGTTCTTTTGTATTCCCCTACTTACCCCTACTCATAGAAAATATTTATATGTTTTAAGCTTTACAAGTTTTTATATAAAAGAACAATGCATTAAATAACCTGGATAAAGCCTGAGAAAAACAGCAAAGACAAGCATAGTAAGAAATGCGCTCCATCCCATCCCAGTTCATATGCATCTACCCTAATATGCTGAATAAGCTATTAGATCATAAACCTAAACAGAGAAACAAGGATTCACAGTGTTTAATGGCCCTGGGATATTTTCAAACCTCTACAGGAAGGAAAAACTGATGTCTATATTATCAACGATGGCAAATGAAGTAAATTCTGGAGGCTGTTCTTAAAGCTTGTCAGAAGTTTTAATGCATTTAAGATTGCTAATATCACGTGATATAGAACAGTGAAATTTTTTCCATTTCACAAATCAAACTGAAGCACAGAAAAAGCAAAGAATTAAAACTACATACATAGACATTGCAACTACTGTTTTCACTTTAAAACACTGGACAGTCATCATCCCACCCCCCCTTCTAGAGAAGAGCACTATTTTAATATGAAATATTCTAAGAATTGAGCCCACTGAAAAAAAAATCAGTGAAAGAGCAGGAAACACTGCTGAACTGTTGGAGAAGCTGCTGAGAGAGCATGGATATGCACTTCTGACCAATGGGCACATGTATCTTTGTGCAAGTGTGTTTTGTATTAACATTCCACTTCCTTGCCACGCTGCAAATTACAATGAATATGTGATTCCACACTTTTTTCTTACATCTCTCGCCTTTATAATACATTGTTATGTTTCTATTTGAATCCACTCTTTCTATTGACTTCGCTACAGATTATGTTTATAGTCCTTAAATACCGTGTCCATGCACTCTTCAGAGTTCTCCTTACTTGTTCTTCATATATTTCTAAGCAGAAAAAGAAAATATCTACTCCACTGTTTTATATCCAGTGGGGAATACAGGGCAGGCAAGGGAAGGGATCTTCAAGTACTTCTTTGCCTGATGTTGAGGACGTGACTTCAGTTCGTGCTGTTTAAACCCAAGTCCTAAGTGATGGATTCCCCTTCTACTGCATATGCAGTAGATAACAAGATGAAGGAGGAGGCCTTTCCTGTTTATATCCCGATTTCATGTGCAGAACCATGCCCTTAAAAAGAAGTGGGTGATGGACAGTCTCTGAAATGATTTCTTGCACGTTTCCCTGAACGTATCCTGGCAACGCAGAGTGCACTGCCCACAGGCCAGTCTGACAGCTGTAGCATCTTGCTGTACAACCAAACCACTCCCCACAACCATCAGAAGAGATTAACAGTGACACGCTTGACACACATTTCTTCTTTTTATCTTCAAGAAGGAACTGGAATGGCTTAGAACACAATTCCTCCTCCTGAGCCAGCTTGGCTACGCCAGCCTGTAGGAAGGGGTTGCCACCTGAGGCACCATCCCACCATTCCAGAGCCTTCTCTGTCAATTCCCATCAACTCTCAAAATTTAGTATGGAGCTATTTAACTACAACTTCACTGATGATCCATCTAACAATTACATTATATCAAATTGAACTGTAACATTCACCATTTTAAGGAAAATTCCCTACAGTTGCTGAGTAAATTGTATACCTCAAGCTAAATGTACAAAACACATACTCTTCTTTTGCTTCCATTTATGCATGGAAGTTAAATGCCTAATGAATACATTCTTATCTTTGTATATCCTTTTCTTATTGCTGCTGTTAATAATCTTACATCTAGAGTAATTATGTATTATGAAAAAATTGTTTCACCTTCTCAAAACTGATTCAAATCCCACTGTCATTAACACAGCCTTGCATTTGATAGCTATTAGAAAGAGCTGCTCTTCCCGAAGACCATACATACTGAGCATACCCCAGTACTTCAGACAAAAGATTTATTACGGTGAAGAGTTAGCAAAATGCAAAGCACAGACTGGTATTGCTCTCCACCCCAAAGGCAGCTGCATTTCCATACCAGCAGCTATACTCTCTGTAATTTGGTGAGTGCTCTGGAATGGGAGCAAGTGGGAAATAGCCCAGGGTATGTCATTAATGGCCCACAAAATTCATTTAACTTTTCACTAAAACACAGCAACCTCTGCAGTGAGGTATGATAATGCTTTAACACAGCCTCATTAGAGGATCAATTAAAATAGAAAGATAAGATTGTCTGAAATTATCAAACCTTCCCAGATCTCCATTGCAGCAGTCTTCATAACACAAATACCCCAGGGTTAACCACCTCTGCGCATTGCTCCGAGTAGAGGGATTTCTAGGTGAGCTCAGTGCTTGTGCTCAGCTAGTAGGTAATGCGATATTTAGAAAACCACTGGATCTGTTTTCAATGAAGTGGAATATTCTTGGTTACACGGTGCTATCCTGAGCCATCTACTTCAATTCAACAGCAAGGGCAAGAGGAGGCAATACTGTTTGTGAGGAGGAGTCTGCTGACTCATTGAGCAAACTGTCAAAAGGGCTCAAGCTCTTCCATAGGTTGTTGTTGACATATTTGTCTCCAGTGGAAATGTCTACTGTCCCTCAGCATCCTGCAGGGCTTGCTAGGATGTCCAAGGAAGAGCAGGCTTTCCTTGCTTCGTCTTGCTGCCTCTCACTGGTACTTTTGATAGAGCTCAAGCTGTCCCTTGCTGCTGGCAAGGACCTTGCATTGCTAAGTGTTGGACAGGACATACAAGTCTCTGATATTAGAATAAACTGCATCTGCGTATAAAGTAAGTGTGAAGATAAATCCATTTCTTATAGATTTAATTTTGCCAAGCAAGAGTGAACCCAGCTGAGCAGTAGAGCTCTGCAAGTATTAAAGATGTGGCTGCCCTGGAAGAAAGGTCATTTGTTGCTAGTCAACTGCCCTAAAAAATAAACCTGAATTTGCCCTGCAACCCCGGCTGAAGACATGGTCAACGCAAGGCAGCCCTCTGTCTCCAGTCCGGTCAGACCTGAAGACAAATGGCAGCTACGGTGGAGTTCAGAGTTTGACAGAAGAATGTTTTCTGTCCCCTCAAGGGGCTTTTCCTGAGGCCCTCCGCCTGTCTCCCGCTCAATGAATGCTCTCTTTGTTCCCACCAAGTTACAGTGTTACAGAATAAGGATGACATTTCTGCTGCAGTATTAGGGCTGAGAAAGGGGATTATTCTGGTCAGCACCGGCCGGGAGGCAGCACACAAGGGAGGCTGCACGACGCCGTTGTTTGTGCCGCGACAAGGAGGCCCTTGAAGGCCATGGCCAAGACCGAACACAAGACCTGTGTGTGGGGAGACGTGCGCACGCGCTCGAGGCAGCGTCCCCGGCCAAGTCCCTGGCCCTGTGGCACACCTGTGTCAGCTTCCTCCCAAGTCCTCCTCATTATGCCCGAGCGCACAAAGAGGCAGCTGCACCGGGGCCGGGGACAAGGAGCCTGCCGCGCTGGCTCGGCTGGGGAGACCGGAAACTGGGACCGGCCGCCTCTTTTGTCGTCTTTTAAAAATCAAGGGTTTGTGTTGAGCCTGTGGAGGATAATGAGCCTCTCACCAGGCACACAATGAACCGCACATCCCCCTGTAACGCAGAGCGGATAAAGTTAGCTAGTCCTTGGAAAGACTGAAAAAAAATAAATCAAGGGGCTAGAAGACGTTTGCTGCTGTGCCAACCTCCGCACAAGAGTATGAATCGACGGCTTACCAGAACAGCACAGCCTTGATGGCACTCCTTGATTTGGGAAAATAACACCCTTGGACTCAGAGACCTTATAGTAAGTCAGGTGGGATACACTTGTTTCTGTTCATCTTCTATTTTATCATTCCATATTGATTTTTTCTTTTTTTTTTCTTAAATCAGTTAACACTGCTGAAGTACTCCCATGCAAAAAGAGAGGAGTACCTTAATATGAAAAACAAAATCAAGGACTCCTGCTAAGGTTTTCTCAATGGCTTGGAATTTTTTCTTCCTCTCCAAGATCAAGGCAAATTCACTCCTACTGTATCTCTGCAAGCAGAGCAGGCATGAATCTATCCTTAGACTAGCATCTCTCGATGTAAACAGTATCAGGGTGAAACAGGAAAGGAGAAACAGTAGCAAAAGGGATAAAGAACTGCACGCCTCCCTTCCCGAAATCTTCATCCCACCTCTCCGATCATCTTCTGCAGCAAACACTATGGCAAGCATTTTATATTAGATGCTTCTTGCACAATACCCTTTCAAAAAAGAGTAGTTTCTTAGCCTTGAGCAAACAACAGAGACAGCCAGCATCTAGTAAAGACATCTTGCAGTGGCCTGTTCACTGTCTGTGTCAGGAAGACTGCCTTAGACTTTAGAAAAGTTGAAGATGGCCTCGGTCACAAACATGTTCCCATGAAAAGTACTGAACATAGCACAAAGCCTTGTCATGCCTTCTGTGCCCTACAGCCCCTTGGTGGATCCGCTGCTCTCACGAGGTTTCTGTTAGAACATGTATTCATCCTTTCTATTGTTTGATAATGAGCTTTTCACTTTACTTGCCTGTGGGTATTAAAACCGTCTGCTAGGACAAAAGTGGAATCAGATATTCTGAAAAGGGCAATGTGGATAATCTTTAAAACAGAACTAGCACCTTAGGAAAAAAAATGCTCCTGAACATGTGCAGTAGCTGAACACCACAGCTGTCCTTCATACGTGCTTTCTGGTGCAGCATGTGCTTCACTAGTAAGAGATCCCTAACTTGGTGGTGGGTTTTGGTGTTGGTTGGGCTTTTTTGTTGAAAAAATTTCTGCCTTTGGGGAGAAAGATCATTTACTCTCTAAGGCCTCTTCATCTCCCAGTCCATCTCCTGATGTTGCTTAGGGTCAGTATATGTCAAACAATGTGGAACTACCAGTTGGCCTCAGGCTACACCCTCATTTTGGGTCAGCAGCTAGCAACAGATCTGGGGTACTGCCAACATCACATACTCAGAGCAGTCCAGTGTGAGACTTGTATGGTGACAGCTACTTCTCTGTCCACAGGCAGGTAAGACTTTCAGGAAGTGAGATTTTAGGTATCGATGATAAGGAAATGCTGCATGTGAGTGTGTCTGACAATAAAATGCTTAAATATAGGAAATGCTGTCTGGGGCACATTGTGAAGGTTACAAATGGTTGAATAGTTTTGCTTTTTAAAGAACGAATAGGCAAAGACGTAATGAAAAAAAACTGGAATAGAAATGTCATCTACTTGCATTAAAGGAAATGGTGATTACAACTCACTTGTTTAGACAGTTACCATTTTGTTTCACTTTTCTGACTATATTCTGGTCAAAACAGAGTTTCCGCTCAAAATTTTTAACAGCAATGATTATCTTAATCTCAGAGTTCCTGCTACACAGCTGGACAGAACAAGCCTAAAACATAGGTGTCCTAAAGACTTAATTTCTTGCAGTACAGCCAGGCAGCCTGATCAGTCAGACGTGAGTTTCCTATTTCAACACATAAGAGATTTTATTTCTCTCAAAAGCCACAGTTATGGATACATACATCGACATAAAACATCCATGGCCTGATTCAACCTATCGCCTTTCTGTTTCCTAAAAAATTTCAGGTAACAGTCCTTCTCCTGGCTTGTTTTGTGACAGATTAGAAGAACAAAATAATTAGTAGTGAAGAGATAAAGTCAGTTAACTAACTTTTTGGCAGAATCTGAATCACTGAAAAGGCTATAAGTTTTATTCTGTATCTTTTCTGTGCATCAGTCATGTCCTAGATGCTCCTTCTCTCCCTTCAGTCTAGCCAGAACTCTGCTGTGAGAAGTCCTCTTCACCCAATGCTTTGACTATGTTGTGCTCTCACCCTTCAGATACCTATTAGCATTCTCACTCTGTACGTATTGATTGTAGTCCATCCTTCCTCACCTTCAAGGCACTGCATATTTTGGCATGTGATCAAGAAAGATATTATAGAGGGAACTAGTTTGCCTCAGTTCCTTTTTGTAAGGGTTTCAGTAAAATGCTCAAAGTTCTTGTAACACTACAAACATCAACCATGAAGGTCACAGAATGGTTAACAAAGTTTGGCAGCTGCTGATGCTGTTATGGTAGCATGACAAGTAATTCTTTAGATGATTCAAGCTAGTTTTGCACATAGTGGAAACACATTGCACAAGTGCACTCTGAGCTGGGTTAAAAACTGGCTGGACGGCCGAGCCCAGAGAGTGGTGGTGAATGGAGCCAAATCCAGTTGGCAACCGGTCACGAGTGGTGTTCCCCAAGGCTCAGTGTTGGGGCCAGTCCTGTTCAATATCTTTATCGATGATCTGGATGAGGGGATTGAGTGCATCCTCAGTAAGTTTGCAGATGACACCAAGTTGGGTGGGAGTGTCGATCTGCTGGAGGGTAGGAAGGCCCTGCAGAGGGACCTGGACAGGCTGGATTGTTGGGCCGGGGCCAACTGTATGAGGTTCAACAAGGCCAAGTGCCGGGTCCTGCACTTGGGTCACAACAACCCCAGGCAACGCTACCGGCTTGGGGAGGAGTGGCTGGAAAGCAGCCTGGCTGAAAAGGACCTGGGGGTGTTGGTTGACAGCCGCCTAAACATGAGCCAGCAGTGTGCCCAGGTGGCCAAGAGGGCCAATGGCATCCTGGTTTGTATCAGGAATAGTGTGGCCAGCAGGACCAGGGAGGTGATAGTGCCCCTGTATTTGGCACTGGTGAGGCCGCACCTCGAATACTGTGTCCAGTTTTGGGCCCCTCAATTCAAGAAGGACATTGAGGTGCTGGAGCGTGTCCAGAGAAGGGCAACGAGGTTGGTGAAGGGTCTAGAGAACAAGTCTTATGAGGAGCGGCTGAGGGAGCTGGGGTTGTTTAGTCTGGAGAAGAGGAGGCTGAGGGGAGACCTTATTGCCCTCTACAACTACCTGAAAGGAGGCTGTAGAGAGGTGGGGGTCGGTCTCTTCACCCCAGTAACAAGCGATAGGACGAGAGGAAATGGCCTCAAGCTGCGCCAGGGTAAGTTTAGGTTAGATATTAGGAGAAACTTCTTTACTGAAAGAGTAGTCAGGCACTGGAACAGGTTGCCCAGGGAAGTGGTTGAGTCCCCATCCCTGGAGGTATTTAAAAGATGGGTAGATGCAGTACTTGAGGACATGGTTTAGTGGTGGACTTGGCGGTGGTAGGTTAACGGTTGGACCTGATGATCCTAAGGGTCTTTTCCAACCTTAACAATTCTATGATTCTATGAAAAACAGTGAAGAACACAGTGGAAAATGCAAATACAACTGCAGGAACAGGATGGACTGGGAAGCAAAGTCACTCCAAAGCAAGCAAGCAAGTGAGGAGCTCTCAAGTGATGAGAGGCACATGAACTAAATCAGGCAGGGTTTTCAGGGCTCTTGAGGTGAACAGACTTATGCGTGGCTGCTGTGGGCAGAAGGGGTGAGTTTCTAAGACTTTCTTCTACACATCACGCTCATGTGTAATCTGGCAGAATTATTTCTAGAGGAAAGAATACTGGGACCAGAAAAAAAAGCCTCTTTCACATTATTAAACATAACAAACATTTATGCAGTTTATATATCAGCAGCTGAAGTCATGTTTCATTTTTGGGCTATGCATAGCATGTCTTTTTCCAGGCTCAGAAAGAATGCTGTAATTTAAAGCAGGCTGACTGACTCAATTGGTGTTTTTTGCATGTCATCTTGGAGACAACATGGGGCGGGGGGAAGGTGGAGGGAAGGAGGCTGAGGTGGAGAAAGGGAGGGTGGTTACTCATCTGGTCTTTATTTCCTTTCCCTGTTTCTTAATAGTTCAAGCAAAGGGCCCATTCCAGCTAGAAGCAATGACACTCTTGCTATGGTATTTCATCTTGGTGGAAGACAGGCCACAGCCTGCTCTGCGTGCTAGCGTCCTGGGAGCCTCCACCACTGTGCTGCTTTGGGGTGGGAAGGTTAGAGGCGGTGGGGGCAGTCCTCGCGTTGTTTTTGTTACAGTGGGAAGATTTCTAAAGAGGGCTCATGTTTTATCTTTTGCATTAAGAGTTTGCCAGCTAGAAATCCTTATAACAACTGTGTATGTACTTGCCTTACCTTCTGCCATGTGTTTTTTGTTTACTTTTTTTTTTTAATGATGTATCAGTGGAGATGTCACAAGCAGTTAATGAAAAATGGCATTTCTGACTACTTTAACCAACCAGGTTGTAGGGAAAACATAAAATGTATGAAAGAAAACATCTGTTAAGCAGAGCCTTTTAAAAAATTGGCTCAAGAGGCGAGGTCAGGTTCACTGGTGATAGGCCTATAGCAGTCCTTGTTCAAAACCTTATCTGATACTAGTATAACTCAAGATTCATGCACACTGCTCACTTTGTAGTAACAAACATTAATTACACTCCCAGAATATGAAGTACACTAGTACTGCCCATACTCCAAATGAAAAATTGAAGCACAGAGAGATCAAGTAACTTGTCCACAAACCCACAGAGAGAGGTTGTAGTCAAACCAGAAATGAAGTCCAGGCTTGCGGAGGCCCAGTCCAGTGCCATAACCACAAGACCACATTCTTCTCCTTGTGACGTGCACTCTCCTGTTGGATCTTTCTTACTGTAGTTATACCTATTCTTATGTACTGCACAGGATATGCCATGAACCAGGTCTTGAATCCTTAAGGATTTAGTGGGTAGTTGAAAGAGATCCTGTCCCTTTCAAAGCAGAAGGAAGGAAGAAGGCCAAGTTCTTCTAGAAACATCCTTTCCCCTGAAACTCGTCCTTATCATCTTAACAATATTTCCTTTGCTTTCCAAGAGTTGTTTTGAAGAGATAAAACCTTTACAAGAGCAAAAGCATTTCTGATTCAGCCTGAAAGAAATTAATCATTATTATGATTCATACAAATACGAAGGGAACAAGAAAAGAGTGTGTCAGCCCAGAGGGTGCAACAAGCAGCGTAAAGTCAAATCAGAGCCAAACAAGCTGTTTCCTGAGTGGTAACACTTCTAAAGTCGCATTTCATATTGCATTGTGCAATCGCATTGAATTAAGATATTCTCTGCTTTGCCTCCTCCTCCTCCCTACATCATGTATTCTCAACCTCCCAGTGCAGTACCTTCCCCTGCACACTCCCTTGCCCAGCCTGCAGAGAGCAACGTGCTCATCTTTTGGCCACTGTCAGAGCCCAGGACAGACGCTATTCAGGAAACTGCATAGGAACTTGATATGTTTCTTAAAAAATTTTTTCTTAATTAAGGATATTAAAATATCTGTTACATCAGGTTGACCTTGCTATGGGCTACAAATTGTTAGGATAGAAGAAAAACAGATAATGTTTTGGGATGATGCAGTTTCATTTGGAAACTGGGCAAATAAATTAATGTTATTTTTAGATATATGTCAAAGCTTCTAATCGAAATAAAATAATAATTATTTATTGCAATTGCCTCACTAATGTCATCTGAGTCCTACAAACCACTCTGCCTCAGAGGAAGAAGTACATAAAGCAGTGGTCTCTCCTGACATCCCTGGAGATGAACAGACTTTATTTCTAATGAACGTGCAAAAATAGCAGATTCCCAAGTTGAGGTTTCTTCTTACAATCACTGTAGTATTAAAGTCTCTTCCAAAGTACTTTCAGCAAGTGTAGCCCAGCAAATATATAGCATGGAGGAAAGCCACAACAGGTCCGGATTTACAAAAGGATAAAGGCACCAAAAGATACAGATAGTCATACAGCAGGATTTTACAAAGCCACTCGAGCAGCAGAGGAAGCTATCTCCCATCAGTGTCTACAGTCCTCTTTATATTTAATATCGGCCCTCTCTCTACTCCCCTCTGTAAATTCACACAAAAGTTATATCAAGCTGCACTCAGTGTAAGATTAAGCTACAGCAGTTCATGAAGAGTAAGTACTAAATGTTTTGCAAGTTGCCATGTCTGCAATTAAAGTTCCTATGCAAATGCATAATTAATTAATTTAATTGCATGTCTGCAATTAAAGTTCCTGTGCAGCTTTCACAAACAGTTCAAATACTAGAGACAACATTATTATTCTGCATGTACTTTGATGCGAAAAAAGTCTCAGATTCTCAGCTGAAGCACAAAACAGAAAGCAATGCAAACTCTACGGTCACGGCATAAATTGGAAAATTCTCTGATCCAAATCCTGTTTTGAAAATCTGCTTTGACCAAATAGTGGCACACCCAATCTAGTCTGGACAGAGTCTTCTCATGCAGTTTCTTTACCTGGACACTTAGAAAGAAATACCATCACAGGATCTATTGGAGATCTGCAGCTGCATGTCAACATCATTATTCAGCCCAAAACTTTTCTTCAGGTGGAGACTTTGCGTAAGCACAGCTCAGAACAGCAATGAAGCAGAAGGCAACATCCCACATTTTGAATGGGTCTTCAAAAGCACCTGCCGCTCACTTAGATTTGGAATAAAATAACCTCCAGTAACATCTGGAGGGGGCAAGGGGGCTACCAGAGCTACTCCACTGCTTTTAAAAAGACAGAAGATCATCATCTTTAGACTTGTCAGTTCATCACTAGAGCAGTGCCCCAGCTGTGCCACATTAGCCCTAGGAGAAATCTGAAACCCACATGAAGCCATCTGAGGTGGACCAAATAAACAGGTCCAAAAATACTAGTCTTGACCTCAGCTTGGAAGAGGTAACGCCTGATTATAGCAAGGGTGTGACCCTCACTGCTCCAAAACTCTGATTCCAACTACTGAAAAAAGTGCCAACTTATTTAATCTGGTGTGCTACCAGAGGAGAAGGGGGAGAGAGAGAGAGGAGGAGGGTATTGCCATTGTATGTTTTCAAGCAACAGATGAAGAGAGACAAAAGAGTCCACACATCAGGAAACTATTAAAATGAATACATTCCTAGTTTCTTCATAATTAATTCAGCATGGTCAATTTTGTATCAGAGAAGGGGAAAGAGATTTCAACCACTTCCTTTTATCTCAAGCTGTTTGGAAGAATATGATCTTGTAACACTGAAAAGAAGTGCCTCACTGCATCCCAGCAGGCGAGTGTAATTTTAACTCTTCCACATGCCTAATTTGATATGCAAATCCCCATTTTATATATGACATACAATACTTAAATTATACAGCAAAGATCCAGGTTCATTTAGGCACTACCCATCCCCGCTTTCTAGCCCCACCCCCCCTTTTTACTTCATATTGCATTAAATAATACAATGGAAACAGTTTTTGCTGCACAGTTCCCTAGGAGAATGTTTTTCGGTACGTTTGCTTCGTTGTGAGAGTTAACATTTGGTTCACATTTTAACAGTTGTCTTCACATGCATAAGGACCAGAGACCTATTCTTTCACTGGTTTTGAAATTTTAGGTTCTGGGTTAGGCTGAGTTATGCAATACTTTCAAAAGAAGATTCATTAGGCAGCTATTTATATGCTCAAGTAATTCCATTGTTTTCAAAGTCCTATGGGAATAAACATTAAAGCTGTGATTGGCTGCAAGTATAGATAGTCAGTTTGGGAGCTCTTTCACAGTCATTCAGCAAGCAAAGAGTAGCATGCACAGGTAAAATAAGTCCTTGAAGTACAGTTAACCAAGATAATTATTTGCAGCTTTCCTTAATAGAAAATGGAGGTAGGGTTAGTTGTCTCTGCGGCTCTGAAAGTCTACCAAACACATTAAACACTTATTCATTGCCTGTTGCCCTGTATATAACATGATATAACAGAATATACAAGCACACCGTTTGAAATTCTAAAACCTGCAAAAATCATGTGAACATTCAGAAAGCGAAAAAAAAAAATCTGAGGTTAGAACTGTGAATGCAAGGGGAGTTTCACCTTCTATTAAGACTCCACTAACAAGCTTCCCCTAGAGAGAACATGTTTCTGTCCAATACACTCTGCACCCAAATTTTCTTCTATGAAAAGGATTGACTGACAGTTTTGTGAGTGTTATTTGCTTGGTATATTATAATAGTGCTTAGATGGCCCAGATGAAGTTCGAGGTTCCATTATGCTACACAAGCTACATCACCATACGTAGCCCAAAGTGATTATACAATGCCATAGGAACCATTGAAATGGCAGGGAACAGCAAAAGGACCTCTCCCCTCTCCCAGATGAAGAACTAAGGTACAGTCTGATTACATGACCTGACCAAGCTCAGACAGGAAAATTGTTAGGGCTACATACACGATCCAGGTGTTGGAATTCCAACACCAGTCCTGTCACCACATTACCATTCTTCCCAAATATTTTTCTGTTATACTGCTTGCTTGTATCAATACCTCCACGTCTTTGTTTATTAAGACAGAAGCCTATGAAAACAGCATGCTATTATTTAATCAATACAGTTGTTTTCTCAGACTGTATGGTACTGAGCTTTTACATGTTTTCTATTTCTATACTAGCTGTGGAGCGATGACTAGGATTTGCAAAGAAGGAAACCCACATTATCAACTTCTCAGACCATTCAGTGTTTAGTAATTGGCACATCAGAAGTAACTAATATTTGGCAATTCTGCAAATATTATGCTTCAAACTGACTTAGCACAGAAATAAGTATTACGTATCTTTGGCCCAAGGATGGTTCTAATGATCACTTCAACTGGGCATTTTGTAGCAGAAAAGCCTTTGTTCCAAAAAGCATGGCTAGGATTCTGAAAAATCTGCAAAACCAGATTTTGATTTAAATGTTAGAATGTTTGCCAAGCCAGCTTCTTGGATTTCTAGACTTTGATCAGCATGACCATGACAACCATGCCTATTGCTTTAATCATCATCAGAAACCATGTGCGTGTTATTAGTAACAAATACTGCCAGATCTTACTCTTGGTTTGCCATTGTGGAAATGAGATCAAAATTACAGTTAACATACAATATGTTGACAACACTGATTTTTCAAAGCAACCAGGAGACACATACTCATATATTGAAATGACAAACATAAAATTGGTCTTCTGCCACTTCAAAATTTACCTATAAAAGTTCATTGACACAGCTTAGTCAATATATTTTTAAATGTTTCCCAAAGAGTAAGACTTGGAGAATGAAAGTGTTTGGAACAGCAGAAATAGGGTATTTGTTCAGCTGTGTCTTGCTCAGATATAATTTTATTTGTCATAAATCCTTGGTCTGGAATGTCCCATACATCTAGAAGTTCCATAATATCTATTGTTCAGTAAATCAAATAGAAGCTTTTATTTAAATAGTAATGCTGTAATGAAGAATCTGCTTTCTGACAGTTATCCCCCTTTTCCTTTAACTGACCCATATCAAGTAATAGTTCTCATCATATCACTAACACACAAATTATACTAGAGACAAGAAACAAAGCATTAATTTGGTTTCTGTATCCCCCTAGATGCTCTTCCTATATTGCATGTACTAATTAAAGGTGTAGCAACAGTTCATTTAAATACCTCAGAAGTCTCCAGCATCACACATCAGCAATATCATACACCAGCAACATGGACTACACTCAGCAAGGAAAAACAGACCAGCTATATTAGAATTCATTTTCTAAACATATCACCTCTGTATCTGTCTACGTATTCTGTTGATACTCAGATTTAAATGAATACAAAAGTCAGGAAGGACAAAGAAAAAAAAGTTGACCAATCTAAGGGTTCCCTTTTATGTGCCATTTTGGCATACGCATGCAGGTGTGTCCTCATTGTCTACACAGCCTACACATTGCTGAGAAAGGTCAGAGGACTTCAGTGAATTTCCCAACACTCTACAACTTGCTGCAGAGTCAGGACTAGAATGCCAAGACACCCAGTATAACAAATCAGTCCTAATACTTTCTTTATCCTTTTTTAATTGAACATTTTGGGTATGCTTTATCATCATCATTTCATCTTTCTCAAAACTATGCATGCAGAGTAGTGCAAAATAAGAGGGCTAGGTTTTTTAACGCCATCTCCTAGTTGTGCTGACTTAAAATTGAGAGTGTAAGACGGTTCACATTTCAAAATTAAACTTCAGCCCTCCCATTCCTGTAAACCACTTGGGAGCCAGTCAGTGCATGAAGCTATTGTTTGTTATTATTGTTTTTCTGTTTTATTTGATGAAGCATCCTTATAAGCAGACTCTCACAGAGTTCTTTTAGGAAGGGGACCCACCTACCAGTGTCATGCTGACTACATCTTCCCCCTGTGCTGTACACCTTTCAGATGTGTAACACAAACTTTGGGGAAGAAGAGTGTTAAATACATTGTTCCTCTGCATTTCACTTTGAGGGAACTCTGCCCATTGTTGTTTATAATGAATCTAGTTTTAAGCAGGGCATAGTGGGGGGTGGGGTGTATTTTGTTTTTGCTGACTCTGCAAACTGGTACTTTGAGAGAATTGTCTGGGGAAAGCAAAGAGTCCTTGATTATGTCTGTCACTGCCAAGTGATTTGGCAGATTCCTCCATGAGATGCACAATCCAATAGGTTGTGAGAGAGCTTGGCTGGCCAGTTACCAGCAGAAAAGCTCAACTTAAACACTTTTAAAATCTTATTAGGCCAATTTGTGGTTTTGGCTGAAGAAAGGAAGAGGGTGAAAAATAGAGGCAGCTGGGTGTCAGTGAAGGATGGAATATCAATGTCATTTTTGTTGCTGTGCCACACAAAAAATACTAGCTTTGTACATACATTGGATCTAGCTAAGGCAAACACGTTCACTGGCTAGGTAAACCTGCAAAGATGATTTCTTCTTAGCATTTGTCTGGAAGACCGAGGTGATGCATCACCATCTCATGAATCAGAGGGCAAGGTCCTTTCGTTTGGCTAACTGTTAACGGACAGAGGGCCCGGCAAGGGCTGTTACAGAATCCATGCTGCTTCCCGAATTCAAGGCCAGAGGGAGTCCCCTTCAGCCTCAGCACTAACACCACCAGTCCAAGACTGCCTTCAGTTTGTGCCTGAGGGCCCCAAGGAGGGAAGGGGCTCTGGGCCGCCACAGCTCCCACCCCAGGGGTACCTTGGGGAAGGAAGGCTCTCCCTTCTGCAAATCCCTGGCTGATTTCCAAAGGCAAAGCAGCACAAAGAATCCGTTATGTAGGCCTAGATCTGGACATTGAGACATACTTACTAGCAAATAATAGCTAGTTCCTGGTCCTTCTCAAAAAATCTGTTTGGTTTTGTTCATCCCCAAAGGCCTACCTGTCCTGGCTGCATTAAATAATCTTTGAAATGTCTGAATGAAGATACATACGGCTGTTGGAGAGCCATGCAGTCACAGAGCAGGAGAAATGCTGGGTACTTTGGTTTTACAAATAAGCCTGTCAAATCAGTGTTTAAAGCATAAAATTGTCAACTCCCCAGACAAAAAGAATGCTGAAAACCTAAAAACCTTGTTCACATTATGGTTTGTAACCTAGTTTGAATGTTATTTCAAAACATAGTAAGACGGAGGTTCCACCAAGCCTTTGCAGCCAAGGGTAGAAACCAAGCCAAAGACTACCTGGGCCTAAAGGCAATGGGACAACATATGTTAACATGGTAACAACAAAATATTTTGCCGTTATGAATAGGGGCATAACTTTGCCAGGTTAACTCAGAACATAAATAAATCCCTATCTGCAGAAAGAGTAAGAAAAGATAATGCTCAGTGAGGGAATTGCAGGACCTAAACACCAACCAAGGTTTACTATTAAACACCATTCAAATCAAGCCAGGGTGGGGAGGGAATAAGAGGTTAATTGTTTAAACAAGGTAAATCCCACATTTTGTAAAATAAGAGCCTTTAGGTTAATACCAAAAGACAAAATGTGTCGTCTTGCTCTTTTTTGGCACTTAGTTAAGAAAAACCTTTAGTGAAAACAGTTCTTGCCCTCCAGCTGGATGAGCACTAAGACACCTCTGTCACAGAGCGACCGGGTGCTCAAGCACCCTGCCGGGCAGGGCTGGCTGCTTCTGCGCCAAGGAGCAGGCTGTTTCTTGGAAATGTTTATGCAATTCAACTCTGCTGCTGCTGAAGCCACAGACACACACACACAAACAAAAAAAACCTCACCACCCAGCCTCCGACCTCTCAGGCCATTAGTGTATCTCACCCAGGTTATGCCTTCCACCAAATACTGACAGATTTCTGTTTTGTTTGGACCTGAAGGGTGGAGGGAGTTGGAGAGTTGCCTTCGCTGCTGTCAGTGCTTCCTAATGATGTTTCTCACTAGAGAAAATGAGCTTGTTTGTTTGAGAATCTAAATTCCCTGTGGGGCACAGTTTGGGAAACTGAAGATATGGGAAGGAAAATAATATCTGTTAGGGCAAAGTATAAACATCCATAAAGCAGAATAGTGAAACACCTACAGAGAATGTTGTAGCTTTGCCAGCAAACTAATTAAAGTCACTGACTGAGGAGGGAGCTGTGATAGCTGAAAAGTTAAAATAAAAATAAATCAGAAGTTTAGTCTAGCAATTATAACAGGAAATTACCGCCAGAGTCAGGGCTCCTACATTCTTTTCCTGGTTCTGCTTCCGATTTACTGAGTGAGTTGGGGAAGCCAAATTTTAAAAGTAGCTTCTAATTTGGAAAGCCTCCATTTCTGATGCCCAGCTGTACGCACAGAGGACTTCACCGACTAGCATCTTCAGTGCCCTCCTGTGCATTTGTGAGGGCAGAGCATTTCAGGGCATTGGCTGACTGAAGTCAGCTACCTGACCTGGAGAAACCTACAGTTATTGCCCTGCTCAAAGTGGCCATCTCTGGAAGCTTCCCCTGTCTGTGAATTGTGGCAGTTGTGGCTAGTGCAACATATTGCTGTGGGAGTCTGATGTTTAAATGCTCTTTATGGCTGGCACAACATATTGCAGTGGGAGTGTTACGTTTAATACTGTTTGTAAACATTTACAAGACTTCTCAGACATGCTCTGTCTCCAAAGTCGGTGCTATTACTTTTGGAAATAATGCACTCTGTGATCTGCACGTTTTCTGAAAGGACTGCTTCTTAGTAGGGGTAATGAAGCTGCCTTTCCAGGTCTGACTGCAGGAGGAGTTTAAGTAGAGTGCCACTGAAACTGAGAATCAGAAATAACTCTAGTCTTCTGTTCAATAACATAGCCCCAATTGAAACTATAAATAAGCAACCTGTGATGTCTCAGGAGGAGGGTGAATGTCTCACAATCACAAGAGCTCTCTGTACCCAGAGTTCCTATTCAATTCCATGAGAATTTCTAAATGAAGAAAGCATGTGGCTCCTTCTTACACTGACTTGTGCTACAAATTCCTCAGAGGCAAATTAAGTGTCCAGAATAAGGATGTCTCCATAAATTGACATTTTCCTGCCCTACATTCAATTACAATCTCCCATCCTTATCAAGGGACACCATGGATCAGAAGATACACTCTGGGTGCCTGCCAGCACTCATTTAGTCATGGAAGTCCAAATGTTTCTTATTATACCAATGAACACTTTTTTTTCTTCTGTGCAATACTTCTGTAAATACGCGTGTCCTAGTGTCAGCTTCGTCTTTGCTATGAGCCAGAATATTCACAGTGGCTTGTCAGATTGACTGTCATGACACAAATTGTTATAGATGTTTGCCTGTTTGTAATGGAGGTTGCTACTGCATCTGATCTTTTACAGAAGAATATTGCTATGCTGAGGAATAAGCATGAAAAATAGAGAATGTTGTTTACTGACACTACAGAGAAAAAAAAAAAAAAAAGAGGCCAGAGTAGATTTGAGGTCCTCCTGCGCCTCTTCCACCTGCCACTGTGCGGGGTGGAGGGCACTTAATGTTCCTTTCCCACTTGGTCCCCTGTGCGTCCCTAGAGGTAACACAGCGAACACCATCTCCATCAGCCATGGGAGCTCAAGTCTCAGAGCTCCTGCCAAGCTCAGGTCTTCTGCCAACCACCTGCTTTTTCAACCCATGTTTTCATGTAGGAAGCAATTTGGACCTACATACTGAGAAATCGTACAAGCTCCCGAAACAAAAACAAACCCTTTCCCAGCATGATGGGTCATTTAACTTTTGTAAACTTCATCTGGGAACCTTAAAAAGAAACGCCGCAGAGGCGTGACATGTAAATAAATGACAAAGAATCCTTTGATAGGTGATCATACCATTCTGCCACTATACAGGAAAAGTATCTCCCTCTAGGCAACAATAACCAAAATACAGTGAATACATGGGCAGTATTTCAACACCTGCTAGAGACTCTGGGAAAATGGCTTCATCTTTACAACTATCTTCAGGACAGCTGTGTGTAGTACTCTCATCTTCGTCGTAACATATTAGCATATTATGTACCTTACTATACTTTTGTTAAGTACAACACACAGGTTCAGTGAGCGTATTTAGAAAAAAATAACAACGGTATTTGCATAACATCATTGTCTACTCTACTAGCTTCCCTAGATAAAAGGGCTTTCTGTAGGGGATGTTTAACATTTAGACATCACAACAGTCCATTTGAGAATCCCTTTCTATTTCCTTCAAAATGTAGAAATCTGTGAAACTGTTTACCAAGAGCAAGAAACCAAACGAAGTTCATTAAATTAATGATTTCCACTAATCAAAAACATGTCTTTCCTTCATACTCAATGCTAATTTGTGCACTCCCATATAATAATGCGTATTCACATGCTAATGAATTGCCAATATTTCATTGTTTAGAGGCTGTGCAAAGCTGAATTAGAAAAGTTTTCTTAATGGTAGGTTCTAGCAGGGAATAGACAAGGATCTAGTTAAGAAATACAGTCCTTTACTAGTGAACTACTTCTCCAGATGCTATATCCAATACTAGCAATATGTACCCAATAGAGATGATCTTATCATAATGAAATAGATATTAAAACTATTCATTGCAAAAAGCATACTTCTAAATACTATGTTCAGTGTCACTTACAAGTGTTACAAGTCTTCTTGAACTTCTGAATGCTTCTTACAGAAGTAACTCTCAGAACTGTTAAAGTCCAGCTTCAACATATGAACTCTTCATTAAGGAGGTATGACCCTCATGTGTGCCTCCAGCATCTTTTGCCCAAAGTTTCCTAATTTAAAAAAAACTTACTTTTCTACTGCTTTCCCACACCCCTTTTTGGTCATTCATTGCTACTTCTCTTTTTTTTTTGTAGGCTCGTCCAAAAGGAGAAGGCCTGACTCCATACCAGGGCAAGAAACGCTGCTTCGGTGAATATAAGTGCCCCAAATGCAAGAGAAAATGGATGAGTGGAAACTCCTGGGCTAACATGGGACAAGAATGTATCAAGTGCCACATTAATGTTTATCCTCACAAACAGGTAGGAGAAGTGCAGACCTGCTGGTGTACAGGCTTGGAACTAGGAATGCTCTTGATTTGTAAAGCATGGGTAAGACTTAAACAGGACTTGATGTGGACTACAACACACTACAAAAAATTGTTCCCCAGATGAGCTGCTGTTCACAGTCCTGGACATCTGGACTGGTGTCATGAGAGTTGAAAAATTCAAGTGTCCTATCTTTCAGAAAAAATACCTCCAAACCAAAATCTTTACCTGCCTTTATTATAAAAACAGACTGTGGGGCCTTATAACCTGAGATGGAGTAAAACAAGTTTAGCAGTAGCAATGGACCTCCCAGTTCTTCTGATTCTCTTCATATTTACACCAATTTAATGTTTCATTCCACTGGTGTCAGTGGAGTTATTTCATGTGTACTACTTTTTTCACCTGTTGAAATAAGATTGGATTTGGTCAAGGAGCTATGTCTATCTATAAAGATTAGTGATTAAAGAGAACAATACTAAGATGGCTCCTACCTACAGAATTCTTTGGTTAATGATAGTAAAGCAAGACAGCCTAGTTAAAGAGAGGTTTCTTGGTTTCCATAATACCAAATGATGCCTAAGCAAAGACCTTCAAGAAAAGCCTTTTATTAAGCTGAAAGAGACAAGTCTAAGAAGTAGCTGTGCTAGGAAAGCTGTATCTGCCATCCTGTCAGCCATAGCTCACATGGTACACGCAGCCTTCCTTCCTGCTCCCTGGACACTGCAGTTGCATCTATCCCTTGAGGTAATTTCCTGCATTTCCAGCTCACGATGGGAAAACTGACTGTCAGTTCCTGCTTGTATCCCACCAGAACTGGTCACAAGCAGTCAAGCAGTTCAGTGGTCTTTAGTGGAAGACAGACCAGCCAACTGCATGAGCTCATACCCCTTGTTTCCCTGACAAACTGGATTACAGACTGGCTGTCAAAGCTGAATTTTCATGCAGAAAGCCACTTTTGACAACCCCATGAAAAATAAACTTGGCCATCATGGAAAAATTTGAGGGGGATTTTGCTATATTGCAGAAAACTGTTGTGGAGGGAAAAGGTGAGAATTCTTTTAAAAGAGTTTGGGAGGTGTGATTTGCCTCAGGTATAATTCATTCTAGCTGAATCTTAGTAATAAATAAAGCTCTGCATGGGTCAAGTTACCTGCTGCCCACTCAGAGAGACTGGCTCAAACCATAGACAGATCATTTAGATGTACTTGCAATAGGTGCAAAGGAAATTCCATCAGGAGCCTTAGGTGTCTCATTAGTTACCTAAGTGCTTGCAAAATTCCTATAAAAAACTCTTTTCATGGGCTCATAAGGAACACTTCATACCATTTCATGAGATTTTGGGGGGAGGGTGTCAGGGAAAAAAAAATCCTAAAGGAGGATACTGTGACTTCATTATGATGAAAAGACAGAGGAATATTGAAATTCATTGCAACAAGCAGGAAGAGGAGATACAAATAAGTTTATTAAGCTTTATCCCAGCCAGGAATATCAAATCAACTATATTTCCTCCTCTTGTACACATATGCATATTCATCTAATTCTAAGGGCAAGATTTGGCTCAGTCTCTATGGCAACATTGCATTCCAATATGCAGCCAAAATACTGATTTAGAATTGCTAGTACCTTGAAGCAATATGAATAGCAGTTAAAATGTAATGTTTCAAGCTTGCCATGCTTGTGGCAGAAGCCTTCAATTAAACTTGACATACTTCATTACGAGATGATCATCTCTTCTTTCTATCCTGAAGAGAGTTCTACTTTACAGTGAACTGGTACAGTTCCCTGGCTGAGCCAGTGAATATCTTTGTTTCTGTTGGCCAGCTGAGATGATGTGATCCATTCCCTTTTCTCAGGGCTAATGCCACTCTGATTCCAAACCTGAAAACAAGAGGTCATCTTTAGAAACTGCAGTCTAATTTCCCTGACAAAACTGTGCCTGGAAACTGTGTTGCAAGTGAGAAAAAGCAAGGACCTCTTCTTTTGTGGAAGCATATATATGGAAGGAAAGCTAAGCAATTTTCTTTCACTAACTTATATGAGACAATCTCAAAGCCTCCAAGGTCTCTGGTTCCTTGCCTCTGTTTAGACAGCTTGTGTAGACAACTACACCAAAATCCAGGCTGAGCAATGGAGTAATTTATCACATGCATGGAAGTACAATCTTGAGAGTGAGAGAAATTACAAGACCACTGATTTATAACACAAGTTTATAAATATATACAGTGTTCTTCTAAATTCTTTCCATCATTTATGTTACTGTTCAAAGGGCCACATGAAATCTCTCAAGAGGTATCCCATCCAAACTATACAAGAGGTATTACAGACTTGGGAATATACATATTTTGTAGTAAAGAAGGTTTGAAGGTAGTCCCTTGGGCAGAGTTGCCCTTCGTGGCAGGGCTAGAGGAGACTAATCTGCATAGTAATGCTGAAGTCAAAGGCATACTGTGGAAGGGCAGCAGGTGCTTCCATAAGCTGTGCTTGCCTTGCAGCCATATACATGGTGTTTTCCAGGGAATAATCACAGCACGTACAGTGCAGGTTTCTACAGCTGACCCCCATCACTATGTTTCCACATCATTCCCTAAGGACACCATAACTCAGGATGTGGAAGAGCTTTGCTCTTCTTATCTATCCATGTGTTTTTGTCCCACCAGTAGGTATTGCAGCTATTTGAGATCTTCAAGACAAGAGTGCATTTCAACTAGGCTTCCAGATATAAATAACTTGCACCCAGTCACTAGTGCTCTTTGCCAGAATTTGAACTTACAGCTTTGAGTTGAAAGATTTTACATCCTGTTGTCTCTGCCTCACCTCCTTCAGCTTCTATTTCTCAGTGTTACTATCATCATTCTTTCTATTCTTTTTCATTCTTCCAGAGATGCCTTGTGCTGCTTCCGATTAAACATACCAGCAATAGTCAGACAGTAAAGAAAACAGCATCAGTTCATGCACAGAGCCAGCAGCAAAGGAGAGCTAACTTAGGCTGCATGAGGTCAGCACTGCTTCTTGACAGAGCCCAGTGTTTGCTAACCCATACATGTATTTTGTCCAAGCATCCAGCTCCACACCAGACTCTCTCTAAAAATTTATCAGTGTGGTGTTATTCTGCACCATTCTGGAAAATATTCTCTACCCAGTCACCAGTACTTTTACACTAATGACTATATTTTGTAAAAGCACAGTGGAAGATATTTATTAAAAGTCCAGTATTTCTAGTTTGAGAGTTAAAGCACAAAAAAAATCTTATTGTGCATGTGTTTTAGTAGGGGTTGTTTTTTTAATTAGCACTGATACACCACCTTAACATTCTCTGTATATATTTCCTATTTATTTTTTAGATTTTAAATGCTTTGTTGGCACCTACCATAGGAGGGTCCTCATTCATGATTGAGTTCCTGTGCATTTCTAGAAGTTTTTATTAATCACTTTTTTCCCCTCTCAGTGCATTAGTGGATGTCCTCAGCTAATTATGTGTTCCTATTGCCTTCATTATATGGGATCAGAGTATTTTTGACTCTCATCTGAATCTTCGATTAGACAGTTTGTCCAACTTAAACAATTAATCTAAGAAAAGATGCTGCCTCTCCCTAGAAGCCATTTCTTCTCTTGTGCCATTTTAACTCCATTCAAGAAAGAAATCAATATTGCTTTGTAGCGTCTATTCTTTCACTGCAAAGTCACCACACTATGTGATATGATCATAGTACAAGTAATCTGTAAGTAGTTTGTTTTTTGGGTGGTTTTTTTTTTTTCTGTGTGTTTTTTTTTTTTTTTTTTAAATTTAACAAAACCCAGACAGACATTCAAGCTCAGACACTATTTTCCTCTAGTGAAATAAATTCTTTCTACTGCAGAACAATTTTGTCAATATTTCTTCTCTGTGCTGTGTTGGAAGTTCATTATCTCCTTTTCTTATTCCTTGCCCTACTGTTTGGTAAACATATCATTACAGCCTAACAGATGAAAAAGTTATCATGAACATTATTAAAAAAATTAATGGTCATTTTATCAGCAGATGCAAATCACTGTTGGTTCCTCAACATCAACTAGCCTTATGTCAAGTTACAAGGGCCTCCAAAACTACAAAAATTACTTAACTGCAAACAACTCAGATGGCGTCTAAAACCAGTCAAGTGCCACATTTCCCAGGTGAGGGCATATTAAAAAAGTCTCCATTCACAATAGTGTATACAGAATGAAAACTTATACCAGATAACATAAAACTCCCCTATTCCACATCTGATCTTGGGCATTAGAAGACACTTACAGGAAGGTGCGGATATAGGACAAGACACAGCAACCACCTCTAAGGATACTTTTCCATCCTCTGGTATTGCCAAGTAAGTATCTTTGCATTCCCCCAGTTTCTCACCAAATAGATCAACCTCTGTAGAGCCTATTCAATAGCTGAAATATAACCACATGGGCCACCAAGCTTTGCTACATCATCCTGAATATTGGGGATTAGGATGCTTTTGTCCAATTTAGGAGAAAAAAAAAAAGAAATCCTTATATTCAGGATTGCTTGACATTCATTGGAGTGAATTAGGAGCTTATTCTCAATTCCGACTCGCCCTTTTCTCCAGTCCTCATCTCCATCTCTCTTTCATCTTCCCCAGTTACTTTCCTCAATCTATTAACTTTTTGGTCCTGTAGGGCTTGTCCACATTGTCTCACAAGGGATGGTTTATGCCCGAGTTCTCCCATGTAACTAGCTCAAGCAATAATACTGGAGTACTGCAGATAATCATCTCCACTCTGGATAGCTCTGGGGTAGCCATTCAAGCACATATGCTGGGTCTGTGAATGGCTTGTGCAGCTATGCTCAAATCTTGGTTTCCTATGCATACCTTTCGTTAGTGGGTCCCCGGAGAGGAGAGCAGCCACACTTCCCTGCCACCTGCTCTTTGTTTCTGGAGGCTCATTTCACTCCAGGAAATGATCCCATGCCAATTCCCCACAAGGAATGTCTCAATTCAGCCCTGCACTCTTACTCCACATACCCTATCTGTGAGAATGAGCTTTTAATCTCTCTGGGGCAGGAAAAGTCTTCTCAGCAATTTTACAGCTGTGTATATACTTCAGAGTGCTCTATAAATACAGTTCTAAATCTCTGCATTTAAGAGATATGGTGGAGCATGTATTACAAGAAGTATCACAAGAGCCTGATAGCAGGGCTGCTGCCGTTCATTCTGCAACTCATCTACCAAGTGGGGAATCAGGTGGCTCTCACACCTGGGCTGCAAAACTGCTCCTTGTCCCAAGGAAGCTCTGCATGCATTTTTGTTTTCATGACTAAATTGTACCACTGTGTTCCTCCTTTTGCATTTCCACCACATCCCTCAAGCAGTAAACCTCGCCAGGGGAGTGCTTACAGGAATTCACAGGACATGGGGCAAAAATCAGAGGCCAGTTGAGCTGAAGTCTCATTGAGGAATAGGAGACCAAAGAACTACCCTGACAAAGCTGCTCTACGGCTATTCCAAAAGCCATTTCCTGGGTAGTTACTTTAGCTACTCTAAACATAAACAGAAGTCTCAGATGGGACTTAAACCTACCTCCTATTCTTCCAAGGAATTTGGATTTTGTAGTTGTTTATGCTTCTTGCCCTGCTCCAGCAATGGAGCCAGTCCTTACAGCCATTCACTAGCATTCTTGGCACTGTAACAGCCCAGATGCCAAGCTTTGAATTCTCATTTTCTTCCCCTGCCCGCTATAGCGGCAACATCTGTGTCTGTGGTTGCTTCCTGGCTGGCCTCTTATCAAGGCTTCTTCTCTGACTTTGTGGCGAACTCCAGTGCTGTTTGTGATGACAGCTGTTGCACTGGTGCAGAACCAGCCATCTGGTGACCGACTTGTCCTCTTGGACACTATTTTCTTCCAGCTGTCAGGAATTTACTGTTGGACTGGAAATAATTTGGTATGTAAATACATTTTTCATGATATCCAAGCTATTACTTCCATGGGCAATGCAATGGTCCCATCACAATTCCCATACCCGGATGCACCCACAGACACCTCTCTTCGCTCAGTATGGGGAGGGATGGGTCTGATCACTCAAGCCCAATAAACTTTTTAACAGTTTCAGGCCTACAAGTATGATCTTTTGACTCTTTAGGTTTAATAAACCCTCCCAAGCATGCCCATACTTGTGTGCTCCAGCAGCAGGAATACAGATCACCCCAGACTTCTGCTTCTGAACTCTAAAAAGAGATTTTTGCCATTTAGCTCATGCTGTTATCATTCATTTCTAGCTGTCCTGTCCCAAAGGCATGCTGCTGACAGAGGCTGCTTGCTCTCTCTGAGCATCATGCCTCTCATCTGCAGCCTTCTTATCACTGCCTCTTGGATCCACAGCAACAACAGAGGGCCTCGCTAACTTCCCTGTTCCCCCCAGGCAAAGAGAAGAGCAGAGGATCTGCTGCTCAAGAAGGCACATTGCATTTCATCCTTTTTCCCCAGTGCATAATTTTTTATTGGACTAAAAATTTACAAATTCATGATAACATGGTGTGTCTTGAGGGAAGCATAGCTAGCTATGACTCCTTAAGACTGTTAACCTAACAATTATCCTACCAACTATAGCTGTAGGATCCATTTCTATTCACATATCTAATCTGTTATTTAATCATCTCATTTGCTCCATTAAGACTTGAGGTAATGAGTCCAGAAAATTATTTTTAAGTGTTTTCTTACATTTGAATTTTGGTGCGATCCTTTATGCATCAGTGGTGCAATCAAATTGATCCATTCTACAGCGAAAAAAAATTTCAATCTTCTAAATACAAACATAAGGAGCCACATTATTACATTCTGCTTCTTAGTGGAAGCAATTTTCCTCAAGGATGTCCTAGTGACATTTCCTCTGACACCTAACACTTTATGAGGGCGAGCTTTTTGTTTTGAGGGTTTTGGCTTTTTAACTGACTTGTGGGGAATGCAGAGTTCATTCAGTTCATGTAGACTGGGACAGCAATAGTTCACAATCAAAAGTTAATTTGCAGGACAGGAATTGCTATATAAATTTAAATTTATTTCAGCTTCGTTCCCCTGAGGCAACAGCTTTAGTCACTACCACCAAATGCTTTCCTGGTGGAGATGCACAAGATTATTTCCACCCGGCAACTACCAGGAGAAAAATCAAAGAAAGACACACAAAAATGAAGAATGTAGCATTGCCCATCCCCGCAGTTTTTACTGAAAATATGAACTGCCAAATCCTGGATGCTTGCATTTAAAAAAAGACAATGAAAATTGAAGTATTATATTTAAGCTCTCCATTTAATGGAAAAAAGTATACCTTTCCCAGAGAAACATAGGAGGATTTTCTGTTGTTTTACAAGCTCCATTTCACCTCTTTCTAAGGAAAGGAATTATTTTTTCAGCCAAATAGCCTGTCCCCTTCTCCACACCCTCTCCAAATGCATGGCTGAGTTTTCATGCTACCGGCCTCTCAAGAGCAGCACAGAACTCTTGCAGCCTCCTCAGCTATTCAGATCTTCTGCATAATTCAGGCAATCCCCAAAACTAATACACAGTGTGCAGCAGCCCGACCCTGCCCCACCCCTCTTGCGCCTGCATCTTCTCCTTCCCTCTGCTTCCACCACGCCAAAGCTGGTGAGAATTGTCCAAGATCATCCTGTGCCAAGGAAGTCCAACCTTGATGGACACACGGCTCCTTTGGCTGTCTAACATCCTACCCTTTCAGCATAGTGTAAGAAAGGTTGCAAGGGTGTAAGGTTATTACTTTAAAGTCCTCCACAATTAGTAACAGACAAATAGCAGCAGGACAAGAACAGTTGCTTCTCAGGGTGCTTGAAGGGGGCTTTTTGTCTTACAAGAAACCCATGAAGAGAAAACAGCAAATGGAGATAAGCTGTGACTTCATTTCATGCAAAAGTTGGATTGAAGTGGTTTTGGGACACAAACCACGCAAGCACACTACCAGTTTCAAAGCCTGAGCCCTGCACCACCTCACCAGAAACGTAGCCTGGGCTCTGCTCAGCTCTGCTTCTTCCAGCTGGCCCTTGGCAACCTGCTTTCCTGCATTTGTAACCCCTCTCTCTCCAGCCTCTGTGTCATAACACGCTGGTAACAATAACATTTCTGAAATCGAAATGCTTTACAGGCCAAAAAGCTGAGCTCAATCAACGCAGGGGGAAAGCAAACCACGGAGAGCTATTGTTTCTGAAAACAGTCCAAAAACTCTTGGCGCTTCAAGGCATTCCCAATGTCCTTTGCACTATTTCCAGGAAAAATGATTCCCAAGGCCTTGCATATTAAAAAAAAAATCTGGCTTATATCAATAAACATGATAACTGCTGTATTTTTTCCTCTTTAATCAGAGCACAGCTAGCATGTAGAAGCAATCAGAGCTGAGTCGAATAGCCTGTTTTAAGTGCAGCATTTCAAGACTCTCAAATTCTCCATAGAGGAGCATAAATTAACTCTTGGGACTCCTGAACCTGAGCATCATCTTTGACTACATTTATGTAATGCAAATTCTTGAAGAAAATTTGTGGGCAGATGTTGGTGGAATAAGTGGTAGAAAAGGCAGAAGGACAGTTTTTCTGACCAAATAAACTTACTCAACTTGTCTCCGTTGTGGCAGAAGCACTGCCTGCACCAGTGTTTGGGTTGCAAGCCTAGAAACAGGATTGCCGCTTCTGATCTCAAATCCTAAACATACTGACTTCCAACAAGTCATTCAAACTCAGTGGGGATGCAAGGGGAAGTTAAAGGATTTAGAGGAGATGAGGGGTTCATCTACCTTCCTTATCCCCTACCTGATACAGGAAATCCAATTTGCAATTAAGTTTTAAATGAAGTTAAACTCAAAGGCATATAATATGTGGCCCAGGACAGATGAAACTTCAGGCAATATCATGGGTAAGACCATTGAATCAGTAACAAACCATTGGCAATCACTACTGAATTACTCCCATATATTGTTTTTACTAGCTGTGCAATGTAAGAGTGTTGCACTTATAATCCAATACAACCAAGCAAGAATTTGCAGACATCCCTTGTTCAGGATAATAGAACATATTTTGTCTTATTTTAGCTATTCAGAGAGCTGAGAAACCCTTCTATTCTCTGGATTATGAGCTGTTCTTGCAGTGTTACAGAGCCCCCCCAAAAAAAAAAGCTTTGAATATCTTTCTTCCTGTCCACAGGGTGTCAGGTGGGTGGCTTTGGAATGAAGAACTTATAAATGAAAACTTAGATGATCAGGTGTACTTTAAGATTTTACAGCCAAAGAAAAGTCTTTAGGACTTAGGAAAGGTGTGAAAAGATAAATGGCCATAATTTTGTAATTTATATTTATCCACCCCCTGCTCCAAGAATCATATTTCGAAGAGATAAGGAAGAGTCTAGTATCCCTGTGAGAACAGAGAGAAGCTTATGGCTTATTTTCAGACCTCACACCACATGCTGTCTCTACCACAAGTCCCATAGAACAACCATTGTCTTCATGGGAAGGCACTGTGCAATGAAATAGTCTTTCAGGTATATTTCACAAAAACAGATAAATTATGAGTTAGGGAATTTTGTTTGTTTTCTCAAACAAATAGTGCACTTTAGAGATGTGAGGTAGAACATAGTATCACCTCTCTACCTATTAGACTTTCCAAACACTTAACCTTACTGCAATATTTAACATAGGTATATTATTTTCAGAATGATTGTGAAACCCTTTACATGTCATGGAAAATTAAAGAACAAAGATCTACTAAAAATAAAGCAGTTTCATTCCTTGTTTAGCCAAATATACCTCCAACCCTGTGATTTCACAAATATTATTAAAAATACATAGTCAATTTATTACTCAGGTTCAGGGCAAAGGGTTGTGTTGTGAGGTTAGCGGGGTTTTGGGGGAGGTTGGGTTGGTTTTTTTTTTTTATTAATAGCTTTGCAGCTGCTCTACTTCAAAAATTTCAGCCTCAGAAATATGGGACTGAGTATTGGGAAAACCTCATTTACCTATGTAATATCTGTGCATGGATAAGACAGTTTTCTTGTCGTAGCAGCTAATCCTAACACTGGTAAGTCCTGCTGGCATTGCTGGGTAATGGGATTCCCATGCTTGAGGTGTTAATGCCTTTGGGACATCTCAGTTACTGGATCCAAGAGAAGAAACTCTTCTGTGTTACTGCTTTTATAAATATAGTCCCCAATTCAATCTTTTAGTAATTTGTCTACAACAAAGTTACCACCACCTTTATAAAGAAGAATGACATTAAGTTGTGAGGCAACTCTGAACCAATGCAGAGCTGAAGAGCTGAAAAAATATTTCATCCCTTCAGGAAAGAAATACAGTACCTTTATAATTGCTAGGAGAAAGCTCAATTAAGCATAAAAGTAGGCTTCACATGCATAATAAAGAGTAACAGTGACAAAACCTTAGATCTAATCCGATTTCCTTCCCTTCACTACAGAGACCCCTGGAAAAGCCGGACGGCCTGGATGTTTCGGATCAGAGCAAAGAACATCCCCAGCATCTTTGTGAGAAGTGCAAAGTTTTGGGCTACTACTGCCGCCGTGTGCAATAAACCTTCAAAGTGGCCTCTTCCCGTCCCCATCATCCTTAAAGATCCTCTGGCAGCATGCGATCAACAGCAACACAACAAATCAAGATAAAAGCTAAAATAATTGCCAATATTGCCTATCTAATAATATGCCTTACCATTAATAGAATGTAACATTTCTTCTGTGCATGTGCACGCATGCAACAGGTATTTACAGGACTATGATTTGTATACATACATATATATGTAAATTTATATATATATGTACACACATATATAAAGCATTACTGATAGTGTTCACAACAGAACTGCGGTTGCAGGTTCTGCTGATTGTTTACACAGACCCTATATCATGGCCAGGTGAAATGAAGTACTATTCAATAGGCAAGGTATAATAGTCACAAGGAATATATCTTATATGTATGGCTTTTGCAGAGGTTAAAAAACTGTGGGGCCACTAATTGCAAGCACTCGCCCACAACGTGAGCATTATTTGTATTATATGACAAGACAAAGGAAGATGAAACAAGTCACAGCATAAAAGAAGGAAAATCATTGTTTTCCCAGTTTTAGAAAGTCTGAGAATTTTGTGCTGCTGCTTTCTTGGACTTTTTCTATTTGTTACCATCGCTTGGGCAGGGCTTAGGCAAAATCATTTTTGCAGGATGTGGCAAAAAAAAAGTGAATAATTGTTTGAGGGTGTGGGTTGGGTAGAAAGGGAATGCCATAATGGGACCCAGAGCATCAGGAAGGATTCCAAGAGGTTTTTGGAGGAGACAAAATTGGCTTGCTTGTGTGACTAACAGATCCTTCTCTTGTCATATAATCCTGCTGAAATGGTCCCTGTATGTGTACGGGCTGTTCATTAGGCCACAAGCACACTAAATTTACTGTGAATAAGGGGGCATAAGAATACTTAAAACTGCCCCCAAAATCCTTAATTGAAAGATTAGCCAAACTTACTATTTATAATAGTTTTAAAGCCACTTTCCGGAAATATTTTTATGTCCTGTTTTCTACTGTACAAATTTGTTATAACATAAAACTTGTTAGCCATAGGGGTGTTATGAGGCATGAAGAACACTCTATATAACCTTCCCTCTTTATGTCTTCCTGAAACACCTACATACCTGAGGAGAAATGTAGGAGTTATATTTTGTTGTCCCATTTCAGGTAGAACTTCGTGTAGGGGCATCCTGCTGCAAAGAAGTATTTCATCAGGGACTGGGAGATATCGTAAACTGAAAGTACCTCGAGACAGTATCCTGTTTGTATGTCTACATAAGAGTACGTTGGCAAAAGGACACAACACACAATTCGCTTGCATTATTCACTAAAGAAATTACAGGGATAATGTTTGTTTGGTTTTTTTAATCAACAACAACTACTTTTATGAAGTTTCCTTTAGAGAGATCGATTTGTGTGAATGATACTTAGTGGAAATACTTTACATTCTAAATAACTTGATGTGAATTAAATTTGTTTTGAGGATTAATTCCATAATGCTAAGACAGACGGGGTTTTATGCCAAGTTATAGCAGGATGTTACCAGTGTGTACAGTCAAGCTCTTGTAAAGCAAATTGAAAACTTACAGTGAGCATTCATATAGGAAGTGTGAAGCTCTCTACAAATTTACTCTGGGGTGAAACTTTTGCCGTTTCCCTGCTTTGCTCTAAGCAGGGCAAAATTGTTTCTGCTTATTCTGGTGGTAGTGTCACGTATCTATCTTGCCAACTTCATTATTTATGGATAGCCCAAGTGATCCAGCCTACTGGTCAGAAGAATGGATAAACATTGGGACTCCTGGCTTCTGACCACGGCTCTTCCATTAGCTCCCCGATTTGGGGCAAGTCACAAGATCCTTCTGGACCTCAGTTTCCCCAACTGCAAAATGGGGATAATAATACTTTAGTATACCTACCTCACAGGAGAGTTGTGAGGCTTACTTAATATCTATAAGTGTTTTGACATCACTGGATGAAAAATGCTATATAATGCTAAAATACTATTAACTAAATTAATCACTTCAAAACTAGTTTTGCCCAGTTGGCAATTCCATTGACTAAAATAGCTGAAAATAATATTATTGAAAGTTAACACTAATAACAGTTCAGTTGCCTCAGTGAAGATATGCAGTTTTAGCATTTTCAAGTGGAAACACATGCTTTTGCACGGACTCAAAAATTACCTTAGAGACAAATTCTCTAAACAGAGATACTAATCTGCCCATACAAATAAGAATAACAAAAGATACAGGCAAATCTAGGGGTGGATTTTCAAAGCTTGACCTCTAGTATTAATCTCGATAGTTTGTTTCAAGCACAAGTAATTTTGAAGGAGACACATACTAAACCAGATCTATTTTTTCCTCCTGAGCACTTAATAGTACATAAAAAAAAAAAAGATGCTTCACATCCAGCTAAAGTACATGTAGAGAAACCCCGTTAGAGGAAGATAAGGGAAAATGTTATTTTATTTTTTCCCTGAAACTAAGTTGTTGCTATGAACCATTTTTTTTCTGTGTTGAAATAATTTCCATCTTATGATAACCACTAGATCAGTAAAATAGCACATCCCTTGATATAGCTACATCAATATACAGCACACCACCAGGTTCTGAACAAACAACAACTAAAAGATACCATTATACGCAATTGTTGCTATTTTCATGACAGTGCCCTGTTAAAAATTGTTTATCCAGATTCAACACTGCATGGCAATGCCTTTAGCTAAAGGTTGTACTTTAAAATAAGGTTCCTAAAAATACATGTGATCAACTTAAAAACAATTAATGTCTGTAGGTGTAGAATAATAATTCTTAAAAGCATACTTACGAGAGTTCAGTATTTCTATCATTGACATTTTCCTAGGCAGCAGACATATAAAGTATTTAAGTAATATTTAACATATTTGAAATAACGAGGAGGAGAACAGATTTTCCCCAGCACTTACGTAGGGGAAAAGCAGATAAAGAACAAAACATGCAGGAAAGCAAGAAATGACACTGCGGTAGTTTGTACTGCCTAACTCGTAGACCACAAATCCATCCCGGTGGGGGATGTGGATGCAATCAGGCCCTGGGCACCCTAGGGCTGGAAGCAGCCTGCTTGCCTTGCCATCCCTGCCAAAAGCAGGGTGGGGAGGGAGGGTGACCGGGGGTCCCTGGGGAGCAGCCACAGCCATGGGGCTGAACTCCGGCTTCCTCCCTGCTGTGTGAGGGCATCCCCTTGTTTTCTGTTCTTGCTGAAACCTTGTCTCCCTAACGAGCTGGTGCCTGGGGAAGGCAGCAGCGCCAAGGTGGCACAAGAGGAGCGTTCCTCTGTCCCTCCCTGCTTGAGGTTTGCTCGTAGGATTGTAACATTCAGCCCTGGACATTTGGTCCACACTCACCTGTACGTTATTTGTGGGTTGCTGGAAAAACACATCTGCATAAGTAAAGTACAAGAGCTTATGACCATTGGCATTTAGTTAATGGCACAGAAGGAAATTTCAGAATTTTGATTTCAAAAAAGGAAAAAAACAAACATTGGTTACAGAATGTAAATTTCTTCTCTTCCCCGCCCCCAAAGATAATTCACCTATAGACCTAACTAACTCTTTCCAAATTGGAAAAAAAACTTAAAAGTTCAGATTTTTGACTGAAAAGAACATGATGCGATTTACCTCTTAGATTTTTCCAAACACTTCTGATGTTCTCTTTAACCAGCTCTGCATTTAGAACATCAGCTAGTAATCCTTGAAGGCATTTTTAGACAGTCGTACCAGAATGAAGCAAGCATCAGTAAAGAGACTTTTAAATCAATACAAGCCTCTCTAAATTGAATATTCTTTAGGGGGGGGGGTACCTGAGAGAAATTTGGCTCTGTGCATTTATTTGGCAAACTAGATTTTTAATCTCAGGTGCTTGCTGTTGCCTGCCTACCAGTACATCCAATGCACACTTTTTTTTTTCCTTTTCTTTTTCCCCTCTTTGGAGATTTTTAAACTTTCATTTATTTCTTAAAAAAAAAACCAAAAAAACCCCACACAAACCCAAAACTAAACACAGTTGGTTCCTCAGTCAGAACATTTTACATGGAATTTGTCCTCGGCATTGGCGCTGCTCTGGAGAAAAGTATCAGTGATTTGAAATGTGTGGTGTAGGTTTTTAGCTGCTTTAGCTTGATGCGGCTCCAGCGAAGTTGTTACAAATACTTCATTTAATGGTGATGAAGAAAAATCCCTGTAGTTTAAAGGATGGCCCCATTTTAGCCAGTTTCTACTGCTGCTACCATGGACATAAAATGATGCCACACAAGCAAAGTTTGAGGCCTTTTTGTCTCAAAGTTGCTTTTAATTTCAGATAAATACACAAGAGTATATATTATTTCTGAAAATAGGTGTATTTTGAAGTTCCCCATTATATGGGACTTAGTTTGTAAACTAAAAATGTGAAGTTACGTATGTCTGAGAGAAGCCTTATACCGAGAAGTATTCTCTACATTTTACCTTTTTGTATAACATAAAATTTAGATTATACATGGGTTGCATGCCTGTGACACTCTAGCATTTATTCAAAAAATAAAACTACTTAAAACATTAAAAGTTAAGAGCTTTTGGAAATGTCAGACTTCATAGATTAGTTTTCTTCGTCCTGCAGTCACGTAGAATATTTTTTTTTTTCCTCGTATGGATCCTAATAGTTGTCCACTGAATAGTATGCAATAAATCATCAACATATGTTTTTCAAGTTAAGTGAATTGACATACATTTTCCACTTGCCTTTGCCAACATATTTTAAAATGTGATGGAACTATCCCCATACAAAAAAATCATTCTTTAAGATATCACTCTGCTCCCGATTGGGCTTCAACCCGTATCTCTTTCCTATCTGCAAAACCACTGCTGTGCATTCAGTTTGCTATATTGCTGAAGTGCTCAGAGGGCTGTTTGAGATCTTAGATATAGGGATGATGGTTTGTGTTTCTAGGATGAATTTCAAAGGGACAATCGTGTGCAGTTACTAGCTATAGATGATTGATATAAATGTTTACCCCTGTATGAAGTATTTTACAGTTTTACTTGCAGATGTGTATTTATCTTGAGTTATACTTGACATAGAGTTTCTTTCAATTTTTTTTAATACTATGTGTGTATTTTGGAAACCTTTTTAGATGTTAAAATTTTTGAATGGTTACAAATATTTCTTGTAATACTGAATTGTTATCTTATCTGGAAACTCTTTGCAGTAACTTTTTTGTATATATTTGAGGGCCTTTTTAAAAAAGTATTGTTTGTTTTTTGGGGAAAAGTTTTTACAATTTGGAAGCTTTCAGAAGGGCCTTCCTCTCAACTAGGATACTAACAGAGGTAAGAGTTTTCTTAAGTATTTTGAAGAACTAAGGATGTATCCTCAAGAAAATATTTATGGAAGTAATTTACTTTTTTTTTTTTTACAATGCTTTTGTCTGTATAAAGTATGCAACAGAACTACATTAAGAAGAAAATATTGTCTACATAAAATATTATATGAAAGTTGGTACATAATTCTGACAAAAAACCTTGCAATTCTTTAAGCCATATTGTTTTTGTTATCCTTGGATGAAAATATCAATATTAAGTAACCAATATATTATTCGAGTGCTTAGACTTATATGAAAATGCTTATACAGTTTATTTATGTGTATTTGGGGAAGGATTGCTAGAAACAGCTATCACTAGACATATAGCAAGTGAGGAGCAAATAACAGTGTACTGTCACTTTATGGCCTTATGAGAGACACAGAAGATGCTGAAAGCACCGTCGAGACTCGGCTTTCAGAAACTCCGAAGCACAAGCGTTGGGTTTCAAATGGTGGTTCTTTCCTTTCCCATAACCAGAGGGGAAGAGAGTTGGTTGGGACGCTGTTTGACAACTTAACTTTCACAACTCTTTGCAGACTGTGAGCTCAGCTATGCAGTATCGGCTACAGCAATAATATCAATCAAAGGATGTAAGAGAAAAGGATTGAAGTAGATTATTGTAGGGTTTTATGTTTATTTTAATTAGAACTCATAGCAATATAGAATATGCATGTGCACGTATTTGAAGCATTTTTACACTTTACACTTCATGTAGTTTGATTATATTATGAAGGATTGGGGGTTTAGTTTGATATTTTACCATGCTAAAATGGGAGGTCTGCCCAACCCTGTACTGGATTCTTGTTTCCTTTAAAAGGTTATTTAGTACAGCACTCACTGCGTTGTGTACTAGTGCTAAAACTAACACTGTATCTTACGAATTTCTTCAGCTTTAAAAAAATTAACCTAATTATTATTACATTTGTTTAGCTGTACCCACTGACCTTGTCAGATTCACTTGGCAATTTGTATAATTTCTTTTTCTGTAACTGTTAATAAACTTGTACAGCTAAAACAAACAAACAAAACCTATGGACAAAGGCCTCAGAGGTACCAGTTCTGCTTCAGCAATCAAGATGACAGCTTGTTCATCTGGTGACTGTGTTGCTAAAGAGACTGTAAAACCTCTGTTGTGGATCGTCCATAAAATGGCATTCCGACATGTGCCTTATTTGCTGGATAGTATACAGCTTTCCTCTAGTATTCTAGCATTTTAATGCTGTATTAAAGTACTGCAAAAAACCAGCAAGCGAGTGGTATGGTTTTCTTGAACGTTCCTTCCTTTGCAGTTTTACCACCTGCTGTGCTGGGTTCCTGGTTATGGACTGGCCAGCCGCAGCCTGCTGTTTGGGGTGCAAACCTGCCCCAGCATCACCCGGACCACGTGAAGAAAAGTTTCTCCACTGCAGCCAAGTCCCTAAGCTGCAATGAGCCTGGTCGCATCCTGGGTGAGAGAGCTTCACCCAAAGTCTCCTCTGCTGATGGAACGTTAACGATGCCAGCTCTTAGTTTTGAACAGCCTGGTGTTGTCTAGCATTCTTCTGAAGGAAAAGCCTCCAATAATCAGACCAAGTACACTTCTATCCTTATTAGTTGGATAGGAAGGCTTAAGTGCCAGAAAGTTACTATAATGAAAAATAATATTCATCATTTTTAAATGTCATTAAGCTATATCACTTAAAATTTAGGGGATTGAATCTAATTGATTCTTTGTGAACACTAGAAGTTGGCAAGAACTAGACCTACTAAATGCTTGTTGCTTATTAGCAATGCTCTTCTCACATCCCCGATCAAAGTTCAATGGTAAGCAGTTTTTCTATTAAGACTGGCAATACTGTTGTGGTTGGACATTAAAAGGAGGATGTCATGAAATTAACTTTGGACTTTAGGTATCCTGCCTCCAACATGAGACATCTCCTTCATTTAAAACAAAAAAAATTTTTAATAGACACACCAGCACACCGTTCTTCTATACCTGACCTACAAACATGGTGCCTATTTGACACCGAGTTCTTTACCACAGTGACACCATTTATATTGCATACCAAGACTCATTTCTGGGAAGATCTGAGTGCTCTTCTCAGTCAGTCTGCATGAGAGAGAGCAAGAACACATGCATGTGCATGGGTATGCACTGGGCTGGGGCGGAGGGAGAGGCTGGCCAAGGAATCGTGCAGTTCTGAAGCCTTGAAAAAAGTGACTATTTCATCAAATGATGAAAGACACCCTCCCAGCTGAGCCCCATAGAAAGGAAGAGCACATATTCAGAGCTAGTTGATAAATTGTTGTTTGAAAAACAAAACGTACTGCTCTTCAATATGAAGCTTGCCAATAGCACTGTTCCCATAGCAAACACGAGCCACGAAGCCAAGCCCAGAACTGAAATACATCTTTCCACCAGAAGAACTGGGGGGTCCCCAAACGCCAACACCTCAGATTTAGCACTCCGCTGAGACCAGGAAAAATGCTGAGTAGACCAACTGCAAAGTCCTAGCTCCTATTACCACATTTTCTATGATTCCTCAAAGAAATAACTTGATCGTATTTAAAACAAAAGTAAATTAACACAAACAATATGGCGTCAACAGAAATGATAAAACTATTTTCCCCTCATTTTTCATTGCCAAGCACTTCGCCTTCCTGCTCTATGTGAATGAGGTCAAGAGACAATGCAACACCCTGCTCATAACAGAAGGGCTGAATAATTCCCACTTTAAGAAAAATAATAGGGATTTCATAACAGGGATTTCATATAACATTGATACTTTGAAATAAAAAGCTGTTTCATTATTCTTTATGGAAAAAATGTAATAATTTTAATAATTTAAAAGTACGCCAAGGTTACTATTTTTAGTTAGTCACATCACATCAACACCCCCATCTCAGATCCTCCCAGTATATTAGCAGGCATACGAACTAGACCTTAAATCCCAACTAGGAAGGACAAACAGTCTGCATGTTACACTTGTGTGGTCTTGCTCAGAGCCCCCATACATGGATCATTCACTGCCATGTAACACAAGTCAAATAAGTTAAAAAGGCTCCTCCTTTCTCCATATCCCTTGAAGATGGATGTACGCAAGAGACATTGGCAAGAGAGGAACCTGAAACACTGCGGGCTGAATGCTGACAGTAAAGTCTTTCTACTAAGAACTAAGAAATCAGGAACTAAAGAAACCTCCTAACTAGAAGGATATATAAAATCCTTACTCCTGAGAAGCACGTAGTACACAGTTAATTTGTGATCCTGAAAAAAAATAGAATACAACATTCAGCTTTGCTTTTCTCTAGTATTTACCTCCTGAACTTAGAGAAACAGATCATTTGCAAACTCCTGTCTTGGTAACACCAGCTATTGGGCCCACACCTACTCACCAAGCACTTTTATTTTACTGAAAGTAAGGCAATTGCTCTTCCTCACCATCTGTATCTCAAAAACACTTCAGACAATAACAAAACACAGAAAATTGGTCTTGATACAACCTACCAAAGCTGCAAAACCTCATTCAAACAACATAGATAAATATGTCTCACAATTCTTTTACAAACTTCAGGAGACATTTTTAGTAACTAAGCATGCTGAGAAACACCTACCTCAGTCAGCATTTATTGGGTCTTTTTCCAAAGGGCCAAAACTGAAGCTGAGGCAATCACATTCATGAGGAGTTAGAGCATCCCTGATGTGCAGCCCAGGTGAGCAGAGACAGCCACCACTGCTCTGCAAGAGAACAGAACACCATTAGCCATCCCTGCTGAGAAGCACTGCCCAGGCATACAGCTCCATGGCCAATAAGGAGACCACAGAGGCAGCAGCAAGCCTGGGCATTCTTTGGAGACTTTGCTTCTATGCCACAAACTTAGCTAAATAAAAATGTAGTAATCGTTGACTTTTTTTTTTTTCCTTTTTTTTAATAAAAGCTAAAAATGGAGCTTGCATGCCCAGCTAACCCAACCAAAACCCATGCCTACAGGGAAAGCAAGTCATAGCAAAAAACTTTATGGGTGTTTTAAGTGGAGTAGGGTGCAAGCCAAAGATTTTCTTTTATTTTGTACTCTAGCCTCCTTTTCACCAGCTGAGAACAGAAACTGGAATGCCAGAACACCATAAGAAAGCTTTCTCTTACACAATTTCCAAACACATCTAAGCAGCAGGTACGGGAAACCTAATTCCAACCAGCTTTTCATAAGGTTTCCTTACAGCTTTGCAACATAACAAGAAGGTACAACTCAACGGACTTCCAAAGAGTCAGACATACTTATGCTCCATTTGATTTCAGCCAGCAAAACTTGGAGAAGTAATAATGCAGGAAAACACTGCAGAAGTAAGAGGAAGTAAGACCTCAAAACTCACTGTTTGCAAATAAAACAGTGATAAACAGACAAATACCACTGGCATAGGAAAAAAAAATACCTTTGTTGAGTACCTTCAGGTAGAAATTCAGAGAGCTATCACCCACAGCCCCTGGGAAGGGCCTCGTTTCCCTCCACCTCTCTTACATTGGCTGCCGGTCCTGATTGCTGGGGGCTCCAGCTGTGCTGGCCAGCTGCAGGGGCACCAGCTCTTCCCCAGGTGCAGGCGCTTCCCGCCTGGCTGTGCCTGCTGCAGTGCCAAACCAAACTGCCCTCTCCAACCGCGCTGCAGGAAAAAGGTGCAAAGATGTCAGTGCCACCAACAGGAATCCTCACGGGCAGCTGGGAGGCAAGGGACAGTTCAATTCACATCTAGGAGAGACAAAACACTCTCATTTTAATGTTCACAGTAATTGAAATCTCAACGTGGTTAAGTCTTAGGCAGCTGTAGAAATTCCATCAAGGAAAGATGCAAAAGTAAGCTTTGCTGGACGCAAACATGAATAATGCACTTTGTAATGAACCAATTCAAACTGCTTTCCAACATACCCTGGTGAAGTTTCTGAACGTGTCAGACAATTTTTGAATACAGTGATTGCACATACCAAGTAATACCTTGCCCAGCTATTTGGTCTAAGGTGTAGTTACTTCATGGGCCATTTGGCTACCCCATGTGTTTGCATTGCTTTAATTAAACTGGGGTAAAAGTGACTGAATTAAATAAAGACAGCCAGTACCCACTCACACCAATATGTTTCAGGATTTGAAGGAACTGAACCAACTTCATTAAGCTAGTCTTCCATAGGGAGGTGAACAGCAATTCACTGATTCAGAGTAGCAAAAGCAAAACCAAACATGAGTTGCGGCCGACAGAGACCCTGACACTCAGTGAAAGATACCCCAAATGGTGCATAATCAATAATAGATTTTAAATTAGCTAGTAACAGTCAGGAATAAACAGATGGTGTTATTCTGAATAATTCAACTCAAAGATCATAATAGTTTAAAAAAAAAAAGAAGAGGCAAATAGAGGATTTGGAAGTAGGGACAGGAAACCAAAGAGAAAACATCATTCTATGATCCTTATCATGCCAAAAGGATAAAACAGAAGTCAAAAAAATCAGGAATGATGAAAGAAAAGAAACAGTTTCCCTGTGAAAAGAGACTTTGTGCACTGGGCCTCTGTATCCTGGAAAAGAGATCACTGAGGGTGGATGTGATAGTGGCCTATAACATAATAAATGATATGAATAAGGAAGGAAATATTGTTTCTACAATGCTTTCCTTCTAGACGCAGAGAATTTTGGATAAAATTATCTGAGGTAGCATAATTAAACCAAAAATTTCACACAACAGACTGAAATTCATAGTTATGGAATATTCTAGCTGTCAAAAGAATAAATGAGATGAAAACTAATTACAAAACCACATTAAAAAAAAATATCCTGTAAGTGTTATTAACCACAAAGATGCAACCCTGGCTCAAGAAGTCCCAAAGCACAGAAGCAGCCAGCAGCAAGAGATGACGCCAACAGCAGGCTGATTGCCTGTGTTTAATATCTTTTCCCTCAGTAAGCTGTTGTAAGAAAGAACATACCGGAGTAGTTGCTGGTCTGATTGTTAGGCTCATCTGAGAGGACTGTTTTTTGTGTGACAGTGGGAGCTGCAATATATGAATGTAAACATACTTTCAGCCCTTTATGTAAGGAAACACTTGCATGGCACCCATCAGGCACCTCATGGCTGTCGAGGCAGGCTCGGACAGACGTGCCCAGGGCAATACCCATTAGTTCCCCACCATTTGTGCTTTGTCGGTAAACCTTGCGACTCACCTACACTCACACTTGGTTGGGGTAATTGGCCGGAAACTAATTGAAACACCACCGTAATTTGTAGTCTACAACTGACTATTGCACTACTGTAGCTAGTTTGGTATCTTTTTTTTTTTTTTTAATTCATTGCAGATACTTTTGTTTGAAAAGCTGGTCCTAATTAGCTGTGTTTAAAGTTATTTTAAATGCATCCATGCACTGCATTCCTGTTTGCTGGGCCACACCACCCGCTCTTGCTCTCCAAGTGGCAGGACAGGGTTTAGCCCTCAATTAGCCTCACCATATGGTTTTCTGGGGTCACAAAGAAATTTACTGAGTCAAGTAAAAATTCTAAGAGGTGTTTAAGCACCTCCTGGCATCCTAAAGATTCAGGAAACAGAGCTCATAAGGATGAGGTCGTAGGCTCTGGCTGAGCCACGCACCATGCTGCGACGGGGATGGGAGGCAGCCAAGCCGTGTTGGGCTTCCATGATGGGTTTCAGCCATGCTACGCTGTGCCCTTCTGCCCAGCACGGAGCCACGGCCAAGGACATCCCAAATTAATGTGGAGGTTGGTTAGCCTGCACCCGTGTTTCCCCATCTACCGATCTTAAATGATGTCTTTAGCTCCAGGGTTACAGCTCCACACCCAGACAGCCCCTCATGCTGTTCAGAGCCCTGAGGCACTCTCATATGAGTAAAAACACACAGGACTGTGGGGAAAGCATGAGACGTGCAGAGCTGGATTGAGAAACACTTTACAATTTATCTTTTCTGCCATAAATATCTCTGCCCATCTCTCCACAAGGGGAGGAAATGTCAGTCTGAGGCAGACAAAAATATTCAGACCAAAGGAGTTACATCTGGAGGCTTTTGTGAAATGAATGTAGCCAAGAGAAGAAAGTGAGCTCTTTCTCCCCCGATTTCCTTCCTACATTGAGCCCTGTGCACCTCCTCGCAAGAATTTAGCACAACGGGAGAAGAAACAGAGGCTCAAATAAGGCTTTACAGTCCCAGGAAAGGTGAAGTTCAGTCTAACGTTTGTGTGATTTACTCCCTCAAGGACTGTACATGTGAAATATAACTTAGATTTTTATTTTTTTAAAATGAGAATTTAATACACTTCCTAAACCTGATCTTCTCTTCAACACCTTACCAGCAAACCTGGCAGATTTCAAACAGCTTTCTAAATATGAAAAGTAGGGGAAATTTGTCACCTGAGTTCTTTTTGTAAAGGTAGGCAATACAGCTGGTAGTGTTTAACTTTACAGTAATGGGCATATAAACCTCATTTTCACTACTGGCAGGTATTCTTGTTTTCATAAGAGTTAAAAACTGCTTTTCTTTTAACCCATGTACTGCCTGGTCTCTAGCATGTCACCAATCCCTGTCAGGGATACCTAAGATAAAAACAAAAGAAAAAGAAATCTGCTATTAATTCACTCCAAAACTGTGCCCTGTTCGCCAGGTCAAACAAACAAACAAAAAAAAATTGCAATAACTAATCTTCTAAAAAACCCAGCTGCTTAAAATCTTTTCAGTGTCTGGAATGAGACACATATGTTTAGATTATAAAGTTTATCAACTTCGGCAGAGGCTCTTTCACCTATAGATTTAGTTTGTAAGTGATTGTGCATGAAATAAGTGGAACTGTAAACTGCAAGTCCCTAGATGCCTCCTACCTCCTCGGTTTCTCTTGCCTCTCAACTCCCCCCTATTGCCTGTATTTCACAGTTGTTGATCTTTTGTGGCTTCTTTATTTCAAGCCTGAAGTTACATTACGTGCTTTGCACCACTTCTGGTTTTTCAAAAGCAATACTTTGTATTACAATAACATGCTGTCCCCCCTCACGTCCTTAATAGCGTTCTCACACACATCCCAGCCAGCCCCTGCCCCATGCCACCGGCAGCGTAGGCAAACGCCCTGGCACTCTCCACAACCGGTGGTACTTTTAAGGAAATTATTTGTTCTACAGTGTTGAGTAATTTATTTTATTTTTTTTTTAAATGAGAAGCATTTATTTAGGAAGTATTGAAAGGGCTTTAAGTTTGTTAGAAGGACACGGAGAAATAGCTAGGCCAACTACTCAGGCTTCAGCCAGCGCCGAACCCTGGCCACCTCTAGATCAGAAGGCTGCAGGTGTGTGACCACAGCTATTTCACTGCCCTTGCAGGACGCAAAGCAAGGTCTCTGTAATCAAGTCATGACTGTGGTTTCTGGTCTTTCTCACACAGTCCTGGTCACTGGCTCAGCAGAGAACCAAACATGCCACATATGAGGCAGATAGCACTACTTTGCAAGGGGCGGGAGCCGAGTTCTTGGCCGCCCTGTTAGTCCCCAAGTGCAGCCACCTGCAGCTGGGTTGCAGCCAAATAATCCTGACCTTTTCTTCTTCCCAGAGCTCCTTCTGTCACTCCTCAGGAAGCTCAATAGCTCTAGGAGGCCTTCCCATCAGGGATGAATCTGATTTTTCTACCCCATGAATGGCCTGTTCGAAGCCCTCTTCATTTGTTTGGCCAGGTGGAGCCGCTGAATAGCTCTTCAGGGCAGAAAGCACATTGCTTAGGGGAGAACTTTACTCCCCTGAACGTTAGGAGAGACAAGTGACATGGTGCAATGGTTTTGCAGTGCAGAAAAAAAAAAAATCCCAAACACAGTAAGCTGGGTGTGAAAATGATCTTCTTGATTTCTCCTTTTAGCACATTTGGTTGCCTAGTGAGAAGGAGCCTGAGACGGAGTTAGCAGACGGGTCTGCAAGATCAGTGCTGGCAAATGTGGAAACTTTTGCAGCCTCTGGCTCCGGCCCCAGCTTGTCCCCACTTTCCATGAATGCCTAATTGAGACTGCCTGGCTTTTTCCGCAGAGGTGGGAGCCAGTTTCCAGGCAGGGCATATGGGTGTATTCTGTAAGTCTTCGCCTTGTAAAGTTTTAGCACCCAAAAAAAGCCTCCCGTCTCCAGTATGATTCAGTTGGCTGGCACGGGAGTGGCTGACGGGCAGGGGTGATGGTTGTTGCTGTTGGCAGGAGAAACCAGAGGGTAGGAGTGGGGCCAGAGCGGCTCTCTTTTAAAGAAATTATGCCAACAGCAATCATCTCATTTTGTACGCGGCATGAAACCCCCTCAGGGTACTACACGAAAGTCCATGCAAGACAGAAAACTCATGTACAGCCGCAGCACAGGTACGACAGACAGCAGCATGAGGGTGAGGGTGTAGCCATTGTGGCTGTTCATCCCTTGATGACCCCTGTGGCATTTCTCCTGGTGCGATCCATGAGCAGGGCACCATCAGCTGTCCTGTCCCCCAGCTTAGTGTGTGCCGGAGACCACCTGCAGCAGCCACGGGACTTACCTGGCACTCACATCTTCACCTGCAGCACCTCAGCCTCTGGACCACAGCAGCACTTGCAGCAGCCTCCGAGCACCACTGGTTCCAGTGCTGCGGCCGCAGCACTACGCTGTGGGTTCAGAGAGGCAGGTCCCAAAAGAAGAGGCATGCCTATGTACCGCTATGTGTGGCAGCGGCTCCCATACTAGAACTAGCCTGAGCTGCTGTTTCAATATGCAGAGCAGCAAAGAGCCACGCAAAAGCCATGGCTCAGCATCCAGAGCAGGACGGGGCTACCCACACCATGAGCTTTGCCCCCCACTGATTTCCCATAGGTGCCTGAGTCAATATTAACTTACGCCCAGCCTAGATAGGGAGCAATCAGATAACACCCAGCTAGGAAGCTGTCTAGGCTCCCCAACATGCCATGTTCACACTATTCCTTTCTCAGTGGGCCAGACTCTGCACCTGCCAAACATAACATGGATGATGGAGCGACCTGGCCTATCACGGATGTTGGGGTTTTATATTAATCACATGGAAATCATTTTGGACAATTAAGCATACAGATGAAAGGCCAACTGGCTGCACATGTTGTGAGGGGCATGACCTAAAAGCAATCCCAGTGATTGAGATGATGTAGTGTGAAAGCTGGATTAAACAGGTCAAGTAAATTTGGAGCAGCTAAAATAAACCGAACTCTCTTCCAAAACATATGTTGTGCTTGCCACATAATATTGCTGTACTGTGGTAGCATGTCCCAAACATGCCAAAACTGTGATACGCTTGTTCCAGGGTCACGGTGCCAGAGGGAGAGAGCGAGGATGGTTACTTTGGAAAAAAGCTGGTCAGAAAGTAGTTCTGAGAAAGTCACAAGCACTCCTGAATGAGCTGCCTGATAAGGCTTTGTGCGTCTTCCCTGCAGCCAACCTGCCCAAATACCCTGAGCTCTAGGAAGGGATCCAGGCTCACACTGAGCAATCAAACGTGAATGAATGTTCTGGACATTTGCTCCCCTCTATAAACATTTTCCAGCTAGTGGTAAGCTGTTTTGAAAGCCCCCAGCAGCTTGGCTGGGAGCTGGAGACATTTTGCAACATCTGGGAATGATTCCTGGATCACTTCTCCGCATACACCTGTATTGAACTCCATTTGCAGCCAGGTTGCTATGGAAAGCCAGCCTGTGCTGCCCATCCAGGGCCAGGGCCAGGAGGGCGTTGCCACCAGCCAGGATGGCCAATTCCAGCCTCAGCGTGGTTTGCAGGGGTCTGCAGGGGTGGCTAACAGTGTGAAATGCTCGCCATTCCTCTGTGCTGACCTCACTTTGAGCCATCACGGGGAACACAGAGTGCAAAATGCTTTATTGGAGTCATACGGCCGTGTAGGAAAATAAAACAGCCCTCAACCACTCACAGGCAGGTTACCTAGGCTGGACATTAATCATGCTGGGAACACAGGGAGTCCACAGTGAGTTGCAAAAGGGCTTGGATGAACTGCAGCCCTTTCCCGTCACGCCATCCTCTCTGGCCACCCCTGCCCAGGTCAGTGCTGCTCGGTCTTCTACAGTGCTCTTATTTTATTTTCTTTTCTTACCATTTTATTGCCATATGCTTTGTATTATCTTTGTTTTTACTTTGTCTTGGTCATCCCAATCCTTTGCTACACCAGATAATCAAGAGTTGTCAGCAGTAAGCCATTAGACAGTAAAACACAGCACTTGAAAGATAGGAAATGTTAAGGGTCGATGCTTCAAATTCTTCCTTGTATGGAACCCTGCAACATGTAAAGGGTTTTATCCATCTTGAACTCATCACTGGAAAAGCGTTTTTAGCTTGTATGTGTGGTTTCAGTGCTGTTCTTTTGAAGGGCTGTATTTCAGTATCATTATTAATTGCCAAAGCCCTGCCTCATTTGCAGGGGCCGTGATGGAGAGTGCACGTGGCATGAAGTTCCCAGAGCAAGAGAAGGCAGTAAGGGCACGCTGCCCCAGAGGCAGCTGGACAACACACTCCTTTTTTTTATTTTTTTAATTTCTCTATGAGAATTTGCAAATGTACCAAAGTTCATGAATTTGCAATTATATATGAAGCATATAAATCCATGGAAAGCTTTGTGAAGGAAAAGCAAACTACTCAGAGAAGGTAAAAAAGCTGACTAGAAACTTGGTGATTCCCAGCTAACCACGTGAGCTACGGGATGCATTCGCATTTGCCACACTGACCAGTTGGTTGTGCGCAAAACTCCTGGGTACCCAAGGTACCTGCTTGGAGGCAGAGGGTAGGGAAAAGGGAAGGTCAAAAGATGGAGAAGTTCTGAACCCCAAATTAGTGTGATTGTTGCTGGAGTTCAGAAGTATCCTCTGGAAATAAGGAAGAGAGGGTGTGAGCCTTTGATTACAGATACCTGGGGCTCCAAGCTGGAGAAATTACTCAGGTAAGAAGGGAAAAGAAATCCACTGTTGATATTGAAAATGTTGGGTTCTGTGCTTTATTTTCTATACCTCTCTTTTTCTATACCTATTTTCTAGAAAATCTTGACCTGAAGGCTTACTAATTAACCATTTGCTTTGGTTCAGTGCCAGCCCCATTTACCTGGCAGCACAGTATAGAGAAAAACAAGACCTGCAGGCAGCCTGGTGACCACGGGAGCATTTGGGCAGCGCCTGGGAACGTGCCCTGGCCATCTGCAGAAGATCAGAGCAGGGTTTTTGCTAGCCTTTGGAGGAGTGCTCCTTGGCTGACACAGGCATCCCAGCCATAAGGAGTGGTGACAGTAAAGCACAACAGATAAAATCCAAAGCCTTGCAGGGTTTGCCATACATTTATTAATGATTTATAAAGCAAGTGTGAGGCTGACTACAGCATAACAACCCACTGCCCTTCTAAAGTTACACATGTATTTGAAACCCTTCCTTAAAAATAAATGAGATGGTCAGCTTCAGTGCAGCTAAAACCTCAGCGCATTGAGCCTTGTTGGCCGTCAGCTGTTTTCTCCGGGTGAAGGGCAGATACAGCCCCTATTCCTCAGCCTTGCAGACCAGTCCTACGCTGGAAAGGAGGTTGTGCAAGTTTCACCAATGTCAGGGTGAGCCCAGCCAGGCTGACTGCTCCTTGGGTATGCTGTCATGCACCCAGGACGAGATGAAAAGGACACAATGAAATGCTGATGGCTTCTAAGAAACTCTGCCAAACGAGGCCAGCCCAGGGATTCGCTTTCTGGCTGAGGCACAACTCGCTGGCATGCACCCAGAGCAATTCTCACAAGTCCCAAACCCCCTGGACCCCAGGGATGCACCAGAAGCTTGTGCTGGTGCCAGGGGGCTGCGACACTGCTGGCCGGCTGCATTTCCAGCTTTTCCATTGCCCCACTGGTGCCACGGGACAGCCCGCACCACCCACCACAGCCTTCATTCACTGCAGCGTGCGTTACGCTGCAGCGCCGACAGCAAGCCCTGTTACGTGTGCGTGTGCTCACCGAGGCCTGTTTTATTTATGTCCAGAAGGATCTTTTATAAAATCAAACACCTGAACAATGTCAGTGCTGCATAGTTACTTTCTCAAGGCTGTGGCAGCATGTTTCTGTGCTGTTGTGTTTCTCCAGAAGACTTTTGCCAGACGGCTATACACGGCTGTGGTGTTACTGAGAAAGCTAAATGGAGACCTGATGCAGACATCCCCTTAAAAATATCCGTGTATTTAGTTTGCCAGAAATACAACAATTTTCAAGCTGAACCAGAATTTTAAAGACAAATCTGAACTTGTCTAAACATGTTAGAGCTTTAAAAACAAATAGGGGCTGGTGGTTGAGTACTGCAATTACACTGACAGGCTGCCAGGCTTACACCAGGACAACATCTATCATTTTGGTACGGCCGACATGACCTGAGAAGTAACATTACAGCGCGAGGTCAGGCCGAGGCTGAGCATGCTCGTTTCTCCATCCCATTAGCTGTCTGCTGGCCAAAGAAAGAGGTCCAGTGGGGAATTCAGGGGATGTTCAAGCTCTCCTGTGCTGTAGAAAGAAGGAGAGGAAAACTTGTGTGCTGGGGACTGGCAGAGCACCAGGAATTACTGTTGATGGTCATCTTGCCATCTGGTCACCTTCTCGGTGGTCGAGGCAGCAATGAGGGTGGCTGGAAGCACAGCATCCCTGGCAGCGGGCGAGGGCTCCCCCAGCACCCCTGGGGGCTGCTGGGGTCCCTGCAGCCCAGGTCCCCACACAGCGAGGGGTCAGGTCCCCAGGGCAGGGTGGTCCCTCTTCGCCAGCACTGAGGTGAGGCTGGCAAGGGGGGACCCTGCTCCAGACAGTCAGCCGAGGCAAAATTCCCCCGTGTCCTGCTTCTGCTTCCCGCTCCCTTTGGTAGACAATTCCCACCCCTAACGAGCCTTATGGTATAAATAAGGGACCACTGCTTTGTGGCTGAGCATCTACAGCACTGACAAAGACCAGATTGCCACCACAGTTATTTCCTCTTGTAAGTAAAAGGCAAAACTGTGGTATCTCACACACCTCTGGGCAGAAATAGCTGACAAATACCAACTTCTTCATGGCAAAGACTGCCACTAATGGCATCTGGGCTCCACTTTGAGATATTAAACTACTAATTTTAAATGCTGCCCTGTGATGTGAAACATATTTATAGTTGGAGCAATCGGGGTGTTTTGGGAGGACTTGCCTTCATAAAAACTTGCCTGGCCTAGACACAGTGACATCGGTTTTAGAGCTGCCACCCAGCTCTCAGAGCTCGAGGACAAGATCAAGCCACGGCCCTACTCACTGGCCAGCTACTTGTGCAGCACAAACACGCACAAATTAACATCTCTGGACATTTCCAGGAGCAATGGAAACTAATAATTCTTTTGGACAGGATGGATTTCCTGCTGAATTTAATAACAACAGTTGGAGACAACCGTCTGGATACTTGCTGCTTTGAGATAACCAGCCAGTAAAATAACTGTGGTGATTTTCCTTGCAGAAAATTCATATGTGACAGCCAGACATGTACTCTCTTATTTCTACTATCATTGTGTATATTTATAGAACCCTCACCAGAAAAACGCTTAAGATGAAGGAATAAAACTCAAGACAGCCCACTATCAGAAAGCTTGCTTTTTATGAGGTTTTCAAAGCTACACCGAATTTCAGGGCTCTGGGTTGAGGCTTTCACAAGATCTGCGTTTGGCACCCAGTTCCCTTTGAATTCAGATGAAGCTGGGAGTCTAACTCCCTTCAGGACCTTCAGAAACCCCAGTTTTTGTCTGCAGTGGCATAATAAAAGAAGAGAGAGGGGGGAGGGGGAGAGAGAGACTCCTCCAAGAACAGACTGAGAACAAGAGTAGAAAGAAATGATAAGGAGTGCTGGGAAGCCAAGATTCACATCAGGAAAGAGGGGTTTAAATGCAGTCGGAGGACAAAAGGGAGCATTAAAATATCTATTCTGACAGCCTGTATGCTACAAGTCATTAAATCTCAGCCAGTTACTCTCATATTTAGCCTAATAACTCTTCTGGCATGTCTTCGAAGAGAGGCATTTTGTCGTGACTGGAAGACCCGCATCAATTGGTGGCTTGGTCCAAAGCTAATCTTCCTCACTGGTCAGATGTTGATCCTCATTTCCTATATTAATTTGCACACCTCAGATTCCAGGTGTTGTGTCTTTTTGTGCTTTCATATGGTAAATGAAGTACCTGGTATTTTTTCCCACACTCCACTTACACAGTGGAATTAAGTCACTCTCAGTCCTTTCCTTCCCCACCTCCCATTTTATTTTCCTTTAAGCTAAAAAGTCTCTTTTTATAAAGGATTTTCTTCTAGTCCACATAATTTCTGTGGCTCTTTTCTGCGACTTGCCTAGTTTCTCAACGTCTTTTGAAAATGGTCCCTGAACCACACAGAGCATGCCTTTGTCTCTCCTTTTTAAAGACAGAGCTTCCCCCTCTTTCTGCTTCCTACCCCCAGCAATCACAGTGGCCCTTTTGCCACTGCACCGTAATGGAAGCTCGTGCTGAGTTTTGCATCCACTGCAGCCCTTAACTCCTTTAAACATGCAAGTTTTAGGATGCAATACTCTATCTACACATGCTGCCTCTGTGTTCTCAGAAGTATAGCTTTGTAGCTGGCTATATAAAAACCACTTTTGTAGATATGAACCCATCAAGTCACTCTCATTACTGTGCCTGACTTTCCTGGTATCATCATGACCTGTTTATCATCATTCTGTCTGTAAGTTTAACCAACAGTGATTTTATATTGGTATTGATGAAAAGGATTGATCGGGAATCTGTTTAGAAGTCCCAGTCCTTGTAAAATGCCACTGACTACACACATCCCCTGCATTTGGTGACTACTTCAGGAGAGCTATCAGGTACCAAATTCCAATTCACCTCTCAGGTGCTTTATTGATGTTACGATTATTTTTTTCTTAAATCAGAAAACCATGATGTCCTAAGTCACATGTGGTACGGAAGGTGAAACACATTATGTCATACCCTTGGTTTTATCAGCCAAATCTCTAATCTCTTCCAAGACCGCAGCCTGGATTCCCCAAGTTTTAGGTGATGCAGTGGCAGTATGGGCGGGGGAGCTGAGGGAAGCATGCAGGAGCCACGCCAGGCTGCACGGCCTGAGCCATCGCATCTGCCGCTTTGACATGACAGCCTTGCTCTCCATCTTCTGTGCACACCAGAACTGCCTAGACGTGACAGCTAGCGATAGCCCCAATGTGGATGTTTCATATCTCACAGGTACATCAAAGGCCGCTCTCACAAGCACTGCTTTCCACCTCTCCGACGCTGCCTGGCCAGCCCAAGCAGGCTATGGCCAGAGGCACCGACATTTCAGGCAAGCAAATCAGGCTCTAAGGTTCAGTTTTGCCAATTATATGATACTTCTGCCATTAATAAGCATTTCTAATTCATCTCACTTGTTATTTGCATGGATATATCAGCTACTGGAAAAAAGAATCCTGTCTTTGGGATCCTGTCACAAGCTCCTGCCCCTCCTGCTGCCTGTGCCACCTGGGGAGGGACAGGCAGCTGCCTGCAGTAGCACACTCTCTATATATTTCCCGGTGCAACCGCAGTCTCTGTGCTCCTTTGGGATTGTAGGATAGGAAAGCTGGGCTGTTTCTGCTGTCTTGCATCTCTTTCTGGCAGTGGTACCAGAGCCGTACGTCCCGGCAGTCCCTGGGCAGGGACCTCAGCATCGCCCAGTCCTTGCGGGGCCCAGGGTGGAGGCCATCTGCCTGGGACACAGCTATATTTTGGGTGGGTGCGAGGGGCAGACAAGCCCATCTAGTCCTGGATATGTGACAAGTATGAGTTCATTAGGAGAGACTGCAGTTACAGCCCAGCCTTCCTCCTCCACCGAGACAAAGTCCAGCAGCACGATGTGCTGTAAGACAAATGAACTGGCTTCTCCTAGGAAAGCTTCTAAAAACTAATGGTGTTTGAGGGAAAGCATAGCTTGAAGGAATTAAACTTGATTCCAACCTGACCACAATCCAAAGAGAAAATTAATTCCATTTTAAATACTAGATTTTTTTTGTTTTGGTTACTGAAGCAGGCTCTAAGGTGGATCATCATCTCTTTTACTGGGCCTTCACCCACTAGGATCAGAAAGATTGCTTTTACAGCTTTTTTTTTTCTGACAAGGGTTACTTCCCCCTTGAACTTTCCTATGCTGAACTGCTGGAGCAGATTATGGGGAAGGAAAAAAAAAAAAAAGAAATCTCTAGCACAGGCTGGTGGAGAACCCCAATAACAGACCAGCACATTTTCCTCAAAACCAAGCACTTCTGCCAGGCCATTTAGAGACACCTTTGCCAAATTACAAACCCTTCAGGAAACCTCTGGGTCCGTGAATGCTCTTTGGTCCATCTTTGGTACAAAAGGATCTCACTAAATGAGGTCAAGGGAAAACACTGTTACTGCAAATCAAGGCTTATAGGTGTCATTTTAATCACTGCAAACCCTTCCCTTCGCTTCACAAAACCCATGCAGTAATTCAGCCTTATCTGTCAGTAGCTGCTTTTAGTTGAAGCCATTTGTTTATCACTAGAGATTCCTATCTCTCCCCAAACAGCTGTGGCATCAGCAGCCTGCCCAGAGATGAAGCCAGCAGCGACTCCTTTGCAGGAAGGGCTGGCCAGCCCCCGCTCACCCTGGGGCCGTGTCCTCCCAGCCTGAGAATTAGCCCAGTGTCTTACCATGGGAAAAAAATGACAACATATAAACAGTGGGGAGACGCATTACCTCTTTTTAAACAAACTCTCTCTGTGGGAGTTGTAAACATAAAAAGCGGCCATCGTTATGTGTTGTCCCAAATGACCATCTCTAACCTAATGGTGAGGGTAAACTGCAGCGGGCTGGTGTCAGCGGTGCTCAGGTGGGGGTAAGAGCTGCCACACACCCCCCTCCCAGGTCTTGGTGGTGGTGCCACCAAGAGCAAGACCCTGGGGACAGCAACCTGATGGCCCAAAGCTTGTTGTGATCCGGCAGCTCGCGGGCAAACCCCAGCACGGCACCAGCGTGGCGTTACGGTTAGCAGGGAGCAGAGCAGCACAGGCAGCTCCTGGTTTGGCCACGTTGCAGCCCGGAGGTTTACTAACCCCTGGCAGCTACAGCAGGAACACAAAGCACAAAAAACAGCTCCCCAAAATGCCAAATCAGCAATTTTCTTATCGGAGGAGACTGAAAAACAGGGCTCTGAAATACACTGGGAGAGTTTCCCACTAAACATCAACTACCAGGCCTTTATTTATAACTTATAAAAGTAATCGCATTTCAAATCTGTCAAGGGAAAGAGGGGCTGCTTTGGGTTTTTTAAGCTATGAATTTTGTTACCAAAAAACTGCTGTATTAAGCATGAATGCTGATTATTAAAAAGCAAAGCCAATAAAAATGATCCAGAGGACAACATTCCTTAATGGAGATCATAAAATACAAGGACAAGGGAAGGACAATTTGGAACAAAGTGATAGGAAATTAATACCTTTTACTGCCAGTTAGTCTTACAAACAGAAAAAATCACATCAATGGACTTAAAAAAAAAAATACTTTCAAACTCATCATTGATCATATATGCTTGGGAAGAGTTTCAAGGGCGATTAAATTTTGATCTTCAGACACCACTAACCACACTGGGCATTTTGCCTTTAATGTTAGTGGGCAAGGATTTAAGTTAATCCATGAACCTAATAGCTTTGTACATCCAGGTGTGAGGATTTTTGTCCATGTAGGGAACTAAGGGAGAAGAAATGAGAAGTTGCTTGCTGTTGTGCTGGGCTTGGTTTTGTTTTAAACATTACAGACTGGTTTTTGAAAGCTGCAGGGTTTGGATGCAGCCATTCAGACATAGTCAGGCAGTGGTTTGGTCTAGGTCCATTTCCAGTTTTAATAAACCAGTGGCTGTAATAAAGGACAAGGAACTTGAAAATGTGCAGGGCTAAGATATAATATTTTATAGTTCATCCTGCAAGGCAGAAAGTTGATATCTCACTAATGCATATTAGAGGTTGTTGGAGAGTTTCCAAAACTAAAGGACCTAGCTTATTTTTTTGTTTTTATTCATTCTGCTCTGTAGTCTGTGGTTTTGTTTTTTTCCAGCTTTCCATTGCTCTGTGCCAGCTAGTACAAAATAGGTGTAAAATACTGTCTGTCCTCATTTATGCTGATGGTCTGCTGGTAGCAAAGAAGCCACTGCACCACTGGTACCCTAACACTGATACCCTAGCTATACGACTATAGACAAAAGCTGAGAAATAGCTGGTTACAAATTGTTTCCCCAGGAGGAAAGAATCTTGTCCTAATAAATTAGACTGGATTGGAATAGGTTAAAAATTTCACTGATTATAGATGATCTATAATATAATAATAATATATTAATATAATAATAATATAATTATAATAATCAGCTTGAGGATCACACCATATGGGTTCAAGTCATTTTGCCTGGTGTTTTTCCCCGCTTTGGGACCACCACCATCTCCCAGCACATCCCACTTCCATGACTAAAGAGCAGGGAATGAGCCAGAGACACCTGGGGTGGGGACAGAGTCAGCCTCAGCACCGAACCAGCTCACCAGGTGAACGATGTCAAATACAAACCAGATCAGAACTGCCAGTAGTTTATCATCCAGACACGTATTTCTGCCAGGTTTTGAGAGGGTGATTGAAGAATACATCTTGAAGCTATGACTTTAGAGACGGGAATACTGAAATAATAAAATAGGGGGAAATTCAGGATAACAAATTACATCAGTGGAACAGGAACAATTTGGGGTCTTGTTAAGCCTAGGACCTTAGTCAGCAATGACACGCTGGGCCAATATTATTTTAACCCTTTGACTCCTTGATACAGAGTTCAGTCTGCTCTTTGAGGGGCCCTGCTCTGGAAGAACAACAGGGAACAAACCTACCTTATCTGCAGGCTGTTAGCAGCCATTGAAAAACCATCCGCTTCATTCCTGAGGAACTGAGGCAGCTTCTGGGCAGACAAAGCTGGCACAGACCCTGCTCCAGATGCCACAAAAGGGGGAAATAAAGGAACAGAGTTCTCTTAGATGGGATAATAACGACTGCAGCTGCAAAGTCCCACCGAGAGCAAGGCAGCGCCTTCAGGCTGTAAGTTTAAGTTACATTTAAAGGCTTAGGAGGCAATGCTGCCACATGCTAACTATTTCTGCAGAAGCCTGTCGGCTGGACGGGAACCACCAGCCCAGCTCCCAGGGGGACCCCCAGCCCTGCCGGGAAATCCTCGTCCCTGCAGCTTTGTCCCAGCTCCAGCCGGGCAGGAGGGGTGGAAAGGCTCCCACCTGCCAGCACCGCAGAGCCCCTCGCTGTGGGCAAGCGGGATGGCTCAGGCTCGAAACCCCTGAGCCAGTGCTGGCAGGAGGAATGGGGACACAGGGCTGGGAAACGTCGCAGCCCTGCAGCAGTTGCAAGTAGCTGTGTGCTCTACGCGTATCTCCTCTCCAGCTGCAGGCTCAGATACACGGCTGATTTCCCAGCTAACATATCAGTGCTCTCATCTTTTCAATTTTGTGGCTCCTAAAATACATTGGTTTAACTCATTTTTTTTTCTGAAATACTGTATCAGTTCCTCTGCTACAGATATAAAATATTCTTTTCTTCTCTATTCTAATGTACCGCATCCACACTGAGCTGTTTTGGTTTCAGAGTTGTTTCTGTTTCACTGACCCACCTGGCACTTTGCTGCATGTTACCGCGGCTTTGTCTCTCTTCAATCTCTCACCCTCGCTCTTTCATCTGTGTTTTGAGTTTAGAAAGCAAAGAAAATAGAAAGTGGAAGGAAGATGTTATTCTGCCCCCACGATGTAGGGTGCTGCTGTCACACCCCAGGTGTGACACTGGCAGCAAAGGACATCCCTCCCTCCACTGCCCCTTGGGCAGCGGCGGGTGGAGGTGCCCCCTGCCACCCTGCTCCTCAGACGCCCTCGGAAACAGCTATGGAAGGAGATGATATAAACCTCATTAACTGGGGCAGTAATTAAATGGGAGTAAAAATATCATCAGCAGCTGGGAAATGCTGCTGTGCTGCCTGCAGGTGAAGGTAACCAGACCCCCGGCTCCCCCCGTGCCTGCTGCCTCCTCCACCTTTCTCAGGAACCAGATCTTAATGGCAGAGAGAAGCATTAGCTGCAAACTTCAAAAGTCTCATTTTTGAGCATGGCCAAGAAGCAGGGTTGTAAAATTAAGGGCCGGCCACAGCTTTTGGGTTTGCACGCAGCAGGACCCCACAGGAAGGGCATGTCATCCAGCCATCAGGGTACAGTTTGGCCGCCCTCCCTGGTGAATTGTGTGCTGAACCAGATGCAGTTTTATAACTCTGCTTAAGGCGATCTGGGCCAGGATGGTTTCTGGAAAATTATTTCATATTATTGTGAAGAGAAAAAAAGCATTTCCTTTCATTTCAGCATGAAAGGAACGGTGCTGAAAAGGTGGAGAAGAGCAAGATGTAATTATCCTCCCCACTGTTCCACACCAATTCCTATGCATTTTGTAACTAACTATCATATAATCCTCCAGTTCACCCCAGAAATGAAGTCATCCTTACAACTAAAAGCAGTATCTAGTTTTCCTTCGTTATGCACTCCTGCATCTGTGTGCATGAATACTATTTTCCAAAATCCAGGGGCATCAAACCACTTTTCCAGTGGTTTCAAAACAACTGGAAAAGAAACAGAATAAAAGCACTGGAAAAATGAACTGCTTTGCCTTGACCCAACGTGACACAGTCAGTTCCAACAAGCAGTTTCTAACAACAGCTACCCCAGAGGTGGCCAATCCACCGGTCATCTCCCCTTTTGCTATCTTGTGTTTCAAGCCCTCAAGCTCTGTGTGATCCTGTTCACCCTGCAGTCAAACGAAAGCATTTAACAGAGTGGGGTTTTTTTTTCCCAATATATTAAATCCTTGCCCCTCTTTTAGCTTCAGCAATTTGGGATTGATGCTTTCAGCCAGATAGGCCAGATTTCCCACAGAGGGATGAGCCTGCAACCCAAAGGGATGCAGGAGCACTGCTCAGAGCCAGGGCAGTCGTGTCCACCTTCGCTCTCCCAGGGTGGGTCAGTGACAAGAGCCCTAGAGCTGCAGCCATCCCGGGGGACCCCCGGCTCCACACGGGCAGGTGGGAGCAGCGCAGGCTGAAGGCAGGAGCCCTGAGCCCCCATCATCCCCCGCAGGATGCACAGCCGCTGCATGAGGGGCACGAATTGGTGACAGTCAGCGAATGCCGCACACGCCTGGAGTTCGGTTTCCCAGTCAACATCTGCCTTCACTGGGAGGTTTACTGGAAAGAAGATGGTATTAAGGTGCGATTTCAGTCAGGTGACTCACAGAGAGTTGAGGGAATGGCGTGCTCTTGCTGCAGTCTAGGGGAGTTACTTTAGTACAGGGCAAGATCCAGCTGGACGTGAGAGGGAGTACATCTTCAGGCACCCAGATGCCCGTGTAAGGAAAGCACAAGCAGCAGCATGTGTGTTCACAGCACCCTGCGACTACCTGCCCAGCGGCAGCAGCAGCACCACGGTGGCCACCATTGCATCCCCCTACCCGTGCCACGCTGCCTGACCCCACCGCCAGCCCAGCAGCTGGGGAAGGAAAGCCAGCAACGGCCACAACCTCCGCCTGGTGTCACCCCGTGGGGAGCAACACCTGCAGAGCCACCAGCCTGCAGCCCTGAATCCAGCCCAGCCTTCAGAACCTCGTGGCTGTTGGTGCCACAGCTGCAAGCACGCTGCTGTATCAGGAGGGGCTGCGGAGGACAGACGGGGCTTTCGGAGCGGTTCTTGCATGGGGAGCTCTGCCGCGCCAGGTTGCACACACTCCCTCCTCACAGGGCACGACAAAGCTCTGCCTGCACCCTGCTGACCCAGGGATGCCACAGCCGCAGCCAAATCTCAGTGGGCTAAATTGCAGCTTCCTTCAGGTTTCCTCTGTGGGGTGGAGGGAGTAGGTATCTCAGGGGACTGAGCTGCCCGGCCTCAAATCAGGAGCCAAGGAAGAGTTATCTCTGCAGCTCCCTTGCTCTGAACTCTGTTACTTGACATCACAGAGGAGCATAAGTGATGCAAGAGCAAGGAGGGAGGCATCCGAGCCAAAGGGCTATTTTTTCAGGCTGCTTTGGACCAGAAGCTGCTTGACCTGGTGTACGTACACTGTGCCCTGCAGAGCTGGCCCCAGCTCTCGATCTGAGGGGCTGCCACAGACCCAACAGCAATCTTAAAGACCTCCTTTGTCAGCCACGGGTAATTAATGCTCGCGGCGCCTGTCACGGCAGCAATCTGCATTGTTTCCCCATTGCGCGGGGCCAGCCTATTGTTTGCATACGCCAGTGAGTCAAGGGGCCAAGGGTTAGTGGGTTAGCAGCTACGTAAGGTCATGCTGTGCTCAGGGTGGGGGACACGGGCTGCAGCTCTGCGTTTGGGTGTAACTGCCTGCTGGCCCCGAGCTATGACCCCTTCACCCCTGCCCAGCCAGCCTGCCTTGGCCCCGCTGCACGCCCCTCCCACAAGCTGTACAACCCTGTACTGAAAAAGAATCAGGCCAAAAAATGCAAATCTTTAGCTTCTGCAGTTTAAGCAAGGAAATGTTCTTTAAAAAAATGCAGCAAAAGCGTTTATAGGATCCTGGCGACATAAGCAAAGCACATGACAGGCTGCGAGGCCGAGACTGCGTGCTGGCATCCCCCAGTTTTTAATGTACAGAATCACGCAGCTTTCTCCAAGGACACTTTGCACTTTCTTTGGCCTTGGCAACCATCAAGTTAATAGCAACACTGCTTCCAAAAAAATAAAATCCTAACCAAACGCTGACTTTTGGCAGGGAAAAAAAAACCCTCTAAGACACTGCATCATTTGGAGCGTGCACTGTTTAGTACTAACGCAAAATTTATTGCTCTGGCAAAGCCTAAACACTAGCAGCTGCCGCCTCCTCCTCACACTCCTCTGCATCTCTGAGGACCACCTCGTGTCAGCTGTGCCAGTGGCGGGTCCGAGCAGCGAGCCCTCCGAGAGCCGCTCGAGGCCGGCCCAGGGCTCCTCCTCGGGGCTGGGGTCCCGGCGGAGGCTGGCGTTGCAGCTGCCACACATCACTAACAGATTGCCTTTGGCTCGGCTGTGACAGCGGCTGTTATTAGAGAGACACCAGCGACACGAAAGCCTCTCTGGAGGAAACTGCAGCGAGCCGGGGATGAGGTAGAAGCAGAGGGGGAGAGAGTGAGCAGGAAAACCACAAGACACTTGCGCCTGCTAAAAATGATTTCCACCTAGTAATTTTAGCAGCTGTTGTGTTCCTCTGCCTACCTTCCTGGATGAATTTTAAGTAGGAGGTGAGTGAAAATGAGAACTGTGACAGAGTTTTTTCCCCCCCAAACTTCTGTATCTGCACATTTTTAACTTCTCCCTGACCCCATCTTAAAGACACAGTCAGTTATTTTCCCCAGTTATGTGGGTTTTGTCCTGGCTGGTAAAAAGAACCGAGAATTCACACCAACGTTTCTCAAGGGTGGTTAAAAATAGTGACCTGTTGGAGGAGGACGGAGCCGCACCAGCACCCCTGGTCCAGCCCTGCACCCCAGCCCACGTGGCCAGACCTGCCCGCCTCCGACCTCCAGGTTCGGGATATGGACGCAAAAAGAACTGCAGTTTCCTAATAAATAATAAATGCCATGGAGCCATTGCTCCTTCCCACCTGGCAAGGGACGGTTTCTCCCCGTCGTGTGCCAGGCTGGACCCCAGCAATGCCCTGCCTCTGCGTGGAGGCGGCCCTGAGGAGCAGCAGCGCAGGGCGGTCACTGTGCCTGTCCCCTCACCCTGCACACGCTCGCTCGCAGCTGCAGCGGCCGCACTGGGAAAGGATGGGGGGAGGACAACCGGAGAAACCCTCTCTGAGCCCTGCGGTTAAGCAGGTGCTCTGCTGAAACACACACACGTTGAAGCACTCACAGCAAGGCCTGCTGTTCGGTTGGAGGTACGCTGACATTTATACACAAGCTATAACCTGTGTTTTCAACCTTAAAAATATATATGCATAGTGAGCATGGGCTAATGCCAAGCAAAGTGCAAGGCGTGCTATCAAACCAGGTGAAGAATTGTCCCCTCAATGGGGACAGGTAGACCGGAGCAGCAGCTTTAGAGCTTGAAGTTCGGTTACCTGCTCATTTATGCTGCTCTTTTCCGGGGCCTTTGGGACCTGAACATTTTGATGAATTCCTGAGAGATGATGAGGTGTGTTGCTGAGTAAGTTTTCCTCCATTCTTCTCAAACTTCATCAATCCCAATGATGACTGAATTTTAGGTTTTTGTTCACTTAACCAGCTAATAAATAACAAGAAATTTGAAGTCAGTGTTAACCTCTGATATGGTTGCACTGAACTCAAGTCAAAGACACCAGCAGCGTTTTATTTCCAGCTATGCCCCAGGACATGTCCTTGACCACTGACAGAACAGGCAGCAGGTACTGACAATCTTCTGCAGCAAGGTCCCTCAGACCCTTCTCCATTTAGGCACGGCATCTGAAGTCAAACAAGCTTGTCCTCATTCATATCCCCTGTAACAGAACCATTTCCCTCTCCTGCCACAGTGACCTCTCCTGCCTCGTGCAATTGTCTCCAAGTCCCTTCATCTTCCACCATTTGTAGCTTGCAGTGAAGGTCCTCCTGTGTCCCAGCTCTTAAATCGTGCCTTTGCCAGTCCCTGACACCCTTGGCCTCAGCTCTGACAAAAGAAAAAAAACACCTCTTTGCTCTTGTTTGCCTCCCAAAGCAGCGAGTCACCTGCTTCCCCAGGTGCAGCTTTTCTGTCCTACGGCTCCCCCGAGCCCCCCCCCTCCGCCGCGCCAGGGCACGATGGGTGACCTTGTGCAGGAGCAGAAGATCCTTCTCTCAGAGGTTCTGGGGAGAAGAAAAAACCACTGCTATCTCCATCTGCCTCTGTCTGCCCTCGCCCAGCTGGGCACTGCTGGAAAAGCAGTTTTGCTCACATGAAGCAAACTGTATGCAGTCCCGTCCCACGAGGATGGAAATTATGTACAGGGGAGCGAGGCAGGGGCTCAGCCAGCGGCACGGCCCTGATGTGGGGCTCCCAGGCCTCAACCAGTGCAAGGGGAAATAGGTTACATGGGAGAGGTACTTGTGCTTTCACGGTGCCACGGCTCTTTCCTCTGCCACCATCTGGCAGTCCACCCACAGCTAACGTAGGATGTAGGCTCTGGGTGGCCGCAGCACCCCGTGCAGCGTCCCCTGGCAGATGTAGGGACCGCACGGAGGCAGGAGAGCATGGGAAAGGCGTATCCAGAGCTGTACTGGAAAAATCAGAGAGCTGATAATTGGAGAAGGAACGTCAAGGCTCAGGACAATTGCTGCCAAGGTTCAGTTTTCAGTTCGACAGTGCAACAAACTGATGTTTTGGGCTGCGAAGATTTTGGGCCAAAATTCACCTGTGATCAGCTTGTTCATACAATATATTTAAACAGTCAGCCTCAATACAAAAATCTGCAGCTCAAGATTTAAAAGTTTTTCACTTGAAGGTCAATGTCTTTTTAGCCTGGTTACTTCTAAATTGGGTAGAAAGTGTCTGTCCAACTACAAATACTCAGCTAGCAGCAGGACATCCAGATTGCCCTTGAAATGTCACGTAAAATGATTTGTACTCTAAGTAATTAACTTCTTTGAGGTTCTGATTGTTGATACATTGCTACCAGCAGAGTATACGGCATTACAAAAGAGAACAACATTTTGTACCTCAAATGTCTTGACTTCAAAGCATTTAAACTTTATAAACAAAGAGACATAGCCCCAGTCTAGCACCAAAGAAAGCAATTTATGTAAGCAGAAAGTCTGGAACAAATAATTAAAACATGAGACTAAACAAAAACATTTGTGAGTTTGTTGAAATAACTTTGAAATATAAACTCATTTTTTCTGTGTATATTTATTTGCACTTTACCTAAGGGTGCCCTCCAAGCGTGTTATTCCTTACTTGTGTTGCCTTTGGAAGCACGTCAGCGGTCGCCGCCGCGGAGCTCGCCCTGCAGGCTCTCCTCCCGGCGTGCCCACGCCTCGCCCCAGAAGCAGCCTGGATGCGCCCCGCGCCGTGACAACCTCTGCTCCACGGTGCAAACTTTTATTCTAAACATCTAGGTGAAAACCTGCAGTGGCAGAGCCGCCACCCCTCAGCTCACCTCAAAACCCCAGCTCCATAGAGAATACCTCTCTTTCTCTTCCGTGACCTATGAGAGTTGTGCAGGATTCCTAATCAGTAGCCCCCCCCAAAAACTGTTTCGGACGATACACTCCACTTTTACATCTTCCGTCGCACCTCAGTAAGCCACAGATCATGGCAACGTGCGGTTGCAGTTGGGAAAGACGTTACTTTACTAATTCGCCTTCTCATCCCGCATCCCGCGGGAGCTGAAGCAGCCCCTGGCGGGATGGCGGGGTTTATAGCCACAGGACACGCAACTGCAGCTCTTGGTACTTCAGCAGCAGTGACATGCAGCTCCGCTCCTTTCAGCGCAGCTGACGGGAAGCCACAGCACAATCTGTTACCAGCACTACTGCGATTCTACCTGAATTCCCACCGGAATTAGCGGCGCTTTGTGACCTCGGGCTCCTTCACAGTGGTTACTACGGCAAAGGCGCCGCTGAAGCCGTCAGCGCTGGCGTCACGGCGGCGGCCAAGCACGCAATGGGCGATCGCGTGGTGCCACCTCGTGGGGAGCGGGACAACAGCGAGTCTCCGCCACCCGCTCCAGGCCGGGCGGTGGGAGCTCAGGGGACAGGACGGGGACACAGGGAGCCGGGGGAGCGGATCACGGACACCCCCTCTGCCAAAGCCGGTGTAGGCAGCAACCGATGAATTGCTACGAAAATACTCAGTCCAGGGCGCCCTTTGTGGCCAGTGACAGTAGCCAAGGACCAAACTGAACTGTACAATTACAATCTAACACACTGGGGGAAGAAATGATTTCCACACTGATCATTTGGTGGGGAGATACGCTTCTTACAACTGAAAAGCAAAGATTTGATCTCATCCTCTGCTACACCCAAGGCAGGGGCTCCCCGGCACTGCAGGACCACTCAGCCAAGCGCCAGCTTGGCAGCTCTGCCCCGGAGCTGCTGGGCCAGGAGCAGCACTGAAGTAACAAATCACCGGGCAGGGGGTGGAAAAATCACACTGTGCTTCAACTTGTATAGCAGACATTTTTCACATTTTTAATATATAGATTAATAGCATTAGCTAGTCAAGGATCACTCAGCCGCTTTAAAATGAACCTGAATTGCTTTAAGGTCAATGTTTTTTACCAGCAGAAGACAAGGAAAGCATATCCATTTAACATCTAAATGCATTTAAAAAATAATTGTGGGCAGTTTCCTATCTCACAGTTGAAGTGGATTAACTTTAGCAGTGAAAGACGTTTTCTGTACACGGCAGAGTTTATTGATGTCGTAACATGCATCATTTTGCTATGAAAGGGAGAAACCCCTGGAGTAAGGCAGTCACAAACAAGTGGTGGCACTGCCCAGCTTTTCCTGGTCTAGCCCCTGATTTTGAAGCTGACAAAACCATCAAGCAAGGCTGCAAAAGGAGAACCCTCTTCTCCTAGTGGCTGTTTGTGCACAAGGGCTAACAGGAGAGCAACACGCCCTTCAGATCCTGTAGAAAATTAGACCTCGACAGAGAATTACTAGCAAAGGCTGATTTCTGTGTACTTACCCGTGAACTGCAATCCTGACTTTGGGTTGCATACGGAGGTGGACAAGCTAGCCAGGACTGACAGCCACAGGACCAGCGAGGGCTAGGGCCAGCCATCCCGCGTGCCAAGGTCCTGCAGCCCTCACTGTGGTGTCCTGTGGTGCCACAATCGCCTCTTACAATTAGCTCAGGTATACTTAGTGCGAGCTGTAGTTGTGTATTCTCAGCATAGGAATACTCTTGCAATGCTGCAGGGTGCAAGACTTATACTGGAAGAGAGCTCTGTGCCTTTTCTTTTTAAATAAAGAGAAGGGGGGGGGAGGAGGAAACACGCAAAAACAGGAAGGACAGAACCTCAGAAAAATCCATTTTGAGGAAGATACTTTATAGAAGAAAACTTTAAGAGATTGACCTGTTTAGTTTGTCAAAACATTAAGACTCAAGTTACGCTGCTCTAAGCACCCAGGCAGCAAAGACTTTCTTCTGGCAGAGAAAAGCACGCAGAGGACTGCTCTCTGGAAGCCAAAGGCAGCCCCATCGAGACACTGCAACCAGTGTTACTAACCAGTGATTCCACAGGTCTTAATATTTATCTTCTAGTCAAGACTGCGAGCCTTGATGGAAAATTTTGGCTTTCACATTTCAGAAGTTAGGGCATAAATGTCTCTGTAAAAGCCACAGCCACATGTAATACATCATTATAACATGCATAATACCATTACTTATTTAAGGCTTAACACAGTTCTGAGAAGATGGACTGCCTTGTTGACAAAGGATCATCCATCGGGCTTTCCAGTCTACAAATACCGCTGGTACACAGGAAGATGCTAAATTCTTAAGGTCATCTCTGATGACACAGCAAGGAAGGAGCTTCTCAATTGTCCAGCAAAAAGCTGGAACTACCAACTTTTCAATAAAGAATTCTGAAATTAAAAAAACCACCCAGTAGATTTACACTTTCCCCATTATCTCTGCAAATTGATGGAATAAATCAGACAAGAGAACAGTCTCAAAACCTGAACTGCTATCCGCATTCCAGGTATTTTAGATTCACTAGCGAGAGGCAACGCGTGGCACCCTTACCCCGCCTCTTGCTGGCTGGATCTCTGAATGACAGCATGGCTTCTGAACATGACTAGATCAGACCCATAGCAAAGAGGATGGAACAGGACAGCCCGAGTAAACACAACAGGCTTCAGCTCCTCACTTTCAAGTAAGTGTGCAAAGTCATATTTAAGAAAGGAACAGACTTTTTTTGTGGTAGAACTGTATTTAATTATTTTTCATATACAAATTAACACAAAAAAAATATCATTATTCTATCAAACTGAAATAAGCCAAACCAGCACAAATTAATATTTCAAAAATACTACAAAGAAAGATGAAACAGCTATAGTGGAAAGAATAGAAAGCTTTTCAATTCCATTTTCTGCAAAATTACACTCTGAATACTACCTCGTGCATGCGAGAATGCAGCCCTTGGTGGAAAAAAAAATCCAGTGCAAATAGTTTTAAACCCACACATTATCAGACTGCAATGGAAGTAAATTCAAATTTGAAGAGTGCCGTCACATTTTATTTTTCTCTTCAGTAACAAGATTATTGCACAAAAACAGTCAAGTGCTTTTTCCCCAAGCATTAATATTTTACAGCTTTAGTGATTCTACAAGTGATGTTGTGAGGTTCCAACATTTGTTACTGCTCAAGCACTCCACATAAAAGGTACCGGTTTATACAAACGAAATGTGTTTTCTGATCAGCTGAATTCTTTCCTTCTCGTGCATCAACCCCAACAATAATGATTTTGCTGCACCAATTAGGCCTTGTGATTTCGTGGTGACCAATTTTGACTTCTGCTGATGATGCATGAGAAGAAATCAATCCAAGTAATACCCAAGGTGGGCTGACTTCGCAGGACCAACAGAACAAAAAACGCAATGAAACCTATTTCTCACTCAAGCAAGCTCACTATACTCTGATTATATTCTCAAAGTGCAAAATTAGGCTATCTATTGAGAACTGTGCTGTATTCCTCACAGAACCAGATCCCAGAGCAGAACTGCACTTCAAGTAAGTTCACAGTTGCATAATAAAAAAGTCCCATGATCTTTTGGCTAATTTGTGTCTTATTGCCCAGGTAGAGCTCCAGTAGTAGCCTAACTCAACCTAATGCAATTTACTTAACCCAAAAGTCAAATTGCTCCATTGAAGCAAGGTAAGGTAGAGTTCAGTTTTAAACAGTGGTCTGAAACTACAAAAAAAAAAAGAGATTAAAACAGAATTAATTTTAAAAAACCCGCAACCACACATTAATTCTATTGGATAGACTTAAATTGAGACACAGAAAGAAAATGTCTGACGGTCGTGTCGCAGACAGCCTTGAGAGCACTAGTTAGTATTTTTTCAAAATGATGACATGAACAACAGAATAGGCATTTATTAGCACCAAAGGAAACGCGGTATTTCTCAATTTACATCTAACCCCCAACTACAGAACACTTAGTTGTCAACTCCACCATGCTAACACCTGAAACATCCAAATACTAAGAACAGTATCAACACTGCAGTCAGATAGGCTCTGGGTGACCTTACTACTTCTTTCAAAACGCAATGAGACTCTACCAGATCGGTGTGACAGTGTGACTCCCAAGGTAGCTCAGTTATAACATGTTTCAGTTATTGTTTTATGCTTTTAATCAATATTATTCAATATAAGTATAAAAGTTGGACCAAGTTAAATAGAAAATATGGTTCCATAGGTGCTACTCATGGGATCAGAAATGTTTGGGTTTTTTTAGGATTCATTTTTCACAGCATCGAAGTTGTCCTGAATGGCAGGGCAAAAGGCTAGGACAGCTGGCCACAGTCAGTAATGACAATCTTTTTGGAGGTCTTGCCACTCTTGGAACCAAAGCTCTCAATTTTTTTCACGACATCCATTCCTTCCTTTACATGCCCAAAAACAACATGTTTTCCATCTAGCCTGTAAAACAAATAAACAAAGGTAGTTTTACTTAAAACAACATAAAGACTGAACCAAACTGAGCTCAGTGAAGGGATGTTTGCAGATCTTCATAGCTCTCACCTGCTCATCAACTCTATGGCAAAGGCACAACTGCTCTACAAGCGACACGAAATACTTTTAGCTCTGGACCTTAGAAGCATTATGAGGAATAGCAGCCTTGTTACCCTCACAGCCCTTCCTCCCTCGAGTAGCACAAAACAATTTTTTTTTCCATTGCGAGTCAAGCAATTTGGAAATTAAAAACAAAACCCGCACAACAAAAACAAACAAACAAAAAACCATCAACCCACAAACAAATAAAAACCCTAAGAAAACCCCAAACCCTCCAGATCCAGGCATCAGTTCACCAGGTTAACACACACGGCTGAGAACCTACCAGTCAGTTTTTGCAGTGCAAATGAAGAACTGAGATCCATTTGTATTGGGTCCTGCATTGGCCATTGAAAGAACACCTAGAACAACAGCAGCAGCAACTTACTAGATTGGTGTAACAAGTATGCAGCAGAGAAGACAATTTTCCTCTGCACATTTAGACTAAAGATGGACAGAAGACGTGATGGTCTCACATTGTCTCCAAATGATTTCTAATGCCAACTTCTTGTCTTTGACTATTCCCTCAAGCCTAGCCTCCCTTCTTTCCACAGCAAGAATGTTAGTAATATAATTAGTTGTACACGCCCTGCATGTGATTAAAATCAGGTAACCTCTACTGTGGTTCAACAGCAGCAGTAGTTTCCTGTGATGAGGAAGTAACAATTTGAAAAAGAGAGACTACAGAATTCAATCAGATGTTCTTATGTATGTCTTTTCCTTTTTCTCGATTTAATTTGAGCTTAAAAGGACATGCCTGTTATCTAGTAAATAAGAAATCCCAGATTGCTTTGTTTCACTTCTGCAGTAATCAACTAAGTAAACATTCAAGCCTATGACTTACGAAAGAGGAAAATAAAAGCAGTGATTTCACCTTTGTAGAATTTGTAAATAAAATTAAAAAACCCCATACTTTATTTTGCACAGTCCCTTTTATAGTAAGAGCAAGAGGCAATGTCACCCGTTACAGGCTGACTTATATTTGTACAGCAGTCTACACCAATAAGCACATGCCAGGGACAATGCATTGTTCAACTTCCTTGATATTTCTGTAACTACCAAGTACCCCACACATCTAAAAAAACCTTATTTTTTTAAGATATATCTTCATAAACAATGCTTCATTATAGGTTATAGTCATCAGGAGGTAGAAAGAATACGTTTATTTACCAGGTCCTACATGCTTAAGTATGAAATTCTCATCTGGAAATCTACTGCCATAAATGGATTTTCCACCGGTTCCATTATGATTTGTGAAGTCGCCGCCCTGAAACAGAAATGGCTATTAACTTTACCAGCACACAAGCATTATTTTACATCAGAAGTGATGCTATTGAAAATATACTCACTTGCTCTAATTTAAAAGTAATAAAATCAGTAAATTTTCTTCAGGTTAAGAATGACTATGGTCACATGAGGATTTAAAGCCACGTAACCAGATAAAGATACAATCAAGCTGAAAGTAAATTTCTGTTCCAGATATTGCTGATATTCTCCAACTGACATCCATAACTCCGACAACCACCTTTCTGTGTTACCAGCCTTGCTCCCAAATGTGATGCAACAAATAGCAGTAATTTTAAGAGACGCTTCAAAGGCCTCAAAACAAAATCACCCAAATTCATTACCATAGGCAAGACCTGAGAACTTTTTTTCCCCCTCTTTCTTTCTCCCAACAGGTATAAATGCTGGTCAGGATCTCCATTATTACTATTTGCCATTTCTAGGTTTTGTTGTTTAAGTGTTACCTGAGCTATTTTAAACTTCCCTCAGCTACATGCTGTTTGCTGAGATAGGTGTGACCACCCAACAAACAAAACAAACCCCAGCCACAGTGACTCCCAAAGGTGGCTACTAAACACTGCTTCCAGCAACCTGCCATCTCATCTCCCAGAAGGACACCACCCAAGCCGGCAAAGAACTCGCACCTAACAAGTATTTCATGTGATGTTCATCTTTCCATTCTCACCTTGAGCAATCTATTACAGGTGGTGTTACAGCTACTCCTACGCAGTCCCAGAAGTATGCTCTGCATGCTGCGTGCCATGTGGAGGCATCTGAATTGCCAAGTCCTGGGTATGACCACCTTCAATTAGGCTATACCAATTACCTGAATCATATTAACACTCCATCTCAACAAGTGGAAAGGCCTCTACTGTTTCCTCTCACTTTAAAATACCTGAAACCTATGACAGTATTTCCGCTTTGGTAATGACTACCAAGAAATTCCTAAACATCAATTCATCATCTCACCGTACCATGGAGTAAACCACCTAATACCTTCATTTCAGGTCCATTTGTGGAGACAAAACAGGGAGGCAAGGAGAACAGACTCACACAGAACTTCACAAATTAGTGGCAGAACTGCAAGCAGGATTTCTATTTTTCTGACATTTATGTATTTCTGACCCCAGCAAGACTTCTAAACTTTGTCCCTTTGTCAGTATCACAAAACCTCAGTTTGCATTTCAAAGGCAAGAAAATAGGTCCTTTATAGCACACTTGTCCCCTTTCTCGTCTTAGAAATAGGTCATAAGATCAGGACCTCTTGTTCTGACAGCTGTACTTTCAGCTTTTTTAAAAAAAAAAAAGTGAGGAAGGGGAACCATCACAGTCATCAGTTAATAAATAAAGCACGCTTACTATAACCTTCATCTCAGATTTTTTTTTTTTTACAGAGCTATTCTACAATGCAATGCTGTTGAAATGTAGCTTCTTTTAAGGGAAGAGAAGACCACCAGGAATCATACAATCCAGTGCACTACAGCAGCTGAAATCCTGCTCATCTGCCAAGCATAGTAGAAAAAAGGCTTTCAAAAAGGCTTTTTCCGTTTTTTGTTGTTGTTGTTGTTTAAGAAAAAACTGCTAACGTGCATGGACTTTAATTCAGAATTTTGAAAGAGTCATCCTTTAAATTAAAACAAAATCCATTTCAGCTGTGTCATCCCAAAAATCTACCCCAACCAACCCTTTTGGTTCCCTCCTCCCCTCCATATTGGGGAGCTGCTCAGAAAAAAAAAAAAGGTTTGTTTAAAAACACATTCTCTATTCTGAACAGATTATTCTACTAGGAATAAAGAATAGACATGTTGTTTTCTTAGCTCACTTAGAACACAAGGTTGATTGTCATTCTACCCACAAATGCTTCTCCCAAGCAAGTGCCATTTTGCCAAATATGCCCCACACAAGTACACTGCTATACAAAAGCAGAAAGCCTTAAGCCAGTTTTTTTTAAGACAGTCTACACATAATTTACATTTATTTGTACACAAGATGTGCTAAGCAACAGCCATAGCAAAAAGATCAGAAACGCAAGTCATAGTGTCACTTCTTTATTCTGTAGTTAGCAAAGGTTAGAGCAGAGCCATTTAAAATGTTACTACTAGTCTAACCGGTTCTAAAAATATAAAAAAACTTAAGAGATACATTTAATAGCAAAAGTAAAAAAAAAAAAACAACCCAAACATTACCTGGCACATAAACGAAGGAATCACTCTGTGAAAAGTGGATCCTTTATACCCAAATCCTTTTTCACCAGTACAAAGAGCTCTAAAGTTTTCTGTGAAAACAAAGCATAAAGTATTATGTTGCCATACATGATACGTAATATAACAAAACACAACTAGATTAACTATGTCCCAAGCTTATACATTTGAAAAATTTTATAGTATCTTTAAGGTATTATTGATTCATTAGTTGTTTCCATACTTTAAAAAAAACCTCTGTTATAAAGCTAAGGAAACAAGCCTTGATTAGCCTCAGAACAGGGTACAAACACAACCCTTTTCCATCTCATCTCCCTTTTATTTTGCTGTTATATCTTAACTCCAACCCCCACCTCCCCAAACCCACTGCTCTGAGAGTCAAAGGCTTCATTTTCTGACTTTTATGCCTCTGTTCTCTATAGTAATTGTGAAGATGATGCTTTTTTTTTTTAAAGGATATTAATCTACTGGGAACTGAAAGAAAAGTACAAGTTTTTCAGAACAACTAAACAAACACATAAGGAAGGAAGCACCTGATAAAACACAAAATCTTTGTAACACGAGTGCACTGATCAGCTAGTGACGAGGAAAACAAAAGCCTATATGCTCTTTGGAAACTGTAAGAGACACCATCCCTTTGATTTACCCCTTCCCATTTGCTTTGGGATTTGATTTTAATGCAAAGTAATGTGTTTTTAAACATATTTATTCACCACTGATAACTAAACACACGGACTGTACTGTCTTGGCACAAATTACAAAATGAAACTATTTGGAACAACAACAAATTATAACTCCTCACTCGCACTGTTCTGACGAAGTTCATATCATATTTCTCTATTTAACAAATGGGGATGGAATATGGAAATAGTTTCCAAAAGGTAACAGAATATTCTTGTTCCTGAAAATCACAATCTAAACCTTAAATATTTAAGTATGAAATTCTGGAGATGCTGCCTTACCTGCTGTCTTTGGAACCACGTCAGCTTTCAGCTGTTAAAGAAAAATAAACAAACAAATTAGCAAGTCAGCTTTTTCATGCATACATAGGAAAACTTCTACATGGGAGGCTAGTACAACTGCACGCTCTTCCCAAGGTGATGAGCTATCTGAAATCACAAGCCACCCAAAATTCCAGGAACACCTTAAGACTTTCCAAGCATTTGGCTAGTAATTAAAAATATCCCCTCAATGCAACTTTTGGCCAGTGAATGAAGAACAACTTGAGCAATGTCTAATGATTTCATTGATCAATGCAGTAATTTAGCAATAACTAAGAAGAATCTTTATGGTGGACCCCAAGGATCAAAGCTAGTTTGGACACAACAGGAGAGATCAAAGTCTCCCCAGCCCAGAGCCATCCGTTGAAATCTGCAGAAAAGGCAAAGGAAAAAGACGAGCAGGAACTGTGTTTCGAAATTGACTCATGATGTTACGTACACATTTGTTACTGACAAAAATTTCTCATTTTGACTGGTATGCATCTTTTTATGAATCTTAAAAATGCATGGTATTATAATTGCCTAGAAAAAGTGACATAAAAATGGGCATATCAAGTCAGACCAAAGTTTCATCTAGTCACACGTCCTGACAGTAGCCAGCAGCAGACGCCTACAACAGCATGGCTGCGGCAAGTTGATGTTCCTTCCCTAGGATGCTCTCCTCGGATGCCTATAATTTGCAGCTGAATTTAACCACAACTTAGCCAAAGATTTAAGGCGGTGCTGCAATACATCCAGACATTCTGTAAACTGGGCCCACTAAAAATCTTTAACATGGAAATGAAATGCTGCCACAAGAAATATAGTCACATTAATGCTCTTTTTTATAGTACCATCCTGAGAACATGAGAGCTGGTAGTATCCAATTAATTTATACGCTGACAGTTTCAATGAAGAAAAATGAATTGGGCTCTAGCCTCAAGGGAAACCCTTTTAGAGAGAACCCTTATGAAGTACATTTTTAAACATCTATCAGTACAGGCCCAGCGTGGGTGCTGGAGGCAGAAGGCCACCCTGAATCCCCTCAGTAGGCAGCAATTCGGAAGAGCAGCGCTCCCTCTCCAGCGCCCGGTTCTGGAGCACAGCCCTCGTTCCTCCCCGTACTCAACGCGTCTATCCAGAGGCACGTGCCTGGCCCTAAGGATACGCGGTATACCACAATTAAAGCCTCGGCGCTTATCGTGCTTTTCATAAGAGCGGAGCGTACCGCAGTTTTCCTGTTCAGGCCTTCTTTACAGGGCTGGGTGTTTGAGAGACTGAAATTTCAGTGATAAAGCTAGCTGGCTGTTGAGCTAGCTGCCAGTTCAAACAGAGCTGTGCAAACCATTCAACGCACACGAAGGAGGAAGCTCAAAGAGGCAGTACAGAAATCCAAAGACTAAGAATCAAGCTATAAGCACCCAGGAAAAAAAAAAAAAGGAAAAACCAGGCCGAAACCGAAGAGCGGCTGCAGAGCCCCGCGGGCGCGCTGCCCCAGGAGCAGGCCGGCCCCTGGGCGGCCCGGCCAGGGTCCAGCGCAGGACCCCCGGGGCCGTGCGGGGGCTCCGGCTGCTGGGTCGCTTCTGCCACCACGCCGGTCTCTCTCAGGGCAGCGGCACGCCTCAGCAGTAAGTTTACTCTTGTCTAGCTTCACACCAGCTTCATACGAGGGTTCAAAGTTTTCTTGCACTGAGGCTCCCTCCGCCTCAGGGGCCGCAGTCACCGCCAAGCCCCACAGTCTCGTCCCGCGGGGATGCCTTCCCTCACTGACTGCCGACACAGGCCAGCCTCACCGCGACACACCGGCGGCAGCTGCCCCACGCCCGCCCTCTTCCGACCCCTGCTCGCCCCCCACCTGGGAGGGAGCCGCCTCACCGCCCTCTCGCCTAGGGAGCAGAGCCCCGACGGCGGCCACCCCCGGCCCCTCTCACGCCCTCCCCGCGGCCCCGGTCGCCGCGCCGGCCGCCCCGCCGCGGGCCTGCCCTGACCTTGCCGCTCACCGGCCGCCATGCCCGGGCGCCGCGCCGCCCTCGGGCTCCCCGGGCACCGTCTCTTGGGCCGCGGCGCCAGGTGAGCCGCCGGCAGCCCCCGCCCCCGCGGCAGCCCGGGCCGCCCCTACCTCCAGCACGACGCGTCCCAGCGGCTGGTTGTCGGCGCCCACGTCCAAGTACACCACCGGGTTCGGCGGGCCGGCGCCGGCCCCGCAGCAACCGCGGGCACCGGCCGCCCACATGCAGGCGAGCCCCGGCGGCGGCAGCAGGTCCCCAGGCGGGCGAAGCAGGCGGCGGGCGGCGCTCAGCGCCAGCATGCCGCGGGCGGGCTGACAGACAGACGCGGGCACGGACAGACACCGGTACACACAGACACGCGGCCGCCGCCGCCGCCTTTTAAGGGCTCGGCCGCGGCGCCACAGCGCCCGCTGGGGGCGGCGGGCGGCGCGCAGGGCAAAATGGCGGCGGGGCGGCTGCGGGGCAGCGCGGGCAGGGGCGCCCGGCGGAGCTGCCGGTGCCGCCGACGGCGGGGCGGGTTCAGCCGCGGGGAGACGGTGCTTTCCCCTCACAACGGGCCGTCGCGGGCCGGGGCTCCCCTCAGGGCTGCCGAGCGGGACCCCGTGCCGTCCTCTTGCCGCCTGCCATTTTGCGATGATTTTTAGGGGCTGGTGGGGTTTTGTTTGTGTGTTTGTTTGGGTTTGGGGGGGTTTTTTTGCACGTTTCCTCACAGCCCCTTACCCCAGGGATCAACAGTAATGGGAAGTTTCTAAAATTTTGCAATTCCATGCCAACGCCTTTGGCCGTGTCCCGCAGGCCCCAGGGGGAGCAGCTAGGCGGGAAAGGCCGGGCTGCCGCCATCACATGCACAGGATAATTGGGTGCAGGGGAGAAATGGGAGTCATGGGCTGCCTGTGCAGTGTTACTCACCGACAGCACCCAGGGAATTACGTCATGACACATGACGAAACAGATAGGTGCGCCTGAGCACGTACCTGCGGTGTCATCCTGGCATCGCAGACCCCCAGGCTGCCCATGACATCCTTTCATAGCCTGACCTTGGCTTTGCCAGGAAACCTGCCTGAGGGATTACAACAGTGAGTAGTAGTAGTCCAAGTTAACTGGTTTATAAAGGGAAATATTCATGGTTTATATGACAATAACAATATTTATCATTTTAGTTTTCCCAACTTAGTGACTTAGATAAAAATACTTAGTACATATTTTAGCCATATTCAGATGTTATTGTGAAATCCTCTCCAATTGCCATCCTGATTCTGTGTATAAGAACTTTCAAAAGTTTTTCAAATTCTTAATGCTACAAAGTGTCTTTGGTTTGGTCCTGGTCTGTGAGGTCAAAGAAAGCTCTTCCATCGGCATAGCAGCAGCAAGACAACTCCTCTACATAAGCAAGTAGACGTTGTCTCAAAAACTAGTCCTGTTGGGATTTTTTACAATCTGCATACATTTTTTTTCATCCAAATAATTAATGGTGCAGTTCCACGCTGCTAGGTGAACGACAACCTATTGTTACTGTATCAGTACTTACTCAGCCAGCAGTGGTATCACTAATGCAAGCCCACTGGTACCAGAGACCAACTTTTTTTCACTGAAAACAAACAGGAAAGGAAGTTCTCTTCTCCACAACAAGCTCATGCAAGTGTGCTACACCTACAGTGGCCTGCCCCATTACACCCAAAGCAAAGGACACCCAGGATGCCTGATGCTTTTCATTTATGATAAACCTTGCAGTTAACGGACACAACCGGACCATTGAGTCTCTGCAAAATGAACTCTGCACATACCTGACATTCTGTCTGCTTGCTCTGCTCTTTCATCTTCCCAGATGGAAATAGGCTTTCTATTAAGACATTTCTAAAAAGGATGCATAGTTTTATACAGATTATTTTAAGGCAGCAAGTCACCAAAACTAAATAGCATTTATTTATAGTACTCCAGGCTACCCTTGTTAAAAATTATAGCCCTTGAATATGAGAAAATAGCTCCTAAAGTGATTCTTAAAAAAAAAAAAAAAAAAGAAAACCAAGGGTGATTCTAGTAGTTATGTACCTGTAATGTTCACATTCCTTGTATTATAAAGTAAGTTATTCTAATGAAGGTTAGAGTAACACAACCGTGTAATAGGGTATGACAGAATCACACAAAGACAGCCCCTACATGAGGAATAGTAAACTTTCAATCCCACCTAAGTTCTTTGTTGTCCAGCAGCTAAAAGTGGCTTCATCAGTGACATTCACTGAATCATCAGAAAGCTGTCAATCAAGGCACTGCCCTGACCACAAAGTTCAGGGCAGAACTACAACGTACGATTACAGATGACTGAGAAATCCTAGATGAACACCGTTTTTCAGGCACACACTCCAGAGACACTCATACTTCGGGCCCACTAAGTGGAAGGACATCAGGGATAAATTTAGCAAATTAAGAGTTTTTGAGATAGCAATTCAACGTCTGGCAGTATCGTAGGGATGACGATAGCACGTACCATGCTTTGTAACTACAGAACCATACTAGGCTATGCCAAAGGGTCCATCTTGTCCCAAATCCTGTCTCAAAGGAATGCCTAAGGAAGAGTGAAAACAGGGGAGGAGCGTGTTACAGGCCAGTACGCTTTCAATGTCTTACTGCTTCCACTTCAGAGAACTTCCCAAGTTGGATGCAACTTTGGTATGTAGTAATCTTTTCTGTTTTTTTTTCCTGTGTACTTACCCACTCACTGGATGTGTCTTAACTTGTAGCATCAGCAGCTTCCTTGGCAATGAACTGGAAACTGCCCTTCTACAGGCCTGCTGCCCAGCACATCAAGAATCTGTTTTGAATATTGCTCCCATTAGCTTCATCTAACGTGCCCTACTTCTTGTACGGGAGGAGACAAGTTGATTGGTATCCATCTTCGTCATATTGTGCATGATTTTAGACCTACATCTTTTCTGTTCTCAGTCATTTCTTTTCAAGATTGCAAAGTCACAGCCAACTGAATTATTATTTATAAGAAAGCTGTTCCATGTCTTTGGGATCATCTTTATTGCCCTTCTCTGAGCTGTTTCCACTTTTATGGATTTTTTGAGATGAGGGGATCTTTGCACAGTATCCAAGATAGGGGTGAACAGTGACTTTATACATACAGTGCCGTGCCAGTGTTTTCTATTCCTTTACTAATAATCTAAAGGTGATTTTTTTTTTAATAGTAGCTAAATTAGTATGCATTTTCTAGCTACCTTGTCATATCCTCTCAACTTCAAGTCCATTTTTGGGAAATGATAACTTCACTTAATCTAATCATCAATCTGCTTATTCTCTAGTGACCATAAAAAAACCTCACTCTCTTTGTAATATGGTTTTAATTGTAGTAGCCACTAGAAGCCCAAACCAAAATTAGCACTTGGGTGTTAAGTTCTGTGCATACACATAACAACAGACAGTTCTGACCCTGAAGGATTTATTATTTAATAAACAACACAAAACATGAGAAAAAGCAAATACCATCTTATTTCACACTTGGGAAACACCGACAGAACAGCTTTGAACTGTTTTGCTAAGAGATCACAGGTGTCTTTGGCAGAGCAAACAATGCAGTTTTCCTCATTTGCAGGCCTTGGTGAGAAGGCAAAGCAACTCGCTCTCTTTCACAGTGGTGATTTTTTTTATTTGGGAATATGGACTGAATTATTGTTTCTAGGCTTACGCAATAAAGCTACTAAATCACTCGTTATGGTCTACTCCTGCAAAGTCAGATGAATTAAAACTCATGCAGACAGTATGACTAGGAACTTGTGAGTTACAGAGGTCACTTTCCAAGAAGGACAGAAAAAGTGCTCCAGAAGCTCCGTCAAAGACCACCCTAGATCACTACCAAATGAGGCTTGGAGCTAGCTCAGCAAACTGAAATGATTTTAGAGGAGCTTTTAACACATCCATTTGAAGGTATGTTCATCGTTGAAATTCTGCAACATCTGGCTAGGAGAGAAGCACATTTGGCTACAAGACAAGCGCACTTGGCGTCCCTGTGCTATACAAGATAGGCAAGAGAATGTGGCGGCATGGACAAAAGTCAAGATGGATGCTCCAGCAGAGCTGTCAGGGAGATGGGTACCCGCCCTGCAGATTTCATCATTCTCTCTCCCTTCCCCCAATCTCAGAATACAATATAGAAGTTACGGATGGATAAACAAGGAGGACCCGTTTGATATAACTTTCTAAATAGGTATTTTTAGAAACACACCTATTAAAGGACCCTTCTTATGTCCTAGCAGAGAAATTCCTGCATAGGAAAAAGAACCTTAAATGATACAATAACAGTATTTCATATTGATACATTGCTTACAACTTAAAAGTCTTCATAAACAAGGTCATAAAGGAACTGAGTAAATATTACCACCATTGTGCCAAGATGGACAGGAAACAACAACAGCGGTTAAGTGACTCTTCTAAACAAACAGAAGGAATAAATGCTTGAAACATGACCTAAATTTGGGGATTTTGATTTCAAGGGGCTTGAAATGGTGTTACCTCCCAGCAGACAGACACTGCACTGGTAAAAAGGTGATACGCATTTCTAACTGACTGCGTGCCTGCTTGTTTGTGACACAGGAATGTAAGGTTGATGGTATTATTCAATCTTGGATTGCTGCTGTTGGATTGATTTTGTGGCAAGATCACATTTTGCAACCTACCAACAGCAAGAATGCAACTACATGCAACTCATCTTTGTGGCACACTTCGATATGCTCTTCATGGGGCTGTATGCTTAGACCACGCAAATAAAAACTCAAATATAGACTGCAGCAATCTACCATTAAGTGGATTTCACAGGAACATCACTTGATACTGTGATACAGGGAATTCCCACGGTATTGATTTTAGCATTGACTTTAAGAACCCTTGTGCATCTGGGACCTAGTTATCTCATGGACCCTGCTAAGCTGGACTGTTAGTAGAGGGAGAGGTCATACTGGGAGTCAGCTTGATTTTAAGTGGGGAGAGCAGGAATTTGCAATGGGCATTCCCACCCTCCACCTGCAGAGCCTGGATGTGCTGCACTTCAAAACACTCAGCGTAATTTTTTCTTCAAGGTTTTGGCTAAGCTAGTAGATGAGCTGAGAGCGGGAAAGGATTTCTGTGATCTGTATCTGTGATATGCATTTATTTATGAATGGGGACTAGAGTGGGGGAGATGGTGAAAGACCTTTCCATTATACTAAGTGATTGCAGTGTGAAATTAAATCATACAAGAGCTCAAAGGGCATAGAGTAGCCACACAGGTACATTTACAGATAAAAAGAAAAAATGCTAATAAATATTTCCCCCGATCAAGGTTTCCTCTTAGGAACTTGTAGTAACCCAGTTCACAACGTGAACCTTCTCTCCAGCACACACTGTACATAAAGGAGGGGTTTCCCCACATGACTTCATACTAATTACCTACAAATAGTCATACAAGAAAAACCTCAATCCACTCATGCTCTTTACCGCCGTGATTAGCATTTCTGTTTCAGAAGTTCTGAGTGACATTGCTTGCTCGGAATTCATTACTCAATCTCCCTGCATAATGTATGGAAACTCACTGCTAATATGTCAGATTACACAGCGCCTTTACGCCGTGCCCAGGGCACCTTGCAGCTGCCTGCAGCTTCCCAGAAGGTTGTCCATACACCACTACAGCTGGTCCATGAACGTTTACAGATAGATCACAACAGCCTGGCGAGGCATGCAGGACACTTTAAATGCATGTTTTTAGGCTACCAGAAAAATGCAGCTGTTACTCCCAGTGGACTCACAAAGCTTCAGGACACCTAGATAGGTGGTTTGTCTGCGGGTGGGTGGGGAAACGCTTTGCATACTTATGAAACAGTATTAAGGTACAACAAAAGTTACAGGAGCCCTTTATCTTACAAACCACAGAAATTTCAATTATAACAGAACTTGAAATTTAGAGGGATCAGTTCAGTTTATTTACCTGTGAGGTACCACTGCTGGTCTGAGGAGCAAGTAGTAAGGTCATAGTATCAGAAATACTTTTAGAATCGATTAGTCATGCTACTTCACCTTGTATGAGTAAGATGAGTCTGGAGCTGGAGATGATCTTACTGAAAATGGAATTGCCCAGGAGTTATTCATCAGGGGAGACTCTTAGCAGCTCCTTCCCGGGGAGCGGAAGTCAGCACTGCATTGCCCCCCCCGCTCCATCCCGAGAGGCTGTTGCAACACCCACTTGCATGGAAACCTACATCTGTTCTCTCACCACTACCAGCTCCTGCCGTGCCTCATCTTTTCTCTTGCTGTCTGACTCCATTGACCAGGTCTCGTTTCTGTGATATAACAAATACATAACTGATAAAAACCGAAACCAGAGGAGTACCGCCACTTCCTATAATCACTGTCAAGAACACTAGAAAATGCAGCCAGGTGAAAGAAAGGGGAAGAATATCACACATTTAGCATTTTAAGACTGACAGGGTGGTAATACGACATTCTAGGTTGACATGCATTTTAGAAGTTAATTTTACCTGCAACTCAAGTGGGAAATGGTTGTGCTGTTCACAGAGGCACGGGGCCGTGTGGGACCCATGGTCCCATGCAGCACGTCACTAGCAGCACCCCAAATTCCCAACTATATGCTTTTCATTTCCCATCCCTGCTATAGTACTTGATTTTTTTGAATTATTTTCTCATGGGTCTTTGGTTCAATTTGGTCCCTTTTCTGATCTTATCCCCTCCCCAGTATTTAGCAGCTTTCTACACAATTATTTTCCTTACATTGTCATGTCTTCATGACCTTTCTTCTCTACGCAGTTTCTCAAGAGCTCTGCTTTAATCAGCTGCCTGGTAAAGCCTTGGGTTTTCCTTGAATTTGTCTTGCCTGTAAATCTGAACGATGACTCTTTGAGGTAACAGCTGCCTCTGTACCTCGTACAAGATGAATTATCCTGTCTGTGCTAAACTAATTCTAACAATAATCATAGTTTTGAGACATCTTTTTTAGTTGTACAGCTTCACAACAGGAGTTGAACATTAAAAATGGTCAGATAGCATCAGCTGGAACAAGAATCACCCAGAAATTCAAAGCTTCACAGATGTAAACAAGACTAAAACAATTCCACCAGTTTTTCTAATTAACAATTCTGCTGGAACCAACCTCACAATACAGAATCTCTCAAATTCCTTTCTGCTTTTTTGCAGTTTCACTACAGAAAAGATTGCTGACCATCAGCATATAACAGCATTACTGCATTAGCTAGCATGGAACATTATGACATCCTTAAATGACATAATGGCATGTGACAATCATCTGAATGCACAATGTCCCACCAACTGAGCTAACAAGTTGTCAGATGCAAATTAATGTGTGTCACATTTACAACTGAAGAACATCATTTTTGGATAATAAGATGTTTGGTGGAATTCTTAAAAGCTCAGGGTAAGAATTTCTATTAGCATTCAGAGGAGTCAGGAGTCCAGGTTTCCTTAACTCTTGATTCTGTGTCAGTGTCACTGTTCCACATTTTGCCATCGGTTTGATAGTGGCAATATGAAAGTAATGCTTCTTCCCAGAGGGACCATCATTCATAATTTAGAAAGGAAAAGGACTAGCCAAATAGGATTTCTTGTGAAGCAACGTATTCTGCATAACTTTATGAACTGGCTATTTCCACCAGTCACTAACTAGGACAGCTAGTCAGACGGGTATATGGGTAAATCCAAAACTCACTGATTTTTCATGTACAAAATGTACATTCTGAGAAATACAGAAGCAACGAACAAGGAAAAAATGAGCATTGATTATAAATTTGAAACATCAGAATAGTTGGTGAAAATGTCAATCAATTTAGATAGGCATTAAAACTCCAACAGACTTCAACTCCAGCATTTCATTAGTGTGGGGTATTTCAATAGTTTTTGCAAACCAAATGAAGGGAAAAAAAAAAGGAAAGAAGAATACAACCCTAACAACAGTCTGAATATTTAAAAAAAAATTCACTTTTTCTAGTGTTTGACTAATTAAAACTTATTAAAATTAACAACCTATCTCCATGTTCACAATAATTGATGTGTTGATATGTGAACAAGGTGACAAATAAAACTAAATGTTCCAGAATAGTTCAATGAAATCCAAAAAAAAACAACATCATGAAACAACTATGGACAAACAGGAAAGTTTACATTGTAAGATTCAATTAAAAATGTAAGTGGTCAAAACTCCGACCTAGGGGAAAAACAGAATTGGTAATCCCAAAACGCTTCAAATGTCTAATGAAGCAAAAAAAGTGTAGAGAAACCAGTGTATTTAAAAGTGGTCGATACTAGTGTTTCTAGAGAAGCTAACTTTACTATGTGTAACTGGATCTATCAAAAAATATGGTGAGTTCAGTAATTGGAAAGATACTGGAAAAACCAAGCAGACATATTCAATGAACAGGGGAAAGAGCTTAATCTCATCTAGTCCACACACTTAGAAAACAGAAGGTTTTTACAGGAGGATAGACTGAAATAGCAGAAAACCAATTATTATGATTAGGCAAGAAGCTTCTGGAAATGCAGATGAACCATGTAGTAAACAAACCAGCACGCCCACCTGTACGATTCTGTATGCTAACGCCTGTAGGAGTCATGACGTAATTGCTGCCTGCTTGCTTTATAAATGAAATTGCGTAATTGATTAGGTTCCTTGTGGACTGTTTTTACGTTCCCCTGGAAAATTCTGTAGACCGATGGAGACAAGATACCGCAGCAGAAGATTTCTGAGGTCTGTCTGATACAAGAAAAATCCCGCGTTCCTTTTAGGGAGAACAAATGTGAATAGTGCATTGACACAATGACAGACATTAGGAGTAATATCCTGCACAGAATCGGTAGGATTTCAGTGACATGGAATGTGGAAAACTGTAATAAGGTGACATGCTGGTAATAATTCAAAATGTAAAAAAGAAAGGTAATCGTTCATGGCTGGAAGTTCACAATGCAGGAAGATTTGTACAGACTTGGAATTTAAGCAGATAAGAGGCAAGCGGGTTCTGGTTAAATATACATACAAATAAGAGACTAGGTACACAAATGTAAAAACACGTTAATTAGTTTTAGAGGGAAACAGAGCAGGATAACAAATGAGAGCATTATATATAGCATATCAAGTGAGAGTCGTACAACCGTTTTATATGCTGCCTAGCTTACTTCTTTAACGGAAAGCAAGCAGCTCTATTTACACACAGGAGTCCCATCGCCACTGTCCAAGCAGAAAACATACGGGGTCCTTCCTTCTTCCATATTTCTAATTGTTTTCAGTCTCTTGCTCCTGTGAAAGGCATGATGAAGACCATGGCAACAGAATACGAAGTGCATAACCAAAATAATGTGACTCAGAGGTCCGTACTGATTAGGAAGAGTAGAGAAAAAAATGTAGTGAAGTAAGAGTGCTCTGAAGTTGTTCAATAATTGATAAGCACAGCAACAAGCAGAGCCGTCAGAGACAGATACTCACGTAGGTGGCTGCCTGGAAGCGCACGATGCACAGAATACGCTGCCAGAACGCGGGGCGGGAGACACGGCATCAACTGGATACAAACATCATACCTATCCTGGGGTCCTCAGGTGACATCGGGGAGAAACTCCACTTTCAGAATTGTCGTAGCCTCCTCAGACTTCAAAGTAAGCTTGAAAAATGTACAGTGCTTAAGGACATCCCTCGAGCTCTTCATACTTTTCTCCATCTGTACAGTGCCGAAGCAGGTTTGCACAATGTCTCGCTGACGCTTCTTGGGAGCTTCCAGGAAAACAGAACACCAAAACCAAAATATTCATTAATTATTGGCTGGAATGGATAAATATTTCTTTTGTTTCACTACTGAGTGCACTGTAACTCAGTTTTATTGCATTATCCTAAAAGCCCATTCTAATGGGTAGTGCCAGCAAGCAAGGCAGAAGTCGAGAGTCAGAAACAAACTATTTTTCCCAATTTTGAGAAAATAAATTTCCTGTCTAGATTTTTATATGTGTATCTGTATATATACTTGTGTGTATCCCAATCAACAATACGGACTTGCGTCCTTGTGGAGCTGTGGAGTAATTGCTGTATCTCAATTACATACTCGTATAGATACTCATATTCTGAAACGGTTAGGTTGCTCCTATGTATTTGAATGCACTTCAAAGGCGGGTTTAGATTAAACCCTTCCACAAATGCCATATACAAATACAGAGATACTCAGTAATTCCCTATTAAAACAAGTTCTCAGATGCAAAGTGATGGCACCTGTGGCCACGGCTAAGTACGGGTGTAGAACTCTGCTGGGACAGGAGCTGTGCATGCCACGGCTGTTGTTGCTATGACCCTGTGTGTGTTCCTTGTGTCACGATTCTGTCTGCTTACAGTTAAACCGACAGATAAATTAAGCAGACTTTGCAACTCAAAGGTTGCATTTTGAAACCAGGTCCTTCAACTTTAAGAGGGGGATGCATTAAGAAAAACAATCTCATTTTAGTCATCTTCCAAGGTCACTAATTTCACTTTAATGACGGGCTCCAATTGAAAGGAAAGTATCAAACTCATGAGAATTTAAAACGACGACAAAGCTAACCATCTCCTGTGTTGGATGTTTAATCCCTCCACACGTGCGAACGCCAGAGACAAGCCCTCCTTTCCTCTTATTCATATCATGCAAAGATTTCACTTCCAAGTAATTATTACTTGTTTAGGTGGTATGTACGCAGTGCCCTGTGTATGGAACTGGACGTCACCAATACCTCGCTCAGCAGGGACTTTTTTCCACGTGATCCCGTGCCTATCAGTAAATTTGCATTCATAATCTTTTATTCTGTGTCTCTTCCAGGGTGGTTCACACCTTTCCCTTCCTGCTCCTTGAAAAGGTACATCCTGGGCAACTGATCTCCACACTACCACGCTCCAGGCAGGGCCAAGGGGAAGCTGGTTGTTTCAAAAAGAAACTCAAAAATTTACGAAGCAGCTGCATCCTGCGCAACTGACTTCCACGTTAACACAAAGCAGGGAGGGCAAAGGGGAACCTGGTTGTTTCCAAAAGAAACTGAAAATTTACAAAGCAGCTCCCAATTAGCCAGACCTTAATTTTGCAAATTTATTTAGGAAAAAAAATTTAACATGAGCAAATGAGAATACTTCAGTGTTACAACAGAGTATATAAATGTCTAGCAATAGTCAAATAATTTGATCTTTAAATACAAAATAACCACATGAACACCTAATATACAGGTTTCATCTGAATACATATTTATTAGATAAATATTAGGTTGTCACATCATCTAACTACATACAGTTTTGCAAGACTAAAAATCACAATTATTTTTTCTGACCAGTTTAAAGTATGAAATGATTGCATTGTACTGTACATACAATGTACAAACAAAGACAATGGCCATTTTTGCATGTTATTTCAGATTGTACTTCTTTTTTTTTTTTTTTTTTTAATTCTCCTCTGATCGTGATATCAAAAATTGTACAAAGTATGAATTTGGTTACAATTTTTTTCAATCCCCTTATTTTTCTTCATTATTTCTGTAGCACCCTAAAAATACACAGGTGATAGACTAGTACACGTAAGCTAAATATTACATGTAGATAAAACAAAACAAAACAAAGGATCAGAGTATATTACAGAAGTGAAAGTGAAACAAATGCTGAGACTCCACAAACGCTAACAAACAGGATTCATTTTCCACATAAGATGGAGCTTCAAGCTTTTTTTTCCTGCGAAATAAAAACAATGCACATTCCAAGGAAAATGAATGCATTTCTGTTAACATGTCTCTATTTGTCATTTACATATGTACAGCTGTCCCTTGAGTCTCCGCTGCAGACATTGGCGTGTATCTGTCAGTCCTAAATAATGTCTTGGCAGCAGAACTGTAGATCTCTGCGGGTTCTTTCCCAGATGAACTTCCATAGGGAAACAATTAAAAAGTAAACAAACCAAAAAAGAAGAATAAAAATACTACTGGAATTTCATATAATAATCAAGCTTTAAAAGAAATGACTGTGATTACCCTATTTGCTAGGTTTTTTTCTCTAAACTTTAATACGGCAGTGAACAGATAAAAAAATAACTAAATTTTTATTTAGGAGCTTTTTCATACTGACTCCACTATACAGTACCTGATTTTAGCTGACAGGTAAGTTTTAAAACTGTCTCAAATGTCCAACATTTGGGTGATGGGTAAAAATTGTGTTTTCTCTCTTAAGTTCTGCTTAGAAACCAAACGTTTCTGTAAGCTTAAGAATGTCAACCGTCCACTTTACTTCTCTATTACTGTACAATGCAGATGCAAACACTGCTCCAAACATATTGCTAATGTCTATGGGGTTTTTTCCCTTTATGCTTTCCAACAGGTACTTTTAAATGATACGTTTTAAATACTACCAGTTAGCAAAAGGTCAATCCTTAACATACCTCGTTTAAAATACTAATGTTGTGTTTAAGAGAAAAATCATTTCAGGTGACTAACTTAGCTGCTCAGGAATCAATGGAAGGTGGAACGTTAAATAGAATCAATCAAAAAAATCTGAGCAACCAGTTCCAACTAATAGTGAGAAATCTTCTTTATTCCCAAACCTATGGCTTAAGAACCTTCCCCCCCAAACAAAAAACCCAAACTCTAAGGGCATAAAAGTCAGTTTATCAATAGCCACCCCTGCAAATGACTTCAATACCTATATAAACAATGCAGCAAAAATACAGGGGGAAACTACTACAGTAAAATGGCTACAAAACACATCTGTAACTGAAGAACGGTCTTTCCTAGGAACTGTGTGATAGCAGCACCACACCACAACCATATTACCATGTATTACACCAAGGTATCTTTAATAGTCTGCAGAGATCCTCTGCAGGTTGTCAAGCCTACATAAGAAAAAAGACACTTCTAAGCAGAATAAAATATACTATACTGTTTCCCTCCCCCACCCACCGACCTCCCTAAGTGTTACGGTGCCCCAGGTTCAGACACCGGAGCACCAGTACAGCGATATAAATATGGTACCTTACACGCTTGCTGCTTGCCTCAGTGCATCTTTACCTGTTCAGACAGCTGGTCCTAGGTGTTCTGCTCACTTGGGCAAACGAACAAAATCTCTGCCATTACCAGCCCACAATCACCCACAGTCAATGAACATCCCTCGGTTAGTCATTTGTTTTGTTTTTTTTTTTTCTTTTGCCCTAGGCAATCACTTATTATTATGTTTCCACGACAGAGCTGGGCCCTGATTGTCCAGGTACTGCCTGATGTATCAATTCATTCATCACATAAATGGATATGAAATTTGGGCTAATTTATCAAAAGGGGGGGGGAGAAAAAAAACCAAACCAACTCCCTTATTCTGTTAAAGAACCCTCAATTTTCTTTTTTAAAAAAGGACCCATATTTTTCTTCAGACAAGGTATTTAAAAACACCAGCAAAAGTATAACCAGATCATGAAAATGTTGAATATTATCAAAGACGATACTAAAATATTCACAAAGATATTTACAATAGCAATTCTTAAAATAATTGATTTTGCATAATGAACAGCGCCTTTCTTAAAAAAACTTGAAACAGGAAAAATATAAGTGTGGGACCATCTCTACATAATATGCTTGACAGATTCAATACTCCTACTGGAAAATAAAAGAACTAAACCGCCACTTCCTTTAATATCTACAGCAAGGTGCTGCTGACTAGCATATATATATCACGACGCATGTACAGCAGTAGTGGGAAACATTAACAAAAAGAGCAAAATAAAACAAAAACAGCAAAGAATTTACAAATATGACTTTGGTGAGGAAAGCAAATCCAGAGTCGTAAGCACAGAGCATGCCATTTACAGCATTGCAAACTAAACACAGAGGGCTAGGAAGCTATCTAGTCAAACCGACAGGAACAAACAAAATTTTGCCTGGCACTTCAGTTTAAAACATATTGCGGTGAGCAAACAAAGGGTGTTTGATTGGATTTGGGAGGAGGAAAAGGAGGGTCGAATTTGCCTTAGTAACGAAAAGAAACGAAACCAATAACTGTACAGTGGGCAAAAGCTGAAATGTTGCACCACAAGGGCAAAGTTGGCACACATGCACTTCTTACACAGCTACTGTACATCATTTATAAGAGAGAGAAAGAGAGAGAGAGACAAAGAGCACAGAAATGGGCACAGAAGCAATAGGAAGCTCATGCAGGAGCAGCAACCACACAAGAAGCACAGATCACAGGGGCAAGACAGTGATTGTGGCAGCAGGGTCTCTTGAGGGCAGTAGCAATATACCGACAGTTACTTAGTCTCCCCATGCCCCGTCCTTCAGGAGAAAGAGCTCATCCTGGCAGCCAAAGTTTAAAAAAAGAAACTGAAGGAGGAGAAAAGAAAAAGGCTGAATTACCTGTAACAGTCACAAAAACGGAATGCAAAGCAAAACAGAAATGAAGCTGTAAGATGTCTGTCCAATGTCAATGCCCCTTCTCAAGCCGATTATTAAAAATAATTACGCAGATAGTGATGTTACTCTCCCTCCATCCTGCAGTGATTTCCTGGCTGCCTTCAACCCAGCTCGTCTTACTATGTATTGTGCAGTACAGACAGTGACACAAACGCTCGGGGCACCGAAGGCTGTAGGTGACAATCAGGACAGTTTGGTTTGCATCCCCCCTCCCTCTCTCTTCCATTCCGTATGGCATACATGGCAAAAAGATCTATTACAGCAATCTCAACAGCTGGATGTTAATGCAGCCCCAAGAGCGGTATTGATTTGAAACCAAAACCACAAAAAAAATCCCTAAACGTCGCAAACATTTCTTTTTTTTTCTTTTAATTTTTTCCTGGGTGTTTCCGATCTGTGTGTTTGGCCAGAGGAATCCTCTGCAAAGAGGTGGTTAAGATTCCTGCGCTTGCAGAAATACCAACACCCACGGCTGCAGCCTGGAGATTCTCAGGACTCCCTTACTGAAGTCGCGTTCGCTAAACTGCTGGCCCCTCTGACGGGCCTGTATGTCTTCCCTGTCTTTGCCACTTGACTGTAGGATTTGTGCTTTTTTGAGCTTTGTACGTGTTTTTGTTTTTCTTTTTGTGTGTGGCCAGGACAATCGCTCCAACGCAAACCTGGGGTTGGAGGGGGGCAGAGGGAAGGTGGGGTGGAGGGAGATACAGTTTCAAAAATATGGAAGAACACGCGTTGGAAGGACACTCTGAGACGGGTCAGTTAAAGACAGTTCCATTTTGTTGCCTTTTCTTCCCTTGCCAAGATTTGTTTTTGCCAAGATACTTCACACTATGTTTATCACAGAACTCTCTCTCTAGAGGATGAACAACAAATGGGCTTTCCAATAGCTGCACAACTGTCTATGCTTCTTTGTCACGTGTAGCACGGCAGACTCGGAGATTACTGCATTTATTTATTTTTTGTATTTTTTTTCTCCCGTCACTTTCGCAGTCTTTGAAGCTGACAAAAGCAGTTCTGAGATGAAGAAAGCAGGGAGTGCACCATTGGATCAAGTTGTGAGTTTTTTTTTTTTTCTTCTCTTGTGGAAAAGGAGTGTTAAGATTCCTCGCTGTGCAGCCACACACATGTGAACAAGTGAAAGGGATGGGAGAATACATATGGTTTTAGTTGTTCTCAAAGAGAGACAGAAGGTCATCATTGCTATTGCTTGGCAAATCAGGAGGATCCAGGTACGAGAGCAGCTCATCTGGATTTGTGAGTTCTGGAAGCAGCTATAAAATATAAAGATAAAAGGAAAATTACGGATAACAGAAACATGATTGAGAAAAAAGGGATTAAACACCACACATTCCTGGAAACTGGCTTTCCTATGTATAGATCCAAATAAATCAGAAGGCAGCGACACAAAGCTAACACCCTAAGATGATGCAGTATCCACTTGTTTGTGAAAGTCTGTATTGCTCAGTTTTCACCTGTGAATTACATTGCCATCTCAATTAGGGTTTCTCAATCAACCTCCCCATCACACAGTTCATTGATAAACAAAGTATACTTCCCAGCTAGTGATGCTGACAAAAACTTCTCAATAAACGCTCATTATGTATGTTAGTTTCATATAAAACACTGAATAAAAACTTGAAACATACAGTTTGAGTAAGACATATTTCAGCTTTAAGGTAGATCAACAAAGACTGGTCTATATCTAACTCGCACGTGTCAGCGTGATGATCACCCGAAGCCCTACAGAAAGAGGCAGCCCTGTCCTTTCCTCACCCCTCAGCCGCCCCCTGACGCCTCTCTGCGCTGATGTAAGCTCTGGGGCAGTGAGCTGGGGCAGGGAGCTCACAGGGTTCAAACTAGCCGCAAAAGAGGAAGAAAAGGAAAAAAAAAAAAAAGAGAAAAAACCCAGCTGAGAAGGAGCATGGGGAGAGGAGTGGCAAGGCGGGTGGGCGAGTCCTTTTCCTTTCTGTGGCAGTGAGTTTGCAGTGGCTGGCAGTACTTACTCAACTACAGCATTACATCCAACTGCAGACACTTTAAAGGGTCAGGGGCAGGACACCCCATCCAACAGAGGACGCACTAATCTCCACAACATTTTAAAGTATCAAAAGGAATAGTTGTGGGGTTTTTTTTTTATTTTTATTAATACCGTGTTTCAAATAGAAAATTTTGTTTTTCCAACCATCACTCAGATTCTTTTTGGTCTGACAGATAACAAGCAAATTGTAACTCCTAGGTTGCGTACCAGGCAATGTTTTCTGCTTTATTCTGCACGTCGCCATATCCGAGTCAAAAGTAAAAGTGTCATATATAAAAAACAGCAGGGAAGAGTTTGTAATAAACTCCCTTTATCTTCAGTGTTGTGTTAAAGCAAAGACAGTAAAATATGGACTGCTTTAACAAACGTAACAGTAGGTATGAGAAATTAATTTTAAATTGTTCTGTTTTCAAATACTAAAAAACTAAAAGCTTGACTGCATCACATTTAGCATGCAAATATTATATTTATATGCTTCTATTGCTCCTGTGCAAATGCAGCTTCATCTTCTAATGTTATATGGATGACCATATTTTTCAATAAGCTAAACATGAAATGCAGAAAGAAGTTTATTACTTCCTAAGCATTTGGAAAAAAATGCAACATCAAGTTTACAAACAGAGACTCCCAGAAGGAATGCTTTTCTTAAAATACTGCCTCCTTTCATTCATGGTAAAAATGCTATTGGCAGAGTACTACACTAAAGATATAAGGCTTTTAAATGTATTTCACCTGCTAGCATAATTTTTTATGCATACCTAGTACAGAAGCCCAAAAGAAAACCATGGCCCCACCAAACGTGTAGAAAGTAAAAAATGGTTGAATTTGTCCTACGATTTTACAACTCAATCCTTAAAAATTTAACATAACATCTCTGTGAGTCATTCTTGTATACAGGGGATTTAAAAAAAAATTTTTTTAGAAAGGTGAAGATGAAGTCCTAAGTTTTGAGGGTGACCTCAGCTTGCCTTGGTCAGAGGGGCCAGGCAGCACAGCCTGCCTCCTGCCCAGCTGGTGTGAAAACCAGAGACCTCAGAAAGGACTTGCTGGGCGTTGAGGGTGCTGTGCTGGAGCAGAGGCAGGAGACGGAGGAGCGCCGGGGGCTGAGAGAGGCGATGGGGGATGGGGGCAGAAGCTACAGGAAGGCGCTAGACTTAGGGGCAGAACTTGGAGAGGTGCACCCAGCACTCCTGAAGTGAATACATGAGAGGTCTAACCAGCCATTTAAATCCTGTGCCTCTGCTGTCTTGAGGTCCAAGTGCAGATCACCTGTATCTATATCTGTATCTATACGAGGTATATCCTTTAACCCAGGTTAAACCTTAGCCTGCATCACACTGAAGTCCTAAAGAATTAATGTGACTGTGTCAGTAGGGAGCGGACCAAGTTGCCCACGGTACAGTCCCCTGTTTGGTTTGCTGCATGGGACTTTATTCAGCCTGGTTCCACAACAACTGAAAGTTAAACCCATTAAAATAATCCATCTGATCACGATTGAGCTCACAGATATTTCAAAGAACTACATTCCCCACGCTGTACAGCACCGGCCTTCTCATTTAGCTAAGATAATTTCGGCCTCCCATTAAGAATCCAGCATGCCTCCATCTGTGGTAACTATGTACTGGGATAAATGTACAGGTTTTTCTACTTTGCTTTTCACTGAGGAATGAGTGCCTGACCCGTAACAGCATACTTTATGTCGTTTAAATATTTGAAGAAAAAAAATGACATTTTTATTTCACCTATTAATATTGCTCATACAGGGTCCTTAAGGGTGCAGAACTCTAATTGCCACATGAACTATCGTTCCCAAAGGACGTGCATGTGACTGCATTGTGTGAAACAGCGGCAGTCTGGTTCAGATAGAAGTTACTCCACTGAGCACTGCTCCTGTAATTGGAGCATCCACCCCTCCCCTAACACCTTCCCTCCCGTCTGCAATGCTACCTGCTGGGACAGTGCTTGTGTGTGACAGGGAAGACGTAAGTATACAGCAACAGCAAATACAGATATAAATCCGAGGCACAGAGGCGAACATTTCTCTAAGAAAATTACACTGTGCAGCAGCAGACTTTGGAACAGACAGAAGATACACATACGGGAACGCACGACTCAAACGAAAATCCAATCCTAGTGCTAAGGAATTTCTATTTCGGGAGGTAGGTGGTTAAGCAGAGAGATACCTCAGATAATTCACTTCCGACTCCACTGAATGGATGGTAAGAGACAGAAGATTACTTTTGGCCTTAAAACTAGGTTTATCTTTGTTTAGTTGTGAGCTGCCTCCCATAGCGGCTAAGGAGGCAGAAGATGTCCTTGTTGTTTATTTTCCTATGTGGCGTACCAGGAGGAAGAACTCGTGCTGCTGAGCTACCCGCACGAGTGGGTATGGACGGGCACTGCCTGTCTTTGGCTGCAGGGAGCAGGGACAGTGCCACAGGGTGGGCCAGCACAGGTCCCCTCCCACTGGCCAGGGCACGCTGCAGGGCTCGGCACGCTGCAGGGCTCAGCGCGCAGCTCGCCTGGCACAGCTCCGCCACAGTCAGAACCACACACAGCTGCGTCCTTCCTCTTATTCAGGCACTGTGATGGCTTCAGGGTCTAGATGAGCACACGGGAGCCCCCGTCCAGCGATGAGGGGGAAGGAAGGAGATGGCTCCCAGCCTGGTGCCTGAACTGCCGTCTGAAGAAATGCCTGCCTTGGTGCTAGGAAGAGGCTATGGCTCACACACCACGCAGCTGCTCAAGCCAGAACCATTCTCCCCGCAAGCCAGGAGCGCCCTGTCGCCTCGGCTGCAGCACCTGCGCCCATGTACCAAAGCATGAAAGGATGGCATGTGCTGTGGAAGCGGCTCCCCGTCCCCGCGCCCTCCCCGCCCTCCCGCCGCGATGCGAAGCACACGCTATGGCAGGCAGATGATAGTATGACACAGACTTACATCCAGCGAGGGCTCCGGCATGTCGGGTGCTCCCTGTCCACCAGCCTGACCCTCTAAGGCTGAGGAGGGATTAAAGGTCAGGTCACTGTGTGGATGGTTGCTAGAAGCGGCCGGGGGCGGCTGCCGGGACTGCTGGGTAGGAGGCCCGCTGTGATGTAATGGCTGCCCTGACTGGCTGCTGGGGTGAGGGACGTGCAAACCTTGCTGCATGGAAGTATGGGACTGATCAGTGCTGCCGGGATGAGGGATCTGCGGAGGAGGAAAAAAGCAGGAAAAGAAAGTGAGGCCACAAGGTACAGTGCTCGCGGTGCCTGACTCTGTAACCGCATGTTACAAAAAGAAATAACTTAAATAAATTAAAAACAAGACACACACAACAACAAAACAAAACGAACCCAAAACAAAACAAAAGAAGAAATAAAAAAGCGCAATCGGAAAAGAAAACTCCATATTCCAATGCCGGAGGAAGTGTTTCAGCTTTCTGAAGGTTATCTGCAAGGGGGAGATAAACGCATTGGATTTGTGCTGTTGGTTTGCTTCCTTGTGATGTGGGAAACTGCGCTTGAAGATGCAAAACAATGAACCCCAAAGAGGAGGGAAGGAGGCTTATGGGTGCTGCTCAGCATTAGCAAGGCAGATGCTTTTGCCCTAAAAAATTCCATGAATGAATAGAGAATTTGTTGAATAACAATCCCTACGCCAGGAAACTGATTAACCGAGAAAATGCATCATTTCTGCTCAGCTGCCTCATTGGGTAGCTTCCTGACACCGCTGCCTATTCGTGTTTCAGCTCATTACAAACATCTTGCAAACACCAGCCCTTCCCCACTCCTCCCCTCTTCCTTTCAGAACGCAACACCCATTTTCAGGGCTGAAGAGTTTCCTAGCTGATATTCATGGGTTCTGATGGTTGACCAAAAACCCAACTCGGCTCAGCTAGTGAGCTCCCCACCCATCAGCAGAGCTGCTGTAGGTGGCTGCATACCTGCTGCCTGCAAAGTACAATGCACTAGCTTAAACTAAGCTAATGGTCACACTTCTGTTTTGTATTCGTGCCGTGGGTAAGTTCTCTAGCAAAAGCTTAGCATGTTTTATGTTTTCCGTGGGGAATAAACTATCAAATCACACTCATCTTCCAAACCCTATTATGGAAGAACAGGGGAAAAGTCTTTCTCACATGACAGAGAAGCAACAAAAATGCACAAGCCCAATTTTTCCTTCTGCTGCACGTCACGTTTAATGCTAGTGGATTCTTTGGGGCTTGACCTTGGTGCCATGAGAAAGAAGTGTCTGAATGCTTCAGAATCAGATGTCTCATGTTAATTGGGTATATGGAGAAGCAAAAAATGTAAACATTTTTTGAGGAATGCTACATATTGCCACAAAGTGGAGCTGAAATAAAAGAACAGATACATACAACAACAGCATGAAATTCATCCAGCCAAGCCAACAGAAACCAGCAAAATGCTATGTCAGCATTGACCCTTTTATATCACAGTAAACTGCAAAGTTATTTTAACCTTAGTCTTCAGTTTTGGAAATCAAAAGGGAGGTTATTACAAAACTTAATTAAAATGTTCCCACAAAATTTTTAAAAAATTACAGAAACAAGCAATTAAAAAAAATACATTTCACCACTCTTATGAAAACTGAAACCTGAATACTGATCGATTGGGACAGTCATACTCAGCTACATTGAGGTCCTTTTCAATACTTTGGTAATATGAAGGCTGGTGGAAACAAGCAGGATTCTATCTGCAACACTACACTTGGGCCTCTTTCCCATATGAGAGTTTAGAGTAACTGTTAAAAAGTACTGATATACACTCTTCTCTCCATTAGGGTCACAGTTTGACTACTCAAAAAGTATTCTGCAGCACTATTGTTGTTACCTTAGGGGTAAAGTTGTACAAAATCTGCCCACAGACCACACCTTACTGTAAATGAATCTGCAGCCTCAAAACTTTGCAAAAGTCCAAGTCAAAGTAGATGGCTACCCAAATAGTACTGTTTCCTTCTTCGTTCATTGAGAACATGTGCAACAGAAAGTGTGGAAATTAAGAAAGCTTAATAATAACAAAAAGTAAGAAGCAATTTAAGACAGTGTTGCTAAAGTGGGAAAGCATTTTCCAGAAAAAAACAGAACAAAACAGGATTATCTTGAATAGTCTCTTAAATTTATCCCTGAATGCACAAAGCAAGAGTCATACTGGCATGTTTATATCAATGATTATTTAAACCAAGAGGCATTCATATGTTCTCAGACATATTTCAAAACAAATAAGCAGGTTAGAAATTCTACATTATGTTTATATGGGCAAGCATTTTATATATATAAATATTTAGTTGATAAGGCAGTATCTTGGGCCCCGAGATAACTGTTGGATAGGGAGTAATTGTACATTGTAAGACTGAGGGCCACCATAACCTTAAACAGCCATCACAGGTTCAAAATCCATCTGACAGGCCACAGACTCCACCAGCTTACCTGTGAGAAAGCAAAATGCTCAGGACTTCCAACACTTTTCTGTTTGCATTCAGCTAACTAACGATAAGTCTGCCGTGGTGCAAAAGCATTCTAAGCAATACACTTTGTGTATGTTCAGCTTGGGTCTGCAACTCCTATAATTTTATTTAAAAAACACTAACCCACACTATGAACGCAGAGTCTAACAAAGTTGCTTTTGCTTACATAGCAAGGTAATTCCAGAGCTGGTTTTAGGAGCATAAACTTTGGCACTCTTAAAATATTTACAATCTATAGAAGAAAAGCTTATAGCAGACACAACTACATCTTCAGCTTAGCAGCACAAAACAACACAACTCTTTACGAGCCCAACAGTGACCTCTAGGAGTGCCGAGATGTATAGCTGTAGAGCAACGGGACCTGCCAGCTACAGAACAATATCCCTTTCATCTCAGGAGAAAATTGAGAGTGAAAAAAAAGATCAGCAGGTTAAGTCAATGGTTTATATCTCTCTCCATTACTGGGGTCATAGTTTTACCAACTCTTTTCCTGGGTTAGCCGGCAGAACCACTGAAAGATGCTACCCTGCCCTGCTGCTGTTCTTGGCCACTTTTCCCATCCATGCCTTTCTCATCGGGTGCATCCTTGCAGACATGGCAGTGAACTCAGCTGGGGAACTGACATGGATCAAAGCTAAACTTCCCCCCCCCCTCCTCTGAATTAGTTTTCAATCACATCAGTACCCAGATCCAGATCACTTCATGTCTGCAATAACACTTGTGCTGGTGTGAGAGAGAGCAAAAGTGAATATAGAAACAAGAACAATGAATTTTTACAGCAGCACCATCTCATATGACCTCAGTGTGTATATGAAACTATGGCATGATCATCCATTGCTCAGTCATGTACCACTCCTTACACTGTCTGCAATAAGCACTAAGCTAGAGCTAACTCTGAATTTACCTTTGTCTAAAACTTGTTTACATTTCTGAAAACAAACATGATGCGATTGTGGCAGCTATTTCATAGCAATCTTGCACTGACACAGAAGCATCTGTTCTATAGTTCTCACAACACCTTACACTGGGGAAGAGGTGTTACTTCTGGCCACTTTCAGGTCTTGATTTTCTTCTTCTTCCACAGGAGCGGAACAGCAGTGTTGAGAGAAGGTAGTTCTGATGATCCAGCCCTGGTTACCCAGCCCTACCTACACTGGGCAAACACATCTGCATTTCCTGGAGTGACCTATGGAGCATGTCTGGAGGGATCAGCTTTCTCTGCCTACCATTATATAAGGGCCACCACATAAATTTTCACAACAGGAAAATTAGGAACTTCCTCAGCAGCATTCAGCTCCAGTAAGAGACAGACCTCGGGTCTAAAAGGACCAAACATCTGATCCTGACTCACCTTGTAAACACGAAACGTGAATAGTAGACAAAACCAAAATACACCTTAAATGTGTAAGCCAGACAAGAGCACAGGCAACATCTTAAAACCTTAGTTCAATTACGCAATGTGATTTATAGTTATTTTTGTAGAGAGATGTCTGTCCAAAGACATTCAGCTACACAATTTAGGAATGTGTTAATGGCATGCATTTCTCTAAAAGCAGTAATTTTAAAGCTGCCTTTCCTGGGTGCCTGCTACAGACAAACAGTTCATTTTTTCAGAGAGAAGAAAGAAGGAGAAAAAGAGAGAAAGAGGAAAGCAGAGACTTTATAATACTGAAAAAGCTGTGTGGGAACACTAACAGCCCTCAAATGTGGCCTGAAGACAATGTGGCTACATTGACAAGGTCAATCTAATTCCCTTGTGCTAATAGACCTGAAAACTGATCCTCATTAGAGAAAATCAGCCATTGACATAAAGTAGGTGGAACCTGCTTTAGCGCCGCTTCCCGTTCCCAAACATTATAGCTTGCGTATCATGATAGATGAGGGAGAAGTGAGGAAAAGGTTTACTTTAATTGCCAGCTATCATAAGCAAGTATCAGATTTGCTACAGACTGGCCCACAGAACCAAAAATCTATTAACATTTGCCCAAATACCCTCTTACAGCTCTGGAACATGCATAGCCTTGAGCAACTTTCACCTTTGCTATCATCTGTAAGCAGTCCCATTTTCAGAAAGCCACAGATTCTTCACTTTCATATTCAACCACTTCATATCCTCCCACTTCAGAAATTTCACTGGGGCAACTACTATAGCAAAGGAATAGCAGTTAACTGACAAAGTCAGGAGGTAGGTGTCAGGTAATGGGAGGCAAAGAATAATTCCCTGTAGCTTTCATTCCAAAGAAGCAGCTGTGAGTGGTTCGGGTTGGTAGTATTTCCCCTCACTCCTATATTCTAATAGTGTATGGTTGGTTCTGATGCAGGTAATTCAGACTGCTCTTTAAGCTGGGTATGTGGAATTTGCCAATGTAAAATTAAGTTTACAGCATGTTTGTTCTCTCCATTATTAGCCTGTAAAGTCATTAACAGTTTCTGGACTCTTCCTTTGCAGACAGTCTTGTTACTTGGGCTCTCTCCAAGCTATACTAAGAACTCCACTCTCTTCCTATTTCTCACCATCCTCCTTGGAAAACCCACTGCCAGCTAGAGAAGACATTGACTGAGTAGGCTTTTGCTGAGCATCTGCTACCACATTTCCTCATTACATTCTGAAATTGTACTTTGTAGTATTCACTAAAGACATGGCACAGATGACTTGTCAAGTTAAACATCCTTCCTGTGCAGTAACAGCACACTATAAAGCCCTTGCCCTGTAACTTAAATGAACATAAAAGGATGTATACACTTCCCCCCCCTCCCTCCGAGTTAAAATAGATGACTAGCTGTGCCTAAGAGCTAAATGCTGCCGGTAGCTTTTCTATCACCTAGCTGCTGCAGTATTGCATTTTCTGGAGATACATAAAGTTCTGTATATAAAACTCGGTGCTCTGAGCAAGCTGCTTTTCCAGCGCAGAGTTCTGCCTCTCCATCTGAGACCTGAGGAACCTCCGGTGTTTAGTATCTTACATTGATACACTCTCAGACCAGTGGCAGCATCTCTCCTTGAAATCTACAGGCTTGTCCTATTCCCAACATCTTAGAGGTGCCTTTCATGCTACTTGGGTAGAATTCCCCCTCAAAATGCTTTGATGCAAATTTTGCCCTCAGGGACAAAGCCAGGGAAGATATTGTCCCTGCTCTGAAGTCAGTCAATGTCTTGCTATAACAAGCTGTCTGCTGAAGATGGATATTCACAGACCCTGCTGGCCTAGGGAATGAAGTCTATTTTTTTTTTCAGGTGTCAGAGCAAAGCACTATGATTAACACAAGCACACTGAACCAGGTTGTCTCTTTCAGATAAACAAACTTAAACGACAATTCAAAAAGCTCAGAAACGCTTCTCCAAAAACTCGAAAAGGCCAGAAACTAAAAATGGCGTTTTTAGCATTTCTCAGGACTACTCTATTTCACGAACTTCCAAAGCGAGGAATCCACAAAAAGTAATAGCAGTTCACAAGGCAAGTCCATTAGCTGGATGAGAGCTCCTTACCCCCACAAAGAAAAATCTACGTCCGCAGCACCATTACTTACAGATTCCTGCATGGGGTGACTGAGAGGTTTGTCGAGAGCTGCCATGCTGCTCGGCATGTCTGGGGGATGTGACAGCTGTGGCCCATGCATGAAGTCATTCATAGACGTGCCACCAGGATTCCCGTGCGGGAAGTCAAAATTGCCATGACCTTGGTAACTGTTGCCTAAAAGAGAAACAGATGCGATATGAAAGAAACTATTTGTTTCCCAACATTGATCTTTCCGAGTATCTTGTGAGAGCTGTGCAGCACGGCATCCTCCCTGCACCACACAGGGCAACCACAATGCTGAACGTGACAACACTGTGCTCCCCACCGCGGGAGCAAGCTGGAGGAATAGGGAGAGAAAAAACGGCACTCAGCTTTCAAATACTGGCTGCTGTAATAATTCATGCACATGTTGTAACTAATTGAAAACTGCTGACATTTTGAAAAACTACTGTCAAGTCACCACATAAACTTAACCAAGTCGAGAAGTGAAAGGGATATTAAATCCTATGGAATATTTGCATCTGGAAGCATCTCAGTGCAACTGAGACTGACTGCCCAAGTCCAAAATTATTTATAGGACACCTCTGTTATTTATGTCTACGCTTCAACGCACTCAGTAAGATTGCAACATTGCTTCAGTGTCTGACGAAGCTAATTGAACTGTATCAGGAAGATGCCACAGTACCAGTTCATAGCACAGCATCTGTTTTACCTTTTCTTCTGCAGTATAAACAGGCAACTTCCATTCAGATAATGCAGAAGAGGCCTTCATGTCTAATTGGGGTTTGTGATGTAATTCTCCTTGCTCCCACAAAACCTAATAAAATTCACTTGACTTTCTGCAAACACAACATTGATTCTCTCATCTTGGATCTATTCTTCTCATTTTTGGAGTTACAAACTGGCTGCCTATAGCCTGTGTTTCAGCATGTGGATATACACGCTCGTAATGAAAAACTAGTGAATTTCTGAAATCCACCTAACTTCAGCCCAAACCAGTGTTCTCCAAAGCACCAAAATTTCACATCAATTTGGAATAAATGACCTGGATTTACCCCCACACATCTACTACCTAGCAACAAGTCTGGAGTCCCCTGCTGATCTGCAGGACAAGTACTGTATGACCATTGTCAGTATGTTTTGATCTGTCCCACCTCAGCCCAGCGATCTTCACTTGAATTCTAAAGCAAGCATGTATCCCAATACAGGGATTTTACTCTCCATATTTTTTCTTTCCAGATCCCTCTGTTGACACTTCCAACTGAGATACCAACTCTGGTGGCTTATTTGCTATGAACAGCAAAAATTGAACTAAAGCCACTCAGCTATTTCATATAGGAAACTGCACTGGATGATACTGAGCTCTGAAATAATAGAATAGCTTCGGAGCTTGCACGGAGAGCCTGCAGTTCGTCAGCTGAAGTACAGCAGCTTTAAATGTTCAAGTCAGGAAGGGAGTTTGACAAACTGAAGTAGCTGCATCATTTGCTCTTTAGCACAGCTTCACAAGCAGAAGTTTAATCTCAGAGGAATAGAAGTCATTAGCCCTGTAAGAGTATTTCTCAAAGAAGTCAGGACTTTGATCTATCATGTAAATACTGCAGAGCCTTACTAATTCTCATTTTGTTAATCTGCAAACTGGATGAGTCTCACAGAATATAGCTGGTCTTGCCTTGCTTCTCAGGAAAGATTTAATAGCAGGGAGCTGGAATAAGGTCTTGTACTACCGAGTACTTGTTATATTTGCAAATTAAACTTCAGTATGCTTACTGTCAAATCCAAATAAACACACATAAACCACAGTAGTAATACTACTACTACTTTGCTCTAGAGTACTGTAATCAGAGGACATTACCTAATTCTAAACACTAAGTTTCAGTGCACGTAGCGATGGAGAATGAAGATGCAAGGCAGTATGCCCAGGGAGTCACAGCCACGCAGCAGCATGCCCTTCTCTGGGGCAAGAGTTGTACCACATGCTGAGGGACAGACCTATAAAGACATTTAGGATAGTCTGGTGCTCTGCATTGATATGCCTATTGCAGGAGAAATAGGAGAGCGTGGGTTTCACCTGCCATTGATGAGTCAGGGCTCAGAGAAGCAATGACTACCTCTGCTACGGGATCCACAGGGGAAGGCAGGGAAATAACAGCCTAGGCAGCAATCGTTACACAAACCCTAAATCCCACTTTACGTGACTACCCTGTCCATTCCTGATTATGAGCTAGAAAGATGATGAAAAATAGATGGCTCTGTTCCCATGCTCTGACTGCACTTCACTCCTACTAAACGAGTGAAAAATTTGTGATTCAGTGCTCTTGGCTTTGTTATAGTAATCATTCATCTGTTTGAAAACCTAAAAAGTTTTATCATCTGTCACCAGTTTTGCAGTCATTGGAGCAAATTAACCATATTTTGCATGGAATCTATATTTTTCTTCAAACGCCTGCAAAAAGCACATATATCACCTTGTAATCAATTTGGGGATTCTGATGGTGTGAACAGTTGGTCTTTTCCCAGAGCTGAACTGAGTCATATCGTATTACTTGCAAAAGAAACAGACTCTGGTTTCATATTTTCAGAATTGTCACTGTAATTGAGTTATTCACAATATACCAGTCATTTGAAAACATATCTCCACTGCCTGTGTTTAGTGCCCCGTTTCTCAATCTGGCAGCACATGGGTAGAGGAACTCAAAAGTAATTTTCTAATGCAGAAGTGTTTGCAAAGCAGTTAAAAATCTCTTTAAAAGTCATCCACTTTCTGGGTGGCCTACCAAATGTCACCCACCTGGCCACATGTTAAACTTAGCAGCCCAAGTAGCAGGGTTAATTGGCCAGGTTCTCTACTTTGTAACTTCTGTAGCACTAAGAGCCTTCACTTGAATGAGAAGGGAACAGAAGGAAAATGGACAGAAAAAATGGGGAAAGATATATATTGTAGCAGGCCATGAATATATAAGGTAACATACAATGTTTGTTGGTTCAGGGAGGGCTGTGTGGCAATAAATATGACAAGTACCAATTTCCTTACTAAAATTTATTTTCCTCTGAACAGATTAATCTTAAATGACAAGACTGATGCAGAATTTCAGAATTGCAGCCATATAATTTGCTTTCCTTTTGCATGTCTCTGAGAGGATGCACTGACATACCTGAATCGCAAAGCTGACTGAACCACTGACTTCTAGAGAGACCACCTGGGTGCACAAAGCTGTAAAACTAACCTTGGTTACCATATTCAGTGGAGTTGTTGCCTCCTGGAGGAGGGGGTAGGGATGGGTAAGGTGACGGGCCAGGACCCAAAGCTGCAATCATCTCCATCACATTTGGCATGATCATCTGGCTTGGACTCATGGTCTTAAATCTTTTTGAGGGAATGCCATCTGGGTCATCTTTGATATGAATATCTGACTTTATAGGGACCGGCCTCCAACTGCAAGTTGGATCAATGGTAACTTCTTCAAACTCCGAGCTGTAAAATAATGTGAAAATTTTAGCACATTAATTGAGGTGGGTTTTTTTTAATCAATTCTGCTGAAGTTTCCATAAGAATCTGCATGGTAACAAATGTTCTGAAATGCTCTAGTATAATCCAACCTCAAGATCTTTTACTCCTCAAGTGTGTGCTGAAAGGAAGTTTTAAAAAAGGGAACTGTGAGAGCACATTCCTGTGTTTATCCACACAACGAAATCCAAACATATCTATGTGGTCTGCCACATGTGAATCAGAGGGACTACTTGTAAATACGGGAAAGCATTTAATCCTCCATTCTCACTCCTCCCTCTGCTTCATTGGTGAGGCTGCCATCATGAGATAACCCAAACAAGATCTATTAAGTAGATGGAAACCGATTCACTCTTCACTGTATCACTAGCTCCACCAAGGAGCCATGACATAGAATATTCAAGTTCAATCACTAAGACCTACTTCGGCGTGACTATCTCAGTACGCATTAACATATCTCCTAGTTGCTTAGTCTTGGATATCAGAAATGAATAAGTTCACTTACTTTTGTATAGCGTTCAGAATACCCCACATGTACTGGTCAACCTCCAAGCCCTCCAGGAGAGCAGTTTTACTAGAAAGGAAAAAAAACCCACCAAACCTCATGTTAGAATATTGCTACACGTGTAGAAGAGGGATGGAAGGATAGGCTAGCGATGAAATCGGCAGACCAGGATCCACCAACTTACTATCTGTAACACATAATTTAGGAATGATTTGGGGCAAGAAGTTTTAATTCTATATCTGTATTACTAGGATAATAGTATTCTACATGAAATAGATAAGGATACATCTACTTGTGTGTATCCACAAGGTGTTCACATCCTTTAAATCACTTTTTTTAGTGAAATATATTGCAAATTTAAAGGCTTTTCAAACATAGCAGATCTCTCCTCTGAACATCAGCTAGCACTGTTATTTTTTTCTAATTGGATCTTTTTTTTTTGAGCTACACAGTAATATGGCTTCAAAGTAACTACGTATTATAGCTATTTTACTGAAGATCAGCACAGATGGGGACAGAAGAAAACAAAAACGGAAATTATTTAGTTATGTAGGCACTTAGATCTGAATGCAGGTTTCTCTCTCACTCAGAGAAACAGGACAAATATTTTGACCTGGATATATGAATATATAAATTAAGAAGCAAGACATCCAATTCTTTTTATATTTTTAGCCTAATTTAGAAGATAGAAAAGATTCAGGTGGTTCAGAGAAAGCACCTGCACTTTAGGATACGTATCAATCATGGATAGTCATCGAAACAAGCTTGTGTCAAGTCTGCAGTGTCCACAGAAGGAGACAGAATGGACAATCTCCACTCCTGTTTATACCTAACATCAGCTGGCACAGCAGGGATTGAACTGGAGACTTGCAGAGATAAAGCACAAGCTGCTACAGCTACAGCTGCTTGAGCTACAGAGCCCTGGCTCCTCAGCTGAGGCTGGAACAAACTCATAACCCTGTGGACTGAGCACAGTAGGTTACAGACACGGAACTGGCCTGCAGACATTCTGTGATTCTTTCCACCCAGTTAAATGTAAGAATGGGCAGTCTGTAACCACATCAAAGCTTTTGGTTCCATGTCTTCTGCAGCATACTAGCTCTCTGGTCAAAACATAAGGTTGAAAGTATGCCAAGTTATCCCTCTTTTCCTTTAAGCAATTACTCCAAACTTCTCCTCGGAAATCTTTTACCTTTTTTAAAATCAGCCTTATTCTGGACTAGAATCCTTCCTGCTTTCTGCTCTCAGTTTAATTTGCACTTGATGTTGACTTTGACCTTGGAAGATCCAACTTCATTTCCTACCTAATTACTAGCAAATGATGCAGTCTCCAAAATTCCCCCTCTCCTTGAACACTGCCATTAACTGCATATCTATGTGACTCAAAGCACAGCACCCGAGACAGTTATTTGGCACCCTTACTTAATGTTCAGCTGGATGCTGAACACTTTAGTATCTACATATTTGAAGTTCAGTGATTTGGGCATTACAGCATTAAAATTATACCAAAATAACTCTAGAATAGACTATTCACTCTTTTGCCATGGCACGTTGTTGTCTGGTAGTTGCTTATACTTCACAATCTGGGAAGACAAACTCCCAGTTCATTTGTTTATGTAGGTATCTGTCTTATCAATGTAAATATTTGAGCTTCTTTTGAACTCTACACAGCCCGTTAATAGCCTGTAATAAGAGCTCGCAGATTATGTATTTTGTGAGAAAATATCTCTATTTTTAAATTTCTAATAAACCAGGGTGTTCCCTCAACTTATGAAATATTGCAAGAATTCTCATTGGACTTCATGCTATTATATAAATGTAATATATGCACCTCATTTCCTAGAACTTCCTTTTTCTCCCCTCCATGGCCTTAAATATGATCTGAATTTGGTCAAATCGTGTACAACTGCATTTCATGTAGTATGGTTGCACTTACTTGCATACCGGACACCTCCAAGTTCCTCTTTCACAGTTCAGTTGCAAGTAAGATTCCAGATCAAAGCACTAGGTATCAGAAAGAAACAAAGGAAAAAAAAAAAAAAAGGAAAAAAAGAGGAAATCAAGGGAAAATACTGTATTAACTAAATCAGTTGGACAAAAGTAAAACTGCCATGAAAAAAAGCCTACTAGCACTGAAAACTAAACCAAATAGCTTACTTTCTCCCTCTACATTAAACATATATATAGTTAATTATTTAGGTTGATAGACACAAAGAAATCCCATTTCATTAGGCTCTCTCATACAATAACCAAGCTAAAGGTATTGTAACAACACATGGCTGAGGGAATACTGCCAGGCCACTGGCATCTACTCACTTGTACATGCTTGCAGTCGTGACCCCTTGCTGGGAGCTGAATCCGCCGGAATGTGATCGGACACTTCAGAGACACTTTAATAGCAGTTTGCTCCACTCCATCTTCCCCATTTAGTGTTGCATTGCCAGAGGAAGCTGCTACGCTACTGAAGTTCCTCTTTACTGTTTAGGAAGAAGGTATATGTATGTGTGAGAAAACAAAACTGTACTGTAAATTCTAATGTAGAAATCTGAAAGACCAACACTTCAACCTTTAAGGGCCAATTTAACGGGCAATTTATCCACACAGATGTATTCTGTGTAATTTAGAACATTCTCCTGAACAGACGAACCATCACACACATGCGTATCAGCTATACCCTCAACCAAATAAGTGCCATACAAGCACTTAAAGCAGCCCTAAACAGATAAAGAAGGCTCTTTCTACACAGGGCTTTTAGGTAAGTCAAAAACAAACATGGGGGAAAAGCGAGAGAGATTCTCCTGGAATAGGAGAGTCCTTGTTGGGAACTAAGCTTGTATCCTTGGTACTTCGTTACCCTCACCCAAATAGCACAACATTTGAGGATACCAAGAATTTAATCTACACACATGATGTTCTGGAAATTCCTGACAAGTACAGCTTAAGGTTTTCAATAAGCAAGTAAATCTCTTGTAGAAATAGCTTATCACAACTGAACATAGGCATTCTAGAAAGTCACCACCCACACAAAATGAAAACTCACTCTTAGTGATACAATGTTCTGCTGGGAGGAGGCGTTTCTTTAGTAGACCTTGAAGTACGGAGCGAACTGATGGCCGGTGTACTAACTGCAACACGAACAAGTGTGACTGAAAGAAAATGCATTTTGTTACCAAGAGAACCAAACGCACACAGTAAATATACTGCTGAACAGAGCCGCATTCTTCCTTTGGACACGTGGCTTCCCTAAGACCCTCATGCTTAAATACAAAAGCTGGTTCTGCTCTGCTGTGCACATGCACTCCCTTAGGGATATTCTGCACACTGCACAGTACGTTGCTCCGTGCTCCAGGAGCATAACGTATACAAGGGCTTTAAAAAAAGCAAAGATTTTCTGCATTTTCTCCCTCCTTAATATTCAGAATACATAGGGCTGACGTATTCATCTCTGACATCAGGGTTTATTTTTAAAACCCTGGATTCTTTGACACAGTCTAGCCTACCTGCCTGCTCTCAGACTACCTTGGAAGTTGTGAAAACGATTTGCTGCTGATGTGTCTGGAACCAAATGAATCTTCTTCCCCAACACAGAGCTTGTTGAGGATTCACAGGATGCTGCCCCTGCTCTTAGCCACCAGATAAATGACATTATGCAGAGAAACATCAGTGTGAGGTAAAGCAATATGGGTGGATGGCTTCTTGTCAAAGTGCCTCACACTGCGACCTTGGGAGAGGTAGTAGCTTGCTTTCTTGTCAGTGACAACAGAACAGTCAAAAGCTCAGACTGTATGTGTGCAACAGTCTGCATTAAAAATACAGTACTCGTGCCTGAGAGTAACTAAACCATGGAAAAGGAGAAAGGGGAAAGTTGCATGGTCTAGACTGCATCGTGGAATATGAATTTTTCATCTGAAAAGCTATTTGAAAAATCATCACCACCACCAATGATTATGGTGTTGATGTTCTCATGTCAAACAAACACAGTTTAATACCCTATGTAAATGAAATTAGTACCGGACAACAGTCTGCATCACAATAATCTATGTCTACATTAATACACTTCAGCCACCTTGTTACACAGGCACATGCTAAATAGGTAGGAGATCAAACTCCCTTCCTCCCCTAGACCACAAGGCTTTTCAGAGATATTGGAAGGACACCACTACATTCTGCAATAATTCAGCAGCAAAAATTTCCGTATTAGCACTCTGACTGTGTCAACATCTTCAAACAAGCACCTTATCAGGAAAATGCACGGGGAAAAAAAAGAGAGTAAGGCTCTTTCAGCTAAGGCAACATTTGCAAACTGTACTAAATAGCAAACTCAGCACCAGCAGCTGCAGCCATGAGCTCAGCGTACTTACACAACAACATGCTGTGACTGTAATTTGAATCGTGTTTCTTCCTGGCTGGCAGACGTGCTTTAGGTGCAGAGGTTTATGAGATGTCTTGTTGTCGCCACGTTCGATGGTAAGTGGGGTTGCATTAACGCTGACCTGGACTGAAGCTGGCCAGTTTGTGTTCATTTGTCTGTCTTCATGGTGATAGCACTTGAACTGTAATTCCAAGTCAGACCTGTACAACAACCAATAAATCTTCCTTTAACTTTCCTTTCACATTGCAGAGGGACGTTGTTTTGATGCTAGGAATGCTTTTTCCTTATCAATCAGATTATTTTTCTAGAATTTTTGCCAGTAAAGGATATAACATACTTTCTTCATAAAAGCCCTTAACAGAAGCAAGTCATGATGAATTAACGATGCAAGCATGCCACAAAGTTGTTGTTAATATTTTACACTTATAAAGGACTTTCCAAGGGAACATCTCAAACCACTTTGCAAAACTAGACTATGGAATGATCCTGCAGACAGAAAAATGTTTACATCAGGTAGGTCCTTCCTGTGTGTTAAGAGTTACGAACAAGAAAGTGATACGCTGCAGTGGGTTGTGCTGGAAGACTGTGGATTCTTCATTACTTCAGAGTATTTATAAGAGCATTTGAATGAACACTTGTCAGACAAAATACAGGCACAGCTAATCCTGCCTTGGAACAGGTAAATCAACTAAGATAAAATGACCCCTGTATCTCACCTCCTGTGTTTCTGTGATTCCAAATTAACACAGCTGTGGATTAAATCTACCCAATTTAGACCTTCTCTCAGAGCATTAATTCCTCCCACCTCTCCAATAATAACCTCCACACACTATTTAGCTCCTCAAAAATTAGTTTTATAACACCTCCAAAAAAGGAAGAGGCTGAGATTAAATTAATTACAAATTAAGTGGGTAGAGACTATGACTTCAGTTTCATACATGGATGTTAACCTTGTGTCAGGAATGAGTAATTTGAAGAAGAAATTTAAAAGAACATGAAGAACTGAACTGAAATGTCAGGATCCTGCTGTTCATGACAGCAAAAGACAGCTGAATGGTTATCTTTTATGCTCAAAAATCTAGGTGCTCATTTCTTCATCTTGCCTGAAGGAAGATATCTTTGTAAGATGCATGAGGAACAGCTCATTCAGGAGATCATCACTTAACTGCCATTTTCCTTATCCAAAACCAGAGATTTAAATTCTGACTTAACATCGCCTTTTCTGGATTTCAAAACATCAAGATTTAGCACTGGATAAAAACATGTTTGTTTTTTTTTAAAAGAAAGGTATAGAATACAAATTACCTGACCTTTCAACATAATCCATCTGCATTAAGTTTTTCCCGGCTTTTTTTCAGTATTTTATCAACAATTTTTTGAAAGCTCTCTCTGCAAGATCCACTGGAGATTCTCGCCTCACAAGAACACACTGCAGTCACCCAAACCCTGAGGGAAGCAAGGCCTGGTACCTCTGATATAAAACCCAAGCAGATTAAGTGTGTTCCTGAGGACTCTGAGCAGGCCTGCTGAATGTCACAGAGCGGTGACAGAGCTCAGGAGACCCTCATGTTCTTAGCACGCAGTGTCTCCACCGTGGGACGCTATTAATAAGTGAGCAGTGCTAAGACTGAACCAGCTTCAAGGCAACATTTTCCCTGCCTTCAACCTTTCTGTTTCTCGTAACCATGAAAAGTTCCCAGTGGGGAGAAAAATAGTTGCATTGCTATTCATTATGTGTGTACACGTGAGAAGTTTTGCTGAATATTTTAACTGGCAAACAAATATTAAGAATTGGCTTGATTCCACCATTCTCCATAAAACCGAAATCCATCCACACATGTGACTAATCGTTTTTCTGGAATCTATCCAGCCCTGAGTTAAATGTGAAATAACTTCACTACAGGACCATCCGTTCTCCCCACTATTAACAAGCTTTTAAAAACAGCAGACCTGAGCACAGTTTATCTATGAGTCTTCATTAAAATAAGTTTAAATAAAGGCTATGTGTTTGGTGAGCTAAAGAAGAAAGAAAGAAAGAACAGATATTAAGAAACAACCTCATGCCTCAGTGCAGCACTATAAATCTACTGAATGAGCCAGCACAATCCCCAGTAGTGATTACTTATTAATAAGAACCAGCAAATAACTGCCAAAACTCCCTCTGCTGCAAGTACTCCACGATAATGAAATGCAAGTAAGCAATAACTGACCTCAAAGTTAGGTGTTAATTATTGGATGTGGTCTGCCTGCAATCTCCCTCCCTTCCAGCCCCTAGGCTACCTCAGGGTAGGGGGGCACCGTGGCAGCAAGGACTCCTGCATCCCACATCAAGCCTCAGCTTTAGAGCCAGAGTCCACCCCTGGGGCAGGGAACTGAGCACACGTCTCTGCCCACCTCATGCCCTCCACACCATGAAACCAGAAGTCTCAAGTGGATTCCAGTGAAAGGGAAGAAGATCCTCACAGAGGAAAAAAGCTGAAGCTACAAGTTATCACTCCCATTAAGGTCAAGGGTTATGTCATCCAGGCTTGGGAAAAAACTGAAAATGAGGCAGGCGTAATGGAAAATGTGCTTAAGATGCTGCATTTTATCATCTCAGCTGCTACACCTGTGAAAACCTCCATACAAGATCCTGAGCAACTAACCAGCCTCCACAGTGCACAGAGACAGGCTCAAACAACGTAATCAGCAGCCAGGATAAATACTGAGATGCTTTCTGAGAAAAGCAGGACGAGGAGACAAAATTATTCTGTGGTATTTGAAAATATACAAATAAAAAAATGAAGGCTCTGATTGTCATTTGATCTAAAGCTCTTCCATGAGCATGGTGGAATCAGGACATAACCTGGAATCACTTATGCAGATCTACATTAAATGCAGGAAAGTACCACCTAGGAAAACTGTTCCTCTGTGCTGGAAAGTAGTACTTGCTGTAAGTGAAAACCAGAAGCCTTTGTACATTGAAAGCTATGCTCCGATATTTCTGACCTGTCCTTACTTGTGGAATCACAGGAGAGGGGGAATTTAGGAAGTTTGTTTCTGAAGTTTGGAGGATTTAAACACTTGTCTGTCTTAATGATTTTACCAAGCCTCTAAATCAGGTCCTTCATTAGTGTGTTGTTTTTCATTATCAGATACCCTGCACCACTTAATTTAAGCATAAACTGTAACAGCCCTGCATAGCTACTCCTGCAACTAACATTTCACAGGCCACAAAGCACCTAGGAGTTCAGAGTCTCCCAAACGGAAGTTTGTACTGGTGTCAGTCATGCATGTCCCATACCCGTTCCACCCAGAGCAGAAAGGATGGAGCCACTGCGGTGACTTTTCAAACACTGCATGCTGTATGCTATCAGCAAGGAGAAGCAACGCAGATCAGGAAGTATTTTAGAACGTGCTGTCTCTGGCAAGTGACAGGTGAGAGCATCTGTGAGTTTAAAGGGCATTTTTCCTATCCAAGCCACAATTTTTAAAGTGAAATTCATGGCAAACCTAAAAGAAGTTCATCTGGCCTGCCACTCCTCCATCACTAGGTGCAAGACTTCCTCACAGCAAGGCTGAGCTTACCTCCACATCAGCGTCTGATGAACAGTTGGCCGTAAGTGAAAGACATGGTTACTGACTGCCAGGTTGTGTTCCAGCCGGAAGGGCTCCAGTACAACACCATCTCTCACGGGAAATGTCAGGCGCAGCTCATCATTGTGGTTGGCTGGGATCGAAGAGGGAGAGAAAGTGTGAACTTTCCCTTTAGCATCTGCAGTGCAATAATAATGTGTATATTTATACAGAATAGTAACAAATGGCACAGTGATCTGCTACTGGGTCTAACTTAGCAGGTTCACATACACAAAAAAGAAAATCACAAGTAACTACATCATCTAACTGATGCAAGTGACAGGGCTCAAACTGATAGTGATGGCAAATCAACATCATCTATTCTCCCACACTTAATATTAGGACCTTAGCATTCCAGCCACAAACAGAAACCAGGCATGGCAAGAATTCCTTACTCTGTTGGCAGAAGACTGACAACAAATCTCTTAATTATGGCAAACTGTGATAATGCTTATTTTCCCCGCTTTGAACTGGGATCAACATTACCCAATTAGTTCCAATAGTTTCATCAGCTGGAACTATCCAATGACCAAAGACACTGGTATTCAATTACTGTCTGATCTCATAAAACGAGGTTTTGTGGTAACTTACAGCTAATCTATGAAGTCCACGTGTCTTTAAATGCTGCGTTCTCACTCAAATAATATTTCAGGCCACCTTCTTCTACTTAATTTTTCAGCTATCCGGAACTCCAAACACCAGTTGCAAACTGCTAATGCAGCAGCAGTTATTCTACAGAAAACATTAAGGTTCTCCCAAGTTCCCTAGTAAATGATATTTCCTATTGTTCATCAGTCACTTCAAAACCTCAGATATCTTGTGCTAGCCAGAGAGATCTTTTTATTCCTGCCCTGCTCCCAGCCAAATGTAGCTGTGACGTTGAGTGGCTTTGAAAGGAACATATATCAATTTTTGGCATACTACTGAATATTCTTAAGAAGCCTGTATGGATCACAATAGAGACACCACTATAAATATTCACATTTTACGCTATTCTGCAGTGATGTTCAATGAATGGTTTTGCCCTTGAACAAAACAGACCACAATGAAAGTTCATACAATAAACAAGCCTACCGAGGACACATAACGCAACCCAAAATCAAGCGGTATATCCTCAGGAAGCATATCAAAGGAATACTTCAGGAGTAAAATCCTTAGAAGTTTAACCTGAAAGAACTTTTCTGATCTCTCTTTCAGGAGGGGATAGCAATCTTTCCTGTCCACTGGCTCTAGTGAGCCTGCACCATGCATGCCACCTATCACAACTTAGCAATTGGAGCCTCTCCCAGAGCAGCAATCAGAACTAGTTTCCAGACTCTGAAATGTATGTGGCAGACAACAGAGGGACAATAAATGACTGCAAGGGCATTCTGTTTGCTACTCACTTGGAGGTGGTGGTAAAGCATTGATATTTGGTTTAATGTCAGGTGGGAATGGTGGTTTGACATCCTGGTTAGGTGACAGGTATGGAGGAATATTGCTCCCTGGAGTCATAGGTGGTGTGGGGTTTCCTGGAACAGGTGAATGAGGGTAATTTGCCACAGGTACAGGCCTTGATGGCTAGAAAATAAATAACATCACATCGTTACTGCAGTCTGAAAATAAGAATAATAAGACTTGTGAATTGTACTGCTATCAAACACCAAAGACTACAAAGAAGGTAGGGAGGCCCCTCTGTCTCCAGAAGGACAAGAAACCACAGGATGTCCCATGAGGCCTTTGGGAAGAGGCAGACTAGGAGAGCAAAGCAGGAACTGAAACCAGCAGACCAGCCAGCTTAATTCAGGCAATAACCAGATACAAGCAAGGCTGCCAAGAGGCTTATCGCGTTCCTCTGAATGCTCTCTTTCCAAAACCAACCAGCCATTCACTTCAGTTTTTCCACACCACGCCAACCCACCCAGCCCTTTCTATCTCTTTGGCTTCCTCCCAAAATAGCCCCAGTGCACAAAAGCCTACATGAAAAACAAAATCCAAAGACACGCAATTAGAATGTCTGTGTCCCTTTTACTTCCAACTATCCTGTCTTCCACCCCTGTCCAACTCATCTACTCGGAATGAAAGCTCTGGGGGTCAGGGGATGTCTTTTATTCTGTGTACCTACAATTTGATTCTGTTCTTGGTTTGCTGCTGAATAAGACAAACTAAAAGAAAAAGGACAGTTAAGTATAAATAGTAGCTATAGTATTATAACACCATTGGTTTTGTTTCTTGTAATTAAGGGGATGGTTGCAGTTAACAGAATAAACCAATGATGATGGTTTATTTATTTGGTTTTATTATTAATGAAGGAAGCTGACATTAAGCAAAATTGCAATTGCATGGCACTATCTTGTAATAGCTCGTGTACCATAAGCACATACACATGAGAGCGTCAGAAGATGAAAATCTTTAAACAGCCAAAGTATCAGGACTTTAAATCTGATTCTGTATCTAAATGCTGTGCTGCTAGCCTAGGATACTCTAAAGTATGTAAGAGAGCTGCATTCTGAAATCTTAAGCATTTACATTTCCAACCATCTTTGCTTTTTTGTTTAACGCATACAGTTACTATCTCCACAATCACTACAATCCAAAGGTTCAGGTCCTCTCTGCGGCAAGCTGGAATTTTCCCCTAGCCAGGTGTCATAGTTTAACCCCAGTCGGCAACTAAGCACCACACAGCCACTCGCTCACCCTCCCTCCCGCAGTGGGATGGGGGGAGACAATTTTTAAAAAAAAAAGTAAAACCCGTTGGTTGAGATAAAGACAGTTTAATAGGACAGCAAAGGAAGAGAAAATAATAATATTAATGATAAAAGAATATACAAAACAAGTGACGCAATTGCTCACCAGCCGCTGACCAATGCCCAGCCCATCCCTGAGCAGCGATCGCTGCCCCCCAGCCAACTCCCCCCAGTTTATATACTGGGCATGATGTCATACGGTATGGAATAGCCCTTTGGCCAGGCTGGGTCAGCTGTCCTGGCTGTGCCCCCTCCCAGCTTCTTGTGCACCTGGCAGAGCACAGGAAGCTGAAAAGTCCTTGACCAGTGTAAGCACTACTTAGCAACAACTAAAACATCAGTGTGTTATCAACATTATTCTCATCCTAAATCCAAAACACAGCACTATACCAGCTACTAGGAAGAAAATTAACTCTATCCTAGCCCAGCTGAAAACAGGACACCAGGATAATCTCTCTTCTTAACAAGGTCTCTTATTTTCTAACTGTTTCCAGAACGGTTGATATTTGAATACAAAATAGTATTGGAAGGACCACAGATTCCTTGTTAGAACTATCCTGTAAACAAAAAACCTAAACCCCATCTAAAATAAACACATGTAAAAATGTATTAAAAAAATCTGTCACTTAGAAACTTCACAGAGATCTTCTGCTGTTATTTTAGCATAAGTGACTGCACTGGAATTACAGTAGTTGAGGATCTGTCTCCTCCTCGTGTTCTTCCTGGCAGTGTTCTGGAAAAGCTGCCATGATGCAACAGGCATTCCTTTGGGTACCACAGTGGACAGCTTGGTTGCATGTAGAACAGATGCTCCACAGTAAAGGTTTTTTTTCCCCTGTTTTTTCAATGGTGTTTTCTGTGTGAATCACACCAGAACAATTCCAGTTCAAGACCAATGTGCATCTTAGATTCTTTCAGCCTACGTTCAAAATCAGAATGTAGCCCAGAGACTTCAACAGCTAATGCTTTAAGAGCCGGTCAGACCATCGACGGTCCTTCCCGTTTTTATACTCACTGGAGTACCTGTGTGCAAAAGATCACTTTTGTGTGCGCTTCAAAGATGTCAAGCCTCAGCAGGCCCTCAGTACAAACTCAGTTTGGATAATTCTAAGTGTTCAAGAGGTATCCATAAAACAGGTTTTAGGCAACATTTTAACAATTCTAATTCTTGCCCAAAACAAGCAGCACAGAGGGAAAAGAAGGAAAAAATGGGAGGGAGAGGTTGGATAATGTCAAGCAAACTTCAGTTCAAAGATGAATTCTACAGCTGGAACAGCTTTTAAGTTTCAGCTGGCTTAATCCAACAGTGACCACTGTAGGTCTGAAATTGGGATGCTGCAATGTGGAACTTGTTTATTACAAATTTCCAAAGCTGTATTCTTGCAGGGTGCCACAAATAGGTGAAAGTATTACACCTGAAACCCATTAGGTACTTCTTTTTACATGCTATAGTTAAAGCAAACCCAACATTTTCTTGTAAAAGCCTCTAATGAGCTGCAGTAACATTCAATTTTCTTTATGAACTGCTCTGAAGTTACAATGCAACTTGGCTGATTGACTCGATTCTGTGATATCCAAAACATTAGTAAAAACACTGTGCTTTTTTCTCTCTTTAATTATGTAAAAGCAGTATCTATGAAGTCATTAATGTGACTTCATTCATAAATGTCTACTAGAACGCAAGAAGATAACCTAAAAATTCTTACCTTGTAATACTGCCCCATGTTGACCGTTGGAGGAGGGTACTGCCCTGTGTTTTGCTGGCTTGGCATCCTCTGTCCAGGGTAGTTGGGAGATGTAAGGGGTCTTGGAGGGTTGGGAGTGGGGTACTGACCAGGCTGGTTTGGAAACTGGCTATTTGGTCCATACTGCTGGTTTCCATAATTCGGCTATTTCATGACAGAGATGAAAGAAGACAAAGATCTGTTTCATGCAAGCAGCTGTCTTGAATTGATTATTAGCATACATTCAATAGTGGAATCAGAACAAACAAAAAAACTCTCCAGGTGAGTACTCCTCAACTTAGTGCCACTCATGTCTAAACCAGGGCCCTGATGGCTGGAGGTGAATACTCACTCAAAAGCATGAAAGTCCTGCAAACCGAAGTGGGATAAGAAAAACCATGTACCTTAATACACACATACACTCAGCCTTGCAGTGCTGTCAAAGGGCACCGTGTTTGAAGAAACCAGGATTAGAACCAGATGCAATGTTCACAAAATCTCTGTGGTTTTGTAAGTGCTACCAGCCCCAGCCCCAGGGCTCCTGTTCCAGATAGAGAATGAAAGCACAAAAGGAAAAAGTAACATAAAAAAAATCCTGGAATGGGCAAGAGAACAGAAGCTGTGTTGTCTATGTCTGTCTTCTCAACACAACTGCTATGCTGGCCCTGTGCTAGAGTGTTTAGCGACACCCTAACAAGTAAACAGAAGCTATTACTAGTCATAAACACCTTGCTAGTGCTAGCCAGTACTGTGCTGCAGTTTTGGAATCAAAGTCATGAAAACTGGAACTTTAAAGGTAATAAAATGTCAATTTGAAAAATTAACTGATTAATAAGAAGTTTCCATAAATGAAGCTTTCAAAAAACAACAAGCAAATAGCACCTATGGGATCTGCAGAATTCCAGACCAGCAAGCATGTAACATTTAGGGAACTGTTCAGTATTGACTTCTTGGGAACATGAACATATTCACTTACAATGAAAAACCTGCTTCTGAAGCAGCAAAAAAAGGATTTACAGTCTTCCTTAAAATATGAAATCTGAAGATAAAAATTATCTGAACAAGCCACATTCTGTGTTTTCTTAACTTAATTGTAGAGTAAGTGGCAGTATTTACAGCATGAAAAGGCTTCCCAGAGAAGCAACTCCTGCAAAAGCACACAACTTTTTTATTTCTGATTTTTTTTTTTAATTTAAAAAAAAAATAGTTTGCCACTCAGGGAAGAAATGTAGCTCAATACTAAATGTTCGCTGTATTTTCTGCATACCATGGTACTCTGCTGTATGTTTTCTATAAGCTCTTACTACCATTATTATAGTCAGGGCAATATCATAATATTCAAAGTTCTACACCTGGAGTTATAGCTGTTGTTGTAGTCTCAGTTTAATACAGAATTTTACCAGGAAAATATCTCTGAAGCTAGTAACTGGTGGCTAGATTTGTAAAGACATTTAGGTGCATACAGATGCTGAGAGAGAGTCGGTGAGATTCTCAAAAGCATCTACTGCCCGACTCACATCAATTTGAATAGTAAAACGCATTGGTGCTTTTTAAAAAATCCAAAAGCTCATCTGTCTACATCTTTGGTTCTCTAAATTTCTTTAAAATTTTGACCCTAAGTGTTTTGCCCAAGGTCATAACACAAGTCAATGGCAATGTAATTTTGTCTACAAAGCCACTCAGATCTCATATAACAGCATGGGAACTTACACAGAAAAAACAAACTCCAAAAAAACTTATATTAGATAAATGCTGACACAGAGTGATTTGAGTTCAACATGATTTATATTCATCTCAGTGCCTATGAAAATCAAGCCTCAAGAAGTTTGGAAAGCAACTGGTCTTTAAAATAAATGTTATTACTATCGGTGTTTATACAATGTATGCCCTGTATTTCCTTAGAACAATAAAACCATCCAAGAAAATGCAGATCACGTATGTATTGGGCTCAAATGAAGTATTTCACCTTCAACATCTCTTTTAAGTTGTCACATTAAATAAATCCACTCCTGTGAAGGAAGTCTGCTTACAGTCTATGAATTCACCGTCTAGCATGAGAACCTCAAAGTGACATTTTGAGGCCTCAGCCAGTTTGGGGCCTTTCTTGGTTTTAATGACTGTCATCTTGACTAACATAGCAAGGGCTAACCTGAATACTTTAGAAGCTAAAAAGAAAGAGCTGCTGCCGCTCATATTTTAATGGCAGTATTCCCACCAAGGCTGAACAAAGATGTAGCTATCGTACAGGGATGCACACCATGCATTACCCAGCATGCTGCAACTTTCAGTCAAAACGATACTGTATGCGAAATATAATTTATTTTATTACCTCTCCTGGGTACGGTCTCTTTATGCCCTGTATAGGCAAAGACTGGGGGCGTGGGCCTGGGTAGGCTTGCTGAGGCATCCTCTGCCCATGGGTGCTGAAGGGACTCATTCCAGGAGGCCGAGGCTGATTCATGCCCATGGGTGGCCCACTCATGCTGGAAGGTGTCATTCCTGCTCCCATGCTTGCTGGGTTCATGTTGCCTGGCATAGAAGCAGGGCCACGAGGACCAGGCTGGTTCATAAACTGGTTGTTGTAAGCCTGCGTTGGACCCATCTGGAAAGAGGAACAAACCTTCAACGGAAGAAGAAGAAAAAAAAAAGAATAAAATGCGACATGCATTTAAAATGGGAGGAGGGAACTGAACATGCTTTTGGGGGAGGGAAGAAGGGGAGGATTTATGTCGCATTTCCTTTCAATGTTCTCCAGCATTTGATGGGCGGTGATGTTATTTATAATAAAAATTCAACTGGAATTGTAGAAGGCATAAGAGAGAAAGATAGACATAAGTCTAAGATGAGCAATTCAATCGTTTAAATTGGCTAGTGTATTACTGTAAGGTAACAGGCTAGGAAGTTGGCTGTGTAAATTGTGTAGCACAACACTACAATTTCTAAGACATTGTGCTTCTTTTACATCACCTGGCATATGGGCCCAAATACTTCAAAACTCAGAGAGGTAAAAAAGCTAAGGAGAAAAAAAACCCTGAATTGATCAAACCCTTGTTTATTTTAAGAAAAAATTATTACATCAAGTCATGACATGCTGGAGGTTATGGATCACCAGAAATGCATGTCTCGCATAGCTGTTCTCATAGACAATATTATTAAAAAGCAAATCTCTTTTCTACTGTTGTTTCCTTGTTTGAAGGGAAAAAAACAACCAACCAATTGTAGTTGGCAAAATAAACAATTACCCAAGCAGTACAAAACCTATTCCAAGATTCTGGAACATTTCACTGGGTACTCAAATTTAGAGGTTCACAGAGCTGGCAAAGACAGCCATAATATATATCATGTCAGATGCAGCCATAACTTTGGGTAATCTTCAATTCTTTTAAGGGGCAACCTCCAAACTACGAAATACACTTAGGCAAGACTTATTGGAAAAAACATGGGAGACCAACTCATACCCACGTACACACATTCCAGCAGTTTCTCATAAGCATTTATAACCATGCCCATGCACAAAAAAAAAAAAAAAAAAAGAGTAGGCACCCTAATAAACAGGGGAGTAAGAAGGACAGCCCAATTCCCTGTAGTGGTCCAGATCAGGCAGGTATGAAGACATAAGGGTTACTCTCTTACCGGTCCATACTGGTTCATGTCCTTATTCTGCGTTTCCTGAAGGGCTGCCACAGTGGCTGTAGCCGTAGCTGTTGCTGTAGCAGCTGCAGCCGCAACTGCAGCAGCAGCAGCAGCTGCAGCTGGCTGGGTGAAATCAGCTGGCGGCCTCGTGTGTGGGGGGATCCCCATTCCTGCAGGGGTATTTGGGCCTCCAGGGTAACTAACAGGGAGGAAAAGAAAGAGAGAATTAAGACACGCCTGGTGGATTCTGTTTTGAACATTGGTGTGATCCTCATCTGGAACTGTTCCAAAATCAGATATCAATGCCTAATGAAAGCCAGCAGGATGGGGAATTAGGTGTGTACATGAGATACAAGTGTTGCTCAGGTGCAACAGTCACAGAAGCTGCCACTGGGATTGCAAGGTACCACCGTCAGTTGTTTTGGGGGCAGTGAACTGCTTCGCAGCTTTGTAGCTTACTGCGAAGTTGAACTGAAATTCTGAAAGTTAATGCATGCTCCATTTCCCAATAGTGTAGGGGCAGACTGCACAGCAGCATGAACAGAGAGCTTCCTCCACAACAGTGCAATCATCTGCCCCAGTGGTGAATTATGCCAAGTGTTCCCAACGCTGTAAAAGCATTCCTCCCTGAACCTCAGCAGAAAGGCCAGGAGAGACCCAATGCAATCAGCTCTACTGGATCCCACACAACGTATTTTGCAGTTCCTACCCGGCTCTTCTATCGTCATAAGATAAATTAAGCTAAACCATGCCTTTCCCATTCCAAGACATCAACTATCTTTATAAATACGGGCCAGTATACTGTGCCCATTTTAGAGATGTTAATGCAAAGCTAAAGAAACTTTCCAACTTGTTCAAAGTCACTCAGTAGATCAGTGGCAGAGATGAAAGGAGAGATAAGTCCCCTGAGTCCCAGGCTTATATTCTTCACACTAGACTGACTATGCTAACAACCTTTTCAGCAGGCTTTGCAGAGGGACCATAAATAGTGGTTTCAGTTAAGTGCACTTACCAGCCTTGTTTACAAAGCATAGACACAGAAAGTCAAAATGTAACCAAACCCAGGCTATTAGTTTTCACTTATTTCACTAATGCAGCATTTACTTCCCCGAAATAAATACACAGCTTGACCATCTCTCTTAACAAACATCCTCACCCCCAATTCTTTTCAAATTCCTGCTGTGGAGTAAGTCTTTGGGCAGAAATATCCTACTGCATAGGAACCTACTTTGCCTAATACTCAAGCTTATTCCTCCATACACATGTAGAAATTATACCATCAATACCTTTCACATCGTGGCCTTATTAAATGTTAATCATTCCTAAGCCTGTGGTCTGTTTAACAATCTCTCTTAATTAAAACTTTATTTTGGGGGTTTATTAGAGCTAATTGATTGACCTAAGCCATTTCCATTTACTGTGATGAATTTCATTGCAGTTTGGGTAGCTGATTTCCGAAGCTGTAAAAGCAGTATGCACTTCAGTTAACCAGCATAAAATAGCTACTGAGACTTTATATAATTAAAATAAGCCCATGACACTTCTGCCAGGTCACTAAAACAAGCTTCATCAACTATTTACATCCATTTTCCACCTCGCACAAGTAAATCTTACCTGCCACCGAAGCCTCCGCTTCCAGGATAATTGGGTCGCCCATACATGCTCTGCTGTATGTACGGCTGAGTGGAGCCTGCCTTGGCTGAAAATTGTTGCTGCTGTCCAGCAAACTGAGGGGAATTGATTCCAGGGTTGCTGGTAGTCATCCCAGAAGCCATGGGATTTCCTGCTGGGTTCATAGGGTTATTAGCATTTGCCATTGGATTTCCCAGCACCTGTGAGTAGAAACACAAGAATAAGGGGATGTACCTTGAACTACATCAAGCAAATTAAGTTGATTTGCTGTAATCGATAAATTACAATATAACTACCCTGTACTCTGAACTCTAATGAACATATACCTTGTTGATATCTTGTGCACGTTCCTGGTGATTTCTGCTTTTCTTTTGCCATTTCCAAACAAACAAGAGTTTCTGATCTCTAATTATCCTTCACAGGAGATTTTTAACTAGATGGAACACAAACTAACATACTTATGAAAAAAGTTACGATAAAGACCTGCTACAACCATACTTTGTAGGTGACAAATTCATCCGATTAAGTACATGCTTTTTCTTTTTTTTGATGTAGGACTTGGAAATAACTTGCAAATATTCAGTCTCATTGGCATACTGTAAAGGGTACTACAGATGCAAAAACTGTGAAAGAATATATTTCAGTGGCTTAACCTGTTCTTGAATCTAACTCTCTCTAAAGTGTACAGAAGTCTGTCAGGTTTTTTTATTGCTTCTTAGAAGAGAGTCATCTGTTCTGTTTTTAAAAGGACTTGTTTGCTTGTTTGAAGCTTTTTTTTTCCCCCCAATTGAACCAAAATTGCTATGATTTCCATTGAGATGTAAGTATGGCTGCTCACGGATCACCTGCATGGAAATCTGCCTCCTACTTGGGAAGAAATTTAGTGGTCATGGTTTTTGCAGAAGACCAAGTCAACAGCTTTGGGAATTTGTGAAACGCAATCGGTGAGCCTGGCTCATTCCTTTCCCTAGGGGAGCATGAAGACTTACAGGAAATCTTGTCATTCATTTCAGTCTGCTCTGAACAGCTACAACCAAGCTTCACGTTTCAGAGTTTCACCTTTCCCTTGCAGGGATTCTGAAGAAGCATTTTCTTCTTTTTACCAAAGCACTTTTTTCTTTTATTGCACATTCCTCTGAACTATCATGAAGAGTTCAAGTTACATTACAGTGTTCTTATGACAGAACTAAACTCTGAGTCTTCTCTTTTTTCCCCTCTTTCCTTTTGCCTTCTTAAATATGAAAGATTTTCACAAGAAACTGTATTTCCGTTTTCTGGCCAATGTCTAGACCTATCTGTTTACTTAGGTGTTTCACTCACAGATGGGATATCTTTTCTTTTAAGGTGTTAAAAAGAAATCAACAATAAAAAATGATGTTATATATCCTGTAACTGTTTCCTCTCTTTATTTTTTGAAGAAAGATTTTGCCACAACCAGTGCTTACATAACTGCCATGTGAGTATCTATATGACTTGGCCCGTGAATGATTTCTTTTACAAACGGCTCAATCCACAACAACTTTGTTTTAAATTTTCTGACAAAAATTAAAATAATTTAAAAAAATCCACAGAAGATTTTGTATGGGATCTAATGTCACTTGATTTGAAAAAGGTAGAAAAGACAAGTTAGATTTATGTACCATTTGCACTCAGTAAAGATGGTGATATGTTTAGAGCACTTCATCCATGGTGTAAGAAAAGGCTAGACTGCCTGAGAGCTTGATTTGTGCCACATCTCTTGGAGAGCACACTATCACAAATAAATGGCATCTCCTTTATTAAAGCTGCTTCTTTTTGTATAGCATAATTCAATATACATTGCAGAATAAAAAGAGAGGTAAGAGCAGAGAGAACTGAATGAAAATCCAGTAAGTATGGCTCTCACCTAGGAGCCAGGAGCTCATGTTTTTGCTCCAATGCATATTGAAATATTTTTGCAAAGTAAGGCAGTATTAACAGGAGAGGTTGAAAAGAGCACAGCCTATAGCTGGTAGTTAGCACCTCAGCGTGGGGGTAGACTTGGCACCGGATTTCACCGGCCCACAAGTATGACACAACCCTGGGTAAAATCAACAATAACTGTCATTTGGTGAATCTAGCTAGAAATTTTATTTTTAATAAAACAACTCTTCAAATTCAATCTGAAATTCCTAAGAGTTTTGGGATTACCCCAAAATCATGCTTTTAGTGTTGAAACCATACAGTGCAAAATACGTGCTAAACCCAAGCCTGACATTTGCATGCAGCTAAAGGAGTTACTGACTCGAGCTCTCAGACGCCTCCTTTCCAATGCCACCAAAGAGGACACACTGGAAAAAAAATGCAGCATATACAACAAAGAGAACACAGATGCTGTTATTGACCCCAAGAGGATTTTCCAAAAAGCCTTCCATTTTGCAAACATTAGTGATAACACGTATCTACAGGGGAGGGAACATAAAAACGAAGCTTACCTGGCTTTGAGATGTGTTAGTCACACCCCATACTGTGGTGACCACTGATAAGGAGCCTGGAGGCTGGTTGGTATTTTGCTGCCAGGGAACAGAATCATAAGGGAAAGACCCATCACTGCAAAAACAAATGTTTAGAAGGGTGAAATTCTGGAAGCTTAAACAGTGGCAAGCTGCTGGCAGGGACAAAGCGATTAACACCTGGCATTACCTTAACTCTCCACTCCTCCTTCCATTATTAGCCTAGTACTCTCAGAGGCATAAACTTTCTTTAATAGCACTGTGATCATATCAAAACCACACAGAACTAATGAATTCCTTAACTATATTGAAGCACAGGGCTTTTACCATAAACGTCTGTTGCCAATGAAAGTAAAAATAAACTCGGGGCAGAGTTTCAAACAAGGACACTAAACAAGTTGCTCAGAAGCACTTATTTTTTGCAATCCATCTCAAGCTCTTCAACAATCACTGCTTCAGCTGCCTTGTATCAATTCAATTAGATTTTGAGACCAGACTGCAGCTCCACCGTCTGCACTGGGTCCCCAAATGGCCAGAAAAGCCTTTAAAGGAATAGCAGTTCAACATCATTTTGAAAAGTAAATTGAAATTCAGATAGTGTTCTCCCACACGATGGATAAGCTGCATGCCAAAAACAGTATTAGCTAATCAGCATTCTAGAAAATCAACTGCAGATATACAACACATCTTTCAGATAAATATGTGGATGAGAGGATTGGGTTTTTCCATTACCTTTGTCCATAGAGACAAGCAAACATTTCTTACAGTTCTTTTCATGCAAAAGCATTAGTGGTTTCAAAATGAACACAGGATAGGTATGCATCTAGTGTAATTAATGCAATACGTTAAATCCAGTGAAAGTAACTATTAATCCCATAACTGCAAAATATATCCCACTTGAAATTTTCTCTTTCTCATACTATTAACTTGTAAATTAGATTTCTATTTGCATATATGTACACATATAAACATGTGATCTTTCCTCCTCTAGATATATATACACCATTTAATACCCACACACATTGCTCTCTCATTTTCAAATGCCATTGATTTGTATTCTACATCAAAAACTGCATTTTTGCCTGGACTACCAGCTATCACTGGAATTCTATACAGGGCTAGCTTGCCTAAAGAATCCATACAGACTCTATGAGCGCTGTATCCATGTGCTTCAAAAGCCTGCACCATAAAGTGCCACAAAATTAACTCATACAAGACACGGTGAGACAACCAACCTGCCAAAGTCCTAAAAAGGGCTCTGTGGCAGACCCGGGAGCTGACTTTTCCCGGTCCCGAGACAGCACTCCAGGCTTGGACCACTTCTCCTTTCTTTTGTGCTGTGAGCCCAAATCAAGGACTACCTATGTGGTCATTCTTTAGCCTGTTCATAACACCTAGTGTAAATCACTTAAGAATAGGAACTGCATTGCATGAAGAAATGCACACACATGTGATAAAGACTGCCTATGTCCCAAGTAACCAATAATCTAATAACAGCAACAGCAACTGTGTAAGGTAAAATGAAACAGTGAATACATTTTACAAACAACTAGGAAATTTCAAACAAATTCCGTAATGCTGTGCCAGCACAACAGCATTGTATTAGCACATAACTGTGAATTTGAACTGACCTATTTGTTTCAAAATACCCAAACTGAATTAAGAAATAAAATAACAAAAAAAATTTAAAATGAATTAAATTAGGGAAAAGAATAATTTCCCCAAACAAATAATTAGGGAAAATTAATGGAAAATAGTAATTCTCTATAAGATGCTTGACATGTAATGTTTACCTTGACAACATCCATATAAACCAATGTGTGAATAAGGGCGTATTTAACACCTTGCAATCAGCAAGTCCTCCTAGCCCATTTTTTTTTTAAATATTTTCTCTTAGAAGGATGAAAATCTGCCCCCCCCCCATTCAGAGGCTCAGACAATGGCTTCAGTGACTAATACTTGCAAGTGACACAATGCTTCAGCAAGTCCCCTCCACCAGCATGGAGACAAATGATGACTAACCCAGAATTTGTGACTGCTATGAAGCCTTCCTCTTTTTTCCTGCTCTGAATGATGCCTCCTACTTTACTTCCTTTTCTGACTGTTTTTGATGATGTCTGCTCTGTGATTTGTTTGGATATTTATGGCATACATGAGCGTTTGTATACTTCAGCGACTACAAAGAAGCTCTCTCCATGACATATGCAGGTAAAGGACTCACTGCAGCCATTCCTTTCTATTCCCCACTGATGTGCTGTGGACAGGTAATAAAACCTCAGGGACAAGGCAAATATTTTGCAAGTGTATGAGTAAATAACAAGGGTAATGACAAGCAGGGATCAAACCACAGAGTCACTGAAGGTTCTTCTAATGACATACGGTTTGTACACAGACTTTAAGCTAGCGATGCCTTAGCCTGCACTACTGTTTCACTTTCTTTGCCTCCAAAGGATGTTTCTCTTACCCGTTCCTCTCCTTTACAGTACACACAAGAGATTTCACATATTATTCATCTGTACTTTCCAATGGTAGAGTCATACTATTTGTTTAGTGGAAGGCTGCACTAGGTTCTCAAAGACTATACAATCATTTCATCTAATTACAAAGAAGAGAAAATCACTCAATTTTTACTGTATTACAGTTAAAATGGGTGACACCTCAAGAGACTATATTGTTGACATACGATGAAAGCCTCCAGCATAGGACCCAGCATAACACATGAAAACCAGAAAAAAAGACCAGGTACAGATTTGTTGAGAAATATTCATTGTGCACATTGAATCACTTGACTATTACATTATCCACCGCAGGACTTAGCTTTGCATCGCAGACAACATTAATATCGGAAATTATGGCGACACTGAAAAAGTGATGGATGTGCCTTGCAGAACATCAGCTTATACACCCTAATATACACTTACTGTGCTAGACCTCACTTCACTCAAACTTCACTTTAGTTATGCCAGTGAGAAATACATGGTGTTCTCATGGTTTGCATTCCCCAGCACGATACTCTGGCCCATCACCAATTACATGCATGTTTGAGTACGACTTTTACCGTACTGGATGCAACACGCACCCTTCCTCCACTGCGTGAAGGCTTCTTTGGTTTCAAGCAGTAGGAGATGCTGAAACACGTGCCACTCAACTAAAGGATTACTTGTCCCTCCACTTCACTCTTTCAACTTGTGTTTCTGTCCTTAGACAACCCAAAGGAATGCTCCCACCATCAAAGGAAAATCCATGTAAGTACTGTAATGAAACGTGACCAATCCAATTCTCATTTGCAAAAGAGCAGTGGCTTTCTGCTGTTCTTATACAGAGCCGTGAATTATTCTGAAATCCCTTTCTTTAAACTTGAAAATGGCAGCCAATAGAGAAAGAAGCTTCAACCTCTCCAGCCACAGTGAAATGCTGCCCACGACATTGTTCCTGTTGAACGGTACAAGGGTAATTAAGTCTCTCACTACACCCTGGAGGGCAGTGAGTCAGTTTGGGCTCAGCTGGAGCCCACTAGAAGAGTATTGACTAAATTTATAATAGTGTTAATGAACCTATACGTACTACTGGTCAGCATTAAAGGCCAAACAGCAGAGGAAGCCATAGAGCAAAGAGGAAGAGATGGAGGGAAATTACTTCTCAAACTATGATGTAGTGAAACTGCAATCAAGGAATAAGGAGGAAGGATTTCTTAGCTGCTGGTAAGTGTACTGAAACCATTGGTAATACAACACTCATGTCGGAGAAGTACATTGGTATTTAGGTCTAAACAGCTTCTCTTAATCTCAGTACTAGGAAAACAGAACCAGACAGATATCCAGCCTCTTCAGAATAGTTAGAGACTTCATGTCAGACACACACTGTTAGTTAATTCTAATAAGAGTTGCTTAAAAAAGTGAGCTCCATAAATTAGTACTAGTGAATTACTGTAATTTACACATGATTTGTGGCATTATTTGAAAATGCTGTATTTTAAATATGTTTATGTTGTCATTAAAGCAATTGTATGTCTATCTGATACTCTGTTTACATGTCTTCATTGATTGAGGAAGGAGAGATTCAGATGGTTTAGTGAAGTATGCATCCCTAGAGCATTGGTACTTCACATGTTGTGGAGGAGGGTAAAAACTGGAATTATACCTTCCTGGTGATTTTCCACATCACTTGTTGAGAAGGCCAGGTGTCTAAAACACTACCTTTATAAGGCATCTATCTCCCTTTTAAACACTGAAAATCTATCAACTACTGCAGAAAAGCACCAGATGTTGGCTTTCTCAAAAAACCTTTTCACTCCAAGCACTGCAATCAAGTTTCCCACAACTGGGCTTTCAGTGACTAGTTTTTGTTGCTTACCCCAAAGCCAGCTTTACAGGTTTGCAGGGGTCTTTAATGTTTCTGAAGCAGAGTCATCCCACCTGCCTGGTAGCTGACACACAAACCGAGTCCACACAGTCCTTTAAATCTACAGACTCTATCATAACTTCTTCAGCTGACGCCAAGATGAGCAGGTAATCGCCAGTGTAACATTGACTACCATGTCTCCCATGTCTTCTTTTGTCACCCATGGACACCTAGAGCGGAGAGCATCTGACAACAAGGAATGAGGTGTCAGAGATCCACACAGGCCAAACGCTCCTTTGCAGTTACATATGGCCAAAAATCAGAATGGTCCAAATACAGCCCAAACCTGGGGCTCCTGATCGGTTCTTGCCTGCCAGCACCTCTCTGTGCCTGCACCTTGCTCTGCCCCTACAACTGCCTCTGGGCGCATGTGTGCTCAGGGTGCCCAGCACCCCGTGGCTGTATTCTTGGTTGGAGCCTCTAGGTGACACTACTTTAATACAAACTAAAACATAACAATCTCCAAACAAGGCTCCTTGCTCCTGCCTCACCCCTCTTTTCCCTCTAAAACCTCATCTGTCTGCAGTGGAAAAATAGCACAAATCCCACGGTCAGAACAGGAAACAAAGCCCTAGGTAACTGCAGCACCAACACACGCGTTTCATGCCCGTATTGCCTCACAAGTTTGGCAGCTTAGCTTCTTTCATTCAGGTTTAGTTTTTCTTTTACTTGGGTTTCTCGAATGAATACCACTCACGTAGCTTTAATTATTAATATGGATTCAGTTAGCAACTCTTCTTGATTAGGGCACCACCATAAACTTATTTTAAGCATACTCTTACTTAGGAAAAAGACTGTTTTGCATGGTGCAATGCAAATACTGAATTTGAACCGCCTTTTCGGTGTGCTCATATTATGGAACAGGCATGAATTTCACCACATTTTTATAATTTTTATACAAACAAACCCTAACAACTTCTTTAAAAATAAAATCGCAAGAACAGATGGAACACTATTAGCAGTTTCCCACAACACTAAAATGCTCCAGGAAGGACTTCAGCTGATTTTTTCCCAATTCGATAAGCTAGGAATCCCTGACAATCTATTCATAAATAACAGATCAAATGGATTTTTAATTTTATTTATTTATGGACAAATTTCCACTAAAAATATCCTTGGGCCTTGACTACTAATTTGAAAAAAAACAATGTGACACCTGAAAGTCAAAATTTGTTTCCTCTTACTGGCAATCAAAAACATTTCAGAGATCTGCTTTTGTTTTCTTTTTAAAACCCCCAGACATTTAGAAGGAAACAACTGACTTCTCATTTTTCATTGAGATTTTTTTTTTCAGGGGAACAAAACCAATGCCTCACCAGCTGAGATACATGCACCATCTTCATATGGCTAAAGTGCTTTGCCAAAGTGTTTCAACTTAAACACTTAAAATTAGGTTTTAGTCTAGTAAACGATATTAAAATGCATTACTATTAGAAAATTTTATAACACAAAATTTATCCAAGTCATCCCTTGACCTTTTGTGCTGTGTTTTCCATAGACTGTAGAAACCACTCTACACAATCCGCTCTCTGTTCACATGGAGGAATATGGCAGAGCAAGGAAAGGAGACCGCTGGGTAGGAAGGACACAAAGACCACTTACAGTCAGCAAGGAAATATCCAGACATATTGTAAAGAAAACACAGAATAACTACCTCTGTACATCACACACTGACAAAAAGCAAACTAAAAGACAATGTTGTGTACATGTATCCTAAGGTGTTTATGTTGAAGATGAGGAAAAAAAAAAAAGAGGGTGGTGTAGTAAGTGTGCATACCAATACTGACTTTGGATGGCTAGCAGTAACTTACTTTTGATTGATGCTGCCTATGTGATGCATGCCTTCCTCAAACGCATTCCTCTATTTAGTATCATTATTTGAAGAAGTTTAAATGGTATCGGCATAAATTAAGGCTCCATCACGTACTTCACTAAACAAATACATAAGACAGTCCCATCCAAATCACTGGGTGTATTTATGTAATGCAGAAGTGGAAAAAGTCAATTTGGAAGCATTTTGCAAGACTTTATTTCCCTCTACTTCTTAATGGCGTGACTCCAAACATTCAGACCTTACAGAGAAAATATACAGCTCCAAAAATTATCCCCTCACAATTTCTCAAGTCTGTTGTTTCCCTCCACTCTTTCCAAGTAGATGAATATGTTCTCTAACCCTTCGGAAAGCTTCAATTCTCCCAACTCCAAATGCACAGAGCATCCATACCTAGTCCTTCCCTATCAAGAAAGAATTACCTTAAGCATTGTTTCAGTACTGGATGTTGCCTGTACCAGGCTATGAGCAATGAAAACTGAAGAGGAAGAGTGAAAGAGGTTAGAAATTTCATAATTCACCATAAAAAGAAGGAAGGCTGTTTTCTGGCACACAGTTTGAAAACACAGAAGCATTCTAAACCCATTCTAGGTGAGCAGATGCAGGTGAAGCAGTCAAAAGGTGAAAGCAGCAAGCCATTTATCAGCTTGGTGGTTTGGACAGCACCTGTAGGTAGCAGGTGGCTATCATCCCCTGCCTCTGCTCTTTTAAATATCAACACATATTTACAATAACCATTCATGCAGCCACACACATACGCACAATATAGCCACTTGCGTGGAGACTGAGACGGCCAAATTGAGCCAGCGTTTCAGCAGGTGATGCAAAGCACCTCTGGAAGCTGAAAGCCCTTAACTTTTTCTTTATAGTTCTGACAAGGCCCTGTGAGGCCTGGATGACTTATGACCGCACAAGGTGGGAACGCTGCCTTCCATTTCACATTGGGTTGCTACAGGTCAGGATGTGACATGCTTGCTGCTGATGCTTCCTGGCGCCTCACTCTTACACACAGTCTCATCAGTCAGAGAGCCATGCCTGCAAAGTACCACGCTGCCCAACAAGAGTTAGTGCATCTGAATCTAACCCCTGAAATAAGAAAAATGCATCAGGCCAAATAATTAGATTAATTCAGAAGTTTCTAAACCTGCAAATGCCCACACCCCGCTGCATACTCACACAGTCCTGCTACGTTACAGATTTCATATATGTCCACGCACACGTGTGTGCGCACGCGCACAAAGACACAGAGATAACGCAACTTATTTCTGTCCGTGTGGAACAAACGATCGCAGCTATGCAGGTAAGAAACAAAAATGCTTCTGAGACCCGCTCCTGCCTCAGAAGAAGCTGAAGGGGTTACCATCGTCTGACATTGTGGGACTACAGCATCCATCCGATCAAAGGAAAAAAAGATTAAAGCATCACACCCAGTTCTATTGTCACACAAGTAGACCATGCAATGCATTACTACAGCCCAGATTACAGTTACAATATCCACCGGTAACAGCCCTGTTATTAACATGCCACCTGTTACCTTTTTCAAAATGCTGAAATTATCTTATGATCGCTTTCAGCTTGACAAATGCAGTTTAACCTTTATTGCATCTCACAGCACAGACCTGCTTCATCCATGTCTTATTTATCTCACGTGTGTCGGAATGCAACCCCCGAGCCCTCAGTCCCCCCCTGCCACCAGGCATTCCTTCTGCTCTGCTTTATCAATATACCTGGGTTTCCATATCCGACTGCTCCTTTACAATAAAAAACACACCCACCCAGTATTCTACCATTGCCTGTTGCCTTGGTAATCCAAATGCCTGGGTACTCGCTGATTATCGGCGAATGAGACTCGCATTGTTCACACCGCAGCGCGTCTGCTATGTTAATGTGAGATAATGGCAGCCAGAAGACTCCTTTTGTTCCCAGCTTTGCTGTTTATTCATAGTGCCTGGAGGTCAGCGACTGCTACAACAACCGGGGAAGGAACCGCTGAAAGCGTGAGCAGATTCCACTTCTGCTTTTGCCTCTGAGACAGGGGGAAACACGAGCAGCCCTGCACAGCGAGAGGGGCACCGGGAGCTCTGCAGTCTGACTCACGCAAGGTGTAGCAGGCGGCTAGGAGGAAGATTTGATGGACTTGCACTTCCGAGATTTTAGATGAAGCTGATTTACGCTCCCCGACAACAGAAAAAACCGCTTTCTTCACGAGGCGCGGCGGGGAGGGAGGGCGGGCGGGGAGGGGGGCAGCGCAGCACCACCGCAACTTACTGGGAGCGAGCGGGGCTGGGGGCTCCGGGGCTGACCGCGGAGCGGGGGCGCCGGGGGCGAGCCCTGCCGAGCCGCGCCGCCGGCCAGCAGCCTGCCGCGGGCAGCGGCCGGGGCGAGGGCGGCAGCGGCTCCCGCAGCGCCCGAGGCGCGGCCGGGCTGAAACCGGCGGGGCGGGACGGGACGGGACAGGACGGGAGCCGGCTGCCGGGGGCAGCCCCCTCGCCGCCCCCTCGCCCTGCGGCGGCGGCCGGAGCGGGCCGGGCGGGCAGGGCAGGGCAGGGCAGGGGGAGCAAACGCCTTCGGCGGTGGAGGACGGCTGCACTTCGTGGCACATACAGGGCAGGTCCGCGAAACGTCTCCCCGAGCCGTCGCCGACACTCTGCCTGTCAAAGTTCTTTGGAAATGCTTTTGCTGATACAGTGACACGGGCAAAGAAACCATCACATCGTATCTCCCCTGACGTGGTAAGTGGGAACGGAGAGCATAAACAGACTGTGGTACCTTCCCCGCATTCTCAGCTTGGTGGAGATGAGGACATCCAAGAAGATGCCCCGGCTGGTGTGCTGTTCCTCAGTCCTGGAACAGCCCTTTCACGGGCAGAAGGCACCGAGTCCTGCTAAAGGCGCTGTCAGTATCTCATTAATGTCACCGACCCATCTGCACAGGTTGTCGATGTGCTCTGTCTGTTCAGCAGGCTTTGTTGTCATCTCTAGCGAAAACCGGTCAGGAATTTTTTAGCAAGAATTTCTAACCCATTTTATTTTAGGGTAACCACTAGAAAAGCCCTCCGTCACTGCAAATAGTAACGACTATTTCCTTCTCTTCCCATTGCAATACTAAAGAGACTTGAGAATCCAACTGTATGGGAATAGCAGGAATTAAAAAAAAGACAAAATCGGGTATCAGGAATTCACTCCTTTTGTAATCTGTTTACAGGGAAATCCTGTGGAGGGTCACATTTTCATCTAAGTGAATGAATGACAGATACATGTAAAGAAAAGGCATCAAGAAGAATATCACGTTTTAGACAAAATATGCATCTGTGTTCCTGTTGCCAAATTATCCAAAAAGAACAGAAATCTTTGTAACAGACAAGGTATTTGCCATCATTTATGCCAGTAATTTTTTTTTTCACTCCACTGAAAACTGAAAACGTTGCCAGACTGTAGGTCTCCCTCCTGCTTAGAAGCCATGTCACCTCCTGGCAGGCAGGCAGGAGCGATGCTAATGGTGTGGGTACCCAGCACACAGCTACTCACACTGAACTCGCCCCCTGCGCGAACCACGGGCTGTCCCTCCCACGGCCCTTCTGTGGGTGGAAAGGACCGCTACACCTCACACGTGGACCTGACGCGGCCTGGCTGAAGGGCACTGACATCCTTCTGATGTTCCCTATCCAAAGGTACTCAGTCCAGTTAAAAGACTCCCGATGATTTTAATGAGTTTTGCATCAAAGAGCTAGGCAAAGTATAGCTTTCAGTGTCACTATGCAGTTATCATGCTGACAGTCAAAATTGGTAAAAACTAGGGGTGTTGCCAAGGCTGAATGATTTTTAACTCCAGTGCCATCAGAAATGAGTTGGTTTCATTGAGAACAAGTGACAGAGGGAACCTTCCCAACACACTGGAAGAGGAAAATCACCTAGACTCAGCACAAATCATCTACTTTTGAGAGCAGCCCTCATGTAAAGAGCATGATACTATTGTGATTATCACTAAACAGTAAATTGCAATCAATTAGATATTTTCAGGAATTGGATGTTCAATGTGGCCCAAACATGAGAATGATAGCTGCCTTTTCAAAGGTGTTAGTTACCGTATTTTAAAAACCAGCATGGACAGGGCAAAGCCTGAGAAGGCCAGATTTTGCCTCACTCAGCAGACATACCTTAAACAATATTTGCCTAGTCTTTATCAGGATTTTTAAAAATACCGGCTGACACTTTCAATTAAAAAAAAAAAATCACAAAACAAAACCCTGAAACTTTTCATCTAGTATATACAACACTTAGAGGAAAAAAATGTAGAGTACATAACACTTACATGTACTTACCAGAAAAAAAATGACAAAAGTATAGTAGTTGTGTTGCTACATATTATTCCTATTGCAATAGCACTCGCTTTGACTCTCTAATTGATACAGAAGCCCTATTTTCACATCTGTGCAAGGTGCTGTACACATAAAAAAAGATGATCCTTATCCTATACCTTTCACCAAGCATGTGAATATATATTTGAAGAGAAGTGAAGCTTCCCATTATTGTTTTCAGAGATCATGTCTCTCAGTCTCACCCATTACCACAAGAATTGACCACAAACTTATCCCACCTAAAAGGAAATGCAGATTTTTCACATGAAAATATTACAGGTTTAATTATTAACAGCTAATGGTTACACATTACCAGTTTTCAACTAGAGAGTACTAATCATTTGCTTTTAGCTTCAATGTTCTTCCAAGGTTTTCTTCCACCTCCTCCCCATAATAAGCGTATGCACTAAAACTAGTATCAGTGGTTTCACTTAGAGGACAAGATGGGCAAACGAGTCTCAGGACAGTACTTTTGAGCAATTAGTTTTGTCTTTACAATGCTTAGAGTATCAGGGGCCTTACTTAATACTGTTCTGAACAAATCTTGTGGGTTTTTTTTTTTCCTTTAAGAAATGGCACTTCTGCAGAAACATTTTTGGATTCTGAACTTGACCCTTATTTTCTCCTGATGGTCAATTTTAACATTTCTTGACAGAAAAGAAGACACAAGAAAAAGCGAGGCTGCTCTTGCAGAATTAGGAGTAATACAGGTTGCTTTACTGGGTATATTCTGTTATATTAGGATTTACCATCTGTTCAGTCCCTAATTATATTTATTTCACAACTTCACAAACAGAAAGATGAAAAGGCTTTGAAACAATCTTATCTTTCACCTAAAGAGTTTTGAATTCTTTTGCAAAGATTGTTCCTGTATGCCACAGCCACATGCAGTAATGAAGTGATCCCCGACTTCAAACTGATGTATAGAACACACACAACCTGCTTGTTTTCATAAAAGTGTGTATATGCTGCACCTGACCTTTCACTTTAACCATTTCTCTCATCCAGACATTTTTAAAGTGACTATCACTGTCAGTCAAAACCACCTATGATGGCAAAATTGAAAAGGCAGCAACCTTTGCAGAAACTCTGACATTGTTTCTACTGGTACGTTATAGCCAGATCACTCCTGATTCTTAACAAATGATGTAAGAGGCAATCCTAACCACCCAGTAAAAATTCAGACACAGAATTGCCATTCTTTTCCAAGAGCTCCTACCGATGTTGAAGGTTCAGCTCTTAGTAAAGTTTAAATTGGAAGAAAAAAGGGACAAAACAAACACTAAAAATAAGCACCCTTGTAAAGCAAGTCTAACCAATAAGAGGTATTTATGGCGATTGCCTGAACATAAAACAGTAATGATAATAAATGAAGCACCTACCGTAATATTGAATTACTACTTAATTTGATCTACTGTTTAATTTTCTCAAAACCTCTGGCACTAAGTAATTTGTGATAAAAATAATTTTATTTTCATATTTTTCATCAATCTTGACTGCCCTATACGGACATTGCTACCCTTTGGTCCCTAACTGCAAGACAGCTGGCAATTAATACAGAAGACCAAAATTTGGAGCACGAGAGAAGACAATGAGAATCCGACAAATGCTCATGACAACATACCAAACTGCAACTGACAGCTGTCTATTTTCAGGTGGTTTTGTTACAAAGTAAACTTTACTACAAGCTATGCAAGAAATGAGAAGCCCCCTAGGGCTTGCATGGGTCAGATCCACCTTAAACTCAACTAGGGTGCAATTCCCACTGGGATTGATGGAAGCTGTACCTATTTCAACTGAGATTCAATCTGATCCACATGTAAACGTCCACCACTTAATGCAATGAAATATTAAGTAGGAACTTGATCAAAGCAAAGGAAGGGGTATAATGACAATAATTTGTACTCACGTAACAGCATTTGCCAAAGACCTTAAATTCATTTAAAAGTAAAGAATCAGCCACCTTGAGTAGTATCTGTTATTAAAGACATTATGTCAGATTGGAAAACTACAACAAAAAGAAGTTACATTACTCCCTGCAAGCTAGAAAGCATGAAATATCACTCCTATGCAGAAGGGCCAGCCCAAAGACTACCGGCTCTCCTTAAGTCCCCCATAAATCCTTTAAGTAGGACTTAAATTAGAAGTTATACAGGATTAAGGAGGTGGACAGGTCTCATACTGGCCCTTCAGTACAGGAGTGAAGTTTACCCACATGAACCAGTAAAAAAGTCTAAAAATAAAAAAGAAAAAAAAATGCATCTCACATTCAAGTTTGAGCTAACTATTATTACACTGCACTGACTTAAAAAAAAAAAAGGTTGAGGGGTTTCGTTTTTTGAGAATCCAGTGATCATGCTGTTATAAAGCACAGAAGTTTGCAGTCCAACCAACTGCCCTACATTAGGACACAGGTATTTAGCTTAATTTTTGTTCTATATGCAACACTCAGTCATTCTGTTAATGAAAAACTAAATTTAGAAAGAAATTCGCACAATACAGCCCCTACTCTGAAAGCATTTGTTGCATGTGTGCACATCCTTGTTTGGCTTATATTCTGCTCTCTGTAAGTGCATTTGACCAACAGTATCACTATCAAAGCCCTCCTTGATCTGTCTACTTCAGTTTTCTCCCACAACTCAATTAACTTTTTAAAAATAAAAAGTTGTCCCTAAAAATAGGCCAGACCTGAACTCCCTCCAGTGTATGTACCCAGTTTCTTAAATATGAATCCTTAGATTTAGATTCTTGTGATACGTTCTTGAGTCAGAATTTATTTTAAATAGCCGAGCCCTGTTTCAACTTCGAGACTAAGCAGCTGTGTTTCTGTAGTGCCAGGTACATTGGGACTCTAGTCCCTGACTAGAGTTCTGGGTAATTTTGTTGCCAGTAAAAGCAACAGCAGAAAACGCTCTGTGTGAAGTTCTCAAGATAGTCCGATGACAGGGGAAGAGGTTTTTTTTGTCTAGTGATATTCAGCAGCTGACATATATCCTATATTCGCTCTGTTAAGCTACGTAAGGTTCCTGAATATGCTCTTGGTTGTTCCAATTTAATATCTAATTCTTTTACAAAACTTGAAGTAGCTGGCTACATTATTTTCTTGTAGGAAATGCAAAGCACACTTTTTTTTTTGTTTGAATTCACACAAAAACCTTGTGAATTAGAGATAAGATACCATGAACTTTAATACTAAGCTTTTGACCCAAACGTAATCTAATGCAAATACAAATGTTGCTTCATCAACAGCTTTATCACTAGGGTTGTACTTAATGGCTTTTCATCTTTTGTTTAATTCAAACATACAGAAAACTCAATTCTTCTCCACCCCATACTTCACTACTGTCTTATAGACTGATTATAAAACATCCATGAAAATAAATAGTTCCAGTTGGAAAAAGAAGCTGGGAGAGCCACGAGATAACTCATTCTAACATACCACCTGAGAGATTTTGAGCAGTCACGGTTATGGCTAAATTACAGACGAGACAACAGCACACGCTGAAGCAGCGATGCAGGTATTCCAAATCCCTGAAAGGCTGCTGCAGCTATTATAGATAAGAAGTTACACCACAAATACTATGTTTCTAGAGGGGCATCTCACAGGTAAACAGCAGTAATTTAGAACTGACTCCCAGTGTCTTCCTCAGTAAAGCATTTCAAGGGCGATACTCGAGAGAAACTTACAGCGACTGTTTAATACTGGGCAGGATGTTCCACTATTAGGTAGAATATTGGGTAACACGGTATTGCCAAAATGCTGGTATTTAGGTTTACCAGAAGAAAGTATTTATTTTTTGACATGTGACAGAGTTTCAGTGGAAAACTGCCATGAAAGAAGAGAGTTGTGCCCATCTTATCTAGTAACATAGCACACAGCCCCCGTGAGACAGAATAGTGCTTTCATCCTTACTTTATAGACTCTAGGGGAACAGAGGCTAAAAGGTTGGATGAGAATCAGGCATCTAAAAACTACAAAACTACACCTAAGAGAGCATATACACTGCACCATGCTTTCTCTGCAGACTGGCCGCTAATTTCACCTTGGCTTCTGCAAAGCTTCTCCCAGGTGTAAAATTAAGTTATTTTAGAACAGAAGGTTTTCTGTTTGGTTGGTTGGGTTTTTTTACTTGTGTTTACAATCGATCATTTCATAAGCAACTGAAAAAAGAGGCAATCCAGGTACTCTGAAAAGTCAGTGATATTATATATTACAAAAAAAGACTTTATTCTCAAGGGCTATAATAAAAGGCATAGCGTTTGCATGTTTTTCCCATAAATACAACAACAAAAAAACCCAACCCAAAACCAAAAGTGGTTTCCAGGTGAATTTACACATGCAAATGCACTGGTAGAAACGTGTCCCCAAGCTCCATTCTAACACAAAAGTTCAAGTTACTTATGCTACCATGGAATCCACGTACAAGGAATTCAGCCTCATCTGCACTCTTATAATCCTTTACTAACAAAAGTGCCCTACACTAAAACCAATTTTAATGCTCACATTTTCTCTATATTAATGTAAGTGCTTTGTGATCCTCACCTGATATAAGGTAGTATAGAACATTCTCCCACCTGTGGCTATGCCCACTATACAATTGCTTTGTATACAATACATTTCCAACGACACTTACAAAACCACCTGAGTTTATTTAGTACTTGCTGTAATTACAGATACCCTGTTGTCTGTAGTGCTGTTCAGTGCATGAAACAGTGTAGCTTCTTCCATCAATGGTAACAAGCATTTCAATTAACAGATCTGTCACGCGGTACATCTGTACAGACTGCCACTCCTACGGACCGGGCTGAGACTCACCTATGAGAGAGGGTGGGTTTCATGGAGCTCATAGAGTTCATGGGGGGTTGCATGGGTAGCTTCCCTGGAGGATCGTTCTGCCGGCTTTTCTGGTGGCGAAGCAGCAAGAGCCGTCCCAGCTCCTCACACCACGACGAAAGCAGTGCTGCACAAACAGAACACAATGACAGTAAGCGCACAACTGAAGAACCAGCACAGCTGAGTACAGATGCAAGCTACTGTAACAGGAGTCACAATCCAAACAGACCAACCCCAGGAGTGAAAAGCTTGTCCACGAACCACCACTCACATTATTATCCTATCAAATTGAGTCTGTAATTGCCCTACACTATCATTATAATGTTTTTACACAAGTTACAAACATTCTGCACAGCCCAGGAGGCACGAGAGAACTTGTCTGAGCTGAGCGGCACAGAGATGAAGAACGGATGAGGCACAAGGACATGGGATAGCTGTTGTGAGTGAAAAAAGACGCAGAAGACTTCATTTCACACTAATAGAAACGCAACAAAAACACACAGGAGACATCATTCACAGAAGGGAGCAAAGAACAAGATGATCTCTTTTCTGTTCAGCTGTTTTTGTGCAAAAGATTAATTGGAGAGGCAAGAAGAGAAATCCATGTGCAGGAATTCATTTCCAAAACTGCTATCAGCTACCAGTCTTGAATAGATAAACAGGAGAATATGGCCACACTGATGTATGGATACAAAGTTAGGCACTTAAATCTATATTTGACCCAGCACAACCCCTAAATGTGTATTTCCATTATGTGCCTAATCTTCTGGTCAATGAGGGTAATTCTGTGCTTACAGGAAAATCATGCTTATGAACTATGAAGATGCAGAGATTTCCTAAAGGGATGAAAAGCTTACAACTCCCTCTGAAGACATGAAAGGGGTCGTTATCTCTGAAAATGTGGCCTCTCTGTTAACACACCCACACTCAGAAAAGACCAGCCCCTGTTACAGAAACCACCTACTTTGCAGTAAGCAGAGCCCCAGAAAGTGACTGCGAATGAAATCTGGCTCCCATGAGCACACCCAGCCAAGACACCCCACTGAAGCCTCCAGCAACACCAACTGACCCTCAAAGCTGCCTGTTTAATTCCAGCATCAGAAGTGGCTCCGGTAAAAAGTCACCGAGGTATGACGCAATGAAGAGTTTCACTGGACCAAAGTGCAGACTAATTGCAAAATTCTGCAGTTGAAGAAACGTTCTCAAGTGGAAGTGCTTGGGGTTTTTCCTTCTTTAAAGTATGCTTTACAAAACCCTCAGAACAAGAAAATGCTTCATATTTCATTTTTAACTAAGTGCTTTCCTGAGGCGTTATGAACTGAACACAAATCAACAGATTGCACAAGTAGGTGAGAACCAGAAGACTACTCAAAACCCAAGCTGCCACAGCGGTTTAGAGTAGGAGAGCTCTACATGTAATTTTAGGCTTGCTGGTTTAAAAGAGACAAGTGCAGAATTCTCTAAAATTGAGGATTTTATTTTCATTTCTTATTTTTCTAACGGTTATTTTTTCACCAAATAACATAATCATAAGCAGTAGTAAACTATCATTTCAGGGTACACCACCTTCTTTTTCCAGTAGCTACTCACAGGTACTGTTAACACATACCTAGAACAAATTCCAGAGAGACTAATTCTAAAGTCGTATTTGTAGGGGAAAAAAAGGAACGTGCTTTGCCAAGAACACCCACAAATATGATTTTTCAGTATGAGGAACAATTGGAATTTCTCAAGTTTAACAGCCACACAAGAAAAATATTTAAAGCCCAGGCCATTGCTGTGAATTAATCACACATTTGGACAAAGGAGAGGCAGCAATTTCATTGCTTTTATCAAGCAGAAGGTCAAGAGCGGTGTTTAGGGAGGCATTTTAGAGTTCTGCTGTGACAAAAAGGGGACACCACTTCTTTATGTAACTAAATATGGTCACTCGGAAATTGCCAGCCTCACATGCAGCCTACAGAAAGCATTCCCCCGAGCTCTGTGAAATGTTTCAGCAGCAAGTGTCAGTCTAAGCTGCTTCTCTATTAGCCAAGGAATCTGTCAACAAGCATTTGATCAAATTATACTCACCTTTTATCCCTAGCATATCATTACGAATGTGCCAGTGACAAAGGCCCCCCTCCCCCTTTTCCAGCCGCCTGGAGATACAAATCCCTGCCTCACAGGGTTTCTTCCCGCGCACCACAGCCACTTGAGCTCTGAGAAACACGAACAAAGTGTTCTGCTGAACGCTAAATGCAGCCGCCGCAGAGTAATAGTGGATGCTGAGCACTTCCACAGCCGAGTGTAATTACTACGGTGTCAATGGAAATCGTCCATCTTAAACGAGGCTTTGATGGGAGGAGGGAGCTGCTCCTTCTGCACACCTATATGCACTTGACAAATAAGATAAAAAGCAACAACCCGATGGGTCTGAGGGCATAAATCTGCAAACAAAAGCCAAACCTGCTTGGAAAAAAAGCAGAGTATCTCCCAGAAAAGGAATATGCCAATGAGATAGCATTGCTTTGGTGAGGTGAAGATAAGGAAAGATCTTAATGAGTTATTATTATTGCCAATATCCAATACACACATTCATAAAGGTGAAATGTAAACCGTCAAAGAACAAAGAGGTCCTCAAGATAAGCTGGACGGTTTCATTCTACAAGTTATCTGGGGAGGACTCATGTTTTTAGAAACTAAGAGACTGCAGGTATAAAACGTAGCAAATTTACTCATCCCTATCACAGCACTCATTACGGAGAGGTTTAACCTTTCCTCCCCCGGGACATTTCGACTCATGTACCATGTATAATAATCGCTCTCTTCCCTGCATCGGTGTTTGTGTACGGAATGAAAACAGAGCTGTTTGTAGCTGCCTTAGGAGTTACCAGTCCCCCTCTATCCTGCTCAGCAGGAGCAAGAACCCTCTAAAGGAGCCTGCTCTCCTCTGCTGGAAATGCCAGGGCGGCCTCCCTTCTCCCCTGCCCCATCCACCTCCACTGCTCTGCTCTCCGCTTGGTAAGATGAATATATACCCCACACACACATCTGGTACAGCTGGCTTCTGGAGAACATCACTTCCTGGGCTATTCAAGCAAGATGAAACAAACTCAAAATGAATTTACAGATTACACTATTCATCTTTAGTGTACTTAGTTACTGCTTTTTATGCTGACAGTATTAGGCGCATCTCAACTCATTTACACTCAAAGCACGAGAAATTCAGTATCATACTATAATGAACAGATAAAGCAGCAAGCACAAAGGACAGCTACAGATGGTGCCAACAGTCAGTCTCTCCCTCTCATAGCACAGCCAAGCAGCTGCTTTTTCTCCCCACTCCGCCCCTCCTCCTTGTACAACAGGAGCACAGATTTTGCAGATGGACCATCCACACCGTCTCTCGCAGCCTCTTGCTGCGACAGTTTAATGATCAGATTTAAATCCTGTTCCTGTGCTGCATTGCTGCAATGTCCCTTGCATACAATGATGTGGCTTTCCTGCTTAAGTTGAAGTCAACTGTTGCAATGGTGGGAAAGGAAAAATCCTTAAATGTGCACCCCTCCACACCCCCGTATGCAGCCCAGGTGTAAAGTACAACCCGGTTAATACACCAGAATTGACGTTTTCAACCCCTGTTCAGGCACAGAGGGCTCTGCCAGCTCATGCCAAAAGATGCATAATAATGGCAATCAAATGACATGCTGACAGTTTAAGTGTATTCACACATTTATTTGGCTTAAAGGGACACACTCTGAGATGACTGGTGCAATATATGACCTACTACTTTTCTCCATTTGCAAAACCTGAATCATTCTTAATGGGATTGTGTTTTACTTTAAGAGTTGATGTATTTTCATAGGAATAAATCAATACTGATTTGCTAACGATGACTGCATTAAGAAATCAACACAGAAATGAGCAGCCTCAGATTTCACATTTGTGAAATACAGAAAAATAGAAAGATTTAAAAATAAGAGAAATTTCAATTATGAGTAGCCCAAGGGGTTTCCCTAAGGAAGCGCGAGGAAAAAAAACGTTCAGAGACAGTCAGTTTGCTGTTACTCAGTCCCATTTTTGCTTCTCCTTTCTCTGAAGAGGACCAGACGTTGCAAGAGTGTGTCTCAGCACAGAACGTGACTGACCTCTCCTTAAAATACTCATAAATACTCCCACACACCCAGAGTTGGCCACAGTTTATGTCCTTCTGGATGCCTCCAATAGTTTTAAATGCTTTCATTGAAAAAATTGTAAGACATCGCAATGTATCCACACTGGGATCCTGGGGACAAGGAGAGGGCTGGAAGGCAGAGATTTATTTTTTTTTTCCCCTCCAGCCCGAGTCACATTTCAAGCATTTCTCTGCAACCACAGAGCTAAGCCTTGCTTGAAAGAGAAAGGAAGCAATTGTTATTTAATCCCCCACCTCTAGGAGCCAGGTCTTTAAGAACATGCCAAATATCACAAGATTTGGGACACATCCCTGCCAGTACTGTTCCTTTCCTGCGAGGGCCCTTTTGTGCCGAAAACCTGCCAGGCAGTATGGAAACAAAGGCCTCCACTGCCCGCTCCGTGGCACCTTCCCATCCCTCAGCGCCGTGTGCGCCCATCGCCCAACAGTAGCATCACAACTGCTTCGGAAGCACCAGGCCCTTCCGTTAGGAAAACCAAGGAGCTCGAGCTGGGGAAAGCCACAGATCATGCCCAGGCTGCCCCTGCCGCTTCTTACTTCTTGACAACAAACGATGCTGGCATACTTGCAACAATTACGTGATGGATGCTGATGACACAGTTCGAAGGATAGTTTATAGCCATGGCATTGAATATTGGTACAGCCCATTACAATCCCTTTTGGGCTAGGGAACAGAAAGGGGAAGGAAAACAGGCTAAGTGATCAATGCTACCCCATAGATTCACTAATGCATTTCATTAGCTGCATCCACACCAGCACTGATAGCTGCAATCCTGTAACTGACTGATTTAACTCAGCGCGGTGCAAAGTGCTGTAGTAAGCATCTCCGAGTGAATGAGCCAGTGGGCTCCCTAGAAAGCAAAATACAGAGAAGCACGGTGCTAATCTATTTACCTATTATGATACCCTAGTATTAGTTACAGCTTATCACCTCAGTAAATCACCGCCTCTTGTTAGAGAACGTGCTTAAAGGTGCAGCAAACTGCTATTTACAGGCAGACACTATATTTACAGCCACAAAGACAGGTGAGGAGGGGATAGGACAACAGCTCAGTAATTTCAATGCCTTCTGCTTCCCGGGAGACTGCTGGAGGAGCACAATAGGATTACCGCTTCCTTGCTGCAGTTAAGCTGCAGTAGATAGTTCAATAGGCAGACTGGCAGACCCGTATTTCTTACTCACTGCAATGAAAATATTAGGAAAAAAGGAGGAGTCTGATTTGGAGAACTATCTGTTCAGCACCGTCTCGCTAGTTTGGTTTTGTGTCTCAGAAGGAAACGCATTTGGCTGAAAAGATATTTACAGCATAGTAAGAAAATTCAGCATTTTTTTTCAGATCATATCCATTAATTTTATATTGCTTTTGGATACAAATTCATATTTTTTACATGGAGAATTCCAGATAAGTGGAATACAGAGCCACCAAGGGCTTTCTATCCTCTTCTGTACAGACTGCAATCTAAATACAGTTTTTATAAATCATCCAGTGAGATAATTTGGTGGGGTGGGAAGGGAAGCAGCAAAGAGAAGAGAAGGAGAGGAATGGAAATAACTATTGTCTTGGTTATTTAAGAACATTATTCTTTCTACACAGAAAAATGGGAACTATATACTGTTTGGAAAAATAGATTAAAAATGTTAACTACCTAATACTCAGTGTGCTGTAATATTAGAAAAATTACTTCAGTTGCATTAAAAGGATGGAATCTTTGTCCACAATTTTTGGAAGCAGTAAATCGGATGTTTTCCTTGTGTTTTAAAAACCATTTTGCTTTTGAAGAGCTGGGTAATGGAGAGGAAAGAGAAAATGGTCATCCCAAACTATTTCTGGGATTGATTTTCCTGCAGCTCTCCTCCTCACACACTCCAGCAGAGCCTGGCAATGGCTGGCTAACCCGTCGGACAGTCAGTCAGGGCAGGAAAGCGCGGCCACAAAGGAAATAGGATGTAACTATCCATTAGGAGAGATTCAGAGTACGCGGGTTTGCCCCTCCTCTTCAGTTCTTTCAAGGTACTGCTACGTGTCCTAACCCTGCGACAGACAAGCCCTACCCCTGTCATTACACAAGCTTCTGCTCTGTATCTGCCTCAATGCCAAGAGCACAAAAGGAGTATATATAATGCCAATTACAAAGCAGAAGCAGTCATTTCTCAGCAGCCTGGCTGTTCAACATGGACTCGCAGTGGTTCCCAGGGAGTCCACCCCTCCTCCCAGGCCTACATCTCCGGCTGCCAGCAGATGCCCACTCCACAAGCAGGGGCCCACGGCACGGAGCCAGTGCTTGCTCCCAGGTGTTTGCTCCCACCTCATGCCGGCAGTCTTACACCCCAGCTGGCTGCTTTTTTGGAGCAGCTGAGGACGGTGCTTACTGGTCTCCATTAGGCAAAATCAGTGATGTTAACTTAAACAGTCCAAGTAAACAAGTTGTATTGAACTGACTGATTTCATCTGAAGTTAAAAGTACCAACACAAACCCGCTCCACTAGTAGAGTAGTGAGGAGAGCAAGTTGTATCCTTTGGTACCACCTCCAAATGCACAGAGCGTTCGAAAGTGCAAGTCCCAGCGGCCACACAGCAAACTGCGTGGGACTGAAGCCCCCAGCAGAGCAAAGGGGCGGCTGGCTCAAACCCTGCTTTGGGAGGCATGAACTGCCCTGCTAATCGCAACAGGAACACAAAGTCAATAGCTACAGTTCAACATTGCGAAACAGGGTACGATGCGTGTTTCTACCACTAATATCCAAGTAATGTCCTTTACCACCAATGCCTCCTTCATTACTGTAGCTACAGCTGTGCCCTGCAGAAATACTCAGCTTTGCCCCGGTAGGATCTATAATGCAGTAATGTATTATCATTAAAAAAACAAACACCATGCAGGTTTGTAGCAAAAGAGATAACGTGAGGAATGCCTAATTAAACTGAATGTAATATCAAGTTAATTAACAGAGGTTTTATTCAATAAAACCCTTACTGCAAACCTGAGAGTTATCTAGCACATGCTTTCAAGGCTGCTGCATGAGAGTGATGCCATGTACGAGTCTGGTCTTGAATATGGGTCCAGCTTGCCTTGGTGTACCTTCAGCTCTTCACAAATACCTCTCAAGACACATATACATAGGCTTCCCCAAAAGCTCCTGCCAATTGGAATACTACATGCTGGAGACACAGATTTGAATACTGCTATCCTTATCCCATGACTTCAGTGGAACCGGGATTCCCCAATTTCCTTCTACACTTGCCAAAACTTGGCAGAGCATCTTACCAGATTCACTACATTAACTTTGAAGTAATACATTATAAAATATAGCAACAATGGCTCAATTTGGCAAGCACAAAACACTCTGCACGGATCCAGATAAAATACGTAAGCATCTCATTTAGGCTTAGCTGTACCCACGTTGCTACATCTGAAAACATGCCCCATTATAAAGAGAAGACAAAGCTGGTGAAAGGCCACCAACAAGTGAATCTTGGATACGGCTTTCTAAAGGAAATGCACTCCAATAGCATCAGACTGCTTGTTTTCTTACTCATCCAATTATTGGTTTCACTGCTTAGATTTCAAACAACAGTGTCTTTCATGACTGCTGTACGCTTTTATTTTGTAATGCCAGTTCTAGTCATCAACAGATTTCACACATAATACAAGCATCTGAAAAATGGAAGTGACTCACTTTAACCCATCTTTGGCTAGATTTGAACCAGTGACCTGCAGGTGAGCAGCTCAGTTTCACTTAATCCATCCTGAGCCCTCCAATTACTACTGTAAACCACTCCTGAGCTAACGCTACCACTAACACCCAAAAGTGCCAGAAAAAAAATACCAGAGATACTTAACCAGGGTTTGAACACAGGGAATCCAATGCACAATCAGTACAACGATGAAAGCCTGGAAAAGGAAAAATCTAGCAGCTACCTTCAAAAACAGAAAAGGAATAACTGCAGAATTGGAGGTCCAGCTTCCTACTGGCAAAAAATAATCCAAACTATTCAAAAGGACCAAGAGGAAAGTAAAAAATGAATAACAACCAAAATGGATTTGTCAGGAACAAATCATGTCATACTTCTGTACTTTCTTTACACTAGCAGACAAGAGACCTTGAGCATAGATTAGTTTGATTTTAGTGAGGCTTCAGTGCTGCTTTACGTGACATTCTTACAAATAAACAAGGGAAATAACGTCTAGCTGAACACAACGTAAAATGGCTGGAAACTTAAGTTTACTAACTATTAAACCAATGGTCAGTAATAGCAACAAGCATCATCGGATGGGTTTTTGCAGGAGTTTGTTCTGGGTCTGAAATTATTGAATGCTCCATTTATGGATATCCATGATGCAGATGGATAAAGGGCTAGAACATGTCCTGGGTCAATTTACACATGGCATAAGCTGGAAAGAAGCATCAGTTCACTGCAGAAATTTGGTGTTGAAATCAGCTTGAAAAGCTGGAGAAATGGTCTGAATCTACATCCAACAGGGACAATTACCAAGTACAGCACTGCGTACCTTCCCAACAACAGGGTGAGAACCATCTCCAAAGGCACAAATTCTCAGAAGCGGAGCTGAAGGCAGTAGCTGCACAGAGGCTGGGCCATGCCGTGCTGCCGCAGCAAACTCAACCAGCCACCTCGGCTGCACGAGTGGAAGCCAAGTCTGAAAGATGCACAGTTGTCCTTTCTCTCTACCCCACCACGATGTACAGCCACAGAAGGGGGGGAAAGTCATCAGAATGATTAGGAAAAAAACTATCAATATAACTTGCAAGAGAAGATTGCACGGAGTAGGGGTTTTGGTGGTTTCGTGGGGGTTTTTTGGGGTTTTGGGGGTTTTTTTTGGTTTTTTTTAAGAAGTGGAAAGATTGAGAGCAGTTTTCTGATTTACTGAGTAACAAAGCATTATCCATATTCACAGTAGAAACACCAAAAAATAATATACAAAGAGGCAGAAAAGACACCGGTTAGGTATTAGGAGCATCCTAATGCTCCTAAATATCCTAAGGGATAAGTTGAGGAATCTCAAGGAATGGAGATGCCAAGGAAAGGTCAGATACACATCCAACGAGAACAGCATTAGGGATTCTTCAGGCAAGGGGGCATGGCATAGATGACTTTTCGAAGTCTTTTACAATCAAATGAATCTATGATTGCGAACACAGGAATTTCAATCAAACAGCCTGCATTGGAAAAATATTTAAATCTGGCTTGTATTTATAATTATTCTAAAAGGACAAGAAACGTAAAAGATACTTAACGTCTCGGTTAGAGAGTGGGGAGTTCCTGCAGAGACTGCTGAAGTGGCCATCCAGCTGCATGGCTTGCTGGCTAAGTTATAAAGATGAAAGAAACCGAGAGCAGGTGATGTGCTGAAGGTCACATCATTTGTGACAGAACGAGTCCCAGAACAGAGAGGATCATACACCTTCCTCTCTTTGCAAGGAAAAACCACAACCACCACATCAAGGGGTTACTGCTCTGTGCCCACAGTCTCAGTGCCTGCCATGGAACATTTTCAAACAACAACTGTAAAACATCTGGAGAGGCTTTCAAGGAGGAAAAAAAAATTACAAAAACCACACAACCAAAATTTATAGCAGAAACGTGTTTCCAAAGTTAACATTGCACAGCCAGAACTTCTGAGAAGGACCAAAAGCTATTTTAGGAACTTTTGCTTCTTGGTTCTGCAGTCTCGCTCTTTGCTTTAATTTTACATTATTTTACATTTTTATGGGAAAAGAATGTTTTATCAGGTGTCCTCAGAATTTTTTTATTTTTGTACAATTAGGTAATACAACCTTTGCCAACTTCTCTTTAAGTGTGGAAGGAAAAAAAATGTTAGTTTTCAAAGTTGGGGGTTGCAGGACCATTTTTCACATTATACAAACTTTGTACTTGAACAGAACTAAGCTGAAAGCACTCTGACCCCATCTTTGTATCTTGTTTTTCATTTCGAACAAAAATTACAACTACATATAAAATAATCTCTGTGTGCTGAACATGAAAACAGTTAAGGACATCAGCAAAGAGAAACTCAGCCTACAGGAGTTTTTGACTTAATTCTGTTTGAACAATACGCAGCAGACAGATGCGTGCATGCACTGCAATTTCAAGGCAGCGATGTTTCCCATCTCACTCCCCAGTTAATGCATTAGTTTTCTAACAAAGTCATTACTTCTTTTTCCCTCTGCGTCCCACCAACCCCACAAACACTGTCATCTTCCCTTTACTAGCAACCTGCCCTGCTCCTCTGGTACCAATCACCTTTTCTTGAGAACTGCCTAATTAATTAACATTCAATTAACATACCAAAGTTAAATGCCAAATAATTGTTCCCAAGCTGCACTGGGAACTTGGTAACTAAATTGAGCAAGAGAAGGGCTTCTGTACCCTGAAAGTTCGTTTCTTCTAGCTGTGTCCGTTGGGCCAACGGACATTTCTCACGTCAAACACGGTTGTATTAAAGGAGCAGACTGTGAGCCACGGATGCTCTTGTTGAGGCATTCTGATACCCTTTAAGACAGTGTGCACTATGTTTATTTTCTTTATTACCAATAAAGCAAAACTAGCATAGCATCTACACTCTGTTACGGTTAGGGCCACATAGAAAACTCAAGTTGGCATAAAATAAGAAACATCTAAATAACCCTACCCTGATCTTCAGATTATTTTGATTGTATTTGTATGATACAAAGTGTTCAGCAGCAATATTGCCCTTCAGGTAGCCCTGTCTTCTGCTGTCTGTGCCCATGCCCTGCTGTGGCCTGCACGCTCCCAGCTGTGCTGAAGCATTTCTTTGCATGACCACCCTATGAACCTGACCAGGGATCTGATCTGACTGGGTTTTTTATTCTTTTTTTTTTTTTTGGCAAACATTTATTTGGTTTTGTTTTGTGTTTTTCCCCCAGCCAGACCAATTCCCTGCTGCGGCTCAGCCTGGCCCCAGCACCAAGGCTACGGCACTCTGCAGAGGCGGAAATCAGCCAGCTGTTTCTCTGCACAGGCAGCATCTGAAGACACAGCTCCAGTGCACGCGTACACGCCCCAGGTCAATTAGCTGACCTACAACCACACAGCAGTTTTGAACATGAGACTGGTTTATTTAAAAACCTAAGTATGAACATTAGTTTTAGACAGATTAGAAATTGCTGTTTCCTTGTCTTCAGGGGAATGTTTATGGTTTTACACAGGTAGAAATAGGTTATCTATGGAATAGGGAAGAGGTAAAAAAATGAACATGGCTAATTGCTTTTTACATGCATCTAGGGAAGAAGCCAGCAGAAATCACAGCCCACACTGATTTTTCAGTATCTTTCTTTTCTCTGTCTGAAAATAAAAAATAAATGGGGAAGAAGGGAAGGGTTATTTGTGACTACATCCTACGGACATTTACAGAAGAGCAGCCTGCCTAAATTCTCACAGAGGGCATCTGGCCCCCTCTCCTTGCACACAAGTGCTATAATTTCAGGACTGGAGTGCTATAAGATAATACCATCACTGCTCTTGCCATCTATAAATAACAACTGCATTTGGATCCAGCCGAGTCACGTGGAAAAGCTGGCCAGAGATACATACATGTGTGTGAGCATGCATTTGGAAACCCAAATAATTCTAATAATCTTGCATGAAATAAGCTTTAGCTTTCCAAATTTAGCTCTGGTCCATGCACTCTCTGCAGCTCACGGAGGACTGCTATTATTTTTTTTTCAATACAGTTCTTCCCTTGGAAGCTGCTGACTAGGGCATTAGCGGGGTATTGTGCAAAACCGTATCATGTGCTGCTGCGCAGACAGACTGCTTGGAGAGGCAGACAAGAATCAATTCCTCCGGCAGCTCTGCTAACCCTCCCTCCCCTCTCATTGACATCTTATCTCAGCCACTGAAAAGGCGAATGGGCCCAAGCGAGGCAGCCGTGGGGAGGGGTGGGCGGGTGAGAAAGCGAGACAGACCGCACAGCATGGATGCCACACGCTGGAACAGTTTTCCGATCTTGCGCCGAACTGCAGCATGAGTCTTCCCAGCCTCCTGTGAATATTTCAGGCGGAGGACTGGGATGGCAGAGAAAATAATACAGCCCTAATGACACATGCAACCAGGTTTTAGCACCAATTTTCTACAGCAAATCTGTTAGAGCAGTGCAAAAGGATGATTTAAAAAAAAATACACATATATGATTTGGATGCTTAAACAATCCCACAGCGTTAGTAACAAACACAAATAAGAAACCATTTCAGATGAGTTGTATGTGACTCCTCAGGGTGTTTTCTGGGAAAATGACTAGAATACAACCTGACATGACCAATAGAGCCTACAAAAAATGTTGTTTATCCAAGACTGTAATACCCACAAGACATTATCAGGTGTAAGATTTTCATCTTCGGAAGCTAAAACTGAAGAGAGCATATACCAAGGAGGAGAGGAGAAAGGAGGAGGGAGGGCAGCGAGGGACCCAGAGGATTTCCCAAGACTTCAAGCCCCGTTAATTCTGTAGAGCTTTTCACAAGGACAGCATTTCTGTTTCACAGCCTGTAGAAAAGCAGCAGTTTATACCAGCACTGAGCAAACATCCTATCTAAATAGCAGCCACGTCTATTTTATGTTCCCAGAACATCTGGATAAGAAGAATCAAAATGGACATCAGAACACCAAATATTACTGTAAAACACACGGTAAGATGCTATCCAAGCAGATGGTAAATAAAATTCTCCATTCTTGGTCAGAACCATTTTGGATTAGCTGCTGCTCCTACTGAAGTTGGTGGAAAATACCGTAACCAATTTTAGTGGCAGGAAGGCTGAATCTCTTATACTACATTTACACAACCTCTACCAATCTGATTTTTTTTTTAAATACACCATTTTAAGTGTACTTTACAAAACCTAACTTCTCCTTTATACATTGATAAGTACTTTCATGTTAGTCTAGCAGATGATAATTTTAATTTTAGCAATGTAAACTATGAGATTATGTGGGAAAATGGCTGGAACATACGGCCAAAACCAAGAGAAATGAGAGCAAAATGTAAGATAATATGTTAAAGAAAGATAAGGTTACTGAAAGGTTCGAGAGATGCATTTATTGCCTATAGACTGTGCCTACTTACTGTCTGGGGACTATATAAATGGCCTTCACAAACACATAAGAACTGGCTCCTTCCATACAGAACTTGAAAGAAATGCAATAAAAGTTCAAAAAAAAAGATGGCATGGCAAAAATTTCTCAGGGAAATTAACACAGGAATGTTTTCTGGAAGAAGCTGGTTACTTGAAGGGCTTGAAAGAAAGAAGGGGTTTGCAGCCAAGTATTAGGAAATTTTCTCTAAGGGGAATAGACTGAAGTAATTTTCAAAACACAAGGGTGGAGGAAGAGAAGAGAAGAACCCTCAAGAGCAACGGAAACCCAGGGAACAAGGACGAAGGGAACAAGGAACAGACCTGAGGGCGCTGCCTGACTGTTTAATGAGAAGGGAGAATGGCTAATTATGTGGGCTCCAAGAAGGTGTGATTTTTTTTTCCCCCCTGCATGCTTTTGGTCCTGTATTTTACTTTGAGAACGAGTTTCTACTATATTTTCTTCCTGCTTGGAGCCTATATATGTACCTCCCCACAGAAGAAAGCCCCCAAAAGCCAAATTGTCAAAATTTGGCCAAATTCAAATAATATCTTCATACAATACCCCACCTAATCTTCTCTACTGCAATATAAATCAATCTGCATTAGCAACCTGCAGTTTGGTGCTATGAAAACTACAAATTACAGCATTTCAAAATTTCACATTTTGGGTACTTTCACTGATGTCAAAAAGCTGTTCACTGGAATTGCTTGTATACTACACACACATCATCCTTCTACCTCTTTATTAGCACAACCCTCTTGAGAGAAAAAAAACTTGCTGTTGAGGACATCTGGTTTGTTCTCTCTTGGATTTCACGTTGTTAAGATCAATTCAGGACACCAGCTCCAGTTCCAAAAGCTGTGAAGAAGGGTAAAAAAAAAAGGGGGGGGGCAGGGGGAGGAGAAAAAAAAAAAGGCAGCCAGTGCAGCTTGACTGTGGTGTTGGCCAAAAAAAAAATGGTAAAGAACCCATTTTTTAACTTCCTACACAACATAGTTGTTCTCCCTCTGTCTTCTGAGTCATATCTGTTCATGTTACTAAGAAAGCCCCACAGAGCCAATATTGCTAGGGAAGAACAAGATGTATTTTCAACAAGACTGTTAGCTGATTCCAGCTGCCGCTGGAATTTATTTTCAGAAATGATAAAAAAGCAGAAAAAAACACTGTGAATTTGTGAATTTCAGGCTCCAGACACTTTAATTCACGAACCAGGGATATTTTGTGTGGAAAGGTAACAGCAGACATTGCCTGTCTGTCTAGCACAATAACTCTTGAAGGATGGCATTGTCTTTCCTTCTACCTTTATACAGTACTTACAGCCATTAGGCCAGAAATGTTATTGAAATTTCCAGCATGACTACAAAAATCCTATGTATTAACACTAATACAAAAAAATTTAAAGGTAATTAAAAAAAAAATAGGGCAGAATATTTCCAAATTGCAAATGCTTCAGTTTTCGGGAAGCAGGACTCAATTCTAAAAATATGCACATCTTAATAACAGTCTGTAACAATTATTTTGTAGCAGTATCCTAAATCAGGTGTTTTTCAAATGCAGAGTTGAACACTGCCATGTGATCAAGACCACGCAGTCTAAAAGATATACATGGAAACAAAGCACTTTTATCTGCAAGTCGCTGATAAACACTAGCTAATCCTCACCTAATCCTGTGAAGAGAACATCATCCTAGTTTCACAAAGAGGGAAGCTAAGGTAGTGAACTAATCCTTTGGGGAAAATACTCAGGTTAGAATGCCAGAGAGACTAGTTATTGTCTAAAGGTACAGTAAAATCACAGCTAGTTGCTGCAAGAGTGAGGGACTCTGAGGCTACTGACCGGTAGGTCTACGTGAAAACTTCTGTCCGTTCTCACACATTTCTGCTGCTGAGACTATCCCCTCTCCCTGAGGGACCTTTCAGGTAACTGTTGACAAGGAGACCAGGAAGGAGAGAATGGGTTTGGACATCGGCATAGAAACAGGATTTTCACATCTATAGAGCAGGGTCTTGAAAGGAGAGAGGAACTGCTCTGGAGGAGGATAATGCCAGTCATTAAGGACATACATTCACAGTCATCCATAGCATCCAGAAGAGGAGAGGATCGATGCACTCAACATCAGATGTGGGATTAGAGCTCCGAGGCTCTTTTCCTAGCCTGGATGCAGACCACTAGACCATGCTAATCTGACAGGAGGAGTTCCTGCAAGGCAGCTGAAAAAAAGCACAGATTCATGTTGCAGAAAATAAAACGGGGATTCTCAAACCTCTTTGCAAATTCTTGCCCAAGCAAATGTGGCACTGAACACTAGAGAATAAATAATAACAAAGTGGCAAAGGCTAAAAATCTTCCCTGGGAAAGTACTCGACTCTGCAGCCTGTTTGACACCCAGAGCAACGACCGCAGAGAACTCCAGCTCCAGTCCAGCAATGTGAGCCAGAACGTTAAATAGAGAAAAGAGGGTTCAAAGCTGAAGCCTAGGATCAAGCAATCAAAGCTTTAAAGTGAAATAGTCTAGTTCACTGCAGTATTTATAAAAGGTAGTACCTCAAAGCTTTCATGGAGTCCAGACTAAGCCCCCACTATTACAGACTAGAATAAACTAATAGAGAAGGTAATGTTTAAGGAAGCCTTGTAAAGCAAAAATGTATTTCATCCTGGAAAAATCTAGGAATCAAAAAGGATAGCAGAACACAACATGAGTAAGTCAACATGAACAGCTTTGTAAGATGAAAGGGATGCATTAAAAAGGTATAAAGACTTCATAAGGGAAGACTGGAAGAATGTTACATGATGTACAGCAAACATTACTGTAGGTATCATGATGAAACAAATGACAGCCTTCCATCAGACAGGTTCTTGACTGACAAGTTCTGCAGATAGACACTGATTAAAAAACACAACCAGCAAAACCCACAACCTGGATCTTTGTGGACTAAGGTGAGGGAGAAAGAGAAGATACCAAGCACAGTCACTACACTAATGAGAGACAACAACAGAGCAATTAACAAAGACAGATGTAATCTCTTGCAACTGATAACTGCTGTGTTCCCAGACATACATAAAGAACTAAAACTCATAAGGTCTTTACTAAAGATCCCTTTTAGTAAAGGTGGGAAACTACAGTGGATCTAAGCAATGGTCTCTTGAGTTCAAGGAGTATTTTCATCTGTCCTAAGCAATGGAGAAAGTATTTCCAATGTGCTTACTTTTGACAAATGTACCTTATAGGGGTCAGAGAAGCCCTTTCCAATGTTTGGATAGACAACATCAGCTCAGAAACTTAAGATCGAATAATAATCTTCCATATATTTAGAACTGAAAGCATAGCAATCTCAATCCTAACATATGTGCAGGCAAGTTATAGTTAATCCCCAATTCTAAACAAACCTTCAAAATACAGGAAATATTCCTTATTTAGAAAGGACCACCCAGCAGTGTTCGTTGAGCACTGGGGTTTTTCAAAGTCTTTGTCCGCCAGTTTAATGATACACTGGATTTTTTTTTTTAATTCTTTGGGAACTTGCATTTGATCAAGATAAAAACTGGCTATCTAAACATCACTATTATAACTACAGAGAGGCATGAGTGGCAGAGATCCATTAGATAAATATAATTGAAGGCAAAAAAAGCAGCATTAAGAAGTAAGGTGAAAGGACTAAAGTATAAATCTACTCCACTCTTTTGAGCAGAGACTGTCTCTTCAAATGTATTTGTACAGTGCTTAGCACAATGGGCATTCTGATTTAGATATGAGCACTAACCAAATATTAATAACTAATAATGGCAAATGCCTTAACCTCAATAAAACAGCACATCTGTAACTGGCATTTTTTAATGGTGGAAAGAATCAGGATCATAAAAACTCCTGTCCAGTGAAATATTAAGAATGATAGTACCTAAATCTGGTAAAATTGCATAGCATTCTAAAATACTATCAAAACCATCAAAAATATTATGTTATCATGTGCTGGCTCACAACTTGCACCATGAGGACTCAGCAGTTCTAGGTTTAACCTGTTCAGTTTAAAACTCTGTATTACGGAATGCTTTGGCTACTAGCAGTAAAGTAGACTCAGAACAAGACAGAAGAAACTAGTGACATTGGCTACAAGAAAAAAATTAGCTCGCTTAAGACATGGTAAACACAACTGGATAGGCGGAAAACTTAACCAAAAACAATGTGGAAGAAACATAAAAAGTAAACAGGAGAAAGAAGACACAGTAGGTGAGGGCACGATTCCCATGCACTAAAAAGCCCAGACAGGAATGGGCACAAGAAGTAGGAGGGCACTGCTTAACCTGTGTTTGGAAACAGTACACAAGACAGACCTGCAGATCTGCTCGGAGGAGAACGGGAGAAAAGGGGAGGAAAAGCAGGAGAGAAATGAGGGTGGGTGGGCAGTGCAAAGTGAAGCAGTCTCATGCTTCCTGAGCTCCTCCATTACCCACCCTGCACACATGCCATGCCCCATGTGAGAATCCCTTGTCTACCACACACCAGAAAGGAAGGAGCTCCCAACAGGTCCCGGCACGGGAGGACACCCGATTCCCACACTGCTAACCCCTGCAGCAGGCTGCAGGCTGAAACAAGGCTTGGGTCAACTCAGGGGTGAAAGCAACAATTCAGGACATTAATTGCCCAACTCCAACGGTTATACTTTTATTAGTCCACGGTAATTTTACATGTGTAAAAGTTACCTACGGTAATTTCTTCCTACGAAGAGTAACTCCATTGGGTTGAGATCTACAATTCACCCAAATGTTCCGTTACAAACAAATTGAAGTCTAATTGGTGATGACTGAACTTAAGAAGACTAATGTATGAAAGCAGCCAACACTTTGGATATTTGGCCAAAAGCTGATGATACAAGGCTTTTGCCCCCCCTTATTCTAAGCAGTTACTGTGGTTCAGAAAGCAGAGTGACCCACCTAGCTTAGAAGAAACTGACATTTCAGCAACTGAAAGTTGAGCCAGAACACAGGTGTATCTGAGCTAACCCTTGTTACTTGTGTAACACCACCAGCCAGAGCTCCAGGCCAGGAGGGAGGGATGCGAGGGGCTGTATCTCTCTGCACACACTTCCAACCAGCTAACTCAAGGAGTGGACAGGGAACTGATGGAATAAATGGCACCACAAATTTTTTATCCTTAAAGGAAAAATTGAGATGTTGTTTCACGTTATTGAAATCGATTTCAACATCTCTACTGCTATCAAAACTGTTTCAGGTTTTACAGCTTGCTCGTACTAGAAAAATTAACTATGAAGAATAAAAAAATATTTATCTGAACACTTAAGCTGGGTATTACTCCACTACTTGCAAATTAGTATTCCATTTTGCACAGTTACAGTAAGTTGCATTCAATTTATATTAGATCAGTTAAACAGAAACAAATTCAAAATGGTCCACCTCAGCAATCTTTCAGCTTCCGTATTGTTTCAGGTGGGAAATTTCTCATACTTTTGATAGCAGAACATGCAAATGTCCTGACAAGCGCCACAGGACAAGGCATCTGCTAGTGTAAATGCTGTAATTTTTCTGATGGATATATTACACATCTGAAATTGAAACTAGTATGACTAGACACTGATAATATGACCTATTCCTGTTTTCAGTGTGATTTGTACTAGCTGCCAAAGAGGTCTGGCTTCATTGGTGCTGCCTGGCTATGCCTGCTCAGCTGGTAAGTCGGGTCGGCGCCTGAACATGCTGGTTAGCAGTCAAAGCTGGGAGCAGTTCAAACATGGTCAGCCATGAGGAGGTCTTCTGAGATTTTCTCTTCTAAAGCCAAGGAGGTCCCTTGGGGGTACTTGCAAACCACAGTCATTCAGCTGTGTATCAACTTAGCCAGCTCCGGGTAGATTTTTTTTTTTTTAATGGGAAAAAAAAAAACCAACCCTGATGACTTTGCTACTCAAAGGCCAACATCTTGCCAAATGTGAAACACGCTATCTAGAAAGAAAACTTCAATAGAATTTTTTTCCATAAATAATGGCCTAGCTTGTTCTCTGAAATACATATATAGGTTTTCTATATACAAATATTTTTTTCCTTCTTTCCTTCCTCTTTTTGTCCTTTCCCTCTTTTTCCCCCTTCAGATGGAGATGCCTACTTTGTTAAATTTCAGCCTGACTTGTTAAAACCCAGCAAAAGGATAAGGACCCAAACGCAATCTCGTGTTGGGAATTACGAGCCCTAACAATCCTGCCTTTATTAGAAATATACCTAAAGTTGAGTTCCAGTGTTATAACCTACCCATGTAAGACTAATTAAAAAATACTCTGACAACCACTTTAAATCCACAAAGACCAAGTGGTGAAATTATCTTTGTAACTGTGGAAATCATTTTGGTACTACAATGCTGCTTAGAACATATGGCATAAAACCTTGATAAAGATTCCCATCTGGTTATTTATTTTGGTCTGTCCTTGGTCAGGTCAGCCGCTTCCTGACTATACTTCATTTGAAACAAAACAAAACCAAACCAAAACAAAAAAAACCCCACAGAACACCAACCTTCCCTGGATACAATTTCCTAAGTAATGAAACTCAGCTAGTGTAGGATGGGCATCTTTTAAGGATTTTATATCAAAATCTCTTTTCCTCTTCTCTTCACAGGTGTTACGAACAATTATGGTGCATCCTGTAATTCCGATTCATATAAAGTCCTGGGAGGCGTTTTGTTGGTGGTGGCAGTGATGGGATAAGTTCTGGTTGCGCCTACAAGCTATAACATATTGTAACATTCCCGCCAATCCTCATTAGCATGCAAAAAGCACTGATTGATTTTATTTTTTTTTAACAAGTGAAACTTTAGGAATTCATGATAGTTACAGCAGTGATGTTCTTTGACATGACCACCTCTATTTAACTGGAGAAAAGCTCAAAAAGAAAGCCAAACCAACCAACCTTCCTGTCACAGGCTTCTCCTTCCTCATGGGATCACTAATCCACCAGCATAGTTCACAGAGGCCAGCAATGCTGGAGATCTTGAGGGTCTCCACGCCCTTACTTGTGCAGCAACAACGGTTCCCAGATATTACAGCACATCAAGTTGAAAGCCATACACCCCACCTACTGCCAATGGGAACAAGGTCAGCGTCTCATTTGAAAGGGGGTAAACAGCTGCCCTAACTCAACGGGCACCTGAATGTGAAGCCTTTGTACTGTTAGTCTGCTAGTGATCTTCTCTCAGTACTTGAGAAGTGACACAGAGAAGAGTGAGACCACATTAAGCGTCCAAGTAGAGATCTTAAACTTACAGCTGTTAAAACAAGAATGTAATTTCACAAGCACTTTTAATAGCAGTGCTATCTTGCAACCTTTCAATACTCTGCTCCTCCCACCACTTGCTCCCACCTCCATGACCAGTATAACTGCAGAGAGACCCACTGACTGGAGAAGGTTTCCTTTTTTACCTCTGCCAGTGATGTCACCAAAGAGATACTACTTAAACTACAGTGCAAGAGGCGTCTCTTAATTGTAATAAAATGTATTTTTTTAAAGTTGCCTCAACTTTTTGGATTGCAATTTTCACTTTTAACAAGTTATTTTCATTTTTCGTGAGAAATCTTTTAATTTTTACAGCTCAGGAAACTGGACTTTGCGATGCAGATGTCTTGAGAAATGATCGGAAAAGCTTGTAAAACCATACTGAGAGTGATAAACACACACTTGTTTGAATAGCTATTAGAACACTCTGTAGTTAAAAAAGGCCAGTAAATTTTGTCATCTTAATTAGATTTTATTGCACACTCTTTTTTAAAGTTAAAAATAACGAATTCTCACAAAACCTGCAACAAAATTGTTTTATTCCCACATGAAAGTTGGGTAGGCTAAACCTCAAAGGTATGAAGTCATACCTGGAATAAGCAGTAGGATGAAATACAATTGAAGCCAAGCAAGCTGCTACCCTATACCAGATCTCCACTGGCTCCAGAAGTTAAAATTAACATATTTTAAACTGACCTTTCAAATTAGTCCTGAGGTCACAGAGGGCCACATACCCAAAGGAGATGAGCGTGTGTATTATATTAATGATCCTAATTCAGGATGAAACTGTACAGTTTTATAGCATTATTTACAAGGTGCAGTAAAAGGTAAATAACAACAGTGCGAAATCTGAATTTGAGTCAGCTTCTGACTTTCTGTGTAAGCATGAGGCAGTTCTCAGTAGGAAGATGAGAAGCCAGAGAACAAAATTTCTGCTAAAACAGAGAGGCTCTCTGCTTGAGAGCGTCAATGGAGCCTTGCTGCCCAGGAAGATGATCTGTAATACTACTACAGAGAAGACCAACTGGACACTGGATGTTTCACTCAGGCCCTAGATCACTTTCAGGCTATCATATTTTTTAAATAATAAAAATAAATAGAATAAGCACAGAAAGTGTGCTTTGGAGAAAAGCCAGTTGTAGCAAAAGTTGCTTTGTCTCCGAGTCCAAAAATACAGCCTCATTCACTCACAAGAGAAACTATTCACGGACAGAAAGAACACTGCATAATTTGTAGGTCTTTGCAGGGTTTTTCCCACCCCCAAGACTCCCTTTTCCTAGAAACAGCATGAGCCAGACAGAGCTTTTTGCCCCCCTACCAGTCTTGAATATTTTAGGTCTTGTATGAGTGAATCGTAAAGAGCTGTGACACAAAGTTCAGTTTAACCAACTGCCAAACAGGAAAGCACTCATTACTCGTTTAAAAGCATCCTTTGTGCAAATGACTACAGTAGAGCATGATGAATTAAAAAAAAAAAAAATCCCACACAGGCAACATGACCAGAGTCCATCTATCCAGCATGGTGCAAACAGCAGGCAGACACTACTGTCTCCTTTATCTGTTCTCTCAAACTGACCTTGTTGATCTGCTAGATCCTGAGGCAGCCTACCATATTTATAAAAACAGAGCGCAGGGGCAGACAGCTGACTTGCACTAGAACGTAAGCAAAACCCCTGCTTTTACTTTGCCTGCAAGGCTTTTATTGCTGACATGAAATCCGAGTCTTATGAACAAGACATTTGAAAAGTTTGTTCAAGGGGAGGTACAGCAATTAATATTTGTTAATATAGACAGTTACAGCACTAGACAAGAGCTCCAAGAGTTCAATTTACCATGTGCCTTACAATTACAGAGGATATAAATTACTTACACTCTGCATTCGCAACAGGGCAAGCAACAGTAACAAGAACTGCTGTCCTTCTTCATAGTGAACAGAGTTTAGCTGGCCATTTAATCCTATTGCTTTCTTTAACAGTGAAACATCTGAGGTGTGCTGAGTCACAGTTTAAAGGGTTTCAGATCTGTTAACCTTAATTTAATACCCAGAAACACTTAACTGAACATAGGACAGAGGTAAACCAGTACAGTTCTTTGAAGGTGTCAGGGAAGACAAGCCCAAAGTGAAGCTTGTTTGTGTAACTCAACTGCCCATTTGAAGACCCTTGGACAATGCCCCCAGCAATAGACTATCAAGAAATTCAGTAGTCATGGGATCTGTGGCAAACAGCGTTGTCATCCGCTTGGAACTGCTTAACAGAAAGACAAACAGAATCAACAGTTCTCAATATGACAAACGATTAACATGCAAGGGGAATCAAAATCATGTCAAAGGTTAAAGGTGGTTAATGTATTCACCCAGTCTCTGGAAAAAGAGTTTGAAAGTAAGACAACAAAATTTGCAGACAGCACATTTCTGGGTTAGAAAAAGACAAGATGGGGAAGAAAAAAAAAAAGTGTATGGTCAAGTGGATGCCACACTACATTTTTTTTTGATGAATATGACCATTTGTACCAGTTTAAAACATGACTGGGTTCTAAACCTGTACAGCCTTTCAGGATAAGGGCATGGCACTGGAAAAAACTAGACGAAATCATCAATATGTAGTAAGAAATTGAAAGATGGGACATAAGAAGGAAATGGCAACAATACTTTAATTATTGCTACTTAAGTCAAAGTCTCACTGTTCAATGGAATATAGTATACAGTTTTGGTTTCTCTGCCTTAAAAAGCTAAGCAAATAGTTCAAAGATTCAGAGATCAGCAAACTCGACTGGAGAAACACAGAGAGACCTGAATGAGTAAACAGTAAAAAACTGTATTATTGATAAAAAGAGGAATATAGAAACATCAAGCTTCATGGAAAAGATACACTTGATAGAAAAGGTTTCAAAATTATGTCACTAGTATTCAGAAATGAATACATGTTTTTTACTACTACTGGTTTTTTCTTTCACACAGCTCAAACAGTCAAGTTCATTGAAATCCCTATTACAAAGAATTTATGAAGCCAAGAACAGAGTGGAACTCAAAATAAAATTAAGCATTTATATGTACGCATGCTCACTGACATTAGAAAAGATAAATTATATAAATGGACATTAAACATTAGCTCTTGTTCTTAGAAGTATAGCAGGTTTCATGCATTTGTCCCTTGTGACATCTAAGATTGAAAGTGGAAGAAAGAAAAAGTCATTTTCTGTAATGCAGGATACTAACTTCAAAAAAGACCCAGCCATTATTCTTACCTAATGATTCTATTCAATGTTTACCTCCACAATGAAAGCAACACGTATAAACTTCTTGTATTAGTTAAAAAGGCAGTAGGCTTAGCTAAAAAAAAATGACAAGCTGAAAAATCAGGATTAGCAAACTGAAGGCCAGAAAATAAGAACTGAATCATACAAGCCTGCTGCCTATACAAAGCACTGGAGCAGTGCATTTTAAATCAATCTGTTCATCCCAGGCAATATGTATACTGGGACAATTATTTGTTTTCCTTTCTCCAATGTTTAGGCACCATAAAAACCATCTACATGAAACAGCTTGTGCTTTACAGTTCTGATGAAGCTCATAAAAAATTAATAGAATGTGAAGAAGGAAACACGATGATGCATAGAGATTATACGTCCAAAAGACAAGAGGTATGTGCAGGTCTCATTGATAACATGCTTAGTTCATTTTCACATCTGAGGAAGCATTTTAAACCTAAAGGTTGAATTATAAAATGCGTATCAGGAGTTGTTAGCTATCATGTCAAAACTAAAACACACATGAATTGAAGAGAGAGAATTTATTCAATGGTTTCTCTTTCATTTATGGGGAATGGGAGAAACAAGTACAGGAAAATGAACTCCTCTGGTGAAGTCTTGAGCGTGCGCAGGAGAACAGCAAAACCTACATCAACTACTGCAAGATGGGATTTTATCTGCTAGGTAGGATTCCAACTACTTTCCTAGGGCCAAGGATGCTGACACCACCCTCTCCATCACAAAGCGACCCTTTGGTTCCTGGGCAGAGTAGAAGCACAGACCTTTGTGTCAGGCTTTCAGCCCCGCTCCGCACTCCTAGTTCCACAAGCGTACGCTTCTTACAGCGGGCATGAGGACTTGACTGGGCCCACTTAACCACTGCAGCGCATCAAGGAGGATATACCAAGGTGCAGAGCTTACCCTCGTGCTTCACCTTGGAAAGCCAAGGGGGTGATTAAGGAGAGAATCCCATAGTAAATTCACTCAACAGATTTCTCAGCTCATCTGGGATTTCTCTATCTTCTCCCAGCGACCTTACACAGTATTGCTCTTTCAAAATTGTGTTGAATTGGGTCAGTGGAAGTATTTTTCTATCTTCCTAGCAACAGATGCTAAGGTGTATACTAAATTGCCTTCTGATGTCTTATTTACAATACGCTATTTCCTCCTAATACGTTAAGAAGAAGTATAAATACACAAGCAGCAGCAACAAATCAGGTTAAAACCAGCCATGGAGAATGTAGTCTAGAACTGTTTTTGTATCATAAATCCGTACCTTATGTAATCAACGTGGGAATTAAACTCTGATAAGCAACTATGAAAAGGCCTTTTTAAGGTTCCTCATTTATCCTTAAGATTGCCTGTTCTGAAACACGTTAGGAGAATAGGAAACTATTTTGAACTAATGCTCATTAACACCAAGGGTTGGGGAAGAAAGAGAAATCAAGCGCAGGCAGCAAATAATGAGAATCCCATTCATGTTTTAGAGCTGTACTCGTTCATAACTAGATGTGGTAAAACTAGTAGACAAGGAAAAGGAAGCAAAAGATCAGATTCATAATAGACGACACTGTTTTCAAAGATACTCTTCTCTAAACAAAAAACAACCTTCTAGACTTCAGAATTGAGAATAAAATAGAAATCAAAGAACTCCTCCCTGAGAGGGGAAACTACACCTCTCCATTGCATATCTGAAGGGGGATGTTCTACCCCTTGCAATCTTCTGACACACTCCTGATATATTTGTGAATAAAATCCGCATAACTCAACAATATATTGTGTAACTGCTTTTGGATTTCTTGCTATAAAGTAGCTGTCTACACGATTACATTTCCAGCTGCCGTTTCACTGTAATTTAATGCTAATTCCTTCATGTTTATATTTGATGCTTTTAATACCATTGTTTTCTAAGGCATTTCAAAAAAGTGTTTACCTCAATGAGTCTTTACTGGTGAAATTAAATTAAACAAAACAAAAACAGTTGCATGAGCCTCTCCGCTACATAGACTGACTAGACTGTCTACAAAACTAATCTGCAACATTCCTGAAGCATATTAGTAAGCAATATACAAGCCACTAAGCTCAAAAAGGACGGAATTACAAACACTAATGAGTCATAAGCAGACAGATAGAAACTAAAATTACAAGTTGATTAAAGATACCCTTCCATTGACAGGGACAGTGGAAGGAACTGTACGGCACGTACTAATTCAGTTCTATCATAAACTGGTTAAGACTGCTGGTGTCAAGATTAATCGTTTGAGTCTTGTTCCAAATAATTCCTCTGCTTACACCATTTTGCTATTCACATCTGTCCGATTATATACCTGTTTATTTAAAGAAGAAGAACATATGGCACTAGAGATACTGAGATAGCAAATGCAGACTAACGGGTACAGCTGTCACGCAGGAAAGTCAGGCAGGTACATTTGCCCATCTGCCTATGCACACAGACCTGCCATAAAACTGGCCAGCCCCTTCCCTGAGCAAGGGAGAAATCTTGAAAATCTGTTCTCAAACTCGAGACAAAATTTTGGTATCACTTCGCACTTCAGTTCTTCAAAGGCTTTTTTAGCTGAACTTTTCAAACAAAGTCATAAACACTCTTGCTAAGTATAAGCTTGTAAAGCAAAAAGCACATCTGAACTTCACGATTGCTATTAGACACTTGATTTTCCCCTCACCTGTACCTAGTATCTTGTTTAACTTACGGAGTTCTTTCTCACCCTGACTGAGATCCGATTCAGGTATGTCGCCTACCAGGGTTCATGTATTGGCATTTTGTTATTCCTGTGTTCATGGACTTCAGCGATCCTGCTTATGTTTTGGGTGTTGTAACTGTTTACTCAGCTGTCTTTACCCTCCAATTGGATTACTAACAGCACCTTTAGTTAGGCAGCCCAAAGAGACAACATAACTTCTTTCCTGCTGACAGACCCAATCTTTCTGCAGAGGGAAAAGACATTAGCTTCAGGGGTGGGGGGGGAGAGAGTGAGTGTGTGTGATTTCAGTGAAGCTGTGTGTGGGGATGAGGACCACTGTTATGCTGGTTACTCACACACAGCAGGTCCCAGGCCTGAGTGCATTTCACCTAACCTGAGCTTTTTGCAGGACTGCAGCTGTAAGGTTTTGCCTGAACTTATGTTCTCCCACTTTTTCTGTTCCAATGAAAATAGAAACTTTTAATAGTCATTAACCGAAATGAAAGAATTCAGTTTATGATAAACAGCTGAATTCTATAGTTATTAAAACCAAAACAAATTACTGATTGGTTTTTACGTTAAATTGTTATTTCAAGTTATGAGCATGCCAATGAAAACACAATTCATTTTCAAACGGAAAAACTACCTACAGCAAAATAACCAAAATAACTTGCGTGGTGGCTCCCTGCCTGCAAGCGCACAGTGCACAGGTGTCCTGGTTTCAGCTGGGATAGAGTTAATTTTCTTCTTAGTAGCTAGTAGAGTGCTGTGTTTTGGATTTAGAATGAGAATAATGTTGATAACATGCTGATGTTTTGGTTCTTGCTGAGTAGAGTTTACACTAGTCAAGGACTTTTTCAGCTTCCTGTGCTCTGCCAGGTGCACAAGAAGCTGGGAGGGGGCACAACCAGGACAGCTGACCCAGACCGGCCAAAGGGCTATTCCATACCATATGACATCATGCTCAGTATATAAGCTGGGGGAGTTGGCTGGGGGGGCAGCGATCGCTGCTCGGGAACGGGCTGGGTATCGGTCGGCGGGTGGTGAGCAATTGTATCGTGTATCAGTTGCTTTGTATATTATTATTGTATTATTATATTATTATTACTACTACTATTTCATTTTACTTCAATTATTAAACTGTTCTTATCTCAACCCACGAGTTTTCTGACTTTCACCCTTCCAATTCTCTCCCCCATCCCACTGGGGTGGGGGCAGTGAGCGAGCAGCTGCATGGTGCTTAGTTGCCGACTGGGGTTAAACCACGACAACAGGTCAGAACTGACAAAGGTTACGTTTCTGAGTTCAGCACAGGCTTCCCCAGGTAGGGAAAGTACACTGCTCTGCAAGCTGGCTCCACACGAGGATGAATTCTAGGCCCACCTTGGGTAATGGGCTGGTCAATCACTGGATTATCATTTTATGGCTTGGATTCACTTAACTGTAACATCAGTAGTCCATTACTACTGGATTAACAAGATATTTAAAGAGGCTAAACATGATATTCCAGACAAGCCATTATCAAATGCTAGAAATAATTATTACACTTAAATTGCCAGAATATGGAGAGAGGTTGTCCCACGTTATTGTTATTTGATCCAAATACTGGTTTATTTGTCAAAACCTAAAAGATAAGTAAAAAAATAAATTATCACATTTCTACAGAAGCAAACCAACACTGGAAAAAGATGACCAGCAGCAATATTTATCTTTGAACAGATCTTCCAAAAACAGTTAAAGACCATTTGGCTGGAAAAAATGGACCACATAAATTTTCGTGTAAAAGGCATAACTACATTTTAATTAATTTACAAAAAGCTCACAGATGTGGTTTAGACAGGAGTTGCTCAAGTTGCAAATACGCCTTGCTCTGGCAAGTCCCAGTTTCTTTCCAAAGGGTAGGTCACTGCATGGAAGAGAAAAAAAACCAAGCACCTTTGGGAATACATGAAAAACAGTTTTCATTTGGAGCTAGAGTTGAATATTTTTATACTGAAACCAGGCTAAGCTGCTTCTTCAGAAAATTATCAAAGGAAACACAGCTGAGGTTGCTGAAAGAGCAAGAGGGGTTGAGATGCATTTTGGTCAACAGTCTTGGGCAACTACATATTCAGTGAAGAATATGGGAGATGTTGCTGTTAATAAAGTCAAGCCCACTTAGATTGAGTTCATAATTTCTTTGATAGTTCTTTGAACCTGAAACTCAAAATGAAACTCAGGGTGGGATCAAGCCCTTCCGGACTGAAACCTCCGAATTACATACAGGTCTGCATCAGACTAATCCTGAAAAAGACTCTCAAGGAGTAAAGCTTTATTTATGCATTTCTAAGACAACTCTCATGAACGAGTGTATAACATTTTGGTGTAGTTCAACTGCTTACCAATCTTTAAAAACCAAAAAGCCTAAAGGCCAAAAAGCCTTTTTTTTTCCCCCTACAGAATCTGTAGACGAGGCAGGTTTACTGTTAATTCGTGGATGATCCATGACACAAAGAAAAAATGATGCTATGGAGAAGAGGACTGTTTCAGAGGGAGATATTGAAGAATATCCAGGACAAAGTCTTTGGAAACAAATTTACTAGAACACGCACCTCAAATACCCTCATAAGCTACCAATATGTTTTCATACTAACTACACTGACTAGCTAAAGGCACAATCTGAGTTTGAATACATGGTATGAGATAGCAACAGAGCATTACCCAGAAAATGGTGCTTAGTGAAAAGGTTGGAAAATTCATATAAGCAGTAAGAGGTGTAGCTACTTCCAGGAGCACGTTTCTTGCCTCTTTCATTCCTTGTGACCATTTCAATAGACATTCTGCCAGCACAACCACCCTCAAAAAGTTTGATATATGTGCCTATTGCAAATACAGTTTGTATCAGCAAAGAAAAGTGATCTTGCTAGTTTTATGGCTTATACTAATAATTCCTTGAGTGAAACAAGCTGCATCAGCCAAACGCCGTTTTTGTTGTAGAACTATACTTACCCTAGCACTTTTGCCTGTATTGAGAGTTGTAAATAAGCACCGTCCTTAATGACATTTCTGTGCTCACACAAGTTTTATGTGTAGATCTCACTTCAGGTGACCTCATCCTCACTCCACAAAACTCCTTACCATTGTAGCTTAATGCCTTTCTTCCAGGTTTCAGAGAAATCACTGAAACCAAGTAACAAACTATTCCTCAAAAAGTGCATGCCTTTCATGTCATGTAAAACTGAAGTTCAGTGGCGAGTAGGTAAATTTTCAGAGCTCAGATTATGAAAAAGGGAAGCATATGCAGCTCTGTGGGAAAACATGAAGGGATTGTACAAGGTAGGCAGAAGTTACCAGTCTGGTGCCTATAGCAGCCAAAGTTTAACTTAAATTGGAAATGTTAGTAACTCCATAATTACCAAATAATTGTTGGTTTGGTAACCTTTTCTTCCCCTCTCTCTTTTTTCTCTTTTCCTCACTTACTTACAGTACTGTCAAACCAGAACACAGGTCTATTCTATTTCCTACACAGGTAGAGCTATCTTCCAGCTTTTAAGACAGAAATTACCATCACTGGAGGAAATCTGATTATGGATTATTTTGCCGCTTGAGTCAATACTGGCATATGCAGATATTGCTACTCATGCAGTACGTAACACAATCTTCAATCTCTAGTGTAATTAGGAGGAAAAAGGGGAGTTAAGGACAGGCCAGAAATATCTTAATCATCAATGAAATCTGCAGAAGAAGCTTCTGGAGAAAGCCACTTAATTTTTTTTTCCCCCAGGGTCCTTGATTCATGCAAAACTGATCTCAAAACAGATTAGGCAAACAATGAAAATACATACGGGAAAACTCAACTGTAGACTCCAGTTTTAGATGGTGACAACTGGTAAAATTTTTAGAAATGCTTTACTCTGTTAACGACCTGAAGTCCTCCGAAGAAGACTTTGAAAAATTTGCCAACTACTACGAGTGAAACTGTACAATAGCTTGAAATGGCATAAATTAGAAGGGTGGCTTATGGTGAGTCCACTGATAGAAAACCGAGAGCCACAATTAGCCTTCAGTTTAAGGTAACAAGCACTATTTAAAGTGATGTTCTTGAAAAATTATCAGCTGTTTGACATGCTTTGTGAAGATCAACAAATACAGAGACATTTCAGTGTAAAGACAATGAATAATAGATATTACTTTCACACTGAGATGTTAACTTTCATATTGCAGTCAGACAGACATTTTGACAGTCAAGGTACTGCAGAAATGCAGGCACAAAGCAAAAAGCGAGGCAATGTTAGGGGAAAGTGCCATTATATATTAAACACAGAGTTGAAAGTAGTCAGAATTGAGCTGCAGAGGAAATACTCAGGCTACTACATAGGACTCCACTAAAATAAGAAATGTTTAGCTCGCATATAGTATTATTTTACAATCAGGCTCTGCCTCATTCAAATAAATTCCCTCATTTCAATCTGCTTTGGGTCACCCTGACACCTCTTGCAATTTGTACATCCTTAAACTGATTAAATGGCTGGAAAACTAAATGCATATTTCAAGTGAAGTATCTGTCACCCAGTATTTTGGATGACTTATGCAAATTGTGAGTGTTCATATGGGTTAGGCATATGTGCTCTGGCTACAGGAGAGACACTTATACCTGAGAAGTAGGAAGCTCAGAGTAAACATACTGGTAACAGAAACCATCACAACTGGGAATCAACACTGAGGATTAAATAACCTAAACACTGTCAGAGGGCCCATCTTCCAGTGATCTGCATCAGCTTTGCTTGACTTCACACTTAGAAGAACACAGCAGAGAATCAGGACCGATGAATCTGGCACTGTGGAAAGCTGCTTGCCTGACTGCATAAACTGCTTTTTCCTTGCTGTTTAACAAAAACTTATTAAAAAGTAGGTATCTAAGGTCTTTGTGATGCAGCTAAATAAACAGAATACTGAAAGGAAACATTCACTGCTCCCCATTTTTTTTTAAAGCTGTTATCATGTCTTTGCCATGAAAGTAAAAATAGCAATAGTTCAGGTATCACAGAATCATAGAATACCAGGTTGGAAGGGACCTCAAGGATCATCTGGTCCAACCTTTCTAGCACAATCTAGACGAGATGGCCCAGCACCATGTCCAGCTGAGTCTCAAATGTGTTCAGCGTAGCAGAGTCAACCGCTTCCCTGGGGAGATTATTCCAATGATTGACTGTTCTCATTGTGAAAAATTTACCTCTCGTGTCCAATCGGAATCTCCCTGGGAGTAACTTGCACCCATTACCCCTAGTCCTTACCATGTGGCTCCTTGTAAAAAGGGAGTCTCCACCTTCTTTGTAGCTCCCCTTTTTAAGTACTGGTACATGGTGATGAGATCATCTCTAAGCCTCCTTTTCTCAAGGCTGAACAAACCCAGCTCGCTCAGCCTATCCTCATATGGCAGGCTTCCCAGACCCTTGATCATCTTGGTGGCCCTTCTCTGGACCCCCTCCAGCCTGTCCACATCTTTTTTGTATAACGGGGACCAGAACTGCACACAATATTCCAGGTGTGGCCTGACAAGTGCTGAGTAGAGTGGGATAATGACTTCTTTTTCTCTGCTGGTGATGCCCTTGGTACTTCCTCTTAAGACAATTATACAACCTTTAAAACATCCATTTCCCAGGAGCCAGAAAGAATCCCAGATTTTCACCAACAGGCAGCCGCTGCCTGGGAGGGGTCCTCTCCTCTCCCTCCACTAAGCAATTAATTCTAATCTACTTTGAACCCTTCCAAAATGCTGCGGACAATTTGATTCAAAAAGAAAACTGTCCATGACATGCCTGTCACTCGTATCCCAAGACAAGCACAGAAAACAGTGTAATGTCTGGCTTGCTACCACAAGCTCATCATTTTTGCATCTGCTAGCAACAGCTGATGAGATCATTCACTAGACTGTCATGAAGTACAAATATTACCCGTCAATATACTCATGCTCTTGGATCAAAGGGACAGCCCATCTCATGACACTCTCCAGGGCTGCCTGATGACTGATTTCATTCCTACATCTCCATCTCTTCTTGCTTAGTGCAGTGGGGGCCCTGGGAGATTCTTGGGATTTGTACGCCAAGGAAAAGAGAAGTACACCTGTAACTTTGGGAGGGTCAGGATTTTTGAGCATTCCAGCTCAGCATTTAGTACTGAGTGCAATTGCTCTAAAAAATGAAACAGGAGTTACTTTTCCTGGAGGATGGGTATTTGTCTAATTTGTCCTCCTAGCTCAGAGGCCAATTTGTTCCAGCGTCTATCCCAATTAATGTCACCTCTGACAACCCAAACTTTTTTTTTAAATTAATTTTATTTATGCGACTAATGCCTACACACAGTTTAGTGGCAGGGACGACGTTTTCTTTTACCTTGCTTGATTGTGCTATACGAGAACAACGGAAATGTAAAAAAATCTCTGTAACAGAAGGTCTTTTCCTTGCAAATGAAATGGCTGCAGTGCATTTCCCTCTATCACTTATGCATAAGATATCAAACAAGACTCAAACAGCAGCATTTTATTAGCTTTCTTCTCTTTCCTCACCTTGCATCACCCTGCTGGTGGTAAGAAACTGAGTCAGCATGGCACTACTTCAGAAGCCAAAGTCGGATTACCCTTTAACTAAAAAAAAGCAGTATTAACACCTTGCAATAATTTGAAGCAAATGGCTCAGATGCAACAACCTCACAAAGACAGGAAGCTGCTCCGAAGTGGGACTCAGGAAACAGGCTCAGATTCAGCGACTCGCCAAACTCGGCTACAGGCTGTGTACGACACGGTCAAATCGCCTCTTCTACTGCACATTTCAATTTCTATTGGATATGACACATGTAATATTTCTCAGTTCAGAAGCATTACAGAATCTCTCACAGTGTTAATGACCATCAAGCACTGTGTTATAATCACAGGGAGACCACCAAGGCGCTACAAAACTACTTTCAGCATTTCCACAGATAATTGAAAACTAACTAGCAAAAGGTAAACCATCTCGCATCTCTAGTACTATTGTTTGCTCAGGATAAAGCACAGAGGTGGTAAATATGAGTAACTGTGCAGTGTTACCGTCCTTCCCACACTTGCTCTGCAGAGGACATTTGTTTCAAGAGTTGTCAGTTCAGTACCTTCTGTGAGCACTATGTTGAGTTTGACCCCCCCAAAGCAACACTGACATTCCCTCCTGTCTTGTGTGAGCCATCGATGCACACTGACTGATGTATGCACATAACGGAGTGTCCTTATTCCCTTACTTAAGGGAACAAGTTCCCACTGAAATATCTGTAAGGCTTAATCTACAAGTGCAAAAGAGAGAAAAGAAGCCAAAAAAGACATCTGGGACAGAACTGAGGAGACTCCATGTTTTTCCTCATAAAGATGCCAAGGAAACCTTTTTTTTTTTCTTCCCCCCTCAGTTTTTAAAGTATCTGTAAGAAGTAAAAACAAAACAAGAAAGAAAAAACATTTCAACCAGGTCCAATGTGTGTTCAAGTGGAGGTAAGAAACCACTTAAAGCTCTCACAGGATTATAAGCACCTTTGACAGGTCTGATAATTTTAAAGGCCTAATTCCATTACAGTATCTGGCAGTCTGCAAGGGCACATTTTACTAACCATAGGCCACCAGGTCATGATAGATGTTGACAGAAAACATTAAAGGTTAAGTAGATGTAAGACCATAAAACATTTCAAGCTGTACAGTGCCAATGTTAACTAGCAACTATGGCGCTGTTTGAGAGGAAAAAAAAAATAGTTGGGTCTTCCCACCAACTGCAGTCCCAGGGAGCCCTAGCAGAATCAGGTGGCCAGGATAGCCAGCACCGGGCATGCTCACATGACATGAAAATCCTCTGCTATATCAAAGCCCAAATTTCATGTTACTTAAAATTCATAAAGTGCAAGATTGGATTAATTAAGGTTAAGAAAACATACCCATACAATAGATTTCACTAGTCCTCTTCAGCTGGGAAACACCAGCAGCTGCTGTGCAGCCAGTAGCAGCAGCGGTGCCGCAGGGGAGCAGCAAGGCAGGAGACATGCTGGCAGCTAAGGTCAGGTAACCTGCAATTGCCTCTGTGTAACAGTATAGCATTCTGACTTTGAAAAGTAGCACTCAGATCCTCACCATGATGACAATCTAAGCCAACAGTTAAAACAATTTAGCAAGACAATAATTTTGCCTTAAATCCCCCACAAAACTTACTCAAGAACAGCGGTGTAATCACTGCAGGTGGCAATGCACACTTCAACTCTGCCTGCGAGTATTTATGCAACACATTTATGCAGTTGCAACTCTGACATGTAATTTTGATTGCTCATTCCTTAAGGGTGTCTTGACAATGGCCATAATCATAGAATTAACCCTATTCCAGTCGTTAAATATAAAACTTAATATTTCCCCTTCCCACCTAGTTAATGGGAAGGAAAGCACCACACAGATCATTGCCTCTGTGTGTGGAAAAGGCTTGAAAGCTGCTCTGTGTACTCTCTTCTATAAGGCACTATGAGGATATTCACAAATAAATCTTCAGGCTTTTCTTTTCTTTTTTTAAAAGAGCTCCTCTGAGTGACATCTGTCTGGATAATAAATTGCCAACACCGCAAACAATTAAATTAAAAGCTGTTCAATATGTTAAGGGGGAGGGAGTTGACTACTGACCAAATCTGACATACAAATAGCTTGCTAATTTGTCAGCGAGCCAAAATAAATGGAATGGGCTGGCTACAGGTGCAGGTAAATGCCTCAGAAATAGACATCAATAAATCATTTAGCTCTCTATAACAATTTAGATTACAGTCATTTAACAAGAAGGACACTTTTGCCTTTGCAACGTGATTCGCGAGTGCTTCAAGTGAGCCATTTTAAGTCAACACTTCAGATGGGACTTTAAAACTTCCTTTTTCTGATCTCTTATAATCTACTCTTTACTTAGCTGAAATTATGAACTGTATCTTCTGTTCTGCTTATTGCAAAATACATAATCCAAGATTACAGGATATTACATACTATTGATCGACCAAGTCTCTAAGTCCAAAACTCTCTCGATGAGAGAATAAATCCGCCCTGATATTTCTTGTAGATAGAGAGACAAAGAAGCAGCTTGCTGAATGTCAGGCAAGCCAGTACGCCAACATCCTAGTCTCACTAAATGTAAAAGTGTCTATATGAAAGGGTGAATACAGTGGGTCATTGTGTATTAAATGTGTTCCTTACAAGTAAAATCACTTGGTCTCCATAATTCTCCATCTCAAATATTTCTTCTAAAAGCCAGCCACTGGCTATCTCGTCTTTCTGCTCAAACACCATCTGCTGGGCCCTTTTTCTATGAAAATGATACAAGGAGCCACAAATAATAACAGACAGAAGCTTAATTGCATGTTCAAAGAAGGTCACCCTCATGTTAAAACCAGAAACACAAGTACACAAGGACCATCCATGCTTCTATTTTTCAAAGAGCTTAAAGGTATATTCACAATCCATAAAGTCATTTAGCAAAAAGATTAAAATCTCTGGTTTCTAATGGACTAAGACCATACAAAAGCTTACATGAATGCTTCTGTTTTGAACCTGATTCTAATGCAACTTTTGTCTAATGAAGTGTATTTCTTGATAGCCACAAATTACTAATTGAGTCACTTTAAGGACCTTCCAGGTAAATCGGTCAATAAAGGAATTACAGTATTTCCACCCTGGGGAATAGTTAGAAAACATATATAGCCATTTAGAAAGCTGACTGGAACAGAACAATTTAACAGTGCTTGTCTATGTGCAAGAAAACGACATGGTTTAGAAGTTTCTTCCAGACTAACCTCTCAATTGCCCTATTGCTGGAAAAGCAGCAGGAATGCATATGGATGAAAAGGCACATAGGAACACGAAGGACTTGTGCTTACTTCCAAAAACATGCTATTTTATCACACCTAGGATAGGAGGAGTTTTTACACACTTAAAACCAAGCATGACAGCCAGGCACACTGCCAAACATGCACTATAAATCAAAGCTAACAGCCAAATCTGGACTGAACCCCAGTTACAGTGCCAAAGTTCACTAAGGTATTACCAAACTTATCAAAAAACACAAAGGGTGTGACACAATCCTGTGGCACATCTGTCTGAGTGGGAAGGTTGGAGTTAAAACTATCAAGAGCAACAAAACAAGAACGTTGAGAAATATCCATAGTAGACCCCATTAACAGAACCAGGGAGACCTACAGGCTGCTCAAGGCAGTCAAATAACAGCCTGTGATCAATAGAAGCAAATACTGCTGGCAGATCAAGCAGGATCAAGACTACATAAGCCACTGCAATCTGTATGAATAAGTAAATCATGACAGGCTCCTCTGAAAGCCGTGGTGTTAGGGCGATGCTTGGAAAATGCAACTTTCTTAAACAGTTGGATAGTGTCAGTAGATAAGACAGTAGAAGTACTGTTAACACCCTTCTTTGAAGTCTGGCTATAATATGGATAAGTAAGTGGCAATAAGTAAGTGGCAAAAAAAAACCACAGTATTTTTTTCTTTTCCTACTAACTAATGCAGAAATAAGGTTGTTAATAAAATGTTAAATATATTAAACCACTAAAACAAACAACAGGTTAGTAAAGCTGGTTACAGAGCTAACTGAGTACTGAAGAGAGTCATATGACGATCTCCTGTTAGCTCGCTCTGTTACCTTCTTGGGCTCGAGTTACAAAAGATACCCAAGAATAAGTAAAGGAGTGACTTTTATGAGCATCCCAAGTTGCCCTAAGTTCTCCTTCTGCTGAACGTCTGCTCACTTCATTTGTAACTAAGTTAGGTCAGAATGATTTTGAAAATCCAGTACAAAGAGTTTTAATGATAAGCATGTGAAAAAAGGAACCCATCCAGGTACTATAACATTATATCCAAATAGCATTCTAGCAAACTTGTATTTACCAACAATTGTGGGTTTTTATCTGCTTCCAGGATGTCAACACATACAAGCATCCAGCTTGCCTACCTCCTGAAATTTAGGAGATTTAAGAGATGTAAGGGGCACTGAGGAGGTACAAAGAACACCAACTATTAACAAGAAAATTCAGTTAGAGGATTAGAAGTTGATAAAGAAATGTTAAAGGTTATTTTTCAAACTGGTGAGAGCTGTACTTCAGTTATAATAAACAACAAGAATTAGCAGCTTAGCTGGGCGTCTGAACATTTTATTGGTACTAATAAAGACAACTGAGAACAAAATTAACTTTTTTTTCTGGAACAGGTAGAACTGCCATTGGTCACACTGGATTACTGTCAACAGAATGAGCTAAGAATCGGGATTAGTAACACACTCCAGAGAATGCAAGACATTTGAGAATGACCCAGGTCAAGAACTGGAGAAATGTACAGTGTTTATTATAGGGAGGCTGAGCGGCAGCCTTCCACACTGCTGAAGCAATTACCATCCCAGTGTCACTCATTTTATTTTATAACCACCTTGTCTTGATTTTAAGGAGACAATTCTTCAGGGAACTTCCAATTAAAAATGGGGAAAATAACCTGTCTGTGTTCTTTCTGGGCTTCTCTTGTCTTCTTACTGAATCCTCAGTGAAAGAGACTATGTATGTGCCAGACTGGCTGGCTGCTTTCTCATTGATGATGAATGGATACACACTCTTCACCATGCCTTAAAAGCTATTACTGCTTTGCTTTATTGCGCATTGGCATACCTCTGATAATTATTGAAACATCCATTTCATTTGAAGGCTAGGTCATCCTTTTACATTCTGGTTTAGAAGGTTTTGTTCAGTAGCTTCAAATTGTTCTGATATTCAAGAAGTTGATTTTTAGTTACTTCTTGAACAACTGTTTTATATACCAAAACATCCTTTTGCTACAGCATTTTAGAAGCAGGTATACCTGGTGGAATTTTTGTCCCTATCCTGCCATTAGAAGAGTCAAGAGATATTAACACAATATATTTTTTCCAGTGTGTTGACTTTTAGCTATTTTTGTAAGGACTTGTTTGTTCTGGTCACTCCAACAAAACGATCAGTAACTCCACACTACAGTGAAACAGATGCCATGTCTAGTGTTTTTTCACAGAACTTTCTGGTTTCTTCTGGAAAGGCAAACTACCACAGCAAACTCTAGGAAATTTAGAGGACAGGCAGTGGGGTCATTTGATACAGCAATATTTTTAAAACTCCCAGGATGTGTCTATGCTGCACTACATGTTGTACCCTGCAAGGTATCGGAGGTAGTAAAGCATCCACTCAGCCTGCACAGCTATCCACATGGCCCAGCTAGGCTTCTGATACTCAGATTAGATCACCCAGCTCTAGCTTGGATAGCTCTGAACTACAATGCAGTAATAGCTGAGCAGCACTCGGAGGAAGCCGCTTTTCCTTACTTGTTTTTTTTTTTTCCTTGAGCAAAGGCCTTGCTGTCCAGCTGCTTACAAGCAGTTTCATGGCAGTCTGTTAACAGCAGCTTCTTCTGCTTGTTCCACCCAAGACAAAACAGAAGTTCCACTTGCAAAAGCAGCCTCAGAGGAAGGTATTTCCTGTGGCAGTCTCTGTTCTCAAACTGAGACGAACAAAACCAGAGAGCATCTTCACTGAGATCTCTGGAACATCATTTTAGCAATGTTCCACATGCTAAGGTTTTGGGTTTGTTTGTTTTCCCCCGGTTAGCTCTTTTGCTGTTTAATATAATGTTCTATCTTTTTTTCTGTTGTGAGAGAAAAAAGGAATTACAATTGTAAAATTCCATAGAGTGACAGTTTCCTGTTGGCTGCACTCTAGTAAGATTTTTTTGTTGCTGTTGATCAGTAATGTCCCTTTTGCTGGCATCCTGGTCATGAGAAAGCAGCCATGCATTGTCACAGCCCCAGTGACAACTGAGGATAACATGGGAACTTCTGTGTCCTCAGCTTACCTTGTGACACAGAAAAACACTATTCTCTTGTCTTAGTTACACATCTTGTAATTGGGGGGGGGTTGGGAGGTTGGATTCAGAGACTCTCTCAATCTAATTGCTATACTAACCTTTATGGCAACAGAAGGCCTATTTTGCCAGACCATTCTCTCTAAATTATCTCACTGTAATTAATACAGTACCTGTAACTACCACAACAAATTGTTTATTAATTGAGCCCAAAGTATCCTCTATTATTGCCTCATTGTTAGTTTGCACGCTCTTCTTTTTTGCTTTGTAACCAACAGCTGTCCCCCCTGTGCACTACATGGGGACAAGCTTTCTCGGGTGTTCCTGGAACATCCAGCGTAAGGGTTCCAGGACTAAATGCTACTTTCAGCACAAGTAATACCAATGAGAGTGCATGTGTTTCACTGAAGTTTGAACACAGCAACATTTCTGCCAGGACCACTGAGACATTGACATGCACAGATTTGATACTTCTGCCCATTCTACTACAATCTACACAAGAATAAAGGCTGAAGACTAAGTTTCAAACCTCTCTTATGATCAGTATTTTCAATTGCTACCATGAAACTGTACCTAGCACATTCAGATGACTCCTTTACTAGTGAAATGTCACTGCATTTGCAGACATATTTGTGATGGCTCCTCCAGAAAGGGGTAAAAGTGGGGTGGGTAGGAATCAAATTAATGTTAAGTATTTTTTAAAATAAAAATTTTAATCATAAATTCAAAACTGAGCCTTTGGTAACACTCTTCTGTTGGCTTAAACTCAAACTGAAGCATTACTGACTGAGTTCTTCTGAAGTAAGTTTACATAAAACCAAACTTTTGTTCTCAAGTTCTACTGCACTTTAACTGCCACCTTGATTTAAGTGCTAAGCAAAAAGAGGAACAAAATCCTGCTAAGCAGAGTGGTGACAGCACAGAGGAAACATGCTTTTGCTCGACTGAGAGGATTTTCTACTTTTATGCATGATTAGCTGCTGATAATTATTTTCTTTACCAATATAATTGTAATAAAGTTTTAACTTGAGGAAAAATTAAAGGAAATACTGGGTGACTCAGAGCAATTTAAGTTGGATCTTAATTTTATGTCCTTCCATTTCCAGGTAGTGTTTCAGCCACACTAATTGTTTCTCTTAGGTCATCCCAGCCTAATGACCTGGTTAGCTTAACCTGATTGAGACATGACTTCTTGAAAGAACCTCTCCACAGTAACTTTTCTCTCCAAAATCTATAGATTTGCACAACAAACATCATGTTCTGTAGTTTCACGAGCCAAGATAAGTTGTTGTCATAAAAGGGGGTTCAAACCGGCCAGTTCACCCCATGAGATCTGTCTACAGAGAGCATTTATTCCATCAAAAGCTGACAGACACCACGGGATTTTCAGCCGGATCTTATCATGGGCTCTCACCTGAATTCAGGGGAAGTAGTTTGTATCACTGAAGTCAACACTTGTTTTGACAGTGACTTCAGTGGACACAGGATCATTGACACTACTTTAGGCAAAGTCTAGTTCACCTTACGCAGCGATTTCACTGATCGAAGAGCTGCTATCTACAATATCAAGTCTCTTCCCCCAACAAACCATGCTGTCAATGCCTGAGTTGCAGACACTGAGGCTGTATAGATTCCTTGCATTTCATTTTTGCTGTATGTTAACATATGCCATTTTATTAAGTTTTAAGTTATTATTTGCTTTAATCCAAATAACTAAACCAAAAAATAAACCAACATCCCAAATTCCACTCTGGCATCACTAGTTTGAAACTTTCTGACAACTCCATAAATCATATGCAAATTAAATAATATTTTTAGTTTTTACACAGGCAAAGAGGTAAACAAGACACTTGTTATTACTCAACACAAGGGGCAAAAAACTTGTCAACCTGAATACCCGAGACTGTCACTGATAGTAATACTTCCTTGGGATCTTCTCTGAAACCACTTGCCACAGATGTGAGTTCTGCATGGCCAGGTCTTTATAAAGACAGCAAAAATGAAATGGTGGCAGCAGTATTGTCATTGCTGTTCGCAGAACAGCACGTCACGTTTTGACAGTGCCAGACAGGCTGAAGTTGGAGAAAATGCCACTGATAATTGCTATTGCCTTTTGGTTTTATGACTGCAGATACAATAAGCAAGATTCTTGTAAAATTCAAACAGTTCACCCCCTAAAATAAAAACATGGTAAAGCCCAGCTAGATTAGCAAGCTGTGAATTTCCTTCTCACGTCCCCAAACCCGCAAGGGGCAAGCAGAAGGACGGGTGGCTGTACGCCCAGCCGCCCCAGTTTCCCGGCGGAGCCTGCCATGCCATGCCATGCCATGCCATGCCATGCCATCCCATGCCATGCCATCCCCGCTGACAACATGCAGTGCTGCCTTACCCACAATGCACCCTCGCGCTGGCACACACACCCGCTCGCGCGCACACACACACACTCACGTGCACACACACACTCCCAGGCAGGCTGAGGCGAACACACACACTCACACATCGCCACTTCCACACATCCCCCCCCCCCCCCCCCAAGAAACCAACTTACCCACAAGTTATATTTCATTCAAAAACCCTAGTCTTCCTCTGCTCCCCCTCCTCTGCTCGCCTGCCTCTCTTCTGCTGCGGAAAAAGGCCACATATGTCTGCAAACACTTCTAGGCAGAAAGCAGCCAGTGCAGAACAAAGACAGCCGGGGTTGCCTTCATCTCGGCACAAGGCAGCCAGTAGCTATTTTCAAGCTTGTTCACTCTCCCCCCTCTGAGGGCACCCTGCTCTGTTTCTCCCTCTCTCTCTCCTCTTTGCCTGTCCAGCTACTGCACAACACACATCAATTATTCATTGCTTGTCTCCCGGTTTCCAGGCAAAACCAATCACAGATGGAGTCTTGCTAATGGGCTCATGCCGTACTTGCCAACAGGCTATTTGTGCTCAAGCTACAACCCTCCAGAGACAATAAAGAGAATCAGGTTAAGCTTTAAAACTTCACACGTACGCGAACAGACCTAAAACGGCAATATACATGTAAGCATCCCTATGACATTGCTTAGGAGTACGTCTTCAGCATACAGCATGGCAGAAGGCTGCTTTAAATCTTCTGAAAGGGTTTTAAGAAAATCAAACGCTCAGAAAAATCTCACCTCAGCTGCATGTTACTGATATTGATGGTTTTCTTTTCTGTCTCTAGTGATCCATCTCCTGCTTTCCCATTACACCTCTCCCTCCTTCTCTCATACTCATGCACGCACGCACACACACACGCACACGCAGCCACAGCCACTTTGCCAGAAGGAAGAGAGAGAGAAAGAGAGAGGAGGGGAAAAAAAAAAAAAAAACACCCAGGCAGCTCACATTTCAAACTTGCAAGGAGGGGTGGTGCTTAAAACGCTAGGACAAAGCCCCTGTCTCTGGCATCCAGCCAAAATACTAAAATAAATCCCCTCGATCAATTAATTGGAAGCAACACTTGTTCGAGTCCGCATAACAAACCATTAAGGGCACCGGGGCTGAAAAGCCCTTAGATTTGGGAAACCTTATACACTTGTTTCCCCCCTCCCCTGTTTGCCGAATGCTGTTGACTAAATCCATCAAACTAGTCATGCTAATTAGCGTCCAGAGCCGCCTCGGCTGCGGAGCAGCGCCCGGGGCGGGCGGCCCCCGCGGCCGGGAGTTTCCTTCCGGACCGGCCGCGCCCCGCGCCGGGGCTGGAGCCACCGGCGGGCTCCGGCGGGGCGGGCCGGGCCCAGGAGGGGCGGCCGGCGGGGGCGGTCGCTGAGGCGGCGGGGCCGGCGGCGGGGCCGGGCAGCGCCAGCCGCCCGCGGGCGCTGAGGCGGCCGGCGCAGCGCTGCCGCTCGGCGGAGCGACGGGCACCGTCCCTCCGGTGCGGAGGGGAAACTGAGGCACGCAGTGGGGGGGCTGCGGGCTGCCGGCTGGGATCACTGCCGCCAGCGGGACGGCCTCCGTGGGGTTGTTTGCTTGGGGTTTTTTGGTGAGTGCAGACCCCCGCCTCTGCCGGCCGGCCGCGGCTCCTGACAGCATCACCCTTTCCCACGCCACTCCGAGTTCAGCGCTGCCCGTGAAAGAGTTTTAAACAAGTTTCACGTACCAAACTGTGCCGCAACGCAGCCTTTGCTGGACAGCGTTTCAGTTGACAGTGCCAAAGAAAAAAAGAAAACCAAACAGGAAGGTAATGTGGCAATTTGCTTGTTCCCTCTCGGAGGGAAAACTGGCAGTTTAAGTTGTGGCCAGCCGAGCACCAGCCTTTTCCTGCGAGCCTCCTGCGGCGCAGAGCCACTTCCTTCCCCGGCACAACCTGCACAAAGGCACCTCCACCTCTTAAAGGGGCACCCGGCCCTTTTGCAGGGAGGCTGGCCTGCAGGTTCCAGCGACAGAGCAAACCAAATGGAAACAACGACAAAGGAGGACTTCAACAAACAAATGCTGGCTCTCCAGCAAAATTCCCTTCGGCGAATAAAACGGCCTCAGCTTTCTGTGCCACGCTTACAGTCACTTAACCGTGCTTCGTAAACACCCTAGCAGAAAGAGCCTGCAACATGACAGATCGGAGCAGCAAACTATCACAGATATCAAAGAGCAGCTCTTCTCTGAAAAATGATTCCACAAAAAAGCACTGTCAGATTTCATGTTCATTTTTTTCCCAGGGAATCCACTTCAAACAAGTAAAAGCTATGCGTGCTTTTCACCTAACTTCCACTCCTGAAGTACCAGCTCAAGGTCAGCCTGTAAGACAGGGTTACTGCTTTCTCTCCTCGGCCATCAGACTCGGCAGTACTGCAAACCAAACCCTCCGTAATATCCTCCTTCTGCAATCTCAGAGCTGCACAAGCCTGAGCGAAGGAAGACTTCCGAACAATATGGCTGCTACAGGTGGTAGGACCACGGCGCTGGGCCGGTATCCATAGCAGATAGTCTGCACAGCGCGGGCGAGCCTTCCGCCAGGGCCTCAGAGACCCAGGTGGACCCGCCGGGCTGCTGGAACAAACTCTTACGCAAAACGTAGTTTCCATTGCAGTTGATCAAATTTGAGATTCAGTCACACAAAAGAGAAGTACAGAACCTCATACAACTGTTTTTATTGCCTTTCAGAGTGGACAGATGCTTTAGGGAGATGTAAATTATACAGCCAGGCTGGCAGAATAGATAATAGCAAGCACGAGGTTTAGAGGACTGGCAAAGCAGCAAGAGAAGTTATGTCGATAATCCCAAACAAGGACCAAATTCCCTGCTAACATAACTGCACTGAGTTCAGACCTGGTGGATGTGAATGAAATTTATAATTGACTATAACTCTAGATAAATTCTAGATAGACACAGAATGTACATTTTTGTACTTATTTCAGGTTTTACCCCATTTACAAAATTTTCACACAGTTCGTAAGCTATCATGGTGTTACTTTGTATTTTGAAAAAAACCACAAAGCAACAACAACAAGAACGTATCAGGCAGTTGCGGGGTCCCAAATATCGAGACTGTCTCCTTCCTCATACAAGCCTCAATGAAATCTTATTTTCTGAGGCAAAAAATAATTTTATTATTTCTGTATAGAAAACTCATATTCCCCAGTATGTTTTTTTCTCTCCAACTACCATCATAAGTAAGAGGATTGCCTTTTTTCCCCCCTCTGCAATTAAATGCTCTTTCTAGTGTAACAGTGTAAGTTTCTCTTTTAAGCTGCCTGTCTTTTCAGCGGAAGTGGTTTAGAGTAGACAAATCACTTATCTAAAAATTATGTACTTACTTCTCCTTTGACAAATCTTCAGCAGGTTTCTAATCCCACCCTGCCACTTGAAATATCACTTTCTGTGATGACATTTGAGTCACAGTTGTCAGAAGCATCAGGCTCTGTAGTTAAATGGATTAAATCACACTTCATAGCATGCAGTATTTTGAAGGAGTGGTTTATCATTTGTAGAAATTAATCATAACAGTTTTTTCTCTAGGGCAAATTCCCAATCACTTTTAAAGATTACTATGTTTAAGCCCCACTGACAGCAGTATGTCAAATTACATCACAGGGAAGGTTATCTCAGGCAGTGATAACTATTAACAAGACTCACTGAAGACATCTACTACTGGGAGAAGTAGGTCCGTACTGGGGAAGCACCTTTTAAATGCAGGAATGGGAGAGCAGACTCTTTGGCTGCACTCTGTGCGGCTGCTGATGCCCCAGGGATGCCACTGTCTGGCGGTGTGCCTGGCCTCTCGCATCCTGAGTGGCCGCTCTCCCACAGGGCCAGAGAGATGCTCAGCCCCACAGGGGAGGGGAGATGGGGTCAGGGTATCGTTCAGTCCTATGCGGGGGAGAGGAGACACTTGGGCCACCTCTAGCTAATTAAGGAGAAGAGGTGAAAGATCTTCAAAGCAGTCCCATTTACCTCAAAACAGGAGGCAGCGTTTGTCTGTTTAACATATGTTGTCAATGCCAAGCAGTATTACTGATCAGAATCCTCCCAAATCTCAATCCTGTCAGTCACCACTTGGCACAGAAACAAACCACCACCAGCACATCCATATAGTACTGCTCTTTGCTCTCCATGCCCAAGATGCTTCCCTCTCGAGGACTGTATCTCTAAAAAGTCAGAAGTTCATCCTTAAGCCATGATGGTGCAACAGACCCGCATGCCCGTGGAACACCAATTTTTACGGTGAACAAGAGAACGACGTGGACAGATTTGTATGTTCGGGTGCCTTCGATTGCTCAACATAAATGGCACGATGCTTATCTTCAACTAGTTCAAGTGAGGTAGACTTTGGGTGTAATTCTTGCTTTTCTCCCTCCTTGCTCCTCTTTGGTGATATTGCAAAAAATGAACCAAATACATGAACACCTGTAATAAAGACACAGACCGCCCAGAGGAAAAGAAGGAAGGGCTGCAGAGGGGCAGGGATCAAGTCCCCCATTTGGATGCTTCAGTATCAAGTAGACTGTACAAGAGGGGACATCATCATGTTCTACTGTAATTTCATTATGAGAGGTGCACAGAGGAAAGAGCAGAGAAGTTGTTCAGAGAAAGAAAACACAAGGGGTAAGGAAATGCTCTTCAAGTAGCTGTAATACCAGTTATTGCCCACTGAGTCATAATATTACCCTTTAGCAATGTAAATTTTCTATGACCAAAGATTTAAAGGTTTATCTTGGGGACCAATTTTTATTCATCAGAGTTTTGCTGCACTGCTGAACACAGCAGGGTAGTTCCTTACAACATTTGTCTAGAGCAGGTTATTTGCCCAAGAATTAGTTCCCCGGACATGCATATACTTTACTATTGATTCAAAGGATTCAAAAAACTCTTTAGAAGGCTTACAATTACATAGTTGAAAGACACAGAATATGTGGATCAGTGGACTTGTGGATTTTTCCTAATGTTTCACAGTAGGCTGAGTCAGTTGAAGCTGTTATAAATCACAGGGCTGCATCCCAGTCAGAAACCAACCATGTACTTGGGGAAAAAAAAAAAAAAATCCTTTGACTCTGCATCAAGTGTCTTTCATGCATAACCCACTTTTCCAGGATCAAACCAACTCCATCCAGAGAGAGGCGTGAGAGGAAAACCCAGTGTAAAAAGCAAAGTAAAAAAGACTCTTTTATGTGGTTTAGTCCTGTCTTGTTTAAGTCAAAGATTACTATGACTAAAGTACTTACCCTTCGGTCCCCTTCTTTGTCAAGCTTTATAAAACAAAGGTAGGAAAGTTACAAAATGTAACAACACAGCACTTCCCTTTCTCCTGCTGCCCATGACCACCGTTTGCATGTGCCCTTGATAGCTCAGTGTTTTGATGGACCCTGTGATCTGGACTACACACCTGGAAACACTGAATGCTGTTTTGGATGCACACAACAATTGGACCCAAGCACTCAAAATCTTCTAAAAGAGACTTACGCCCTTTTAAACTTTCAAGACCACGGAAATGCTCATGTTCTTGTTTACCCCATTATGAAAAATCGTTCCTTCAAACTTATGCAGAGGCTCAGGACAGACCTGTAGGCACTGCAATGAAAAACACCTCTGTCAATTGCCATAATCTTTGGAAAAGGATGTCTACCTTAAATCCATCTAATAAAATGCAATGTTGCAATTTTCTAATCTCTATTTCCTTCCTTCCTTCTTTTGATTAAATGTCTTTACCATGTGCAGGAAAACAAAAAAAATCTGTAAAATTACAATGAAATATGGGGGAAAAAAAACCAGAATTACAGAGTGAAGCCACATTTATCATATTTGTATCTTTGGTTCTCTTCACAGCTATACTTTTACAGAAAACTGGAAGCAAAAGTAACCAAACCATGCAGAAATAAAGCATGAAGTACACTAAGGAAAAATCACATCTGTAATGTAGGATGACAGTCAGAAGAGAGGCTTTACAGAACTAAGAAAAAAAAAGTCACTATACAATGACGGCATCAGTTCAGAGTTGTCTCCAGCACTATTTCACCAGCAACCGAGCTACTGCAGCTGCCCCCTCCCCTACCTACATGTCCATCAGGCAATTCTAAAGACAGACTGGATATACCTCACCTGTGATGCTCTGCCCTTCTTTTACTGTATGTATTTTGCTATGAATACTAACGAATGTCTTAAAAACTGCTTTTTGTGACATGGGAGGCTTTACTGTTTTTCCAAATTTTAACGATGTCTTAATATTTAGATAATTTCATTTGAATTCCTTGGTAAACTGGAGCATGGCACAAACGTCTTCAGAGTGCATCTCCACTTTCAGTGCCTCTTTTGGCACCTAGGCTAGACTTCATGACATCTCTTTTAGCAAATCAGACAGAAATAGAAATTAAATGAAGCTCTTTCCATACTAAATCAAATTTTTCAGCATGATCAAGTGGATTTCTAAAACGTCCATATTTTTCACTAACTTTTGATTAAAAGATTTTTATACCACACACATCTTGCAAACAGCTCAATTTTCCTCATATAGTTGAGACATTTTTAGCCTGCTACCACTTTGGAGGAATATCTGATCAACTGTTTCTTTAGATTTCAAAGTAATCTTTTAGCATTCATATGCACTGCAAAGGATTAAAAACTTTGTTATACATAAAGCAAGACTTTCAAATGCAATGAGGATTAGCCTGCCTCTGTTTCTAAGAAAGTTTACTATGCACTTTAATAAAACATATTTTTCTGCTGCTTTTTGAGATGCTCAAGTTTATATTTTCAGTCAAAATGTTTGTTTTTATTGAGCTTGTAGCCATTGGTAGCTGAATCCCCACCCCACCTCTGGCAACCTGTGGGTTAATTACAGCTAAGCTTCCTCTCTCCCTGCTTAACTGTTCAAGGGGATAAGGAGGCAGCTCTGAAGACAGCAACCTAATCAGGTCTCATTGAAAGAAGGCAGAGAACTATCAGAACACCAGCTTGTGAGGCTGTGGAGGACTGAAGGGATGCAAAGGAGTAAATGAAACTGAAGCTTGGAAAATAGAAGCCCTGCTAGGGTTCCTGGTCTTTTCTTGGCATTGTAAATCCAGTTTGTGCTGTTTTGACTGTTAGCAATATTTTTCAGAAATACAAGTTGTATGAATATTCCTCATTAAGATCTCAAAAGAATAAGTCCTCCATGAAAACACTCAATCCCAGCGAATATTTTCCATTAATTTTTCCTTCTAGGTTATGCATTCATTCATCTCCAGTTGACACTTCTTATTCCAGCCCCCTCAAAGCAGTGCTGTGAACAGGGCTGCTTGGGCTTTCTGGGGAGTGCCTCAATCTGAGTTGTCCTCTCCTCTGCATAACCCTGTTGGGCCCCTTTTACTGAGCTGCCACTAAGCCAAAAACGGGTTTGAGAGGAAACCTAGGCTATTTGCTTATATCCTTTTTTTATTATTACTTTTTTAAAAAAATCTGCTAAAATATGGAAGGTGTCAGTAGTGAGAAGGAATATGGGATACAAACAGCCTGTGACATAAATGGAATACGAAAAGATGTAAAGAGAAGATATGTCCTTCATTAGCCACAGTGTTTACACTCTGTACATAGGAAAGTTAATGACAGAGCCCTTTTTCTGTGCTATGAGTGAACTGCGAGAGCATTCAATGAGGAAGCTGAAAAAAAAAAAAATGCAAAAAACCCCAAATCTATGAAAACAACACTGAATGTCACTTTCTCCAAGACAACTGCAGAGTCTAGAAAACGATCAAAAGTGCATATAGATGTTTAATGATGCCATATCTAGCATATGAGAGGTTATATAAATAAACAAATAGATAAAAGTCCAAAGTTACAAATTAAAAGAAAAGTTACAAATTGGTGGCTATGCATCACTGTCTTGGAAAACTTCCATTCTGGAATACAAAGACATTCATCATTTGGAGGCCAGCTCATACTTCTAGCTTTGTATTTGAACAAATCCATGTACCATCATCATACACTTTTTGTATCAATCTGCCAGAAAGCCATACAGAGTTATTTTTAGCGGACTGTGAGATAAAGTACAGTTTAGCTTGCAAAGTAGCCTAATAAGGCAAAATCTTTGTGGTGAAGACCAAATGCAGTCACTGCTACTCTTCCCCCCATACACTAATCAATCTCTAAAAGCATCCCTTAATTTTTCCCGCTTACTCTGGAGGATTACTGCATTAGCAACAAGAAGATAGAACTAGGGGATCTTTATAGTTTCGTCTGTTTTGATAATCAAATATACAGTGATTGGAGAAGAAAGGAAATGGTCTGAAAAGAAAGTGGTTTTTCTCAGATTTGTCAAGGAAACACTTTGGTAGACAATCATTTTAAGAGAAACAACAGTTTAATATCAGTTTTTGCTTTCAGAAACTGGCAAACTGGTCTCAGTCAACTCCAAATACTTCGGGCCTCATGCTTTTTCAGTGCCATGTTTCCTTCCACCATGTTGGCAGTGGAACAAAGTGGATATAAAGGATTCTCAGGGAGTATGTGTATGCTTAAATATTTAGCAAGGATCTTCTTAAAACTAAAAATGTTCCAAAATCCACTAGATTACTTAGAATTTGAGAAAAATATTCATTTTGATATGTTGTTGGGGGGGGGGGGATAATTTTGTAACAATTTATGAGAACAAGATTAAAACCAGCAATTAACACAGACTTCTATCTTTAGTAATTATTCATGTACCTGTGTAGCCGATTGTAAGTCGTAGCTCCAGGCTGTCTGCCTGTATTGCTAGGACAGAGACAGCAACCTTTGCTAAATTGACTCCACTGGCTACACTTATGCTGCAAGAGCTGTTTTCAAGGACAGATGTACAATGTTATATGGGTAAAGAGACGAGCAAATTAAAGATGGGTGTTCTGTCAGGAAAAGGACTGAAGAACTTGTGTCAGCATTTCCCTACATTAATAGGACCTCAGATTTTTAACCCTTCACCACTTACTACTTAGATTTAAGAAGCACCTTCCTTATATAGATAGAACAATTGCATCATCTCAAATAAAATCATGAAAATACAATAGCTCAGAACTAAATACAAAGGCATGCACTCTAGGTAACCATATATCTAGATACAGAGGGACTCATGAAGAGCTTTTAATCCTTCTTAAACTGTAATTCATTTTAAAGTAACATAGCTTATAGATTAAAGAAGCTGAAAACAGTAGACCATGAAGTTACCAAATCATATTATTGCCACACAATACAAAAGTATCCCTCAATCTGAGATCATCAATAAACGTTCAGCACATTCCTACCAAAAACCTACACTCACATTTCTTATTTTTATCATCTTAATTCTGCATATTTCTGTTTAAAGCAGCATATGTATTTCTTTAAATGTGGCTGAAAGTCTTTTAGACCTACTCTGCTCTGAGAAATATTTAGCAGTACAACCATAGAAGAGAGTTATACTGGCAGCTTCTACCAAGCATAGACACAGTTCCTACTGGCAAGAGGCTATGTCTTACATTGCCTTTATTGGCTCCCCATTGAAATTAAGTTTAGAACCAAGGCATTATGTGATCTCACTACAAGAGGGCTTCTGGCATGTATATAAACATGTCTTATTTTACTAGTGGATTTCTAGCATAGATCTAGTCTACTTTGAGACTAAGAGCACGTCTACACCTTGCAATGATGTGCACTACAAAAAGCCAGGAGCTATTGATATGCTCCCATGCAGCAAGGCTGTCCTGTACTGTGACATTGACTTCAGTCCCAAAAGCCATACAGGTCTATTATCATACTAGTACACCAGAGACTGTAAACCCTTCTTCTTGGCAGGGATTATTAGCTTGGGCACCTCACTATTGACTATTGCATTTCTGAATCCAGAGCTAGGTTTGTTGCCGCAGTCTCAGGGTCTACTACATTGTGCTGTATCTCTACTGAACTACTTTCCTTCCCTTCAGAAACTCCTCTCAGTGGAAGTTTCTACTTGATTGAGAAAAATCACCAATTGTCACGTGGGACCTGCTCCTTTTCATAGAAATGCAAAATTAAAGAGGCTCTTCAGAACTTCACTATGGACAATGTCTTTCCAGGAAACTATAATCTAAAATAGCCCTTAATTCTCAGTGCAGTGATCAAATAAAAGAACAGTGTATTTCCAACAACTATAGCTATTGCAAAGTTTCCAAGAACTAGACAATGCAGGAGACAAAATTATAAGGCAACACATTACCAATGTTTTCTCTGAAATGAAATAATATTTATTATGACTACTGAAAATTACCCCCACTCCTTGATGTGATTAAAAATATGCCATGGACAGACATAGGAAATTTAACATAAGGAACAATCCTACACAGGGAATTTTACAAAAGACCTAAGAAGTTTCTATTCTTTAATGTAGTGAATTTCTGCATTCATGAAACAGGAGAGAAGCTTATTAGGGGCTTTAACCTCCATCCCCACCCCCAAAACACACTTTTCCTATATCCGAATACAAAGAAATACTAAAGTTCACACTCAAGATTTTTAATAACTTCATCCATCTGTTAAATAATTTACATTCTGCTAGAATATGCAGCAGTAGTACAGCTATGAAAATATACATTACTCCATAACCCGGAAACTATCCATCAGTATTTAAAACTATTTCTTACTTCTCTCCTGAAACATTGCACAGAGTTTCACAAAAGTAGTGCTTTAATGATGTACAGGGACCAGAAAGGAATCTTGTCCATAACAGACGCTTTGAAATAGCTTGATCAAGTCAAGAATCCTTCCACTTCCACTCTGAATGACAGGAACCGCCCTCTTTTTAATCGATATGCAGCAGATCAGTCTGTTTGTCTACTATATACAACACATTACCTTGATGAGCTGATTGTCCACAGCCAAAAGACTGAACATTGAGAATTGAACAGTTCAAGACAAAAGCTTTAGGATGGGAGGTTTGATGGTGACCTATTTTTAATGAAGCCTTCAAATTAAAACAGAAGAATATTGCACGCTCCCTTAAGCTGTAAATGTGGTTTTGCTTTTTGTTTCATATTTAAATCCACTGGTAAGTAAACATTAGAGCTGAACATATTCTTTGGAAGCTTAACCAGACAACTGTATTTTTAATCACTTAATTTCTTTTAATTTCGTAACGTACTTAGAGAATACACACTGAAGCATCTCCCCTTTAACTACAAAAGCTGAAGTGAAAATTCAGGTGTGGTGAGATTGACTTAAAATTTTGGGTACCTTGACTTGAGAAAGCATAATTGGGTCTGATTTTCTAAAAGTGCTAGATCTCCTGCAGCTGTAAGTTAAGCATCTTTAACATATTTCCAGTTGAACATCCAAGAACTGAGGAACCACAGGTCATTAGTCTGCTTTGGGAATTGTGGCCTGTATCACCACAGCTCTTAACTTTTGACCAAAGAGTCACTGTCAGCTCTCCAAACTATTTACTGACTAGTGCACCTTTATCATGAACATTTTAAATTAAAAAGTGCTGGCAGGTTATTTAAATGAGGCTTAATACACGTTAGTGTTACTCTGCAGGCCACTTATCTTGGCCTGGAGGACTGCTGCCTGGAAAATACTGTTCAGTCTTTAAAATGGCTCACATAAAAATCTTTCTTAAAAAGATGTAATAAACTTTCATACCTGCAAAGAAAAATTAGTAGATTCAAAGCAAATTGCTTTTACCAAAGGCAGAAGAAATAAAGTTACGAAAGTTACATTTCTTCTTACTTAGGGAAAGGGAATAGTAGACATATTTACAAAAATATACGTCAACAGAAAAAAGAATCTGCCTTATGCTTAAAGATAGTTTCTGTGATGAGGGATTAGAGATACTAAACCTTCAGGAGGCAGGTACTTCTAAGAAGGAAAGACAAAGATCCCACAGCGCCTCAGATCTCATCAAAACCATTTTTGTTTTCTCATGCATAGGATGTCCTCTCCAAATTGCCTTTTTCTTGCTTTGAATCACCATTACCTTCTTTGAAGAATTCTTCTGGGTGAAGGCCTATAATTTTAATATTTATAGCCTCGAAAAAATTAGGGTTTATATTCTAGTACTATCTCCACTCTAATCTGCCATCACTTTCTGGGATTTAATGGTAGCTCTTATCTCTGCTGAAGGAGCAAAGTTCAGTGAACTAAGTCTCCTCACTTCGATCAGATCAGAATCAGAGGGGTCTGTCATAAACTCCTGTATCAAAAATCAGAGAGGGGGAAATGGAAGCCAGCTTTACAAAACTGGAACAGAAAAGTTAATGAGTACCCTTCAATACTGCTCCTCAACAGCTTCATCATTTATAAGAGAGAAATGACTGCTTCAGCAAGCATTATGTCTTTTAATGCTCTTGGAAATTTTCTCATGCTCCCAGGAGTAAGGAGGAGAAAGATGGAGGGAAATGCTAAGTTGGTTCCTCACTTATTTTTTACATTGGTGGAAAGGGGAGGATGGGAGAGAGAGAATCCTAGTTTCTCAATAACTCTCAATATATCACTTCTGTGCTTCTAGTCCCATGCCAGACGCGTGCCGCTCACTGCAAACCATCTCCTAGTATGCTATAAGCAAACTATTTCAAGTCCACAGCACAATTTTCTTTTTCCACATGAGGAGAACACACTTGAAAGCAAGGTTCTCCATGAAAACAACCACGATTTACTTCAGTTGTTCCTCATTTTTGGTAGCAGTTCCTCTACAGAAAAGATTTTAGGAAGGATGGGAGTAGGTGATGACTCTTGCTTAAATTTTTTTATTGGCTTCCAGGGGAAACCATATGTGATAACATTTCTAACCCAGTTCACCTCTATTGACCTGTGCTCTCTCCACTGGCCTCGGTATGAAGAAAAACCCAACATACACACAGACACACATTCTTGTTTTTTCTGTTGCGACTTAATTTACATTACAGAATATGGTTTCCAAAATAAAGTAACAGATCAATCAGGAAAAAAATGAAATGCCTTCAAATTTGGAGTTACTTAAAAATAAAAGAAGGAAGCCCATACAAGTAGCTTCTATACTCTGGGAGTAAGCATGCAAATCCCATCAGTTTATGATAAGCAAAAAAAAAAAAACAAACCCACACCAACATTGATCAAATCAACATTTTGTTTTGTCTTAAGTATCACCACTGCCACAGGGAGACATTAGCTAGGCTGAAGAAGTATGGGTCCAAAGTAATTATTATTCCTATGACTAATCATTGGAGTTACAGTATTGCCCAGAGACCCAAGCAGGATTAGAATATCATCATAACAGAAATGATCAGTACTATTTGTTAACTTTTAGCTTTAAAAATAAAACTATATTCTTAAGACTTTGACATTGCCTTGTATAACAGCAAGAATGATTTATGGGCATTCAGCAAGGGGAAAAAAAAAAAAAAAAAAGGCATGATTCCCTACAGAACACCACAGGAAGGCAAGTAATAATCCTAAACCTACTAAAATATGGAACATAATTTACATGATTCTTATAAAATATTTATGTTACTTTCAGACGAAGTATTGACTGAGATATCTGATTTTGTCAAAAACATGAAAACATTCTCTAAATAATTACATCAGATTAAAGAGCTGATATTTAAGTAACAATGCTCTTTGAGGGTAGTCATCCTGCAGGCAGAGGAATGCAAAGGTAAGAAAAAAAGGTGTGGAAAAACAACACTCCTGTACTGTGCTTAACATTACTGAGGATGACCGTGTCAATCAACTGTAATGCAAGCTAGCAAGTAAGCTCAAACACAGACTGCAAATCTGAAGGAATTTATATTTACAAAGACAGTAAACAGAGAAGATAAAAAGGAAAGAAGTCACTGTGTTGCCATTTGAGCCCTGTTTGGGAGGAATTCAACACATTAATGTAATTGATTATACTAGTGCATAACAGCAAATCCACTGCTTGTCTGCTATCCTCACTTCAGGGAATAAACGAATGATGAGAGCTGCTAGTATATCCCATAGGCAGATGGTGAGGAGGTCACCTTGCTCTGAGGGGCGCAGTGTTGGGTACTGATATGGAGCCCTCAGTCCCCTGTAGCGAGACTGGCTCCCTTCTGCCACTGACTGCATTGCCCTGAACCATAAACCATAACCTGATCACAAAACCACGATCCTTAAACTAAGATGTTTGGTTAAATCGGGTTTCTGACTGCTTTCAGACAATAACTCACAGTGGTAAACTGCAATTAGTCCAAAAGCTCTTGCAATTGAGTTAACACCATTCATTTCCACAGGAGGTTCACCACTTCTGAGATGATGTCAAATCTAGGAGGAAGCCTCATGACTACAGTAAATTCTTTACCCTCTCTCTGCAAAATGGCAGTAGCAGAAAAACAATGGCGTGTTCAAGGCAGTTGGGAGACTCAAGACAGCAGTTCCCAGTTCTCTGCCAGGGTTCACTCAGTTCCCACCTCTTCCCCCTCAGCCCTTGCCTTCATTTACCCTCTGTCTTTCCTGTCTACCTCAGTTACAAGTTCTTCAAAGACGACCTTCAAACTGCATGCAGTTTCTTAGCGCAACTGGCCTTGATCTCACATGGGATCTTTGAGAGCACCAGTAACATCAACACCACAGCCAAGCAACACTGCATCGGGGCACCAGAAAAACCATACGTTAGACCCTTTGAAAAGTTCTGCACTTTTTCTTTGGTGACTGAGGGAGATGAGGTTACCTTCTTAGGACAGAGAGGACTGACTACAGCCAGTCCTTGGTATAAAAAATATTTAGCTATCTAATGAACAGATTAAGGCAAGAAGTAAGGTTTTCAATAACTTGTTTAAAAAGGGGACATTATACATTTAAGAAGGCCAGGAGTGATATATTTTTTCCTTTTAAACAGACATATCATTATAATCAGGGATGCGACTATAACAACTGAGTTCCAGATTCTGTTAACTTGGTTGAGTGGCCTTTTGCTATGGTTGGGTTGTGATATGGCCTGGGTTATCTTGTTACCATCAGTAGCTGTTCAGCAGCATATACAAAATGAGCACACTGGTCACAGTTCAGTTCACATGCCTACATCACGGAATTCGTTACCTTGAATACAGCCTCTCTGAAATCTATTTTGATCAAGAAGTAAAGGACTTAAAACAGATATTGCCTGGTTAATTTCAGACCTAAATTACTTTTGAAAGTTTGCTAATTGTTTGCTCGTGTTGCAACTGTCCACAGTTCAAGAGAATTTCATACATAGGGATTCTGCTTTGAGAAACATTATATTTTTTGAAAACATTTCATTTTACATCTGTCATCTAATGCCTAGTAAGCTCTTAATCAGCAGGCTGCATCCCTGAAACATTATCCCTTACCTGTAATTGGGAATGTTTCTCATTTAGTGTCCCCCCCCCAAATCCTTAAAATAGTTACTTAGCAGGACTGATGCAGCAAAGCACATCATGCTTTTACAACCCATTTGCACTTCTGCAGACTAAGATCTAACAAAAGAAATAACACACTACAGAATGTTATTATTGAACACTGCAGTGTGTCAACAACATGTCAACAACATACACACACAACCCAACTCTCCCCATACATGTTTTAATTCTAACTTAAATTGCTGAGTTTCCATCAGCAAAGGTTTTTCTTTGCCACTGTTTGCTTTTTTGTTGGTTTCTCCCCCATGGAATAAACCCATGATTTTTCTCTGACATCTTCAGAAACTCCTTTCTTGTAATCTTTTGCTCCCTCTACCTAACGTCATCAATATTTGATATTCTACCTCTGTCAACCAAAAAAAAAAAAACCCACTACCATTTGCTCCATTCTTCTCTCAGACATGGTACCATTATTACCATTTATTCATAGTCAGTTTTCCTCTTGCGTACATCTACTCTGCTGCCATTCCAGGCAAAGACCACTAGGCACTGAGTGATCAAAGGATGAGACTGGCTACATGAATCCTCATTTGGTATGACAGCGATACTGCACCAAGTTTTAAAAAAATTAGTTTTTTCATATTCCCTCCAACTAAATGGTAAAGTCACCAGATCAGCTCACATTGCTACTTTTGAAAAGATCCCAAGTGGGACATCAAATAACCCTTAGATAGTAGAGCAAGTGACATCCTTGAATAAGACATCCAAAAGATTTACACACAAGATCAACAAGAAGCAGCACATTTTTAAACACGTACTTAAAACCAGCACTCAGTCTCCCCCATGGAGTCCAATAAGCAGAGCAATTTCTCACTGTCTGTGCATTAAAAGCCGAGGAAAGGGAAAGAGTTTCCGTTATATCTATGAACAAAAACTGTTTGTGCATACCTTGGCCTTTCAGACATATGTGGTCTTACACTTTGTCACTTCAGAGCAGATGTTTAATTGGGAGGAAGCGATTTTAAACATCTGTAGCTAACATCTGAGAAGCTGGATGAAGACCACACAGAGCCTTGAGGAAATTAAAAGTGTATGCAATTATGTCACTTCCTAGACTGCGTATTGAGAAGAATTAAAAAAATAAACAAAACCAGAAGTTTCAATAGAGAACCTGCAAAATCCTTCCTCTCCCCTTATTTGCCTTCTTCTGCCTTAGAAAAAAAAATTGGTACTTTAGGAGATAAAAAGTTCATTAACGGAGTAACCAAGGTTTGACCAACAAGAGACACTGCATCCCCCAAAGGAAAAAAACAGGGAATAAAAACCAATTTAGTAGCAAGCCTTTAATCCCTTAGGGAAACAAAACAAAACAGAGTAAATATTTAGAAGATGAAACATTACTCAGTTCTAGTGGGTCTCAGGTGTATTGCAATAACTCAGGTTTAGCAAATACACCTGCAGCATATATAACAGCAAAAATCTTCCACTGAGAAGAGCCAGGGGACAGTCTCTCCAGAATCCAAGTCTCTTAACTTGCAACAGCATTGCTGGTGGTGCTGCCCAGACTTGAGCAACTGGGCTGCCTCCTTATTTCTAGTTACATCTTTCAGAAGCCAGGTTCTTCGCTTCACAGAAGAGCCTAGATAAGAAAGAGTATTCAGCTAAGCTTTGTCTGCTTGGGTAGCTGCTACAGCAGGAGAGGAAAACAGAAAATGAGGTGGCCAAACGGATCAGTTCCCATGAACATGAGGGGAGATGGCCATGAGATTCAGTTCCAGCGATCATTCAGTGAGACTTGCATTTTTCGAAACTGCTTTGCTTAAACAGAGCATCATCTACAGAAATCCGAGTTACTAAATTTCTACAATTCTAATTTAAAACTGCAAACCTTAACAAAACTAAGAGCATGTTTAAATGAAAATACAAATGCAGCTTGTATACCCTCCTTGCATACCCTCCTTTTTAGAAGTCATTTATTAGTGCGCTATACACAAGTAGCATTCTATTTCCCAACTTGAATGTGAAAGTCGGGACTTTTTGCATTATCAAATATGTAAAAATAAATGTTACTTTGCTAGGAAGATTACTGTTTGAAAACTTTGGGTTTAATTAGGGTCAAGACAACAAAATGGTAATGGCTCAGCTCATGCAAGGTTTTTACAACAAGAGGAAAATCACAAGGTTTCACAAAAATTATAAGTGACCAATAAATATTTTTCTAAGTCCACATAATTGATCTCTAAAAACGTTCCTCAAGGGGATGTCAAACTTTTTGATCTACTCTCTGAGAGCAGAGAACCGCTATGTAATATACACTGTAAGTAGCACTAGTAAATTATTTGTACATAGGAATATCCAACCAACTTGTCAGAATTTGCAGCCTACCAAACCACTGGAGTGGCTCCATGACAGAAGTGAAAGACTGGAGGCCAGTATGGCGTGTTCTGCCATCATACATTCACTTATATAGCTGACATGCTTTGGCTCGATAGCAAAAATCTTCCTTTGACCTAAACTACAGACTACGTCTTTTTTTAAAAAAAAAAAAAAGTTAGCTCAAAAGAGGAAGATGCTGTTTCACAACATGCATTGGGGAGGATAAGACTCCATACTGTTTGCAAGTCTCCTGGTTCTATGGAAGGCATCTGTTCCTCTGGAACAGTGGGGAGAGTACACCTGATGCTGACGGCTTTATGAGAGGTCTCTGGACCATGAGATTGTCTAGAAACTTCTCTGTACAAATCAACGTGTACAGATTGCCAAACTCGCACATCCTGAGAATCAAAACCACATACCATTTAAAAGTACTGTGGAATCTTTATTCTCTAGGTACTGTAACTGGAGCATGGTCTTCCCCCACAGTGAACAAACCCAAACACAAGCCGCAAAATTTCCAAGAAAAAAATATTGTTAAAAGCTCTGTGGAAAACTTCCATTTTTGTTCTGCATGGAATGATGCATTACCTCAATCTGTAGCACATACAGATCTTTTAAAAAAGTAAAAAAAACCCAAACAAAAAACCCGCCAAAAGTTAAATGAATTAATTGCTATTAATGAGCAGCCAAAGACAGAGAAATAAGCATGCTCTCTCATCTCTGATGAGTTATGATGGCCCACTCAAAGCTGACTCAGGAACTAATGTTGTTTCAAGAAACAAAATAGCAAAAGATTCAATCTTTGGCAGCTTTTAAACCATCTGTTCCACACTATTTTAATCACTTCTGCTCAGTGCAGAGATTATGGGTTTCAGTTCATTTGTGGTGGAAAAACAAAGAATGCTGCATTTTTGGAGCACGTGGGGGGAAATCCAGAACCCTCCCAACTACTCTGTAACTGGGGTATTTGAAGAAAGCAAAAGGCTTACTGCTTGCCCGCTGGAGCATGATAAAACAACCCTCCCCCTCCATGAGGGATTCCTCCTGTGCCTTGAAGCAAACACAAATTGGAATGTGCCACACTGACCTGAAAAAAGGGGGGATGTGGGGAAGGAGCTCCTATTAGCCACTTTATTATGGCAAAACAATTAGTATCATTCTTTCCAATGGAAGAACCCAAAAGTTCCCATTGCTATTTGTTGTGGGAAATTGCTTATTAATGTCAAGAATGTGTTTCCTCAGTCCAAAAGTTACAGGCTTCCCATGACTTTCTTGTAGTACTAACAGATCAGTAGGGCAGAAGCAGTAGGTAGGTTTGAAGTGATGAGCATATCTTCTCTGTAACACAGTGATTTCTCCTCCTTCCTCTCCATCCCCAAAAGAAGAGCAAACAGTTCTCCAAGATGACAAGCAAACCAAAAAGGTTAGTCCCAGAGCTAATTGGAATAGACCTTCAACTGAAAGTGTCCTCCGTGCAGGTAACTGGTGGATCAATGCAAACGCTTGTGTTTATCTGCCGAAGCTATACAAATGACTATTCCCCTGTACCATTTTCATTTTCCCGAAGGAACTGTACTGCTACCGTTTCTGTTTCCCACTGTGTCTTCTTAGCACTTCTAAAGGGATCTGACACAGCCTTTTGTGCTGCTCTAAGCTGAAATGGCGTGCCAGTTCTTTCGCAGGGCACCGAGGGGAAATATGTCTTCCCCAACTTCAAAAGTTGATGAAGTCTTCTTGAAAACACTAAAAGACTTATCAGGACACCTCAAATGATTTAGCCTGTGATCTAAGATGTAGGTAGGCAAACAGATTTAGTGAGAGGGAACTTGATCTCTATCTAACCATGTCAGCTTGCCCAAGCTGAATGTCCCATTGAAAAAGAGTTTATTCTGCTGTAAAGATTAATTCTGAGTATTCCCATGATCAATAACTCCCATATGTTATCATTTAATACTGATATCAAAGGAGCAACTCAACTACATGAAGGTCAGCATGGATTTGGCTAAACAGTATTGGTACGTTTGTCTGCATGGCCTTGGATGACTCTAACAGCTTTGGTTGGAAAATAAATAAATAAAATGCATTATGAATTTTTTCATTTTCATTAACATTTTTCAACCAGTCCAGTGTAAATTCACATTTAGTGCCTTTTACAGTCATCAAAACTAGCAGGAAATAGAATGTATTCATAAAAATGCTTTATTTTTGCATACAGACAAAGCATGTGCAAAACTAAAAATCTAAATACAATCAATAGTTCATCGAGAGTATAAAAGACATCCAAAGAACATAAGTAGTATGACTAAATATCTATTTTATATGATTAAAATACTGATAGTAAGTGCTATTAAGCTACAACATTTGTTATGGTGCAGAATAAACCCATATGCTTATAGCTAAGAACATAGTAACTCTTAACTATGTAAATCAAGGAGATAGAAAAGATCCCTTGGTTTACATAGATTTGTGCAGCCACTTTCCATCGCTGTAAGATCCACTAAGTGGATTAATCATCTCTGATCTCAGCACACTCAGATTAAGCTAAAGATTTCCACAGGAAACGTTTTCTGTACCACAGCAAATGAAAACACAGTGAGGCACTTTCCTTCCTCTTTTTTCACCTTATTGGCCCAATCTGAGGGCTTTAGCATTCCATCTGGAATATCCAGCTACTCAAAACCTCTGAAAATCAGGACCTGAGTGAATATTACATACCCATAGAGGGTGCTGGTCTGAACCAGAAAGGGATTGTAGTGATCTATTTTTAGGACAGAAATGTCACAGTCAATAGTGAGGCAAATATCCTGCTTCGCTCTGCCCTGGAGGTAACAGCTTTAAAGGTCAGAAAGCAAGGCCTTCTGGAGATACTCCACTTTAGCTTCTCTAATAAGAACGTGTGATTAGCCTTTTGAATGAGAAAGTGATTTATCCATAGCGGCAGTACTTCAAACTGCACAGACCCTGCATATACGTACATTTCAGATGGTTGTTTGCCACAAGCACTTAAGACAAGAGATTTGCATTGTTTCTTAGAGTCCATGGGATGCCTCACGTTCTTGCTCTCTGCAATGTAAGACAGGTGGAGCGTACCACTTGTTCTTAACTGTCCCTTAACAGCAACCCCAAAAAAGAAAGACGATAAAAGGAAAAGAATGAAGAGCAGGAAATGGATTGTCTCCTCAAAGAATTCTCTCTAGTGGTTGGCAAATGACTGTTTTCTCTCTTCAACTGATTGTATAAAAACAATCTCAAATATTTATATTTGAGGTGCTTCCAAACAAAGATTTCAAAGTCCTCATGCAAACAAGAAATTGCATGATGGCTCTAACAGCCACCCACTGTCCCTTTGAATGGTAACTGAGAATGGAAATCCAGACAGCTGGCTGTGAAGAAAAGAGAGACAAGTCTTTAGTGAAGCCCCAGTTGTAACTCAAGACCTCTGGCAGCATGCTCTAATCATAACTAAACCTGCCCACTTAGGTGATTCTATTGCAGGTTCTACTGTAACCTGTTATCCATTTAGACAACTTCTACGTATAAAGTGACTGTGCCCTCACTTTGATCCTTCTGTTATCATGATGAGTGTTTCGGATAGAGTTTGACACAATCCTGTTTAGTATGCAAAATATGGAGATATGACTGAAAAAAAAAATCTCAAAAAGAGAATTGGTAAAGGAATATCTTGGTTTAAATTAATTAAATCATCATCTCAGGGAGACACATGGGATGCAGTCAAGGAATACTCCACAAAAAAGATGGTAAAAAAATCCATCATTCAGGCCTGAGTTTTTATTCTGTTTTGCTGGCTGAGATGATGTCCAGCAAAAAAGACAATTTATAATATATTCATGAGAAAGCTGCTAGCATGATGGGCTGCTTCCTCCTTCTAACTCCATGCACACAACTTCAGCAGTTGCAGTAGCTGCTCTGACTCTCCACAGGTTATACTCTTGACCTGTGGCAGGATGATGAGCTGCTACGGGAGAGAGGAGGATAATGTGGGAGATACCCAACAGAGGAAAGCTGATGCTTTGTCACTGGCAGTAGCCCAGGTCTCTCTATAGAGAACGGCATCTCATTCACTGTTCAAACAGCTGCTCCCTCTCTCCTTACTTTACCTTACCTAGCAAAGGGAACCAAGTCAAACGAAGCTCCGACTTGACTTACAAGCCACCTGTTAGACCGTGCTACTCTAGACTGTGAATACAGCTGCTAACTGGCATGAAATGAATTACATGATACAGACAAATACTGACTACAAGGTTACACATTCTCCATCAAGACAGCCTACACAGGTAACAGCACTTTTCCAAAAGCAACAGCTTTCAGTCACTATTGGAGAAACTGATGCAGAAGTCATCAGGAGGGAAGGCAATTTTTTTTTTTTTTTTGAAACCACAGATATGAATACATGTCATTTTCTGGCTTCTAAAGGAAGATGATTAAATTTAAGCTTTAGACTCAGGCAATCACCAGGAAATAGTGATTAGAAGATAATGTACACATGAACAAAATGTTGAGAACCTTTTAAAACACAAGTCTAGATTTATATAGCTCTCTTCCCTGCTTTTCTTTTTTGAACTTATTGCTGTTGATAACTTTATTAACTTCCTTTGCAGCCCCTAAGTCCCCATCGCATGAGTTTTACCAAGTGGAAGAAATCTGATCTTTTGCAGTGCACCTCCCTGATTAATCCCTTGCTAGTACATCAGGGCAACTTTACTGTGTTATTTAGGCAGGGAGCATAGTTAAAAGCTCACAACCAGCCCCAGCTCATTTACAAAACGTGGCTGAAATCCCCATACGTGTGTTTCTGTGAAAGAAGTATCATGTTGTCCTTCGTATTCCTACAGGGGAAATTCTTATTAGGCCCTTAATGATTCAAGGCCAACAAATAACGGGTTATTTATTTATGACGACATAAATTAAAATAACACATGTAACCAAAGGAATCAAAGCTTTGTCTGTGTGACATGCATTCTTTGCGTAATACTTCTGGTCTACATGCTTTCTTCATTTCTAATTTTGTTATGAAAATGAGTTAGTAATTTGGCTTTCAGACACTGGACAAAGGGATTCATTTCCCAAGGGTGGCATCAGGAAAAACAAAGCTGAAAAGATTACTGTGTTGGGCACAGTCCTGCCATACTGCATAGCATACTGCATGGAGGAAAGGTGCCTTAAAAATACTGAGATCCAACTGTCATGTTTGAGGTGGTGTTAGCAAACGCCCTAAGGAACTTTAACATATTGACACGTGCCTTCACCAAATAAAATGCCAGGAGGCAGACCTCAGAGGAACTGATGGAGAAAAGGGAGAGTTTAAACTCCTTCCCATCCACAAAATCATGCTCTGGACCAGCAATGCTGTCCTATTATTCATTGGCTCAAAAATACTGATTCAGCAAAGAATTTAAGCATGTGCCTAAATTTAAGCAGTTTAATTAACTTTGACGTCAGTGAGCCTACTTGTGTGCTTATAATTAGATATGTGCTTGCTGAAGCAGAGCCCATCTGAATAGAATCTCGTTGATTTTAATTTGGCCCTTTGTCTTTGCCCCTCATTTATTCTTTGCAGTGACTGAAGGATTAGCACTAAGGTTCTGATTCAGGAATGCACTTAAAAAACTCATCTTCACTCACAACATGCAAAAAGAGGCTAAGCATGTCTCAAAAGATAAGCATAGACCTAAGTGCTTTCATGAATAATGACAATTTCATGATTGAAGAACGATGAGAGAAGAGAGTTATTTCACTCATACCATAAATTGGGTGGTCCAGTCTTTCTTTTTGTAAGTCAGATTTTTTTAAAAATAGAAAATCCTTTTCCATTTATGTAAATAAAGTGCAAAATGTTGTGCTTCACACACTATAAATGAAAATCCATGAGTAAGCAGCTATTTGATAGAGAAATTAATTTTATATAGGAATCCTTTTTCACTGTTCTTAGTTCCTGCAGTGCAGAGGAGCCTGCTGTAAATGTCTTGTTTGTTCACTTGAATGATGGCTTTTACGTCCCAATATCCAGGATATTTTAAAGCCACGTAAAAACAAACACAAAATAAAAAAGCATTACATTAAAAAAAACAAAAACAAAAAACCACAAAAAAAAACCAAACCAAACCACCAAAAAAACTGCACGAAGAATGCCGACAACATGAACACCACTCATCCAGAAAACAGAAACAACAGTTCAAGTCCCCGAAGGTCAAAAGACAGCTAGTTGCCTCCATAGCACACGCACCAGAGCAAAGCAGCAAGATCAAAGCTCCAACTCCTGCCAGGATGCTCTGCTAAATATAGGAGAATCAGACTTCTTTTAACATGCTCATGCAATTGTATTCAGCACTCAGATAGCATCTTGAACAAGCCTTTTAACTCAGATACTTCAGACCATTCTTCTGTGTTTATGGCCTTTTAAAACCTGGAATACATGACAGCCATTATTAACTGCAGGCACGCTACAATTACAGGTGGATTCGGAAGGATACAGAAGTGGAGGGGGAAGAGGAAACCAGGAAGAAAACCAAGAAGTGAGTTCATTATGGAAAACACTACAGAAAAAGTTACTCAAAATAAACAAAAAACCCCAAAGAGTACTTCTGAAGACTCTCTGCCGTCTACCACAGTCCTCATCTACAAAGCTCACTGCCGGGTTCCCTGATCCTCCATACCAAGATGCTGCAACACACGGTGGGATGACTGCGCTGCACCCGGGTGCACTGCTAATGGAACGACTGTCAGGTGCCTGAGCTGCACCCAGCTACTGGAACAGCAAAGGATTTGTTACGCAGTTTGCATTAATTGTACGGGTAAATACACAGCTAAAATACCAACAGGTCTTTGAAAAATATTCAGCAGAAATCCCATGGATTTCATGACTTTTCAGAAATCCCACTTACAACTGTGTGCGTGTAGTGAGATGGCTAGTCCTTCATTTACTCAAAAACTGTTGGCACATACCTAGCGTTCTGTTCAAAAGAACATTGGAAAAAAGATTAAAAAGGTCCAGCCTCAAATTACACTGAAGAGAAAGCTGATGATATAAAGAAATCAACTACCCATCTACTTCACGAGTGCATTTGGAGACACAAGAACAGAAGAAGAACATACCAGTTGGATTATTAAAGCAATATGCTTTACGTGACAGAACTAATACAGTTCTTTTAAAGCCATTCAGTTTGTTAAGATAGGTTGACATATTGGGGTTGAAGGAGATGTAGGAAAAAATCCATTTAGCTAGTAATTTTAGTTATGGGGGTATTATTTGCTTATTAACTTGTGCATGCCATAATGAGAACCATGTTATTACCTGCAGATCTCATAAAACTTCATTATCCCATTCCTTTGGATTTTGCATTACCATATGATTGGGTTTCCCTGGACATATCTAGATTTTTCATCCTAAAATTTCTATTTTTAGCCTAAAATTCAGGCTCTCCCACACTAACTCATTTGTCTAGAATTTGCCAGCTTTACAGGCAGAGCAGGCATACGCTGTCCTTTCCCTCTGCTCCCATATTGTGACCTCTCCCTTCTTTGCTCTGTATCTTTTTGCTGCATCAGTAAAAGGAATAGACCTATTTCAACTCTGTCATCTCTACTCTTCTACTGCTTTAAAAGCTTACTAACAGCTGCCAGAAGAACGGACACTGTTTAATGTGCAGGACAGATGCTGTTTGGTCTGGCATGCTGAAAACACCGAATCTACAATTTCTCACCCTCCTGTGCAGCCAGCAATCAAGGTTTTCTCTCCAGAGAAAGGGAGACAGAGTTCAGAAAAGGCATCACTAACAAATAATGCTTCTACACATGGAACCTTAAAAAGTAATTCCAACCTTGCCATAGAAGACAGCTACTTCTGCATACATGAGCCTTCTCAAGCATAGTTTTGTATTTTCAGTCTCTCTGCAACCTTTATAGCTTTATCGACCTCATGATAAGTAAAGAGTTTTGGACAGAGAGATGAAAGGCAGCTAAAAGCATCACCTATGCAAATAAATACAACAATAGAACAATGATCCTTTACAGATTTTTTTTTCCACCCTTGTAGACTAAATGGCACCTGCAGAATAAACATTTTCCTTTCATGAGGCAACCTATATAATTAATATCTGACTATTTCAAGTTTCCAGTATGTTTTCAAACCACAGTCCAAATATATTTACTTCACAATAGATGTGCATATATGTTCACATTCCTTCCAGGTCCTCAGTTTAGTTTTATTTTCTTCTCTATAAAATTCCCCTCCAGCATGATTTGTATTACACAGAGACTGTCAGCCATGTATCAGTGTTAGCTTTTTGAAGACTATCCTTGGAGGTCATCATCATCCTTCTATAGAGTTTAAGACTATCTGATTGACAAGTTTAAGATTTAATTAAATGTGGGGCCAATATATTTCCCATCCTCCCTCGATTTGAAAACATAACCCTCCCCAGAGCTGGAGACTCTGGCTCTTCCACTCTCTCTGAGTGAAAGCATACATTTGTCAGGGATGCACGAAGATGTGAATTCTACCAGATCAAGAAAATATGAGGAACACAGAACATACTTTCAACTGCAGAAGTCTGGCAGTCTGTAGTGCTGACTGAACCAAAGGGGACTGTGCCAAGTCAGACATGGCAGTCAGGATTTCCCCTCTGTTTTTCTAACATCACCTTCAATGTTTGCTACTCCACACATTACAGTGCAAGAAAAAAAGAAAAATGCTGAAATGCCTGTGCATATGTAGCTGTTCTAAAGGGATGCTGAAAACCACTCTGCTGTCCTTCATAAGGACTGAGGTCTGTTTGAAGCCTAGCTCCTAGCAAGGACTCTACAGGAAGACTGGCTGCTGAACTCTGCTCAGCCATCTTTTTTGCCCTGGCACATGGTTTGGGTTCTCATATTAGCAATAAATTCACTCAGTTTGAACTAAGTTTGAATTTTGGTGTGTGTCAGAGCTATCTTATAATCAATAACCAAAGGATCCCATTGAGCCTCCAGCAGTGGTGTGGTGATCCACAAGCTTTGTGTCACAGGCTTAAGGACTTCACTCTCAAACGTTATTCTTGTTTCTCATCAGTTTTCTGTCCCTTTAGAGGGACTGAATGATTCTGCGTGGGGGCTGATCCCGCTTACACAAACAAACAGGCAACACAACACTTCTTTCCACCCCTCTATCAAGACTCTCTAAAAGGCGGATTGGTCCCCAGATCCCAGGCCAAGCACACAGCTTCACACAATTGTTTTGATATAACTGAGAGCAGTGCAGATGCAGGAATTCCTTAAGTGGCAGCCATCATGCTGTACTGCCACTGCCTTGGCTGAGGAGCTTCTGCCTTCCATCTCTATCACTGCAAGTTGGGAGCAATATTTGGCTGCAAAGAAGCAAATGAACACAGAATTTTCTCCAGCCAAAGTCCTTGTCTTTACCCATGAATTTTTCCACACACTGAAAGAAGTAAAAAGAATCTTTCTTTTGAAAGAACATTTTTTTTTTCTTTCTTCCATTCTGACAGTTGCTAGACCACAATGTCAATCTAGCCCTTCTCCAGCTCACAATGATGCTCATCCTAGGTATTGGATGTATATTTAGCTAAATTGAGTTAAATTTTAAATCATAATTTAAAAACAATTTACTGTCCTGTAAAGCATACTAGATGTCGTAACAGAACACACAAAGGAGGTTTACACAATTTTGATTCTAACAAAAATCTGCCTGAAGTCTTTGCTTTTGCTCTCAGGACAGCACAACAGTGACACAACTCCAATACCTTGCTGTTTTTCCTTTGGTCAAGTCACACTTACTGTAGTTACTGCTAATTATTTGAAATAAACACATTGGCTGTAATACTGGAAGACCTCTAAAGCAAAACCCTCTTACTGCTTGCAATGGTATCTGGCTTTTTAAGGACCACTCCAACATTCCCAGTGGGAGACAGCAACTGTTATAAATTTCCAACAATTTACATCTCCCAATCTCATTTTAGACCAGCAGTGAGTCATTTTTCACACTGAGAACCTAGAGGTCTCTCTCGTTCTTTGCCTTAATTGAAATTGCTTCTGCAGTAAATACACTAAATAATTTCATTTGTTTTTTCTATGATGGAAAGACAATATCTTCCAGAGTGAGCAAGATTAATGTCATTTGGGTCTGACCAGATGATCATAGGGGAGACTATCACACAAGAAACAAATAACCTGCTTTGTACGCAGATGCTCAGTGTTCAATTTATCTCCTCAGGAGCAGCCCCTGTTCAGCCTTCTATTATTGAGTTCAAAGCCAAGTCAGTAATATTTGCCTGTAGAAATGTTTAAATTTATGTTTCCTGTGAGAGCTTGCTTTAGAAGATGCACATTTTAAACCAGTCTGTGAACCTGAAACTAGGGATTGGTGTCTGTGGCTGCAGGTTTGAATCTACAGAGCCCTAAACGGGGCTTTGGGAACGACAATACAGGCAGGCAGGATTTAAAAATCCATAACTTGTTCCATCCACTAAAATTAGTAACCCCAGCACCCTTTAAATGCAGGCATTTCTCAAAGAAATAAGGAATATATTGAAGGAGGTTGCATTTAACCATTAGTTTGATCACATATTTCATAGAAGCTAAGTTTTTGTATGAAATGCTACTACTTTCAGTTTTTCTAAGAGTGACCCTCTGAGGTCGAGCAGATACTCAGTTCATACAAAACAAAGAAACACTGGTTCTTTGTAACAGTGCATGGAAGAAATACATATTCACAACAACAAAGAAAGCGTAGGTACAAGAGATACCTACTATACAGACAGATAGAAGAGTCAAAGAGATTTGCTTTTGCACAATACCCAGGCATCTAAACATTTGATAATTTTTTCCTTCCAGCAAATTAGGAAATCCTATCTATGAGCCCCGACCCCAACAACAACTACGTCTATGGAGACATCTTACAGGAGCAGAGACACATTCGCCATCATAGACTCACTTCTTGGACTTCACATCCAGACTTTCATAAAAGCCTGGTTTAAGTCACAGAAATAAGATTCAAAACAAATTAAGTTTCTAGTTTCAGATCCATACCTTTGGGGTTTTATTATTGTTAAGCTACTAAACTTCATGATTTTTCTTTCTTTGAGTGAAGTCTTATTTCTTCCTCAAGTCAGGTGTTATTGATAACTGCTACAAAGCATGATTTAGCATATACAGATGTGTCAGGAATAAATAAGGAAAGTACGGATTTATTAGGCTATTAACAAAAGTTCACAACGAGACACAAATATCCTTGCAGTTTTAATCAGACTATCAAAAAAAAAAAAAAAAAGGAAGTATTTACCTCAGCATCCAGAAAACCTGCAGAGGAAAGCCAATTTCATGGTTTTCTTTACATGTGTTATTGAAACTGAAGTAAGTTGAGACAAAAAGAATCTATAAAATGGAAACAATCCAGAAGCCTTATCAAACACGAACATACTAACCTCTGCTGAACTTCTCAGAAAAACAGCACACATTATAACGAACAATATTGCATTTGTTTTGGGAATATATTCCTTAATATCTCTTTTCAAATCCATTTTCTGTTATTCTCCTTGAATACCCTCTCATGAAGAGCCACAAAGACTAATACAAATTAGAACAATCTATGATGATGAAGCCTTATGATTCTTTGATTATTCTTTAACTGATATTTAAATGAATGTATTTTCCCACATAGCACTTATGTAAATACCTTGCTATCGGCATATTTTAACAGGTGTACTCGAACATGAACATTAAAAAAGATGAAACACTAAAACACTTATTCCGTAAGACTTCTCAGTATGGAAATCTCTCTTTTTACAGAGAAATACTAAATATAACGTCTTGTCTACTAAGTGCTGTGTTTCACAGAGTATTGTCTCTAGAGTATTCGGAGCAAGAACTTTTCTTAACAGGCTGACTACATGCTGCAGACCAATCTGCAGGAATTAGGAATGGATCTGAAATTTCAACCAGTGGAATCTCAATAGTATTTAGGAAGTGAACCTGCTGTCCTGGAGCTTGATGATCTGATCTGTTTGCATCGTTCATGCTTTCGGCCATTCAGCCCTCCAGCAGCAAAAAAGCTACCAATCCCCATGGAAGCTGCTATGTTACTATTCTCATAGCTGGACTCCTCATGAACTTCTTTGAATGCCTCCAAGACACACAGGCTGATAAAAGAGCACTGGCAGTGAGGTACATTTGGATGCACTGCAGCTCAAAAGGGAACATGTTCAGGACTGCACGCTGTAAGCTGAGAAAAGGTAACTTGTAAAGGGCAAATGCCATTCTGAAGAGTTTGCTTTCTTCTCTCCCATGAATATATGCATGTTTTCACAGCTGCCTCCCTTCTTACTTTCCATTTGTGACTTACCTCATGTTCGGAGGGACAGATGTGTTACTCAACAGAACAACAGAAAACAAAACATCAAAACTCACACTGAGACAAAGCTCTAGTCTGTCTCTATCACCAAATTTTTAGTTGCTCTCAGCACATAGGTGGTCCCTGAAGCAGAAGATAGAAAACAGTGATAGAAATCAAAAGAAATCTTGTCTGGAGAACTCCAGTTCCAGTCCAAGTGAAAGTGTGTGGCACACACTAGGAAAAGATACAGCCCAGGAATCGCACAATGAGCTAAATTCACTATACAGTTCAAATCCACAGCAAAGTGAGCGTTCAGGTAAGTACCAGCCTCATGAAAAGCCAAGGCACAGACTAAGAAAACAGCAGAGCTAGCTTGTTGCTATAGTTGAGTCTGCAATTTTCCTAAGCGCTACAGTAAAGGCATTAGTGCAAAAGTGTTCCAACCTTGCAACAGAGTTTTACTGCTACATCTCTCATAAGTCAGAATTGGTACCATGGTAACACGGACCTGTCAAATGTCAAAAAGTACAGGTCAGATAAACCACCTGGTATTTTGGCTAGACAGAATAAAGAAACAGTAGCTCGGCCATCCAACCTTCTTTATAAACATAGGCATTCAAGTGCACAGCAGAGCAGTGAATGCCAAAAAGGAAGTAAATTTCCATTCCAGAAAAATAATACCTATCTGCATAGGTATGTCACAAGGCCCTAAAACTCACATTAAACACAAAGAGGAATTGCCAACCCAAGGATAATGAAAGTCTGGCACAGGTATGATCGTGTTTCTTCTAAGAGTAGAAGGCAGACCAAATGCATCAGCAGCAGACATCTCAGAGGAAGGGAACAGGAACAGCTCAAACAAGTAAGGCCCAGTGGGCAAGAGCATCTCTCATTCTGCAGGCTCTTCAGGTGCTCCACCTCGAGATGTTTGAGAGCTAACTCCTGACAAGTCTGCCACATGTCAAGCCAACCTGACAGAGGCTCAAGATACAATTTTCCAAACTGCAGGTCTTTTAGAGTTTTTTTTCCCTCAGTAAACTCATGGACAAGACAAATGGGCAAAGTCCACTCTGCCTCCTTTGTGATTCCCTTTTCTGCAGACAATGTAAGTGTGGCTGTCACACACTACAGACATAAATGAATGCTGCTTGCCACTAAGCAACAATACTGACTGTGCTTCCCTTTGGTCAAGGGGAGGTGCTGACTTCCTTAGTAGAAACTAATGAAACTAACACCATAATCTGAATTAATTAAGAATTAATTACTCATTTATTTGCAGTATCTATACTATAAATCTCTAGGAAAGAGAGCCATAGTTGCAACAAAGATATATCTTTCTGATATATGTTCCAGAAAAGAATTATTTTATCTGTATGATAACAAAGCATAAGTGTCCCAGGTGAAACCACAGCTCCACTGCACTGGATACATACCTACAGGGCAAGAGGTAGTTTCTGTCCTGCATAATATTGAATTTAATTAAACCAGACAAATAAAAGTGAGATGGAAGGTGCATTATTATCCTTGCTTCAAAGATATAAAACTACAAAACAGAGAGCAAAGCAGCCAAGGGCACACAGTGAGAATCTGTGCTAAGAGCTGGGAAGGGAACCTAGAGATCACCTGAAATGTAGCCAGTCTTCTACATCAAAAGCTGTTTCAAGAAGGTAACAGCTAAAAGAAAATGATGCCTTTATTTTAATGAAGAGTGTCCAGTGGACAGTTTTAGGACACTGCCTCTAAGTACCACTGGATCAGACAGCTGCATGGAAATGTAGCAAGAATTTAGGAATACACAGATAAAAGGTTCTTAACCAGCTTCCAACTACATCAAGAACCACATTATATAGTCAGTTTCATACGTTTATTGAGTTTTATCTTTAAAAAGGCAGTTTGATTTTCCATTTTCCTTCCCTCTGCTATCATTCTAACTGAAAACCTATTCCAAATGCAACTGCTCTAATAGTTCAGGATTTCCCCCTTATTTTAATAATTTATTCAGCTTACACCCATATGTTTTTGTGCCAACACCGTCACGTAGCTTCACAGCTCTTCTTGTTCCAAGTTGTTTATTTGTTAGTATTTACATACATTTCATAACTCTGCTCAGCTTTCATTTCATGAACAACCCAAGCCAAGCTCTTCTACTCTGCTCTTATAAAGCTGCCCTACTCATCTTTCTTATCAGCCACTTTCCTAAGTACAGGTACAGCATTTGTATTTCTTCTCCAGTCATATGAGACCATTTTGACCTGACTGATTTGCTGAAAATCTTTGGTGTGAGGCATGAGACTGACAATTCATATGCTATTTCTTTCCAAATGCAGGCATGTTGATAATTCAGTCCCTTCAAGCTGGAGGGATGCCATCAGCCTTGGCTGTAGTAATTTCCATTCTATACTTATAATCCTTTTAGCTGCTTTGCCTTGCCTCCACAGATAATGTGAGTATTATTATTGGAAACTTAGGCAAAGTGTTCATCTAGCCTTACGGTCCCCCATAACCTAGGTTATCCTTACTTTCTACCTTTTCCTCATTCATATTGCAGCCTCATTTCTTCTGTCCTTTCCTCTCATTTCTGTACATTTGATTTGATAATACACCAAAATACACTTTGCCCAATCTATACTATTGCTTTGAAACAAGGCAGTAGAACATGTTAGAGGATATACCCTAATCAGGACATATCTTAGGTCTCAGTATCTTGTCCAGTGATGTTTTAACACCACCATTTGCCAGTACTCTCACTGCAAATACCTTTGTTAACCCAGGGTCCAATTTATTCACAGCTTTGGTATCACTAAGAACAGCCCTATTATTTTACAGTTATATTACAATAATTAAAGAAATAAACCAAACATAATTAAAATCCTCAAATACCATAAAGTTTTAGTTTATTCTTCATATAAAATTAAGATTATTAAGTAATACTGCTCTTGAAAAGTAAAATCAAAAGCATACCAGGCAGAGCCTTAGGGACTGAAAACAGAGCAATATCAAAAAAGGGTTGCTATCTCTGCTATCAAACATCTAACACTTAGCTGCCCATCCAAGCTATCACAGCATTTGTTTGCTGTAGCTTCTCAGTGATTGCTAAAGTACCTTTTCTGCACAGTTCTGCCCTCGGGCTCCTTCCTCCCTCTCTCTCTCTCTTTATAGAGCTACTGAACACTGTCCTTTTCTGACAAAGCTCTCTGTATGATCTCATCCTGTCGTCCCCTTGTCTGGCCTCAGCTTGGCCTCCTGACAAAAGCAAAAGTAGCTACAAGAGCAATGAAGTCCAGTAGCTCGATAAAGTATTTTTTAAAAAAATATTTCAGAACAGAAAATTATTCCCTCTCTTTTTTTTTTTTTTTTTTTGTTTAAATAAACACGCTGATGGGTGACCTCTGTTTTACTTGAATAACAGACCTTAAAATACAGCTACCAAATCACTTAAAATCTTCTACAGGAAGGACAAAAGCAACAGAAATCACGCTCAGGAAAGGTCCAAGCAAGCACTATTCAGAAAGAAGGTCTTCTTCAAGCTTAAAAAAGAAAAACCGGAATACACAAACACCCATGCACTCACATACTAAGAGTGACTAAGGCTGCTCCGGTTTGAAAGCAAATGAGCAGGCAGCTAACCTGCTGGGCCATTCCCTATAGGTGTCACAACAAGGCAAAGGAATTTGCCATGGAAGGTTTGGGGAGCAGCTGTCACCAAAAGAGAGAGAGATATTTCCAAAGGATTTGTCTTCAGGGTGGGAAACATTGTACTTCACCTCCTGCTGAGGCAGCAGCCCGAATGCAGCAGCATGGGCTAGAAGAATAAAAGGAGGCACAGCTATTATTTCAGGTACAAACATCAGAAAGCAGAGACAAAAGGCACAGTCATTAAATCATCATTACTATTTAAAAGCACACATGACAACTTTTTAATACCTTTCAGGCCACACGGGTCTTCCCTCAAGGCATTCTCCAAAACAATTTGTATTAGCTAATTGTTAACTATCTCGATGGCCTAGTAAAACAAGACAAACAAGCAGGACATCAAACACTGTCTTGGCAACACCAAACGGTCCTGGATAGGAAATGCTGAGGAGCTGACAGCTCTTGGTCTGTCCCCCTGCCTTCCCCCTGGCTGAGGCTGTGCCACCTGAGAAGGTTGCTGTCCCACCTGGCTCCAGCCTCTCATCTCCCCCTGCTTCCCTGCACTCTGATCTGCCATCTACAGCTCCTGTAATCACTCCTCGACCTCTTCAGCTTAGCAGGGAGCTATCGCCAAAAAAGTTTACACCAACTGGGATGAAACAGTGCGGGCGCAATTGTATGAGCCAGGGGTGTGGGTTTCCCATAGAGTGGAGCCAGTTTGGCAGCTGGCTGCTCTGCTCTCTAGCCTCAGGCTCCAGCCCTCTTCCATCAGGGATACCCAAGACCCTTGGGCACTGCCACGGGGGACCCTCGCTCTCCTAGGGCCCTGCAGAGAGCCAGCTCAGGGAGCCAGTCGAACAGAAAACAAGCCATACCAGCAAAAGCTCTTCTGCCAGTACAGGTCCCTGAGAAACCTCAGGCTGGGAATTGCTGGAGAACAGGAGCAGGACTACCAATTGCACTGGTTCAGCTGCCTCTGCAAACCAGCAGACCTGAGGGACTTCAGGCTGGGGTGGTCCACCTGCTCCACACAGCTGAGCTGCAAAGCCTGCCAGCCACCGCTGCCAGGCCACTCCAGGCATCCCAGCCCACAGGACATCAGTCAACAAGCCTTGTCCTAAGCTGTAAAGAGGTACTAATAGTGGATGGCCCTTGAAAGGATTTGGTGCAAGTATTTTCCCCAGTGTTCATCTACTCCAATGTGTTTTAATTAGAAAAGGTTTTTTCCTCCTTATATTTCAGAATGTCAGACACTAAACAATATGGATTAAAAATGTTTCCAGGGCGATCCCTTTGGCAGCATTAAATTCATACTTGGAGGAATGAATTCAAACCATTGTAAAATCCCCTTAAGCCTGGAGGAAGGGAAAAACAAATGCTTATTCATTAAAAATAATGCCATTTGATATCTACATCAGGGGCCTTCTGTAGGAAAGTGACTGGAAGAAGTGTTGAAGGTGTCTTTCAATAGATGCAACAGAAAAAAGAATGAGTTACTCAAAACAGCATGCAAGCATCCTTGACAACAACTTAAGCAAATCATGAAAGGCAGCTTTCAATGATGCACACTGTTTACAAAAAAAGCAAAAGACAACCTCTTTTTACAAAAATTGAGGGAGGAGAGCCACTGTTGCTTTAGAAATCAGGAAATGTTAATGCACTCAGATGTGGAAATTAACCCTTTCAAAAAAGTCAGGATGGTCTGAAATGACCTCATATTCGTCATCCCAGCCTGTCAGTGTTTCAAGTTGCCCATTCAATGCTGTATTTCTTGCAAACTGTATGTGAATGGGCCATCCTTAGGGGCTATACGTGACATTTCACAAAATACGTTATGGTATGTCCCAAATATGAGTATTTAATACAGAGAATAGGAGCACTAAAAAACACAGTGTGGATGGGCATGATGAAATCCCTAGAATAACTGGTGAAACAACTGTATACATGGTAAAACTAAAGTAGCTGTGAAAACAAATATTTAAGATCGTTGGAAATAAATTAGTTGTGTATGCAACTCGGAAATAGGAAGCAAAGCAAGGGACTGAGAAGGTTTTTAGAATACACTGAGAGAAGAGCACATGATTTCATTACCAGCTTTCCCAGTATTGTATCAATTAACAATGGGAAGACTGAAAGCTGTACAGATTGCTAGGGTAATGAGTTGGAAAAAAAGCATATATTCCCAAAAAGCAATTACTGGTAGAAATCAAACACTGACACTGGGCTTTTCTGGGATGTGACGACTGACCAGCAGTTTTCAAGACTATCCCCTCGTCTAAGCCCTAAAGGAAAAAGACTACAACATGAAAAGATCCAAAGACTCACAACCTCACCTTCACTAACACACTGAGACACACACACTTCAGGAAGAATTGGCAAGAGAGGGCGTATGACTACTTTTAATAGGTGTATTTTCAAAGGAAATAAAGTTTTAATATCTCACTTAATGCACTCATAGCTGGAAACCCTCATTTGACAAGCTTTTAAAAAAAAAAAATCAAGAAGAGATGTGATAGCTAACTATTGGAAAAACTTACTAGAAATTCAGAAAAAAGGAGATAGTGCCTGGTCAACTGAATGTTTTATCTTCCACACAGTTTTCCCAGATGAAAAATCTGACAGTTTATTCAACATTTAGTAAAATTAATGATCCCTTCCTATACAAAAGATAAATGAGTAAGGCCAGTGAATATGCCTTGATATGAAAGCCACTTTTGCATGAGGAACTGCTTAGAGCACTTAGGACAAAAGGTAGCCATGAGTAAAGAAGTTTGGGGCTGATAAGAACTGAAAAGGAACACGAAAGGAAATGTTAACACCCAATCAGCTGACTACAAATTACTGTTTTGGAAGAAGGTAACCTTTTCTGATGTTCTAAAATGGGGACTGCATACCAGTTTAGTACTAAGCAGAAAAGTTATCCATGCTCAGTCTGGAATGGAAAGTTATCTGCCTGTTTTCCAAGCCAGTGCACATTATGTTGACATTCATCAGCTAAGAAAAGGAGAATCAGAATTAAATGCTCCAGTTAAATCAAACATGTGAGAAACAGAAAGACCCTAAAGTGCATTTTGTGCTTTTACTATACAGAGAAGCAATGGCAATACATCTTGATCAAACATCGCTACTTGATCAGAGCCCTGTAAGATTATTGCTGTATAATACTGGAAAAAATGGCTACTTAATACTATACCAATAGCATTGCCACTTACTCTTGGCTCAAAATTCTAAAGCTAATGACTAGATATATGAGAAACCGTGATACTACTTTGTACAGACATATGCAGTCGAAGAATAAAAAGTTTGGCAATAGATATATCAGGGAGTGCAGAATGAATGTGAAAGATTTAGAGGTTGCCACATGACAGAAAATCAATGGTTTATCAAGATGGAGGGGCCTGAGTGTGTTCATTCCCACCATGAAATTACTGAATATCAGTGCTTTTGGAAGTAACATTTCATCTATAAGATCAAACAGGGCAACAAACAGCACTAGTTGGGGAAAAAACAAATTTCTGAAGTCATGTATCCTCAGAACAGCATGCCATTGAAATGCTAAAAGCAGCAGCACTATTAGCACCAAATACATGTTTGGTTTTGGTTTTTGAAGAATGCACGACAGTCGCAGGTAGCATTTATTCACAATATGACCATCCAAGAATCAGTAATACAGCAAAGAAAGGCTTTTCCTACCAGCTGATTTTGGAGTGAATTTGTCTCTGTTGGCTGCACATACTGCCAGTAGCCTGTATCCAAGATCCAAGTCAAATCCTTGCTGAGCTGCCACTCGACTAACCACCTGCAAAGGAAAAGAAAGAAAGCTTCATTAGGAGTTATTTGAGCTCTTTGCAAAGTTACATTAACCTGCTTATCAGCACTAATGTTAGGCAACTGAATCTGCCGTGATAGACACAGTACAAACATGGTGTGAGGCATTGCTCTCCAGTAGCTTCCAGTGCAAGCACAGCAAACTGAACACAGGTGTCTTCTGGTGATCTGGTTATTTGACCACTCAGCCAGAAGAAAGGCCTAGTGGTTCCATGAAAGTTGGAGAGACAAAGTACTTTTCCAGAAGAAATAATGCAAGAGAAATGTATGCAAAGATTGTACAGAATACATTTTACTGTACTTGAGACTTGAGGATGAGAAGTCCCTAAGTCTCTGTCTCTGTGTCACAAGCAGTTCCTTGCCCTGTTCTCAAGAGCAGTGCCCAGGTCCTTTAGGTTAAAATACCCTCCTCCACACCGATGGGCAGTGTTTGCCTGCGTTGTGATCAGCGTCACAGTCACTGCATTTCAACAATACCATATTGGGAAGCACATTTACTACAGTTTTAGAATAAACAGGCCTGTGCAAGAAGTATTTGCCAAACATATCAAATAGGGAAAGAAGAATTGTTTTGTTTTGGGTTTTTTTTTTTTTTGACTTCTCCTGGAAATGGGAACTGATCTAGAAGGACTAGCAAAACTAGACAAATCAAAGACTGGAGTTAAGGATGAAAAGCAGTCAACTGTTTCTCCAGGCCAGCAACCCAGCTATCAGCCAAGAATGTATCTGCATGAAAATCTGCACAGTATAAACACAATACTGCGGTCATTCTGGCAAACTATGCTAAAGTTATACACAGCAGAGCTTTTATATTGCCTTCTAGTGGCACAGGATGACTTCAGACTCAGAGGCATAGATAAAACAGATTACTCTTAACATTCCCATTACTGCTTTGCATTGAAACAATGGTCAAGGAACTCCACAAGAAACAGAACACCATTTCCTTGTGTGATGCAAAAGAAAGTCCCTATCCTAAGTAGCTTACAATGCAAGAAAATATCCTTTTCCCACCCCCCCCCTATGTCCATCTCAAAGCTTCTTTCTAAATTAATAACACTGCAATTATCTGTGTCCAGGACTGGTTCCCCCCAAAAAGCAACAGTATAGAACAGGGTGAAGAACCAACATATGTGATAACCTACAGTGACAAATAAATGCACTATTCTGCCCTACATACTCAACACTATTACATGAATAGTTATTCTGAACTTTTTCCAATATCCGCTTTTCCTAATTAACAATTAAGAACCAAATTTCTTTCTTAAGAAAGAATGAGCATGGATAAAGTTCACGGGTAGATTTTTGTTGTTTCTGTTGTTCCTATTTATAAATTAAGGATGCACAGGAATTTATCAGGTGGGAGTGTCCCCTCCCTAAGTTTTTTTTAACCCTCCCAATCTCAAAATTGAGCAGTAGAGACCTTCAGGGAAATAAAATGAGAATTTGGGATGACCAGTATAGTAATACACAACCCTACAACACACCTACTGTTTTAGCTCCTGTTTCTCTTTACAATTACAATTGTAAGTTTTAGATAGGAAAGAAAAAATAATTTGCAAGAAAGAATGCAATTATTTTTGATAAATCAAGAAACATTTCTAACTTGGTAGATCAGCCTTTAATCCTTTACACTTAGAAGTCTGATTGTTATTAATATCCTGGCTAAGACTCTGGATCCAAACCTGCAAAAAAAAGATAAAATAAAAAAACACAGGCAAAAGAACAACAGCAGAACAACAAGATACCTCATATTTCATGCTAAGCTAGCAATAGGACTGAAGACTGGTGGGCTGCTATGACATCAAGACACGCACTTGGAAATCTAACTGTTGCCCTTTCCTACCTCCAGTATTACCATAGTTCAGCCACTGACAGGTAGACGTTAGGGGAGGGATCAGTAGTAGTAGGCAAAAAGCTCCTCTAAAGAAACCATCTCGTTAAAGGCTCCTGAGGGCAATGTCTCATTAATGTGTAAACATTATTTAAACTCCTTTAGGCATCATCTACTGTACCATCACAGAGGAACACATTTCAGAGTGCTACTCAGGTCTGTGAAATAAAGGAGCAAGAGCCCTCCCATTTTCTCTTTTGAAAAGCACATTATCCTTGAACTATTTATTTTGAAACTGGACAGGAACGAAGGTGGACAGAACTGCTCATCAGTGAGCACATGGTACCTTAAGAAACACATTGTCTGCTTATATGCTTGGTTCATTTTAAAATGCGAAACTATGAATACTGAGACCCTGCTGGCCAGAGGCCAAATCTCTACTCTCAACTGACATCTTGCTAATTATGGAAAAAATTCTACAAGGTAACTCAGGAAATACAGAGAACTGTAAAACCCTGAGCCCATGAAAGCCAATCTATGATTGCAATGTCTTCACTGAATAGATTGCAAAGTCTGGGTCAGTCCGAGTCCCAACAACAGGCTGAGGCCTAACCTGTTACACTCTCATTTGACATCAGTTTCCTTTTCTTAGTTTCTTCCACCAGAGAAAGCACTGCTCTGTACCTCACTGTGGCCAAAAGCAGAGCTTCCAGATGCCAGGGCACGCAGCCCTGACACTAACTGCACCCTGATGGCCATGGCACCATCCTCCTAAAGCCTACCTCGAAGCTATGCTGTAGCGAGCACTTCAAGCAGAAGACTAAGCACAAGAAGGTAGAATCTGAACTTGCAAGTCTAGAGAAGTCAGTCAGTCAAATTATTACTTATTGCTCAAGTTTTTCATGAAAAATGTGAGGGAAAACAAATTGCAAATTCATTTTAGCTAAAAAAAAAAAAAATATTTTTTTAAAAAATCTAAATTTGAAAGAAAGTGCTTCCACTGACAAACTGCACAAAAACCCCTCCGTCTTCTCAGAATAACAACAACAAAACACTCAGCTACTTAATAGAAAACAGACATCTCTAATAAAATTTTCATTTTGCCAAGAGTCATTTTCCACCTAAATTTTTCTTCTGTGCACTCCGCTAAATGCAGAAAGAGGCTCTGTAAAACAAACTGGTCTAACCATGCTCAAGAGGGCTTTCTCTGGGCCCTTCTCCCCTGGCCCTTGGCTTTTGTACACCACTCTGCAGCAATCCCCATGGTTAACACAAATAGGGTGGTTCACTTTTTATTTCCAGTTTCTTCATAGGCTTATGAATTTTTGCATTAACTGTATTTAAAGTTTTTCTTTCAATTGTGACAGCTAAAGACTGACTTTTATTTCAAAATCAAAGTTGAACAGAACAAATCATATATCCTCCAAAGACCCTGTTTCAGGTTGCCTGCAACTGAAGTAAGACATTGCTCACTCGGTACTTGGGAGGCTTTCCTCTGGTGAACCTGTATGCTAGGGACCTCCTGGCCTTTTAAATAAACACTGAGATTTCTCAGAAACAAGACAACAAATGCATCATAGGAATATGATCCAGAAAATGCAAAGAACTAACTACAAGACATTTGATAAGTTTAATATATTCAAGTCAGCAGACCCTGCTGAAATTTACCTTAGAGTGCCTCAAAGGAACTAGCCCAGGCAAACCTTGTAACTGCTAATGATTATCTTCAGCAATTCATTCAAGACAGAGACCTTGGAGGCACATCAAATCTCTGTTTTTAAGCTGGTAGAGAGGTGAATCTCAGAAATTACAGGTACCCAGACAGACAACAAAACAAATTACTAAACAAGCATTATGTGAGTTATAGAGAACATCCTCGTGAATCCATCAGCACAGTGCAGTTTTCTTCTATGAATGATTCTATGAACTGGTCTTGTAAGTGTAAGGAAAATAGCGGATGTAACATCTTAACTCTAAACATGCCTTTTGACATTGCCCTATATGACACTGTCATAACAGAGGAACATAGCCTAGATGACAGTAGTATAAATTTTACTCAGATTATTAATTAATAGTCCTCTGTCAAATCATAACTTGTCCTGGATACAGGTCATTTCTATGTATTCAGCCATCACTTGGACAATGAAACCGAGTAAATTGCAAAACTTCTAGATGATAACAGGCAGAAGAGTCTGCAAACACTTACAGGACAGAAGTTAAAAATAATCTTTATAAACTGGAAAAATGTTCCAAAAACCAGGCCACGAACACATATGAAATATTATAGATGGGAAAGAAAAATCAAATGCCCAAATAGAAAATTAGGAACACACAGCAGAATTCATCTGCTCAGTGTACAACTGACTAAGGATAAATACTGGGAAAAAGTTCCAGGTATTAAAGATCATCAAGCATTGGAATAGGCTACCTATCAATCCCTGGAGTTTGGGGGGTAACGGGATTTACAGTAGACCAGAAAATATCTATATGACATCCCAGCTAGGGGAAGAAGAGTAGACAACATGCCCCCTTAGGTCCATACCAAGTGGAATCTCAGCGACTACAGACACCTGCTGCTGACTGGAGCCACCCAGCTCAGTCTGAATCCTGTCCCAGGAACTCTCCCAAGTTTGAAGCCTCCTCTGATTTTGATCTCATTGAGGCAACAGTGCAGATTAGATGGGACCGAGTCAACACAGTTTCAATTATCCATTCAATGTTATGGCTAAGTGATATGACACCACTCGCAAACATACTCGGGCTTTCTCTAACTGATAATTCAAGTTCAGCATATCAGCAAAAATTCAGAGAACATGCAGGCGGCACCATGTATTCAACCATGACTTCATTCTGCAATGCTGTGAGCATGTATCTTAGTTGACCTAGGCATACGTGACATAAAATTCAGTTTAAAAGTAGTGCATTTAAAAAAAAAAAAAAAAAAAAAGACAGAGTTGCCAGTGATACCACAATCGTAAATTGAGATCATCCTTTATCACGGTTGAGAGAGGTGCTTAGCCAGCCCAAGGTTCAACACTTAATATTTCCTCTGTGTTATTTTACAATAACAGTTTAGACAGTTAGACCTTATAAAAGCTAGCCTATTTCCTATCTGTGCTTGTAACACCTAGCTTTTATTTGAACTTAGATATGGTGCTGACAACTATTTCAAGCTGTGTCTTTAAGGGAACATACACCTTATTTGCAAACAAGCATTATTGTAACATTAACCACCAACGAGAAAATCTGATCACCCCAAACCTTTGAAATCTTTAATCTGAATACTATTGCAGTCATAACTGAGACATTGCATTCACTGCCTGTGACACAGTTCTGCAGAGTTCCAGATGCCTGAACTCTCAGGGCCGTTGACAGTGAGGGAAAAATGATGAGAGTTAGGTTTTAATAACGGGAAAAGCAGAGAAATTTGGCTACCAACTTATTTTCTCTTTGCTGAATTTAACTGCAATACTTCCCCCCCCCCCCCCCTTCTTTTCCCCTTTCTCCTTTTTTTGAGGCTAAGGAGCTACACCATGGCAAGCTCCACTCCCTGCCCTTCTTGTCATCACGCCACAAAGTACTGGAACAATGTACCTCTTAACCTAACAGGCCTGTTAATCAAGAGAGCTATATGACTGCTTATTACAAAACTCCCTTCCCATTATGTTGCACTTTCAAAGACTCTCTTAACTAGCAGCAGTCAAGAGCACCCCCCCCTGCTGGCATCAGAATGAATTTTACCAATTCAATTTGCTGGCTGCTCAAAACTAAAAATGCCAGCTGATTGCTAGTTCAGACAGCTCTGTGTTCAGCCACTTGTGCATACTTGAAATTATCTGAATGCAGTTTGAAGACTACAGCAGAAATTTTGTAATTAGAATTCTGCAATGTAGATGGTAATTTTTCCCCCCTCAGTAACACACAAAGATCAGATAAACAGGAAGCAAATTGAGGAATTTTGCAACATGAATAGTGATCTGCCTCAAACAGGAAAAAAAAGGGGGGGGGGGGGGGGAGAAATCTTTGTGCTCTGAAGTCCTGGTCTGATGAGACTCTTACACTCCAGTTGCAGAAGGGCTGCCTCAACAATACAGACAATCAAAGCAGGTGAGTAAAGTTATATATCATTAACTAGTTTCTTGCCTTTGATGCTTGAAAACAGACATTAAGTAGGTTCTGCAAATGTAAGAGACTCTACAGAGCCCTTGTATTCAAACTAGGGTTTTCTTAAAATATATTTTCCACCCCATTAGGTGGATAAGGACCATACTTTCAAAATAAAATACACCAGTATCCCTGCCATCTGCTACTCTTCTTGACATTTCCTGCAACAGTGAAGTAAACCATGCTGAATAAGGATATCTCCTCCTTTACATCCTCCTCTCCTCTGCACGTCTCTAACAACCATAAACACAGAAGGGAAGGTCACTATACTCAACCCTGTCCATCTGAAATTTTCTCCCAGAGGGAAAGATGCAGGGATTTTGCTTTAATTAAGCCAGCTGAACACTGGGTCACTGCAATACTGTTGCCACCTGAGTCCTGGAAGACTTTGAACAATAATATGGATGAAACATACAGCCATCATATGAAGCAAGTGATTCAGGAATTCCAAAAGCATTTTAATTTGGACAGCAACATATCTCAAACTAATATTTTAAAGTTGTAAGATAATTTCTTTAGTCAAGACATGGGTTAAGTTAAAAAAGGGGCTTTGGGACACCATGAGGTCGTATGACAGCCAGTAATAATGAGTTATTTGGTAGCATTATGAGCTGCTCTGAAGCAGAGTGTTCTGTGCCTGCTGGCTGTACTCTGACGGTACAGCACGTACACACCCCTAGAGTGCTGTGATGCGCTACAAACACGTAAAACTGTGTGCTTAATAAATGCAGGGAGAGGACGATGGAAGCAGAATTTCTTCCATGTGAACTTCTTGCTCTGGAAGTCTTGGATACGAAGACTAAATGCAACATTTCTAGGGCTCTAATGGGCAGCTGCATCCTGCCATTTTCTGGGTATAGATATGCTGAACCAACTCTTCCATCTGTAATTACTTACATTCAGATCCTACCCTGATTTGAAATCTGATTTGTGAACGTCACATGTTGATTTTGATTACATACTTTTCTGCATTAAACAGAATGAACCCAGCCTGGTGTGAAGTCAGTGTAGCAGCAGATACCTTGTGAACACATTAGCATTAGCTCAATTTTGTTGTTTCTGCTGTCTGAGGCATCCTGTTGTGGAAACTTGACATTATTCAAAGATACTGTTCTCTCTCTCTCTTTTTTTTTTTAATCAATTATATTTTTCATTACATATTGGAAGAGCTAAAATAGATTTCTGTATCATGAAACTGAGAGCTGCTATTTTTATTTTTCTTAAAATGATATAAAAAATCTCAACAGTCTCAATTCCAGGATTTTCCAGAGAGACATGCAATTCAAAAGATCATTGTACCACGTATCAGTATCACTAAAAAATGAACCTATGGCAGATACTTCCATCAGCTTAACACAGATTCTTGTTATTTCAGCAACTCTCTTCAGCAGTACAGAGATCTAGTAAGAGCTACAAGCAGCACAAAAGATTTAAATGAAAACCATAATCTTCAGGTAGAGTACAACTAGGACTACAGCTTTGTGTGTTGTTTTTCTTTAATTTAAAGAGAAACATTTCTTAAACAAACATGGGTGAGTTTCCCACATCTGATGACTGAGGTAGACCCAACATTTGGAAAGGAAATCTAGACCTTTAAGATGGGGGTGAGGGGGGAGGCATTTTTAATGACTATTTCGGCGTAGCTTTTTGTGGACAAACTGGGCCAGTAAGTGCTATCTCTTGGATGGAAAGAGACACCCAGGTCCTAACCATGGTGGTAAGGGACACCAGTTTTCACTAGAGCAGCTCTGTTACGTTCAGTGCTTTGCCCAAGAGCCAGCTCAGGTAAGCACACCCTGCTTACCTAAATTCCTCCTATTGCCCAAAACCGTTGTGGGGCTGAATTTTAATTTCTTAGACTAAGCCTGTAAGTGCAGTTACAGAGGAACTGCACACAGTTGTGCTTCTCTTGCCCTTCTATTTCCTTTTCAGGCACGCTGAAGAGCCCTGAAGAACAATGAACTCGGCACCTTGTAACACTGAAGCACAGTAACAGAACAAAGAAGTGCCTTTATTGTCCTTCACTGAAGACAAGTCTGCAAATCTGTCCAATTTGCTCTCAGCTGTCCCCTCGTTTCCACTTTCGCTGCAGCACCGACACAAAAGATAGCCAATGCCCTCAGAAAGATCATTTACACGTTAAACTGCTTGGCAAGAGCAGACCTATGGGATGAGACTAGAGTGGATCTGAGAAAAGGCAGAAGAGTGTGAGACAACCTCGTCCAACCAAACTAGGGTTATTTTTTTTAAATGCTGTGTAGTAACCAAAGCTGTTTCTTTCAGAAGACAGTAAGGTAATGCCATATACAGTTGATTTTTAGAGAATGATATTCTTAAATTTATCAAGAGTATTAGCCCTACCATAATCTCATCCCAAAGTGCCTTAGAAACTATGAACACTAGAATCAGAAACTAGAATCAGAATCATAATAAAAACATAGCTATGTCTGGTTTGTGGAAAGTGAAGGTTATTTTAATCAGCTCCCCGTAACACTATGCAAGAAGTAATGTTACATACCAAAGAACACTGTATCCGTTGCAATTTCAATAATTTATAGAATCAATTATTTAAATTATAATTCAAATTTCTGGCCTACAGACAGTTCTATTTGAGTTGAAAATAACTACTCTTGAAAAATAACACCTAGCTTTCCTTGGCAAGTTAGAAGAGAGTTTATTGTCTCTAAGAAAGATGATAATTTGTTTGCATGAGTTCCATCAAAGCTGTTTAAGGGAACCCTTTTGTAGCCTGTAGCTTGCAAGGAAGAAAACAGATTCAAAGCTTACCCCTCCCCTCCTTGACTTCTTATTTATCTGTTGAAACGTGGGGTTTTTTTTACTAACTTCTATTACCCATTCCCTTTGGTGATCTTCTATAATGGGTGAGCACAAAAAGGTAAGCTCTAGAATTAGTCCCTGCTAGAACTGTTTGAACATAATGGTGATGCACATGCAGCTATACACATTTTTGCCAGAAGGGGCACAGCTCTGGGGGCGTAGTTCAGGAAAAAAATAATTTATTTTTATAGCACAAGCCACAGGTTTACCCATGTACCCTAAACTTTTTCTCTTTGACTGTTTGCACTGCACAGAATTATTCCAGTTTTATTCATAGGCCTTGACAGCATCAGCCTAAGTTATCACAAGCAGAAGTTATTTCACCTCTAAAAGTACAATCATTTTAAGTATCCTATACAACAAATGCAAAGTATTTAACTAGCTAAACAAAGCCTGTTTACAGGCCTTATAAGATACCTCTCTGGTAAAATTTCAGCTGTTGTACCAAATCCTGAGTTTGTTCTTGAGATAAGAAAACCATTCCTATTATCCTGCATAGAATGTCACTGGAGCCCATAGTAGCAAATTTAACTCCAGTAATATAAAGTACTGCTGATACGTAAAAATTATTATCTGCTGCTAATAGCCAGTATGTATACTGTGCACATCTATTATTCTAAAAGAGAAAAAAGTCACCAAGGAAAAATGAACACAAGAAACACACTGATGTTCAACATGTGCTATGTAGCTAACTCATGAAATTTTCAAGTCATCAAGACTTCCCTAAGTGCTGGTATTACAATTTAAGCACAGAAAACCTTCTGTAGCAGCCTATTCTATATATTATCAAAAACAGTGACTCCGTAAGTGAAGCTGTAAGCTTTTCTGCTGAATATTTCTAAGACCATTCTTCTGCATCCATTCAGGGTCTATTAGAGTGGCAACAGGAATAAAAATATACTAGTGTTATAAAGTGAACCAGATATTACTGAGTGTGCAGATGTGAAGATGGTGTGTAGGATAAACAGAACTACTTTCTAAGAATAACTTCTTAAAATTAAAGCACAATTTCAAGATTTGAGCAATTTTTTTTCCCTTTTTATTAACAGGATTAAATCTAATTGGTTCATTTTTGCAAAAATATTATAGATAAGACTTTAATGGTGCAAAGAAACTTATACCAGAGGTACCATTAAACTGGTTATCCATAATACAACAGATCTGTTTTGATGCTCTGTCATTATATCTGATGCATTTAAACTCTGCAGTGTATGAGTGGACAGTTTGTTCATTCCTGAGAGAGCTTGCCCTTCTGCAGTCATGACATATTAGTATATTTCAATTTGGATTAGTATATACTGTGTTATCTGCTAGTAGGATATGATGATTTCATATCCCTTGGTGGCTCCAGAAAAGTTTAGTATACCACTTCTTCCCTGGTCAGAGAGCTAACAGAACAGAATGTCATAAAAGGAAAAAAATCCTACTGTACACTATGAGGAGGAGCCTTATAAGCAAGAAAGCATTTTTAGTATTTGTAGAATTTCTCGATTAAACACACTTGCCTTTAGGAATCCACACAGCTCAAATGTTCTAATGATGATAGAGATTACTTGCTTTGAAAAGCACATCGAAAAATATGGAAGTTTTAAGGGAATTTGTTTTTGAAGGTCTTTTTAAAGACTGGCAAAATAAAACAATAATCCTGTTTTAGTGGCTGAACAGACTTTCATATTGATTTTTCATTTTTCTTTTAGCATAATCCTCACAAAGAACATCATTGATAAACTTTGTCAGCACTAAGAAAAATCAGCTCCTAATAGTACAGAACATGCAGCTAAACAAGCTCATGTTAAATTTACTCATAATATTCTGGTATTTCAGCTGCCTTTCACTTATTTGCAACTTTCTGAACAATTTCGCTGGAAAGAGACTGAAGTTCTATCACATTTGTTAAATAAAGGTAGTTAAACACATTTTCCTGTAAGAGGACAACAAGACTCAACACTGACCTTTGCTAAATTTTGAAGAAGAAAGTATTATTTAGAAAGAAGTTATACATGAGCAAGCTCAGACAGAATGAATTTTTAAAAGAAAAAAAAAAAAAGGAGACCTTGCCCACTGTACTGCTAAGTGTTAGGAAGAAACAGGACATATCACCCTCTTGAGGTATGACCATATAGATAAGCCTATTTAATGGGAAGCAGGAAGAGGGATGTACACAATGAGAAATTAAAGAATACCTTCCTTAAAGGAATTTTAAAATTAAGAACAGGAAACATATTCATTGCAGTTTATATGCATTCTGCAAATCCTGTGTATTTTTCTAACATAAAATGAGCCAACTGGTTAAGTTCCTGTGTTTCTTCCTTGTTAGGAATATAATGAGATTATAACATGTGATAAAGATGCTGGTGCCAGTCAGTCCTACGCTGCAGATAGTGCTCTCCCATAACAAGCTCGGGAAAGGAGGATTTCATGCCACCCTGTTCAGATTTCAGGGAGGAGTATGAAGCAAAGCAATACATGCTGTTCAAATCTGAACAGTACTTAGATAATAAGGGTTTTTTTTTATTTCTTTCTTGTCAGAAGACAGATAGTATTTTCATTTCAAGAAACTGATAACCAGGTATTTTACCTCACTATTTTTCATGGAGCATTTCTTTCTCACTTTCCCTATGCTCTGTGAAGACAGTGAATCACCAGCAGTCAGACCTTATTTTGACCCTGCACTTGGGCAGGGCTGCAGCTCTGCTTATGCAGAAAGAAAAGATTTAAACAGCAAGGAAGTCGCAGGTCAGATACACCATGTTCTAGCAAAGGTCTGCAGAGAAATACTGTGCACAAAGTGCCTAAGTACACTTGAGCTAAATGTCTCCTTTCCCAAACGCTAACCTGAAAATGCTAGCAAAGTTTCAAAAAAGTATAAATAAAACATATTTATGGTCACATCAGATCTTATGCACAGTTTTTGATGCTTGAGGTTATATATTGAAGATAACTTTTACTTCAAACAGAATTGTTAAATATCTTATCTTTAGACTCTACTAACATTTCTAACTTACTTTAATTTTTTTTCCTGATTGGATGAATGATATGCATCTCCTTAGGTCACTGGATTTATTCTAACCTTTTGACATAGAAATCTGAGGGATGCTATACACTTGAGCACATTAAGATGGAGCCATTCCTTAACATTTGGATTTCTGGCAACTAAATCTCAGTCTTAGTTTCTGTTTTACATACATCAGCTACACAGTGCATGAAAACAATCCATGCACTTCTGCCCCCCCAACAAACACAATGATAGTGTCTTCATTAATAATTTTAAAATTTCTGTCTCCTTTGTGACCATTTATTTATATCAACTTGTTCTGCAAATTGCAGTGAAGCTTTTGAACACTCCTACTCCAGTCAGAATTTAATTCCTCTAAAGTCTTGACTCCACGCAACAATTTTGGACTGGATCCTTCTGCTGGCTGCATGGGAAATAAACCTTTCAAAACAAAAAATGCTGTTGTGTACACAATAAAATATATTTTCAATGCGTTATAATGAAGTTGCTTTAGGAACTGCAGTGGTCTTAATAAAGAGTGAATATAAAGAAAAGCACTGAAGTCGATAAAACTGTTGGAATTAGTATGTCAGGATTAGACATACAGTCAATACATGTAACAAAGCTGAACAGGTATGTCAGAAACACTGTTTAGCTGAAAGTACAGCATACTTAGGGTAGAAGACAAGTAGCCCTCCAATCCCACCAAAAATGAGCAAAGGAAAATAAATGCCTGAAAAGTCCATTAACTCCATAAGAACACAGCTCACTTAGCAATTTCAAACCATGAAAATAAATATTGTATGTGCATACCAAGTAACCTAGCCTGTGTACTTGTAAGTAATCAAACTATAAATGTTTTTCGCTTTTATGATTTAACTTCTTGTTACTGCATTTTGCTTCCTGTTAAGTAATGGAGTCAAATAAACAGTTGTTAGGATCTGGCTTCATGTATTTAAGATAAAATGACAAAAAAACCCCACAAAATGCAGATTCTGAAAAATCAAGTTCCCTTGGCCACGACAGACGGCAGAGGATAGGAACCACTGCCACAGAGGGAGTGGACATACCGTCAAACAACCCATCAGGCTCTGCTCAAATGGTCTCTGGAAGGCTCTGGGGTCTCCACACCAGTCCAGGAGCTCTGTTGCTGCATTATGGAAGTTTGCAGGGTTCTGTAAGTGCTGGAAAGGGAAGACGAAGCAACATGGTAAATAACAGCTGATGTAGTCTTTTCTACGTCACATTAATTCGAAGATTGGAAACCAGGAACAGCATATAATTTGGAAGCAAGACCTTAAATTGTACAGTGAACACAGAAAATCCTGCTTCGTTCTTATTGATACTTATGTAGATTTTCTAATTTTCTGATATGAACTCATTAGTTAGAGGCGAGCTGTAGCGGAAATACCAGAACTCCCCTGAATTCTTTCCTCCATAATATCACCTCTCCCACCTGCAAACCGTAATGGATTCTACTCTGAAACCAAAACTGACCAAGCCCAAATTGAGGGAAATTTCGGTCTTACATTCAAAGTCTTTGCCTTGGGCTTATGCCCCATTTTTGCAACATGCCAGCACAGCCATGCCTTCCAACAATCAAGATTTTAATCTTTGCCTGTCAGCCAGAAGGCAAACATGACAGTCTCAGAAAATACCACTGACAGAGCAAAGCACACTTACTATACTGACTCTTTCTAGGAGTTTTGGTTTCTGTTCATCATCATGTATCATCATGAGCAATTTGGGTGATCAACTTTGGGATGATGAAAAATGGAGGATTATATCTTAACTGAAGTGTAGTGGGATACTGTCATGACTGGAAATGTTTTCACATGCACAAGAAGCATGTAGAAATTTCAGAGTGGAATCCTACCTCTCCTGGCACAATTTTGAGAGAAAAATCTGGTTTTGCTTTGAAATTTGCATAGGCAACGTAATTTTTTAACTGTTACATTCATCTCTGCCGTTGTACGGAACAACCTGTAGTCCTGTTTTTAGAGGCATTTAGTAAACTTACCTGATATTGTCCTTCACACTGTCATCCCTCACTGTGCTACACTGCCAAAGTATTCCAATATTTTAGCAGGGGCAGAGGGAGGGCACAGGAAAGAAAGAATACAATTTACATGAATAATATTGTTCCTAAATTCTCCAGTTCTGGTGATTCTAGATGTTTCAATGAAAACTCCAGAAACAAGAAGAAAAGTGTGTATTTAGGAATTGTCAGTATCTTTTAAAATAGTAGTTTTATAATTCTTGGGATTGCTGAGAAAAACATGAAAATGAGCTGAGTGTTTATCTGGAAGGCACAAAACCCAAAGGCATCATTTTTAAAATACATCATTATTTTTGAATCCGTTGCATAATTTGGGAAAACATGACTGCTCATTTCTAAGCATCTGGATTAATAATAATGTTCACAATCTATTTTTTTTGCCCTTGTCCCCTTGTGCCTGAGAAGCTGTATATATTAACTCTACAATAAATGAAGGAAAAAAATTCCTCCCATGCCAGGTTTTGAGGAGTTCCCAGTCTGTGAGCTTTTAGATCACATTACTGTAATTCTTATTCAATGAAGGCTCTTGGTCAGAGGCCTTGTTTTAACAAGAGATGACTGACATGTGGGGCATGGATTTTTAAAACAATAGCAGAATTTGAAAAAACAGACAGGTATTGTGCAATGCGGTTTTCTTCCTCTGCTCTCCAAACATGGACTATAGCTCACGCTACCATCCAGTTTGATAGCTTTACCTAGGCTGTATCAGAACAACACTTCTTTGCCACCCGATCATCTAGTTGTTGGAGGAGTTAAACTATTGGGCATATAAATTAACGAAAATAATCCAAGTAAATAAATGTAAGAAGCCATGTTTTAAGGCTTCTTGTAAGAAAAGGTTCCACGAACAGAGCCAGCAGTTTGGGTTATGAATCTTGTAAGTAAAAGGGAAAAGGATGCCTTTTTGAAGGCTTCATTTAATCCTCCAGAGAAGTGATTGCCTGATACCAAATCTCTCAGTGTATACTGCTCCTCCGCACGCCACTTTCATCTGCAGGGGAAACAGAAGTTGGTTCAAACCCCTCTACAGTAGCACATGTAAGCTGTGCTACTATCAAACGTACGATTTCCGAAAGGCAGGAAAGGCAGGTAAACTGGCAAACAAATCGCACAATACTGAACACATACTGCACTGGTAGGACACAGGTCACAGATCTCTCAGTTGGGGAAAAAAAACCTCAAGCCAAAATCCTCTTCTACACAGAAACATCATAAGGAAAAATTCACTGAAAGCTACTCAATTCTGTACTTGAAATAGTCTTTAATAATGTTTCCCTCCTTGGGAGATGAATTGAGATCTGCTGATGAAAAGTCCTAAATAAGAGCTAGATACTATTTATTTTCACCAGTGTTGCCGTTTGCCAGCTACACACGTGACATCTTCCACTAGCACTTACAATGAAATTTCCCCATTGAGAAACAGAATATTCCCCATTGAATCAGAACAATTTTTATAGGTTTAGGCTAACAAATGAAAAGCAGAGCAGGACCTCAGCCATATGCTTCAGTTTAGCATCACATAATGCCAGTGTTTACTTACCATGACACCACTGAAAAGCAGTATCCCTTTCCTAAAGGTTCAACGTATGTTAATTTTGCACTTCCCTATGGAAGAAAAGGCTCCTTCTACCTGCCTGTGTCAAAGCATGGGTGACCTCAATGACTTGATTTTTATGTTCTGTAACTCTCCATCAAGTTATTTCACTGCATCAGGACTGAGCACTGAGGCACACTATCATAACCCATGTCTTAAATACAGCGGGGGTGCTGAAATCCTGACTTCTTAAATGCAACTACGCAACTGAAACTAGTTTAGAAATTCGTTGGGCAAGATAAACAATTCTATTAGTTCCATTATAGGCTAAAAAAGCCCCAAACAAACCATAAGAAAAGGTTGTCAGAATACGAGTGGTTTCCATCCCTGTGGAATGGACTTGAGTAGTTTCTGGGACGAGAGAAAAGCTGGTCCTGCAAAGACACTTCTAGCAATGTCACACACAGTTCTGTCTGGAACATATTTCTCACAGCTTTCTGCCTTTTTAATATTTTTAAATTAAGGTTTTCCTCCGATTTTTCTTTTTCAGCAGAGGACAAGGTTACTTTTGTGGAAAACAAAAAGAAGATCCAGCACAAACCAAAGCATGAAGGCAGGTGCAATACCCTCCCTGAGTTACGCAAGAAGACATTCCAAATGCCTACTGTGATTTTTTTTATTTATTGACAGCTTAAACACTGCACCTGGGGCAAAAAAACCCCGATGTCATTCACATCCTCACAACAAAAAGCCTGCTTGAGAAGAATATTACATCTACTGTATTCATCGAACATGAAATTAAAGAGATGTTCTTAGCTCTCAATCTCCAAGAACAGAAGTACAAAACAAAGCTTATGCCAGATCCATCAGCTTTGTTGTGAAGCATTTCCCATGCATGGCTCCATCCTCTTCAACTGAAATTATTGGCAGCATTTTGACAGAAGCAAGGCATGTGCCTGAAGAGTCTAGTCTGAACTGTGCTTCATGTAAACAATGAAAAAAAAAAATCACCTCATTAGTAGATGGTTTAGAAAAAAGTGACAATGAACCAGATCTTGCTATGACACACCTTGGTATATCTTCAAAGCTACTAGCGAAAGGCCACCTAACACCACCATGCTTGCAAGTAACGGTGTTTTCAACAAGTGGAGAGGATTCATATGAGTAAAATCTGGAGCAGAGATGAACAAAGCCAATGAACTGAATGGATCAGTTATTTACCAGATTGTTTTCAGTATTATCTGCTTTTTAGAAGGCTATTAGTAAAACATGACAATTTCCATTATTTTGAAACCTAAGACAATTTTCAGTGTAATAATTTATAACTCAAAAAACCTAATATTTTCTTAGCCTGAATGGAACAGAAATCACAGAAATATGTGATGCATGTGAGTGTATCATCATTGCAGGGATCACCAGGTGGTGCTTTGAAGAGACAGTCTCTCAGAGTCCTTTATTTTTGGTCTTGGAAGGAATCTTTGTAGCACTTCAATTAACAGTCTGGTGTAGGGGGATGGAGAAAACAGCAAAGGACTTGGCTCTCCACTTTACTATCTCCACTAAGAGTGAATTGTACCAGCAAGGCCCCTTTCTGAGGACCAGGCTGACATTTGGGCTGGATTCCAGGGAAGACAGGAACATCCATCTGCTGCTCATGACCACCTCTGGCTTAAACGTTTTATTTACACAAAGAACAGACCATCTTTGTAAATTAGAGTGGTCATATGGGCAGGGGATGCAGGTACACTAGGACACTCAGGTTCATTAGCTTTCACAGCAACTGTCTGTGTGCCTGTTCCATGGTTTGCTGCTGTGTAGTTGCTTGGGGAGCAGGGGGAAACAACATTCACATGGGGAGTTACATAAAACAGCTAATACGTGGTAATTTTTGGTGCAAATATTTCAAAATAGAGCCATGTCTTGAAATTGTTAGTCACTTCCAATTAGGCAGTGATAAAAAAATCTTGATATGCAATAAAACTCTGCAGTGGGCCCAGAAGTATAAGCTTCATACCACATATGAATTCAGGCCCCTACGAGTGAAATAGGCATATGTAATAAAGACCTTATTTTTCAAAACTATATTAAAGCACAATCAAGTACTTTCAGTCTACACACCCACACCAAAGTGGGTGCAAACCACTTCCTGCAACCAAAGACTCAATATGATTTTAGAGACAGAAACCAATTATCCACATTGAAATATGGCAAGGACAACAGCCTTATCTCCTCTAAATATAGAAGACTGCAACCCAGATGTACACTCATGTATCTTAGAACAGTCTAGTAAGTAATAGAAAAATAACAGTCAAAATTAAGAGCAATTACAGAGGGTTAGAGTTATCTCACACACACATCAAGAAATGCTAACATGACAGCAATGGTATGGAAAGTGAATCATTTAAACATGGAATCCATATGTTCCAGTTTGTTGCTATAGAAAACAAATGTAGAATTTCAATTTACAAATGACATATCTCTGGTGGAGGATTTTTTTTCTCTCTTTTCTGCGGAACACATCAGACTGAAGGCACAGACCTAATTTGCCACAACTTAACCTATTCAAAATGAGATGTCATGCAAATAAGTTTTTGAGCAGCAAACTGCTTAACTATGCTAAACAAGTAACTGCATTTATTTACGTGATGTCGCACCAAATTATGAAGGCTGACTCAAGTTGTCTGTTTATTTTGCCCAGTTACTTCTGCTCTGCGTCTCACTCCTTGATTTAATTGAGCTGCTGAAGATAATATAACTTATCACGCAGACACTATGCCATGTTGCTAGATTCTAGGTTAATTAACAGTAGCCTAGTCACTGAATTTCTCACATGGTTAGCCACTTGGACCCTGTCTACTGTCTAGCTTCACTAATCAACGAGTCTGGGAATTTTAGGTTAGCGATAGAACACACTAGCAACATAAGGAGCTTTTGACTGCACAGAAAAAGAAAACACAGCTAGATGGTAGGTAGCCTTTTCTTCACTCTGAAGTTAACCCATTCCTACACACCGTGTGGCAAGGCTGCATACTTGGCAGACCTTCTGGTACACCAATTGAGGAAATTAAATCCAGGAGGCAGCTGCTCTCCTGCAGGACAGAAAGCTATGGCTGCTGTTCCGCAAGCACTGCCAGCTAATGCAAGCACCGGCGGCTGCCAGCCCTGAAAGGCTCCTGCCTCCTCTCCGGCACAGCACAAGAGGACACATGGTTACATGGTGAACTAGACTCATTGTATACTAATAATGTCAGCTGCACTGGCTCTCCAAAATGGTATGCAGTGCAGCCCCTTGAACCTTAGCACTAGCAGGGGAGATAGCAGCAGTGTGTGCCACTCCAGCGGCAGGCCACTCAGGAGCTCATGGGAATGGTCACACGTTACAGCACATCATCTGTTCATGCCCATACTAGACTGAAGCTGACCCTGAAACTAAGGATACATTTTCTTGGTATGCTTAGTCTGATGGCAGGCTGCCCCCGAGAACTTCTTCCCCAAACCACATACTTCCACCACTTCCAGTGCATCAGACCACGCTTGCTGTTCTGACCGTGAACTAACCTCCCAAATACTGATTTTCAGTCGTTACTTACAGTGAGATTCCCTATGTGACCACACAATCATTAGATCTGACTCAAAGAAGGTGGCAGCAAACACAAGGTAGGGCTGGGAAGGTACCGGGACTCTGCTCTCAGCAGCTCACACTTTGGATTCAACGCATCACGAAACTTCTACCGAAGATGGAGCTATACCATCAATATAAGAGGAAGACAAAGTTAACCTCACAGTATAAATATTCCTCCTGCCTCAGAACAACCCCCCTTTTTAAAGTAATGGTACTTTCAATTATTTCAACCTAGAGAAATATTTTTTATTATTAATATTCCTCATTATTCTCCATAAAACACAATGCATACAAAGAGAAGTGCCAAAATCAAAAAATGATTTTTAATGTTCTGATAATGCATATATTTACTCTGGGGTTAATGCTCATACTTCAGCCAAGTTAGTCCTAGTTTAGACAACAGATTCATCTATGAGTCCTGCAAAACCTTTCAATAGGTCCAGAATTTCAAGTGATATAAAACCCAGTATCAAACCCATCTTTTCCAAATGATGAGCCAGATATTCAGCATGCCATAAATTTTGTGTAGAGCTCGTGACATTTCAAATGCATGTATACAACTCTGAAGTTCACATGATCTGCTTGCTATTTTCAGCTGCTGGCATGCAGGTTTTCAAGCCTTTCTCCACAACAATGAAAGTTAAAATTCTCATATGGGTGTAAAATCAAGGAATTTAAAAGCAAAAGAAAACATACAGCAGTTATCAAACTTAAATATAAAAATAAGGATGCTCAGAACTATTAATGTAGAAACCATAGTTCCTTTGGAACTAAACCTATTGATACTGGTTGAGGAAGGAGCTGACCCACTCTTTTCCATGCCTACACGACTTTTCTAACTCTGGTGCATACCCCGCTCTGACCCTTTAGAAACAGGATTTGGTGTCCAGGTGCTTTGGCAGATTCTGCCAGGCAATTCAGACTTTTTTTTTTTGTCATCTTAATATTCATCCAGATACGCCTGCAATCACAGGTAATGAAAATGCACTGCTGTACTGAAGGGGGACGAAGGAGGGAGTAGGAAAGAAAGGGACCAGGAAAGGGAAGGGACAGAGAGAACAAAGAGATTACACACCCTTCAACTGAAACAACCCAGGAGGAGAATTACAGTGGTCCTGCACGTTGGGCAAAGGGTGTTCAGCTCCCAAAGGAAAACTAATCACCTATCTAAAGAATGTAAACAGGATTTCTGGTCAGACACCCTTGACACAGCGTAATCAAGGGGAGACAAGGCTGGTCTCTGTGTATTACTCAGCACACAAGTATGTTCCCACTAGACCTAAGTTTGATAGCTCACTCAGCACCATAAGCAAGCAGTAGAGGACCTGCAAATCAGCAAGGGTCATTTGCTGTAATACATTAATAGAGCCTTTATTACTTTAAAACCTGAACAAGCTCCGCGAGTGAGCCCAACCGTGAGCCCCTCTCCCCCTCCCATGCACAGGCCTCTACTTCAGAGGCCTGAATGGGGATTCACCAAGAATTCTCTCTCTCCCTGGCATGCCCTCCACTGGCTGCAACAGAGCTCAGGGCGGGTTACAGAAATACAGGACACTAATCAAGGATATGCTTTAAATGTAGAAAATGCCATAACCTGAAATAGGTGGTTTCTCTATTTTTTTTCAGTCAAGTGTGATTATACAAAGGCCTTATCCACAAGCAGCTATACTCAGCATATTAAAAACTCATCTGCAATGAGGATTCAAAACAAATGGTCTTTTTCTTTTTCAAGAGGATAGAGGGGAGTATTGAGCTATTTTCTGTCTTTTGGGAGAGTGATTTTTGTTTATCTGGATATGGTTATATATAGTTCAATTCTCTACAGTCCCCTTCAATATGAAAGATTGTTTTATTTATCAAAAAATTAAAAGGCTCAAGCTGTGCATTTTGTATTCAGATAATCCCCCCCTCCCAATTTAGTGTTTGTGAGATTGAGAGATCTCTAATTAATAAAATTATCTTGCACTTACATGGCTCATTCCATTGGAAGCTTTATAAATATTTTATCAAGCTCACATTTTGAGAAGTACTAGATACACTGAGAGAGAGATTAAAACCACGTTAGCCATGCCTACTTACAAAAAACAGAATGAAAGGGAGTCAGTCACCTTTGCCCCCTGTGTCCACTGCAGCTTCTTTTTCAAAGGAAAACAGTAAATACTGAGCAAAGACCAGCACCTCTTTATCAGACGCTTTAACTACATAAGAATACTGGGTAAGATGAGCAGGGGAGTCAACACTAAAGACAGGAGATCACATACTAAATAAATGAGAAAAAGAACAAATAGAAAACACGAGCATCACTGAACTGCAAAAAAGCAAGTTGTCCAGTTGTGAGCCGTACGGGAACAAAACCTGTACTAATGCAGATGCTTCTTTCATACACTTTTAGTATAAAGTGTCTGTATAAATCAGTATTAGTTTCAGAAAAGGTGAATGCCTGGTAATTGAAAAGCCTTGCTCTGCCGCCTGGATCTCCTATACCATGAGATCTGTGAGGAACATCGTGCATGTATGTGCATGTGCTGGAGAAAAGGAAAGGAAAGGAAAGATACTGCAGCCTTGGCTTGTCCATTAGTTTTACAAAAGTGTCAGAGATGGATTCAACATCCTGATCCTCAAGCACTATACACAGAAGCTAGAAGAGCTAAAACAAGAATCACTCCCTAGCTCTGCTGATCAGAATTACATTGCCGTCTTTGCTCTGTACCTTTCATATCTACATAACTGCAGTATATTTATGATATATTTCGATATAACTTTGGGTTATATAGGGAAACACGCAACAAATTAAACTTCTTTTGTCATAAACCTATCTACTGCTGTTCCACCCCACTGTCCTCTACCCAAAAGGAAATGATGACTTAGGGGTCTAAAGGCTGTGATCCAGCCCTGACTGAAGACAGAAATGGGGCACACTAGTGGCAATATGCCCTTTTGTTCATCTATCAATAAATGGAACAACAGTGCCCAGTCCAGTCTTTGTGCCCTTCTTACCACCAGCACCTGGACTGCTATTATGCCAGCTGAAAGCACCAAGAACGGTATGGTTTACCAAAGACTCAAAATAATCAGAGGGCTCTGAATTATATTTCCTTAATCACTCACAAAGAGTGATTTTATAGGAAAAAAGTCAAGAAACAAAGGTACAACTGTTTGTTCTTTCTCTAAGGCCATGCTCAGTGATGCAAGGCTCCAATCTATCTTTACATTTGCAATTACAGCTCTACTGAATTATGAAATCAGTTTGCCTAACTAGTTCATTCACTCTTCTTGGCAACAGAAACAAGCCATTTTCCATTAGTGTCTCCCTATCATAACATGCTAGCATAAGCTGTCTCTATATGTGACCACAGCAGTGATGCTGAGGCTTCTTTAGCTTTATCATTCCAATAGACAATGTAACAATACAGGAGCTTTCTTCTCTAATGCGCTTGTGATTTTCAGCAAGTAGTTTCAGTCCTAAATATCTCAACACATGAAGGAGTTAATTTTCTCAAAGCAGTGGCCATGCTCTTTCTCTTAGAATACTATTGCACTATTAGAATAATGATCTAAATACTTAAATTGTTAATGTTTTTAACTGATGAAAATAGGTTTATTTGTTCCAGACTTGTTTACCTGCCTTCCTTTAAAAAAAAAAAAAGTCTATCTTCACTATGTCTTTTAGTAGAAGATTAAGTGAAGGATGCACGCTGCGAAGTGGGGCGTCTACATAAATAATTCTGTGTTAGGAACCATTTAATAATTTGAGGTGCATACCACAATATTTTGAAAAGTTGGGGTCGGTGTTTTTTTTCATGCAGTTCTTTCCATATCAAGGTGTTTTAAAGACCATTAATGAAGTATTAAATCTCTTGACTGGAATATTATTGTCAATAGTGCACCCTTTGAAAAGAAATAACGCTACCTGAGAGTATAAGGTGAGTTGATGGCAAGGGAAAAAAAAGCACTGACTCAAATTTCCCTGACTTATGTACTGAATCAACTTTATAAAAAATGCATTTAAACTAAATACATTTATTCATTTTCTAAATTTCGGGAGAACAAATGCACCGATTTTGAAAAATAACCAATAGTCTTCAGTATACCCGGTCAACCAGCAGCACATTTGTTGGACATATTCTGTTTTCCAATTAATCTTTTTGACTTATTTGAGTAATTTACTTACTTACTGGTTGTGCTTTTTATAGCACTTTTAATCAACTGACTTAATCTTTATTATTTTAATCTCTTAATCTATGCAGAGATAAAATCTCAAGGTGACTATTTAAAATGACCACTACATGAACTGATACCACCGTGGAAGATGTAAAATTCACATGACCTATTCTCTACCAGCCAGCTAGACATTACTGAGATACTTCAAAGTCAAAAGGAAAAATGTTTCCCCATACATCTTTTTCATTTGCATGTGCTTACAAAACTGCCCACAGCACGTGCTTTGTGACCTGCCAACATACAACTGTAACAGCCCTTCTTGCATAATGCACAGAAGTAATAAGGAGCGAACACCACCAGTAAGGAGAGTTTTCCTTCAGTAGATGATAGTAGACGTCTGCACAGCTGAAGGCTCTTGGTATTAACAGTACTATCACCACTTCAAACAACTTCTCTAAAAACACCTTTTGCTTTTACAAACAGGTACAACGGTCCTTAAGTGCAAATGCTGTGTAAGTCATACCTGCTATGGATTTGCTGTTGCACTAATGCACACAACTCAAGGAAGGAACTCAAGTAGCAAGTGCATACATATGAAAGAAGCGGCATGCCAGAAGCTAGAGACATGTTGCTAGCTATGTCACGTGTTCACTGCAGAGTTTGACCCTGCTACTGATGAAAAGGATTTCCTATCCCATCTGACACCAAGGTGACACCATGGATCCAACTTATTTCTAGAATTTTAAAATGTTCATCCGTATTTACCAATAGGCAATTTTAAGCAATAGGCCAGATTAGTTAGTTGCACAGAAAAGAACAAAATTATTCTACATAGTATGAGTACTAGAAGTTTTAAGTGTAATTTTAAAACATGTATATTTTCTCTTTGAAAACAGTTAACATTACTGACGTCCCAGCACTCGAGGACAGGTACTGCAGCGAAACAAGCAGCAGAACTGGGAAGGAGAGAAGTGTACCCACATGAACTTTACCAGCCCACCTCAAAAGATAATGGGTTATATTCCGCCCACTGGAATCTCGTCAGATAAACAAATCAGCCAAATACAGAAAACATTGAAAAGGCATTTTCTTCCCCCTCCCCTCCAAAAGTGTTCTAGCACTTTGCTCCTTCCCTTGTGGCTTCACTGCCTGAGCCAGAGCAGTCCCTACCAGGATACAGGATCTAACAGGGCAGGAATGTTGGTTGACAAGTCTCTAAATGGACTAGAGGAGCCAGGAAAGATGCTCTGCTGTCAGTTTTTCCTAAACATACTTAACTCTAGCAGAGGAATATTCCAACAGACTGAGCACAAGAGCAGACAAAGAATTTGCAGCTATGGGTCTCAGGAAAAAAAAATATAGCTACTAAGATGGCACTGATGGACCATTCAACCAATAAGGTGTAACACACGAGGCCCACAGAATGTCTTTGTATGGAAAAGAAAAGTCTTCTTCACCATTAGCCTTACTGCTCTATGTTACTTCATATTTAGCTGCTAAAAAACCTGTAACACTTGTAGGGGCTACAACCAAAAAAATATGTATTCTAAATAAATGTGCCCTTCATAAGAATACTTCCCATTTTCAAAGTTCTTGAAGAATCAAATTTTCATGAAGCTTTATTAAAACCTTTTCAGCTATAATTTCATAGCAGTCCATATTAACCAGTCCAAAATACTGCTGAGCATTTACATGAGTCTGCAACAATAATATTGAAGAGCAGAAGAATTAATTCAAACATTTCAGGGCTTAAATGCTAACCATTATGTAAATATACATAGAATTCTATTTTCCTCTGAATTGCAAGCAACCAAAACCCCAGTTGCTGAATGATGAAAGAAATGGGCCTGTTTGTTTCCAATTTGAGCAAGAAGAGATCAACACAAACACATAGCAATTACAACTTTTAGCATATCTCTCTGAATGGCTGAGTACGCATTATAAAGCATCGCAACTGCAGCAATTCAGCAAGCTTTCTTGAAGGAAAGAGGGGAGAAATGCTAATTTGTTTCTAGAAATCAGCTATGTGATGTGTGCCTCCAATTAGGTGGGGTTCCGTGAGTGATCCAGCATCATTTGATGATATTGTTCCATGTGTCCTGATGTAACGTGACGCAAGCGGCAGAAACAACCTTCTCTGTTCCCACCACGACCAAATACTTCTGACATCAGAGAGCCTTTTCATACTTCCCTTTAACCTGTTACTAAAATTTCAGCACAGCTCAAGTATGTACCCTGACAACCGTCCTCAGCAAAGCAGGAAGATATCGCGCACCTATTCTGAAAGGTGTGGCTTCCTTGTAACTTAAATATAGAAGATTTTCCCCATCTTCCTCTTTTCAAGAATTTCAGAAGAGATGTATAGAAACCTTACAAACTAACAGACAGCAGAGACAACAAAAAGTAGAAGCCCCTAGATTTAAAATAGCTCTAAGTTTTGAAAGTGGACCCATCAGGGTGAGGGCAGAGAGGAGATGTCATGCAACCCACTGATTTTGGATGGTATTTGCTTGTATCACATAAGGAAAATAATGGATGGTGTTTGATTAAAGCCATATCTCTGGTCTATTATGAGGAACAGTTTAAAAAAACCAGTCAGTTCTCTGTCGGGACTTCCTATGCAGTGGGAGCCAAGCTGGCTCCTTCCAAAGGCTGTGCCTGGGCCCCGGGCACCAGGGAAGCCCTCAAATTCAGCTCTGTGCCCACCCAGGCCAGCTCCTGCTGCCCCGGAGTTCCATGGTGGACAGTGCATCAGAGCCACCCGAGCCATGAGTACTCAGTAGATGAACAGATTATTACCGCAGCCTCAAATAGGGCAGTTCTCAGGGGCTATCAGACCTTTGCTGAGAACAAAATCATTTTGTGTTTTTGTTTGTATGGACAAAGAATTAGAGAAAAAAAGTCTTCACTCTGAAGATCCAGCCTCCTTCAACGTACCCTGAAGAGTCTCCTATGTCATGACAAACTAATTGCGTGTGTTAAGGGAAGGCTGTTACTTTGGCTTTTTCCACTGTATTTCAAAAAAACCCATGTTTGATTTTAAAGCACATGCACTTACAAATACTGAGGGAATCAGCTACAAAGAGACCACACAAGCTGTTCCAGCCTTCCACAGAAGTCTGGGGTTTTTTAAAGCATAAATACACAGCCACCTCTTCAGTTTGCCCTTTCATCTATTCTGAAACACTTCTTAACACACACACACTTCATTTCCTAACTAGCTGATCATATACAAGTTTTGGGTTTGTATCTTTAAAGAGCTAAAAAAGATGAAGGTAAAACACCACCTTGATCCTGGAACAGAAGTCAGCAAGTATATTGTGGGTGTCTCGCAAGTCACAGAGCTGGGAAGAAAGAAGCCTGTCCTGACCCTGTATTGAAACCTGATCTAGTTAAAGAGGCACATGGATTACCATTTATAGCATTTCTCAGGGGCTGGGGTGAGGGGCAAGGAGGGCAGCAGACAGCTCTCAGTCTGGCTGCACGAGCTACTAAGCTGGCAGCAAGGTTATAAAACATGCAGATGCTGGGCACCAAGGCAGCATCGTTTTCCTCCCCCCACTGCAGTGCACCTTCCATGCCACTGCTGTGGTAACCACCCCGAAAGCACACATCTCTTCAGGAGAACAGCAGTACTGTTTGTTCATAGGCTGGGAAGAAAGGATAAAAGACGGGAGACGGTGGAAGAAAAGGCAGGTAGATTTTTGTCTGACCCTGCAGTTAATCCCCCAAATCGGTGAAGATACGTTGATATGGCCATGCAAGGTACTGCTTTGCTCCCAAAACCAACGTGCACATAACAGTGTGCGGTTCAGTTCTCTATGGGTGAACTTGAAATTACTCTTTGTGGAACCATGTTAATTTTGCCAGCTAATGACCTGTCTCAAAGAACAAGGTCAATGTCTCCAAGCTGGAAATCTATGACCCTGTGACAGAGAGGGGAGTCTCCTCCAAAAAGCTAGCCAGAGTCGGTTTCTGTCTCTTTCTCCACCATGGCAAGGTAACAGCACAAGATTTTGGAACTACGAAAAAACAAAGAACTATGCTAAGTTCAACAACAACAACAACAAAACCTCAGCCATTCTTCTCCAGCAAAACTGCAGGTATTGCCACTTTCACAAAAAAAAACTTTCTGCTATATATTTTTGGTATTCAGCCACTGTCTTGGTTAACTACACTTTTTCATGAATTGAAAACAAAAGCATCCCTATTCTCTCATTCCAGCCTGTAGAGAAAGCAGGCACTACAAATTCACAAGCATGCCCAGGTAGGATACCTCCTCGTCAGGCATCCTTAGCTGTCTGACAGAACAGAGCAGCTATGCAAGCATGCCCCTGCCCACCAGAAAACCCTGAGCTTTCTTCCAGACAGGATCAAACAGAACCGAGAATGCTCCATGAATGCTGGGAAGTCTGACCTTCCTCCCTTCCCCTCAGCCTTCATCACTGAAGAAATATCCTAGCTGCCTATGTAAACCAGCACTATGTATAAATGAAGTTAGTGGTTTAGCTGACAGACTACCCATTACATAGCAAAAATATCTCTTTAATACTGTAAGAAGTGTAATTTGATATTCTTTTATCTAATTAAAGTACAAATTCTCTATGCACAGAAACCGACAGCTCTAGAAGAAGAAACTGAGCAGCATCCTCCATTTGTCTCCACTTGATCTAAAGGTCTGTTCTTAGAGCTGGAAGGTTAAATTGTTCTGCAAGTCACTTCATTCTTCATCCTATTGGCTAGGATGGCCAAAAAGGACACCAATTTGTGCCAACCAAGAGGATGTTTTTTCTGAACCAGATAGTTGTTCGTAAGAAACTGGGATGAAATCCCCAAATTCATATGTCCCTCAGGTCTCTAAAGGGCCATGAAATGCATTAACTTTCACCACAGAGTGATAAAAGAGAGAGAGAGAGCCACCACAGATCGAGGCTGGATTATGACCAGCAATTCTGCAGGGACAGATTCCTATTTCTGCTCCTTAACCTACCAACTAGCTTTGTTTGATTTATTCTGAAATCTTCTCTTATAAAGGAAACATGGAAAGAAAAATCAGCTGGTTTAGGTATAAACTCTATTCTTTTTTATAGCCCCCAAAGCATCTGCATGGCCAGACTTGCAAATAAACACACGTTTTCTGTTCTTTGTGTTACAACACATTCTAGAAAATATGAACCTTTATTAATATCTAGGCAAGCATGACAAAACATAATGATGGAGACTGCTGAAACTAAAAGAATGGAAACAGATGATCATAAAATCATAGAATATGTCAAGTTGGAAGGGACCCATAAGGATCATCGGGTTCAACTCCCTGCTCCTCGCAGGACTACCTAACATTAAACCATATGACTAATAGCGTCGTCCAGATGCTCCTCGAACTCTTGACAGGCTTGGTGCCATGACCACTTCCCTGGGGAGCCTGTTCCAGTGACTGACCACTCAATGATGAACCTTTTTCTAATGTCCAATCTCAACTTCCCCTGATGCAGCTTCATTCCATTTCCTTGTGTCTTATCACTGGTCACCAGAGAGAGGAGATCAGCACCTCCCCCTCTGCTGCCCCTCTTGAGGAAGTTGTAGATAAAATAAGTTTAAAAATCTATACTGATCCAGTACCACCCCCACGCTTATTTTTTATCAGTTCCTTTGATTTAGGGTGCTTGTGTCTACAACACAAAGAAATCTATGAACAGGGAAATGCTGCGCTCCCTCAAGAAGCAATATGCACATGTCCCACAGCAAAAGTAGGCAGGGAGTTTTTTAACTTAGTTAATGCAAATATCAAAATGAAACAGCAGGACTCTGGCCTCTAAACATGCTGTGGCCTGATCTGACAGAGAAAACTGGTCAGACAACAGAGAAAAATGTTTTGGGGCCATTATTTCACAGAATAATCTCTTTCTGTTTTTCCAATGTAATTCAGAAAATTTCAACCAGGTCTGAAGAGATGAATTTTGGAGCGCATCTCATGGATCCAACCGGGATAACCAGTCTTCAAAATACTTGTGTGCTGCTTGCATTTATGCACCTGCTTGCTGCATGCATGCATTGGTTTAGAGATAAAACCAGAAGACATCAACATGAGAAACCATTCTTTTGCTCACCTCCATTACACAAAGGACCATTGCTATTAATTTTCTGTAAGGATTCTTGCATGCGGAGAAGAATGTATGTGAAGGGAGAATACAAAGCCCACTGAGAAGGGCAAAGCAGGAAAAGATGGCATCTGCTCATTCCATCCTTCCCTTTGTAGTTTCACTTAGTTATAAAGGCGTTTGCAAGCACAGTTACAGTGGGGAAATCTGTAAATGAGACTTAGATCCCACTGCCTTTTAGTGAATTATAAGGGCCCTTCATCTTCACAAACAGATGCTTCTGAAAATTCTGCCTTGGAAATGGAAGTTTTTACATCTCCACGCAAACCGATTAACCCAAGCACTTGGAGGTATACCAACCGTCCAAGTTTGAGTCTCCAGGTAGTGCAGGTCTCAGGTCAGATACTGGATTAGAATCAAAACTGGCCCATCGAAATTTTGGATTACTGTGCTCAGAGCACAAGCACAACGGCTGCCTGCTGTGACACCTTCCAGGCAAAGCTGGCAGGACTAGCACTGCTCTGCTTTCAGCTGAGACAGACTTGCTGAGTCTCCAGGCCGAAGATTTCTTAGAAAGGTGAAAGGGAAAGTTTGGCTTTTGGGGTTTATACACCAGCTCTTGCAGCAGATATTCTTCTCTTCAATAAGATTACAATGTCTCATTGCTACCACTCTCCTCCCCTCTAAAAGGCAAGGATATTCATTAAGCAACAGGTAACCATAATGCACAACACACCCTGTCACACAATACACGACGCTCATCTAGCAGCAACGATCTCCACCTTCAGCTTACCTGTTTTATGCACTGCAGCCGGTCATTGGTCTGCTGTATGTGCCTGTCCATAGAGTTCATTTTGATTGTCTCCACTTGGCTTCTACCTGAAAGCCATTAAAATCCCTCGATCTGCAAGACAAAAAGGACAGTAAAGATCACTAAGCACAGTCCATTGCACTTCTACCACCTAAGCCATCGAGCAGAGCCACTTGCAAGAAACCCCTGAGCACACTGTGAGATAAAATACTAATAATCCCAATAACAATGACAGTCTGGCTTTTGCAAGGACAAGGGCATGGGGATTCTTCCTAATCTTCCTCTAAGTGAAAATACCTCCCATAAATATTAAACGAATCAGATATGGCAGAGTATTATATGGCCAAATAACACAAAACGCGTGCTATGAAGACTCTGGATTTCTGTATTGAAAATAAAAGCAATAGGTATACTTTGGACTCTCCTCCAATCTTAAAACTAGCAGACCTGTTTAATGAGCCCCTGAAACAGCCGAGAAGACAGTGAGTGAAGGACTGGGATTCACAACTCAACCAAGACTTTCAGAATGACAATTCCAGATACGCAACCCGGTGTATATGGAAGAGGCCTGATGTTCAGACCAAAGGGCTGAGCCATTCTTGCCTTCTAGAAAAATTGGGCTCTTTAAGGTATCCATAGCCAAATAAACTACTTGTTACCTCTGGAAAAACATGTCCTGCGTTTTTTAGGCCTATCTCTAACAAACTGTGTAACTTAAGGCAAATTAAAACTTCCCCGTGACTTTAAAAAAAAAAAATCTAGAAAATGGAAATGAAGGCTCAGAGTGGTGTTAGGAGTTTTAATTTGTGTTGCTACAACTGTATAAAATCATCAAATGAAAACTGGCTACAAGTTATGAAGATCTAGAGAGCAAACCCGCAATCCCCTAAGCCCACCACCAATGCTCATCATGCAGAGTTATGTTTGTGGATACAGCTTGGTACACACTGGTGCCATCAAGATGAGCCCTGCTCCATGTTCACTTTTTCAGAACCATGCTTTACGTCACACTCCATGATCACACATAAGCAGCTCTTTGTCAAGGTAACAGTATATGTCTGGAATCAAGAACAATGCCTGCAAGAGGGGGAAACAGTAGGTGCTAAATCAACACACACACATCATGCTGAATTCGCCATTTACCTCTCCCTTATCCTTGTGTTCAGACTGGGGTAAGGGGGCTAGCTACAGCACAAACAGCTCTACTGATCTGATAGGCAGGAATGGCCAAAATAGCACTCAAACTTGAACCAAGAGCAAGACACTTAAAATACAAGTAAGCGTAAGTAATCCTCCTGGTGTGAGCATGCCTTGCATTTCACTGGGCCCCTTCCACCCATTCCCTCTCTCTGGCCTTGACTTATAATTTTCCTACAGTGGCAGAACAGCAGACCACAAAGACAGAAGCCAACAACTCATCAACGGTTTCAGGCCATAATTCATATCACCAAACAGTTTGCACCGTAACTTCTACTTATTTATGTTTTAAGCAGAACAGCAAGAGACCTCAGCCTGTGTTTTAGAAGCTGAGGAGTTTTAAGCGCTTTTTTCTAGAATTCACTTCTCAGGGGCACAGAGATGTTTCACAGATGTATACTCTGCTGTTTCAATCACTTTCATGGCATCTAAAATGGAAATGAAACCATAGATATTGCGCATTGGAACATGAAAACAGTCTTTGCCTACAAATTCCCCTATCCTTTTACTGCAACAGAGCAGTACAGTCTAAAAAGTTGTATCCTAACGCTCACGAACAAGGAGTGGGCACAGATTCAGAAATACACACCCAAATGCTGTATTTATATAAAACTTTATAGTAGCACAAGCAAGGTCCCAGACTTGCACAGAAACCTCATGAACCTCTTCAGTGGCACTGAGCAGTTTGTTATTCAGAGAGCTGTCCATGACAAATCTCTTTTCCACTCCCTACATACACATCAAGAGATTGCAAATTTTTCAGATAGTTGTTCGGTTAGAGAAGCTGGTTGCTCACCACTCCTACCACACATGACTCAACATCTCTTCTGCTAAAGCACCTCTACAAGACCAGCACTGTCCATACCCAACCCCCAGAAGGAGAAGAGTGTTCCCCGTGGTGGGAACCCTGGCTGCCTGGCTGTCACGACGAGACAGACTCCAGACCACGGCATCCGCGTGCGTCCCACGCACCCGAGCTGCCCGAGATTTCTGTACCTAGCTGATAATGTTTTTCCATGGCTCCTGCTGGATTAGACTCAGGGAAAGAAATCTTTTCTGCTAGACAGCTAAATGAGGTCTCATAACAGCAGCTCAAGCTCCTCATCTCCACACTCTAGACACAAGACGGTTCAATAAAGCACTCCTGTCAATAAATTATACTACTTATGGAATGGAAAAGCCAGTTTCACATTCAAGTATTATCGTTTGATTATGCCACTGCCACCTTCTCAATAGCAGATGCCATCCAAAGGTCCTTTAGCAAATGTAAGTTGATATATTTTATTAAAAGCAAGTAACAGTCTTATCTGCCTTTAAGACCCCCAAACAGACCTCAGTAGTCATGAAGTTTAATCTCTCAGTGGACAGCAGAGGTATTTATCAAGAGATAAGGTAGCGCAAACATGACACCACTTGAGCAGTGATCCAATCTTACAAACTGGGACACATTATCTGCATTTTAATTGAACATCAGGACAGATGGAGAAGGGCATGTTGAAAATAAACACATACATGCACATAGGTTTTTGTTGAAATATTTGAAGAAATGCAAATTGAGGCTTTTTTTTTTTTTTTTTTTAAGAAGTCAGGACATTTTTGCTTAATGAACCAGTAAGCAAAATACCGTATTTCTGGTTGACTTCGTAACACAATTTTTGTCTATTTTGGCATTACCTATTTAACCTCCTCGGTGCTATACAGCCACACAGAGAAACTGGAAGCCAAGCTGAAAAGAGTATCTATCCCAAGCAACAGATACATAGACATACTTTATACTGCCAGAAAACATAATTCTCAAGTAAGGCGAGATACACCAGCACTCAGACTCATGGCTAGTATCATCAGGAGCTGCCTCTGATGCTACTGGCAACATACTTCAGGGCTGGGAGACTGCAGAGAGATTTTACAGAGACAATGACAACGACTTGCATTCATGTACTGTCACTCGTGCCAACAAACTAGCCTGCATGTTGATTTATGAACTGTACATATAATACCACCCCAATTCTCTGCCTTCCAGTTAATCATAAACAAAACTGAAGGTTGCTATCGGCTACCTGAACCACAGCTTACTATTGTACTTGTCCAAATTGTTATTTCTCCCACACAGCACAGCTTCTCAAAGCCCATTTGGAAAAGCAGAGGGCAGAGCACACAGAACTAACTCGCACGACTGAGCAGAAGCCTGATGGGGCTCTTGGAGGCAGGACTGGGAGTGCAGTCCCCTGCTCTCCTACACAGACATGCCGTACAATTTCTGTTGTAAACTGATCAAATTCAGTCTCAGAAATGGTTCTGCTTTTAACACCCAATGGCTTCCACTGAAAAGTGCTCTCTGACTCTCACCCTTCCCCTAGTACCTAGAATTATTTTCACCTCCATCCTCAGCTCCACTTGTTCTCACGTCACTAGTGTTCTCTGGCTAAAACGGCCTTTGCCCTGCCGGGCTCCCTCCACCTCCTCCCCTCACCATGTGGACAGACACCCACCAAGCCCTCTACCAGCGCTGGTTTGCTACTTCCACCAGCCCAAGCTCGTTTATTCTCTTCCAGTCAAGAGTAGCCCCTCAGTTCACTAACTCCCCCGGGGAAGTAAACATTTGTTGCATGAAACAAACAGCCATAATTGTACATATGAAACCTCACCACATACAATGACATTACCACTTTGTACTTTAAATATCCTGCCTCGCTCCCGCAAGACTCATTTTTACCTTTCTCTCAGATATACCGTAAGAGCATCAAATAGAATATTTTTTTCAGTGAGCATACTGGCTTTAAGTCATTTCTGCTTTTAAAAACACAGAGCTCATTAGTGGGAAACCATTATTATCTGGAAATTATTCTTTCATAAGCCTCAGCAAGAATTAAAAGATTAAATGTGGAAAGTTAAAATTATCATATGGATCTGAAGTTTTACCAAGGCAGAATAAGCATTTTGACACCAGACCATTTTGCCTGGAAAAAACACCCGCAGAATTAGATTTCCAGTAACCATACCTACTACACAGGTACTGTTGTACACTGGTCTGGTTCTCCATGTGTACATCCACATCCTGAAATTCAAAAAAATACCCTTTCTGTCAATCTCACACTGTTTTAAAAGTAGAGGCAAGATCACCTTACTCAAAAATAATGGTGCTTAAGATACAGAAAGGCCGGCAGGGCCAAATAAGAGCAGATTTCTATTCGGTTAAGTGCCGGGTGCTTATCAGGTCACAAGTGAAAATGACTTTGCAGGGTCCCTCACTAGCCTCTGGTGTACCTGCATTAGAAACAACGCTAAGATTCAGGTGCTGCGAGCAGCTTGAGAGACAGCAGGGGATGTTGCTGATCGGGATTAAGGGTACTGGCAGAGTGGAACAGCAAAGTTAATTTTACCCAGTGCTTCATAACAAATCCCCTGTTTGGTGCACGCATTAGCCAGAAAGGTCATACGCTACCGCTTTATATGCTAACTCCACCCAAAAGATAAACAAAAAAAGAAGCGTTCCCAGAACTTTCTGGTAATTCAGCAATAAAAAGCTCCATTCTTCTGCTGTCTTTTCTGGGGTAAAGACCCAATTTCTCTCTCTCAAATACAAAAAAGAAAAAAAAAATCACATAAATTATTCTTTGCCTTCCTTCTTCCCTCCCCTCTAGCATGTGAGTTTATAGCCCTAGGCAGTAATTAAAGAGCCCTCATTTACATATTTATGATGTCTCAAAAATGGAGAATGTGTTTTTTTAAAGGAACAGATGTATCAACCTGTTAGACTTTTTTTTTTTAACCCTAAACGTACTGCATCTTTTTTCTTAAATGACTACTATAAAACCCTCTTCAATACTGAAAAAAGAATGAAATTATGTAGTGGTTATAAGAAAGAGAATTTCACAAGCTTCTGCTATGCTCTGTGTTTGAAAGTTCAAGTTAGGAGTTTGCAATTATTATATCAGAAATTAGACTTCCAGTAACGCATTTAAGAAAAGTAATTTAGTAAAACACAGCCTCTACCAGCTCCTAAGGCAGCCAAATCAGCCTCTTAAAAAAAAATTTAAAAAATCAAACATTTCAGCACTGCTTCAAAACACTGACATATCTAAAAATGTACTGCAGTTTGAAAGTAAGGGTGGTTTCAGTTCTGTTCTGGGACGAGCTCTCCTCACGGCCAGGGCTGCCATCCACAGCAAGAGCTCTGCCACCCCGTGACCAATGGACCACGGAAACCTGCTTGCCTGCGGCCAATGGAGCCCTGAATCACCAACTGAAACAGGCCCGACCTTCTCCCTGAGTTTAGAGACACTCCTCACGCGGCCCTTTTTGCTCTCCCTCCCCTCTCGCATGCTTTCTTCCCTCACTGCCAGGCAGAAACAGAAGTAGAGCGGAGCTCACTGGAAGCATGTCACCTGCCACCCAGCCGAGGGCCATGCAGGCCCCACAGCCCGACCAAGGCTAAGCACTGCCACCCGCCCCTCACCTGCGCAGGAGAGTGCCATTTCTTGAGAAATTAAGTTTTTAGTGAATAATCTTTCCACCAGAAAGCCGTTCTAAGAGCAGAGAAGGAAAGGCAGACCTTCCAAGGAGACAGGCGAGGCAGGGAAACGTCTGCTGTCGGCGGCGTTCAAGGGCCCGCAGCACCACGTTACGTGGGGTTTCCGTTTCCACAGGGGACAAGCGCGCTGCCGGCCACCTCTGCGGAACCGTGCCTGCTACAACAAACGAGATCTACTTTGGAGCCACTTCGAACCACTCAGTGAAGGAGGACATGAGACACACATACGCAAAAAACCCTTATCAGTAGAGAAATTCCTTTTTTAACGTTATTGAATAGCCGAGAGGAAGAAAAGAAGAAAACCGTTCCCTAAGCGTGAATTCAACATAGCAGTTTTCAAACATCCCTCTTCCCCTCCCAGGCCTGTCCCACCACAGAACAGAAGTCAGCTAATACTGTTTATTCAATCAGCTACAACTAATAATTCCCTGCATGTCTCCAGTGTGCTGAGGGTCGTACGAGAGGGCAGGCTATTTGTATCTGATAAGTGACTTTGATCAAGCAACAAGCCAAGCTTGAGCGAGGGCAGGAGAGGACTCCGCTGGCTAACGACTCCGGGAGAGCGCGGGGCAGGGAGGCCGGGGCCGCGGCAGAGCTGCCGCCGGCTGGGCGGGAAGCGCCGAGCGAGGGCGCAGGCAGGTGGCGGGCGCTGCGGGCCGGGCCGGGCCGGGCCGTGCGGGGAAGCCGGGACCGGGGAGCTCGGTCCCCGCCGCGCCGGCAGAGGGCGCCGCAGGGCCGCGTCGCCGCCCGCCCGCCGCGGGGCGCTGGGCCCGGCCGCCGCCGCCCTGCGGGAGCGCGGGGCCCGCCCTGCCCGGGGCGGAGGCCGCCGCCCGCCCCGCCCCGCCCCTGCCGCGAGCGCGGGGCGCTGCGCAGGCCGCCAGGCGGGGAGGCCGCGCTCCGTCGCCTCACGGCGCGGATCCCCGAGGAGACGGATCAGAAACAGCCCGGCAGCTCTCGGGAGCCCGTCGCCTGCAACGATAAATGTAAAACATCGCTGCCCTCAGCACCCGGTCCTGGCGGTAAAGCGTGGCAGTCCCGGGACAAAAACCGTCTAATTTCACCTGACGTTTTCCTTAGCATTAAACATTTTTTAAAAAGTTGTTTCTTGAACTATCAGAACATACCTCTGTGTGTACACACAGATAAATACTATTAATTGCGTATAATTGCATTAATTCTCCTCCTCAGCATTAGGCTAGTGCCCTCCTGCAGCATAGCACAAACAAACCAACCCCCACAGACCTGTATTCAGACCTCAAAATGCAAAGGTACGATGCAGGTCAGCATGCATGCGTTTACACAGGCACAGATGCACAGGCATATGTCCTCACACCGTAGTAAAAGGTCTTCAAGTCTGCTTTTCAGTAAGAGAATTTTCAAAGATGCTCTTAAAGATTATTTTCCTTTCAAGAATAAAACTGGAAAAAGTTTCATCTCTATCCATGACAACTATTTTATTTCCCTGCTAGATATAGTACTTTAAAAAAAAAATAGTATAAAATGTCAGGTGAAAGGCCATTTTAATCATTAAACACTTGAAAAAGGAAGTTGTTTTAATAAGGATTTGTTTACCATAAGCTGCTAAATAGCTACTGCTGTTGGCTTTGAGCTATTAAAAAGGGCCAGATGTGAGACAAAGCAGCGTTTGTTATGCTGGGTGAGGAAGAATAGATATTTGTGCTGTGCTGCTTTCCATTGTTGCTCTACAAATGTGCAGTAATCCCCAGAAGACTTTCTATCATCTTTGACTGCGAGAGGGGGAAAGCGAGCGTGTGTGTGTGCGTGCGCTGCCAACAGGCACAGCTTCAGCGAGGTGGGAGCGGATTCTTGTAATTTATGGTGGCTTGAGCTGCAAGGGCTGGCAGTTTTGTCGCATTTAAGGAAGCTGTTTCTGCAGCCGTCTGCTTGGGAACATTTTTATATACAGAACCTATTATATGCAGGCATGAACAGCCAGCCGGATACACACAAAAGCAAACCCACACATGCTTTTGAAAAAAAGACAGCATGACAGCTTGCATAAGCAAGCCTGCTGGACTCCTCTGGGAGGAGGAGCGGCAGTGCGCAGAAGTTGTTCAATCATGAAGCACATCTGCAGCCTGATTAGAAAAGCAAAGGTGGTAGGGCTAGCTGGAAGCACACACACGGCACTGGGATATGACCTATGCTTCAAGTACTGACATAAAAAAAACCAACAAAAAAAACCCAAACCACTAAGCGTGGGATTGCAGGGACATAAAAATACCACATCTCTAGCTAAGGAGAGAGCTCCTTCGAGCCTGGACAAGTTGGTCACTGGCCAGCACTAACCGTAAAGCACATGAACTGCCTCCTGCACTGGCAGCCCTCACCTCCAGCCCGCTGGCTGAAATGACTGTTTTCCTCAGACAGAGAGCAGCATCTGCAGATCCCAGTTTCGGATAATTGCCCTGCTGCATGCTTATATTACAAGGTTGGTTTCCCTGCATTCCACCCAGTTCCTAGTGTCATCAGCTCTGTCAGCTTGTTATCTTTAGGGAGAGCAAGGAGGGAAAAAGACACTGCAGTTTAAAACAGCAAGAGGTAATAACACAAAATTAAAGGCAAAAGTGCGTAGAAGTGTGCTCCTGGGGAGCCAGGGCTGACAGACCTGCTGTAGTGCTCTCAGAGGCTTTGCACACTCCAATATAGACAGATCTGCTAGAACAAACATTGACAGTTCCACAGCAGAATCCACTGATCCAGTGGTTTATTAAATGTACTGTAGCTTGCAGGTAAGAAATGCTAATCCTCATCGGGACAGCTACAAGCAAATGAGCCATCCCTAAAAGCTTGCAGTGTTGCACTCAAATCATTTCATAACCAGTGTCCCTGATCACTCATACAACAATGCTGTAAAAAAACCCTCCCTGATAAATTGCAAATTCCTAACCAGAGACAGAATCTAGCATCTCTTCCCACCTTTCGGGCTCAGTGGGAGGATTGCAGAGGAAATCAGGTGAGCATAACAACTGAAAAGGATTTGCATTCTGGCATGCGATGCTCGCTTATTTACCTAATAAAAGCTCATTTCTTTCAGAGGTTCTGCAATAAGATGTAAAGTATTTGTTGAAAGTTCTTGGTGTTTGCCTACCGAATACTGCGATACACATGAAGTATTGCTAACACCATCTGGCTTACACGCATTCTGGGGACTGAGCCTATAGAGTTGCTACAAAGATTGTGTACGAACTGCAAACTTCTTCCTGCTCTTGCTAGACATTTATCAGCTACTAAAGAAAGCCAGCTGGTTTGGACATATTAATCCAAGTTATTTGCTTAAAACCTGAGAGATGAGCTACCGAAGACAACCTAATATAAGCATTTTCTAAAGGTCCAGAGGAAACAGTAACAACCCAATCGATCTGTACAAAGATGGTCTCAGAAGCAGGAGAAAAGAAAGGGAAGAGATGCCACTAGCAGCAAATATTTTTAACAATTTAACAATAACCTATCAAAAAGCAAAGATGCTATTTTGTATTTGCTATGCTCCGATAACATCTCTCTTGAACCAGACAGCCTGCTATACAACAAACAGAGGTCAAAACCTCTTGGGCCAGCCCAAAGAAATGCTCCTAGCAAGAAACATCTCAAGCCCGCTGTGAATGAGAAATGAGAAGAATTTGCATTCTGACACTGAATGCCCTCTTACTTATCTGATGAAACCAGGCATGTTTTGGAAGTTGAACTGTAGCATTTGATGGAAATTGTCTGCTGATTTCTTCTTGTGATCCTGTATCATCACAACTTACATTCCTCATTACTGGGTGGCAACAGAATCCCCCATTCCCAAACTATACTGCACCCAATAAAGGAAGGAGGATAGATTTGGATTCCTTTTTTTTCCAGTAAGTTTAGCATTGTGAAGAAGGCATATAGTCAAAGTAGATGGTAATTTCTCTTTATGGTCTATAAACATAAGATTTATTCACCTTTTCTTTAATCCTGTGAGAACTAAGAAACTGCTCCCAAGACCAATGATTTCTAGTAAGCCACCAGGGAATGCATCACACTCCTTTGGAGAAAATCACTCAGGGAGAGGGAAGGAAAGGAGGAAGAAAGCAGCATTGGCTCAATTAACAAAGTCTCTAGAGAACAGAGCAACTGAATAGCTGCTTTGGGACGCAGGCTCTAATAACTTTGATATCTGCCATTATCCTGGTCTGTTCTGATGAAATTTAAGTAAAGATTTAACCAACTTCCCAGAACGGAAGGAAGATAAATTCCAGGAGGACCAGCAAAACCTGTAAAGGCTAAATATAGCTGAAGAAAGAAGGTAGAAATTGGATGGCTGTGAATTTTTGTAGCCAGAGAAACAGAGTAGAGACTGGCAGCCAAATCATATTTCCTGCACTGCTTTCAGTGGCTCCCCAAATGTGGCTTCTCTCAAACTCTCCACTTATTTTGAGTTATGACAATTTACTGCTGGGGGGTGTGTGCGTGCCATTTCTTTAAAATAATTTAAACTGAAGATATTGGACATCTAGACACAACAAAACTACAGTGTTGGTCAACTCCCTAGTCTATTTTGTCATCTTCATTTTAAGACAGCTGATTGGAGATCCATCCATATTAATCCTTCTGGACCTGTAGAATACACATCAAAACCCAAGGTATTTGGTTTTATTGAATTGTGCTGCAGACAACCGTCCAATATTTCAAGTCAGTACCAAATCCTAAATGGTAAGAAACCTTGCTGGCAGTCTGGGTAAAGTGATCGAGGATTGGACAAGCAAAATAAATGACTGTGTATCCCTCAAGGAAAACTTCTTTGTACATACGCAGTGAAGCATTGTGTGCACACAATATATTGGGAGGCTTAACATGTGACTGCTATTTATGTTAGTCTCAACAGCTAATATTCAAGCACCTGAAATATAACCAAAATGACAGACCCATCGCTACTGAAACTTTATGAAGAAGGCCAGAAATATTTTTGACATCCTAGAGTTGATTTTGAAAACAATGTAATTTAAAAACTAGTTCCAACTGCAGCGCCTTCATTCCAAGAAAGTCAAAGCTGCACACATCCCTACTATTTGACTATCTATAATGTAGTCGTTGCTTTTTGTGTTTCCTAAGTGCCCATAATTCAAGTAAGGTGGAAATTCTTCTAAACACCTAGATCACAAAACACCACAGGAGCTTTACGCAAAGTCTGCTGCCTTCAAGAAAGATTTTAACTGAAACACCCGTGACCATCTGCACTGCCCCATTCTGTTTTCTCACTGTCTTATCACTTGAGATGACCTTTATATCTAGAAACTGGTCTTTGAGAATTGCCAGTGTCCCAGATCTACTTAGCAGGCAAATAAAGAGAATTTTACACTTACCAAGACATGTTTCATTGTGCCAAGAACCTTAACAGACAATTCAGTTTTCAAAGGTTCGATGAATTCCATGGTTAAAGATCAGTCACCTGCTCAATTCACAAACCTCTTGGGACAATCAGGAACTGATTTCAGTAGCATTTCTTCTGAGAGCACAGATCTCTGTTACCTCTACCTCCACCGGGTCTCTCATCCTCAGGTGATAGCGCAAGCAAAGCTGAAACAGCATTTGGCAGAATACAACACAGATATTGAGCAGGTGTTTTAAAATCCTCTCAAGTATTTGAAAGCAGCAACTATACAAATGCTAAATTGGGCCTGAACAAAAGCTACCGTGATGGAAAAGACGAGGAATCAATGTGGTAACCTCTGTTAAGGAGGGCACAGTTCCCATCATCACCACTGCTGTTTTGACTGGAACAGGCCAGGAGCAAGCCTGACAACTTATGAGTGACAACTGTCTCACAAACTGAAGGAGCCAGACTTCCCATTTTTATTACAGACAACGTAAACAGAAACACTATTGCTAATGAATTATTTACAGTGCGGCCCATAAATTAAGACACCTAGACTGTCTTGTGTTTTTCATACCGCCGTGATTATTACAAAGTATCTGCCCAGAAGCTCTTTCCCATAACCGCAGGGCCCTGTGAACAGAGACAGGAGCTATTCTCCTGACTAACCACCACCAAACCCTTCTTCAGCTCCTTTGGCTTTCCACTTACATCAAGAGTTCCTCAGGGTAGATGCTATCTCCACCAAATACACATAAAGTGCCTACCACAAATCACAATTCGGACTGGGGCTACCACATGCTAGTTTAACATAAACAATGAAAAATGATACAATAAAATCTTTAATGTATGTACTACTATAAGTTAAGGATAAAACATCTAACATTACCCTTCCTGCAATTTCAAGACAAAATTTCCAACATTCAGCCAGACGTCCAAATATACAATTAAATTAACCTGATAAACTCACACTGTACATCCAGATGACATCTGGATAAAAGCAGTTTAAGTCCAGATGGCATTTTCTTTTCTTCTACTCGTATCCTTCCTTTCTCATTTTTTGTTTAAATGGTTATTATGACACAGTGTAACAGACCTCAAAAAGCGACACGCTTTTCTTCTTTGTTCCCAATGGCAACACGACAGACTCCGGAGGTCAGCTTTATAGCCTTCAAGTTTTTCTGAAGCCCTGCCTGATTAGACGTACTCTGGGGCAACTTTCATTCTGATCAAACGTGACGTGCTGGCGACACGCATACAAAGCTGGCAGAGCAGCCGCGCAGCAAAGCCTTCAGCAGGCAGCAATAGGTGTAACGTCTTATTTGAAACAGTGCATGGCTCCCCAAAAAACGAAACAAGTATCCCCTTTGAAAAGGTACGTATATAAAAGTGGCTGTACTTTGAACACAGACCGATAGCCACATTTTCATTCTGATGAACTCAAGGAGAAACATGTTGTTGTGACAATTTCAAACCTTGCAGAGGATAAAACTGCTTCTATCCAACTTCTCCTCATCCTTTGCTCTTGATTTTTGTCATCCTTGAGTGGCTGCATTTTGGCACCTTTTTTTCCCCCTGAGTAACTGGGATTCATTAAACCTGAAATGTGGAGGGATATCTTTTCAAAGATGGTTCATTTTTCAAAAAGCCTAGCTGCCCACTATAGGATTAAAAAGGCTCCTGCCTATGGCATGGCTGATCCAAGCAGGGATATGAAAGGAAAGGGCAGGCTGGCATGAAACAGGCTGTGCTGTGGGGAGAGCCCGTTTGCTCCTGCCCCATCTGGGAAAAGGGAACCAATTCAGACAGTTAGTACCAGATGTGAATTTTTATTTTTTTCTGATTTTGCTTCTCTTGACATAAATCAAGCCATGAAGAAGGAGTTACGTATTAAATAGTAGCTCTTCCTTCCCAACAAAAAAAAAAAATCACACTAACTTGCACTACTTCAAATTATGGAGTTCTTTGAGCCGTCCTTTCCTATCTTTTCCATAGGCCAAAAACTGAACCTGGCTCCACTGTCCTTTATAACACATTCAGACATTCACCAGTCCTGGATAAGGAAATTTCTACTCTCTTACCTTTCTATGCTGTCTATCAGCTAGTTAAGAGTTAGGCAGTCGCAGTTCTTCCTCCTAAGGTGATGGTGGTATTCAAAAAGGCAGACAGTAAGCTACTAAATAATGCAGTGCTCTATCTTCTATCTCTGCACTACTCAGCTTATAATTTCACCTTTCTGACTGTACAAAGCATAAGAAGCAGGCAAACAGCTACGTAATGTCTTCTACCAACAGCTGACTTCTTGGCTATTGGCAAACAGCAAAGTGGCAACAATTAAAAAAAGTCCTTAAGTTAGCTGCAGGCAAATAAGAATAATTTTAAAAGGAAAGTCTAAGAGAACAAAACTCACCAACCTTTTTACAGGTTGGCACAAATACTGGAGATGTACAGGCAAACAGGATATCTGTAATACTACAAGACATGACAAAATACAATTTCCTCCTATGAAATACCATGGGAGAAAGCATGACTTTTCAGTTCTTTCAATGACTACTTCTCTTCTTTAGAAGAATGAGAATTATTTGACAACCTTCTCTTTTTCTTACCAGCTCAAATACAGAGGTATTACTGTAATACTAGGTGTTATGACCACCTGTATGGCAGGACAAAATCAGGGCATGAACCCTTTCTTGACTCCACAAGGTTTTCTTCAGAAAGGAAGCTATATGCACAAGCAAGAAGTAAGCCACATTATGCACAAACAGAACCCTAACCTGAAGAACTGGGGACCTGGGCCTGCCCAGAAAGACACAAAAAGATGTGGATTGAAAGTCATTTGTATCAGCAAGCAAGGGAAAAAAAAATAAAAGACCCTGCCACAAAGTTTGCAGAGTGTAAGTTAAGCAAAATTAATCACTTTCCTTTGCAATCATTAAAGCATTATAAAGATCCTTGTAAGATTTTTAGTAAAAAGATCAGTGTTTATTAATCGCCTACCCTAATTCAATCTTAAGCTCGTTAACAATAAACAAAGAAACAAATAAATGGAAACCTTAAAATGCCAATTCTGTAACTGTAAAAATACTACGTACTAGTTCCTCATAAGATTGATTCAGTCCCTGAAAATATCCCATGATGCTACAGATAACAGTCAAAAGGCTGTGGATCCCAGCTCCACAGAATGATGACTTGCTACCACCTGCCAAGTGTCATAAATCCATTGAACAAGGTGACTATTTTCAACTTTCTTCCCATTTTGCTTTGCATGAGAAGGGACCCGGTTTGCGCATATATTTTTTTTACTGCCTTCAGTAGGCCTAAAAAAACTTTAGGGGGATGCGTATGACCTCATATAGCAATGCTGTGACTTATTTCCACTGCTGAGCAACAAAATTATATACTTTTCAAAAATGGTAAGTGAGAAGGTATTTCACTCAAAGGTTGACTTTAGTCTAGGGAGCCAAACTTGCTCTTTACTACAGTTTTGATAGTCCGATCTCTTCTAAAGAGCGGAGGTGTATTGCAGGAGCCCAGTTGCATGTTCTCTAGGTAGCTTGTCCAAGGTGACAAGCAATTTTGAACCTTTCACGTAAGTACCAGACAGTGTCTTCACACCTAAGTCTATCCTTCATCTATCATAAGAAGAACGTTAAAAAAAACTGTAGGCTGTCCTATTCTATTTCTAACTTATGTTAGGAATAGAGACTCATTCTCTAAAATGGTTTAAAAACAGTTTAGGTACCCATTTTCTGGGATGACACTCATTTATTTTCAAGTCTCTCAAGTACCACTAAGGACATTAGTTTTTTGCTGCCACCCGTTCAGACTCAGTATATCAGGGTTGCCACCTTCGCTCTCCCCCTTGTTTTAGATTCTGTTTAGAGACTTGTTCAAAACTCTAGAAAGGATTGGTTTGTATTACCTGCAACTCGAGTTTCTTTAAACCTCAGTATCATAATGCAAGTGCTTTTAATACATCACACCTGTTCTAGAGTTGAGAACTACTAATGGACTGCATAGCAACTGCAATGCCATTGCACAGCTACAGGAAGAAAACTTCCGATGGGTCTAAGGCGCAAAGTTTCACAGCCCAGAGCTTTCTGACTGGGCTGTGAAAAATAATTCACCAGCATAAAATCTTTTTGAATAAGCCTCTTTCCTTGTGAAAACCAACTGAGCTGCTATTTATAAGACTTTGATTAAATTAACACACACAAACACATAGGTAAGCACACGTGCAGATACAACAGGATGAAATGCTAGGGAAGAAAAAAGTTTGCACAAGTGATATTTAGCAGATTTGTTCCAGAAACAGGGATTTTATTCTGCAGTTTCATTCATCTATCATGCAGAATGTGCCTAGCTTTGGCCTAGGTTTTTATGAATCATCCCATGTACTAAATTATAAAGGGAAAATAATGGGAAATACGATATGCTTTATATCATATTACCATGTCCCTACCTGCAAGAAACTAAATTTTTCGATTAGCTTAAAACATTCATTTAACAAAACATGATCAAGAACTGAACAAGCAATTTAACATTCAACAGAAAAAGGCAGCATTTAACCCTGACGATGACCAAGCAGGCCTCCGTGCAGGTTCAGCAGAGCATGGGCTGCCTTATCAGCCTCTAAGAAGGAACTGGGGCCGGTACATAGAAGGGAGCCACTTAGGACACGCACTGGCAAGGAAAATATCAAAGTTGGAAGGTCATATAAATTGCTAGACATGGAGACGAGATCTGTCAAAAAGACAAACTACCTAACAATTTTAACCTATTGGCTAGAGCTGTCCATGTCAGCATGATGTTAACATATATTATAACCTCACCGCAAAAAAATCCGTGTAGATGGAAGAGAACTGCAGCAAGACTCCCTCCCTTATCTTCTGTTTAGACAGGAACTCATTCTAACAGAGGCTTAAGGAAATATTTTCTCTGTTTTTTTTTCATCTGACCCCAACATATTATATATAATTACAAATGAGAGAAAAATTGTTAATATGTTAAAAACATAGCTGTCGATTCCTCTACAGTTACAGAGTTTATCGAAGCATCCATCACAAGCAACTCTGGTTTTGGACAACAGTAAATTTTTAAATTATTACTATTTCTATTTATTTTTAAATAAAAGCTTTTCTGAATAGTCACTGAAATGTTTACAATAGAAAGATGGGCATTTGCTAGACAGGAAATTAACTTTTTTATACTTTAAATCATCTGCATTTTTCCCAACTATTACAGCTCAATCATAATTATGGAGCTGTGATTGTTATTCTACCAGATATTAATGACTCCATTTTTAATGTAAAATCATCTCATGATTTCACTTCTGCTGAGACCACTGCAGCTTTTTCAAGGCCACATGATTTTTACTTGCCATCTCAAAGCTCCACTGCTTTGCAATTTATTCCTTTTGTCATCTCTCCCCTGGCCTTATTTGGATCAGCATTAGAGAGAAGGCCTTTGGGAAGGCCTGGAAGTATTCGTCAAGTTAGTAGGTGGGACGCTTCCCTGGGAGAGAGTATTAAGCTAAACCTCCAGGAATACTTTCAGGGAATCCTGATATTGTTAATCCCCCAGGGTTTATGTGTGAAATGTGACATTTAAGATTAGTGCAGAAGCATCTGTTCATAATGCCTAGAACTGAACCTCCCAAGAATGTACCACACATAATTTTCAGAAAAAGACACCTCATCTCCTCCAAGACCCTTCATTTCCCTATTGAGCCACTAAAGCAAAACTCCGATGATTGTAAAACTGATCTGTTTCTCATATTATGACCCACTAAGTGACACAACTTCCATTAGGTTAGACTCCACTTATGGTGCATACCCTACTTCCAGTAATTATTTTATTCTTGGAGAGTAACTCAGGATACATATTCTTACATGTCAATTTTCATAGTAACTAGCCTGTTGAGCGGCTGACCAACGAAGAAAAATGAAGTCAGCAAACAGAAAACAAAATTTTCTGTATTTCTGATTTTTTTTTGCATGTTTTTCTGTTTGTTTTTGTTATTGTTTTGTTTTACTTAGATTTTTTTTTTCCCCGAAACACAACACAAGCAGAAGCCAATTCTGAAGGATTTGTAAGGGCAGTGTATACTCCCTCCCAACTATTCAAGCAGGCAGTAGGTATTCATGAGTACTGAGACATGCACATAATTATGCCTGAATGATTATTTATCCAGAATGAAGAGCAACTGTGAAGCATCTATCACTCTTTGTTCCAGGTCAGAAGTTTCAGCTAGCCATTTCAAAAGAAAAAAATAGCATAATGTGGATGAAGCAACCAACAATATACTGAGCACCAGAAATGCTGAATACACAAATCAAAGTGTTTCAGAAACATAGACACTCTAAAGTTAGAACTGTTTGGCACGTATTGCTGAACACAAAAAATTAGTTTGGGTCGCAAAGGAGACATTAACAAAACATAATAATTCTTTTTTTTAAAAGATGCATTATATGCTTAGGGTAGCCATTTCCTACTGATTGTGATATATATCCTGTTTAATTTATTTTAACCAGACACTAAGCAGGATATACCCAACAGTAGATCAAGCCAACCAAGGAGACTATGCTGAAGTATTGTAGAGCGTGCAACCACAGCTGATACACTTGCAGGGTCTAGTTCCTGTATTCCATCACCTTCATATGGTCAGAAAGGTGTTGAAGAGCTGTAACACTTAGTTTCCCATGGCCTCTGGGTACAGAGCTCTCCAATGTGTGTCCATTTCTACTTTCAGGCTGGCATAGTACAGAAAAGAGTGACCTTGAGGTCAGTCGGTATCTAAAACCCCTCCTGTGAATGCCACCCAGAGAAGACAGGGAACTAATTTCATCTGGTTTTATTCTATGCTAATGTTCCTAACACCACACATACTTATCAGGGCTGTTAAAAAAAGAGTACGTATTAATGTTGTATGATATTTCATGAAAACAGGTCGTGAAGATACTTAAAAATTCCCATCAGTTGGAAAAAACCAAGCCTTTGGCATACTACGTTTGGTACCATATTAAATGGTGCTTTCCATCAATAAAGCACAGTCTGAACCAAGACAGTATGGCCACACCTACACTGGGGATTTAATTCCCTGCCACGGTCAACAGCATTTCACATGGAGACAGATGGAAAGGAAGAGGGTGTCGGAAAGGAGAGGACTCTAGCTACTACTTTGGAAACCTGCACCAAGACATGCAACTTTACGAACGCGTTGCTCTGGATACCTGTGGAAACGTGTGGTCTGTTTGCATGAGGGCCTCTAGCATTAGCACCGCTGCTGGAAATACTAGCAATTGTGGACAACTGCTGTAAAAAATAGTTTGTCTGAAGTAACCGAACTTACACCTCATTCTCCACCGGTTCCGATAGCACAGCACAAATCCTCATCTTCCTTAAAAACAAATCAGCAGGACAAAGGATGGAGTTGGTTTGGCTAACTTTGTGATGTGAAAAAAAGACCACAGCAGAAAGCTGGAATTAATTCAAAGTAAAAAGCAGTTGGTTTTATCCTACCCTTCTACACAGCAAGACAAGAATGGAATACTAACCGACTCTAATCACAACCAGGACAGTTTAAAGCTAAACAACTGCTTGTTTTTAAATATGTCATCTAAGAAAACAATGAATGAGTTAGGCTTTAAACTTGTTCTTTCTTCAGGGAAAAGAAATAGCAAAGGTATTTAAAATTAAACAGGACATTCACAATTAATCTGCTTTTTAATTAACTTACTCTGCTGCTGTAAGTGATTCTGCATTTACTCTCATTCTTTTGAAAATTCCAAAGTGCTACTTCTGACCTGTGATTTACTGTTGCCGTACATCTTTATAAGCAGTACTTTAGTTTAAGTGGCAGTTGCATATTAATTACAAAGTTAATTATGTGCTATGTAATCATGCTGTAATTCATTAGTTTACTCCGCAGTGTGAAAGGATAATGCTAAATGGAAGACCTGATGCAGAGTATTTTAGTAATTTACATTTTTGCATCAAATATTCAAAATATTAACCAGAAAACATTGTCTGCACTTAAGGGAGCCTACAAAAACGCTCATTGTGATTCCACTAACAATGATGCTTAAACTTTTCCTCCTTAAAAAAAGTTGTAGCGATTTTAGCAGCGTAAAATATTTTGTCTAAAACCAAGTACACATCTAACTGCTGCTAAGACCAGGCGAAATATCAGAAATACTGAACGAGTTCAAGTATCCAAATTTGGTACTTCTTGGCATGACTCATCCTCAAAAGACAGGTGCTCTCTGCTTCCTGAAATCACATTTCTTTAAGATGTTTCAGCTTGAAAACCTAACCACTGAGACATCCAGTAGTATAAACCACAGTCGAAGACAGAGGCTACAGGCTTTTATGACTCTTAATTACTGACACTTTGCATAAAGTACCTATAGCCAGATAATTTACTATCAGCTTCTGTCCGAAATTTGCAGGGAAATGCAATTCCTGTTTGCGCAGGTCTCAAAATAAGTCTATTACTACAGATCTATGTTTCCCAACAGAAGTATTGAACACAAATGTAAATATTTATTTTTAAGATAATGATTTTTGGTGAAAAATGAACTAGGCACAATACCATAAAGCTGTCTTGCTGTCCCAGGTTTAATTATCCCTGGAACTATCCAACTTACTCTGATCAATAGAAATACAAAACCTAATTTTTACAAAGATGCTCTTAGTCACGAAGAATTCCTGTTCAGCTTTCAAGCTTCCCTCCCTGCCCCTCCCTTTGGAAGTATTCCAACATTTACTGTTCTTCATCAAGAACTGCTGCTTTTCAACACCGATTCTTCACAAGTTGTAATCTTTTTTCCTTCCACTAGCTATCACTGTGATGCAAAACGATGCTCTTCGTGTGATATTTAAAAGTCAACAGAGGTAGGAGTATCTCCTCCTGAAGGTAACACCATAAAAAACATGACAGAGAGCACTTTAAACCCCACGATAAAAAGCAGCTCTGTCACTTAAAATAAAATTATATAGAGAAAAATTACTACGCAAAGGGTCTACATTTTTTCAGCACATACTTGATCTCTGTACATTGGAGCTATTTTAACTTACAAAAACAAAAGCAAGGCTACTTTAACTATTGATAACTCTGCAAAAAATCAAGACATACCGTGAACAGTTGTCAACTGTTGTGCAGTGTTTTGACTGCACAATCTTTATTATCAGGCAAACTGCATCAACAAAAAGAAGCCCTAACTCTCCAAACAAACATCAGTAGATTACCAAATCCATGACTGAGTTTGCAGCACCCCCGGAATTCTTTCTCATGGGCTGAGCAAATTTCCCTTTGAAGTCATTTGGGAAAAATAAAGAATCCATATTTTTACAGGAGAATTATGACAGTCAAACTACTAAGGGCTTTTCACTCCTTAAAATTCTTAAAGCTTTGTTGATAAAACATCATAGGGACCTTAAAACATAAATAAAATGCACACAGAGTAATTAAAGTTCCAGGGAAAAAAACAGAATTAAAGATATGGTACTACTGAAAATTTAAATATAGCAAAATAGTATACTGTTTCACGCTACTGCAAATTGAGTACTACATATATAATTATGTAAGGTTTGAGATGGTTACTTCAACTTTTTGAAACAGCAATTAAAGAAAATGCATATGCACCAGTGGCTTTTTAAAAAACAAACCTGAAATCTATGCAAAAACCTTTATGTGCTCTGTAGCCTCAGCTAAAAATAAATAGTTCTCTTTCTTTGAGCACTGTGGTCATGGATTTTGCACTAAGAAGTGTAGTTAAAAAATTAATTTCAAGCTCTAGTAGAAAAAGGAAACAATAAATATTTTGTCCAATATGAAAGGAAAAAGACAAATCAGTGGAAAAAGTAATTTTACTTGCAAAGTTATACACAAGTACCACAACAGCTAAGAAAAATGAAAGCATTTGCTCCCCCCCTTCAGAAACAGCCACAAGACATTTAACTTTGTATATAAGGTTAGATTTGCTGAGCTGTGTAATTAATTTAGGTCTGTAGGGACCGCGTTACAGATCGTAAAGATCTACTATCATGTTTGGCTTCTATTTTGGAACAGGTATCTAACGCATGTATTGCTAGAAAGTGTATGGTATGGAATAGATCCCTAACATTTCGTGTTTTATAGAATCAAAAAAGCCTTTTTTTTTTTTTTTTTTTTTGGATATAGGACAATACATCCACAATCCAACAACAAATAAAAAACGAAACACAGCTCAAATTCTCCTCAACATTTTAGCCCATGGTAGAAAGTACTATTATTCCATTTCTATATGGTGGTGTGAAAATCATTTTAAGAGCAAGTAAAGCTTTCAAAAAATTAAGAGAATTCATTTAATTTAATTTCAATAGAATATGGTTATATGGTTGACTCATTCTTTTAGGTTCTTTAGAGATTTCTGCACAGAAAAAAAAAAGAGAGAAAAGAAACTTTTGCTTTCATTAGTGACTTTTCTCCTACCACAGCAAAAGGATCAACAACTCTATTTACACATTTTCAGAAATGACTTTGGTATGGATTCTTAATGTTAGCTGTCCAATAGAGAGGCTTTAGCCTAAGCTAATCACCCAGGTTCCATCAATAGTCAATGGAGAGCAGTACTTTCAGAGGGCAATTTGTCCCTTGCTAAGACATGTCAAAAATGGGTGGCACAAATTGCTCTCTGGATATACCTATTTCTGTCCATTGATTATAGAGCAAGTCGAGATCATTTCTTAAGAAACCAGAGTCTTCACTGACTTGGAGGATGATGCAGACTGTTTAGTCCCTGCCTCGATTTCGAAAACAAAACTTTATTTCCTTGACACTTCTGGAAATGGTGTGCTAATGTTGCAAAGCAAGTTAATTTTAATTTGGGTAGAATTAAAAGTATCTGAAAAAAGAGTCCTTAATTATTATATGAACCTTGGTTTCTCACTACAAAAATATTAAAATTGTTTCTTATATAATTAATAAGACCTATATTTTGTTGTAAATTGTATGTAAATATGTTACTGTAGTAAAATATAAGTATACTCACTTCCAAAAATCGCTAAAAATAAATATGGTGAAAAGACCCTTCCAGAGTTTTGTAGGACATAGATATTTTATGTAATATATTCAGTAATTTATATAAGCCTCATTCTCTACAATAACATGTACATATTCTTCATACATAATAAAATGGGAGGAATTTATCCATTATTTGGAGCCCTAGTCAAGGGATCTGGGAAGCTGCGTTTAACTCCTCTGTCATTCCTCCCATGGAAGCCTGCACAACTCACAGGGTCTTCCTATGCACTTGTTTAACAGCAGTGGAATAGGGATAAATACACTTTCCTAGGGTGTTATGGGAATAGATACATAAAAATTATGAACTACTCAGTCCAATCACACAGGTAACACAAAAGTATCTAGATGAAGTATATTGCAATATATGTGTTTTCTTTAAATTAGATACATCTCTCTTAGCTATTCAGAAAGCCAAATTACAAAAGCTCACATACATGAATATCCTGAGAGACAACAAGCCTAGAGTCCAATATGATGTATTACCACCTTTCATTACTAAAAAAAAAAATATCACAAGACTCTGAGATTACTTAGGCTCTTTGTCCTTATCAGAGTGTTTACTCTAGCGCAAATTTTTAAAGAGAGCACGAAGAACATGACACTTTGGGCAAGACCATTAGCACATTCTTGTTTGCCCTGGTATAGCCTTAATAGAGGAGAGTGCTACTGATTTACAACTTTGAAAGTAAACAGAATTGCAAATCTCTCGCATATATCTTCCTTATCACCCTTCTCGGGACATGCAGGCATGTAATGAATTCCCAGGAACAGACAGGCCACCACCTCGTCTCACCTTTGCTAACATAACACTTGCGCTTCTCATTTGCTGGTGGCTGCCTGGTTAGCTGTCCTTGTGCATCTTTTCTCTTCAAGCGGCTCACGGCTCCTGCAAAGGCAGCCTGCGATACACCAACTGCTGTTTACAAAGCAGTCTTTAGCTCTGCACTGATTACCAACCACTGGGCAATCAAGATGATACACTGTTTTAGCTAATTATTGACATCTGGATGAGCTGTGTTATTAAACAAAAAAAGGCTCCGTTGTTTAGCAGTTCCTAGTGAGTTTGAAAGCTCAAGATTTGTTTCCAAAAACGTCATATATCCACTAATGGCACTCTAAACCCCCTGTTTTCCCTTAGTCACGATTTAAAATTACCTGCAAACCTGGGCCTACTCCCTTCAGAATTCAGCAGCTTGGTCTTGTTCTTACAGTAAATTTCTCACTGAATGTAATTCCTGCCCACTAAGACCAAGTTTTGTTACTCCTATTATCATTCAACTGTGTGCAATAATTAAGGAAGTAGGAAGGCTGAGTCCTTGCTCAGTGCAAACCTAACAGTTCAGACAGCATGCTCAGTGTGAAAAGTCACCAAAAATTTCCTTACCGCTTCCCTTGCAGGCTTCTGTATCACAATATAGTTAAACTCCAGATCTCAAATTTTTTTGGAAAAAATTGCATCACAAAATACCATATCCAAATCCTCCAGCTCAGGATGTCTCCACACATTTACACTTACAATCTCCTAAGGTTCAATTCTCTTCTTCCTATGAAAGCATCTCCTAAGACTTTCTTGTTTGTGAGACATTTTTCTTGCAATGGTTTATCAGTCTCCATAGTCGTGGTGGAGTCTCCAAAGCCACTCAGGTAGTTTACCCCAGCACCAGCAAAGAAAATGAAGTTGGTAGGAGAATCTTTTTAATGCTAAAACCAGGAGTGCCCTCTAGTGAGATTCCACAGGGAGCATGTACGACTAACATTTGTCAGCTAGTGCTTCTTTATCTTCATAGGTGGTCTGATCTGCTGGGAGTATAATTACTATAACGTGCTTCCCATAATGCAACATCAAGCATGGGAAAGCAAGACCAGACTGTGTGGGTTTATGCAACACCGATGGGCCAGAAAACTGGCACCGACTGGCTGCTTCAGGAAACCCCAGAACTAACGCAGAGTCGCAGGACGTCCCATCACATACGCACTGTAGTGCCACAGAAGGGCTATTTGCTCAGTAGCAGAGAATGCCTAGGCTCAGACAGTGTTAGTTAACATGAGTAAGAGTTTCATAAACACACATCAAACACAAACTCATCTAACAGCATTTGCCCTCTTATTATATACTTTGAAATGCTCGCCTCTAATCTTTCAACCTGCTTTATTCCGTTGTTCATATTTATAAGACTAAAACTACTAAAACTGGAAATGATACCTAAATGAACAGAGCCAGACACCACCTAAGCAGACAAAACGCAGTGCACATGATCAAACAGGCAGATTGAGAAATTCTGCATCCTGTTGTTTCATCCTATAAAACTGCTGATCCATCAGCAACTTAAAGCAACTGTGAATCTTGTAGTGTGCCTGGTAGCAGTGCTTGCAGGGCAAGCCTCAGGGTATTTTCTAACTTATTAGAGACCTTTTTTGTCAGCTCATGATGGCAGTTCTTTGTAGGACTAAATAACTTGCATATCCATCTTTGTTGCATCTAAATAGAAATATATTCATACTTTAGAAGTCGTGGGTTAGTGGCACTTTTTTTTTCCCAAATCTGTTTGAGGTTTTCAAGAAAGAATTGAAAAGCCATAACCTTTTGGCCTACAAATAAAGAGGAAAGAGACAGAGCAAATTATGTATTAGAGGCCACTGAGTAATGAAAGTAGCGGCACAGTACTGGATATTGATAGTTACGCACACACTGAATTCAAAGAGACTAACAGGTATGACAACACTGAAGAAAAAGTCATGTTGTGATGCAGGTGGGCAAGTCAGAGTGCATAGCGAGAGAATCACAAGGGTTGCTATTTAATAGGAAAAAACATCTCTCAGGAAACCATTTATTAATTATGTAAGCAAAAATGACAGCATGAGCATGAAGAGTACAGAAAGAGAGAAAGTGCGAAAGATTTTGTTTTACAATGGGAAAACTAAGAATTGTTCCTGAAATAGGATCTTGGACTGTGTTTTTGTTAACAGTTAATTTTCACTAACACGAGACACTCTTTAAGCAAGAGGCTGCTAACATGAAGAGTTAACAGAGTTAACTAGAACATATAACAATAAAAGAAAGAACAGACAGAGGAGAAATGTCTTCCTTTCCTTCACATATTTGTGAAGTGTTTGACTTCACACGCATCCCAGGCTAGGTATCACAACTAAAACTAAATTTGCTGGCTCATATTCCTAATAGGATACAGTGGCCTTCACCTTTAGGTCAAGAGTTCAAATGCAAGCCCAATCAGTGGTGACCAAATGTTGTCACCATCTGCCTGTTTAGTGGCCTAGATGAGAAGAGGAAGGTTGTTCAGCTCAGTTCCATTGTTAATGGGCAGGTGTCTCCATCACAGAAACAACCATCACGAGTGTCACTAACTGGAAGTTGAGTCAGAGAGGTCAAGAACTGAATGGGCATAAAAACTGAATTAATAGATTAAAGAGTCCCTCTAGGTAAGGGTCAAGGCAGTTGTGTGCTTGCTGTCTAGATAAAGAGCATTTCGGTCTTCAGGGCTTGCAGTCACATGCCTGTCACTGAACCAAATTAATTTTTAAATGGAAACAGAATTGAATAAAAAGATTTATAATTTGATTTAAATTTAGCTATTAGGCTGGTTCCCATTTTCTTTAGCATCAGCTGGAGGTACACAGAAGCGAATGCACATCTGGGGCTTATACAACTGCACTGCTAAGTATCAGCAGCCTTCTGGATGTTCAGAGGTGTGCAGGTCCTCCTGCTTGACAGGTAGCAGCCACGGCCACAGCCACACCACGGCTACTTCCCATGGTGCTAGTGTGTTTCATGCAATAGGCCTGAAAAGCCACCTGGGCTTTTAAGTGTCGAGACTGGTAGTGACAGCACTGGAAAGGTGCACTAGTTTTTACCAATATTATCATAAACAAAAGGGAATCCATATTTTTTTTCTTTTCTTGCAGAAATTGGTATTTGCAAATAAAAGTGTTAGTAGAGCTATCTTAAGTAAACTCTTTATATTGATACTGATAAGAAAGGCTTCTTCGCTTTTATTCTGCTGCCTGTTTTTAATTCCTTTATGTACGCTTGTATTTTTAACAGTATCTCAAAACATTAAGACTTTATAGACGTAGTCCAAAATGTTTTTCTTTCCACTACACATACACGTATTTTTTACTTCTGCTTAGACCCATTGAAATCAGATGGTAGTTACCTTGTTTTGATTCTCACAGTAAGTGTTGTGCTGGAGTCAACAAAGAAGCAGGAAGATGTCAGATGCCCAGAGAAGATAGCTTGAAGCATCAGCTTTGAAAAATTCTGGACAGATAGTAACTTGGCTCTTATCCCTGCCAGGGAAGGTAATCTGAGCTCTATGCAATTTAGAGCATGTATGCGCATATGTATCTTTGGGAACATTAACATGAGCATGAGGTTCTTCCAAAGAGGAGGAGCTTACTGAGGCTTGCCCAACAATTCCCACATCACAACTGTCGTGAAGCTGTGCTTTTCGCAAGTCAGATATTTCTCCTTGTCATAGTCAACAGCTTTCAACACCACTTTGGGAAACATGAGCGTGCTCTCTTCTATCCTGCAACTCCCACTGTTTCTCACTGCTATCTTATCTGGAGCATGCTTTTGGATGCTTTCCATAATTAATAAATATGAGTATTATTTCATATGAATATTTAAAACAAAAAGCCAAGCGAAAATTCTTATTCACAAAGATCATTAAAAAAACCCAAACAAACAAACAAAAGAAAACAAACAAAAACAAGAGAAGGACATAGGAACTTGTTGTTAGCCGCTTTACAAAGTCACAATAAATTGCAGCTTATGTAATTCTCGCCCAACACTGACACACACCCAAGTAAACAATATTTTCTTAAGGTAGAAAGAAAATAAATTCTACTCCAATTATTTTCTTTCATCACACTTCAAGGCAGTAATGCAATTTCTGGGAAATAACCGTCCTTCATAGATTATACCTGTGTTTGACAAGCCACACACATGTGTAAGTGCATCAGGGGTGAAGGTATGAGCTAATATAGTAAGTTAGAAAAGGTGTCAGTAAATAAGAAAATATTTTGGACAATTATTTATCTCCAATTACTATCTACATTCCAAAGAAGACTGAGAAGTAGCAGCAATGGGCAACATCTTCATTCTGATAGTGTCAAACAGTCTCCAGGATGAAACAGATCATTTCAAGAGAGCAGACAACTCCTCTATTCATTGCTTGTCCAGATAACCACCAATAGGTCAACTGTAGAATAACAGCATATTATCGTTTATGCCCAGTCCATGCCTACCACTTGGCCACCATGTAATTTTGTTTTCCCTTACTGAAAAGCTTCATTTCCATTAGAAAGGAATTCCCATCCCTTTACCCTTCATCTTCTGTGGTACAATTCACATGTCTAGTACCTTCCTAACAAGTTATGGTCTCCAAGTTATTCACATTCACTACACTTGAATGGATATACTATGTTTCCAGCTTCATCTCCAGGCTACAGTATAATCCTGGAGAAACACTTTTAGTCCCATACCTTGTTTATTCAGACTGCCCCTTTGGGAACAGGAACAATCCAGTATTTCAAGACTGTGAGACACAACCTGGCCACAAACTTTTGTGAAGCCTCCTATGATCTACACATAAAACATATCCTAAGGTTCTCTACTAATTGTTGTATTGGAAAATAAACTCACAAGTTACTGGGATAATACACAAAGAGAATTGAAAAGTTCCCGCAGGTTGACATCTTCAGTGTCACCTCCTAGAATCTAAGCAGTGAAGCCATGAGCACTGTCACCATACAGAGACAGCAACAGTTTGCTGGCTCCCATTTTATTCTGTGATGGATCAGACATGAGTACAATACATGAAGTCAGTCCCCCGGGAGTCAAGCAGAATGATATGGCTGCCTGTTTCTGCAGAAGGCTAGTTTCAATGATCCAGATTATCCCTTCCTATTACAAGTTCCTGGGGACTGGACACAGCAGCCTGTTTTGAGGTGTTAGGAGCAACTTTCTTCTATTTCAACCAAAGGAGCTTGATGATGATGCTTTAGCAGGGGCCCCCCTTCTTCAGAAAGGGCTTCTCTCCGGACACTCCTCCTGAGTGTCCTCAGGACTGAGTGCACTGGAACATAACATGGAAACTACTGAACCCTACCGAAGCAGTAAGGCAACCAAACGAGACAGGATGCCACTGCAATAAGGAGATAAAAGTGATCTCATGGCCATGTTTTGGATTGTTTCGCTTGCTGTGCCTCTTAGAACATACTCAGCATGCCTTGCTAAAAAGAACCACTGACTTCATTCTCCAGGTCATATTTAGCAAAAGAAGGAGAAACTTTAATGTTTAGAACTGCTCCAGGTTAACTATTCTTTTTACTATTCTTGCTGCTCATTACCCAAAGCCTTAAAACATTCTAAAATCTGGTAACTAATTCCCTGCTAAAACATAAAAAAAGGAGAGTACTCAAAAGCTGCCCATAACTATTTTATCTAGTCAAGTAATTTTTCAGTGAAGCTACTGAATTACAAGCTCCACATCTAACCAAGATCCCACACAGGAAAATGAAATATCTGTCTAATGACTGCTTCCGAGGCACACATCCATCATCTTACCCAGTTGCTCAACCTATAATGCTATTTCTTTGTACTCTGCCTTTGTATTAGATGAGGCTTAATTAGCTCGCTGGCGTACTAACACCAGAAAACATAAGTAGAAAGTATGAACTGCTGAAGACACAGGAACCACATCCTGAGTCCTGTTAGTCATTTGTACAGAAGGGCGAGGAAAGGTTTGGAAAAGACAGGCCCTAACTATGCTGTATAAGCACCACTGTCAAGGAACCTTAAATGTTTCCAGTTTCCAAGCTCACGTCACAAGCAATGGCGTGGTACAGAACACAGGACAGCCATCCTGTGCCTTTCACCTACCTCCTATGGACTAAATGCGTAACTTCTACCAGGACGCGCAAACGATGATGAAAGGGATTAGGTACGCTGGTTCTCAGTACAGCTTTGTGATAGGAGTAATACTTTGTGTGAGAGATGTGGAGAGAGGCCCAAAACAAATCCCACAGTTATGCTAGAAATATCTGAAAGTTATAACCCTGATCCAGTTATCACAACAGACTGAACCACAATCCTGTATGCACCAACTCACATACCTTGCCTCTAGAACCTGTTAGTAACACACTTGTGTTTAAAACCAGCTTTTTCAGAATAATTGTTAATTCCTTGGAAGTAGGGGAGAAACACACTGTTAATCACAATCTAAATAAGATAAACGTACAAACGTCTGCTTTACATGTATAGTTTTTGACAAACACATCAAATCCATTCAAACTTCTTAGAAAATATAGCTGGAAGTACATGTCCAAACTGCCCACTGTCAGGCCCTAAAAATTCTCACAAGGCACAACACTCATCAGACTGCTAACGGATAATATTTCAAAGACAGAGCAAACCCTGGTCTGTTTATAATGCTGCGCAGATAGCTGTGGATCACTCTCTGTGGCATTAGATAAAACAAGAGGGGATCCAAAGCCTTAGAACACACTGTGCTTTCACAGAATAATAATAGTATCACCAACAAGAAAATAAAAACCTTCATTTGTGCGCACCTCTTGGCAACTTCCATAAACAAAAGCAGAACGGAAGGTATTGCAGCATCGTATCTTCAGAGCAATCAGAGCCACACCTATCGAAGGCTACAGCCGAGAATCTGGCAATAGCCTCCATTATAGAAGTGAGAAGAAGTTTTTGCTATCCACAATTTAGACACAACTTCATTAATTTATGTGTTTTACTAACACAATCTAATTAATGGAACCCACGTGGAAGCTTAAATTGGTGTGTATATATAAAATACACAGACACATACATACAAATAAAATTAATTGCAATTTTCTGAATCTGCCTACGATCTCGGCCTTGCAACGACAGCATTCTCTGTGTTATTCATCACTTGTGTTAGATGTGTTTGCCTTTTGCCTTTCAGCTTCAGCAAATCCATCTTTGTTCTTATACTAGGAAGAGAGACTAAAAGATGTTTGATTCACCTCCTTACTATTCCTTACTTCATATTCCCCCCCACATTCCCATTTAGTCGTCTTCTAAACTCAAAACGTTGGCCTTTAATTTCTGTTCATCCTTCTGACTAATAATTTTGTTTCCAGGATTTAAATCTTGTCTACCCTGTCTATTCATAACCAATCAGAAAATAAGTTTTTATTCAAGGTGAGGTGACCTGTCTTTCATCTTATAGTATTTTCAGCATTATCCTCTGAATATTTCCTCAGTCCAAATTCATGTAAGTTCTAGGTGAAACAGCCTTGTACTTTAAGTATTTCTCCCCATTCTGAAAAACAAAACAAAAACAAACAAAAAAACCCAAAACAAAACCCACCCATTATACTAACAGAAACTTTACTGGTGAGAAATTCACCGTGTTACACCATTCCCATTTTGTAAGAATGATTAACATAGGAATATGCCTTTGTGAACAGCCTGAAAATACACTGTATTATCGGTGAAACATATTGCGAGTATTACATCACTGTTAAAAGAGTTTCCTTGACATTTGCAACTGATCACTAATTATTATAACTCTTCCTTCACATACATGGGCTATATAAAATACAGTAGTGAAAACAGGTGAAGTTTGACAGACTCCATCTTCAAGACCAGCTTCCCAAGATAACAATTTTCCTAATATTAGTGAGGGGCTTGATCTCTCTCTCACAAGGGCACCTTGGCTCCAATTCCCCAGCTGGTACAGCACACAGTTTATATTATCACACTGACAAATGTGCCTAGACAGTCACAAGTTGTGCGTCTTACGTATCATTGCCACTTTCCTTCTCTTGAGCTACCTAACATACAAAAATAAATACACAGAAGAATTTCTCCAGGACCTCCCAGAGAGGGATTCAGCAATCCAGCTGAGCACTTGAGGTAGCCTCCAACCCAGAGTGCTCACTTAGGTAAAAGATAACACAGCCTCCCATAAGCAACCCCATTCCTGAACCTGCTCCTGCCCTTTTCTGTGCTCCCATTGCTGCGCTGCCTGTTTGCAATGAAGCCTCTGCACGTGACGGCTATTGTCAAATCCAACGCCGGGGCCAGGAGAGAGCCCTTCATCGCCCCACCACTCTCAAAAGAAACTTATAAGCACACTGCCAACACAATACGTGACCTGCGTATGCTCATTTTCTTGCCTCTGCCTCTTTGTGTCTCTACACGTTAGACAACACTGAGATCAGAAACAGTACTTTAGTCATAAAATTATTATTTAAATTTTTGGGTAGGACTAAGGAGAAAGAAAACACAGTTACACATACCAGACAAACACACATACACACGCCTCATCTCTAATTCAAGGCAAACATTTCACAGTCAGTTTCTTGGCATTTCATGTGAATATATATTAAGTCTAAGCAGGTTTTATGTTGAATATGTCAACCATGTCATACATAAAGCTGCATATCACAGTCTTTCAGGAGCAACAAAATGGTGAAACAAACATATCGGGGCTCCTGACTACCTTCAAGCGCCGTTGAGTAATCTGTGGAGGCTCACGACCGAAGTCATGTCATTTAGCTCTTCGATGATAACCTTGGACACGCAAGGCGCTCCCTGCCCTCCTCAGCGTGAGCTGCTGCAGCAAAGGCCGCCTCCTGAGTGGGGACATGGCCACCTCCGCCCGTGGGCACTCCAGCCGCACCTGCCCTGCTCTAGCTGACTCGTCCTTTGGGCACTCATCGGCACGATTGCCAGCACTGCACAGACTCTGCACATCAACTCCCAACACGTACGCCGCTACACCAGGTTGTGGGCAAATTGTAGTTTGTCTCTTCAGCACTCTCTAAATTTTTTTACCCTAAGAATCATCTTTCATGATACACCACCAGGCAGAAAAGTTTAAGATTATGATAATTTTCTGTTATTCTTCTCTGGCCATGTCTGATACTTTCTTATCTGCATTTCTTTTGCTAAAGACATTTGCTGATCTTAAACCTGGCTTGAATGAATAGCAATTGTTCCCTTCTGGTTTTGAAGGTACTTTGTTTGTCTACCCCATTCACTGGCCTGAAATCAGCAAGGCCTCAGATGGCTGTTGCTATGGCAACTCTGTTCATTCAACACTGGCATATAATGAAGACAATGTGTTTTCCATTTAGATGAGTTTTAAAGCAAAAGAGAGAAGACTCCTGCTTAACAGTCCCTGAGAATGCCAGGGTAATATAATCAGGGTTTCTGTAGTACCAGTAAAACCATGATGTGCAACTAAAAGAGGGAAAGAAAGAAAGTTACGTTGATATTTCACAATAATTACAGCACTGGGCAAATTAATCAACTGTGTGACTGCATGTCTTTACTCTTTAAGACCTTCTCCACTGAGAATAATTCAGAAATAAATGTTTTGCTCATACTTTTTCCTAGCAAAGTAGCAATTTGGGCACTACTGACCTGCTAATAAGACACTTAAGAGCTTCTCTCTCTCCCCCCCGCTTCGTTAAGCAAAGGGGCACTTTGAAAGCACAACTAAGATGTGCAGGTATGTCCTTGTTTTAAAAACAAGTTTTCACAAACACTGACAGGCAGAATTACCAATGCAACATTCTCTGCTTCTTCTCATCTGCTGGGTACTGGCCATGCAGGCTACATCTGCAAGGCAGAGAGGGTCCATCTACAGCGGCGCTGCAGATCCACACTACTCGCAGAAACAAGGAACAGAGTTATTCAAGAAAGGGTTCTTTGAATACAGATATGATTCACTTTTCACATCTACACCCTAAGTTTTTCTACCTGCCTCACTTACGTTAAAAAGTGTAACCAAGCACGCGCCAGGAGAGAGGAAGCAGAGAGGGCCCTGCTCACTGGGAAGAAGGCGCACGGGGAAGGGCTGCTCCTCTCGCCCACCAAGGCTTGCCGTGCAATTACTGCTATGTATCGTTACCGAAGGCCACTGCTGGACAGGGTATTGTAAAGAGATTCTTACAAACACAAACACTTCCAAAAAACATATACTACAGAAACTTGTTTACTCCTTTGATCCACGAAGTCCAGACTTTTCCTCTCTCTCCCGCTTCTCCTTCCTTCTCTCCTGCTCTCTCAACAAGCCTTTTTCTAACTTTTTATCTGGTTACCTTGTGGGCTTCACTCAGGAAAACAGGGATTTTTGAGATCCCCAGCAATAACAACAACAAAAAGGAAAATGGAAACTAGGCATTATAAGTTCTTTTTCTATTTACAGTGGAAACAGTGACTTGAAAAGATTTGTCTTTTCCACTGTTTTTGGAGAGCAGCAGGGAGCAAACACTTCCTGAAGGGAAAGCCAGTTTTCCAAATTCAAATGAAGTCCAATGTTTTAAAATTCTTCAAACAGGAAACATCATGTTTTCAGTTGACATGTCCTTCATTTAATCAGTGTTATCTCCTCATTTCACTGCAAGGAGATGAGTGGGTTTGGAACGAAGTTTTGTTCTTTTCTTTCAGGAATCACGTTTATGCCATTTTTTTAAATGGCAAAGTAAAAAAGACTAACATCAAGCTGGAGTAAAGATACAGGACCTACAGTTATCTACCTTCAAGTTTTTTTCCATTGCTGAAGTTAAGATTTCCAGGAGTAAGGAAACGGCCTGTTTTAATTCACAGGAGGCTCTCTTCGCACATGGAAGGGTTGTAGAATCAAAGTCGAGAAATCCTGAGCATTCTCAGTGATTTCACCCTTTGCATAACAGCAGTTTGTGAAATCATGCACATTCACTGTGACACACAAACCATCCCAGGATTTCGAATAGCTGTGCCACCAGCTTGCTTAAAATTTCTGAATACAAAACAATATTCTCTGCATAGATATCCACAGTAAGACATCTGATATTTCTAATTATCTCCCAAATACAAGGTTTACACAGGTGGCACCAACTAATATTTCTCTGTTATCCAAGTGAGCAGGGCTTTGATGGGTTATAAAACTTGGTGACTACCCATGTATTTTCTAACACTATCTAAGGAGGAGGAAGATGTACATCAAGATCTGTGTTTGTTCCTTTGCACTTCTACAGCTGAAGAAAGCAGTCGTGTTTATGTCTGTCAGATCTTTTCTGGCTCTTCACTTGTGCTGACAGCCTACAGCCTTGCTTCAGTTCCTACAAAGCTCAAAACCTGCAGCTGCACTAGCTGGCATGCCTTTTCTCGTTCCTCCCCTCCACCCCTTATCTCCCCCCCTCCACTCCCCTGTCTTTATTTCTAACTTTTTTTTTTTTGGTCTACATCAAAAGCATATAGTCTCCAAACCTGACTGGGCTCTAAGAAGAGACAAAGACTGAATTTTAAGGCACGACTACAAATACGTTGTACACGCACTCACACATGCACGCACACTTTCCTCTTCTAATTTCAAACAGCCAACCCCTATTCTGAAGACTGGCTATTGCACTGATCTCACTTATTGTCAGAATACCAAAAAAACAGCCATCATTTATGCAAGGAAGACAGCAATATAAATCAAGACGAGCCCAGGGTACTTGAATGTAGATTCATTGTCACTTCAGACCTTGAGACATATCTCTTTGGCTCCTGCCAGCTAAGTCAAGATTCAAGGTTAAGATTCCCCAGATAAAATGACGGACATACTCATTTTGTCGTGTCAGCCCAACTGAAGGGAAGTTTTGTTTAAATCCAGTAACGCAAGTTTCTTAAAAATATTGTAAGAAATAAAACCGGTTCTTACAGAAATCTCTGTATTCCCTACAAGTTACAAAACCACAAACAGCTCTTTAATTTCAGGGTCTGCATGAAGAACTGTACTTCAGAGTAACTGTACTGGCAAATGAAGTTACGTTGAAGCTTTTGAAGTGTTAGAGGTAAACTTCACAATAACATTCAGGTCAAACTATTCACTAACGGATTAATTTGTTTTCTTTCCTCCTCTCTCCTCTGGAGACAAAAACTACTGTAGAAACAGTGGTGAGTGGGGCAGAGCTGTAAAAGAGCAGGACACAAACCGAAAGAGCAGAGCATGCAACAGCAGAGGGTTCAGAAGGGAAAATTCGCTGGTTTTCCTAGATCCACAATGTCCTGGTTAATCCACACAGACAAGACAGCAGCAGTAAGCACTACTCCCTCAGAAAAAAAAGGCAATTTCAACAAGATTCCGCAACGAATATGCGGTGTACCTCAGTATCACTTGTCAGTGTTGGTACCACACTGGCATCTCAAGGCTCTCAGCACAGACCAGCACACCAGCACAGGAGGTGCTGCAGGGGCCTGACCGTAAATGTGAATAATCCCACGAACATCAAGGGATTATTCTCCATGGTTCAGCCATCTCAGTCGTTGCACGCAAGGTGGGGGAGAGGATAAAGTGGCTCTGCAGCCTGTAATGCAACGTGTGCACATGCAGCCATGCGACACAGGGATGGCACCAGCCTTCAGCTAGGACCACATCCCCTAACAGGGTTAGTTTAGGTGCAAGCAAGCCTAAATTAATTCATACATCCTTGTGTGCAGAGCACCCCTCCCTCTGGCAGCCGAGGACCCTGTGGGGGTGCAGCGTAGCTGCTAAGCCAAAGTTTAGCAGGTCGGGCTTCTGCACCAGCGAGAGCTCCCCATGCCGCGTTCTCAGCAGGTGAGGGAAAGGGAAACATGCCAGTAAAATCTTCTGGGCTTATTAGCTTATGCCCTGCACAGGAAGGGGAATCACTGGAAGACAGGGCACAGTAGGGTTGCTGCTCTTTGAGATATTTCAGATTCCTAACTCTTTTTACCCCTCCTAACTCATAAGCCTGTGCCTTCCTCAGCAGCGATGCTGCTTGTGTAAAAGGCCCAGCATGGGTGGGCAGCTCCCATGTGCTGAGGAGAGCGGGTAGGGGAAGCCTCTGGTCCCAGGCTGGCAGCAGGAGACGAAGAGACAGAAACACTGGATCTGAATAAGCAGAAGGCCAAGTCCCTTGCAGCAGAGGCAGGCACAGAGCAAAACACAGAAAGATGGAGAGCTGCTTAGAAGGAAAAGTGGCAGTGAACCCCTCAAAGATATGCTGGGAATTCCTGGTGTAGATGATACTAAAATTGAAAAATTCCTATTTATACAAACCAAAGGAAGTAATTTTTCAGCTGATGTTAATTGCCCTCATTCTATGACACTGTAATAATGTATACTGGCTTATAATCTGTCCCAAAGTAGCAGTAGTAGTTTTTTAATCTGCACTGAAACCACTGCAGGTTCTTCAAAAAGAAAATATTTTCTTTATGTTTTTAAAATGATTTTTCCTTTTATCATCTATGCATGTATAGTGGCTAGCAAACTGCAGCCAGGTCATAGGTGGGGTGCCCCCTAAGTTGTTTCACAAACATCTGAAAGAATTGTTTCAGCACAAACAGTTTGAACAGTGAAAATAAATTTGTTCTTTTTGCTAATGCACTAATAAATGGCAACAAAAACAGAAGCAGCAGCATACATTTGATGATTCAATGTTTACAAAAGCACATTTGCAAAAATTGCCAGTGAACTTTTAAATTCAGCAAAAAAAAAAAAAAAGAAAAAAGGGTTTCAATTTAAGAAGTTTCAACTGTCTCTAAGCAAGCTGATTAGCCCCTAAATGACTGGACTCACCCTGCGCTGGTTTTGTTAGAATGAACTGCTGCATACAGAACACTGTCCCACTGAATGTCCACTCAGAATATGACATGTTCAAGTAAAATTAATTGGAAGTACTTTTTTTCCATCATGTTCACAAACATGGATGTCATTTTCACATCATAAATTCTTCCTTATCTCAGGAACAATTACTGAGCAAACTGGAAGCTGAGATTTTCAACCAAACAACAAGAATTTTCATTAAAATGATATAGACACATACAGAAGTCAACAGGATCTAAGTCCTCATTAGGTAGTTAAGTAATTTAAATATTAAGCACAAAGTTCTTAATATTCTACATTCTTGCTAACCATAATGTGAGAGTCACTACTATGATGCGAATTTTGAGCAACGGATAATTTTTTTGTAGGGAACGGGATTTACTCAGGTAGATGTTCTGTGTTACAATACAGTGCACCAGCTCATGAGTGCTGTCTAATAAAGATATTACAACACTAGCAAACATCATGGCTAAACTAAATCCTAATGTAAACTACTGTTAGAGGGGTATTACATTGTTTTCATTTGCTCTGTGAGTTGCAGACTTTAGGATAATAATATTGCTCTGTAATAGCGATAGCTTAATTTCATGTTGTAACACCCTAATGACTTTATTGTTTCACTCCCATTCCAATTCCAATAGCTATTACCATTTAAACACCTGTATTATCAAAGCGTTGTGCTTGAGTACCTTCTGGATAATTTACTTATGTTACAAAAGACTAATTCAAAGGAAAGCTATACGTTTCTCTAACTGTTGCACCATTTATCTTTTTAGCATAAGCTGACTCTTTCAGAAAAGCATGCGCTGATTAAAACAACCAGCCTACAGTCATACCTCAGTTCACGTGCAGGATATACTTCCTTCAACATGACGACGAGAGAGAGGGAGGGAGGGAGGGAGGATGATCAATTTTTACTTTTGGAAGCATTTCTAAAAAATTTCCAAAGCAGCAAGTTCTTGTTACACACAATTAAGAAATTGAAGCTCCTCAGACAGAGATGTCCAAGTACCACATTTAGGTCAATGGTTCATCAACGTAAGAATTAACTGCTTCCTCCATGGAGGCAGGCAACAGTATACAGATCTTAATTTCATGAGTGACAATTAAAAGTCAAATTCTTATACACCCAGTGATTTGAACACCAAAAGAATAGGATAAGCTTTAAGACTAATACACAACATATGAGATAAAATATACCCTTACCAGTCTTCAATGACATTAGATGACCAGACCTGCTCAAAAAATTCTACTCTACTTGCCATTGATAAATAGATTGAGTTAAAATGTCTTATATTCAACCTTTTTCTTCACAAAGAGGTTCAACAATTTTTTTTTAACTTCATCTTAATCAACAAATAAAGTACCTCAAAGGAATGGTAAATCACTACTAAAAAAACACCAACACTTAAAAAGCATTTTCAAAATCAGCTATTTTCCAAACAATTAATTCACTGAAATTTCTTTCATCACAATCTATTTAATATGGAATCTCTCATGGGAGCAATGTGAAAGTTTGAAATACTCGTACATCAGCAGCTTTTAAAAACCAGCTGATCTGAACTGAGGACTGTTAGGGCTGGTAACCCCAATACAGGTAAACATCCCCTACATGGCAATACATACTATTTAGCCTTGTTACAAAACACCATGAAAGTTCTGTTGCACTAAACATGCTATCTTTTGTCCTTTTAAAAATTCTGGGGTTAAGATTTTTATGGGCATAATAAAGCCGTGGTAAGTCAGTTCCCTGTAGTGGTTATGTTTGGGAAAAGAAGCTTACCTTAACCCTTTCTACTCCATTTTGTACTCTTTGGTCTTGCTTCAGGACTCAAATGAACCTGATTTTTACAGACTGTTATCCATATAAGTGAACAACCTGCAGTTACTTTAATTGCATGTGTTACGTAAAAATACTATTCAACATCTACAAGATACCACAAGAAAGCTGTACACTGAGATCTAACAGTAAAAGAAAAAATAATTAAAAAAAAAAATCTCTTTTCCGATCCAAAATATTTCAGGCAAGTCTGACCAAATACTGTGTGCTCTGCTGCTTTCTGAAAAATTTTCCATATTGATATTTACCAATACATACTAAAGCTCTGTGAACTTTTGCAGTTAGTATGGAATGAAGAGAAGCACTTTTAAAATGGAAGTTCTCCCTGTTGAAATTTCCAGTAAGGACATTTACACACCTTCTGTATAATATTTTTTTTTCAGGTATGTAACTAAACAAGTTTTTTTTTTTTTTAATATAAACAGAAAATATGTTTGTGCTGCACCATCATGAAATGTAAAGGCTAACTCTCTCTGGTTAAGAGGTGTCTGAACTATGTCTATGTGTCTCCAAATATTGGGACAAGCATGTAAATAAAGACCTCAACTGCCAGCATTCAAGTTCATGTTCTCTTTTTGCCAATTCCAGTAGGATCCAGTAGGACTTTGCCAACCCATTCAGCTAAAATTGGTTCTGAATACATCCAACAAACCACCTCCGATAAGAAGACTAAGGCCAGTGTTTGTAAAGTGTACCTATTACTGACATACTCATCCACTACGTGGATGCTTATCTTCATTCAACCAATATGGCAACATTAAAAAAAGTTTATGCAATTTTTATTTAGTATTTTTCATATATTTAAAGAAAACACAGCTTTTAAAAGAAAAGTACATTTTGAGGTCTATCAGAAAAAGCTCACCCCACTGACAGCTTTGCTGTAGAAGACAGGATAACTCAGAGCATTCATCATTTTTTATTATTATATATTATTACTTATTAACTCAAGGACTCTTGAATTCAATACCTGTTTGTGCCACTGACTCACAACATGCCCTTAGGTAAGTGGCCTAATTATTCTGTGTCTTATTTGGTTGTGGGTGAAATCTTTTCTATTAGAAATGTCAGAAAGGAATTTTTGAGATCCTTGGACCAAAATCCCCTCTGAAAGCATTGAACAATAGGCTTGCAGTATCTGAACATGGAAGTGGAAAGCAACTTATCAATTAGCTATGATTAAATTCTTCCTGACACAAAAGGGAAGAGATTTATATTTTACTGAACTATGTGCTCAAGAGTTTCATTTTTGTTTTTAATCTCTTTCACATGTGCTGTCATTCAAGTAATTTTCTTTGCTATCATCCAACAAATATGTTGGGAAAGGACATAAAGAGGTTAGAAAGATGAAGAGAGGTAAAAAGAAAAAAAAAACCCAACATAAGAAATTATTATTTCCATGCAATGCTCAAACCTTTACTATTGATTGTGACTTGCTAATCAATGTAATTTCTCCCATATATATTATTATTGCCACAGTATAAAGTATAGTCATTATTTCCATAGTCCAATACCCAGGCTTATTCTCAAAACAGGAAGATATTTACATAACATTTTTGAAGGAAAAAAAGATTATTTCAGCCTCTTCTAATTAACAGCATTGACCAAATTATGGTGGTTCATTTGTTCTCCTACAGAGAAAACAACTGCCCTCTGGTTAAAAAAAAGTTATATTAGCTTTTAATTTCTGTTTTCAAAGGTATGTTTATGGAATATTTAAATTTGTAATAATTTTTCCTAGCACACATAATGACTAGTGTGTGTTCTCTCTTGTGCTCACCATTTGCCCACTCCATCCACCCTCCACCCTGAACCTACATTATAATTATAACTATAATTATAAATTTACATTATAATTTAGGTATCTGTGCGAGTGTCCATGTATAATAAATGGAATCGCTAATTTAACACAGAGAAAAAACTAACACTGAATTTCTCTGTTTGTCTTAAGAAATGCATGAACTTGGTTTGGACCATGTGAAAGGACCTGGATGTGGGATACAGCCCAAAGCTCTAACTGGAGAAATGGCTTTTTAAAATACTATTTCTGCTATTTATAGTGGAAAAAAATAGAGAACTTGTTTAATAAGGATTTTGCATTTCATTGGAACATTACAAAGGTTCTTGAAGAAATTCATAGGCACTGATTTAATTACTTGAAGTGATCAGCACTTAAGCAGGAAGCTTCCTAAGAACGCAACAGCAAAGCATGCTACCCTGTTTAATGTGACAAGGAGTTAGGCACAAGCTCAGGCTGAAGAACTATACTAGAGCCTCCACGTACCGGAATAATTCACATCTTGATGATAAATTTCCAAAGGGAGGGAGGGGGAAGGGGGGAGAAGAGAGCTTTGCTTAGGCTAAAAACCACTTACTTCTGAAGGCAAAACATCTGGATATCAGCAAACAGCCTGAACATGAAACTCAAAATGTCTCTATTGAAAACAACATTTTGGTGCAGAGGAAAGCTACAAAACTCTGCATCAGCTGACTCTGGTAAACCAGTCGTCTTCTTTCTCTGACTCGAATTCTTAACTTGTACTCCCACAGCAAACGCCCTCCATCTCAGCGTCCAAAAATTCCCACTAGTTGGGACTCCCAACCTAGAAGGAATCTGCTTAACATTCAGCTTTGCCAACAACTGCACAAGGAGACAGCTGCCTTAAAAAAAAAAAGGGGGGTGGGGGGCGCGCAGAAATCGCTTATTGAGTTCACTATTGTTTTCCTGAGGTCAGTTCTAATTATTTTCCAGCATAGCAACTTTAAGGAAACTAACACATACTGAATAGTCTCCTACAAAAAAAAAAAACAAAAACAAAACCAAAAACAACAACAACAAAAAAACCCCAACAGAATCAACTTTTGAGGAAGGCATTGCATCCAATTTTGCAGCTTTCTGGTGCTCTCCAAGCCAACTCAAACTCTGGATATCAAAGTGCATTTGGTAGTTGGTTGGCACCATGGGCACTGGGGACAACCCAGGACTCAGCAGGCTTCCCCATGGCAGGATGGTGGAGGGATACACACCAGTACACTCATCTCGCCCACATCTCACCCACCTAAGAGGAAGCCCTTGGACACACCACCTAAGTGTGTGCAGGAATTTTTGGCATCTGGAACACAGCTGTCATTCAAAAGTTGCAAGTGCATACAAACATCTTCATTCTGATATAAATCTAATCATGAGACTAAAATGCAAGGTAAAAAACTAACCCTGATTCGTAAAAATAACTTGATGAAAGTGCACACAATATTTTTCATTTCTCGCTCCTTAGAATAAGCAGCAATGCTACAGCATATGCCTCCAGAGGAATAAAGCCAGACAAAAACTTTGATTTTTTTGTCACTCTCACAAATACTCTTACAGCACTTCAGCTCTCGCATGGCTTTCTTCCCAGCTAGAGCAGTTATTGCTGGAAGGGAGCTGATAACTTCTCACGCTTCTCAAAGCAAAGCAAGTTACCTGAGCTCTCACTAGTGGCTAGCCTGTGATAAAGGCAGTACTGAGGAAAATGATGTTCCTATTTAAAGCAGCAAGGTAGAAAATTTACCACATGTATACCAGCCAGAGAAGATTTTGTGAAGGCTGGCCAGAAATGACAGACACAATGCAACAGATCAATATGATTATTAATAAAGTTCAGCATAACCTCTGCAAACGGATAGGTTATTAACCACGTGGCAGCTTACCATGATGCAGAACAACACTGCCCAGGAGCCTCCTACACCGCACGCGTGGCTGCGCCGCGAGGCGAGGGAGAGCCCGCACGCGTGGCATGGCCCTGCGGCCAGGGCCCCACCGCAGCACCGCACAAAGCGGCCCTGGGCACAGGAGCCTTAACCAGGCCGCATGTCCTTATCTCCCACTAACAGAAACCTTGTTTGGGGGCCACCGGGCATAACAGAGCTCAGCTCTCACTCATGAAGTATTCCATGGTTTCTCACGGAGAAAAAACAGTATTTAGGAGATTCATTTCCCCCTTGGTGTGCCCAGACTGTCACACAGATTAGTACCTTCAATGAAATGTTGCAGTTAAACACTTTCCAGTCCAGCTCAGTTTTTTTCAACCTGATTCTCTGAAAATCACATAGAGAGTTTTCAGCTGTAAGCACCATTTCTTGCACTGTATTATTTAATTACTGTAAAAGAGCTGGTCACAGACCTGATAAAGCACTGCAGTCCCTAATTCTCTTGACTCGTATCTGACCTTCCAAGTGAAAAAATAAATAAAGGAATCCTTCTCAATGGTAATTTCCATGGTGTTAACAGTTTTCCACAACTTGAGGAAGAAGAACACAATTTTGCTTAACTGCATAATGGTATGCAGCCAGCAACAGCATTCACTCATTACCGATTCATCCTCAGACTGATTTTACCATGTGAACCACGTAATGATGAAAAAGTCTCAGACCTCTGTTTGGCTGAGACTTAAATTAAGATTCGGTAGCTTACCTAACTAAACTGTAAGATAATTTTTTGCTGTTAGATATAATGTTTGTTTACCAGTAATCACAAAACTAAACGAAAAAGCATTAAACTTCTTTTAATACTCCTAGTTTTCGCTTAACCCTGGGCAGCAAAGTAATTTAAATTTCTCAGTGCCTGATAGTATTTCTGCAGGATATCCAACATTAACTTTACACATAGCTCAAATTCTTTATTAATATTGGCAGAAATTGGGGGGGGGGGGGGAATATCTACAACTTCTTATTCTTTTCTCATTCCTAAAAAAGAGGTGGAGATAAATTGCATACCTGTTAGAACAACATGATTTAAAACTTTACAACAGAATCAAGCTCCTGTTGTACCATCTGGTTAATAAGCTGTCAGTTCATTTATTAAGAACTATAGAGATCCGGTGGAATTTGGGGAAGCGGCTGACAGCCCATCATATTTCTAATTCTAAGGTAGATCCTGTCTTTCAGTAAAGTTTGAATAAAACAATTCCACATGCCAGGTTTGCAAGTGAGCTATACAAAGAACAAAGGCACTTGGGAGGAAACTTGTAAAGATGTAAAGCTTTGTAGAGTATCTAGAGAAATGTATCTGTAACCAGACACTGAATCAGTCTCATTTCCCCCACTGCCCTCCCCAGTGCATTTTCTCCCATCCCCCCTCCATCCCATACTACATTCTTCAGCGCAAGGAGGTTTTGAAGCAGGTTTACAGAAGGTAATCACTGTTGGAGGGAGGGAGGAAGGGTAGGAGTTTTTCATCTCCAAGGCTAAACGGATGAAGCTGATCTTAATGGATAGCATCTGCAACTGTTCTCAGGCTGAAGAGGGGGTTTGGACTAGCTGAGGAACAAAAATAAGTCTCAGCTTAAAAAATGGTGGGGACAGATGGAAAGAAAAAAATTTGAGAGTTGTGATTCTCAGCTGTCCAAAGTATCCATTGGAAAAAGGAGTTCTTACCTTACGGGAGCTGAAAGTGACAAAAATGTAACTTTTAGTACCCTTATTGGATGTTTTATTACACCCTCTCCAGGATCTTCATTAAAATCCTACTTAAGATTAAGTCAGTGGCTGGTTGCAATGGTAAAGTGGCACCCCGGGGATGTTCCCCAATGTGATTAAAAAGCACACAAGAGCAGTGCAGCAAATTGTAGCTTTTTCAACTTGGATATCCCTGTGTTTTTGTTTTCATTTTTAAGGAGACTGCAACAAACCTTTTGATTGAAAATATACTGACTGTTAGGAAATATCTTCTGTTAAAAGAGAAAAGGTGTGCAGCATGAGCCTGTGGGACCGGCACTAACACAAGCAACTCTTCTGCTTTGACAAAACAGCATCATTACCAACAATGTGATAGCTGGAATCAGGGGAAGCAGTTCTATTTCTGAGTGTTTCAAGTGCAACTGTAACCTTTTTATGGAATGCAAAAAAAGCATAACACAGTCTTCCTTGTGTTACAGTGATGCTGGAAGACCACATCTGAATAACGTTTAGACATATTTAAAAGATCCAAGTCCATCCTCTGCTGAAGTCTTTACAGGCCTCAGCTTTATTTTCAAGATTGTCAACTGGCAGGAGAGAAATAGTTTCACCTCTGTTGGTAGGACAAATGCTAAGTCACAGAAAGATCCAGTGATTTCCCAAAAACCACACAAGAGAGTCTGACAGAGCCAATACTGAACCTACACATCCTGGTCAGAATAGGCCAATCAATCAAAAATACCTACTTCTAACTCTTGTCACAAAAGAGACTTTTGCCAAGATCCTTCAACTTACATGTCTCCAACACTTGGAGTTCCTGGAGCTGGCTTAATCTCCATGGCACGACTAGTCCTTTTTTAGTTATTTGATTGACATTATAGCTCTGAGTCAGGACTGCACTACCATACGTAATTAGGTTCACACTAAGTACTCCACAAAATAACACCAAGACTAAAGTTAAACACGTGTTTGGGTGCTTTTCTAAACTCTAGTCTTAACAGTGACACATGAGTAAATATTTTTATAGCTCAAAAATCTCAAAACCTTTACCAGTTCTTTTAATCCCTACCATTTTAGGCACTATTATTTAAATGCATAAAACTTAGTTATTTTATATAAAACCAGAGCATACTGTTTTCTTTGTTATCATAAAGATACAAGCATGTTTCCCTTTTCATAACCGTAGCTAATGCACAAGGGACCAGAACTTGCAGACATTTTATCACTGAACATTATTACAACAGCACTTTCCCAAATTGCCTTAAAACCAGAACAAATGCTAATAGAACAAAAGGGAAGATACACCTGCTCTCCTTGAGCTTCAACGTTTTGGCAGTTTGTTTTTTTCAAATGCAAGCTCCATAGAAGAACAAGCTAATTTACAGAAACATACTACCTCTGAATGGTTTGAGCTTAAAAATAAACAAACAAAAAGTGACTGCAAAACACGGCATAACAGTTGGAACATTTCTTTTGGTAAGTTTATTAATAAAACTTTTCTTAAAAATTGCTCATCAATTACAAATTTTGCCAAAGCAAACAAGTTTGCCGAACAGCCTTTAAAACCCAGCAGAGGAAAAGCGTGGTAAGGGATGACCTTCTTCGGAGCTCCCGTTTCCCTCCTATCTGCTGGGATCTGCAGGACCCCTACATGGAAAGCCCTTTCACAGCAAGGTCAGGTCACACAAAGCTGACGTTTGCAGAACAGTTAAAAAAAGTCCTACAGGAACCTAAACTGAATGGCTTTAAGCTCTAAACTTCTAAAGACACTTTTTCAAAACTCAGAGGCACTGAACCTTCATGCACATTCCATCCAGGAAGGTTTCTGCTTGCATGCAGCTCTGTGTTGTATCAGAACGCAGGATTAATGATTTGTACAGGCTTTCCCGATGAAATAAAGCTCCCTCAGAAAACATTGGTTGAATACGAAATATTTTTAAATCCTAAGGCTCCGTGCCTCAAATACTGAAAACTTCACAGGTCCAATAATTAGCAGTATCAAGACTTGCTCTTGAGCCAATGACTAAGAGAAGCCAGAGTCTTGGTCAGGACTGCCCTACCACTGTGGCTCCTCAGAGTTCAAGCAACAATGCGGGTACACTAATGTTTTTGTTACAGAATGGTGTTGTAGCAAAGCTACTGAGAAACTGGAGGATGACAGCATTCTGCTTTATTTAAGAGACAGCAGTTTCAAACCAATTTTTTTCTAAAACTTTTTTGTTCTTAGGAAATTTGAAAGACTTTGGATTTCCAGTTCGAGATGGAAACTCAGACTGCCTGAAAAAAATTCTATTTCTCATACATTTCTCAATTACGAAATAAGGAATTTTCAAGGTTTTAAACTCACTGTGTGTTCTGTTATAAACACAGAATGACAACGTATATGAGAATAATCAGAACATACAGAACATTTTAAACATGTTACCATCATCTTTTATGATACTGAGGTACTAATAGGCTTAAAAAATGTTAAAAGAAATGCTTCTTCAAATAAGAAAGCAGAATGCTGTTCAGATTCTTATGCTTAATATGTCTGCCATTCACATGGAAGCGTGTTGCCCAGTCTTCTCTTCTTAAATCACTTCCATGCCTTCAGTGGTGCAGATTCCTTGGGAATACAAATGGCGAGGGGGCGGGAGGGGAAGACAGGGTAGAAGAAACCAAAATCATTCTTCAGTTCTCAAAATGCTTTAAAATATGTTATGTTTTATATATCACAAAAACTTTTCCTTTTTTCAAAATCCAAACTGTGCATCTTTTTTCAAGCATCATTAATTGCCACTAGTGCTGTGCAAACCTCCAAACTCTCAGAGGTTTAGGGCTGGCTTCCAGAAGCTAACATACTTACCAGCATCTCTTTGGTCTAGAAACCCTCAGAGAGTTTCAATTCTTCTTGGTTCCCAAATGGTCACAAATATTTCAAGAATAGCCTTTTCTGTGGTATTTCTCTTTCCTCTTCCAAACAAACCCAGCAGTTCAGAGGAATGTGAAAAATGCTGTAAAATGCCTCTTGTACCTTCCTCAACCACCTAAAAAGGATCAAAGTTTTGGATAAAGGTTTGCTTTTTGAAGCAGGATATACAACGGTAACCCATGACAAGCATTATGAATGCTCTTTGCAAAAGTTTGCCTCCCACTACAGCAGAAATGGGAGCATCTAAATCTCCTCTTCCTGGAGTGGCAAAATCTTGTTGCACTTGCACCTCTTACAGCAAAGGTCAGAATCTAGCAGAGTCACCCGCTATGCTATCTCATTTACAAAAAGAGATATCTTTTTCCATATTTCCCTCGTAGGAGCTATTGGAGCCAATAGCCGATTTGTACCTTTAACCTTCTGATAACCTTGCAACAATACCATTGCCCTGCAAGCAATCGGGCCTTGCTGTTCATTGATTTCAGCAAGAAGCAGGTTTTGCACAAGGACGCATTATCTTCCCAAGACTGAAAAAGATTTATATAATGAAACTTTGATAAAAATCAGCTCTTGAGAGCAGTTACAGGATAAACTCAAAGGTCTAAAAAACTCTAAGCGAGGCAACAAACAGGTTTAAAAACATGTTCGACATAATACTACTACTGAGGCCAAAAAATTTCACTGTATCACAACTAATTTCAGCAGATGTATGTTCCTATGCTTGGCCTCAACTATAGACCCCTTCTATTTGAGAAATTAGGGGATAACCTGAACTTATTCTGACCTTGTAACAGAACAGCAATAATGTAAGCACTTTATTTCATGAAGAGAGGAAATGTCAACAAAAATAGGTTGCTTTAAAAAAATGTAGAGGCTTTTGCTGCCAATGACTCACAGTATTTTTTTTTTTCCCCCTAAACTGTTCACAAGTACATCACAGCAGACTGTAATGATTTCGGCCTTTGCTGAAACACGTTCCTACTGAAAACCATCACCGCATCATCACCCTTCAGTAGCAAAGCCTCTCAGCTCAAGGCTTAGTGTATAAGGTATCATAGACAGACCACTACTACGAAGTCTATTCTGTCAGCAGCACTGCTTTTTGGTTTACCTTCATATGTCAGCCTGTCATTCATAGCAGGTCAGCAGCTGCTTGGTGAGCAGCCCTGCCAACCCTGCTGCAGCAGGGCAAGCTTCTGAGAAAGGGACCAGACAGCTTGAGGTGAAACCAGCTCAGCCGTCCCAAGACAGGCCATGCTTCCTCATGAATCACAGCCATTCGTCACGCTTACACAATGCAAACACTGTGTATTTGAACAGCAGCGTGCTTTGCTGGGGACCAGCTGCATGCTAACTTTTACAAAGGTGCTCATTAAAGCTTCCATTTCCTTTTGTCTTTCGGATCTCGTAGTGCTCCCATGCCAGCCTGCTTTTGAAAATGACACTTACTGCTTCCATGAAAGCTTTGGCTTTTGGAAGAATAAGGTAGGTTGTCTAAGCAATACTTGGGGCCTTTCCAAACAGCTGATCATAGCTGAAAGTCAGCGTAGTTGCAGTATGGCATATCCCCACTAATACAGACAACCCACAATGGTTTTGTTGCATGATGGCAAACACGTTACTAAACCTGCCTGTATTACAGCAATGTTGTAAGCTAATGATCAATGTTTTCTTTATAAATATACCAAACCCAACCACTTATGCTTACAGTCTAAAAAGACAAGAAACAAAGGTAGTGTTATCACTCCTCTTTTAGGCAGTGGGACTGAGTGACTTCCCTAAGGTCCCACAGCTACTGAAGCAGTATTTTGCCAGCGCCTTAAGCACAAAGCCCCCATCCCCACCACGACACCACAGGATACCCTGCTTGCTGGCTTCGGCAATCTGATCGGCAGTCTCTGCTGTCGAAGAACTGCTGCACCGAGTGCTCTAATCTAGTGGTTCTGGGAAAGTGAAAAAATCCCAAGTTTGTTAGTAAGCCAATTAGCATCTTGCTAACACCACCTTCATATTTAATTATATTTAGGAAGTAATTATCAGCAAAGACTTTAGTCAATACCCTCACTGCTATTAGCAAACTCACGCCCAAGGAACAAAGATGGACAGCACAGGAGTATTATTCAAAGCAATTTGAACCACATGAACATTGCATTGTATTCATGTCAGGTATGTTCTCTTTCTACTGTCTTAATTTTTTTACTTTTTAAATTAATGCATCACATGACATCTTTTAAAAGCTTCAACAAATTAAACAGCTTGACAGAAATATTATTGGAAAGGAGACTCCTGGCTCTATGCAGGAGCATAGATTAGACTGACATATTTATCCTTTCTGACATTATAAAACAATTAAAAAGTAATCTTTCTTACGTTATTTTGAATTAAAGTGTTATTTTGTAATTAAAGAGTCAAGTCCTAGAATTAAGTGACTATCACCTGGAAACCTTATTTCTCTCCCTTTTTAAAATTTGGTAGTGTGTTAGTAGAAAAAACCTTGAAAAATATAATTCCAGTGTCCTGAATGCCATATAAGCAAAAAAATCCCAACCCAAACCCAAAAACACTCTTCTAAAACAATCCCCAAAAACTCCTTAAATAGAAAAAAAGAATTGCTCCTCCACATTTGTAAGCTTTTCCAGAGAAAAGCTGACAGAGCTGCAATCAGAAGCAAGCAAGGTTTTCCTCCCAATGACATGCAAATCCATGAAATTTCTAATATTAAACCCTGCAAAAGACAGGGCCGAATTCCCACAAATCAACTGCGCTGCTAATCAAACTCAGCGTAGGCAAAGAGCTCAGCCTGTGGCCCACAGTCCCGGCAAAGCCCTTGTGACACACTGTGTTACACAACGAGCTCTCCTTCCACGTGGACCAGCAGCTTCTCCGCATGGCAGCATCAGCAAGTGGCCTGGATGCAAGTCAGTGAACTGGAAGGGAGAGTCTCCCATGTGAAGTTCCTTTCCAGTGTCAAGGCAAGCATGAAGGGTATCAGTTCAAAACGAGATGTGAGCTGGAACAAGAGTTTCATCATATGGAATAAGCCAGTTACTTCCCCAAAGCAGCATGAGCTGTGCTTGTTAGCATGTACATGGGTAAGTTATCACTTTGATCGGCTACTTCCGAATGACAAGCCTTCCCCTGAGGAAGCAGATATTGTGACCACAACTTAAATACACAATTTATACACCAATGCCACAGAAAATCTCTAGTTTAATCTAGGAGAAAATATTGCAAATAATCATATATTGTTTTTCATATTTTAGAATGCATTTGCAAAACTCTTCAAGGGCTACACAGTCACTCAGCATTTATTTATCTGAATAAATAGCAAATTTCAAGTTAGGAGTTTTTCTGCTGGCAAGAATCAGACTTGACAAGCGACAGAGTGAAGGAACCTTTTTGCAGCTGAGTTGGGCACCAGAGCAAGGTTAAAAAGAAATCCCTATCTCCATCTGTCGTTGGGTGATAGGCTAGCATTCCAGGAAAAAAAAACCTGCTACCCTTATTTCTATTATTTGTTTTACAATAATATCTGTAAGACCCTTTGCCAGATACAAAAGCAAACTGCGACAAGCATTCTCCCAGCAGAGATTTATAATCTAATAAGAGGATATGGCATAGGTGAAGAGACTTGTCCAAGGTCACATAGTAGATACACAGCACAAATAAGGATGTCAATACTTCCTGACACACTCTCTAGTCCCTTGCCATCTAATTCACATTGCCTCCCTACACCTTTGATGACAAACAAGCAAAGAACCTGTTTAGGGCAGCAGGAGGGGGGGATGATCCTACACATGACTATGAGCCTATTTTGCTGATGAAATAAAAGGTTTCCATTTATCTTTAAAGGGAATAGTTGCAGGTAAAGTCTTTATTTGCTTTTACCACAAAATCAGGACAAATTATATTAACAAATTTAATTTTACATCATAAATTTAATTTCACAACAAATATATGTAAAAATCCGTTTACTTAAAGATTGATACTTAAAAATAGCAAAATCTACACCAATCTTCCTTTTGTGATATTTGTTGCTGCTAATTTTCAACAGACATGTTTTAAGGAGATCTAGAGCATTAAGAAACATAAGCTTAACTATCTTCCTTCCCTGCCTGCCTTTGTTTACCATGTAAATTGCCACCCACACACTTTCCCATATAGAGCACAGTGGGGTACTATTCACCAACATAGAGCTTCAGCAAATGCAGCTCCTGTCCCCAGCAGGAATAAGGTTATGCCTGGAGTTCACTCTTTAAGTCACATAAATTTATCTGGGGGTAACAGGAAAAAGAGGTCTGATAAGAGTTACTGAGCTAATCCGACTTATGCCTAATGGACTTGAGGGTGGGGGAATAGAGGGGGATGCAGAACAGAAAAGGCACAGAAAAGAGATCATTTCAGGGAAAGTCATTTTAACCCCATGAATTTGTATTTTACTGGGGTTCCTTAATGACACATATAACCTACATGCTATACCATGCATCCAAAAATGTGTTAAATCAAGAAGCTGAAAAATAACCCAAAGATCCAGAACTATATAGGTTTAAACTCCTCAAAGCAACAGGAATTGTTGACAAATATTTGAGGGGTCTTGTCTTTTAAATATTATTTTCTTTCTTTCAAAAGCCTTAACAAATGCTATGCAACCTCAAAATCCATTTATGAAGTGCTGTCCTATGACCGTACAGACACTCAGTGAAGGCACACGATGTTGCTGACTTTCTCAGATAAGCATCAACATTCATATTTTTATGCACTCAACACCCATCTGTGCGCCGGCGAGCCGTGGGTTTATCATATGGGAAAGGAGCTCCAGGAGCAGCTCACTGCTCTCCACCTCCTGCGGGAGCTGCGGGAGGGAGAGGGGGTAGGGAAACCTTCACATGCCTCAGTTTTCTCTTGGTTAAAGTATTACCAGCCTCAAGAGAATAAAAACTGTAAGAACTCTACACTGCTGTATACCACAGCCTGTGGAGGAAAAAACAGAAACACACACACACCCCACCACCACAAGCTTTGCACAGGAAAAAATATTTTATTCCAAGACCTCAATGCAAGGTTACTGCAGAAAACGACAGGCACAAAAACCAAAACAAACCAAAACCCAAAAACCAACCAACCAAGGAAAGAGCAGAGAGAAACAGGACCACAACGTTCTAGCATCCCCATCTGTGATTTATCTCCTTTGAGAGGTCCACATGGGCACACATGTGCAACCAAAAGTTCTACTTTCCATCAGAAGACAAAAAAAAAATGCACGTTGTACAAACATACACATGTATCACCACGTGTGCACATTTACTAAAGCTATGCTCTTATGTTTACAGAGAAAGAAAAAAGTACTGAATTAAACCATACAAAAACTTAATCCAAAGTGTATGTCTGAGGATTTTCAGGTATCCCTTCTCCGGTTATCTCAGCAATAACTTCTGTAATTTTGAATTTCCATGATGGGGGTATCCCTTGCAGGTTTCAATTAGTAGCCTTTACTGTCTGAAAGTCTTTACTTTAATCTAATTTTTTTCCTCCAGTAAAATGTTTTGCCATTAAGCAAAATGGAGGATTAGGAATAATAACAATTAATGGAGCAAATGTTTGTATAATGAAATCATGCTTGTATCAGCAGGCAAAGCGAGAGACTCAGGACAGCCTTCTCCACTCTTGATTTTATACTGTGCAGCCTCAGATATTACAGGAAAACAATTTAGAGTGAAAGATTATCCTCTGGCTCCTGATCTGGCATTGTGTTTACTAAGGACAATTAGAAGTGATGTTATCCCAAGTGACATGTTAGGCAAGCTTAGAACTTATATTTTGTTCTGTCTCTTTCTTTCTCCCTCCTTCGAAAGGGTTTGGGGAAATATGGATTTTTTAAGAGGTCTGATTACCAAGGAGTTTTGTGGCTGAGGAATTAAGAAATTAAGCTTCCCATTGTCTAGATACCATATTCTTTGTGCTTTTAGGTCCCTTTTCTGAAACATCTTCTTTTAATATCAATTTCCTATTATTCTTTTCTCAAAGTGTTTTATTCTACGCACCAGAATGGATCTACAGATTAGACTATGGGCTTACTGCATAGCCAAAGTTTCACAGACAGCATACAACAGTTAAGGGCCACCTTCTAACTTTGATGTAAACAGTTACATGGGAGATACGCAATGAGACTGAAGCTGCTGGAAAATTTCAGAGTATTCCCTCAAAACCACTCCTTCAATTATTCCCAGGTTAGCTTTGCTCCCAGAGTGGTATCCCCTGCATACAATGTCTAAGGAAGCTGCAGAGACTGATCAAATCTCCACAGGGGAAGAAATGAGGAAAGGTTGGTTCTCATTGAGAATTTAATGCTGTTCTTTTCAATAAAAAACAGTCCTTGCAGAATGGACGGAAAACAGCCTGTGCTGTAAGTATCAGTATCTAGTAAGGGTCTTGTTTGTAGTGCCAAGATAACCACCTCTGTATGGAAGAAGCTGGGCTTGGGAGTTTGGTCGAATGTTAAAATAAAGATACTAATTTTGAAGGGAAGGAAGAGTCAAGAAAAAGCTAATTCAATTGTCTTCAAAAGAATTCAGTGCATAGCTCAGAAAACACTCGCAGAAGGTAGATGCCCTTACGCAATAGGAAGACAAATGAAAATACATATTGGAAAAGGGAGCTTGCTTTCTCAGCAACTTTACTGCAAGTCCTAGAGGCCTTTGTTGCCACAGTCAGAACTTAGCAAGCTTCAATCCAGTTTGCTACCACTGAAGTTTTAAAACATACTCTAGTAGTCTTTCTTTAAGGTCTAAGGCTCAAATTGGTTTTGATCGTTAATTTCTGATACTTTGAGAGACTAGTAACATGCAATATTGTAAAGTTTGGCTAAAGTCGTATTTCCAGGAATTCTGCTGGTTTACTTGTGAACAGGCTCCGTCATTTAATTTCTATCCTCTCCCTGCAAGCAGGTGGGTAGCATACCCAAACCACTGCATTTGAACTACACAAAAAGTGCATGCACTTCGCTAAATTTGACTTTTCTGCCCAATTAAGTGAGACCACTGAACACTGTTTTTATATAAATATTTGAGCATATCATGTTTATTAAAAAAAAAATAAATAACCAGGAACTACTTCAGGGCAAAACACTCCTCTTCCTTTCTCTTACCTCCCAGGGGGCTGAATAATGGGTCACTATATAATTTCTTCGTACTGTATTTGCCCTGGAGCTGGAAGGCATGGTGTACACTCGGGGCTGTATTTTTTCATATGCTAAAAAATTCCAACAAATTTAAGATAATATGGGCACACACAGGCATGTAGTATACTTTGTGGATTCTTTAAACTATTTTAAATTATTTTTCTTTGGAGTCCCAAAGACACATGTAGATTTAGTTTCATTTTGTCAGCATGCCTTTACAATGTATTTTTTGAAAGTACTATGTCTCATGAGATTAGGGTTTGCTTATGCTTTCACTTAAGATTGCTGACAGTAGTATCTGTACATTAGATGTACAGAAATGAGGACTGGTGATTCTGGGGATGGGTACTAGGTTACACTGTGCCTTTATTGGTAGAGTTAGCTTGTTCCACAACAGTAAAGTCTAGATCTGCTCTCTCCCAAATCCAGCAAATTTGCATCTGAAGCTCCAGTTTGGACCCAGTGTATTCCAATTAGCAGCAAAAAAGTACAACTTGCACACTAGTATAATCACAGATGTTCAGCAGAAGAGTTAAAATGTGGACACACTGTCAAAATGAAATCTGCGATTGCTCCTCATTTGGATTTACTTTGTAGCACATGCTGGAGGGCAGCAGTCCACAACTGACACCATCACCAACGTCCCTCATGCACAACCCCTAGCAGGCATGCCAACATGGCAGCTGGCTTCTCTGAGTCCCTTGCCCTCAATGAAACCAACTGAGGAAAGCAGATAGCCAGCTGCCACGAGCTCTTCCACCAGCAAGGAAGTCTGGACGCAGACCATTTCATAGTCCCAATAATGACTTGGCATACAAAGGTTTCTGTGCTAGCCTTCACGTACTACGGTTCCCATGCAACTTCCATGACAAAGGACTTCAGAGCATTTAAAGAAAAACAAAGAGGGTAACGGGGTCTCTAGGGACATCAGCTGCAAAATTGACTTGTCATAAAATTAGTTCTCTCAGCTATACACACAGCAGTCTTTCTTTGGCCAACAATGTGTGCCACAACCACATGAATTATTTTTATGGATGAATAGTGTTTTAGAGTTCAAGTCTTCTGAACTACCCACTGAGTCAAACTACTCAGTGCAAACAAGTTCTTTCACAAATTCTGGCCATGTTTTGGCTGGTTCTTCTTGAATGGTCCAAAGAAAGATTCATCATTCATAAATACACACTGAAGAGGTTACAAATCCCTTTCTAATGGCAGTTTGGGGATTGCTTACCTTTTATATGTGCTATTTCCTTACTCGAGGTGTATGACTGGACACAAAACAAGCAGTACTGTTGCCACTCATAGCCGGCAGAGAAAGAACAGTAACTATGCTGCCTATTCTCCTTCATACACACTTCTCTCTCCTTCAAAAAAAGCCTCAAAACCAAAAGTATGTTTCAATATACATTTTCAGGAAAACTACTTATGCTACAATCTGTGGAACTCCCTCATTCACTGACACTGTAACAAAGAAGCCCTACTTATCCATGTACTTCAGAAAGTATTATGACCCTAAGCATAATTTTGTACTTTAATTTAGTTGAATATTTTTGTGTTACTCAACAGCTTTTATCTAGAGCATATTCTCAAGCATACATACACAACATTGTATTGTTAATTACTCCATCGGTGTGAAAGTCTGTCAGGATTCTTACCTTTTATTCTTAGCCACTTCCAAGTACTTTTTGTCCGAGTCTGAACCGGGGAGCAGGGAGCATAAATTTCTGTTAATCAATCAATGATGGCAGTGGTGATGCGCTCTAGTTTTTCATTCTGACTGCAAAGCAAAATTAAAAGCTATATTTTGCAAATTTACGCATTATAGATTGTAGCAGCAGCTGGTGGACTGCTGCTGAGACAGACCGTCTTTTCCCTTCCAGTCCCCTGTGACCGAGATGGAAGAATTACAGGACAGCACTAGCAGCTGCTGCTGCCCCAGAAGCAGCAAGCCAAGGTCTCTGGAAAAATAATTGGGGAGGCGGGGGAAGGGAAGAAGGGGGACAAAGAAGTTGGGGAGGGGAAGGCAGTGCCAAGGCTGGCTGCACAAACAACACGCTGCACCTTGCCCTCAAAAGAAACAATTGAGCTGGTTTGGGCTTCCTTCAGTAGACACAAGACTCTCAAACCATTATGAGACTTTGAAACACTAACCATTTTTGATAAGGACTTTTAGGGATTAAACAAAAAGTGAGCAAAGGCAATATTCCTTCCCGTCCAGTGATTGCAGCAGTTTGCTCTTGAATCCTCTAAAAATAAAGTATAGCATAATGAGAAACACCCTTCCTTGCAGCTTTTGAAAAGCTTTAAGACAGAGTCATTCTACAGAGCACTCTACGATAGCGCAGGCACAGTCTACAAGTCAATTCATGCCCCGTCTGTCTCCTGTAAAACAGGGATAATCAAATCTCTTCTCACACACACACAATCATGAAGTAATTAATGACTCCAAGACATCATGTGCAAACACTAAAGACCACTCATTAGATAGATATGAAAGTGGAACTAGCAGAAATTATGCCAGTTTATGAAAAAACTGCTCAGTGCAAAAATCGGCTCACTCACATATTTGGTCACCTAAGCAGTGGTTCAACGGCAGGCAAGCAATGCCCATTCAAGCTACTCGCCACACCAAACATAAAGAGCGTCCCAACAGGGCTGAAAACCACAAATACACTGACTGACCAAACAACATCTACCCACATCTCAAAACCTGAATGAACTTCATCCCAAAGGTTTCACGTTTCCTGGTGGATCTCCTGGGTTCAGCAGCTCCATGCCCACAGCTGACCTCTGGGGCTCTAGTGCCCCACCAAACAGGACAGCAACAGGCCTCCCTCTGCAAGCATTCCTGTGAATACGGAGCACCCTTTACAACAGTAACTTTTAGTTTAACAGAAGTAACCTATGAATGCTCATTTTCAAGAGATACAACCTATTACACAGAAACCATAAATGGGTCATGTGTGTCTTGCTGTTCCTTCTACCAACAAACTGAAATGCAAGATATCAGTTGGTTCAGTGGACACTGCTTCATTTCCACAGTGGTGGCAAAGACTTCCAGATTAGCCACAAAACAGATTAATTAAACAAAACATTCAGCTATTCTAAAAGAAAAAAATGCCGCCACCGCCACATATGTAGCCTTCTATGCCCTGTACACAAAGATTTAATAGAAAGACATACGTTCATAGTTTTATTCCTGTATGGGAGAATATGCTTCAGTTTAAATATATATCTTATCTTTTAATTGCAGGACTTGTTTTCATCTAGTATGTTTGGTCATTTAAAAAAAAAAAAGAGAAAGAAAACATCAAATCGTCTTTGAATTAATCTCATACACATAAACCAAGAAATGCTTAAGGTCAGAAGAAAGTACTGCTGGCTGAAACAGTTTTCATTGGTTTTGTTGTGTGTCAGAATCCCTTTCAAATAAGCCCAGAACTCTGTATACAAAACCAGCACCATTATAACCAGACACAGCCTTCTTTTGGGAAGCTAAGCCAGTGATTGCTATCTGAAAAAACAGCTTTTGGTATATCATCAATTTCCTGAAGAATACATCAGTTTATTGAGCGGGGGTTTTCAGACTCTTGTATCTCATTTGATAGCATTATGCCTCACTCACATTTTTTTTTTAAATTTTTGAAAACTATAGTTAAAATATTGAGATGCCTGCAGAAGACATTTGATTCCTCAAAATCTAACCACAGGTACCTGCTGCTAAGATTATCAGGGACTCAACCTGTTAAAAAGTTTTTTAAAAAAACTAAATAAACCCTTCCTCCTTGGCATATTAGATCCTACCTTTTTTCTAAATCCAGAGAGTATCTAGTCAAAACACTTGTACATGCATCTGAGATTAAGCCCACCACCACTTTTATTTTTAATGCATAACAAAAGAACTCTCAGCAACATTAAACCATTTCCGCTGCTTCACAACTTACCACCCAAGCCCCACTCTTCAGGCCACGCTACCTACAAGGCTACCTTATCTCACAGCAAAGCTATATGCCTCACGATGCTTGCTATGCAACTTCCCTCAAATTTCATTCTGTGGTAATCTTTGAAATTAAGTCCAAGTTGACTAAAAACTATACCCAGATAACACAAAAATCAGTTGTTTACCTCAGTCTAGGTCCTGGTGCATGAGAAACCACCTCACTGAAAACGTGGCCAGAGTTACAGAATCGCAGCATGATTGAGGCTTGTGCCCACTGGTTCTTGCCCTGTCACTGGGCACCGCAGAACAGAGCCTGGCTCCATCTTCTTTGCGCCCTCCCTTCAGGTATTTATATGCATTGATGAGATCCCACCTGAGCCTTCTCTTCTCCAGGCTGAACAGTCCCAGCTCTCTCAGCCTTTCCTCATATGAGAGATGCTCCAGTCCCCTAATCATCTTCATGGCCCTTTGTTACACACTCCCCAGCACATCCATGTCTCACTTGTACTGAGGAGCCCAGCGCTGGACACAGCACTCCAGGTGTGGCCTCACCAGTGCTGAGCAGAGGGGAAGGATCACCTCCCGTGACCTGCTGACAATGCTCTGCCTGATGCAGCCCAGGATATCATCAGCCTTCTTTGTAGCCAGGGCACATAGCTGGCTCATGTTCAGCTTGGTGTCCACCAGGACCCACAGGTCCTTTTCTGCAAAGCTGCTTTGCAGCTGGGTGGCCCCCAACAAATACTGGTTCCCGGGGCTGTTCCCCTCCCCAGGTGCAGGACTTTGCTTTTCCCTTTGTTGAACTTCATGCAGTTCCTGTCAGCCCATTTCTCTGGCCTGTCCAGGTCCTTCTGGATGGCAGCACTACCCTTTCTGGTGTTATCAGCCACTCCTCCCCGTTTTGTGTCATCTGTAAGCTTGCTGAGGGTACGCTCTGCTCCATCATCCAGATCGCTAATGGAGATGCTGAACAGTCTTAGAGCCAGCGTTGAGCCCTGGGGTTCACTGCTAGTTGCTGGCATCCAACTAGACTTGGTGCCACTGCGCTAGCACTCTTCCAGGCAGGCAGAGCTGAGGAAGCCAAATAGCATAGAAATCAAATTACTCTTCTACTGCCACTAGGGGCTTTGCAGATCCGAGTTGAACAGTATAATAGTAAGGCACAGCTGGAAATAGATGTTTCCTAGCTGGTCATGTTCTATCAAAAAAAACCCCCACCTTACATAACATCTAGTCCCAAGAGCTGTCACACTGACATTTACCTCTAGGATATGCATTTCTTACAAGTTACTTAGGCTCTTACTCAGCCTTTATTCCTAGGGCAAGGAAATTGGTAAGGTTCAGAAAAACAGTGTAAATATTTGCAGTAATACTGATATAGCCATATTTCCAAACCAAAAGTTTTAGTCAAAACATCTTTTTCTATTAGAAAAATTTGTTTTGACTTCAGTTTTCTGTACAGTTTGACTTGACATCTCTTGTATCCATGCATTACAAAAAAAAGTTCAGTCATGACTTCAAGGTGATCAGGATTAGAGTATACGTTCAGCATTCATGCCCATTTATCGCTTTGTAAGCGAGGACACAGTTGAGGACAAGTACAAGGGTTAAATTACACAAGAGCCTTCAGTGTCCTCCTAAAAATCTTAACTAGGTAAGGAACAGGACAGGTTTTTTCCTCCATAATTCATCAGGAAGGATTTATAGAATGGCTAGGCTTATTGCCACAAGACAACCAAGGCATATGGCCTCAGAAGTCCCAGCATCATACACATGGAAAAAGAGGATCAACAGAGACCGGTAAATAGGGCATAATGACAACCTGCACCCAGAGCAGACTGTTTCAGGTATTGATTTCATGTGGCTCTATACTGAAAATAGAAGCTAAGGCAGGCCTATTCCTAAGCAGCCATTCTCTCAGTGACATCTCAGACACTCAAACATTATCTGAGGTCACTCATCTCAGTGACTATACCATCTCCCTCTCCTCCCTCCTTTTTGACCCAAAGCCGTTTTTTAACTCGACCTTCAGTCTCTCCAGTATGAAGCCTTTGATTCTTCTAGGGGTTTGGGACCATGATGGAGAGGTAGGCACCGTCCAGTGTTCTTTGTGTATGAGTGCTTTTTGCTCTCCCTCTATTATCTCTGTCACTCACGTTTATTTACCCACAATTCACTTGTTTCATTTATTTAACAGATCGCTATACTCATATGTTTCTTCCCCTCTTGGCTGGGAGGCCACGTTTCACAACACAGAAACTTAAGAGAACCATCTACTTTATGAAAATTAATACAGCAGATGTTTCTCCTTTACAGTAAGTTAGCTTGGTGTAAGTGGTTTTACACCTGCTAAATATAAACACATACGGAGGTATTTGAGGTATTCTGTCATTCACTCCACTTTTAAAGATTGAGAAGTCTCAAGTTCAAGAACATGAAAAGTTTGTTTTGAAGATAGTGTGGCCCTTACCACACGCACATTTTCATAAGACACTTGAAATCACAGACCGTGCCTGTACTTCACATTTCATATACATACGTAGTTTCTACACTTGAGCAATTATTTCACATTTCATGCAAAAGGCATTAGAAATACGACACCTAGGCTCACACATTTAGCCTGATGCTTCAGGCTGATAATGCACTTTGTGCATGTATGTGTGCATGCACGTTGCCAAAAAAAAAAAAAACACCAAAAACCAACCAACTGCAAGCTTGCAAAAGTAAGAAAGCAGACATACTGCAAAGTACAGCATCTCCATCAAAGAACATTACATCTATAAATATTACAATTCTGGTAGCTTGCATAGTACATTCATGTTACAAGTAGTAAATTGGTTTTGCGTGTATTTATATCCAAAGACATAAATTTACCAGCTACAGAAAACAAAGGCAAAACCTTCCTAAAAATGCTGGATGTTGCCACAGATATATTCTTGACCAATATTAAAACTGAATCCAATCCACTATACTGTTTGCAGAAGTCTAGCTACCTTTATGCAACAAAATGAGCAAATCTGGTCAATTCCCTGGTTTCATGTATGAACCTGTAATTTCATCAGGTTAAGAACCAGAGTAGTTACTGGTTACTCAGAATCTTTGATAAGGCATAATTGGAGACTAATATCTACAATCCTGCACAACACTGTGGAAGAAGGGAATAAACACTGAAATGACACTCCACAGCAGACCCTATTTCTAAAATACCTTCAGTTCATCATTAAGGGTCACTCTGAGCAAAGAATTTTCATTCTGCAAAGAACTGGAAAGTGAATATGCTATCAGTTCAACTTCAGATAAACACTGCTAATACTTAAAGCCCTTTGACAATGGCTATTAAAAGAAAAGTTCTATTTATGCCAGACCTATTATTGAGGTTCCCTACTGAGGAACATAATAATTTGCTAGATGATTACTTTATTGTGTAATTATTCAGAGCTTATTATATACACACCATCTCATAAGATAATGTGGATTGTCCTACAATCTTCCTATCTCCCTGACCAGTCCTTACAAGAAGCTAGAGGCACAAGTTGGTTTGACAAGTTTCTGGACCAAAACCATAGCTGGCAATGGTTCAAACTGATTGTATCCAAAAAGTCACAATGGATGCAATGTCCAAGGATAGTGAAGCCTATACTCCAGATGTTTGCCTTCAATAAGCTGGGAGGAAGACAGGCTTTAGCTGTGTACCACCAGTGAGAGCAGCACCATTATTTCAGTTGAGAAAGGCAGATGCTGAATTATCGAAACCTTAGTGCAAGAAAGTGGTGTAGCCTCAGCAAATACATTGAAAATGCCGTACAAGTGGCACAGTAACATTAAGTGCCAGGCCACTGTTTATTTCTAGTGTGCATAGACTACACTAAATACCTGGTACACAGTATGCATTTGATAAACAACAAAGATCTCTCCCATCCTGAACCCTCATGGTATTGCTCACCACTGTGCCACAAGAAGCAGCATGTGTCCCCTATTTAGGAAAAGGAGTCCCAGAAGATTTCCAATGTTACTTCATTTAATGATATAGCTAGAATAAAGCGCTCTCCACAAGCTCATAGCTTTATGGGTTCATACATACTTCCTCAAGAGCAAAACTATTCCTTGTTGTGCCACATTGGAAAGAAAAATGTGATTTAAATCTATTTTTATCTACAAACTTCTGGAGAGCTAGTATACAGATGTACATTTCTTGTACTTGCATATGTAATCAATATTTTACATTTTCTATTTTTACTTTGAAATGACAGCTCATAGGAGTAATTGCTAACTGCACAGATCAGTCAAGACCCACTCTGGAGAGTTCTTTGTCTACGGACATTTTTCAGGAAAGCCCACTGCCTTTCACTTGAAAAAAACACCCAACAGAAATGGCGGGGCAGAACTGGCTTCCTGCTGTACATTTTAAAAAACAAGCTAGTGACAAACAAAGCAACATCAAGATAGCGCAGTCCTCAAAATCTAAGCTGAAACTTTATCCTCTGTGAAAATAAGCTATATAAACCCCATGAAAATATTAACGTAAAAGCTTAGTCTTTTCTCATGTAAAAAAAGTAAAAGACTGAAGAACACCCTATGCCTCTGCTGCTCCTGATGTAACTTAAAATACACTGTGAATAATATTTTAAGTATTGTTATGTACCTCAATACAGTAGGAACAGAAGACACGCCATACTGGGTTAATCCAGGCATCCATCTAGCTCAGTATTCTGTCTCCAAGGATGACAGCAGAAGATACTATGTAGGCAGGGTACATGAGCCCAGCCATTATCTGTAGTTTATTGCCTTTACTCCCCAGCATCCAGTCAGATGTTAGTGGGAACATATGCTCCCTTTGGTGTCTGTTCATGAACCTGTTGTCCATAGCCACGTTTAACCTGCTGATCTGCCTCCACAACCTCCTACGGCAGCACGTCTGCCAAGTAAGGCGATTCTCCCATTCGCATAGCCAATGCTTCTCTACAAATATGAGTCTTGCACCATTTCCTAATAAGAAGTCAAGGCTATTTTTGGAAAGAAGACCTGTAAAAATAATTTCCAGTACCCTCAGCACTTCTTTCGAGCACTGGTATGCAGCAGCCAAACACACCTCTTGCCCCTGAGACTCTTCTAAGAATTTCCCATCACATGGAGTGCAGCAAGAAGAAAACAGGAATTACCATATGGGAACTTGGCCCATATTCTAGGCTAGAGGAAAACAAACTCTTCAAATAAGCAGACTGTTGTTGGGGTTCCCTCCTCAACTGCTGTGAGCACAGAAAGGGCACAGCCATGTGTCCTATTCACATGACGGCTGCTCTGCTGGTTGAAAAGTTTGTCAACCCCTGACCAAACAGCATGTCACCATTGCCATTCTTACCACTGGAAGTCAGACATCACTTCAACTTCACTTGCCCTAACTGAACCTTTTTCTTATTATTACTGTTGTTGTTTTTATTTTTTTCTAAGTGTTCACATCACCCCAAAAGCTGTAGTTAAAACTCAGTGAAGGAACGACAAGGGAAGACTCACATGGTAAAATTTACTGCCTATCAGTCAGCTAGGCTACTTCTGTGATGATTATCTGCTTCTTGCAGAAAAAATGATCCAAAGCTACTATTTACATGTTTAAACTAACCCAGCTTAGTTTGTCTCTAATGGTGCACGGAATAATCATATGAACTATCTAGCTAGCAGATCTGAATGGCAGTAACTTCTGCCAGAGGCAGCAATAAGCTGCTGAGAACGCATGCTTTTCACAGCCTAATATCTCTCTCTAAATTCAACCAGAGCTGTCTGAATGATGAGCACATTTGAAAAGAGGTATCAAAATTGTTATGATGGGCCACACACATGAATTTAGAAGGGATTTCTAAGGCACAAAGGGGAGAGAGGTGCCCATCTCCCTTGGTACATTCAATTGCAAGAGTGCCCCTGCCTCTTAAGAAGGTTAGCATTTGGGATCTGCTCTGGAAAACGCTCATCTTGGGGCTCAGCATTTTTCATCGTTCTGGACATCCCCTGACACGTGCCACAAAAGCCAAATACTTGGGTTTATGCTTATCTATCAACTGCTCTGATTCATACAGAAAAAAACCCCAACCCTCAGTACACTGTTTTCTCCCCTTACAACATCAGCCATTTGAGCCATCTGTATCTATTACTCCCCTTTCCTTCAATTACGCTTTCAGCATCTGTTGACAGTGCAAGCAGTGCACAGGTGATACAGTGGGCTGAAACAGAGAAGGAACACTGGTGAGTTAGGTGTAATTGTTTGGTTTTTTTTAAACCCCTAATCTACATATTTGGAGAGGCAAAGAAACAGAGATTATACGATTCACCCTTGACATTCTGCCAGATAACTTCAATCCTGTAAAATGCCCCCTAATGACCTGAACATAATACCATGGTGTTACAGTGTCATTTAAATACTGCAGGGTTCTTTCACTGGCAGTGCAGTCTGCAGACTTAATATGTAATGTACAGGATTATACTGCCACTAAAATATTACTTAGTGCTGCTGGAATTTCAAATTAATTCTGGGAGCTAAATCATTATTCAACTCTGCCTTTGCAGAGATACATTCCCCTGGTTGTTTTAATAACAGCGATTTTAAAACTAAAAGGTTGGTACTGTCTCTTTGAGGCTTGCTCAAACAGAGAAGTGGCCTCTGAACTGTCAAGCAAATTAATACAGTGATGCATGGATGTTTGTGGCCAAGAAAATAGTTTGAGAAAAATGGGCTCAAATATTAAGAGAGCTCATAGTGATGTGGCTGATGAATCATTTTATTATTTCACAACAAAAGAAGATACCAGTCCAGTTTTCTCTATATTTATATACATATACACTCATATGTTCCCATCCACCACCATACTCCTCCACAGACAGAAAATTTCTTAATATTTGAGGGGACAAATTTTTGCTGAAGTAAATAACACAACTGTTGATAACTGATGAAACCATTCTACGCCAGCTGAGGATGTGGCTTTCAAGTCATTCTGAGCTCTAGTTTTCCAAACCTAAAGAAACAAACTTCAGCTTTTTACAGCTCTGGGTTTCTTCTTCCTGTATAATTCCTGTTACTAGTGAGTATTTTCTACCTTTAGGTAACTATAGCACTTCAACACTAAGATGGGCAGATCCTTAATGCTATATTATAACCAATGTACAAACTGATTTGCTAACATATGCAGTAAGGGAAGCCAAAAAAACAGAGGATGGGCTAATCTTAAAGGCAAATTTCTCCCCTCTGAAATTTTGCCCATTTTTAACCTTGTGTTTAGATTAGTTTCTGTTTCCCAGTTAAAATACCAGGCTGCTCACTTCTACAATGAAGGTTCTTAAAACTGGGAAACATTCCCAAGAAATACTGTAAAAAAACAAAACAAAACAAACAAACAAAAAACCCAACAACAACAACAAAAACTCCAACCAAAAAAAAACCCCACCAACCACCCAGCAGTAAATGAGGAACAAGATGGGGCCAAATATAAGGGCCGAAAACAACTTGTGGCAGTGAGTCTACATTTAGAATAATCGATCCTTCACCTTATTAAAACTGTTACCTACTTCCTCATTCATTAATATTGTCCTTGTTTACGCTTGCAGCCAGGCCAAAGATTTTCCCCTCCCTCCGAATATAATTTCCTGCTATTGACAGACAGATTCAAGTGCTGGATGTGCGTATGTCTACATGGCGTACTGCAGGCAGAGGCGAGCCTTCTTGGCCACCATCCAAGCCAGCTGTAAATGAGCCAGCTCCAAACTGGAAGCTGTGTAAGCACAATTAGCACAGCAGTAAGCCTGATCTAACACATCCTGCCAAGAGACCGAGCTTATTAGCTCAAGCTCAACACAATGCTAACGATGGATATGGGGCTTCTGGTTTGGCTCCACACAGAACACAGCCAGCTGAAGATGAGCAGATCAAGCTCGTGTCTGCCCATGAGATACAGCATAGGTACATGTTCTCTCCAGGTATGCCCCTCTACTGCAAGGACTGTTTGTTTCCCCTCTATATGAACTCCCAAAGTGCTGTGACTGCAAACCAACAGGACCCGAAGGCTGCAAGCAGATGGAGGGAACACAGGTCTCCAGGTGAGAACTTCAGAGGCAGTATGATGAAAAAAGGCACCAGGCAGGAGACAGGCACCAGAAATGCCAAAGGTGTGAGGGAAGGGCAGGGCAAAGTACTGCAAGACTCTACAAACTGATAAAGAGCACTCCAGTTCTACCTTCTCAGCTTCTATCAGGTCTAGGGCAATAATGACAAAAAAACCCCACCAAACACATTACCATATAGCAATGTTAAATGGACTCTCTGCACAGGCAGGCATCTGTCCCACCAACCAATGAAGAACCCACTCCATTTGGTGGACATTGGAACAGTCCAAAAGAGGAATGTGCTCAGAGAAGGAAATCTGGTATCAAACTGGGACCTGAGAAAACAGCGTTCCTCTGATGCCATAGTTTGTATTAAAGGAGCAGAGATAACCTGGTGGTTGGCAATAGTTTGTAACAGAAACTTATGGATTCAGAGCAAAGTGAGACATAAATCAAAAGGTAGCAAATGAAAATCATCAGCAGGGGAAGCATGTTGTAAGAACAGCACCTGAAGAGACGAGGAATGTTTACATTTAAAAGGATAGTAATAAAACGGTCGTTGCTAAGCTGTATTAAACAGAAACCAGCCTAGAGAAGTTAGTGAACTTTAGTGAGCTTCTGCCCATCCCATAAGAGAGCAGATGAGCAAGAGGAAATTCCATTAAAGTGTCCCATTCAAAGGCAACAAAAGGAAACACCTTCTTATCCAACATGTAATTATTTTGTTAAGTTCTCTGCCATCGGACTGTTGCTGTGGCAAACATTTGGTATCTTTGAAAGGTGGTGTTCATGCCTGTTTTCTTCTTCCTCCCACTCGATTTGTAAAGCAGTATTTTTAGTTTTCAGTTGTTTCAGCTTTCCACTGTACGGGACAGGTATAAGCAAGCGAGAGAAGGGACCCCACGCAGCATTGCAGACACACTCCACATATTCACATTCTGCAGCTCAGTTAGGTTTATTTTCACTTGTGAGATTTTAGATTACATTGTGTATATGGAGGCTTTCCATGATTTGTTAGCTCAAAATCTTTTCTTTGAAAAGCCTTAGTTTGATCCGTGGTGCAGACTGTACATTCTCAGCAGAGTACAACTAGTTTAAATACTTGGCCCTGATCATCAGTTCAGGCTATACACCTGCTGGCATTTCACGCAGTATTTCCCGCACTCTGACAACACAGATCTCAGTCATACATATCTTTATGATTCAAGGCAGCATTTGAATCACTGATAGGTGCTTCAAAGGAATTTTTTTCCTCTCTTTTCCCTGTCCTTTCATAAACTTCTAAAAACATGAACAAATCAAACTGGATTAATCATACCAGGTTAAGAGATGGACTTAGCCATAGACAAAAGAAAAACCGAGAGCTGAGATTACACTTGCATTGTTCTTTTGTCTTGAGAAGGAAATAAATTTCTCTTTCTCTTTTCCCACTTGAAGGCCTGAAAAAGAGCTATGCTATCAGAAATATCAAGGCCTAATAAAATGTGTGAAAAAACAGTTACACCTTGAATTTTCTAACTTCAGTAAGATTAAATAGAGGAATTTAGTTAAATACTGCTCAGTATGAAACATATTTAAAAATCCGTAACAGTGTTGTTACTGCAGTTTAATTTAGCCTTATTTAAAATTTGTCAGTCATTTAAAAAAAAATATAAGATATAATCGTCAACCATTAACAGACTGTTCTGAAACAAGATCTCAACTTACACACACATCTCTAATATATCTAAAATATGTCCAATATATACAATATACATATGCATAAGCTATACAAGTCCAATTAACCATTTAGTCCCTTTCCTTACATATGCTTTCAGCGAAAAGATACAAACTCTTGGCTTGTAAAGCAGCTGATCCAAAATACCCTAGAAGAACACATTTCTAATAGTTGGAAGAAAACACTGAGGAGATAAACAAGATTAAGGGGGAAAGGGAGGGTAGAGAAGCAAAATATTTGGCAGTTAGCTACAAATACTTTTGTATTGAACAAAAATAAATATTCAATCAGCATATTATTGCTTTTGGAAATATTTCTTTGCACAGAGGAATGTAAGCTAGCATCCTTTATAAGGCTTTAAGAATCTTGTCCATATCACCACAAAATAGGTTTAGTACAGGATACAGCAATCTCCCATGCAGTCGCATGATAAACAGAATACTTGAATACTGATTCTATTTGGTCTCCCTTCAAATCAACACTTACTTTTAAAAAAATAAATTAAAAAAAAAAAATCAGAAGCCATCTGTCAAAGGAAGTACCTCAGACTAAAAGGCCTGTCTACACTCAGTATGCGTACATTGCTTTTTGTTTAGACAAAATAAACCCAGGATAAACTGCAATGTGTCTGCAGAAGGTTCTTCTATTTTTAACCAATACTGTCCTGCCAATACCAATTCATCCAGATAGAGAATCCTTCATTAAGAATATAATTTATTTCAGTTGCTTTTCACTATGCTGAAGTGATATCTTTCCCAACCACTGTCAAAGGCAATTAAGAACACGAAGCTTTTGAGAACAAGTTTCAACCATGATTCCTGTTGGCCTGCCTAAACAAAGTTTCCTTATAAAGGCTTGGGAAGTCTTAGATGGCAAGGGGCAAAGCCAAATGGCATGAAAAGTATTATTCAGATATACATATTATCATTGCAAAATTAACTGTAAAAAGTCTTTGCACATTCTCATAAAGGCACAGAAGCTGCAAACCAGTGAGATATACTAAGGAACAAGATAAAACACTGGGACATCTCCAAAGAAAGGAGGCTCTTGTACACTATTTCCGCTACCTAAAGAGGTGGGCTTGTGTCCGTTTTTCACCTGAAATTCAAGGTGCTACAGCATTTTACTAAAAAGCACAGCACTGAAGACAACTCAAGTAAGAAGTTACCAACATCTTACTCAGTTTTATTGTATAAGTTTTCTTGGGTATTCTTCCACATTCTTTGTGTTCACTTGGGGGAAAGAAAAAGAAAAAAAAAAAACAAAACAAAACAAAACCCCAAAACCCAAACAAACACACAAGCAGATAATGCTCAACTTAAAACACAGTTTGCCTTTAAATCATGGCTTACTTTTACAGAAGATAATTTATAAATACTAGAGCATTTATATTTAATCTGATCGTTGAAACAGTGTGTTTTTCCCCACATATAGCAGTCCAATAGCTTCAGGACTACTTCTTAGCTCCATATCATTCCCTCTCAGTCGACCACTCTAGCTACAGACCAGTAGGTACCACCATTCTAGACTAGACCAATCCAGAAGACTTTGACACATTATCATAGTACGCGTTTTATGTCACAGGATCCAAGAGTTTTCTACCAATAACCACTGATGTAAGCAGGGGGAAAAAAGGACTCTCCATTCCCCACCCCAATACTGACATGACAAGGGGCAGAGCACCCAGAAAACAGTGGGAACTTGACCAGTTCAGCTGGCTACCTTCAAACTCAAAGCATGCCTCAACTCAGCTTTATAGATTTGAAATTGCAGAAATGCAAACAGAAGTGACCTAGACAGCAATTGCTGTACCCCATCTGCCTACCCCTACAGCATGAGAGCGCTTCCAAAATTATCACTACAACCACCTCAACCAGTTCTTCCCATCTTCTTTTTAGACAGGAAGATGTCCCTATTTTCTTACATCTATTTCTGTCAACAAAGCCAGTTTTGGGAGGGACAATTTCCGTTCCTCAAACCTCCAGCCTTTTTTCCTGCTGTGTCTTTGCCTTGTGCTTCCTACCCTAAGACCTTCCTGGCTATTTAATTCATTTTGTTCCTCTTCCTTCTTTCCCTTTTTCTGTTGTCCAACATTTGTGTTGCTGTGTCCACACAGGCATGCGGGGAAACCCACAAGAGTCCGACAATATGGCACCTGTGGCAATCAGACATTACATAATTTATTGAAACAAAACAAAGTCTTACTTTAATAAAGTGAATGATGCTACACTTCCACACCAGCAGAAAATTATTAAATAATTAGTCACACTTAAAGATGGGCTTCAAAAAGTTTGGTAGGGGAGAGGAGGAACAAGCAAGGAAGCTCTGTCAATGTGCAGAACCCAAGCCCTTGCTTGGTTCCTGATCTACCGAGGCTCCTCAGTATGCCAATTCAGGGCCTGAATTTGGGGAAAAAAAATCTACTGTTTCGTACTTTAAAGGAAAGCACTAAGACAAACTATGCTGCCTTTTTGTAACTTCTGATATAATTAATCTGACTCAGCAACAAGCCCATCCTGATATGGTTATAAACCTTCTGCTGACCATTCCCTGAGCAGCCTCACGGAATACACGGCCACTTTGCTGGGGTGATTTTTCGCAGCGGCAAAGCGGGAACAAGCAGTTCCTACCTCTGGCCGCTTGTTACCAGCTCCCCTTGCACTGCATTCTCCCCACCCGTCCTGGTAGCATTAGGACAGCTTTATGGTACTGCGTAGCGAACTGAGTTGGTTAAGCTAAAAATAGTCCGTTCAACCTCCCCCTCCCTCCCCATTTTTGCCAGGTTATTTTTAAAACAGATCAGCTCTCTGCCCTTGTTCAACAGGCAGCTCAGCTTGGCTGGAATGGGAAGAGAGTAGGAGGAGGAAAAGGTGCATCTCTGCCAGCCCAGGGATGTAAGAGGGACTGAAGGGTCTCCTCCAGCCCACCTTGCTGCTAAGACATAACATACCCATGACATTACAGACTAACACAGAGGTGCTCACAACCCCAGTTTGAGCTGGTGTTTGCAAAGTCTCAAAAGGAGCACGTGCTATTCCTACAGTTAGAAAGAAGACGTTTGCATAATCTTAACCCTCATATCCCAGGAGCCAGAACTAATTCCATGCTTTTCTGATTTGATGTGGGGATTCTACGCCACCGCAGCAGGACTTAGGAAACGGCTCTTCACTGTAACCTTGTTTGAGTGCTCATCTTCTGTTTGCATTACTCTAGCTTGCAAGATGACAGCTATCAAGTCAGATTACTGAATGCCACTCACAGTGACACATGCCAAAAGTAAACCATTAAGGCCATCTAAACAGCAGAGTTAGGCTTAATATGTAGGTTGCAGGTATTACATTAAGTAAGAAAGAATTCTAGACAAATTCAGCAATTAAAACAGTGCCAAACATCTTTTAACTTTTTTCTTTAAAAAACAGATGAATTCTTAAAATTCATTGCATTGATCACATAAAAACTCTTCTGAATTCCTAGGAAAACCCACACCTAAAGCGTAATGAATTTAGGCTAAAGGGGGGGGGGGGGGGGGGGGAGAGAATGTCAGAATTAAAAAAAAAAAAAAAAATCATCCTCCTACCCCGCCCTGGTTCTTTCTGTGTGTTTATGAAGCCTCCGGAAATACCGTGGCAAACATTCCAGCTCTACAGCAGTGAGGCCACATGACCCGAAAGCACAGCAAGGAACTTCTTTCCCAAGTTTCTTCATGGAACAGAAAAGTGATTATTTTTTTTAATTTTTTTTTTTTTTTTTTTTTTTTACACCAGGATCCAAGTCTAGGGAAATCTCCAAGAAATTTTCAGGAACACAGTTTTAAAACAGGGTGGTTTTTTGGTGTGGTTGGGGGTTTTTTGTTTGGTTGGTTGGTTTTTTTAAATTATTTGCTGCATTTCTATGCCTGCACATGTTATTTTTATAATAAAAGACCAAAGCCTTAGACCTATATTCAAGGGGCATAAAATGCAGTATGCTCTTCAAGGCACCACTAACAACTATTTGCAATGTCCTCTAAATCTCCTATTAGAGTTACAATCAGTACTATTTTATGTCTTAATATAGCCAAGATCTTTTCCCGGCGAAAATTACGGCTCAGTTAAAGCCTCTCCTCCTTCTAGTCTTCCAGTATGATTCCAGTTAGAACTATTAATGAAAGGATTTATGCACGAGCTTTGCTAAACATTATGAAAAAGTACTCAAAAATGTGAACTTGAATAACAACCTTCCATTTTTACAAACACTCATGTGTAAGTACTTGGAAGTAATCGTTTAAAATGTAGGAGTATGGATGAATCATAATGTAATAGTTGAGTATCAGTTGAAATTCGTGTTTTGTCTTAAAACAAAATAGAAGCAAGCATCACCATAGAAAAAGGAAAACAGTCCTGCAGTACAAAAGCACAGCAAATGGCAGGCACACACCACTAACTTGCTTTTGTAGCCATGTCAGAAATGCTTCTAATTATCATAGGTAAGAGAGGGATGGCATTTCTGCTGGAAGCAAGTTTTACACTTTATTCTTTCCTCTCCCCTCTCTTTCAGCCTATAAATATTAGTCTTACACATTTTTCTCCCGTACAGCTCTTGAAAAGGTTGAGTTTTTCAAGTCTGAGAGCAGACAGGAATGTTCATCAAGAAATGCCTTCAGGTCAACCGTCTGTAGCTCATCAAAGCGCAGCACTGAAAATACGGATGAGTGGGAGGAGGATTATATGAGCATGGCAGAGCAGATTAAAAAAAAAAAAAAATCTATGTTTTGATGATCATTAACTTTTTTCCTTTTGGAAACGGGTTCAGTTATCATCCATGCACCCTCGGTGGTGATGGGCACAAGGGTACCAACTCCTCCCCCCCCTAATTTCAGCTGCATTCAAAACAACTACAAATATATGAAAGTGTCTTTAATGCTATTTCCCAATATAAGGAAATGCCACGGGGATATGACAAGGAGTGACAGTGGAGATGACCCACATAACAGTGTAAGGAAAGGCAGCTGGTCCACACGAAAATTAAGATGTAGACCAAATTCTTGAGAAGCTCTGAACTACACTAGAAATAAGGCAAAGATGAGATTACCTATTGCTATATAAAATACTTAAAATATAAAAAAAAAAAACCACCACCACCAACAACAACGCAAAAGCAACAACAGAACAAGTTTGCAAAGGTAATTTTTCTTAAGGGGGGAAGGCAACAGAAACCCTGGAGTGCCCACTTTTTTTTTTTTTTTTATTCTGTACAAGAGCTGGACATGAGCTATTGAACACATTATTGAAACTACTGTTCATTTCTACTCAGGGATTTCTACTTTGTTTATTATAAATGCACATTTATTGGCAGCAAGTAGAACATATTATTGCTCTGTTTTATAGCTCGAATGGCTCATGCAAAGAGTAATTTGTTTGCATTCTGTATCGGGATCAATAGTGTACCAGGGATAGCCCGAGGAATGTTTATGCTGAGGGCTTTGCTTGCAGTGTTTTGTTGTTGCAATCAATTGACCAAACAGGACTGCTTCTTAAAACAACAAATAAACTTTGATAGTGAACAGATCAGCTGTTAAAGCATAAAACACAACGCAGCGTCTGGAAAAAGACCGAAGGCCCACAAGTGTTTTTACCATCTGATAGTCCATAAAGCTTTCCTACCTGAATATTTCCCACTGGCCTTTCTTCCTCTCGGTAGCTGGGGACTGTTTCCTCAACGCCCTCACATAACAAGATCCATTTTCCTGCAATAAAAATACAGACACATCACGGTTCTGTTCCCCTGCATAACACAGCAGCATTTGAAGAAGCTCACTGAACAGACCTGAAATGAATGAAGAGCATTTAGTAGTCCCAGAACCAAGCCTGGAGGACCAGATCTGAGGCTGGGTCGGGGTTCCAGCCCAGCTCTGCCACCCCCAAGCTTTTGAAACTCACTCCAGCAGTTTAAGTCTTACAGGTTTTCTTGCCTGTAACAATGGGATGAGGAAAAGATAATAAGAATTCTGTTAAGGTTTATATCAAAATTTCCTGAGCCAAATGGTAATTTTTTTTTTTCAGTTAAATAGAATAAAAGAGACTTCAGCATGACCTTTATAAAGGGTACTCACTGACTGTTGTGAGCTAAGTGCCATTAAAAAAAATAAACCAACCCCCAAACTCTGCTTAAGCAAATACACCAAAATACCTCAAAACCACCATCCTGCCTGTAGCAAAACAAAGCAAGTTTATGGATTACGTTGGCACAGCACTGTGACTTCTAGGAAATGCTTTTTAATTATAAAGAAAGACTGCAAAGGGAGACAGGGGAATGTTTACAGGCAGAGTGTATTTTGTTACATGCTGTTTCAGCAGGCAGACAAGGTGTCCTTACAGCCTTATACTACGAGGCTCCAAAACTCAGCAAATATTGAAGAAAGGAACATGACAACTACATTTTGCTTCTCTCTTGACTAACTTCCAAATAACTTTCATGAAAAACATTTTTCCATCAAACATGAAAAAGCAAGTATTATGGAAAAAAATATGGCATGCAATTTGCGGCCAGTCCAGGTTCCTTCCCAAGGACTAGCTATGGGAGCAGACACTTCCATAACAACTCGTATGATGCCAAAGTCACAGGTGACTTAAAAACTGCAGAAGAAAAACCCTCAAGTTATTTGTAATAACTTGTTAGTCACATTCAATATCTGTTCTGCAGTCATATTTATCCTGTTCACTGATAATTCACAAAGAATAAAAACATGTCTGAAAACCGTATGTTAGAAACAGTCATCCCACCCCGACACATACAGTGCCACCAAGTGACTGTCTGCTTCAGACAGGAACGCCGCTGGTTTTCTTGTCTCACAACAAATGGCAGTTTTAGACGTTACATATTGACAGGCACCCTGGGTGAATGACTGGCTTTTAAGGCCTCATTGAACTGTGAATGTTTTCCTCCAGAACATATTTATTCTCATCCAGAAGTTTTCCCCAGTGCTTTTGTTCTGCTTATACAAGCCAGGAAAAACACGTTAATTGATTCAGATTTAGTATGTGTTAACATGACTTCCTCAGCTAATGCGGACTGGGTCTTTAATGAAGCCAGAATGAGTTATTTATCCAACTTCTAAGTTTGTTCCTCCAAAGGATAAACTTTTGTTCTGTCTGCTCCAGGAGCTGGGTACCATTCCAGGTGCGACGAGATGGGACTTTGGCAAATCAGGCTGTAGCATTTACTTGGCAGATTAAACTTTATCTCTCACTTCTCTCTCCTGGACGCTTGCTTCCAACCCCGCGTTTGTGCAGCTCCATGGTTAGCTGGATCGGGGGAACTAATTTCCTTCAGCATGCTGTCTCATAAACAGCTGTGCCAACACAACACAGGGAGCGGGCACAGGGCAGGAGCGATCAGCCGTGATGGCAGAGGGTAGAACAGAGGCTGCTTAAACCAGCTTAAACTGCACTGCTGCAACACATGAAGCCAAGGCTTCGCTCCTCTCCTCTGTGCTTTAGTTCTGCCCATCTGTAAAACTGGCACCAGAGTTCCTACTTTGTTTTATAAAGCAGCTCTTAAAAGGGCTATCCCATTAACATTTCTGTGAATTCACATTACAGACCACCCACCCCTTTCGCAAATCAGGTCCAAGCTAATTCTAAGGACACTGGCACTGTCCCCACCAGCATCTGCTCCCTGGTTTCACCGTGCAACCTGCTCAGGGGCTGTACCATCTCCCCCACCGCCGCCCCAGCCTGTTCCCGTGCCCTCACGCCAGCCCCAGCTCTGCCAGCACACTTCACAGGGCTTTGCTTTGAACTGGAATCACGTTTCTAAAAATAAAAATTAGCTTTTCATTAAAGCCTGATCCATTCTCTCATCCTGTTTCTAGGAAGATCCCCAAAACAGTCTCACTGGCAGTCTGGGAGTAGTGGGCTACACCTGAAAATGGGAAGAGATGGGTGGGGAGGAGGAGACAACTGGAAACACCTTAAACCCGGCACCAGCCACCCTTTCCAGGTGTGAAGCCATGGCCTCGCTGTGGCACAACTCGATGCCGCACAATCTCCACCCTTTTCACGTTCGTACCCGGTTCACGTCCCGTGACGCAGCTGCACGAGCGGACACTGGAAAGCACCGAGTCCTTCCCGCGAGCACCCACGGGTGCCCGATAAGGGAGCTGCCGGGAGTGGATCGGGGAAGAGCGAGGAGGGGAACCGGCGGCGCTTGGCCGGTGAATATTTCCTGCTCTTCCAGATCCAGCAGAGGGAGCACAAAAACGCAGCTTTTTTTGGCCAAATACTTTTTTGGCTACGAACTGCTCGGTGCTTGAAATCCCAGGCACTTTGTGTTAGATTATTTCTATAGTAATGCATGTGTGGTGCGTTACAAGCGCATAATAGACAAACACCCTTGCTCTGAGTAGATTACACCGTAAAAATCAATATGGTGAAGGAGAGGACTAACACAAGCAGGAAAGGCTGCAGAAGTTGAGAGGAGGAAGGAGAGGCAACACAGCAGGGCTGCCAACTCTGGCGATTTTATCACGTCTCCTGCAATACTAGGAATTTTTCCTAAAGCCAGGTCTCCAAAGTCTCATCATCACAGAAAAATTTCAGCTTTCTGATTTTGGTTGGTTTGTTTTAAAGGATGTATCTCTAGGCTGCCACAAAAGCAAAGCTGTAAAGGTGATTTAAGGTGAACCCCAAAGACTCAAAAACTGGAAAAGAAGTACAAGAACCCCCCAAATTTGTTGTCTGTACACGGTGGGCAAAACAATCTCAACTCAGGGAATTTTACTTAATTTTACTTTATTTATTGCCAATTAATGCACTTTTAAATTACTCTTTCAGGAGTTGAAGAAAAAAAAGGAGACTAAGCAGTTCAGCAGACACTGAGGGAAGCTCTTTTCCTCCTCCTTCCCAAGGCTCAACTTCAGTCACACACCTCTTCTCCCCCCACTTTCCTAGTTGAACTTCCCTTGTTTCCGCCATGCCTTACACTCGGTCCATCCCAACACCATTGGCAAGACAACAGGCAGCAGAGGAGGCTGTGGGTTGTGTGTGCAATAGTTTCTGTCTGCTCCTCCTCGCTTCTCACATGTCCTTCCCCTGCTCCTTGCTGCATTTCCCCTGTCCCAGCCTGGCCTCCTCCTCCACTGGTCCCAGTCCCCCAAGGATGTCCTCGCTCTGGCCTGGGGTGGCTGCAGTCCCTCAAGGGTGCCCTCACTCCACTCTGGGGCAGCCGTGGTCCCTCGGGGGCACCCCTGAGGGCAGCCCAGGGGATGTACCCCACCCCTGCAGTCCCTGCCACCAAACCCAGCAATTTAGGCCCAGTATACCACACAGTTTCAACATTTTTCTTTTAACGTGGCGCTCTGGTCCTTCGTGATTTTGCCAAGAAAAATCAATGGAAAAGGTCAATATACATAAGGGAAGCACCCAGAGCAAACTGTGCATCACAGCCAGTCTTAAAATTAAAGCATATAAGAAACACTGAAGGGAAACCGGAAGAAATCCAACAGGGAAGCAGCACCGAGTTCATCTTTAGGCCTCCTCAGTCTCAGCTGTATCACTGCAATGGACTTGGGTCAAGCACAAACAACTTTCCCTGCTTTCTCATCACGCCCTGGTCCCACCTGGTGGCCACCAGCTTTTAGAGACTGGACTATTATAGATCTTCCTGGACTATTATAAATCTTCCTGGAGCCCCATGCCTCTTCCTCAGCCTTATCCTCTGAGGAAAGCAAGAGGGACCACGCCAGGGTATCTCACTATCTAGACCTCAGCAGTCAGCCTGGTGCTGGACTTAAATAACTGTAAATAAATAACATTCTAAGGGTAATCAAGAGCAAAACCTTCAGTTTCCATACACAAGATACCACTTGGCCTCTACATACCCAAATAAAAATGAAGAGATAAGAGATACAAAACACACAGAAATTATTGGAAAACAGAAATCCTGCACAGATATAGACAGTTAAGTACACTGCACAATCTTCTTATGGAAATACATAAGACAGGTGCACTTCAGGGTGTTTTCCTACTTTTGCAAGTTATTTCCAAGTTCCAGCATTATTCTCCTTGAACTGCAGAATATGTTCAAACACAAAATTCCTGTAAAACCACAGTGTGTCGGCAATCCCAGCTTCTGATTTATCCAGGGCTGTAACTGGGTCATAAGTGAAGAACACAAAGTGCTGCACTTCCTAAATAAGCTTACTGGTCAACAACAGTACTTCTGCTATACGGGAAAATTTACAAACTTCTACAGAGTGGTTAGATATTATATGCAGTCTTTTTTAGGTATCATAGCCCTCTATCAACTCAGGAGTTTCTAAAAACTTGAGTTTTTTTTAAATTCTAAAGCAACTCAAAATCAACACTGAGCGTATGCCTGATGAGCATCGGATGCTGTCCTCTGCTGAAAAAGGGGTAGTCTGCTAGTTTTATATCAGAGAGAAGCATAAAATGTTGCTAAAGTAAGCAATGCAAAATAGGTTGGGGTTTTGGAGGGGGGAAGAGAGAGAAAGAAAGAAAGAGAGTCTAAGCTCAAAGCAGGTTGGTGTGCTCCTTTCCTGGGCAGACACGGGGTAAGGAAGGAGAGTAAAGTTGGGAAGAAAAGATCTGGGGGGATAGAAACAAAAGGAAGAGAGACAGAGGGACTCTAGCTTCAAACTGACAACTTTCAACTTTCCCTACACCTAGACTTGGTCCTCAATAATCTTTATCAAAACAAGAACCAAAAAGCACACAAACACATCACACTAAAATGCAGCAGCCACATGGCTGTAAAACAGCGGCATTCATCTGATGGAACAGAAAGGATGAACGCTCCTTCCAAACACAAGCAGCAGAAAGCTGCAGAAAGTGGCCACGCTGCACTGAAACCCACCATGTTCCTCGCCTGGCACCACCGAACGCATCCTCCTCCCTGCCCAGAAGCGCTCTGCCTGCCTGTCCCGGTGAGCCCTGGCGTCAGCACCCTGCCCGCGTCCCACCGGGGCTCCCCACACCCCCAAAGTCCCAGGCAAACCCTTGGCCAGCACTCCTGCGCTACAGCAGTTCTTCCCAAAACAGGAGCAGGTTCTCGCAGGGCAGATCACAGGGGGTTGCAATGGCGAAGCCTGCTGTGCTGAACACTGCAGCTGCTTAGACACGCCATCAAACCTGTGGTTGCTGTATCACGTTGTTACTGTAACCAGTCCTCCTGGGAGACTTTTCAGGCTCACCCTGTTAGCCAGAATGCTACAAGGGTAGAGCAAAATAAGAAAGAATCACAGCAACAAATATTTTAGGTTTTGCTTGGGTTTTTTCCCCTATTTTTCACTGGGGTAAAAGCAAAGGTGACTGTTTGTTCAGTCACCATTTCCTCAATTAGTTTTCCCAAATTTAAACAAAAATTTACCTTTAATTTTTTTCTCTGCATAAACAGAAATTAAATCCATCTCAAAATTGTATTTCACATTATTAAAAAAAAAAAAACAAATGTTGGAAGCCATTAAGTTGTTAATTTCCTCACTTTGAGATGGAAAGGAACGCTGGGGTTGTGTCATACCCTCCATATATGAGACCTAAGAGCAGCAGTAATAGCATGATCTTCAGTTTACAACAACAAAATCCTTTTGGTTCTCCCAACTTGTTCCAGAAAAACTCCATTACTGGAAGAACCGCTTTTCCAATCTGTGTCTCTTTTCCACGCCACATGTGAACTTAAGACAGGCCCAGTGCGCCTAAAGTCACCAGGCCAATATCGCTGTTGTCTGTGTCTCTGCTCTCCTGCCACAACCCTGGAAACCCTCAAGTTTGCGGGCAGTGCTGCACCCAGCCTCCCTCCCAGCCTCCCACCCCAGATTTCAGGGGCTGCACACGAGTCGGTAGGCTGGATCAGGAGATCCAGCACCAGGAGGAATGAAGGGGTGTAAGCAGGAACAGGGAAATAGGACTGGGAGGACAGGCATTTCGGTGCCTCTTTGTGAAGACACACGCCACGGCTTTGCTGTGAAACAGTAACCTGCTGCAGGTGGCTTTGGCCTGAGTTGAAATAAGGAAGATTCAGTGTGCCTATTCCGCACAAGGGAGTCAGCCCAGCAGAGCCCCGTGCCCCCGCAGCCAGGCTGCTCCCCTCCAGCGCTCGCTCTGGCCTAACAGCACCACAGCCAGCAACAGCAAACATCATCCCGGGGCAGATGAATCCAAAACAATTAAAGTTTGGAACTTGTCATCATTTCACCAGTGACCACCGCAGTAACAGCTCCTACCTAGTCTGCAGCAGACAGTAGCATATTAGACTGCATCTGTTTGTAGCAGAGGACTGAGTTGCCAACTCACAGGCGTAGCATAACGAGCACTATTAGCCTTGGCTTAAACTGAGCCATTGTTCTGGAGATTGGACATCTCTTGTAAAATCCCATTATTAGAGACCATTTGCCATCTATTTCCGTAGCAACTTTTTTAGTTTGTTTTGTTCTATTTTAGAAAAATTTTCCCCTTCCCTTTTCCTTATATCCTATTGTACTTACAGAGCATTAAACAATAACCCACTCAAGCACAGCCGTGGAAGTGGTTTGAAGGAACAAAGGCTGCTTCTGGCACAGCCAGTGCATCTGACTCTCCCTACATACAGCTGCCTGCATATCCTCCGCAGATTTGCAGAGCACCAGAAGCCACTGATTTCCCCCTGCTTCTGCTGTGTGTTGGATACAACATAAACCGTAGGCAGGAGGAGTCTACTAAAATTATACTTGAAGCATCGACTTGAAGCATTGGGGCAGGTGAGTGACAAGCAAGTTCTGCAGCTAATCTTGCTAAAGGAAAAGGTAGGAGAAGGCTGGTCTGAAAAGAAAGCAGTATGCATGAACAAGACGAATGTAAAAAAAAAATCTCACTCTGGGGAGGTGGTGCAGTGGAAGCAGAGTGTCTCAGGCTCTGCTAAAGAAGATTATTGCCACATCTAGCAGTTAGCACCCACCCAAGTAGCGTGCCATGAACTTAATTCTCAAACGAGACTAGCAGAACAGCGAGACAGGATTAGACATGCTTGTTTTTAACCATTCATTTCTCTGGTGGAATACTATCAGCACAGCATTGGCATCAAAATTACTACCCTTCAAAACGTGCAGAGCACATTTTTAATTTTACATGTGGCAGTTATGTCATATGGGGTTATTTATTTTTTAATTTAACGTGGTAAAACATATTTAATCTGTTTTGAGAAAAGAACAAATTGATTCAGTGAGCAGTTCAAGGCTCTCCCTGGAGACACTCAACCACACTCAGCAATCTGGATATAAGTTGAGACTTCACTAAAGTCTTTTTAATTGTAGGTCATAAGAAATGTCAAGATATAAAACACCAAGGAATACTAAAAATTAAGCCATCATCTCTGAGACTAACAAATGTCTTGTAATTGGCAGTAGAATATTTTTTAAAATCTTTATGGCATTACCACTTAAACACAGTAGCAGAGCAAACGGCTTAGAGCTGCATGTAAAATATGCACATTATTTTTGTTGGTGGTAGTGGGGGAAACCCTCAAAACCTACATTAAGGGAAAAATATTGGGGTGAGAGAAACTTAAAAGACTACATTTGTGATGGTGGTGGTGTATCTTTTCCACTTTGTTTCATTACACTAAACATCTTTTGTTTATAAACAAGAAGTTTTGTTTCATCTTGGTCAGAAAAGGTTCTTCACTAGTACAGTATGAAAGAAACAGGGTTACATATACAGCAATACACATATGCAGGAAAGGGAGCACAAAAGTGAGGAAAGATGGTTTTTAAAGAAAGTTTAAAAAAAAAACCAAACAAAACACAAACCCACAAAGACTAAAACACTTTCAGAGCGTTGCGCCTAGGTTTTATAAGGAAAACCTCTTCGTTTCTTCTTAGCTAAAAAGTACTTTTTAAACATTTTTTTCATGTGGAAAGTACCCCTGACTTCTGTCCTGTAGTTTTGAGCTGGATCCCCCATTTACTAAAACCCTTTTGTAGAACTTAGCTGAAATCCCAAAAATTCTCCTTTGTCCACTTGCCTCAAATAACAATGACAAAAGAGGGCACTGACCTTAGCAGCAGAAAGCAAAAACCCCTCCAGTTAAACTTCTTAAAACACAGGAAGTTAAAAATTAGGTGCATTCATTTTCAAAACCAAAGAATAGTATCTAAGAGCTCTTATTAAAGTATTTAAAGAAAACATATATAACCCATCTTCTCCCACATTCTCCTATCTGAAATAAAGTTTAAAGGTCAGCAATGTGAAATCAGGGGCAGATTTTTTTACCATCCCTGCCTAATAACCTTTTAAATTTGATCAATATACAAATTTCCATTCCTGCCATTATCTTCCACTCATGGGAGTGGAGACGAGAAGGGTATTTCCCCCTTTTAGTTAAATCAGAATGGAACTCACCAGTAAACAGGTATTTGAACAGAAAGCAATTCAAGTGATGTGCTAAAGACCCACATGTGTGTGGAAGGAAAAAAAAAAAAGTAATTTTAACATCCTATATTGCTGCCAGTCAACTCTAATTAAAAATTACAAATACTAACTTCATTGGTTTTAGCCACTGTCCCTAGCAGGTGTGCCAAAACCTATGGATGAACACCTATCTCTTTAAATGTGAAGCTAGGCATTTCACGCAAGTTCAAATCTATCCACCGCCTAGTCCTTTTTCTTGACCGCCTTCACATCAGCTCACTGAATACTACCATACTCTAACCACCTTCTTCTGTAAGATTAAAAGCTGTGTACACGTGCATACACGCGAACCTGCATCCACACATGGTGTAGCAGGGGGGCTGTCGCCTGGTTTGCCTGTGTGAGCGGTGCTGTCATGCCAGGGAAGCGAACAGCAGGAAAGCTGCAACACCATGACCCAAGTAAGACGCAGGCAAACAATTTTACAGATCCAAGCCTTTCATGCAAATTAATGTCATAGAAATAAAAGCACCGAAAGGAATAATTGCACAGATGCCTCAGAGGAAGAGTCATATCTTGGGATTTAATAGCTAGAATCAGTTTCCCCCCCATCTTCCCTGTAAGTCATTTGGTCGCAGCAGATGAACACTCCTTGCTGTCTATCACACCAGCCGTTACACAAGCACTCCCGAACTGGTAGCCCTGGATCCCGGTTTTCTGGTCCCCTGGAGGGCTGCAGGGCAGGGTCCAGGGCCTCCCCTCATGCCAAGTCCTGCCAGGCTGCCCACGCTGAAACTCGAGGCCATTGGCAGCTCTGAGAGGCAGCCAAGGGCAGGCAATGTTGCACAATTTGTGTTCTGTGTGGACATCTGAGCTGGAAAGACACGGTCATTTTAAAACAAGCTGAAGTTTGCCTCGGGATCTTCTAAGTTTTACTGCAGGCTGTTCTTAAACTCTTCCACTGATAGCATTTGTAAAACTCAGATTAATTTTCTGTGACACTGAAAGAGGGGGGGGAGAGACCCTAAACAAAACCCCAGCCCTGCCTCACTGACTTCACTCCTTACATCCGCATGAACATCCACTCGCTTCTCTCCTATCCTCAAAATCCCTTTCTCTCCAACACGCCAAACGCTTTTAACCCATATTAAAGCCACTAGCATCCAGCCCCTGCTCCGAACAGGCACTGCTGTGGCAAAGCTACCACCCTGTAAGAGGCGAGCCCTGGAAAATCTTGCTCAGACACTTTGAGATGTGGCTGCCACTGACCATCCGCCATGTCCCTCTGGGGGAGAGGGGGCTCCCCGCAGCGGAGCTGGCTGGGGGGGCTCGTATCCGCACCTCCGCTTGACATGTGCACGGCGTGGTTCAGTCAAGGAAAGTGCATTTTCGTTAAGAAAGTGGACAGGGAGTTTCAACAACTGAGGGAGAAGCAAACATTGCCTTCTGGCAGCTCCTCTCCGGGGGTGGGATGGACATCTGAGGAGGGGTGAATTAGAGAGAGAACAGCTGTTTGCTCAGTGAATGAGTCACAGGACTCAGCTATTAATTCTTCCTCCCAGGAGAATATGCCCCCATGCCAGCCCACCCACCATCCTATAAAACAAACAAACATATAATGGAGGTCAGGGAGCGGGAGCTCAGCAAGAGGAAAGGAAAAAAGGGAAAAAAATACCCAAGCATTTAATATTTACATAGGAATGAAATGTTTCATTAATTACATACAGAATCAATTTGCAGCTATTTTCCTTAAATTTCTCAGTCAAACCCACAGATTTGAAGCACTTTGAACTGTGCTGCGCCAGTAATTGTAGATGAATATTTTAGATCAGTCTTGAATCACTGTACCGCACACACCAAATGAACTAATAAGCTGCTCATGTGTGGACTACTAATGTATTTTCTTTCTTTCCTAGACAGATGGAGTGCAGTCTAAAATCAGTTGAATTGGCTACTGGGAATCTTCAGAAAGGCTTAGAAAAATCTTTAGTTCTACTGTTTTATTAAAAATACCACTCAATAGCCTGCATGCATTAAAAAGGAGCCAAGAAGATGCAGAAAAAACCCAAACAAGTTTACGAAGATACAAAGGAAGAGTTGGATGTTTCACAGGACTATAGCAACCTCCAGAGAGTGACAACGAAGAGTGCGTTGTGAAATGTTATTACAGGGCTATCAAAAAGATGGACATCCTTGCCATCTATATGATATCTATCACAATACGTCCACTTATGAGCAGCCATTTTAAATCACATATAGTGGCATATCGGTTCTGTAATCTGACAGATGTGTTCTAGTTTACAGAAGCATCTGTTGAGTCATCAGGACATCAGAATAGTTAATTGCACTTTGGGGATGCTTTCAGAGATTAAAAGTTCCTTTATTTCAAGCAAATTTTAAGAGTCCTCATAGATTTTAAAAATTAACATGTGCACCCACACTCCAGCGAAATTAATGTATGAAACATAAAGAAAAACTTCCTTGAGGGATTATCTCTTTTCTCCTGCCTCCTGTACACCCTGCCTCACACTGTGCTCAGCAGTGTGGAACAGAAAACAAATATACAACTTGAATCACACCTAATTCTGAAACATAAACTAAGATGTGGACTACACTGGATGGACAAAAAAAATGCAGAAGAAGCTGTCTTCAGTCAAGAACTTTTAAAAAATATGTAACAGCTGAAAACTGCTAGAAGATGTCTGCCATCTCTATTTGGCAAAATGCTTATAATTATATTTCAGAAGCTTTTATTACTGTTTCTTCTAAAAGAAATGCTGCACAGGCTGTATCTTTCACCACCACAAGAGTATGAGACAAGCCAGGAGAACCACCCGTAAGATGAAACATGGTCTGAACGACATTAAGCCCTCCCCCCATCTGAAATTGTACCAATTGCTTCTTATATGCAGCTAGGGACTGGAGACAAGCAATCTCCATTCACACACCTAATTATCCAAATATTTGAATTAAAAGAATCAAAAAACCTTGTGGAAGCCTCCTATGAGTTTTCAACACGTGAGCAGATTACATCTTTCTCATGCTTCCAACCTGAATTTCCTTGCAACCTTCTGGCCTTCATAGCAGTAGGAGGATTAAGACAACATCTTTCTTAGGAAGAAGGATCCATTGTATAAACTTTGATTTAAAACAATTTAGCAGTGGATTTTTTGTTTGGTTGGTGTTTTACCAAAAAGCAACACAACAAAATGAACAAACCAAAAAAGGTATAATCTAATGTTTCTCAGACATGACTAAATCTGTCTGGTCTGTAACTCACAAACCACAGGATTCCCATGATTAATTTAATGAACTATTTGATTTCACTCAAGAAGCGATCATAAAGCTAAAGTGCGAGTGCATAACCAAGAGCACCATACAAGACTACACATACTGACACCGCATCTGGGTTTTGCTTCGTATAAATCCTAAAGCGACAGCACACCTCAATCTAACTAGACTGTTATTCTTTAGTGCGGAGGAAATCAAACTTGAAGTGAGAGTGTAAAAGTTGAGACAAGCACTCCAGTCATGACCATGCTTTAAAAAGGTCCCTCATACTTTTGAAGTTACAGCATATTCCCTTGCTGCTAAACCAAACCGAGACTGCTGTCTCGGTTGCATTAAATTATTAGCTAATTAGCCCTGAGTAAGGACAACAGTGTGTTGATGCTGGCAAGCTGTGAAAAGAACACTTCAGCAAAGAAGATCAATAGCATTTTTGTCTGGCTTACAATAAGAAAACTGCTGGCCCAGGTTATGAGTTTAAGCCATTTTTCATTTGGCAGACAAGACAGCACTAGTGACAGATCAATACAGTAACTTTATGATAGGCTGCTGCTCCTGCAGATGGCAGGACCATAAACAGGCATCATTTTTAAAGCCTGGAGCAATCCATTACTTAGACAGAAACCACCTGACCTTTTATAATATTTAGACATTCCTACACAAAAACAAAAATCAGAAAACAAAACGAGAGAAAATCAGGAGGATTAGCTGTCCCATAAGACAGAAGGGAATATTAGCTGTTTGAAAATCAGTATTTAAAGTAGCAAGCTTCTGTGCTATTTGGGAGATCACACTAAAGCCACAAGGTTGGCACCAGGTAACTACTTACCCCTTCAAAGAGAGAATGTTATTGGGGATCAGTTCCTATTTGATGCAATTTTCTCATCTCTAGGTTATCTGGGGTAACAAAAGAGCCTATTTATTAATCTTTTGAAAAAAAAACAAACCCACATGTGTCCTTAAAACATTAGATGAATCACTAACACCTGCAATTAGTAAGCATTTGAGAGAATACAGTTATAAGTGGGTGGTTATTTTTCCCATATTGCAATATACACACTGTAGCATTTGCACATATGGTTTGTTATTCTGCAACAGTATTAGGATTGCCAGTAGTGTTCCACTATTTTAACAAAGGCAAAGGAAAACAAGAGGAAGGTTTTATAATTCTAGTGCTTTTATGGTAAGACCTCTAGTTGAAGAGATTGTAAAGGATAGCACCTTAATAAATTATTCAGGCCAGATCTTCAGCTGAGGACACAGGTGGAGCATCTGGCCCTATATTTACAGTCTTCTTTTTACTATAAACATGAAATAACCACAGAACATGGTGAATTAATCATACAACCAAGCTTGCCTCTGCCTCCCCGTCTGAGGCTGGTTTGTGTCAATTACTAGAGAAATATCTGCTTAAGCAGGAAACTAATTTTATAAAAGCACATTGGGTTCACGGGCTTTCATCAATACCTTTTGGTTGCTGCAAGTAACTAATTAACGTTAATGTCAACATAAAGGATAGAAGAAGGAGGAAAATATTAACAAGCACAACATAACAACTGAGCTGGCTGCTTCTTTGCCATACAGTACTGCCACACAACTGGCTTCCAGTCCATGCCTGAAAAATGAGTTGTTATTAATTTGGTCACTAATTTTACCTTGCATGATGTAAGCAAACAGCACTACATTTTCCCCTTAACTAATGCTAATTATGCACAGCATTAGTTTAAAATACAGCAGAATAGCACATGAACCAGAAGTCTTTTGACTGGGCTCCTCTCGTGCTAAGAATAACTTGGCACACCCATACATGATGCTAAATCTGCCAATGATCTGCTTTGCTCCAAAACTAACCCCCCTGTGCCTTCTACGAGATCCTATATACATCAAGCTGTGTTAAAGCAGGAAAACTAGGTATTGAATCTATTTTTAAAACAAATTGAATTGCTTTAAACTTAAAGGCGAAGGATGGTTTCAACAGTTTCACATTTATACTCTCACCTCTTTTCAGCATGCACAAGGGCTCTTTATACCCAAACGCGCTTAGACACGCTGGCTGCCACGCCTGCCAGCCACCAACACTTGGTTTCAACCCAGAGACTCTGCCAGCCTACCGCAAAATCACTGGTGCAAACACAAAAAACAGCAGCCCACAATTCTGATTCGCAGGACGCAAAATATCCTTAGAGAAGATGCCCCCATGATCAGGCTAAATAAGATGCTAAATAAACTCAATGGCTTGGGTTTTGTCCTTTGTTTTTTGGCTTTGTTTTAATAAGCTTACTATGGTTTTGGTTGCAAAACCCCCACATATTTGTAAAAAAATAAAAAATTACAGCACTCAGAAATAATTACTGATGCTTCTTTTACAGTGCCTCAATGACATTGTTTCACTTTTAAGATAATCCAAAGCATTTCACTCACACCACGGCGTATGGATGCAGGTAGCGACCCCACGCTGGCTGTTCCAAAACACCGGCTCAGCCTCAGCACACCCGGGACGCACATCCCATTTCGCCTGACTGCCGCCTCCGGGAAGAAGGGAAGGGGACTGCGTCTTCCGGAGCTTGGCTGCATGGACACTGGCTAAAAGCAGTGCTGGGAAGAACAATCACACAACCTGGCATTGGACTACCCAAGGAGTGTGTTCAAAGGGAGGTGAGAGCATCTGTCTGGAGTAAAGGGGAAGAGAGTCCCTCGCAATCAAGAAGCAGGCGGCCATGCTCTCCCTGTGCCCGGAGCAATTATTACTTGCTTTTTGGTGCAATGACTCTCTAGTATGAATTTTCTTCAGTGCTTCAGCCACTTTTATCCCACGCCTCCACTGAGCATACTCCTGCATTTCCATTTCTTATGCTTTTTTCTTTTCCCTACATCCTATTGGATCTACGTTCCAATACACAATTTCCTTCTCAGCAAGGTCCTCACCATTACTTTGACTTGCTTATTTTTCCTCTGTCCCTGTGTCCTGGTTTCAGCTGGGGTAGAGTTAATTTTCTTCTTAGTAGCTGGTATAGTACTGTGTTTTGGATTTAGGATGAGAATAATGTTGATAACACACTGATGTTTTGGTTCGTGCTGAGTAGAGTTTACACTGGTCAAGGACTTTTCAGCTTCCCATGCTCTGCCAGGTGCACAAGAAGCTGGGAGGGGGCATAGCCAGGACAGCTGACCCAGACTGGCCAAAGGGCTATTCCATACCGTATGACATCATGCTCAGTATATCAGCTGGGGGAAGAAGAAGGAAGGGGGGGACGTTCGGAGTGATGGCATTTGGCTTCCCAAGTAACTGTTACGCATGATGGAGCCCTGCTTTTCTGGAGATGGCTGAACACCTGCCTGCCCATGGGAAGTAGTGCATGAATTCCTTGCTTTGCTTTGCTTGTGTGCACGGCTTTTGCTTTACCTATTAAACTGGCTTTGTCTCAACCCATGCGTTTTCTCACTTTTTCTCTTCTGATTCTCTCCACCATCCCACCAGGGGGGGATTGAACGAGCGGCTGTGTGGGGCTTAGTTGCTGGCTGAGGTTAAACCACAACACCCTGGTAAGATCTAAACTACACCCTTCATCCCAGACCAGTCTCTGCAGATTCCTGTTCTGTCCCTTCTTCGATCAAATTCCCAGAACTTTCTGTACTAGGAGAGTTTTAGTCAACAGGGACATTAACTCTCCTTATTACTAATATACTATTAAAATGACATGATCCTTGTCTGAAGATAGCACCATGTGAACAGCTTTATAGGCTTTAACGTTAATTACCACCAATGAAGCGAGACCCCATTGAGGACGTCCACAATTTCTTGTTTAAGGAATTGTACCTAAGTGACAAATCCACAAACGCAAATGACCACGCAGCAACTTTGCTACTGTTCAAGAGGTTAATCAAGTTAAAGGGAAAGAAAACCAAAGACAGGCTTCCAACACCACACCAAACTTCCTTGTCGTTATGGTTCCAGACTCCAGATTAGCTACAAAACCCATACACAACACCTTATTATCTATTTTTCTTCCCTAGCAAAATCTTGCTTGAAAAGCTGTGTCTTAACTCTTGCTTCACATCCATCCAAAAAAGAAAACCAGCTCTTTACTTTGTATTTTGGATACTGCATTCATATGAAATACACCTGTTTCAACATAGACTTTGACACTGTAATAAAACTATAAACTGTTAGTTGGATAGTAAAGCAGTTGTGAAAGGCACCATCTCTTCATTATGTGTAGTGCCACAATCATATTTAACTCCACGATGGTATCCAGAAGGCAAGATCACGATGCATATATTAATAACACAAATAAGGGGACTAAAATAGTGCATTCACATTGCACATTGTTCGTACTACCATCCACCAGAGCCAATCCTTTCGAGTGTAATAAAGTGAAGGTATTATAATTAGAGAGTTCATAATGTCATTTAATCAAGTGTGGAGCTGGAGCACAGTGGGTTGTATACCAAAGACAAAACCACATGAAGCAGTACAATGCCGAGTGCAAGAAAGGGCACACATATTCTTCAGGGAAAATAACAAGTTACTACAAAGCCATGTTTGTTTTCAAGTACTCAATCAAGAGAGTTTGCATACTAGGTAATTTTACATCATGAAAATGAGTTATTTCATAAACTGCAAATGAAATATGACCACAAAAATGTCTTTTGATTCTTACAGACAGAAAAACCCAGATTTGAGTTTTCAATTTGCGAATTAATTCTTCATAGTTTTATTGGAGGAATTAATTATACTTCAACAATATTATAATTATTTTTCTACTACTGCTTATTATTTACAAAGTACTTTACAATAACTAATGAGTTTCCATGACACCTCTAGAAGTCTCCCTGTAGCAAGGCCAAGACAGGAGCATCCTGAGCTATCAGCAGCAGAACAGCAAGGACCAAGTGAAATCAGGAACAAAACCGAGGATTTTTCCATAATCGGGCCATTTTCCTGAGGGTCACAGTATCCTTGGCACACCTCTCATGAGATGCTTCTCACAATCAAGATCAATGTTACAACAGCTCCTTCCCGTGTCTCAAAACCAGACTGGGAAGTACCCTGATCCTTTCCCATGAAACAGAAAAACATAGGCTTTTTTTTAAAAAAAAAAAAAAGTAGTCAGAAATCACCTTTGCAAATGAGAGGGATCAGACACTCACTCCTGTGTTTTAAATTAGCCTTCTGACCACCCTGAAAGATCTTGCACATCTACCCGCCCAGGACTCATGTCATTGGTTGGCAGGAGCGAAGACACCGCACAAGGAAGGACCCTCATGACAACGGCTGCAGCTACTACTCATTCCCGTCCCGATACACCAAACGTGTCCAGCATTATTCTCTACAGAAACAGAGTAAAGACGACTCCTGTCCTCAGTAGCCCTTGTTTTAACCATACCATAACATTTTTAGGAAAACATGAAAAACAGTTTCTATTTTATGTATGGAGAAACTTCCTTGACAAACACAGTAAGTCAGGAGCACAACCACTGAATGTTCCCAGAAAAACATGTGGGGTTCAAAGTGTTATGTTACAATTGTTATTTATTTCAAAGATGCAGCTCAGAAATCCTACAGACCTTAGCTTGATCTTGATTTGGGGCCTTCAGAGCCCAAATATGATTTTTCATTATAATACGTAAATAACAAAAAATGTACCTAATGTATATATCCAAGTTACCAAGTATGTGTAACTTACACAAGCAACATCAGGAAAGTTAAAGCAGAAAAATGATGTGGCAGCAGAGAGCTTCAAGAATTACTCTCAGGCAAGCAAGCATCTTCAGACTGAAGTGTTATTTAAAGATTTGTTATGTATATAACAGCACATTCTCAAATGACTGCAGATAAGAAATAAAAAGGTCTGAATTAAAACAGGGTCTGATTTAACACCCATTAAGGTTGCAAAAAAGATTCCCATTGGCTTTAGACAATGTTGGGTCGTACCCTAGTCACACTACTACGCAAGTTTCCTGTGCCTTGCAGCTTATTTGTATGACAGCTACACAGCTAGCCGTTCCCAAAATAGCCAGATATGAGCTTCTGTCTGCCTGGGTGTTCTTTATGGACAACAACTCAACACTCCTAATGGCTAAAAAAGGACTTTGCAAATTAGGAGTCAATTGTACCATAACCTGTAGAGTCCCACTCAACCATTGCCATCTCCAGAGAAGGACTGTGATCGGGGCCATTTATCTTACCTTACTTTCAAAGTTTTACAGACTGGTTTCTTCCTTCCCTGCCCGTTATGCTCATGTCCTTTTTTCATAATTGCATGTCAAAAGGAAGAAAGTCACAGAGATCACATGCTTTTATCACTTATTCCCAAATAGCTCATTAGTTTAAGAACTTGCATTGATTTTGTTGGCTCATTTACACATTTAAAATACTTGGGTGCTTAAGTTCTGTAGGAAGGAGCATCCCAAAACTTACTCTATTATCATGGAGGGGAAATGAGATGTTTGCTTTGTTTCTTCCTTTAAAGCATTAGTTTACATAAGATTTAGGAAAACTTTCTCCTCACCTGTACTCTAAAAATACTCCTTAAAATGTAGGAGAAGGCTCAATATGCATAAGGAACACACAAATTAAAGTACACCAAACAAATGGCAGGATAAATAGTTTAACCCTAGCTCAACAGATAAACATCCTAATTCACAGCTTTGAAATGGATGAAATACAAGTCTATTCTTTATTAGTGGAGATAAAGGTTTGTCACCTTAATCTCCAATATGCTATTCTTCTATAACTGTGAAGTATATTCCCAGGTCAATCTGTGGGAGATTTAGGCAGACGATGTTAATCCTAGCGCAAAACTTAAGGAACATGAATCAAGTCGAAGTGTTGCAGAACATTTTAGCCACAAGCAGTAGCTCCCATCAAACAGGACATACTCAAGATAAAAATCATGCTGTTCTAATATCCTTAGGGCTTTATCCTGCCAGCACTAACTGATAGTGTTGCTTATGAGAGATACTAGCAGAACAGAGCAATAATAAGGACAAAAACGTATCACAAACCCTTTATTGAAGCGGGTAATTTTAACGAACACTTCATCTCTACTGCTTTTGACTGAAACCATGCCACAATATTAAACTGTTTAGATTCCCACCCATTTCACTGCTTACATGCACAGTGTTGATTCTATAAACATCCCGCAGGACCATTTACACCGGAGTACATTTGCTGTACTGATTACAGGCTTCAAACGCCATTAATGTCTGTCTTTCAGAAAGGCTGCAGCATCTTGGTTTTGAAAAAAACCCAAGCTTTTTAAGAGATGCAAAGTGGCAAACTCAAAAATCAGCACCCAAATCTAAATCTGGAGTTCTTATTTCCTGTACTTTTAATAGAAAAGTTTCATTTTATTAGTTTATATTGCTCTGTTAATTTCTATTTAAAATATTAGCCCTTTATTTGCACCATAGTTCCTCATTAATGCTTCAAAGTGAAAACCAGACACAGTAGTTTGACACAAACTAAAACTGTTTAACATCCATGTCAAATAAATGGGTGTTACACACCTAAATGCATTGCATCGCACCTCTTAATTTTTTTTTTTCCAGTCATTCTAATTTTCCCTAAGGCAAGACACTAGAATAATCACTTTATTGTTACATTTACTGACAATGACCCTCAGAAGGTGATAACATTTTGATCCCATTTGATTACATTAGTCTTAATAGATCCTAATGGAAACACAAGTAAATCCTCTTTCTTATCACTCATTAATTTCAGCAGTCACTATAACTTAACCACTCAAAGGGCTTTAAAGCACACACTGAGTACAAATGAAAGAGAACTTGCACTGCCTTTCACTTATGCCTTTAATCTTGTTCGCTGAACAAATTTAGGGTAACTCTAAAAACAGAGTCCCAAGACAGAGCTGTCACAGTGCCAGCAGGGGTTAACACTGCTACAAGGCTGAGAACACAGCAGCAGCCCACAGGAGACAAGACCCAGGAAGCTGTCCACCCAAGAGCTCCCAGTCTAAGCAAAATCGAATAGACAGGATGTACCTGGAAGCCCATAAAAGAAAATAAATATGACTTATTATTGACTTACTTCTTGCTGACACTGCGGAAGTATTGAGTCGTTAGGCAGGATCTGAGCAGAGCAAGCAGGGAAAGGGACATCTTAGAAGGAAGTGTGTCCCATGCGCAGAAGGTGATGTCAGCAAAGGTGTGAAGACTGTCATGGGAGAAGCAGGTGGCCACAGCATCAAGCCTCACACTGCTGAAAGAGCAGCCTTCTGGCAAGGACGGTCACCTACAGGTGCTCACATCTACTGTGCCCAAGATTGCTCTGGCAAGTGAAAGAGAAGTGCGCAGCTCCGGTGAGTAGCTGTCATCTCTATTTCCCTACCTGATGCCACCTTTAGAAAACAGAGGTCCTGACGTGAGAAGTCAGAGTAGCCCACAAATGAGCCAACTGTGCTGAAATCTGGTTTGACTGCAGAGGTCAGGATAGCTCATCAGCCAGCTGCTCTGCTATGTAAGTGTAACGAGACACCCGCAGCTTGCTGCCCCTCCAGTGTAATTGCACATCTTGTTCTTTGTAATCATGCTTACCACTTATACGCTGCTGTAGAGACATAACTAATCCTCACAGATCCCACTGAGAGGCAGGCAGAAAAGTATTACCATCCCCATTTTACAGATGGAGAGAAATACATATTACCTACAGGAGTCAGTTAATGACTGGAACAACCTGATGCACTTCTGCAGGCCTGGGAGGATTCAGCCTCATGCGTGCCAGCGGCCCACTTGGCCAAGAGAGGTCAAGTCATTTGTCAAAAGCCATAGGGTGTTACTGTGAGATACAGGATGAAAAGTCTCACGGCACTGAAGCCAGCTTTGTTCTCAGGTCACCGTACAAGCCATACCCAGTAAATACCTGTGGTGGGTTGGTTTGGGTTTTTTTGGAGGGGTCTGTGTGGGTGGAGTTTTTTTGTTGTTGTTTTGGGGTTGGTTTGTTTTTAAACCAACCCATAAGGGATTCTAATTAAAAACAAGCCCAAATAAAACTAAAACTTTTGCTACAGTTCCCCAAGTAGAAGGAAAGAAACTCCCCACAATTTGATTAATTCTGAAAATAATCACAAATACTATTTGTTTTCTGCAACATCCAGAAAATACCATGGTAGCTGCTGCCAGAAGAGAGACAGTTACAAATGAAATGCATAATACGTGAAAAACAGAGGACGGCAATGTACAAATGACGTGATGTATATATAGTAAATAACACAGCCAGGAGGCAGCACGATATATTTTTCTGTCTTTTGTTACTAGGCTACATATGTTGTTCTCAAATGCCAGGGTAGGTGGGAAAAGAGTTTCAATAGTCATTATCTATTATTTTTAAGGTCTGAAAGTTAAAATCAAGCAAATGTAACTAGCTATTTCTGTGTTTACAACCACAAATGATCAATAATAATCCATCAACCATCCAAACTTCCAAGACAATCATGAAATGATATTATTTGTTCTTTAAACTCTTCTGATAGACTTAAATTACATTTTCCATCTTTCTTGTGGATTTAGCATTGCTAGGAACTTTAGGAATGGCAAATGATCTTATCGATTTGGTTTAAACAATCATCTGACTCCAGAAGGCAAGGTTTTAAATAAAATTATCATCACAAGGCCAAGAGCCAGATTGGGGAATTGACCCCACTATTATTTTCAGATCCATTGCTATTGCTCAGTCCCTTTTCAATGTGCATTGCCCATCAAAACAGGAGTTATACAGCTTACAACCCTGCACTGAAGTTGCTTCTCCTTAGCAGGAAACATTCGCAAAGCCATTTTAAATCACAGATTGATGTTTTAGCCAGGTCCACAGGCAGAAACATCAATACAGTGGCTAACTAGATAAACTTTTCCCCCCGCACCATCTTTATGCTGCTGTGAACTTTCCCATCCTTTGGTAATGGTTCACCTTTTTAACTCTCTGCTTTAACAAGAGGTAGCAATGTTATTTTTCATCATCCTAAAAGGAATCCTCTCTAACCATTTTAGACTTGGGTGGCAGGTGAAAGAAGGAGAGGTTTTACTGCAAAAACTAAGCTATTTGCTGTCAATCTGAGCAGCCAGCTGTTCCAGTCAGGCCTTCCTCTGGTCAGGCACCGGCTAGAGCAGCACACCTCCCTTCTCAGTCGTGAACAAACTGTACAATACCTGCTCATCTCATGCATCTGTACCAAAAAAAAACCAAAACCAAAAAACAAACAAACAAAACAACCATGATGCTTGCTTGTTGGTTGCTTATTTTTAGGACCTCTGCTGAAGGACACACTAAGGTTTCATGGAAGGCACCACACTTCAGCTTATCTTCTGCTTGAAGATGCCAGCAGGATTCATTACTCTAACCTAAGTTTGCTCAACCTATATGTCAAGAAAATACGGTTTTCTTCAGCTTTGGAAGTGGATACAGGATTAAATATACCTTACACGACTGAACTTAAAAGACACGAAGGTGAATTATGTCACACTATATATCCCAAATCCAATATTAACATAAAAAATAACTGCTTTAGATAATCAATCCAGCTTGTTTACTAAACTACCTGGCTAACAGCCAAAAGACAGCAATTTCAAGGAGTTTTATAGATTCACTCAGAAAAACAAAAATCCATTTTCTAGAAGAGGGCTCACAATTCACCAACTCCTTAAGTCAAAAGGAACACAGAGTAATTCTGCCTTTTTCCAACCTTCTGTTACACAGCTTTATAGTCAAAACACACATCCTGGGATAAATCAACTTGCCTGTTTACACTATCTTTCATGTTTCCATGTGCACAATTTGCCTACCAGTTTTTAGGGATTATGTAAATAGTTATTAACGTCATGTGGTTTCAACTAGTAGGAGAAAATCCCAGATAAAATTGCTCACCAACTGACCTTTATAGCTTTCCTTTAGCATGCAAAATTAAGCAAGAAAGTCTTGTAATGATCATATGTGCTTTTTAAGTAACATTATTTCAAAAAGGAAGAATGATCTATGAAAATTTTCTTTTTAAAGAAATAAAGCTGAATTTGCACAAACCACAAAGAGACTCGACAGACAAATAAGAGGACAATCTCCAAACAATCTAGTATCAAAGTGCATAAATATAAAATACTTCAACACATTTTAAGGCCCCAAAGGATTACAATAGCGGTCCTCTAGGCTGACCTCTCCACTGCCACGAACAATCATTCGGTACTGCAGGGATCTCTGAGCCATAGTGCAGTAGGGTCGCTCTTGGATTGTATAGCACATAACAGATTTGATACTATAGGTAATAAGAAGGCTACTAAGATGAAGTAAGAAAAATAGAAAATACAGTATTTTTGTTCTCTTTTACAACATGAAACTATTTGGGTTTTTTAGTGAAAAAATTCTGATTTCTCACTGGAGGACTGTAAACCAAATTCATCAGTCAGGTTTTTTTTTTTCAGTAAGCAGAACTATTTTGGGCCAAAAACTGGGAAAGAAAAAAAAAGAAGAGTAAAAAAAACCAACCCAAACCTGCATGGGTAACTTGAGACAGCCAACACGCAACCTAACGTTTTCCAGCTCCAGCTGCAACGTCACAACACAAGAAGTTTTATGCTAAGAGGATCTCGGACCCAGCAGTACAGGAGCGAAAGGGTCAAACTTGTTGTATCGCATCAGGTAAAGCCAGCTGCGCTGTGAGCCCAAGCAGGGCAGCAAGGCAGAGCAAAGCCTGCGGGTCGGCACACAGCCACGCAGAACGGGACATGCAACCCTCCTGCCTCACCTTCCCCACCTGAAGCAACATTTACCCACCTCGCGCCAGAGCACTGAAAAGGTTAACTCCTGCGTGCAAAGTGCTTTTAAAATGAAAGCACACTTTATTTCTCTCCTTTCAGCGATGGCAGTCATCCTCAGAGAAATCTGAGTAGCCGGGAGCTTCCTATTCAGCCAGTTACAAAAGTCACAGTTCTCTTGATAGCTCTGCGTGACCCACTTCTCCACCTCAAGCCTGCTGCGGTAGTATTTAAATGTCGAGGAGTTTATCAGTATATAACTGAAATGTTAAGGGGGGAAGCGTATTAGTGGGGACAGGAAAAGGCAAAATTTATGACACATAAAAGGCACTGCTTATTCAGATGAAATTTATTATAACCCATTTGAGTTAAAATATCACATATGTGTGAGACCTTCATGAAACCGTAATCCAGATGGGAGCGGGGAGAAGACCGAGCGAGCTGTGCGCTTGTGCAGAAAGAATTTGCTCCTGAAGGCTGGCAGGCAGAGATGTAACCGGCTGCGTGTTTGCGTGTGTTTGGGGCCAGCATCAGCAGCGTAAAAACAAAGATCCCTACAGCCCTGGAAATTAATGGGAAGAAGTGAGTTGTGGAAACAAACTGACAAAGGAAGACATATCAAAGGTTTCAAATCTATTCAATATTAGACATTGTGGCGCAAATGCCCAATGAATCACAGCTGATTAGCGCTAAGACTAGCTCTTATTGCCTGCGTGCACAGCAAGTAGCAAGACAGAAACCCAAACCCTGCGGGAAGCTTCAGGGGTTTCCAAGGCAAAAATGTGAAAACAACCATTTCCACAGAAAGGGCTTTTCTGCAAATTGCTTAAACAAAGTGGTTTTAGTCCATTCCTTCCCTTACAGAGCAGCTGTGGAGGTTTCCACTTATCCTTCCTGTAACTGAGGCTGCCCTGCTGCTTGTTTGCAGATGAAGGAGGAGGACAGCAACTGGATTCCTGTTTAGTCCCATCAAACACGTAGTGGTATAAGCAGAGCGCAAGGAGTCTGGCTACTGGCCCTTTCTGCTGAGGCTGCAGGTGACTCACTATCCAAGACACATGTACACACACACACCTGCAACAGACCCACTAAAAGCAGACTTTTGTGTTTCCTTTTCAGAAATGTCTTCCCACGCTGCTGCCTCCATCCCCTCTCACCCATCTCTGACCAGCACAGGACCATACAAGACAAGTTTGCATTTATAGACTGCTGCTGCCATTGTTGTTTTGGAAGTAAAGGCAGCAACAGCAAGAGACATCAGCCTAGCTCATTTCACAAATTTTAAATTCCTTCAAAACCATCTTTCCCCTGTAGCTGACTTTGCAAATACAACATGTGCTATATACTGCTTTGGTTCAGTTCACCAACACTGCTACTGTGTGAAAAATTTCAAATACTGAATTAAGGAGGTCACTGTTCAAAGCACCTATTATCAGCTGACTACGTGATCAAGGAATATCATTACTGAATATTTATTTCCTAGATTAAATCATGATCAAATATTTCTGGACAGCAAAATAGACACCTTTAGCATCAATTAACTAGAACGCCTGAAGGCAGCATGACAACAGATGTAGGAGCCATTACTGTGTCAACAGTTCACATGCGGTGCTACAGGCAGCTGAAGCTCAGAGACCAGCCATGGCAGTTGCCTTTGCAACGACCACATCGACTGCTCTCCCAGTAAGGCTTCCCCTAGAACTCACTGGCGTGCTTTATCTCATCCAAAAAAAGTCTTCCTCTATTTCTTGTCTTTATTGGAAAAAATAATTAAACCACAAAGTTATACCAACACTAAGAGCTGGGACATAAATAAAGCAGGACATACGTTCCTGCAGAACACAAGACAGATGGTCTGTCAGAGGGACGGACAAACTTAACTCTAATTTCCTTCATTTTGAACGAAGTGAAAGATTTTCAGAACATCCATATGAGGAGAAATATTAAATCAATACACTGAGTATGTTTGGCTTATGTCCTTTCATGAGCCTCATACTTTGTTAAAGTTGTAAGCTGTTATTAACAGGGTTACTTTTGAAATAAGTAAATATATGCATTATTCTTCAAACAGCAAATGTAGCAAATTTATAAACAAAGAAATATATTATATTTGCAACTAGCATAAAAAATTCCTGGAGATATACTTCTGGGCATCCAACATGAAGTCTCACTTCAGAAAGACTCATCTCTCCACATATACACATGATCGCAGGTATAGTTAGAGCTGTGTCCAGCACGCAGGACAGCATTAGCAACAATGGGCAGAATTTAGGAAGTCTTCAAATGAGTATGCCATACAAAGAACAGTGTTGACAGCTGAGCAGGTAATAAGCCTTATTAAAATGCAAGTTAAAAACAGCTAAATTGTATTTATACTTTCACATTACTATTTTATGAAATATAGCATATGCCTCCTGTACTGAAAACATGAACTTTTTGGAAAATAATGAAAATTCAGCTCAGTGTCAGTGAATATAGTCCAAGTACAAGAAACAAGATGGCTTAGCATGGGCAAATATTTAAGAAACAAACAAACAGAAAACCACCCACAACCCAAAAACCCCAGCACTATCCTGTTTTTATCCTCCTTGAAGTTCCTTAATTCAGCATAATATCAGTTATAGTTGCTTTGAATTATCATGCCAAATGTGTAATTTCACCATGAGTTTCACTGTAAGCAATGTTTATATCTCCTGGAGTTTGGTGGTTATTGAAAACTACTCCTTTCACTCTTTTTCAGTTTTAAGGCACATTTTTAGCCTTTCTATTTGCAGACAGTATCTAGAATATGTGCGCACTGAAGCCACAACAGCCAGTAGACAGAGGATTTTCCTCTAGACATCTTTCCTGAAAAAATTCAATAGCTTGACTTGCTATATACAGACATCTTACATTGGTAATACTGTTTGGTAAGCAATGCTGCCTTTCTGAGTCTAGACAAGCACTACGGTACCATTTCAAAACATCTACAAAGGGGCAAGGTGTCCGATTCCTGGCCGGCCATGGGCTTGGTGGCACTGCCTTGAGCTCTGCAGTAAAACAAACAGCTCATTACTGAACTTCGAATTTTTAGCATCCTTTTTCAAACTCTCAGTCAAGGAAGCACCCCTAGATAAACACACCCACTTGCAAAAAGTAGATGCTATGATTTGTGCTAACGAGACAGAAATAGCAGCATGACCGAGACCCAAGTACACGATATGGCACGTGCAGCTGTCCAAATAGCTCCGCTGTCGGTGTTGCTGCGTGCTAATGGCATTCCCTTCTGCTTGGCCTCGTCTCTCCACTTTACACAAGAGCTTAAAAATTCAGGCACTTCCAGCTCCAGCTAGACTGAACTACTCACTTAAACAAATAGGAAAAATAACCGCACAACTAGTTAAGATTTCACTCACTTGGGAAAGGATTCAAGAAAGCTTGGATCATATGGCACGAATCCAAGTATCTCTTATTTCTGGAGTATTAAAAAAACCGTGGCAAATTTTTATTTTCTTTTCATCCTTATGAAAGTCTTTTTCCAAGGAAAAGAAGTAGACAAGAAAAAGCATTTACATCTCCTGTACAGCAACAATTAACATAATATTGTGAAAATACCAGCAGAGGAATCTCTAAATGTTTACCCGTCGTCTCCACAAGAGGATGTTTTACTGGAGAAACTACTTTCTGGTGATGCACTGCATGCACTTTGTGCACTTCTTTTATCTTTGAAATACCCTAGAACAATTTCAAGCACATGAACACAAATTAGAAATATCCCCAATGATGTACCAGTCCAGCAGAGGTATGCCATGGTGCTGTGATATCTCCTTTTTTTTTTTTTTAAAAAAAAAAAAAAACAAAACCTCGTCTTAACTTCAAGGGAAGAAAAATACATTTTCTTTATTTTGAGATTTATACTCTAATTGCGTTGTAACCCCAGCATAATGTGGTGGATCCAGCACCCCTGCCACTTCAGTTCCTTCCTCATAGCACCCATGCAACCAATAAGATATTAAGAGCTAAAAATATCAGCCAAAAGACCTTTCTTCTCTAAGCGATTATGTGTCCCTACAACAGAATCTACTTAATGCCAGCAAAATCCAGATCAAACAATTTTAGGAGTTTTTGGGAGCATGTGTATTTTGTAAATTCTGGATGCCATCACATGAACTTGGACCTAGATTTCCATTTCAGATTCTAAACTGGAACAAAATTTTGTATAGACCAAGTAAAGAAAAAAAGAGAAGCTTGTTTGTGATTTAACTGTGGCACCAGAATATTAGAAACTAGCTAAATACAGCAAAATACACACCATTTCTTTACTAACCAATAAGAAGGGAGCTAAAACAGAGAAGTATTTATCTACCTCGTTAGCCTAAGACATTTTTAGTGAAATACAGGTCTTTTCTGGGTCTGTAGCCTGCCAGATGGACTCTGCTGCGCACAATGAACAGAAGAGCTCACACCGCAGGCATCAGTGATCAGACATTCACAGCAACCAGACACTGAAGAGCATACCAGGCACTGCTGCACCTTCTCCTAAAATGTCAAGGCCAACAGAAAGCACCTTCTCACAATCAATATCATTTTAGGTGTAGTCAGGACTCCTGTTCTGTGGGCTTTTGTAGACAGAAAATATAGATGGTCAGCCCTGGACACTGGGGCTTTTTACCAGCTTTAAATTCTCTTGAGAAAATATCATTGCGTCAAAGGAAATTAAACCTAGACATCAAAAGCAATGCAGAAAAAACACTTACCGAAAGCAAGCACCTCTTTGCCAACATATCAATAAAGCACCCAATGCATTCAGAGCCCATAGAAATCTACTGGGTCGAGGGTTTACAGACACTTGTTTAAAAACAAACTACCCTATATGTGCCTTAAAAGAGAACTACCATACATAGGTATGCCATTAAAGATTGAGCCATTCTAGCTCAGGCAATTAGAAAAAAAATGTCATCTTTATGCCTACCACAAAGCTCAGAGCCCAAGCTTTGTGCTTGGCCTCGGCTGCAGGAAGGGTTTATACCCCATGCAAGATCACAGGCACCTGCACATCGCCCCATTTGGGCTGCTGGCATTGACACGCACCTGGGCAGAAAGGCCAGGTGAGGGTGGAGAAAGGCAAGTTTGATGGAAACACTCAGCATCTGTGCAAATTAATGAGTTCAATTTAATTACCTCCCAACAGAAAGATTAAATAGGGTGCAACTGGTGATATGAAATCGTCCTAATGGGTTCCACTGCTTGAATCCACCACTCATCAAGTTGAATTGATTTTTAAACAGTGGAAATTCAAACAATTCCCATGAGAAACTAACACAATTCCCATCTCAATCAAATGCTTTGTAATAGTTACATATAAAATGTGATTTTTGAGGAGGGACAGTCAATTATTTCTTCCCTTTTCATTCCTATAGCAGACCTGGCAAATTGATAGTATTATCAGAACAATGCTGGAATACTAGCAACAAACTGAGGACAAAAAGTGTACAAGCATACTACAAATAGTATTTTGCAAATAACTCAAAACCACATTTTTAATAAAAGCAGTAGCTAAATATCTTGAATGCTTAAAATAGCAGGACAGTTAGGCTATTGTTAAGTTCTTTATAATCCCAACCTTCCAGAAATAAATTTGCAAGTATGCAAACGCCCTGGAAGTAATTTAAGATAGCAATTAATTATATTTTATAGTATGTTCCCAAAGCAAAGATTTAAAATTTTACTGCTAATTTTGAGTATCCAACTGAGCTACTTCAAGTGTACCTGAATTCAGAATGTGCCATGAATCTTTTACACGGTTTCTAATCTTGGGCATGAATAATTTTTGAGCAAAAATCACTACTGAGTTCAAGGAAGTTCCGATTTCAGGGAAGGAAAAAAAAAAAAAAAGACACTATTTTAGTTAAAAAAAAACAAAACAAACACTGTTGTACAAAATCAATCCCCATCTTTTCACATGTACATAAGAAGATTTCTACATAAATAAACAAAATATCATACAACTTTTTGGAGAAGGCTTTTTGCCATGACCGCTGAAGACAGACTCAACTTCAACTATTTCCATTTCATTTCATCAGAAAGATTTGAAAAATATATATCTAGAGCTGAAAAGATCTACCTAGAGCTGAGATCCTGCCTGACAAGTGCTATCTCACACGTGATTAACGTGCTGACAGCTTGCCAAAAAAAAAAAGGTCCGTTTATCCACTCAGTGGGCACGCAAACATTTGCGAGGACAATTGGTATCTATGCAAGGCGGCCACAGACTGACTGGTCATCAGGTGTTAAATAGCAACTGACATTTTAAATGAAATCCAAGGGCTGTCAGCATCAAAGGTTCACTGAACTGGAGCAACTGAAAGAAAGGCGAAGGAAAGGGAGCAAACAAAATAGCTGGATGTCTTCTCAGTGGCAGTTCTGTCTGTTTAATTTTATTTTTGCTAATCGATACCATAACAATAAAACATTTCCAATATTGGTTTTGTGTAATTCTTCTTCATTAAATCATACTTGCATGAAAGGAAATCAAACTCGCACAGCTTTAGAGTGAGGCTCTATTCCAGGTGATATCAAAGACTAAAACAGGAGGGGGAAAAAAAAAAGAAGAAAAAACCACCCTGCGCAATGTTAAATACCTAACAGGAGATGACAAATCAAATGGGAATTACTGTGGTAAAAACATAATTAAAAACTTGATTGAAGTTAAACAGAATTTACATAACACTGCAAATTAACTTTACGCTGAAAGTATTCACTGGGAAAGCAATAAAAAGGCATTTCATTAGTAATCTATATTTAAACAATACGTACAATAGAGTTGTTCTAATGAGAAACGTAGGGTTTTTATTAACACCAGTTTCCAATGGCTGCCAAGAGACACTGCTATCACTGAGATTCCTGCACATAAACAAACAATCTTTTGCAATGCCATGTGTGGATTGTAGCCATGAGACTCAGCCCAGGTTGGTGCTCTACAGCTTTTTGTTATAAATTAACTGCATTTAAAACACTAGTACACAGCCCCGGGCTACTCATTTAGCACAGGCCTTCTGACATCGCGTGAAGGAGTAGCCCGATTTCAGCGGAATCAGGATTTCTGTTTTTCTTGAAGTTTTCTTTCTTAAAGAATGTATTAGTCTTAGAGTTTTCAAGAACACACATCTGTCGCTATGACATTTCATTGCCATCTCTTTAGGGATAGAGACTATTTGTGACAGCGATGAAGAATCACATTGCAATCATTAACTAAGTCACATAATACAATATTACTGGTAAAATAGTAATAATGGCACGTTAAATATAAACTACCCAAACACATACCATTCATCTCCAAATGCTAAAGTCAAAACACATACGTAAGAAATGCACTATTACAATCACAAGATGGAAACTTCCTACAAGATATGATGGAGAACATAAATTCAGTTTATCCCAGATTTCAGAGGGAATCCAAAAAGATTCTGTTCACTTAAGGATTTCTCACTGTCCTTATATCTGACAAACATGTTTTGGTCTTTTTCAAGTCACAGATTCTTCACAAATTCTGTTGAAAGTTTAACAGGCTTGCAGCAACAACCCTGCTTAGCCACCTTTTCTAAATAACCCAGATGTCTCCTCAGGTCACCCAACCACAATCTTAAACCCATGTCATAAAATGAATGGGCTAGTTTACGTTGGTACTGTTTCCATATTTTTACTTTTCAAACAGAGTGACAAAGTCCATAATTTCAAAAAAGGATGAAGCTGCCTTCAGGTGCAGGCAGCCACTCATTGCAGTTTCAGACTAAAATTGGGTTTTCAACACTTAGATGGCAGCTCAGTGCTATCTCTAAATTTCTCTACTGAAAACACTTTAGAAAGTCCATCCCAGGCAATAGTGACTCTGAAAGAAAAATAATCAATCAAGAGAAAAAAATTAATCAAAATCGTTGTTAACAAGAACGAAACACAAGTTTCTTCTGACTTTTTGACCTAACAAAAGTATTTTTACACCTTTCCTGTAGATACCTGCTGTATGGTTTGGGTACTATGAAGTAGTATCTAGTAAAACCAACAAAAGCAAGTTTTGTTCTGTGTCTTGGAATGACAAACATCAGAGAGCTGCACATGAAAAGGGGCACTGGTTATTATGAAACTATGACGTTGAAATCAATGCTACCTTAATTAACACACTCTAGGATATTCAGAGCAAAAGACTTGATTTCTCTGATTGACATTTTTCCAGCTTCTATAAAAGGACTAAAGTGAAATGGCTATAAGCCAAGTGATTTCTTTCCCAAAGTGTCCCAAACACAAGCCTCAAGAGCAGGAATTGAGGGAAATGCTCTGCAGACTATCCTGGAGCCTGTAGAATAAGGAGCTCTTCCGAGACACGGGAAACAAGGATTGCAGGCTTTCTGCTTACTGCAGGACTACTGAGAGATTGTCTACACACACCCTCCCCAGTTTTGTGGATCTGTATTTTAGGAATCAATATTTTTATTTTTCTATGCCATTAAAAAGAAAAAATCTTTAAACAATGTAAGTGTCTGAGACATGTTTTCTTATCAAATTGAGTTTGTTTTGTTTTTTATGTCAGTAAGAAAGAAAACAAGCAAATGGTGTTTCATCCTGTTTTGGCTGCTGAACTGCATTTGAAAAAATATATACATAGAGATTAATTTCCTCCCATTTGTTGAAAATTTGGTAGATAACATTTGTTGAACACTTGTAAATCACACTAGTTTTACTTTTTCTGTTCAAAAAACCACAAGTTCTACAATTATTTTTTTCTCTAAACCCTGTATTTATTTTTTTAAAAAAGAAAAAAAATGCAAAACAAACCAGAACACGCTATCTTGCCTATGAATACCAACGTCATCTCCACACATGGGGTTTTTTGGAGTAGAAAGGAGACAACCAGCTTACAAAGGTGATGACCCTTGCTAACCAACACTAACTATGATGAAAGGCAACCTCAAATAAAATACCATAAAGATAAGAGAACTAGCTGGAAGAGAACCCCATCACATTTACTCTGGCAGCCACTGCAAAAAAGACTGCATGACATTATTCCAACAACTGTGCTAGTGACCTAAATTGTCAAGTCATGTGTTGCTCCTCTGCTAAAGGTTGCACACAACTTCTAGATTTAAGATATTTCATGCAAATTGTTGCATCCAAAAAATATCTGACATTATGCATGTGAGATGTGCATACCCCGCAGGTTCTCCATGGCATTGAAAAAATTAAGGTCATCTTCCTTCCCACCTCCTGAGACCTGCACCCGTTCTGCTGTTACATCCAACTGCAGAAATTACCACAAACGAAGTTCCCTTAGAAGGGAGAGGGAGGGGGCCCTAAATCTCCCAAAGCAGATGGTAAGTCAGGTAAGATGTACAGCGAGTAGTATGATAAACCTCACCAGAATCTCTCTCCTGGCAGAGCAGATCCTCCCACAGGGTCAGCTTACTGTGCCAAGGCTGGATTTCTCCAACTGGCAGAGAAGGGTGGGAAGAGGCACATTGTCCTTGGGCTCACCCAGGAGCGATGAGCTCAGGGGAAAGGAATTGCCCCATCAGTTCCGAGAAGAGCATCAACACACCATAGAGCAGGCTGTGCTCAGTGCTTTTCCTTTTTTAACACAGTGTATTTATACTCAAGAGAATGCAGCTCACACACAGTATCTACCCAGGTCGGAAAGACTATGCTTTCACCACGGAGGGTACAGAGAAGGCACATGTTTCTAAAAGCCTTTTCTATGCTAGCCTTTTTCTGTATCCTGAGGACAATACACAGTCTAAAGGGGATGCTGGATTTTGGGGCAAAAGGACATAACTAGAGTTTGCGGTAAAAAAAAAAACAAAAAAAAACCCCAAAAAACCCAAACCCCCAAAAATGGTGTTGCAGTAAAAACTACAGGCCAAGCCAAGACTGCAAGTCCGTTGTGCTACGCGCTGTACAAACACATGAGCACGAAATGAAACGATCTTTATTTCAAAAAGCTTGAAATTCAATGAATAAAGACAGAAGACCCATAGCATTTTTTTTAAGGCTACTTATAAAAATACAAATGCCCAGAATACACCAACAGATGGGTTTTGGTAAAGTTGTTGCAAGCTTTGTATTTTTCTTTGGACAATAGCTATCAAATTAATTATACTTAGGCTATTTGAAGACAACCGTGACTTTATGTACGTATGTTTGGAGAAGGGATATTGCAGGAAAACAGAGCCAATGATGAGTGGAAAACTTAATATTCAAATATACTCTTAGGATTACTGAATATAAGTCATCAACATGGCAGGAAAAGCTTTCCCAAAACCTCTAACATCTGTGCCACCCCACCGTGCACAACGAAGGTCCATCCTCTTCTCCCCCTTCCAAGGGTATGCCACGCTGGCCGGCAGATAGCTGCAATAAAGCCATGAGCTTAGATCTGAAAACAGGATAGCTGTGGTGTACAGTGACACTAACTGCTGGCTCGAGCTTGTACAGGGCCAAGACAGCTGTCTCTGTGCCATGGTCCACTTTATTTCTAAAGCTGGATCAGTCAACACCAAACCAGCTCAGCTGTATCTGTGCAGATATCCTAAAAATCAGAAACAAGCACCACTGTCCCACACATCAAATGCTCAAAACAGTCCTGTTGCATAATCTCAGTCTCCAAATTCGATTCAACCAATGCTAAGTACTCGGTGCCTAAATCCATTCCAAGTGAAATTGATTAAGAAGAGACAAGAAGCATAAGACTGCTTCCTTAAGCAAATGAACAAGAGCACACGATGGGCTAGGTCCTACCTCCCTTGAGGTGACCTTACTCAAGGTAACTGTTTCTCAGTGAGGACAATCGAAATTCAGTTCCAAACTCCATTGGAAATTCTGTTTTCCAAATCAGCCCAGCAAACCCAAACGACTCACAGAAGGCAAGTGTGCCCCAAACTTACTGTTGGCACAAGTGTTGCCAAACACTGCAGCTTTCTATCCTCTTGCCTCTACACTGGGAGAAAGTGAAAAGTGATGTAAAAATCTTCTGCCATAAACATCTACCCATGCACTTGACAACATGAAACTATCTGCAACCCCCCCTTATACCTGAGGAGGCCCCATGACAGAAGAGCACTTTAGGGCACATTTATGACTTTAGCACACACAGTTTTTTATTATCTTAAACCCATCCTATCCAAAGTGAGGACGGGGATAGCAGCACAACTTCTACAGGAGGATCCAGTATAGCTAGACCTGCAGGGATGCAGCAACAGGCACTACTGCAAGTCCCTAAATAGAGAAGATAACAGAAATATGAAGAAGGTAAAATGAATAAAGGTCTCATCCAGTGAACTGGGAAGAACGCAGAATACAAAGCACATCATACAAGTCCTCTGCTTTTACCAAGTTTGAGCACTGCTGCTGTCCTCTTACTCAGTTCAGCTCAAAATAGTGAGCATCTCCAGCAATGAGCCAAGTCTTCTCAGCACCAACTGATTTCCAGAGGACCTCAGAGGAACTGCCCAGGATTCCGCAGTGCCCAAACTCTGTACCAGTATCGGTGCCCATCCATTCCCCCTGTACCTTGCTGGTGGCTCAGTTCACAGGACCGCTTCTCATCACTGCAGGCAGCACTTATGCAGTCAAAGTTCTCTGCAGACAGCTGCTTGCAACTAACTCCACACGTGCACAAAGAGCGAGGTCAGGAGCCACCCTCATTTAGATACAGCTGTCTTTACAAACCATAAGTCTGAAGGCAAAGGTAAGCTTTGCAAAAATGTAGACAGTAGCAGAAATGAAAGTCTAAAGATACTCTTGAACTAGATCCTGACCAAAACCAAGGGACTCTGCCCTGAAACATGGCCAGGCTTGGCATGGCATCCTGGAACAGAGCAAATGCTTCCCTCTTCCTTGAAATCCAACAGCTCAGCAGTACTACTGCAACACAGCAGCCATGGCAGCCACAAACACGATTTAGGTGGAAAACCTGAACATACATAAAAGTGCAAACCAAGTGCTTTTGTAATTTTTTCATAAGAGGCGACTTTACCTTTGGGCTGCACAGCATTTAGCATTTAATACTACTTGTTTGTTTCGAGTCACTTGCTGGATGCTGTTGGCAAAACAAGCAAGTTGAAGACAAATGGATCTCACACATTAAGAAAAAAGTTTTTCATTAAAAACTTAAGTTATGGGTTAGAAGTAGTGACAAAAAACAAAAACTGTTCCTTCAGAAGACAGATCTATATCTTTGTGTGCAGATAATCTGTATTTTCATTAGTGATGTGTTGCACAGCTAAGAATTTTTCGTAACTGAGAAAAACTGATTTAACTCACTTGCCAGATTTTATTCAAGAAAAACAAAAAGTAATCTGTCATCTTTGAAACTGCTAGTCACTGTAAGAGGGAGAGGCCAGTATTTTTAGCTGAGCATACAAAGCTTTTGCTGTCTCTCTCCCCAACCCAGCCTCAGAATTATCTCACGCAACAGCCACCTCCAACACTGTACTCTGACCTGCCATTAAGTTTGTTACTCATTATGAATTAGCTCTGAGACTTTTTTTTACTGACACTCTGTGTACATCTATGCACGAGAGCATACACGACTACATGCATATTGTGTGGATTTATTTTAAACACTTACAAATAAAAGAAATATGTTAACGACGTAGCAGAAGCCTCTTCTAAACGCTCTCTTCCCACTTCCCGCAAGCTTACTGGAAATTACATCAACTCAGCAGTCCTTGGGAAGTGAGAGTATGAGTTAGTACATCTCAGCTAATTCAAAAGGTCTTCTACAAATCTAATAATTATACTTAATTTCATATACAAAGGTCATCATTACATTCTTTACAGGTTTGTATTTCAACAGATTAATAATTCAGCAGTAATTTACTTAATATAAGGAATAATACCACAACATTAATTATCTGCAAACAGCAACACTGCACAGATTTTAACAGGATGCACTGGAAGCCATACAATATTTTAGCTAGTGTGCACACACTTTGGCTATTTTTAGATCATGTTATATATCTAAAAAGAAAAAAAAAATCCAAATCTAACAGTCTCTTTTAGTACTCTCAGTCAAAATAAATGAGATCTACTTGAAAAGCTGAATAATTTCCAGTTGTGAGAGAAGAGGAAGCGAGAACTGTAACTGAGGTTGCAAAACAGTGACGCAGCCAGCTAGAGTGACGACACAACAGGGCAGTTTGCATAAAAACTAAGACTGAGCCAAAAAACTCTTAAGAGACATTACTACACAGTTATAACATACCGACAGAGGACCGTCATGATCTAGTAAGAGGGCCTCAAGTTTTAGTATGGCTGCAACAGAAGAAGGGGATATTTACCCCATAAAGATCCTGGTTTCCTCACCTCTAACCTGCAGGCCACGCTGACAAGCCAGAACTGACAGAAATGCCACATGAGATGAAGCAGATTGGGTGACTTCTATAGGACAGACCACAAAAGGCTGGCTTGCTTCTGAAAAGAGGAGGAAGAAAAAAAAAAAAACCAAACAAAAAAACATTGGCATCATTGCTTAGACTTACAAAAAGCCTGTGCCATTAAAGGCAAGGCGTAAGGGAATACCTGGAGACCCAAGGATGCAAGATTACTTTAAAGCAAAATAGGGAAAAACCTATTGCCTTCCAATCCCAAGCGTGAGTGTTTCAAACTTTGACCCTCTGAGCTTCCAAAGTCATATCCAGATCCATTCGCTTCTGTGTTTGCATTGACAGACTGAAAAAAAATATGTCCCTTCCCTCTCATTGGGCCTAGCACTTAAATATTTAAAAGACCTGAAAAATGCATCCAACATCCACAAAATCATGCAACATTGATCTTGACCTTCTGGAAGTGGAGGAGAAAGTCTCGAAGCTTGTATACAAACAGCAAACTGAAACAGCATCCCACCGGCACAACACTGCCATATTTGCCGTGTTCCTTATGAAGCAGTCATGGAATTGAATTTAAAAATAAACATGATACGCCAAGCAACAGCTAGCAGTGGTTTAATTTTCATGCAGGACAACAACAACAAAAAAAATCCTGATTTCATTTTTTCCAGTTGCACAACAGTTGGATGGAAGGAAGCCTTGGCCCCAGCAGAAGACACATTGTTTTGCTGACCCCCCAGAGAGATGGAGGTGGAGAAGGTGCACATGGGCTGAGGGCGAGGGGATGAGGCAGAGTGGGCTGGGAGGGGATGTCTGGGAATGGGAAGAGGAACAAGAGGAACAAGAGGAACTTGGCTTTCCCGGACCAGATGGGTTTACTACACTGAGTTCAGGCCTGGACAGCACAGCTGCAAGTTATAAATGTCGAGGCAGGCCAAGGCAAGTGGCATCCCCTCCAGGCTGCCAAATTCCAGGCAATTAGAGCCAGCGGTGCCCTCAGCTCCCTAGTGGGTGCCTGGACAGAGGCGCAGCAGTGAGGAAGAGCTTGCTAGAGGGGAGAGAGAGCAGGGAGGGGAGGAGCGCTGGTCTATGGCAGTATGGTAAATCAATTGCATTTTTTATTTCCACTGCTGAATATTATTACACTTTCTCCATGGCTTTTATAAATGTTTGCCTTACACCATAATGTATTTGCCAGAAATCAATAATCTCTTATCCTTGCAAACTAGTAGCCAATGTCACCGCCCTTCCAGCTTGCAGATCAACTAGCGCTGCCCACTGCATCCAGAACAGGAAAACTGGTTTCTTACTTGTCGCGTTTCATACAAATCTTCAGGTAGGAAAGTGGAGATAAATACACCTATTTCAAGGCAGCTGCCAACAGCTTTTAAATCAAAAGCTGTATCTTAAAATATGCTTTTCCATTGAGCAAGTATGGAGGTACCATACTAGGAATATGAGCATTTTGAATTGCCTCATCAGGATGTGCTAGGGATGGTTTACTCTCAAGAGAATTGGAAGAAAGCGAAAGATGCTCTTATACAATTCAAATGACAGTAGCAAAAATTACTATTCTCAATACAAGTAATATATAGAGGACCAATTGTGAAAGGTGATGCACATTTACGTAAGTTTTAAATATGACAATTTTTTAACTTGCATGAGGAAAAAAAAAAAGAAGAGACACCATGCCTGTAATTAAGACATAAAAACCCCACGATACTCTACATTAGTCTCATAGCTGTCTCCATAAACTCCCTTTCTTCCTCTATCAGTCCTCTACTGAATCATCCAAACTCCAGCCTTTGGTCCAAAGCTCAAGCCAAGTTCCCTAGAAATTCTTGTTCTAAATTTACAAAAAGCTTATAATTGTTTCCCTCTTTGCTACAGAACCTCCAAAAGCAGGAGTAAGAGGTTTAGGTAACATCTGTATATCCCCTTCACCTCCATACTCTTTTCAATTTCGCTTTGCTTGGTTTAAAATTTTCTCTGCTGTAAAGGGTTTAACAGCAATCTTTTCACCTTCTCTAACTTATCTCCATTTACTGTTTATCCTCCTATTCTGGATCTGGCTTTCAGAGCTTCGGACTGCTTTCTCTGATCAGGCAGCCAACAGTATCCTGGGCTGCATCAAAAGAAGCATAAACAGCAGGGCAAGGGAGGTGATTCTGCCCTTCTACTCCACTCTGGCAAGACCCCACCTGGAGTACTGCCTCCAGCTCTGGAGCCCTCAGCACAGGAAGGACATGGACCTGTTGGAGCATGTCCAGAGGAGGGCCACAAAGATGATCAGAAGGATGGAACACCTCTCCCATGAGGAAAGGCTGAGAGAGTTGGAGTTGCTCAGCCTAGAGAAGAGAATCCTCTGGGGAGACCTTATTGCAGCCTTTCAGCACTTAAAGGGGGCTTATAAGAAAGATGGGGACAAGCTTTTTAGTAGGGCCTGTTGCGATAAGACAAGGGCAAATAGTTTTAAACTAACAGAGGGTAGATTTAGACTAGATAGAAGGAAGACATTTTTTACAATGAGGGTGGTGAAACGTTGGAATAGATTGCCCAGAGAGGTGGTAGATGCCCCATCCCTGGAAACATTCAAGGTCAGGTTGGACAGTGCCCTGAGCAACCTGATCTAGTTGAAGATGTCCCTGCTCATTGCAGGGGAGGTTGGACTAGATGACCTTTAAAGGTTTCTTCCAACCCTAACTATGCTATGATTCTATAATCTCCCAGTGGGCAGCATCTGAAACTGGTCTTCTGCCCCCCCGAGCCCCATCCCAACTCATCTACAACTGTGGGGGTTGCATGGAGGAGCTCTGCCATGGCTGGCTTTCAGAGCTTCAGACTACTCCCTCTGACCCTTAACAAAATAATAATTTAGTGTCCAGGTGATGGTGCCTCAGGGGCTGCCAGAAAAGCTTTAGCACAAAGGGCTCACTCATCACCCAGAATAGAGGGTATCTGCTGTGGAAAAGGGCAGCCCTTACTGGGAAGTATGAGACTGCAGGAGGTCCCCTACCCTACATGTGCAACTAAGTCCCTTTTTCTTCCCATTGACACCAACTACATTTTAGCATAAGTTCCTATGACTACATCAACAGGTGCTAAAAACCCCAAAACTTAAGAAGTCCACATGTAGTGAAGTAGGGGCTTCTTTCCTCTCCACAGCATTGAACAAACAAGCCAAGCGTGGATTTTATATACAACTTCACCTAGGTAGTGCAGCTACTGAACTTTTATCAGAGATGAGCTATAGTTCCTGCATGCACAGCTGCATGTGCCCTCAGCTGCCTCACTGAAGAACACCTGCCGTGAACCCAGTATGGAGGTGACGGTACCCACCATCCACCGCCGTGCTCACTGACCACGTCGCATCCCCTCCCGAGAGCATCACTGAGCTAGAGCAGAAACGATCACCTCATGCTCTTGCCCAGCTCTGCGGTAGGTTAGAAGTCCATCTGTTTACAGGATTGCCTTTTCCTGTGACCCATCTCTGAGCACAAAGGGTGAATTGTAACCTTGCTACTGCACCAGGCAAACATGGGAGAGGAAGCGCCCGCTTGCTGCTCTTGTAAGCAGCCCCCACGCTTTCCCCCGAAGGGACTCTCTGTTGCTGTCTAATACTCTTCTGCAAACGGGCAAGTGCCAATTTCTAGTCTGTTAGGACTAGTAAATTTTATGTTTGTAATGCCTGGTTGGTGAAAAGAAAATAACAGGCTTGTTCATGAAAAGCCCAGGGTTGGTAGTGCAAAACAGTGAACTGGGAAGCTGCTTCGAGCAGAGCTGGATCCGTCAGCCCAGGCTCAGATTATACCTCTGCAAAGCCATAAAACTGCTTCTGTGGGGGAGAGCCATCATTCAAACGACAGCCTGAGATAAACCACAGTCTGATGACTGTCACAGTCCCTTTGACACCAACACTTACCATCTCCTAGTGTTTACAGACTAATCAGTTTAGCCTTCCCAACTGGCTGCATATAAGGCAGCTGCTCATCATGGCTTGCATTTTCTTAAAGCCTCCCAGAGCAGACACCCAGGGCTCTGTAATTTCCTCTGCTCCTCCGGCTCAGACTGCCCGAAAGGAAGAAGAAGAAAAAGACATTCATTTCCACAATTCCTGTGTTGTGGAGAATCCTTACTCATTTCTAGTGAATGCTCAGGATTAGATAAGCTATTTTTAATGAGCAGCCTTTCATATAAACCTCAAAGTTAACAGTTACTACAGTAACAGTTCTGTTATTATTTCTTTTTTAATTTTAAATTAAACTAAGTATTTTTAAAATATTTATATTTATTATTATTACAAAATTTTAGAAAGGTTTTCTCAGGCATTGAAGTCGATATACTTGTAATATACACAGTCTTGTTTTATTTCTAACTTTTTTTTTTTTAACAAATAAATTATATAAATAGGCTTCTTTGATTGCGCAGAGCATCCAGCATTAAGTACTGGGGCATAGCTTTAGGCATAATTGTACCACTGAATTCATCAGCTGCCTAATCATCATTCATTTTGCATCTATTTCTGCTAATTAAAAAGAGAAAAACTCCTAACAACTTTTACATAAATACTGTATTTGTTCTCCGCAAAGACGCAAGGCTAATTTACTAGTGATTAACTGATTATCTAATTTTATAGCTGTCACTCCGCAAGGACCAGCACCCAGAGCCACCAGGAAAGGAAATGAAAAGGCCAAGCGCAGTCCATCGCCCCTTACCTGCTGTCACCCACGCTTGTCTGACTTGGGACAGCAAGGGTAACAGCCTCAGCGCTGGGCTACGCACACGGGCTCTGCTGGCCCCACAGCTGGTGGGGGTCAAGGACAGGTCCTCAGTGGAAGACCTCTCTTAGCTTCTGTGAGCACTCAGCCAGGCACTAAATGACCCAGCAGGAGAGCAGAAACCTGCTGGCCACAAAAGCTCTGGCAAGGGCACTACACAGAGCAAGAGCTCAGGGTGGTTATACAGCCTCATAAGACCCTCTGCTGCAAGCTGGAAATTAACTTCAGCGTGTTCCCTCTGACCTTGTCCCTTTGCCTGAAGTCCAGTATAATACAGACTCTGCAGCAGCATCCCCTCTGCTTAGGCCCTTACTAACACCAAAATATTTCACTTTCAAAGAACAGCTGCCAGCATTTAAGGATCTATCCTCTTCCGAGGGGGAAACCCTGCCAGCTCTCAGAAGCAAAGGGAAGAACCGCCTCAGGTACCAGCTAATCCCTCCATGCACGTGTGCCATGCTGAGAGCACAACCCAACCACGACCACATCCCCACCGACCGCGCAGACCCCCTGGGGGTGAGCTGAGAGCACGTGAACTGCAACGCTCAAGAGGTGATGCACAGCATCCCTACAAGGTGCAGCTTTTTTTCCTTCATAACCCTATTATATTTAGTTGAGAAATCAAATAACTCGAGGAGGGTAACTTTAACCTTTGCAATTTTTATTAATTTTCACTAATTTCAATGCATAGCTGTTGCTAACCTTGTGCTGGTTCCAGAGGTACATGCAGCACAAGCAGCTGTTAAAGCAAGAATGAACAATGGTAGCACCACCAACGTTAGTTTTGTAGGCAAGTACTACTGAGCTCTCCATAAATTTTCTATTAGAGCATTTATTAGAGACATTACCACTCCCAAACCCTCCACTCCCTGTAGGTGATAGCCGGATAGGCAAATTAGTTCCACAGGGAGGGACAGGCATTTAAGATCATTATGGCACCTTGGATTTTTGTCACTACATATTTCAAAAGCAAAAGAGGTAAAACCAGCATAATCATATTCACTTTTGATAACAGATGAGGAATCACTTTTAAATATTCCTTTTCTGACCGAACTTAGTAACACCCTCAAATGGAAGAGGAGGTAGGAGAGAGAATGTGTTTCAGCTATGCAGAGATATGAAGTCATCTGCTTTTTTAATAAACTCAACAGAAAGAGATGAGTACTTGGTGAGATGCAAGAGACACTCGTTTCTGTATCAGCTCGATTCCTGGATTGAAAACTACACTCTGTACACAGAATAATATGTTGTAGCATGTATACCAAAGCTTTAGCTGTCTATTTTTTTGAAAACCTTTTTACTTCCCCAGTTATATAGCTCCTTCTTTTGAGAAACTCCAGGGCGAGAATATAGACTTGACCTATCAGAAGAACTGATTCAGCTTTCATGTCTACTCCTTCTTGTCACCCTTCCTGCAACAGAGACTCTGCCACAGGATGGACAAATTACTTTGGACCTCTGCTTTTCGCTCCCAAAGCTCCAAAACCTTTCTCTTGCTATTTGACCGAAAGCAATTTCCATCGCATGAACGGCACGAGCAGCCTGCTTCCAGCGCTCGAGCAGGAGAGCACGTCCTGGGACGCAGCATGTAAGCACCATACCTGAGGCATGGTTATACGGCTATCACCAGACAGATTTATTGCATGATAGTGGACCAAAACACATTATGGTCATACCGTAACCATATTGTGTTTCATGACCAGTACTGAGTTGTAACATAGAATCCTCTACTACTTTTGAAGGCCTTACAGAGTCTGCCCCAATTGAAACCTTCATTATGGTGGGCTAAATATGCCATTAGAAATACAATAGAGACAAAACAAATCATTTACCTTGGTAGACTTCTTTCTAAGTGCATAACAGAGCTGCGAGGATGTTGTTATTTGAGGGGAGGGAAAAGAGGTATTTAACATAAAAAGAGAATCTTACGAAGAACTGCATGTATAGACAACACTAACTTGATGCACCAGAAAAGGTGCAACTCAGCATAACTCACTGAGGAGGATCTGCCTAACAGTGCATAAAGTTAAGCATAAGCATGAATGCATCCTTAGTGGACTAAGGAGAAAACACTATTTACAACAGCAATTTATTGTTCCATAGTTAATACAGTTGCTGAAAACAGTTTCACCTCGATAGGGAATAAAATCCACTGACACCCCTCCTGTACACGAATACCGAGAATACTGAAAAGCACAGCACTAATTCTGAACTTGATTAAAATATGGAATAAAGCAGGATGCTATTTATAAAAGCCAACTTCTTTGCCTCCACTTGATACAGAAAGCACTTCAATGGAACTTTAAATATGCAAAATTAACCGAAAATAGAAGATTTTGGCAGCTACTATTTATTTAACACCGCACTGAAATGTGTTCAAAAAGACAAAATGCAGAAGAATTAAGTACAGGTTTTCATTAATATTTACAGAAAAGACAAGCCACAAACACTGCAGACAACATGTATTCACAAAACACAGTACATTTAGCTGGCTGTATAGCCCAACTAAGGATAGAGTATAATCTTACTTTTAAAACTTGAATAATAGATAAAATCTTAGATATCAACTTTTTCAAAAAAACACTCCTAGAGGATATAGAAACAGTTTCAGTAAGTTTATGGCTGAAGGAATAATGACTAAATTCTCACCAAGTGAGAGTAGATTGCTTATAGATTTCAAATCAGATTTTCTCCACACAATTTATTCTACAAAAATTCAGTGCATTTTCAAAACTTTAATCTAGAGATATAAACAACAACAGGCACTTTACTTCATAAACTACAGCCATGTGCTGCATTTAGAAGATGCTGATTTATCTGATGAGTGGGATATATACATTTGCTCAAGTGGCTATACCACTTCATGCTGATTTGTGGGTTGCAGAGCCATGTAGAAGTGCTAGGCTGAAGCAGAGGAAGAACAGTTTTGGTATATGGATCAATGGAACTGCAATGTTTAGGGTTCAACAATTTCCTTCTAAATTTTAAAAATAAACGGCCTGGATGCAGGGAACGGGCACATGAGGCTCTAGCTCTGCCATACGTTATTACATAAATTACAGCATGATTTTGCACCTGCAGTATTCATCTGCAAAAACCGATGAAACCATTGAATATTCTTCCCAACTTATGTTGAGAGTAAACACTCCAGGCAAAGGCAGCCTGTTCCTGGGTACTAATACGGCCCCTAGAACGACAAAGGAATCTTGAAGCTGCTAGAACATAAACCACAGTGGTAAACCTAGGATTGTTCACATCAAAAATGCCAGAGAGATTGGCTTTATTGCCTTCTGGATTAGCTGAAATTTCTATTTCTAACTGGAAGCAATTCAAAAAGGTATGAAGTAAATATATTTTATCATTAAGTGTCAATTCAGACCCTAATTTCCAATCACAGTACTAAATACTGTGTCAATGACCTGAACCAGAAAACAGGAATTTGTGATAACAGAATAATACAAATTTTAAGGTTTTGCTGCTCCTCTTATCACAAATGCTGTAATAATGGCTACTTTAAAAAAAAACTGTCAGTAAAAAATGCACGCTTATTGATGGTGTTAAAATTATATTTTAGAATTACAATGTGAGATATCTGAATATACACATAGCTGATCAGAAGTAATAATATTCACGAGCATTTTATTATGATATTCCTTAATGGAAATAATTTCTATTAATACCATTGTACAATTACGAATTGTATAATAGTATTGTTAGATATTATAATAGAGTGAAAAGAACAATTTAAACTTCAAGAATCTTTGCAGTAACATTTCATGTCACAGCATATTTCTTAATATCCTCATTTTATTACAACTGCAATGTTAAAACTATAGGGTTCCCCAACAGTCATGTGAAATCCGAAAACTGTGAAAGGAATAAAACACACACTGAATATTGAGAAAGTTTTCTTCTCTTTGCTACAGAAAAGTGAAACATGTACCCAACTGGAGTATCCACCTCTTCTCATTTACTAAGCAATCTTTTACACCTCTCCCGTCAACTCCTCAGAGGCTCCGACTGGATCTTCTTTTGGATGTTGAATTTGTTAGTGAAATCACCGACGGACCAAAGCCAGTGGCAAAATTCCTACAGCAACTTAATGGGGCCAGAAATTTGATTCCGAACATGCATAATCTCCTCTCTTAACTTGGTAAGTGGCAAAGTCATTCCCAAGTATGAACTTCTTTTCAAAGGTGGTTGACATCCTCCCACCCCAGCAGCAACAGAGCTCACCACATGCAATCACATATGGTGTTCAAACCTCCCTGCCATTTGAAATCCAACAATTAATAGTTACCATGGAACTGGTAGCATTTTTGACAAGGCAACATTGCTGAAGTGCATTATCGACTCAGATTTTATAATCCTTTGAAATGCATGCTTGGATTGTGAAAGAGAGAGCCATCACAAATGCATACGTTTTCATGTCTCCAAAAGCTGTACCTCACGGTGTATTTCAAATCCTTTACATTTAGTGGGAGAAAGCAATTAAAGAGATGTGGGGAATAACAAGGATTAACGTGTATGCTCTTTATTCAAACAGACTGAGGCCCCGCGAGGATTTTTTGCGGCAATTAGTTCCAGCCTATGAAAGGCACAGACATCAATACCGCATCTTCACATTCTCCTTGCCAAACTAGACACCGTACTCTGATCTCTTAATTTCTAAATCGAGTTCACTTCCAAATATATCCCCTGCCATGCACGCACACAGAGGGCACACACGTAGTCCTTTACCACTGGCTAGCCCCATTCCTGTATGAGAGCAGGTCAGGAAAGGGCAGCTGCCACTCTCGGACCTGGCTGCACACGAACACTTCCAGTGATGGGGGCTCATTCCCAAACCTAGCCTGTGAGGAGCGCAGTTTGTAGCAGATGGACATAAAAGGTCCCTGCATGGGGCTGCTTTTCAGTCTGCCCACTGGCCTCAGCAAGAAGCTGCTCAGTGCTCCTTCCAGGCTGACGACACAAAGCTGCACGAGGCAGGAATAATCCCCTCCCGCAGATCCCTGCATCCGTCTTTTCTTACAGAAAAGACCTCCACATTGCAGGAGAGCCCTGTGGCAGCTGCGAACGTGCAGGGAGGTTTCCTTCACACGGCGAGGAGGAGTTAGACAGGACCAGACGCGACTTGGCTTCTCCCTCGAACTGTGCAAGGGGGAAACTGAGAGAGACCTTGGACGCATTTGGACGAGGAAATCCTGCTCCTGGAGGCCTCTCCATGCCTTGGGCAGATGGCAAAACCAGCTTCCAGCCTGCAGGTGCAGAAGCAGCAAGCCAGGACTCTCCAAACACTCAGCAGACATCTAACATCCCCAAGTGGACTTTACACTCTGACTGACTGTGTGTGCTGATAACCCTGTGTGTACCTCCCCCGGGGCTCACACTGCCATCCTCAGCAGTGTTCAGTTCAGCTGGTTGGAGATGCTGCTGCCCCTAGTTAATACAAGTCATCAGCTAGGAGATCAGTGATCACTGACCCCCGACTCTTCTGTGGGAAGGGAAAATGCAAGTACTGAGCCAGACATGCAAAATCAGACAAATCAGCTGAACTCCCCTAGCAGCTTAAAATAACCTGCCTGCCTCTGGGAAGGGATTTGGGAGCATTCAGAGGCCTCCCACCACAGGCAGGCTGTGGGGAAGGCAATACGCAGGAAGAAGAGTGCCGTGCAAAGTGAGTTTCTCCGTGTCCTCATCTATGCTTCACTCTCCTGCAGTCTTCACTTTGTGGTACGGCCAACCATGCCTCTGAGGACCATAACACACATATGGGAAAATATGGAGAATGCATACTGTGAAGCTCCTGTTCTTAACACTGCATGCAAAATCAAGCTGAAAGAGTGAGGTTTTTGCAAATGAGACAATCAAATGGCTCACTGCTGTCCTAAAAGCTGGTCCCACTCCTGGCCATGCTCTTCTGCTGCCAACCTTGTGCTGGCTCTGGCACTCAACAGACTATAGAAACCTATTCACTTTAACTCGGCAAAGAAGCAACTCAGTAGAGTGGGGTTTTTTGACAGTTTAGTGAGCTGATTCAGCTAAATACCTACTCAGCAAGAGTTAAGGGTGGGTAGCTAAATACTTACTCAACTAAGAGAGCTGAACCTACTCAAGGGATGCAGTGGAAACAAAGGGGCAGGAGTTCAATCTTCCCCTTAGTTGGTGCAAAGTTACATTGCTTCAGTTATCTTACAAAACTTCACTCATAACTTCTAAGAGGTCACCATCCCACAGCTCTTTCCTTTGCCCTGAGCTGAAGTACTTCCACTACCCAAGATACAAACAAGAACCAAAATGACATAGGTTTGCTGCCCTTACCTGGTCCAGCTCTCCTCAAAGCACAGATCTGTATTAGAATATCAACTAAGGCATTTATATATCACCTTGCACAATAGTATCCTATTTTTAAGTCACATAAAATGACTGACAATAAAGCAGACAATATTTTTCCCACCATTAATATGTTCTTTTGCAGTTATTTTAACCTCTTAACTCTTCTCCTGTAGACCAATACACTTGGAATAGCTAAAACCTTTTTGTACCTGATACTTCCCAAGCTGCAGTTCTTAAACTCTGTCAAATTCTGCCTATTTCCTTTGCTGAAATGGCTGACAAATCTCAGCTGTTACCTTCTACACGTTTTTTTTCCTTTTTTTCAAGTAACAGTCTAACCAAACTGGTCAGAAACTTGCTCTTTACACATCTGACAGATCACCGCACAGTCTTCTTTTCTGGGTATTCAGACTGGAAAGGGGGATTGAACAAAAGTCTCCTGCCAGATCCTCACATTAATTCTGATGGGATTCTGATTTCTCTGGGAACACGGAAGCTCCTACTCTCGGGAACCTGATGTAGACAGTGAGGACAGGAGAAAAAGAAATTATCACAAAAATCAGACCAAAATTCACATTTTCTGTAAGCTCCCCTATGCTTTTATGTTCTTGCATTTAAACTTTATGTTGTTGAACAAAATCAGGAAAACATTTTCCATCTGGTAAGAATATAATCCCTTACATTTAGTCTTAGTAGAAAAGGCAATCTTTCAAAAGCAAATACTTGAAATAATAAAAGGTGGCATTCTAACAGGCAGTCCAATGATTTTTAAAATTCTGTGGTATTCCAACAAATATTTAGTTGAGAACTACCAATTTCAACAGTCCACTGTTAATCTTCCTATGCTTCCACGATTATAGCTTCTCCTTGTACAACATACAATATTGCATGTCTTACTGCCAGTGACAGATTGTCTGTACCTAGAGTTTCCAGTATGGGTACACCAGGCTTCGAAAATATAGTCAGGCTCAGAAAATATAGCACATAAAAAACTCAGAGCATATAAAAGTTTGACATATGTGGATAATCAATAGTAGACAGAAAGCAATGGCCAAAAGCAGCACAGGCTGTTGCCAGAAAGCACACAGCAGCCCCACTACCGCTGCAGCGACTCTCCACATTGGCTACACAAGAATAGTAGTATCAAGGGGAATGGCAGGCAAGGTGGGAAGTTTTTCAGAACCAGATTTACCATCTAGCTATTTAAATACACCTTGCATAAGAGTAGATGAAAAGGGGTCAGTACAGGGACAATACTCTGCCAGAATCGGAATGTAAAAATAAAGCAGACAGCTTGAACGTGAAGTACAATTAACACGCTGTTACGGAGAGAATCCTTGCTTTTCTAATACCGTGTGGTTTGTCATCTCTTCTAGAAACCTACAGTTCATTTCCCCCCCTCTGCCCCTGGAAAGAGCTATAAAAAAATCTGTAGCAGGGGAGAAAGGGAAGAAAAAAAGGGGCAGGGGGAGAAGGCAGTCTGTGATGCACCAATTATTCTGACTCTGAGTTTACAAAAGGCAAGCAGTGGGGTCAGGTTGTGAGCGGGAGCACAGACAGCCCTGCTTTCTCGCCAGCCCCGCCACCCAGAGCAGCGTTCCCTGGCAGGTCTGGTGATGATCACACCCTGGCTGATGGGTCACCCCTGACCCCAGCAAGATTATTCTCTCCGTCACCGTGAGTGCTGCTCTTTCTCTGTCGTCTCGAGAGCTCACAGTCTGTCATAGGTACCGCTGAATTTCCAGGCTGCTTCTAACTAAAGGCCAGGCTTAATAGAAAAGGCTTAGAGAAGCCAGTAAGAAAGGTGGGGAACAACCACGGCTGCTCTCACCAGCCACAAAATTAGTGTCTCCCGAGTCTCTCCCAGTGCTATTCATCAACTGTGGGGTTTTTTTTTTTCCACAGAGCTGTGAAAAATCAATGATATTTGTGCTGCAAACTGATCATTATGACAGGGAAAGCTCTGCAATGAAATTGATTTAAGTCTAACACCACTACTTACACTCCCCCACAACTTTGGGGGGCAGACCCTCAAGATCTCAGACAAAAAGGTACTAGGGCTAAACCTCCTCGCTATGCTGAGTCTTTTTTATTAAAAAAAATTGGCTTCAGACCAGTTAAAATGAAGGCAAAGCAGCAGAGACATGGAGCGCAAAATGGTTCAGCAAATGAATGAAACCAGATTAATATATTTTATAAATTACATGCAGCAGCAAAGATTAAAGATTCTGATCTGTCCCCTGTGCTTTGTCCTCATTTCACCTTCTCACAAGTGTAGCACTTGACTAGCAATATTTCCATAAAATCTCAAATACTAAATATGGAAAGAGTCTAACATGAATATGGAAAAGAGAGAACCATAATGAGGCACAATAAAAGCTAGCTGTCATTTTAACTCACAACAATTAGTTAAGTAGCTCCTCCCAACAGAAATCCACCCTGTAGTAAGCGCCTTGGTAGGTTTAGCAGATGCACCAGACAACAGGCAGAGCACTGGAGTAGGAGTCGAGAGCTGTTTTCTGTCCTTGACGCTTCTGTTTTCGGTGTGACTTGGGACAAATCATGTCTCTTATGAGTGCCTGTTTCTCCTTCCACAACTGTTGACTCAAACTATGAAGTTTTGGGGCACAGACTGCCTGTTGCTTTGAATAAGCAGAGTGATTACCATACTGGGGTCCACCCTCAGGTGAAGATTAAGCACTTTGTAATACCGCTAGTAATGAACAAACTACAAGGGAGTCTTGTCATCTGGCTTGTCATCTACAGCACTGAAGCATACAGCAAAGTACTTGGGTCCCAGCTCTTTGAGGGAAACGGCGCACAGGCACCAGAACTCTGTGGCTTTTAGTATCTGTATTTATAGGGGCATCAAACAGGAGACACCAACTAAGAGCACAGACACGTTCTAGCATTTGGAAGCAGGACAGTACACACACAGTGTTGCACGTGATTAATAGATACAGCACACATCTGAATGGCATCTACCTAGTTGACTCACAGGAACAAACAAGTACAAGTCCAGACACATGTGCAATTATAGGTACAAAAATCCTCAAAACATCACAGACATCCATTTTACCCTCTTCCACTAACTATATTACTAAATCTCCCCAAATCCTAACCTGAAGGAGTAGAAACTTTACTACATAATAAGATAGTGTTACAGTTAAAGAATGACAGTTATTAGTTATACAATAAAAGTTAAAAAAAAAAAAGGCAAAACCCACCCAGTTTCATTAGGTTAAATGATCTTATCACACAAGCTTTGCTTCCACTATCATTAAGTAAGGAGATTCAGAGTACATTTCAGTAACAAGATGACCAAGCCCACCACAATGGTTTGCTTTGCTCCCAATCTGTTTAGCTGCCCTCCATTCTTGGCCAATTTGTAGTTATTCTTAGAGAACAAGCACAAAATAAAACCAGAAGAGTGGATATTACCACATGACACAAATGTCTTTACTAACATTTTTTCCTCCTATTACCATACTAGTAGAGCTCAAAGATCGCGCCCACCACCCCTCAAACATCAGGAACATATTGTGCAAATGTCATCAAGTGAAGAAGAGAGTTCAATTTCCCCAAGAGATACTCCACAAGAGAAAATGATAGACTTCATAACAAGTTTGCAATGCAAATAAGCAAGTTAAAAGCCTTAATGGTATGACTCAACACCATTTTAAGTGGGCAAAAGTGTTCTGTTACGTCCCATTGCTAATTTCTTTTTAAACATTAATTATACTCTAGTGAGAGGATTTCTGTATCTGCAAGCAGGTATCAGTGGCCTGTTGAACTAATCACGTTGCCGTACATTTCTTCATAAAAACAGAGGAATTCCTGTTCTATGAAGACCATATTCATTGGTATAAGCACATATATATACACATGTATTCATGAATATACAAAACATATCATATAGCCTCTCTGGTCAAGAAATTCAGGAACAAAAGAAGTTACAGACATGCGAGACTATTTAATTTCGGTGTTACACGTTATGTTTCTTTCAGAAGTGACTGGATTAGTGGACTCCTATGCAAGAAGACTGTTCATTTTCATGGTGAGCTTTTAAGCATACTTAAGAAACAGAAGGTTTAAATACTGTGTTTGCAGCAGGTAAGAGTCATAGCAAGCAGCTTGGTGCCTACAGCTCAAGAACAGACTATAATGAGGAACAGAGTGCAAACACAGCTGAGCCTCAGAGGAAATGGAAGGAGTTTCTTAGGGACAGGCGGGACTGCACAGAGTTTTATGCAACTCAGAAATTCACTGAGTTGGATAAAAATCTGCTCTCGGGTTAAGACCCACCTGCAGAAATACAGCAGAAAACAGCAAGTTGCTCATAAACTTTTTATTTCCATTTTTCTTATCTAGCTGCTTTGCATTTTTTCTATTTAAAAAGTTAATTATTCCAGTACTTATTCAAATAAAATTTTGTTTTCAGAGATTAAAAGCTTTTGGGTCTTTTTGGAGTTCACTACAGGAAAAGGTCTAAGCACATCCAACTCAAAGCTCTGGGTAATTCAGGGTCCTATTGGTTCCCTGCAAAAAAAAATATGCAGGCATCTAGCTTGGTCCTAGAACCAAATTCCCAAATACACAGAAGCTGACAATTTTCTTGGATGATATACTTGCTGCACACGTATATAACATACAAGTCCAAAATATTAACTCATACGAATGCTTGAAATCATGACCTTGTCTTCTTTTTCAGAAGTTAAACTACTGTCAGACTGGATTTTGCAGCATTAAGGAAATGGAAAACCCTGAGCAGGATCTCTGACCAGGAGGGGGGTAGGTGGCAAACTCTATGAGATTCCACTGTTGGAACCAACATTTCAGTGTGACCAGATTCCAAAGGCTCAGGACAAAGGTGCCACATCTTGCTCCTTGTTCTATATACCATCCTTAAAACATATGAACAAAGAGTAGGTTGCCCAAGTTTATGAAATGTACATGGGACCCCATTAGGGAAGTGTGTTTACCCATGCTATGAGAGCTGAAGTAGCAATGCCAAACCCTGGCAGAAGCCAAGCAAGTTCTCCTCCTGTAGACCTCAGGTATATGGCTACACTGCTATGACATTCCCAGGACGATACTAATATTTCTGCAAAAGGTTGTGCTATGTGAATGTACCAGAGGAGGGTAGTATTTGCTTGGGCATCTCTCTATGGCACTCCATTGTGTTGCTTAGGAATGCCCTAAAATAGATCAACTTCTGAACAATTTCACTAATCTGCATGTCCATGACTTAATCTAAGAAGTGTTTTGGTCCCATCGAGTCTGGTATCATGTTTTAATCTTTTTTACCTCCATGTGCCATCCAGTTTGGAAGAGTATATCGGGCAGTGAAGCTTCTTCGGTTCCCCCAACCCCAAAACTTCTGATGGAAGGTTGATCTTTAATGTCCTGCAGGGTGTCTGGTCTCCCATTTTAATTTCAGGATATTTGAAGGCATCTTCAACATACTAACTTGTCCCAGTTGTGGGATTTCCCCCCACCCAGATACTTCCTTGAAAGTCTGTCACCTCTCACTGAAAGGTTAAGAACAAAACACATCATTTGTACTTCTGCAGAACTCCCCTTTCCTTACTATGAAAGGACACTACCGCTTCTTATTCTCCTGTTTCCTCATTAAGAGAAAAGCTGGGGGTTTTTTGAAATCTCAACAATTATGAAAGCAATCACAATTTGCAATCAAAATAAGATAAAAACTGGTTAAACTAATTCACCGTGCTATTTTCCTCAAACAGGCAAAAGCTAGTGGCATGCTGAAATACAGCATTCTCATCACAGCAGCAAATGTTCTTTGCTTTATGCTGCTCTAGCAGCTGCAGCCCATCTATTTGTTTTATTTGGCCTTTTGAACATCTGCATAACTTGCATTCTTCAGATACTAGGTTACTTCTTTCTCTGGATGTGGGGGTGGAGAAAAGGAGAGGGGGACACAGAGCCCTACAGTTTACCTGGTTTTGAAATCCACCATACCTTAAGTCAGACACACAGATTAATGTGCTTTAGATATTTTGTCTCCATAGGAAAAATGAAGGAAAAAAAAAAATTTAAAAATACTTTTAACCACTGACTTGTAGGTATGTATTGCAAAATTATTAGTAAGAAAACCACCCCAACAACCATGCATCCACAGCTACAAAAGCATTCATTCAGCCAACTCCTACGGCTTAATGGAAGTTACGCTCTGTGAAGAGCCAGAATAATAATTAACAGATCGTTTCTGACCTGAAGTCTGCTAATTATTACAACTAAGTCCCTTAGCACAGTGATAGCACAGTAAATGGGCATAAAACATGCAGGTCTTGCCACAGATACTGTTTAGGACTATTGCAGCCACTTTGTTAGGAGAAGAGTAGGTCAAACACCACCACCTAGAATTACTTGCTTTATTTTTTTTATCCAGCCAGTACTCCATATAGGCTTCACTGCTTGCTCAAACATCTTGTGACAAGTAAAGGAAAACAGAGAATGAGAATTAGTGACACTGGTGACAGAGGCAGCCAGGCACTGAGAAGTTTGCAAGATAAAAGTTTGCCACTGTTATTTGCCTTGGTGTACGAACTAATACTGCACCAAATTGCACTAGTTCCTACCTACATCATTACAAAAAACAACAAAAAGATGCTCTAACCTGAAAGTCTACTGAAGGAAAGCTCAAACGGATAACTACAGATCAGATTCACAGCCACTATAAACAATCAAAGTTCCAGTTGATTCACGTCAATTTATATAATTTGTCTTACAAGTTCAAATAATGGTAGTTTACCAAGCCCCTAACACAGACCAGTAAAGTGAATAGGAGAAAAGCCTGAAGTTAAGGTAGGCAGTGCCAAGTATCCAGGAAAGAAGGACAGGCATACTATAGAAAGGAAGAAATGGAACTACAGCAATAGCTGACATTTCCAGAAGCGGCCATGATTAAATAATACAAGTTAAAAAGCATGTAAAAAAAAAAAAAAAAAAAGCGCCATATTTCAGACTATGATGCAATCACATTTGTTTATTCAAAAATAGGCTTTTACAATAGGCTTCAACTTCTTTCAAAGTTACACCTCCTTCCTAGTTAGTCATGAAGATCAGGTTACAAAATCTCTGGCCTTTTTACACATTGCAACACTCATTAAGAACCAATGACTCCTGACCCTGGATTAAGAAATCTAACTGAGGCAGGTTAGATTGTCAACCTGAAATGAATGACACTTAGTTGCTCCATCAAAACATTAAATGTAAATCTGAAGAAGTGTTCATGTCCACAAAAGTTTATTTTTCCAACTATACCAGCTGACCTAATTAAAAACCCTCTACCTACAAATCTTGTCCCGCCAATTAAGCAGAAATCCCTCTGCCTATTCACTTTTACACTAAGTACTAGTTTTAAATTTCTAAGGCAGAGAAACATCAAACCAAAATTGTTTCTTAAGGTAAGTGTTTTATTTCTAATTTTTTCTAGCATTACTTCAATGAACAAATATAGCCCCCAAAAGAAGACAGCGACTGGATGGAGGTATTACAACTGCTCCTGTCTCTTTTCATCTGGCAAGAAGGTAATGCTTCAAACATCTTTAATCTCCTATAGCCACAGAGGACTTTGAAGGAGTCCAAAAGAAACTTCTAGACACTACTGAAAATCATCCATAATTGCAACAGCCTTCTGCTTTCATCCATATTTACCATTAGCATCTTCTGTCACGCAGGAAGAATGGTTGTATACGACATCAGGCACTTCAAAAACCATTTCACATACCTACCCCTTCCCTCCAAACAGCTGGTCTCCATGCGTGTAAGAGTTGGATAAAGCTGCGAGAACTCTTAAGTAACTGAAAGGATATAGAAACAGGCCAAACTGATTCCCTCTGTCAAGGGCATTTTGCTAGGGAACTGGGAAAGTAAAACCTATTACAACAATCTACAAAAGACTGAGAAAAGACCAGTCTCAGGTAAATTGCTTGAAATTTCCTGCATTTATAATTAAAGAATTCTGCAACCATGTGGAGATGTGGCGCCTGGGGACACGGTTTAGTGGTTGACTTGGCAGCGTTAGGTTAACAGTTGGATTCAATGATCTTAAAGGTCCTTTCCAACCTAAACGATTCTATGATTCTGTCTGGGAGAGGTTATTAGGGTAAGGGAAAATAAATGCAAGAGAATACAGATGGGTATCTGACTATAGAAGCAATTGATTTGGACCATTTAGAGAACAAATCCAAAACCTGCAAGTGGGCTGCTGCCTTCATAATGGAAATGCCAGTCAAGTCTAGCTGTCCTCATCTGCAAAAAAAATGTCATCAATATACATCCAGTGTGCATTTCAATATTAGCACTAACACTTTTGTCTACAACATATTACTTTCCTATTTCTGAAAAAAATATTTTTCAATCAACTACAATCTAATCTAGTTGCAATGTCTTTATATACGCAAGGTACAAAGGATTTTGATTCAATTAGTTTCATTTTCGACCTCTTTTAGCCTGTTTGATTATATGTAAAATACTGCCGAACTCATTTAACCAGTCCCTCACCACTCCATTGGGGAACATATTGTCTACACTTCTGTTAAGCACAGGCACAAAGCAGTTTGATGAGCACCAGAGTTCTACAGCCACTGATGTTATAAATGTTGTTTTATTATCATGGCAGCAAGTCCCACTATGAATTGCAATAAAACCTATTAACATTTTATTCAAGTTCACAGTTGTATTAGGTCAAGTGCTTGTGAATAAACTCTAGAGGATGGAGGACTGGCTTTAAGACTGTTGTTACCAATTGGTTACATTTTAATAGATTTACTATTCAGCTCAGATTGTAGAGCTGTGACTTAATTTCATCAGGGACAAAATGTTTGTCAGATAAGTTTGAAAAGACCAAGAGGGAGAAAAATAAATATGCGTCTGTGTAAGTATCTTTAGGTCATCAACACCACATTAGATGAGGATGTCGCTCTGGTAACAGTGATGCCAAACTATATGCACGCGTTAAGTTACTTCATTAGTAACCACATTTTGCCACATGAAATGCAGACCAGTGTTACTGATATAAGCATTTACAGCCTTCAAATATAATAACCGAGAGCAGATACATTTGTTCCAGATAAAATTCTTGTAAATACCATTTTTCCTCAATGATGTGGTACAAACAGACGTCTGTATTTCTTGGATACTGATTTTTAAAAGACTGTCAGCTCCTCACAGGATAAGCAATCCCCTGTTTTTCTGATCTTAATGCTAGCCAGTTTGACGAAAGTATTATTTAATCTAATGATGGAATATATTTCATAATATAAAGCTCTACAGCAGGATTCCATTTGTAACTCAAAGTAGTGTAAAAACAAGAGTTAATTGCCTGTACAAATATTTCAGGGTAGTGTTTACGTAATCTACAGTACATTAAGTACCAGAGTTGTGCTCTACTGATAGGTGAAAGAACAACTTTGAAAGGCAACTGCGTTGCCAATTAGCTTTCAACAAATATGTACACAAGCTGTGCTCGCAGGCTTGCGCTCAGCTTCCTCATTCTCCCCAGATTGCCTGCTTTTATAATGCTGAACTCCTTTCTACTCAAATACCCAGCTAACTTCGCACTGCTGGAACAAGGGAAGACTGCGTATTTTATTTAGCTGGAATTGTAACCCACCCAAATCTCACAGTTTAAGATCACGATCTTTGACCAAAGCCACGCTCCAGTCACAAGGACTGAACACAAAACCCTTAGTTAGGTCTGAGCAGGGGGGAAAAACAAAAAATTTTTTAAAAAATCTACTATCGCAGTCAGTCCAAAGAGGATGAGAGCTTGTCTGCATCACTCAAACACATACAAATGTCCCACAAGTCCCAGCTCCTGTGTGTCGGTCCTCCTCAAGGAGGCTGAGCCAAGAACATATACGCCCACGTGCATTCTCTCTGCGGCAACACCATGTTTTTGCCTAACAGAGCTGTACACAAAGTAAGAAACAAACCCAAGTTCACAAAACCACATAAAGAGATTAATGTTTGCAGTCTTTGGGTATATCTGCATGGTGCTCCACCCAGAAAACAGACTACTTTTTTTTAACTTCGGAAAGCTGATTACCTTGGGCTGAGCCCCGTGCCCACGACACTGTGCTGCTTTGCTTTAGGTACCCAGATTCTGTCACTTGGCACTAGTTTCGGTATCACTGGACAACAGTGTGCAAATCCTTTGTTTTCTCTTCATAATTTGCTTTGTAGATTACTGCTATGAGCATTATAATTGACTAGGTCTAAAAGAAATATTTTGCAATTAGCTTTCCAATAAATGTTAAAACATAGCTTTCTGCAATGCTTCCAAGTTTCATCCCTTTTCATAAAATATTTTACATGACACACACACACACACACAGCCCCCCGAAAGAGTTATCGTTGCAGTTACTAAGATGGAAACAGTCTGCAGAAACAGGAGAGTTAAAACAATTCTGGAATTCTGCTTCATAAATTCCTTTAACTCACATAATTTCTGTTATATAAATTATAATTTTGATAATAAGGCAGCTGAAAATAAGTCTAGTCTTGTAAGTTGTGTGGGTGTATGGTTATGCTTACATAAGTTTAGGTATCCACATTACTTTATAAGCATATGTTTTAAGTATGCTTTCGTGGATATCTATGCTCTCTGTGCGCACGTTTTGTTTCAGTATTTAGGGAAAATATCACTATGCCATATTGTGTAAAGCTTGTGAAATCTTTTTGTTAGGTAAAAGTGAACAAAGCCAGTTTTTCAGCTAGTACCCTCATGCTATTAGGCTGGCTGAAGAGAAAGGAAGGAGACATGGTGAGGCATGAAAGTACAGCTGAGATCTGTGTGGCCTTGCTACTGGTGAATTAGAAAAGTAATTTCTGTTGCATTTTCTATAGAGTGGTTCACATCTGGACTCTGTTACAACAGGAAGGATTGCCTGATGATCAGACAGCCTAAAGATACCAAAGAATAAACAACTGTTCCTTTGATTCATTTATGTGTGATGAACAGCTTAGCATACTGAAAATCTGTGGGTCTTTTGTTTGCTAATGCAGTGTACAGCACAAATAAGCCCCACTATTTTTTTTTTTTTTTAAATTACTCTGTCGGAAATGCACTGGTCTCAGATACAGTATGTTACCAAGTTGAGATGTCCATTTCCTAGAGCAGCTTATCTGCCCTACAACGTTCGCCTTCCTCCAAACAGGTATTCGAGCTTCCCTTGAGGGGTAGAGGACACGACATGCATTTCACCAAAACGGTAAGGTAAGCTTAAATTTACATTCAAATGCAGCAGTACTGAAAAACAACTCAGACCAGCTTGTATAGCTCAGCGCACGTAGCCTGAGCAAATGAACGCCTCCTTGCTCCTGGGTGTGACTGGCCACTGCCTCCCATTAGGGAGGATGAGCAACGGCAGCCTGGGCCCCGCTGAGCTCGCACAGCGCAAGAGCCTTCAGCACCTCCTCACTTGAGAGGAGAGCCAGCTGAGTATGGTGACATTTCCTCCAACAAAACCACATCTGTTCATGTGCCTTCATGGGGATCTTTAACAAAGGGCTCCAAAGCCCAAGTTCAACTGTAAGTAAGAAAGGGGATTTGAAAACTAATTTCTGATGCACTTCTCCCAGATTATGGAGGCCTCAATATCAGTAACATACCCATACATATGGTGGGTTAAAGAAAGAAAGGAAAAAAGCTAAATACTGCTTAGAATACAAATGACTTGGAATGCATCGCTATAGAATCAAAATAAAAGATTGAATATACATATGGTGACTATACTAAATTGATTATTAAAAGAGGGCCATATGGAGAAAAATAATTTGCAGGAATAATACAAGCCTCATAAGAAACTATGTTATCTTTACATAATTTTTTAAGTTTCAAATTATGTATGCGTGTATATAGATACATAAAAACATACAGCTTCACATATCATACTGCAGTATCACTTAAGTGGTCAGATTTTTTTATTATTAATCTCCAATTATTCACACAGTAAAATATGTTGCTTTGTTTTAGCTTACATTTAGATGTACATAATTATTTTCCATGATAGCACTCCAAAACTTCCCTGTCTTTCTCCACACACTATATACATGAGACCTTTCCAATTATATCAACTGCAATTTTACTCCTATGTAACGACAGCACAACTTTTCCATGATTTATATAGAACTAGCCATGCACCAAATTGTATTTCCTCCTCCTAGAAAAAGGTCTGAAGATGGACAAAAGATTTAAGCTGCTGCTTTTAAATGAAACATAGTGGTATCCTTCAGTTTGTATTTAGAATTACACGTACCTATTTTCTTTAAGAAATGTGTGCTTTCAAACTTCTTTTTTTAAAATTTTAATTTCCCTTTATGTTTGTGTACCTGTCATGTTTGTGATCTTTATTGTTATTATAGTGGGCAAAACAAAGAGGGAGGAAAAAAAAAATCAGACTTAAGAAATGCGTCAACATTTCCAGTTCCCTGTCGTTCTCTCTAATCATTTAGAGTGATATAACTTCTGGTTAACAGTAAACATCTAGCGATATTGTTGAAGGCAGCACTTAGCCCTATCCATGTATCTTGACGCTTTTAGTGTTGCCAAGTTTCTCTTCTTGCTACCACAGCTACAGAAAATCCTCAAATAAACAAAAAAAAACCAAGCATGCAAAAGTGATTTCACAAAAGGCCAGACTGGTTACTCGTTTGCAGACCTGCACCTCCATCTGCAATCCACCCCTAGCTGGGAAAGGTCCGAGTACATACCAAATGTCAGCCTTGCTCATCCTTGAATACTTTCCTTTATTATTCAACACTTATTTATTATATGGAGCCCATTGCCGGAAAAGACAGGCAGGATAACCGTGTATAATGTAAGGAACCTTCCTAGGGTTTAGAATTAGAGAGATATTAACAGCCAGAAATGGTGCCAGCCACAGTAACCAAAGCTTCTTCTTGGTAGTTCATTTGCTGCCCAACAGCTCGCCAACACAACCCCTTGCAACCCCACACCAATCTCTCCCCTGCAGAGCCACGACTGACTTTTCAGGCAGCATCCCTGGTATTCTGCTGCTTCCACGTTGATGACAAGGTGAATGTGGTAGCATGCCCTCAAAAATCACTTTAAAAAACAAAACCACCCAAAACCACCCAAGTATGTGACTCATCATTTTGATAGCCTGCTCCAGATCAGAAATAAGCTGACATATATTTAAATACATTTAAGATGGCTGCTCGCAGATTAAAGCCAGGGTTGCTTTGATTTGGCTTCCTGCTTCCCCACCCCACCACTGTGAAAGACGGAATCACCTCACTGTAAAAATACCTGCAGGGGGGATTTGCACCCAAGCGGAGGCTGCCCAGGCACATGCTGCTCCCTCCCCGATGTTAATGTGAATGTGGAATATCAGGCATGTTTTCCTTTTCTAGACAGAGTTCCACCTCGATCCCGCACTAGAAGGATCCAAAGAGGACCTTCCACCGTGTCACATGCAACAAGGCCCTGAAACAGGTCATCAGCTCTGTCCCCAGCAGCTGAGATCTGCTGCTGCAGCATGGGCTCAAGGCTGGGGCTTCAAGGCAGGAGCCTGGCTGCCAGAACTGGGCTGCCACAAGGAACCAGAGCCGGACGGGGGACCTCAGGGCTCTCTGCCTCTCGTGGAGTGACCCCAGTGGCTTCTTGCAGAGGGCAAAAACCACAGGATGGGGAGCAAATGGCAAGAACAGCAACTGTTGGTCACAAGGATTCCATGTTCTTTCTATATGCAATTAGCATGTAGAGGGAATAGCTGATTTTAGCATCCTCAGTCTTCCATGTTTAGCTGCATTCCTTTTCTTCTATTTAACTCCTCCCATCTTAAAAAACAAACAAACAAAAAACCACAGAAAAAAAACCCAAATATCCCTTTATTTGTAAGTCAGGGAAACTGCTTTGCTTGAGTTCCAGGACCCAAAGTTGCACTAAGTTTGCTGAATTTTACCTGAATTTCTGATGCATCGCATAGTTTTTAGACTGTTAACACTGATCTCTAATTGTGCTAATTTTAGAACAATTTGAGCAAATTCTGAAAACAGGACAAAACTACTGAAGCACCATAGATAAAGCTCAGTTAAAATCCTGTGCTGGCATTTCTAAATTGATATTTAAAACCATACACCTCATCAATATTATGGATTAATATTGACTTTTACTCTTCAGCTCGCAGTATTTCTCCAGCTGTATTTAACAGTTATTACTACAATTATCTGCATTTTAATTTTTCAGCATTCACATTTTTCTACTACTCTTTCCAACAGATTTTTTTTTGTTGTTGTTTTATTTTTTTGGCCCACTGCCCTTCCTCACAGTGTCCATAATCCGTGGAGAAGAGATTGCTGATGGCGTTATCACAGGCAAACAGAATGAAGCTAATGGTAACAGGCACTCCTTGCTAGGTAATTATTATAGGAGAAAGAATGCAAATGAGCCCTAATCTGTCTCACACAATGGCAGAGGTCTCGGATTTGCATTAAACCTTTTGCAGCACTCTCCCAGATCGGGGACTCTGCAGATAACAATGCATCTGCAGCACAGGCTGCTCCTTCCACTCAGTGCGGTTATTAAATTGTGCCCCCAGCAGGTACAGTTGTCCCTGAATGACTTTCCCCTCCCCCTTCATTGCTCTGGTCCCCTCCTCCTTCCCTCTTCCCCCCTCAGCTTTGCTGGAAAAAAAGCTAATTGTGCATGCCATTTGGCTTGATTCATGTTTACAATGAAAAAGAAGAAAGCGCTGTTTGGTAATTATAAGAGGGGAATGGACATCAGGAAATCTCCGTTCTAGTCCCAGCTATGTCATTTACTTGCCAGGGGACTGCAGGGAAATAACTTTGCTTTTCTGTGCATCCATGTGTTCAGCTAGAAATATAGGGTTGACATTTGTAGTGGCCCAACAGAGTCTTTCATTTTACAATGGCATCTGCCGAACACTTTCAGGAAGCAAATGCTAGACTTTGCTTGAATCTAGGTTGAGCTCATGATAAGCCGCAGTCCTTCAGAAGAACCACTGCCTAGATCTCAATTCCCTATCTGATAATAGGTTGTAAAAGAATGATATTCTTTTCCAGCACTGTGTCCTGCTATAAAAGGACCTAAACTAACACCTACCAGCTGGGCCTGTGCTCAGTGCCCACAAAGGTGCCTGCCCACTAGCAGATCCTATAAGAAGGTGTAGGAATTATGTTTGAGGTGCTCTGATCACAGGTCACATAGCATCAGGACAAAACACCATTTTCTCAAACCTTATCATCTCCAGTGTCTTCCATTATGGCTTGTTTGGATTAGGAGCATGAGAGTCAAAGGCACTGAACCCTTCCCTAGGGAGCCCCTAGTTTGAAGGCAAACCTCCTTACTAGGATGCAACGTGGAGCAGACTTTTTCCAGCACAAGTGCCTTCTTGACCGCTCATTTTCTCCTGAGACATTTTTGTCAAATTAGATAAAATACAATAATATTTTATTTTCAAAATTTATCTTCAGGAATCAGAAAGTATCTGCCACAGAAACACTTTTTTTCTCTATTGCCAAGAAGATGGAGACTACCAAACTCTCTATAAATGGGTATATAAAGTAACTTCTCAGCACATAAAAAAACCCCAAACCAAAAACATACACATTGTGTGTGAGGAATGGTTTCAAAATCAAGATGAACCACCAAATTCAGCTGCACATCATCACTACTATTCCAGTAGCACTTGCTTAGTTTTGAATTTATAGCTGAAATACTAACCATATGCAAAGACTTACTTCTTGAAAATCTGTTATTAGGCAGGTGTCACACAAATTCAAATTAAAATAATTTCACAAATAATTAGAAGATACTTGCTACCAAGTTATCAACATAAGGTATGAAGTAGCTACAGTTAATTAAGGTGCACTAAGTGTATGGTGACCACTGATGTCTGAAAGGAAATATCCTTTTCCAGATTCCTTATACTAAGGAGGGAAAGAAAAATAATAATAAAAACTGGATTTTGCAAGCACCATATGCAAGTATTTTAATTTCTTTTCAACCAAGAATTTGGGGAGTTATGTAAGACTGTATCAAACAACTTAAATTTGAGTCCTAACCACAGACGCATACAGTGCTCTATGCCAGGCCTAGAGTGAGACTCAGGGAAACCCAAGAGCCAAAAAAATTCGAGCAGTCACCAAAAAACAGCACCATGTCATGTGACTAGATACCATCACTCTCAATTACACCATTCAGATACATTAATCATCCACCGTATTTGCTCTGAAGACAGCTACATGCTTTGTTCTTTCATCTATGAGGTTTTTTCCTTCCTTTCTGAATTTACCAATGCCAATACTGGCAAGCAGTTCCTCTGGAAATCAGATGTGGGTATTTTTAAAGCTTCCGTAGCTGTCTAGATTGGGAAAATACTCTAAGTATACAGTACTACTGAACTATTGCCAGAAATTAACAAATGGATTTTTTTTTTTTAAACAATAGTTAAAAACTCCACAGCTATAGAAAGGGCTATAGTTTTTTAATGCCATGTGACAAGTTAATTTTTCAATAATCAAAGTTTTGCTCATTTCCATCAAATGGAGCAGTAGGTTCGGCAGTGCTACTTCTTTATGCAATTACTGGATTATGCTATGCTTGGCTCTAAGTCAGACTAATAGATTGCTGGGATCCTCAACCAACAGCAGTACTTGGCACAAGTATTACATGGTATAGTCATTACACCTAAACAATCAGTAGCTTATTGTACTTATTTTTAAACAATGCTTCAGCTATATTATGCTACTGAGGTTCTCTGAAAGGATCTTATCCCATTTGCACTGGCATTTAAGGCTCTTGCCACTTGGAAGGACTGAGGTGGTACAATGTTATGAATGAGCAATCTTTACATCAGAGAAGCAAAAGCTGTCTTGCACAGATTAGTTCACATAAAACAAAGGAGGAGATTTTCTTTCAACTTGTTCAAAAAGCTGCAAACATTTTCCCATGTAATCTTTGTGCAAAGTTTCCAACGCTAGAAAGCATTTCATTTGGAACACGGCAGCGATACAACACAAGAAGGGGGTATTTTTAAATCATCAAGGTACGACAGGTATCAGAACCTACAATTTCTTACATTTCTAACATGCTCAGGTCCAGATTTGTCACTGATCTCTAGGCGGCTGCTCCCTAGTGACCAGTTACTAACAACTGCCTACTGGTGCCATTTTTTTATACGCATAAAAACCTTCTTCCAAATCCAGATGTAGTTGTAGAGAGCCTCAGATGAGAGTCTCACACGCTCACCCTCACTTGAAAGTCAGAGATTACCACACTGTTGCTAGACCAGCAAAAGCATCAGGGCAGAGAAAGTCAGGCGGGAGAGCCACAGCCAATTTCACTGCTGATGCTGCCGGAGCAGACACAGCTATCTCACACCTCCTCCTGCCTGCAGGTCTGGGGTGGGGTGGCTGTCCTGGAGGATGAGGAGCAGGAAGCACTGATGTCTTCACGGGGAACTACTGCTCACACCGTGACCCTCCGCCCACTACCATGACTTATCATGCACTTCAGGACCGCTCTCACATTAAGCATTAACTCGACCAGTTCAGCTGTGTTGCCGAGTAGCCAGTCAAATATTTACAAGGTTTTTAGAAGGTGCTAGATTAACCTCATCCTTTCAGTACACAGGCAAGGTCCAAGATTTCATACTCTATTTTGCATACCCAGAAGTTACACTTCTGAAGCTTTGAGACTCGCAACACTAAGTTGTTAGAAAGAAAAATCCAAACAGGAAAACTAAGAGGGACTCAATGCATACTGTAGACAAAATATTGGCACCACATGTAGTGCTGGCAAGTAGAGCAGCATGCTGTGTTCCTAAGGGGGACGGCAAGTAAAATCCAGCTCCTAGAGCTCGTGATTGCAACCTCACCTGAACGGCAGCTTTCCCTTTGTCAGTCTCGTCTCTAGGTCATTTTATGGTAAAGACAAAAATTGCCAGTGCGCTTTCAAGGATCTCAACAGCTTTTCCCCCTGCCATTCTCACCAGCCTTTTGAGAGTTTCCCTCTATAGCAGCATTCTCGTTTCAGGGATTCAACCTTTCAACTGAAGCATGCGAGATCACTTATACTCTTGAACCAGCCTCCCCTTTGTTGCAAAGGGATTTACACTTGAATAGCGGTGGGAAGCTCAGTCTTTTAAGGAAAAGCTGGTGGGGGGGAAGACGATTTACTTGCCAGCATCCTATTCTCAAATCACATTATCTACCAGCTCAACCTCTCCAGTTCACAGAACTCCAGGAACCTGATCATATCACTCATTCCTAAGGAGTTTACTGTGAGGTGACTTTTATGAACAAATTGCTAATTTGAGTTTACTTCAAAAAGCATCTTTATACATAGTCACATGTGAAGTTAACTTCAAGCCTAAATGTGGACATTTATACTAATTTAATTTAGCCCAGAGTAAATGATTTTATCTTTCCACAAAGCTCTCCTCTTCATACACGTGCATTCTTTCTGTCATTCACTTAATCTAGGACTTTTTAGGTATTCCCCATTACAGCCCTGCATTGCCATGCACACCGCAGCACATCTGATGGCTTTTCAGGAGAGACACTGGGGAACGCCACAAGGGCACAGATGCACTGCTGAGGGCAGAAGATCATTTGAACAAGAGTAAGCAAGTCTGCCTCAGTTTAATAGGTAGTGACATGCTGGCTTTGGCCCTCTACCTAAACATATACACAAAAGTAGCACCTCCCTCGTGTATTACTGTTCCTAAGTTGCAAATCAGCAGATAACTACTGATTGGTTTCAGGATAAAGTAGCAGTTACCAGGCAGTATCATACTGCTGCCTTTCGAACAGCATCACCCTCTTGTAAATCCACACAGGGTTTTTGTTTCCTTGCTTGCTGTGTATGCATAAAGCCTGCTCTCTCCAAAGAAAAATAATAGCATCTGAAGTATGAAAGGTGGCAAATGCTAGTCTCTGGCATAGAGGAAGATCTGAACATTTCTTCTTCTGCTTTTAAAATGTTATACCTGTTTCTGATTTGATTCGATCTCCTGCATTCTGAATTGGCCACACGCTGAAACACACAGAGAGCACGGCCTACAGAGCACAGAAAGAAAAAGGCTAGCGCACTCCAAAGCTGGTGGCAAACCACAGTCCCCATGAAACCCACATGTGCCAGAGACCAAATATTTTGCATTTTGCTTACTGCTAATAAAGCTGCTTCACTTCATTAAAAGCAGCTTATCATTTTACCTACTCACTCTGATTAATTAACCTCTGGTTAAAATGAATGAGCACTTGATTTGAGGATTCTATTAATGCGACACCAGTGAACCACCACTTGCATACTTCCATCCTTCTCCTTTTATTCTCCCATCTCCCTACACCAACAAGTGTCTTCTTAGGCCATTTGGATTGACACTCCCAGTACCCCTCGAGCATACTATAAATGCTTTTATAGAGAAAGGTGAGGAAGGAAAAGCTCCACAGTCCAAAACTCATCCAAGGCTCAATTTCCCTGCTGGAATATACAGATGGATGTCATGTACTTCTCACTGTAATTACAATCACAAGCTTGGAAAGAAACAGCATGGAAAGAAGAAAGAGCCAGGGAAATACACTGGGTTGCTGGGAACAAGGGAAAACAACAGTACCCTTAATACATACAACTCATTTGTCTTTCCAGAATAAAATAATTTTAAATATGAAGCACAAACAGCAGTCAGTTCCATCAAAAACCTGACTTTCTTAGAGAGCGAAGAACTTTCTCCCAAGCCAAATGCCATGTGCTGTATATGAATAAAGACAGCTTCTGCTACAGTATATGCCTACAGATTTCACAGTTGCATATTACCGCCAAAATCTCAATTTCTAGCAGCAAAAAACTTATGTTACCATTCTTTAGCCAAGCATCTGAAGACTGAAATATATCATAGCTGCTCATTTTGCTGGCAAACAGTGCTTCCCTTCATATACCCAATTTTCATCTCTATTCAACTGATTTTATGAATGTCACAAATACCCAAGGGTATTTGGGAAGTAAAAAAACACACCCAAAACCACACCCACTTTCCCTTTTTCTTCGTTTATCTTCCTTGTCAAGTTAAGCATCCATTCTTTTGCAACAATGCCCACAGAGAGGACAGAAAGATCATCAGGCCTAAAATTGTAACAAATTCATAGTTTGAGGGAGAAGTGGGGGAAAAGAAGTTGAGGGGAAGTGGAAGGAAAAGTTCCTGGGTCACCCTAACATTTAGGTCTAAATTCCTGTTCAATCAGTGTAAACCATAGGTAGAATATTACCAAAGCAACTGGAAACTTTGTATTTACGTTACAAGCAATTCAAGAGGTCTCTTTCAAGAGAAAGTGTGTTTAGGTTACAAACCCTCGAGTATAAGCACAAGCCTGAAATTCACTGCCCAGCCAGACAAGGCTGTATGCGGGAAGGATACAGCCAAATGAGGACCTGGTTTATATCACACAGCAGGGCAGTAAGTGACTATGAGTCACTGATGCCCTTCATCTGGCTTTTAAGGCCATCAGCACTGGATCAAAAATGTTTCAGACCGCATGTTACAAAGCACTTCCCAGTATAAATTTACCCAGCCAGTTCAAATCTGCACAGAATTTTCTAGACAAAATTTCTTTGTAACACCAGGCTTCCTGCAGGATCAAATATGTTCTATCCTGCAGCTGACAAGATGTTAGCACAGCTCTCTACTATAATGCTTGGGCTAATTGAAGAGGAGTCTTCCCATGGGGTAAGCCCAAAAGGGATGAAGCAGGATGAACCATCCTGGCACCACCACCTGAGCTGCAACAGGCACCCAGTCCCCCCAACGCCCCAGGCAGCACCACATTTTCTACACCTTAACCATGCATATACCAGACACGGTAGAAAAGAGACAACCAGAACTGGGAATCATGGTTTTGAAACATCAATTCATTATTTCGGTTCATACTTTAAATACTTGTTTTAGGAAAGAAAAATTCTGCTGGTTTGTTTTTTGTTATTTTTTTGAACGGGCAAATTATTGAAAAATGTAAGGAATTCACATGTATCTTTGCACAGCTGAAGGATGGAGCAGTATGCACCCAGATGGGTCGTTCCCTAGCAGAAGAGAACAGTCATCACGTATAAGGAAATCAGGCAACAAACCAGGTCTTTTTCCATTACTAACTTCAACAACATTCAAACCTGATTTGGGCCTTCCAGCTTTCTTTGAGGGACTAACTGGTAATATAAGCAAAGGCAAAATACCAAACCTTGCCACCTACGCTAATACCCATGCATTATACTTTGTTCCTCTCAGCCACTAATTATGGATTAGCACCACAGGCTCTTTCCAAAAACTCCTTCCTGCAGACTGTCGATTTGCACTCCCACCGCTCTGCGGCAGCCCCTGCAAGTCGCTCAAACCAGAGCTCCTCCTAGCAGGCCTGCAAAGCTTCAGAGAACATAAGAAGCCACCTCAATGCTCAGGGCAACTACTTATGCACCAGGGGTGATGATGGGCAGACATCTAGCCTCCAGAAGCATCCCTTCAACCCCTGGGACTGGATGCAAAGAGGAGTCCAGCCATGACCCAACTACAGTTTGTCAGAGTGGTAGAGCAGGGAAGGAGGGGAGGCCCCAGCACAAGGGAATACACCACTCCACATAGGATGTATTTAGTTATTCCTAAATAAGTAAACTCAGTTTTATATTCAGAAGTAGGCCCGTACACCTCAAACACGACAACCGCAAGGAGTACTGAAAACTCCACTGCATTAAGGACAACTGAGGCAGGCAGACCATACCTGCTGAAACTGGAGGAAAGCCAAGTGACCCAGACCTAGCTCTGCTAACACTGAAGAACTGAAGGGTTTTAACCAGCAACAACAAATGGTCATTGCCATAGCTGCACTACATGGGGAAGACAATACCTTCAAGCCCTCCATACAGATACAGATGCCCTGAGGCAACCCCTTGCAGTCTTTTCACCACTTCTCCCCGCAACCCTATTCACTTATTCACTTCATGGGACCTGTGAAGTCTGCCCTCAGAAAAGGGCAGACCCAGACAACTGAAAGGATACGAAAATTCAAAATCACGGCTCTTACTACCATTTTAACCTAGCTTCTTGTGCCTAGATATGCCAGATTTTTACTCTGCTTCTTAATAATTCTTAGACCTTGTATATGAAAGAAGTGATTTAAGAACTAGTTAATTTCAGCTCTGAACTCCCCACTTTGTGCGTGTTTAAAACCACCAAAGATGTTTGAAACGATATTTTTGGAGGTACAAAATAAGCATCCAGCTTTCTGAATTTTTTTCTTTTTTTTTTTTAAACACTACATTGTAAACAGATTCTAAACATACAAATGACCTGAAAAATGCACTGCTGGGATGGAAATGTTTTTTCTTCTCCAATAAAATTTTTGAGATTTAAATCTTCTCCATATCAGAATAAAAAATTAAAACCTGTAACCTTCATAAAATGAAAATCAGAAAAATATCAAAGGTTTCATTAAAAACCAAGAGAGCACAGGCTCATTGTTAACATAAAGTTAATTAAGTACTTAAAGGCCTTAAGCAGTGGTAAAGTCCTGATTTAAACTGGGATACGGTTAAAGCTTTGCAAACTGAAGACTCTGGAAGAACCTGTCATCCTCTCGTAAGGTGCAACATAACTTTGACAGACACTGCATTTTACTGAATGCAGTCACTGAATGAAAAGTCCTAACCTCAAACTTATCTCAAAGGATTTGGGGAAAAAAAAAAATCCGAGACTTAAAACAAACACCTTGTTGAAATGCTCTACAAAGGCTCAAGAGCTATGAACTTGATTTATATATGAAAAGAGAAATACAAACAAACAGGGTAAGCTTCCCACTGACAAATAAGTTATTACAGGCATGCTGCTTAACATACACAGCATCACCCACCTGAAATGTTAGCTAGCAGCAGTATCACGTTTCCTTTGGAGATGGTTCAGGTTGATACAAAAAAGAGAGAAAAACAGGGGGAAATAATGAGGGAAATAGAAGTTCTTTCAAAAAAATCAGTACAAAATCGTCATTCTAGATGCACTGATAAGAAGCATAACTTCTGAAACAGTCTCAACATAGGTATGGTTGCTTTTTCAGAAAAAAAAAAATTGAAAATTATGTTTGCCAAAATTTAGTTAGAGGAAATGGGGGAGGAAAGGACAGCATTAAAGGCCACAAACAAAACACAGAAAACTGCGGGCCACTAGCCAGGCTGATCTTTTGTTGCCTTGTCCCTGTTCTGCCTCTCCCCTCCTTTCTATCCCCCTTCAACACTTCCAGTCTGGGAAGGGGTATATGCTTCCCCGTCCTCCACCTTTCCTGAACCTGCTCTAGTCCAACACATGGGCAAGAATTTCCTTCTGCTTTGGTTCTCAAATTTCACTATCACATCCAGCCTCTCCTCCCAAAGCTTTTCACCCGGAGGAATACAGTCTGCATGACTGCATTTGATAATACAGACTCTGCTGCTTAAATACCATACATTTGCAGACAGTTAAAGCACGTTTTACAAAGGTACCATAAAGGAGTTTAGCAACATACATCTCCTGGGCGCACAAGTCGCTGCAGCATCTGGAAAGGGACCCTCTCCAACATAGGGACAGTTTCTCTCTCCTCATAAGGATGGAAAGGAGCACACAGAGACAAGGTGTTTGTGCTGGAGCCATTCCCAAACCACAGCTTCGGAGGGACGATCCGTCTGACATGTTGCAACTTAGGAAGCACGAGCAGGGAAAGGAGGGGAGCAGCAGGCAGGGAATCCCCTCCAAATTTCCAGTGCTGTGCAAGAGGGACAAACAGATGCGTCCAGCCAGAAAGAAATGGCAGTGGGCTGTGCACGGCCTCTCAGCTGACCCTATGAATTGAGCAGAAGCACTTGCCTCCGCTGCACATCACTGCATAAGACATGTGCTGGGAGGGAGGCAATAACAACAACTGATGCCCATGATCCTGCAAAACAGCTTGCAAAGCTTGTGCTTCCCTCAGCCCCCAACCCAGGGCATTTGAAGGCATTCAGAAACTGTACAGAAACTCAGCTGGAGCTACGAATCTTAATAGTGGCTTTCCTCCACACCTGCAGCTCAGCCAAGCCTCCCATGTCTCAGCGTGCCCCCAAATTCTGTGTTTCAAAGAAATCTTACAGCGCCTTCACTTGTCTGGGAGAAAACAGGTTCAGAGGCCACAAGGCAGCTTCTGCGGGCTCCTCCTCCCAGCATGCTCCAGCGTCAGTGGCGGAGGCAATGCCTGCCTGCAACAGCGCAGGCAGCTGTATTATTTTGTCTGGCACCAAGGAGAAAAGCTATCATCCATTTTTAAGTTAGATTCAGGGAACCAGCTGGGGACCAGCGATTGCCATTTTTGAAGTGCAAGAAGAGGAGTGTAACCAGCCTTTCCATAGTAACAAAGATTAGCGGCCTGGAGTCTGACACTCCTCCTGCATTAAAAGATAGGAGACAAAGCGATAGACAGGTAATTACATAGAAGGAGCCCTGGGGAAATTGCAAACTCCTTGAGAACCCTTTAGCTGGTCTGTATGTTTCTCCTTGTCTCTGCTTCAGCTGAAGGTCTCCAAGAAACATTTGCCCATTAGATCATTAGCTTTATTGCAGAAGGTAGGCAGGCAGCTGGTAGCAGCCGTTCAATAAAGACGTAGTTTGCCTCTGCACCATCAAGAATGAGATGGAGAATGAGAAAGAGAACATCCCAAGGCACATTACCTGTCTGCAGCTTATCCTTGATAAGTTAGTGTACTTAGTCAGTCTGAGGGGTCTGACAAATCTCACTGGGGCAATTTAAGACATTATTGCATCACACTGTCTTCCCAAACCCTTCACAAAGGTTAGCACCACAGAGCAAATCTGGCAGAATAATTTATATCACGCATTGGCCTCCCCAGTTCAGAGCCTAGCACGTTAGCATAAACCCCTTCTCAGAGCTGGTTTATTAAGTTAAGACATCAACTGTGAACTGGAATGGCTGAGGTATAGACAGAAGATATTGCCTCCACTACAAGGAGCATTAACATCTATCACAAAGATGGAATGGGAAATGACATCTCGGAGCACTGCAGCCAGCTCCTAAGCAAATACAAATCTAAACATTGAGTTTTGGTACTAAAATATATATGCAATTTGTCTAGCAACTGACTTGAGTCTACTCATGCAGCTCAGGATACTCTATGAATCACAGCACTAATTTTTTGTACTTTATATACCCTGACACATAAATTGAATGTCTTGAAGTGGAAAGACAGACATGGATTACATGTGGATCACATCACCAGATAACTACAATATTTAATTGCTTAGAAGAATTACAAAAAAGGCACTGCATTTGAACTCTCACCCACCGCATTTTGCACTTCTGCCCAAAACTAAAAAAAGTCTGGAGAGGTGAAGAATTGCCATCTGTTTCCCACTCTTCACAAAACACACCATTCAGGGCTAGAGCTGGGGTTCCAGCTGGTTCCTATCTTATCTGTCAGTGGTACAACCAGCCATGAAACCACGAAGGAACCCAGAGAAGACAATCAGGTTTAAAAAAAAAAAAACCAAAACAAAACCAACCAACACCAAACCAAAACAACTAAACAACAACAACAACAAAAAATCTATATTTATCTGATTAGAGGTACATGTATGATAACAATAAAAGAAGCACTTTTTGAGACACAATTCTTCAACTTCGCTTCTCCAGATCTAACTCAATGTCTTTTCGTCTAAGCTGATACTCAGACAAAGATTTAGTTAATCAGTCTGCAATATGAGAGTTACATAATTTTTTTCTCTGCAAGCATTTAAAATGTATCTCGTCTTCTGGTTTTTCCAAGGGACTATATCCTGCACATAAGAGTAGAGCAAGAAGCCCATGGAGCTTCTGTTTGCATCACCCTGTTAGAAGGGCAATCCACATTAACCAGAAGACTTGTCTAAACCCTATGTAGACAAGCTTCTTCTAACATCACCCTCCTTTCCAGAAGGAGCTGAGCAGGCGAGACACCTCGAAAAACAGATAACAATTACCTCTTACCTTTCTGAAGAGGCCGCTACCAATTAGCACATTCCTGGAGCTTCTAATTCAGGCAAGAAGAAAGGAGAAAAGAGGAAGGAAAAAACAAAAACAAAACAAAACAAAAAAAGGAGCAGGGAGCCGTTTTCTTCCAGCACAACAGTATTTCCTAAGGGGTGGGGGGAAAAAAAAAATTAGCTTTCATGTTTTTTTGAAGAGGCTACAGGTTACAACTCCTTGGAAGAGCTACCGCGCCTCTCCTCTAGTTCCAAAATACCAACTTGAGCTGTCCTATATTTTCTCCTTCCAGCATCACCTCACCAAAACATGGAATATGAAGGTCAAGTCACCTACTATTAAGAAAAACAAAGATGGGTTCATGTCTGAATGGGATAAAGTCCCATTCAAAAATATTCTTGAGCACTCATTCTATTAAGTAAATATGCTTCAGCCAAGCTCACACCCACTTCTGTAAAAATTCAAATGAGCCACATTTACTATCAAAATAGTTGGCAAAAGGCAAATTCCAACATGCATACTGAACATACAGGTATATACTGACATTCAAGCGCTTATGTACTCTTCCCTGCAAGGATCATACCTAGAATTATGAAACACATGCAACTAATCATAACTTCTATTTCTTTTCAAGACAACTACTCTTTTTTCTTAAGACAATCTATTTTCTTAAGACAACCCATTCCAGCTATATTGAATCTTTCAGTAACAATAAAAGAAAAAAATACTAAGTGTCAGAATGAAGGGAAAGGGAACCAAAAAGCCTTTTTGTGACTAAAGATACCATTTAGAAATCCAGCTTCACTCCCATAAAACCATAATCCCTCACCTCAGACCATATTCTCTCTCTGCCCTACTCCTAACATGAATTTAAAGAGACTTACAGACACACAGATTTAATGGGCCCCTCCCTACCTCCAATACCTTCCTCTGATGAAAGGCAGGAAAATCAAGTGGAAAATTATTTTGAAGGGTGCATGCAAGACATTAACATATTTGAGGAAATGGCAATCAAGGTTTTCCATGGGGAATGAGCAAAGGGAAACACATCCAGTCTGTTCTCCATCACATTTTGTTGGTTTATACGCAGACAGAAAACTCTACCCTTTTCTGTCCCTGTCCTGGTTTTGGCTGGGATGGAGTTGGTTTTCTTCCTGGTAGCCGGTATGGGGCTGTGTTTTGGGTCTAGGTTGAGAACAATGTTGATGATACACTGATGTTTTGGTTCTTGTTGGCTGGGGTTAAACCACGACAGTCCCATGGAAAATCTGAATGCAAGTTCTCAAAATAAGGAAAAAAGTCTATGCTACCTTACATTTCCCCACACACCTCTATCATCCCTCAAAAAGATAATTATCCCATCTGCTAACAGCATGCAACTGCATAAGGATCCTAGTCTCCTGAAAGAGATTTTATACAGGGGGCCCCAACAGATAGGAAACAACATAAAAGGCATCCCTCCCATCACAGCATCTCCCTCAAAGCCGACCATGTCTGTCCAATTCTAAATGGCCACAGTTCCTGCATTTCTCTAGGGGACAAAAGCTCTCTTCTTCTCTCCTCCTGTCAGCAAGACTTAAAGCTGCAAGAATAATTCTGTCCAGATTCCCCTCTAGATAGGCAATGATTTAAAGAATTCATGAAGTAACAGTGGCAGTGTAAATAAACAATGAAAAACTAAATAAAGATCACAGAAGACGACACACAGAAAATGTGCACTAAGGAGAGAAGGAACAAGATCAGTGATTCAAAACCTCTTCTGCCTTGTTACGTTCACCCACAAATAGGCCTAACAATAATCTGACAATGCAAAAGAATGGAGCCTGACACAAAAACGTACCTGCTGAAAAACCTGCCTCCCCAACATGTTCCCTAAAGGCAAACCTTCCCACGCTGTTTAATTCCACTTTCTCAATGGCTTATACCCCTCGGTCCATTTCTGTTTTCTGTCAGATTTCAGCCCTCTTGTACCAATTGATGCAAAGCAACTTAAGCCAACACCTGGAGTACTCAAATTGTTATACTTTTTAAAAAGAGGGAAACAGTGCTACAGCCCTCATTGTGGAGATGTGAGAAGAAATGACCCTCAGTGAATTGCTCCTGACATGCGTACATCCCGAGGCTATGTGCTAATCAATACTTACTGAGCAGCTCAGCACAGACCAGATTGCAAAATACAAGAAAAAAAAATTGTATCCCCCTCTCAACCACACACAAGTTTTGTATTGCTAAATCAAATGCCTCATTTGCTTTTCTTTTTCGTTATTAAATCAAAAGGATGCTTTAGACAGCATTTTTCTCCCTGCTAAGAGAAACCCCCCACATATGTCAGATGAAGTCTGCTAAGAATTGATATACTGGTTACATTTCAAGTGCTTAAAAATTTTACACTTTCATCCTCTTACTGGTAGGAGAAATAATTTAAAGCAGACTTACAAGATTTGGAGGAAGCATATTTTTAATCAAACATAAAATCAAGAGTGCCAAAAAAGAAGGCTAAGTGCAAAAAACCAAAGTTTATTAACATTCTCGGGGAGACAGAAATCTCCCGTAAGTACCACTTAGGGATGTAGCTTTGACTCAATGTCACTTGCCCCAAAGAAAGTGAGATTGCTCTGTTCTCAAATCCTCAGGCAAGAAAAAAAAAAGATGAAGTGAAATAATGCATTACCCAAAAGTCAAATTCTAAGTGGAGAAACCTAGTGAAAAAGACTTGAGTATATTTCTGGCAGGGCCAGAGATAATTTGTATAAGAAAAATGTCAAAATGTTTTGGGTATACAACCACTACAGGAAGGAAACAAACAGAAAACTGGGAAACACTGTATCGAAACCCAACAAATCGTTGACATCAACAGTAGATAAACGAAGAGGCATATGTTAAGACAAACACCCTCAGATGGTGTGTGAGTCAACTTCTACAGTGGATTTAGCAAAGTTGCTTTCCTATATCAAGCTTAATAAAAATAATCCTCAATTCTACCAGCTAGAGCTGGGTTTTCATCATATCTCACACAATGCACGCTGATTCTGGACAGTACCTGAGCTGACAACTGAAACCTGGACCAGGGATTCTGAAATGTGATCTTGACTAAAAATTAATCCTTCTTTCTGGAGGATCAGTGCCAGATTTATTCCTCCAGCAAAACAATGAAAATACCATGTTTTTTCCAAGTGTTACCCAAATCTAACCCACTTCCCACAGTTAAACGCAAAGATTCTGTATGACATTTGCTAGGATCTAGTTCATAATTTAATTGATCCAGAGACTTTTTAAGTTCAGAAAATGAAGAGTTTTGGGAACGTAACTCCCCTCACTTCCAGACTGCACCACACGACTGGCAAAGAGCTTGCTCGCCTTCTCCTCTCTGACCCTTGCCAGGAGCCCCCATCAGCACTTTGGGGAACTACTCTGTTAAAGGGAGCCTCTATTAGCTAACCTACAAGATTTTCTAGTTTATTGGATTTTCTAGCTCTGTGATGTTTATTACTTCCATTACGACAAGAACGAGAGAAAGGAATTAGACCAGAGCGCTGCTGTATGTAACAGCCCTCTCCCCAAACCGTGTTCACAACATAACACAAAGCAGGTTTAAGGCGGGGCGGGGGGAGTACATCATCACCGCCTCACATGACTTACAGCGCGGGGGGGGGGGGGGAAGGTGTTCTTAAGGTTCTTCAATCTACGTTTAACAAATAGCTACTTTTCTTCTGGTAAATTACATGCACGATCAGTGTGCACTAAGATAAATAGGTCAAGTTTGTATCACAGCAAAGAGATTTTTTTCTTCCTGTTTATTTTTCAACCTCTTCATCTAGGAGATGTAATAAAATAACTATTTCATGAATATCTATTGAGGGAAGAAGCAATCCCAATTTCTCATTGTAAAACACAAACAAGCAAGTTAAGAAAAGATAAAAATACCTACTACTTAACCACCATGATGAAACAGAAAAAAAGACCTTTTTCCAGATATATTTTGTAAAACTTGTAGTTAAGATGTTTCTTAGAACAATACCATAAATTCTCTCTCACATACCTTACTAAAATCTATTAGTCTGTAGTCTCTCTGCCACTAATGCAAGTGGCACCTCCCACGTATTTTGGGCACCCTCCCTTAACTCTCAGGGCAGGACTCTAAACCCCCCTGCAGCAGGTTCCTTCTCTTATCTACCTTCTAATATCTACAGTTTGGACAGAGTCAGTATGAAATGAAACCTGCATATAACATAGCACTTACCTACAGCGACATAAAGAGAACAAGCTAGAAATTAACAAATTTTCATTTAATTTAGTATGAATTAAAAGCATATCCCTATTATTCATGCATATGTGCGTGTGTGCAAGCATATATTTGTCTGTATACACAGAATAGGGTAAGCACTTCCACCACAAACACCTGTACTGGAGATATTTGTGAAGAAACAAGCTTCTTCAAACATAAATACTATTTTCCCAGAACTGCATCTGCACAAAGACAGGAAACTCTTCTCAAGTATCTGTTACAAATAGCCAAGAAAAAGTTATCAAAAAATATTGTTGCAGAAGCACAGACAAAGGATAAAAGCATGGTACAAGTGAATCAAAACACAGATCTAAATAAATTTTCCTGTGATTTGCCCAGGTCTTAGCAAACTCATGGGATCTAGCCATCACTAGATGTCTAAATATAAGACTCTGCGCTTTACTTACATGAAATATAGTTCCTAAACAAGAAGTATAATTTTTATTAATTTGAACCACCTTTATTCAAATGCCAAACGTATTATATTCCTAAATCTTTATTTAGAGGCATTTACACAATTCTTCTCTGCAGCTTAAATGTTATACCTATCTGTATTTCCCCATCTGCTTTCTTTGGATCCTGAAAAAAGCTCTTCCCAAAATGACATTTGTCCATGTGAAAATCTAAGTTTACAGAAGCACTATTCATATGCATGCATTTAGATAACATGCTTATTAAGCAACCAACCTATGCATGACTTTTACTTACCAGTCTAACTGCAATGACTACCAATAATGAAAAAAAAGTTTTAATTTTCTCTTAGACACCAAGAAAAGGTACATACCTAGCACAAGTAAGATTTTATACTCCATATTTTATATGCAAAGCCTTGAGGACCAAACCCAGTGCACCCAAGCACAATGGAAGATGCTCATCACTTTAAAAACGTGGTCCCTTCCAACAAACGGGGGAGGGGAGGAGGGGGGGATAATTTTTCAAAACATTTATTTCTGCCTTTTAAGCTAGATCTAGAAGGAAGCAATTCTTTCTCTAAAAGCCATGCTCCTCAACCTTCCCCAAGTGACATAGGTGACGGGATGCTGATAAACCAGCTAAAACAACAGGCTGTTGTGAGACTCGGGACCTAAGACGTAAGGGACAGGAAAGTCAGGCACATGGCCATGTCCTGGAGAGCAGCATCCTCCTGGGGCTCCCTGCTGGGGTGGCATCGTGGGCGCCTGTGTGCCACTATCACTGGGCCACATGCTGACGTGACTACAGATACCTTCTTACCCAGCTCGGCCACTGCTCCCTGCAGGGCAAGAGCGGGCACCTGGCTCTACACAACAGCCCAAAGGATACAGAGGGTGGGGAGGGGGCATGCAAAAACATTTGTTTTGCAAGATCTATCTCCATCTTACAAGCCTGATTTCACATTTTTCTATCTTATTCTTAATTAAAAAGACGATACACTTCATGTTGGAAATCTGTATTTTTTGAAGCTTGAATCATTTAGCCTATTAAGCCCAAGCCTGTAATATGGGTATTATTTCTTAAAAACATACAGTAAATGCATTAAATTATTGATAGTCATTAAACAGGAAAAAAAATTTAAACAGCTCTCAGCTTTTATCAATCATTAATGCAGTTTCCACTTGCGCATCTCACTGGGTTGCTATCATATAGCGCAGAGCAAAGAGTACAAATCCTCAAGGCATGAATTCATTTTCTCTTGACGCAGAGTAAAAATATTCTTGGCAGCAGGAGAGAGGCTAAAACATGAAGCAGAACGGTTGAAAGGAGGCTTCTGTCTTTTGCAGTAAACAGGTAGCAATAGAAGGGAGCGGCAATTTTAGGGACCAAGGCCCATCCACTTCCCCTCATCTCCTGTAAGGGCCAGTAACAACGTTAGCAATCACCTCCAACACCCGGCAGCCTAAAGCAGTTACGGCCACCCTGAAAGCATTTACAAATTTGATCTCTATTTGAAATATATGTTAATTCAATGGCATACAGGGGAAAAAAAGGAGCATTGAGGTCAATAGTAAAGCATCCAGCAACTTCAGCAAGACGAAGATTTCACCCCAAGCTGCTCACCAGCTAGCGAGCCAGTAAAATAATGTGCAGAAAAACCCAACTGTCACCAAACTGACAGCCTCAGCTCAGAAAAATGACGGAGACCGAGATAGTCTCTTGAAGCTATTGTGAACCTTTACTGGGGCAAGTTATGACTAGACCTAATGTTTTTATCAGCTCTGAATGACTCTTGTCAATATGGGGAATCTGGAGACAGATGCCAATTGGTGGCACCTTGCCTGGCTGTGATATGCCGGCTACCAGTGAAGGGAAGTAAAATCCCATTTTTTGTCCATTTTATGCACAGACTGAAGACTTGTCTTACAAAGCTGTTCCCTCAACTTTCATCCCCTGCAATTTTATTGAAATTCACTAGTTTAAAATGCAGCAAAGAGGGAACACAATCTTCAGTGACAAGCCAGGCATGACTGCAGCATGCAAGGACCTAGCTGACCTACCTCTAAAGCAGCTACTGTAGGTGAGCCATAGCCATAAGAACATCAACATGAAACACCCAGAAACACCAGCTCTGGCTAGATACTCTGCCAGTGAAACCTTAGCCCTGCAGCAGCCCTGCTACTGGAACCCAAATTAATTTGTTTTAAACTACCTTGCATCTGTTTAAATGAGCTGTAATAATAGCTCTGGAGCACAGTGCAGACACATCCAAAGCTAAACACGATGCCGAGGACTGCTCGAGAGACGCATGCCCACACCCAGAGCCCACTTAGAAAGTACTAGCAGGAAGAACTCCTCAACCGTAGTGTTCCAGTCCCCATGATGGCATAAATTCCTTCAAAGAACATTTCTGTTCATGCAGAAAAAAACTGAATGTTAAAGATTTAGAAAAAAGTACAGAAAGAATCTTTGTCTGCTCCCAAAATCTAAATCCTGTGAAGGTTTGGGTTTTTTTTCCTGAAAATGATTCAAGAATGCACTGAGCCGAGCAATTAGATAATGCCAAATGTTGATACTAAAGTAGCCAGGAAAAGCTGCTGTCACTGGAAAACATTTTCTAGCCTGATTGTTTACAGACAACTATGTTATAAAATACAAAGATATTTATTTCCAATCATCATTAGTGCAAATCTACATCATGTAAAAAAAAAAAAATTCATTTAGGAACATGCTTATGTCTCATTATACTGAGTCCCAAGGATGGTAATACAGTATTTAAAGTAATAATACAAAAGCTATTACATCACTGAATTGATTTTATGGTAAATCAACAAAGTAATTCACAATCAATTTCAGTATAATATTAATCCTTATCTATATACAGAACTGTAAGGGTAATAGTCCATATTATTAATGTGACATGCAGCCACTACCAGCTTTCGCACCGGTCCAGGAAGCAGCATCAACCCCAGAGAGAAGACACTCGCCTGTCCTTCAGGCCATAAGCAGTGTACCACTGCACTAACTAACTGTGAAGATAAGGGGAATGGAAATCAGTGCACTGACATGAGGCACTTGGACCAGCTCCGCAGCTGCCTGCACGAAGCCGCTGCCACAGCTGAACAAACCACAGGCTGAGCAGCCAACTATGCCAGGGCTGACATCCCCTCTCCACCACCATCGGCCTCTGAGGTGAGGCAAGGGAAAGGGTCTGCTTTGGTTTGTGCTCTTCATTCCTCAAGATACATGTATGGAAAGTTCATGGAGTTCTGACACTGGTTTTAAACAGCTCCCTGCCAAATATGTTGGAAATGATTTATTTTTTTTTTGTCCAAGAGTATTGATTACTTGTAACACATCCTTCTTGCCAAACCTTTTTTTTTTCCTTTAGTTAATCCATTTTTTCTTTAAACCACTCAAGCCCACATATCTTCTCCACCCCCCACCAAGAACGCACATTTCAAGAAGCTACAATTGCTATTAAATTTTGCCTAGCCTGTAAAGCACATTAGCTTTCCAACAAATTATCTGGCATTTTTATTTTGACACCACAATCTGGACCTCTAGCTAAAAGATGCATTGGGAGTGTACAAGTCCCTAGCATTTCCCCTTCCTAATGAAAAGCAAGGCTTCTATGAGAAGACATAAGCAAAGGCTGCAAAACAAACTTTCTCAGATCGCCAAATACAAGTCTCATGACAACTGCAGCTAAGTCTAATGGAAAGCACCTCTGAACTAATAGTTAAAGCCTTTCAAATTCTCATCAGTGTTTGTAAGGGATATGTTATCAGGAAAGAGAGATGAATCTTCTAGTATAGTATTGCACGTTTAACTGAGTTGTCACAGATCCACACTTGAGGCTTAACTATTTGACTTCTATCAGTTTCAGAGACAGGACCTTTCTGTATTGGATGTTTAGGTCTTAGACAGCAGTATCTGTGCATACACACCACCTGCCCCCCTTTATTTTTATAAACTGATTCCATGATAAAAGTCGCTTAAAATAACAAAGCCAAACAACTGTCAAACCACCACTAATATGAGCTTTCAAACAGGTTTCCATTTCATAAATCATTTTGGTGATCTAGTTTCGTACCACCCCAGGGGAAGTTACATGCACAACAGAGAAAATTCACTATCAATATGCATAGATCATTTGGCAACAATATCGCTACTAGTAAAGACTTGTGCAGTGGCACTATGGTTTCAATGCATTGCATATGCAGTACAGAAGAGCTGTTTAAAACCAATGGATTAGCTCTAGGTTTGCAAAATCATCAAAAGGCAACCAGTTGTGCTTCAGGTGCTCAGTCACCCACTTCCCCCTGAACCAGCACATGGTGGGCATGAGGAAGAGAACAGAGCATTAGCGGTGGGTACTAACTTGCTTCTTTTGCTAGGAAAGTAATTTCAGTCATTTTCAGAAGATTTGCTAATGATCCCAAGGGTCTAGCAAGTTCAGAGACCTCAAATGGAAGACTTCATTCATCTATTAGTCAAAACTTGTTCATGCACCATGTTCAAAGACAGTGCTAGGAACATCATTATTATTTTCTACGCTACATATGTGTTTCCAGGTATTTACGATATTACTGCTTCATATTATTTTGTAATAGTAACCTACATTTTAACTACTTTGGTATTTTCTTTGCATCTTAAAAAAATGAATTCTCTCGTTCTGTTCACCAGTTCTGATGTTTCTTTCCTTTCTGATGGGCTTCTGCTATCAGTGGTCAATGGCTGAGACTCTGAATATTAGCCTCCCAGAGGAGGAATAAAAATCAGTGAAACATAATCTGGGTGTGCATATATATTTGGTTGTATTTCCCACCTCTAGCACATTTGCTTGTCCTGAAGCTCAGATGGTCACAAATAGCTCTTAATCAATACCTTTCCTCTGGAAATTCATCCAAGAGCTAATTTCTCATTACAAGAAATTCAGCCTCAGGAATTTCATCAGAAACCAGAGGGGAAACTGACTGTCTCCAAAGGACCCTTTATAAGGATCATCTTCTGAATGAAACTCTTATTAATGACAATTCTGCTATTTCTAACACAAAAGTATAGCTACACTATGTGGATGCCTGATACAATATGATGCAATTCATGACTTACAGTATATACTCCCCCCCTCCAAGTTCAGAGGCTTTTCCACAGCTCCTATTTCCCATGTGAATTATTTCCTCCTCTAATCAAAGAATTTGAAATACTTTAAAATAGAATAGGAATAAGTTGAGTGAGAAGTATTTAGTAACTGGTTATCTGAAGTTATCAATTAAAACAAGTATTTTGACAATAATTACAGCTATATCTAATGTGAAACGTAGAACTAAGATTCCAGTAAGAAGACTTCAGCTGAGCTTTTTCTGTGAACAATAACCAAAATGCAGTAGTAGAGAGAGGAAATTCAGGATCAAGGACAGAAACAGGTAGCCAACAGAGCAGTCAGACCCCGAAGTGCGTAACAGGTAACCAACCATCTTTCAGCCAGAGGCTCCAAGTCTGTAAATAGCACCACGGCAGGAATCGCTTGACTTCGCTAGGCTTTGTACAAGACAATTAGCAGAAACAAGGCTTACGTGGCTGATCCTGATCTCCCATTTGGTTCATCCTTACTTTCACACATCGGAAGTAATCTCTTACAAATATCAGCTGGAGTTTGTACTCTAAGTATTGCAGTTAACAGAGACCAGAACAACTGCATTTCTCTGAAACTTGCATACAAAATCCTTGGCTATTTTCTATGGTATCACCTGCTCCTTGCTCCCCCAGCCGACATCCTGACGTACCTGTCACGTACCCCACACTACTGCAAAGGTCTCGAGCAGGTGGGGCAGGGACAGTTGATCGTTTTGTCACCAACACCTCAGAGACCAGTTTAGAATACACAATTCAAAAGCTGCCTTCGCTACAGGTGCTCCATTTATGCTGTCTGTGTGTCAGGAGTTGAATCAATGGTAGAAAATTTTTAGACAAAAAGATGTGGGAAAATTTTTCAACACTACCTATGTGATTTAGAAGGCCAAATCTCACTGTGTCTAAATCACTTAGATATATCAAAAAGCTCCTCCTGGCCTTTCGTTGTTATTCTATTAGATGTAACTACAAACTATTACCCTAAAAATTATGCACAAATATCACTTGTCAATAGTACTTTAAGAAGAAGAAAAAAGGTGCAATTTTTGCCAGTTGGACTGTGAGAGAATTTCCCATCACGCTGTGGCATGTATGCAAAGCTTCCCAGCAGCTTGTTCCACGACAATGGATTTGCAAAGCAAGAACGGAGGGGATTATTTGATTCAGCATCTACTCAAATGGCCAATTCCTTCAGCAATCAATACTAATCAACAAGCTAAAGCCTTGTAAGAAAAGTCAGACAGCATTTGAATCCTTCCTGCTGCAGCAAGGAGGGCTCTGAGGCCTTATGGTCCAACATAGACACCTTAGATGCTGCGATTTTGGAAAATCAATTTCACCTGGGATTTGAAACACATCCCATGCTTCTTTCCAAAGGCCAAAACAGAAAGCTCACTTTTTCAATGAAATTCTGAGAAGAAAAATACACACAAACAACTTGGGTCTAATATCATCTATTTGCTACTTCACACTTCAGCTGTGCAGAAAAGACCTTAACAGGAACGTGGGGAACAGGGATTAAAATAACAGCAATGCATTTTAGAGCAAAACACAGGCCATCCTCATGCACACAACTTTTGCATTAATAACATCAGAAATTTTACTTTTTCCTATTATTCTTATCTTTCAGGGAGAGTTCAGGGATTCTTAAGAGACATGAATTACATTGCTCTGACAGCATACACAAGGAAAGTGGAGTGTCAAAACTTTAACAACAACTTAGGAAAAAGAATATCTTTGGGTTCCTTTGGAAAAAAAAACAAACAAAATAACCCCCACAAAAGAGATTTAGGTTAGGTTTTCAAATGTTCCTTTTGCTCAGTCCAAGCCCATGTCTCACGCACTTCTGTTTCCTTCGGTATCATATTAAAACAGAAACCTTCACAGCATCAAGCAGACCAGAGGGCCTTTGGCATCCATTAAGACCCCGCATTCAAGTTGTGTTTTAACAACCCTGTGAGTCCTCTCTCGTGTGTCTTTAAGAAGCAGAAAGTACACAAATCTCTTTTCCCCTCCGTTATACGGTCACTCCAAATCCCGTTGCAATTACTAAGTAATTCTTGGCATAGCTGTATGAAAGTGACCAAACCCACATTCAAAGAGAATAAATTGGCAGGCAAGGCGTGTTGACTAGGTGGAGGGGGAGAGCTGGGAACACAGTGTTTCCAGGAGTGCCACACACTTTGATGATAGGGTAGAAATGGGAGGATGCAATGATCTGGTAGAACAGAAAGGCTTGTCTGTGTTTATCAGGGGACAGCTCGTTTGGATAACAGGAAGCGTAATGACTCCATGCTGCGTGAATAGCCAGATTCAGAAGGAAGAGTACTAGGGTTTGGGATTCCTAGAAAACAGCTGAAGGAAAAGGGTTATCTGTAAATGTGGACTGTTCTGCAGTGGTAAGTCTGGCAATGAGGAACAGTTAGGCAAATCTGAAACAAAAATATCAGCTTTCACAGAAATTCACTTTCAGACCTGGCAAAGTTTGACACACTGACGAAACCAGGATTTTGTATTTTAAATAAAGCTTAAGAGCAATTCGGACATATAGTTAAGCTACTGTGAAAAATATACGACCAGACATTAAATGCTCTATGCTGAGCCACTGCTAATCTGCGAGCACACCCAGTGCTCAGTTCTGTGCTCTACTCTTCATCCGCCAAAACATACAGAAATCATTCGCAGCAGACAGGTCATTTCTTCCACAGCCCTTTTAAGTCTGCAGACAAGTGAAAATAAACGTGTATACATTTTTAGATATATCCATGTTTTTAAAAGTTTAATGTATAGCTGTACTTTGTACCTATTTACATGCACTTTCCATATATGTTCACACTTGTTTATGCAGAATAAAAGCTCAACATTTTAGAAACGACCAAGTTACAGTTTTTGCACTAGGCAATGATGATTAAAACCTGAATATTTCATAGTGGTGAATCACACTGCCAAGTCTCTAGGGATCAGAGCAATTTGAATTGGCATAAACGAATGTTTCCCAATCTTCTGCTGCTTCTGTAATGAGTTGTGTTCCAGCCCTGCCAATCATTTCTCAGAAGGCACACCCAACTCTCCAGCTTTTTAGCTATATTCACTGCTCATGAGTACTGGGAAGGCTGTGCTTGCTTCCACATGTGCAACTGCTGCTGTCTCACAACAGCAGCCCATCTGCACTTTGGACCTTTCGCCAAAGCCGTCCACGCGCTTCCTCAGCACTTTCCTGTCCCAGGTCTGCATGGAGCCAAGGGAGGGAGAAGCCTCGATTCGACAGAGCCCATTCTCCCATCAGCTTTTATCTTCCCAAATCACCAAATAAAATAATTTCTAGATCAGCAAAGATGGAAAAAGAATGCAAACAAAGCTGTTTCAATCCCTGTACCCACATTTAAACTGGCTGCCCTCTAGACCCAGACTGTGAGCCTTTTCACGCCAGCAACTCTGGAAGCCTTCTGATCTCAAATGTTAATGCATTCCCCCACTGATAAAAGTTTAACCTCAAGAGAAGAGAGGAAACAAGCTGCTACGCACAGATTAGAGCTGATGAGCAGTAGGTAATGACTGGAGCTGTGTCAAATCGTGGTTACACCTACTTTTTCTCCCTCTCCCCCACCCCCCTTTTTTTTCAAAGGGACATATGTGTTCACACACTGAAGTTTCCTTTTGAGCTTACTGTGCAAATACCTGAACTTCAACCAAAACTCTGCCAAAAAAGCACTTGCAGGGACTTGCCTGAATGGCACAAGAACCTTCTGGCAAATGTGGGCATAGTTTTGCTTGGAGGGTTCAAACAAGGACGCTTGCAGATAACTAAAAGGAATAGAAAGTTAAACTGTAGACTACCAAACTCTGAAAGTTTTTTTCTTCCAAAAATTGACATGACATTGCCAACCTGCTGTATGGTGATGTACTAATTCTACAGTTAATGAAGACATTAAAAATGTTGTTGCTACATGAGCTAACAGAGCCAAGACAAATTTTGCTGATACCTAGCTTTGACTTTTTTTAAATCTCCCACAGGTCCTCAGCCTCTAGTTCTAGCAGAACATTTTTACTTCTACCTTAAATGACTTTATTTAGAAGAGTATTAAAATTGCTGACAAGACACACTACTTCTAGCTGGCATCCTCACTCCTATTACCATCAGTGGATTTACATTACCAGATTGCTGTTATTTTTTTGTGGTTTAGCTTTGCATTTGGCCATTTCTTAAGGACCCCTAGCACAAAATCCAAGGTTCAAAGACTCTAGGCCAAAGAACCCAAACAGTGATGAAAAGCACAGAAGTGTATTCATTTAATAAGACGCAACAGGTGTCATCACATTACGAATACAGTGATTCTGAGCGTATGCACATCCCAGTATGTTGGCTCCATTGGTTGCAATTAAAAAAAAGAAAAAAATAAGGCTTTTCACTCATTCTAACACCACCAATGTCAGTCTGTAAAATCATTGTATTGCGTAGAGGAGTTATCAGCAATTTTAGTTTTGTTCGTGTACACAGAAACAAGAGAAAGGGGAACTCGCAATGGAAATTGCTAGAGGTAATAACCTAGCAATAGAAAGTCAACAGCATGTTTCCTTTATGTCAGCCCCCAGCACCCCAAATGCTAACAGCTGGCCATTAATCCATCAGTCTTGAGGCCTCATAAGCTACCTCTGCCTTTACTCCTTGTGACTCTAGCTGCACAAACAGAGAGTAAGCATTGGTCTCTCTCTGAAGGATCCACTCCTCTAAAACTGTTTTCAAGCCCCCAGGAGTGGTGGTCTTTCCCCAGCCCTTTTTATTACCAATATTATTTTTAAGTCAGATACAGGATGGACTATTTTCTTGATCAAATTTTCAGAAGTTGAAACTTCAGCAACACTCTGGGAAAAAGCCCGAAACACCAAAATAGATCAAAACCACACGGAACTTGTATCCAACAGAGCTCTGCTGTCCATTTCCCGACAGCTTCTATCTATCCAACAAATTACAACCAATTAAGTCTTTTGCAAGGGAAGTTTTTGTTTACAGCGATGCTGAAGAAAAAAAGAAGAGCTAAGAGGCATTATTCCAAATGTATTAAAGTAATTAGTCCATCCACAAACACCACTGGAAATTGCCTTGGGTTTCTCCAAAGGACTTTAGTTTTGTTATTGTATGTAATTATAGTAATCAAGAGTTCCTAACCAGGTTCTGCAAACATTAGGTTGGTTAAAATAGAGAAGATTTAAGGAATTGTATTCTTTCTTACAACTCCTAGGTCCTTCTTTTCCATTTCATGCTCAAAATACAAAAGCCGGTTTTACAGTCATACTTTTTAAAATAAATTAAAAGAAAAAATCAGTACATCAGCTGTTTATTCTAAGATGTTTAGAAAAGATGTTAAAAAAAAGATGTTAAAAGCTTCATATATGCGGAAGAAAAACCAAGCACACAACACAGCATCTTACTGCAAGAATGCTAAAGCCAAAGCACAGTGAGTAAGCTTTGCTCACCAGCCAGAAGGTAACTGGACTAGCAACCCTAAAAAATTAATTTCAGAATATATAATATTGCAAATGTGAGCTTAGTAATAAATAAGTACTTGGAACCTTTATCGTGCTTTCCAAATTCTAATATCTCCTCACCGTTAATCTAAAGCATTTTGCTTTCAAATGATGAAGACCTTATATTCCTGAGAAAAACCTTAATTAAAAATACAGTTTAACACCTGATGATGTAAACAAGTTTTATTTTCCTTGCAAGGAAACTCTGTTGACATTGTTGAATACACAGGCACTTAAATTTACACATCAGATCACAAGTAAAATCCCTGCTGTACTGGAGTCAATCACATTTTTGGCATTGACTTCACTAGAACCCAGATTGCAAGTGTTGGCTGCATCAGATCGATAGTTTTCAGAGCCTGTTTTTTTTTTTTCTTATACCATTCTTTCAAAGCACAAGTGAGATGCCCTGACATTCACGGCTTTAAGAGAAAACACAAACTGTTAATTTTAACACAGTGAAAATGTTAATCTAACGGTCAAATGGTCAAATCAGAAAATACTTTTTGAAAAGTCTCATCATGATTACATATGAATTACCACTGATGAAAGCAGGTCACATCATAATATTATAAAGGCCTTAACTCACAGTATTCCACAACCTGTCAAGCAACTGCATCTTTTTTATATTTCAGTTGAAAGAGAGGCACAGGAAAGAAGCAGAGACCTAATCATCATGACTTGCAATAGCCACCCCAGAAGTCAGTAGCAGAACCAAGCACGTACCTTATTGTCCTGCCTACACTGCTTCCCTTCATATTGCACTCATCTGTGCAATGTTAATGGAATAATACATATTAATGGCTCTGTCAGAATCCAGCACTACATTTTATATTCTCCCAGACAGAATGTAATAATCTCTTGGATGTAAATACTGCGTTTTGATGCACATAACCCATGACTCAGGTAACCTCCACTGCTTTTCAGATTTTCCTGAAAGCAGATTCTCAGATACCATAACTGAATCAGGGCTAGGGAGAAGGGCAGCAAACAGTAGCAGTACATCTTGCAGAAGCAAGAAGGGTGCTCTGGGGTAAAAATCCTTTTGTATTACCTGCGTGTTCCCTGCACTCTGTTTAATATGGGCATTCGTCCCTAGCCTACATGCAAGAAAGCATTGTAATATACTAAAGAATATACTTTCCAAAAGACTTTTTAAGCCCTCCCAGAAACTGCTACGAATGCTATGTTATAGCACTTTAGCACCAGTAAACAGGTTGTGGATCCCAAAGAAAAGCTAGCTTATTTAAGCAGAAGGACTACATATGATTTCTGATGACTCTGGATAAAGAATCCAGGAAAGTGTTCTGCCACAATGGTATTCCCTGAAATTAAGGGACAGCTGCAGAATTAAGCACTCACTGAAATGCTTTGCTGGGTGGAACAATAGCTAAAGAATTATATATATTACATTAAAAAAACAAAAAACAAACAAACAAAAAAAACCCCCACACTGTCAATCTTTTTCACTACGAGTAGCATTTGTAAGTAGATCAACAGACTCCAATTCTTGACGTTCTGCCAGATAGCTTTTGCAGTATGTTTCTCTCCTAAAAAGTTATCTCTGAAGGTTAAAACAAGCTTGACAATAATAGTCAGATGGCATTTATCTGCACAACAAACTCAGTTACAAACCATCAATATTTATTAGATATAAATCTCAAGCCCTCCTGCAAGTTATAACAAGTTATATAAATTAATCTTGCTCAAGATACTCATCAACATATTTTCTAACTTTAACATCATTAAAACAGCATTCACCAAGTACCCCTTGTCATAGTCAGCAGCTGTTTGCACTTAGCTTTCTGCACCTTAATCTTGTATTTGGCTAAGCTAACGAAATTAATATCCTAGCTTCCTTTCTCTTCTCACACTTAAGCTCCAAGGCAAAATTGTGTCAAGTTAAAAAAATGTAAAGAATCATTTATTACTAACATGTAGAACTTGCACAGATCTGAGGAAAACAAAGCATTTGCAGTGTAAAATGCACCCGAGGTTTTAAAAAAAAACTCCACAAGTTTGGAAAGGGCTTTCAATTACCATTTAAACCTTTGGATCTTCCAAAGAACAGCAACACAAATATTTGAGAAAAACTATAGCAAGTGGTATCTTTAGAAAGAAAGAATAGATTTTTATAGTGCTCTTTCAAACGTCAATATTGAATTATACAGTGATCTGATATTTTCACCAGTAATTAAGTCTACTACATGAAGAACGTAGAGCTGTAGACCAAGTTCCCCAGCTTCCCTTAAGCCCAAAACAAGACAGCATGATATACTTACAAATTTCTGCTCTGCTCCTAAAATTCTTATGCTATACCAACCTCCTGTTAGAAGGTACAGAGGCTGCAATAAAAGCAAGCCAGCAGAATACCTGAGGGATTTCAGAGTTTAATTCAGCAGCTGATGATATTTAAGCATATGGTCAATGTAAGCACTTTTCTGAATAAGGACAAAATTAACATGTGCTTGACTGAACTTGAGCTCAAACAGACTTAAAATTTGACTCAAAACTGGCTGAATTAATAGTCACACAAAACAGACCTGAATACACTCTGGCTCTTTCTACATACTTAGTTTTTAGAGTAAGCAAAACACTCTGTCCTGTCTTTTTATAGGTAACCATCAACATTCACCGATTGCCCCTACTGATTTAATGTAAAAATGTTTTTGAAGAGAAGCACACACTCCCCAGGACGATCCAATATTGAGGATTTATCTCCAAGCAAATGGCTCAAAGGCAACAATACTCACTTCATTCTTCCCACCCAACACAAAGGCTGCAATCTGTGAGATGTTTCTTCCACAGGAAACAAATCCAATCAACCAACTAAATTATTCTAAGCAGTTTTAAGAGAAGTTAGGTAAGCTTTACTGGTTTAATATCACAATAAACCTTATTAAAGAAATAAATTCTAAACTTTTGCCCAGTATATCTTCTGATGCCTGTAACTGAAACACCCTTAAATACACTCCTCAAAGACTTCTGGAAATACAGTATATACATACACACATTTATGTTCTTTTTACAATATAGTGTATGGGAGTGCACAGTGGCTGGAGGGCAACGGCATCATTGTGCAGTGCAAGTAAGCTCACTGAAACAATTTAGACACCTAAGTGTTACCTTCTGCTTATCAAGAATGATCATTTAGCAGTGTTTCTCATTCCTGAAACACCTACAGAAAACTAAAGCTAAGGTCCAAGAATCATGATTAAATTATGTATTTTCAAAAGAGAAACAAGACAAAGGCGACTTCATCTTATTCCAGCCATTCTCTTTCTTGGAGAAACCTGAAGTTTTAAAAGCTCCATCACTTTGCTTGTTACTACTTTGTCTTTCCATCTCAAAAAGATATGAAAATCAGTTGTAATTTAAGGCTAATTCACTCTCTAATTAGTTTGGAATCTTAATGGCCCTGATCCTATGCATTAAAACTAATTTTTATCATGTCTGATACTTCACAGATCTGTCATGTTCTCACTAATCTTTATCAGCACTTTTGGCAAAATTTTATTATGAGTAGTATGGAAGCAAGAAATTTCAAATATCAAATCATCTTGTGACAATGCACCAGAGAGCAAGCAGATGGAAATAAAGCAGCTGAGTTTATTCAAGGGATGGAAGCCTTCTTTCCAAAAGAGAGTTTGGGAAGATAATGCCCAGTCCTTTCAGAATTCTGCATACAAGTTGGCTTTTAACCTTAGAAAGGGAGAGAAATATATATCAATACAAAGTTGTTCACTCTAACAGCTTTTCTTAGATGCCGCACTTGAGAACTGCACAAGGTAAAGCAGAACAGAGATCCTCTTTGCTCTTATACCTGGTTTCTAATCAATTGCAGTTTACAGAATAGCGCAGGTAGATTAAAAGAGCATGAAATACATGTTCTATTAGAGCAAGTCTGTTTTTCTTGACATGATGAGTTTATTTGTTTTGGCTGTCTCACTGGTAGAGAATGCACTCAACACAATGAGATGCAAAATTTTGTATTCACATTAGATACTCTCATCTTCTGTCATCAGCAAGTACATGAAAAGCAGCTTCAAATTTACCCTAGTCTGAGCAATTTGACTTGGATACATTTTAAGATGCAAGGATGTTCTCAAGTGATTGGTATTATCTCAGTGTAGCAGTGGGTCAGTGCAGTGGCAAACCAGTCTGCCTCTGAAGCAAAGTTTCTTTCCAAGATATGACTGGTGGAAGCCAGCTGAACAGCCACATGTTCATCAGTCCCATTACAACACCACCACAAGGCTTGGCACCGCGCACAATATTTCCAGGAAGGAAGCCAGATGTATATTAATAAGGATAGAAGTAACCAGATGAAGGAACACAGGCCAAGGCAATAGAGATACATGCTCTGCATCACCCCTCATTAGACCTACCTCAAAGGGATGATGTTCATCCCGTCCTTCATAGCATGCACTGAGAAACTGAAACCTGGATACAGCCATTACAACTGAGGGTTGAAACCTGGGCTCCTGTTTGCTGCTCTGCCCTGGCATGCCTTGAACCCCATGAAAATATCCACTTCAAGTATTGTACAGGCCAGAGATTTGACTGACAGATTTTATCTCCACTGAAATTATCATGCCATGCTGGGGCATAACTTCACGTGGTCCCAGTCTACACCTCTGCAACAGACTGCATACAATGACTTTCTGCATGTCTTCTAACCAAATCATTCATTTTAAAGGAGTGGTTCCACAAACTTCTATGAAGGGAAAGCAAGAGGACAAGCACATATATTCAGTCTAAGCTGAATTTGTTATTATGAACAGGTCTCCATGGTTTCTTTCATGTAACACTCAGCCAACTGTACAGTTTTATAAGGTGCCGGAGGAATGTATTTCCTGTTATCCGAAACACATCACTTCTAGAGCACATGAACGACAGCTTGTGTCGAGTTTCTACAATAAACTAAGAGGGCTGTCAAGTTTGATGGCATATTAGTTTGTCACTTGTAACAGACAAAGCTGTGTGAGCAGATTAGACAATGCTACATAATTTAATAATTTTATCACCTATTCTACTTGACATTACCAGCTATTTCTCATGATTTCATCTGCCTATGCAACTACGCGCCAGATGCAAAGCCTTTTTACTAAAATGAATATTGTCTACCCATACACAAACACCACTGTTTAACCCATAAAAACCAAGCTTGGCTTTCAACACCAAAAAAACCCCTCCAACTTTAATTCCTGGAAACTCACATGTACAAATTCAGAGCAGCTCTTCTAAAGTACTAATACGGAATGAAATCTATTTAGGCAATTCTACTCACATTAAAATATATAACATGTACTTACAGACCTTTAATCAAATTCACAGAAGCAAAGCCTTAAATGTTGACCTTCTGCAGGGGATGAAGTGTAGAGAGAAATTGAAAGGTTAGAGAGAAAGAAAAAGAGAAAAAAAATTAAAATCATACCATACCAAAAAGCCTGACAGAGTCATTTTAAGAAAGTTAAATACGTAGATGGTATCAGAAGTACTATATATATATATATATACACACATCTATATGTGTGTCCAATTATCCTGAATTAAGGAAATAGATAGTTATCAATGAGTAGAACAAGGGGAGGCACCTACATTTAAACCAGCAATGGTGTCTGAAAAACAAGTAGCAAATCAGCCACATGCAGGTATTCACAAGAAAAGTTTGGGCTTGCATTGTAGTTTTCTTTCTAAACGCAGCTTCCAGTTCTAGGGCTCCAAGGAAAGTGGGAATAGTGGAGAGGTGAACAGATAGGTTCAGGACTGCAGGAGGAGTTAGAGACACACTGAGTAAACTATTTATAACTGGAATTAAAATCTTCCCAGGAAATACTGTTTCCAGCATCCTTTACTCTGCATATTACTCATTTCAAACTGCAGAAGGGATAAAAATCAAAATCTTTTGCTCTGCTTCTTGTGCACTTGGCCTATAATCTAGTAGACAAATATCACTGCTTTCATGAGATAGCTGGAGGAAAAAAAAAAAAAATCTTATGGATGGGGGGGAAGGCTTTTTTTTTTTGTCCATGGACCACAATCCTTCATTTTACAGTGTTGTAGGATGCTCATCACCAATATGCACTGCAAATTCCTGGGACACAAAGTACAAGATCATTTCAGGCATTCAACCCATGGCTTACAGATGTAGCAACTCCTGTCAGTGCTCAGAACCAAATCCTCTGTTCATGCTGCCCAAAACTGCCAGCGTGCCCAAACAGTCTTAACTATTCACAACCTACAGGAACACCAGTAAGCTACATTGGGCATCAGTGAATCAGCAGGCATATTGCCTTGCCTTCTCTGCAGGTGTTCAGAACTAAAAACTGCTTTTGTACAGATGCAAGCAATCCCAAGGGGGGCAAAATGGGCCAAAGACTTTTGCTCAAACTGTTGCCAGTTAACCACAGCTCAAAGAATCATTGTAGCTAAAATGGCAGCAAATCCAGGAATGTGGATAAGGCATTAGCCAGCTCCAAACCACTGAAAAAGAGCTGGGTTACACTGAAAAAAATTCCTCTGAGTCTGATATCTGCCCACAGAGAATCAGCCTATCAATTTTTAAAGGGCATTTCTTTTAACTAAACTCCTGTAATATATTTTATGCAGGATTACATTACTAATAATTTCCATGGGATTTCAGGCATGAGAAGTACCAGTTACATCCTCCCTGGAAGAATGTGTGGAGGTAGGACAAGGGAGAAATCATTGTGCTTTAGAGGTTTACGTGTAAAGCATCTGCATGCTCACTTTTTTCATGTTGAAAATCCAAACAAGAAAAAACATTTTGCCCAAAAGTTTGCTGCGATCAGAAATTAACAACAACTCTGTGCAAGGGGGCATGCCCTCCCCTGCAACAGCACAGCTCAAAGTGCACACACTTGTCCTACACTGCTTGCAAGGAGTTACAACTGGGAAACTATTTCAGCCAACTTTGGCCCGGAGCCACCCAAAGCTATTGCTAATGCAATGCAAAGTCACCAACTTATCCCTATAATGGGCAAGGGCTTGCTTTGTGTTTCTGGAGACCTCATTTTGTTGTAAGAGCGTGAAGAGAGAAAAGCTCACACCCCAACTTAGCAAACGTGTAAATCAGTGTAGCCCATGCCAAAAGCTCGTGTTCCTCACAACGCAGAGGTGGATGGTGTTCAAATTCAAACGTCCTTATCAGTATTTACTCTTAGCAAACTAGTTTGTTTATTTTTCCTTTATGTTGCAGATATTTGTGCCACTTTCCAGCTGTTTATGTAATTCTGACCTAAATCAACGTTGACAGGGATTTGCAACATACCCATTTGATTTTTTCAAGTAACTGCTCTACGTCTTGGAAGTCTTTCAAATGGGTTAATCTAAAGATATGGAGAAATCCTGATTTACTAAGCAGTTTAAAATACAAACATGAAAAACCAGAGTCAGAAGGACTGGAAAAGCCACTTGACTGGTTCTCCTGATGCCTCCCCAGTACAGGTTGTTAATTAGGATACTAAACAACTGCCTTGCTGTTGTATTTGTGCAAGTTCCTTGATGACTAGCTCTGCTTCCAGTTTCCATCAGAAATATTATCACGGCTAATAAATTACTACCTGTATAATAGCCAATTACTGCATTACATTTCTGATGTGATGCCACCATATACAGAACAATGTATTCAAAAGTGAAGTTGGCTCTTCTTTTAACCTCTATCTCTATTAGTAAACATTAAAAAGGTGCAGTTATCATTTCAGCCACCACCAGAAACTGCAAGGAAGACCACATATGTAGTGAGCATAAGAGACAGAAGTGACAGAAATTGATAAAAACTTCATCACATGGCTGACACCCCATATATCAAAGCCCTAAATCTCATTCTCTGCTTGCCTCCAATTTCCATCAAAGCCTGCCAGCTGCACATTTATTGAGAAGTTTGTGATCTGACAGCCACTGTATTACCAACATTAATGATGCATCAGTCTCTAGAATTACTGGGGAAACAGTCCAATTGATTTTATTATTATACAGAGTTCCTCACATTTCATTTCAGGCAGCTTCCTACCACAAATTTTAGCAATAACTAAAAATGCTACACAGCTGATGCACAAAAAGCTAGGGCGAAATATGGTTACCACAGCTTCACGACACTCTGTTCTCCCTCCAGGAGAGCTCCAAATCACTCAGACGCCACTGCGTAACCCATGAGTTATTGGTCCATAACTAAAAGGGCTTACACATTATGGTGTGATAAACAGTGCACTACTAATATTCACTAATTTGGCCAAGAAAGCTACAAACAGACACATAATGTCTTCAGCTCCCAAAAAAAGCTGTTCTCCCTAAGTCTTATAAATCCCTGCTATTGACGCTAGATAAAAACCACTGGTGGGGCGTGGGGGGGAGAAGATAACTTAAAAATATATTGCCATATAGACTGAAATTGTTTCCACAGGTACCATAAAGAACGAGTACTTATTTTCTTTGAGGCAAATAGCCCACTTTAGTCTGTCCTTTTCATCCTAGAAGGCTTTCTTCACTTAAAAAAGACAAACAAATTACTATCACAGCTACTAAAAAGACGCAATAAGGCAATACAACAAATCAAGCTTGTAGGGGCTTTTCTGAATCATAACCAACTACTTTAAATACATATGTAAGTTGAAATTTCCAATATCAGTTGGGAAAGGATGTCCATGAAATATCCAGCATCTATTCCCAGAAGTCCCCAAATTTACTATGTCTTTTTTTTTTTTTTTTCTTTCAGCAAGCCTGGCAGTGAAACCTAACAGAGAACTATGCCTGACACTTTTTAGGTTTGAAAGAGAACAAATAAATGCTGTTGTAGTTTTAAGAAAAGTCATTGTAAGGCTCCATTATCTCCCCAAAAAAGCAAGAGAGAAATACAGTTTTCCTTCTCCATTTTTAATCTCTTAACTTCAACTTTTCCAAAGGTCATAAACCAAATATTTTCAAGCACTTGTATTAACAGTGGTTTACTCACTTATTTTGATAGACAAGGTCTGCAACACAGTGACAAGAGGAATACATCAGACGGAACAAGAACTGCTACAGAAGTAGAATGAGATCCTTTCCCATTTACCTTTTTTCTTTTTTTACTTGACAACAGCAATTTAGTCATTTTGAGATTTGTAAGAAATGAATTTGAGTTACTAGAGGAGATAGATTTTCAAACCGATCAATATGAATGCTTTAAAAAACCTGCTACAGAAGAAAGTACTGTAACTGCTTCTATAGAAACCCCTCCCTAACTCCATAGCAAGATCTCGAATTACAAGCACTACAGGAAAAAAAGGCTAATCACTAGCGAATGCACTGAGAGTAGCGAGCTTCTTCCAGATGTGTAATGCAGCCCAGACCTTACACAAATAAGTCGCAGGAAATGCTGCTCCATTTTTCTTTCTTGTTTTTTTGCAGTCCGCTATTTTAAAGGCACGAAACATATTAGCCTTTGAGGAACATATATGAAGTTGGCTTAGCCTGCATCCTACTCCCAGGTTCTGCTCCCCAAGCAAAGAGCAAACATATCTGGACAGAAGAATTACCTGTATTAATTACCGTATCACCTAAAATGGATCCCAGTCTTAACTGTGCTCTGATTCAGAAGTTTAGAGGTAGAGCCCTGCTCCAAACTGCCCAGCTGACACGTGCCAGAGGGACAGTTTACCCGCTATTAATCCCTTACAGATCACAGCCTGCAAACACGAAGGGCAAACGAAACGGGTCCTGGTTCACTTCAGTACAGCAAACGGTTCAGTAGCTCCCAAACAGGAGCAGAAATGTCGGAAGAAGGGGCAGAGCAGACTGGCCCTTCTGAGCAGGAAATCAAACAGACGAGCCCAAAGCAGGAGGTTTAGTGTGGGCAAGTTTTTTGGTGGTGGTGTGGTTTTTTGTTTTTAAACACTATCTAGTTATCCACTTAAACATGCATAAAACTTTCACCCATATTTATATCTGGCATCAAATGTAACAGGTACTTTGTTAGCATTCCCTTTTGGGGTACCAAAAGAACAAGCAAACCAGGCAGGAAAATACAATTGGTTTGAGGAAGCAGAACTTTCCAAGTATCTTCCTGATGGCAATGAGCATAAATTTAAATATCCACAGCAGTTTAGAGGACAGTCACAACCAAACCTTTTTTACTTTACTGGCACAGTTTACATTTACCACACACACATTAAAAAAAAAAAAAAACAAAAAACCCCCAAAACATCGCAATCATTATTTTGCAATACATGTTACAGACTAAATGCAGGCAACTCTAATAGGGAATTCATTAACTTGGGAACAAACAGCTTCTATAATTAGTTACCAGAAAATATTCAACATGCATTTACACGTTTATTCTTGAATCCCTAAGTACAACTCTAGGCACTAAGGCCGAATACCTTGGGGCAGGGGGGGAGGGAGGAGAACAAAAAAACCCAAGTATTTAAACTACCATCAGTTACTCCATTATTCCCTAGATCAAGAACCATGTGATACTTACACTGTTTATTTGCACATACAGCCAGCCCTGTTTGTTAGAAAGCTGTTTTCCAACATGCAAATTGACAACTCCTGTAGGTCAAACACTAGCATGAGCAAGCTGATAAAAATCACGTTAAACTGGGACTTTTATCTCTCTTACACAGCTGGTGTAGATGCAGGCAGTCATACCGCTATTAATGTTTCAGATTATTAGAAAGACTGCTTAAGTGGAAAGTACTTAATATTCATGAAGTCTCTTTAGCATCTGATTAGGTTCTTCCCCTTCCTCTGCCTCATGCTTCATTTATTACATTTTTACCTGGGCCAAAAATGCAACTATGAAACCACCTTTATTTTGCATTTAGCAGACACTAAACATTGTTAAATAGAAAGGGATTGCTGTCCTTTTGGAAGCTGGAAAGGAACATTTATTCAGCAGAGAAACATACCCAGGCTTTCAACTTAAGCCAACAAACGCTTTTAACATACATTGACTTATGGTAAAAGCAAGTAACACTAACGTAATCTGGTCCGATAAGCCATTATTACATATTATTATATTAATAATTAGGCTCCTGGGAACAGGCAGGAAGTACATACTAATGGAAGATGGGCCCTGGGAGACTGCACCGACCAATGGCAGCCCTAGACCCTGCGTCCTCAAAGCAAGGGTTCATGACTACTGCACGCAGATTACGTGATGTCAAATAAATCATACCTTATGCCAAATAAATCCCCCGGGGGGGGGGGGGAATGATGACAGGAAAAACCCATGCCTAACAATGAAGGCCATGTTTTGACCAGCATGTAACAACAGCATGGTGAATTTTATTATCATAGTTCATGCAGCTTTCCGAGAGCTTAGTAAGTGCATAAATGTCTTTAAAGTATTAACTTTATTTCCTAAAAATCCTTATTCCATCAAAACTGCTCCTTAAACTGCGCCTCCAGTAGGCCCCTGGATGGCAACGGCCTCTCCTGAGCGTAAGTGAAAACCACAACCCTGAGCTGCGCCCCTCCTCGCGTCTCCCTTCCAACCTCCAGGCCTTGCCCCCGCCGATGCTTAAAGGTTTCTGCTGCGTCACTTCACGAGGCAAACTCAGGGCCGAGGCATCCCGAGCCCCGAACACCCCACAAACATCGCCTGCCCGGCTGCGCCTTGGCCACACCAGTGCCGAAACCCCGCCGCCGGCGGGAGGGCGAGCACGGCCCGGCAGCCCGCGCCTCAGGAGAGCACAGCTCTCCTTCTTGGTTTTGATGTTCATGGGCCTAATTTTGACCTCCGCATGCAGCATCTGATCCTTCCACATGACTTCTTTTAATTACCTCAATTGCTCTCGCTCCGGAGGTGCCGCGGGGAGCCTTGCACCCTCACCACATGGCTTGGAGGGGCATGGGGTGCTCCAGGGCACAGGTGGGCAGCCATGGGGGCCAGCAGCCATGCCGCAGCCCCTGCCACCCCCATGAGATGGCTCATCTTCATCATCCCTCCATTAAAAAAAATAAGCAAACTTTAAGCTCGTAAAAAAAAGAGGTCCCAATTTTAAGAGTTAACAACAACAAAAAAAAAAGAGGTGAAGTAGCTTTAAGTTCATCTCCTCAGTGGTAATAAATAAGGCCTAAGAGTGGAGGCAAAGTTAACCACAATCCTGGGACTCGATCCAAGTCTCCCATGACAATAGGAAAACATTAGAACTATAACATTCAAAATATTATTTAACTTTGAAAGTCTTAGCACAGTTCAAAGTCTCCTTTGTGGAACAGTGCTTTTGAAAATGTCGGTTGCCTTCCAGAGACCATTTCCTCCTAATCAGGCCCGGCGTTATTTAAATAGCGAGGAATACCAGCAAGAATAGGAATCGCTTGGCTGAGCCAGGGAGGGGGAAAGTCCTTAAAATGACTGCAGAATTCTTAAAAGCTGGTAAAAGGCCTAATCCTATATAATGATTTACAAAGTGACAAGGAAAATAGATTTACTGTGACAGTTTGAAAGGAGACCAACATAAATAAAATTACTGCTCACGTGGTCGCAGCCTCCCCGCCGCCCCCTTGGCGGACGGCAGCACCGACAACAGGAGCCCTCCGCCGACCTGCACTGATTTTTTTCCACCTACGCGGGCCTCCCTCACAGCCAACACCAAGGAAAAAAAAAACCAACTGAGCAACTTAAAAAGCAAATTACTTGCTCCAAAGTCAGAAATTCTTTCCAAGGCACAAGCTTATTGATTACCAGCGCAGCAATTCACACGTAACACCTCTTTGTATGGTAATCCCAGATTTAAAAAAGGAAAAAAAAAAAAAAAAAGAAGACAACTAATTATCCCTCTCTCGCCCCACAAAAAGAACAACATAAAAAACTTATACCCAAGAGCTTTGGTTTTACTCATTAAGTTCTCAACTGCAGCACCACAGCTGCAGTATGCAGAGGCAGAGCATGGTGCCAAGTATTTGCAGACCAAGCACGCTAAACGTTCCTCTGGCCAGCGAGTGCGATGTGGGTCAGGAAGGCCTGGTACTACTTATTCATGGCTTTTTTGATATGTAGAAGATGCATGGCCACGTTTAACCATTTCTTCACTGAAGGGCAGCCGAGGCAGCGGCAGGACTGCCAGCCTGTGTCCCCCCCCCCCGCACCAGGTTCCCCTTGGCCGTACGGCGGTCTGCACGGTGCAGTTACACGGGTGCCGAGGGGCGAGCTTTCCTTCGCTGAAGCGAAGCCATTCAGCTTTCAGCTGCACAGCAAAAAGCACCCGAGCGCGCTGGCGAGGGACCAGCTGCTCTTCCCTGCCTCCACAGCGCCAGGCAGCTGCGTTGCCGCCGCCACCACGTGCAGACCCCCCAAAATCAGCCCATGCCATGCCCTCCACCCTCTCCCCCGGCTTCTGCATTGTGTGAACTGAGAGGGGACCCCCCCGCCGAAATGGAGGCACCCTCTGCCTCCTGGATGTGAGGTCCCTTTATACCACTTCGTTCGCTGCCTCCTCGCAGCCGGTGTCGAGCATCTCCTTCCGTAATGTAAAATTACTGAATAAACATGACGAATGCCCCCTCCCCACCAGAGCCATGCCAAAGACTGTAAGCAAGTCATTAACTGCCAAGGTCATCTTGTTTGTGAAAAAGAAAGGAAAACATTACCATTAAGACTCTAATATGGTAAAACAGCAATGACAGCAACAAGGAAACATAATCTTAATGTTTCCTTTAAGCCTCGCTTAAAAACACATTTGAAGTCATCTGATTCAGCCATATGACTTCGCAAATTACCGTTCATTGAGGAGGTTTTGGGTAGATTCAGCCCAATTTCACACTTGCACCACACACATACCCCAAAATTTTGTGCAGGATCTCTTGTTAAACCTCATCTTTAAGCAGGAAGCAATGAATTAATCTGGCGTTTCGAAACTTGCCGTCAGAAGAGCTACCCACCCTCTCCTGCCCATCAGCTTTCAGGGCACAGTACTGCACCTCTGAACGGCCGTGTGGGACCCACCTGGGTGCACCAGCAACACCCCTGCCTATCCAGCAGGTTCCCCAGCCCCCCTTTCCTGCAGGGAGCATATAAATTTTTCTCCATCTGAGTCTTAACTACTGTTTGTCCGCAGACTTGTAAAATACACTAAGAAATGCCTAATGAGACACTGATCTGGCATCCAAATGTTCTCCCCCATCCATCTCCCCAGCGGGCCATTGCCTGAGCAGCACACGCGTCGAGGCTGTAATTTGTTTGCCAGCTCTCCAAGGAAGGAAGGAAGGAAAGTGGGCGGGTGGGCGAGAGCTGGAGTCGGCGCAACATCAGCACATGGCTGGCTTGCACATGTTTTCAGTCACTCGCTACTAAGAAAATATATACGTATACACACGCACAAAAAATACTCTGAAGGCCCAAATGAAGACAGCAGGTTGCTAGGATAGTATCGCTTCCTTCGCACCAGGAGCTAATAAAATAAGTAAAAACCACAGCTCTCAAGAGAAAGACTGATATACGCTGAGCTTTTTAGACCCTACAAAAATGCAATCCTTCCAATTTCCAGGTAGCCCAACATCTATACTTCCAGGGACCTCACAAATTACTTATCTTACAGTAGCACTGTGAAACTAGCTTCTGCACAAAAAACTGGGGAAGCCCAGGCAAGAGATGGAAGACTGCATAATTAACCCCTTTTTATTACTGGGACACGCAGGCACTCAGAGTCTAAGCAATCTGTTCAAAGTTACTTGAGAAGTCTGGAGGGGAAGAATTAGCTGAATCAGACAACCGCAGCCCCGAGTTCAGTGACCCAAAGCCAAGCCTCCTGCCCTCTAACTGAACACTTAACTCTTGCCGGAGAGAGCCCAAATGTGTAGACAAAAGACTCCCGCAGGTCGGTAAGCCAGCTGTTACCTTGCCTGCTGCTGCCAGGAGGACTTACCCACGCGGCCGGTTTTGCATTCTCTGAACGCGTCTTGCTGCGGCACTGGGCCTTGAAGTTTTGGGGTTTGTTTTGTTTTTTAAATAAAAATGTCTTTTTGAAAGTACTTTAAATATTTTAAAAACCTGAAATAGGCTCCAGACTGCAAATATTTACATACATTCTTAACTTTATGTGCAAGGAGTTCAACTAAGTTTAAATAACCATTTTTATGTCTAACCTTAACTATGTACATAAATATTTACAGGATTGTGACTTTGATTTTCCTCCCTTGTGCTCAGTGCATCACCTGGGTCTTGAGTGGCTGGGGTCAACGAAGCGAGCTGCTTTCTCAGTTTCATGCATTATTCCTATCCTGCGTTGCCTGGCTTGCAAACGGAGGAGGAGCAATGTGGAAATTCAAAATCTAACCCCAAGCTGCTCTTGAGTGGTTAGCATTCTGCAAAAACATTGTCAGAGACTGAAACTCAAATAACTGTACCTATTTTGAAATCTCAGAGATGAATTTGAGCAGGGTACTAAATGGATGCCGTAAACCCATTTTACTCTTTTCCTACAAAAACTTACATAGGAGTTACTTACATAGATGTTAGGAACGAGGCAGCTCATGTGCCTCAGTGGTGATTTCCCTGGTGTGCACACAGATAAACCTTTGACCTCTGCAGGCAGGGGGGCTTTAAATGAGTTTCAGGATTTTTTTTTGGGGGGGGGGGGGGGGGGGGAAGAGGGAGAGAGAGAGAAATCTAAAACTTTTTAATAGTCTAATCTAAGTTTTATTCACAATGATTAAAACTTGGAAAGATGCAAAAGAAGTCTTGGGAGCATGAACAGCAGCATTCCCTTCCCAGATCCCCAGAGCAGGGCACAGCACTTCACTCCCAGGAAGCAGGGCTGAGCCTGCTCTTTGGCTTCCCCACTGACTTGTGGAACACAGAGGGGAGAAAGGTTAAAAAAAAAGAATTTAAAAAAAACAAATTGGCTGTATGCAGCTCAACTTCCCAGTTGTTAAACATCATACTTTCTAGCCTCTTCCTGCTTCAGCATCAGTCATAACACTTAAAAATAGTTAAGTTAATGATGTTAATATGAACATTACTTTTAGAGGTTTCTTTCTGCGTTTGATAGCGCTTGTGCTTAGCTACTTTAACTATTTCCTCCCATACACCAGCTCATCTGCCAGTTTCCTCTGTTTGTGTAGAGCCTTTGATAGTGAAACAGGACAAAAAAAAATTAAATGCTTTAAAGTGTATGCATTCTGGCTTTAAAACCAGAAAGCCTGGCAGAGTGATTCACCAACAGTCAAAATCCCCCAATGTTCTCTTTAAAAGAAAATTCAATATCTATTTTGTGCGTCAATATAAATTATATATTCCGTAACTTTTTATTATTCTGAAATACACTGAAGTCTCACCATCAGTTTCTGAAATCTGTACAGTTCTTGCAGCTACCAGAATACAGCATCCCGTCAAATTCTAGCCCGAATTTCCCTAACATGACATTAATGGATGCAATCAATCTCTTGCCTTGGATAAGGCTAGAGGAGGAAAATCAAATGTCTGTATACAAACTGATTTCAATAATGTGCTATGAGAGTTTAATATATTAATGAAAAGGATTTGAAACAATACAATTTCACTAAATTCAATCAGTGCTGCTCAACAGATACACTTACAAAGTAACACAATGAATATTAATGGAAGAGGCTTATGCTATGTTACTCTTAATATCTTGACACACAGAAAGATTTCAGTATGGTGATTTGTTCAGAATATAATTAAAGGTACCAATCAAGAAAGGAAAAAGCAAAACCTCTGCAAAAATTAATTTATGTCCTTGATTTTTAGAAATGCTCTATAAACTTGAAAAACTTCAAAGCATTTGGAGATTTCTGGACGCATCACTTCATATTATTTGAAAATATCAAATTTTCAGAAATAGCGTGTATTGCACTTAATGGACTAGAGGCCTGTTTCAGGCATTTTCAAGAATCAGTTGCTTTATAAAAAGAAGCAATTTTCAAGAATTCAGTTTTTATATAAAAACAAAGTTTTGACAGAAAATGAAGGCAAGACGTGAGGATACTCACAATTTCTGTTTTCAACTATAAGTCATTTTATTTTTTGCTGAGGTCTGAGAATAATTTTGATTTAAAAAAAAATCAAAAAAGTAATTGGAGCTATTAAAAGCTCTTTTACAATAAAGGTTGGCAGTACAGAACATCCGCATACAAAGTTATCAGCTGTATTCCGATTTGAACATGATTTTCTTCATCAAAATCTTTATGCTGTGTTGTACCCCAAACAACAATCTACTCAAAATCTGTTCACAACATAGGGACAAAGCCTAGACCCAGATCATCTGTATGTGCATGTACCTGTTAACTTCAGGTATTACAAATGTTTCAGAATACTTCACTGAGATTGCTTAAAATGTCCACAGTTAAATGCACACAAATACTGGCTAGTTTAAGATTCTCACTTGCCTTTATTCTGGGAAATTTTCTCCAAAAGCTGAAGATGACTGTTTTATGCATTTCTATTCAACAGGTCTGTGGCACCTCATTCGCGTAAGGTGTAGAGAGAGAGAACACTCTTTAATAACTAACATGTGCCAAATAATCAGGGAGGACATGTAATTCCCTCAGACCATAAGGCACCCCCACAGATATAACTCATCTACGCCCACAAGCCAGCCAGAGCAACTTATTCTACAGTCCCCACGGTGATACGGCCACTTGCGGGCTGATCCATCAACTCAAACCCCCACATTTGGAGCTACAGAACAACACCAAAAAGAAAAAGCAAAGAAACACGGCACACCATGGTCCTTACAGAACATAAGGAAAAATACTTTTAAAATAACAACTGTCATTTAGACAACACAGTTTAATAATAAGGGTTGTTTGTATTATCATGGTGCCCAGGAGATCCAGCCACCAACCAGGCCTCCCATCACAGCAGGCACCGCACAATGTGAGAAAGGCACCATTTCAGCACAGCTCCTTCTGCAGCACTTCAGCCCCCAAACGAGGCTCTAAAGCTGCAAAAATTGAGCAGGGAGCGGGAGAGGCACAGAGCCAGGGGCTGCTGCCAGCTGGCCTCAGCGGAGGCTGCGGCTCCCGGAAAGGAGCCGCCTGCGCTGGACCGCCTGCCCCGCACGGGCACCAAGAGGAGGTCGCCCACCAGCCGCTGGCTCCCTGCAGGAAGGGTGGGAAGAGCAGATGCTAGTGGGAATACTTCAGCACTGCAAACGGGAGGTTCCAGGCTTTAGCCTTCGATCTTACTGTGTACTTTATGACAATACATGGTGGCTTTTTCCGCCACGGATGGGTGTGCTAGAGGTATCCTCTAGCCACACCAGCTGTAGGGGAGGATGGGTTTCAAGCTTAGTGCTACCTCCTGCCAGACTGTACAGTGTAAAGTTCCCATGACCCGGTTTGACAGAAAAGGAAATAATCCATTTCAGTTGAAAAGTAGTTTGTACAAAAAAAAAAAAAAACAAAGGAAAAAACAACATGTCCCATAAGATTGACATTAGGGCTTCCAGTCTGGAAACCAGAGTCACCTTCCGCAAACATTTCTAAAAGCCACATGGCAGGGGGGACTTTGTCCGAACTGGAGGAACTAACCAGTGGGACATACCACAGCTGGTTTCAGCGCCAGCTCACACATTACCTCCCACCTTGCAGGGGGTACAAGGGAGCTTTAAATGGCCCAGATTCTCCAGCAGTCCCGAACTACCCATCCCAACCCCAGGGCAGCACCAGGCAGCACCAGAACAGGGACACTCCCACACAGCCTGGCCGGCCGTGGGGAGGCACGAGGCTGCTGGGGGACTGCTCTCCGTTGTGGGTAGCCCTGGCCCTGCCACAGCACCCTCAACTGCAAGCCAACGATACAGCTGGAGACTGAGCACTTCCAGCATCACTTTGCTTCTCCAGGTCATGTCACTTGAGACGACAGAGGCCTCCAGCCTCCAAAGCTCATACACCTGATGAAGAGCTAAGCTCTCTTTGGTTGGTTGGTTCTTGCTTTCAGGACTCCTGACCAGTTCCAGAGGCTGTACTAACAGACAACAAGTGGTGCTCGATGAAGAGAAGGTTACATGTAATTTATGTGTTAATTTAGTGAGAATCTACCTGCCCCCAGCAACAGATGCTGTGGTACTAATAGGAAAACAAGTTTATGCAAATCAAAATATTGTGGTTTTAATCACTTGATCCAATCTATTTACGAGCTGGGTTTATTATTTTCTGCTAATTGTGAGGTTGTGGATCCATCTGACTCTCCTAGGCAGGAGTGCCAGCTAAAGCACTCTTTCCCACTTCCACGCCTGCCACACAGCACGGCTTCCCAGTCCTCTGCTGCTGCCCGCAAGGTGCTTGCAGGGCGATTTGTACGGCCACACGGGGAAGCAGGCTGGGGAACTGATCCAAGGGGCTGGGGGTGAGAAGGAAGAACCTATACAGAAACACAGAAGTTTTTTTTGTTTTCATCTTCATCAGTTCACCAGTCTGATTCATCATGCACCTGCACAAACACTGATGCTAAGGCAGCATAAGGGTGGGAATAACATGCAGCAGGGAACCAAGAGGCTTACATAGTCCTGACAGTGCGAAACCACAGCCTGAGGATGGAAACAGGGATTGTCCATCTTTCTCACAGGCTAGCATGTTTATACAGGGCATCATAGTACAGCTCCCACAGTATTAATGGTATTGTTTATTCCTGGCCAGGAGAAGTGAATGAGGAAAACCATAAAAGATACTGCCCCATACTCAAGCCACCCACCCTGGTGTAGTGATGGCCCCTCGCTCCCACGTCACCCTGCCTTTCCCAGTGCCCACCAACCCCATGCCGCTGGCATGGCCAGTGCCGCCTCCAAGACACATCACTTCTCACCGTCTTCCAAAGGAAGAGACAAGTGGCACAGATGGGAGCCAGCACACCCACACACCTTCCCTCTGTAGCTCCTGTCGGCAAAGGGGATGGGGGAAAGGGCAGGACCGTGGCCACACCAGGGACAACACAGTCAAAGCCCTGTGCTTTCAGCAGCAAAGATTGAGCAGTTGCATGTACTCCAGCTTATTTTCTAAAAATCACCACGCCACCAGCCGATGAATGGTACTCTTCAGCAATTTCAGTATTAAATCCAGTGAGGCTGGAAAGAAGTATTCAGTTCAACAGGACTTAGATAAAAATGCACATGAACATGTGTTTGAACACATTATGTATGTTACATAAGTATCAAAGCCACAGAAAAATAACTTCTCTCAGACACTTGTCAACTTCAGAAGAATATTCTATAGAAGGGAAAAAAAAGCATTCCTGGAAAACCAGGCTGGTGTACTGTTCTGAGGTGTGTGCAAATGCTCACTGTTGTTTGGGGGAACTGCAAGGTGGATGGAGACCCTCCGGGAAGGGTCACAGCCTGAAGCTGGTGGAGCTGAGACCAAGGGGAGGGTCCTGGCCCTCCCACCAGCCTGCCTGGGGTGCTCCCAATGGAGCCTTTCATTGATGCAAAGACCAGGCAGTCGTGCAGACAGTGGTATCAATCATAGCTAACTCAGCTGAAAATGAACCTTAACAAGAAAACAAACAAACAAACAAACAAACAAACAACAAAAAAACAGCCACACAAAAGAAAACTAAAAATATCTCAAAAAACCAAAAGCCTTTTCTTAATCAGTGACCTGATCCTGCTGCCCAGTGCGGGGGGGAGGGGGTGGTGTGTGTAAACTGGGACCCACAATTATACCATATTTAAATGATTCTGTTTAAAGGACCATTTCTTAGGAATGTTTTATTTGTATGATTTAAGTAATCAGTTTAAAGTACCAGAGGAAGACAACTGCAGTCTAACCATAAACATAATATAGCAAAACTGAAAGCATCATCTCAACTCCTCGTAGATACTGAAGTGCAGGTTTTACAGCAGGGACAGGCCACCACTGCCAGGCATACTTCGCTGCCATCACATCTACAGTGGCAGAAGTGGCAGTGCTTGTTATGGCTCCTGCATTTTGAGCCTGTGTGCTCCCGCAAGGCAGAGAGCCAGGTGGAGCCTCGCACCTCTGCCAGCCACGCGGCTCCCTCCGGCCGGAGCTGCCCTGCCCACTGCAATCACAGCAAGCTCACGTGTGTTAGCAACTTTTCGCCCATCACAGACAAACTGAAAGCGCATGAATTCAAACAGGTAGTCTTCCAAGATCACATATTAAAGATATGAATTTCTGCCAACTGCAATACCTTTCTGGAGGGGGGCATTGGTCTCAAACTCACTTGCATAAGGAAAGCGGCAGTAACTTCTGGTCATCAAAACTTCTAAGTCTTTAATTTATTAAGATTAAAGTCAATTAACCAAAAACCAAGAGATTAAGGTTGAATTTTTATATAAAAGGACTTCAACATTTTAAAACATATTCTGTCGTGTTATGCTTTTATCTATAATTACAGTATGGGACATGCGTTTGACACTTATTTTTTAGTGTTCTAAAACATTTTAGTTGCTAGTCCTTTGCCATCTGTTTCCTATCATTAAAATACTTCTCATTTCTTTCACAGTAGAAGAGTAAGATTGTTTTCTGGGTGACTAGATTGTTATCTCCTTTACTTAAACAGCATAATTCCACTTTTTTTTTTGTAAATTTATTTTTTAAAGAGGCATATGCACCTCCTCCCTCCTCCCAACTCCCCCCAGCAAGGGCTAACAAAGCAAGCTAGTTTAAAAACAGCCAAATACAGCCCTTTCTCTCCACCTGTCAAGAACACTTCTCCAAAGTCTCTGAGGAAACTAAATAAAATAACTCATCAACTCCAAAGAGCATGGGATTTTTCTCCCAGAAAGAGAAAACTCACACTTGAATACACCTGGGATGAAAACCAAGGTCCAGCATACAGTATGTAGTTTACACTACGCAAAACACTTCCCATTGCTAGCCAAAATACTAGAGCTCAACGGCTTACACCACCGTGACTACCCGGGCAGGGGCAAAGTCGCCCACATACAAGGAAGAGGTGGTTTCTGAGCAGTTACCAGGAGCAAGCGCAATAATTCTTACCTGGAAAATGCTGTTTGCAGCTGCTCACCGATTTGTTAGCACAGACGCTGCTCTCGCCTCATGATTTATGATGCTCTCTCCAGCACTGAAACTTCTATTACTGTCCTCCTTTATTGCCTGCAGCTGTCATTCTCACCAACAATTCTACAGTTGTTTGTAGGTGAGGTATCAAAGGTATTTAGTGTGCACCTAGAGATGTAATTTTAATCAAACCTACTCGCAGGCAGTATTTAAATGTTAGAACAACTGCACAGAGTGCAGCAATTAATGTGGACTTGACCAACCAAAATTATGACAGCCAGAAGCGTTTACTCATAAATGCCTCAAAAGGATGGATGTCCAACAGGCCTGTGAACACCTGCAGATTTGTAAATGAAGATAAAAATAGTACCCATAGATCACAAAGCCTTCAGACAGGTATTTGAATGCACAATAAATATATTAACACAAAATCAGCAATCTCACTTTCTATGGCCAAAGTGTTCATAAGGTGATAAATCCAGTTACACCTTTCTCACTACCTATTTTTCCCAGCCAGCTATTTTCCCTTTATACTAGCCAGGGTTTCCAGCATCTCCTAAAAACCTGCTGAATCTGCCCATTTTAGAATAATGGCGGCAGAGGGGGAAGCAGATTTTACATCCAACAATTCCACTTCTAAAAGATCTCAGTGTGTTTTCTAGACATTAAAAATTTGCAAATCAAAAAGTTCTGACCCACTGCAGTACTTACTTAACTTTTTGGGGAGTCACAAGATGCTCGATGATTTGAAAAACAGGCGAGCAGTGTTACTAAGCATGACTACCAATTGCAACACCCTGCTTTGAGACAGGGTGGCAAACAATCTCCAGGTGCAGGTTGGACCTACCACCACCGAACACGGCATGAAAGTGCAACAGAAAGTAAAAAAGGAGTCCTGGAGCTAAGCCTAATACTACTTTCATGTGTACGCTAAAGCTCCAACTCCTTAAGTCAACTGATTATAACAGCATCTCTGTTTATTTAATGAGTTTCTAGTGCTTATGATTCAGGAGGAAACTTGAACCCTAAGCAAGCCCCAAAAGGCAGATTTTGCAAAAGAATGCAAGTTTATTATTATTTAAAATTATTCTATAGGCCTGGCTTCTGGTGGCCAAATATTTGAAGGCTGGCAATCTTAGTCTAATCAGTACTCTAAGCACCAAAACCCACTTTCTGTATTTTAAGTTCTTTTCTTCAACACCATCCAACGCTGCACAGCTTGAAAATGGCACTCAAGGTAAAAGCAACAATTGTGAACTTACTATCAAAAGGTAGCCTGAAGGCCATCACTGTCATAGTGAAGCTTTATTTATAGCTGAACAGATAGTGTCAAAATATAAACTACAAATTAAACACGTAACTCTCTAAGGAAAAAATGATGATGCATTTTACTCTATCGTGATAAAGTACCAAAGAATCTCTGGTGTTTGGAAATTAACACTTGCAATGTATACCGATATTGATTAATTCTGTCATCTCTCCATGTTCCAGTCCCTTCAACCTAGATAATGGGGTCACATTGAGAGAAGTGCACAGAAGTGAGCAGTCACTTAATTGTGAGCCCACATTAAACCGTTAGTTGGTGTGCAACAGCCTGCTTTCAGGTTGAGAAACAAAATCTGCTTTTAAATAGAACAGTAATTGGAGCACATTTCAGACTTCAAGAATATATGACCTCCAAACCATTCTGAGGATGCATTTCAGTCATTTAAATCCACAATATACCATTTGTCTTCCCATAATATTTGTCTTCCCATAATATTTCTTAGGAAAATAGATCTGAATTGGTTATATACACTTCACTAGGAAAAAAAAATCCACGATGCAAAAGCTGAACTCACCTATGGTTTTATATTTAAATTATTTTTTATTTCAGCTTTTACTCTACCCCCGACCCCCTTCCTATATGTAACTGCAGAATGTATATATTTGGGTGGAAGTAACATATCTATAGAGAGAACACACAGTATGTGCTTTGCGTATGTTAGCTTTGATCATAGAGAAAACATTTTCAGTTTAACTAAGTCACTCCACTCCTCTGCTGTGAAAGGTCCATCCAAATGGAAAAGTTGGATCCAACTACCTGGCACTCACCTGATGCAACTGTAATGCACAGATGTCTCTGAAAGTCAGACACAGAGGATCCGTACTGTTGAAAGCATCCCTGAGATTTCTCACTCCAGTCACTCAGGAATTGCGGAATTTAAAAAAAAAAAAAAACAACCACACAACCAAACACCAAACCAAACAAACAAAAAAACCCCCCACAACCACCACACACAAAAACCCCATACAGCCAAAAACTTGAAACTTCCTCCATCAATCATTATCCCATTTTTATTAATACTGGACAAGAGAATATTTTACTGGCAACGGGGGGGGGAAGTATTTTTTTTCCAAACCTAACACAGCTAAGAAGACATTTAAAATATAATTGCTCTTAGATTCAAACACAGATTCACATCCTATCCTCAGATGATGTCTTTAGGGTCGGATCACTCATGTGTATACGTATGGTTCTTCACTGACAAACAACCCGACTCCTCTACTTGTGCAACTTGCATTACTCATAGGAAAGCCTTGGCAGACGCAGGCCAGCATATGTTAATTACTGGGTTGCATTATAATAGGTCTAACATCTTGTTTCTCATCCAGGGTTTTAAAATAAATGGAAACAACAGTCTCTTTGGATACAAAAGTATGTATTTTTGTATTTCAGGCTAAAAATATTCTACGTTAAAAACACAAATATATCAACTGCCAGAGAATTCCTGCCTCCTCAGTGTTTCTTTTAGGGGTTTTAGCCTTATTAAACAAAGAAGCCAGGCAGTGTTTAAGAGAGGTTAGCATACGTGCATTCATCTTTCATTTCCTGCAAATTATCCTTAAGTCGAGTGTAACAGTGAAAAGGGGAGCTTGACTCCCCAATCTTTTGTTTCTTCTATAAACAGTTTATCAGGTAAAGTTGGCTACCAGTTTCTACAGCAAAATAAAGCATAAATTCATGAACACCGAGGAGCATGAATAGGGCAAAGATATACTTAAAAATATATTTTTCATATGACAGGAGATATGTACTATGTTTCTTCATTTTATGATTTAATATGCTGGCATATTGCTAGGACAGGATGCTGGCAACATTACAAGTATTTTTGATTTACATTTCTCTTTATTGAGAAAGACGCATTGAGGGCCATAGCTGCAATTTCAGACAAAGGACTAAGACTCTACACTGACATGCTGTTTCTTTTTGGGTGACCAAATTCAAAGTTTTAAATCTGAATTTCAAATCATATGACGCATAAAACTGACAAACATTAGAAGTTTCATGGAAATTTTCAAAACACTAGTATTCTAAAAATAGGGACTGGTACAAGACTTTCTTTCACAAAAGGTTTTGCAAAAAGTTCATGTGTTGAATAAATAATTTATACATGCATTTAGGATGCAAAACCTTTTAGGATACAGTGAAAACGCTGTCGCAGAATTTTTATTTTGTATTTTTTAAAGTGATTAAACAAATCTAATGACACAACTATCGCGCAACCATGACCAGAAACCTACTAGGCATCATCCTCTCCTCCTTCCTTACCCAAGACTCCCTGCGCTGGGTGCTGCACAGAGGCAGCGCGGGTCCCTGCTCCCGAAGGAAGGCTGAGCGCCAGCCAAGAGGCGCCAGCCAGGAGCAGACAGATGGTGGCCAATAAGGAAACTATCACCCTGTCTCAGTCACCATGGCAGAGCCTGGGTGCCGCACAATAGCAGCCTGACTATCGACTACTTTACTCCTCATTTCAGCTCGTTAATATGTTTACTTGCATATGTCTAGTGCTTCCAGCTATAGGACAGATAGACCCGAGAGCTGTATTAGGTGTACCAGTCCAGTGTCACACAGGGCTTGCGAGGACCCACCACAGCCAAGCGTAGCGCTGAAGCCAGACATCCAAAGGCTACAAAACAGTGCACTAAACCCAGTGGACTAACCACCGCTCAGCGGGAGCAGTTGTGCTCTGGGTTAGCTACGAGGAAACATGCCAAACTCGTCAAAATGGATGCTCAACATATCAGTTAGTTAACAAAAGAAACTTCAACGAATGAATCCTAAATTTCACATTTTTTTTTTGTATTTAGAGGCAAAACAACCTTGATATTTTGCTTAAGGATAAGACAAGCACAGTCCTGAATTTAAGGGGCCCATCTGCTTCCCCCCAAACAATTCCTCAATCCCAGGCTCTGAACCCTCCAGCAGCTGCCTCCTCCTCTCCCCTGCAGACCCCACATCTCCCAGGCACCTGTCAACCACTTACTTTACAAAGAACAACCTGCCATGAACAGGGGTAGAATAAAAATGATTGCAAATATTTTCAGAACCCATTTTAATCAAAACAGGTCTTAACTGCTGACCATCCACAGCACTGTCCTTTGCAAAGCCTTTGCAAAAAGACCCACTGCTTCGCCCAAGCCTGTGCAGCGCCGGGCACCATCCGGTCTATGCCTCGGGGGGACCTTTCTGCTCTCCCAACCTGTACTGCTGCAGTTAGTGCCACCGGCAGCAGTGGCCATCACCTCCGCACTCCCTGCCACACAGACGTCAGAGGACATGGCAATTTCATGTGAAAGCTTTAAAATATGTATCTTGTGTCCTGTTGCTGATTCCTCCTGAAGTATAAACAAGGTCTGAATGGCCTTTTCTTTATTTGTAATTCATACCTGAGGATCACTTGCTATGCAAGGTTTGGTCTTGATGGTATACTGCTCAGAAAAGTCTGAGTATGGCATCTTTCACGTGTAAGCAATATGTTTGTTAAACACCAGGATTAAGTATTAGTATTACACATTTCAAAGGTTCCCCGGATTTATTCCTCACTCTGTCTCTTGCTGGTCACCAACAGCTGCTGTCATAGTTTTACTTGTCCTTCGGTAAAGAATAACAAGGCCAACTGAAACGGCAACTGCTGAGTTACACATAAACAAGCGGGTGCCCGCTGCAGAGGTGGGACTTTGTTTATCTGGGTTTTGAAGCCCTTCTGGGTATCCACCTTCTCACACAACTCCTTTCCCCCCGCTGCTGCCGCCGGAGATGCCACGGAGCCCAGAGCAGCTGGCTCACAGAGCCCCCCCCCAGCTTCTCCTTCCAGTCTCACCCCAAAGCAGCAGGGAGGGTGAAAGCCGGTGCTGAGGAAGGCTGAGCCTTCCTCCCCGAGGGGTCCCCGCAGCAGCACGAATTGCTGTGGCAGAAGCAGGTTCTGAGCCGGAGCCGCAGCCTGAGCAAAGTCGAGGGCAGACGACTGGGGAAGGACACACCACCCGCACCCTTACACCGTCAAAAAGCTGTGGGAAGAGGACATGAGCCCAAACGTTTTAACTCGCAAGACTGCTTTAACCAAGTCTTAGAAGGCTCCGCTAGTGACCTAAAATAACTTCCCCTTACATAATACTGTTACGATTTTAACGTGTGAGATGTCAGGGTTTTACAGTGCCAAAAGCCAAAGCTATGCATTCAGTTGGAAAGCTAGCAGGCTCCCATGTCTAATGGTATCAAACTCCAGCTGGACTGCAACCCAATACTTTTTACAACAGCAATGTAAAGTTTGGGAGAAACCTCATACTTGAGAGGACAGGAAAAGACTGAAGTATAGTTCCTGAAAGAAATGTCTTAAAGGACTGATAGCTGCTTTAAGTCTTACCAGGTGAGACGTATCAGAGTCCATCTCTCAGATGCAAGAAAGAAAAGGCTTGTGAATGGGATGAAGTTCAACACTAGTTTGTAGAGAAACAGCCTTGCTAACGCAACACATGTTGAGTTCATGTTTTCTGTGAATCACTACCCACATTTGCACATATGTACCCACTGCAACTCAGTGTCTTGATTTTCTGTGAAATAGAGAGAGTACCTGTATCTCAGTGGCAAGGTGGGACTTCATGGTTTGGTAAAGCACCCAAAGGACAGCAAACTGAACATGCAGAGAGTCAGGATCCCAAGAGCATTTTCAGGATGACAGTTCACTGGCCTGGAATCTTTTTAGAACAAGCATTCCAGTCTTTAAAAAAAATTGTTTAATCAAATGTAAAGTGCATCAACCTGTGCTAAGTGGAGGAGGGAAGAAAAGCTTTCTTTGAAAAGGCTTGGGGGAAGCACTGGGTTGCTGTAAGGGAGGCCAACATAAGCTGTATACTAGCTGTAAACAAGTTAACTTCTGTGATCCCACTGCCAGGAAAAGGGTTATAAGAGCATTAAACAAACACAGAATTTACAAGAAGGACACCAAGAGATTGGGTAGTCAGCCTGACAACCACATCATTCTTCTTCCCCACTGCAAACCTGCAGGATAATAAACCCTTCTCTCTTTCATATATAGATAAATATATGAACAAACTGCTCTTCTGAGAATTCAATGTCAGCAAAGTCTCTAAAACCGCTTTTTAAAGCTTTTCTCCTGCCTTTTTTCTGGGGGGAAGGAGATAACCAAATGGGTCTTCCCTTGACCTATGAATATCTTATAGTTTTAAAATGAAAAAAAAGTGACAGTGCTTGTTGTAAACTACTCTAGCTGCAGGAACTTGTATTTTTGCAACGTATTTTAAGCAAAAACATTCTCTAAGAAAACTTTCCTGTTTATAAGGCCTTTACAACAGCTTTTACAACAGCCTGTCTTTTACAACAGCCAAAATCTTAAGAGATATGTGCAACGCTAAGGAAGACTACGGTTTATGTTAAAGCAATGATATGTAAGGTGTTTCTTATTTTCAAACCATCTATGGGGGCATCCCACCTTTGGCTGCACGAACAGAAGTACTGCTCGAACTGGGCACGAGGGCAGCAGGACAGCGAGTTGGCGAGTTTCTCTTACTTCCTTGAGAAGTGGCTGCAGTTGGAGGGGTGGGGGTCCTGCAACTGAAAACATGAGCCTTTCCTCACTGTCACTCAACACTTTTGTGGTGGTTTTTTTCCCCCCATCACACTCTCACACCTCTAAAATAACCAAAAGCAGATGGTAAACTTTGAGCTGGAGGATGCCCATGTACCAGGCAGGCGTTGGACAACAACCACACTCAAGAGAACAGCATAGGGGAAGGGTCTGAGCTTCAGTGATATGCTAGAGTTGCAAGAATACCTTACAAGTTTAAGACGATTTCTACCTTTGACAAGGTAGAAATCACAATCAGACTAGGGAAACCCCCCCTTCTCAGCATCAGTGTGAGACCAGGCACTTTCCAGGGAACTCAAATTTTAAACCCTCTGGATTGGGTTTGCATGGCAAGGTTTTGGTAGCAGGGGGACTACAGGGGTGGCTTCTGTGACAAGCTGCTAGAAGCTTCCCCTATCTCTGATAGAGCCAGTGCCAGCCAGCTCCAAGACTGACCCGCTGCTGGCCAAGGCCGAGCCCATCAGCACCTCTAAGATAACATATTTAAGAAGGCAGAAAAAAAACCCTGCACAATTGCAGCCAGAGAGAGGAGTGAGAATATGTGAGAGGAACAGCCCTCCTTGCAGACACCAAGGTCAGTGAAGGAGGAGGGCAGGAGGTGCTCCAGGTGCCGGAGCAGAGATTCCCCTGCAGCCTGTGGTGAAGACCATGGTGAAGCAGGCTGTCCCCCTGAAGTCCATGGAGGTCCAAGGTGGAGCAGATATCCACCTGCAGCGTGTGGAGGATCCCACGCTGGAGCAGGTGGATGCCCACAGGAGGCTGTGACCCCGTGGGAAGCCTGCGCTGGAGCAGGCTCCTGGCAGGACCTGTGGCCCTGTGGAGACAGAGAAGCCCACTCTGGAGCAGGTTTGCTGGCAGGACTTGTGACCCTGTGGGGGACCCACGCTGGAGCAGTCTGCTCCTGAAGGGCTGTACCCCGTGGAAGAGACCCATGCTGGAGCAATTCATGAAGAACTGCAGCCCGCGGGAAGGACTCACGTTGGAGAAGTTCATGGAGGACTATCTCCCATGGGAGGGACCCCACGCTGGAGCAGAGGAAGAGCATGAGGAGTCCTTCCTCTGAGAGGGAAGGAGCAGAGACAATGTGTGATGAACTGTCTGCAACCCCCATTCCCCATCCCCCTGCGCCACCGGGGTGGGAGGAGGGAGAGAAATCAGGAGTGAAGTTGAGCCCGGGAAGAAAGGAGGGGTGGGGGGAAGGTGTTTTAAGATTTAGTTTCCATTTCTCATTACCCTACTCTGATTTGATTGGTAATAAATTAAACTAATTTCCCCAAGTCAAGTCTGTTTTGCCCATGATGGTAATTGGCAAGTGATCTCTCCCTGTCCTTATCCATGAGCTTTTCATGATATTTTCTCTCCTCTGTCCAGCTGAGAAGGGGAAGTGACAGAGCAGCTTTGGTGGGCACCTGGTGCCCAGCCAGGGCCACCCAGCACACCCTCTCATGCACCAGGTGCCCAGCAGTAAGTCAGCCTCGGCATTGCCCTGCACTGCCCCCATCCCACAATGCCCTTATTTACACAGTAAGCTTTCATTCGATCAGTTCATCTGGTTTTGGAATGGGTGTTCAAAAACAAGAGAGGAAGAAAAACCTGCACTTCAGAATTTACTGATGGAGATACAGGAGGTATGTATTTCAGGGCAGCCTAAAAGGCTCTGCTGTTCTCAGAGGGAATCAGGAATACAGCCAAGAAACAAGCAGATATTCATCAAGGGAACTGTTTTTACTACTAAATGGCCAATTGAAGCCCCTACTATTCTGTCATATATCTATGTCACTGCAGCCCCAATAAATATACCCTTCTGATTAGTTATGAGACTATCTAGAAATCTCCGAGAGACGGATACCATTCACTTTGCCAGCTGGTCAGTCATTGCAGCCCTGCAGTCTCAAAGGAATTAAAAAAAAAAAAAAAAAAAATCCAAAAGACAACACAAACTTGTTGTCAATGTATTGCTTTTTCTCTTACTCCTCAAACACATATGTTTTTAGCTAATCAGCAAAGATGGAAAATGATATTTCACAGGTACAGAGAGCTGCAAAATGAATGGAGCAGAGTTTATCCACATTTGTGCATTGGAGCAACCAATTAGTATTCTCTAGTTAATGCTATCCTGACCAAATTGACTATTAAAGTAAGTCACGACAAGAGTTTACCAGCTGCCAGACAAAGAGTTGAGAACATCAGAACAAGAAAGATTTGAAGACAACCAAATAAAGACAACAAACAATTCCCATACTGGTTTTGCATGGCACTATCAGATGCATGAAGTCTGTGGCTTTCATTCTCATACTAGCTTTGACAACACATACATATTATCTATAGGTTAGAGTTGTTCCCCTTTCTGAAGTCAGACCCACAGTGGTGCTGTTTTTCTCCAGGGGAAAAAAAAAAAAAAAAAAAAGCTTACAGCAACCACAGTCCCTCTGTGCTCGCAGCCAATACTGACTACCAAGAAACTGGAATATGGCTTTACAGGGAGAAGACACCACCACTCCCTATGGATCAGGCAGCCAAAGGATCGCCTGGGTAGGTTTCACAGGACTGAAGAAGGATGCCTTAGCATGAGGACATGTTTTATAAATCAGCTCTCCACCATCCACTGACATAAATATTAAGTCAGGAAAAACAAAATAAAGAAAATAAATTACAAAAAAATTAAATAACAAACTCCTTATGAAGACAAACAATGAGCAGCAGAGGCAATCCAGATCCACAGTTTTATGAAATTTCCACAGGTTTGTAGCATCGTGCGTATTAATGGGTTTTGAGCGATTTCTTTTCCTCCCTCCCCACCCCCCCTGTTGAGCCAGTAGCCTTCTTGCTTCACTTTGGGAATCAATTCAAAGCTGCTCTGCAGAGTCAAAACAAATGCTGGATTACCAACCAAGGGATACACTTCGCACATTTATCTTAATGGAATGTTAATGTGATAGCTTGTATGTGACTACCTCAATATTAATACACTAGACAAAAAACAAACCGGCTCGATTTATTGAATTATCTGTGGAAAGGACAGAAGTCTCTTTCTGAGCTTAGATATTTCATTAGATCCTAAACCTTATTTTAAAAAGCATCAACCATCACCCCTGCCTCATTGGAAGGGATTGTGTTTGGCTGTTCCAGGATTCAATATAGAAGTACAAATTACTTCTTCTATCCTCTGCTACAGGTCTAAAAAGTATAAGCAACTGAAGGAAACTATAGGTGACCCGGATCAAATGATCACCTATGTGGAAGGACAGGTTCTTTTAAGAACAAGTCATCCCCTGTGGAGTAACTTAATTTCTCTTGACACTTAAGGGAGAAATTGGATGGAAAGTAATTTTGTCTGCCTAAGAACAACTTTCTTTTTCCTACTAGATACATAATACCCATACAAATTTGTCCTGCTCCATAAAGGGAAGGGTAGAGGCAACTGCACTGAAGCTGGCAAACCTCACCTTTGTAGGCAATGTAAACTTCAGTGTATCTTAAACGATTAGAACCAAAAATAACACGTAACAAGTGGAAGACCATCTCCTACTCTCATAATACACTACTGCCTCCAACAGTCGAGCTGTGGAGATCCATTACAACCCATTGCCTGGACATTGCTCTTGCAGCCTATATCACCTTTAAAATATTCTAACATTAACCAAGCTGAATGCTAATGATCATGTGAAACCCAATGGAAATAAAGAAATTGAAAATTGCCACATAAGCAGCTTTTGCTTATAGAAAAAGAAGTGGAGGGGAAAAAAAAAAAATCAGTATGACAAAGCAGCATTTCAATTTACAAATCTTTTGTTTTTAAGCCAAAGATACCATTTTAAAGCAGGAATGATTTCTAATACCACTGACAGCCTCAACTTATCATCGGCAGGAAAGCTTACATACACCTGAATTCAGTGAAAGGAAAACATACAATATCTTAGCAGGAGGTATATCAGTGCCCATCTGTGGTGGTCTGTATTGATGCACTGTTCACTGCACTTTCCCATAAAACACACCTAAATGGCTAAAGAGGGTTTGTGTGCCTCATCCCACAACAGTCAGTTGACAAGAACAAGCATAAACCAACTCTAAACTCTTCAGCAATATTCTTGCCGCTTTGCTGTAATACAGGATAGGATTTCACAAAAATTGGTCTAACTAGGAGTGAACAAATCAGCCAATTGCATAGTGGTCGAATTTGTTACCACAGGCATTAACTGCAGTCCTACTTATTTATGAGAAACAGGCTTCCCAGGTAAAGCCATAACAATCCCAGCTCTCTCCCTCCGCAGCATTCGATCACCCACGTCGTTACAGCAGCACAGCAGGCACCACCAGCTCCTGGCCAGCCACTACATCCATTTCTCATAGTCACGTTATCTTCTGTGTGACTGGAAAAAGACTGGATCCCCGTCGTCCTGAAGCCTACCAACAACATTGTGGAAGGCAAAAGGAATTCCAACTTTGTTTCCTTTCTGGGATCTATTTTTCTTCCTTTTCAGGAGAGAAACCAGGCTTTCCAGGCTGCTAGTACAAACATCAAGTTGCTAAAAAACCAGCCAACATTGTCTCCAACTACAGTATCAGTGTTGTAACTGCCATCTGTGAGGGTTTGTTGGTGGGTTGGTTTTTTTTTTCTTTTTTTTTTTCTTGACACAAAACCTTTGGAGCCTATAAAAGTGGAAGAGATTTGGGGTAAAGGGCAAGCAACTCCCAAGAAAAGTTATGAATGGAAATGTGCTACAAAGCCTCCTCTCCTTTCCACCCCTTGTAACCACTGCTGATCAGGACAAATCTTTCCGATGATGCAGAAACCGATCAATTATCTTTTGTGGGTTTCCTTAAAATATTTTACAAACAGAATTGTATGCCACAGTAAGATTGCAGTTTTATTTCATCTCAGACAGCACAAAACACTCTCTGTATATATACACAGCAACTCACTTCTTTCCTGAAACAAAGTTTTCATTGATCCTTCGCCACAGACTCAATTATTGTTTCTAATCATGATCAACGTTTATTTAAGGTACTGTGGACTGTAAACAATGTAAACAATAAAAGCATCTGTCCATGTTGATGTGAGTGTCATTGGCAGGTTAGATACCTGTATCGACTGGTCCCGAGGGCGTTCTTTTTAAATTCTGAAAGCCCAAAGTAAATTTAAATTACAATTTACAGAATAATCTTTAAATCAGCCACCTTTTGAGGTAGTGTTATCTTGAACAGATAAAATCACAATCTGTCAATTAAATCCCAGGAAATTTTTCATTGTTTTAAAACGTAATCCTAAAGACACTTTTTTTTTTAAAGCTTTTTTTTTTTTGAATGTGGAAGATCCTGCAAAATTCCTGGTCCTCCTCACACCCATGGGGAAAAATAGCCTTCTTGCAATTTGGCAATTATAGATACTCATGTAAAAAAGTAGAAATCAAGACATTTTTAAAGAAGACATTTAAAAAGTAAAAAGAAGAGAGGTCCTTGACTGTGGGATATTTAGAGGATTTCAAGTCATGTTTTCCATAGCATCATTTTAAAAATAAGTGGCCTTTTCTTTCTCCTCCCCTCCACCCCAAACTCCGAGGAAAACAGTCACCAAATGCACTCAACTAGCCTCAAAGTCACACGTGCTCCATTGCAGATCTTGCTTTCAATGTGTCTTTTGTTTGATGGCTGGTGTTTCAACATCCTCAACTGGAACACAAAAAGGTCAGAGCGAGTCTTCTGGCATTCACAGACCTGCACCAGGCCCCGCCAAGAGAAGATTGATGCCATAGTGGAGAGAAGGAAGTAGAGGTTTGAATCCGAGACCAGCTATGTTTGTTAGAAGGATCCTTATTCTCCCAAAGACCGTCAGCGGTGTTTAATTTTGCTACATTCCTCTGTGAAACTTTTCTGCTGGTGCTGGTAATACTTTTGAGTTAGAGTTCTGCCACCGCACCACAATACTGCCCCAGTATCACGACGTGAATGTGTCCCACCAGCAAGAGGTTTTAGCCGTGCATCCCAGCATAGGGCTCTTTCTCCACATGCCCCCCCCACCACGGTTTTGCTTCACCTCTCGGTTACCCCTGGTGCCCTTACGCCTGCCGCCTCGGAGGAGAGGCTGCACCATTAACCTTCCAGTGTGCAAGGCCAAGGTCCATACTGCAGCTAGAGAGAAGCTGTTGCTAAAGATTCCTTAAAAGCTTTGGCACTTCAAGGCAGTTGGAACTACTCAACCAGAGCTGGGAGCCAAAGCTTTGCCACAGCATTAATGGGCTTTTGCCCTTTTAAATTTTCTAAGCCTGTCGCTTTTCTGATGCGCGCAGTTTTATTCAGAGTCCTAAATGGCCATTTCATATTTAAAAGAAAGCTTGCATAGGTAGCACCCTAAAACTACCCCAGGTCATTCATCTCCCCCGCTCTCCTACTGTCTCTTAGGAAACCTTTGATAGAGCATTTGTTCAGGCTGCCAAGTTAAATCCTCTTCTCTCATGTCAATGCATTGAAAAAAGCAGTCAGAACACCAGCTTCACTCAGGCCTGCTGAAGTAAATGGAGAAAACCAATTCCTCTGGCACTACAGAGCCATTAAGCCGTTTGCAGATTATTAACTGAAGCACAAAAATATACACCGTGCACAACCGGACGGCAATGCGGAGCTATTCCTTAAGTTAGCTTCAGTCTCGATAAACTGCCTGTATGGCTGCAATTTGTAACCATTTGTGCAGCTGCCGTAACTGTGTAGCGGGACCCCGACAACCCCAGACAAAAGCCGTTTCGCCGCGATGCGGGGGTCACGCAGCCACCGCCAGGCACATTTCACCTTTAATAAATATGGTAATGGGGGCTGCACTTGGAGGAGAAAACCCAAGACGCCTGCCCACGCCAGTACCCCTAATCGCAGCCTCCAAGGTAGCACCGAAATTAAACTTTACACGTGCAAAACAAAGTTTACAGTCTAAAAACCCGATTATGGCAACAACTTCCTCCCCCTGCCCCGGGCCGCCTCGCTCCTTCCCCGCTACCGAGCCAGCCCAGAGCGCTGTCCCGAGCGGCGCGGGGGGAATAAAAGCGTGGCTGGATGGCTCCTATTTTTATGTTTACATTCCTGAAGTGTCTTTTAACTGACTGCCATTCCCCCTCTCCCCGCGAGCAGCTCCGCCAGCCGCCCCTGGAAGCGCTTCCCCCGCTCCCCTCGCACAAAGGCGGGCGGGCGGGCGGCGAGCGGCGGCCAGGCCGGGCCGGGCCCCCCCGGGCCTCTGCCCCCGCGCCCCCTCCCCTCCGCCCGGCGGCTTCCTGGACAAATGCACCGGGGAGAGGGAGGGGAGCGGGGGGGGGGGGCTGCTCCTTCCTCCTGCCCGGCGAGAGGGGCCCCGGTCCCAACTGGCTCCCAAACCCCAGACACAAGGAATTTACACCCAGGCGAGCTCCCCGGAGCCCGCAGAACAGGCGCAAGCTCCCCCGCGCGTCTCCCAGACCCGAGACGCGCGGCCGGGCAGGCACACGCAGCCGGCCGGGCAAGCACGACCCGAGCCGCGGCCCCGCCGCGGGGCTCCCGCCCGCCCCGAGGGCGCTCGCCCCGGCCGGGGGCAGCCGCCGCCCCGGCCCCCGCAGCCCCCTTTGTGTTTGCGGCGGCTCCGACGCTCGCCCGCCCGCCTCGCGTCGCGGCTGCTGCAAGTTGGAGGCGGGCCGGGTCCCCCCGCGGCCCCGCGGCCGGCCCGGGAAGGGCATAGCCCGGGCAGAGCCGCCTCCCCGCCGGCGGGCCCGGCTCCGCGGCTCCCCGCCCGCCCTCGCCCCGCTCCCGCGGCGGGGACAGCCTGCCCCTTTAAGAAGTCTCCGCGCATTTTCTCCCCTCGCAGAATAAATATGGTTTGTTGTTTCTTTTTTTTTTTTCCTCCCCCTGTACACCTATTTCCCCAGCGTGGTCGCTCCATTGTTTCTGCTCCGCCGAGACGCAACCCCTGCCCGGCCGCGAACGGGGAGGTGCGAGCAGGGAGCGCAAATAGACGCGAAACTTACCTACAGATTGCAAAGCAGCCTTGCAGCAGCAAAATAATAAGGAAGAAGGCAGGCAAAATCCTCTCTCCCCAACTGATTTGCAGCTCTACTCGGGTATTTTTAAATATATAATTTTGTTTATTCCCCCCCTTTCTTCCTTCTCCCCCCCGCTTTCTTTTTTCTTTCTCCCCCCCCCCTCCCTTTTTCCCTTGCCCACAGACAGTGAAAAGGAGCTCAATGTTAGTGGGTGAGTAAGTGAATCAACTAGCAGAGAGCACAGCAAGTTGAAGTGTCAAATTACATTGGCTATTCTATTACCAAAGGGCCATGCTTTGTGGCTGCTGGCAAAATCTGTCCCAGATTCCTATCTGAAAGGGAGCTGCCTCCTACAGGGATGTTCTTTCCTTCGCCCTCTCCCTTCCCCTCTCCCCCCGCAACCCCCCCCATCACACAAAGTTAAAAATCTTAGATACGAGTTAAAACACAAATATTTTCTTACAGTATATTTTAAGGCGGGGATTCTCGGTTTAGTCTTCCCGAATACCAGGCACTCAGAAACCCTTCCACTCTGGAAACTGAAAGCAGGAGAATACCTATCCTCCCTTCTGTATTTTTGTATTATTAAATAGGGGAAAACCACCCTGGACCCAACACACTCTGAAGCGTGCGGTGCCTCCGTCTGTATCGTCTTCACGGGAGAATTTTTACGGGGATGGGAGGAACTACCGGGCGGGCAGGGGGATTACACGGGAGCGCCGAGATATCCCGCTGCTCCCTGTGTTTCACTTCAGCCCCCCCCCGCCATTTATTGCCATCGCCGCCCCCCTCGGGGCCGCTGTTATTTTCAGAGCCCGCAGCTCTGCCACCCAGGTAGGAGCGGGGTCCTCCCGGGGGTCCCCGCCCGCCAGCGGGGCGAAGCCGGCTCCGGCGGGCGGCGGTGCCCGGCGGGGCGGGCCGGGGAGGCGGCCCCCCGGCGGGGGGCGGCCCGGGGCGGCAGAGGCCGGGCCGCCCCGCCGCCCGGAGCGCTAACAATGGGGCGTGGGGTTCCCCCCCTCCTCCTCAGGAAATCCAGCCCCATTTCCAGGGAGAAAATAACAAGAAACCGTCCTTGTCTGACGAGCACCAATCTGCTAAAAAACATCTCCCTCGACTTCTCTTCCCCTTGATAAAACACTTCCAGGACAATCAATATTTTATGATGAGTTGTTAATAAGCCTAATATATTCATCCCTGTTCCAACGGGGCTTGTTAGATTATGCAATTAAGATAAGCAATTTAAACAGCACTGTGCAGCTCTTCGCTGGTCACATTCGTCTTGTTGTTGGAGGAGAAAGATCTGGACTTAAAGGGATGTCGGATTACTCGGGGAAGGGGGGGGAGATTTTTTTTTTTTTTTTTTCTAAAACGCGCGCAGCCGGAATCGCGCGTTAATGCCGCTCTCCCCGCCGGTAACCCCGCGGGCCTCCCCCGGGGGCGCTCCCGTCCCCCCCCGACGGCTGCACGCACGGATTTGCATGGGGCGGTGGAGCGGGGCTGCACCGCCCGCCCCGCGCCCCCCCGCCCCGCTCATTGACGCCTTCGTGGCTTCCCCAGAAAAAAAACACAACCCGACTCTTCCTGCCGCTCCGCCCTCTCCTGCCGGCCGCCCCCGGCTCGCCTCGGGGGGCGCGGGGGGACCCCGCGGCGCCGCGCCCCGAGCCCGGCGGCGGCCCGGCCCCCGCCCCGGCGGCGGGGGGAGCGGCGGGCGGGCGGGCAGCGCGGCCCCGCGCACCCCCGCGGGGGCGGCCCGCCGGTGGCGGTCGGCGCCTCCCGCCGCTCCGCTCCGGCTCCGCGTTTTGCGTGCGGCCGCGGCGTCAGCCGGGGAGCGCCGAATAACAAAGGCGAGTTTGAGAGCCGCCGCCGCCGCCGCACAGGCTGCCAGTGACGTCAGGGAACAATGCTGCTGCCAGCCGCCCGCCCCGCGCGCCCGCCGCCCCTTAAAGGCGCCCGGCCGCCCCGGGGCGCTGCCAGGGGCCCCGCCGCCGGGCAGGGGAGGGGGCCGGCGCGGAGGGGGCCGGCGCGGAGGGGGCGCACCGGCCGGCCGCCCCCCCCGCCGCACCGCGCCCCCGCCCGGGCGGGGAGCGGCGCCGACTGGCCGTGTCGCGGCTGCCTCCCGCACCGCGCCGTGCCGTGCCCCGCCCGGCCTCCGCCGCCACTGAAGGCTCCCTCGGCTGCCCGAGGGGCGCGGGGGCCGCCCGGGCGGGAGCCCTCCGGCCCCGCGGGGAGCAGGGCGGGCTGCGGTCGCGGCGAGGCGGGCGCCTCGGCCTCAGGTGCGGGGCACGCAGGCCCCGCTTCCAGGTGCCCCGTTACCCGGCAAGGGAGTATTTTCTTCAAAGGCCTGGGCCCTCGGGGGCCACCTAATTACTGAGTGGCACAGCCCAGGGGCGAGGACCCCCACAGCGACTGCTTTCAGCCCGTTTGGCCAAGGTGCCACCCTCCGCTGCTCCCACAGCGACCCCCTCCTCTACCCTTTCGCCGGGCGCTGCCCGCCTCCCAGCCCCCGGCGATGGAAACCCGCAGGCCGCGGGTTACAACGGGGATGCTGCTCCGCCAGGGCAGCCCGCGGGTCCCTGCGCTCCTGCGCAGCCCCCATGTCCGCGATGAAAACAGGCGCTGGATAAACCCAGCCTTTTGAGTAACCGACAATGGCACTGTAGCAATGTGGTCATTCCCCTATAATCACACGGGTGTCATTGCATCATACCTTAATAGTCAATTAATTTGCAAATAGTATCTTTTTTTTTTTTAAGGCACCAGCTTTGTAAGGTGTCAAAACTTGTCTTGGACACAGGCAAAGTCAAGCAGCAGGTTTAATGTTTCATTGCTTCAAACCATCTTACAGAAATACAAGATTAGAGAATTAAACATATCTCTGTGCAGAAAAGCAATTACATAGGGCACAGCCTGTCCACTCTATTTAAGTATAACCTCCACTGATGTCATCCAGGCAGAAAACAGATTGGTAATACCACATTTACTTTTTCAAGTTTTTTTTTGTAGTTTTGCTGCAGAATACTTTCCACGTCACCACATCCTGCAGGATTTACCAGCTGCACCATCCTGCCGTCTTTCAGAAACTAAGTTGCTTCATCAGTACACGGCTAGGAAAAGAAAGGTCTTGCAGGAGCTAAGTTTGGGGATTTAGCAGGTGGCACTGTGCCCTCTGAGCAGATCTCTACTCAACGGGCGTTGCCACACGCTGCGCAGGGGCACCAAAGGGGCTGGAGGCGATACCTGTCCAGAGGGGATGCGCAACTACAGCAGCCTTGACCACTTGCAGTCATTAGAGATCAGGGAGCACTTGCAGTGACAGCAAGCTTAACTGGTGTTGCGGCCAGATCCCAACTGCTACATCTGCCCCGTATAGAGCCCTTCAAGTTCTCGGTTGCAGGAGACACTCCTTATTTCCTCCATGGGCTGCGTTAGTCAGCCGCTGGGTTTTGGCCCAAAAGTGGCTACAGCAGTCAGTTTATCTAGTATATTTATCAGTTTGTTTGTAAATTAAATTTAACTCCCTAAAGATTAGGAGGGCCTTAGTTTTCTCTGACCTGTGCTGATATGATTCATGAAATTAGAAAGGTGCCTCTAACACATGTTGATGTGCTTGCTTTCAGCCAGGGACAGGGCTAATCCACGACAAAGAATAAAGCGCTTTTAGAGCCGCTCCAGTTCACTGCCAGTTGCCTGCTGCAGCATGAAGGGTGGACTGGCCACTTGGATTGAAAAAAAAAAAAATAAAAAAAGGTTAGGAGTTAGGGCTGGCTTAGGTTATTTAGTGTTGTCCGAAGAACAGCTTTGCAAAGTGCTCAATGAGGCAGATCAGCCTAATTTTTCAACTCCATTGCAATGCCAGAGCAAAGCACAAGCAGTATTTGCAACATGATCAAGGATTAGGCCCTTTTTGTTTGTTTTAAGAGACCAGGCTGCTTTTTTGCAAATGAGTGCTCTTGACGCTTTTTGAGACGGAGAGTTGTCATAACTAGCCTTAAAACAGAAGCTGTACAAGCTTCAGCTCATGGGCTCAGATCCTGGCTTTGCAGCGTTCTGCTGCTGCGGTAGTGAAGCCATCAGCGAGCAGGCAGACAGACAGTTATCCACATTATTCCATGCTCTGCGGTGGGCCTATCCACAAGGGATTAGGCCAAATCTGCTAACCTCATTTCTGTTATATAACCTAAGACAGATCTGAACTCTTTTCTCCAGAGGATTGTATGTTAAACCAGAATATCACCTCCCCCTAACCCTCTTCAGCTGTAGTTCAAATTAGGTTTTGCTGCTATCATAATTCATACTGTACCATAATGAAAATGGAATTGATTGAGATGGCATGTAGACATTGTGTCTAGACATACCCAGGTTACTCGTACACAAGTTTTATCAGGTAACTGCTATTGGTGCAGCTTTTTGCAGCGTAGGGTTTGGTGCAGACCATGGAGACCAAAGGGAGTAAGTGCTTAGATCGCAAGTCCACACTGAGCTATTGGGTGCTACAGCCATTAGTAGCTAAGCTGCCTAGTTTAAGAGCTAACTCAGGTAACCTCAACATGGACTGCAGGTGTACAATACACACAAAAACCTGCTTACGATCAGCACTGATTTCATAATAGGGTCTGACATCAGCATTGCTTTTCTTGTAGCATTTTGTGATAGTCATGTCACAGTCACACGCGTGGCACCACCACACCTGGTGCTCCCCAGATACACACATTTTGAAGTCTTCTGAGCCCTCACGGAACTGCTCATGCATCACAGATCTCTGATCTACTCTTCTGTCATAACCAATGGGCTTATCTCATGCAAATGCTTACTCAGATCAATAGTTACGCTGAAGTTTTGGTAATATTGCCTCAGACTGAGGGAGAACAAAGTCTTTTTCTGACTTAGCAACAGCATAGAACGCCAGGAGTAATACTGCTGGATGCAGTTAAATTACACCCCTGTGAACATGAGATTAAGTTTAAGTGAGGCTGCAGTCAGGCTGTACACATTTCACTATGCACAGTGAGAAACTGGTACAGTTTATTGAGGACTATGTCCATTTTTATCTTTTCCTTAATAGTATGGGAAAGAAAACAGGGTTTATTTGGATTCTTAAATTAGAGATGAAATTGCTATGCAAAGATATTAAGGAAATTTGTAGTTATGCAACTGTAGTCCTAGAGGAAAAAGTAAACAGTTTTTCTGAGAAAAACAAGTTGAAAACAATTATGAGACACTAAGAGGGAAGTGGTTGGAGGTTTGGGCTTTTTCTTTTTTTTTTTTCCCCCCTTCCCTTTTCCTTTTGAGGCCTGAAAACTTTTGCATATTGTCTTAAACTTGATCCCCCTTTGGTCCTCCTCAACCTATACTGCTTAAGTCACACAGTCATTCGTGACTAAAATGAGGGACTGTATTCCTTCAAAGGGGCTTCAGTGCAACAGAGAAGGAAAGAAGCATCATCAAGGCATTTTTTAGTCACTGAGGAAACACATCTTGTCTGTTACGGGAATTTACATTCACACCTCCTTTTACAGTCATTCTTTCTGAACTAAGCCACTATTTACGCCAGTCTTCTGCAAATTGTTCCATGTACTCATGGAACCCTAAAACTCTTCTAGGGCCCTTCAGGGTGCCATGGTGAGGCAACATATCCACTTAACTCTCTAGTCTTGCAAACAAGAAGACCCAAGTAACTATGACTCTTGAGTAACCACTGAGCAACTTTGCACCCATGGCTCAGTTAAGCATGGGGTATATACTCTGAGAAGAATCAAAGCTGTAGTTTACAACATTATACTCAGCCTTCATATGCACACCATGCTGGCTTAAGCAAGGTGATTTGATTAGTTTGGCAAAGAGAATAAAGCCTTTAAAAATATAATGTAGGAAGATAGCACTGAAATCCAGGATGTATGCCTTCAAGAGTCAAGGATACAGCTTAAAAACAAAACCAAAGGAGATCTGAAAAGATAGGAAGAGAAGGTATACCATGTGCTTATAACATACTGAAAAGGGGCTTAACATATGTGAGCTGAGGAAATGCGGCATTGTAAACATGCTATTTATATAGTGCCGAAAGTATACTTTTATGGGGACATAAACATTAGTCACCCCAGTGCATACAATCTTTCCTGCTAAAGAAGATAAAGACACTGCCCTGTCAGAGCCAAATCAAAGTCCAAATTCAAGAACGAAGCACGTCTCGACTTTGAGAAATCTCAAATCAAAATTTGGTCTGGGTGAAGTCACTTGACTCGTGCAAACCTTGCCCATAGAGCAAATAACTTCCAAACATTGCAACTGAGACTTGTAAACAGGGACTTTAGTCACTTCTGTTGTTGTTAAACTCTTTTCTAGCTACACCATACAGTTTCAGGAGGAAAAAGTGAAAAAGAAAACAAAACCTTATCCAAGTTTAAATTCAGGGGAGTGTATTCAAGCAGAATATAATTAGCAAAGCTGGAAGAGGGCCAAAGTGCTATGTGCAACATCATGCTCTTACAAGAAAAAAATACCCAAGGATTTTTGAATGACCGCAAACATCATGACCTTATTTTTAATCTGCTCCAAATAATGCAATTGGGTAACCTTACGTAAAGCCAGACATGCATGTAACTACCTTGAGAGTATTTCACTCAGTATGTTAGCAGATATGTCCATGATGTGGATTCCTGTTTTGTAGATGGCAGAGGAAATACTATTCTGTCTTTCTATCGTTTGACTATCTACTGCCAGATTTTGACAGTAAGCAGCTCTTCTTTTAGCCTCACTGAATTTTAATGGAGAAAGGTAATGACATTTAAAGAACAACAAATGCAGCCCTGTGTAGAGTGTGAATGTCGAAGTCTGAGTCCTACTTCTGTTTCTCCCCTTGCCTTCAGCTCTTATCTGACCCAGTCAGGCAACAGAGATGACAACACCAGCACCAAGTAGAGAACTCTTAGGTTGAACTCTGGTCTGAGCTTCTGTGAGAGATTTTAGCCTAAACTAGCCAGCCTGACAATGTGAAAGGAGAGCAAACAACAGTAAAATAAGATGTTATTGTAAGGACAGCGAGGACTGCTTCGTATCAGACAGAGCTTGCCAGAACTTTATAATGCTTCGTAGCACAGCTAATCACGCTAAATAAAGTGTAGCCTTAAACACACTTAGGCCTAGATTCTCAATGGGTCCTCCCATTTAGCATGCAGCATATTTTTTTTTTCCTAACCAACCGTATTTTGTACCACAAGGGATGGTTAATACAATTCTGGAAAAAGAAAAAATAAATTCATAAAATATGAATAAATAACCATAAGTTGTTTACACAAATAAACATTCTGGGGCATGGGATTTTATTCAGTAATTGCCATATTGGTCATAAAACATGCCTGAGAGCCCAAAGTATTACTTTATTGCATTTAGCAGCAACAATTAGCCTCTCATTTTTTCACTGCTTTAACAGGCAGTATGGTTTTCTACTCTAAGAAGAGGTAGAAAATAAAACAAAACCCAGGCTCTTCCGAGAGGCTGTACACTCCACAGGCGTATGTGCAAGTGGCACAGAAAGACCTTCAAGGCTTGAACTGTGATCTTAAGTGCAGGAAACAAAACCAAAAAAAAAAGCATCAGACAATTTTCCTTCCTATTCTGGGGGACTACATAGGGCAGAGGGAGCAGTGAAGAATTTCGTAATAAGATTCTCTCACAAAAGTACCACAGGCAACAAATTCCTTACAGCTGAATAGGAGAATAAGTGCAAAACTGAAGACAACAGGGAGAGGTGTGGTCCCTAATGCATCATTTGCTGTATTTTATTGTCTGTGAGCCAAGAGAAGTAGAAGGCCACTGAAATTCCTAGAGAACAGAAAAGCCTGGAGAACTACTGAATTAGCAGGCTTCCTAAGGCTCGGGATTTTTACATTAAATACTTCCTATAAGAAAAGAAGCATATGTTTTGCAAGAGAGAGCATTCATGAGCTGAAACCTCCTCCCCCCTAGTCTTAATTCAAAGATTAATTAAGATAAATAATATAATTAAGTAATTTGGAAACATTTGTTTTTCCCCAGCAGTAGACATTCAGCTAAACATGGCAGCCAAGGGGCATGTCATGAGGACTCCAGTCATACAGGCACTTGTAAATGGAGGAAGAGTGAAGACGCAATAGAAATTTGGGAATTCTATTCAGGTGAACCGCAGATGTGATAGAGGATGTAGGTACTGATGCAGCACAGTTACCTCACAATTTGGATAATTAACCCATGGGTAATCAAGAATTGATGGTATTACACTAACTGCAGAAGCTACTGCATTGTGGAAACATTGCTGGGAATATCTGTCTTGCATTTTCATCTCACTAGAACTCTAATTTGGACAGCTTATTGACCTACTTTCAGCATGTCACTGCTTTCAGCATGTTAACCCCCTATCCCCAAACACTCACGGCTATTTCAAATAAGGGCAAGAAAAAGAAAGACAAAACTACAGATGCTGCTTGTGCATACAATCAATGCATCCCTCCCCCACTAAAGTTTAATAAGGATTGTTAGTACATCATTGTAGCTAGTAATTGTGTAGGTACACATGGTAATTGCATGTATTTGCACTAATTATGTAAATGCACAATAATTAAAGCTCCAGGGTTTTCATGGTAAATTTTTAAGACACTCATGGATTTGTCATGGCAAAAGTGTCAGTCATGTAACCTAGTGGGAAAGAGGAGGAGGAGGAAGCTCAGGAGAACATGCTTCTTAAAATACAGAGATTTTTACATAAATAAGTAGATAGAGGACACTACTTCATCATCAAACATAGCTGTCATGCCTGGGCACAGTTTCTTTCAGAGTCTCTTATCAGACTTAAAAAAAAAAAAATTTCTAGAAAAACCCCTCAAACACAGTGAGAGCTTCATGGCAGGTTAAAACTAAAGAGGAAGTATTCCTTCACTTTCTCCACTTAATGTCCCAGTGTTTCCCATTTAGCCAGTGAAAGGCAGGAGGAGAAATGAATTTGTGCTCTCTCTTTGCTATCATGGTGATCACTCGCTACTATTACAGTTTGCTCCCTCTCCCAGAGGCCTTATCACACTCCACTGAATACGTCAGTGGAAATATCCTGGCGCTGCTTGGATTTGGATCAATCTCCCAGCACGGTGTGCTGCCTTAGCGCAGGAGTCATGCACTGGAGGCTCAAGTTGCTTTTGTCTCAGGGTTTTCCCCCTTTTCTACTCTTCCCTAAGACTTCAGCCATTTCCCCCACCCCAAGATCTTCAGGGGCATACTTGCAGGTTTCCTCTGGGGAGCACCCAGACCCTCCTGCAAGCACTTCCCCGGCACGCCAGCCAGGAGCCACCCGTTCCTCCCCACCATGCCATGCTGCAGCCCAAGGCTGAGCGTGCCACAGCACAGCTGCTCACCAGAGCCTATGCTGCTCTGCTCCATGGACCTTTAGGGTCTCGGGGAATTAACTACTCCTTAACGACTCCAGGCGTGTGAAGGAAACACAGCTTTAGAAACACACAGCGTACATCTCCCCATACCAAGACAGCAAATAGGGATGCACGTTGTCCAGCTGTTTTTAATCACCTCTGACAGCAAACCTGAGCAGCTCCTTAGAACAATCCTGTTATCCTTATGCCAGGAACACAAGGGCCTGTTCAAGAGGCACAGCAACATAACATAGGGTGCTATGAATTCAGAGCACTACTAAACATTTCACACTGAAAAAGCTTTCCATTTCAAAACACATTGTTTGAGAACTTAATCACTTAAGTCAAGTGCTGGTTTTTTAGTCACCGAAAGGTCTCTGCATTCATAAGACTTAAGCCACTCGTAAAGCATCAACCTGACTTGTACTTAACACAGAAATATTCTTTACACCACCACCACCACTCCAGTTTGATTTTGGGTGTGCTTGTTACTCCCCATGGCACAGCTGCAGTCTCACTTGTTCCTACACAGCTACCCATCTTCACTCATGGTCACCTCAACAGTCAGTCAACACAAGAGTTTTAAGCTAGCAAGACCTAATAGCTTAAACCAAGACACAAAAGAGAGCTTCCTCAGGATTTGCAACAAAGCTTTGAGAAGATTTACAGGACTCATAACCACACATTGTTCCTTATTTGACCTAATCCTGTATATGTGGGTGAAAAAGCTCTGTGTTCATAGCACCTACCTTTACTGCACCCCAGCACACCACCAGCCACACTTCTTACCTGTAGGACTGAAGACATGCCGCTCTGGGGTAACAGAAGATAGAAAAACATATCCTACAACCTCAAGACACCCATAGAGCTGTACTACAAGCCTCCAAACTCCTCTCTAAGGCTCCACACAGCATACCCAGCTACTAATTTTAGGCTAGTTTTTAGTACAGCTGTTTCAAATTGGCTACTCAGCCACAGCTGGGGCAATAATTAGTCCTCTCTTTAATACTTCCTGGGCTGGAGGAGTTGTCAGGAACTCGATTTTTTTTGTTGTTTTTTAAAATTATTTTTGAATGTGTAATCTGCCAATTGTTTTCTGTCTTAAAAAACAAAACAAAACCCAATCTAAACTCAACAACCCCTTCTCCCCAAAAATGTCCAAGCTCCTACTTCTGGGAATAGGACTAATAAATGTTTCTGCAATTACTTAAAACATAAGGGAAAGAAATTACTAGAACTACAGTTGAATTGAACTAGCATATTTTTCCTGATGCTCTAAGCAAGTTTCATATGATTCAGGTACTTTTTTTAAAAAAATGTGGTTTTGAAAATACTCTTTCAATTTTAAAGCTAAAATTAAAGAAAAAATGTAGCTATGTGATAAAAATTGATCAAAACTACTACAAAATTATTTTAAAAGCAGCTTTTAATTGGTGGGGTTCAATCAAACAAGAGAAGCTGTCTGGGACAAAGACTATTTTCTACTCTGTTTCTAACAATAGACATCTTTTCAAGGCTTTTATTTCCTATGTTAATAAGAATGCCTATACTCATGCTTGATAGGGAATAAAGATGGTAAGGTGTCATTTTAAAATTTTCAATTTGCAGTAACATATTTTTTAATTAACCAAGAATCTTGTAGGAGTACGGAGGATTTAACACAAATGCAGTCTTTCTGAGAAAAGAGAAGTATTGCTAAAACAGTGATCTGTTGCATTAATTTCCTTTCATTTTTCAGTAAATTCATCTGTTCTTCAGATAATGGATAGTGGGTGTCTAAAACCGTAGAATATGGGGTTTGTGGGCATGAATGGAAAGCAGGCGAGTTGGGTTACAGCTGGAGCACATTTTCTGTGTGTCCGTAGGGAATTTGTTTCAGCTTGTCTTTGTTGTACAGCAGCATTGTGAGGCTAAGTTAGAGCTTTAACTTGCGTTAATGCAGGACCAAAGCTCTTTCAGATATTTATGTCTAGCGGCAACTTGTATGATAAGCACTTGCTTCCAGCATCAGGACTACCCAAGCTGAGTAAGCCTGCAACCCAGTAAGGTCCCTTGGACCTGATGCTCCTCCACATGCTGCCCAAATACATTTGCATAGGCAGGAAAAACCTATTATTACCTCCGTTTGGGGAAGATTTACAGGTCACAAGGAGAAAAATGAATTTGTCTGGGCCTTAGGGATTTTTTAAAGGACTAGTGAATTGAAGGCCTTTATGATATCTACTAATATCATTCATATATGTCCTTTTGGTATCTCATACTCCAGCTATGAGCTGCAATGCCAGTGCTGCCAGGCCTGCTGCAAAACCAGAGCTGTTCTCTTCATACTGCCTAAATGTCACTGTTGCTTTTCCAGTATGTTTCAAAGATCTTTTTAGCAGCGAGGTCAGTATCAGCATCTCCATTTCACAGGTGTATTATCAAAAGCTGAAATGTCCACAGTCACCTAGACGACCAATAGAAGGCAATGTAGATATTTTAGTGCTAGTCCTGCTCTCTCTTTACTGCTCCAGTGCAAGCACCTTCTTAGGTGAAGCATCTCTCTGGTCAGTGCCTAATTTATGAAAACAGTTTTGGTTAATCAGACTAGCAAAAGCAGTTTGCTGGTACAGCTGACATTCACATTCCTTAGCAAGAAGAGTTGCACTGTTAACTTGTCCGAAAATCATGTCCACAGTGTCTCAAATTGATAGCTTGGACATGAAAATATCTGCAGCTAGCGAACAGTTTGTTTAGAAATTAAACATCTGTGCGATTCTCTGGCTTCCATGAAAAATATGAATAGATGTTGTTAGATACAAGTAGAACTAAGTAAATACAAATATATGCATATCAATGTACATCACAGGTGGTGGTTGTGAAATGAACTCGTTGCTCCGAGATCCTTGCATGAGAAACGCTGACACAGCAGGTTATTTGGGAGGGACTGTTGGAATATACTAACCGTGGCTGTTTCAAGCCTGTCTGCGCTGAAGGTGTCCTTTACTGAATATTTGCAACCCAAACACCCAGCAACAGAACATATTCTTGCAAATCTAGGCATCATGATTTACTCAAAAATCTGTGGGAGATGCATGACCAGAACTTGTACCTGAACCTGTTCCTGACAGGGAAACTGCATTGTCAAGTGTCTTGTTCCAACAAGTCGGCAAGCGTGTCTGCATATTTTAAATCCCTGTGTTGAGTCATTGTCCTTTAAATGGAACTTAAACCACCTGAGTGTGTCATCCTTACTAACCTGCTACAAACTGCCTATGGAGTTTTCCCTTTGCGGAGCAGGCGCAGCCCTGTAAATTCATCCCTAGCGGGACCCAATGCCAGGCAGTTATTTCCGAGTTGCTGTATCACAATATATGGCTACAAAGGGGAAGCGTACTAACAGTAGTTTGTTTGCTGTGCTTGTTCTTTTAAAGAAGAATAATAATGCTATCATTCAAAGCAGAATTACACTTGTTCCACTTCCCTTGCCCTCGAAAATTTAAAAGCAGAAAAGTAATCATTTAAGCCATTTCTTTAGCTGTGGGGTTTTATTTTATTTAATCTCTATGCATACACGTTTTTCCAGTATACATGCTGAAACAGCAGCCATTTGATTTCCTGTTATTGTTAATGATTCTACATTTTTTGTGAATGTTTTGTTTTAAACAGAGGCTCATGCAGAAAGTTTGACTTGAATTAATGGCTTCCTGACTTTCGATGAAATTCTTTTTATGAATGCTACTTTTCCATATTTCCTTTCTCAATTTTTTTCTTTTCTTTTGGCAGCTGGCATGCTGCAGTTAGACCCTATCTGATGGGTAGGGGCCAAAATAGTCCCAATACGTAGAAGTGGCTTTAAGACCGCTTATTACTGCACAGACTTCACCTTTAAAAACCTGGAAAATCCCCAAATCCATCTGGAAGCACATATAGCATACATTGTATGGCTACTGCTATTGGGTTTTGTTTAAATACTGAATAAAACTTGCAGATGGAAGCTAGCAACTAAAATAATTTCTATTCAGACTCCATAATCTCATGTGATGGGAGTGCAGAGGTTACCAGTGACGCCTCCAACATTATGTCCTACACTGGCTTGATAGGACTTGAAGATTAGATCAGTGGAGTACAAGGTACCCTCATCGAAGTCCTGAAATCACAAGGCATCTTTGCTAAAAGAAATCTTAGTGAGGAGAAAGTACGAATTCTCATGCTGCCTGTACTGCTCTATCATTTCCACAGGTGAGAGAAATCCCAGTTATAGGCAATCTGCGCTAAAGCAGCCCATCCTCTCCTCAGTGTTGCCTCCTTGTATGATATTTTAGAATCAGTCCTCGGGGACCGAAGGGAGACTTTGTCTGGCCCTACAGTGTGGGGAAGAGACAAGCAGAACAACTGGCCTCTCAAATGATGGAGATGGAAAAAAGCAAAAGAGCGATAAAAAAAATTCCCTTAGCCTGATAGTAAACATCCTTCCTATCTTGTTTTAAATTGATCTGAAGGAAAGGGTAGAGAGAAGTGACTCTGATCTGTTCAAATACATGAACAGTCTTTTTGCTATTTTATAGTTATGTGGAAGACACATCTTGCCAGAGCTGAATTCATGTAATTCATGTAATATTTAGACACCTGTAGTGAGATTATTTTTCCTGTTTTAATTTGAAGAGCCTGCATTTCTCGGTCTTTTTGCTGTTGAGACTACTGAAGAACTTAGCTGTTTCTCTGGGGAAAACATATGCCAAAAAAACTGGCAGTCTGGCCCAACAGTACTTATATTCCAAGTATTATAAAACATACGTAACAAGAAGGCTGTTGCTTTCTTTGCAGGGAAGCTGAACAATGAATCCCACAGGGCATCAATGGGAGCAGAGTCAAACCTTCCTCCATTTCAGTGTTTTTTCTCCACTTTTGTGACATGAAGTTATCACCCAAATTCTACAAAATGCTCAACAGGGAAACTCGTGCAGCCCAATGGCTTCCCTGAGGCACCATTTACATACAATTTGTTGCAAGATTAGGATTGGAGGCTCTTTTCTCCCTATCTCCTTGAGTGTTATTTTTCCGTTGTTATGTTTTTTCTTTTAAATTGTTTTGACTGAAATCAAGTAAAAATTGTTGGTATGTTTTAAATCAGTGTCTGCTCTGCTAATTGTTGGGCTGTCAAAGATAATCCATGGAGAGTTTGACTTCAGAGCAAGATTCAGGCTCATAGAAAAAGTTACTATATTATATGTAAGGACCCAGTTCTGCAAGACTGAATCAAGCCCTAAATGATTTGACCAAGAGTACAGCAAAGCCATGAGACATTCACAGTGAAAATGTGGCATCCAGCTTCAGCCATCCTCCTTCCACAGAGATCAGAGCATTTATAAGTATCAGTCAAGAGTAAGATCTGCCCCTTTTAAATGGTCTATTGCCATCCACAAGTGCTTGATAACACAGAGGACATACTTCTGCTCCCCTGGAACAATGCTGCAAGCTAAAGCTCCTCCTCTAAAGTCAATGGAGTTGCTCTGAGTCTGACTGCCAAGGGGTATATATCTAATCTAGCTATACATTTTAGTTTGACAGTAAGATTTCTACTTCAGAATTTGTTTTCATTCAGAATCTGAAGAAAAAAAGTTGGCACGTTGAAGATTTCTTGTGAAAATTTGAAGAACCATGCTTGTCATCAAAATATTGAACAGTAATGTCAATATTGCAATACTTGGTATACCATAACATTGGAAACAAAAGCAATTGAAATGAGCCAGCATGAAATATTTTCCTCTTATCAAAATAAATGAGAATGTTGAAATAATGCCTTTCTGCTCTCTGCCTTTGAAAATGTCATTGAAATAAACACATTCTCACAAAAGATCTGGATTTCACTCAAAGTGCATTTTCCGACTGGAAAGTGTATGCTCTCCATCAGCTGAGACAGCTGCAGGAGGTAGAAGGAAATGGTAAATCAGGCCCTCTGGATTTACACGGGAGTGAGAGCAGAAAATGCCATACAATATGTGTTAATGGCTGTTAATTCACATGTACCTGCTGACAGAGATCTGTGGGCAGCTCTGAATATTGCAATGTGTCCAATTTCTTTCTGTATGAGTAAAGAAGAATATGAATATTTGAAAAGCCAAAGCCTGCTCTGGAGTAGAAAAGCCAGCTCTACTACAAAGAAATTCTTGTGCCTCTTTAATTACCCTTCTTCACCTATAGGTGGAATTTCCACTCCAACAGCTTTAGCAAGGAGCCTGTTAGCCTGGGAGGAGATTTCTGTTTGTCTTTGTACAGCAAACACTGGCTCTGTTGTGCAGCGCCAGTTTTTGATTCTAATGATTTCCTGAATTCATTCTCTTCCGTACCTCAGGGAAGGAAGAGGTGATCCTCTTGAAAATTCAGTTAATTGCTTTTATTTGATTTTTATTAAACCTCATTCAAGAATAATATGATGGCTTTTTTTATTACATTGTTCATCACTGAGGCATTTTTAAATTTGCTTTGCTAAAAGAGACAGTTTACTAAGCCAAAGATTTAATTCCAGGATTTTTGGGGAGAGAAAACTGGGAGCTTTTTTTGAGGTTGTTTTGATTTCAGACTTTCGTAATATTGATATCTATCTATTATTATCTCCACTTTATTTCTTTAATAGCCCAGGCTTCTTCCCCAGCCCCAGCAACCAGAGCGTGCTGTGGTTTATTGCGTATGCATCTGGAGCTGGCAGGGCTGGCTTCACCCTGGCTGTGCCTGGCTGCCTCGGAGGTGAGGCAGTGCAAGGGATGTTCCTTCTCCCTGCTACGGCTATCGCATCGCCTGGGCGAAGCTGATACCTGCTGTCATGTGCAGGCACCCATGGGGAAACAGCGGGCTCCAGCTCCGGCGGGAGATAAGTGCGGGGTCAGGCACAGGGCTGCCGTGGGGGTTATCCCACCACGCAGCTGGGGAAAGCCACCCCCTGGTTTTGGCTGAGTCATGGGCTCTGGGGTGGCAACTCGGCCTTCCTGCTTGAAAATGGGAATGTGTGCCAAGGCCCTGATCAGTCCATCCATCCATCCATCCATCCATCCATCCATCCATCCCTATAAAACTGTTCTGTGACTGATGTTAGAGGTATTATTCCCATTGTACACATGGGGTGACTGATGCAGAGAAGCAAAATGCGTAATCTGCACTGAGCAAAAATAAAAGTAGCCAAGCAATTAAAATTCAGCACCAACAACTTCATGTTGCTAACACTAAAGAATATGGGTTTGGGAAATTTAATCTATTTACCTCTTTGCTGCCAGTGTGACATCATCTACTGTCCATTAATAAGTCACACACAGAGCTACTTGATGTGTGGCTTTATGAGAGCTGTTATTTTAAGAGTCGGTCATTTAAATGTAAGTGTTTAGGAACATGAGATTTTCATATACTTTTAGAGCAAGTTTTCCCCTTTTTCCATTTTATCACAGGAAATAACATCTCAAAACACTGTGAAGACTTTATAAAAGGCTCTTTTTTATCTCATATAGTTTTTAACAAGGATCCAGTCATCTTAGTTAATCCCTTTAAACCATGTCAATATTTACTTTTAAGTGGAGTTTCAAATACTCGATCAGCTGCACTCTCAGTTTAATTGGGACGATTCCCATTGACTAGGAATTACGGCTGAATACTGCAGGGGCTTACCTTGAGTCCTCATAGTTACAACTTGTGATGGCAGTAAGGATGATGGGATGTCTGGTGTTAGCTTACGCATCTATCCATGAGTAAGTGGGTCCCCCAGGACTGTTTCTAGTGAGCTACTGGGCTCCTGCCACATCTGTGACATTCTGTACCCCCCACGAGGTTTCCAGAAGGGCCCATGGTCATTAAAATAATCAGTGTGGGATTTATAAAACAGCATGTTCACCCTTGTCTGTTCATCCATATCTTTTGGAAGAAATGTGGCGATTTGGCAACCGCTTGACCCCTGCTCAGAAGGGTGATGGAGAGGGCCAGTCACAAACTCCACCACCCCGCAGAGGGTTCCGTGCCATGAATGAGCAGCTCGGGCATGCAGGGCGTGCAGGGCGCAGTTTTGTTACTGAAAGCCTGTAAATACAAACAGGACTTCAACAGCTCTTACAGGATAACGGGCAGCTACAGTTGGTTGAGCATAGGTGTCGTTGACACAGCTAAAGACCCTTAATAAGCACTGCAGCCACTTGCCATGGTTATCCGCAACCTGTAATTTGTGAAAGAAGCCTGTTTTTAATGCTGCTGGCACCTAGACCTTCGTTTTCTAATTTTGATGGAGTAATAGCAACAGACCTTGCACTGCCAGACAAAAGACAGGCAGATGAAGCACCATTTCATTATATAGTTACCCTATTTCAGCCTCCCTTTCTTGAGGCAAGGGACAGGTTATTTCATACCACATGGGACAGCTTGTCTTTGCCCTTTTCTCACAGCAGACATGTTTAGATCAGAGGAGAGGTTGGTTGATCCAAGACATGGCTGGCATTACATTCTTTAAGGTATCCGGTTAACGCATCCTGCTTACATCCTCAGAATTATACTGGTCACCAGTTTTCTGGGCAATAAGAAATTTTTCTTCCATTTAAAACTGGCTTTTCCTTTGCTTTTTTCTATAACATGGAACACAGTTTCTGTCTATAATGGTTGGGAAGTTTTATTCAGTAAGTCCTCTGCTACTGCAGTGAGACATGGTATTCACAGTACCTCTGATCCCCTTCTTGTCTGTCTGTGATACTGTCCTGGTTTCAGCTGAGGTAGAGTTAATTTTCTTCCTAGTAGCTGGTATAATGCTGTGTTTTGGATTTAGCATGAGAATAATGTTGATAATACACTGATGTTTTAGTTGTTGCTAAGTAGTGCTTACACTAGTTAAGGACGTTTCAGCTTCCCGTGCTCTGCCAGGTGCACAAGGAGCTGTGAGGGAGCACAGCCAGGACAGCTGACCCCAACTGACCAAAGGGATACTCCATACCATATGATGTCATGCTTAGCATATAAAGCTGCGGCAAGAAGAAGGAAGGGGGGGACATTCAGAGTGATGGCATTTGTCTTCGCAAGTAACCATTATGCATGATGGAGCCCTGCTTTCCTGGAGATGGCTGAACACCTGCCTGCTGATGGGAAGTAGTGAATGATTTCCTTGGTTTGCTTTGCTTTGCTTGCATGCACAGCTTTTGCTTTACCTGTTAAACTGTCTTTATCTCAACCCATGAGTTTTCTCACTTTTACCCTTCCCATTCTCTCCCCCATCCCACCGGGGGGGGGAGTGAGCAAGTGGCTGTGTGGTGCTCAGTTGCCCACTGGGGTTAAACTACGACAGATACATCATAAATAAGCTTTTTTTTTTAAACTAGAGGTCTTACTTTTCCTGAGGAACATTAGGAAGCATTTCCTTGGCTGAGGATATGGAGTTGTCATTCTGAGGAACCTCCTGGCATTGGATATCTCCTGCACCATTGCAGGGATCACTTTGGATGACTCAGGTGTCCCCTTCCAGTCCCACATCCCCAGGTAGGGGAAATGTTTCCTGTCTGGCAATGTGGTAACAGGGAAAGGCCTCAGCTCACCCTCATGGTCCTCAGGGTGGGGCACCATACGGATATAGAGAAGGCAATGACTGAAATAATTTAAATCTTCCCTGGCTCCTCAGGGTAACTCCTGGCCGAGGACACCATGTTCCTTGTCATTTTCCTGACCACGTCTTATTCGACTGCACGCTGTTTGCATTTAATGTTAGTGAAGCAAAATGAAAATTATAAAGCTATGGCAAAGATCAGAAGGCAGAAAAAGGTGAGTAAATATAAACAGTGAAGTGAAAGAATGTGACTGGAGAGCAGCGAGTGCTAAATGGCATATTTCACAAGAACTTGAGCGTGTGCTTCCCTAGGGTCTCTGCAACACAGCTCTCAAGTCTCCAGCTAGTTACCTTTTTCCTGCCAGATTAATGTTCATTTTAGGACACCTCAGCTTTGGCTACTGCTGGCTCTAAGCTATTTATTTTCTGAGAGACTGACTTTCACATCATGTAATAAATTGCTGGGATATATGGTGCATGCAGAGAACTGCTGGGTACATTTCAACTAAAAAACAGACTGGATCAATCTCTCTGCATAGACATATTTCTTTTTCTGGAAAAAAAAAAGGAAAAAAAAGCTACAGATAATTTTCTTGGTTTTTTTTCCTCACAACAATAACTTCGCAGAGAGAAAAAACAAAGTGGTAACAACCCCTCTTGGCTTTTTTTTTTTTTTTCCTTTCTGGTAGAAGTTTGCTAAAATTAAACATTTTCAGAATTATTTTAACCTTAAATAACTGTCCTGGTTTTGGCTGGGATAGAATTAATTTTCTTCCTAGTAGCTGGTATAGTGCTGTGTTTTGGATTTAGCATGAGAATAATGTGATAACACACTGATGTTTTAGTTGTTGCTAAGCAGTGTTTATACTAAGTCAAGGACTTTTCAGCTTCCCATGCTCTGCCAGGTGCACAAGAAGCTGGGAGGGAGCACAGCCAGGACAGCTGACCCAGACTGGCCAAAGGGCTATTCCATACCGTATGACGTCATGCTCAGTATATCAGCTGGGGGGAGTTGGCCAGGGGGCAGCAATTGCTGCTCGGGGACAGGCTGGGCATCGGTCAGCGGGTGGTGAGCAGTTGCATCACTTGTTTTTCCTGGGATTTGTTCCTCTCTCTCTCTTTTGTTGTTTTCCTTTTCATTACAACTATTAATATCATTGTTGTTGTCATTATTATTATTATTATTATTATTATTATTATTATTATTATTATTTTATTTCAATTATTAAACTGTTCTTATCTCAACCCACAAAGCTTCTCACTTTTACCCTTCTGATTCTCTCCCCGCTCCCCCTGAGGGGGAGTGAGCGAGTGGCTGTGTGGTGCTTAGTTGCTGGCTGGGGTTAAACCACGACAATAACTTGAAAGTAGATCTGGATCTGGAATTTGACTAAATCAGAAATGAAAGAAACGTTTTCTCATTGCTTCCTCCTGATGCTAAAGTCTTTTCATATTACTGGGATGCAATATTCTGGGTTTGTGAGATACTCCATAGAATGACTCTGGAGCCCCCCATCCACTGTCACAGCTGCAGCAGTTCCTGCCATACTGTGAACTCTTCCATTTTCTAACTGCTTTGCAGTATAAATGGGCAACAACACTGCTTCTTTGCTTGGTCTCTCTGGAATAATTCAAAAATAAACCAGCACATATCAAATAAACCCTACATGCTTTGTCTGTTTCAGATTCTTCGCCATCTGGAGCAGTTTCCTTAGGGCTCAAGAGTCTTTTTCCTGAAGATGGCACCCCCACCAGGCTACTGAAGCATGCTTCTCTCTTCCTCTCTCCTCCCCAAAAACTTCCTTTTGAACATTTTGAGTCATTATATGTTTCCTTATTATTGTCTGGTCTCATTGTTGGTCAGAAAACAGTCCCCTGTTAAGGTCTGTTGTCCCTTAACAGTCCTTGAACAGATGACAATCCATTTCAGTGAACAGTGGATCCCCAGCCATGTTAACATTCAGAACAGTAGAGCAGCTTTGCAGCAAACCTCTCCATCATCCCCATTTATCCTGCGCTGGTTTGATTTTCTGTTTTGGTGCATATGAATCGTATTCCTTTTGGAGGAAACTAAGCCAGAAGCTCTGCTTCAGGTGCACACCAGTGGTGCTCCAACCCCTAGCAGGGACAAGAGAGATCCATAGGATACATTTAAACCACATGGATTTGGGATGTCCAGTCCAGTAAATCAAACTAAATATAATATGACGTAGACTGCCAAACCACATGCACTGTAGATGTAGAGCCCCCACAGCCAGTTGCACTGTCCTACTGATCTGCTCTTACTATGCCTGCTAATGGCTTGCTAATGTAGACAAAGTCAGAGGCGCATAAGAGGTACAGCAGTTTCATATCATCAGCTTCCTAAAATCAATGAGTTCATAAGTTTCTGAGATCATTTAAGCTCATGACTTATGTCTCTAGGCAGTTAGCAATATACAGATGGTATAGTCTACAGTACCTACAGAGTTGAATTTGGTAGATGCCTTAATTTGCTGTTACAATAATTAATGGATTTGCATGTGATAAAAAGATGGGGTGAGCAGAGAGATCATCTATCAGTATTTCACCTATTGGGAGCTGTGATTAAGTCCTTGAAGCTTTGAGATGTGGCCAGGCTGTAGAGCAGTTTAGGATAACAAGTGAAGACTGTTATCAGGTCCAATTACTCTCGAAAGGAAATTAAGGGAGGCAGAATATAATTACTTGAACTGGAATGTAGCCAGAGTGTTGGGGTGATCATTTGCTATATGATCATTAATGACTGTGGTAGAAAACTGTGGATTTAATGTCACAAGGTAAATATTCACTCTCACCAAAGAGTATGCTCGTTAAGAATAATATGGATGCAGTCATAAAAGAATGTTAATTGAATCCTGTGTATGGGTGAGCATTCATCTTCTGAAACCAAGTGTCAGCACTGACATCTCTCAAAATACATAGAAATGCTGCTTAACATCTAGTGGGCATAGGGAATCAAAAGGGCTGTCTATAATTTTTTTTTGGTTCTGATAATAAGACATAAGATGAAATTTCCATAGTTAGCGCAGATTGGCCTCATTTGGATACTACAGAAGCAAACGTATAGGGATGCAAGCAAAACTGCTAAACAGTATGGATTTAAGGAATGGCTTACCAGAAATTCTAGATGAAAAGAAGCTTTTGAGGTTTCGTGGAAGCCAGAGTGTTTAAGAAATGATGTACTATCTTGTCTTTTGTCCTTCTTCTGTCCTGAAAGTAATAGCAAGATTTTGTATGTCAGTAGTGTCTTTCATGCATTTAGATTACCCTTCAATTGAGCTTCATAGTACTCCCAAACAGAAGGATAAACAATATATGATAATTGCTTTACCTTTTACTGCAGTGCAGCAGATACATAACCACATTATCAATAGAGGTGTGAAAAAAAATCAGTGCTTGACAATGCTTAAGGAATTTGAGAAGGTAAGCAGCCAGTTTATACTTTTAACATTTGAGAATAAAAGCTTTAGTCCTGTGACTATTTCTGTGCAATACTTAGGTCATCAGCTACCAAGATGGTTACACGTATCTTCTATATCCAACCTACCAGTTCATACTCAATTCCCGTTAGGATGCTGGGCACTACAGCAGTTGTCAGACTTTCAAGACTTTTAAAAGACTTCTTTAGTGAAAGATAGTTTGCTTAATTAGTGCCCAAAGTGGCCAGTGGCTCTGCATCACAGCTGCCCTGAAGAAGGGCATGTCTAGCTGCACCGTGTCTCTTACTTCACGTAATGCGCAGGCTCAGTTGGAAAGGTCCCTCTGCTGAAACCTGAGTGCTGCATGCATAGATGCTCCTAGGAGAAATAGATTAGAAGGGGCATCTTGGAGTCTTTACCGGCTAGGGGAGCACTTTTTTATGAAATAGCTGCTGAGGAAGATCCTGGAATAATGTCACTCGGGTCAAAACTAAAACCTAACATCCACTAATGTATTTTACCACAAGTCTCTTTCCTTTAGTAGAACCAAAGTTTCTCAAGAGGTTCCTGTGCTTGCCAGTGTTTTGCAAGGAGGTCTTGATAGACTGGGAAAAACTTTAAATCCAGCTTGTGAAGCTCCTTGGTAAAAGAACTGGCCAATTAAAATGCATGAGGCTTGATCCAGAACTTGGTCAAGTCCGTAGGATAGTCTCTTTCACATACGGAGGCAGGTGAGGCTTTCATTCAAACTGATGAGCTTGCAGGGAAGTTCATCCAAACCTACAGAAAATGGTAAAGGCATTTGTGAATGAGACCAGGGGAGCGAGAGAAATAGCAGCCTCTCCTGTTACTGCGTTCCTGGAAGTCCCACAAGCCTTTTTGTGCTTCTGGAAGAGCAAGAGGTAAGAGACTTGCTTGATTTGAATCAAAAGAATCTTGTTAAAAATATTCAGGCCTCTGAGAGAGCTGCTTACATTAGCATGATTATTTAGTCTGGAAAAAAGGCCTCCATTGCACTCGTCTTTGGGAGGCCAGAGTGCCAGCTGCAGCTCCTGAAAAAGGAAATTCCAGCCAGCACAGAGAGTGCTCCTGTTCCCATTGCCCAGGAGTTGTCTGCTCATGGCCAAGGCTTCTGGAGGCTTCGAGACCCTCTCACCACTCTTTTACAGAGTAAGAAAGCAGCTGTCATAAACAAGTGTCCTTTCTGAAAGAAAGGACCAGACCTGCCTTCTGAGGCACCACTGACAACTTTAATAACCTGTCTGGCAGAAGACAACCAGAAGAAACCAGATCTGGAACTGGCAAAGAGACCTTAAGGTCAGCCCTATTTCAGCACATCGCATTTCGTAAGAGAACAGGAACAAAAAATCCCATCATGTCTTTAATAGTTCAAGACCTTTGCGTGCTGGGAGAGGAGAAAGTCTGTGGTGTAGTTCATCAAGTTTTATGTCATTCTCTTACTTCTGAGCCTGTAAAGGCAGCTAACAGCACTTAACCTAACACTGCTGCTATTGATAAACAGGAAAACATTCATTAAACAGTGTAACTCTGAGGAGAAAACTCCTAATTCATCAAACTGAGTTCATCAAAGGGGGATCCTTTATAGCATCATTACACGAAGGGTAGATTTTTCCTTTTTAACAGAAACTGTGACAGGTCAGTCCTGCAGGCACCCTGTAATGGTGATGGCCATCCCACAGGTTGTGAAGGATTTTATTGACCACTAGGCATTTCATACCGCTGCCTGGAATGAAGAGAAACTTTATTCTAGCAGAAATCTACAGGATATAGTGAGCAAACATGGGAGCTGGAACATGCTGCCTTGTACAGGAAAAAAAAATGCTGTGAATCCACTGCAGGAAGTTAACAGCTCCATGGACCATCTCTGGTGTTTTGTGGTGTTGGATGCTGGGAATGGGCAGCTGGCATGCAGACCCTTGCTCTGGTGTTAGAATATGAGTTTATGAGAAGCAGAAGATGAAGTAAGACCTGGAGCATGTGGGTTGGCTAGAAGGAAGAATTTGAAATGTCATCGTAGTTTCCCAAATTTCCTGGTCAGAGCAGCTGAGATGATTATGAAGAGAGAAGGAGGCATCTGACTGTTTACAGATATGAGCTTATAGAAAATTGCTTCTTCCACATCCTTCTCCTCTGAGCTTCCAAAGGTGCTCTGTTTTACGTCTACTCTATTGCAGCCGACTACTCATACTGAGGCCTTGGAGCAAAGCCACAGTCTACCCTTTATTTCTAGCCTCATAGTATAGATCCATAAATAAAGTAAACCCCCTTATGGCAGAGTAATCTTCAAGAATGCCTCAGCTTGAATAAACGTTTGTAGCAAAACTATAACCCTTCCTTGCAAGTCAAACGAAGTTCATCTGATTTATAGCTTTTGTTATTATCATTATGGACCACACTGAGAGTGACCAGGTTCCCCCGTTTCCTGGCAGATAAAACACCATATATGCAAGAGATAATAAGAGGCAGTTCAGTGGAAGCGACAGTGCACTGGCCAAAGCCCTCCCAGCACAGGCAATCTCTTTGACTGCCTGGTCAAGGCATGGTCACGGTCACTTGGGGTTTCTTTGCCGCCTGCCGAAGTCCGTGGCAAAATAAAGGGAAAATCAAATAGGAGGTAACATTTAAGTTTGGTTTTAAAATTAAGATGCAAATCTGCTACACAAATATCCTACAGCAGGCAAGTCCAAAGGGAGCATGTTTCATTTTGGATCGGCTTAAATTTCTTAAACTAACTTCACTGACATTTGTCTTGTGCCGGTTAATTTACTTATGTCTGCTTTACCATTATCACACTAAGCATAGATAAAGTTCTCCACACGAAGGTTTGCGCTAGCATGACAAATCTTACGCTGCAACAAGAATGTTTTTGTATTAAACTTGCCCTGTGCATCAGCAACAGCCACCGCTGTGCACGGTTATTTGTTCTTGGTGGAAAAGAGTGAAGTAGCATTTGCTGTCACAGGCAGACTGGGAAGAAAATGAGAGTGACCCCTTTGCCAAGGAAGATGTAGAGCAGACTCGAACAGCTGAGGGGAGGGCTGGAGGCAGTAACCAACTTCCGGGCAATTTTTAGTTGACCCTGGCTATCTGCTTTTTACCATTAAATGTTTGCTTACAGTATTTTGATTAGTATGGGTATTAAAAATATAGGAGGATTTCAACACCCTTTGAAAATCTTAATGATTTTAGGAGTAAAAGGATAAAATGACTGCAGAAAATTAATCTAAAAAGTTGGGTTTTTTTTTCCAAATTATCCTTTTCTAATCAGTTCTAATCCTCTATTTATAAAGCTGGAGGAGAAAATGAGTTTTGTCGAGTACTTTGAGGAAGGTATCAGTTCTCAGTCTTCGTTTACCAATGTCCCCACACCCCAAACAATGCCTTTATTTGGAGAGTTATATAGCTCACTTATTAAAAAAAGAAGTTTTAGAGTCTCCATTTATGATATACTCTTTCATCCATAGTATCACAGTTCCTATCACTTCTTATGACTGCTTCTGCTTTTCACAACAGATAGACAGATAAAAATCAGCATGTTCTCATTTCCCTTTCTAAACCATTAAAAATACACATAAACAGAACAATAACATCAAATAGCTCAGCGAGCCACCTTTGGGGGTGGAGGAGTGGAAATGCAGAGAAAAGCTCCTGCTTGCTTATGGGCAGGAAGGAGGGCAATTTTTTTCTGTTCCAAAGTTAATTGCAACTTCAGGTTCTCTCTGAATACCTTTCAAGTACCTCTGCTACAAAGGCTTTGGAGCCACTGTTATTTACAAAGTAGGAAAGTGCAACCAATGCAGATTATAAGACCTCTTTTCTAAGAAGAAAGCAAGAGGTCTGCACTCTTCCAGCATTTTACCAGGGTTAAAATTATGGTGATTGCCTTGTAGGCAGGCAAATAGTCATTTAGCATGCTACTTTACCTGTGTATCATGGAGCCTGCAACGATTAATGGGTAGGTTCTTTTTCTATATTTCATTTTAAAGCATTGGTGCTATAGGGCTCTTTTGAATGCCTGGAAGTTTAACCATTTTCAGCCACCTGGCTGGTACTGGAGCCTCTTTCATATAAACAAACAAACAAACAAATGAATAAAGCCTTTCTGGTTAGTCCTCTGCATATCAACATCCTGATGCATATACTGTCCCCAGGCACTATACCACATTCACTTTCCAACTTTACTCCAATCTTGACCAAATGGAGCAAAGGAAATGTACACCAGAAAAAACAACCCTGCATCGTCTTGGTCTTCTGGATAATTTTCTCCTTTCTAGTTATTGTCCCAGATGTTTACATTGCCCTTACTTTGCCTTTCAGCTGCTGAGTGAATCGAGTTGCTTGTACTGTTCAGAATGATTTCTTCCTCTCTCAGTCTTCTTCCCACAGTTACAGTATTAAGTTTTCTGAAAATATTTACTCTCAGAATCCTTCATTTTTTGTATTTAAAAGTAATTGGGCCAAATTCAGAAAGGAAACAAATAGGTATGGATCTGACCTATCAACTACAATTTACCCTCAAATAATACATGAATAAGCTGCATATATATGAACTATGAAATCAAAGAATTAATCTGCCATGCTCTATATGAGTCCACTGTACCCATGACTTATTTTAAATGTCTTTGGGTAGGGTTGCCTTCTTTTAGCATGCCAATATACATGACTGTTTGTGCATGTAGAAGTCAATCATATCTGAAAGAGCTGTGGTGCTGGGACAAACCCTTTAAATTTTTTTTAAGGTGCACTTTTAGATTGTCTTTACACCAAGATTGGTATCTACGTGAAATGGAGGCTGCAGAAGAAACGTCTCCGGAATAAAAGCAGAAAAGGTGGCAAAAACTTCATGTTCACTGTGACCTGGTACTTTCCCAATACAGCAAAGAAACCTGGACCTCCCTCTCACTGTTGCCGAGGATGGTCTACCATGCAAGATCCTTTTTTTCACCTGTAACATTTTTATGTTGGTTTACTCAACTCAGTTCTGTCATCACAGAAGATTAGCGGGTTGCTAACTTCTAACACGTCCCTTCCTCAGGAGGTGCAGACTACTTTAAATAGCTAATCAGCTCACTGGGAGTTAGACACCAAAACCATGTGTTTCTTTAAATGCTACCAGGCATCAAGGTTCGTCTCCAGCTACCTTTGTAATTTCGGCCTAACTCTGCACTCATCACTCAAAGTATCTAGAGTTGTGGAAACCGTCAGCGTTACAGTGGTATAAAATTCAAACAAGCTCTGTGTGGTGGTGTCTGATAAGAGAAGTTATTTTGTGATTTCAAGATAGTTTGTGTCCTCTGACAGCTTTCATGTCAGCGTTAAGGACTTGCACAGCATTTGTCTGCATTTCTAGGAAACAAATATCATTTGGGAAACAGCTTACTTGATTTTTTTTCATCTAATAAAACCAACAATACTGATTTTTAAATGAAATTAGAGTTCTCAAACAAAAAACCCTTAATTTCCAAATATGTGCATTTTGCTACTGCATTTCTATCAGGTTTCGCTTTATTTCACTGAAAAATATTTCATCAGAGAAGAAAAAAATCATGTGATACAGCTTTCACAGATACACTGTTATTTTTGTGGTTAGCTGAAATGTTGAGAAATGGTAGTGAGGAAGAATGTTTTGAAAATTTTAGGTTGCCTTCTTGGAGATCTGGTGTCCTTGGGATGGTACAGAAAAAAGTAAAATCCCACAAATAAGGCTTTCATTCTGCAGTTTCATTCTGGCTAGCTCTCACGTAAGGACATCATTTCCTGCCCAGGAAAAGGCTCTACCTTCTCTCTAACAGAGATGGTCCTGTTCTCATTTGCTTTATTTTCTGTTTATTTCGGACCAGCGCATCTAAGACTCCCATAGTGTGTTACAGTCATGAGGACATAATACATGCATTACCTGATGCAGGTAATGCCCCTCTGTTTTATCTGTATCCATTCTGGGATCAAAAGTTTTCATCTAAGCAAGGTGAGTGCAGTATGACCTTATAGTGCCCTGTAAGACACTATTGCAGAAGACATCTCCATTCACACTGTCATAGTTTGCATTCTTGAATGCATTCTTCAGGATCCAGTCATGCATGAGGACTCCTGCATGTCTACGCCATGAAGCAGTGCCTCCCTGAACTTTACCGAATGTGTTCTGGAGCACGCATTGCATGTGTGATGCCCTCTGTTCAGACAGCAATGGTGGTCTCTGCTCTGCAGGGTTGTGCTTTTAAAAAATGTCTCCCAAGGAGTAGGGGGGCAATGAGCATGTAAGGCTGCGAGGTGATGTTTGGCCACGTCCTGATAAAGTATTAATGAAATCAATTGGAAATCAATGTAAGCTTTACTCCTCACGTCAGTGCTAGAATTAAGCTAACATTGAACACTTCCAAAATATTTGAATGTGCAAAGCTTTACTTGGTTACAAAGAAGAGCCACATGAAGGTGAATTGCCTCACACAAATCTGTTGCTGAGGTTGCTACACTCTCTGACAACAGCATCCACTTCCACAGGCTAATTCTCGTCCCGCTTTATGATCGTTTCTAGCAGTTCTTTTCCTCCTACTGCCTCTACAACGGCAGTATAGCAGTTTGCTCTGCCCCACATCCCTGCTAGCATTCTGCCATTCCAGAACCCGTGCAAACAGATGTGTTAAAAGGCCACATCTCAGCATTATCCTTTAGGGCACCGACTGCCTGGTGCCAACACTGGCCCTAAGGCTGCAGCGTGCACTTGGACCACACTGCATGCGAGAGCTGCGATGTGGGCTTTCCTAACTGCTAAAGTTCTTGCTGTAAGGCAGGGATGGAGGTGTGCTATAACCTTAAAGTACTCCTGAATATTAAAGGAACTATAGTTAAAAATATTAAGAAATTTTCTGTAAGTCCAGCCATGCCTCTTTCCAAGTTTTCTCTGTTAAAGAGAAGGCAATGTGTGTTTTTTCTGAACAGGACACAGTGTTCTCTGTTCAATGGTGTGCTCTGGAAACTAGGTTTACAAACTTTTGCTGGCAGCTTAGAAAAATATAACAGCATATTTACATTTCCTCAGTACAGGTCCTAACTTTGTGTTGGGGCAGGTGAGTTTTGGAAATTTTGGACAAAAGTACTGAGGGCTGCTGGAATCCGTTTTAACAGCTAATATGTTGAACTTCTAAGTAAGTGAGATTGTCGGTAAATCTTTTCAAAAGATTGAACTATTTATTATTACATTGAAGACTTTTTCTTTATCAGAACGAAGAACTGAAGAGGTTTAATAAATGCTCTTCTCCCCAGAGTCCTTTCCCTTTGAAAGTTTTACCTGTACTAACATCTAAGGGTCCAATTCACAGACCACAGACTTGGTGAAAATGTTCTTGTTGAATACAAGGAGAGGTCTGACCCAGGCCCAGGGGAGAAGACCCAAAGCCATCATTACATGCAATGCTCATCAGCCTTAGGTACCACGGAGCAGACCATTTTAACAGGTTTTGTGCATGGGGTTTTTGTCTTCTGTGTTTCTGTGGTGTGTGACTGAATTGAACTTTATAATATCAAACAGACCTGTGGTCAGACTGCTGTGCCTGCAGCATGCACAAGGGAAAAACAGAAAGGGGCTATTTGAAACTTATAATTTTCCTCACTTTGTTTTCTGTGTATTGAACTTTTAACATTTTAATATCCATGTCTATCTTTAGAGGCAGCTGCCATCTCTTTGGCTGCAGCGCTTCACAGAGCACAGCCATACCGTGCTAGCTCTGATGCACCAGCTTTGTCCTCTGCTTATTTTTCCTCAGGTAACTATTGCATGTAAATATATTTTGCTCCCTGTGCTGTAAAAATGAAGAACCACAGACTAGTCAAAATGGGGGAAATAGCCTGTCAATAATAAGTGGATTTTTCAGAAAAATGATTTAAGAAGTCTTGACTGGAAATCAATTAAAGCCCATCATGGAGTATTTGAACTTCAAGACATTTTAGTATGAAGCTGAAGCAGGAGAAAACACCATCAGGGTCCTTTACAACAGAAAGATCTAGTGTTTTACAAAGAGATAAAAGCAGACTTTCCAAGGACAGAACAGCACTCCCTCTGACTTTTGCACGGGATTCAGACTAAACAACCTGGAGTTAATTGAGATTTTTCTTTCTCTTTTCATTCTCCTTTTCACTAAAACCAGCAGTCACGCCATGCAAGATCTGTGTTGTTTGTGTAAAAAGAAAAATCAAGATGCTTTCTTACATTTCTAATAATAGTTTTAACCTCTGTTCTGCATAGGTCCCAAGACTGGGGACATCAATGGTACTGTAATTTGCTTATCCCATCTATGCTATCTTTCCATATGCAACTGTGCTTGTGATGTTCGATAAAAAAATCAGTCTGTTAATTACCTGAAAAGGCTTATACCAAAGAACCCGTCATGTCAGTCACATCTTTGGCCTCCTGGCTCATCCTTATCCCACCATTCACTGTATAAGGCTGTTCTGGCAACATGGCCTGCTGTACATTTTAATACAGTCATCAAGTGCAGTATGTCATCATTGCATAATTAAGAGACAAAGAGACAGGAGTAGCATTGCAAGTCACCACATGACTATACAATGGTTATTTGAAGCCATTTGTTGTGTAATTGCTTGAAACTCTCTTTGAGATTTTTGAAGCATTTCAGAGGTGTTTTAAGGGGATTGCTTTAAAAGATTAGTGGTTAGAAATTAATAAATGCAGTGATTTATGGGTCTTTTCCCCATTTTATTAACAAAAACCTAGAGTAATTCATTTTAACAGTTAATCACTGCTATTCTTTTTTTTTTTTTCCCCCCAAAGAAAGGCCATAATGTATTTTATGTGGGTGCTGAAACACAATGTCTGTGTCAGACTCTCTCCTGTTACCCACTCATGGACAGATACAGTGAGAAGTAATTATTCTATTCTAGGGCTCTCTCTTCCATGCTTTATGGCCAAATATCTTTTCCCCGTGGCTTAATATCCTGCGTCACTTAACGTGGACTCATCCTCAAGGTCCAAATCTTTCAAGTGGTTTGTAGGACATTATTTAGTGATGAATATGGAATATACATGACAATGTATCACATCCACTGACAAAGAGTACAAAGCATGTACAAGAATAGTAGGGTTTGTAAGAGAGTGATACCAGGCTGCAATACAAAGCAAGGAGCAACACGTGGCAGTTTTACAGTGAAACTTGAAATGATCAATGTTTATAGTATAGATTTTTAAAAAAATATAAAAGAAATAAGGCCAGTTGGGGAAATAAACGTCTGGTGGAGGAAAAGTGTGAGAATAGGAAAGAGAGTTCCTTAGGAGGTATCAGGTTGCACCTGGAGAACAGAGGAGCTAAATTTAACCAACAAGGAGAAGTTTGCAACAATACAGCTTAACAGTGTGGTTAAGCAACATAAAAACACTGAAATCAGCCAGAGATTCAGATATTTAACGCCTCATGTCCCAGGAGCTGACTCAACAATAGCACAGTAATATTTCAATGTACATTTTACAACATATTTCCCTTGCCAATGTGCTTAGGACAATCTATAATTAGATATAATAATGAAGAGCATGGTAATATATTATTTGAGTTGAGTGAATGTCTTGCAATAGAGACACATCTCTTGCTTGTTGAATTTTCCTTTAGTGAACTGGATCTTTCTTAGAGATTGCCAGAACACCTACTTTGATTACTGTTTTTTCTTTTTTCTTGAATTGGAATGATTACTCTTTGGATTATTCACCACTCTATCCAAATCTCAGTCACCTACACTTCCTCAGGAGCTAATCCTTAGATAAACTAGACATACTGTTGAAGTTGAGAGTTTGAAATTTTGGTTTGTGTAGTCCCGTTATGTTATGGTTATTAAACATGGGTTTTGGGGTTGGGGTTTTTTTGAGGTTACAGCTTTAAGAAAGTGAGGTCAGATGTTTGTGCCAGGGCTATCATGTAGCAGTCAGCAGTAATTGTTCTCTTGACATGTTTAGTAGAGGCCACATCACCTCCAAGTTTGTCATCTTCTGCTGGCTGCACCATGGTCACTAACAGAGGAACTGCCTATGGATACAAACAATCCTGCTCTGCAGCTCGGGTCCACCTGCCTCCTTTCTCAGATGCGACTGTGAAGCCCTTTGGAGCAATGATGGCAGGGGATCTCTCTGTGTTTATCAAAAGTTGGCCAGCTTGATTAGCTGTTTTAATCTAGATTTCTGGCTACTGTGGTTAGGTCTTCCAGATTTTCCGAGCTGCCACAGAAACATGTATGAAGATTTAGCAGGGGGGGAAAAAAAAAAAAAAAAGAAATCTTGGAAAGGCAGTAGTGTTCAGGGGACAAAGTTTAATCCTCACTAGGTGGTATAATGTTGAACATGATTTGCAGTACTGCAGCTTTGTTAGTCAGCTAACAGCTTGATTTTATAATTGTGCTCACATACAGTTCACATTTTTATTTAAGAAATCCCAATAAAGGTAATATGCCTTGTGCTGTAGCTATGGCTTGAAAAATAACTGAGTTAAAGCTTTGTTTCTTCATATGGCACTTAAACTTTAATAGTGTTTTTTTCTTTTATTGATCTTTTGAACACTTCATTTGATACCAAAACTAGAAGCAAGCTGAATCACCCATTCTGAATCCTTAAGGCAGCACTGGACAGTCTAAACTGAAATCTAAACTGAAATCTAAACTGAATCTAAACTGAATCTAAACTGAATCTAAACTGAAATCACTGGACAGTCTAAACTGAAATCTGAATATTGAAAGATTGCCTTTCATCTACAATGGGCTAAAACAAAGCCTCCGTTTCCTCCCCATCTTCCTGAACTTTGGAGCAGCCTGATCCTGTCAGCCTGTGTAGAGGCTTTGGAAGAGAACATATGAACTGTGATGTCAAACCTTGGCTACAAATTGCCACCTCTTCTAGACAAGAGCCTTTTCTGCTATATATCGCAGACCCTCTGCTTTTACCGTGAAATAATGAAAATGATGCAGTAGAATTCAAATAGCACAAATACCCTGTATCGCTTCACCGCCTCCACTAAGTGTGTTTCAGGTGACGGTGGCACTGTCCTGTGGGGGGAACAAAAATGGCTTTGCTGTAAGTGCAGCCATTCAGCCAAGATAGGCTTCTGATTTCTCACCCTGGCTAAGCTACGCAATGTGATTAAATTAGATCTCTTACATTGTTCACTGACTTCTGGTAAATTACACCTTTGATTTCTGGTCCAATGAAAAGGTGCTAATTACCTTTTTAAGTGCTCATTTAATGTTCTGCAGTGACATAAAGCATGAGTGCAGTCGCCTGCATGCCCGAACCTTCCAGAGGTTTCTCCCTGGCTGCTCGCTCTCATCAGCCTTTTTCATTTTTCCTCTGCTCCTTCCCTCTGTCCCTCCAAGGCACCTGCTGTGTGCCAGTTCTTCTACAGCTGAATAAATCTACAACGTTGTTTGCTGCAACTGACTCCATTTTAACCCATTTAAAAAAAAATCGGCAACCTGTCTGAGTCTTATTGCCCCGCTCGCATTGTGATTTTTCTTTTAGCTGGAGCTTAGCAGATCTGTTTGCAAATGGGTTTCCCTACTCTTCCCATGACAAAGAGGTTTATCTGGGGAAACATTTAATCCAGGCCTTACGCAGCCTGCACCTCCCTGTTTTATAAACGCTTTATAAATGCTCTCTGCTGTCGCCTATGTGTATGCGGCTGGCGGCACTTAGCGGTCGAGGTGTCCAACCCACCCACCAGGACTGGCACGCAAGCATCACAGGGAAGCAGCTGGAGCCAGGGGCTGTTCTCCCCTTGCAAGCAGCACACAGCCTGGGCTCCACATCTCCAAAGCGGTGGGAGCCTGGTGCGGCCCATGGCTGTCCCTAGCTCTGGGATGGCTAGGACACAGTCCTGCCCTCAGACTTCTTCTCACTTCAGTCCAGGTGCCCTAGACCTCGACACTGGTGACTCAGACCTCAGCGTCTTGGCTGAGTCCTGTCAAAGCTGTGGCTGCTCCCTGGCCTCATGCCAGCTGGGATGGGGACACTACAGTGGTCCTGCAGAGGGATTTTGGCAGCTGCTCTGTGGCAGCCCCCATCTCCCCTCTCCAGGGAGCAGCTCCTCCCCACAGGCGGGCCAAGGCACAGCTCCTTCTGTCCTGGTTCTGAACTCAAGTTTTCAGGTGTGGCTTACTGCAACAAAAGTGGAGCCTTAAAATGCAGTTGTAACTTAAGTGCATGTAACTACATTCTGGAAAAAAAAATGCCAGATTCTAACAGCTTGTATTTAATTAGGGGAAAAAACCCAAAACACTGCTTTTTCTTTTGCTAACCGCCAGCCCTGCTGACTCTCTGTGGGCTTTCCTGCGCTCAGGTGCAGCAGTAAGCAGCCACAGAGCTGCACCTCGCGAGGCGGGTGCCCCCAGACCATCTTTCCCCCTGAGCCCAGAGCCGTGAGCTCGGCAGGGTCTGCTCAAGGCTCAGGGTAGCCCTGTCCCTGGGAGGTCCCAGGCTCATGCAAAGGTGATAGCCAAAAATGTTTCAGTTTTCCTTAGTTCTATAAATGGGAAAAATCCAGTGTGGAACAGTGATGATGCAGACAGGTCCCAGTGCCCTGCCTCTGTTGATGAACCCACACTTATATTGGAGATGGACCAGGTTGAGGTTGTTTCACAGGAAGTTTTTCCTTCCTAGTTTAAACACTGTTAAGCCTTTCCATGTTAGCTTTGTTTGCTGCAACCTGTCTGTTATGGCTCGGCAGGGGCTCTGCTCACAAATAACATGCACAGCCGCGCTCCCGGCAGATCTTCCAGGACAAAACGCGTTCATGGGGCACAGCCACAGCCGGGGTTCAGCAGGGCTGGCCGGCGTGTGCTCATCTACTTCTATTAGATTTCTTTTTAAAAGTAAACCAGCTTATTTTTTGTTGTTACTTCCAAAGAAGATTAAATATGCCCTAAATTGAACTTGAAGAATTATTTTGCTTTCACTCAAACATCCAGCTACGCTATATGAAACCCAGGCTCGTGATGCCATCGGATGAAAACCGGATTGCCCCCACTTCCCTCCCTCTGGATCCTACTGCCAGAGGTTTTATTCCCTAATCATTACCAGGACAAATATTCCCAGGTGCTATGGTGAAGCTCAGTTATTAAAAAAAGAAAGAAAAAAAAAGAAAAAAGAAGCCAGAAATGAGAGATTTCAAACAGCAGTTAACGTTCTTAATGATCACTTGCTTGCTAAGTGCCAGGGATCCTGTAGATATTTATGGGAGGCAACCCACCACAGTGAAGCTGCTGCAGCTGAATGAGTGTACACCTATGCCATGCACTTGCTTGGCTCTCTGTTTTGTTTCTCGACCCTGTTTCTCCAGTTGCCCCCACCGTGACACATGCCATTTGCTACTGCACTCCTTTGTGGAGATGAAGCCCAAACAGAGTGGACAGCATGCTTCACTCCCAGGCGCCACACCAGAGACAAAAGAACTTGGATTATATCAAAGTTTGTTCCCTAACCTGAGGCCGGGCAAAGAGTACCTCAGCAGGGTTTGTGCCCTCAAAAGCCTCCACATCTCAATATGCCGCACAACACACCTCCATGGAAGCACACTATATTTGTACCATGCTGGTGGCCATCAGTGCAGCGTCTCATCATTGTGGGCACTTTGAACCGAAACACCTCTTTTATGTACGCATGCTAAAGTCACTGATGTTGTCACCAGACAGCCTGGTGAGGCCCACAGCTACATATTTTGACATGGGCAATCCACTCCGAAAGACTGAAGCCCAGAGCATTGTGGGTATGATTCAACACAATCCAGTTGACCTGTGGTCCTGGCTTCCCTCTCTGGTGTGGTCACTGGGGTTGGGGGGGTGAGAGCATTTTCCTGCTCATTATGATCGATTCTTCCAACCTAGACCTCCATTAGCCCTGCCCTGCACTCAGACCCTGCACAGTGAAGTAGCGATTCCAGACATATTCTAATGAGGCCAGGAGGATGTAAGGACATCCAAGGACCGAAATAAAAAGATTTTTTCTGGAGCAGCAGTTCGCCTTTCCAACCTCTTTTGATATGTCTGCATTGAACAGTAGAACAATGTTGACCTAACCCTGGCAGTCTTCAGAATTTAGTCTTTAGCAAAACATTATACAGTCCTTTATAGCTTGCATCTCTCTTCACAGCTCTGCAATAAGCAGGATCAAGCATAAATAAGACTATGTCAAGAGTGGAGAGATCTACCCAGATATTAAGAAAGATTATTTTACACATAGATCTACAGAAAATGATTCAGACTGATTTTTTTATTCAGATGTGAATTGGAAAGAGTTGGTAGGTAGCCATGATGTTTATGAGCTATTTATGGCCAACTTGTGAGGTGGTTTGTTGTGGCGTTGTTTTTTTTTTTTTTTTGTAAGAAGAAGGAAAAACTCAGTGCATTAAAATATGGGAGAGTAGTTGAAATTGTCTTAGGCATAATTTTTCTCACTAAAAAAGTATTCTTACATTTCAACTAATGTAATTTGGTTTAAAGGAATACTGAGAAGGTAAGTCATTCTTTCAGAGCAGTAATTATTTTCGTCCTGAGAAGCTGTCAGGGTTAAATTGTTAACACACAAGTTTTTTGAAATATGAATGTGATATATTAATGACTCAGTCTGTTCCCCCAAGGAGCCATTTAGATTTTAGCTTTTTAACTACTTTTTTTTATTTATATTGAGGAAACAATCAAACTCTCATCTGGGACTTTTTTCATTGACATCAGTATGATTGCTTTGGGCTTCTATAAAGGAGAATTAATTAAGGGCGCTGATTCATGATTGAATTGGATTCAGCGTTGGTGGCTAAAGAGGTTACTGCTGAGGTGATAACCTCAGCTCTTCTGAACCTGACAGGAGTCATGAACCAGAGACCCCTCCTGCTGCAGCTCACAGCCCAGCATGTTAACATAAATTGAAATCAATGGCTGTTGGAGTTAATACACAGTGCTGTGAGCCGTGATGGCCCAAGAGCAGAGAAACTACCTCTTCTGCCACCTCTGCTGCAGTAACTTCTGCCAGAGGGGTGGGATGGCCATCAGAGAGCAGTAGCTTTTTCAGTGGTCCAGAGCCTGCAAATCCCCCTCTGTGTATTACCGTCTAGCTAGAGTGTGAAAAGGTGGATATTAACTATCATCAGACTGAGTTGGATTTTTGTTAGATTTCTGTATCTGCTAGGCTTGGCTAGTGCAGCTAGTCTGGTTGATTTCAGGAGGAGTTTTGTGGAGGTTTATGGCTCTGCAAGACAATAAGCTAAATTCTGTAAAATTTTACTTTGAAATAAGCCAGGCAAAAGATACTCTTCCCAGCTCACATCACCATTCCCTGCACAATAAGTATTTTACGCATGATTTTAACTCGGAGGTGGGAATAGAGCCAAGAATGAGTTCCCAAGGTATACAAAACCTTACTAAATTGGAGCGTAACACTAGGAAAAAACTGCACATGCAGATGTGAATTCAACTGATCTTCAAGGGGACGTTTGCTTTTGGAATCCTATTCTCATTTCTACAGCTGCTGGTGATTAAAGCCTAGACCATTGTAGCTACTGCCAGTAAAAGAAAAGCCTACATTTAAGTAGTGTCTCCAACAGAGGCAAAATTGAAAACAAGGTGCTAGTGTCTGGCTGTTAACACCTTAGACAAAGACCAGAAATACAGCTGGAGAATTTTTTTCAAGTGAAGAAGAGACTTACATCACAGAGAAACATTAAAAAAGCACAGTTCAATGTCAATCAAAGTTAATTGTGAATTTGTGTAAAGTTCAGTGAAGTGGGTTCTGCAGATTTGCTTGGAAGAAAACAACATGTGATTATGTTCTTAAAATGTTTCTATTTTTGTTTAAAACACAAGTTAAATATCTTAATAATGAAGCAGGGAAAAGACATCCAAAATAAACTACATGGTTTAGGTACTTTTGAAGGAGAGCAGAGATAGGAACCTTTTTTCAACTGCTTTTGTTGTCAGAGCCTGACTTGGACACATACAAAGTACCAAAATGCTGTAAGTTGTGCCCCTATGCCATTCACCTCAATTTCTGACAGTTTTATATGATACATACACAGATATTTATTATCTTAGCTGAATTTGGCCCAGAAACTTCTGCAGGAAATTTCACCTGATATCTGCGGACTGCATTCGATCTCATACCTGCCACATAGTCATTTCAGTAAGAGTACGTGATGGTAAAAATGTACAAAGTTCTTATAATTAGGCATCATAAAACATTTGTAATTGTTACCAAGTTGTAACTTAGGAACCGTATCCCAAAGAAGCGAAAGACTCACCAAGGAGAGCATCCTCCGTTGGTTCTTCCTAGCTCATGCCAGTTTCCGTCAGGGACTCGGATCAGGTGTGGGATTGATTTGTCATTATCTTATTACCCAGTGCAGCCCTACCTCTGCTCACTTTTACTGGAAAGGATGAAGCAGATGAGACCCAATCTAGTTCTAACCCATGAATGACCAAAACACCCCAAGTCTGCTTGTTTTTGACAGTCTTCTCAAGACTGCAGTTAAGGACCCTTCCCTGGGTAGTCTTGCATGACTCGCCAAACTTAGTACCACTCAGGCCATGGGATTCATGTTAATTTAAGAAATGTTTAAGGTTTTAGTGTTTACAGAGGATTGCACCCATAGCGATCATGTTTATATCTGCAATGAGCAATGATGCAATTCTTATAGCTTTCCTAGCAAATGGGGAGAGGTACAAGGAGTGGCACTTCATTTCTTATTTTGGTTATGAGTCATCAGCTCTTACCTTAAATACTAAGGTGAGGTCTCCCCATCAAATTAAAAATTGCTCTAATCGGGACAGAGAAGCAGTCAAGCTTGGAGAGAAGGCTTAAATTGATAGTTACAAGGGGTTTAGGTAATCCACATGTTAATGAAGCCAAAACCCCTAGAGCAGATGATATTTTCCTTCCCTACAGCAAGCGTGAAGTTTGTTGAAAAAAGCAGGGACTCTGCTGGCTTAGAAAGGCCATTGGGACCACGCACACTGTCATCCTGTGACATGTCATGGGATCAGAAAAGTTCTTGTTTTAAGTTGTATTCTTTCTGAAAGTTTCTCTCCCCCATCACCTAAATTGCAGACAATTATAGCAGTTAATTCTAGAGCTGCTAATTCTCAGGCTTCTGGAAACAAACTACCACTATTCTGAAGCAGAGAGTACACTTTGGCTTGCTAGACAAAAGCCCTGTAGGATCTGGTGCTTGTACAGAACTGCAGACTAGAGCCACTGAACCAGCTCTTCCACGGTGCAAACCTAGCCAAACTGTGAGAAAGGCAGGAAGAAATGCTGATTTATACCGTCTGAAGAGCTGACCCAGAAGCTGGAGTAAATGGACTTGATCTAGCAATTCCCATCATCCTCGCACTCCAGCAGTATTAACGATCAATTAGGAGGCACTTTGTTTCCATACTGCAGCAGCAATAGCTTTAGCCCTCCCTTGAAAGGGCACGAAAGGGCAGAGGGCAATAGCAGAGCAGAGAGATGACAAAATGAAGTGGGGAGAAACCAGGGACTTTAAGGAACCTAACTGCAAATCTTGTAACAAAATGCAATTGGACAGAAGGGACTTGGTTTTAGATGTAAAGTAAGCTAAATAGGTGAAAGAGTTCTCTTTAAACTGTCATCATTAATTTAAGCCAAACTTAATTAAAAAAATAAACTGAAACAGCTGGGTGTAGGAAGTAGCTGGCTGACCTCAGTGCTGGGGCCGTTTTCCTTTTCTCCTTTTAAACCATTGTTCATCAGCTTCCACTTAAAGCAAACCAGAACCATCAGACTAACCACAATCAAAACCATAGGGCTTGCTTGCATCTAATATTTCTCTCTGTGTTATGACACCCATTAAAAGAAAGGAATGAGTGTTATTGGAAAATCCCTCTTGCACATTTGCGTGGTGCCATACTATGTTACCTGAAGGAAAGGACCAGTGAAATATTTAAAGCCTCTAAAGCATCTTCTATTCCAAAGAATCCTTGAATGTGTTTATGTCATTTGGAAAACCCAATTTCTATTCCTCATTCTACATAAACGTCTGAATAAAAGCAAAAATACTGCTTCACCCCTGCCTCTTACCTTAGCCATCCTTTGTCAGGTTCAGATAAATAGTAAGCTCTTTGGGGCTGGTACCATCTTACGTTGTGTTTTTGGAGCCTCTCCTCCTACATTTCTACTTGATATATCCATGCAAAAATGCAGTACAAATACATGCTAACAACTGAAAGGCAGCCTACTTCAGCTCCAGATGGAAAACAGTACACAATTCCTCTGAAGGGTAATTAAAGAGCATCATATAAAGCATCTAATTTACCTGAGATAAGCCAAATAGTGGAAATTTGATAAGCCTACCACGAAAACTTTCTGGTCTTCATGTCACTTCTGCTAGTCGAGCCCAATGGTGAGTTGATTTCTGCACAGCTATTGCAGTTGAGCCCTCTCCGAGGGAAGGTCTACTTATGGCTCATCTACTATTGATTTTCTGTTGTAGGATGTCCAACAGAACATCTGTTTCTATTTGAAAATACTGTGGTGTTATTGAAACTCATCAGTTCTGCAGTAGGAGGAGATTGCTAACATAAAACTCACTCCTATACACTTCAAATACAGATCAAGTGGTAGTTTCTGAGAGAAGTTATTCCACAAGTAATCAATTACTCTTGTGAAGGAAACAAGTTCCTCAGTTTTTTCTTAGCCGATAGTCATCTGTGCCCTAAAGCACATCCTTTTACCTTTGTGGGACTTACTAATATGCCTGAAGTTAATAATACGCTTAAGACGCATATTTCAAGAGTCTGAAAGGCTTATATAATGTAAATAATCATCCTGCCTTCACAGGGCTTGTGTTAGCTTAGCTGGCTCAGGGATCAGAACGTCAGTCAGGAGCAGTTATGTTATGGAACACAACTTAAAAAAAACAGAACAACACATACAAAAAGCAGGATGGGCTAATGAAAATTTTTGTGGTAGAGAGAAACCTTAGATTCATCCATCACGATAACAAAATAGTGGTTACATCACAGCTCCCATTGCAGAGGGGAACCCTGGTGCATACGCAGGTGCCACAAACAGACATATACAACTTTTTGCGGTATCTCAGTGGCATATTGCCACACTTTGGAATTCCTAAAGATGATTCAAACCAACTATCCCAATTTACAAAACTTTGATTTTATTTCAAAGTCTTTTTTTTTTTTTTTGTTCACTTATCATGTCTGGATTCCCAGTACCACTGTAGCAAAGCAGGAGGAGTTTCTGGCAGTTTTGTATGAGTTCTCCATGCCTTTTAAATTAGTCTAGTTAATGCACTTTTATCTCAGTGACACTTGTCCTCCCAGCCCACTGCCATGAGCTACCAGACTTGTCTAATGGCTTTGAAAAACCTACTGTCATATCTGGATCATTTCACACATTTAAAAGGACCATCTATCAATTCACTGTTAAAAAAAACACATCAAACTCAAACCCATAATAGTTCTGTCTGTAGAAAGGGAATGGTGATTTGCCCATTCACAGGATTAAAGTTACCCCGTTTCTTTCTGTTCTGGTTAACTCCTAAAAATCAGCTATAATCACTGTGGATCCACTCAGAAATGTGCAAGCCATGGCAGCGGGTCATGGTGATGGAAACAGGAGCTCGTGCTGTAAAGGGCAAAGTGTTCCTCACCGCAGCGTCTGGGGACCTCCCACCGTGGGCTGAGGGAGCACTTCCCTGGTGGAGCTGCTGAGCTGGATCACTGCTGGACAAGTCCCAGAGCTTCTGTCCCCTCAATGGCAGGGGGCAGGAACTGGGATTTAAGCCACCTGACAGCATTTGTCTTGCCTGGCCCTTGCTGCAGGGGAGCCTAGGAACTGTGAGATTAGCGGCATGAGCTGCCATCCCAGGATCCGCAGCAACTAGCGTAGTTGGAGCAGTGGCAGAAAAAACAACCATGGGATTTTTCTCTAAGAATCTTTGAAATCAATGTTCCAGTAAATCATCAGATTATGAAGAATAAACAGGTTGTCCCAGGAAGAAGCAATTCATTTGTTTTGACCTGTTAAAATGCAAGAATGGCTGTAGAATTCACTATGAGGTGACATGTTCTAGCAATGGAGCAGTCTCCATTAGTGCTAGTGTTTTTCTAATTACAGCTATAAATAAAAGTTAACCTCCATCCTGATTCAAAATGGATTCCATGGACTGGCAGGTGCATAGGTGATGCAGTGCAGAGAGATGAATGCAGTGGCATTTGCATCGTCATATTGACTTACAGCTTGGGGGTTAATTATTGCATTCTTTTGCCGTGTATTGGGGCAGCCATCTTTAGCCATTTCCAAAATGCTAAAAAGAAACTTGACAGCTTCTCATTAGATTAGAATAGACAAGCTGCTTGAATCAACAATGAAATTTTATCAGGGATGCTCAAGTATAAAAACAAGAGCTTTTCATTTTGATATTGTGTACTTTACACTATATTGATTTGCTTTTATTGATTTTTAATAAAAAAGTGTGTTTTTCCAAATGCTGTAAATTAATTGTTATTGCACCACAGAAAACAGAAGACTGCACCACAGTAATTAACATTTCCTGGCAAGGAATCTAAGCAAGCTGGCTGCTGAAATGGGCTTTAAAGCATATTTTGACAGTACCACAAATGCTAGCATATGTCTGTGAGGCAGCGATGTGGCAGGCATGGCAATCACTTTAACGAGACAGATAGATAGAAGCAGATGCCCTCCAGGTACACAAGGCCCCGTGTCCATGAGCTCAGCTAGGGGATCAACAGGCTACCAGCCCTCCTCCTCCTCGGATCTTTCCACAACTGTCTGAAGGCAGGTGTGTGGATGAAAGATAGAGTGTACCATTCATGTACCAGCTACTTTGGAGAATACTTTCACAAGACTGTGGAGGCACAGCTACTATATCATTCTGTTTCCTCCAGTTCTTGGTATCCACCCATTATCTTTTGTCATATCTGAGTTGCCTTCTCTGTGTAAAGGGGGCTTCTTTACTGCTTGACACACACAGAGCTCCTGGCTGGAGCTGCTAGGCACCATAACAGACTAAGGAGCTTGATCCTACCAAACTAGGGGAGATGAAAAAGCTCATACAGCAGGTATCTCCAATGTCAGTGGGAACATGGAAACCGAAGCGAAGCACCTCTTCTTCTCCATGAGGCAGCTTTAGAGGACTTGAGCAAACTTCGGTAGAATGAAGTCGATACAGCCAACTCCTAAAAGATTACAGTTTAAGTAAGAAGGAAATAAAAAGCACCTTCTTTCTATGTATGTATCAGTAAGGAAAGGGAGGCACAGATAACTGAAAAGATTAATTAGCAGCTGGGAGATGAATACTATCTTGTTAGCTGCTGCAACTTAAACGCAATACAATCCCTTCTTTTGAGACCATCTAAGTTACATAGTAATTATAAGCTATGTGTTACAAGAAAAGAAGCTCTCCTTAAATAGTTTAAAACACATCAAGTGACAGTGATAAATCAATTAATAAAAAGGAAAGCTCTATGCACCTTTTTTTCTACACAACCAAGTTTTCTTCTTTTATACTAAGTAAGTTAAAAGAAAATTGTAATCAAGTAAATAACATTTTATCTTAGCAAAATGGCCCCAAATCAGTACATCAGTAAAAAAACAGGAGCTGGTCTGCATATACCCTCAGATAGAATGTAAAAATTGCTGGTGAAGACTAACCCTACAGCTGGAAGTAGCTGGGCACATCTTCATTCAAAGGAAACTCAATACAAATAGAGCATCTTTTCAGGAAGGGAGAGCCCAAACCAACACTGACTGCTGTAGCCATCCAAGTCATACAGCTAAAGCCCACCCTCTAACCCAGGAATCAGCATCCTTTTACATCTCAGGCACCTGATTTATATCTCTTCTCCTAATCTCCCGTGCCAGGGAAGCTTAAACTATCATTAACTCCTTGTTTGCTAGATACCAGGTGAAGACCCTACATCCAGGCAGAAGCTGAAAGACATTTTGTAATCAGACAGAATATTGCCATAATTGTGTTTTATTTTAATTGGAAGTGATATAAAAGTGCACATTGATAATGTTTATGTTTTGTTTGGAGAGGCAGGGATAACATGACTAGGTAAATCTGATCTCTCATCTACTTTTCCCAAATGTGTAAATAAAGTTCAGGTTACTTCTCTATTCTTCACCTCACTGCTACCTTTCCCTCTTGTGCAGATCTCCACATGAGGGTCTTGCTGTGGCATGCAAATCAGACCCCAAAAGATTGTCCATATGTTATTTATGCTATGGTACATTTAATCCAAAAAGTACTGATCTTTCTGTAAGAGCACCAGTCTGGTTCGGCTATCCAGAGCAGAATTCAGTTCTGGGATGTGCTAGAGGCTCCTTTTTGAAGTTTCTATTAAATGTGTTTCAAGAATTTTGGACAATTGAACTAGATATTTGTATCAAAATAAAATTCCTTGGCAAGATAGTATCTTGCTATATATTCTTCCTTTTGTCAAATGTTAATTTTTTTATATAAACGGCAGTTACTGGGGTACACATATTCCCAAGTAGTTCAGATATCCTGCTTGTTGATTGTTTAGAGATGATCCCAAATCAAAGATGCAGATTCCCAAACCTTGAAATTTAGGATAGATTTAGAAATAAAGGAAAAGAAAACTTTATTCCATCAAACTAGTCTTTATATTAATGACATTAGTTATAATCAAAATTTTATTCTTTATGAGTACTATTTTCTGCTCTCAGTCAATTTTCCAAAAGCCCTCCTACTGGGTGAATAACTCAGAAAGCTTTAGATCTGAAAAGCATGGGGTGTATGAGTAGCTGGTACAAATTAAAGGAGTTGTGCTATATTATGTCAGCCGAGAATCTGACATTCAGAATTTGTCTCTGTTGTCATATAGCTGTATTTGATATCAGGAGCCTAAATCTGAGAAATTAGCAGCCAAACTCAGTAGAAGACTGAGGTGGGCAGGACTACCTTCAAACAAGCTTGATAGAAGTCATTTGTCACAAAAGTGACAAAAAGCATTGACATTAAAGTGAGCAAGATGAGACCTATATGGCAAGAGCAAAGCAATGGGTGGTTCTAACTGCTTGGTGGAGCACTGCATGATCGCAACTTGCTTTAAAGTTTAGGAAATTGTATCCCAATGGGCTGGTCCAAAATATATCTATACCATTAAGTGGATTAAGACATTATGGTGTTAGTCATGCAGATAAGGTTTTGTTGCCCTTATGGTGATCTGTAGGAGAAAGAATGTTTGCCTGCAGAGGAGATAAGACAGTAAAACTGCTCTGCTCTTGTACCGCTGTGATTCAGTGGTCAGGAGCTATTTCCACTACTGAAAAGTTCAGGTCCAACAGAAATCCTCTGGCAGTCTTAGCTGGTGACTTCACGATGGCTTCAGACAAAGCCTTTTGCTTGAGATAGGATATGAATTGAAACAATCTGGTAAAGAAAAATATTGAGTCAGAATTCAACAGAAGTGCAAATTTAAAAGTCTCCCTCCCCCAACATATTTTAATGAATGCATAGTTACAGGGTGACTATGTTATCTCACTTTTCTTGTGTCATTAACTGAGAAGTGAGTTTAAAAAAAGTGTCCCCACAGAAATCTTATTCGTATGTTTTATTATATGCTCCAGCACAGGCACCACTTTAGTTTAATGGTGTGTTGGATGATGGTACAAATTTATAGCCAAAGGTTTACATCACAGACAGCTGGAATGAATAACAATAAATTAATTTAAAGTGCTACAAAAGTGCTCCCCATAGTATGTAGTGCTTATGTGCTCAAGGCTAATAATTTATAAATGCACGTCTTTTATAATCCTGATCTAAAGTCCTGAAAGCAGCTAGTTAAAAAGCAGTCACATGACATAAATTATTTTTATTAATATTTCAAATGCATGATTAGGGTGGGCACCATGGTCATTAGCATTAGACAGCTTTCATTTATGACCAAGTGCAATGAAGCAATAGCCAGAGACAGAGAAACTAGCTAAGCAATGGCACAGCAACCATTGGGAGACTGGGGGGGGTCATATGCTGCTTCTTCTTCCGCATGATTTTTATATGCTAGTAATCATCACAGCTATGGCTGTTTCCTTTCCTTTTGCTGGTCTGTTGTGTTTGTCACATTAGATACTCATAAGCCCTGAAGAATAAAAATATGTGCTGCTGAGTGCAGTCAGAAGCAGCAGTGCTCCTCTGTGTGGTTTTCCTTCCATCCCCAGACACTGAACAGCAGCAATGCATAACGCAGTGAGGGGACTGGTCAAAGGATGCTGGAACGACTGCCCTCATTATGGCAGCAGTGCTAATTTGAACACCAAGCTAATACTAAACTTTCATACAAACTCTTGCTTGGATAGGGTAGGTTACTCTAAAGCATTTGATTTGCTTTGAGAGGACGCCACCATTTTTGGCTCTGTGTCAGAGGATTAGGGAGAAGGCATGCCTCCAGGCAAACAAGTATTTACAGAAAAGCAATGTGGAGCCTAAGGATAGGGCCAGGCCATAAGCTCCCTTTTTGGGGTGAGGGACTATTTTTTTTGCTAGTGTAACCCAACATCTAGCTGCAGTCTTCTCTAGTGAAAGATTATATTCACTATTACCAGTGAGGGTAAAAGAGCAACCAGCTCAAATAACTCAGGTAACATTGCATCTTTTTCCCCAAGGCAGTTCTCGGGCATACCTCACTGCAGGGATGTCACTTGTCTTAATACCACCCTTATTTTCTTCAGGCAAATTTGGCTGCCTCTCACTTTTCTCGGTGAAAATCATTTATTTCTTAAATGCAGAGTCATTAAGCTGAGGTTATAGAAGGAGTCTTTCATGGTGAAAGAAGGATCATGAATAATTTCTATGTCTCTCATTCTGGGCCATTGCCATATATTAGACTACATACTTGAACCTTGGCAGATTGAAAAAATATGCACCACAAGCAACTCCATTCACTTCAGTGGTTCTTCTAGCAAAGTGAGCAGAGTGAGACACAGAGTGGGCAGCAGTATCATCATCTGGTCCCTCCACTCCCTCTTTAACAAGAAAAAAAAGCTTTCTGCATTACGCAGAATGCGAACTTCTAAGTAACCATTCGCGATCAATTTTTTTAATAACAGAAACCTCTGCAAACTCATACTCTCTCTCCTCTTCCTTTCTGGCTTTCTTTGAAAGTACTTTGCAATGTAACACATTTTTCCAGAGGTCAATGGGGCCATATTTGCATTTTGATACATTTTAAATTTTTGCCTCCAGCACGCCACTCAAATGCACTGTGCTAATCAGAAGCAAGTAATGATCTCCTAGACACTTGGATCGGGTGCATAGGCATATAAAAGCACCTCAAAATGCAAAATTAGTGAGAGAGCAATACACAGTAAAAATAAATAAATAAAAAAGGGCAATGATACTGGCAAAAGCAGTTTGGATTTGTAAGCTGAGGGTTCTGCCTGGAATAAGCAGCTAATGTATTTATGTGCACCACTGAAGTGATGAGGGGATTCCGGGGACTCCTGCATCAGCCGGCTGCACTGATGGACTGCGGGTTTCTCTGAGCCTATCACTTGTACGTCAATATACTCAGATGATGCATAAGCATTTCCGAGGGCTTTTTATACCATCAGCAATACCTCGTGTTCTGAACAACCCAAATCCAAGATTAGGCACGATCTAGAAAAATGGGGCAGTCCCCAAAGCATGGGTTTATCTGTGTGAAGGTCTATTATTTTTAGCAGTAGTGATAGGTTTACACTCAAACATGCCTGCTCCAAGGGGGGTGGGATGTATGAGAGAGGAAAAAAACCCCAGAACTCAAGAGGTTATTTAATTTTAAAATTTTCTTTTTTTTAAGTACAAATATCTTTGACAGACCGAGTTGCAAGTAAACATGAGCGCTTCCTCACTAACCACCGCATCAGAAGAAAAACTCCATATAAGCAGATGTTGCTTAGGCAGTGATCAGCTAGGCAGCCTGTGTGCGTACGGGGGAGAGGGATGGAGATACAGCTGGGCAGCGTATGCATTAAGGCACTCTGGTGAGTGTGTGTGTGGCTGCAAGCGATGGCAAATGTGTGTGTCTGTGAGAAAATGACACATGAGCAAAACCGAGCTGCTCCAGTGAGCGTTTTGTATGTATTATAAGAGAAGGCAACAAGAAGCATCCAGGGGAGAGAGGCAGAAAAGACGAGGTGGGAATGACCGGGCAGTAGCGTGGCTGGGCTAACAGCAGCACAAGGTAAGAAATCCAAGCATCAGGGAAATAATTTAAAGCCATATTCGTTCACTTTAGAGGTGAGAAAAAGCAGATGCACTTGGCTACTATGGAATGGCTCCGACAGCAGCTACAGCTGCTTGATTATTTTCCATTATTTATTTATTTTTATAGTAACGACTTTCATTCACGGAAAGCCCTGTGCTGTAAACTCAAACCAGCCTGCACTCCTTGCTGCGTCCACCTCTCCCCCCCGCACCAGGGGCTGCAATCAAAGCCTGCCCACAGCAAGGCAGTGCCTTCAGCCGGCCAAGCGAGCCCTCAGGCAACACAGGAAAGAAAGCGGGAGCAAGAGAGGGAAGGAAGGCGGGGAGAGAATCAATGGCTGAAATTCAGCGGCTCTGGCCATTTCCCGTGAGCTGGGAGCATTCAGAGATGGCTGGGCAGAGCGGGAGTGGAGCCCATCCATCTGCCTCGATAGACAGCAGCCCTTCATCGGGGACACTGCTGGGCCCCTGTCCTCAGTGGCGCACAAAGCAAGGCTACAAGGGAGAGAAGGATCCAACGCTGTGTGGTGTTGGTCCTTGCATCTAGAAAATAGGAGGGGAATTAGACACGACACGGGAAAATAAGGGGGTTTAATATTCTGTAGGAAATCCTGCGTTTTGAGGGAAAGAAAGAGGGAGGCTTGTCTATGTGGAAATACTGTCAGGTTTTGCCTGCACTGCTTCCAGTGAAGAAAGCACTGCATCAGGCTGGGTCCTTGCTCTTTAGATTTGTGCAGATACCTTAATTCAGCCAGTCCTTCATATGTTTATCCAATGATATAATTATAGAATTAATACAGAGACACTGTGGCTGAGATCTTCAAAATATTGCTTTTCTGGGAGCCAGATACCTGTGAAGGTCTGGCCTAGGTGATTTATCCTCAGTCACAGAGTGAGGCTGATCCTCAGCCGAGGTTTCTGAGTCTTCCTCAAATTCATTTTTTTCTCATGCAGTCAGCTGTGAAAAGTGGTTTCGGATCTACAAAATTCAGTTCTAACTTCATGAATAGTTACAGCTATGCAGTTCAACATTTTCTAACACTAAAAAGTTTCATTTTCCATTTAAAAAGGAGCTAGACTTCACAACAGCCAGGGCAAGGGATGCTCAGGAAGGTTTCCTTAAGAGTCAAAATAGTACTGTTATATTTCACCCAAAATGAAATTTGGTATGGCTTTATTTTCTTGGAAACAAAACCTAGGTACACTACTGAATTAAATTCCAGTTACTCTCATAGCTCTCGTACCGCCATAGCTACTGTCCCATCCTTCCTGTTTTCTACACCAAGAGCCTCAAGTGTAACCACATGGGGATGCATGTGTGCTTACTCACTGGCTTGCTCTTTCCTGAGCATCTGCTGAGCAGCATCTTATTTGTATGAATTATGAGTTAGGCTTAGAGCAGGTCAGAAAATTTCCATCAGAACAGTTTTTCTAAAGAAAATAGCTTTCAGATGGAATTGGCTGTAAAAATATAAAATTCCATTTTTTCATAGTGTAGTGGTTTAACCCTAGCGGACAACTAAGCACCACACAGCCGCTAGCTCACTCTCCCCCAGTGGGATGGGGGAGAGAATGGGAAGGGTAAAAGTGAGAAAACTCATGGGTTGAGATAAAGACAGTTTAACAGGTAAAGCAAAAGCCGCACATGCAAGCAAAGCAAAACACAGAATTCATGCACTACTTCCCATCAGCAGACAGGTGTTCTGCCATCTCCAGGAAAGCAGGGCTCCATCACACATAACGCTTACTTGGGAAGCCAAATGCCATCACTCAGAACGTCCCCCCCTTCCTTCTTCTTCCCCCAGCTTTATATGCTGAGCATGATGTCATATGGTGTGGGATATCCCTTTGGTCAGTTGGGGTCAGCTGTCCTGGCTGTGTCCCCTCCCAGCTTCTTGTGCACCCCCAGCCTGCTCGCTGGTGGGGTGGGGTGAGAGGCAGAAAAGGCTTTGACTCTGTGTAAGCACTGCTCAGCAGTAACTAAAACATTCCTGTGTTATCAACACTGTTTGCAGCACAAATACAAAACATAGCCTCATACTAGCTACGGTGAAGAAAATTAACTCTATCCCAGCCAAAACCAGCGCACATAGAAAATGGGAATTCTGTTCAAAATTTAATATGCACTTCACTGAAGATGCATGTAAAAACAATAGAATTTTTTTTATTGCAAATGAAAAAACTTCCGTCATGTTTTCAGTGAAAAAATAACCAAACAACATCCTAACTGGCACTAATTCATGCTTTATATTTGTTACACTGATGAATGTAAATCCCGAGTAACTCCCTTGGCCTCAGTGAAGTTACTTTGATTTATAGTGTTGTAAATAAGATTGAAATCTCAGTCTATGTGGTTGATTCTTGTGATGAATATTTTTGCTTTCTAGGTACATACATACAGGGAAAAAAAAAAACAAAAAACACCAAAAACCCATGAGGCTTGATGGATTCTGGGTTGGGACTGTTGTGAAGAGTCCTAACTCTCTGTGGATTCAGTTTCAGTATCACTGGTCAGAACATGTCAAAATGTGCAATTTATAATTAGAAGTAAGAACATAAATACAGCTAAGAATTTAGAAATAATTTACAACTATTTTTTTATCAGCTGTAACTTGAAAATCATCAGTCTTACACAGAACACTGGCTCGATTTTAAAGGGTAAGTCCATTTCTTCCAGTAAATTAAACATATCCTAAAATACTTTTAGATCTGATGACAGATGAGTTTAACAGCATCTTAGGAATACTGAAAAGAGCCTGTATAAGTCTTTAGATTTATTTGTAGACCAATATCTTTTCTCTTTCGCTTGTTTAAAAAAATACCCCTTTGTTTTAGACAAAGTAATAAAAATTGACTCAAGACAGGGTGAGTGTCTTGCCTTCAGAAAGCCACAAACCATTCCCACAGAAGCCAAATGCAGGCTACGAAGTCTTTGCATTACCAGAAGTACTTCAGGATCTGGATTACGAGTCAACGGTAGTTCCACTGCATGGATTCAAGTGGAGAAATTAGGTATTAACACGCAAATGCTACTTTTTATTTTTAATTCAGCTGGTTTGCAGGCCAGATCACTTCATCTAGAAGGAGCAATTGAAATGATTGTGACTGTTGCACTGCTTTAGGTTGACAGGTATCAACCTGAGCAGGAACTCTTGCAATCAGCTTTTAATGCTTTTTCAAAGTGGCACCAAATTTTTAGACCTGATAAATAAATAATTGCAGGTAATTCTGGTTTCCAAGGCAAATAAATAGAGTGAAGAAAACAGGATGAGGACAAATTCATCCTTGGTGTAAACTCACTGACTTCAGTGGTATTATACTAGAAATAGTTGTGGAGTAGGATTTCTTATGCAAACAGTAACACGAATTGTGTTAAATAACAAAGTACCTTAAATCATGCCTTGGGCAAAATAGCTTGGTTAATCCCAAAATGTTGTTGCAAGAAAATTCCTTCCTTTCCACAGTGTTCTAGGGGAGCTATGAGGCATGTTACATAGTCAAGCTTTTCCAGGGAATTTAAATAATTTCTTTTCTTGTTTCAGATCACATGCTATTTTTGTGAAGCGTTTTATTGGTTAATTTTCATATCTCCTCCCATCCCCCCTGCCCAAACCCCACAACCACAAACCAAACAGACTTACAACGTTACTTAATGCAAAACTTCATGCTGTTTCAGTAGCTCTTGCATATGTTACAGAAAATATCAACTCTGCTTCCCTGTCTGTAAGTACCTAAAATAATCCAGCCCCCATATTAAATCTGCTTTTATGAAGTCAGGGGACATTTTCCTAGAGTTACCTGAGCACTAACTGAGTTGTCCAGGAATAATAGTTTTTTTATTTCAATATGATAAAACCAAAAGAAAATGAAGTGAAAATGCCCGGTGTAATGAAACATTGGCATTGTTTGCTTTGACTCTGTCAGAAGTTCGGTGCTGATTTTTACTTTAACTTTTCTGCTCTACACTTTCTAAAATCATACAAGAGAAAATAAACACTGAGATGACAATATTGAAATAAACCCCAAAACATTTCAGAAAAATCTCTACTGTGATTCTTTTCCCTGTAATTGACTTACACAGTGGTAAATTCTTTTGACAAAATAATATTTGCAGGCAAAAAGGATTCTGTCAAATAATTTTCAGCAAGCTTTCAAAAGCAACATTGCTGTGAAAAAAAATCATCAAGATTTTTATTTTATCCTGCTTTATTTAAGAGCCCCATGTGGCTGTGTGTTGTGACTGTGCCTATTTGTGACTAACCCTAGAGCCCGATAGTTTTAGGTTTGCCCCAGTGCTGAGTGATTGCTTTCTTTTCCTAGCGATTGCTCTCATTTCTGAAGATAGCAGCTTCCACATGAGCAGAGCAGCCTGTTCACTATTCCCTTCACAACACTTCCATGTGCAAAACAGCAATCACAAAAGTCAGCTCTGCTTTGCTGTGATGTACCACGCACCAGACCCGCTTGCAATGCTGGCAGTCTGAAATATTGCTGAGTAGGGGCAGCAGGAGCTGGATCTTAATGATTTGCACCCCCCCCAATCATTTGGGTTCATTGATTTCTCTAATTAAATATGCATTCCACTTCACCATTATTCCCAATGATGCCATTTAATCGCAATGACTGGGCCAGAGATATGAGGGCCTTTGCTTACAAACTGCTTTTGGCAAGCCCTTCTGTTCTGTAGGGGCTCTTGGATACTTCCAAGTACTAGCCCAGTGCTATTTGGCTACATCCTCCTTTCCTCATTGCCCCGTTTCCACTTACCTGTTCAGGCCTCTCTCCCTTCTTCCTTTCAGCTGATCCTTCCAGTTTAGCTTCGGAGGTCTGGAGCTGCAGTTCTGACTGACAGTTGTGTATGTAAAGCTGATTTATTTGGCTGGCATGGCACTGTGCCAGGGAAGAGGCCATCTGAATGGTGAAGCTGTTAAGAAACTAATTGCATGATGAACTGCAGTTACAGGGGAGTCTTTACTGTTTGCTTCATCTAATCACATTTGCTACCAAGGATTTTTCTTGTTTGCCCCTTTTCCACTGTTTGAATTGGAAGAATACCAGGTTTACACCAGGGATGGGCTTGGCCAATTGGCTCCCAAGCCTTTATCATTAGCTTGTAGGTCCCTTCATTTGTTAAAAGGCTCAAATACTGTCACCGCTGTGAGTGTTTCCTTGCTTTCTCATCTCGGACTGGGAGGCTTTGAACTTGCCAAGATCCAAGTTCAGCGCTCTGTGTTTGTTCTGCTTGTGTTGATGAAGTCACTAATCCCTAAATGAAGGGCAGGGAGCTGTTGGGGTTAGCAATTTCATCATCTTTAACAGAGAAAACAGAATCCCTCACAACACAGGTGTGTTAATGAGAAAATTATTTCCCTCTGCCTTGCTTTCAAATGTCTTTCTGAGCAGCAGGTCTGAATTGAAACCTTGGGTTGAAAAATACCAGCCTGTGGGAAGAGCAAAATCAGAGAAGAACTCTGTGCCACCAGACCACCGGGTCATGCTCAGTTCCTTTGCAAGCACACACACCTTGTTAGGTGTTTACCTAACAGAAAAGCAGCCATACTGCTGCTTGCCTTTGCTGTTTCTACCCAGGGAAGGAGTGTTGGTAAAAGGTGGACCTAATGATAAGCTAAATGATTCCCATCCTCAAACCACAGCTTCCATGGGGCTGGTGCCAACCACTTTTCCCCCATCATGGGTGCCCTGCAGTAGTACCAGGAACATCGCCTCAGATAGTTTGTCACTCTGCTTCAAATGCAGTGTTGGTGCTATTTGCATGCAGTTGATCACATTTTTCATTTGAGAGGATTATGTTGATTTTGCTTATAGATATCAGGTTCTAGTCAACATTGACTCATTCTAAACTAGACAAGCTTGAGGTCAAGACTTCGAGTTTCTCCTGATTCCAGTGCAAAACTTTCTTCACAGTCACTGCCTGCCTCCTGGGAAATGCGTACTGAAGCCTAAGCCCAGGCCACACACTGGCATGGGGGAATGGCTGCAAATGGCACTGTGGATATTTTGCAGAGCCTTTGTAAGAAATAGTTTTAGAAGCCAATCTTATTTAAGTCATTTTCAGGTAACCTTTACCTGTTGCAGGTATGTTTCACATTTGACATGTATTATTCAGAATCTGATTCTTAGCTGGTGTTACCCTATCTTTTCCTTTGCATAAAACAAAATTACACTGCTCACGTTGGCCCTTATGCCCTGTTGCCTTCCTTTTGAGGCCAATGGAAAGTCTCCCATTGAGTTTGCTGAGCAGTGAACCAGATCTGCTAAATGTCAATTGTTAGGGCAATTTCCTCCCTCCTTCATAGTCTCATTCAGCAAAGGCATATTGAAAGCAGTGTACCTGCAGCAGTCTACCTGAGCATTAGGAGTTGCACCCTCTCAAAAGCCAAGAGCTTCAAATGGGCCCCTGCGGCAAGAAACAGCAGGCAAAGGAAAATGACAGATGGAGCTCAATACAGACAGTCAGTCTGACAGCTTCCCACATCCTCCCAAAGAACTCGGAACAAAACTTTTGTCAGCTGAAATCTTATTTACAGCCTCTGTTTTTTTCCTGCAAGGATAGAATAATTCTTAAAACAAGATAGACTGTAGCTTTCTCTGTCTCCTAAGGTGGCCACTAGTAAGAGCTCTGCAAGCCAAGTAGTCTCAGGTTGCTGCAAATTGCTGTCTAGTTTCTTAGTTCCCAAATTTCAGCCCAAGCTTGAGGAAGTTCAGCAAAGACATCCTCTGACATCTTCCCCGTGCACTTCCCCGTGCAGGAAGCTGGCAAACCTTCCCAAACCCCCGGCAATTCCCCTTCCTCTGCAGGGCTGTGCTCTTCTCAGCAATAAGGTGCAGGATGACTCAGCCAACAGAAACGTTTACAAAACAAGATACCGTTCCGGGCAGTTTTCAGAACTTAGACCTCTGAGTAGGAAAGGTTTGGGGAACAAGTATTTCTGGCAAAAGTGGAAAAAAGGAAATAATTACAACAGGATCATTAATTGAGGCTCACTTTGACGTATCAAATCATAAATTACAGTGCAGGTGCAGAGTTTGGTTGTCCTTGTGACATTGCACATTAATAAGCCAGGACTGCTCTGTGATATTCCGCACAAACTAGAGCTTGTGCAGCTCTCCTTGTTGTAACTGTGAAATTTTCAACTCAAAGAGAGATTACAGATTGGATAAACATGAAAATTATAAGAAAAAGTCAGATCAGGAAGGAAACCTATATGCTGCCTGGTGGGATCATGGTAATAGTAGATGTAGGCTTTGTAGAGACGGAGGACAGTCAGAGCATTGTAGAAACACCGCAGAAATGAGCTGGTGGCTGTGCCACTGTGCTGGTGGCAGCTTTGAAGACATCAGCTCAATATAATAGATTTCTTCTACATGGTCAGTACCAACAGTACAAAAATGAATGAACATACAGAAACCCATTTTCCATCCCTGGTTGTTCGCGTATCCCCTCCAAGCCCTCGCATAGTTTGACCTGCACATCCTCCTCGCATACCACACTCCCCCAAAAGATTAGCAGAGCTTATCTTGCGTGTGTGCATGTGCGCATGCGTCCGATGGGCTTGGGCAGGGAGTTACTGGGTCCTCCTTAAAAGCAATTAGCAGCTACCCCCTTTAACATCAGAGAGCAAATTCAATCATGGAATAACTCTCCTGCAATCGGTACAATTAGCAGGAATGCGTTTGACCCCGGCTTCACCTTCTCTGAAATGCAGTTCCTGGTACAAAGTGTTGCACTGCCTTTGAGAGCGACATGTTATGAGTAACTGGATGTCAGGATCATCATGTGAAAACAAACAAATCTCCACATAACTGCAAGGTCTTGAACCAGAAACTGGTGTAATAAAGGTAGAAATAATTCCTATTTTCACATGTTACTTTCCTTTCTCGTGATAAAAAAACAATGCAGTGCACCACAGCCCTAACCCCAAACACGTGCCATTGCCTATGATGTCTTACAAACACACAGCCAAAGTGGGGATTTGGTGGCCGCTGCAATGTGGAAATGTAAATCTCTGCTTGGACAGATGTCTGAAACACTTCCCCCTGATGTCATAAGGAAAGGGAAAACCTTTTGTTTCATACATATTTGTCTTACGAAGCAAGATATTTTTAAATTTTCTTTTGTTTAAGGAAACAACAACAAAAAATCTTCTGCCTAGGCACTGCTTCTCTATTCATATGTATATACAAACCATCTATCTTAGAGCTGGGAGACTGGGATTCCTAACTAAGAAGCAAAGCGCTGGATGCCCAGCAGACCTGCAGTGCTTGCATGTTGCACGCAGTCTCACCTCCGGTTTACTCTGCGTCTCTGGGAACAATATTCTTATTTCTTGAGAAGGATATGGTGATTTGTGAGGCACTTACTTTTCATTAGAGGGATAAGACAATAAAAAAGAAAAATCTAAGAGGGAGTCAACTTCTTGTCTGTAGGGGAGTTAAGGTCAAGATGACAAAGTATCTCTGAGATACCATTATTCAATTATTGCTCAAAGTATTTGTGAAAATCATGTATTCCTTTAAACTAATGAGTGGCACAGTGCTCTGCTTTGTCTGAAAAATTTAGGTGCTTGGTTGTAGAATAAGCTGTACTTCTTTACTTAGGAATACAGCCATTTCTTTCTTTCTTTCCTTACTTTTGCTCATAAGAACCCTTGTCTTCCAGGCACACTTGCACAGTTATAGTCCCTCTTCTTTTTTTAATTTTCTTTCTGACTTTCAAAGAATGCTTTCCGCCCTGTGTCACACTACCCTGGTCCTTCCGTGACGTATGCACAATGACCTCTCTTCTCCGTGTCATACCCAGTCTAATCCTTTTCCTTGAGCACCATTTGCACAGTAATCCTTTTCCTTCTGTGACACAAGCACAAAACTCCCTTTCCTCCACTGTCACTTGCAGAACAATCCCTTACTTCTAGTAGCACGCAGGCAGTAACCCTTTATCTTCTGTGCTGAACACAAAATGATCACACTCTAGCTTTCCTTCAATACAAGAGTGACAATGCAGCCGTTATGTTAATTCTACGAAGACCACACCACCATCCTTTTATTCCCAAGTTATCCAAATATTAACCTTCATCTGGTCAGTGAGCAGTATGAAATACCATAGTGAAAAAAGCAAAGTATACAGTCAATTTTTTTTTTCTCTTTGTTTTGAAAAATTTAAAGAATTAATCCCAACTTTTCCAAATGTTTACAAAAGACAAAAACTAGTATATGGTTTAGCGTTTTTTCCATTACTCTTTTTTTATTTTTCCTCCCCTCTTTTTCAATGATATAATGAGGGGGGAACAGGAGGAAGGAATAAAAAACTGGAAGTGAGTCAGAACTTGAACCTAAACTTAGCCTTTTAAATAGCTCTGGCTTGTGTACTTCACAGGTGAAAGATTTTTTTTTTTTTAAAGTTAAAAGAAAAGAAGTTAAAAAATGTTTTGGCTTAACCCCCCCCCCCTTCTACTGGGCAGACCAGTTACCACAGCAAATCAGAGTGAGAAGGCAAAAGACTAGTGACCAGGACTGCTAGCTTTCATCAGCTGAGCAAGTCATTTAGCCTGCTTTACTTTAAGCCTTATCCAAACCCAGACAGATACCTGTTTAACCAGGGCTTTACAGCCTCCTCCAGCCAGGAGAGCTATGTCCGTAGCCCATCCCCCAGGCAGCTGCAGCAAGACTGGAAGCTGTTGGGGCTTGGGAATGATTACCCTAATTTGATATCCCCTTTACACAGCAGTATTGCATTTGGTGATGATTTGGGCTTAAAATGATCCTGTTTATTTCTTTGGCCTGCCTATTTCCTCCCTACTGCCACAGCATGCTTTCAAAACAGGGCTCAATTAATTAAATGCTAAGTCTGACCCTTTGCAGAAACCCTACATTTAGACCCATTGATTCTAAATTGGTTTTGTCTGCTATCAGAGTGGCATATGTTCACCAGGATTGGTTTGACGCTGTATCTTTGGCTAGCTACACACAAATTCATTCAAACAGGAACGCTGGATAATACCTCTAGGTGCTCCCGTGTTTGTAATATGCTTTGACATCCTGTGTGGCTGGTGCATTTGAAGCACGAGATTTACTGCGTTTGCTCCTAGAGTAGCTGCAGTACGTGCCATTAGCTCCCAATTGGTACTGCCACAGCGGCTGCCTGAAGAAAATTCAGGGTGGAAAACCACCACCACATTTTTTGAACAAAGATAGTAATTATGGTAATTGTATTGCTTTAGCATTTTTTCTTGCCTGTGTTTATGAACAAGTGATGTGAGCCAACGAGAACAGCAGCTTCTTTCCTTCAAATTAATTCCTGCTTTGGAATAGCGGGATGGATATGATAAGACTTTCAGTTTGGTATGTTTTCTCCTGCATCTTTTCAGTGGTGCATTACACATTCACCACAATTCTTCACCTCCACTGTCGCTTTTATGGCAGCGTTTTCCTTTTCCTCCTCTTCTGTCATGGGCATGCTAATCTTTTGTGTCACAAGCAGCCCAACCCCTCCTTTATATGGGCCCCCTCCTCCCTGTGCACAGTCCTGGATTATGCAGTTAAAAGAAAAAAAAAAACATTTCGCCTCCTAAACATAAAACAATGTAATTGTTGCTGTTGCTATTTTTATTTCCATTAACCACTAAACCCAGTCTGGATTGAATAATTAAGCAGCTATTTGTGTCATGGGTTTCAATGCTGAACGTAACCCATTAACCCCATAGGAGCAAGGTCCTTGAATTCTGAATAATTCTGGGAGTAAACTGTGATGAATCAGGGCTGAGATAAGAGCCAGGCATCTTTAAAAAAATCTGGAGCATGTTCTTGGCACTCAAGATTTTTTCTGTGTTGCAAGCAGTTTCTGCTCTTCCTTTTTTTTATCTTTCCCCATTCAACTGAATCCCATGGGAAACACAGAAAGACTCTACTTAGGAAAAGTGTTTGTTATAGTTCATTCTCTTATTTCCTGATTTTTTATCTTTTTTTTTTTTGGCAACTGAAAATGTTTGTATGTAAAGAGCACCTTACCATTCTTTGGGGCTCATCTGTTCATACGGCTTATTCTGGACTTGAAATTGTCATAAATCTCACTCTGGTCTCATTTTTTTCCCTCAAATAGAGCCTTGTTAGCTGTAACTTGTCTTGGACATGCTCCTCTGACATGGAAGCAGCTGATATAACATGGTTCAGTGAGCACAATTGGTAGCAATATTCCTGGCACCAGTATAAGTGTGCTGGCCTGTCCTTACCTAGCAAGCTGTGTGGCCAAACTGGTCAAGGTGTGGGCAGCTCTCTCCTACTGGATCAGCTGCTGCTGGAAGCAGACGACTGCATTTTTTTTACATGAAACTATGTGTTTTAAGATCTCTTCCTGAACAGGCACTTGGAAGGCAGAATGACTGCCCTACCCAGAGATGCACAGCTCTGCAAAACAAAAAAAAAAGAGTACCCAGTTACAGTCTACCAGGTATGCCTATGGGCATACACACCATCCTCCTCAGATAAAAAAAATGTGAGGTTAAAGGAGACCAGCATTTAATCTGGTCTACTTCATAAAAGCAGCCATACAATTATTTTGCCCTGTAATTTCTGTATCAGCCCCAACCACTTCTAGCTGAATTGGACTGTCCCTTTCTGAGAGCTTGACCAGCTCTGATTTAAGGACTCTGACTAACGGAGAACTTCCACACATCCCTTTGTGATCAATTACAAAGTTTAGTGAATTGACTGCTTGCTGTTCTCATGGCTACAAAACAGATATCAACCACCTCGTGCACTGACATAAACCGCATGTGCAGTTAGCGACGTGAACAGGGCTTCTTACACGAGTAATGTGGTGAGAGCAAGTCTTGTGCTGGGCCTGTTGATTTGGGAAATGCAGACTTTCAGGTTCAGAGGAGGAACTCAGCTTGGGATCACTGCTGGTCAGAAGGACTGACACTACCGCTTCATCCAGTGCTCTTCAGCGTTGGAAACTTTTGTCCTTACTGACTCATCTTCCCTTTCTCCAGCTGAGACCACAAACCATTTATCAAATTTAAAACTGCTTACCTACTCTGGTTGGAGAGCAGATGAAAATAAATAAATTAAAATGAAAAGTGCATTAGATGTAACATCCCCTTCTTTCAATGCTAGCTGTGTCGCAAGACAGACTGTCAGACAAGGGGCCAAATCCTGAACTGTTGGGAAGCAGAACTTGAAGTATGCAAATATTCTTTCTATCCTTTAAGAAAACATGTACAAACTGAGAGAAGTAAGTATACCATTAAAAGAGAATGTTATGATAAAAATCATGAGCATATTCAGATGTCTGAAAATATATCCTCAGTCTGAAAAACAGACTGAACAAAAATAACTAGATATAATCAGTTAACGTTAGTAATGCTATGTAAGCTGGGAGTAAGCGCCAACACTAATGATTGGTTGTGAGACATATTCCGGAATATAGTACGTTGAGCTTTGGTTTTATCACAGGAACATAATAACTGGAAGGGACAAACTATTGAAGAGAGGTAAAGGAAGAAAATGAAAGCGCTGTTTTTGAGGTCACAGAGAGTCTTACATTTTCTTTCACTGAAGTCAGTTTTGAGCAACTAATAACCCAACACTTTGCATACAACCGCAGCCCAATGATGAGTGCAGGAATGAGGGCTGACTAAGGAAATACATGAGCATTTGCAGGAGAGGGACCTTTGTTTCTTTAAGAAAATTTTGCATTATAGTAACACAAAGATAAGTTGCTTACAATACCTAGCATGAAATTGATGAGTGTGCTAGTAAAATCTTGTAGAGAAGTTTAGAGATCTTTGCAATATCCAGAAGCATACTTTCCCCTTTGTCTTTCTCTCTCTTCTTCAAGATCTCCTTTTCTCTCCCTGAGGAAGAAACAATAATTTAATTCTGACTAATACACAGAAAGTCTGCCATGACCAGGATGGTTAACAACTTATAATGAGACATTTTATGAGCCACAGCCTTGGCTTGACTAAATGCCTTCTGTGCAGCTTTAGCTTTGCTTTATGAACCTGTAGGAATGTACTTAAGGCCTTGCCATTTAAGCAGGAGCTGTAGTCAGTGCTGGAGAGCAGCTGAAGCAAGCCACTGACCTGCAAAAGACCATCTCCTTGGGAAAACTGCACTGGTGCAAAATCTAGAAGTAAACACAACCACAACAGAAACCAGCATGCACATCTGTGGGCTGCCTCCTGCTCCTCATAAACAAGAGCTATAAACTCATTGCCAAAAATTGAAAAAACCCTCAAATAATCCTCTAAAAAAGACCACTGTAAACAGCTAAGAGAGCTGCTGTTTGACTTGTACAGGAAACCCCATTTCGACTTTCTCCACAGAAATAGCAGGAATGGAGAAGGTCTGATGCTAACAGGCCCTGTCCCCAGCACTCCAATCCCACCCACTTACTAGGGAGGCTTTTGGTTGACTTCAGCCACTTTTAGTGTGGAAACATAGAATAACTGAAGCAAAATGCTACAAAACTAAACTGCTGATGTACCCAACCCAAGCTGCTAATGACCAATAGCTGAGTCGACCAAACTGGATGAACCTCCATACAGCAGGAGTGGTGCCGAGTTGGGCTCCTATCGTGCCATGCCGGTGCTAAGCCTGGATGGAGTGGGTGCTGCAGTGCCGCGGGGCTGTGCTAGCAGAGCACTTGCAGGTCAGGTTGCTCTCAGCAGCTTGTGTGCCCAGGGCGAGCCCCTGCTGTCTTTCGCCACTGTAAGAGTCAGCTTGTTCTCTGAAGGACCCTGACTCAGCCCTGGGCCAAGATGGCAGGTGTCATGCTTCCACCTCTGGTGCTGCCACTGTTGTCATGCCCAAGGACCTCGTGCCGGTGGGTGTTTCACTAAGCAGGGATGCCATGGGTGCTTCTTGGGATGTAAGGTCAATAAGCTGTGCCTTCACATATGGAGACACAACGTGTTTCTGAAGGGCTGGAGACTACTAATGAGAACCCGTGTTGTACATTACCTGCTGCAGTGACAGGTTGGTACCTAGCCAGATAGATGTGTGTTTCTCAAGGAATAAGTTACAGTCTGAGGAAGCACTCTGTGGGCTCGGTGTTTACAGAAAACAGCAAACAGAGGAAGGCTGTGGTTTTCGAAAGGAATCACGGTACAGTTGCACAAGTCAGTCTGGTATCAAAGTATTAGAGAATAACTTGCACTACCCCCAATGTTAAGGACTGAAGATAATGCGCAGCAATGAAGTTTTATGTGTGCTCAAGTACATATTTTTTATGCAGCTAAAGCTATGTTGCAGATGTTCTTCACTAGAATAGATTTTGCCTTTGCTAATCCTGTATTAATCTGCTGGTAGAGCTATATCTGCATTATTACTACTGGGCTCCTTGCAGAGAGGAGCCACCGCTCACTGGGGGCCCGGTTCCTCTGCATCTCCCTTTGCGGAGCTGCAGCTCGGAGGTCAGGCTTGTTCATGCTGGGGGGAGCATCCCGCACAGCCCCCGTTTCTATCACCACTACAGTGCTCTGCCAGGAGAGGGAGCTAGGACTCTGAAATTCAGTGGCCTTTGATGTTTTCTGTTCACAAATCATGAAGGTGTTACAGCTGTCCAACACTAACACAGGCTTTCCTGTTCGGCTGGGTGGGTATTCAGGGGGCTCATGGTTTTCCATGGAGGCTACATGCTGCCGAACGGGTTTGGTTCCTGCTGGATCCCAGAGGACTCCGATGCTCCGAACTGTGTTTTGAGGCTCTCAGTCACTTTTTCTGACTGCTTCCCCAGGTGAACTCCAATGGGAGCTTGGACTCGGTGAAAATGAAGCCTACAGATTCTGGCATCATGCTGTAGGTGCAAAACCACTGAAATGCAACCACTGCTGGAGTGGAGGTGGCACCCAACGGATGCATGGCAAGGCAAGCCACAGCTGGGAGGAGGGAAAAATTTTGGTTAAGGCTACCAGCTGGCACACAGATGTTTGAGAAGATTTCTTTTAACTTAGAAACACATCAGCCTTCTTCCCCCTGCAGTATATGTGTTTCATTTTGAACAAGTAACTGGCAGCTGGAGAAAGTTATTAGAAAATGCTAAGTCTATGTTCCAGCACTTGCAACAGCAGCAGAATTACCTGTTTCCTATTCTGCCCAAGCTTTCTGTCTCCTTTTTCAGATATTGTTGGCCTCAAGTCAAGTTTTGCTTAAGTTATGTATCAGAAGGGGAATAAGTGGAGCTCCAAGCTTGTTTAAAGAGTAGAAAAGGGAGTTTAAAAAAAGCTGGCAGATACCAACACATCTGTTATCTAGGTTCTCGATGTGGTTGGGCCTGCTGGTAAGAAAACAGGAAATGAGTGAGAAAACAATTCTTAAAAATGTGAAAACCAGCCAATTCTACAGGGCTCCACTCTGTGCTCAAATGTCTGTAAGTGCTGATAAAAGAGCGCACGTGATGAGTATGTGCTGTGTCATTATCAAAGGCCCTTTCAGTATTATTTTCATTTCAGTTTTCTTCAAGTGCCAGAGTCTGGCAAGGGAAGGAGAATAACCTCATTTCTTCCCTGACTAATGAAATGTGGTCACTGACCAATCTGCCCTCTTTTCCTTCAAGGTGGTGGATAGAGAGTTGTACTTCCCTCCTATTTTCTACCTGATTTGAAAGTAAGAACAGAGAAATTTGGTGGCAATTTTGGAGGCTAGAAGAAGAGCTCCTCAAATGGTGCTGGGCTCTGTTAGACAGGAGGTGCCTAGGAGCCAAGCTGGAGAAAGGATTGTTGAATGATAACATGGTGTGAGCAACCACTGGAAATCACGAATAGTGAGGGAGGCTCCTTCGTAAGAAGTGCATTTTAGTGACTCTGTTATAAGTCAGAAAAATCCTGTGATCTTCTGATGCCCTCAGCCTATGTTCCCCCATGGTCCAGGGGTCAGCTTTGCCTGCTGGGAGGCACCAGCGGGCACTGCAGAGTGCTGGGACAGAAGCTGCTCCCAGAAGCATGGCAAGTAGCCATCAGGGTGCAGAGGTATTTGGTGGCCAGGCCCCCAAGTTTGTGGCTCTTACCATTTCCGTCCTTGCAAAGGACTCTGATAAGGTTGAATGGTGTGGAGTTTTGCATGCAGGAGCTGTGGTTGTGACTTCCCATCTCTGCACCAGCCAACAAGTTATTATAAAAATAAATACCTCAGTGGCAGCGGTGGCAGCAGCATCCCCAAGGGGCTATTTACTTCTACTGGCATGAACTAATGCCGGCAGAGGAGCTCAAGCCAAATCCTGCAGAGACCAGTGGGAATCTCTCCAGGCTCTTACAAAGGCAGTTTGCACACTGGAGAAAACATTGGTGCTTGGTCATATTTATCGCCATGTCAGTTAAAACATGTTGTCAGTTAACACCTTTTCTAACACAACATATATTTTCTAAAGCTGAAGGAAAGTGAGCTCCTTTTATTTTTCAACTAGTTGTTCTGATTTACTTCTGAAATTGCACAACACACTAAATGGTGGTTCATGGAGTGGCCAGGGATCAATTATTACCTTTTCATGTGCAAACTGATCCTAAGGTATTTATCAATCTCTTATAGTCCTATCTCCAGAAGATACACCCGATTTCAGAAAACTGAAAACATATAAAGAAAGCTAAGGCAGGGTGACATTTGCTTTCCTTGGCTTGCTTTCTAGAAGATATTTGACGGGTGAGTTTATTATCTGTAGGAAGAATGAACAAGCCAATACACCCTTTTCAAGGTTTGCAAGTACCTTAATGTAACTTGCTCATTTAATTTGGATCTATATACCTCATGAGAAGGGCAGAAGATTTTCATTTTCAAGGCCTTATTTAGCCATAAAACGTGTATCACGTTAGCTAAGAGCAGGTCTATGAATTTCATTTTATTTGGTGACAGGAGAAATAGGGATGTATATATCACCCTTTCAGTAACTGCTATTAAAAGGTGCATGTTTCATGAAGAAACGGTGTATTCCATATCACAACGTCTTTCATGAAATAAAATTCAGGGCATTTGTAGTATACGTATATGAAAAGTATCAGTTCACTCATATGTTAAGAGTATGAGGAAAATATAAGCCCATTTTGTGACTGGAGCTGGTCACACCTGGAAAATTAGGATGGATTTTGCTGGCTCCAACAAAGTCAGTAGGAGATTTTCTATGGCCTCAGTGGGGCCAAAAATTCTGCTAGATTTCATACTATTATAGATATTGTACAATTTAGCCACCAAGGTCATTAAAATGCTATAATCCCTAGTGTGATACATGATGGGGTAAAAGCACTTACAAAGGTATTGCTTTCTAAACTGGTGTAATTGTGGTAGTAATTCCCAAAGAAGGAGTATTGCAAATGCATTTCCAGTTCCAGTTTCTCAATTTTTTTGTCAGTGTTCATTACAGTAGTGATATGCTTGTGTCTAAATCTTGTTGATGTCCTTCCAGAGGGCACTAAAAACCCTAAAGTAAGTAAAGAAAAATTTAGTTGGTGATTCTGACTGGCTGCTGAATTGACGCCTTTTGAGCTCTGTCCCTCAGCTCATAATCTATAATGTTCGCTCTTATACTACACAGACTGCTTGCTCTTTGTTTATATTAATCCGCTTACAGTTTGTCTAACTTAAAGGGAATTAGGAAATGAAAAAAAAAGAAAGCCCTCCCCTCACCAAACTTGGATGATTTGGGGCTAACAAGCCTAAGAGGGCTGTCAACACTTAGCTGTATTTTCAGTCCTCAGGAAGTTTGCAGCTGGGGTGAAGCTGCCCTGTGGGGCAGCGCAGTGTGGGGCAGCGGGGGGCTGGCTTCAGTGGGGCTCTGGTGACAGTGCTTGGGGCTCGGGCACCAAATCTCAGGGCAGAGGGTCTACCCCTCCTGGCGGTGCACAGGGCAGGGTCATGAAAGCCTCTCAGGGCACCAGAGAAACATATTGAGTCGTGAACCCTCCTTTTCCAGTTTTAAGAAGGAGATGGACATACAGGTCTCTGAATTATGGCAACAAAAGATTCAAGCTGAAATAAACACTGAAGTCTCACATGTGGTGAGAAGAGTGCTTGCCTGTTTCCTGATGGTGATCCTCTCTACAGTGATGAAAATCAGCTAGAGGTAAATAAAATTAAATGTTCTTTTTATGATAAATGAAAAACCTGATCTTAGGGACCACTTATTTTTAGCCTCGTAGTTGCACTGTATTCCTCGACAACCAGGGGGAGGCAGAGGTGCTAGAGGCTCTGGTATTTTGTTTTCCCCAGGGCTTGAAATTGGCCTCGGGTGCTCTGTACATGGGTGATAAATGCATTTCCATCTTCTCTGAAGATGTCTAGCACCTGCATTTCTCTTTGCTTCATAAAGCCACCTCCTTTCCACTGCTTAACTAAGCTCTCAGATGTTATTCGAACAAAGAAGTGCTGTTCTTTAGGCAAGAAAACCAGAAAAAAGCCCAGCATATTTATTCTCTTCTTTTGAGTGTGTCAGTCCTTTGACTAATGATGACAAGATTTCTGTTCCTGTTCAGTGGCTAGCTTCTTCACAGGTGCTACCAAATAAATACATCAGTTTGGAAGATGATTTCTTACAACTGTCTGGCAAATTGCAGTGACACAGTCAACTCATTTCTCATATACCTTTATCAGATAGCTACCAGATTAAAGACTAAATGAACACCACCTACTTTGATTAGATACCAGATTAAAGATCAAATGAACAATACTTACTTGGATTAGATTTGAAATGGTCACTGGGTTCACTGTGATTTTATATCTCCTGGAATAGCCCCTGGAACTATCCAGTCATGAACATAACACGTTGCAGAAAGGAGCTTACTGTCTTCTAAGGTAGAAGGAAACCTGCAAATAATAACATTTCATTTAAATATATCCCCTGAAACCCTGGTGGTGTCTCAAAAAGATTACCAGTATGGACTTTCAGAAACCATGCAAATTGGTGTTTCTTACTGATGTTTCCAAAGAATTAAAAGCATACAACATTTACATCTCACGATTTGATACATTCTTTGGTAGTAAATAAACCCAGGAATTTCTATTTTTCTAATAGAGAATTTGGCTGAAGTTTAATACATTAAGTGTATATAATACACAAACAGTAATCCATGTTTACAGCTTTTTTGAAAGTCCACAGTTAAAGAGAAATGGAGATGAGTGGATGTAATACTGAGCTGGGATTCAAAGTGGTATCACCATGCTCTAGAATAGATAACAATAATCTGCCTGTGACAGACACATTTCTTCCACAGTTTTTGGATTTAACTTTTTTTTTCTTTTTGACTTGTAGTCTTTTAGCTACTACTGCCAAGAAGCCACTGCATTTTAGGCCAGGAACTCCAGTATTTACACAGTGGATGTTGCCGCCCCTTGGTCAATGTGGCAGGCAATAGCCTAACCTTCTGGAGGAGGTGACAAGATTTAGTGTGAATAGTTTTGTGGTTTAATAATAATTAAAAAAATATGTAGTAATATAAGTTATCAGCATTATTCTCCAGCCTATGTTCTTTCTACACTGAAAGAAGTTTTGGTGAAGTTACGTTTGGCCTAAGGCTGACTACAATGGCTGTTTCTTTGGCCTGAAAAAACAGTGTGCAATCATCATCGTTAACATCCCCCAGCACTTGATTAACCCAAATGCTTGGGTAAATGTTAATTACCCAAACCTTTACTTAATGAAAATGAGAAAGTAGACATACCTCAATGTCTTCTCACTTCAAAAGAAAAGCTCATACCATAAAGATTTTGCAATGAAGCCTCCATCTTACAAAGACTTACAGAAAAGCTGAAGTTGTGGCCTCACCAAAGTATAGGAGACAACTCTGAGGGCCTTGCTACACAACAAGGGTTTAGCAGCTAGTGACGGCCATGTAGGTGAATAGTGCATAAGTCAAGCACTTTAAGTAAGACTTTATGGAACAGAGGGCTGCAGTATGTTTTACTGGCATAAAAGGGCTCAAATCTCACCACTGGTGGCTTTGGTTGCTATAATAGCAATTATACTAAAATAAGTGCCTGATACATTAAATAATTTCTTCATGATAAATAATCTGATCAGTTCTACGAGAAGGGCAGAAAACTTGATAGGACATATAATCTACTGGGACAGCAGGAACTCTCTATCATTACTCATGTATCTACATGGGAAACAAGAAAGCAAGAAAACATAGTGCTTCAAGCATATTCTACAAGGATCATTGTGCAGAAAAATTCTCTCAATGCAGAAATCAAAGGCTTATAACAGGGAGAGGCAGTGCCTGCTCTGCAGTGACAGCTTCATGTTTATTTATTCTAGAAAAAATAAGAGGGAGATACTGAAGTAAAGACAAGATAATTTTATTCCCAGATCAAATAAAGGAACACAGAGTGTGTTCTCATCAAAGTGATTACTTTAGGGGGAACTAATACAATGAATGTTATTAAATGAAACAACTTCTTTATAGGGCATCTCACATTAAGGATTTTAGTGTAAGTAATATTTCTGTCAGGCAAAGTGATGCAAGACAAAACATCTTGTAGAAGATACAAAAAAGACCTTTAAGAAGGCGCTAAGTAACAAGATATGAATATGAACCATTGTGAGAACTCATATTAGATGGCATTTTCTCAGAGAGTGCATGCATTTATGCATCCTTATAGAGGTATTCCTTAATAAACACATTTTTGTAAAAACGTATTCTATTTACTGTATTTCCTATGCAGCAAATTATCCCTTTGCTTAACATCTCTGAGAAACAAGGATGTCAGGAGCAAAAATGACTATTGTCCTTTCACTAGTTGCTTGAAATCCTTTATTTTAAATTAGCTTTTAGGTGCTGGTATACGTAGAGCTAAAGTAAATGGCTGCTCAGCACAGACAGCTGGGACAAATCCTCAGCTCTGTAGGAGCTTTCTTCAGTGCAAATCTGAAATACTTGCATGTCTCTCCTTCCATCATGCTGGAAGCCTTAGGAGTAAACCCTTGCAGTGCTGGGCATGAGGTGCAGCCAAGAAGGTAAGTTTGTACAAATACCATGCTTTCTCAGTACATTTACACATATCAGCACTGGCAATCAGAGCTAGGAAATGTGGACCTATTGTATCTTTTTGTATTCTGAAATGGACATCCGTATATCAGCACACTTGAAGACCTACAGCTACATTTTATTATCCTAGAATCTGAGAGGTCTCAAGGGGTAATTATTTATAAAATGACTAAAACATCTTGCCTTGGGTGCAGAGTTCTGGAAAGCCGTGTCTTCTCTCAGGGTCATGAGAGTTAGAGATGAAAAAGCCTGGCTGCATCATCTTGTATTGTTCCCTCCAGTACCTTTGCTAGTAATTTATCAAATCTGTATTTATCTTAGTATTTATATACGGCTCCCATTGCACCACTTTGCAATAGTCAATTCCTTTATTCTCACAAGGGCCCTATCTGGTATATTCTGCATCACATCTGATGCAATCTTGAAGAGAAGGTTCATAGCAACAGAAAATGACGGGAATGTAGTCCCTTTTCCTTATTTGCTACTCGCTCACTAAATCGTGGTTCGATTCTCATCTGACGGGTCTTCCATCTCTCATGTGGGAAAGATGAAATGAGTAGGAGAGTAGGTGGGAACTGAGTTTGTTTCAAGACGTGAAGGGCTCAGAGTTGTCCTCTGTTTTCTGCTCCTTTCTCCCATAATATTCAGGACTTTGCAGGAACTAGAGAATTTACAGAATATCTCACTGCAATTATTTGGTCAAGTTCTATGGCTTTTATTATTCAGGTTTGACTGCAAAATGAAGATGTGCTTTTTTGTGCTATTGTTTTGTTTTCATCAGGCACTTGGTGAAGAAAGACCTGCATGTTTTAACCTAAATTTTTTGTTTTCTTCAATTCCTTTAATTTCTTAATAAAAATCTACTAAAAAAAAGAAAACAGAAAATCCTAAATAAATAAATAATCCCCCCAAACCTTTCATTTCTCTTTGCATTGGGCAGTTTTTCTAAATCTTTTAATCCTTGCTATGACCAAATATTACTAACCACAAGTGCTGAAATGCCATCTTCAATGGCCAGATGTAGAGATCCTAGAGATCTCTTCTCCAACCCAACTCTTCTCAGGAACAAGAGATTTTGAATCTGGGTGTTTCCCGAAGTATCAGATAACCCCAGAGAAAGGCTGTTTGAGTTGGGTACAGCACCAAGAGCAAATTGTTTGGCAAGTCAGTATCTGCCTTTGTTCTTTATAATTCTTCCAAGGAGGGAAGCACAGCACATGCTAATACCTATTTACGCTCATTCTGACTTGCAAATATCACAGATGGACACAGCCAAGTGACATATGGCAAAACAAGACTCGAGAACTCTGCTGCCCTAGGAGAGTTTAAATGATAAAAACACTATCCACGAACAAAGGAGGGTATATTTTGTATGGAAAAAATATTTCTTGTAGACCTAGACCCACTTCATTATTAAACTTAGAATTCCCCAGGTTTTTATTACCAAAGCACACTGTCTTCAGTTACAGCACTTACAGGTAACGTCAGAACCTGCTGGCACAAACCACCAGTTCTGGCTTGAATGGTTTATTGGTCATTTGTACAAGCCATCAGTGAAAGTATGGTTGAATAATAAAACAGAGTATGAGAAAGTCTCTTAGGACTCTCTCAAAAATTTAGAAAGTTACCTACAAATATGGAAAAGGAGGTGCAAGCACTGGCACTTTCACATCTAACCCTCAAACAGCCATTCTTGCCCTGTCAATTGATAGTAATACAAGTTTTGAATAATACATTGAAAAGATTGTGATCTTAAGGACTTGTTACAGACATTTTCTCAATGGTCCTAACCCAGACTAGAGGCTGGAAGTTTTGGGTACAGGCTAATGGTTGATTCTTGTTTGCCCTCTGGGCACTTTTCACAGTTCTGGCAGTAGAAAACAGCCTTGAAGTGTTTGTAAAATATGGTATGCATTTGCATTGTAGCAAGTGAGGAATGACTCCCGAAGTCTTTAATGCTAACGTTGGTAAGAATGTAAATTTAATAGACCCAGAGCTTTTTCATAACAGCCCCCATACTTTCTCTTTGTGAGTCACAAGAGAAAACAATCATTCGATAAAAAACATTTTTATCTTAGAACCATACAAAGAAGTATTATCGTTCTTTGGGAAGAAAAAAAGCATAAATTTAGTGTTATTTTCCATTTATTTTTTATTTTACTTTTTACACATAACAATATAAGTCTTCCTTTTACTCCTATTATTAACATACGGAAATGTTCAACAAAGAAATTAGCTCCAGGGATGAAACTCTCTGACTTGTTCTAAACCACGGATGTTAATTCCAACACTGGTCCCTTAGCTGTATGATTCTTTCATTCACGAATGTGTAACAAGAATTTCTGAGGATACTGAACCTCCTCTGACCACGTATTTTGAGATGAGATGAGGAGGACAGATGCTGACCTGACTTAAATGGTCACCTTTGCAGACTTTGTATTAAGGGGTTTGCAATGCACATAAATGCTTTTATTATATATAAATACACCAAAAGTGTATTTAAAAAATCTCTAATATCACACATATATTTCACATCTTGTATCTTATTTGAACTTAAATTTAATCATGGCAAACAAAACTGGATAAAACACTTCTCACTAGCTTTGTAGTTTCACACAGACTATTTGATGTACTTTGCTGGAATTTTCTCATGGACAAACCTGAAGGAGTAGGCTAAAAATCATAGACCACCAAATAGTCAGTGAAAGTTTCTTCGTGCCATGTAAAGAACTGACCTAAAGACACTATTATTATCTTAAGGGAAGCTCTTTTCCAGCCTCATTTTTAAAGTTCATTCCTCAATCTAGGCAAAGTAATCATGAAAATAAATAAAAAACTATATTTAAAGTTTGTAAAGTTCCTGTATTTCAGGTATGCAAGTAGTTTAGCTTTGTCAGTACTTCAAGGTGCTTGAAAATTGAGCTATAAAGGAAACTAGACACCCGATCAGCAATGGAAATATATAAGATCATGAATTGGATTTAACGGGTTCCAGTAAATCATAACATTAATGCTATTGCATGATACTTCACCTTAGCACCAGATTAAAGAAGACCCATCTCAAGTTGAAAAACATATGCTCTAAACCCTCCAAGTTTGAGAATAGAGCTGTGCGAGCCATTTACTATGAAATCTCTAAGCATATTAAGCACATCTGCCTTTTGCTTTCAGTACAGACATGAAACTTGGATGAAATATTATTAAAAATTTTAGTCTTTAGAATTTAATATAGGAATTTTCAGGACTAATGGACCTTTATAGATTAGCATGTTTGTAGCAGTTTTAAAAAGAATTGAAGAGAACGTTTGTTTTTCCGGATGAAGAAACATAACCAATTTCACAAATCCCTTTTACCAAAACATCAATCCAGCAGAAAACACAAATATCACACAGAGAAATAATTTAAAAACTTATGAGTTGTGAATCTTGGATTATTAACAGCTTAAAAAAATTGCAAAGACTCAGTAACTTTATTACATACATCTATTTTACCTGGATTTTCTACCAGGAACTCTTATCCCTTCTTTGAAATCACCTGTCATCGAAACAAAACAAAATGATAAAACAGGCTCTCATTTGTTTAAAACCCAGTGGAGATTCTTCAGGGAGCTCTGTCTTCTATTCTGTTGGTGGTGGTGGTATTTTTTTTTTTTTTCCCAGCATGACTACAACTATCTAAAATTGTAGTTGCAGTAGAAGCTTCTGTCATGTGGAATGGAAAGCAAAAAATATTTTGGCAACTGACTGAGTAACTTTAACCCAGAGCATCTCCATTACTTAATGTTTGGTCAGAGTATTATTCCTAAAGTTCGTCAACATGAAAATGAAACCACTTCTTTGGGAGCTTCCGAGTGAGAGCAAGGAAGGAGTTTCATACAATTTTCCAATTGCATTTAGGACAAGGAAATTGTAGCATTCACTTACTTCTGGCATTGAATCTCACTTCAAAACTACAGAAGACATTTTTTCAATCAAGTGTTGCACATCTCATTTAAACATAACACTGAAAAAGACAATTGAGTTGTCAACCTGGGCATCTAGCAAAGAAAGAAAGATTAAAAAAAATATATAAATGTAACAAGCCATAGAAAGGTCACAGAAGTGCAGGCACAATTATGTAATATGCATGGCTAGGATAAGGATAATCCAGAAATTCTTAGTTGTACTAAATATAGAGACTCAAATGAGAGAATGAAGTGGAAAGCAAAGCCTCCAGGACCAGATTGGAGTGCAACAGAAAATTGCATCAATCCTAAGCCTGCATTCAGAAGGGCCAGGCACATGCCCTGGTGCCTCTGAGCTCCTTTGGAGGGTGCTCAAAAAGCAGTTATGTTTGGGCACAGAGAAGGAAACTCCTGCCTCTACCCGCATGGGTTCTGGCTGTGTTTCTGGTCCATGGTTTGTCCCAGAAGCCACAGATCCATTCCTTCCCTTGCTGGAAATCTTAGTCACTTAGGAACAGTCATGCAATGATCCACTCTTTTCTCCTTGTTACCACTCCAGTGAGTTATTAGATACTACCTAACACACAGAAAGAGAAACAAATAACACACAAACCTCATTGTCCTGGTTTCAGCTGGGATAGAATTAATTTTTCATCCTAGTAGCTGGTGTAGTGCTGTGTTTTGGATTTAGTATGGGAATAATGTTGATAACACACTGATGATGTAGTTGTTGCCAAGTAGTGTTTAAGTCAAGGACTTTTCAGCTTCCCATGCTCTGCCAGGTGCACAAGAAGCTGGGAGGAGGCACAGCCAGGACAGCTGACCCAGACTGGCCAAAGGGCTATTCCATACCATATGATGTCATTCTCAGTATATAAACTGGGGGGAGTTGGCTGGGGGGCAGCGATCACTGCTCGGGGACAGGCTGGGCATCGGTTGGTGGGTAGTGAGCAATTGTATAGCGTATCACTTGCTTTGTATATTATTATTGTATTATTATATTATTATTACTACTATTATTACTATTCTATTTTATTTTACTTCAATTATTAAAATGTTCTTATCTCAACCCACAAGTTTTCTGACTTTCACCCTTCTCTCCCCTATCCCACCAGGGTTGGGGGAGTGAGCGAGAGGCTGTGTGGTGCTTAGTTGCTGGCTGGGGTTAAACCACGACACTTGTGGAGGAGGTTTTCAGCTACAATGGAAAAACCTAAGCCCTTGAAGAGTCTTAGAACATAGGTCTGCATGCGCACATGCCGTTTATGAGCAAACACTCAACTGACAGCCATGTTCTTGGATGAAGCAGGCATCTTTTGGGTTTGTAATTCCTCCAGAGGATGCTGAATACATGGCTTCCTCTGCAACAGGACAGATTTCCTGAAACAGTCTCTTTCCAAAGTTTTGAATGATTGGATGTGGGAAAGACAGCATTGCTATTTAGTAAACTTTGGCTAATGGAGGTTGTTAAATAGCCATAAAAGAGAGTTAAAGAATTCACTGTTTCTTATTTCTAGTAGAAATAGAGGAGTTTCTTCACACTGCTTCAGAAAAGGGGAATCTTCTCCAGCAGATGGGGAGTAGAGAAATGGGCAGCAAGGACAGAATCACAACAGCTGGCTGTGCAATTTATGGCATGATTTTTCAGAGAGAAGTACCCCATCTATGCAGACTAAAGAAACTGCCAGCAGTAGAACAGGCAGGGGTTTTTTTATACTTGGAGGTGCTGGTGACATTTCCCACTTGGAGCTAGGGATAGAAATGTGGGGTGGAAAAGGAGTGGTAGAAGTATTGCCTGACATGTTTAAACACAGTTTTAACAGCACTAGGGCCAGGGTCACCTAGGCCATCTACATTTTTATTGCAACTGGGCATTTTGTTTTAGCATGTTCTGAGAGTTCATACTGAGAATTTCCATACTTGCTTCACCCTATGCAAATGCCAGCCTGTTTTTCAACTGTCAATACATATGAGTGGTGAATTTGCACTCCGACTCATGTGTAAAAGACATACTAGAAAGTGGATGAGTTTTGTCTTTGGCAGTGCAGTAGAGCTGTTAACATGTGGTTTACTTACTAGCCTGACAGCAGCCTTTAAGAGCTGCTGTGCTTATTCTTTATCCTAAAAATGTGAGTCTTTTCCTACTGTCTTGCTGGGCATGACAGAAAAGGACATTATTCAGGTTTTGCCTTCAACATCTCAATAGTTCAAAGGAATAAATAAAAAATAGTTACAAGAAACAAAGGGAAAATCTCAAGCAAACCCCATAATTATTTTCTCCCACCCAAATAGCCTTGCTGGCGCTTGGAATTTCCTCCTACGATCAGGATAGCACCTGGATTTCCCTTCCTGTTGTACGGTTTAAGCTTTCTATAGATTTTGTGCACCCGGAGCAGAAATATCTGCCTCTATTCCCTTACAAATACTCTATAGTAATTAGAAATGAACTGACAATACAGTAGGATGTTGGCAGTTTCCCAGTGAGATCAAAGATGGGAATTGCTGGGAGAGTTTGTGGTGGGGACCCAGCTGGTGAATGCTGTGACTGCACTGGCCTGACAGCATCAGCTGAGCGTCGATTGCAGGGCGAGGCGGAGCAAGCGAGGGGGAAAGGTGGCCCTCAGCCAGTTCAGAGGCAGGAGCTTGGGCCCTGCTCTACTTGTGTGACAGACATTACGCTCAGCCATGGTCACCATGCTGGAAATGAGATGGATGTTGGCCATATAACTCCTTTTTCATGTACCACTGGCCACAGAGTCAAACCAAGCAAATCCAGGAGGCTGGCTAAGCTTTGGGCATCAGAATGGTTATCATACCAACAGATCATATTGTAGTATTGACCTTGATTTAGGAAGATAGTGTTTTTTGTCTGAGTCACTCAAACACCAAAATATGTGTTTGACTTAAAGCCTAGGACTAAAACCCACTAAAATACTGTTTAGGACACAGAATAGTTACTATGAGCAGTCCAACTTAAAGCCAGAGTAAATTTCGTGCAATAATATAAATGGTTTTTGATAAATGTGGGTAATGAGACCTAGCAGAACAGCAGGAATTGTGCCCAGCCGGATGTGTTTGTGCAGCCGGGTTATCAGAAAGATCTAAATTTAGACAAGAGCAAACATAGACAATATGTACAAAGTTTTTGTAGCCCACTCATTTATATATACCATGCTTTTGTCTCACTCAGCATCCTGCTCCCATCCCAAAATGTCAATTTAGATGCTGCTGTTTTTTTGTTCTCCATGGGAAGCACTTAATTTTCAGGAGGTGCTGAAAGTGATCTATTCAAATTTACCTTTTGCCAGGCATCCATACAATGGGGGACTTCAACTATGGAAATGGTGACCCTATTCTTATAACTTCATTACACAGACAACACAAACCGTCAGTGAGGAGTTCTGCGATCAGGAGGTACATGTGTACGCCAGCATCATGCATTCAGAAATCCAGATGTAGTCTTCCAAAATTATTAACCTGGTTTATAATGTTCTGTAAGAAACAGATGTTTGTCTTGACTATCACAACCCATACAGAAACTGGGCTCTTAGTAAGAGAGGGAAGGCTTCATAGGTTTAAAGAAAGAAAAAAGCAAGGCCCAGTTAAAACTATCTTGACATCTGAAAAATGAAAGAAAGAACTGGGATAAAAAACACTATCTATATTGTAAATATTCTGGATTCTTTCCTGGAAGGGAAAAAAGGAGGAAAAAAGGCCCTTCTGTAGATATATGCAAGAAGTTAAAGGTTTTGATTTGATCAGTTACTGGCATGATGCCATAAATGACAAGATTCTTCAATAACTTAGATTGTCCAACACTCAAATCCTGATATATAGGGTTATTTAGATCCAAAGTCTTGCTGAAACCAAAGGAATTTAGGATTCAGTCCTTAATTCAGTTTAGATTTACAAGGTAGGACTCTCTGTAGAGCTGAGAATTAATCCTACAGACAGGTAGTTCTGGCACTGTTCCAGCTCTTGTAAAAGCTGTGATGTCTTTTCTGAGAGGTCCAGAAACCCATGCAGTTTCTGGAAGTTCATCCTTTTGAAGATACCTACTGCAGTCACAAATGCACCTGCTTCTTAGACTCCACTGAAAGAACAGCACCTCTTAAAAACAGTCTGCTGATAATAAAGCCTCTGTCTTAAATGGGGATTTAGCTATAAAGTACAGAAATGGTTTGAACGTTCACAGCTTTTACTATCTCCTCCTACATGCCCAGTATACACAGTTCCACGATATACTTTTTCTTACACATACAACAAATGGTGCACTCTGTTTCTTAAAACTCACTATCTGTGCACTTGCTTTCATTATGAAATTTTGTTGTATTTGGACTTGACATAATGATGACCATAGTTGACCTGTCAGTGTAGATCAGAGCAAATCATATATTCAGCATGGCAGGTAATTGTGTTTAAACCTTTTCATACTACAAACAAGCATCTCAAGACTTGACTTGGAAGGGTCCTAATAATCAGACCTCCATTTTCAAAGGTGCAGAAATTTTGTCAATATGAGACAATAATAGGGAGACAAGAATTTTAAAAATCAAAGGAATTAATGTGACATATATGCTGCAGACTGTAGTTTAATCTTGGAGAAACACAGCTATCTGCAGCATTTTTACAGAGTCACATGAGAGATCTTTAGGGTTACCAAGGGGAAAGGAAGGTATAACTTCCTTTCAGAACATCATCCTGTACCTTTAAAATCACTGTAGGAAGAAGGCAGTGTTTTCAAGCTGCTCTCTGCCAAAATGTCTAACGTGTCCTATTATCTGCAGCAGTGTGTGCTATTCTTTCACAAATCAAAGCAGGTATTCAAAACTGGACACGTATGAGTAAAAAGTAGAATTGTCACATGCAGAAAATACTGCATGTGAATGGAGCAGGATCTGAATATGGCCCAGGAAAGATTTTCAGTATTTTAAGATCAGAGCATTTTATTCCTTTGGCAGCTATTTGTTGGTGCTTGTTTTTTGTGCAACATAATATTCTCAGGTACGGCTCAGAAGATAGCATTGTAACATATAGGAGTGAATGGATCTACATCTACATGAGATCACTGGATTTTGATCATGTCTTCTGGGAATATGCAAGAAAAGAAAAGAAGGATTTTTCCCTTTTAAATCTGTGTTAGGAATTATACAGTCCTCCAGTGGAGCGTCTAGCTGGCTGTATGTGCTGCTTTGTTTCCTGTAGGGAGAGGGATATAAAAAGTGCAGATAACGAAACCTAACTAGAAGGGTAGGCCTCTTAAAAGTATTCATTGTCTGGGGAAAGAGGGAGGAAGGAACTCACCTGACCTTGACCACCCAAGCTTTTAACACTCAAAAAGACTTTCAAAGCTTTCTGAGGGAGATTTACAGCTGTGAAAGGATGCTGGAATTACACTGCGGCAGAAGGAATATAATTCGCCTTTGCTTCCTCCCCTCCCCCAAAAGCACCCAAGTCACTTCTGCATTGTTAGAAATTTAAATACATTGTTTTGGGAACTGATTGACAGAATCAAAGGAATTCCTGGCTTAACACCCTCACACAGTCTCTCCCTCAAAATTTCTAGCACTTTTCTTATACTGGCTGCCTTTGCTGTGAGAACCAGTCTCCATGTCCCATCTCTCTGTGCCCTCTGTAACAAACCTGTCACCCAGGGCCTGTGGCTGGTGTAATTAACACATTACAGCTGTGATAAGTTCCTAAAAGCCCTTTTCTTGCTGATAAAGGTAGCTGTTGTGGGCAGGCCACAGTTCTCAGCCTTCTGGACTCTTGTTACCGATGACAGTCCAGTCTGGATGCCTCCTTACTAAACTATGGCAGTATTATTGCTGGCTCTAACCCCAGAAGGTCCAGTTAGGGTTAGAGATCTACTGTGCTGCACACTTGAAACTCACAATGTCTAAATTTTGTACGATATTATTATTGTGCTAATATGTCCAAATAGCAATAACCAACAATGATACCTGCTTCCAGAAGCAGCGAGAGAATTACTCCAGTCACAGTAGATTTCCCTTGGAGCAAGTTCGACCCTCTGTTCAGACCTCCGATAGAACCTGTCTTTGTCAAAGACTTCTTGAATAACGGCGAATATATAAACAAAGCTCCTTGAATTCTCAGCATCTAAGGATCCTGTTTCAGTTTTAATATACACAAACACAGGATTGTTCTGGTGGCAAAAGCAGGTGCTTTTTTGTTCGTATTGTATTTGAACAATTTCAGGGTCTTTGGGGTTTTAGTGCCTCAGGGTATATAACAATGATTCAGTGCCTCAGAGAACATATCTCTAACAGTTTCTTCCAGTCAGAGATGCCACAAAACCAGAAGAAAGTTTTCTTTTTTACACTTCTTTTCACACATCAAGGAAATTATTAGAGGCTGGGGCAACTTCTGGCAGGTGCAACTCCTAAAGGGGCCCTGTGCTACTTATCTTTGTGGTAGGCAATGTGTCAGATACCGTGCTTCTTCACAGAGTGCCAGCCTGTCTTACTATGCTCCTGCCCAAAGAGATGTTTTGGAGTGCTGGGATCTCTGAATCTGCTTTGAAATTCTTTACTGAAGGTATGAAAAATCACGACAAGCTATGGGAAAGTGATCTCTTCCCTTCTCTCCTCTCTCTCTGCTACAATGTATTTTAATGAACATTCTGGAGTATATCAGTAGAAAAACCCTGAATATAAGCCTGTGTGAAATGAAGGAATTGGGGATCTGAACTTTGCAGCTGACTCCTACACTTAAAATATCAAGATCGCAGGTAGGACTCTGTTCCCTGATTTTTGGAAAAAAATGTACAAATTTATTTGCAAACTTTACAGCTAGGATCTTCCTGAATTATTTTATTCATTATGTTTCTTCTTTAGAATCAGTATTCATTTCATAAGTCAATAACATATGGGATGTATCAATATACTTGAGTGAAGATGACATGTTCATAACTCATGCAGCTGTTTTTTCACACCTGAGACAGAATATAATGCTCCATATCAGTGCTCATCCACAGCTGTACCACATAAATAAAAAAGTAGAGTGTGAGGAAGAAAGAAACAGTAACTTAAAAGAAAATTCAGCTTTCTAACTGCAGGTTGCTGCACTCTTAGTTAGGGAAGCTAAGAATCTGTTAAGCACAGTTGTGAGAAGTTGTTATTTTGAGATTAACTCTTTCTCAGGGAACACTGCACTGCTGACTGTAATCTGTGTGATTTGAAATGAAATGCGTGGGATGGCACGGGTCAAGAAAAGCACCATGAGGAGAAACAACTGTGCCCTAGGCAGGGAGCGCTCACGGGAGCTGCGCTGCATCCCCTGCCTTTGGTGCTTTTTAGATCAGGGGGAAGGGGTTGTAGATTTTGCTGCATGTGTCTGGCACTTTACTGAGGCTCTTTATATCTTCAAGACCTAGCTGCAGCTCTCTGGGGGAACTCAAAGAGCTGAGACCTGTGTCCTTCACACCCTCCCTTCCCAGAGCAGAGCAAACTTGCCCTTTCACCATCAGTGACTTCTGCTGAAAGCTAAAACCTCCCCTTTCTTGTCTTTTCTCCCCTCCCTCCAGCATGCCTTGCTCCTCAGGCAATGCTCAGAGACAGGAGCCTTTGCTTTCCTGGCAGCACCCAACCTTTTCCCTGTCTGTGGCCCAGCACAGTCGGGCACCGCAAGTGGCCCTGGAGCAGCAGCAGCGCTGCTGTAAGCAGGCGGGCAGAGAGGGGACAGGGTCCCCAGGCCTCAGCCCCCTCACAGCTCCTGATTTCCGACAAGGCTCATACAGTCTCCTCTTGGTATTGTCACTTGGTTATCTCCTTAAGCTTCCTCATACTGTGTAGTTGTTGGGGTGATCACTACAGATCAAATTCTGATTATTTTGTTCAAAGTACATGAACACCTCAAGATTTTTTGTAAGTGGTTTCCACTCTTTTCTTTTTTTGCCAGCACAGTTTGATTTAAAAAGATCATCTGTAGAAAGCAAGAAAAAAAATTCTGTCTTTTAAAATATCTGCCAATTCTGAGACTTCAGAAGAGAAAGAATTAGCCACTGTTTATACCAAACCTAGCCAGGACCAAAGCTGTATGTTCTTGCAGCAATTGTGTTAATAAATGCCCTGATCCCAGAACAGCACTGGCCTTTGTCGATCATGTTCGTGAACAAATAAAGTAGCAAACAGAAAGCATGGTAATGATTACGCTCCAGCAGGAACAGCCGGAAGGGAATCAATATTTGCCAAATAGATTGGGAGACAGCTGAAATTGACCTTTTTCCAAAACTTTTTGTGGGGTCTAACAAAATAATGGAGGCAAAAATAACTACTAGTAAAATTCATCTACTTAAGGGAAAAGAAAGGTTTACGAAACTCCTTCCTGTTCCTTGTTCCCTGCTGTCTGTTACAATCTATTGCAGGACTGTGACAACATTTAGGAGTTTAATGCCCATGGAATAGAAAGTTGTCACAGGTTGATGGTCTCCTGCTGCTAGATAGTGTCCACATCATTAATCATGGACACTTATCTCCTTTGCCTCACAGGAGAGCCAGTAGTGACACTTGCTCACTGTACAGTGGAGGACACCAAAAACTATAATCTACCAGTGGTAAATCTACCATGAGATTGTGACAAGGATCATAGACAAATACGGGCTGCCTTGCAGCTCAGGAGCACATTTATCACCCAGTGACCATGACTTTGGCTGACCTCTGGCCTTCCCTACCCATCCCCACTCACACCTGCAGACTCGACATGGTCGCTTGGCCCCTGTGCTGGGGACTGCACAGGGTGCGGTTAAGCGCGGTCCCCTAACTGCCACTGTGCAAGCATCTCGGTTTGCAGTTTGATCTGATGGACCAGTAAAAACAACCACCAAGTTTGCTTTTGAATAGAAAGGAATTTTTTTCTTTGAATGAAAACCTCCCTTCGCTTTCATTTGACACAAAATAATTTTTTGTGAAAAAAAATGCTTTATTTTCTTAAAGACATTCCTGATGTAATTAATACAAATGAAAATGAAAGGCTAATATTACGCTGCAATCACAAGACGGAGGTGGAATGAGGGGTTCTAATTCTTCTTAGACCCAGTACCCCAAGTGCATGGAGAAGTAGAAAACGAGTCAAAGATGCTGGAAACCCAGATTAGATGAAGTTCTTGTAGATGAAGTTCGAGTAGGACTTGAGTTTACAAATCCATTTCAAAACACTTATTGTAACTAATGTATTATAAAATATTCTAATTGCTGTTAGCATTTTCTTTTCAAGCTGTCCAACACTACAGGGAGATTTCTTAAATATTCATTTAATGAGAAAAGAAGTGAAAGACAGGTACTCCCCTTATAATCTAGTAGTCAAGTCACTTTGAGATTTGGGAGATGTGCATAAAACCCCAGCTTCTATGTAAACCAGAGCAAATATCTGAATCACATTCTACCAAGCTACTAAGAAAAGATGCACACACACACATTATAAAATATTCTGGGTAATTCTCTAGCAACAGCTAGAACAGGGACAGGAACCCATTGCGTAACTTATTCATCATAAGGGAGAGAATAACACCACTGTCATTCCTTCCATCTCTGTTTTTTGGCACGGATCCACAGAATTTTTTAAAAGCCAAATTCTTCTGGCAAGTGCAATGTAAATTCTCCAAATGGGATGAGTTATCCTGAAATCATAGTTTCAGCAAATACCATATGGTTAAGAAGAAAAAAATAATAATTACCCATTTCTATGTCTTATTGGAGGGAAGGTAGAGGCAGCGTATTTTGTTTCTTGAGATATCTAAATCAAACTACTTTTACACAAAACATACCCAGAAATTCAAAACAACTAGGTCTGAGTATTTGGAGAGAATTTTCCCATAGGAGGTTGGGCTAACTCTCACCCCTCAAAGGTTTTTTAATCAGTTGAACAAGACTTTCTTTCTATATTCAAAAGTTTCAATGTTCTGTTGTACTACTCACTGCTTAATGAAAGAAATGAAAAAATTCCTACACATTGAAACAATGTAAGCCAAATATATTACATGGGGGTGCTGGGTTTTTTTGTGTTTTTTTTTGTTTGTGTGTTTTTGGTTTTTTTTTTCTACCTAGAAAAGACCTTTTTGCAGGCTATACTTTTCTGTAGATAGCTGATAATTTACCTTGGACACTTCCCATTACATGAACCAGGATTTCCTTAAGATCCAAAGTACTAATGAAATATGACATATTTATAGGCAAACAGCCCTCTTGATACTTGCAGCTCATATCAAAGGGCTGGTCAGTGTTCCCATTAGTTTCTTTGGAGCAGCTTTTGCATTCCATAGGCAGAAACTGAACATCTCAAATACCAAAGAATGTCACAACTGATTATGTAATGACACGGGGAGTGTTATTTTTCTTCTTCATTATTTTCTTCTCTATTGCTTTTACCTGTTTGTATGATCTATCATGTGTCCCATAAATAGAAAAAATAAGCCAATCCTTACTGCTTTTTAAAACTGAAAAAAAGATCATGTTAGATGACTGTTCAAACAAATGAAAAGCAGAATACATTGATGAGGATGAAGTACTTTGAAATGATTTTGCTTAGAATTTACTGTTACAAACACCAAAGGTGGGATTTTTATCCCACTGTGGCTTAAAATTGGTGTAATTTTGCTGAGTTAATTTGGCTATATTGAGACATAACTAAGGTCAGAACTGCATCTTGATGCTGTTGTGAGTGAATAAAGGATGAATCAATATTAAGTTTGTTCTTTCTGCGTTTGTGGTTTTTTGATGGCCTGTAACAATGAGACACCAGTGTGCTACTATTATCCTTCATAATGAAAACTTGTCTTGGCTTGGACTTCATATTTCAGATCTTCCTGTTGATATTTTCAGATAGTTTCTCTGCAAAGATATGCATACCAAATTTATGTTGAAGGGGAGCAATAAGATATTGTTCTAGCTGAGATGCTGACAAAGCTAACTCATGCAATTTATTTTTTTCCCAGTTTTGCCTTCATGAAATTCACATTGCTTGATCTTATTTTGAAAATGAAGTGAGTAAACTCAGTGATACCAGATCACAGAAATAAAAGATCCTATTTCTTTCTCTCCATAAAACACTTAATTCTTTGCTGTATAACGTAAAAGAAAAACATGCAAACCACACACAAAAGAAAAAAAAGATAAAAAGAAGGGCTATGTTGTTAGGTGATTCTGACCTGATCAGCTATGATCCCTTAGATACAGCATATATCTTAATCTTTTGTGCCATTTGCTATCCACACTATTATATTACATAACTAGAAGCAAAATGAGTGACCAGAGAGAAGTCTTCTTTATAGCAAAAATGGAAATATTTAAGCAGAAGATAATCATCAACCTTTTCAGAAATTTTGAATGTTTGGTTATGAACTCATTTTGAGGTTACTAGAAAAATTCCAGTCACTTTCATGTTTTCCCAATTTTTTCACTAGTTGTAAGTTTTCAGACATATTAGCCTACTGCAGGTACGTTTGTAACCTCCCCCTATGCAAACACAGCCTAATGGAGACACTGGTTTCTTGCCACAGAATTAATTTGAAAGATGTGCTTTGCACATATTAGCCTACTTTAATGCCAGACATATTCTAAGCCCATATTAGTGATTAGGGGTCAGGGTGGTAATGAAACAGTCAAGGTAGAAAGCAGGAATACTTGTTCACCTTGAATATATTTCAGGTTTAGTAATTTTTCCCATGTTTGAGTCTGTCTCTCTTCATTTTGCAAACCCATGAATGAAACCTAGAATTAGTGCACATCAATAATTTGATGTAGCCACATCCAGTATGTGAAAGCGAAGCCCAGGAAGAAAGAATAACATGACACGAATACACCTGTCTTTCTGACTTCAAATGTCATGCATTCCACTGGTCTGATAAACTGTTATATTTGTAGTGCAATGCTCTGGTAGCTATGTGCTCCTATATAATTCCACCCAGTTTCTTAACCACAAAGAAAACACCAAATCAAGGAATGGCTCATGCTTTCTTTCTCATATTTTACTTGTGATATTTTATTTACTTTTAGTTATTTTCAATGCTTTTAAAGGTTAAACTGTGGGATATCAACTTATGTCAAATTGTGTCACCATAATTTGGGATAGATTTTTTTCTTAACTATCTTCTGTGACACTCCTTTACTCTCAGGTTTAAGATAGCTGGTGAAAGGCAGCAAAGCTACATCCCTGGAAAAGGAACAAACACAACTCTCCATTCTCCCTGGTCCCCTGCGGCATTTCAAGCTCTGTATACCATCAGGAATATCATCCCCCCTGCACTGAGTGCTCTGGCTTGGGACCACGGGGGTAGGAAGTTAGTTCAGTTTCTGTCTATTCAATTTTGAAACTCATAATTGTGTCTGTTTAACCATGGCTTGTGCTGAGATATGGTCTTATAATTTTCTCATAGCCTGACACTAATTTTATAAATCACCTGAAAAATGAAGAAAATATGCTTCCTAAACTCTCTGGATTAAAGAAACCCCTAAACAGGCAGAAGTCTAGAAGTGACCAGGATAAATCCTCCTCTACTACTCAGACTAGAATTGGGTAAACTCCACCTACTTCCATTTATCTTCTACTGAAATATTGGTGTACTCTGTATGGCAACCTGCTGGACATGTTGGCCCAGCACCTGCATTTCAAAAAGGATGCTGAAAACTGTTGGAAACCATTCAGAAAAGAGATAGTAGAATGACTGAAATATATAAGTATGCATTACAGGTATACAGAGAGGTAGCATTTAGAAACTGAAATCTGGCTAATTCTGGCTTACAAAACGTAGAGCTTTTAAACTTACAAGGTAATTAACAATTGGATTGATTTACCTGGGAATGTGGTAGATGTTCAAGTTTCCAAAGCCCATAAATCAATATTTGGTGTCTTGCTAAGGGATCTCTAACAGGTTAAATGGAACTTAATGCACTAATAAGTGAGATTTAGTAAAAGGGATTCAAAATATAGCACTGTGATGTTCCTCTGGGTATGAATTTATATAATTCTTTAAACTGTCTGAGAGCTGTGTCCATCTAATGTCTATTCCAATATTCATACAAGAAGCCACAAACTCGTTGTGTATCATCAGGCAGGTGCCCAGCAGTACTGGTGCCCAACCTCCAGGCAAGACTGCAATACAAAACAGGCTACAGATCCTGATGACCACTCCTGGGATTTGTTTCCACCAGCAGATCAAGCAGTCCTAGAGGAGTGCCACTAACTAATATTATGTGAAGCACAACATTCAGTGCAGAGAGGTAGAAATTTCATTTAATAGGGTATAATCAGCTACTTTTATTTAAAAAGATCAGCTGCAGCATCCCCAGCAACAGCATTTCTCATACTTTCCACCAGACTCAGGCAATCAGAATCTCAGAGAATTTAGTGCCTCTCACAATACTTGCTTGATTTCAAAGTTTAAAAATTCATCGTTCAAGAAATCATAACCCTATAGCTGCGTTGTGGTAACACATCACATGAGTGTTCCAGGTCCATCTCAACACAAAATAAGATTGCTTAAATTACCTTTTCACAATGGGTGAAAAGAGAATAACTTTTTAAACAGCTACAACTATTTCAGGGGTAAATATGTGAATAAAACCATAGAGTTTTAGGTTGGGGCTTTCAAAGACACCTGGGAGAATTTAGCATCTTGATTTTATGTCATTTCTGCAGGCTTACTCCTTTGAAAACCCCAGTCATGTATGCTGAAAAACTCATCCTATATCCTTCTCAATACTCACAGCGATAAGAACAGTTTGTAGTTTATACAATTCTTTTATGATCCCATTAGTGATAGGTATGAGGAAGTCTGTCTTACAGAGAAATCCTATCATGTTGGATGCATGCAGCCCTCCATCACAACAGTGTTACATATTCAAATACTGAAAATTTTTGACATCTTATCTGTTGTTTTCCTGGAAGACCAAGCTCACTTAAAATACTCAGACAAATATTTAGTTTATCTCAAGGAAGATTGTGCCTTAAGGAATAAAAATTAATATGAAGCACCAATAATCTGAAGGTTATTTGTGAAACCCAGTCACATTTGCATTTTTTCCTTTGTCACTTGATACAAGGATGTTATGTAGCATTTTAGGTTTGCAGATAATTGAAGGGAAATAACCACAATAATGAAATCACTGCTGGATTACATTCTGATAGGTGACAAATCAATTCATTTATGATACTTTCTTTGTCATGCTGAGCCATTTTATTGTGCAGAGAAAACCTCTCAAATTAATAAAACTGTTAAATCCATAAAGTCCCATGTACCAAATAGCACCTCATAGAAAAAAGTATCAATCTTTAAAAGAATAAAACTGATAAATGCTAGCAGGAGATCATCTGGGAAAAGAATCTTGCTTTTGAGAGGATTATGCTATAACAGTAATACACCACAATATATATATATATGCTTATGACGTCAGTGTGTATATATATATAGATATGTACACATATAGATATGTACACACACTGATGTTCTGAACATCTATTATCTGTTTTGTTTTGCAGTAGTTCTACAAGCAGGTACCAATTGCATGGTACAGAGAAAGAACATGGTGAGTTCCGAACAGTTGCATCACAATGTTATTTAATAATGTTTTTGTGGTGCTCTTGCTTTTTAAATGAAATATGATTTAATACCAAGAAATAAAGCTGTTATTAGGCTCCTTCTAACATGATTTAGCTCAAATGGGATTTTGTAAAATTGCTAAGCTTGCGTAAAAAAGAAAGAGATTAGAGAGACTTAAAAATTATGTAATAATGTATTAATTCATCCCCCCCCAGCCTGTGTACATTTGCAAAAGACTCATTCATCTTGCATGATACACTTTAAGAGGTCGTAATGAAGCTGTGACACCAACCACCTTGTCAAAGATACTGCACAGACAACCCTGGCAAATATAGAATACAAAAAAAAGCAATGACCTTAGTATTCATGGTCTCTCTTCAGCAATTTCACTGCTAACATTCAGTTATTTGGTAACAGTGAAAGAAATCTTCTTTTTTCTTTTTTTTAAGACATTGAAAAGCAACATGGCACAAACCAGGCTAGGATGAAAAGCTGAGAGAAATGACATATGCTGAGGAAACAGAATTATTAATTACTGAAAGACTGAAACTGCCTAGCCAATGGGTCAAGATTAACTCTTAACTCTTTAACACATAGTTAATATTTTTGCAGTTTGATAGCTTTCAAAGTGCACAAGACAATAGTGCTAGCTAATATATTTCAAAGAACAGCTTTTGTGCTTTAAACAACAACAACAACAAAAAAAGAAAAAGGTTTTTAGTTCTTCAATTTCAGTACTTTTTCAACATTTTCAATTTTTCCAATGTGGTATGGTGGGTTTTCAATTTACCGCTTCTTTTTTAACAGAGGAATGGATGGGTGGACAGACAGAAAAAGGGGAATAAGGAATCCCAAAGCTCACTCTCAATCCTGACTGCACTTCACAGTTGAATAGATGATGAAACCTATTGAAACTTGCTCAACTTTTTAAAATGGAGATAGAAATGTCTTGGGAAGTCTTCATAGCTATTTTCTCCATTGTTCAGGCATCTCTATTTAGATTATTTGGTTAATAAGTCACCTGAACACCAAGCTCACCAGCAGTACGAATCCTGCTGGCCCAGCCCGCACAATGACTCAAAGGAAGAAGCATGGTGTAAGGAAAGGCTTCCCAGCCCCAAGCAGCTCTCCTGCCCATCTTCTCTTTGAAACTCAGTAAAGTGGGCCTAGAGTAGTCAAAAAAGGAGGAGCCTCTCCTCTAGCAGTACCCCTGTGTCCTCTGAGGTTGAAGGAGTTCCTCAGTAAAGCAATAACACTGCTTTCTGTTGGACCCACACCTATGAAGCTGCCAACAGAGGTGGGATTTATCCTGTTAGTTGCCTTCCAGCTTGTGTGCACACCCTTATTATGCAGAGACAGAAATCTGGATGGCAGGGATTCATACACTTGTTAGAGGCTTTTTGTGATCCCTTTTAGATCAGGCATTCTTACATGACTTGTCACGTCACAGGTTTTCCTTTTAAGTACTCTTTGAAACTGTCATGTCCTATTTGACACTGATATATCCCCAAGTCGATGTGTATAAGATGAGCAGATAGTAAGAGTAGTATTTTTTACCATATGCATAAAAATTCCCCACACTGGCAAATAGAGCAAAGATAACACATATATTAGCACACTGAATAGGCCATGATTTTTTTTTCCACAAATTGGAAACACTTGCTAGAGAATCAGTAGTTTCACAGTGAGTAAACAACCAGCAGTTTCACAGTGATCAAATGATTACAGTATCTATCCAGCAGCCCTAAAACTGAAGGCTTATAGTGCATCCTGGGCCACCAAGACCAAATCTTAATCAAACAGAATATATGTTGTCTAAATAAAGGAACAGCTGAAAGATGAGAAATTTCTATGATAATTTTTTATTAAATTGATGTTCTGTGAATATGTTTAATGTGATGCCAAAAGAATCTCAGCCTAACTTAAAAACAGTTGAGGAAAACGTAAACTGTACTGTAGCACATCTGCTGGTGCTGCTGGTACAGGAGGCTTGGCTCGCTGGACTTCGCTAGGATTCGAGGTACCAATGCCAGCCTTGATTTGCACAGACATAACTGTTGAGTTTTAAAACAGCAGAAGCATACATAATTCACAATTAAATATACTTCTGTTTCTAAATGGCACCGTAACAAGGGAAATGTCTTTATTTAGGCCTTATTAAAAAAATACTTTTATTTTAAATGGAAGCAAAAATTTTTTTTCTGTGTGTTTACTTCTAATGAGGCAGTGGTAGCAATTGATCTGATTTACAGGAATCTATAGGCACATCTTTTATAAATTCTTCTTGCAAAACCAGTGAGTTAAAAGAATTAAGAGTAGGGGAGGCTTTACCTGCATCACTTGTGGCAGTGATCTGAAGGGAGGTGACAAATAGGCATATAATGAGACACATGGCTTTATACCTGACAATCTTGCACATAAAAAGAGTGTCAAGTGTATTTGACAGAATGAAATGAAACTAAAATGTTAGCATTAATTGCTACTCAGTGCTGTATTACCAGCCCCACAATCCAAATCAATTATGAAGATTTGTACCAGTTGTGAGACAAAAAAGATTTTGGAAGCCTGTCAGCTCTAGGGTGTCATTACCTAATGCTGATATGACTGCTCTGGGCTCTGCTCAGAACAGGGAGAGTCACAACCACCCACTTTCAGGATTGCAACCAAAATGGCACAATTGGAGTGTTTTAAAGGAAAGTTGACAGGTGTACAGTTAAACATCACAGGCTTAAACAAAAAGATGTACTTCCCACATAGAAACCACAGATTGCTTACAGGAGTACCCTCCATCCCCACCCCATCTAAATTAAATGAGAATTACTTCTGTGTGCTGCTTCAGCAGCCATCACATTTATTTGATTATCAAAATTAAAACTGACATACTGAAAAATTATGTACTTGTTTTTTCTTAATATTAGGTATATTTTGTACCTTAAAGAAACAATTGTGTGAGAACTTATCCAAGTTTGCTGCCTTGATGAATTAATCAAGGGAGTAACTCATCAGTGGTGACAGTAGAGACTGATAAAACCTTACAGATCATTCCCTGTTAGGTGAACTTCAAGCTGCCTTTGTCACTGAGAAAAAAATCCATCTTAGGAGCCATAACATGGGACTTTTGTTACTTCATTCCATCAGTGAGATCAAATAGATGGTAATTTAGGTAACAAGAGTAATGTTTATGTTAAGGAACAGTAGATGTGGCTCTTTCCATGGGTCGTCCTGCTGTGCCCACAGAAAGATACATAGGACTATACTCAAAGGACTGCTTTTATTCAAAACAAAAAGCTTCCTCCATTTCAAGGGAATAAATTGCTCTCACTTTGCAAACGTAAAATGCACAAGACTGTCTAGGGAGTGTTGACTCCACCATCCCTGGTGGGCAGCATCTAATCTCTGTACACAGTGCATTGAACTCCTCCACATCCCTATTATCATGTTTCTTTTGAGAGAAGTCTTTCTTGTATATTGAGGAGAAAATACTAAGTAGAGCAAAATATTTTCTGCAAAGCAAATCTGCAGAATGGAAGAAAGATAACAGCAGAATTATCCAGAGGCCCAGCTACTTCCCACTCTCAGGGTTTCCTTTCCAACGCAGCTGAGCTGTGGTGAAACAGCAGTGCAGACAGTCGTTACTGTTGTGTTGGTTATTGGTCTGATGCACCAAACATCATCTAGTTTGAAACTGCAGCTTACTGCACAGTGTTAAACACAAAAACCTCTAGTTAAATCACACAGTCTCTGTGTCCTACTAAGAATAACACACCTACATTCACAGGAGAAGGGAAAGAAGAACAACCTGTCATCGAAGCATGACTTCCTGAGTTCCCAGATAGTTTTGCTTCTTGTTTTTCTTTTCTCTTTTTTTTTTTTTAATGCAGATTGAAGTATCTGAGCCTAGATATGTCCTATCTTGTGAAACGCATTTAAACTATCCCTATCTGTCCCTGATCTAGACTCTACATAAAAAAGAAAAAAGAAGTGCCAAAGGAGCAAAGTCTACCATAGGGTGAAAATATCCATTGGAGATTTTGATTTGGGTTATGATTTTAGAAATAAGTACCTTAAGAAAAAGAATGTTTAGCTTTTCTTCCAAGTCATCAAAGCATATATTAACCTTTAAAAGAAAAATGAGGAAAACTACTTTGTGTTATTCTGGACTTAGAGTTTACCCAGGGTTTACCAAATAAGGATGTTATTTGGGTGGTGCTGGAAATGAAAGCATTAATGTCAAAGCTGAATGAAGCACTGTTTTACTGTATTTGATTCTTGCTATAGGAAACAGGCTCTTGATTTGCAGCTTGGGACTGGCTCATCAGCACTTGCCCCACCCATCAATTATCAGCTTGCAATACTTTACAGATGTTGACACTATATTCTGGAAGACAGCAACAGCTCAGGAAAGATCATTGAGTGAAGGAACAGTATCCTTCATGTTCCTTAGTACAGAAGTCCACTGTCCGCTTCATCTCCCTTCACCAGTGTATATAACTGAGGTCAACAAGATTTAGTACTTTAGGGTATTTGAGTCAGCCAAAGAAGCATCAGAAAAGTTAGAGAGAAAATGAAATCAAGAGCCATATAACTTATGCTTGGACCATGTTCAGTGGAAAAAAGGACACAAGCCCATCACATGGTAAAGCTAGGTTAATGTTTATGCATTTTCAGTGGTTTTCCCTCCATATGTAGGCAGTATAAAGATTAGTCACATAAGACTTGATTTTTGTCCCTCAAAGCCTCTAAACAGACTAGCAGTACAAAATATTGATTGTTGAGCCCTTGTGACGGCTGGGCTCTGAGCCTACTACAAACCTTGAGCCCTACTGAAAATTGTTTTTTACTGAGCTACATCAAAACCTGTTTTAGCAAAGTTTTCTAGTTCTCCCGACTCCTTTCCTTCTGAACTGCAAATTCACCATTAGGAAAATACAAACAGTTTATATATATACATATAAATAATAATAAAACCGATAATAAAAAAAAAGATAGAAAAAAGTGATTACCTTTTCAATAGCATGAGAATAAGATATAAATGTGTAAAAGTGGAAGGCTTACATTTATGTCTTCCAAACTGTATGCTACAAAGTGTATTACAGACCAAGTCTGAAACCCTGATCTTATTAATTCTAGTAGTCAAGTATGTAAAGCTATGTACCAACTAAAAAGACTTCCAAATTTACCGAATCGTCATAACACCTGTTTACACTTATATTTCAGAATACTGTTACTAAAATGATCAATGCTAACTGGCACTGGTTACCTTTGAAATTTGCCTTGTGATCAAGACATTAATATGTTTTGCACATATTTTCATACTAAACAGCAAAACACAGCTGGTTTCCTAGTAAAATTACCTACCTACTCCCTGCTCTTCCACTCCCTCATCCCCAAATTATAATGACCTTTCTGGAATCAAAATAAAAAGTTAGTAGTGTTCCTGAGAAAGATTTTTAATGGTTACCATGTAATTTTTTTGATTATTTCTTATCTTGCATGCTTTCAGAGAATAATATCAGGTGCTTAAAAAGAGACTCTAGGAGAAAGGCTAAAACCATGTGTCCCACTAACTTTCCTGGGATTACGGGGTATTCTGCTAATCAAGAACACATTCATTCAGAAGTAATATCTTGTTATAGACTTCCTAAAAAACCTTCTTATACAGGGTTAATTCTTCAGCTAACAAGTCACTATTTTGGTTTCTTCAGTGATTCCTGAAGTCCTTGGGGCTTTTTTGATTACATCTTTGAGTTAAAACCAAACCAAGCAAGTACACAGCTATTTACCAGAAGTAGAGCCACTCAAATTTGGTTACTTCTGCCTGCACTATAAGAGCAGACTCTGAGGCAGGCTGAATGCTGCAAGCTACCTTGAAGGTTATGGTCTCTCAAGGATGAACGATGCATTTTAAAGAATAAGATTCAGAAATGCACCCAGTGCTGAGGAACTGAGCACTATAACACTGTGTGAAACAACAGATTTTCAGAAGGATGAGTAAGAATCTTTGCCCTGGCCTTTATTAAGTTGCAAAGGCTTAGTAAAACATTGCCAGGAGAGCAACTGCAGTTATCTTCTCCATTATAGCGTTTGAGCCTCGTGCATCCAAGAATTCTGATTCTTCCTCAATCTCTGCTTGACAACAACCCTAGTTACTGGTGTTAGTATCAATACCATTGATAGACAGCGTTCATGTGTGTAAAGAACTAAGAATTTTACCTGCTTTCACACACAGCATTACCAAATCCTTTACTGCAATTTTTGTTTTTGTAGTTTGAGATTGTGACTCATGGTTGATTCACAGGACCATAGTCCTCTACCAAGAGTTTTCCATTGTACTTCTGGGCATCATTCACACACAGCAGGTGACAAAACTTGGTGCAAGCCTATTCCAGGGAGACACCAACTACTCTGAGTAAATCCCTGCACTGAGATCCCAGTGCTCCTACACCCAACCAAACCTGGGCAGGGCTGGGATGTGGCTCTTGGCAGGTGCATGCCAAGGGGTGGCCACAACAGTGCCCGGTGCTCTCTCCTGGAGCACTGCCCTCCCTTGTTGCTGCCTCAGGTCATCAGTGAGCACTTTATTCCTTCAAGCACCTGGCTGCTTAAGATATATTCCCTCTGAATTTCATGTCTTGTTTGAAAAGATTACTCAAAGTCAATGCAGAAGACACGCTAGGAAAACAAGTGTAGCCAAGTAATTTCTTAAGCAGTTATCTTTACACTGAAGAGAACGCTAGGGAGTTACTAATCTTTACAAAACAAAAAGGATCCCTGAGATGTGCTGCTTCTCTCTGCAGCCCTTCAGCTGATATATGAGCCCAAAGCCTGGTCAACACTTAAATCCAGACAGACTCCCTCCTGAATACTCTGCTCTGGCTGGCTGTTTTTCTGGCGAGTTGCAGTGGGTCTGTATTCAGCCCAGACAGCATCTTGCCTTAAATGTATTTTTAAATCCTGTTTTGCCACATATTCAGCCTGCATAATTTGAATCCTGAGCCTGGGGAAGCAACCCAATAGAATAATTACTGAGTCTTTCATAAGCGATGCATCGGGCCAGGCTGTCTCAGTAAAATCAGTGTCTAGCATCAGCTTCCAGTCTCTGCTCCTCCTTCCCCCAGCCTCCAAATCTAGCTAGTTTTTCAATAAAAAGATGCCCAAATGGCTTTTTACAGACAACCAAAAAGAGGATTAAAAACCAGAATTTACAATCCAAAACTGGGATTCAGTTTAATACAGTAAAACCTGACTAGGACATACAAGCTTTGCTCAGCATTCTTGCTGACTGCTTCCGGTCATTAAAAGCACTGGTTCCCAGGAGTATTGGTGCCTTTCCTAATCTGCCATATTTCAGTGCAGCTCATGAAATTCTCACTTCCAAAGCTGTCTGTTCTCATTTCAGCTGGGTGCAGTATTTATTTACTTTAGGAAGCAAAATTCCTTCTCAAATCGACTGTTGCAGTGTATGTCAACAGCATCTCCATTTGATTCCAAGGGGAAGAAATACATATGAAGAAATTCTGCTTGCTTCAGAAAGAGAGTCTTTAAACTCTTTAGTAAGAGGAATACTGAAATAAATAATTGCTGTAAAAATGGCTGTTGCAAAGAGCTTGATCACAATACAGGCAGATTCAAGAGAAGTTTCCCTTCAGGTCAACTAGGTAACAAAATGTATTGCAGAGATTTTAGTGGTGACACCTAGAATGGTCTGTAGAATGGATAATGTGGACGTGCAATTTATTCAGCTATCTTTTCCTATCAATTTTGAAACAATGGTTTTGTGAATAAACATGACTTTACTGCTTCAGACAGTATTTCTTCATGGATTAAAGTACCTACTACATGGCCATCCATTATTTGAGGTACTGTTCAAATGCATGCAACAACACAGTCACTGTCTCAAAGATCCTACAAACTTTTTTTTTTCCCTCCAAATGAACCTACTGATTTTTTATCAGTTCTGTTCTCAGTATTCAAGCAGTTCATGGAACTAATTCACTTCTGCAATTCCCACAGATAAGAATAAAAAAGGTGAAATTCAAGACTGCTGCCATATCTCTACTGCTGGTTTTAAAATTTTTCTGTATTTCAGGACAGTGATGGTTAGAATAAGCACAGAACACAGCATTATTTTAACTCACCCCACTAATTATATGCTTTAAAGAAATAAGGAATTGCATTGTCTTGCAACAACTGTAGTGTCTAGTGTAAACTGTTGTAATAAAAAAATAGCTTCTAGATTATCATCATAAAAAAGAAGTTTAAAATCCACTGCAAAATGCAAGTAATTTAAAGACCTTTTTGAAAAAGAAGAGCTACTCTAGGCAGATCAGTATTGTATTTATTATCGTAACCATGGAAACAATATAAATTCCCATCTGTTAAGGTATTAGTTTGCTGCCTGCAAATGATGAATATACTGTACTCAATAGGTGAATGAAATAGTTACAATTTCAATAAGTAGCCAGATTTGTGATTTTTGTTCTCTGTAAAACATAGAAGAGGGCTCCTGGGTATGATTTAAAGCTATATGAAATGTTTGGAATGAAACCACAAACCCTGGGAAATTTGCCTGATTCCAAAGCTTTGTGACAAACCAGAAACTCGGACTCTGTTTTATGAAGGTTCATGCTAAGTTTTGAGAACCTGGGGGAAGGGGGGAAGAAAGGGCGGGGGAAGCCAGCTTAAATAACTTTTGTGCCATCACAAGGTATGTTCAGTCAATCTTGATTGAATCCTGCTTCAAGGTTGGGGCTCATGCAATGTGTGACTAGAGCAGAAGTGTCTGCTCCAAACTCTTCTCTGAACTTTTCAGGTGCTCAAAGTAAGATACAGTTTGGGACTTGAACTCCACAGCTCGATCTCTCTGTAATGGGCTGAAATGAAACAGTTAAACTCAGCACTCCAGAAGCGCATTCAGATTGTGGAATTCAGGCCTGTTTCTGCTTCAAAACTGAAGTCAGAAATTCAGCTATGCACTTTTTATTGCTGTTTTGTGGGTACACTTTGAAATATGAGGTACCTTCCAGACATTCAAAAAGGTGTAGACTTTGTCTACCTGACAAAGATAGACTGTGTTCATCTGACTCTTTTGTCCTAAGGGAGCCAGAAGCTAAAAGATAAGTCAGCTGACAGAACTAAAGAAAGAGGAGAGAAAAGAAAAGAAGTGTGTTTATAAAAGTCACTAAATTCTATGTAAGCATAAATGTTTCTTTGAAAGAGATTCCTGGCAACCTTTGAGATTTTGCAAATAAACTTCATATTATAATACAGGTGCAATATGAAAAAAAGGAGGCCTTCAGAAAGAAGCCCAGAACTGTTGTGTAATAATCCTTCTCACTCTGTGTACGTATTATTTTTCTTAGTATGGAATACTGATACAAGATGGAGGTTTCTACTGGGCAGGATTTTTTTTTTTAATGTTTGAAAAGGTTGCTATCAAAGTGATCAACAGTCTCAGCTTTGATATACAGTGTTTGTTACTTCAGGGGGAAATCAATGCTGCTGGCAATGACTCTGGAATAGTCAGAAGGTGAAATTGCCGAGAATGTCTGAAGAACATATCGACCAACAACTTCTTTCCCTTTCATAACATCACCAATGGTATTTAGTATTTAAAAACTACTTTAAATGTACTGTGAGACATTATACACTCTCATCTTAAAGATTATTTTTCGTTAAGAAAAATAAGTTGAACGTCAAAAAACATGAAATTGAAAAATAGTTGAAAAGTGACAATGCAAAAAATTGAACATTTGTTAAATGCAAAGTCTCTTTCTTGGTGTTTTTCAGTCAAATGGCCTAAGAGTAAAGTCTTAGGATGATAACAGATAGTGCCATGTAAAAATCACAAGTATGTTTTTGCAAACTGAAATCTGTTCTGCTTTTCACATCAAAGCAGTTATCCATGGAGATCAGAACTGATAAATATTTTTGGTAAAAATTTCCAATAGAGAAAGAAAGCAGATTGGTTTTCAGATACTTAATGGAATCTGCAGAGCCTGAATCTATGGAAAAAAACATAATCCTGGGATTTTTGGGATAGAGCATGGGACCTGACAAGCCACTTGAATATAAGCATGCATTAAAGAGATCCTTTATACCTACTAATTTAAGGGTTGTTTGAGAAATCTTCCTGCTTGTTCTTACTGTAGTTTTAGGCCCTGCATATAAACAGACCTTGAAATCTAAAAATAGTTGGAGGGAAAGAAAGAGTGCCACTGGAGTGCTGAAATCCACACCCAGATTTAAAGTCAGAGAGAGATTTAAATTTAGAGGGTCCTCTCTGAGCAGGTAACTTTGAGAGTCATCTGTGTCATAACAATCCAGAAAGTACATTGAGATCTTGTTGGCTTTGGTCACAGACATGCGATTAGATTAGAAAACATTTGCCTTAAATAATTGTCAAACTTTTTGTGGAACATATTTGCAAAATTTGTTGAGCATCTATTTGTACATTCTCTGTGAATGCAAATGGGTATTTACATGTGTTAATGTGCAGTTTAATGTACAAAGATGCATTTGGGGAGCAGCAACAGATTTTCTGGGCATATTTAAGAATGTTAATTTGAAAATGTGTGCTATAAACTTTGATAATTTCAGAACAGACCCTAGAGAACTGTTAAGTGGCAAACACAAAACACCTACTCAAAAAGGAAAGAAAAACAAAGAACACATCAACTCCATTATTGGCAAGCAAGCTAAGCAGAACAGGAAAATTACTGGGGACAATTTTACAAGACTGAATACAAGAATGCCTTGAAAGTCATCGCCTACTTACCAATCATGATTGGTTTATTGTCTGTGGAAGGACACGCTTAACTGATTTAGAAGGAGGTTTTCTTTCCAGTGATAACTGCTACAGTAAACGTGGACAGATACTGGTCATTGTGCATTTTGATTTTCAAGAAACAGGTGATATTCAGTTCCAGATCAGAGATTACTGGTTTTGGTACTGACACATTAAGTAAGGCCTGAAACTGCCTGTTGGCTAGGGAGCTGTATTTTGCAGCAGCTTTCCTGAAGAAATGTGAAGAGAGGCTAACACAGGATTTAAGAAAGGCTCCCCTCTCTTTGGAATAAATACTAATGATTGAGCCACAGAATGACACTATGAGCTATGAACTATGAGCTAATGACAATTTTAATGTTACAAACAAAATAAACTGTGTCCCAGAATATTCTGCCCATGGTGCTAGTTGTACCAGGTGGGGAAACACAGCACTCTAAATATTTTATGCATCCCTTTCATTGAAAAATACTCACACATTTTAAAAGATGGACGAGCACAAACCTTATTCACATGTAGAGATTGAAACAGACAGTCCAAGTAAATGACAAAGCTGGAATTGAAATACATAGAGGCTCTTCTGACTAGTCCTATCTGTTCTTCTTAGAATCAATATACCATTACCACTTCCCTCTTACTGCAAACTGGAGACCAGATCCAGGTTCATTTGTCACATCAGCCATGTAGACTTGGTAGCACCTCCAAACCCTTTCTGCATCCACTATCTCCTTAGAAATCTTTGAGTATATGAATGTTAGATATAAGTAATGCAATCTTTCTTCAAAGTAACTAGAGAGAAAAAATCATTTTACTTCTCTGAGATTGTGGAAGAGGGGATTATAGTAAGTCAAAGGCTTTTATCTTGACTGCTCTGATCATGTGTTGTAATAATTTTTTAAAATTTTATAAAACAGCAGTTTTGTCTTGAATATTTGTTATTAGTAAAATAAATTATTTAATTTTAAAATAAAAAGTATGGCTAAAAATAATGCCTGCCTTAAACCCACAATCTATTTAATAAATCACTAATACAAAATATCTCTCTTAGACTATTAGGTGTTTTATAAATTGTAGGAATTCTTCCAGGGGTTCTTGCTCTGAGTAACTTTTTTCCATGCATAGTTAGATTATTTTCTAAGCCGTTAACACCTTTTTGCCCCATGAGGTGTTACAGGCTGCTCTCTGTCTTTCAAGGGATTCAGAATAAATACAGTCTTTGAACACGAAGATTTTTTTATCTCATTAACATTACAGTCAGTTAATTTGTCTTCTGATTCTTTCTTTCAGAGAATCAGATTTGATTTTCTCTCTTCCAAAACCTGGAGAAGAAGGGAAAGGACAAGGTCTTACGCTGCAACACAGAAGAGTTTGTCAGAGATGAAGCATGCTCTCTAATGCCTCTAGAAGTCTCTCTTTTTTGCATCCTAATGCAAAAAATCAACTCCTCTCTCGAATCCAAAGCTTAGGCACAGGAACTCTGAGCAGGCTACAAGGAAAATGAAATGAAAATTTACTTGGGTTCTCTATGACCTCGGGTTGGGAGAACTGGTGGAGCCTCTGCTGACTGATGGCATTTCTCTGCTTGGGCTTGGCTCTGCAACAAAGGTAATAGGTAGGTAGTCACCTTTGCTTTCAGTGCCTTCCTAATGATCTATTGCATGTTCTCTTTACCTCATCAATTGGCAAAGAAAGTAGATGTTTCGGATGATCCTGACCTAGGGTGTATGTGCAACATGTACTCAGCTTGCACAATAACAAAGACATGTGCAGGCTAACATATCTTCACAGCACAATAAACCACTGTTAAAAAAACCCAACACATTAGTTTACTCTCAAAATCAATAGCTAAACTGCTTCTGATTTCACAGCTAGCATAGCTTCTGCTTTGAGTCTTTGTATTGCTCACCATTGCAAGATGAGTACACATCCTCCTAATAAGTTTATGTCTGTGAAATGCTTGCAAAAACTTCTGTTATTGGTCACAATCACTGAAGCAGCTGTTGCTAAAAGTAGAGCTAGCAGTTACCTGAGGCCCCCAAGACCTGGGGAAATAGTCTGTACTCTGACAAGATGCTGAAGATGTGAGATAGGGCTACAGTCGTTCAAAAGACAAGTATACACATCCAAACAGCTGCTCCAATGTGTGCATGTGTTTCAGCTGGGATAGAGTTAATTTTCTTCCTAGTAGCTGGTACAGTGCTGTGTTTTGGATTTAGTATGAGAATAGTGTTGATGACACACTGATCTTTTAGTTGTTGCTAAGTAGTGCTTACACTAGTCAAGGATTTTTCAGCTTCCCGTGCTCTGCCAGGTGCAGAAGAAGCCGGGGGGAGCACAGCCAGGACAGCTGACCCAGACTGGCCAAAGGGCTGTTCCATACTGTATGATGTCATGCTCAGTATATAAACTGGGGGGAGTTGGCTGGGGGGCAGCGATCACTGCTGGGGGACAGGCTGGGCATTAGTCAGCGGGTAGTGAGCAGTTGCATTGTGCATCACTTGTTTTGTATGTTCTTTTATCATTATTATTATTTCCTCTTTCTCTGCTGTCCTATTAAACTGTCTTTATCTCAACCCATGGGTTTTACTTTTTTTTCCCCCCAATTTCCCCCTCATCCCACAGGGGCGGGGAGGGTGAGCAAGTGGCTGTGTGGTAATTAGTTGCCGACTGGGATTAAACCACAACAGCACGAAATTGCATAAGCTCACATATCTGCCATGTCTTCTTCCCCCTGCCCCTTGACCATAGCAAAACGTCAAACTGCCTCTTCACAGAAGCCAGATAGCCAAATGTGTATTTGGACCCTGAAGGGTAGAATCAATAGGATCCATATAGCAGCTGAAGAACTTCAGCTCTTGACTGTTCTAGTTTATGTAGGGTAGCTCCTAATAACACTGAGTAGCTTTATTTAACATGTTGGTAAGACAGGTTGGAGGCTACAGGGAAAGGTGTGAGAAAGGTATTTCTGGATATACATGAATATCCTGACAGCCAGTGTGTTCCTTTGAATTGCTGGAGAAGAAATGGGGCAAGTCTGGGAAAAGCTGAGACAGAGACAGCTGTATTAATGTTTCCAAAAGCCCGATAAATTGCTTTGATGAGGTCACTTAGCTGGATTTGTGTGGCACAGTACTCAAAAGCATAATGCAGGAAGAATGTGAGGAACTGATGTGGTACTCCCATCCTAAGAGGAAGGAGTCTGTCAAGGGTGCTTTGTAGCGGCTCCCAAACTCTTCCAAGTTCCTAGTTGAGGAACAAGAGTCAGAAAAAATGGGAGTCCACTGCTGGTTTTGCTTATCCCATCCGGTGTATGACAGTGGGGTCATTACCAGAGTAAAGCCAGAATTCAGGATTTACTTTGGGTCACACAGCTAGGAGAAAGTGCCAGATTTCTCATTGTAAAGAGAAAGTTAAAGGGCTTAAAAAACCAATGGGATCTTTGCAGAGACACAATTAACTGTGAAGGCCAGAAAAGATGAGAAATATAGCTTCTGGAAGGAGGGAAACTCCAAAATATAAATGCCAAAAGCAGACCTCCCACATGCAGTCCAGTAGGCCCAAACTGAGAGATTTACCTGCCATGAACTCGTGCTTAAACACTGATGTCACCAGTGGATAACCTTTCACAACTTCATTTGAATCTGAGACATACCAATTCACCTTGAAAATTCATATGTATAGAAAAGAATGACCACCGGAAGGAAACTGGAGAGATCTAGTACCAGGCAGCAAACCAAACTTGTGTTACGATCACAAAAACAGAAAACAGTTTCAGATATCTTGTAACTAGCCTGTGAATGACACCCCGCCCCCCAAATCCCCCACACCTCAAGCCCTGTCAAGACTGATTTCTTTCTGACAGTGTGAAGAAGATGCATTTATCAAAACATGCTTTATTTCAAAATGAGAAAATTTGCAGGTGATGCAAAGTTGCATAAAACTCTCAAGAAGGAAAAACAACGTTAACATAATTAAGGTTATGGCCAGCCATAACTAAATGAAACAAAACCGAATTGCTGGTCAAGATACATTCTAGAATTATGTGTGAAAGTCTACGAACACACTAATCTTGGCCTATTCGAGTGTGAGATATTGATGGCGCTAGACAGAGATGCCATTGAGGTTGACATCTGTATTGTATTTGTTCAGCAGTGTGGAGTCAAAGAAAAAATACTTACTAATGTCTTCATTTTTCACACACAAAAAAAAAAAATCCAGCAGTTTTCACTTGTACCAAAAATCTGGTATAGTTAATCCAGTAATTTAACTAACTGCCCCAACACCAGGTAAGATATCTTTTAGAAAATAGTGCACAATGCTAACTTGCTGCCCTGGGGACCTAGCCTAGACAGCAGCAGGTAGCAGGAGGCCAACAAGCAGTGACAAGCAACAGATCCTGTATTGTCCTTCTCAATTACTGAAAGAAAAGACTGTCAGACCTTTCAGAAAAGACTAGGACAGTACCAAGTTGTAACAGAGAAGCCTGAAGGTTTACATTTCACCTCCTGCAAGGGGTGCATCTAGCCACACAAGGGCAGTACATTAACCTTGTATTTTGCTTGTGTTTCTGAGAGAATCATGCCCTGAATTTTGAAGGCATTACAAAGCAGGAAGATAGAAGGTGAAGATGTTCAGCTAAAGGACCTAAAAGTTCATACAATGGGGACCCTTTCCCTTTAGAAAAGGCCTGGGTAAAATCTTCTTATGTGCACGTTATCAATATGGCAACTCATATTCCATTATAACTGGCCAGACAGATATGCATCTAGTTTCTCCTCTCTATGACACTTCTAGGATCATTGCTTGTCGCTAATAGGGATAGTTCATACCCCTATAGGGGTAAATACTGACATAGTGCTCTGAAGTGATGAGGTAATGCTTCCCCTTCCTGACACACAAGATAGAAAGAATGAACTAATAATTACTTGGTGTTAGAAATGACTAAAAGTAGTCCCTAGCAACAATTTCCTCTTGCTACATCGCAAAGCATTCAACTTCATGTGTCTGTTGTCAAGATTTACCAGCCCTGCCATCAATAATTATAATGTGCCTTCTTATGAGAGAAAAGCAAAAGATCATGACCTCATTGTTATTTCTAAAACAAGATGATTTTTTTCGCATGTGTTTCATAGTGGAAATCCCTGGTATTACTCCCACACTGTAAACAATGCAACAATACTCTTGTATCACTTGATAGTTTCTGTATCAGTGTGAATAGCAATAATTTTATGTTACAAAAAAAGCAGAGAAATATTGCTCAGGCTCCTACATTTCCAGAAAACACATCCTTTTTAGAAGCTCAAATTTTTAAATGTGAGTAGGGTAAATAAAGGTGATTAACATTTAAGACATAGAAGAAAACACAATGATATCCCTAGTAGTTGCAAACTGGTGCAGCTTCCCTGATATTTCTGCACTTAGATCCTGGAGAGACCCTTGCCTGACATTTGCTCATGCTGTTTTGTTCTGTTAATACAGACAAGAATTACCATACTAGAAGAGAAATATGGTCTGTTCTAGTGTACTGCTTCAGGCCATGGTGATTCAGGGGACAGTGTAATTGCTTTGTATTAGGTACCTGGAAACTCTGTTCTAATCAGTCACTAATTGTTGGAAATTCTGTGGAGTTTAGGGACTGTAACTGCCCATCCATTCCATTTAGGTGCTTCTCAAAGCTTACTTGATTTGTTGTGAAATGTTCCATATGAAAACAAGATTAATTTCTTGAGCGTGGATGGAATTTTAAACATCAAAGATGATCATCTAGATTATTCTGCTACTCTGTATGTGTGGTATAATTTCATAACTAAAAAAGGGAGATATGGCTTCCTTCTTTTTAGGAATATTAATTTTATTATGAAAAAAGAGTTAAGATTGCAATATTATTTGACCCAAGAAATTGAAAATTTGGTGGCCTATCAAAGTTGGACAGAAAGACACTACTGTATTGCCCACAAGAAATCTTCCAATATGATGAAAGCCACTGATGATTTTCAGCAAGAGAAAAAATGCAGAAAAGACAGTTCATATAACTTTACTGTCTTGCAGGGAAAGCTTTGTACATAGCAGAAGTTACAGAAATATTTTTTCCCTCAATTTACATGGTATACTGGAACATGAAAAGTTTCAACATGAAACTTTTGTTATTAGGAAAAGATTATTAACGATAATTTTTTTTAATTGGACAGAACACAGGCAAGTATCATAATTTATACTGATAACTTTTCTAGAGGTGCTTATGACTTTTCCTTGCTTTAAATGATGTTCCCATAGCCTTATTTAACATCTTTCTCCTGTATTTTTCCAATAAACACTCATTTGTTTTCAACAAGTGCCTACCCTGAGTAAAATCTGATTTAAAAAAAGTATAGGTGATGATGATATAGAAACATTTATAATTTTCTTTTGTAATGATGGTACTTTTTTCCTGCAACTTCCCACATCAGACTTGAGAGGGGTAAGTTACCAATACATATCTTTTCAGACACATGCTCGTGAAGATACATGACTATGCCAGAGAGAGAAAAGATGACCTAAGGATTATTAACTTCTATAATCTTTCCTTAAACTTCAATGGCCTTTGACCCAGGCTCTAGACCCACTGTATTCCGTTCACTTTCAGTAAGTTTCCTTCGAGCATATTCTATTTATGTATGTTTTATGGTATGTGGGTACTACCAAGTCTGTTGAACAAGTGGTGAGGTACAATTAATTTCTGTTTTGGGCTTTTGAATTTCCTCAAATTAAAATTTACCATCAATAACTTCAAGCTATTGCCCTATTAATGCTTTATTAATCCAACATTAATCTAATTTTAACACTATGCATACTCCTTATTGGCCCAAAGAAGGCATTTAGCAAGGTTTGGGAGCATGAAGAAAAGGAATAGTACTGATATAATTTATTACCAACTTTTCTCAAGAACAATTTCTTAGACTGTTTATCTTGGCTCCCAAGTCATATTTAAGGGTAACTAAACCTGTGGAATTCAAAATGTATTTCTTAGACTGAAACAACAAGACTGCTGATTCTCTCAAGTGGAACTTTCCATTTTGTTCAGTTATCCATATCTTCAAAAACAGTCCATTACAAAAGCCCTCACATGCTAAGTCTCACAGTACACTATTCCTTATATCACTGCTCTAATCCAGTTCTGAAGGATGTTTAAGAGGCCCATGGACTAAATTTTGTTAACAAAATAGATCTGATTCAATCACATTTCAGGAAGGTTCCCTGAATTATTATTTTTTTTATTTCTTTACATCAAATGCCCTAGGATTATTTTGCAATTTTCTAAAATCAAAGAGAAAGTAGACCGAACTCTGCATTTCTAGTACAGCAAGCAAAATGTTTAAAGCGTGATGACTATTTCTTCTTCCAAAATCTTAATTCAAAGCATAAACCGGGAATTCTGGTGTAACTCCAGAGATAACCAAGATTGAGAATTAAGAATTTAAACACAATAGTCAAACACAGTAAAGTTGTACCTCTTCAGCAGAGATATTAGTGGCTATCTTGTACCTTGCTCACTAGACCTTTGCTAGGAATGCAAGAAGTATTTTTACTGGTCCAGGGTAATTTGTCCCTGTATCCTTTTTCCTTCCTCCTCTTCTCCTTGGAATTCCTCAGCATGAAAGGGAAGAGAGCTCTTGCTCCCCTATTGCCCCTGTCTTTGGATTTGAAAACTAGGTTAACCAGAGAAGAATTTATCTTTGCGACAGGTATATGATATCTACAACTTCTGGATCTGAATTCCTTAGGAATAAAGTCCACAGCAATGGTTTACATCAGTAGTGAAAGTTCCTGGATTCTTTTGACTACCTTTACTCAGTCTTTACTTTTGATTTTGTCAGGGGCTAACAGAATACTCGCAAAACGCTTGCTAAAGCTTCTTCCCAAACAGTTACCCAATTCCTTCCCGCTGCCCCCACAGGACCACCTCCATCTCGGCTGCTACATCCCTGTTCTGCACTGCTATACCCATTCTGATTTCATGACCGGGACGCAATAAAAAAATGGATACAGCTGGTGGAGTATTTATCTTTTACTCCCCCTGTCTCTGACTTTTCATAAGTAACATTCACTTCCAAAGACATAACTGCACTGACCCTTGTACTGTGAAATGAACAGCAAGCGCTGCTACAGATGGCCTCGGAGTGGTTAGCTCCTTAGCAATCGTTGGTGCACATGCTGACAAGTGTTATGATTTATTTCTGAGTGCCTGGTTAAGGCAGGTCACTTATTGACAGGGGACAGAAAAAGCAATCTCTTAACATCCTACCATGTGGAAACAGTAAAGAATTAAATAAGAAATGCAACAACATTTCTCTACCAAAAAATTCTTTAGCAAACACATGCAGATGATCCTTTGCAAAGGGTCAGGGAAGGCTACTGGAGTGATATATTTCAAAAGTGGATGGTTCATTTAAAAGATTCAGTCTAATTTCTATTAGCAAATGCTCTTACATGAGCAATATATTTTAAAAGCGCTTGAGGATTTGGGTATTCCTCAGTTTTGGGGTTCCCATTTTAGGAAGCTTTTAAAGAAACTCATTTTTAGAAGAACCATTTTTTCAGCTCTTTCTGTAAAAAAATAGGTCACTGGCTTTCTGTCAGACTGGGAGCAGTGAAACAGAGCTTAAAACTCCCTCAACCAAGCAGTTCTGCAAATGATGGCATTTGGGGCAGTGGTTCCCAATGAGTGAGGCATGATCACATTACAGGAGAGGCATGGAGCTCCTGGACCTCCCGTCCAGAGCCGGGAGATGACAGACTTGGGGACGACAAGAATGGGAGCTACGGATGGGGTAAAAGCTGTGGTGCAGGGGCAGGGGGAGGACTGAACCTGACTGGGTGCCTATGTAGAACTACCTATCTTCTTCAGACAGTTAGGAATCACTGACTGAGGGACGCACACCTTCTCTTCTTGAAGCTGATGAAAATTTTACCATTCATAAGAGGAGCTAGATCTGTAGTTCAGTTATTTAACTTTGAATACATAGTTTCATTTCTTTTCCCCTGCAGCAAAAAGAATTAGCTACAGTATTACATTTTACGATTTAATAGCACTCTGGTAAACAGTGCTCAAAAGTAAAAATAGGAACACTTTTAACCAAAATGCTGATTTACAACTCCAGAGTGATAGGAAGTAGCCTTAATGCAAATAAAAATCAAGTCCTACATATTGGCTTATCTTCTTTTTTTTTTTTTTTTCACATTAACAATCTCCATAGCTGTAAGAGAGAGAAATTAATCACGCCTGGCCTTACATCATGCTCAATGTGTACTGATGCAAATGCACCCTATTTTAATTCCTCTGAATTTTAATAATAGAGTAAATGAGCACTAGATTATGTTATACAAAAGCAATGGAAGTAATTAAACTTCATTTAATAAAATCATCAGGGATACAGAAGCATTAATGACTTATACTCTTCCTCTGCAGGGAGTGGAAGACTTGTTGGTACATAGGAGCCTGAGTACCACTGAGATGAGAGCAATGTAAATATATAAACAGGAATGCTAAGGTAAGTAGTGTATCATATATGAAAAGTCTTAGAGTGAAAGCCCCAAGCTACAATAAATTATTTACTTTAAAGCACCAGGAAATAGTACCATCTCAGGCAAATGACAGCAAAAGTATTTTCCATCCTCTGAGAGGCAAAGCATCAGCACTGAATTACTTTTTAAGTGCAAAGCTGGTAAATTTTGTACTAACAGTGTTTGAGAAAACAGTGTTTGAGAAAAAAAAGACTGTGAATGGTTGTTCCCTTTGTACAGCCTTCTGTCCCTCTCTAAATAGCATTGTACTTGTACAAGTGTTGTCTGGAATTGCCGTTAGCTCTGTGAATGCTCTCACTTGGCCACAAAACCATATATTCATTTTTTATGACCATAGATACTGGCTGATCACCATTTATTCCTCATTTTCACCCATCCCCAGTCATCATTTCTCTCTTAAAAAAATACAATAACTGTCTCCTAGTCAGGAAGAAGGAAAAGTACCATCTAACTTAGTTGATCAATGGTGTACCACAATTGATAAGCTGTAAAAACTGCTTATCAGCAAGATAATTTAAAATCAAAAGGAGCTAGATTTGAAAGAAAAAAAAATGAAAAAAACCCCCCACATTAACAAGAAGTACTACTTTGTCTTCGTTGCAGTAATGGAACCCACTTCTCTGCCACAAAAGCATTCCTACAAAGCTTCCTATGAATATTAAACCTCCAATGAGTGCAAGAATCTGCAGAAAACAGATCTAAGTAATAATAAATATTTAATTTTCTTTGGATTATGTGGTTTTATTATAAGTGTCTTGACTGCCTACAAAGGATTAATAACAATTGATGATAGTAATGATTGTATTTCTGTAGTTTTTCTATAGAGAAAAATCTTCCTATATCTATGAACCATTAATGGGAGAAAAAAGCCCAACTGGACAGCAGACATCAGCACAATGCTTCAGATTTTTAAAGGTTCTTTGTAAGTCTGGTTACACATTTTGCAACTCTTTTCAAGCCTGTTTCAGAAAGTGTACTCATAGTCTAATTCAGTGCAGCAGCACTTAGCTCCTGTAGCATTTCACTAAGAGCGAGCTGCACATTCCAATTTTTTGTAAATAAGGCAGCCACCAGTGACTGGTATGAGAACTTGCCTTTTTTATTTGAATTCTAGAGAAAATAGCTTCTACTATTTTGTACAACATCATCTGTCTGTAGAACATATTAATTGATAAGATTTTCTTAAGTCTCTCCTCTATCTCCCCAATTTTTTTCTTTTTTTTTCAACACACAAACTTTTTGATATTTATCTCAGCTCAAGTTTAATCCACCTTTTCACCTTGGCTATATTATACAACCCAAATAAAGATTTACAGGCAGGGCTGAAGGGATTTGTCCTGAGTTTAGCTATGTCCATATCTGGCACTTTCTAAAAATAGTTGAAGTGACACAAACTGAGCATAAAACTTCTGTTGCACAGTAAGTGGCAGCTGAGTTATGGGATGAGGCTTTATATGATTTCCTTTAAAAAAAGAAAAAAAGGCTTTTATGAAAATTAAATGTTGGTATTACTGCTCATAATGTGTTGCAGAAATATCAATACATTTAGCATAGATATGACCATTAAGAAAATGTATTGAGACTGTGACATACATCAATGTTTTGCATTATAAGCATCAATAATAAATAATAATAATAATAATAAATTTTCACTTCTGCCAAATGGCTCAGCACTCTTTGCAGCACTGGTGCATTAGATATACTGCTCCTCATTAGGCAAGAAATAAAGCTTCGAGGCCAGTGGCTGGAGTCTGACCCCAGTTTCACAGGCCAATGTTTGGAGCAATTCCTTCAGCTCCCAGGGAGTTACTTTTGGTTTGCATTGCTGTGTGCAAAATCAATATCTGTCCCCACAAGTACAGCAAAGGGTGATTTTCCTTCACTTGACATGCAAAGAAAAAGGGGTCATGCTAGGAACACTGTTCTCTTGAGGAAAGAAAACAGCAAAAAAAATAACAGCAGGGAAATGTTCAATCAATCCTGTAGCGTTAAGGTGGCACATCAATTTGTGCAGCACTGGTTGTCACTGTGTGGAAGCTGGCATTGGTGCCATTGCTTATACAAACAGATTTGACTTATTTTGTGAGCAACAAAAACTCTCACAGCACCTAGGACCCTCTTCTCCACTATGAGCAAGATGTATTATTATTTCTATGACAGGAGAGATCTATTTCAAGCTTAAGGTAGGCTGGATAAAAGCAAGGAGCTCAATCAATAACAGGATCCCTTTCCCACTTATATTAAAGAACAACTGAGGAGTTGTTGAAGACAAGTTGGTAAAGACAATTTCAGCAGCATGGCTGAACTGTTGAGAGACAAAACCTGGTTCTTTTAGCTCCCTCTGACCAGGAATTAAATGTCTTCTATTTTGCCAAATATGCAGTGCAGGAAACAAGACTGTGGAGGTTGTCCTCAGATTTACATCAGTGTGATTGTGATCTGTGTTATTATCAGGATAGTGTTTTTATATTGCTGTGCTTCTGTAATTCCCATTGAAGGGCATCTGTTTGAGTAGGTACAGTAAATAGTACCTATTTTGAGAAGCTCCTTACATTTCTCCACTTGAAATATTGATGACTGTTTTAAACTGTTATAATAGCATATCATATTTCATGAAAGTATTGCAAAACTACTCACGCAGATAACTACCTAAAGTGATCTTGAAGGTAAAGATTACAGAAGCTTTTAAGAATAGCAAGAAATTGAGAGAGTTAATGCCATTGGTATGACTCATTTCAGAGTCTTCTTGCTGAAGTTTTCCTCCAACACACACATTGTCCTTGACTCTGCCCTGGTGGTGCAGCACATCTGGTACATAAGGCACCCACTGCCTGGAGAACCCTTCCACTTCAGCCCAACAGAGAAACGAAGGGTGCAATGTCGGAATGAAGGAGTAGGTATTTCGTCTGAACTGTATAATTCTGCATTTCTGTAGGTTTAGCACTAACATCCATTCTTCTGCCTCATTTGTAACTTGTGATGCTATATGTACTACTATATATTTCAGACGTATTGAAATGGCGGGTGATTTTACAGACCATATGTGCTGTAATCTCTAGACACATTGCAGCATGCTAAGGATGGAGAATCAGATGCAGTCCTCAGATTGAGTTTTTGGTTCCTTTGTTTTTGTGGGTTTATAACAGATTCTCCATAAAGTTAATTGAATTTTGCTTTCATAGGGCTTTACACAGATGGGTAAGTAAGAATTTTTCATGCAATTCATCAAGAATGACTTGAAGAAAAAGGGAGATAGCTAGCAAAGAATTGTTAAGAATTCAGCCAGCATCAGGATTAATCAAGTTATTGGTTCTTAACTCACTTTGAAAGTTTCAAAGTCATCATCCTCTTCCATTTTGCCATCACAGTGCAGGATACTTAGCAGACACTATTAATTTCTATTTTTGTGCACTCTGGCATGCACGATTGGCTCATGAAGTGATGGCTGCTTTAGACTACAATGTAGAAAGAAATCAGTATTACTGTGAAGCCTTAGCCAATTTTAGAAGCAATCTGTAGCCAAATCTTTCTTGAATTTTTGGTGAGAATCTCAGCTTGATTTTAAAGCATTAGCAATGTTAAGAACTTCACATATGTTTTAGAGAACTAGCTGAAGTGTACAGGATTCTCTGCATGTATCCCAGCTCACTTATTTTCATATTTGGCTGCATGTAATTGTAGAGGATGACCTTTTTCATATTTTGCTTTTTACAGTGCTTATTAAAAAAAGGCAAAAAGATTCAACAATTAGTCAAATCGTTTTAGATACCTTTTAGTTATCTCCACAGATTTAAAGATGATATCTCTGTAGATTTAAAAAGGCATTTCTCAGAAGACCCATGCACAAACTCTCTGGTGGAAATAGAAGCTCATCTGATAACAATTTTGCAAGGCTGTTCCCCATCATCATTTTATTACAGTAAGCATGCCAATGCCATGCAGATATAGCTCCAGTCTCCACCCCAGACTGACCTTCTCGATTTTAGTGGTCTATTTCTGCCTTGTCTTATCGGTCCATTTTGATAGCCTTTACTCAATCTAAGTAGCTCTTTTCTTCCTTTCAAAAGAACTGTTTCCAGAACACTTCCACTGTGGTTAAACAGGTCTTAGAAGAACACATTTAACATTTAATATAACTAAGTATTATAAATATTGAAAGGAAGTGAATTCCAGATGAAGCAATACAGAAACAGAAAGCTTCAAGGATATTATCATAAAATTACAGCTGGGCAGATTAAAGAAACCAGATGATTTTGATCTAAATGAGTGTTTAGAAGTAGGGTTGCTACCTATTTGTACTAGACCATATCCATTGAAGATCTGAAACAAAAGTTAAATAATTTCAATTAATACAAACCCAGCAAGGAAAATTGCAAGCACAGGTTTAAAAGCTGCACGTTGAATATGATTCCTTTAATGTCCAATGGTACAATGTTAGTGTTAAAACTTTAATGACTTGGCAGGGTTGGATCGTCCCCCTCCCAATCCTTCACTTATAGCTGTCTCTTGTGGTTGAAATTGTAAACTGCACAACTTTGTTAGGCTAGCACCCTGTCAAATTATTGAGACTATTCATATTGTCTTTAAATGATTACCAGTGCAGCAGGTTGAATGAGGAAATTACACAACGGGGATGTAACAAATCTGGGGTTCCCAACTTATGGAAGATGACTAAAATGTATATGTTTGAATGAGACTGACAGTAAGGGTGCAATTCTGTGTAGAAAAGATTAGGCTTTAGTTACAAGACCCTTCATACCCCACATCCCAAAATACCTACACTGTAATGCAGAAGATATTATTGGTATACTGGTGAGACATGACATGCTATCATATTATGCATCAAGTGTAGTTTATTAAACATGCCCTCTACTAAGAACTCCTATGCAGAGTTTGTGTATTTATTAAAAAAACCAAACCAACCCCACCACCCAACCAAAACCCCAAACCACCCACACTTTCATGATCATTACGATTAATTTCATGAATTGCCCTGGACAGATAGAAACACAGTAAAAACATTAAACAGAGTACAGGAGACCTACTCAATGTTTCATGGCCGTCACTGTAACACCATCAATGGTATTTCAACAGGTGTGCTCAGAGCAGGAACAGAACTTGGCTCCTTTAATTAAGATATAAGAGTGCTGTCAGCTGAGCTGCTGTTGTATACTGAACCAGACCACCTATTTCCTGCTAGATGATAACCACACGCAGGTATTCACAGACAGAGATTTGATGCTGCTGTTCCAGTCTCCAAAAAGTGCTACTAAATAAAGCCCTTAAGCAGTGTTTTACCAATAAAGACTCTGTGCTGATCCTCCAACTCACCAAAACATATGTACATGTAGACAGCATCCATCTAGTTATTACTGAGCACTGTGGAAAGGGGTGCTAAAAAGCTTATCAAATCTGCATATGGGAGGCAGCAATCTAGCCAGTGCCATTTCTATCCAGCTTAAGTATTTATAAGGCATCTATCACCTTGGTACACAAGCAGTGCTTAGGCTTTTGTGAGCCAGCAAGACATTTGTGGACCAGCATTATTTACAGAAGCTACGGAAGCATTTTTGCTGAATACATGCATTGGGGCAAGACACTTCATAGATATTCTGTATATGAGATAATTTTCCTGACCACGCAAGAACACTTACAGGAAAACACACGTTTATGTCCAGCAACATGAACTGGTGCAGCTCCCTCCCCCATGCTGCACCCCAAGAGACACGGGAAGCTGTATAACCAGAGAGGAACACCCCTGCCCCCAACTACACCTCCATCTATCTTTGGAAGTTACAGGGTGCCTGTCAGCTTTAAACTGGCCAAAATCAGCTAGGCTTAATCTGACATTGCTATTATCACATATATCAGAATATTATTCCCTCCATCCCCCCGCCCTCTGAACATGTGCCCCTCATATTGTTATGTTTGTGAATACAAACTAGAACGTATAGCTGGCTAAGATGATGTTCTTGGCTTTTAATGTTATTTAATTTTGATATATTACAATTTCAGGGTAGGACTATTCCCCCTTCCTCCCCCCTGTCCCCCATTAGACACACTCTTAAACTAGATGCTGAATCTTAAATTAGTACAACTTGTTTCTCTAGAGATGTAAGTAAAACTACATTTTGAAACCAGAAGAGTTAAATCAGCAAAACCCCATATGGATACTTTTATTTTAAGCCAAATACCTTAGGAATTGTTTTTGGCTAAAGTAAAATATGCTACTCTTACAGTACAATCCAGGGGATTTACATCTGTTGAACCAATTCCACAGAAAAATGTAAAATGCAGCCGCTGATGAAGCAGTAGACAAGAGTCCTTAGTGCAGTTACTTTCATGACTTCCAGTGTTGGTTCAGGTGCTTTTTCACAATGTAACTCTTGCCCCAGAGTACATAAGGATGTAGAAGCTTTTATTCTGGTGGTGGGAAACAAAAGGAAAGAAGCCAGCTAAACGAGATTCACATGGAAAGAAACGAACTTCAGGAAAAAACTTAGGCTAAGGATTAAGTTGTGTGGCTGCCCCTGGTACATTTAAGCATATATTTGTTTATCATCTGGCAACTTGCAGAAACAAGGAAGTTTTACTTACAGCATGAAAAGAAAGAAAAATGGTAATTGTAAACTATGCCCATTGTAAACTGGCCCACTCAATACACTTGTAATTATTAATTAACTTTGCAAGTGCTCCAGCAGCATATTCAGAAAATTAGTAGGAAAAAAGACCATTCCCTACAGACTTGTGTCTTGTGGTTCAGCTGCGTGCTTCAGAGCCCTATGGATCTGATACTTTGACAGAAACAGCTGTGGGTGGGTTTGAGGACTTGCCCTTGCCAACTGGTGCTAGAACTCAGAAATAATATGTCAAAAATCTGGATTGAAAAATGGAGAAAAAGAAGGAAGAGAAAGGAAAATGCTAACAATACCCTATACTTCTTGCTCATATATACAGCTTAGTAATTCTATTAAATGCCATTAAAATAAATAGATATAAATATGTACATATGTACATATGTACATGGAGGGAGACATATTTAGTCCAAGTTGAAGATACAACATTTTAGGAGAGCTTGGAAGCCCACAGTCAGGAAAGCACTATAGCTTTTAAGTTTAAATATGTGTTTATGATGATCAATATTTAGCAAAGCTTACTGTAACACATAGTAAGTCCCACTGATGTTAACATACACTTTGTCAATCACTTCTGATCTAAGCATGTGTTTAGCTGACCTGGATGTACAGAAAGATGAAACTTGCAAACAGGCTTAGGGAACATATCTATTAATGGTTTAGCATATAAGAACACATGGAGATGGAATTAAATTTCTGTTTGGTTTTAATATTCTTTACTATAAACCTAAATGCAAGATATGTCCATATTAAAAAAAAAAAAAAAGCAACATGAATTTGAATTAGAACATTTCCTTCAGACTTCCCTCCTTAGGGGCAGGTTCTTTGCTGGTGCAAATTTCCATAATTCAAATGAGTTACAACTGCTTACACCAGCTAGACTCAGTCCCATCTATCACCTCTATTATCTAGAAAATGTGGAAAATAATCTGTCCAGAGTTTTCATTTCCAAAACAATGTCATGTTACAATTCTCAGCAGAGTCAAAAGGCTCCCCAAAGCCATGTATGAAGAATAAACTGTAACCTTTTAAGATTTCCAAGCTGTGTGATAAATAAAACTGAACTAATAATAACTCAGAGAGAAAGAGAAGCACTGTTTATCTTATTTTTCTCCTTTAGGGGAAAGAATCTAGGTAGCAGATTTTGTCATTATTTTATTGCTCATTTTCAGTTCTGCAGGTTTCTTTCTTTGTGCTCATAGATTGTAATGACTTTTGCAAGAGAAATAAATTGTATTTCCATGGAAGCACGGAGCCCGGGCGTTAGGCAAATTGCAAAAGATGATGATGAAATTTGGACTAAGCTCACAACATGCTCTAGGTCTTGATGATTTAAAAACATTCCTTTAGTAATAAAAATCAAGTCCTTAAGTGCAATCCTAGCAGCCTGCATGAAAACAAAAACATACACAGGATTATTCTGGTTTGATTTATAGTGCTTTTGCCTACTGGAAAACTTAGTGCGAGAAGCTTGCCAAGGTCAGTGCTTCTGCTTTCAGATTTCTTTATGAAAAAGGAGAAAGCAAGCTGCATTTTCAATTTTTTTAAAGGCTCTGGCACAACACCAGCCACTAGGCATTCAAGAGGTGTTCTGTAATCCATTCAACTGTAACATAAAGTTTTGTTAAAGGTACGCTAGCATATTCTGAGCCGGCTGTGTTAATCAGTAATGTTGCATTAAATTGGTCACTGTCATAGTAAAGAAAGATCTGCACACTTTGTGCCCTCTTGTAATAATAATATTTAACAATCATTATAGTGATACCAAGGTGTAGGTGGTCCAGTTGGCAAGAACAGCACAATATTTCTCTTTAATAGTGACTTGATCACACATGTATGGGTGTTTTGTTGAGGCTTGAAGGGGATTATGATAGCCAAAATAAGATGAGATAATTTGCTGACAAAGTTTTTTCTTCTTTAGAAGAATACGTCCTTCCGTGCAAGTGTGTATGTGTACATGTACATACCCACACACAACCACCTCCCAGAGAAAATAACCCTTATGCAGCCATGCACTGAAAAAGCTGGTGAGGTGGAGCACTCTGCCAGAGGGAAAACAGAAAACATGCCAAGCTTTGTTTGGGAAGAGGCTTTAACAAACAAGGGCACTGTGTTGAGGTTTCTGCCCTCAAATGAGGAAACAGTGACTGTGACATGGCAGATCTTGGTCAATGTTACCTTTTTTTTTTTAACACCACAGGGCCACCCCTCCTACCTCTGGACAGTCACATCTGCTGTGCACTACAATTTGCCATGCATTACTTACACCAATGCAATAATTATACAAGCCAGAGCATGGAAATTATCATCATTAAGAAGACAACAAGCCTCTCTATCCCCATTGCCCCAAGAAAACAGGAGTGAGCCACCAGCAGCAAGAGCTCCCAAGCCAGGGGGTCCCCCCAAGCACATGGATTCCCCCCTTCCGAGCCGGACCCCCAGGTGCAGGGCCATATCTGTCACTGGGCCAGACTACTCTACAGTGCAGCCCCATGGCTTGGGGTCAATTCTTACCAACACTTTAGCTCAGAGTTTCTAATGGTGTTCTTGACAGACTGCTGGGCGACAAGGCCCTTCTGCATCCTTAGTCTGCTTTGGCATGGGTGGTGATGCCAGCAAAAAATGACAAAAAGAAGGGCTGCTGCTGCTAGAATACGCAGTGTAAAGGAAATGGTGTGAGTGGTGGGAGCTGGACTTGTGGTTTTGGTGTCGCGTGGAGTTGTGCATGTGTGCAAAAAGAAAGAAACCTAAACTTTTGGAAAAAGATCTTCAAGAAGACACAGGAACACAGAATGGTTGGGGTTCACAGGAACCTCAGGAGATCATCTAGTCCAGCCCCCCTGCTCAAGCAGGGCCAACTAGAACTGGTTGCCCAGTACACTGTTGTCAGGTTTTGAATATCTCCACAGCTGGAGACTCCATAACTTCTCAGTTCAACTTATTCCAGTGTTTGACCACCCTCACAGTAAATAAGTGCTTTTTTGTGTTCAGATGGAATTTCATGTGTGTCATTTTGTCCCCATTGCCTCTGTCCTGTCACTGGGCACAGACAACCTGAGCCAGATGAATGCTCTGCTGATCCACACTGTGGGCTCTGGCTTCATGGAAGTCTGCACAGACACAGCAGTCAGCCTAATGAAGAAACCTGTACAATTACAATCTGTCTGAGGGGAACTGTGTTTTCTCCTTCATGTCTCTACTCCTTTACAGTACCTCTCTAGTCAGTTTATCAGGAAAGCCTAGTGTGGACATCTGCACAGATGACATCTTGAATATATTGATGTGCATGGAAGAAGTGGATGTGGGGGTTTATTCATTGATGCAGCACGGCAAGGGTACTACCTGGGGCATCTATGGAGGTCTCAGTGTTTCTTCAGCTGTACACGAAAGGTGAATCAAACCAATGCTTCAGACTTTAACTTGCTTAGCCAGTTCACAGCCTAGAAATGAGTTTGTACCAGGATGATTTAAATCTGTTGGTAATTTCTTTTTTCATGGGAGGAATAAGAATTAGTATTCTGGCCATTTCCAGATGGTTTATCCTTTTCTTAAAACAATACCATAACTAAAACTGGCTGCCCTATTTCAATGAAGCTCTGTATTGAATCACTGGTTGTGTGTACCCACTGCCTCTAGCATTTTGCAATGCAAAACAGTCACTAGTAATCAGAAAAGAAGCCTTAGCCTAGACTCAATAACTAGTATTTCCCATTATACTTACTGGCACTTGCAGTACCTTATGAGGTTATTAAGAGATAATGCACAAGTTCTCTGTGATTTCCCATCCTTTTCCTCAGTGTCTCACGTGCGTACTCTTTGTGATATTCAGAGGACAACATGCTACCCAAGTGCATACAAATTGACAAACATTCACATAAAGTGAACGCCGCATCACACAGACACAGTAATATATTATGACATTGATTCAACACAGATGCAGAGAAAGACAACTGCTGTGTGCTCCAGCATGCCCACCAGCTCCTGGGTGGCCGCCAAAGCTCTCCAGTCCAGCTACTGATCTCCTGACCTGACACAGGACACAGGGCCTCACAAGATCACAGCCTGAGGTAATACGGCCACAGGCATTCTTTCTGTGATTGTTCTGTTTCTCACTTCCACCTTCACTTCATGCTGTGAATACTTTCCTTTGAGACAGTGACATGAACTGACAGATGCCAGAAGTCACCCATTACACTTTCTGCTCTGACTTCCCTGTGTCTTATCCCAGGCAGGACAGGACATCCCTTATACGGTATATGGGGTATAGCTCCTTGCTCCCCCCTCTCACCCCCTCAAATCTGGAAGACTTCCCTGGGTAACTTCCAGCAACTATCCCATACATCAGAACAGGAATAAGGTTTTCTCTCTTTGTCCCAGAATATGTCAAAATGAAGTGACCATACCAAATAATCAAATTAAAGAAACAGAGAGACAGCAGTCACCAGTGAAGGATAATGCAAGCTGGTCACTGGTTAAAACAAACAGGCCAAGTTTTAGTCAGTCTTCAAAGATTTAAAAGAAGCACTTCGCAATACTAATATTATATGGTCAGTAAGATGACTTCTGGAAATTTCTAGGGCAGATAAATTGGAGATAGAAATTCTTATCCCTTCCTTGCTTTGTTAATCCTCAATAACTAGGAGGTGTGAACAGGACTATTATTTAAAGCCCTCTGAAAGCATGTAGCTGAATTTTAATTAGATGACGTTATGATTGTGTGCTAACTTTGACAAATGCTTTGGTGACTTGTTTTTTGAAACAACAACAACAACAGAATATTTTGTTTAAGTTTCAGTGTTTTGATATAGTTTGTCAGTTCAATAACTCCAGCCTATGTTCCTGTTCTATATATCATCTAGAGAAGATCATACAAAAGGGTGAACATTCATTTTCCATAGCTATAGCTATAAAATTGTGAGAGAGATTTTAGTCACATCAAATAAAGTAATTTGCCCTTTTGCAAGATAAAACACATCAACAAAACAGTCCAATATTTATAATTTGGAAGAAGTATTTGGAGAGGAACATGATTCAGAATAAAAAGCAGTTCTAAATCCAGTTCATTCTTTCTTTGTTAAATGTCATACCTGCTTTAGTAGGCTAATTTTAAACATATCTGAGACACTATTCAAAGTAATGAGATCAGATTTAAAGGGTTCATCACCCATTATGAAAATCTCATTTTTTCTATTCTTAATGGGTGCTTGAAAATAAAAAATATATCTGCATTTTTGTCCTCCAAAGAGGAACTAACAGTGAACATGAAAGAATAACCAGTCTTCACAGAGGAGCAGGCAGATGGATTTGGCCTATCTGACTGCTCAATGCATAAGGCATCCTGCTCAGCTAAAGCATGCTCTAGCCTCCACTCTTCCCAACACTGGGCATCTTGTTTGCATCGGTGGTTAAGCTTCATGTGAGGGTTGAACAGTCAGTAACCAAGGCACCCACCAGGTGGGAAGCCTCAGCACAAGCAGGGGAGCACCCTGCATGTGCTGGCAGAACTTGCCTTTTACTGGAAAGCGGGAGCTGCTCAGCAAGTGCAAGCCAAAGCTTCTTGAGAAGTTTACACTGGTTGTCTCAAAAAAAAGCTGGCTGGCCACCATCACTGGAAACAGAAGCCAACACCCAATTTAAATCAGACCACAGGCAGAGATTTATTGATGCTCCGTTTGTAATATGGGGATGACATTGAACTGTGTAACTTTATATTTGTGAGGTACCTTGAGACTGAGTGGAAGGCCAAAAGGGAGTGCCAAAGATTCTGTTACTATGAAAAGCCATTCAAAGATAAGCAAATGTTGATGTTAGCAAAAGCATCAACTTCCAAAGCTTTTTTTTTTCTTCTTCAATGAAGTAAATTAATTTACATATGAAATACATCAAATGTATTTTCTTTTGATAATGGCAAATTATCTTACTACCAAGTAAGTACAGATTGCAGAAACCTAATTGGACTTTAACAACTTGCGAAAAATTCTGAATGTTACATTTTATACATGTAAATGTTTGATTTTGTTTAAAAAACAGTCCCCTACCAAAGAAAAAAATCAATACATTTTATGTAAAGGAAGCTAAACATAAATGGCCCTATTGTACCCTCAACTTGTATATGTAACTTCCATCAGCAGAAATGGATGCTAGGTACATATCCAACTGAGCGAAGTATTGTGTTAGCAAGAATCTCACAATTACAGACAATTACCTTGGTTTTCTTGCACCTGGTGCTTATAAGGATTCTTTGTTAGTTGGATTTCTTGAGGAAGGAGAGATTTTCTGTATGTAAATCTCTAATCTGTCCTGAAGTTAAAAAAAAAAAAAAACAAACTAAAGCAACAACAACAAAAACAGCAGAAGAGCTACAAGAAGTCACAAACAACTCTTAAAACAGCACCATGACAAAACAAATCCTGAGCTAACTTAAATTGCATGAAAGTAGAGGAGCTCTAGGTGTAGATAGCTTCCCTGTTCAGAAAGGAGGGGGGAATTAAAAAAAAAAAAAAAGGAAATAAATATCAATATCCTGAGTCTCTGGTTTATGCAAATGTACCACAGGGAACTAGTTCAAGAAATCTTTCTCCACCCACTTTTCTGCACAATTGCCCCCTGCAGCAGTTTATAACAAGTCAAGTTTCAGTACTCAGGTAAAAGAAGAGAGTTACCCTTGTTCTTTAAAGCATGAAAGAGGAAGGTCTGTCAAGACATAGTGACCTTTATTCCTAGATGCTGTTACACAGGAAATGGCGGTAGTCCTGACATCCGGTTGAATAATAATTTCTGTTGTTAAAGAAATGTATCATCTTTTTTGAAAGGCTGCAACACTTCCACCACTTAAGGCAAAATGCTAAAAGTTGACAGTGACAAAATACCTACGATTAGAGACGTGCTCTTTGCTCAGCCTATATATTCCTCTTCCAGTTTGGATAAGTTATTAACATTTGAACTTTGCTACTTCCTCTTAAGCATTTTCAATACTCTAGAAATTTTAGGTATTCAGCCAAAACGTTAACAAACATTATAATGTTAGGTTCATGCCACTGCCAAAGTAGCAGCAGTGCCACATGCTAAACTGGGAACACCTGGACACTGATGCAGCAGAGAGAGAGAGAGAAATGAAAAAAATGTCCCCTCACCCCCAAAGCTTCTGCTAACCTCTGTCCACTCTGGCACATCCAATCCTGGGAGCTATAATCCTGCTATGGCATAAGTTCTTTCTTTCTCCCCCCCCAAAATGAGAAGCTTCCTTTGGATTTCCTTGATGAACATCCAACGCTAGACACTTGATCCCAGAAACTAATGGGAGTCACAGAGTCACAGTTTCTTCTGCTGCAAACCAGTTTCAGTTTAATTGAACTAGCTGCAATTCACTAGAATATTCTTTCCTTGAAAGAGTATAAAATTACATACACAAAAATTTATTTAAAATAACCTTTCTGAAGTAAGTTTAGGTACTTGAAACGTACAAAGTGGCAGATCAGTCTGGCACTTGACCTCAACCCAGCCCCCTTGCATGTACAGGGTATGATGCAGTCTTTAATTATATGGTTACATAATTATATTTCCACAGAAACCCAGATTTCTTCAGTGGAGTGGGATATAGAATGAAAGCATATGGCTTTAAAAATGTATTTATGGTAATTTAAAGAGATTAAAAAACAACCAGTACTGAAAAGATCATTTATCTCAGCAGTAGCAGATGGGGCTCCTGCTGAGATCAGGACTTCATTGTGCTCTGCTCCGTACATGCACATTAGATCAGACAGCAGTTGTTCCAAAGACTTTACAGTCTAAGTAGGGCAGTCAGGCAAAACTGTGGGAAAAGGAATTATTTCCTTCATGTTACTAACGGGAAAGTGGATGCACTGAAGCACAAATAAGTTAAAGCAAGGTCAAGCAACTGAATTCAGTTTTGCTAACGGGTTAAAACTGGTTTGCACCTTATCACTGGCCTCCTGGTCTTATATTGGTTAGAGCTACTGGTCTATAAGAGGAATGTAGTTCTAGGCATTCACAGATTTTGAGGTTGGGAGGTATTACTACCATGAGCTAGGTTAGTCTCAGTAGTTTCCCAGTATCCCAGACATGTTGCTGTACCTGTTTATCAATGTTACGACTGTAATAGCTTTGCTTTTCCCTTCATAGCCAAGTCAAGCCAAGCTGCTCAATCAACATTGCCCTAGTAGATATTTTCATATCATTACATATAATTTCAAATTATCAACTAACATTTCCTGCTAAGAGAGAAAAGTTCAGAAATGGCTTCACAAAATAGAATAGGTTTAGCAGCCCTAAAATTAATACCTTGCCTGGTAAAGATGTTACACAAGTATGACATGTTTTAATTAAATTAACAAGTTCTTTGCATAGGGGAGGCAAAGAGCTGCTAACAAACAGAGAGCTGCAGGTCAAGGCTAGGGATAATTTGCCTCTGCTAGAATCAATAGTGCCTAATAAAAACATGAAGTGGTTTAGACCTAGTATGTCGGATTCAAGAATTTCAAGATCTGAAGGAAATTTGATGAGAAAGGACCACTGAAGTTTTGCTTATCCAGGAAAAGGTCTGTCAAAGAGCAGAGATTTCCTCTAAGCTACTAAATCCCTTCAGTTCACAACTTCTAGTCAGTCTGCCAAAAGATTTTATAGTTTGCTTTTGTCTGCTTTCTCTCACCTGAATAAGCTGAGGAACAGTTAGTTAGCGGGAGTTCTTTGGAAAGGTATGTGCAGGTTAGAGGAGATTCTGAACAGAAAATGAGTTAATAATGAAATGTTACTGCAAAAGAATTAGTCATTATGCTTGGCTGCTTACATGGTCATCCAACCTGCAAAACAGTGTATTTTTCTGCTTTGGGAAAGTTGGAGGTAGAGTAATTTTACTCAGTTTTTGGTGTACGTACCAGGTAAAGTAATTAGATGCAATCCATTATGCAATTCAATTAGTATGGTTAAAAAAAAGAAAAAAAGTTTTGAAATCCAGATCTCACATTTCCTTTACAGATATGAACGTCTAAACAAAATTTTTATCTATAAATCAATATAATCAACTACAGTGCTTTTCAGTAGCCAGTGATATAGGTAATATAGACAATATAGCTAGACTCGTTTGCTCAAGCAGAAAAATCAGTCTCTCATATTCTGCATGCTTCTAACCATCTGTATGACATACTTGAAGAAATCTTGCCATTGTAATATTCTATAATTTGTAAATGTTACTATATCTTTCAAAACAGGAAACCTGATTCAGTGCATAAGGAAAGCCCTTAGTCAAAATAGACTTATTCAGACCTTTTATAATAATTTCTATCAGACCTTGACTCAGAAATAGCATTCCTAATATGAGTATCTTAATGAAATTGTTAGAAGACTCAGGGTCAAGCCTTTGAATCTACAAGAGAAGCTTGAAGCCCAACTCTGTTTCTTTCTCATAGCTCTTTGTTATAATTGACAGAAGTGGCAATCTTCCTTTACACTTACCCTGCACAGTTCTGCAAATGAGACTAGCTGGTTTAAATAGAGTAGGAAAGGGTGTGGGGAATGTAGAAATTCACAATATTGGCAAGATCCCAGCATTTATAGGATGGACATATAAAATTGTTACTTTTGGTGCCAAGTGTTGCAATCAAAAGCAGATTTCAAGTGATATGAAAGTGACAAAACATCTGAAGTCTTGCAGTTGATACACAAATTAAGATTAATATAGAAGAACCAGAAAAGGCAAAGAAACTTGCAGATGACCAGTATTTCAAAGGATTTTCAAAACTGAGTCCTCTTCAAGCAGCATTAAAACAAAAAAAAAGCCCCCTCACCACCAAATTAAGTCCCTTATCTGTGTTTTCTTATGTTTAAAAAACTGAGCCTGGAACTCTTGTAACAACAGGTCTTCTTTTATGCGATCGTTTTAGTTCTTCATAGAATTGCTGAGCTGGAAATGTCTATAAAATATCAGAAAACACTTCAATAGCAAAAAATTGCAGAGCATTACAGTGCAGTATTCTTAAGCACAATGAAGTTGTGTTCTACAAGATATTCCTGAACAAGAGTATCTGAGTTTACCCCTCAAAACTAAGTTAAGCTTTTAGTATAAGTCCTCGATGAAAGCTTGAACACTTCAGCAACAAAAACCACAAACAAAGCCTTCAAGAGAAAACAGATATACCACTCTCTGCAAAAGTTAATCACATTATTTTACGGACAGTTAACCTCCCATCAAGTAGACAGAAAAGATAAGACATTCTACTTTGAGAGCAGCATAGTCATTGTCTTCAAGTAATTTGGGGCCAAATTTTGTTACATATAGAGTATTTCCTTCACCCACCCCAGTGAAGCCAGTACCATCATGGTCACTAGTTTGGTTTTTACTCTGAAATTTCTGCTAAGAGACTTCAAAGGCTATATTTGTTTTCTCAGAAGCTTCTGTCTGTCAGATTAAAAAAAAATAAAATCTGCCTATCATTCGCATGCATTTTATTCAGAACTATGTAACTCCTTAGCAGGTAATTAGATGTAAAACAATAAAGGCTGCTCATCTGGCTGAAGTGAGGAAAATATTATACTGTACAGTAAGGGATGATTAACTCCTTGAATACCAATAAAAGATACAAGCAGAGAAAGGCAGCTTTAAAAAAAGAAGCAGAGACACAGCATCATCATGATGCATAGTTAAATCTTTAACATAAAGAAATAAACCACTATGTAGTACATCATCTATTAGACTGAAGGTGGTTTAAAAACAATTGTTCTCTTTTATCCTCAGTATAACTTTTCCTTAATAGATAACCCCCAGCACAGACTTTCTCCTTTACAGTGTGAATATTTATTCCATAACTGTACCATAAGCCCACGTTGCTTTGATCAGCCTCCCCACTAGCCAAAAGTTTCAGATGATTTCCAAAGGAAAACATCTGCTCACAGGAGATGAGGTCACATCTCATGCTCTGACTAGGACAGTGGTGGTGCTAGAGCCTGCTAAGCAAGTGGCAGCCAGCAACTGCTACCAGCAACTATCCTTTGGGGTGGTCACAGCAACTCTCTGAATTAGAGAAGATCAACTGATTTTTTTTTGTTTGTTTGTTTTGTGGGCAGCAGGAGAGTTGGTGGCCTGATGCAGTAAACTGGAGAGAAGATGATAGGGGTTAACTTCCTATACCTCAATCCACATTAGCTATGCCAAGAACATAAAGCTAAACTGAGTGACCCTTACTTTTAGGGTGTCTTCGGTCAGTTTTCCACCCTGCTCCATTTGTACTATGGGGTTTTATTCAGTCACTAGTGTTTTGGTAGTTGTGCTAGTTTATATAATTGCTGCTCTTAACTGTTCATTTCTGCCCCTGTGTTATCCCTCTTTCATGCCAGCACAATAACTTGTGCAGCTGATTTTCTCAGTTCACTTTACTGTGCAATCTGGCTGAAAGTTAACAGGAGAAAAATTTTTTTTTTTTGATGAACCAGTTTCCTGAACTTGTTCACTCTGCATATGCAAAGAAGGAAAAGGCAAATGCAAAGAAAATGTGTAGTGCTACTGAATACCTAAATTCTGCCTGACTGAAAATGGAAAGAAAAGCCTTTCTAGTGTTCTCCCATAGGGAATGTTCCAAATTCAAAGTAATAGCCAGCTTGCAGTCACTGGCTCCTGAAGCACTACTCCCTTCAAAAGGCACCCAAGACTTTCCCCAGAGCAGGCGCATCCAAAGGGGTAACGGTTATCACACTGGTTACAAGCTGACTGGTGATAGCCCTGGCACTGTAGAGGAAAAGACCACAGCCCTAGCGGAGTTGGCAGTGCCGTGACATGCAGAATGTGATGGGATATCTCAATTTGTACCAGTTCTGGATCTGGCTCAGTATAAGGGAAGGGACAGATTTATCCTAGATTGGTTCTAACTTCTTCTGCCTGCATGAGATTTCTCAAGTCTAAGAAGGGCCAGCTAAGCAGTGAAACGTGATAAAAATGCCTAATTCAAATGCTAGCGTTGCTAATCTAAGAAGAGCATTAGCTGAAGCAATCTGCTACAGTTAGCTATGTATTCATCCTCATCTTTGGGAGACAGAGTGCAGGGGGGCTTCAATAGTGGAATAAGCCCTTTCTGCTCTTTGCCTGTGTTTCATCCCTTGCCTCTACTCTAAAGATCTAGTTTCTCCTGCTAATATAGCTTAAAAACATGACTGTAATAAGGCAGTGTTTTTCTTCAACTAAAATTAATTTTAAAACCAATTCTCTGTATGTAAAGTCTACCTAGATTTATTTTTCTATTGAAACTTAAAGTTTACTCTTGGCAGATGATGAGGGAGAAATGGGTTAGTGGAAAGCAAAGACATATTCTTCCCTTGACTTGTTTTGTCCGGTCATCTTTCCTCCTTTTGCCAGAAATTACAAAGCAATTGAGTTCAAAGGCACCACACATTGTGAGTCAGAGACTGGCTTTCCAGTGTATTTACCTTGGGTGTATTTGTATACTGGTTGTAGCAAGTGCTGTGGTCCCACACCAGAGACAGGCATGCCTGCACTTCCTCTAGTAACCTTCCAGCACCTGATGAAACAGGAATTCCCTGCTGGGTGGGACTCCCTTAAACCCTGTGTGTTAGGAAGAAAATGCTTTCTTATTGGCATAAAAGATTCCTCATTAATACTATGTATTGTTAAAACACAACCGCAAGACCTGGAGCTAGACTCCAGGCTGTTGTGTGGATGAATTGCAAGTGATTTCAGACAGCGGTGCAGCTGCGGTGAGTGCAAGCGGGAGCCCGAGCTGCGGTGCTCCTGCTGGCCGTGCCCGGAGAGGCTGACGCTGCGTGGCCTTGGCTCCAGGGATCATCGCAACTGCTGCCACGGCCTGGGGTAGTGGCGGGGCAGCACAGTGTGCCAGCGTGCAATTAAGCCAGACTAATGATGTGCCTCACCCTGCTCCCCACCCTTGGCACGTACTTCTGTCATTTTGGCTTGAGCCAAAACTTGCACTTCTCTAACCCCACAATGAACCTGCTCAAAGCAGTACACTGGCAGAAAACTCACCCTACAGAATGAATGAATGAAAACTTGTTTAGGTTTCTGCCAGGTTTCCTCCCTCCACCACTTCAGCCGAGTGTTGGTGCTGTGGCAGCCAGCCAAGGGGCAAGGAGAGCAATGTACTAATTGTTAGTTCAGTCACATTTTGATAGCACTTGTCATTGAATCAGCTTGGTTAAAGTGTCAAACCACATCCTGATGAGACTCTGACATTCTTCATAGCCTGCCATAGCTCTAATGAGGGGATGGACAAGCATAGCTTTGACCAACATTGAGTGGTGCTCTTGAGCAAGGCTTCCAACAGAAAAAGCTGCCCTGACAAGACTTTCACCTATAGAGGTGGTTAAAGTTGGCAGATGAGCTCTGTACTCCCTTTCTAAGCAGAAGGGAAAACCAAGATCCTTTAATAAGTAAGAGCGTTAGAAGTAGAGGAGATGCTCATACAAGACAACAGATATTATAGCAAAGCCATTTTGGAAAGCTTTCAAATTTAGAATTTTTACAATTGTATTGGTGCCACCATGGAGAAAACACAGATGCGGAGAAAGCAATAGCCACGAGTGTGACCCCAGGGAAGGGCAGGGAGGGACAGCTTTGTAGCGCGAAACTGGCTGAGAAAGTGATCATGGAAGCTAAGGGCACAAGAGTACCCATTTGGGGCACAAGACACTGTCTTTAGTTTTGGTCAATAAACAGAGCCACACAAGAGATACACACACGATGTGCACACAGAATCCTCCCCTTCTCTATTTAACAGGCATGCTTAGGTCAGGAGCTCTCTTTGGGCTAATTGCTTGAGCCTGAAACGGCAATGCTGGTGTCAGGGAGACTGTTCCCATTTCTTATAACCCTGCACATTCTCCAGGCTGTAACCAGCACAGGCTCCTTAGGCAGAATCTGGCCTTTCAAGAAGAGGATGTCACTGCAGCAGAGGGCAACTGAAGATGCTGCTTCCTCCGCTTGCCATCCAAGGAAAGTTAAGGCTCTCATTTCACTTTTTTGGATGCAAGCAGCTTGTGCTAACCAGCTGCCATTATTTCAAATGGAAAGTGTGATCAGTGGGAGTGGTTAGTAACTTGTGTGTCCTGTTGCTGACTGGTATCATGTTATCTTGTGCTAGTGCCTGCAAATGACATGGACACAAATACAGCTTTTGCCAAAAGACTGTATTAATCTTTGGATTCTCGCATGGTAGCAGTACTAAAAAGCAGAGCTTCTCTTTCTCTCCACGAAAGAAAGAAGGAAAAAAAAAAAAACAGTGTTTGGGAAAATCCCCCTCCTGTCAGGTCTCTCTTTTCCACCCTGACGATTTGTGTGTGTGTGAACTACAGTAGCTTTTTGTATTCTTGAAAACTGGCCACTCCTAACTGATGAGCTCCTGTTTGTGTCCTGAAGAGACATTAGGGCAGAAACTCAGCAACAGCAAATCAGCATAGCTTCACCGAAGTAGAGAGCAGTGGTGATTTATGCCAGCCACGAGTCTAGATTCATCCTGTTTAAGGACAGAGCTTATTCCAGTAAGGAACCTCACTCAGCTTACAGGCAAGGGATAAAGCAGCATTTAACTGGCGTGGGAGGAGGGAAAACCACAGACATTTCCAAATGTGCAGAGGAAAAAAAAAAAAAACCACTGGACTTCAAAGATATGTTGTAAAGTCACTGGTTACACCAATACACTAGTCCTAAGAATTTTTCAGAAGAGTCACACAGGCCATGGTAGCATTTGATTGCTTCATGGAGGGAGTATAAAAATGCACGCCCAGGAATAGCAGCAAAGGCATTGCTCCTCAGACAACAAAATGCCTTCTGGAGCTCATTGGTACAGGTAGAGTGAGCAGTGCAGGGTGGAGTGACTGCAGATTTCTACATCTACTGAAGAGAGGCAGTGCATTTTCCCCTGTGGGAGGAAAGAAATATGTGGAAGTAGATCCTCCTCTCATCAGTTGTCTGCTGCCCCTTCCCTTTGGAAGGCACACCTCATTATCAGCTCCATCTCCCCCCTTCCCAAAATACATATGCTGCAGTCTGTACAGATGCCACGTGGCACATGACATAACACCTCGGGGAAACAATATACTAATTTCTGCTGTTCAACTGGTATTAACTGTGTGTGCTCATTGCACTCCAAGAACACTTTCTTGGATCAACTATGCCATTACTGCAAATATCAGTAGGACTATAACATACTCTGTCATTCTTGCCTGCATTTGAATTTCATTTTGTATTCATTTGGTTGGTGCAGCTTTTTCCACAGAATCCAGAAGGCCACAGTTAGTTCTCATCATTTTACTCAATACAGTTATATTGGGATTTCTAACTGGTTTAGGACACCATAAACTTATTTTTATTTTCCCCTCTCTCTCTTATAGATGCAGTCATTGGTTTAAATAAGCTACAGCTCATAGTTGACAGCTGTGTAGGTTTCTTTTCCAGTATTCTAGAAATTACAGTATGCCTTTCAGAACTCCTACTACATGCCACTCCTACTGCTCAGTTGTTAGGCACCAAAGCACATAAAAAAAAAAAGAGAAATAGAGGGTGTCAAATAATCCAGCTAAAAAAAAAAAGTTCAGAAGAACATTAACTGCAAAACCACGTCACTTAATTCTGGTTCAGAAAAGGTCATATTCATACCTGGGCAACAGTGCGTTTAATATTGCTACACTGTGCAAGGACTTTGTGGACCTACACCACAGGGTAACGTGCCTCTGCCATGCTGTTGCGGGGAAATGCAGTGACACACTGTCAGGCAGTCATGGTAAACATAACACTTTGAAAAGTTAGTTTCTTCAGCAAGTAGCTTGCCACTAAGTAGTATCCTATTTACCTGGATTTTAAAATTCCATTTTGGCATATGTCTAGTTAGTAGGACTGGTTGAAAAATTCTGTAGCAGAAAGAGTTACTATGTGGAACTGTTCTTTAACTGAAATGGAAAGGTTTTGTTCCCCAGGGACAGTAAATATTTACTCAAGGTGGGGTGTGGCAATAAAAAAAAAAACAAAACCAAAAAAACACACAACAAAGAATTTCTCATTTTCCCCCACATTCTAGAAGTATTTTGTCTTGACACATTTTATTTGACAGTCATTTAGAAATGATTCAAGTCTGACATTATAAAAACTAAAGTTATTCCATACTATAAGCTATCTTGGGAGGGCAGGTGGGAAAAGGATATCATCATGTCTTTGAAAGACACGGCTTATCATTCCAAATGGGAATGAAAACACAACAACAACAAAGAGTTCTCAGAGTAACAATTTTGCCCCCTGACTGATAATTAGCTTTTAAGGCCTCTGCGTTTTTTGCTCCATGACTGATCTGCTGAATGGCCTTGTACAAGTCACTTATCCTCTTTATGCCTCAGAGCACATACAGCTGAGAGAGAGATACACTAGCTATAACCATATGTCATTATGCCAGTGCAACGCAGTGTGTCAACCCGAGTATTATCTTATTCTACCTACATAGAGTACATCCATGCAGATTTTGCTTACCTAGACAAGTCTCTCATTTGCAATTTGTAATAAATGGGGTAAGGAACATTTACTGTAACTCGTCAAAGTTTAGAGGAATAACCCCTTGCTCCCTCCCCCAAACAGCTATCATCATCTTTCCCTCCATGCCTATACCTCCTGTGACTCTGACTCTTGGAGCCAGAGCTGTACACATGCTGCTAAAGGCAAGGGGTAGTTGTTTTCAAATATCCGAGGTACTGCTTTCAGCTGCATAGGATGCGATCTCCTGTTCTGAGACAGCAAGAAAATTCAATACCTGTTTTTATGCAATAGCAGAAAGTTGTGATTGAAATGGCAAATGTGCTCTAAAATAGAACAGCCACTTCCTAGGAGGGCAGGGTGCACAAGTATGTGGGCAGCAGCCTCAGGGGGCAGGGGTCTGAGTAGCAAGACCACGTAAATAATGTTTTTGGGTGTATTATTTTCAGCTGCCTCTGAGACTGTGAAGCTGCTACAGCTCTAGTCACTGCAGCTAAAATGCACCCTCTAGTTACGATGCTTCCCTTCTGGGGAAGCTGCAGGCTTAGATGAGCTTTCCCGCTTGACTGAAGACCGTTCCTGCTAACTAAAGATCTACATATGCGTTATCAATTGCACCACCCTGGAAGCACTTCATCTATTAACAGCAGAGTGTTAGAGGATATTACTGTACACAAATGCAAAGTCAGAAAGATTATATTAAGCACACATTAGGATACCTGACATTAACTACAGCATGTTTACACAGTATATCTTCCCACAGCTTGCCTGCTTTAAATGTCTTTGCTGAAGTGGCAGGTTTCCATTCCACAGCTACCTGATAGAGATGTGAGCGGGAAGAGACTCTTGAAGCTGCAGCTCTGTGCTAGCCATATGTTACTTGCAGATGCAGAAGACTTACCTATTAAAATTCAGAGCAGCTGTGTTCAATGATAAAATGATAACTAGTATCAGCTCTTTCTCCTGGGAGCTGAGCCACCATCATCTGTATAAGAGAAAAACAGTGAACTGAATGGAAAGTCATAGGCAGCCAGAGGAAGGACACAGAATCCCAGGAACTGGTTTTGTTTGCAATATTTATTCAGGTCAGCTCAAAAGGTGAGGAATCCTTAGAGGACTTGCATGCTCCACAAAATCAGACTTATTCTAATATATCCTCAGCACTTTCTTCACTCTGTGTGCATGGCAAGCTCCCTTTTAAAAGTTACCATTCCTCTTGGAAGCACTTTTATAATCTTATCCCTTCCAGCTTCAGCCTCAGCTCAGCACCCACTATTTAACTGGCAGCTGATCCTCTGCAGCTGTATGAGCAGCCAACAAAGGTCTTCCTGCTTTTCTTCTGCTACTTTTTATTACAACTGGAGCTGAAAAATGAGATGACACATCAAAAGATTCTGGCCTGGATTTCAGATCTCTTAGTATTCAGGGTGTTGTTGATTTGCTGGTTTTGGATTCAGACCACTTTAAGAAGTCAGTAGCCAACAGCTCATTTCACATCTGGATTTCAAGTTCTCTCACCCAAACTCCCAGTATGTTTGGATACACGGTCCTTATCCATTTTACTCAGAATCAGCTCTTACATGCTGCCCCTCACCATGCTGACAGGTTTCTGGTAGCATTTGATAGTGACTTCCAGTATTTGCCTTTGCTTTGCTCTCACAATTGCTGTTGCCCTCAACAAGAGGGTGTTGTCTGGGCCAGCTGACCTCTTTATGCTGTGCTGCACATGCTCCATTCCTGATCCGTCTTCTCTTCAGTGATACTGTTTTCATTTAGGATTCAAATCCATTAGTGCAAAGAGGCTAGGGACATAATGCATCTTCAACATGTTTCTTTTTGTGAATGCTTATTTCCCTCCCCTATTGTAATCCATCCATTTACTTTAATTAAGCCCTGAAACAAAACCACTCAGGCTTACTCAGCAAGCATGACTGGTGTTCCCAAGCTGAGTCCTCTCACCAGTAAAGCTACTAGCATCCATCCTGGTGGGCATGTATGTCAGAGTTCTACCATAGAGGGAGATAGCCTGGCATGGGCTGCCAGGGTTCGATGGGTATGCAAGAAACAGCTTTTTCATGCCACTGCACACAGGCAGCTGAATGCTGTGCTCTCCCCTCTAAGAATTTTAGTGATTCCTTTATTCCTGCTCCTCTTGGGCTGTGAGTCCAGAGCAGGGTGTCAAGAAGGCAGAACGAGTCCTCATTCTTTGTACCCGCTTTGGGCACGGTAGTCTACACCATCCCAATGTGTAGAGCAGCTCCATCTATTTTTCTCCAAGATCTACGCTATTCTGCTGTGAGATGTCTCTGCTGCTCCTGGTTCACTGTGAACTCCAGATCCAAAGTTGCTCTCACTCTGTGTCTGGAGAACTCTTAAGTCACTATCAATAGGCTTTTGATCAGGGCTTAATCAACCACAAAACCAAAGTCTCAGAAATGAAAGATTTTCCCCACATGTATTTTTGGAGTCCCTAGCATAAACGTGAAATGCTTCAAACTACACAGCTAGGGATGAATGGCTGCAGTGGACACAAGACCATTCTCACAAATATATCATAAATGCAGGGCTATTGCTTTTTAAAAATCTCTTCTTCTGTCAGGAGATCAGACTCACAACCCTTACTTCTTTCAAATATGTATTGTTGCTACAGGACGTCTAGATGACAACCTAGGCCTTCCCCAAATGATATTATCACTCTGACCAAAATATGAAGGTGCCACACCATCCTCTGCATCTCTTTATACAAAGATATTTGGCGTTCATTAGTTTTAGATGAAAGCTGATGTGGCCAGAAACCTTGCTTCATTTTTTAGTCAGTGCCTACTAGTAACTGAGTAGTAACTGGCAACTGGGAATAATGACAGTTTTCCTCAGGAATATAGAAACCAACTGACCCAAGCTCTGTGTAGTCCTTGGAATTCACCAAGACAGCAGTCAGCAAATCATAGCCATCACAAGTAGGTGCATGCTGGAAACTCTACCAGGGCACCCAACACTCTTGCAATTGCTAGCTCTTAGCAATTCTTATCTTTGATGACAGTTCAAGCATCCTAATAATGTCAGGTTTGTGCTAGAGTTTACTAACATTTTGTGGCTGTCATCGTGAAGAGCAACAACTGCTCCTCCAGTTTATACCCTTAAACTATTCTCCACTCCCACTATCTTTAGTTTCCTCAAGAGCTTGGAGTCAATTATAATAATACTTCTGCTCTGGAGATTTACATCCCTGGTTTTCATTCATGTAACTGCTCTCTCGGAATTGTCCAGTCCCCTCAGATGTTTCTAACCTACGTACCATTTCGTTTATTTCCCTCCCCACCTTGTAAATCAGGAACGTTTTCTGAGGCCTGTCTCTCTGGTATGGTCCTATGCCAACACACAACCTGACAATGTAAACTCCATGGCTTTTTGGTTTTCACAAGCTTTATCACTTCACTCTGGCCTTACCAAACAAACAAACAATGCAAGAAAAGCTTCATTTGTGCCTTCCTAACTAGGGTCCAGTATTGTTGTGCATACAATGAGTCACTTTCAGAGAAGCCATGGAAAAAAGAGCAAGACAGAAGAGTTGAAGGGACCAAAATGTGCATTTAAAACCAAGGGAGCAATGAAAAGGCCAACTGAGTGAGTAGTTAGGACTACTCAATACAGAGCCTGACTCATGTTTGTATTCAACATGTATTTAGTGTACTCTTCAGGAAAAAAAAAAAGCATCAATTTCTAATGGTCTGAGAAAACTCCACTAACTGTTAAATATTATGTTCACTAGCTCTTTTGCTTTTCAGATTTAGTAATGTTGCCTCCTCTTTGCAACACTGAAACCTAAAACCTGACAAATATCAGATTTTTATATACTGATGAACTACTTCAGAGGCAGAAGCACAATGCTTCTCACAACTGAACAAAGCTGTAATAGCTAGAACAAACTGAACACACTTTAAGACTAATATCTGCAAGAGTAGATTACAGTAAACATATGGGAACTGTATTTTTTTTTTAATTAAAAGCAGGTTCCATGTAGAAGAATTCCTATTTTCTTTTGGTTAAAGATGGTTAATCTGAAAGTGAAATTTAGAGGCCACAAATTGGGAGGGAAGATGGGACACTAGCCTTGCTCCCAGACCATAGTTACACAGGAGGAAGAAGAGAAGATAGAGAAATATGAGACTCAGTGATTATTTCTGTTTGCTTTTTCTTGTGTTGTACTATTGCTCAGGGACAATCATAGCAGACAATGCTGGAGATAGATACATTTTTAAAAATGATAAACATAAGGTGCAATGAGGCAGCAACCTCACGGTTGCAGAATATAATCACACAAAACAAGGAAAATACATTTTTAAAAATGATAAACATAAGGTGCAATGAGGCAGCAACCTCATGGTTGCAGAATATAATCACACAAAACAAGGAAAATACAAATCTAATATAAATTGTTATGTAATCAGTGAAAATGGAAAAGATTAAAATCGTAAATGGGGCAAAGAGTGAAAGAACACAGATTACTAAAGCATTAATGTGTAGTAAACCTGTAGTTAATTACTAGTTTCTGAAGATGTTTTCACATCAGTTAAACCAAAAGTTGAATGTCTTCAATTGTCATTCTGGTTTTGGGTGTAGATTGACTAACAGTAGCAATGGCTGCTTTAAAAAAAAAAAAAAAACAAACCACAAAACAAAAACACCACAAACAAAAACACAACAAAAACTCCACAAACAAGAAGCCCCCACCCACCCCCCCAAACCCCATAAAACTATTTTAGCATGATCCTGTAAAATATAGTCAACTTCTGTAATTAGAAATATGGACCTTACTTTTGATTATGGTTTCTTTTCTATTTTATAAAGTGCATAGAAGACACTCAAAGTCTTTGGGGAGGAAAGAAAAAGAGAGTCAAGTGTTTTCACGATCAGAGAGTTCTGGACATAGTTAAAAGATCTGGCGGTTCAGGCACAGAAGTGTTTGGAGGTGAGTGGTTTATTTGCTCCTGGAGATAGTCTGGATTGTTCAGAAGCAGAAATTTAGTACTGGCACAGAGAGGACGCAGATGATTTTCCATTATCCGCTATTACTGGGCAGTGGAGCCACGAGGAAATAAAAGTGTTCAGGTCTGCCAGATCTCAGGCAAGTTAACCTCAACCTGAGTGCCCAGAATTGCAAACCCTGGAAAAAGATCAACAGCCTCGTGGCCTCACCTAGCCCTGCACCTCCATTTCCTTGCTCAAGCGTCAAGGGCAATAATGAAACAATGCTTAGTTATCACGCAGGGTAAGGAGCAGAGGGTGAGGCTTGGCTACAGAGTAGGAAAGGAGACCAGTTTTATGAAATTGTGAAGCCACACACAGTGAGCACAGGATGCAGCATAACTGACTTTGTTTTCCTTTTAAGAAGGAACAAAATTCTTTCATAAAGAATGTTTGTATCAGCCAGCAGTAATAAACTCACAGAAGGCCCTGATGGATCACTGACACTGCCATTATTCTCTTAAACAATGGGGCACACTGCAGACCCTCAGTTGAAAGCAGATCGGATTTGGAGAAAGGCACATGAGCCAGTATCAGGTTCCAAGGCAGTGGTCAGACTCTCAAATCTCAGCCAAATCACATATGTCTGGCTTTTCAGATCTCAGATCTCACTCAGCCAGAAGACTCCCTTCTTCTAGACATCTAGCACTAGCAAAAATAAATCTCTTCCAGACTTAAAGTGAAAGGCTAAAAGAATTCTATGCCACCGAACTTCAGCACAGCAAGGAAAAAAAGAAAGAAAAAGGGAAAAAAAAAAAAAGGGAAGGAAAAACCCCACCACAGGTGAGCCTTGGCAACCTGTGTTTTACCCTGGAGGGACTCTAGGTCCCAGTCCTGTCCAGCCACCCTGTGATGAGTGCAGGGGAGTCAGTTAACTCACCACAGCTGACCCAACCACCCTCACAGTCAGTAAGCACATGCCAGTTAGTCCTTGTGCAGCTCACAGAGACCATGGTAACTCCTTCCTTGTCAGCTTATGGTAGGAAAACATTATTTCTCACATGGACTTTGCAGCATGTAATTAAATAATTTTTTGAGAGCTTTATTCAATCAGAGATACTATGCTCAGTAAAATATTGTGGAAGAAGTACCTTAAATTCCAGTTTCTCTGCCATTTGTATTTGATGTTAGTCCAGTGCATTGACTGAACCATAGCCTACGTTTGCATTAAATGTGACTGGCAGTTATGTTTGGATTGTCTTGTGCCTCTCTTTGCACAAATTACAGAGCATGTAGCCAACCGTTCATTTACCTGACTATGCAGATAGATGCTGTCAGTCACTGAGAAAGTTTTTATTGATTCAGAAATGGGTGTATTAACTTACATGACAAAGCCTACACACACAGCAAAAGGTACTAAGGCAACTGACATGTGTCCAGGCAGCAGAGAAAGCACAGAGAGCTCTGTTCCCTAAATAGATGGCTCTAAGTCACAAGTCTGATGTTCCACAGTTCCCAACCCATAAGAACATCAGCTGCTAAACAGACTAGCTTTACAAGTTTAGAAAGGAGAATTTTAGTTATGAGGAAGTAAAGGGACACTGATAATTGAAACCCGAAAGGCACACAAGATTAATTTTACTCTTGTATGCAACACTAAAGTCTCTGTAAATTGCAGTTTGCACAAGTGAAATCCATCTTGTATCACAGCAGGGCAGTTTGAACTGGTGGGCACAGACTCCAGGTTAAGGCATGCACCGATGCGCACGGGTGCAGCAGAACTGCTCCATGGGCACTGCAGGCCGACGTCTGCAAAAGGTGAGGCTAATACTGAGTTTTGCTAGCTCTGGGAAAGGGTTGTATATCTGAATTATAGCAATTGTAAGGCTGAACATCAGCTGAAGATGCAGTAGCAGTAACATAGTCCTCATTCTATGAGTTCTGGACTCTCTTTTGTACTGTCAGACCTTATGGCTCAAGGTCTGGACAGCTGTACCATCCCGGTGCTCAGTCTTACAGACGTATCCCAAAGACGTGATGCAAGACTAGCTCCCATCAGGATTAGTACTGTATGACTCGGCGCTATACCAGCAAACACTTTTTCATATCTATATTTCAGCTTCTAACATTATTATTAAAGGTATGAAATCACTGATAAAAGAACAACGAGGTTTAATTTATTTATGACTAAGCATTTAGCCAGTCTTAAGTAAATCTATAGTTAACATGGTTTTTTTTTCACCCACTTATGGTATCACTTGCTTTACACGTCCTACACTGATAGAGCACATGGTGCTTCTGCTGATGTCAGTAAGGATCTCAATGGAGAACAAGAATACATGCAATAACAGTCTACACATCAGACCTTTGCCTCTCACAGAAAGAGTTCACATCTATTCCCATTGAAATGTATCCATCTAAGAGGGGGCAAACAGCAGCTGTTCAACAAGCAACTGTTCAAAGCTAAGCAACAGTTTAAGATGAGAAGAGACTGATTTTCTACCATCTTCCAGTTTACTTAGCCTGATTTTTCTTGTGCTTGAACAAAAAAGGCATATGACAACACAAAGCATTCTACAATAAGTATCACAGCCAAATATATCACCAGTACTACTGGAGAGGCACCAAATAAAACAACTGATACAAACAGTGTGATAAGATAGGTAGAAATCAGATTACTTACAGCCCTAGCAGCTTTCCATCTTCTTCTACAGCAGAGTGGTTTCCAATTAAAGTTATATATTTTAGTAAAGTTTGTTGTTTGTGTTAAAAAAAAAAGGCACAAAAATCTATTTAGGATTAACCCCTACCCTAAGGGTTGTGGTGACTAAAGTATTCCAATGTCCTGCCTAACACTACAGGGCTCTGAAGAGCAAATGAGCTGTGTCATCTCTCTCACATGCAGGGTAAACTTGCAACATCTGGCTAAGCAATAAGATATTCTCCCACCAGAACCTCATCATGCAAAGCTCTTGCAATTAAGGCAATCTGTTTTACCTCAACACTGCTGTAGCTCAGCCCTACTGTTATAACCCTTTGTGTGGCTCTTTTTTATACAATGTAAATATACATTTTATGGTCAATGAGTAGAGCTATTTTTTGAGAAGGGATTAGATCAGTTTCAAATAGCAACAAAAACATGTGAAATGAGCACAGAGGCTGAAAAATTGAAATTACATATCAAAGCATACATTAGAAAGGCATCCTCAAGGTTGTAAAGCCAAGTACTTTAAAAGTTACAAAATACTAAAATTAAATTTATGTAACTTTTTGTTGGGTCCTCTTGTGGATATATGGTATGATAAAGTCTTTAATTACATGATCACATACAATTGTCTCTCCTGGACCCCTGTCCCTTTCACTGCATAAAATAAACCATGTTCACTTAACAAGAAGCTATTCAATCTTATGGGTTTTTTTATATTACTCAGTATCTGGCCCATGCCTTACAGCACAATAGTATAGCCCTGCCGTAAGGATAGAATTATTCATTTTCTCCTGGGCTGTTCTATCTTGCTTATTACACTGGCATCTAGGTATCCCACTGGCAAAGAGGATTTTAATTTTACAACATGCCCCTGGTATGAAAATGAATGAGCCAGACTGCAGATGCAAAACTGGGTCAAGAATTGGTAACGTACAAAATACCCCACACTTTCTGGTGTCTGGTTCAAGATGTGTATATTCTGATTTTTTTTTAATTCCCTTCTCTTGATGACTGTTTACATACATTAAAGCAGAAGATGACAAGCACAGAAGTCCATTTAGCCATCTGAATATTGAAAGTGAAGTTTCAAACGAGTTAAATGTTACTGTTGTACCACTCTTATTTTGCAAACACAGAAAGCAAGGTTACACTCCAATTTATGTAAACTAGTGCAAACTCCTATGTGGACACCACCACAGTGGTAACGTGGCCCTCAGTATTTTTATTACTTCTGCAACAGTCAATATAATGTTCTTTGGCATTCACACCTCAGCTTTTATTTCAGACCACAGTAAGGAAAGTTTGAATTGCTGTAAGGATTTCCATAACCAAAATACATTTTTAAAAAATATTGCATAATTGAGCTAGATTGATGTGACTTTGTGTACCCCCTGCAAGACCATTTACCTTCAGAAGTCTTCACTTAGATCATTTACTAGGTTCCCACAAAGTACTCAAAGAAAGCTGTTGTACTTCTAGCCGGGATCGTTACTGCCTTATTCAAATCTACATGAGCCTGTAGTTTCTGTATTCTCCTCTTAAAACCAGTTTCTGATACAAGACTGTTGCCAATATATCAGTCACAGTGTGCCTGTTCCAAGTGCTTTTGGAGTAGATGTCATTGGAAGCTCCAGTCTCATGGGATCAGAAGCTCAGGTCGGCATTGCATTATACACCTGCAGACTATTACACTTCAGTTCAGCCAAACTGTTTAAGACTTGCATTTGACACAGCCCTTGATAAATGGGTGGCTGCCAGAAACAGCACAGTGAAAATCAGAACACTGGATGAACACAAAAATTGCTAGTAAGGTAGGAGATTGCAGAGGTTTCTGGGGATATTTTCCAAATGAAATATTTCCATGTCCTCTATGAATTTGGCTCACCTCCCTATCACTGAACATGGAGACTGGCTTTAGTCATCAGTGAGTTATGTGGTTTTATATTGATCCAAAATCAGTGGCCTGGAGCTTTTGCTTAATAATCATTTAAGTACCACAACAATGTTTTAATCTCTGCCTTCAGTCCTGGTTCTTCTCAGACAGACAGTAACAGCTTTCAAGAAAATGTCCTTTGGGTAATGGAAAAAAGAGGAAATATCCTCTGTTATTAGGGATGGTACTGTTTCAAAGTTGACGATGAATAAAGGAGCTTATCCAATACTTTGAAACCAAAGGATGCTTTGTCTTTTGACCTTGCATGCTTACCCAGGCACCATCTTGATTCTGATACATTTTATTTATTTATTTTTAAATGAAGCAATTGAGCCATGAGAAGTATAATGCGCAAGCATATTACTAAAGCAGAAGGAATGGTAGGTAGATGAAGCACAGGACAAGGGCTCAGGAAATAAAACTGCTGTCTTGCCACGCACTTCCCAGCTATGGGCATATCACTTCCCCTTCCCTGCTGCTTCCTTTCACATCTCTTGTTTGTCCCAGTCTCTGAGTCTGAATGTTCATTTCAAAGTCAACTGATGCTGGGCTCTGATGCAGTTGAAAATGTTTTGGATCCAGCACTTGAGGAATAAACTGGATTTAGGCAAGGTATAATCAGGGATAACTCCATGTAAACCCACTGTAATTACAGGTGAACTTAACTCAGCCAGTTGTCTTTAATTTAATGAATTATGAGCATAAATTGTGAAGTCATGCAATTTCCAGTGCACTGGTTTATTAGCAAAGGTAAGCAAGTCAAAGTCCATTAAATGTCATAACAGCTTATTGTTTTAAATATCAAGTGGCAACATCCGCATCCATCATGGATTTCATGTCTAGGTTCAAGTCCTTATATGGTAGTAAGATAAAGCTTATGAGTAGGATTTTAAGAAAACCATTTAAAGCTGCCAGACTCTGGGAGCTAAAACAGCAAAGAAAATTCACTGCTTCTCAGCACAACTTGTTATACAATTAATTTGATCTAGAAACAGAGTATTTACAGGGTAATTTGCAATACATAAACTGTTAAGCACAAAATGGCACTCTTTAAGTCATTAAACACAATTCACCTTCATTATAGGCACAGTTGGGATCCAGGGATTTCTTTTTTGTGAGTGTGAGCAGAAAGAAAGGTTGTTGTCAGGAAGATGACTTCTGTAGAATTTAATCAAGTCTAATACCAGCTATAAGTGATCAAAATGATGTTTGATCAACACAACTCACAAAACACTTCTCAACAAGACTCTGATATAAAGTAAGCTTATTAATGCACCCAGGAATTCACCTTTAAAGTGTGACTCTAGGAGCACAAAGCAGTTAATGTGATCACAGTCAAATAGCAATTAGGTTTCATCAAGACTGATATAATGGTATTTTCCTTCATGCAAGATAAACTGTTAGTTAAGGGACTATATCATTGTTTCACATGCTCTCTGGTTTTAATAAGCATACAGACTTGAAAAAGCCCAGTAGCGGCTGCTTTTTAGCATGTTTTAATCAACCCAAGTAGTAATTTCTAAACTGAAGTCTAAGGCTACATACGGATTTAACTGTTTCACTACATGGTTTTAAAGATTTAAATTAAGTTTTTCTTCCTCTGATTTATACACCTATAAAAGCAAACATTTTCCTAAGGATCCTGGACCCAATTAAGTATAAATTGTCTTCTGTCTTGTGAAATCCATGCTAATTTCTACCAGCAGAAAGTCTGGATGCAAGTATCAAACAGTACAGTTTTGCCTATAATTTTGAAAAGGTGCATGGGCCAATGGGCAGGTTCATTTGTGTGTGCAGTTTCCAAGAGAGCTCTCCCAGACTGGATAACTGCAACCTGTACATGTGATTTCCCATCTGTGCCCATGATCTAAAGACTAAATTCAATGTCCCTGTGACACTTGTTTTGTACAAACAACAGAAACAACCCTGGTGTCAGTACTTTTCCAAAGACAGTAGGCCTGAGAGTCCTACTCATGTGGATGACAAGAAGTTTCCAACTACAGGAAACCCTCAAAAACCAGGTCAAGTCAGCCTCCTGTAAGAACTCAAGAGACTTTCACTCAGAAGTGTGAAAGGTATAATGAGAAAGTAGAATTTTCTTTTCCTGATAAATGTGAAGATGGAGTCACCATTGTCTTACCTTATTTGGAGCAAATATGATCTAGTGAACCTAGAACGAGCAACTCTGACTCAAAAATCATTATTAGACAAAACATTTTTTGCAAAAAGAGAGAACTGACAACTGCCAGCAATTGTGATTAAGTAAAGAGGAAGAAATAACTTATTATTTCCCAGCATCCAAGTGAAATACAATTCTTAGCTCCTGGACTTTAAAAAATAACAGTAAGTATTTTGGTATCTTTCTTGGGTTTTTTTTTTGTGTGGTTTTTTTTGTTGTTGTTTTTGTGGTTTTTTTTTGTTTTGTTTTTGTTTTTTTTAATTTTACTTGAAGTAGTTCAACTTCATGATTATGGCAAGACAGTTTTTAAAAAGTTTTTGTATCCCATCTTATGGAGTTATTCATGTCTCTCAGATTTTCACTTGATGTATAAAAAATTAATAGAATGACCCAGATTTTTTTTAGAGTTCCACGTAAATTAAAATCACAGAAACACAGGACTAGAAGGGATCTCAAGAGAACATTTAGTCAAACTCCCTGCATGAAAGAAGAATCAAGAATACTTAAATCATCCCTAACATATTGAACAGTTCTTAAAATTGCTGGTTAAAGAGTTTACCAGAATGGTGCTATGTAATCCATTGCAATTTCTGAACACCCAGAATTCAGAAGTTAAGCATATTTATTTTTGCCATCATTGCAGGCCATTGAGCATAATTATTCTCAACTTAAAAATATCTGGATAATATTTGAAAGATCTGTATTTCCTGTAAGTCTATTTTCTGTGATAATTAAGCAATGTTTATTCAAACTTTCCTCATATGCTATGCTTCCTAAACCTCTTATCATTGTTGCTGCTTCCCTTACTAATTTTTCTAAATGTATACATCTTTTGTAGAGTGTGGCGCCCAGAATTACATACCAGCTGAAGCCTCAGCCATGCTTATCAGAGCAATACAGACATCTCTTATTTCTAATGTGACACTTCTAGTATACCCCAAAACAAGGGCTGTCTTTTTTTTGCAACGGCATCACATTCCTTGCTTATAACTTAGACTGTAATCCATTATAACTCCTATAATGTATTCTGAACTTTGTAACTGCTCTGTTTTTGGCTGCACCTATTGATTTTAGTCTTGTTGACACCAAGCCATTTCTCCAATTTATCAAGATGGGTTTGAATTACAATTCTGTCTCTCAAAGTGCTCACAGCCAAACTCTTGTGTTTTGGTGTCATCCACAAATTATGTAACTATATTCTATATTTCATTGTCCAAGATACTAGTGAAAATAATAGAAGAGCTGAGTGTAGAACAGGTCCCTGTAGAGATCCCTTGAAATTCCCTAGTATTTGAGAGAATCTTTTAACAAGCTGTGCATTCCCATTATAGTCATCATATCAGGACTACGCTTTTCCAATACTCTTTGAGAAAGCAATGCTAGAAAACACCAGATTCTTTATGACAGATATATCCCATCTACCACTTTCCTCTGAATCACTTACCACAGTCTGACAAAGAAGGGAATTGGATTGGTTTGATACAACTTCTTTTCCATGAACACATCCACCTGGAGAAGAGAAGGCTCCGGGAAGACCTTATAGCAGCCTTCCAGTACCTGAAAGGGGCCTACAAGAAAGGTGGAGATGGACTTTTTACAAGGGAGCATAGTGATAGGACAAGGGATAATGGCTTTAAACTGAAAGAGGGTAGACTTAGATTAGATATAAGGAAGAAGTTCTTCACTATCAGGGTGGTGAGGCACTGGAACAGATTGCCCAGAGAAGCTGTGGATGACCCCTCCCTGGGAATGTTCAAGGCCAGGCTGGATGGGGCTTTGAGCAAACTGGTCTAGGGGAAGGTGTCTCTGCCCATGGCAGGGGGCTTGGAACTAGATGATCTTTAAGGTCCCTTCCAACCCAAACCATTCTACGATCCTATATTTTAATCATATTATTTTCTTCCGTGAAGAAAATACATCCTTATAAATAGATAATTTTAGAATATTTGTGGGGACTGAAGCATCTATAATTACTCATATATTCATTTTTCCACTTTTCATTTTTGAAAGGGAGGTTCTGTGTTCATTCTTTACTAGTCTTCCACAAGTTTGCAAAACTACTCAAAGATTATTTTGGTAAGTTTCCTTAAGTACTCTAGAGTGAACACTTGATTTGAATCTTGCCTAAATAGTGTTTAAAGTGCTTACTCTCTTCTGCTTCTCATATTAAAATGATTTTGTTAAAAATCTGGTCAGAACAGACCTCAGAGAAGATGGAAAAGGTGGTACTGAAGGTTTTATTTGCCTATGCCATTAGCTGTTTGCTTTCCTGTTCTGTTAAAGATTTATCTTTCCTTTCTCTTCCAGTTCTCTTTTTTACCTAATATTTTTTTAGGCCACTTTCTTTTTACTTTTTAGATCTTTTAAAATTTACATTCATGCTAACAAGTTAATGAATAACAAAGGCAGTTCTTCATAAATAGCATTTGCTATTTTCGGGATGCATTGGAGAACGTCTCTTAATGCTAATCTTACTTTCCCCTTGTCTGGTTTTGAAAGATTCCTCCTTCCCACAGTTTATATCAAGGCATTTTATGAGTTCTCAATTTCTGGTGATGTGCTTTAACTGACTAAACCGAAGAAGCCTGGCTAACGTTCATACTGTTCCATAGCTCATGGGTCCTTGCTCTCAGCTCTGCATCATGCAGTTGTAGTACTATAAGCACTGGTGATTTTACACAGACTGTGTAATACATAGCATTTGTCTTGAAGCCTTATACTCTGCAAGCTAGTGAATATGAAGGCATCTTTTTGTTTTCAGTTATAACACAAAAGTCTTGCCCTCTCTGGTTCTGTAGAAAATCACAGTGTAAATAAATATGAAGCGGCAAATTTTTCAATACTTACATAATTATATATATTTACACTAATGGCTTGTGTGAAGTGATGTAGGAACTCAGGAAACAAATTACTCTTCAATTACTGCTGTAGTAATAGAACACCACTTGTCGGGGTGAGAGCTAGTTAAAAGAAAGGTAAACTAGAAGTTGGGATGACAGACAGTGTAGAACAAAAAAAAAGTGTAGGTTGTTCTTGCTTTTGCACTGCAGTAAGAGTGAAATTGAAATTTTAAAACATTACTAGTTTTAGTCCAGTTAATTGTTTACTAGTAATAAAAATAGTTTCAGCTGATACATCTACCCTAGAATCCCTTAATATGTTTTTGGTCTGCAACCATACTTTTGTTCTCTATTTAAAAACAGTTTTGTCCTCCTTGCCCCCCACTCGCCACACTGGACCACAGGGAGTGTACTAACTGACTGAACAGGGAGGAAAAAAGGGTGGGGGTGGAATTTGTCATACAGCAATTGTAAGGAATCTCTTTTTTAACAGCAAACTAGAAACTTCATTAAAAACTGGAAGAACAAATTTTCTGGTACCATTCCCACTTGCAAAAATTCCCATGGAAATTTCTGGGCTTTCAGTTAAAGGAAAACTATTTTCATTCCTCATGCTTTTTGTCCTGGAAATATACCCTTGATACCTGAAAGTTTAGTCTGAATGTTAAAGTATTTCTAGGTGTTACAATGTCTCTTTATTTAAAGACAGCCGAAGTCCCAGAATTTCTCTGCCCAATGAGAAGAATACAAGTGTGCATATGTAATGAGTGGACTATTTTGGACAAAGAGATTTCTAGAAAGTGGAGGGTAAGGAGGAGGAAAGGTAGGGATGATAAGAGGATGGACTGACGCTCTCTGTATTGTACAGAATGAAAAGAAATAAAACTGCCCCCTTCTTCCTCTCAAAACCACCCCACACTAAAAATAAAACGAGAGACAAAGAAACACTGCCAGAAGTGTTTACTAGCAGTTTTTAGTACTTTTTCCAAAATTTGTCTGTTCACTTTTTACATATCTGATTCAACAGTCTCTTCTTATACAGTAAACAACATATGTTTAAACTTAGGCCCATATGTAAGGCCTAGTGATATCAATGAGCTTAAGTTTTTTGCAAAATTGTAGTCATACTACATACACAATATTTTTTTCTAGAGGTTTTTAATTAGGGATGCTTTTTCAAAGTAACCAGCAACTGTTAGCATTTGGCATTAACATTAACTGTTAGCATTTTCCACAGCCATAAATACACAGAGTTTAAAGGTCTAATTCCTCATCTGCTCAGATGGTCATTCCAGTCATATAATAGCTTGTTGTCCTAGCCCAAATCAAGTCTGTGTAAGCATAAAGTGTGTCTGGCCGCATATTCCCTGAAGTTATGAATGGCATGTCCCTGCTTCCAGCCCTGAACTCCTGTGTGATTGACCATAAAATGGCAAGTTTCACAAACCTAGAAGTGGATATATTTCAGAGGAAAAAAGTAATATAAATGTAATTTTGTAAGGAAAGTTGGGATCTTGAGAGTACAGAAAGGGATATCAACGTTAGGAATTATTTCCAGAGCTAAAGTCACAGTATCACAGACATTGTAGACACTGCAGACTTTATAAATGATTACAACTTCAAAAAACCTCTAAATATTTCATGAACTAAATTGTATAATCTGGCCAACATTTACTGTAAACCAAATAAGTAACTAAGCTGCCCATTAATTCAGAGAGCAGAGTGTGATAATAAAAATGCTCTTAAAAATGGGAGTCATTGTGAATGACTGCTTTTAATGTTTTAATAAGCATCATTAACTTCATATGAAAGGTTTATAAACATTTACTTTGCAAAACTTCTCTACTAGCAATAGCATAGATTTCATTGCTTGTTCTTGTAGAGGTTTCTTTCTTAAATAGTGAAATGAAAGTAGGCAATGTGTAGCCCAAAATTCACTGTAAACCTTCAGACTTTATGAAATATTACAAACCTCTCCCATTCCTGGGATCTGGTTCCAACACATGCCATAAGATTTTCACTTATATTCAATGGAGCTCACTTTGCTTTGGATATTTTCCTTTTTTGTCTGTTGCACATTAGGCAAAACCTTCCTTCTTTCCTTATTTAACGGGATAAACCTATTAGCAGCCAATCATTAACTCCTAGGGGCTCAATTCAGTAAAGGAAAAATTACCTCCACAGTTGCCTGCTGTGAGATCTCCTGATGGCTCTACAGCTGAAGAGTCTGATCAAAATAGCTTATGTGGAATTAATAAAAGAAATACATTGCAGTTATGTGGCACTCTCTTTAGAATCTTCAAGTATTAATTAATGAAACTTGACAACACCTGAGTGAAGCAGGTAAAGACTATGAACGCTTCATGAAAGGATAACCGAGGTAGACAGAGTTAAAAAGCTCTTCCAAGGGAAAACTGTAAATTGTTGCCAGACCTGGGATTAAAGTTACTCAGGAAGTGATTTGGTCTGTTTCTGACATGGCACGGCATTTCTGCAGTCAAAGGGTTTAATCATGCACAATTCTCCTTTTTGTTTCCTGCACAACAAACCTGAGTTCTTCACTACTCTTTCCTATGTCCCTCACCTGCCCACGTCCACCTCAGGGTGGACTCAAAGTGCACCGCCCATGAGCAGAGGAATGTCAGCGAGTATGTTTGGCATAGAAGTCTATATACCACATACCCAGGGTTTCCTGATGAGTGTTATGGAAACAGGAAAATTTCAAGGAACACTGAGTGCTTTGTGTGCTGGCCTGGACTGGAAATAATACACCTAAGTTTACTGTCACAGAATTTCTAATTAAGTCATTGCCCTTATTTGTTCTCTACAGCGTGGTTTGTTGCTGCTGGGAAGCCATTTTTATCTGCTAATGAAAATTAGACCAGGAGTGCATTTTTGCCAGTACTGAGGACACAATCCTTTAAGAGATTTAAGAAATACTGGCAAAAGTCTTACTGCAGACAAACCAGTATCAAATTAAAGGTACTTTTGTCAGTATTGCTTATTTTGCTCACAAACCCCTGTATCAATTACACTGTCAAACCCACTTTTTTTAGCCTGGTTTCTAAGGAAAAAAAAAAATGCAATCGTGTCACCAGCCTGTCTGTCAGTCCTGACCCTAATGATCTTGAACCTGCCAGCCAATTTCAACCACATCTGACAATGCCTTCGGGAGAGAGGTCTCAAAAATCTTCCTCTCCTAGGAGTTTAATGAAAATCAGGAGTTGGTAGAGGAGAGAAAATGACCGTATTAATTCTTTCTCTGAGGAAAAGACATGGAGAAAGGAGGCTTTCTTCATTCAGTTGGCAGAAGCTAGCTGGGTAGTTGCATGTGTGTGTGGACTGCCTGATCAGCACAGCTTGCCAGTCAGAACAAATACGCGTACTCCAGACTCGTCACAGCAGAAAGCCAAAATGTATATAGAGGGAGGACAGAGAGAGGGTGGGAGGGGTCGCAGAACTGCAGGGAGTTAAGGAAGAACGTGTGGCATCGCGATAGGGAGTGATTTTAGGAACATGAGATGGGGGAGTATGGACAGGGATTCTGGAAATGGGGGGGAAATCGTAAGCATCTTGGGGAGAGGAGGAGGAAATGGGGCACTGGGTTTATGGGGGAGACCTGCAGATACTGTAGTTGGAGCTGTCATGGGCTGGCTTACTGAGTGGAGGAGACGTAGGTTAATTAATCCTGCTGCTTCTGGAACCATTTATTAAATTACATGCAGCTTCTGTACTAGAAAGGTTGGCTGGTATATGCCTGGATAGCATATTGTGTAGGACAGGCTTTACACAGGAGTGGCTTTGAAATACAAGAGGGGCATTAAAGGACCTTGCTTTTTTTCTTTTTTTCATGGTGGGCAAATAGGCAATGAGTCTGTTCAGCTAAGGGGAATGATTTAGTGATTGATCTAAGTGTCAGGTTTGAAATCACTGCTGTAGACTCCTTGAAACTACAAGGTCATCTCAGCCCTTCATTGTTCCAAGGAAGAAAAATTAAGTGCCATGCAGTTACCACATCTGGTCCTTTGACTGAAGCCTTTAAAAATGAAGGCCTATTTTTTCTACATGGATTTGAAAGAATCTGAGGTACCTGCTCACGTTTTCACACCCTCTAGTGTTATGTAGCAATCTGCACAACATAGATTTGTGTATTTACCTACATCCAACTGATAAAATATATTATAGATAGATAAAATATATACAGATATATATTACAGTAATATATATGTTACAATATGAATGAGCACATGCTTTGCACTGAAAAATGAGACACTGTTAATACCAGTGCTAAACATGTGAATAGATTTTTAGATCACTGACAATTCACCCCTGCCCTGATACACATGAGATTCTCTCCTTCTCTTGCTTCTTTACTAGTACTCAGAGTAACAGTATAATGTTCAAGTCAAATATCAGAATAAACCTACAACAAGATCTGTGCCACAATGGCCATCATAGAGATTCAGGTGCAGCTGACATAACACAGTTTTATCTGAAGTTCATCCAAACCCACACATTTAGCTTTTAATGAACTGCCACGTTCAGAGAGAATACCTTGACTGAAAACACCCAAACAGCATTTGTTCATCAGCTCTGCGCTGACTCTGTGTGTCAAGGTGAGCTGCACACTGGCCAAACACGGAGTCTAAACAAGTCTCTTATTACCTAAGGTTACCTCGCCACTGTCTATTCTTGCTTCTTGTCTGTACAGTACACAATGTACAATGGGGTCTTTCTCTACGGGTGAGGTTACAATGTACTGCAGGAACTGTACCTGCACTACGGTGCTAATAATAACCACTGGCCTCCGGAATTGTCAGTGCATCAGCTTTCCACCCCAGTGGTACATTCACTATTGTCAGATTCTCATTTTAGAGAAAGAAGTCAGGTTCAACCATTTCACACTGAAAACTAATAAAAAAGCAATAACCCAAACAGGAAAAATTAATTTTATGCCACTTCAAAAATAAACTTAACAGAAGAGAGAGTAAAAGAAGTAATAGCTACTTGTTGTGTTTTCTGTAAGCTACTTTGACAAGAAATCAAAGCAAGTCAGGGAAGCATGTTTCTCCAATATTGAGAATGTAGCTATAATAACTGTTACATTAGCCAACACAAATTGAGAAAGCCTCAAAATCTGTGACTTGTCTCCACATGTCAAAAGGAGCATCTGGTCCTGTGATTTGCTAAGAATGAAAAATACAGCTTAGTGTAGGGGGAGGGTTGTAAGTGAATTATGAACAAAGGACACAGCTATCTGAGTGCAGAAGGTGTCTGGTTTAAGTTCAGTTTAATCTTTGCTCTTGTGCCTTCTTTGTTTGAATGTATCCCTGCAGATGGGGGAGGGGGAAAGAAAGTCTAAAAGAAAGAAACATCAGGTACTGTTGAAACTCATTTAAATTGCAATCTGCAATGGGTATGGCCTTAGATTGCTGACACAGTTATAGCATCTGAGGCGCACATAGAGAGGAGCCTTAGCAAAAATGTGTGTGCTTTCAGTCCCAGATAAGGCTTGACTTTTTTTTCTTACACGATCTGTACTCTGTATGAAGGCATTGCTCCTGAAAGAGATACACTAATAACAACGAGTTGAGCAAGGCACAGAGCACTCAGGGAATGTGTAAATTCCCCACACACAGCCCTGCAAGAAACCTGCACTGCTCCTGCTCTTCTAACCCAAAGGCTTATAAAGCTGGTCTGAGCTTCCCAGCTCTTCCTCTAAGGGGATGGGTAATAAATACCCTGTGAGAACATTCACATGGAGACTTACTCTTCAATAGCTAATATGGTTCAAGGTATTGCCCGTTTATCCACAGTTTGCTTATATCCTAAACCACATTAGAATTGTCTCTCTAGTTTTCAAAACTCATTTTGAACTATCTCTACATCTCCTTTCCAGCTTTGTATCACTTCAAGACTACATGTTAGTGTTGACTTATAATTTCTTTGCCATAGGACTCCCATGGTTAGTGGTTATTGCTCGCTCTCATCCTGTTTTTTTCACTTATCTGCAAAACACCTTCCCACCTTCCTACTCCAGACCACTGAGCTAGTTCTCATGTAAAACTTTCCCGTCTGCTTCAACCAATGACTGACTGACCCTATTTGTATTTCCTTTCCTTTTCCTTTAAACTAGCTTGCAAAAATCCTGCTTATTTGCATTTTTTGCTATTTGAAATGTTAGTTTTTCTTTCCTTGTCCTTGGCTCAAGTATGCTTTTGAGATCTTTCTCTACTTGTGCAAAGTTGAGCTTTGCTGTACCCAGCTCTGCAGAAGCATTTTTATTTGTTCGCTTACTCTGTGAAGGAATAAGAGATCTCTGTCCCTTACAAAGTTGATGGGATAAAAGGTAAAAAGCAAGGGAAATGTGGTAACATCCTATATGGAATATGAAGGAGGAACACACTTGGCAAGAAAAGGAGTCTGGAGAGTCTCTACCAAGAAATCGGAACATGTGCAAAGGGCTAAAAAGATAGATGCTGTTTGTTTCTTCAATAAAGAACACCTTCAGTTTTACAAACATGGACTCTTCTCATGCTATTTTCTAGGAGGGGACAAAAAGGAAAAATGAGGAGAGGTATGTCCTTATTAATTTTCAAAAACTTTCAAAAACCTCTTAACATACAGCTACCTTAAAGCACACAACTCCCTGTCCCTGTATTTCTCAGCATATCCAATCTTTTCTACTTTCATGTGTTTTTGACTCAAAACTAATGTACAAATAAAATAAATGCATGCATTTCTTTTTTTGCTGTCCTCATCTGTCTAGCTGTACCTTTTCACAGGCTCTTAGAGGTCAAACGTCAACGTTTAGCTGCAGCCGGGCTTCTGATACGTACTTATTCCCCGCAGCACGTGTAAGAACTAATACTGAAATGCTTTTAAACTGAAAGAGACTTGGAAGAGGTCAGAAACCCTTCAGTGATTTGTACGTATTGTTTCACTCAAGTTTGCTCCCAGTATCCATGTTCTTAAATATGCAACTACCTTTATTTAAAAGTGCTTCTGTATTGTTTATTCACATTGTAATTCATACTGATTTCAAGTAAGAGACTATCCAAAAAAGGGGAGGGAAAGGAATACACATCAAATCTTCAGCTGGTGTAAATAGCTATTGCTTTATTGAAGCTTTACAGGAGCTGACAAAGCCACGCTAATTTACTCCACATGAGGATATGGACCAAAACCATGCTCAGCATTCTCAAGCTGAATGGCACTGAAATCCAGGTGTTTCTGGATGTGCTTTGATATGGATAGGAAACTATTTTACGTGCAGTGCAGTGCAGTGAAGATATCATGACTTGAGCAAAAAGCACACATAATGCTTTTGAGTTTAGATATGAAACCACTTTGTGGGCTCATTTAGTTAGATTTATTTCACTGCTGCCTCCCTTCCTGTACATTCAATCTAATACTATAAAAATCAAACCCGTCTTATTGAAAGAGTTGATGTCCTCCAAAAATAACTGAAAAGATATATGATTAAAAAGATCTCCCCTCCTCCTAAAGCAAAATAGCAAATGGAGCTTATTTTTTAAAATTATTTTTCAGTCAGCTCTACTGGTTGTTTTTATAGCATCCTTTGTGGATAGTAAATTTTATAACAACAGATGGTCGTTAGCCCATGTCTGTTTTAAGGAGAAAAGATAGTGCAATCTAACTACCAGTAGGTTAGTAAACATTTCTATGCAGAGAAACGAGACAATGGAAAGTAGACAAATTCAATGGAGTGATGCTTCTTTATGCATTTTAGATATGTATTACTTTGTCTATACATCCATTGCCTTGAAACAGGGCATGAACAAATATCCTACATATGAGGCACTATGAATAGTTAGTCTTCTTACATGAGCATTTTATTAAGATGTTGATGTAATTTAGAAATAAGGCTATTTCTTCAGATATAGTCCCTTCTTTCTGATACTGCCTGGATAAGGAGCCTCTCACCCAAACAAGTGACCATTGAATAAGCAGTGTCACCTCTCCAGTTAAAAGTGCAATGAACCAGGTTCTTCCAAAATGCAATAGGATATTATACATGCACCACAAAGTGCTGTTCTGGCTGGGCACAACTGGTTAGAGCCATGGGAGTCCAGATATTCAAAAGCATCCAAGTGTGACAGAGACCTAAAATAAAGGATTACTCCCCACCCCAGGTACTTCAGCCCTATGTTCCTCGCAGTAATTAAGCACAGAATTATACATTCAGGTGAAATGTCTCTCTTGTCTTGAAGCCAGTGTGAGTTTTGCCATTCCTTGATTAAGGACAAAGTTTCACCTTGAAGTATACTTGAAGATTAGTAGATATGGAAATATTTTGCTGAATCCTTGCCTTTTTAGGCAAATATGAATGATGCTTTTTGGATTTTTCCTTTTTTTTTTTTTTTTTTCCTTCCCAATAGGAGATCTATTTCTGCAGCCTCACTGTCATGATACTGCTTTTCTCATTTTCAGGAGATAGTTCACATTTATCTGGAAAGTAGCTAGCACTGGGACTAATGAGAAACATCTGAGAAATGCTGCTTTCTTATTGCTGTAGTGCCAAAAAACCTGAAACAAAATAAACTAGCTCCTTTTTTGGGTATGGAGTATTCTCCTTTATAGGAACTGTTTCACATTTTATGTGTTGAATGGAGCCAGTCAAAAAATCAAACCAGATAATTTTCTACTTTTCTATATATCTCATCATTTGTCATTTGTGAGACTTTCAGTTAACTGCCAGTTTATTTGAGATGATCTTGGTAAACCTACAGAATATAATTTAATTTATTCTAAGTAAGTAATAATTCAAAAATTGGTCCTAAAAATGGCATAAGAGCTATTTCGTCTTTCCTTAACCAGTAACAAAGTGTTTAAAATGTTTGAGTGATCAAATCAGAAGCTAGAAACACAAAACATTTTGACTTATAAGACCAACCGAAAAGAGAAATTTATAAATCGCCCAGAGGTAGAAATAAGTTTTATGACCTACTTAATAAATGTAAATAATAAACATACAGAGCATAAAATATTTGTTAAAAGTGGAGAGAGCTAGTTTAATGTAATAATTTATTTGTAAGCAATACTTCAAACACAATGTAAAGAATGCTGATGACAATAAACTTTTTCTTCATTAACCCATTTGATAAATTGAGAGTGAGCTAGTAACAACTCTTTAAATAAGCAAGTAAAAAGCAAATAAATTTCATACGGGTAGTCACTGTAGCCACCACATTGCCAGAGCAACAAAATCAATTAAACATCTAAAATAATGGAAGTTAAACAAAGTAAGAAAATACTATTTTTCTTTCATATTTTAGCATGAGACCAACTGAGATGAATTTAGAAATTAGAATATCTTACAATTGAAAACAGGTTATTTTAAAAGAACAAGGGAAAATACAAGGAAGCTACTAAACACTTCCTGATCATAACAGGATCACGCTTTACTGTTTCCAACCCATGTATTCCTGTTACCTCAGATCAATTCCTGTATCCTTTAATTCCAACAAAGAACATCATTATGCTATTCCCATACCATTATGATACTCCAATTATTCTTTTAAAACTGGAGTTCCACTAGAGCACATCTTAAAATAACCTCCTTAGCAGTGACCCAATGTGATCTTGCAGGCTTGGGTAGACCTGTGCTTCACTCCAGAGGATGGCCAGATCTGTGCAGCCTTGCCATACATTTGAAATGCCAGTGAGGGGGCTGAGACACCCCAGTGCAGCAGCAGCACCCTCCTTCCCTGCTCCCCAGCCCTGGGGAGAGTTTGCACACCAAGGCTGGGCACAAGGAGGTCTCTGGACTGCACAGGGAGTAGGCAGGAGGAAGCACAGTGTTTCCCCAGGCACAGTATGCCTATGACCCCAGTTCCCAGCAGGGGTGAGGACTCCCCCCTGGCTTCCTACTCGTTCCCTTTTACTCCTAATGTGGCCACTACAGAACCTGTGCCTTTCATTGTACCAACACTGGCCTGATCTTCTCTGGCAGATTTGTGACGTTGTTTATTAATTAGTGAATCATCAGATTCAATATTTTGAGTGGAAGCACTAAATACTTAATGTAGAGGGATCTTTACCGGTCTGTACTCAGCATCATTTTCAAATAGGTTTTCAGGCATTTACTTTTGTTGTTCCAATGAAAAATTTGAATTTTTATAGCGTATTCTTTTATTTAAACCTCAGAACTGCTTCTGTTCTTAAACTAGTTAATATTAAAAATAGATGAATTAGGAAAAGCTCAGTGAGCTGTGCTGTGCAGTTTTCAGTGCAAAACCAATGAGGTTCCTACGGAGTTCAGCAGAGATAGTTCTTGCCAGCCTACAAAACTTGTCCCATGCTAGCCAGTTGTGTTTACAATATAGCCAAGAACAAGGATTGCTCTTTGAAAAAGTCTTAATTTTAGAAAATGTCCAAGATTTTGAAATAATTTATGGTTTTGTTATACTTATTATTAAATTGTTATGTTTAGAAAACCCAGCCTTTTCCCCCCACCCCAGGTTCAAACTACTCTATCCCACACCATGCATATATGAGCCTAAAGGCTTCCTCCTGAGCATAGCTTGAGGCCATTGCTGTCTATACAGTTGACTGAAGCCAATCGGAGGTTGCGTGATTCCCATTTTTTCAGTAACTGTATTTAATTTACCTGGAAAACAACAAAGATTTTTATTTTATATTGTCTAGTCTCTGCTGCCATTGATTTGTCAGTAGAATGGAATGGAAAATGCTATCAAGCTCTGGCAGCTGAACTGCAGAAGTGATGAAAGGTTGCCCTGCTTTTACTCTTTATTGCACCACCCACTACCTTTCCAATGATGATTTGTCTGCACTATCATTTTTACTAGCTGTGGTGCAAAACACAAGAATACTGTTCTCAGGTCATAGCTGAAGTGGAGAAAAAAGTAATCCTTTCGTTTCCATCAAGGAGTTTCCATATTAAAACTAGCTGAGAAGGAAAATCCTCCCAATTTAATTTCTATGGAATCTCTTGTCTTGCTATACAGCACTTAAAATATAAATGATAGCCAAGGTTATGGTTAAATTAAGCAAGCTGAAAACTGGAGACAGAAAGAAAAAGGTTAGAGAGAGAGAGAAAAAAAATCTATTCACCATGTTCTTATCAAGATGTTCTACGCATGAACATTGGGACTATCCCTTAAAACTTGATCAATTTTCAATAAAATAAAGCTGACATATCCTGAACCGCTCAGTGGTAGAGCATATGTTTATGTATATTTTTCATACAACAGTAGCAAGAGAAAGAGTTGGGAAATCATTCATAGATGTTGCAAGTAGTCCATGTCCATAGGGATCAGTAATAGTCTCACTGCCTAGAGCCTGAGCCAAAGTTGCTCTTTATTTCATTCTGCATATCCTCCAAATCGGAGCCTCTTACTGAGCAATTGAGGAATGTAACAAAGACATAGGTTTTGGATTGAATTTGTAGTCTAAAATTGCTTCCAACTTTGAAAAGGTCTTTATTTCTTACTATATTTATGGGCTTTTGGGGAGCAGGCAGGAACCTTGCACTCAGTATGAGAAGGAGGAAAGATGGAAGAAAGTGTGCCACAGACAGCTATTAACAAAGCTCTCTGTTCTTTTTCATATGCTTGAAACTATGGGTCTGTTGCCTGGGTATTTACTGATGCTGTGAAATAAAGGTATACACACATGGGTTTAAGGTCTACTAGGCTAACACAGATAAAGGACTCAATCTTGTCAGGATGAACTCATGGCAATTTTTACTCAGGAGAGCAATCCCAGTAAACGCAATGGACCTGCTCAGAGGAGTAAAGCTACCACAACACCGTTGCTGTGATCAGACTCATGCAACAACAAGACTCCCACGTAAAATAGCTGATAGGACAGAGGCGCACGTGCCAAGCAACAACTGATAGTGCTTAACGAAGACCATGTGTATTAGTAGGCCTGAGCACAGGAAATGAGAGATTTTCCCCCTGCTCTTCTAATGATGTCTAAGAGCAAGTTCTGTGTATAGAAATATTTCTTCAGGAAATAGCTGACTGACTGGAATCCTTAAGAAAAAAGGGACAGATTTCCATTACTTTTTTTCTTGGATTAGAGGCAGTCTTGGTTTCTGCTGCCTTCCCAGATTTCTTAAAATTGTTTTCCAGACATTCCCACGGTGCTTACGTCAGGCCAATATCTAATAACTTTTTCCTGAACTGCTTATATTCTAACACAATATCTTTCAGTTCAAAGGGCATAAACCAGTTATGTTATTCTCCCAGCCAACACTCAGGACATACAGAAAAGCCTTCCTGATTCTGACTAGTAGCAGATACAGGTCTTATAATGGATTGAGACAAAAGTTTCCAAATGCTAACAAGCTTTCGTGATATGTTACTGATGTATACGTTTAAGTTACAGAACCTAATCCATACAATTCATTTATAATGTAAATTCATGAGCAGTCCAGGTTTAGTAGTACAGAAAATTGTTTGTCACTATTCATAATTAATTATCGAACAGAAGCTGCAATATTTATTCTTGTAGAATTGTCTATTGTCACAAGTGAAACTTCAAGCATAGTCATAATTTTTTACTATTATTGTTTTATTGCACTATCAACATAACCTGATTTTCTTGAGATGTGTCATTGCCCTACCAGGCAGTAGATACAATTATATGAGGAAAAAAAAGCAAGTTATTCCCAACAGCTTGTTTATTAGACGACACATCAACTTTCACTAGTAAATAAGACAACTTATTTTGGTTAAGCAAGACTGTGTACAATATTTATAACCCTACTACATACGCAATTTTAGCATACCTGCTAATAGAGAGATCTTGAGGGAATCCAAAAGCTTGTGTAGCACATTCTTGTATGTAAGTGCCATCTATCTTGGAATACTATTATCTGTATTAAGATAAAGTCTGATATTTGTTGTCTGCCTTTCATACCAGATTAATCAAGTTTTGCATCGATTTATTTCTAAGAGGTCCAAGAATTTCATATACAATCCCAGCCTAAATCAGGAGTAATGTGGCTTCCTCTTCAAACTGTTTTTATAGCTCTTTATACTTTACCTGTTTAATAGTTTGCAAATAACATGAGACAATTTCTGTGAAAATACTATCTTACCACATGACTTCATAGAACTTAAACTGTAAACTCAACTGCTCATTAAAGAACATGTTTTATGTTATTTTCAGGAGTTAGAATAGATATAAAATGTGTAGAGCAAAAATGACAGAATGCTGTATATTTTAAAATCTGTTAAAAAGCTGATAACTCTCACAAATAAAAGCTAAATCAAACACGGTGATCTTCAATTTTCTGTTGCCAGCCTTTAGAAAAACAAATGAAAAAAAAATCTGAATATGCCTGTAGAACACAGCGATATTCAAACAAAACTACTTAGACCAGCACTCAAATAAATGATTCCCAAAGCAGTTTTGAGGCTACTCCATTCAAGTATTTAGCCATGCCAGCTTCAGTCTATATGGCTATGCAAAGTTCCTAATAGCACCTGGCTTGTGTGATCTTGATGCTAGCCCAAATAAATGGTTGCTCAAATGTATTACAGTTATTAATCTGATTTTTCTTCCCTTGATTAAAAGGAGTTTCTGTCCCTTTCTTGATATCTTATCTTCTACATTAGCTCCAGATCTGGGCAGGGAAGATATCCAGCTTTCTTTGTAAAAGTGAACCTTCAGAAGCATACAGATTTGCTCTTTGCTGGACAAATCACTATTTACTTATTTATTAGTTTCAAAAGAAAACATTTAATATGGAATGGCGTGTTGAAATACTGTTTCAAAAACAGTGTTTTCTTAAGAAAAATATTTTTGTCCAAACTTCTTTCCTTTAGTGTGGATTCCCCCCCTGCCCCCACCAATTTCTGAACAGAGGTAGTTTATGCCACTAACAGGAGGACCTCCTCATTTTTGGGATGTTGTTGCCAGATATGACCAGCTGTTGTCGAACTGTTCACCAACATGATTCCCAGGTGGATCCTAGAGGAATTTCTTCAGAAAGATTTATGCAATGTGTTCCAAGACTTTGGGAGCTGTTCCTGGAAGTGGGCAAGGCTGGAATAAGCAAAGCCCCAGTTTTCCTGGGTATGATCTTGTAGCCTATCCTCATACAAGTCTACAAGACTTTAAAAGCATAATAATGCAATAGGTAACATGGTCAAAAAAGATGACATTTAGTTCAATATGTACACACTTTCAATTGAAGGTTCAAAAATAATGCTTTTTTAAATTTCCTTTTTTAACATTTTTGCAATTCAGTTACAGCAACTGTTTTAATGTTTTGAAGATACTATGGAAATGACAAAACTTTGCTGTGGCCAAAAATCTGTGTTTTCAGTAAAATAAGGACTTCTATGTTCATTTTGCTAGCATTTGCATATGATTTCAACTAAGATGGCAAAAGAATGCCTATAGAAACTTTTTTTTTGTTGATTTTTTAGTGAAGACATTCAGATTTGAATATAAAAATATTTTAATGGAAAATGTTTCATTTAAAGTACTATAATTAATTTTCATGGACCACTATTTATACACATAAATAAGCCCAAATCTAACATAAACCAAAATCTCTGTCTTTCCTTTAATTTCAATAGCAAATGGTTTGGGTTTTTCATACCTCTCAAAAAAGTCTCCAAATTTTATAAAGAAAATCTTACCAAGTAAGGCAGGCAGATAGACAGCATTACCGTACCCCTACAATGGGGAAAACCTGTGCATTTTGACACATATTTTTGTGGTAGATTAAACCTGGGTGGCTGAAGTATCAAAACGCTTCCCACTGCTACTCCCACTGCTTTTCTGGAGCATGCTGGCTCAAAAACTATGGGGGGGGGGGCAAGATCTGCCCTTGCGTCCTGCTTGGTGCTGTGCTGCTTCCCAGGGAGGCTGTGGGCCTCAGCGGGGCACCTTGCAGTGTAATGCAGTGGAATCCATCATTAGATACTTTTGCCAGGGTCACGCAGGGCTGGGGAAATCAAAATAATTTTTATTTCAGGAGGCTGGCAGTTTTGTATTTTATAATGCCCACATCAGGCTTCAAACAAATACTTGCCTGTGTTCTTAAAGCAGATGTAGTGTTCAGTCTAGCAGCAGGCATGAGCTTGTAGCCTGGATTTCAGGAGTAGTTTTAAGAAGCTTAGATCAATTTATGTATTCACAGTAAGGAGAAAAAACACCCCAAGAATTGTGATTATTGTTATGTATTTAGAATTACTGGCATCATCATAAACTTTCTATCCAAACTGAGAACATTAATGTTTAAATTAAAAAAATCCTGATCCTAATACTGCAATTAAATGAAGAATGACTTTGTTTGTTTGTTTATGAGAGCTAGAATCAAAGAGCCACTGCAGTTTTTCAGATGGTTTTGCCGAGTGTGATCCTATGGCACAGAATAGGTAAGATGGTCTGAACACAACTTGCAGCATGTGGAGAAATGGAATAATACATCAGTTATGTGTCTGAATTTCTTCCAGTGGTCACAATGCTTCCTCATTTCATATAAATTATTTCATCCATGCTTGAAAAGGGCATTGGAGGTCTTAAATGGAGATTGCAAGGGAGGAGAAATGTTGATTTCCTAGTGGGTATTTCCCAGTCTTTTGCTCTACTCTTACCTTCTTAAACTGTAATTTCCTTTTACAGTGAACGTTGCTAACTGCAATCTAGTCAGAGAAAATTACTTCAAAGTGTGTTTGTTACCTAGAGTATAATCTGCTGAAATGTTCTGGAATTTTTAGGTTTTTTTAAAGCATCCAAGGTTAAACCTCCTGAACAGTCTCTTAGATTCAACTTTCTAACAGGTTATTTATACCACTTATATTTGCATTCTGATTTCTTTAAAAAGTTTAATGAGGTTTGGATAGTTTTATGTGGACTTTTTTTTTTTTTCTGCACAGGACACATCTCTGGATTTATCTTCTGCAGTGTCCTGGTCTATAACTGAGCAAGCAATTGCAGGTCTAAGTCTGATCACACAGCCCTGTCACTGGGCCTGACAGCAGAAGCTGGTGCAGACAGCATGTGGGCAAATTGGCCTTAGATGATGCAAAAAGAATGACTAAAGCTTCCTTAATGTGGAAGTGGCACTTCCCCCCCCCCCCCCCCCCCAAATTTCCTAGGTGTCAGACGTGTGTGTGTATGTACATAAACACACACTAGGGACCCAACAGAGATAATGAGACAGCATCAGCCCAGAAGTTGCGTCTCTCTGTGTCATTTCATTTGCTCTTACTCCAGCTCTGGAGACTTGGGCTGTTCCTCAAACCCATCACAGACCAGAAGGTTACTCTGGGCAGACAGGTGTAATGCCTGGAGGCAGCAGGAGGGAGAAGTGTGCCTCCTTCTACACAAAGCCTCCATCTCTCCTCCATGAGGGTCAGTGCCCTCAGACAGAGCTTTGCAGAGAGTCAGAGGCTGAGCCCTTCCAAAATCCTTCATCTCTTAGTCATTTTATTGTAAGAAAACCCAAATAATCTTGACCATGAGGCAGTTTAGCAATTAGCTCACAGCCTCATCTAAAGTACAGATAGTTAGTGAAGGAAACCTTTAGGGGCTTCTTGGTTTCTAAATGAGAAAATACAAGGTATGCAGAAATATTCAGCAGGTTGAAATCAATTTGTACTTTTGCAGAGTAAGTGGAAAAAAAAACATCCTCCGATCACCTCCTACACGGGCAATAGAGCTCACGCAAAGCCCTTGGCAGACAAATACTGAAGCAGCATGGAAGCAGCAAGGAAGGGATACTAGGTGCCAGGGAGAATGATTTTCAAGTTTAGATCTCAAGAAATCATCCACTGTTTTTTGGGTGGATGATACTGTCCAGCCTGAACAATTAAAAACCAGGGCATTCACTGGAAAAAAGGTAATTGCGTATAAAACCAGAGAAACTAATGAGAAATAATATGAACTATACCACGTTTGACACACAAACACTATGATAAAATCACTTAAAACTGTATGTAACAGCTTAGCTTCATACCACCAAATGTTTTGCTCTAGCAAAAAGGCAGAGTAAAGGGCGCACTGAGTAGACGGGAATCTAACCCCTATGAATGCCCTGGCATAGGGCAATTTTGGTGCTGGCATTTGGGATCTGCCTCCTGCAGTCTACATCCATTCCAAGGGAGCAGCTAATTGAGGAGAGAGACACTTTTTTGCTGCTTTACACTTCTGAAATGACCCAAAGGACCACAGAGTTGAGTGGACAATATTTTAGTTGATGCTTCACCCTGTACAGAAGTTTCTCTTGAAATGCCAATCAGCTGGGCTGGCTCCAGGTGCCAGCAGTGGCATGGGCAGAGGAACCCTCGCACCTTGCTGCAGCAGTGTGGTGCATTTTCATATCATTTTCCAGGTACGGCTGCAACAGGAAAAAAGGAAGCAGAACTTGCACCTGCACGTGTGCCATTGCAAAGCCCAGCAGCTCAGTGTTAGCCTACGTCAGCCAGCGTTTTCAGCTGAGATGCTGGAATTCCTACTGAAGAGTTAAAATATGGGCACTAAATTCCTTCTGCTGAAAGTAAAGAGAAGTATCAAGTAGAGAAGCAGACTATATAACGGAGGTCAATATACCTTAAAGTTCATTGGCAAGATCTCTAAAAGCTTATTGCCAGAGCTGAAGCTAGTCAGATGGCAGCAAGTCATAGAGCTACCTAAAATTCACCTCTAGTGTGTTATTTGTACACTGACTCCATTAATTAAAAAAGCAGCCCTACCTCTAGTAGGATGCAATGCTCAGAATTAAAACAGGAATATCTGTGATGATATCTGTTTATGATGAGGAAAATTAGTATCATTATGAGTAGTTCAAGAAAGGAATATTAAAAAAAATAAAATTGAAAATGTGTTTTACTGTCAGAAAAATTACATCCTGATATCACCTAGCATTATCACAACAAACTAACATCCAGCTGACATCCTTACACCAACCCTAAACTTCTCATATTCTTCCATATGAACTATAGAATGAACATCAATAATTTTTAAGAAAAAACCCCACAATATTTGCTAGGATTATACTTAGAAGATACAATCAATATCCTGCAAATTTATACTTCTTTACTGCTTAATTACATCATACTCTGTAGAGCAAGTACTGTTTCTTATGTACAAAGTCCATCTCTCCTATCAGAGGCAAGATAACTTTATGAGTAGTTTTGAATGCAGTTTTCTTTTTTGCAGGATGAACTACTCTGAATTTATGTGGGTTTTATATGTTTTAAGCAAGCAAACCTTGCTTAAATATGAAACCTTTCACTTTGTTATGGTTCTAAACCAAATAATCAGGCTTCTTAGCCAAAAAAGTATATTTTTAATTATGTTTCAGATTAAGGTGGCCTGTTGTTTGAAAGTGAGCCTGGAAGAGAGCTTGATGTTACTTTTTTGCAAGTAACTATTAAATGTAACAACCAGCATCCTAGACGCTTGCCTGCAAGTGAATTTGCCTGTACAGCTGAATGGAAAGTATTATTTGTTCTAACTGCTGCTTGCAGATGCTTTCTTTGTGGTTTCATAGCCTGGTCATAAGGCAAGCCTTTTCAATTTTTATTTTTTTATTTTTACAGCTGTTTAATTGGGACAGTCCCCACTCTGGTATTTATTTGTGATGTTTGTTTACACAGAAAGGCAGGGTTTTGCTGGTTGGAGGGGCCAGGTACAGTGTTTGTGCAGCTGGTTGCCAGGTAACCCTCCCAAACACTGCTGGAGACCACTAGAACCAAATGCAAGGATCAGAAATGGTGCTCTCCCTGGGACTATTTTCATCCCAGCACAGGCTCAGATGTTTGCTCAATTTTTTTTTTTTTATGTCAGGCAGAATCATAATTCTACTTTGAAAAGATAAAAACTGTGAAGCGGCAATTAACTCTCTGCAATAAGAACAGTTTAAGTAGAAGAAAATTAACTGTTTTATTGCTCAGTGTGGCTGGGAAAAACCATGATGGTTTATTAATAAAATTTCAGTGTATGGTTGACCCCATGCAGCCAAAAATCCCAAGTCAGATGCCAAATATCAAGAGGCTTAAAAAAGAAATAAAAACCCCAAACACATTCATTCTCAAATAATGAATTTGAAACTCTTTCTTGGCTATGATTTTAGAGACTTTAGGCTTAAATTACACCGTGTTTTTGAGTTTTTTCTCTCTAGTTGAGGCAGCTAAGAATATGGGCCTGATTCTCAGCACAAAATTTGCCTCCTGTCCCCAGGAGTAGACACAGTATGTGTGTAATTAGCAGCCAGCTCTGTCTGAAAAGTGAGGTCCTACTGTAAAGCAAGGCTTGCTGGTGCTGGCAGAGCTGGGAGCTGGAGGAGCCCTTCTGGAAGGCACTGCTCTAGCTCAAGTACCACTGGCTGTTGATAAAGACCTCTAAGGCTGTTTCATTATGCACTTTCTGTGAATATTTGCTTTAATTCTAGTCTGCATGGGTTTAAATTACTTCAAAAGCTCAAAAAAGATCTCATGTGGAAAGGACAAGTTCCACCAGTCCTGCTTTTAAAATGTACCTTACATGTAATTTCAGAAGCAACATTGCAAATCAGCTGAGGCTGCCTCTAAAAGTTAATCAATGTTAGCAATTCTTCCTGAAAATTTGAGATGAAAGAATGTCTAATAGAAGAGAAAGACCACCTAGATGCATGCATTTGGAGACAGAGATATATATAATGCAAATGAATACACATGCATTTCACACTGCTGATAGAGAAAAACAACTACTGTTTAAAATGTGCACATGAACATCACAGAGTACTTATACTACACATGGTAAATATAAAACAGGGTTCTGCAGTTTCATTTAAATTGCATGCTAAGACAAATCTTATCTCTTAAAAGTGGGGTTGTTACAAGAGCTGCATTGTCAGGGATTCCCCAATGTCTGATTTCTCCTAAGCATTTCTCATGGTATGTTTTAGATCATGGATTGAGGAAGAAAAGCAGCAAGATAATGCAGACTAGGAGAGGTGTTAGGATGATGCTGTGGGAGGACAGTTGTAGACTTTTTCTTTGGCACTTGTTACTTGCTCAGTCTTGTAAAGAAGATTTCGGGTTGTGTGCTTTTTCGTTTTAAAGGCAAAAAATGCCTCATAAGTGGCACTTAATCAGAGACTTAAAAAGAAAAATCATATATGTTCACGAGTGCCTTAAAAATAATCTATAATGTAAAATATGAAATCCTCCTTCTTTGTTCCCTCCTTTGAGCCTGTTGGAAGACATTCACTCCCAGAATTGCCTGGGGGTGTGTGTGTGTGTGGTGTTAAAGAAAAATTCTTGAGATTTTTCAGGTAGTCATGTGCATTCAGGAGCTGCAAATTTAAAAGAATATCTCTCACCCTGGTCACCTGTAAAGTAGGTTGGAAATTGGTCAAGCAACAGGTTTATTTGGAACCACAGGGAAGAAAAATAAATGGAAATAATATTTCCTTTTGTGCCTTAGAACAACCAAGAAATATCAAGATAGTACAATGCACATTATCAGGTCTCTTATTTTTAACTTTTGTATGATTCTGCATTTCATTGTGCTTGACGTGTTTACGTTTTGTACTGCATCTGTAGTATTTCTAGTCATCCCTCTCTGAAATCTGAATTGTCATAATCACACTGCTATTCTGCATTAAGTGCAAGATAGCCATTCTGCATATGGAAAACTGATTTAGAACAGTCTTAGTCTTATATGAAATATACTCTATAGAACATGTTTGTGTGCATGTGCACACTCCCCCAAGGCAATGAAACAGCAGAAAGACCCTGTCCTTAAGGACTATGTCAGTCACACCCCTCACCCTGAATAACCTAGACAGTGAATGCTATTGGGTCTAAATTTCTATTTTCCTTTACCTGGATCAATCATTGTGAGCATTTTTCCCTTTTATCTTATAGTCACCTTCTGTGCTTTCATCCAGATATAACTTCAAATAATGATTTCCACCAGGGATTTTTTCCTTTCTCCTTTTCAATGTAGAGAAAGAAGTTAAACAAGAAAAAAGGCTTCTGGGCAAATCAATGAAGCTGAGGTTAGCGGCTTTTAAAAACAACCCCCCCTGTAGTACTAACACTAGTGGGTAATGGTAACTTACCAATTTGTTTCCATTCCCATAGAAACTATTCTAAGTACCATGGTAACAAACGTAAACATAAATAAATATTATCTTTCCTTCTGGTCCCAAAATTTTCACATTTAATGCTGTCCTAATAAATAGCTACAGTAGCAGTTCCCCAGCTATTGTTCACAAAAACATGCTACGGTAAATAGATTCTCAGTGTGCCTACCAGAATATGCGAGCAGTTACAGTGCTTAATAAATAATATGTGATTGTACATACATAATTGATTTTATTTAGCAATATAGGTACATGTAACCATAAGTAGCATATGTCAATGAAACAGCATTTTAAGTAAGATGGGTTTGGTGAACTTACGGCATGGCTTATCAGTTTGTTTGACAGTCTGAAAAACTAGAGCTATTTTCCATGTTCATAATACCTGTCAGAAGCATATTATGTGATTAACTTATGATTGTAAGGAAAATAAATGCCTTTAAAAATTATTATTCTAGTAGAAACTCATTTCAGAGCTCATGTAGGCACTTCTCTCTTTTATTCTTGATCTGTTTCACAGTGTTATATACTTTATTATTTACCCACAGTTCAATTTTTGTTTGGTAGTTTGATCATGTCAAATCTTAATTTTCTAATACAAATATACCCTGCTTCTATCTGCCAACTGAGCTTTCCAGTATATATATCCTAAAGGCTTTGCGAGCAGATAGAGCTCCTGCCTCAGGAGGCCAGTCTTTACCATATGGTGACCAAGTGAGGATTATCCACTCTGCTGTGGCCAAGCCTCAGCCTACTCTTAGCAGCCAAACTGTCTCCAAGCAGTGTCTCACCTGGCGGTGCAGCATTGCCCTTCTCAAAGGACTTGGATCAGCACTGCCAACTTTAGGTAGTTGTCAGCATATTAGAGATGCAGCTCATCTCACATGCATGTTTTGCACAGGATTCTGACCAGACAATTTGCCTTTTAAATAAAGATGATGACACCCAAAAATAGTGATTCTTTATAAAAGCAGTTTGAATGCAATAGTTCTCTCTCACACGCATCTTTCCCTTAGAGATTCAGTCAGTCTGACTGTGTTCAAAAAGACAGGGATACACCCTGTTTTATGAGGCTCCTGGAATATCTCCACTATAAAATAGTAAAATTGGCCTCCAGAGGTGGGAGGCTCTTGCCCTTTTGTCATGTTCCAGTCTGCCATCACGCAGGCTTGCTCAGCATCTCAAAGCAAGCACAGACATAAGTGCATAACCTTGTTCATAGGTGACGTCTTCCCATACATATTCGTTTTCCAAGGTAAGAGCTTGCCTATTCTTCAACTTAATTTATTTCAGGGGTAGCCATCAACTCAACGTCATGAGTTTTCTGTCTCTGGCCTTTAGTATTCCATCACAGAGATAAAACAAAGAGCTGAATATTCACAGTGGAGTACGGGATCTGATTAAAACACATGCAGAGACCTCATAGGCTCAGACAGATTTACACTCACTGACGGAAATAGTTCCTAACCTGCGCAAAGGGAAAGGGCAGAAAAGACTAGCTAAAGTATGTAAGTGCAGGCTCATATCTGCAACGTTTCCAACCAGATAGCTGAAGCTACACAAACACATTGGCCCTTGACCTTAGGCTTGTTTGGGTTGGAGGTCTAATGCAAAAGCTGTTCTCAGCTCTAGTCAGCTACTCCTTGGCTTTGGGCATGACTACAGCTTTGCATGACCTCATTTCATCTGGAAAACACTTTGAGTTCTGGACAAAAACAGTTAGTCTTGAAATGACAGATTTTCTGCTTTAGATTTATACACTTTTTGCAATGTCTGGTTCACCAAATGTCAGCAGGGCTACTCAGGAGAGCTGAACTTGTTGCCTGTCTTGCTTGAGCCAGTTCAAAGCTATTGGAGTTGCAATGGGAAATAAATTTCCAGTGAGGCATAATGTTACTTTTACATAATGTTACTAAAAAACTATTGACTGATAGTCAATAGTCAGTGGTGCTCACAGACACAAGAAGAGGCAATGGGCACAGACTAAAACACATGAATTTCCATCTAAATTAAAAAAAAACCAAAAAAACCCCAAAAAACCCCAAACAAACAAATCAAACCCACATTTTTACTCTGAGGATGGAACAGGTTGTCCAGAGTGGTTGTAGAATCTCCATCACTGGAGATACTCAAAACCTGACTGGACAGAGTCATGGGCAACCTGCTTTAGGTGACCCTGCTTGAACAGGAGTGTTGGACCCATGATCTCGAAAGGTCCCTGCCAAACTCAACTATTCTGTGATTCCTGTTCCTATGCTCGATACTGTGCAAAGGTAAACCAAGGAAGCAGTGATCAACCTTCAGAGAGACTTTCTCTCTTCATTTTTCTGAGGTCAAAAGCCAGCTAAAATCCCTGTTACTTGGTGAGTCACAGTGTAGCACTTCTCAATCCTATTCTCAATTTGTTGGTAGAGAAACCAAAATCCACTGTGACTTCCAAGACAGATATTTGTACTGAAGAGCATACAAACATCTCAAGACAATTATTTTTCCTTCAAAAGGTTCTTAACTCCCCCCTCCCTGGACAGGTATCGTCACCAAAAACATCTGCTCTTTGCAGATGTTTTCAGACTTAGAACCATAGATTATGTCTGGAATGTCAAAATTTCTCAACAGTGGGTTCCATCCCACAGGGATACAACTGGAGGTTCTATTTGCTTTTCTCTGAAGCCTGAAGCTCAGTTACTTCAGCAATACAACTTAGACTGCATTTGGGAAACTTTCCCTTAGTTTGTCAGCTTTTGTTTTTATTACCATTTGTCTTTGTTGCTCTTTGTCAGCTAACACCTCAAGAAAGTTTCAACATCAACATAAAATAAAATTCACCTTTTCTCAAATCCAAGTTAATAGGTGTGAAGACAAAATCCTAGACAGACGAGCAGATAGTTGATGTTCAATCCATATACACATTTGAATAATTCATAACCCTTTTTTCCTTTAATCTGGAAATTAAGAAAAATATTTTCAAGTGCCCTAGCTAATGTCTCCAGATATTTGGCAGAAAAACGCATGTGTTTGTCTCTAACGCAAGCAGTCCTGTTTTTCTGGATTCTAGACTACACACACACTCAAGAGAGTGCTCTGAGGAGCACAAAGACAGGAACTGAAGTATTTGTTTAACAAAATGCTTTAAAATAAACAAGGAAATCTGACATGCATGTGCAGAAGTTTGTTCTCTGAGTTTATCTTTCAGGCTCTTAAAGAATAGAAATCTTGTTACAAAGATGTTTAAGTGTCTGTATCTGCAGTTTTAAGGAAAGAAGAATGCCTTTTATATAGTGGGACACTGCAAAGAATTAAAAGTATTTTATTTCATCTTGCAAATGAAGAACAATCCACATTTTACACAACTTGGCCATGAAGAATTAATTTTTATTAGACTCTAACGTACTGTCACATCAGTTAAGTGCGGTCTGTTCTGGTGATTTTACTAGGACTAAGTTGCTAAACCTAATCTGAAAAACTTCATGTCAACTGATGCTAGCAGACAGCACTAACTACAACAGTTACTGTTTAATTTGCAAATCCCTGACCAAATTCACATTGTTTTGAGCCAGCAAGAAGTGGAAGGTCCAGTTCTGCTCAGGTTGCAAGTGTGTGATGGAGAGAAAAGAGCTACACAGTTCTAAAGCCTTATAGCTTGAAAACTGTACTATCAATAATCCTGTAACTCCCAGACAATGCCTCAAATTATCTTAATTTTCTTAATAGCATGGTGAACATATTAGAGCCAGCTTTGAGCAATGTACCCCACCATTTACTATCTTTGTACTATCTTTTTCTATTAGCTATTAATATTCTTACCTAAACTGTGTGATATCAGAAAAATCATTAACCATCCTCAAAAATAATAATAAATGTGAAACTGAGATGAAATTCGCAAATTGTACTTCATAAAAAGCTCGGACATTAAAGAATTAAGGTATTTTGAACAAAGAGAACTTGAGAGTAAGTAAACTGAGAAATGCTAGGAAGAGAAAATTTGAGATCAATATTGCCGTCGTCTTATAGACTTACAAGGAAATGAAGACATTTCTCTCAGTCACCACAGCCAGGGTTCCTAGGACAGAAATTTGCTCCAAACAGAAAATTTTTATGATGGTATTTCAGGGTATACTCTGTTTCTCCTGAAATTCGTAGCTTTAATATTTTTACTTTCAGTCTCCTAGTTACTAAAGTTTGACTAAGGAGGGTAGCTTTTCCTGTGTACCGCTATTGTCATTAGCCATGGATTTCTATCCATTACCTGAAACCTGGACCCTGGAGGGCTCCAACAGAAGGATCTGTCTCCTGCCCTATGGCACTGGGGGTTCTGCTTTCGTGCTCCTCTGTTCTGGAGTCTCTCATATCGCATAGTTTCTTTCTGTTGCTAGAGCAGGAATGAATAACCGATAAACATTCATTCATTGTTCATCTATTCATCTATCCCTTATGGCATGACTATAATATGAGCTTTGTTTGAAAGGTTTTGGTGAGGGTTCACTAACACTGTCATGGTTTAACCCCAGTGGGCAACTAAGCACCACACAGCCGCTAGCTCGCTCCCACCCGGTGGGATGGGGGAGAGAATGGGAAGGGTAAAAGTGAGAAAACTCATGGGTTGAGATAAAGACAGTTTAACAGGTAAAGCAAAAGCCGCACATGCAAGCAAAGCAAAACAAGGAATTCATGCACTACTTCCCATCAGCAGACAGGTGTTCTGCCATCTCCAGGAAAGCAGGGCTCCATCACGCATAACGGTTACTTGGGAAGCCAAATGCCATCGCTCGGAACGTCCCCCCCTTCCTTCTTCTTCCCCCAGCTTTATATGCTGAGCACGATGTCATATGGTATGGGATATCCCTTTGGTCAGTTGGGGTCAGCTGTCCCAGCTCTGTCCTTTCCCAACTTCTTGTGCACCCCCAGCCTGCTCGCTGGTGGGGTGGAGTGAGAAGCAGGAAAGGCCTTGACTGTGTAAGCCCTGCTCAGCAGTAACTAAAACATCCCTGTGTTATCAACACTGTTTTCAGCACAGATCCAAACCATAGCCCCATACTAGCTACTGCAAAGAAAATTAACTCTGTCCCAGCCAAAACCAGAACAGACACCAAGATGCAATGCATTGTTTTGAATGGTGGTTTGTATTTTATGTACAAATATTACCAGAAGAAGCTTTCTCTTTGTACCCGCCATGCTACTGAGAACTAAAAGAACTGTACTCTCTTACCCAGAACTGGATGTACAAGAAGAATCCTGTTAGTGAGAGCAGGATGCATGAAGCTTGTTTCTGCTGACAAGGCACCAGGTATTACAGTCTGACCCCTCATAGAAACACATTTCTACAGCAAATACACAAACTGTTTACAATGGCAGTGACAAAGCATTTTATGCTCATCTCCTGCCTTTCTGCTTAGACCAGCAGCCAAGAGAAAAGCTGAGGCTCCTGGATATTGTGATAGTCTGGAAAAAATTGACCATAGTAGGCAGAGGTCCACTTTAGTAAACTGACTCAAAGGCTGGGTTGGAAATTTTTGTCTTGTCAAGCTTGTACTTAATAGTTAGGGGATTTGGGTTATACTGGTAAGTATTTATTCCTGGTGATCGCTGCATTCATTCTAATTAGTGCTGCTGGAGAGGGGCAGAAAGCAGTAGCAGCTACATGAGGGCTAGTTTCATTGCAGGAGGCACGATGACAGGCACAGAGAGAGAGCAAGCTCTGCCTCGAAGATCTAGCCAGACAGGTCTGGGAATGAGCATGCTGAAGCACAGAGAAAGATAGCAATTTGCCTAAGGTGAGCCAATCATAGAGCCTTGCAAACAGTGAATAAGACAAGGGATAACATAAGCTCTGATAGCAGCTCGCTCTGCTGCTCATCCAGCAGCCACAGGTCTACATTTGCATGTCTGTTACTTGAATGAAGGCAAAGGAAAAAGTAATTTTCATAATTATGAAGCAAACTCTCCCACTCAGCTAGCTGCCTCATCTCATCCTGGCACAGTACCCCACTTATCACATCAATAAATACAAAAAAATGGAACAGTAGATGTAGCTGAACATATTCATATATATTGGAAACTTTCAGCTTTGCTTTTTTTTCCCTATTTTACATTGCTGCAACAACTCACATCCCTGCTGGGCTTTGATTGCAGCTTTAGCTAATTATATTAGTCGAGACATTTTGTCATACAGTGAATCAGATCCTCAACTAATTTAAATGAATGCAGCTGTACTGATGTTAGTGGAGATTTGCCTGTTCTTACCAATTATTCATTATCTCCCCAAAAATGAAAATGCAAACTGCCATACCTTAAAATACAGTTTTTAAAGCAAAGGGATATGCCTTTAGTAGCTCTTTCCAATTTATTTCCTAGAACACATTGAGAACTCCATTTGCACTCTTGAAAGCACAAAGAAATTGTGCTGGCTAACAAAGAAAGAATGAACTGTGCCTTCAGTACATTCTCCAGATGTATCTTCCCATAGAAATAAAACTTCAAGACTATTGCCACATCCACATCTATTACATATATCCAAGAAACCAACAAGCATGGAAGACTACTAGATGACTGTTCTTATATACAGGATAAGAGAAACCAGAATAGAGAAGATTGCCTCACAGTTATGCTCCAGACTAGAATTCATCATGGATTGTCACATAGGAACAACTGTAAAAATACTATTTTTCTTTGTCTTATACCAGTTCTATTTGGTCTGGAAATGGTCGTAAGTTCTGGCATACCAAAACATTTACAAAGCTAATGAATAAATCCAGCTAGAAGCAAACTAGCTTTGAAAGGCTCCAGTGTTCTGCAGCTATTGGTGTTTAGCGCACTGGATTTGTTTTTTCAAATACTGTGGCATGAGATAAAAGCAGATGACTTTCCTCAACCAGCTACAGATTTTTCTCAGTCTTTTTGCACAGATGACTGTACAAATTCTTTAGCTATCGGCACCTAAACATTCAAATTCTTTCTGGCAACATTAACTCAGGTTAAATTTCAGCTGTCACTCTGCCTTGTCCCTGATGCCTAGAGATGCATCTTTATAGACCCACTCATTTTCCATAGCCTTAAACCTTTTGGGGAAAAAAAAAAAAAAAAGGCAGCCTAACAGAGGTTTATTTCTGCTTTGGCATGTAGCTTAAGCTTCATATATCAGATATTTAATGACTTGTTTTCCACAGCATTGCTGGCACCAGTCTTGCTGCTGCTGCCTCTGTGTTTGTGCAGAGGTTTCTTAGAAATACATAGCTGCTTTGTAACTGGCAAAGTTGCAGGAGGCAGCACGTGAATCTTGCAGAGGGAACACAACTCCTACCCCACATGCAGCCCGAGCCCAGCCCGGGGCTGCCCTTGGCATGAACACAGGCTCAGCATGTGTGTTCTCCCACTGGGAGCACAGAAACAGCTCAGAGAGATGCTGTGGCTTTTCCAGCCCTGGCACGGACACTACAGTTTGCTCATGCGTGCTGCCACTGCCTGCCGTTTTGCAGAGGAAGCTCTTGGCCCTCACCTTCAGCGGGAGGGAGAGCAGCCCCCTCGGCAGCCCAGGCTCCTCACCCCACAGGGGCTGCAAGAGCTCAGGAGTAGGTGCCTTGTCTGGCACAGGGGCCTTATGACTTGGGAGGGAGAGAAGGCTGCACCTGCTGCTCCAGTTACTGCTTCATTAGCACAAAAAATTGTCAAATGTTTGGGAATGAATCCTTCTGCCTGTGCTGGCTCTGGCTCTTTCTAGATACAAATAAAAACCTGCAAATTATTCAGGTGACTAGTACATTTTTTTTTTCCCCTTTCCTTTCAATTTTGTCTATCCCAGTGTTCACAGCCCTTCTCAGGCACAACAAATAAATTAACGACAACCCATAATAGTCATCTATACCTTTTCCCCAACTTTTCCGTTTCTCAAGGGAAACCATTAAAACCAACCCTTCCTACTGTATCTAAGCTGAGAAAATGTTTTCCTCTATTCTTTCCTCTGACATTTTTACATTCTTATCCCCCACTGAGAAAGACTACATTTATGAGACTGCTATTTTTTTAATGGTGATTTTGCTGATTTTTCCACCATAAATGCAAATGATTTTGAACAGTGCAGTGTTCAATTGCCTGATTGCAAAACTCTAATGTTAATAGGATTATTCATGCAAGCACTCTCCATATTATGCAACAATTGCATAATCACTGTCTGAATTAGGTTCCTTAGGTTCCAGCTCCAGAGCCTCCAGATCTCATCCTCCCACCCTGTTACAAGTTTTTGTGCTGCATGCAGCTATGGCAGAAATTCCCTCCAATAAGTACTGAAGATAAAGCATTTAAATGTGGACTCTCCCAACTTTCTAATGCACTTCTTAACACTAGAGCCCTAGAAACCACTTGATGGGATTTTTGGGGTTTTCTCATTTGGTTGTGTGGCTGGCTTTGTTTGGTTTTTTGTTGTTGTTGTTTGCTGAAAGGAACAGAAATGGCAAAGACAAAACAGTTTCCCCCAGTTTCTTCCTGCAAGTGAAACAGTTTTGTTTTATAGCAAACACAAATGGAAGTGCAGCTATTCAAAATGGATTTCTAGACTTTGCCATTCTGAAGTGGAAAGAGGAAAGCAAGGTGGTCATTGCTGCCTTTCCTTTGCTTCTCACACTCAGACTTTCCTTTTAGCCACTGCTCTAATCATTTTACTACTCTTCTAATAATTACATTGTTTCTATGTGGTCAAAAGGTGAATAAAAATGTTCAGTGTTTGGAAGGCGTATTGCTCTGTAGGGACCAAGACTCATCATCCATACTAGAAACAGTAGTAAAATTAGAGACCATCTGGCCTATTTACCTGCTCATGGAGAAGCAACAGTCCCCAGGCCAGCTGGAGCTGTGTTTGCCAGCATTTTGGAAGTCCCCAAAGCTGAAATTAATGACCAGATGTTAGTGGAAGCTCAGCATCACCACCTCCACTTCACATGCCCTACACCTTTTTGTCACAGTTTCAGTTGCCTTTGGGTGCATGGAGCATGGAAAAACTGGCCTTAGATACTCTTTGAGCCCCGTTTCAAGTGTTCTTAGAATAAGCTGATTTTGCACAGTGGTAGGGAAGGGATGGAGTGTGTCCAGAAAACAATATCTGTGACAGTAAATCCAATCTGAACCTCATAAATATGCTTGCTACTTTGAGAGCTGCATGTTTGAAAAGATGATCAAAATTCAAATGCTGTATGCTCTCAGGCTCTATCTGTACTAACGTATTTCAGTTTTTCTGTACAGTATTAGCAGCGAGTGTCCTGAGTCTAGGCTCTCCTGTTTCTTTATACTGCTATGTCTGCCCCCCCCGCCTTTTTTCTTCTGTCATCTATATCACAGAGCTAGGAAAATACAGAGGATTTCAATGTATGCAGTCACTATATGCTGGCTCAGTGACACAGATTCCTTCAAGACACAATAATATCAAATATATTATAACACTTTGAGAAGGCACTTGGCATACAGCACAAACTGTTGAGATGGGGACCTTGAAGCAGGGCTTGAATGTACCTGATACTGGAACCAAACCCCTCAAATCTGCTGATCTTTGGGAAACAGGATGGTAATCATTGCCTGATGTATCAGAAGGCTGCAACTACCAAATGTACAATTATGGGGAATCTTCATGGCATGGACAGAATTGGAAGCTGCATGGTATTGCCTTCCCCCAGTCAGCCTCTTCTGCCACCTGACATCTGGGTAAAGGCTAAGGAAAATCAGACTGTTAGTAGGTACTGCAGACATTAACACGGACTACAGATTTACGTTACAGATGCTTTCCATATTATTTTCTGAACAAACAGTAGACTTCAAATATCCAATAATGTTAATTTGACCTCTTTGCAGAATTTTTTTCTCTTATATCCTTGTTAAAGTCAGGATAAAAGACATCCATTTCTTTCCTAGTCCACAGAACCAATTATTTCATCTTAGTAGGTAGACTGCTAGATTGGTCAGGCACAGTTTGCCCTTGGTAAATCTATTCTGGCTGTTCCCAATCATCATCTTGTCCTAGAAGGAACTGAAGATGGAAAATACAAAATGGTATACTGGTGACAGATTACAGCCCACACAGATTCCTGTGGACTATACATAATTATTACAATGACAAGGGTAAAGACGACAAATGCAAGATATGAAATTACAAGTATAACACTCCTGGAGTCTATTAACTTCCCCCCAGACACTCAAATCCCAGGAAATTGTCAGTATGCATGCCTTTTTTTTACATGTAGAATAATACAGATGATCGTATATTTCCTATAGCAACCACTGTTTGTTAGGGTAATACATTCCCAATCTCAGAAATTCCATCCTAATATAAACCATACCATATCAGTAAATGCCAATAGAAACCCCGCCTTCTCTCCATTTCAATTACTTCCAAATGTGCACAGTTTATCTGAAGGTACAGGGGGCATCTCTGCATCTCCCCATTTGGTAGTGCTTATGCAAGAAAAACATGAAATGCTGGCAGCTGCATCATTTTAATAGGGAAAATGCATTAGTAACTCCAAAGCAGCTTGTCTGTGTTTAAGTCTTGACTTTACTCCTTTCTCAATGCTTACAGCTTCCTTTGCTCAGGCACACTTCTTGATTTAAAATTAAGAGTGAGGTATTTCAGAAGCTGGCCAGTAACTCGGCAAATTGAAAAGGATTCTATATATCAAGTCATATTGCCCTTTTTTCTTCATAACTGAGCTGGTATGTTTTTAAAAATATTAAAGCTGGTGGTTGTGCTTACCTAAGGACTGATCGAAAGCTCTTTAGAATCAGTGGGAAGGATTCCATCAACAGGCATTGAACTAAGCCCCCCCTGCTAAAGCGGTGACTTCTGTGTACCACAGGGTTTAGGCATACCTCAGTTGTGTGCGTTAAAGTTATAGATCTTCTAACACAGAAATGTGGGCAAAACCTTCAACTGGCTAAAACAGAGGGGGCCCATGTGAAAGAAAGTCTATACATGGGGTAGATGAATGGCTTTTTCCCCATCTTCTTACCCCCTACTCCAGAAGAAAAGAAAAAGTATGTTGGTACCCATAAAGAGATGTGGGTTTTATTCTCTGCATGTTAAGCAGCTCTTAAATGTATTTTCCTCTCTTACTGGTTTTGCGTTTCCTGAAAATATTCCTCTCTATACTTGGTCAAAGGGGCTCTGTTCTAAAGAGACTTCAGTTCTGGAAAAAAAAATAACATGCTGAACTGGAAAAGTGAAGGAGGACAGCAAAAATTAGAGAGGAAAAAAAATCATGGTTGTAACTATAAGGGGAACTAGTGAAAAAGTAGTTTCCAGTTTCCAGGAAACATGCCTGTTCTAGAGTTTGGGTTTGGACAAATTTGAGTTGACAGCAAGAGGTTTCCAAAAACATATTGTTTCCATACAAAAGAAGTTCTCAGGACCCTGCAGTTACACCGACTCATTTACTCTAAGCTCTGCGATTCTCAAAACTGATGGATTCTAGACAGACCTGCCGGGAGGTCAGCCCTGAAGTCACAGGTGCTGGACAACTATTTCCATGTTTTCAAGTCTTCACCTATGCTTTGCAGTGGGAATCTGCACAGTGGTGGAGCCAGGGCTCCATGCCATGCCATGGGGCTGAACCTGCTGGGACTGCCATGGGGGCTTCCCACTCAGGACAGAGCTTGCGGTTTCTGCCGTGGCAACCTCAGAGACAAATCTTGCAGGCCTATGCTCAACCTCGGAGCAATCTGCCTAGACTCCAAAGACTTCACTTTTGGGGCTAAATCATAGGACATCCAGTTTTCCAAAGGTAAGTATCAAGTCCTTTCAAGATTGTTGGTTCTGGGGTAATCTGGATGGGATGCCCCTGGCTTCTGTGGTCCTAGCTTCAGAAAGGTTTCATTGGACTTGCAATCAACTGGGCAACCTTTGTGAACATGAGAAGTATTTTGGTTTCCACAAACTCTCTTTTAGCATTTGTATATATAAGAAAACTCCTTTTGCCTGAAACACCTCTAGCTTTATTTCTTACTTTCCTACATGAACCAGGTATAAATAAGCTAAAGCTTTACCTATCATCCTTGTCAGCTGATGGATCACAAGCAAAAGCCACATACATCTAATTTAAGATCTATTCCATCAGTTCTAGTACAATTGTTTTGTCTTTTACGTATGTATTGTACTGCATTTATATTAAATTTATTTCAGTTCATGAAATGAATTTATAAGACATCTACTGAATGGCTATGCTTTGCTCCCAAGATTTAATTAAGACCCGATCAGATAGCAGGTTGCACCTTCCGCACAAATATAACTACTGACCAGCAAACTAATTTATGAATATAAGTGCCTCTTTCTACTAAAATGCGTTCTTTCTAACAGGTACTACTGTGGTCTCTGAAACCTGGTTAATAAATATGCCACTAGATCCTATCTCCATTTTACACATACAAGTACGTGACCGTACTCTTGTGTATTAGTAGCAAAGCCATAAAAGCAGGGCATAGGAAACTTTATACATGAATTAAATGCTTTACCAGGAACAGATGAGAAAATGGAGTCAAAGAGAAAGTTTTCAGTAATAACAAAATACTTAGAGGAAAAATATCTCATGTAGAATATTTAATTATTTCTTCTGAGAAAAGATTTGGTCCTGTGCTCACCTGTGCAAAACATGTGGTATGTACTGTAAATAATTATTTAGAAGTGTAGAAATTTGTTCAGTTTCTCAAAATTTAACCTCTGGTGCTTGTTCCTTATTTTCAGTTCACACCAAAAACCATTATGAATTTTACAATGGATGAAACCTTAAGTTCTGTCTCATTATGATAGTCCATTCCTAGAATAAATCCAAGTATACAATTTCTGTAGGCTATAAAAGCTTTAATGAAGCTATTCTAGTGTTAGGATGTTTGTTTCAGACGTACACACTGAGATTATTCTCTAACTAAACAAAGCTGAAAACATGGATGAAAAAGACTAGAAACCTTTGAAGCAGCACTGGTCTACTGAAGTGACCAGGGCATCGCACCATTGTAGAACTGAGATTTTTCTGAAGTATGCTGCAAAATTTGTACAACTTTCAATGATACTAATAGATACTATGTGGCTACAAGCTCCATTTGTCACTCAAAAAGCCTGAGTTTGTCTCAAGATTCTTACTTTATTTTTAAAATAAATGTTTTTAATTCTTTTAAAATCTAAAAGAAGGCAAAGGCAAAACACACTTATTTTCAGACAATTCTTTTCTGTTCATGACTATTTCTTTTTTTCAGAATTGCATAAAACAAAGTCCATAATATAGTCACAGCTACTTCTCTTAGTCTCTGCAACTGGGAGGAGAGCACAGAGAAGACAGATGAAATACCGCAGCACTGAGGCTGACTGCATTCCCCACCTATGGCATGGTTCAGAGTAGTGTACAAGCTGCTTTAACACCACTGATTGAAAGGCCTCAAACTACTGCCTGCCTCCTAACAGTATACAGCTGAGGATTTGTTTATAGCAATGGATATCTCAGATAAGATTCAATCTATTTTTTTAGTATAAAGGACCTAGAGAATCTGATCCATTGTGTTTCCATTGCAAAGATAAATTTAATTGGTAGCTATTCTGCCAAAGCTAAACACTTATAGTTTTACATTTGAATTGATAATTTGGACTAGATGTGTTAGCATTCCCTTGTTGTCACTCATCTGAACCCCCTAGGAGGGATATAATAGTTCCAGCTCTGTCTTTCTTCAGCTATCAAACTAGCCAAACTATCAACTAGTGGTGCAAGTTAATGATCTGACAAATATATCCATAGCGTATGCAGTTGTCCACAGAAAAATGGATTGAAATTCAGCTTTGTCACATAGGCCATCATGTATTCATCAGTTTCTATCTGGTTACAAAAAACAGTCAGAGAAGAGTCTGAAGATGAAAAGTTCTGATGTGCCTCATTTTGAGGTCTGCGTGCTTATATCCAATACGCAACATTTGTCCTGGCACCTGAAAGCTACAGCTTATTCCGACATATGTACTATCTCAGAAGATGGCCAGTCTGGACAAGAAAGGTCTGTTCATTTTTTTTAAGTAAATAAACAGAAAAAACAGTAGATTGACTTCAGAGCAATGCAGTCATGATATACAGTCATCTACAGAAAGTTAGTGAACCTGGTAAATGCTTGATCACTAAGAGGATGGGCATTAAAAATTGCACCATATAGACAAAATGAAATAAAAAAAGCTTTTACTTTTAATGGAATACCCTTTTGCCAATTATATAAGCGAGGTCAGTGTGTAATGGGATAAAACCCTAGATACACAGGAGAGAATAAAATTTTTACCATCAGGATAACAGTTACATACTTCAATTTAACAAAATTGAATGAATGCTTAAAGTCTAATTCTGACCTTCTTAGAGTGTCGCCACTATCGACTTCAACCCACAGTATTGGCATGGTAAAATGCTTTTTTCCTTTATACATACCTGGTTTTACTGTATGTATATATTCTGCCTGGGTTTGCAGTGACATACTGCGGGTGCTACAATAGTGTTAGGCATGGATTACAGAACTGCACTGGAATCCCTGTTTTCTCTGCTGCAGGTTACTAACAGAATTTTTTCTCTTATGTATGCCAGGCATTTTCCTCTTTTCATGCAGTGATTGATATTCAGCTCAATTATCTGATTCAATGGTAAAACTTGGGAAGTCTCTTTCTAAAAAGAGAAAAAAATCTGGATATCCTCCAGAAAATACATTATCCTCTTTTCTGTTCATCAAGATCTTATTCCTCACCAACACTCTTACAATTCATTGTTGTACTGTTTAGCATCTCTGAAAGAAGTGTCTAAACCTTTGTGTTTATATATCACCGGAAAGATCTATATCCTTCTGTATCTTTTTTTTTCCAGTTTGTGAAGCTAGAATGAATTGGTTTGAGGTTGAAATGTTTCAACCTCATTGTCATTTACATTTTCTTGACCCTAAACAAAAAAAAACCAAAAAACCCCCCCAAAAAACTGGTTTCCAGTTTAAATCCCTTCAAAGGGAGAAAGACGAACATCATTAAGTTTAAAAAGCTTAACCTCCTTGCTTTAAAGAACTGTGGAATAGTTTCTTGGGATTTGTTACAAGCACTTTACAAAGATGTGTTAATTATCTGATCTAAGTTTACATTTATTTTATCTTCATTTTGTGCAGACTGTAGCATATTCATTTCATGCTGTCTCCTTAAAAATGGTTATTAAAGCTGCAGTTGAGTTTCAAACCAATTCAAGTCAACTTTACACTGAATACGTGCATCAATAGCATAACACTGTCCAGTATACTCCATACGAAGGAAAGACAAGCCCAATGACAGAGAAGGAGAAAGAAAATAATTAATCCAATCTTGGAGATTCCTTTTAGAGTAATTGCTAATATCTGTCTGCAATAATTATCTAAGGAGAGAATTTTCTACTGAGTACAAATCTTGTTGATTTTCAGTAAGATCTATGTATATAGCTCCCTGGTGTGTTTTGAAAATTATTCATTTCAGCGCCAAGAAAAAACTTTGTACATTTTCTGTTAGCCTAAATAGCAAGCTATGAGTTTGTTTAAAGGGGTACTGGGCTTAACAGAAATTTAGAGAAATCATACTTGTACTCCCAGCATCCAGACGTTACAGTACCACAGAAGGCAAGTGGCCATGTCAGCAGGTTTTTGGGTATTAGTCTACCTCTGAGAAAAATTATTGCATTGCAGGACACTAGAGACAGCTGCGAATGTTTTCCTTCATATGAGGTAAGGACAACTGAGGAAAATGGATGAGATTTTTCTTCATTTCTGTCAAAGTCCATACACAAAGAAAACATTTCATTTCTGAACAGGGTATGAAGCAACCTGTCTAAAATAAACAAGTCTGGCTTAAAAAAAAAAAAAATCAGGTATGAGATGGCAAGGACTGCTGCTAGCATCTATAAGAAATGACTCCACAGAGTGGGTAAGGTACATTTGAAACGACAGGACAAGATAAATATAGCTGTGTGTTACCAACTTCTACTGACTCACAGAATATGAAATCCAAGTGTAATGTTTTCTTCTGCTGCAGTTGGTCTAAAACAAGCCCTTCTATGACCAAATATTTAGAGGAAAGGGCTGGGAAAAGGTATAATTCTACTCATGAATAACTCACTTGTTTTTCAACCTTGGTGATCTCAATTAAAATTCCTGCCTTATGAATAAGTTAATTGTTTTAACTTTCCTGACCAACAAACCCAACGTGTGCTTTAAGATTTCTATGGCAAGGAATCCTTATTTCAGGGTTAATGGAAAATACACACAAAAATAAGTTCCCCTTGCACATCAGGAGGACAGTAGATTCCAAAACGAGCCTTCTAGGGATACTTGATGTGTTGTTGCAGATACACACCCCCTCAAGACACCAGTTTTTTTGTTGTAGCTGGACTTCGCATTCTGACAATACTGAACATTTTGCACATTTTCAACAGTAGCGTGTATCTGAATACCATCAGCTACGACCTGGGGCTTTGCAGCTTAAAAGCAGCCTCCAGGCACAAAATCTTTTGGGGTAGCAAATCACCTAGGCTAAGAGCTCATTGGTGGTGCAATGAAATTCCGGTTCTATCTCCCTATACCACATCCAACTGTAAAGAGCTTATGAAGAAGAACAAACCTGATAATTAGCTATAGAAGTATTATCAATATTAACTTGTAACACCCTTCTATTTTATGGACCATGCCAGAAACCTGTGAAGATGAACTAAAGAAGTTTCAGCTCACAAGGAGTTTCCAGGTGGATATTCCAAAGTGCTAGAAATTCCAGGTTTAGGCATGGAGTTCAGAAAACTGAAAAGGTGAGTAAATCGAGGTTTGTATGTACCTACACAGCTAAAAGGTTCTCTGATGCAACAAACAAAAAAGCATAATAAAATCCACTGCAAGATAGGCTGGGGCAGTCTCATTTGTGGTGAAATAGCACACATTTCCCACAAAGGTGGCAAAAATGAAGGTACTGAAACAGATGTCATGAGAAGACTTTTCTGACAGATCGCACCAGCTTCAGACTAACAACAACTAAATGGAAAGGAATGCTACAATTTAAGGCTCTTTTCTAAGTAATAATCTATGAAATATCTATGAACTAAATCCTTATTTATTCCAAACTTGAGGGTGACTGGCTTTGTACAGGAGTTGCTCTGAAGTCTGTGGAGCCTGTGAACGACTTGTTTGAAACAGCACAATAATCTGAGGGGACAGCTCACATCTGGAGAAGAAATGACAAGGAATCTGTGGAGAAGTTGTTCCATGAGCACTGGAGCTAACTACATGTGGTTTCCACTGGACTCATACCTTCTAGTTGGTTGCCTTTTTAGCTGAATATTACTGCAGTTTGAGCTCACCCTAATTAAATATCCAGTAGGTGTTAACTGGGGAAAAAAAAAAATCTTCTATTGCTCCTTGTTTGAAAACAGATAATTCACACAGGAAAGAAGCTTTAGTTGAGGAGGGGATTCTCGAATGTCTGAAACAGCAAAAACTCCAAAAGATGTTTTTTTTTTTTTTCCAAGCAGTTAAGCATTCATAAAGTGCTACCCTGAGTCAATTTTTTAACTTTAGTAAGAACTTAAATTATACTTATTTTTCCACTCCTTCCAGTGGGTGTACTAATAGGATGTTTGCTTTCCAGGAGAGCTTTCTTCATTACTTATTAGGAATTTAATATGATTAAGAACTGTATTCACAAACATGTCTGGTTCAAAAATGGAAGACAGGTAAAGATGCTTACATAAACCTTATTTCCTTAGGAAATCAGGATTCAAATAATTCAGATATGCAGAGGTGAAAATAACCTGAGGAACTGGGTAAACTTGGAATTCACAGTGGTTTCCCAGATGATTAGTGAATCTTATTTCAATATTCATCTCGGTGGAAGAATGATTGTCCTGGGAAAATCCAAATATTATTTCTGTGATTACCCCACCACCATCTACTCCTTAAGGAGTCTGTGATCCATGCGAACAAAGAAAGGAAGAAATATTATTTCTATTTTACAAACAGGCAATTCTGACAATGTTGTTGCCATTTATGATACAGATTTCTCTTCATGTTCAGGGACATGTGGCTTAATTTCCAAGCTTAGATTTCTAGATCTCCATGCTAATGCCTTAAGCACAGAACCATTTTTCCTCCTGGACATACTCGGGGATATGTGAGCTCTTCCATGTGAGTAATCTCAGCAGGGAAAGGTGATACATCTGTGCAGTGGAACATGGTATCTGGCAGACTGCCAGCAAATCCAGCACTGGGGATTCTGGATGTCATTTATAAGAGAGAATTTAGGCTGCCTGGTTAGGTTCCAGATTTTTCTTATTGTGGACTGCAACAAGATAGAGAGACTAAGCAAAGACACTGCTATGTAGAAATTGGGAATATTGGGTGAAAGATAAAGGCACAGTTACTCTTTGCATGGTTGAAACACTGCTCCACTACATTGATAGTAACAATGAAAAACTATTGGCAGGAAAATTTTGCTATATTAATGTTTTAATTTAAGGAACTGTCAACAGAATAAACTCAAGGCTTTACAATGGGCATATTTACAAGAGTACCAATGTGTCCTTTTTTTTTTATATGCGTGACAACTACTGTGATCTATTTTAGAGAATGACTCAGCTTTGAGATAAAGTGAGAGCATGCCTTCTAATAGTTGCCACTCTTTTCAAGTGAAAACCTTCTTTATGTACCTCTTCAGTATAGATTCCTGGCCACGTAGTATTTCCACTAAACTTGGGTTCTTTCTTTTTTACCAGCTCACAAGTGGGTTTGTTGCTTTTAAAATGAGTACAAGTGCTAATCTACAATGAAACTATAAAGTCTACGAGAAAGACTTCCACTGATTTCAAAGGGATCCAAATCAGACCCTGTTTGACTACCAGGCAAAACGTACTTTGCTATTTACACCAGAGAATATAAATTAAAAATGACTAACCAGTAGAGAAGAATGAAAGTGTTTCCTGTCCTGCCTTTTATACAGTCAGAGATATGTGTAAACAGAGCAGAAAAAGGAAGGTGGTGTTTCATTCCAAACGGAAAAAAGCAGAATTAACTCAGGGTGGCTCCACTAATTATCTGCTTCAAAAGGAGTGGGAATTATGTAGCCCTAGGAATTTTCCAAGGTACGAGCCCTAGAAAAAACTACAGTAGCTAATTAGCCAGCCCCATAAGCTGGAACCAACAATCAGTTAGGAGGGACGCTAAATTTAAGGTTAATGGCTTATTTTATTGCTTCTGTCTTTTTATCACTTAATTGCATTAACTTTAACCTGTTTTTAAGTAAACACCTCCTAAAAATCTCATTTTGTGGCTTAAATGGCTTCTAAATGATCTATCCCAGCACAGTACATGAAAATTCCACCAGGCAGCTGGAGAGGGAGTAGCTCCACCCTTCCAGTGCTCTGCATCCTGACACAAGGCACAGGGAAGAGGGAAAGGCAACTCTGTATTCTTCTTCAAAGCTTCATTGGCAGCTTTGGAGATTACAGACAGTACTGGACATTAGCTTGGGACTGCCCTTTGGGTGGTGGCAAGGAAACTTGCCAATAATCACAAGCACAATCCAAATGGCATGAAAACACCAGTGCAGTGCCTTCATCTTCACCCATGTGGGGATAAGCTGCTTTTCCCAGGGTATCAAGCAAGTGTAAAAGCAGTCCCCTCTTTCCCAGTACTCCTGTTGTGATTAGAAGCAGGAAACTTATTATTACAAAATAGTATCAATTATAGAGAGCACATGCAGGAATTTAAGAGTGATGGCTCTCATAGCACAGGGAACAAGGAATATGCACAAGGAAGTCACACTTACTCCTAGTCCTGATTATAGTGTACTTTCTTCCCACTTTTTCTCCAGTGAGAAATGTCTTCCTTAGTTCCTACAGTTTTATGTAGAATGAGTGCAATTTAAAAAAAAATACTAAGAATTGTTTGAAGAGATAACAGATATTCAAATACTACCTTTGGTCCTGAATCTGTTAACTTTGTAATGGGGGAAGAGTGAAAACAGACAGTTGGCTCTATTAGGACCACCAGTGGAGACTGCAGAGCAGAAATGAAGAAAATCCTTTATCTGCTTTTTCCATTTTTGAAACTGCATTGGCCAGCTTCCATCACATTAGTAACAGCAAAGAGTGATGTCATTTTGCACTGTCTCCACCCTTCTATCCCAGCCTTCAGGGAGGATGCTCTGCTACTGGGAATTCACAGATCAGTTTTAGAAACCTGCCATCCCCAAGAGCTGAAAACCACAATTTTCTATTTTTATCTCCTTTGTGTCTGGAAGAGGAGGAAGATGCAGATGCCCTCTATAGTTAAAAAAGTCTTTTCCATGCAGTCTGTCAAACCTTCTCTAGGGACCCACTCCCTGACACAAATAACTTCCATAGGTACAGAAGGAAGCTGATGCACATTTTCTGCCTGTTCCACACAATCCTTGCAACAGCTGCTGTTTTTCAGTGGAAACAAAAAGCTATTAGGTATCTCTAAGTAAAATAGACAGGGAAATCCCAGGGCCAATCTTTAACAAGATGCATTAGACACAGTTAATCATGCTCTCTGAAAGCTATATAAGCAAGTAAATACATGCAGAACAGGCTGAGCATTTGATCCTCACTGTGCATCTGCTTTTACACATTTTAGGGAAAACTCCAGAGAAGACCTCTGTGAGTCACAGTCCTGAATCCTTTCTACCTTCTTAGGACAGTATCCTGATTTTGAATCTGTTTTTACTCAGTTTTAGAGGATCCTAAAAGAAATTACTATTTTATGGCGCCACTGTGCAATACAGAGGCAACACTGTGGCACTTGGTCCAGGCATGAGCATAAAAACTGGCAATTCATTTGTAAACTTGGTGAACCCAATTACACCCTCTAATGCAAGTCCTTTCTTTGCAGTCACGCCTAGGACACATTATTTCTATCAGTGATGCATTCTGGGACATAGCTTTCCATGAAGACATCCATTTTTAGGCCCATCTGAAACAGCTGGCTATCCTTTTTAAACAAGATCTTCTCGCTCCTGATTTAGGATGAGTGCCACCTACTGACGGCAAGAGCTGATTCTATTTGCTTAATTAAATTCACCAAGAATTCTAACCTGAGTTGCTGTTGTTTCAGGCAGCTTTGCTTCAGGTCCTAATGGTGAAAATAGGCCTCAAAGAAAATGGAATGTTTCAAAAATCTGGCCAGATTCTCATTAAAGCCTGCCTGCCCATGACGCTGCTGACTGATGAAGAATTCCCTAGCACCACCACCACCAGTCACTCTACCAACATTTTCTGCAAAAAAAATTAAGCAAGTCAGACAAAAATATTTGCCCTCTATGGATAATCAAGTATTGAATTCAAAAGGTGAATTAGAAAGAAAAGAAATCAAACCTAAGAGCCAAAAATCTCTAGAAATATGTCTAAATCTGGACAAAACCAACAAACCTCTATACAAAGGAAACTGAGTGTCACAGGATGAATAAAAATACCACTGCATTGTAAAAAGTCAGCTGCATGGCTTCATCAAAAAGTCTTCTGGAAAAGATTTACTATAAATGACACCTCTGCTCTATATACAAGCTTCATAAATGAAGTATAGGATTTTAAGAGACATTATCTCTTTCTTTTGTGAGGTCTGGAGTCATTAAACAGAGATTAGCTGGATAAATAGAGGAAGTGATTTTTAAACTGTTTGCAAACTTAATGTGAAGAGCCCAGCCTTGCAAATTATCACATCTAATCAGAGATGCACGCTTCACTGCTCCAGTAATTGTACTAATATTAGTCAAATTCTTGTTGTCTCCTCATTAGCCATGAAAAGGAGACTCAAGATATACTTCATTAGAGTATCCTGAATATAAATTGTTAGGGTAAGGAAGAAGAGATGTATTACATACTGTACTGTCTATAGAAAGAAAAATATTAAGAACATAAAACATATTGAATCATTCTGGAGTTACACTGAACATATGACTAACAACCAAACCCCTCTTCTCCCTTTGTGTTTTTACTGTCTCGATCCCCTCTTTTATTTGCAGTGAGAGCATAGTACTTGAAAATGTAATTTACAACCAATGCCATAAAAAAAAAAAAAGTGGTGTATTACGCAGCCGTTCCTATTTCCACAGCCAGAATAACGCAGCTTAATCAAGAACTGTATCTTTAGTAGAGACATTTGGTAAATTCTTGGCTACTGGATAACAGGTAAAGGTGATCTAACTCGCATTAAATGTAGATCAAATCAAAAGGTTTGTTCCTTTGATCAGCAAAGCATTTAAGCACATGCTCATGCCCTTCTTTATTCAGCGATGCCCTTAAGTACATGCTTCTAAATCAAGAGAATTTAAACACATGCCTAACATATGAAGCATGTGCTTAAGGGAATTGGGGTTTGAAAAATCCAGCTTGAATAGGATTTCCAAACAGGTCTATTAGAAGGGTAAAAGTAAAAACATTTCCAAGAATTTCAGTAGAAGCAGAGGCAAAGCAACTTTTCATGTTTGTTTTTTTCATAGCTATTTTTGTTGGTGTTAATCTGAGTCTGAAATATTTGTATTACTCAACAACAGTCAAGGGAAGCCGCAAATGAACTAGGCAGGTCACCAAAATGCTACCAATAAATGTCTCTCTACTTTATCACAGATTAAAAAGAACCAAAAAGCAAATAACATGCAAAAACTACCCTTTCACCCCTTGAACTACAACACCAAATCATCATGAAATCAAATGTCTGAAAACTAAAATCTATGCCAAATCTGGTCTAGAATTTGTTTGTGTGGAAGACTTGGTGTGAGGGCAGCAACTAATTCAAAAGGGGAGTTAAGTCCATACTGTATTCCAGGTACTCTGCTTACGGCAAGAAAATGAACTGGATTTCTAGGCCTGAGGTTTGATCCCCATTCAGTTGCGTCCTCTCAGAACACAGCAATATCCTCATACAACTTCAGCTCTATCCCTCAATAAAAGACTAGCATCTTAATTTTATTATTTACTATAATTAACACAGCATGCAGGAGCTCATCATGGAAAGGACCCCATCTTGCTTGGTCAAGATATCCTGGACAAAAAAAAATAATAATTCTGAAATACTTCCTGATGCCTCTTTGAACAATATTAAAACACTTCAGCAACCTTTCATACAGAATTAATTAACATAAAAACCAGCCTCCACAATGCAGCAGAGCCCTAAAGTGGTTTCTGGAATTTAATTAGGCTAACCTTCTTTTCTCTACATTGGTACCACTCTATAATAAGTGCAAATCATTATTAATTCCTTTGGTGTTCACTGTAATAACATTAATCATGATGAACTCTTTTGGTAGTAAAGTGTATGTAATATGTAATTCCATAATAATTTAGCATTAACTTGAAATTAATTTGTAAAATACACTATTTGTCACCACACATTTAACATTTATAAAATTCCTCCTCCTCATTAGTATTAGGGTAACTTGCATAAAAAAAATACATTGGCTACAGACTTAAAAAGTTCATAAATACATTTGAGAAAATTGAGTGAGAGATGTTAGTGATCATTTATTTAGCAACTTTTCCTTTAAAAACTATAGTAGGGTCATCTTAAGAAGCAATAAAATATCATCTATTGTGGAACACACCTGAATCCTTTTTTGTTACTAACATTTGTGCAACACAGATTCTAGTTTAAAGCTGATTAAGTCTGGAATTTAAAAAGAAAGGATAACAGCCAATTAAACTATAAGAGAAACACATACAGAAAGAATTTTAACTGTAATTTGGATGTGTTGAAACAACTAAGTGACATGCAAGCGTACTGCTCTGTACCCAAGAACTCACCAGGTAATTTACGATAGTGGGAGACGACAGAGTTTGAATTTGTTAGCTTTTGGTAAATTTTTCTTAGTTTATGGAGTGACCATGAGATTTTGAGAGTTGGTTTGTTTCATCAGGAAACATTAGCAACATTGTGTTACAAGCCAGATCACACCTCATTGAAGTTAATAGCTTTGATCACTCTCTTTCACCAAAGATACTACAAGGTAGACCACTGTCTCAAAGCAAAAACAAATAGGAAGCTGTCCACTGCTTAAAATTATCTGTATAGAATAGATTGGTTACACATAATTTTGGGAAGAGTTGTGGAGAAGAGGCACTTCAGTGCAACAAACAGAAAATGAAAGCAAGGTCAAGCCCAGTCAGAGTGATTGTTGGTATTGGATCCTCAAAAGAGCTGCGATACGGAGTTTTTTGGTTCAGTACTAGCTGAAAAACCTGATTATTTGAAACAAGAAAATTGTTTTGCAATTTCTTTGATTGCTCTGGAATTTAAAATAAATCCAGAACTTGTGTATTGTTTGTAAATAAACAATTTTGCATCAGAGAACTTCACTTGATCATCAATTCTCTCTCCCTATCAGACTAGCCTAAAGGACACTAAATTTCAGCCAGTGTCCTCAGGCAGGGATTTCTGTGATTGCGTGAAAAATACAGCACGACCATTTCCAATAGCAAGAGCTTTAGAGCTTGCAAAAAAAGGAGAGGAAGATACAAAACAAAAGTGCTTGTTAAGTGACATATCTTGTTGCTACAAATGGCAAAGTGATTAAGTTTAAGATGCGATCAGACACTGAACGCATACAAACATCCACAGTGAGTGATACTAATGGAAAAACAGTTTTGTCTTTCCACAGATGATTTGTTTTCATAACTGGACAATGCAAAATCTCTGTATTAAAAATTCACAAAGCATGCATTTGGAATCCTTTTATCTGTCCGTCTTAAGTATTTCTAAGGTGCCAATCACTATATTATCTAAATGCATTAACAGAGTAGCTGGCTTTTACTAAATAAAAAAAGAGATTCCAAAAGAATTCAAGATCAAAACACCTTCTTACCCAGCCACAGAAAACCCTTCTCAGTGCTGGGAAAGGCTTTGCACAACAGCTCTGAGGAGCTCTCTGGGACAGAGTCTAGAGGCAAACGACAATTGCATGCCGTTTGCAGGACCCAGTAGCTGATGGGAATACATTTACTTACACAGTCTACAGCTCTACATACATTCTGAAATTACTTGCATTATAGTTTTTGGACTATGCTATAGCTGATATAAACTGTGTGTGGTAGTGAAGCAACAGAACATGTAAGCGTATGCTATAAGTGGGAATGAATTTAAGCATGTGTTTATACACTTGGCTGAATCAGGCCCCTCATCACTTGGGCAGATCTTCAGTGTATTTTATATCAGCATTACCTCAGCAGAGTTGCCTCTCCTTTAAATTGGTACCAGGAAAAAGCAAGAATTATGCCCCATAAATTTTAGGTGTATTGACAGGTCTTTCCCACCTTAAATGAAAAATACTGGGCATGTCTTTTACTCTATGTAATTACTTTTCCATAATACTAGGTATTCATTGTGAAAAATGGTTATTTAAACAATTTCTTCTAGCCTAATATTTAAAACTGTATTTTCCTCTTAAAAATGTATTAACTTAATTTACACAAAAGGAGATTCTGCTTTGGAAAAAGTCAAGGATCCTTTGTCTCAGCTATTTCTTGCAATGATTTAATGTCGGATAAAATAGAGAAGGATCCGATCTTCTCCTGGTATAAATCATTAGCTGCAGACCTTGCATCATAAATATCTTCCTCTTTTATATTATTGTTAATATTAATTACAGTAGACCCTCTAAGAAGTCACTTCTTAAAGAAGTATCAGTCATGATCTTGTGGTTCAGCCTGCACTAAGATTTGTATTTAAAAATGTACATTCAGCTATTTAGTTATGTACAATGAATTCAGTTTATTTCTCCCCAAATCTTAACATTTATTTTTTGAATGCAGAAAGAATTTTTAATAATGCATATTCATACCCAAATGACTTACATTTCAGAAGTCTCCTCAGGCCTGCTGTTTAAAGTTGGAATTTGATTGAATTCCATTTATGTTCAGTGTCAGTGATAATTCGGTGATAATTCACCATGTGCTGGAAAAAAAGAAAAAACTTACAGCTTGGAAATATTATTTAAATATCAAATATACAAGGAGAAGAATATAAGTGTTTTCTTAGTCATACCGGAGAGCTCTTTCTCATTCTGCACTTCTCTGTGTGTTTCCCTCATCAGTACTGGAATTTAACCATCGGAATTGGAGAGGGACAAATTTCAATTAGTCTGACCGTCATTACAAGAGCTATCAGGGTTCTTTTGTGAACTGCCACAGCTCAGCACTGGCCTAATTCCATCACTGCTTCTTATGCTTTTTCTCTTGCTTGTTCTGCTCTTTTTCTTAATCTTATTCTCCATTTTTCACGTGCTTTTTTCTGCATCATTTTTCCCCTTGCAATTTGCATCACTTTTGTATCCTCCCTCTATCCTTCTCTTTCCTCCTGGATCCAGTATCTAGACTTCAAACCTCACTTCTTTTTTTCCCCTCCCTTTTATTTTTCTTTTCTCTTCAAGTTTTCCTCTTTGACGAAGACCCTTCTTGTTCTATCAATCAGCACTTAAAAAAGAAACCCCGGCAAATTTCCTCTCTGTACAAACTGAGACTTTCTTTAAAGAGACCATTTTTTATTGCAACTCAAAATATGCTCCCACTGATACTACAACTTCTCTCAACTCAAGGTCATAAAAAGTAGCTTATATATTTTACCAGCCTAGTGATTTTAAGTGTTTATTCTCAACAGATGTGAGCTTGAATTAAAATTTCCAGCACATACTAGAAATCACAGGTATTGCTCCAAACAAATTACTACTCAAATGACTTCATGACACTGTCATTCCAAGAAAATGGTATTTCTAGGTATTGTATCAAAGCCCCAGACAAGCAACATTTGAAGCCCTAGTCATAATCCTTTATGTACTTTATAAAAGTACCTTTCATCCCCAAGTGTTCTTTCTTTTTTATGAACTATCCCTATGTAGATGCTTTTGGGGTGGAGTTGTTGGACAAAAGTATCCCAAGTAGAAATTTTAGTCAAGTATATGGGGTTAGATTCTTATGGAAAAAAATGATGTAGGATCTCTGACATTTCTGCATTAAACAGAAAGCTTATGATTTCAAGGCTCAATAGAAAAATACAACCTTGCTTGCTTAAAAACTTTATGATTGTATAATGTGGAAATAAATGAAAATGGAAGTATTTAGGATTTTTTTTTTTTCTAATGAAAGATTCCTTGGAAGGCATTCTCAACAATTGGCTGTGATTTAAAACATCCTTTTGTGTGTGGAATTGCACGCAGAGAAAAATGTTAAGTTAATTAATTACATGCAGAAATTGGGCCAGGTAACATTCACACCACAGTCTCTTCACATAATACAGAACTCTTGTGTACATGAAAGAAACAGGAAGCTTCCCAAAATTATTATATCAAACTCTTGGCTGGGGTAAATGAACACAGTTCTTTTGTGCATTGAAAGTGGTAGGAATTTATATAGCTAAACTCTTATTTAATCATGGATTAATAACAAGAACCATGGCTCAAAGTAAGACATTATCCTTCCGTCTAATTTGCCCCTGCAGTTTATAGGTCTGTCTTCCAAAGTAGAGGCTAGCCAGCAGTTTTCTACAACTTCCACCTCTACTCCATGCTCAGAGATAGCAGACTCTCCATCCAACACCTAAGTTATTGTAGCTAGGGCCATTTATTCCACTAGAAAAAACACTTGGAGGTCTCCCACCTCAATAAACATTACCACAAGCTCCTCCTCTCTGTTTCCCTGTTGCACAGTAGTGGGGTGACTAGGCTCTGTATTTGCTCTATTCAGGAATCAGTTTCTTTTCTCTGAGATCAAGGGGATCACTTGCAAGACCTTGCATGTGTAACACACTGACTTAGCTCTACAGAGCAACACGGTCCTTCAGGGAGCTATGAGTTTTTGCTATTTGTGCCCAGAAGACACTTCCCACAGCAGGACTGCATCCCACACCTGGGTTGCTAGATAAGCTTGCCTGGGAAACTGCAGGTTTACTACTAGCAAGGTAAATACTCCTGCCGATAAGACTGCACATTATGATTTCATAAACACAGATTGCTCCTTGCTCTTAACCAACCTGTGTTTTTTTCTTTACAAACTGTTTGATTGTCTGCCTAAGCTTTTTTTGAGTGTTACATATACTAATTCATTAGCAGCATTTCCATGTAATCCTCATCTATTTATACATTCCCAGCTAGACCAAAATGAAACTCAGCAGGTTGTTAGCTAAAAATTACCTAAAAAAAGCAAATAGGTTGCTATCAGTGTCAGGGAGATGGAGGAGGAGAGATTAATAGGGGTTTGCCCCAGCCTTGGCTCATCTTTTAATAATAAGCTAATTCAGATAGCGAACATACTCAGATTAGCAATGAAGCTGGAGTACCAATGTGTAACAAAGATTAATATGTCAGTTTGATGCTGTCAATTCACACTTTTTAAATAGTCATGATGGAATCAGGAGCTCAGAGCCACTTCCAGTTCCAGAACACAAAAGCTTCTGGATACCTCACAGGTCTCTGTGTGGTGGCTCTTCTATGTGGGAATCACAAACTGAAAGTTGAGCTTCACCTATATTCTAGTGAAGCAGCAGTTTCACCCATGTCTCCTGCAAAGTTCACGGCAAGTCTACTGTGCCCCTATAACACAATGAGGGGAATATTAGCTTCTACCATCAGAAAAACATTGTTATAAAGGCTAGGGTTGATTCACTGAATCTAGTATTGCTTTACTGGAGAGAAGGCTGGCTATGCCCTTCCATTATATTTGTCCATTGCATTAAAGGATGTTAAATCATGGTCTTACCTAACTTTCTCAGGTTACTTTTGAGGATGAAGTTAACAGTTTACTGCATTTTCCAAAATCATTTGGTTTAAGTAAATTTTGCCACTCTCTGGGAAGCTTCAAGAAAATTGTCTTGACAGGAGGACGTTTAATTCTGCATTTTGGGCTCACATAACATTACAGGATCTCAGCATGCCTCTGCAAACCAAGCCAAAGTTCAGATACGATTATGCTTTTCACAATTAAAGATACAAAACTCTCTTCCCAGATCCTCACCTGCCTGGCAAATCCCAGCTCTCCCTCTTGCTGCTGCTGCTATAGAGAAGCTATGCACTCACAACTCCAGGGGTCTGAGCAGTGTGAGGATAAAAAAGTATTTTGGGCATTCACATCACTCTTGCTTTACAGGCATGTACAGAGGGTTTTTCTAAAAATTTGTAAAGGATAACATGCAACCAGTTTGCCATCAGTACTGCATCTGATAGGAAAAAAAAATGCTGGGTTTAAATTACCATTTCTTTGATGTGTAGAAACAGGCTAGACAGAAATTGCCAGAACAGTTCTGACCAATACACCAACTGACACTTATAGCCTTATCACGAAAATCATCATATTTCCTCCTATCAAAGCTTTTCTTCTTCTCCAAAACATTAGAGTTTAGCTTCCATTCAAAGTTCTTACTTATGATCTGGTATTTGTTGATACCCTACCTATGTCCATGGCTTATGCCTCTTGGAACATGTTAAATTACAGCAGCACCACATGCAATTACTCCTGTTTCCAGCCATGTGAGGAGGGAACTACACAAACCAAGAAAAAGTACCAGGGCTTACTAAGGAAAGCAAAGAACAATCTGAAGCTGGTGCAAGCCAGCTGCTTGGGAGAAAATATAAAAGCTTTTTTTTGAATTTTATCCTACATTATAAAAAAAAAAAAAAAAACAAACCTAACAACAAAAGTTTAGAAAGAGTTTAGCTATCCTTCCTCCCTCATTATTTCAGGAGCCCCTACTTACCTGAATCCTGAAGAAAGATATGGAGAACTTGTCTTTCCTTTTCACTGTTTCTGTTATCTCTTGCACCTGCTCAGAGCAGGTGTCAAGGGTTCCCATTTCAGCACAGGTGTGAATACTTACACAAGCCTCAAGCAAGGAGCTTGCGTGAGGTAACGTTTGTTAGGTCCACCAGGGCCCTAGATTTCTTTGTAGAGACAGTCTTTCTTTGGATTTAAGTAGTTCAGATGTATCTCAGAAAAATCTGACTCAGCAGGCAAGTTGTCGAAACTACGAACCCTAGCTCTGAACTCCTGATGCAAATGACTTAGAAGAAATGAAAAGAAACTTCATAATATTATAGAGGTGCCAAAATTATTGATAAATTCCTTCTAATTTTTCAAATAAGGAATTCTGTAAGCATTTCAAACAGGTGGGGTGAAAACAGCCACTACCAAAGTATGTCATCCTAAAAGTACAGGGTTTTTTTTCGCAGCAACTATTATGCTTTTGAAAGATAGCAGCATTACTTGGAGGTTTCTAATCCAAACGTTGAACAGGATGCCAGAGAAAGGACAGAGGCATTCAACTCAGTGAAACTCATTTCAGTTCCTCTTTGTTTCTTTTAAGTTGCACCTTCCTAATCCCTTCTTGCTGCTGCTGAGGATTTCCCAGCCCCTTGGTGCTGCTGATTCTCTTTCCCCTCTGCTGTCCCCTGCCCTGCCTGTCTCGGTGGCAGCTTCACACAGCCCCATCTGCCACACCACTCGTCCCTTCCAAAGCTGCCCACTTCTCTCTGCCCTCTGCACCTAGCCTGAGCAGCACTGTAGGAATAAACTCCAGCGTATAATAAATAATCTAATCTAGTGGGTGACAAAATTCAGCTTAAAATTGTTAAACCCTCATCTTAACTCTTTTATATTAGGTATTTTTGAATAGGGAAGGGAGGATAAAGGTAGAGGTTTCTTTAATTTTTTTGCAAGTTTTTTTCTTCCAGTCCAGTGCTTTAGACAAATTATTTCCCACAGTGCATGTGAGATGGAAAAAGAAAATAGCCACGCTACAGTAAAATTATAGACAGTGCCTTTCTTTCTAATCAGATAAATTATCACCAGCTGACTGATGAATCCACATTCTGGAGAGGGCAACATGACACAGTTTACAACCTTAAGGATTACAGTAGTCCAGATGCTATCATCTTAATTGGAAAAACACAGTGTTGCCAACTGTCCATGTTAGAAAATGGAAGGTTGCATTATTATTATTTTTCCTTTGCCTCCACCCCTTTCTTTTCCTCCAAATAGCCAAGAACTATTAGATTCTTTGCATGGTTTTCTTTATTGAAGTCTTTTTATCAGCTCATAAGACAGCCGTTTTGAGACAACGGAAGTCCCACTGCATGGGAGCTGTGTTTTCATTCACAACACTCATTCTCCTATCAAAAAGGGGAAGATAACAGAAATGCCTTTTCAAACATTCAAGTTCGCCCTCAGAAAGTGCCTAAGCTTAAGCCCCTGTGTCAATAAAACAGTAATTACATCATATGTGATCAGTCACAAACAGTAATTAGAGCGAGGGAAGGGAAGAGGGATAACTAAGTAGCTAAGGTAATCATCCACGAGTCACGAACTTCCTGGTCTGACTTCTCTTGTTCTCCTCTTAGCTGCGTGCCCAGAACACCAGCGCAACAGTCTAGAGCACTTCAGAACTTTTTTGTAATCACTCCATATTACCGTGAAAAAAAATATAATTTTCTATTTAAAGCACACAGAAGTGTCTGACAAGGCACTGAATTAAACGAGCGAGGCTCAAGCTAATGCTCTAGCCATTGTTCCTTTTTTCTGTCCTTGGGTGAACCACTTAAATCACGCTGTGTCTCAATTTCCCATCTAGAAAAAATCCTCTTAGATTGTAGACTGTGTCTCACCAGGTTTCATCCTTTTGTGGGGAAGGTACAGTCACAATGCTTAAATACATAATGTAAAATAATTCCAGTTACTTTTATGCATGTGAAGCAGCTGGTGAAAACCTTCCTTAGCTCTGTCCTTCCTTGAAGTATCCAGCATCAGTTTTCCCTTGTGCTGTGGCCAGTTTGGGAAGGAACAGGGAGGATGAAGAGGGGGCTTGAGCCAATCTTTTGATGCAGGCAGTGATTTAAGGGAGTGTGTTCACACACAGTTCAAATGCGGTTCTCTCCTGCAAGATCATTAAACAGAACAACACACTCCCACTGCTGGAGTGTACTTATAATCCTGCCTCAGAGGGCAGGCAGCTAGGACAAGCTTTGAGGATGGGAGTTTCAGAAGCATCCAAGGGAGTTAAGGACAAACCTCTTTGATGTCTTAGTGGGATTTCTGCTCCCAAATTCCCTAGATACTGTGAAAAAAACTTTTGCTTTATATTTTTAACTCTTTTTAGAATATGTGGAAGGAAGGTTGCTTCTAGTCCATCTTCCGTGAGAACAGAATTATCTCACAATCTTTCCTAACAGAAGACCTGTCAGTCACAACTGTCTAATTCCAGCTAATTGAATTACACAGGTTTCTTTGTAGAGCAGACAGTAAGGGTAGGAAAAAACACTGAGATGCTCTGGGGATGGTGGGGCCTTTATGAGCTGATGGAATTTTTGCTGCGTCTGATAGGAAGAAAGGAGACAAAGCTGTCAGTGCTGGAGGTAATCTAGAGCCATGCTTGTAGTGTAAAATGGAGCACAAAACATGTGAAAATAAAAAAATAGGTACTAGAGCAATTAAAATGAGATATGAGGTATTTGAAGGGTAGAAAAAGGCTGTTTAAACAGCATAAATTCACACAAATAACACAACATAGCTTAAGAAAAAAAATTAACAAGGCCAAGATGTAATGGTCTGTGGATTTATCCCAGAAGTCATAACACTAGATTACTCATGCCTACTGCAACCTTCATGTCTGATTTTGTATTACAGCTGTTATAGTTTGTATGTAATATGACTGTGGATGTAAAACAAGTCACTGTTTTTAACCTTTCAAGTTCCCATGTCCTCATCTCAAAACCAGACATGGAGTAGAACAGAAAAAGAGAGAAACATGATTTAGGGGATAGAATGGTTTTCATAGAAGTAATGACTACAGCTCTTTAACCTGGAAGAGAGACAGCTGAGTGCGTGTATGATAGAGATGTTTAAAACACGAGTGGAACGGAGACAGTAAATAGACAATCAATATTCATTGTTTTTTCCAACACAAGGACTACAGCGCACCAAATGAAACTTGCAGGTAGAAGATTTAGAAGAAAGAAAAGATACTACTTTGTCATGCAACATAGTTAAATTGTGGAAGCCCTAACAACAGGGCACTATAGGTGCTAAAGTTTACATTTGTTCAACAAATGATAAAATCATAGAAGAAAAATCCATAAAGAGCTATTGAGCAGGAAAGCAATACATTTGACCTCAGAAAGACTGAACTGCAGATTGCTGAAGGCTGGGAGAGTACGTGGACAGTATTTGCTTGCTCTGTTCTTATGAACTTCTGTGGGTGCTAATAGTGTTGCAGGCAACAACAGAAAATCCAGTCTAGTCCTGCCTAGTATCCTGGCTCAGCACAGCTCTTCTCAGGTTTCAGTTTCTGAGTTTTCAACATGTGAAGTCATTTGACTGCTCTAGAGCCAGGGGTGATGGGTCATGTTTGTTGCTGACTTGAGAGGAAGCCTTTGGCACAAGTGCAGAGTCCTGCCTTCAGCTGCAGTTCAGTGCTGTGGCCCATCCTTCCAGTGGTCTCCATCCCACTTGTCTGGTGTCAGGATGCCAAGCTGCATCTAGCACATGAACCCTTGAAGGGAGAGATACTACTGTCTGGCAAATGCCCTGAGGTGTGAATGTAGCACCAGAGGAACATAAGACCCGTCAAACATGAAACTGAAACAGAAGCTCTGAGATTTGACAGAATTGCTGTCCACATGCAGAAGTGGGGTTTGGGTCTGAAGGATGAGAAATGAAGCTGCAGACCCAAGTATCTGTATAGAAAATATTTTGTTAAAATGAATAAAAGAAGATAATCATGATAGATAATTATGCTCTGTTCCTCTCCTTATTGAAGGACTTAGAAGTGAGTAAACTAATATATATTCCTTAATATTTCCATTTATAAAGTGTAGCTAATGTTATTTAAGCTCTCGTGGTCCTTTTTTCTTTAATTCTCCCCACCCCTCCATATGTGGTCAAAAACCACATTGTGTGTGTTCTAATTAACCTTTTCCTTAATCACTGAAAATATGTTTTAAAATTTCACCCTTGTTGGCACTACAAGATTGGACAGAAAGGTCACTGGGTTACAATGCTGAAAACAAGGAGTCAGTGTGAAACAGAATGGGGGACATCGTGCTCTCCAGGAGAAGGATGAACTCGTGATAACATAACCAGTTCAGTGCGACTGTTTAGCTAGGAGGTACATTCAAATCAACTGTCTGTCCTACAGCCAAACAATTTTCCCTTTTTTTGCTGCACTGTGTTGCCAAGTAAATCATACTACAGCATGTTGGTTCTCTTCACAAGAGGTCTGACATCTGCGTCTGCATTAAAGATGCCAGCTTGGTTTTCTGTGAGTATGAAAAGCTGCAATAAATCCAACACTTCACACCTTTGCTTGCTGAATGGTGCTATGCTGTATAACTACTGGGTTTTCCTTCACTTTCTTATTAAATATCCCAAAGAAAACAAGAAAAAAATTAGTAGAACCTCCCTGTACAGATTTAAAATAAACCCCACAACTTTAATTTTATATCTTTGAGTTAGGTAGATGATTATGAAGACCAATCATAGGTCATACACTTCTTCTGTCATTAGCTGCAAAGGAAAATATTCTAATTAAAACTTCCATAAGAAAACCTTTTACAAGTTTTCAAAGTTCAGCAGACTTGGGATCTTATGAGGTGCTTAATAACGAAAAAATTCTATGGAGAATTTTAAGTCAAAGAAGAAGAAACATGCCATTTCTTAATTAGTCTGTAGCCTGTTTCCCCATTGGGCAACGCCGCCTCTCAAAGCACTTTAAGTAAAGCAATCTGCAAGTGGCTTCTTCTGCTACATACATATCTTTGCATATTCACTGGATGGGTGTTTGATCTGGCATTTGAAAACCATTTAAATTCAAGAGACAAGGAGGAAGAAATCACCCATCACCATTAAAAATGGAGAGTAACCAGTGGACATTTTCATTGTATTACAGCCAGTAAACACAACCAGTAGTCTTTGATTCATCTGCAGTGTTCTGTAAAGACCTTCTTCATTTACTGAGATACGAATATTTGAAGCTCTTATTATCCATTTCAAAGTGGAGCTGTACAAACCTTTTAATCTGGAGAAACATACCTAACTGAAAATGCAGATCCTACCTATTTACCTTCAAAGAAAAACAGAGAGATATGCAAACCATGAAAAAAAGTGGAAAAATGTAGACTGAAAGAATTAAGACAGAAAAAAAGTACATTTACAGAATGGGAAAGATGTAAATCTAGAAAGACAAATCAAAAGGATATATCTTCAATGTTATTTTCTTGAAGCATGTATGTTTTCTAACTCTCCAACCATCTAAATAAGTTACCATATTATTTTCTGTATTTTCCATTTTCTTCTGTAGTCTCTTCCACCCATCGTCTCTGGAGCAGAACTGATTGTAAAAGGGAATCAACACAGATCAGGCTTTGCTAAGGCTTACTAAAACCAATCCAGATTAAAACTCAGCCACTTTTCATAATCAAAGTGAGATCTCTGAATAAATCCTCATGATCTCAATATCTTTTGCTCTGCTATATATCTTTCAGCCTTTTGTTTCCCCATTTCTTTTTTCTCACTGTCTACCTTTTGTCTTTCTTATATATCCCTATTTTCCCTTGCTTTTCTTCCTTCATGTTCATCCTGAAACAGCAAAAAAATAATCTGGAGTAAGCATCATTAATAGGGATTTAAGAGCTATTAACTAATTCACAGGCAGTGGGACCAATGGCACACAACCATGGCAGACACTAAGAAACAATACACCTGTGCCACTGTGATGATTCTCAGTTATCAATGGTAATCCAGTCAGGATTTTCCATCTGATGGCTGTGTCCAGAGGTATCTGATAAACAAAAACTTTTAACCTTTCTTACATCTAAGACCAGGTCCCCAGCTGCTGTAAATTGGCCTGCTTTAGTGGACTACATACAATACTCAGGAGATGCATGGAGGAAGCCATCTTTGGTACATGCCGAAATGAAGCCTTATTACTTCTACAAGAAACAGGAATGATGACATATATTCTTCAATGCCATCTGCTGGCACTTTATTTAATAGTGAATTCTTAACAAATATCTACACTTAACATTCTTATAAAAACATGTGTCAGAAGATTCATATTGTTTAGCTTTCCACGGCTGGACACAGAGAAACATAAATCTGGATTGCTCGTGACCACCGTTCCAATTCCCTGTCTTACCTTATGAGCTATCTGAGGGATGCCACAAGTGTTTTTCAGTGGCAGGAATGACTGAGTTATTTAAAGGGTCTATTCCATCTTAGGGGATCTAACTTTTTTCATTTTATTCACAAAACTTTCATGCTAGCAAGCTTTCCATACACTAGCCATACAGTAAAAATATTCTTTAACTGGTGAGCAAGGTGTCCAAGATACTAAATTTACAGGGGATTTCCCAAATCTATTTGTATATAAAAACAATGAGAGTACTAATAATTACAAGTAACGTGCTTGCAGTCAGTGTTTCACACACAGCCATTAACTAGATTGTTTCTTTGCTCTTCCCTGTGTCTGTAAGCACAGTGCACAGAACGAATGCTGAGAAGGCCTGACAGGCTTTCTGCGTAGAGAGGAGTTGGTTGTGACGTTGCAAAGCAGAGATAGATTTGTAACAGGACCAACAGCTGAAAAATACAGAAGACTTGTAAGAAGCTTAAAGTGCAATAGAGCTTGATGCTAGGGGTGAAAGGGAGGGCACTGGGACAACTAGTGCTTCTGATCTCTGCCTAGTCTTCCTTTAACATAATGATAGATGAGCCTCGATGAATTCTACATTATAGACTCTTGATTATACTTAAATTATTTTGAAAGCTTAGATTTATGTTAAATTAACACTTTCTCATGATTTCTAGAATAAGGCTGTCCAGTACTGTCACAGACTGTAAATGAGCTTTTGTAGTATTTGGGGTTAGTCTTGTCTGGTCCATATTCTGTAAGAAATTTATCAAGAAGCTATGCTGCTGAGATTGTTTTCATACTTCTTCCACTTGAGAGGAGCAGCAAGGAGGTTACTTAATATTGTTGGCACTTATTGTATTCACCCTTTTGTGTATCATTGTAATTAATCTAGGACAGACGTAATTCAGAAGACCTTTTTCAAAGTAATCTGACTATATAAGTCAATGCAAATTATTAACCTATTAATATTTTACATTTTACTGAAACACTTCAAACACCATACATCAAATTCTGCATTCACTTACCATCACCCTTTTTAGAGAAGCTTTTTTTTTTTTTAAAGTCAGCAGAGTTAATCCAGGAGGAAGATGTGGCCCCAAGTCACAAGAGACATGACCAGACTGAAATTGCTTAAATAGCACAAGAAGACTGAAATAGTTTGTGACATGTAGCATGTCATTCCCCATTGTCTTGCACCTTTTGTAGTCATTTATATCAATACATTTATACCAACGTCTGCAGATGGCAGACACGTACATGATTGTATTCCCAGGAAACCCCATGATACCAGACCCCATTCTACAGATAGTGCATAAAGAAATGGACTACAATTTATACCCAGTTATTCAGCTATGAAAGGCTAACGTGAGGTTCAGACCTACACAATATTCATATCCTTTTAAGTTATGAGAAAGCTGCTCCTTTTTAATAATAGTGCCTCTTACCCATATTAACATATTAAAAAATTACTTGCATTTTTAAAAATCTATTTGGTCTTTCTCTACAATGACTTTCTTAATTTTGTGAAAGTGCATTGGTCTTTAATTTCAGGGCTGAATTCAGTATGAAACTAATGCATAAATCTTTTCAGGAAATGGGCATGTTAAGATGCAGAGGTAATCATTAAGCTCCAAAGAGGAAGAAAAAGAAAAGAGAAGAAATTTGAAGATATAGTCAAATGCTTGTTTGTCAGCCTACCAATGACCCTGACTATATTTTACAAGCTCAATTCCCCCAATTAAAAAAAAACAAAACAAACTATATTTTCTGAATGAATTGGATCTATTTGCTGTATTCTCACCAGTGAAAGACCTGCAGAAGTTCAGTTACTGAGTTTCAGAAGAAAGAGCACAGGCACTTGTGGATTGGAAAGACTGAAACTTGTACCCATAGATTTGTATCATGGATAAAACTGTCGAGCTTTGGTACAGTGTTCAATGGTGCTAGTCAGATTTTTTCCAGCTGGGACCTGGCTCTAGCTGTGATATAGCTATTAAGTCAAAAATGAGGACTGAGCAATCCTTGATCTGGCTATCTAATAAGCTCAAAGATAAAATCAATCAAAGTTCAAGCTATTGGAAAATCAACTCCTATTTAGGAACCTCTAATTTAAAACCTTTTTACAATTATTTTCAGGCATGAAGCTTTCAAGAGGGAGCAGGAAAGGATATATCCTGCCTTAAAGATAATAATAGAAAATGAATCAGAGCTGTCAAGTCTACCAGCAGAACCACCAAGGGAAAGTACCAGATGTGGCCACTGGCAGAAACAGTGTATGATCTGGCACAGTGTTATATCATCAACAATTTGGCACGACTATATTTTGCTCTGTCAAACACTCCCTGTGATGGCAAGTGAACTGTCCCACTAGAATTTAAAGCAGGTAAAATAAAGGGGAAAAGGAGGAAATACATAGCATTCCTCATGACTCAAGTGGTAAAGCAATCTACTCTAGAAACATAAAGGCTGAAATCTGCTGTTAGTATATATCCACAGGATTTAATTCAAGGATGAATTCAGGGTGAACATTGCTACCTAGCCTCAAATTAGAATAAAGATTCTTAAAAGCAGAAAGTACAACCACCTCATTTCATTTAATGAAGCTACACAGATTTACATTCACCTATCATTTATTCTCTTCTCTTGATTAGAAACTGCTTAACTTTTTTGTGTCATTTCAAACTCATTTGGGCTTTGCAGTTCAGGAGATCAGCTAAAATGTGTGCATCAATTTTTATGCAATCCATAAAGATGAAAAAGAAAAAAAAAGGAAATAAAAAACTAGGAGTGAAAAAACAGAAAGCATCAGGGAAAGTAAAACTAATCCAGTAAAGATGTGAAAAGTAGGCTGAGGTATTAGGATAAGAAAAAGAGCACACCTTCCTTCTGGGTCAGGCTTCACCTTCCCAAGAGCCCAAGTCCTTCATAAATGGGTACTTCATTTTAGCTGGATTTTTTTTTTCCTGCCAGTACAGTTACACTGAAAATTTAATGTTCGTGAAATGAACACTTGGAATCAATGGCAGCTAGAATCACTAACTTAAAATAGTTACTCTGAAATGGGTTGCATCATTCACAAACAGCTTGTTGATCTTTTGGTTTTGATCAAAATTATCAGTATTTTTAGCAAGCCAGTAAACTATTTAGAACTCTCCCTTTCTCTCTGCTGACAGAAAAAAGAAATATGAAATTACAAGTGAATGAGGGAAAAAAAAAGGCTTTTTGTTTGTGAGAATTAAAAAAATAAATCACTTAGAGGCTAAGATAAAAAGGACTCCAGTACAGTGGTTAGGTTACCAGACAGAGAATTCCTTGAACTAAATGACAAGGAATACCCTGCCCAGAGGGGTTATTCTGTTGCAGAACAGTGGCACCATGTACCATGGAGAAAAGCACTCCTGCACTGCAATCAGGAAAGTGATAGGGACTATTTCCAAAAGTGCCCACTGTATGGATAAAGTCCGTTCTCACTAATATCAGTCAAAACTTCCAGTAGGATTAAGTTTTTAAGCCTTCAAAAATGGAAACTAATACTGGACTTTTAAAAAGAGAAAAAAAAATCAAGCCTGAGGGAGGGCACTGAGAGAACCACAGTATGGAGTGCCCTAGAATTATTAAATGGTTTTCAAAATCTGCATTAATTTGTTCTAACAACCCAAAAGTTAGCACAGGTGGGTTAGAAATAATACCTTAATATTGTGATATTGCAATAAAAATTACTATCCTAGTAAGAACCACTGCATCTCTATAGCATCGCAGAAGTGTAATAGGAAAAAACAAGTCAACATTTTCAAATTACTTAAGATATTGTTTGGGTTCCTGAATATCAGAAAAAAAATCCCAACAGCAGAACTTACCAGCCTTTAAGTCAATCCCTTAAGAGAAGTGAAAGAATCCACTATGATTTATTAATTTAGGATGGATAGGACAAAGCGCTGTAAGATGTCTTGTACCGAACAATCTTGCATTGCTAGTGAGTTGCACAAGATGATCTAATACATCTTTCCATAAGCCTGTGATTTAGCCAGATGCTTATAACTAAAAATATTCATTTGAGGGTGACTGATTACTAATTAGAGCTGCAAGTCTTTGGGAAAACCTGTCTCAGGAACAGTCCCATTTTTAAAAAGAAAAATAGAGCCCAGTGAGTGCACCATATTGAAAAGTCAAATTAAAGTCACTGGAGACAAGCTGCGAAAAAAATCAAAGTAATCAGAACAATCAGTTGTTAGGAGATGGACTTCTTCCTTTTCTTGAAAACAATTCAAGTTTCTTTCCAGTGTCCCACTTAAGGGAAGGCTTTTGGATCCCTTCTTGCTCCTGGGCTGTCTACTTGATGTTACGCTTGAAAACTAGTTGGAAATTCTTGGTGAGAGCAGAAACAAGCTCTTCTTCATGGACTGTAGGGGGGGTTTCAGTACAATTATACAGAACTATATGTAAGTTGGATCATACTGGCTACCTCAGAGTCAGTATATGACAGTCCTGTTGCTGATGCATGGACTTCTCTCTTTTATATTATACGTAGGATCCTTTAGTAAGGGTAGTCACTGCACGTCGTGTCACTGACCCAAATTGTTATGAGGTATACTACAGCATTGACACAAAGTTTCTAGCAGAAATATATATCATTGCTCTAAAAAACATAGCTTGGATGTGACATGCAACCTTCTCTGAATGTACCATTTCACAGGCTGAAATATTTTTTGATGCTGTTGTTAAATCCAAAACACAAAAGTTGGTTTGCTCAAATCAGCTGTTTTCAGTTTTCAGTCAGGCGCACACACTTCTATCACCATCCCAAGCAAAGCCTGGATTCATTCATTTTCAAACATTTTTGATGTCTCTTAACTCCATTTCTGTGAGCTTACAGCCCACACTTACAGTGTTTGGGTGAAGTTGTGTTTGAAGCAAAGGCTAGAAGTGCCTTTAAACTGATTTGTCTTTATCGTTTTCTGTTGTTTAATGTGTTCCTCTTATGTGGGGCTACTTCCAGACATTACCTGCAGTTACATTTTGCATGCAGCAAACGCTATATATACGGAAATTGCAAGAGGCATAGCCATGCCACACCGCGGGGACATGACTTGCACCTGGCGTGTGCAGGTGCAGCGTGCTGTCCAAGCACTTCATGGACTCAGGCAAAGGTGCTAGGTGCTTCTGAACCAGCCAAGCCTGCCTAACTGGGCCAAACTGCAAGAGAAAGGCTGTGGTTCTTCGAGGGTGCTATTCAGCAAGACAAGTGAAGAATTCTTCGAGCAGCTGAGGGAGATATCACTAGAAATAATTTGATGGAATTGATAAAGGGGAAATTTCAGTCTAATATTGTGACGCTCTCATCAGTGTCACCAGGACTGGTGAGACTTGTTCAACTGTGTAATAATCATCCAGGAAAACAGATGAAGTTTTGTCACATGAAAAATGGAAGAATAATTTGACACATCATTCAGATGTACACTTTCTGAAACAGTTCTGCACCAGCAGGTAGATAGGACAAACCAGCTCTTTTCCAGATCTGGGGCCAGCTCCTTATCAGCTGTATATCAGCATCTCTTCTCTGGAATCAGGAGAGCAATCCTACCTTACATCTGACAGCTTGACATTGAATTTCTGTGAGGCTTAATGTCTACCTACAAAGCACCTCCACTGAAGTCTCATAGGGATTTTGACTCTGCAATTGTGTGACATGAAAATTTCCAAAATAGTAATAGAAAACTCAAATGCACAGTAGGAATAAGTGATTATTTCCTGCTAAGTTATCTCTATGACAGTGCAAGAGACCTGATGCCTGTGAAAACTCCATGTCAGTAGTGGAGGGCAGAACACAATCTAGTCCTTAATGGAGTTAGGAGGAGGAGGGATGTTTAAAATCATGTTGAAACATTCCTTTTCTTAAATGCAAAGCAGATTTCAGAAAAAAAGTTTTTTCCCATTTCAAAGTATTTTGCCTGTGAGCTGAATTCTTTTCCCTTTAAGAGAAAAGACAGCTCTGTGCAAAAGGAGTTGATATTAGAATACTCATTACAGGGCAATTACAGTCTATAGCAAAGGCAGTTCTGGAACTTCCATGAAAATCTTCTGCCACTTTTCCACTGGTCATAGATCACATTTTCCAGGCTCAGACATCAGAAGCCTGGTAAGTGAGTAATCCTTAAAGAGTTTGCCTTCATCTTTGGCAACCTGCAGGGAAAGGGCTTCTCTGAGATCCAAAAGCTCACTGATGGTAAATGGTTCAGGTGAGACCATTTTCTCCAGCAGTTTTATCCTCACTGAAGTTAAACCCACTGCACTGAGTACTCAGTTGCTGTTTGAAGGGGAAGGGAAGAAAGAAAAAAGAATAAAATGCAATCTTTCTCCAGCTCAATCCAAATGCCTTTTCTGTAGACCTTGGAAACTGATGGCAATTTCAGTCAAAAGAGCTTATCTAGGGGGGGCTACCTTTTGCTCACAAAGCATCTTGACCAAGGGATTATGTACAAAATGCTCCCCAGGAGGATTAAATCCAAATGGGAGGCTCACTTCTCTCTGTCACTTGGTTTGCTCCAGAACGAGAGGGTGTTTTATGTTGCAGTCTGGTATCAGCGAGGACAGGATCCACCATCTTAAAACCTCACTTCACCTAGTCTGTGAGAAGTGAGAAATGAGTCTGGAGCTCTTGCCATTTCCCTGCTTGGGCACATGCTTGACAGCTCACCCAGGCATTTCACCCACAGCATTTCATCAAAGCTTCCACATCCCCCGCAACTCCAAACACACACACACACAAACACCCACAGAGTTTAGGAAATAATAGCAGTGTGCTGACAAAGGTTCATTGTGAGGCATGCTGTCATAGCAGCAAAGACCTTTCTAAATCCACACAAATGTTTGCCATTAGCAAGATCTAACTGATGATGTTTACTTAGAGGAGGCAAAATTGACAGTAAAGGAAGACAAGGTAAAAAGAGGAGATCATGGTTAGACTATGTGATATTGCAGAAGGAGAAAGGAATCACCCCCTATTTGGGAATAACAATATATTTATGTATTTGGGTAAATTGTTTTTCTACCACTATGTTTCCACTTGACTGTGGAAGAAAGGAGACTGACATCTGTGGTCTTTGCATTGTACTTTTCTAACAGCAGGACATGTCCAATAAGATATGTTTATTTTACTTGCCACTCACTTATCACCTCAACTAGAAATATTCCTAAAGAATAGCACTTGCATTTTAGCAGCTGACTAAAGGTTTTCCTCAGAAGAGACGTATGAATCCTCACTTTCCCCTGGCACTGAGCTCTGCAGAGCTGCTGTCTGTCAGTAGCTGTGCGTGGCATGCCTGCATGGAAGTGAGGAATACCTTCATCAGAGCCACAGGAGGCCTTTTCACCCTCCTGCATACGTAAGAGGCAGAAAGGGGAGCTGGAACACATGTCCTAACTGAAGGACCAAATATATGAATTTCAAATGCTTCTTTTCCTAGAGCCCTTGAGACAAATCTTACAGGACAGCTTGGGTTAGAACTAAACAGCTCTTTTATAAATCCAGACAAAATAATAAGAAAATAAGGTACGACGGGTGTTTGCAGGATACAGGTTACTTGTCTGGATGGACAGTGGGTCTGAGTCTGTGCGATTATTCCTTTACAGTGTACGTTCTGACAGGTATTTAAGTGCATACTCTCCCATGGCTAGGGAAACAACCTCTTGATTTTTGTTCCATTATAAACAGACCAAATAAAATTTTTTGTCATTCATTAACTCTCTAATATTTTCTTAATTTAATCTCTTCCGCTTTCAATTATGAAAGCCTTTGAGATTTGAGTTGTTAGTCAGGCATGGGGGTGCTTCATTTAAGGGCTTTTTGCAATGGTTTAATTAGCAATCAGAGGCTTAGCTGCTTTGCTCAGAGACACTGTCAGAAGAAATAGTGATCCTTTGATATTAAGTTTGGAGAAGCAGATTTCTACTGATGTTTTATGAGCTGGGATAATTCTCTTTTTTTTTTTCATTCTCAACACCACTATCATAAATATCTCAATTTTCTAGTTTTCCTCAAAACAGGTATTCCTTCTCTCCAACCTTGGATAAGCAGAACTTGAAATTTTCCTTACTAAAACAACAAAATTCACAAATTCTTGAGGTCAGAGATGACCATTTGATTGTGTAATACAACACTGTAGGAGACATTCACAGTCAAGTCTGTATATAAAAATTATGTTGTAACTTACATTGCAATAACCAGAGCCATATTTTACAACCTCACGGCACCAGGATGTGCAGTTAGCTGCTTGAACGCTTATGATGGGCACATGCCAATTAACTGCACATGTATTTTTCTGCCTAGATTTCCAAACACATTTTGGAAGATTTATGTAGCTGATGCACTTTAAAGCACCTTTTCCTCTGTTGTAAAAAAAAGGTTTTATTATGTAAAAATCTTTATATTTCAAACTTCATTTTAACACGTAGAGCCCTTCCCCTATGGGAGGACAGGGATCAAAGTTCACGGTATATCCATGGACTGGATGAAGTTGCTTTGTTTCAATGTATATAGTATTATCGTGGAAGAGTTGACAGTAGAGTTATCAATTGAATATTGTAGATTTTAATACAGGCTACATGTATATTTTGAATTTTAAACAAGGCTGTATATACTATGGAAACATAATTCATCAAGCTAGTTAATTAATGCTTAGAGATAGCTGAAAAACAAATGTTAGCTTACTTCCTGCAGTAATGTTGACATTCAGAATTATTTTCTGTTGTGGGCTTTTTAATGCAAAGCTATAATCTGAAAGGCTGTTAAGAAATACTTTAAGAAAATTCCAGAAAGCTCCAAATGAGAAGTTTCAAAGTACCTCATTGCAATATTTAGTTTCAATATTTTCATCAGAATATAATTGGCTTTTTCTTAAGGAAAACTTTCTTTTAGGGGATCCTTATTTGCTGCTGGGAAAACTTTCTGCCTAAAATATTTTAAACTCTGATACTTCTGATTATTTAAAGTTTGGATATGCTATGGATACTGTGAAGTATCATACATAGAACAGATAAAAAAGTATAACCCACATCATATGGCTTTCAGGCCTTTTTTACACGAACCACTAAAGCTGCTAAAAACTGCTTTACTTCACTGGAAGTGAAGCCTCTGGGATAGCATATGTTCTGTGCCCAAGTGGCCCAGAGGAAATTGTCACTAGGATTTCAGATGAAGTTAAGATAGCTTAAGGCCATTATAGGTCACTTTTCTAGACAGGCCAGAATGCTTTCAGCGTCTCAAGCATTATGGGGTACCAGGTACTGAACTAACCCTTCCCTTTGCTGCTTTGGCCAGATGGCTGAAGAGGGGATGGGAGGGAAAGATGAGCTGCTGCACTGGCTCTCTTCCTTACATATTTGTAGCTGGGAGGAGACACTAACTGGTATGTCAGCTATTTTTCCAAGGACAGCTTGCTGAAGAAGGGGGGTAAATGAAGTGGGAAACATCTACAAGACGGCCAGATCCTCAGCTGCAGGACATCAGTATGCTCCCACTGAAATTTGAATGATTCTGCATGATACTAGCTAAGCATCTGTCTTCTTTTGGTCTGGTCAGCTTTAGGAAGCTAAATTGATAGATTTAAAGCACATTATCAGAGCAAGAGTAGAAGACAATGCAGTGATTAAAACCACAATGATCCACATTGTACCTTTTATATTTTAAATAGGGTGAGCTAGGTCATAAAGTTTAAGTACTTTTGGTCTATAAAACAGAAAAAAGTTTTAAGGCAACACCATAGAATTCCATAAGAGAGAACCTCTCAAACCTAGGAGAAATACAAGTAACCTAAAAGGCACTGGCTATGATTATATACATTACTGCAATTCAGTCTTTGGGCTCCCTGCTAGGGATGCTTGAAAGAGTGGCAGTGATGGTCAGTTGCTGATTTATGTACTAGAAGCATGCTGTCAGGGGAAAAAAAAAGTATATTCTGCCCTTTGTATAAGGCTTCAGCATTACATCAAAGTATTTTTAATAAAAATTACGCTGACAGGATTGCGGAAGAGGTTAATATCAATAGTTCTTCTAATGGAGGCAAAGTAAATATCTGGGCAGCTGAACTAGATTATTGCTGGCTAGTGTGCGTGCACGTGTGAATGTGCATGCATGTGACTAAAATGACCGGTTTCCCCTGCAGAATGCACCACTGGGGATAGAATGATACAGGGAATGGCTTATGGTCTGTGTGGCTGATGGTAAAAATCAATGACTTGCCTTATTGAAAGGTGCCCTCAGGGGCAAAAAGCAGTGAATAGCTTATTAGTTTGTGTGTGCATGCTGGCAGATGATAAAGCAGCATTGAAATCAGTCATAGACCATAATAAAGTACCCATCCCCATCTTAAAGCTAGTGTGTACTTCTGTCTCAGGGGAACATGCCTCCATTAAGCCAAACTGTGCAGTAACTCATCTTTAACCACAGTACAAATATGCAGTAGAAGAGGAACCAGTAATGATTTCTTATGGTTACTGATGCAAAAAATGTAGCGGATAAATTACTGGTGTGCAGGGCAAGATTCTTTTTGGTGCAATATTCCATAATTCTATTTTACTACTATCTGGAATAGTGTGGATAGACTCCAGCTGAGGATCTGGCCCAATACCAGACATATTTTACTCATTTCCAAAATAAAAGAGGAAAACATGGAGTGATGCAACAAAGAAAAGATGCAAGAGACAAAATGTTCTGACCTTTTTTCCTGTCAGTGGACTCTGTTTCACAGTATATTCGGGTCATCCCTTCAGATACATGAGACCCACATACAACTACATTGTCACTGAAGTATTTATTGACCTTAAAATGTTGTCATGCTAGGCATTACGTGTCATGCCCTGGGATGCTTTTCTTTGATGGCATACATCTGATTAATGCCAACAATGCCTTCAGCAAATAAAATAGCCATTTAATGTGAAGCTTTCCCATAAGATCATTAGGGTAGATCTGGCCTAACAAGTAGAGGTGATGATTTCTCTTAGTTGCAAGGTGAAAGTACCAACTTCAGTAAATATTTTCATGCTTTAATTATTTCCTAAGAGATGCTGACGGCATCTGTGCTTGTATCCATGGATATCCAAAACTAGTACAAAGTGTGTCTTTTTTAAAGGACTTGACACCTCAAATATGTAGCATTTTGTCTTGAAATATGTCATAGTGATGGCCATATGGGGCAGAATAATTCCCCTAGCTGGAGTAACTGATGTGTAGCATTTATTAAACAGATGGATAGACACGTGTACACTTGCACACAGATCTGCTAACATTATGTTAGTTGCGGCACTCCCTGAAGGACATGCCTCTGGAAACTACAGGCAGAAATCCTGTCATCATATTGTTATGTAGAAAGGTGCTAACGGCTTCCATAATGGAGCTTCTAATAAAATGCTATACCAAAAGTGTTAGGCATATAGTATAGCAGTTACACTCAGAAAGTCAATTGCACCACTTAAGCACTTGTTCTTGTCTTAGAAACTTCTCAACTTCCAAACTTCCCTTTGCAGCAGCTGCTGAAGGAAGAGTGATCAGGCTATCTTTGCAACCCTGCTGGTCCCAAAGGAGCCTTGCAGCAGGAGTTTCCCATGTGTAAAGTCAAGGGAAGCAAGAGGGAAAGTCTGTCTAAGCCCCTGGATTCGACTGAGATTTGTAAGTGCCCTGGAAAGAAGTGATGGAAATATTGGTGGGTAGGCTAGAGATATGCCAGCTGAGAAATCTTAAGGAAGCAGGCCTTATCAGATACAAAATGTATGCCTCTTACATTTAGGGTAATCCTTCACACTTCACCACAATGCGAAAGACTATTCCTTTTCTACTGTGGCATTATGTCTAGGGCTTTACTGACTGTACAGAGTAATTCAAAAGAAAAACAAGAAACAGCAACAAAAATCCCCATCAAAACCACTATTAACAAATTAAACTTGTGAAAAACAAATGGTGATCACTCTTTATTACCTACTCACAAATTTGAATTTTAGAGAGACAACACATCATGATGCAACCTGAAAAACTTTTGCAAAATATAGCAGCAGTTGTGAAAGAAATGTGATACATCAGATGGAAATGAGTGGCTGAATTTTTCATTCTGCTTTACAGAATAGCAGTTGCACAGCCTGATAAAAATTTAATCTTTTTTTTTTCCCCCCACAGGTATGCATGCAGCATGCTGCAAAGTACTGCTGAAGAAATAGAACACTTGTGCTCTTCTCTTACTTTGTCTTCTTCAGAATAAGTCTTATGTGATATTAAGCTGTAAATGTTTTCAGTTGTTCATGACTTCATTCCACTGTATAAAGCACTTTTTTGTGGGTGGTCTACATGTGTGAACTTGGACAAGCCACTCCTTCTATGGCATGACCTGGCAATGTGCACTTGCAGCCCAGAAAGCCAACTGTACCCTGGGCTGCATCAAAAGAAGCATGACCAGCAGGTCGAGGGAGGTGATTCTGCCCCTCTGCCCCTCTACTCTGCTCTTGTGAGGCCTCACCTGGAGTACTGCGCTCAGCTCTGGGGTCCCCAACATAAGAAGGACATGGACCCGTTGGAGCAAGTCCAGAGGAGTGCCACAAAGATGATCAGTGGGCTGAAGCACCTCTCCTATGAGGACAGGCTGAGAGAGCTGGGGTTGTTCAGCCTGGAGAAGAGAAGGCTGCTGGGAGACCTTACAGCAGCCTTCCAATACCTGAAGGGGGCCTACAAGAAAGGTGGAGAGGAACTTTTTACAAGGGAGCATAGTGATAGGACAAGGGATAATGGCTTTAAACTGAAAGAGGGTAGATTTAAATTAGATATAAGGAAGAAGTTCTTCACTATCAGGGTGGTGAGGCACTGGAACAGGTTGCCCAGAGAAGCTGTGGATGCCCTGTCCCTGGAAGTGTTCAAGGCCAGGTTGGATGGGGCTTTGAGCAAACTGGTCCTAGTGGGTGGCGTCCCTGCCCATGGCAGGGCAGGTTGGAGTCAGATGATCTCTAAGGTCCCTTCCAACCCAAACCATTCTATATGATTCTATGATTTTCCCAGCAGCTATGTAGGGATAAAAGCATTTATAGCACCTGCATGTTGTGAGGACTGGTTGTGAAGAAAGACTGGAAAATGGCTAGTATCTCTGGTAATATGGAGCACACATGTATCTAAGACAGATTAATAATGATGTGCTTTATGTGATATATTATATAAAACATGTTTGAAATTTGTCAACATTGGACTGCTCCATTATGGATCAATCTTTTCCTTATCATTGCATTTTGGGCTTTCAACACAATCATGAAATGATTTCAAATAACACTAGGAGAATATGCAGGCGAACAGAAATGAAGGAATGGGAATTGCACTTGGAAAAGGAAGTGGGGTCTTTCTGTAAAGAAAACTGGCTTTTATCTCCTCACAGCTGACCATATGCTGAGGAATGCAGGCTATTCCCCAGCTAAATGTGCAGCAGCAAGTAGCAGATTGAAAGGCAAAAATGAATCCATTATTACTGCTAATTTTTTATAGGGGAAACACAACTTCCTTGTACTGGTCCACAGTTTCTATAGTTCTTTAAAAGATACACAGTGGTTTTGGACTTGTTGCACCACAGATTGAGAGACAAAATTAAAATGACTATGTTAGCAGTAACGACAATTGTCCAGGAGGTTTCCCCCAACCAAGAGTAACATGAAATCAAGAACATCAGTTACTGTACACTTGATTATAATGTTTCCTCCACAGAAAGTTCACACCAGTAACCACACTTGCTTGGTGCCTCAGTTTCTCCTAACTCGAGTCTCTTGAAAGGGAAAGGACAACTGATGGCCTCATCTGAGGACTGATCCAAAGCCTGCTGAATTCAATGTGTGCATTTATGTTAGCAGTTCAGATGAGTTAAGGCTTGTCCTTTTAAAACAAATCTTCCAGTTTCCCCCATTTACTGTGCTTTGGTTTGCTCTTGGAGAGCACTGGATTCCTTTCAAGTGAAACTAAATGGGAAATGCTCTCCAGGAGCATACATATGCATGCCAGTTCATGATAGGAGGTCAGTCCATGAAACTAGACTAGAGCCAATCTAAAGTAACCCTCCTTTCCCAAACACACACACTGTAGGTACCAGGTCCTTAGCAGCCACTGTTTCAAGCTGCAGGTATGCACCTATTGTGCTGCCCTCCTTGTGAATGCAGATAAAGCCAAAGAGATTCTCTTCGGGACACCTGACCCCTGCACAGCCTGATAAAATTGAAGAGAACCCTGCACAAAAGAAGGGGAAGATTGGGTAGCATTATAAGTCATGGCATAAGTTTCCAGCTAAAATGGGAAAATACATTTTGTTTTTCTCTAGTTGGATCTTTTCTCAGGAGCTGCAATTTCACACACAGCAAAAGCAAATAAATGCAAAAATTATTGTGGACACTAACACATCTTTTCTTTTTTTTTTTTTTTCTTTCCTAGGAATCTTATAAGGCGACTCTCCTGATTCCCTAAGGAGGTAAATTTGATATTTCTCCAGTGTGAATGTAGACCCCTTCTGGATATTAATCCACTTCACAAAGTCATTACGAATAATTTAGCATAAGAGCAGCCTTTTTCCTCACAAGACAAAGCGCTGAGGCTGAAGCATTTGTAGAGCAGTGTGAAAAACATACTGTAGCTGCCTTGGCTCCATTTGGATAGTGTATAAATAAGGAATTTTGGCTGCAAATCCTGTCAGTCTCTTAGTCTTATTTAGCACAAATATTCAGGAAAAACAATGATAATATCATTTGGCTTGCTTTTTTTTTCTTTTTCTTTTTTTTTTTTTTATAGTGCTAAGTCAATGCATAATTACTGGAAAGCATTTCTGACTGAATTTTAGATGAGCATTTTGACAAAATATAATATTGGAAACAATCTTTATCAAACATTCATGTGTAGCGTGAGAGATAAAAACAGGAATCCATAATTCATACGGCAGAGTGTATTACCAAGTGTGAATAAGAGGCTGAATTTAAATGAGGAGGTCTGAACAATATTTTCTGCGAGGCATCTGCTTTAATCATTTACATTATTCACTAGGTTTTCCAGAACTGTAAATCTTAAATATATATTTGTGTTTGTGAGAATGTGTATGTAAATACACACATATATGCACAGATACACAAAGCATCATACACATCCACACATCAGCACATATTCACGCAGATACAGAAATGTGTTTGTATACAGAGACACAACAGCTTAGGGCCTGATTCTGAAATCATTCTACATGAATGGGAAGACTCCTATTGACAATGATGGATTTGGGGATCAAGACCTTAGTGCCTTGGTTTTTCCCCTCCTACCCTGAGTTTGCAGTGCTATGAATCGGATTAAGGTAAAAGGAAAGGCAAGTCTTTATTTACCCTAAAATAATTGAAACATTTGCTTAGTTGACAACACACATTACAGAAAAGCAAAAAACTCACAGTGAATCCCCCTACACTGAGATGAAATCCTAAAGACCTTTCTGTCACCTGCTGTATCCGACTGACATTCTTACCCAAACTGCATTTTCAGGACTGGCTCCCTATGCTTCAGGGTACAATGACAAGAGAGACCCTTGGGTGAGCAGCTGTGTGGGGCTTGATCACAGCCTGCATCCAAGGCTGCATCTGCTCCCCCACCCAGATCCAAGGCTTCCCTTACCCCACTGACCCACCTTAACTCAGATAGGAAGGAATTTTAACCCTCCTCCCAGTGGTTGTCCCTGCCTAGTTTGACTCTGCCTATGCCACTTAGATGTTAACTCTTGCCAAGGTAGCAAAAGGAGTCACCTAAATATTGCTGGGTGCTTCACTAAGCCCTAAACAGTTTTTTGGTCCTTCATGATTAAGCAGGCCCTCTTCTCATTGGGCTTTCAAATCCCAGAGTGTTTGGGTTTTTCTTTTTTTTTTATAACATAATAACACCTAGATTTCACATAAACTTATCTGCTTGCTAATCATACTTAACACTTTCATACAGGTATGGTTTATGCATATAGCAGTTACTGGCTCATTTTTGACTGGTAGGAAGGCAAGCAAAGCTGATAATGAGTTTAATGGCTTGCTGTCCCCACCCTTGTTTTGGGGGGACATCAAGATAGTCTTTCTTTTTCCAGTTGTGGTTACTGCGCACAGTACAGCCCTCTTATTGAGAATCCCTTTTCAGAGACTTTCTTAGGACAGTGTAGTACTTGAGGAAGATTCATGATGGCAAATAACAAAAGACAAAGGACAGCACTAACCCAGGCTCAGGGTCAGATGCTCACATATCGATTCTGACATTATATCCTACATAAGGAGCATCCTCTGTGCCAGCTTCTGTGTAACTATGTCATCCGCATAACTAATCCTTTTATTTCCATGTCCCAGTTTAGTGGCTGGTAAAGCAATGTCACAAAGCAGTAGCTGTCACTTTGTTTCAGGAGAAGGCCAGAGGACTAGAAACAGCTGAGGTCTACTGCAGGCACAAGGTCTACCTCCTCTGATGGGGCTCAGAGCTTGCCTGTTTAAAGAAATCTGTCTCTGCTCCTTCTGCTACTGTTCATTTGTTACAAACAACTCACATTTTTTTTTTTCCAATACAACTCCGGGTGTTGCTTTTTTATCCCTTCCACTTCTCACCCCATTTCTATTTCATAAGAATGTGTTTCTTGATTCTAGCAGATCTGTTTGCCAGGTCAGGAACAGCTGGTATTTCTGCACAGGAGGTTGTCTTACTCTGGTATGTATGTGTTTATTTAAATAATTGTTACTTTCTTGGAGGGCAACAGTGAACAAATGATAGAAGAAAAAGACCAAAACAGTGCAAATCTTTCTCAATACAGCATTCACTGAGTTATATAGGGCATATTAAAAAAAAATCACAAAGTTTTTAATTATGTACAGCAGACAAGTCAGAGAGGAATCATGCATGAAATCCATGCACTCTGAAGGCCAATGAAAAGGAATTTCACCTCTTTTTATGAAGCTGAGCCCAAGTGATTAAAATGATTGTGCCCTATTATTTTAATTCTCTTTCCCCTAAGCTTTCTTTAATGGTGCCCTCTTCCATGCTTAAGCAAAATGATGAATTAATTCAGTTTCTCCCCTGTGGGGCAGAAGAAAAGCAAGATTCAACACATCCCATTCTGCCAATATTTCATGCACAAGGCACATTACATTTACCCATTTTCCCCTCCTTGATTGTTTTATATTGTTATCCTGAGGAATGTACACAGATCATAGAATTTGTGACTGTGAGACGTTCTGATAAGACGAAAAGTCAGATGTACTGCAAAATTGTGAACATAATTTGGAACAAAGCACTGCTGAGAAGATGAGGAAGAAGGGCAGGCACAGATTTGCTAGAAGAGAAAAAGGGGAAAAGCTCCCCCTCTGTTAGTACTGTCCTGTCCAGGGTATGTACTATTGAAGCAGCTGTATAGCTCTTACAGCTTCCACTATCCTGGTCACAGCTGCATCCAGTGATCTTCCTTTGGGATATTTGGCTTGGGAGTACTGACATCATCCAGCTTTAGCCCTTTAACTGAGATGGGAACCTAGGGTCTAGCTGTGTCCCAACTGCCCCTTTATAGCATCTATGATGGTATCCTCAAGGCCAAATACCCTAATCGTATCTAGTCTGTGGAACGATTGGCAGGATTCTTGTGTGCTTCCTAGCTGGAAATCCAGGAAATGTAACTCAGGGCCTTTAAACAATGCTCCAGGGGTTGGATGAACCATATCCTAGAACGTCCCTGGTGGAGGTTGCCTGAATCCACCAGTCCATGTACCACAGGGCTTTGTGGCATGGCCCTCACCACTAGGTCTTCACAAAATGTCCTGCCACTCCAAATCACAGAGTGTCTTTTCAGTGGCTCTATGGCACAGGCAGAACATGCATTCTTTTCACACACCTGATTGTTCCATCAGCATCTAGGTCCACTGTCAGCTTCTTGTCCAAGGGATGGGGATGGGAGGCAGTTTTGAGGCAGGAGGTGGTGTAGGTACTTCTCTTCAACAAGGTATATTGCTCCTGAGAACATATTTTGGAGAGTTTTTCTGAAACAGCCATTTTCATTCATGGACTAACTTGGTTTAGAGTCTTAGATGAAAAGCAATTTTGTGTCAGAGTTAGAGTAAAATTGACAATAAGGCTATGAATAGTCACTCCTACTTAGATTTGGATGCATTCCTGCCTCAGGAATCAGCAACCACTGTAGATCCTTACCAGGGAAGTTGATATAGAGCTTATGAGGGTACATGATCCCAAAAAAGGAGGAAAGGTATCCTGTATTTTGACCTTGATATTTCCAGGGAAGAGAATACTGAAACATCTGGCATACTGATGTGGCTGTGGGTCTCCTCTAACCAAAGAATGGCCACTAGCCCAAAGAAAGCTTTTGATAGCCTGGCCCACGCCCAGTTTATGTAGCCTCTGTGGTACATTTGTCCTCCCAAGGATGACCATAGACCTCACTCCAGTAAGAGCTGCTATTTAGCACTATATATTTGGCGAATAGGGCACTTCATCGGTCAGTCTCTGGTCCCTTTAATGACTGGGACTCCTTCAGGTGGAAGTAGGTCATCCCCTGTAGAAGGCAAGCCAGTGCTTCCTTGTGTTTGAGTGACAGCTGGCTGCTGTAAGCTGGAAGTCTTGACTAACGCTCCTTTGCTGTATCCTCTCTGAGTAATATCTTCCTCATGGAAAGCCCCTTCCATCTTCTTAGAAGAACCTCAGTAGCAAATAAAGAGTAATGCATAATGCCAGTGAATTTTCTGGGTTATTCTGCTCTCAAAAAGGGAAAAATTAGAAACGGGATTTGATTTTGAACTAAATATTGGTTACAGAAAGCCAGTAGGGTAAGGGACCTCTGTGTTTGGGTCCAAACTGCAGCATCATCCATCATTCAGACTCTTGGCACAGGGCAAAATGTTTTCACTTGATGCGGACTTTGTCATAGTAATTGATGACTATGTTGTCACATCTTTTCAGTAAATCACATCTTTTCAGAAACTGGCAAGAAGGTCTGGGTTGACTGCAGCAGGGTCATGGAAGTCATCAAGCAGGGAGAGAATAGATTATGACAATGGCATAGGGCACTCATACGTTCCTGAAAAACATCTGTTTGAGTGCCCTTTTTAGGAGGCTAAATCAGTGTAGGAAAATGAAGGACAGAAGTGGGCAGGGACTTTTAGATGTCACAAAGCATGTATTAGGCAGATGACTGAAGTAGAGGTGAATCCTAGAAGGGCCTTGCTGAGGGAGCTCAAAAAACTTAGCCATTGAAAGGTTTGTCTACCGATGTGATATGTAGATGGGACTCACTTTGGGGGAGAGAATCGGGAGAGTAAAAGTGAGAAAACTTGTGGGTTGAGATAAAGACAGTTTAACAGGTAAAGCAAAAGCCGTGCACGCAAGCAAAGCAAAACAAGGAATTCATGCACTACTTCCCATCGGCAGGCAGGTGTTCTGCCATCTCCAGGAAAGCAGGGCTCCATCACGCCTAACAGTTACTTGGGAAGCCAAATGCCATCGCTCAGAACGTCCCCCCCTTCCTTCTTCTTCCCCCAGCTTTATATGCTGAGCACGATGTCATATGGTGTGGGATATCCCTTTGGTCAGTTGGGGTCAGCTGTCCCAGCTCTGTCCTTTCCCAACTTCTTGTGCACCCCCAGTCTGCTCGCTGGTGGGGTGGTGTGAGAAGCAGAAAAGGCCTTGACTCTGTGTAAGCCCTGCTCAGCAGTAACTAAAACATCCCTGTGTTATCAACACTGTTTTCAGCACAAATCCAAACCATAGCCCCATACTAGCTACTGCAAAGAAAATTAACTTTACCCCAGCCAAAACCAGCACATAGCCAGTGGACCTCTTTCACTGATCTACCACTTTTACCTTGGAGAAGATTAGAAGTAGCTTGAAGGCATCAAGAAAATCCTCCTTTTGTGCTACAAGACTCAGCCAGGCAACATGAAAAGAAAGAAAGTGAACAATGCCTCGCTATGTTGACCAACAAAACAAAGGAGTTGCCCTTAATTATGTTTCCCAGCCTTAACAGTAGCACCGTAAAAAGAAGCAATTTTAATGTTTTGAGCAATTGAAAAATGATCCAGTACAACTAAATCCATAACAGTGAAGATTAAAGAAAGTGCATGCCATTTTTTTTGTATGGCAAATTTCTCCTTAAGGAAAATAATTCAAGCCTATATATATGGTCATGAAAGAACAGATTTAGATGAGATATTCTGCTACAACTTGAACAAGAGCAATGTTAAAAGGTAGTTTTCTAATAAAGATTCCACCCGCATAAATAATGGCTTACTGCAGCCTAATAAACCTACCCCTCCTACATAATTATCTAGGAAGTGTAATATTGTGTTGCCCTGGTCCAACATTCTCCTCCCTGTCACACACTCAAACACATACAGATTCCATTTGTAATTAACAGAAAAATTCTCTGTATTACTTTTCCTTGCACTTTATAGAATAACAGAGAGATTAATTAAGAGGTCTGTATTTCTATTTCAAGGTTCAAATACTTTCACTGAGCACAATGTGCTTTCAGAATCTGTAGTGTCAGCAGAATTCCTTACTTCAAAACACAGACATTTCTCTTCCTTAAATTTTCCTTTTATATATGCAAGTACTAAATGATTGTGGGTAGTTAGGAGTCCCAGACCACATCCTCACCTGTTATAAATCTATGGCCAGAGTCTGCTGTCATATGGATGTGTGCAAGGGAGGCTGCATAAACATTATAAGACCGGGTGATGCTGACTGAAGAGGCCCTTAGATCTTAACTGCCACGGTCTAAGCTGTCCTGGAAAATCTGAGCTTTGTAAAACCACCTATATCTCCATTGAATCCAGTGGAACACCCCCACACCAGCTCATGTACCTGTGCTTTCCATAGACAGTACAGCCTTCAGGAGTACTACTATAATTTACACACATGCTGTACCAGAGACATTACTCCTGCTGCAGCCCTTGATGTTAGTCATCTTTGCATGCTGCACTTGTAGACATAGACTTGGAGAAGGTAATGAAACCTCCTGCGGTAACCTGAAACCTGCTACCTTTGTTTTCCTTTTTACAAATTTAAAATAATTTTTCTAGTCAATATCAAGGCTCACCCACACATCTAAAATGTTATCAGATTTTGCTCTAATGACTCAAACCAATTATTTCATTAACTTTAGAAACTGCTTAAAAGCACTCCTATACATGCAGTTAAAATTTGCTTGACACACACACATACACATAGCAAAAAAAAAAAGCTTTAAACAATGCTCATACCTAATTGAAGCACACTGTTGTCTTTAAATATAGCCTTTCATTGGCAAACCAGGCAAATGAATGGAAAAGCACTCCTTTCCCTCTAATTATTATCTTCTATGACACCTTTTTCTACTTTTTTTTCCAGTGGGTCAACAGTCCTATTGAGGGGACTATGTATGTAGGTCCTAATCCTAAAAAATATATTTTTTTGTGCCTAATTTCTGTACAGGAGTAGTGCCACTAGGTGTGAGAGTGAGACTGAACAAGGGCTTTGATATAAACCATTCAGTCCTCTTCAGCAGAAATCTTTGAGTTTTGCTGACTAAGTTTACATCTTTTCTTAAAGACAGAGATTTAAATGACCACCCTGAAGAGGAGCCTTGGTGTCTGCAAATGAATATACAAAAAGCAGAAAACAGCAGAATTATACTCTCTTCCACTTGTGCCTAGAAAAATATTTCTCTGCTGTTGTGCCATAACTGTAGTTCTGTGAAATGAGAAGTGATCTCTCTGGAATGAGAGAAATGTTATCTCGTGACAGAACTGGATGGAGACCATGGGCATGACTTCTGCTTATTTAGTTCCTAAGCAGCTGAGTATTTTCAGTAACTCCCATGGAGATTTGTAGGCATCAAGAAGACTCACTTACTAATAAAGGCGCTGGCAACCAGGTGTTAAGGGGCAACGTTGTTCAGTGGACTCTTGTAACCAAGAATTTAAACTCGAGGCCAGAGTTAAAATGAAGAAAGGAAGGGAACAATTTTCCAGCAAGGCAGGGGCCAAGGAGTTGCTCTTTGAAGTTGCAGCAGTTCTTTCATGAAGACTTCATTGTTGACACCATCAACATACAGAGTTCTCAGGAGTGACAAAACCACTACCATTAAAACAAGAGGAGTGCCAGAGGCAACTGATCATTCTGGGATGTGCTTGCAAGGGCACCGATTTTGACCATCAAGGTTAGCTACACGCTTACTTTATATGATCTTGCATAATATTTAATGTATAGTTATTGCAAATAAAAGACTAAGCAGCATATATATAATAATTGACAGACCTAGATCAAACCATTTACTTTCCAGTACGTCACTTAAAAGTTCTTGAGAAATAAGAAATGATTGTATTTTTAAAATAGATTGCAGTGAAGTGTAATAAAGTCAATGTAAACTGTGAAGAAAGTTGTAGCTAACATGCAGCATATAAAAACATCTGGGATCAGACTCCGAGATGAGTTCAGCACCTACCCACCTTCCATTTCATGGCCATGTATGGCATTGCTTAAAAGCTGAGAAAAGGAATGTGGTTGACATGTATTAGCAAATATGTTGTAAAAATGTTTTAAAGGCCTAAGGCAACAGAGTGTATGATAAAATATTCACTGACTGCTCCACGCTAGATGGTGTGAATATATTGGAATACACTGATTACCATATGATAACACCATAGCTTTAGGCAAAGCCTGGATGGTAAAGGTAACCCAACAGCCTAGCTCTCATTCAAGAAAATGCAGTGGATGTTATTTCCCAAAAATTTGGAAAGCGGCTGGAAAGTTCTGAGCATTTTTTCAATTTCTGTACACCAGAAAATTAAAAGACAAGCACTAAATAAAAGCAACTTTAAGAATCATAGAAATGAGGCCTTGCAAAAGAAAAGTCTTGCTTCTGTGACAGAAGCTGCCATGATGCTGACAGATTCCTCTCTTGCTCAGCCCCTGTGCTACATTACCATAGTCAGTCTTGAGCTGACTTGGGCATTCGCAGGTGATACATTTCAGACAGAGAATCCAACCCAGAGAGGAGAATAGCAAAATAAAGTAACCAAGACAGAAATATGAAAATACAATTATTTTTTTTTGAAGTATGGGTAGATTTTTGTGGAATGAGACTTTTTTTTTCTGGAACATTTGCTTAAATATTTTCCAATCAAAAATAATTCCCAATCCAAAACAATTTTTAAAACAAAAATTTTTGATCATCCTTATCTGACATGCATTGGAAAAGCTCAATTATTTTGTTGAGAAGTATTCTGTCTGAAGCTTACTTGCTCTGCTTGAGAAAGGTCCCAGTGAGATTAAGTTCTTCAGGCCTTTTTCCAATTTCCAGTTGTCTTTTCAAAGATCAGAGAACCACTTGGCAGTGCTTGCCCTCGTTACTGAGAGAAGGAGTTGGAAAGCATTATTATGAAAACTTTTTTTTTAATTAGTAATAATAATATTGCCGTTATTTATATAGATTGACTTTAAATAAACATATATTAAAATAAGATTTGATGCCTACACCAAAGAACTGTTATAACATTTGTAATTTACAGAAAATAATTCATGATAATTTAATTAGCTCTTTGTTTCCCCTTGATTCGCCACTGAACTGTGAGACACTGTCACTGATCTGCAGAGAATGAAAAAAGTCAGAGATGTAGCGAAGCATGTATTTTGGAAAGTAACGAAAATTTTGTGCTTTCTAAGTAGACTTTAACAGCCTGTCATCCAAGGGAAAATCCCCATGGGTCTTCTAATCCCAAACAATATTTTGGGAAAATCCTGTCATCTCTTCCCACTAGCCTTCTGTAGTTGAGACTGAGAACTGTATTCAGTTAATCTTTGGCTCCACCTAAGTATTTATCACCCTTCTAAGTTTTGAAAGGTGGTTATATAAAGCTCACTGTTTTTTGAAGATTAGACTGTTAAATCGTGCTCTACTGAAGATTTCTTTATGCAAACAAAGTCTCTCTTAAAAAGCAAAAATAAAACAGAAAACAGAAGTATTTATTCCAAGTAAGGGAAACTCCGTCTGCCTTTAATCAGTACACGGACAACAAAGAGATGGTGCAGATTTTCAGTCATGTGCTTTTGCACAGATGTGTAAACCAGAGATTGTGGGTGTGTAGGACACAGGCACGTACATATCACTGTGCATAAGTTTATCCCCATGCACCTCATAAATGAAACACACACGCAGAATTCTCCTTCCTCACCAGTTTGTGTCCACAGGTTTGCATGGCCATTAGATTTTTTTTGTTTAAGCCAGAGTTTTTCTGGGATATCTCATAAAAAAATATTGTTTCGTGTTCTTTTTTTAAGAGGACTGAGAGAAAAAATGATCTTTAAAAAAAACATCATGACAGTGACAGTAGTTAGGAGGTTAACCTATTGCTAACATGACCTCAAACTGAGAAAGCTTTTCATCACCAGCTCAGATGGTAGCAAACAAAAATTGTTATCTATCTGATGGTTGCTCAGAAATCTAGGAGGGCATGAGCAGAGTATCTCATTCCATTTCTTAGTGGATAAATATGGATTCACAGCATGCAAATGCTTCTTGTGCTGTCAAAAGTCACTAAATTAGCTGTGATCAAGAGCTGATTAGGAATCATAAAGGATAATCATTTTTTTTCCTCATCCAAAAAACTGCTCTCTGCAGAACAGGGCAGGAGTTAAAGGATGATGCTAGCTTTTTTATATGTTCAATAGAATTCAATAAAATACACTACGAGCCTAATCTAAGGCTGTTTTATCTGGCATCTTTCTCACAATTGCATTTGTACTTCACTAAAACTTTGTAAATTAAAGTGTCTTAAACCATAGCTGGTTACAGCTCGTGTTTAACCCAACTTTACTGCTGAATCACATTTAGTATAAAAAAAGAAAACTTCTTGTTTCCTGAAGCTTTATCAAGCATCACTCAGACCTATCAGGCCCATACTATCTGTTCATAATTACCTGGTGGGGTAATGAAACGTGTATCAGCCATGCAATCTCCTGTATTGATTTCACCTCTCCTCCTCCGTCTACTCCCTTTCTCTCCGCCCTTGTGCACTCTCTGTTCTTTCAGGAGCATGCCTGGATTGCTCTGTGTCTCTAGAAGCATTTAGTTACAGGACTAAACTGTAACAATATGAATCCCACCCTGTTCCCCAGAATTTCCCTTGTAAGCACAGGCTTATTTTTAAAGTGTGTGTTAGATGTTATGTGGAGTGCATTTTTTCAATGGGGAGTGGGGAACGAGAGAGCAGTGGTATTAAAATGGTTTTGTTTACGTTTATTTTAAAACTTTTGTATTCCAGGAGGTAGGAAGATAGGGTTGCTTGGTTTTTTGTTGGTTTTTTTTTGGGGGGGTGGAAGGGATCACTCCTCAGCTATCTTCTGGCTGTATCCTCGGGACTGTGCCCAGTGTTTCTGCACATTGCTCAATTAACATACTTCATGTTTTATGAGGTATAAAGTTGCACCTCATGAGATGCATGACCCTAAGCCCAGTGGGACGTGGCCAAACTTGTCACATTTGTGGGCTTTCAGAAAACAGTGCTAAATTCATTGCTTTTTTTGCTGTAAACCTGCTTCAAACTCAGGTCTCAAGCTGAGAGGCTGGTGTATTAACCTAATGTGCCCACTTGACTCTCTCCTAAGTATCATGATAGATTTCTTTTAATCTGCTGCAGAAAATAAATTGCTGGAGAAAAAAAAATAAAGATTTGTACTCTTTAAAGACTAATCACTTTCAGGCACTGTATGGCAAACAGCAAGATTCAGAATGAATCCTTTTACTGCATTACTCATGACAGCTTACAACCCAGGCTATTAAACATTCATCAATAAAAATTTAACATCCCATCTTCCCTTTGATATCCTCAACTGCTCCCTACATAAGACAACAAGAAGGCTTTCCACAGCTCAGTGTGATGGCGGGACATCAAAGCAGCCTCCACAGCTAGCCTGCTTCGAACAGTTTCTTGTATTTAGAAAGTAGAGTTGTCACATGGGAGGGGAAAAAGCAATGCAGGAGATTCTCTCTGGTTTGAATATATATAATCCCTCCCGAGGGGTGCAGTATGTCCATGTTGTGGCTGAGCGGCAAGTTGCAATTCACTTTTCTTCAGATAAGTATCTGACAGACCACACAGAAGCAGGAAAGAAGAGCTGGATATTTCCCTTTGTATAAACAATGAGCGCTGCACGCCAGGACTTTAACTGCTAGAAAAAAGGAAAGGCTTTTGCTTAAAAAATTACCAGGTTTTATTATATCCTGGATTGAACAACTCGGTTTAGCTACTGTTTGCTGGAGAAGTGAAGTTTGTAAACAAATAAATCTATTTGCTTTCCTGCCGCTTTAAGAAGATTCGTGCTTGACTTTGCAAAGCCAAGCAGGAAATTTTCAATGGGCAAATCCAGTTCAGATCAGCAACTTCCATTTTCAGCTTCTTAACAGAAAAGAGCTGGAAAATTAGAGCCTGAAATTAAATCTAGAAATCTCAGGGACAAGTTCACAGGAGAAGATTTGGGGCAGATTCTGCACCTCCAACCATGCTCAAATGTCATTCCCTAGCGATTTTCTGTTTCTGTCATGCGTACTCTGGCCTAAAGGACAGTTCTACATGAATTTGAGGGAGAAAAAACTGGCTTAAACTTTAAAAAGTTCAGTCTAGACTGAAGGTTCAGCTCAGTAATGTGATACCCATTAACCCACTTCAAATTTAGGTAACAGATTTCACCTGTTCACAGTCGCAATCTGGAACACCATTAGGTGAGTTTACCTACTTTGTATGTACAATTACACCAGTGCATCAGCTGGAAATAAAGATGATATTAACAATAATTATTTCTTATTTCATCCATTTGCAATGTTTGTTATAAAGCTTTAGTTTCAGAGGGCAAAAAGATGAAATTTATGGAACAGCTGCTTGAAAACATACTGTTCTCAGGCACTGAACCACATTTGGTTCCACTTCCTTGGAAATATCCCCCTCCAGTTCCCTTTCTCTCCGTATACATTCCTCTCACCCAAATGACATAGGTTCCCTTTAATCTATTTTTTTGCATGGAACTGAAGAGCTGTTTGATCTAGATTAAAAAGCATGCCCTTTGGCCAAGCTAGGCCTGAGTGCGGCTTGTCCCTTATCCTGAAATTAGGTCCATTCATCTTGCAACTAAATTCGTTGTCACTAGACAGAGTGTATGCCAGCAGCTCTACCAGAGCACCTGGCCATATCTTCTCCCCAAAACTGCTGAGCCTCAGTTGTATTTATTCTCCTGAACCTGACTCAAATCCCCTTGTAATTGGAAGACTTCTGTGATGCAGGTGGATTTTGGATCAAGTGCTAAACTGAAAGGCACCTTAGGGTTGACTGGAGTTCTTAATTAAGTTTTGTCCCATCTGCCTTTCTCTGGCTTCTACATCCTGACACTGGTCATTTTGACTGCCTGCTGCCCACCTGTGGTGGCCTGGGGTTTCAGGAGCAATGCTCATGTCTGAAGTCTGCCTGTTCCAGGAGGAGTGAGGGGTCAGAAGCTGGAAAACAAATTCTACAGTGTGCATCTTTTCAAACAGTTATCATTTTCTCACTCACAGCTGCACTAGGATGAGGGAGGTACCAGGGTAAAAAGGAAGACAGCAAAGGGAAGAAAACAATGTTCTCTTGGTGGTAGAAATCTGTTTTTCAGAACTCTTGGATTCCTTCAGTTTTCTTTTATCAGGTGACTGATAACTTCCAGAAGCTGTCATTCAGCATAGCTTTTGATAGCATGTTACAGTGCCAGCTTGCTAAATAAATTTAATTTATGTCAGCAAAGGGTGTGGAAAGAAGAGGAATTATTGCTCACAATTATCTGTTAATTGACCTGGTTTTGCTTAGTGTTTAGTGACCTGTTTGGGAGGCAGAGTGCTGCTAAGGAAGTTCAGAAAGAACACGTTCCCTGTTATCCTCTCTGTCCTGCTGCCTTATTAGTAGAGAACAAAAGTTCTTGAGAATCCACGTGAATTGCAATCATACCAGATACAAGTGTTTTGCTGTAGCCTTTTACTTAGCTTTAGTTTCTCTCACCTAAAATCCTTTGCACTCTGCTCAATTATAGCACCGAAATATTTTCAGATTATTAACAAGAAACTAAGTTTAGAAAAATGTGATAAAGGCAATAAATATTTTTTTCTGCTCTTATACTGAAAATCAATTCCCAGTATTTTAAAATTTTCTCTAGCTATAGCAATAGTGACCAATATCTTTTGTTGAGCTGCACAGGTGTCTCAGTCCTGGCATAAAGTCACGAGTATGTTTTAGAAAAATTATTAGGCAAAAATATCATGGAAATTGATACATTCTCCTATTTGTTTCTATTATTTAAGAATTGGGGTTTGTTGTTGTTGTTGGTTGGGTTTTTTTGTTTTTTTTTTTTTCCAATTTGGACATAATTCTGTATTCCACTACCCAGGGCCTGTCTGTAATTCTCTTAAGGGCTTTCTGTTGACTTTCAGCCACTAGCAGTTAAATGAAATGGGGAATGAAATTATCTAGATGGGACAAGCGATTTCGTTTGTTTTTAAGAGTCAAGAAGGACCAAACCAGGAAAATCACAGTTTCCACTACACCTTTTTATGTTGCTTCAGAGATGTAAAAGTGTGTCAATACTATTAGAGCAGGCACAGTGCTGAAATCCCACAGCTGGTAGTGCAACCAGCAGTGCAGCCAGTGGCAGAGATGCAGCTATGAAAACAGCGCAGTGCCTTGTACATCTCAGAGTACACTGTGATCTCTGTTTTAATGCCAATTCATCCTACACTAGGTTTGCCTCTGCAACAGGCAAATATCTGAACAAAGATTATTCAGAATGAAAATTACTTATTTTATGAAAATTTTGGACATTTCCTAGTGTCACTCTTGTTTTAATAAAAACGATATTGCTAAGCATACATTCACTCCCGAGACCGATTTCAAGAGAAATTTAAACAGGTAGGACAGAGTTCACCCAACCACAGTTTTGCCAGGACAGTGAGACTAGCACCTTTCACTTCTCTGAAGTTCGATGGGAATTTTAAAGACAGTGACACATTAGCATCTGCCAAAACACAGCCATCCTTTCGAGCAGTCTGTCTTTCTTGCTCTTTCACTCAGTTTCCATTACATTCCTGAGCAAACACAGTGTAAATACTCATCAGGATTTCTGGTTCTTCCAATATGCTAATACTCACTGCTTAAAGGGGTGTGGTATGTGGGTTCAAGTCATGTGGATTTGATTAGTGAAACGTAATTGACTGAAAATTGTATGATAAACATTCATATTAATAATGACTTTTACTTCTTTACTACCAAAACTGTGCAGCAGCCATTTCTATTTTTAAGCAGGATACATTCCTAATATAACAATCACATGATACGCAGAATAAGGCTTTGCTGCAGGGCAGTGCTGCATCTGTTATCTCAAATATGTAAGCTGTGACTATAATCTTAAAAGTAAAATTATCTCGATGTACTAGCTGTGCATACAATTTTCCTTCTCTTGAAGTAGATTCCAGATGACTATCTGTCCTAACTGCAAAGCAATTTCAGCAAATTCTCAGCACTTTGGTCAAAATTCACACCTGTGCAGAGAGACTGCACAGACCAATGTGTCATTCAAGTTCTACTCAGGTTCTGTGAATCTTGCCTCTACTCGGTCCCTAAAAAACTGTGAGACGGGAAGGTGCTCAGCATGTCAGAAAAGCAAGTACATTCTTTTATGGTGGGAGTTCACAGTTTTCAAGTGGCTAGGCTAGATGTTTTGCACAGTGATGAAAGAATTGTCTGGTTTAAAATCAAAAGCTCCAAATTTGGAAAAATCTTTAAAGCTACTGAGGCACAAGTCTAGTTAGTTATAATTCTGCCTTGAAGGAATTTTAGCTCTAAATTTGTAGGATCTTCTCAAATTCACACAATCTTTTCAAATTTGCACGAAGCCATAAGTATCAGCAGACGTATATTTTACTAGTACAATTAGTAATTTTAAGCTCAAGTGGTGTTAGTGGCAGTATTATAGCAATATAATAACAGTGAAACTGCAAGCTGCTAGTATTAATGTACAACAGTCAACCTTGACATTTGTGTAGCAGAAGCAGAATATAAAAAATAACTCATGACAGTAGTGGAATAAAAAAAACCATCAATGATAGCAAGACAGCTGGTAGATTTCATCACTTTGCGTCAGTTCTATAGGCAACAGGGGGGGAAAAAGCATGTTAATACATAGGACCTGATTTCCATGCTGGTAAAAGAAATTCAGGGTTGTGTGGTCTCTCAAACATCAGCCATTTATCTACCCCTGGTCCAAATGTTTCAGTGAAAAAGTCCTATACATAGAACAAATAGTCTTGTAAAATTCTGTACTCTTTCATACTGCAAATCTGAACTAAGAAGAAAATGGAAAGGGTTAAGTATAAAATTTTCCCATCCATTTGATTACCAACCACTTTCTTCCAACAGCTGACAATCAAAAGCACATTAGCTGCTGTCAGTCACCATCACGATTTTTATAATGTTGATATCTGTATAGCAGGAATTCAATCAACATATCAACTCAATTCACATATGTAAACACACAGAAGTTGTTTCAGTCATGATAACCCTAACTATACTAGAGATTTTAAAATAACTTCATTTTCCCTCCTCCAGCTGTTACTGAAATATATTATAAATGAGAGTATTTAAAATAACTCAAATAGCATCCTCAGTCTATAGGTAGTGAAGTAAAAGAACAATCTGCAGGATTAAACAAGCATCACACTGAGAAAACCACTATCGTCTAATTTATAGTGCCTGCCCCTAGCAAGAAAGGAGGCCAGAGAATACAGCAGTGACACTTGAAACCAGTGCCTCTCAGAGAAGTCGGCACTAACTAACAGCACTGATGGAATGCAGTTCCCACAAAGAATGCCTCCCTCAGATAACTCTGAAGTGAAAACTACTAACACACGCTGCTGCATAAGATAAGAGAGGTTTTGTTTAATTACAGCAATGGTCCCACAAGGCCATGTTTGCAGGCACAGTTGGTCTGAAACTGGTCTGCCTGGGAGTGATCACTGGAGTGGTACAATAATCCATGAGTTGTCCTGAATTATTACTTAACCACCTGTGTAATACCAAAAGTGCTGAGTCCTGTGCCAACTCTGTGTTCCTTAAATGTTTGAATATTTCTGTGTGTTCATTTCAAACTGAGACAAACAGCTTGAGATTTAAATGCCTCTGTTAAGGAGTTACAGCACAGTTGCTTAACCCTGTATTTGAGCTCATCATTCATTCACAAGCTTCTCCTCCCAGGATGAATTTGGCACACAACATGCTGGTCCAGGGATTTCTCACCACTCCCTCCACTCACACATATTTCACACGAAAGCACTTGGCTGGTGTTGAGCTCTAGACTGCCATGAGTACCATTGCACTTGCTGGGCTGCAAATGTGCCAATAAGGAAGAAATTCTAAACAGCAGAAATTGAGAGATGGCAGGCATTTAACACAAAATATCTGACCAGCGTATGTTTATATATATAATGAGCTGTCAGCAACAAAAGTAAAAAAGTGGGCAATATGTTCAATAGTTCATTTTACTGCATTTCAGTTGTTTTGAAGAAATAATAGTGGAGCTGGTGGTTAACCACTGCTCTTGACATGTTACAGATGTAACAAAGGGCTTGTAATAAAACCATGAAGTCTCCTGCTGTGAATGTTGTCCATTATTTGTTGAAGCATCACTTCCCATATAGCTGGAAGAGGGAAAGACAGGCAGTACACAAATAATGATGTTAAGACACAAAATTACAAAGAAAGAGTCACAGCTCTATCTCTATATCTATTTATGACCAATGACATATTGGTCTTAAAGACACACTGTCGATATAAGACAATCCACAGTCAAGAACTTAAAATCAGAACCTGGAGCTTAACTTAGTCACACTTCACATTAAGAATCCATTTGAAATGGTTTATAGAGGGTTAACAAGTGGTTAATAGGTTCTTTAATGCGTATTGCAAGCCCTTGCAGGTTGTGTGGTGGTTGTAGATGGTTGCAGATGATTCTATGTGCATCAGTAGTAAGTGATAAAGATGGTTATAAGTCACATTTGATGCTTCTAAACATATTAGCATTCTAAACATTATAAACAGCCTATAATTATTTATTAAAACATTCACTAACCACTTAGTAACTTTTCATACACTATAAATGGAACTCTTGGTTCCACTGCTGACTCGCTGTCATTTCTCAGAACATTCAATTTACACAATTATAAAACAAATAAAACGAAATCGGAAGTTATGGACCCTATGAAAATACTATCTAAAGTTAAGGTTCTATGGCATGAGTTATGCAAGTCGAGTTACACAGTTCAGTCACTGTACGATTCCTCCTACCCTTGTTACAATTATACACGTTTATTTGTCACGGAAGAGTTCCATGATACTTAGCTTTTGTGAAATAAATTCACAATCCTGATTAAAGAGTCACCTTCATATTTGGTTATAAAGTATCCACACAACTTATATATTATGCATCAAAAGTAGACAGGCAGTACCAGCCCACAAATGGAAAGGATTATGCTTATCTCTCTTTTATGTATATGGAACTGAGACATGCAAAGATAAAGGACTAACTTTTCCTGAGAGATCATTGTCTTCACCTGCAGAGCGTACACCACTGTGGAAAATGCCTGGCTTGATTTTTAAAAGATGAGAAGCAAAATAAAACCCAGTGCTCCAGTTTCCAAGTGCTATGGGACATAGTTGTGCTTTTACAACAGGATCATCCTGTCACTCCTTGTGATTATCAGAGATATATTTAGATAAAGTCATCAGCCATTCAGGGCTGAGGACACCTGGGACATATTTAATCCCATCCTCTTTGTAGATTTCTCTTCCTACTTTTGCCAATCCCAAATATTAAAAATAATAACAATGTGAGCCAGGCCTCAAGATGGTGACTTTTTTTTCAGTTGTTCTTTTTGAATTATCTTAAAAACCTATTAGTTTTTATCAATGGGTAATCACATTTTCCAAGCTTTCCAATCACATCTTCCAAATGTAGGAGTTAGAACCTTGCTTTTTAAGTTTTCAAATGAAAGCTAAGTTACTTCTGAAAAAACAGGAGCTGCCTCAAGACTTGCTAGAAAATCAAAGAAGGTGGAAATACTGTATTTCTTACCATTTCTGAACATACAATTTTCCTCCTAATTAAACCAGACATGCTATCTAGCAGATAAGTCTGAGTTATACCCGACTCCAAGGGAATTCAGGGACCGCACATTCCAGCCTTTCTTGTGTCAAAAAAAGTTAAAGTAATTTCTACAAATTCCTGTATGCCATCAAAGATTCATCCTAGCATTTTCGTCACTTTTATTTTTGGTTCTAAGAAGACCCAAGAAGTATAAAAAAAGAAAGAAAAAAGAAAACAAGCTGAACTATGTTTAACTCAAAATGTCTTGACTGAATTTGATTGAAGCACTGGGCAATGTTCCATTGGTGAAGTGTGCATTTTATACTATCCAGACTGCTTTGCCCTTTACTTCACATAATGCTAATGAGTAACAGAGCGACTTGAAAATCTGAGCACTGAGGTGTGCATGCATTTGGGTTAGTCTATTCCAGTCTTAAGAAGGATTATGAATTGGGAACTACAGCTCTACTGAGGTGTGGAGCTGCATTAATGGTTTTATATGTAATACTAAATCACTAGACCTGTTCCTGGGATTCTTAAGTATCAGACTACATTTGATTCCCCTCTCAAACAATTAGACTGAGCATCTACCATCCAGCAGAACACAAAAGAGCAAAGGTGAGTTATCGGGTGTTAAGCAAGAAAATGCCTGTATACTCTATCTACACTATGTAAACAGCCCAATTTTTGCAAACTGTCCAAGAAGGAAATCAATGCTGAGTACATTCTTAGTAGTCCTTATAAGCCAAACAATATTTTTATCTCTTGTCTTCTGAGGAAAGTGGGTAACACAATTGTTCTGGAATAATTTTGCATGGAGATGCTATATTAAGAATTTATAGTATTCTGGAGTAACTCTTCTAAGATGACAGTGATTCCTACTTTGGAACAGGAAGGTCATGTAGTTAACTCTTCCAGAACATTTTATTCTGCACTAGCTCTACTGGTATCCTCATGTAAACATGGATATTGATGGATTCTCATCAGATGATTAAATCCTATTTATACTTCTCTTAACCAAGGGAATATTTTCATTCTCAATTAAAATTGACCTGAGTCCATGCCTCTGTCAAAAAAGACAGTCCCTTCTTGTCCTTCAGTTGCATAAGTCTGCTGCTTTTCTTCTGTAAACACTTGCATTTTTATGATTGCCCAGGGATCCAAAAGAAACAAGGAAAATTAATCCAAGAAATGAAAAAGGGATAGTTTTCATCAGGATAAATACCTGATCTGGGTGCCCACAAAGCTCTGTAAAATGCATGCTGACAGAAGAAAAGACATTGCACGTGCAATGGGAGTGGAGATATCCCATTTGGCATCTGTGTGAATTTATATTGGTTGAAAGTAATCATGAAAGTGCACCCTGGCATAATTTCCCTGTCCTTCTTCCCTTGAGATCTGCTTTTCTTTTAAAATTATAACATAAAATATGGGGAATTCACAATTATAAAACAAGCAAGTTACACAGAACATAGAATTTATGTGACTTTTTTTTCTCATGGGTGGTAACTTTTCGCTACCAAGATGAATTCTTATAAAATGCAAAAACTTTGATTTATGCATTAATTCCAAAATATAGATTATCTAATGTTGTTGTTTGCAAGACAAATGATGACTGCTGGGTTACATAATGCTAATACTTTGTTTTAATTTACCAATGGATACCTACTGAGTGACTGGTTGTTGTCAGGTCGTCTTAGTCAGTTATTTTAATGCAACTTAAGGCTGCATTTCTGTAAAATTGTGACAGGGAGCATGCAGAGCACTTTACTTTGGGCTTCTAACTTAGGTGATGAAGTGAGAAATGACTTTGTATATCCCTATAGAGTCAGTAGAGGGAGAGAAGCTTCTCTAGTGTTCAAGTCAAAGCAGGTGCTTAATGAGGATATTGAATCATAGAATCATAGAATTGTTAAGGTTGGAAAAGACCCTTAAGATCATCAGGTCCAACCGTTAACCTACCACTGCCAAGTCCGCCACTAAACCATGTCCTCAAGCACTGCATTGTAAATGACCAAAGCAATCTCTCACTTTTGCTTATGACTCTACAGAGAAAGACTTCACTTAAAGGAAAAAAAACCTAAAGCTTGACTTTATCATGTAAATGAAAATAACAAATTATGTCTCTCAGACCTTAGTGGATAGTCCCAGGTTTCACACTTGATTTGTTTGAAGTGATTGGTTGGAAATAAAATAACACAGAGAGAGTGATACCCTTAAATCATAGGAGTTAAGAATAAGGAGGAGAAGCTTTGCTTTTCAATTCAACAAGCTATATGAAGGAAAATGGAATTTCCAGAAATCCAAGAGCAAATTGCCATGGAACAAAGTAATCATTTTATTGAGAAAGATTCTTCCCTAGCCTTTGACCAGTGTCTCTCTCTACTGAAAGAAGACCACTAGCTAAAAGCATTGTACCAGCACTTTCTGGCTTCTTGAATATTGTTCTAGGTCATCAGGAATTCTGAGATTACAATCTTGAAAGTTAGCCAACACCTGGTTATGCTTTGTATCTTTCTTCTTTTTACTATTTTTGTCTTGTATTTTTTATTACCTGAGACATGGACAAGGTTTTTATCCTTTGATTATAGAGTGTGAAAGTGTGTTCTATATACATATGTCTGAATGATCCTATAGCATCTACCCTATGGAAGGAAGACGTCAGACAGAGGTTTAAGTATTCTTGAAACAATCTCATAAAAATACTCAGTAAAATGGGTCCTGTGTTCCGAGTTTAACATTTCTAAAAATATAAAGTTTAATATTTCTAAAAAAAAAAATAAAATTTTCTAAAATATAAATGTTATATAGAAAATAACATTTTCTAAATAAAGCTGTCAACTATTGTATTTCTACTAATCAGAATGTTCTTTTAAGACCCATAACATAATATCTCTACTAAGGAGAAAATGGAGGAAAGGGCTAGCCATCGCAATATAAATTCAAGAGTGGAACCTTTCTATTTGTTTCTGATGCTGTGGTTCAAAAATAAGACAGTAGTTTGATTTCAGCAGAAAAACACTCAGCCATCCTCAATTTACATTTGGTTGACACAGTTAAAATGATTTTTTCAGAGTTTCTAATTCTGTGAACAGCCATACTCATAAGTCACTCTTCAGAGTTTATAAGACTCATTGGTACTAATCCAATATTGAATTCTAAATTAGTATTAAGACCAGCTCATTGATTTCCTCATGGTCTGATTTGTATTGTTTTAGAAAATGTTTATTTTGCTGTTATGATCAGTAGCCTAGCACTTGTGACAGCATTTTCTTAGTGTTAATTTTAAAAATACTTTTAATAAAATGCATAAAAGGGAGTTTGTGTTTCTTTCCATCAGTAATGTGTTTCGAGGATCTTACAGACTCTAGCTAGATATAAACCAGTTGACCTGAAAGCCATGACCAAGCGTGGACTCTCGTGCAGAATTAACATCCATTCTGTTATGCTGACTACATCTTCAGGATAGGCCTTGTAACTAATACTCAAGTATGATAAACAGAAATTAAAATTCAGACTTGTATTTCTGCTCTGCTGAAAATGTACATGAAACTTTCTTTTCTCTTGTGTTACACTGGCCCCAGACCAGGTATTATCTCAAATACAGCAGATATAAATATATATTTAACCTATGTGTAGCTAAAAAAGAAAAGCCGTGGGTGCTAGCAGTATTTGTATTTTGCATACAACCAGTTGCCTCAGGCCACTAGAGGCTACTGCAGACTAGTAGTAATACACATTGTCCAGACTATTCTGCCATTTATTGTTTACAAAGAGAGGACATGGAAACAGGGGTTAACACACCTGATATGTTGAAGTAACTTGAAAAAAACAAAAATTAGACATGTCTATAAGAAGTGTCTTTTTCTACTCCAAAAGATTTCTGCCAAGAGTCTGAACGTTGGCATTAATTAAAAACATAAATTGTTTTTTACTAAATAGATTAATCAAACCTTGAATCACCTTGCACTCAGGGTCTTAGAGCAAAATTTAGAATTTCTCTTTCCTAACCCTCAAAAACCTCACAAAACATTCTGTTTTGTTCCCAAGCAAGTTTCTAAACTAATACAGTAGAAACAACTCACTGTTGCTGTGGGCTTTGATGAATCCTTTAAACCAAGGCAAATGATATTAGGTTTGAATAGGAACCCCTCACATCTATTTTATATTCTCTCTCATTTTCATAAAGGTCATAGAGACTCAGGCCTATATGTCCTCTGTATGCTTTAGAAATTTTTTGTTTTGTTTTACCTCAGATGTTTCTGCACTAACATAACTTGTTATTTACAAGAAAAAAAGTGCATCTACACTAAGCAAATGTATTCTGACCTAAGGAAGTTCAGCATATTTCTCATGTGTATTGGCACAAACACTCCTCATTTCTGAGAACTGGACAGTAGTTCATAACAAACAAGAAGTGAGAAAATATATCATGACACTTCGAATGTTTGATATTCTTATCTGGGCTATAATTTCAGGCCTTTGACAAGTGAATAATAATCATAATATAAAAGTAATCATTAGCAGCATTATGTAGAACTGTTCATCAGTTCATGAACATATTTAACATTAGCTCTTAAAGGAGACTGAAAATGACAGATGGGCTGCTGCAAAGGGAAATTAAAGGGCACATGGCAAAAAAGGATTAGGAACTCTAAAGCTAAAGAATTCACATCAAATTGTTGTTGCAAATTTACTAGTTACTTGATGCTTAAAGAATTTGCAAGAGATTCACTTAGTAAAATAGTTTCAGAAAGCTTACCACATTCTATATATTGAAAATGTTTGTGTTGGTGTTCACTCCAAAACCAGATTTTCTCCCTACATTGCATACAGTAGCCAGCACAATAGGGAAACAATCATGAGGTGGGCTTTTGAACACTACCAAGTGAGTAATTCAGGAAAAATAATAGTGCAAGTGCACTAGTACAAGGGAAACTGAGTCAGGTTGTGCAAACTTTTAGGTCATTGGTCCAACTGACAGCAATTACCAGATTTTATTTATGATGTTTTTTTAAAAACTACCCGCTCTCAGTTAGTTAGCTGCTGTTTCAGAGGTTTCCAATTCCACTCTCTGAAACAAGTGAGTTTTTTCACCCCAGGACGGCTTTATCTTATCTTGTTTTACTCCCTGTTTTCCAAATAGGCTGTGTAGATACCACAGGCAAAATAATCATATCAGTATACTTTAAGGTATGAAGGTTATCAACATCATAACACGGATCAGGAGAGAAACTGGACCACAGCTTGCACAGGGATTTATCACCAGCTGGGACTGTTAGCAATGAATGGCTTCAGAGGAGCTGCATCTCCCTCCTGGTGAACTCCTGCTAGCGCAGGGTGATGAAAACTTCATTCGGGCCGTGGCCCATGCCCCGCTCTGCACTAACGGGTGCTGCCTTGGTGCTCTGCCCACTTTGGGCTGCAGGAGCAGACAAGTCCAGAGCGGTGGACACCGTCTGCTACTGGCAGCATTAGTCTGGAGAAGATCCAGAGACAGCTGATGGCTGAGCTGTTCAGGATCCAAATGGAAAAATCCTACTGAATAGAACAGATGCTAGTGGTGCAGGAGATTCAAAACAAAGGCTATGTCTGAATCTAAGTCAAGTTTTGAGTTACACATGCTCTGATTAGGACAATAATGAATCGTCAGTCTTCAGGGCAGAAAAGTAATCCTGGATTTTTTGATCAAAAAATTGTTTTTCAGATATCCATGAACTGTCATTTTAGCATGTTTCAAGAACATCATGGACCATAACCTCTGTTCCTATGAATGAAAAACCACCAAAAGAAAAGGAGTTGCATGACATTTTACTAGTAACGAGTTTGGCTTTAAAACATTGTTAACATAAATTACTGACACAAGTTTCATAAGGGCTTTCCAAGCCTTGACACTGCTGAAGAGCAAAGAAATTAACATAATGTTAATACGCCTCATTCTCAGAGTATAATAGTAGTAGTTTGCTACTCTCTTGGGCTCCCGCTCCTGAATCTTTTGGTGAACTAGGCTGGGCTGGGCTGGCCAGACAGTGTCTTAGTGCCATTGCAATCTACTTTTTGAAGTGTAGGCTGTAATTATATTACACTGGTGTCTTCCAGAGAAGGTACAAAAGGGGAATAGTAGAATCAGTAGGTTGTTTTATTTTAAACTAAGTTAATGAAAAAAAAAAAAAAGCCACAGACAATGAGACAGAATGGCATGGCCAGCAGGTCTGTAGAAGAGCCAGGGACAGAACCTGAACTACTCAGATATTTATCCTGGCCCAAAACAAGGCATGCTGATGGAAGAAGCATTTTGAAATTTTCACTTTCCTTGCTTTGAATTAGCAAAGCTGTCCATGAAAGTCACTGATACGCAGCAACATTCAGTCACAGAATAGAGAAGAATGAATTTTTCAGTCTGCATTTGTAACTGTTTGAAGTTCACATTTTTTTGTCATTTCAAGTTATATGAAATTCTGTTCTGCTCTGAAGATTTTGGCAGGTCACTCATTACAATTAACCTGGGAAAAAAGGCCACATACCATGGTCTGCACTTTCTTGTTTGCTTCAGATAAAAAAAACTTGTCAGCAAAAATTGTACTTTTAATGCAAATGTATTCTTGTACAACTCCATTGCAACAGAGATGAGACATTCTTCCACAAGAAAAAGAGGAGCTTGCCAGTAGATAAAAAGAACAAGACATTATCTTAAAAAAAGAAAAATAAGTAAAGTATCTGGAAGGATTAAAACATGTGGAGAAACTCTCCAGTCAAAACAAAGTTGTCCTTTTGTAAGTTATTTTGTTAAATTTAAAAACAGAGCTTATGTTGTTGTTGTTTTAAATACCAACTTCAAAGAGCATTAAATATAAAGTATATCTTTTGATTTCAGTTACTGAACATAAATTGTACATGGAAATTAGCAAGAAGATTGGGCTGAAGGGAAATGTAATTTCAAAGATCTAGTGTACTCCAGCATGAATCTAGAGGACTTCCGTTTTGTTCATATGGGTTACTGAGAATAGGATTCTGTTCTGTGGCTTCCTTTCACTTTATATGGAACTGGCACAAGCTGGAAATGCATTTTTCAACTCAGGGGAATGACAGAGGCATTTCATTCTACTTCACTTCAGAAGTCCACCTCTATTCTGCGAGGTACTCAGGCATAAACATAACTTTCAAATGTAGCCATTAGCACATAACTAATGTCTCCCTGCCCTCACTGAGCCCTAAGCATGTGCTGAAACACTTTGCTAAAGAGGGACAAACTTAAACATGTGCGTAACAGATTTTTCAAGTTGGGATAAATTCAAATGTAATCTGTTATACATCCCTGAAGGCTGATTTGTAGTAAATTTGAGAGATAATATTCATAATACAAATAGAAAACAGATCTAAGGTAAAAATTTTGTGATCACCTAATCTGTGTTGTGTCAAAATAGTAGGAATTATTACAGGCACAACTGGAAAACTGCTGATGAAATTAATTCTTGTTGAACTTTAATCTCAAAGTATACCACCTTAGTTCTTACTAGAATATATGCCTGTGGAAAGAAAATTTCCAGTGTTGGCACTGGAGTTTTCAACAGAAGATCACATAAAGGATGGTAGTAATAACTCTGATTTCAAACATCTTAATAAGCAAATCTCATAGACTGTTACAACGATTCATTCTAGAGTCTCAATAAGGAGGAAAAAAAATCGAAATAAAACACCTTAATCATGAGTCATTCAAATGGCAAATGTGAAACAGATTCAAAACCTTATATCCATTTCTTTTTCATGTTATGTGAACAGTTCTCTAATCTGGAGAGGTTTCTGATATAACAGCTATGATAATTGTATAAGTCATGGACATGTTAATAACTGTAACTGCATAGTCAGCCGTTAAGAGCAGCTCATATTTTAAGTGGTGACAAATGGGTTTGAGTGTCTTAGTATTCACAGAGAGGATGTTTCTCAAAACCACTAATAACTTTTTAAAATGCAGATGGATAATCATAATGCATTTATAGTCATACTACATCGCTAAAATTTATATTATACTTATGCTGACAAGGTTATCAAAAAACCTATGTGAACTGACTTTTAGTGAGAGCTGGTTAAGGGCTAGATATTTACATTCTGAAATGATTTCATTTTCACCCATATAGACCTACGTGTGTAGCTTTAAGCAGCCATTTGAAGAAATCTTATCCATCATTTACAAAGCTCACCACACCCTTTGATGACTTTAATCCCTGAGAGGGTCAGGGAGAAAAGCTTTTACTACATAATACAACAAAAGGAAAATAAAGAATTTGTAAAATTCTTCTACATTTGAAAGACATGGAAGAAAAGTTCCTGCTGAGATGGCGGCTGCCAATTCACTACGGTTTTCCAATGTCATTCCCCAGCCTCTACCCACTTTCAAGTGGCTTTCAGAATTCACTGTTGCTAATATTGGTATTAATGCTGTCAGTTAGTGATTTTTACCTTGCTGCTACATTGGTGATGAAAATAATGGCAAAATCCAACTGTAGGGAAGGTCTTCACATGCCATTAATGTTCATCACCTTTATAAGTCAGTAGTTCTTACCACGCAAATGCTAACTATGTATATCTCTACAGTGAACCTTTAGGATCTGAAACAAAAAAAAATATCAGTGTTGCAGAGCAATCTATCTGTTATAACATTCACTGACTAAATCCCATGTTTTTATTAATACTAAAGAAAAAATATGAATACCATGCAATGTGCCAGGTTACCATGAGAGAGGAGAGGGGCAGTGCCATGTATTAGTCATTGAGGTTAGCTTTTTGGCTTTCATTAAAATCAGGAATGAGGAAACTGAAACTGCTTCTTCAGTACAATCCCCTAGTTAAGCCAAAAGCCACTGAGAGGCAAAGAATTTAAAATAACGTACTGTTGTAGTAGAAAAAATATACAGTAATGAAGTAAACCAACCCTTTGTTACCAGTGATCCTTGTTTACATACTTGGATCAACATAAAGGAATCATTAGTAATTTGTATGAACATGTTACTCTGTATCATTAGGTTTAAGAGACAGTTTCCAACCCAATAGAAAGAGCAAAACTTTAATCACAGTCAGAGCAATGCAGGATGAAAATTTCATGATTAATTCTGTTGGCACAGGCACAGGTGCCTGGAAAACAGATTAAATAGGTCCACTAAAACATAATTTGCCCTTATTAATGCTGCAGTCCCATACTGCATATTCTCTAATCAGCAATATTTTCCACAATTTAAGTTAGATGACTAAAGGTCTTATATACCTTTAAAAATCTGAACTTCTTAGCTCTTTATTCTACTTTTTACTTCCTCAGAGCAAACCTCTCCCTCTCATTGCTGAGATTCACAATATAAAAAATTTCTCATACTCTAAAAATTTGTTCTACTTAGTCAGTTGTCAAGAATATATTTTAGTACTTCCTGATTTCCTTCAAATACTATCATGAATAGTGAATGCCCATATTCCTTTTTGAAATATCATTATTGTTCATATAAAATTTAAAAAAATCTATTTTTTGGAGACTATTGCATTTTCTAGTCAATTTGTGCTGTCTCATTTTCCATCATTTGTCCCCAGTAATCACATTGCTCAGCCCTGATTAACTTGATTCATAGCTTTTAACATATTTTAATTGTTTATAATTGATTTTCATGTCTTATTAATCATGAAAGTTATCTCCTATATATTGATCTCAAACCTCCGTCCTTCACTAGTTTTCTGCCTTAGTTCAAGGATTTGAATGCTTTACAAAAGATGGCAGTGTCTTCTCTGGGACTGATGGCCCTGCTACTTGGAAATGATTTAGCTCTTTTTTTCCTTTAGAATGCAAATTCCTTGCTCATTTTCCAATTGCTTTGTGTTTTGTTGATGGGTGGATTTGGTCTTCTGGAGGGTCTTCCAGAATGTGGGAAGTTTGTGGTTTGCATAGATGGCCTAGAAAAAGTAATGTGGCAGAAAAGTTACAGAGACTCCTGGGGGCTGAAATGAAGTCTTACAGCAAGCCATGAGCTAGAGCAGTTCTGATGCTTGTCTAAAGTAATTCAGCATCCAAAGTGGCCTTGGAACAGCTTGAATACCAGAAATTACATGTATGATTGACAGGTGTATTTTCTACCCTCCCCCCAGCTGTGCCAAGTGCAGCCGATGCTCTTTTCCAAGGAATCTGAAGAACAGATTTCTCTAAATTGAAGATGATGCCTCTGTTTCTATCTATTGTCTCTGGAAAAAGCATGATTTTCAGAGATTATTATAGAATCATAGAATCATTTAGGTTGGAAAAGACCTTTAAGATCATCATGTCCAACCGTTAACCTAGCACTGCCAAGTCCACCACTAAATCATGTCCCTAAGCATCACATCTACAGGTCTTTTAAATACCTCCAGGGATGGGGACTCAATCATGTCCCTGGGTAGCCTGTTCCAATGTTTGACAACACTTTCAATGAAGAATTTTTTCCTAGTATCCAACCTAAACCTCCCCTGGCACAACTGGAGGCCGTTTCTTCTTGTCCTATCACTTGTTACTTGGGAGAAGAGACTGGAGACTGACCCCCACCTCGCTACAACCTCCTTTCAGGTAGTTGTAGAGAGTGATAAGGTCTCCCCTCAGCCTCCTCTTCTCCAAACTAAACAACCCCAGTTCCCTCAGCTGCTCCTCATCAGACTTGTTCTCTAGACCCTTCACCAGCTTCATTGCTCTTCTTTGGACACATTCCAGCATCTCAATGTCCTTCTTGTAGTGAGGGGCTCAAAACTGAACACAGTATTTGAGGTGCGGCCTCAGCAGTGCCAAGTACAGGGGACAATCACTTCCCTAGTCCTGCTGGCCACACTATTTCTGATGCAAGCCAGGATGCTATTGGCCGCCTTAGCCACCTGGGTCCACTGACAGTGAAAGGGTTAAAAACCACAAGAGCAAGAAAGATGTTGTAAATACCTTAGTCACTCAATTAGATCAGAAGACACCCTGTTGTGATTTAAGGATGTTGTGAATACCTTGTTAGACTTGAGGGCGGTCTGGTGTGATTTAGGGAGTAGCTAGAAGAACAGTTATAAGATAAGAGGGGCTCCAGGATAATTTCCTTACAGACAACTCGGCCTTGGGAGAACAGATGCACGGAACCATGAAGATAGGAAGAAACAGAAGAACGGCAACAATAGTCTTGAAGGACAACGTCTACGTGATCCTAGGACTGAGTTTGCGCAGAAGCAAAGGTCAATCAGCGAACACAGTGAGGAAGACTATGAGCCTTCATCTGAAGACCCCCAAAGACCAACCACAAGAGATGACTGTGCATGCGAATCAGATATTTACATATGTTAATAAGTTCCTGGAAATCTCTTGTTTATGCATAGCAATTCTCAGAAATCCTATGAATATGTATGATTGTATAGTATATATTTTCTAAAAGTTCAGTAATTCGTTGGAGCACTTATGGTGGAGAATCCCCAGTGCTGCCCAGCACTGCAATAAGGAATACCTGCTTAATAGTAACTTCGTTGCTATTGAGTTTCATTTCAGGGACTCTCTGAATACTCCGTTTCTCCCTTGGAGAGATTCGGACTGTGAGGAGAAGCATCCGTGGATTTTTTATCAACAGCTCATATTCAGCTGGCTGTCGACCAGCACCCCCAGGTCCTTTTCCACCAGGCAGCTCTCCAGCCACTCTTCCCCAAACCTGTAGGATTGTATGGGGTTGTTGTGACCCAAGTGCAGGACCATAAAATTGGCCTTGGCCCTTCGATCCAGCTTGTCCAAATCCCTCTGTAGAGTCTTCCTACCCTCCAGCAGGTCAACACCCCTGCCCAACTTCGTGTCGTTTGCGAACTTACTGAGGGTGCACTCGATCCCCTCATCCAGATCATTGATAAAGATATTAAACAGATATTATTATTTAAGATATTTTAACTTAATATTTAAGAAAAATATTATCTTAATATTTAAGATATTTTATCTTAATATTTAAGATATTATTATTTAAGATCATTCAATGAATACTTAATCTAAACATCATTTGTTTGCAAATGCTTCATATATTCTGTATGAGATTCAGAACTGGGACATAGTCTCTGTTCCTTAATTGAATGGCCCTCACTTTCTGCTTTCTCTCAGAACTTGTTCCATTTGTCACAAATAAATTTTATTTTCTTACTAAAAGTAATTTTGGATGCTGGCCTGCTACAGTTATTTATGAAACCTATCCTTTAGAAAGTCCATGGACAACATAGGTTCAAAGGAGTCCATAGTTGAATTCATGAAGGACAAATCTACAAATGTTTTCCCTTTCTATTTCTCTACCCCTTGATAATAACCCCTTTTCCTGAATAATCAAGAACAGCTTTTTTGCGTTGCACACTGAGTTGTTAATACAGAACTGCTCAGCTTTTTTCCCTAAATATTCCATAGCACTCTAATGCCTCTTATGCTTGGATTTCTTTTTCAAAGCTTTTATAAAAAAAAAAGTCTGTGACAAGTAGTATTTTCAAAAAGGAATAATTGTTGCATACCCAGATAAGTTACAGGCAGCAATGTTCAAACATACTGTGGCTTTAATGTCCACTTGATTTATACACCTTTCCTCAAGGACTCTACCCCTTGCGCAGTGAATAAGGTTTCTAGTGTTTTCATTCCGCTTATAATGATAATCATGAGGCAGAGGGCAAGCACTAACCAATCACAAGCAATATGATTACTGTATAATTACTGAGTTTCTAATAAACAGACTTCAGATTTGCTCTCTTGAAATAAAATAGCATGATTTAAATAAACAAATGTAACAAAACATTAGTAATTGATATAAAAGGACCACATTCTCTCAGTCTTACACTAGACTGATGCATTCCATTAGTGAAATCAACATAACAAGTCTTTTGTTTTCTTTGTATCTGTCATTTTACAGTTTTGACAAGTAAACATTGTTTAAGTAAAGAAATGTAAATATTAAGAGGTTTAGTTTTGCTGTTGAGGCTGGGAAATAATCAGATTTACTAAAACAGGATACAATCACAGATACTACGTTGCATAGCGTCTGCACTATAGGCCTTGAAAACCGAAATGGCTGTTATAATTAAATGTGACATTTGTTCACTGGGAAAAAATCATGCCTGTGAACACAAGGGCTATCCAAAGAAGAGGATAAGAATGTGCTAGTGTAGCAGAGACAGTTAACTGAGAGCCAGCAGGGTCCACCCAAAGAGAGATTTTACAAGTGGGAGAATGACTCACAGAGCAGTTACACAACGTGAATTTGCATACTGGCCCAAAAGGAAGAGTAAGTGAGAGAGACTTGAAAATAGCTTATAAATACAGAAGAAAACCCGGTGCAGATAGAAGTTAAACAAAAGCTTTTATTGCACAGTATTGGAGTAGAAAGATAATACAAAATTTCAAAGTCACATGGGGACTAACCTATGGTCATCTAGCGGCACTAAAGAGAGAAAAATTAGGGGGGTAGCAATTCAGTAGGATAGCCCAGTGGTAGCTGTGTAGGCTCAAGTAAAACACCTCCCAGATTACTAGAACAGCATGTCTAGCAGCAGCTTGCTACACCCTTGCAGAATATGCTGGTAATGTGCCACTGTTTGACAACACAGACTGTCGGATATAAGGACATGGTGTGCCTCCCTCTCTCCCCAGGCTTTTTTGTGACTCTGACATAGCTGTTCACTCTGGCCTGGAACAGCTCGGTGGGATATCAACTCTGACTGGTGTGTGCCTACAAGGAGGTTTCAGTCCTGTGTCTCGCTATCCTCTTTGGACATACCTATGTAGAAGCAAGTATAGTTGTACACACGTCAGGTTCAAGTGGATTAAAAAAATATACTTTCTTCTTTTTCTTTTTTTTTAAAGCAATACCACAGAGAATGTCTCTTTTCTGTAAAAAACCTATTGTCTCTGCTGCATAAATATTTTTAACCAAAAAAAAACCCCACAGTCACAAACCAGTCAGATCTACAAATTAGATTTTCTTTGCAGGGAGACACCAAAGTATTCAGTGGCCTGATCAGCACTGTACCCAAATGTCTACCATTAACCATTTTCAGCTTCTCCTTGCTGTGCCACTAAGAATTTTTTTGAACCCCACTTTCATAAAAATATGATGAGATGACGTTCATTTTTAATTCCTGTGGGTAAAGCATAATAGGTCATGCATTTTTACTTTCTATATAGTTGTTATCTTTACATCATTTCACAATGTAGTAATGTCACAAAATGCTTTATTACTGTCATTATAATGAAGGAAGAGTTGGAAAATTGCTATTTCATGCTGAGTGAAACAATTACCTTTTTTTAGACTCAAGGTTGTTTTTTTTTTTAATTAGTTTGGCATTTCCTTAATAATCAGTTTAATTTGTACTGTAAAGTAAAAACTAACATTAAAATATTAAATGTCAAATTTTATTTTTCTGAAAATTTTGATTTTTTAATCCAAATTGAAACTTTAAAATGGTGATATTTCTTGTAGAATAAAAACCTGATGTTTTGGTCAGTTTTACAGTTCCATTTATCAAAGAATGACACAGTAACTGAATGGTACAATCACTGACTGTCCACATGAATGTAAGTTTTATATAACTCCCTGCAGAGTGCTGGCTGTTTCAGCTCAGCCCACACATATGTTCATACTTTTAACTTTGCAGGTCCCTAGTTTGAATTCACATCAAATGCCAGTTAGACCAGGTTACACCTGGACTTGTAGCAAGGGAGGAGAAAAATGACACCTGCTCTAAGATTCCTTCTAACTTGGATTTGAAATGAGAGTGAACATTTGTTAACACTACTAGCTTTTCTTAATGTGGCATCATCAAGGCTCTCTAGAAATGTGGTATCACGTGTGGGTCAGGCTTTTTTATTTGCTATTTCTATCACTGAATTGCTTTTGTACAGATTTCCACATTCTAGACTGTATTAATTATTCATTACATAGTTTCTGTGAACAATTCTTGGTATCTCAGTCACTGTTCATTTTGACTGGACGTATGGGTCACAAGCATCCTTGATTAAGTAACCATGTCACTTAGTATCAGCTACTTGGAATAAATATGATTCTGAATTAGGAATTCACCCTCCATAACTCTTCTGTGATATTTCTTTTAAAACTGTAGGAACAATAAACGCACTTGTTCCTGAAAACAAATACCGGAGAATCCTGAAAAGTCAAAGTTTCTAATATTCAAACAAACAAATAGCCAAGGAAAAAACTGAAGTATTCCTGCAGCACTGTGCTCAGACTGCTGTTGTGCTTATAAGTATTTGTCCAGAGTTCAGAATTCTACCATTAACTACTGTTATGTACAAATAATATCAGATTCTGAACAGGTTTTCCTATATAAAATAAGATTTAGGAGAAAAATGAGTATCATTTGGACTCATGAAAATATCTGAAATGTGACAAGTACTAAATGGTGTGTCACAAACTTTTATATGACATGCTGAATCTTGAAAAATTTGATTTGATTACTGAGTGATAGTTTTTAAGATTTTGACATGATTTTTTACTTGTAAAGACTTTCTAATGGCTCATTCGCTTTGGATATCTTATCACATACTTTATTTGATTTGTAATACAAATAATCAGGTCACAACTACATGACAAAAGAATGATGTTAAATAAATATATATGCCACATGAGACCAAAAAAAGCTATTACAGAGCAGTACTCAAGAAGAGAATGATGGCACCACGTACATGAATGATACTAGGCTTGGTGATGCACAAAGGGAACAGCAACCCTACTCTCGCTGCATGGAACGATGACTGGAATTGACCCTGATCCAAGATTAGCAGTCAGGCATGTCATCGGAAACTTTTACATAACCGTATGACAGATGTCAAAGAGCATACAAAGGATGACTGAATCCTAAGAGTCAGGATAAGCTGCAGTTATAACTGATGTGCCATCCTTATGCTTCCTAGGATTAAATAAGATGAGTTGCAGGGTGTGCTCAGTTGTAGCAGCATACGTTCGAATGGGGTATCTCATCTTTATTCTCCTTTCATGCAATTTAACACTGGAGCTCTTACTGTGTGTACTTTCAACTGGAGGAAAACTGTTCTCCATTCCAGATTTTAAGATCTTTTTTTGATTGATTGACTTTGATTGTTTTTACCACAAAACACCAATGTAACAGGGAATCAGTCACCTGCAATAAAATATTGCCATCTCCAGGAAGCAGTTATTCTGCACCTGCATAGCTTCCCATCAGCATTCTAAAAATCAAAAAAAAAAAAAAAACAACAATGAACTTGGGACCATAAAAAAGTAATGATATAGACAAGATCCTAGGAATTGTGTCCTATATCACGAGAAATGCTTGGAAATCTTTTACAAATTAGGATTGTTTTACAGTTTACACAAAATTATGGTATTTCCTAAACCTGTTCCAAATGTAAGATTTGTGGATGAGATTATAATTAATATTGGCTCAATTTCAAGATAGAATTTGAAGCTCTATCTTGCTTTTATCCTCTGTCAATAGCAAATTGATCAAGAAACAATAACTTCAAAATGAATTGGTCAGTCTTTTGCACTGGCCAGTGATTTAACCTGCACTACCACCCAGAATTCTTTGTGAAGCAAATTTTTCTCATCCATAATAGGAACAAATAAGAAGAGACAGAGTGGCAACAGAGCAGTAAAGGACTGGCTGCTTGTAGTAGGAGTAGTTAAAAGAATGCAGAAGAATACAATACGAAGTTTAAAACTTGGCTTAGTCTAATACTTTTGCTATTTCACATCATAACAGTTAGCCTCTGTCTTTTTTACTTTTATGTTGCATTTCACAAATGAAGTATTGTGGACTTTTTAGCTTTGCAAGAAAAGTTAGACTTGATTTACTTATGCCATTTAAACAGCTCACAAAATAAAGCAATAACTAAAATTTCCTTATTTGAATTCCATGTAGACTCTTTCCCACATCTAGTAACAGACATATAATAATAATAACAGAACAAACGGAGAACTATGAGGAGCCCAATCTTAGTACAAAACAGGAATCTACCATTTTAAATACATGGATTTATGCCAGTGCAAAACTGATTTCTCAAGAACAGTATCAACCCAACCATCTACTTGACAAATGAGATCATAATCATATAAGAAGTCCATAAACAAAGTTCTGTGACAAACCCTCAGCATAACAATTATAATTTCTTGTCTGGAAAAAAATATATTTAAATTGCTTCTGCTATTCCTTTTCGTAAAGGAGATGTGCTACAGAATACTTAATGCAAGAAAGAGCTAGGCATATTTGTAGGATGAAGGATTTCCACCAGCACAGGCCCAGCTGAATCAGTCATGTTAACTAAATCAGGGGACAGAAAACTTGAGCGCTGATAACAACTGTAACTGTAATGGTCTAGCTAAGGAAGGAGAGGGAATCCTTTATGAAGTCTCTCAGAAAAGGATTGCATGAATAAAAAAACACTTTAGAAGCAATATCTACTTTTCTATCCACACACCTCATCAGAAGTCAATAAGCAGATGTTGTCTCTGTAGGAGGCTCCACTGAATGAACAAGTGAACAGCCATATTCTGTAGTATATTTCTGAGTCACTGGTTTGTTTGATAGTACTCACTGAACCCTTAGACAAATTTAGAGTCCTTGGTTGAGAACTTGAATTACAAGGCGGACAAAATAGAATCGGAGGGACCTAGTTAAACTATTTAGTATAATTCAACATTACAGAGCATAAAAGCCTCTAATATCTTTTACTGAAAATTCAATTTTCAACTAAGAAAAAAATTTCCTTTAAAGCTGTCAACAATGTTTTTCATCTGAGATGGTAGAAAATCCCAGTATTGCTGTCTTGAACACTGGACCTGGACACTTAGAGTAGGTCTTGGAAGCAGTCCCACTAACAATTGCTTTTGAAGACTCCCCAAAGACTCAGACACATGCAAGGGTACCTAGGAAAAATGTCTGAAGCCCTCATACAAGTGGCAGATGAATAATTTCACTGTGAGAAATTCTAAGTCTCATGGCGAGATGCAGAGTTGGGCTAAGTAAACGTCCCCATCCTTGCTAAATTCCACTGAGATCACTCTCTCAGTTTGAAAAAAAGTCATACAACAGAAAACCAGGTAGGGTTGTGGGAAACAAATGTCTCTTTCTTAGGTTAAAAATTAAGAGTTTAGCATGGGCTGAAATACTGGAGGTTTTTTAATTCTAGCCAAACCTCCTGCTTGTTCTCTAGGTTCATTGACCACGTTTCTCCACTTACACTCCTGTTATGGTCAATGATGGTTCATAATCAAGTAATAGCTGCTGTAGATAACAGAACTAAAATAATCAGCAAGAACCCCTGAATTTTCATCACCCTTCCATCAACTGTAACAAATTGAGCTGGTCCTAAGTTTGTTCAGGGCTGAAACTAAACTGATTATATTATATGCACTTTTTTCCTACCCATGTGCTACATCAGGAAGCCTCCAATTAGCCTTTTAGCCCTCCCATCCAATTCATACATATGCTGAACAGCCTGTAGCGCAGTCTTTATCATTGCCCCATGCATTACATGTTCTCTGTCACACAGCAGGAGACAGGCTGAATTGTTGCATAGTTCCCCAACAGCATTGTTATTTCAGGCAGTCCTGTGTACGGCAAATGATGTTTATTAGGCTTGTGGGTTGTAGCAATATCTAAAGCCTTCAATGCCCTTGAGAAACATGGGAGAGAAAGTGCCTTCTTGTGAAACTGATATTACATGAAAATAAGCAAGAGTGGCCAATTTGAAATCCAAAGGAGTTCTGCTATCTGCTCCAGTGGAGCTGGAATTTCAGCAATGGCCTACAAATGTAAATCATATAAACTGTTATATTCCCAGGCTGTATACTCTCCCCCTGTGCAGACACTTGTGGTGGAGATGAAACAATGCTAAATTACTTAGGACTCTTCCTTCTTTAACAAACATATCCACATCCCTCCCTGTGAGCCTTGCCCAACAAGGTAAGGAAAAAAATCAATGTTGTGGATGTGATCTTATATGTATTACTCCTCAGTGCTTTGATGATCAAAGATACATCAAGGTATGACCTTCCTGGCCCATGATACTCGACTTGATGTCACTATTGTTACAATAGCTGCATAACATCCTTTGTGCCTCCACAGACCTTTATCTTGTAGTACACAAATCCATGCAAAGCTATGTAAACAGCTGAAAGGAGCTTCTTTTGGACGTTACCTTAGAAAACCCTGTTATTCAGTGAGAGTGTGAGGCTATCAAGATCTCCTCACTTCACTATAACTTAACTTTGCCTCCCAAAGGAGACACCAAACACCTTACAAGAAAGGTCTCTATGACCTTGGGGGAGAAAGAAGGGTTGTAATGTTCTCATTGTAATGCCAAAAACCAGAGGGGTAGATTTGTCTCCTTCTTATCTGTGAAGATAAAGATGAGATGAGATGAGATGAGATGAACTTGCCTTGGCATCTTTTATATTTTTTAAAGCACTTACCCCTCCACACTTCAGCTGGATTGCTATTCCCAACAGAGTGTTGTGAAACTATTCAGATAAAATATTTAAAAGTGTAGATCTGGTAATTTTATATCGTGAGTTACGAAACCTTTATTTAGGTTCTACCTTTTATTAACCTCCAGGGTTCTCCTACTGTCCCTAATGATGTTACATTGCATCAAAATAAAACCAGTGCTTTTTACTGGGAGCTGTGCTATTTCTTGCGACTTGGTAATGCTAATGTTTAAATTCTGAGTCCTCTTACTGCTGATTAAACCTCCAAAGACTACAGCAGAATTTCCGCTTCACTGCTAGAAAAGAAGAAAACCAGCACAGTTTGTACCAAAGAGATCACTTGAAGAATGTACGTAAGGTTACTGCATTTATGAATAAAGCAAAGCATTATCATTTTTAATAGGAATTAAACAGCTAGAGGGAGAAGTAGGGCAATGCTGTGATCAGTGCAAAGGAAAACAATCTAACCATTTTAATTAACTGTATTTTAATAGCTTTAGTTATAATTGAATAATTTAAATACCAAGGGAAATAGTTAAATCTCCTAAAAGCCTTCTTTTTATTTACATTTTAAATACAGTTCACGGGGAAGGGATAGCACTGTGAAGGCTTAAAATAAATGGGTGGGGAAAACCTTACTAATTTCTACAGCTGCTGGACCAACAGGAAATATTTATGGGATCTTAGTCATTGGTCTCTGCAGGAGCTCCAGTCCAAATCCTAATATATTTTCTACTTTTCTCCCCACTTCCTCAAAATATTACACAGTCTCTGGTGCTATTGCCCTTGACTGTTATAACCATAAAATGCACAGGAAGATAAATGTGAAGCAAGGATCATCTAATCCAATTTTTTTACATATGCACCAGTGAAGAGGATCACTGCAGAAAATAAAACTATTGGTCAATGCAGAGTTTCATTTAGACAGATTATAATAAACTGACACACACACAATTATGTTATATATAAAAACCAATACTACTCATAAGCAGAGCCCTTCCCTACTGTACTTTTCATGTCACCTGTAATGATGGAGATCATTAACTTACGTGGACAACATTGTGGAGACCTACTATTTTGCAGAGTTAATCTGTTATGAGGATCATGTTTCCTCTCACACAGGCTTTACCTCTTCATGGTTTCAATTACTCAGTCGCATTACACTAGTTTAAGTGAGAGGGGCAGGAGTCCACGTCTCTCTGTCACTCCATCAGTCTCTGAGACATACCGTACCATCCACTGAGCCCACTGTCCTGACTGCCATAGTGGCCAAAGGCAAATGCCTTTGAAGGGTAAACACATAGTGAGATCTCTGTGATATAATCTCTTGGCATTCAGCAATTTTTGCAGTTTATGGACCTTCTGAGCTAGAGGAAATATTTCTATGTTTAAATAATACAAACCAGAGTTTTCTTCCAGTAATCTATCTACATGACGTTTTAAAATGATGTAAACTTCTAATGTCCAAAGTATCCTACAGTGAAGCCTCTCTGTCATCTCTCTTACAGTAAAAAACATCGTCTTTTGCTGTTTTGACCCTACTATTACTTGAGGCCAGTTAGTTCTTGTTTTAGAAGAGACAGTAAAGGATAATTTTCCAGTCACTTCTCCACACTGGTTGGGATTTAATAGACCTCTGTCATATCCCCCCTCAGTGATTTCTTTTCCAAACGGAAGAATCCTAGTCTATTTAATCTTTTTTTTTTGAAAGCTCTTCCAGACCTTTGATCATCCTTTCACATACCTCTACTTCTCTAGTTCTCCTAAAACCTTTTCAAAAACAGAGAAACTGTAACTGCAGACAGTAGTCTGTTCACACATTTTTACCTCAGAAAAATAATATTTCTAGTTTGCTTTCTCTGCTTCTTTTTTTTGATTGCATGTAAGATATAGAATGTATTATGCATGTACAGCATGTGGTAAGGACAGAGACAAAAGGTGTCAGTAACACTATGCTTGGAAAGAATTAAAATATATGTATAAATTAAAATATCTATATATTCTTCATCAAAATATGTAAATTCATACACAATCAACTTAGGAACAGATTTTACTACTTTTTTTACCAAGTGCCATTAATGCCAATATTGACTAAATGAGATTTCAATCAGAATAGAGTATTACTTAATGGAATTATTTAGTAAGTGTTCAAAAATCCTTATCCAAAAGTCACGCTATAAATTTTGATAGGCTCGGATTTCTAATTCTGGCTCACATGTTTCTGGAAATTTAAAGAGAAGGATATTGAATCTCAGTGTTATTGTTTTTACTGGGTGCCTGAAGTGCATTAGGTGCCTCACAGGCAAGTAAAGAGATTGGAGTCTGTCCCAAAATGCTTCCAATCTAAACATGCAAATTTGATTAAGAGGTTGGAGGGTGGATCCAATGTAAAAACAAGATGATCAGTCTGGTGTGGTTGACATTTTTCATTAGAGGACATTTGGCAATACTGTAGCTTTTTAAACTCAGTTCTTCTAGACGTTCTCACATCTTTGACTCCTAAAGACATTAATCCCTCATAATCATCAAGGTTAACATTATACTCAGGCTTATTTTTCTTTCCCTCATTGTTGGAAAAGTCATGACACACCACCTTACTGTAACATGCTGTACGTTTGAGGAAAACCAGGGAATAGGATGCTTTTGTTGCCGTGGATGACAAGCTGAAGAATCCCACAACTGGGAACTCTGACAGGATTCCAGAGGACGTTTGACTGTCCCAGTGTACAGAATATGATGTGAACATCTAATCTAATTTGCTTCTTATGCCTTGTTATTACTGAAATACAAAATAAGAAAAAACATAACATGCTTCCAAAGTTTTAATCCTGGCTTGAATTTCTCACTGATTTCACTGGAAGCTTTACTGATTTTTATGAAACACTGGAAAATTTAAGAACACAACTGAGCTTTTGGGCAACCAGTTACAACACCATCTGTTGACTCAAACTCATGTGGAGCTAGGTTTGCTATATTCAACATGGAGTATAATGACAATTATGACCTTGTTCTCATCAGTTTCCTGAAATTCACAATTCACAGTAAAAAACAGAATCATGAAAAAAAAAAAGAGAAACTTTTTAGTAAACCCTAAAGAATTGTCATTCCTACATTTTAATATGGTCTAAGTGAAGTTTCATTGCTGTTCCTGTTTCATGTTTAACAAGAAATATTTTATGTATCCATTCCAAATTCCACTTGGCAACAATGCACTCATACTACTTATTTTTAAATTCTAAATTATTCCATTATATTTTTTTTGTCTTTTAATTCCAAGTCAGGCTTTGTTTCTGAGAGATTGAGAGAGAAGGCCAACAGTGGAGAATTATTATAACTTGATAATACCATATATGACAGAAATAAACATCTAGGATCGAGTCCTTTCCATAGCTGGACAGCACCAGGAAGATCAAGGATGTTCAGCTGGTCATTGGATGCGAAATTTTCACACTTACAAAAGATCATCAGTAAGCCCCTGCCAGAGGGGGAAAGCAATTTTAAAGGACAATATCACTTCGGAGTTATTGAAGTGAGGAGAAGAAGACACCATGAAAAATGGTGGCAGGAAGAAGTTCCATGTTCTGGAAGTGAGAAAGTAGGCAGGGGGAAATCTTGAATTCCTCAAAAGGGTCTAATATTTGTCCAAATAATATTAAAAACCAATAAGTAAGTTGAGGCAAGAAAAAAGGATAATAACACTTTATTCTTTAGTGTCTGCCTATGTATATTAAAATAATTTTGATAGAAAACCTGTGCAAACCCCAGCTATGCGTATGAACTGAAGACAAGGCTGCCTCCACATTTGGAGCTTTAGGAAAATATACGTTTATGCTGCTGAGGAATATGGAAATGATAAGTCAGCAGTAATCCTGGGGGCCAAGGATTTCTAAGGATATGACAACATGTAGCCCACATCTCTCAATCAGATCATGACATTCTGCCAATTACATTATGCATACAAAGACAAACACAGCCAAAGAGCAAAGCAGAGGATGCAGTCTAGCTAAATAGCTACTGTTGACTTATACGATTCAGAGCACAAACTAAGTCTGACATTTTAATATGGGTGCCATAGGTCCCTGACCCATTTTGCAAACCTGCAGCCCACTATCTTATTGATTAAAGTTCTGTGGTCTTCCCCTTCTTTCCCTCCTTCAGGTTGCTTTGGGTGTCAAACAATACACTTGTTAGGGATCTGGCCTAATCCCCAATGACACATCTGGTAGGTGTGGGTGGCACTCATTAGAATATGCTCTCCAATAAATGATCTGCTGAGGTTCTGACAAAATAAATGCTTATTTTCATTATCAGTCACTTACTCCCTGCCACTTCAAATGCACGTCCTCCAAGGAATGGCTTCAATCCAAACTGACATCTGAATTACAGTCAAGCGTGATGCCAGATTTTAGCTGTTAACATGAAAGTGCACACGTAAAAGTGGAAAACAGAAATGGGTATTTACAATATAGAAACAGCATCAAAGGTGAGGGCAACCAAAAGAAGGGAATAGTGTAATTAGTTGCATAAATGGAGGTTTTACAAGAAAAAAGACCAGAAGAGGAAAAGGAGTAAGAATAAATAGCAGCAGCAGTTCGAAGAGCCTAGCTAGGGACTGTTTAACAGAGTCGCATCTATCAGTGTGAGCAAAGAATAGAAATAGAGTGATAAGAACTAACTGGCTTCATTATCGGATTGTCCAGCAATCTGTTAGCAATATGTACAGCTGATTTCATGCAAAGTCTACATCTGTCTCTCTGAAGCTTGTCAGTAACCAGGAAAGGGATGCAAAGAAAGGATAATCAGGGAGTGTGTTTGTAGAATTGTAGTTACCATTAGTAGGGGAAGCTGGACATGCCAAAAATAAGTATATGATTCTTTTTGACATGAGACCAAAAGTAATGAAAGAATGTTTACAGTATGACTCTTTCTCATAGGGGAGAAAAAGATATATGTGATCTAAGCTGTATGACAGATGTCAAGAAGACTGATGTGTGGGTTAGGAAGATCCTTTTAATGACATGCTTGCAGCAGTTGGAAACAACTTGTCAGGTTAATAGCAATTCTTTTTACTGCAGACCAGCCCAAGGAAATGGAAGTTCTGCCTTGGAAAATACAGAGGGGAGAAAGATTTGCCTTACCACAAGCAAACAAATCACTTTATTAACATGAGAGCAAAATTTACTGAGTGAAAGTTTTCATTTTTATCATCTTCAGAGTTCAGGGTGCAGTGCTACATATTAAACTGCATCAGTCAAATGTTTTGGCCCGTGGTATTTTACTCTTCAGCTAGATCCTACAGTTTAGAAAGCAAGGCATAGAGAGACTAAAGGACTTGCCAAGGTCATGCACCAATTTACCCAAGTCTCTTGAGTCTCATTCAATGCCCTAATTACAAGATCTTCCATTTCTCTTTGTAGTGAAACATAAGATTTACCTGGTGTGCTGTTGTGTTTGAGTTAAGAAGCCACTCAGTGTTTCTTACAATGTAGGCCAAAAACATGGGAGGGAAGAAAGCAGAGGAGAAGGGGTATTGTACTATGCTCCTTCATGAGCCAGAGTGTGATGTTCAGAGAAATTCCTTAAAGGCACTTAAAGGAATAAATTTAAGTAGAACTATAGCAATCTCTAGAGAGTATTCACAATAGGGTAACAATTGGACCATCTGACTCTCAGATACAGCATGAAAACTGAGATCTTCACATTTTAACTGTTCTTTTTTAGTAAGAACTTAGACTATCTACCATGGTAAACAGACTAAAATTCCAAGTCCTTAGTTAATGCTGCTTACTTATATTTTTCCACTATTCCAGCTGCAGTTGCTGTTTTACTCGATTTCCTTTCCTACATGATAATTTAATGTTGCGATGCAATCTTAAACAGATGGCTACACTTCAGAGACAGGTGACTTCCCCAGAAAGGTCGGCAGTAACACACAATCCTTGGAGGTGGAAACAATTATTTAAATGTATTCTTTTCTTTAAAAGAAAACAAATGCATGATTTCTGCAGACCCTTTTGCAGCAGTTTTATTCTAAAGTCTTCTCACCTCGTATTTCAGGAGCATTGCTTTCCTTCAGAAAGCAAAGCTTCCATTCCTTTCTCACAACATATTTTTTATTTTTTAGTAGATGCTGGAGCATTCAGTACAGATCAAGGCCCTCTTACGCTGCTCTCTGCACAGGCCTGTCTCTAAGGAAAGACAAGTAATAGGTAAATAGATCTTGAGAGTTAAAGGATTTGTTCAAGGCAGTGTTACAAATCAGCAGTGGAAGAAATAGGACCTGAAATACCTTAATTTAGGCAATGAGTTATGGACACAGATATTAGAAATATGTAGTCAGTATATCCTTATCATAGACCTGAGATGAAGTCTGGAATGCAGTTTTCTCCTCATCTTCTCTCTCTCTCTTTTTTTTTTTTTTTTAAAGAGGATATATAATAATTTAATGCATTTTTTCCAAAGAACCCCTTTTTTTTGCAAATTAGTATCTTCAGCAATTTAAGGACTAGTTTAGCTTGGGGAAAGTAAATAAAAGCTCTGTGCTTAGATCTGCATTTTAATGGCAGTCTCTGTACCACAAATGAGTCTCAGATCATAGTTATGATCTATTATCATGTACCACTGAAAGTTCATTACTTTAATGTGTAAAACATGGATTAAAATGTGACAGGAAGCGACTACAAAGTACTTCATAAATCAGGTCAAACTGGACTAAATGTTAGTGTAAACAGCATAAAAATACATCTTCTGAAAATTAAACCTACTTTCTTACTTAGCTTTTGGGTTTATTTTGGTTTGTTGTCATTTCTATGTAGTGTACATTTCTTTTGGGGCAAAATCCATTCCCTAGTAAGTTTATATAATGTATATTTGCAATTAGAGAATGATAATGCAGAATGACTTTTACTATTTAAGAAACTGAGTCCTTCTAGCTGGCTGTCATTTCAGATGTAAAATTTTCTTGACCTCAGGCAAAATACCTCATTTATAGATTGCAGCAAGTAGAAGATGAGTCCTGTGGTCAAAGTACAAGATGTAAGTTATGAAGCTCAAGGTCTTATTCCAAGCTATATCATACTATTCACATGTGAGAATAAAGTAGTCACAAACTCACACGCTTAAGGACTAATATTAATTACCATCATAAACTGAAGTTTTCCAAACTGGAACATGAAGACTAGAAAGACACTATATATTTTAAATAGGTCTCACAGTAACTGGGAACCACTTAAGGCTCCATTTTTATGAAAAATGTAAATGTGTCTGGGATATATTAGTCTTAGCATTTCCAGCAGAAGTGGGGAAGTATAAATTGCATTGTGCAAAGTATAAAGTACAGGTACAACTTATTCTGCTTTGCTGCATCAACCATGTTCAAAAAAGATTAATTTACGTGCAAAAAGTATGCAGAAAGGTTTTGGCATCACTAGGAAGATCCTGTCTTCCAAGGAAGTTGAAGAGAGCTTGGCTTGTTTTTTTTTTTTGAAAATTAACAGCTATGATTGTGGTCTATAAACATATCAAAGGAGTCAAATTGGTCAACAGCAGAGCTGTTGGTGCTTAAGTACAAAGCTGGTATAAGAACAAGCAGTAGCAAACTGAACAGAAAAGCTTTGGCAGAAAGTTAGATGTTTCAGTAACTAGTGGAATGAAGTTTTGTAATGCAGCAAAAGAGTTGGTTTAAAGATGGAGTTTGATAAGTCTGAGAACAGGGTTTTATGCTGCTGCTGCTGCTGTAATAGCAGCAGATTGGACTTGATGACCCAGAAGTTCTCTTCCTGCCAATGCTATAATTTCTCTGTAAATCACCTCAAGTCCTATGAAATCAGAATAATGTTCTGCTGTTTCCTCTTTGAGTAAAACTGTCACCAACATCTGAGAAGTGTTCAGATCCTGTAGCGTTGGCTACCATACCAAAGGTTACACATAATCATACCCTACCTCATTAAACCATAAATCAGATTTGCAGTAACTCAGCAATACTAAGGTACACAAACTGGTCAGACTATTTATTAGGCACTTCTTTATTTAATTCGGACAGATTTTCTAGTTCTGAATCATCTACCAACACATAGTAATTCACTAAATTCATTATGGCAGCATAAGTATTTTCCTAAATCATTATTTAATAGCAGTAAGGTAAATTTGTGATGTAACGTAAAGTTCTCATTGCCAGTACTTCATCACCTTTATGGACAGATACGTAATAAAACTTCTAGGACACTCATTCTTATTATTCCACAAAAAACCCAACTTCACTACTAATAGTTAAAATTTTACTCTTAAATAGGTTTGTAAGGATTTTATCTAATATAAAAATGACTGAAGTCAATAGGAAGACTCCCAAACTTCAGAAGCATCAGCACAATACAAGGAAGAGCTTTTATTCATGTTATTTTTCCTTTTTTTTTTTACCACATGTAGAGGAAAATAGCCATTAACATAAGCCTCATTATACTAGCTGATATATTGAGGCAAGAAATAGTGATATGCAGTTTTGAGCATGATGATTATTTGATGGGATTGTTCTACATTGTTTATGCTAAGCTTTCGGTTGAAGCTTGCAGATTTAATTTATGGAAAATGCCTAGAGTGTTTGACAGATGCTATAAAATCAAAATGAAATAATTAACTTGAGATGAGAATAATAGGTCTAAGGACAAAGGCATGAAAAGAACAACAAAATGATTCAAGGTGGGGGAGCAGGGAAAAGCAAAAGCAGTGGGCTCCATCTAATTAGAGTTTTCAAAAGATGACTGAAGAGAGGACTCATTGCAAAGGCTTTGTAAAGGCAAAGAAAAGGCTTTACAGAGCTAGAAGATGGAGATACCAATATTTAGTTGGCTAAAAGTCAAAAACTTGGCCACTGGTGAAGATTTACCATTGGAACAAACTATCATGGCTAAAAAAGACTCACTTGATATGTTCAAATGAAGACAGGAAGTATGCCTTGAACAGACATACTGCTCAAGTACAAGTTGAAGTAAACAAATTACTCCACTGACTACGCTTAACCATGTAAAGCACAATGGTCTGTGAAATAGAAGAGGTGAGATTATAATGTAATACTAGAAGGGAGCACTGTAACCACTTCCTGTGTGAGATAGGTATTGTGTGAATCGGACAACTGACCGTCCTTCAGATTAAGGTGCTAATGAATTAGTGTATGATCTACTCAACTTATGTGCCTCTTGAAATGTAGGACTGCCCTCCTAACAGGGTCTGAGCATTAAATTGCACAACTATATAATATTTTCCCCTCTTGCGTCATGGACAACAGTCCCATGCTATTTTGACATCAGCAGTAAACTCAAGTAGGAGGTGAACTGCTGATGCAGTCAGTATGGCAGATATTTGGGTTTCTTCACAATAACTGCAAGGCAGATCTTGAAGACAATGTAGTGGAATTTGTTAAATAATATAAAGTGACAGGGAGGATACCATCACACAGCAACTGCACCCTACGGTTCTTATGAGGCATGAGGCAGAACCAAATGCCTCCCTGATCCCTGCGGGCATGATTATTTTATAATAACCATGCTCACACCCTGCAGCTGCTGTTTGCCTTATAAAATATATTTCATTGTCCTGTAGTGAAGAAAGGATTTGTCATTCTTTACTAATTAAAAATACAAAAGGTGGCAGTTTGAGCTTGTAAGTAACAGCTGTAGTAGACCTAACATTTAACATGGATAGTCCAATAAAGCCTGCTGGCCCTTCCACCTCATATGGTTCTCAGACATTAGTGCCTGGTACACCTTACAGCCTAGGAATGCATGAGACATAGTCTTAGTCTGGCCTTCTAAAACTAGGTCCTGTGGCTTTGTGGGGTGTCTGAGGGTCTTTTAAATAAAAGGCCTCTTCACACCTTATAAAGAAACTTAAAAAAAAAAAAAAATTAAAGACCTGTTTTATTGTATCCTTAAAGCATGGAAGGATAAGTCTCTACAGTGTAAGAAAAAAAAATTAATTGAATCATCATAAGCAAGAGAGACAAAATGCTGTCAAGTGCTGCCTGACTTTCCTGGGCAGATTCAGTCCTCTGGAAATATTACCATACCCTTGCTGTTTTACCAAGTTCCTTAAAGGGATGTTGATATGAACAAGGACCAGCTAGCAAGCAGCAGGCAACTGCGAGGGTTCCTAGTCAACCAACAGCTTGCACGTGGGCCATGCAAAGAGGAGCCACTTTCCATACATCAGTGGCTTAGTAACTTCTGTGGTTTGCATGGCTTCCCTTGACCCTTTTGGCTGCTTATTCAAGACATTTATAAGAAATATTCTGTCAGATGCTGTTTTCCTCCTGAACCTGCTGTACAATCAAAGTGGACTTCTGGTATCAAACATTTACCCAGCAAAAGAAAGTGAGGTTATAGTTGCAGGATTATGGTGTCTGTGCTGCACAGGACAAAGCAGAAAATACACTGAATCCAAGAAAAACTTTCCATATTCACCTAGATACATATAATAGCAAAATGAATATAGACATCAAGCCATAAAACATCAGGATATATGAAGATGGGGAGGGGGTGTAAACATTCTCTTTTGCCTCAAAGTCTTGTCTCAAAACAAGCATAAGAGATGCACTCCTTATTGAGATGAAAAAAAAAAAAACTGACAGAACAATAGTTTGGGGAAAAACAGACTTGTGTAAACAGAGTTGCTTGAGGGTATCCTTACTATTCCCTAGCATATGGTTGCCCACTATTTCTTATAAAATAATTAAGCTCACATAGTTGATACAAATCTGTTACCCCCAATAAATAAATTCTTACTTTCATAACTACTGAGTTATGTGATTGCCCATTTGGGAAGATCCAGACTCAGCACAGCTGAAGCTATTTGTTCAGGTAGCATGATGCAAAGCCAAATAATGCCAGGAACTAACAGGACTACTTTCTAATACTGTTTTTCAAAATACCCTTGATCAAATAATGATAAAGCTTCTGTACTACTAGAGTTTGTAACAGACTATATAATCTCTCTATGGAGCCTGAAAGCTGCTTTTAATTCATCAGAGAGATTTAATCTTTCAAATGACTACCAAGTTCTCCCCCTCCTCAGCCTTTCTTGCAGTTTCTTAGATAACTTACTGCCTCTAATGGAACATCGCATAATAGAGCAGCAGCTTTCTCTCTAATCAAGTTTTAGAAAATTATGCCTGACACCATTTAGACCTAAAGGAGAAGAGTAACTTTACTTGATAGAAAGAGCACTCAATTTTATACCACCCTAGCATGAAGTTTCATGACAAGTCACAGTCACCAAAGGTAAACCTGAGGCTAACTTCCCCAGCTTTTAAGAGGACAATTGGCTAGGATCCCTTTACTCCCTAATAGAAGCAAGACCTGAGAAAAAAGCTCTTTGCTTAATACTGCTAACAGGCTAACTCAAACATACACCCTATCTACCCATATATAGAAGCTTAAAAGGAAAATCTGAAAGAACTTTGTGCAAAGTTTGAATCTAATAAAGGGGAAAAAAAAGCAAAAAAAGGAGGTTGGTGGGGTTTTTTTTTTTAAGCTCATGTTTTCCCCTGCTGTCCCTCACAAAGCATCTAACCCCTAATAGGAGCCAAAGGGGCCCCTTGGAGCACCTCCCTTTTACAGAGTGCTGAGGAACTACTTAATTCTTGACAGCTGGGTCAGCCTAGAGGCTGGAAATCCCTGTGCTTAGGGGATGCAGCTGTGGACTTCCCCCCAGTCAGGGGGAGCATTAACTCTTTCCAGGCCCGTCTCTGGCCAGAATCCTCCACACAAGGTATCTGCTCATAAAGGAAGATGGCACTGTGCACATGTCTAAATGCTAGAGTTCTCTGCAAATACTCTGTTAGGAAAGTATTTCTTCAATCTATGTCACCGGAAATCTTCCTCACAGAGGATCTGTCACATTTTGTCCCCTGCAAAGTAAACAGATTTTCTGAGAGATTGGTTTATGCTTTTTTGCTCTCAGCTGATATTGAGCTGAAATCCAGCCATGCTGATTAATAAATTAGTCAAATACGTAATAGTAAAGTCTCTGTACTAGTCATATTTTGAGAAGAAAAGAAACTATTTAAATCCATAAAACTCAGAGGAGTTAATGACAAAGTAATATTGAATCAAATTAGCAACCTAGGGGCTCAATTTGCCTACATCCATTGCTCCATTAAACTTTTTGACTGTGTGGGGTTACATGTCAATTAAGCAGTCCAGCCTATTCAGTATTATGAAAAGCAAAATCGGATTGGGAAGCCAGCAGCTGAGATGAGATGTATGATGCAAAGCCCTTTCGTTTACTCATTTAGTCATGGCACAAGAACAGCAGGAGGAACGCCTCACCCTCCTCACATCTTTGTATGCGCTTAGGCTGGCTCCAACCACTCAAGAACGTTTTTCCACCATACGCTGCATACTGCATATACTTTCCACAATACTGGTCCGGGGGAACCTCCATATGTGTTCATTATGATGGGCTCTCTAGACCATTAGGAGGCTGGATAACTAGCCAGAGGTGCACAGACATAATGGTCATTACTCATTACACACATCATTACCCATGCTGCAGGAATCATACCGGGCTGCTTGTCCCACTCCTCGCACTGGTTGTCCCCTTCCTCTGACTAGCAGAGTTACAGAACCTGCTACCAGTTATGAGTATGAAGCTGTGGGTCTAATGGGATGCCATTTACGGCATCCAGGCAAAACTTACTTCCATGCCTGTATACATTGAGGTATGAGATTGGGATATAACAGTATAGGTATGCAATGGGTATTTTTTATATATACATATTTCATATATAATTTAAATACAGTGCATGACAACTCAACACCTATTAATCAAATTATAGATATTTTAACTGCCTCTATAACCAACAATGATTGCAAGCTATGCTGCCTGAGTATCACTTCAATACCATATATGCAGGACATGAAGCTCATCCAGAATACTAGCACCCATTTCATATTGCCACTTTCATAAAGGTATCAACCTCTGAAAAAGTTCATTAGACGTCTGATCAGTTTTATTCCACCTACAAGGCTATTCCAAGACCTCTCCCTTAGGTAGTAAAAGCCTCTTCAAATTTCCAACCTATTTTAATTCATGGCAAGCTTAATTTAGTTAGCTCTTTTGTCTCCATGATGTTTACTCCTATGAAGTATTTATATAGTGCAATCATGTCAACCCCAAGGGGAGAGAATGAACTAAACCCAAACCTTTCAAAAAGTATTCAAAACTATATTCTTGTTCATTGTATTGACTCTTGGCCTTGAATAAAATACACACACACATAAACAGTTCCCACAGTTTTTAAGGCTAATACAGCTCAGCTTCACAGGCTACCACCTGTAGCTCCTTGTCTGTGTACAAGCCATGAGAAATTTGAAGCTGCCAAGACCTTAATGGTAAAAAGTGTACAGGTCCTTTTTGGAAAAGTTGATCTTGCATTGGTAAAGGCAGCAGTGAGACACTGTTCAGGAAAGGTCCAATTAATCAAATATTTCATAAGGAAAAAAGCAAATCAAGTCTCAGCCACAATGAAAATCTTTGTTATTTAGAAACATGCAGTGGTATTTCACTAACAGACAGCAGAAACCCTGCTATGCCATACCTGCTTTAGAGCTAGGGAATCTGCCACTAGTTCATTAGTGTCTTTCCCTGCTGATTAATAGTGGTAAATTGGTGCAGATCAAATCAGAATAGCCAAATTGTCTCATACTGCTCTGAAAAATATCAAAGGTTACCCCCTTCCTAAAGGCCCTCCAGTTACATTGGTGTGTAAGCTCATGAAAAGAAATGCTCTTACGATTGCCATACTCACCAGGAGACAAAGCACAGAGTATGAAGCTTTTATTCAGATGTAAAGAGAAGGCTGTATTACCCAATAGTCAGCCATTTGCATGATGATGGAGAAAATGAGAAAGACCCGTGGAAAGTAATTCAATAGCTTGCACTAGAAAATTGTTGTCTGATACTGTGCATCTAAGCTTTAGTTGCAGATTTATGCTTCGGGTGGGTTGTGTTATATCTCTGAATCTCCTTCTCTTGGGAGGGGGTAAAAATGGAATTGGATTTATATCCCTGTGTTTTCTGAACCAGACACTGGCTAATAATATAGGAGTCTAGGTACAGAATGACATTAAAGGTTGTGAGTATTTGATGTTAATCAATGGATGGCTGTCTCAGTGGGAGTTTGCTCATTTCTGCCTTAAGAGAGCTAAATTGCTACATCTAGCTATGCTGGGCAGTATTGAAACAAGCAGTCAATACTTTCTTCCAGAATCAATATATAAAAAAGTAACTCAATGGAAGCAACCTGAGAAATGTGCTAGGAGGAGGAAAGTGAGAAGCAGTCTGTCTTGTGCACTATATCTCATGCTGGTTAACCAGACAAAAACATACATACACCTGTAAGAGGATACAGTATTTCAAAGAGAGGTTGCTTGACCCAGAATTGTCTATGTAAACTCCCGGACAGTAAGACTGAAGATTAAAAGCAGAGCAGGCAAATATTCCCCCTTCCATTGACACCTGATACAGAAAAGCACTTAATCATTTGCTTAAGTCTACCCCAATTCAGCCAAGCTGTTAAGCATATGTTTAAGTGCTAGAAAGTCAATAGGATATAAGCATGTATTTAACTGCTTTGCTGAAAGGGGCAGGTTTTTGCTCAGGATGTGAAAGATGTGACATGAAACACTGCTTTCTGCATTGGCCTTTGCCCAATGCCAAATCCAGCTTTCATGGGGCGCAGCTGGATCCCTTTCCGTCCTTAAAAGGAGGGAATGTTAAAGATGTCACAAGTTGTTCCCCTTAAGAGCTGCCGAGCACTGTGAGTCTTCATGATCTGTCTCCAAAGGAGTAAGATCTCTCCATAGGAAAGTGAGGGAACAGGGAAAATTCCCTAAGAAATACCAATAGCCAAATTTGTGACCCCAGATGGAAGATTGCCTTGCTGAGTCTGCTTACCTCTACTGACCCTCACCATTAATCTGACATTTGGAGCACCATTAATCCAATATTTGGGGAGCACTGGAAGGGATTTGCTACTATTTGGATGGGAGAAAAAATAAGAGTCTTCCTGATATGCTATGATGCATTTCCATGAAGCAGTCAAAGTACAAGTGAGAGCTTCAGAATTTGATAGACTGAGTACAAAAAGACAGCGATAATGTGCAGTGACATGATAACACTGAAAGCATGCAGTACGGGGGTGTGTCTGCATGCTTAGGCTTATGTAGTTATGTGTAGGAGGAGAGGTGCACCTGTGCCTCAGTCCCAACATCTGTTTTATTAATGGGTCATATGTGGTCTTTATAAAAACAATTCTGTTATGTGATTTGCAAAATGCAAGTCCCAGGAGTTTTTTAGTGGAAGAGTAGAGATGCACCCCACTAATTTCCTGACCAAAAGTAAACACCGGTAAAAAAAAAGGAAGTACTTTCTGAAGAATACTTCAGAAGTAACACTGTCTTCTTATACAAGCCTAAAGGAAATTCCATTCATTTCTCATGGTCTCAAAAGAGCCAATTAAAGTTGCTGTATCATAGGTTCCTACAAATTAGGAGGGAAATGGAGGGTTGTCATGATGTGCTTTTAACATCATATTCACCAACTTTTGGTAAAAGCTCTCTTTATATAGACAGAGAGGCAAGACCAAAATGCACTCTGAGAGGCAGCATCCTGGAGATGAAGAGCACCTCAGTCCTTCTGCCAGCCTGTATTGTTGTGATATGTGTCAGAGAACTTAAGTGACAGCTAGAATTTGGGGTCAGATTTGCTCTTAAACTGATATTGCTTTATTTTTACAGTAGTTTTTTTCTAATATAGTAGCCAAAATAATGGTTTGCTGGAATAAATCTTGGTGGTTTTTTTTGTTTTGGGTTTGTTTGGTTCGTTTTTTTTTTTTCCTTAAGCTTATCCATTATGAAAAGTATGAGTGCATGGAGCAAATGCATTTTGGTTATTGCTGTTTCTCTGGAAGTCATTAATCACTATTGGACAGTATGTGTAACTCTTCACCTGAACCAGCAACCCAAAAATAAGCTTAGAAATCTCAGGAACAGGAATATGTCCTTCTCAAAACCTTCAAGGACTATTTTGGGTGCTAATATTCTCAGGCAGCATGTCCTAGGAGAAAACCATTCTCTAGGCATAAACCATTACACTTCCGACAAGAAGCAGCAACAAAGAGAGCCTCAAAAGTTGCCCATGGCAGCTGAAAAGAAGTGAGTGTTACTGGATATGACTGAAAGTGAAGGGGAGCTGGTTGCTAACCAGGTACATAGGCTGGCGATAGATGATTAAAAACACTGTGAGCCTTAAGTATTGGATCAAAGGAATAGCTGACTTTTTTTCAGCATCTTTTTAAGTAGAGGAGACAGTTTTTGCTATGTAACAATAACAAAGACAAATTTATTTTTGTTAGATCCTGCTTTAGCCATGGTCTTTATTTAGGACTATAAGAAGACGACGACACCGTTTTCTGGCTCCAGATCATCAGTTGTATAGACAGCCCCAGTTTGATGCCCTCCTCTATGAAAGATCTAGCTCAGCTATGTTTTTATGCTTCTCCCGCAGAAGATGCCTGTCAGTCACCTGGGATACAGGTTGAAAGCAACTGGAATAAATCATGCTCTGGTTGGGATATGCAATCTACCAGTTTAGGAAAACATTAAAAAGCCCCATTTTTATATGTATTTTTTTCCCCAGTCTTTGTTACATGAGTCTTCTGCAGCTTTTCAATTAGTCTTCAACTCAGCATAGTATTTAAAGAACTAGCTTAACTTTAGGATCATACTTAAATAACATCAAAGTAAGGTGTATGTTTAAGAGTTCATTTTGCACCATCTATTGAACTGTTGGACTCCATAAAAATCTATAATAATAAAGTAATCATTTATCAAAACATCTATAAGAATTTTGCTAACACTTTAGAAACCATTTATAAACTTAAATTTAATATAAAAGTAGAAAAAATGTGACCAAATTTGAACAGCATGGTCAACATGGTTACAGTGAACATTTAGCAAAATATGTTCTTTTTTATGCCTTGTATGTCAATACACAAACATGCTCGAAATAAAAATATGTGGTGTTTTCTGAAGCAATGTTAAACCTGTTTCCCAGATTTTTATGTTAATTCTGCAGCTGTGTATTCAAACTTTTATTTAATGCATATTGTATTTTGAAAATGGCATTTACACTAAAAATATAACTTGTAAATTAAAAATTTACTGTAAAAATATATCTTCATTAACTTCATAACTGTTTTCCAGTTTACAGTAATTAATCTCTTTTCCACTTCACAGTCGTTCCTGCCTGGCCCTTGTTCTCATAGATGCTGACAGTGAGGACACAGACAGTGTCTACTTTTGATTATTTAGGTGCTTTTAAGAATTAAAAATTTGGACCCTAAATTACCTGTGCAATATATCTGCACTTCTACATGACAACTCACAGCATCTGAATTAGACATTTAAAATATGAAACAGCAAGTAGTCCCAAAAGTTTCAAATATAATTCAAAAAGTTAAGTGAAATTTTATCTTCTTTTCATATCCATGCTTGCATATAGCTATGTCATTCAGAGAAAAAGTTTTCAAACCTTATAATGAACAATTTTTTTTTTTCTTTACTTGGGGGAGAAACTCTAGTAGTAAATAAAAAACCGTAATTAAATCCAGCCATAAATCAAAAGCTGTGGTAACATCAGGGTTGTGGTGATTATGTGAAGATTTTGGAGAAAATTAGGGAAGTTGAGTGGTGTAAAAGGACATATAGCCCAGCTTTCTAACAATTTGACACATGCCTCTCTAACCTGAGAGCTGTGTTGATAAACAAAGCTACCTGGGTTCAGTTTCGCTCTCAGTATACCAAAATAAGAACCCAGGATTTGACACAAACTGACTTTCCACTGTTAAGATCTTGTAACACTTTAACTATATCACATCTGATCATTATTCTTATATCCTAGAAATGTGATCAGTAATACTTCTTTCATACTTCTAGAGGCCTCTACAAAGAATCTATTTAAAAAAAAAAAATCCACAGCTACCTGAGAAACAAGTCTTTGTTGTATGCTGCAGGGCATATAATTGATAATACTTACCCCAAATGTCACTTATTGCAGAAAAATGTAATCAGCTGCACGGCAGCGAAAAATCATGATAGGACTTTCTCTTACATACCAGTGCAGCCAGAAACATAACCTGCAAGGTCCCATTGGCCATTAAAAACTGTTCTGACTGTAGTGAGGTCATGTTAGGTCAGCATAGATGCATGTATTACTGACTTTTGTATTATAAGTAGACATTAACTTGAAATCAGATGGCTATAACCCACTGGAGATTAGAATACGTGTCTATGCTTCATACAGCTGGAAAGGAGAATGCAAGGAAGTGGTGCACAGAGCTATAGTTCCCCATCCAAGAGGAACAGATAGCAACTGGATCAGAAACCAAGAAATACTAAAAACAATGTCAACATGGAGATGCAGAGAGTGTAGCATCTTCCTTCTGGAAAGGCATTGAGAAAGACAAATAAAGCCAGCCACTAAATTTAATGGCATTTTCCTTCTTTGACTGCACATCACACCATCACTATCAGATATTAAACCCCAGCAATTTCGAAAATTTCAAAATTATATCCTGGCACCACTGGGAAGGATTCAACTAATTCAAGTGAAAATATACCCAAACTGAGAAAATCTTCATGAAAAGTGATTATTCAGTCATAGTACCATTAAATTAGATTAACTAATGGTTAATGGAATTAAATTAATCATGGCTAATTGATTAAAATATATGTATAAATTTTTGCAGAATTGTACCTTCATTTGAAAAGTAACTTGGTCTAGGTATGTATGAATGGGAAATGGGGAAAGATTAGGAGAAGAAGGCGAAATTAAAACAGTGCAATGTATTGAAGGAAGCCAGTAAATCCTGAGAAGTAAATGCAACTAAAATTTGGGGGGACAATGTTTTAAAATGGGAACATTGTACCATGTAAATACAAGAGGATGTACCCAGCCTTTGGGTGAGAATCATATTATTTTGGGACCGGCTAGTGTAAACACAGGATATTCTACAAACTATGTCTCATTTTGGTTGCAGTGCACCTGTTATCACAGACTGTTTGGAAGTAGCTACACTTTGAGCATTTAATAGTAATTGGAAACTTTCAAAAAATCAAAAGCAATATGAGTATAATAATAGATCGATTTTAGCATTTTATAGTGCTCCACTTGGTTTCATTTTCTTGAAAAAGGAAACACAGATTTAATATCCTAATTCAGCTAAAAATAAAAGCAACCATTTAATTAATTAAAGTTCATGTCACTCAAAGACTGAGTTTAGAAATCAGCAGACCATTTTTATAGGTTTATAAAGCTATCATAAATACTTGCTGTAGGCTGATTTTTTTTGCAATTTTTAGCTTAAACTTTTTTTTGTAGCTCTAAGAAATCCATTTTCCATTTTGATGTTAGGAATAAAAAAGAAAAAAGCATCTCAACAAAACTTTTACAATGTCAATTTTTGAAAAGCGAAAGTTATGAAACTGGCTTAGAAATACTAACAGTACACCAGTGTTGTATAATCTACAGTAAGTTTAATTTATTCATACCTCCAAGAGCTAAATATATCTCATTCTGCACTCAGGCCAGTGACCCCTTATGCATTTCAATTACAGTGTTTATCTATCCCAGTTTCCCACTTTCTGGGTAGAAAACATGTTGTCTATACAATGGAAGCACTGAAAACAGTAGTGGAAATGACCTTGGGAAAAAGAGCTGTACTTATGTAATACCTGACAAATACATTTAACTTCCTATATGGCATCAATCTCATTCATTGATTCAAAGCCTCTAGCACTAGCAAGAAGTTTGCATTATGTATAGAACATAGTGCAAGCTGTTTACATTAATGGTTTGGTTCAGAGCAGTAGTACAGTTTTCAAGTCACTGTCATGTGTTATTTCAGTCCTCAGAGCATTTTTGGTGCTCATAAGTTAGAATACATTTGGAGAAAGCTAATCTGAAAGATCTGCTACAGATGCACACCAAATGTGCACCAACACTTATGGGGAAAACATGGGTTTGAACCAATGATTCATTCTTCATACAGTTTCAAACTCCATGGATAGTTGGGATGTTCACTCTAGGGGACCAGACTAAATTTAGTCCAGAGGAAAACACCAAAGTGCGTTAGTGTAGACATAAAGGCTTTAGTACCAACTCTTTAGATCTACTGCCAAGCTCCTATTGTGCCTAATTACCTACTAACATAGTTACAGCCTAAAACCCTTTTGCTTTAATTTAGGCCCATTACTTCTCCTTCCATACAGTAAAACAAATTATTCTCTGAAAAACAAATCATTCCCTTTCTCTTTTAAAATAACATTTACATACCAGAACACTGTATCTATGTCTTCATTCAGTCTTCTACAGACATCATCACAACCTAATCCTTCACTCTTTCAAGACTTTTCCCCTTGCTTTCATCTGGAGCTGCTCTAAATACTCCACACCTTCCCAGAGGTGCGGTGCCCAGCCCTTATTGGCACAGTGTGAAATGCGAGGTTTATTTCATGTATTTTACAGAAGATGCTCCTCTTACACATTCCAATACAAGATCTGTATTTTTCCAATGTAGGAAATGGACATAATGCTGATTCATATTCACTTAAGTAGAATGCATGGATCCTTTTCTACAAAATCAGCACACAACAAATTGTTCTCCTGTGCATGTCTGTGAAGCTGATTATTGCTGTCTAAGCACATAGTCTCACACTGAGTTGCCTACGAAGTTCACCAGTAGAGCTCTGTGAAATCTGGATTTTCCATTTTATGAGAATTTTTGCACAGATTTCCCACAAAAATTCATTAGTGCTTCATTTTGTAGGAAATATTATCATATTTAGACTTTATAAACATAAGAAAAATGCTCATGTTGATAAACTCAACACATTTCATTCTTATTTTCACTGATAAAATTTTATATCTTAGTCTATACATAAATGATTGAAATACTCATTTCAAGGTGAAACATGCTTTTTAAAAAGTCTAAATGAAATGCTTTTAGTAGTATGTTTACCAGCTTTTAAAGAAATGCCATCAAAATTGATGTGCTTCAGCAAAATGTTTAAATGAGCTGACATTTTCCTATATAAAAATGTATTATGTCAAATAATTTTTGACCAGCTACTCTCTGTGTGATATCAAGGATAATTTTGTTCTGGTTATTGATTTGAGAAAATATTATGCATTAAGAAAAATCTCAAAGGTTGAGGGGCTGGCTCAGTAAAATGTGGAGGATAGTATCTCCAACTGAGATAGTGCTGTATTTCACATAAACAGATTAGAGACAGTACAAGCTGGCCAGTTATTAAATAATGTGAGAATATGCTACAAATGATCAGTGTATGAAAAATGGAAAAATGTCACTGAAAGAGTTCTTCACTGCAGACCATTTTGAAGAAACTTTCTTTCTGACAAAGTGCAAAAATATCTCAGAACACAAGGTGTTTTTAAATAGTGTGAGTAAAAATACAGTTAAAATGCATGGAAGTGATGAAAAATTAAACTTTTTTTCCTAAAGCCCTTGTTCTATATTTCTTTTTCTTAGAAGATGTTGAGAATATATGTTTTCATTTTGATTACTGATAGTTAAAAAATGTCAATAAATGCTGTTAACAGTAGGGCCTGACTCTTTCTCCAAGACCTGCAAGTGCTCTCCATGTGAAGCAGAAAGCTGGTGGCACCTGAATGGTCTCTGGATGCTGTTCTGCTCCAACAGTAATGACAGTTCCAAGGTAAGAATTTCTGAATCTTGGTGTTAGGGAAATTCTGATCTGGGGTTGTAAGATGAACCCATCTCTGTTAACCATGCTTCGTGGTTCCGTACAGCAATAGAGTATTAAAAAATTGTGAGAATTCATTCATCTTGTATCCTCAAAGCGTGACACAAACATCACTGATTTAATAATTGTAAACAACTAGATAAGCATCCTTCTGTTTCATACATGAATAAAAATAAAACAGGATAACTTACTTTCTTGTGATAGCTACTCTTTGATAATTTAACCTATGCTCTTTTTTAAACAATGATTAAAAGTGACATATGTTAATTAATTAATATTTATATAGAGCTAGCATAGGCCTAGTTAGTATCATCCTTAGTTGCTGGACTTTGTACTCGAGGCAGATGAGAAGCGTTCACACACTCTGTTCTGAAGCTGAAGCAGTCACCCAGAACACACAGGAAAAAATGAAACATAACTGAATTACTTTCCATGCATTTCTCTTTCACACTCTCAGTCATACACAATGACAGAATACCTAGAGCAATCTTCTCTCCTTTTAAACTCTCTATCCAATTTCCTTTCCATTTTGTCTAACTAGTTCTCAAAAACCAAACTGAGCCCTAGGCCATGGATCTCACCTGAGATTTGCTTGCACTCACCTGTGTGCTGCTTGCTGGAAATGTATCTTCCTTCTGTATATTTTTATCCATCTATTTTACAAATGAGAGCTGGATCTGTCTGTGCAGTGCCTAGCACCACCAGCCCCCGTGAAAATCAGCGACCATGAAAATCTTTTAATGAATCTGTAGCTCAAGTACAATTTTTGGAAGGCAAAGCTGCTGCTGTGTGTTAAGAGAAGAAATACAGCAAAGTGCTACCACTTTGGTATTTTTTTCTGTTCTTTAGCTAGCTTACTGTGCACTAAGATAGACTATGGGTCTGCTTCTCAGTTATGCTAATCATGTTTTGACAGCATGAATGCTTTTAAAGTAGATGTAAACCATTCCTTGAAAATACACCTTCTATGGTGAGCCCTTATCCTGCAGCCCCTGCATAGCATTGAAAAGGCTAAGGGGTTTTACAGAAGCATTGCTTCCAGAGCCCAAATATGGGCAAAACTGGGGACTCAAGCAGTTTCAACCTGTGGACTATACATTATTTCACGGAATCTGTTAAAGGTATGTAAAGAAAATATGCATTTTGTCATGCTTCGGTCCTCAGCACACAAGTCATACCTCCATTGGGAAACCCCTGCAAACTGGAAGTTATCAAAAAACTTTGCTTCCATATTTGGCCACGGACAACAGAAAGTAATTTAATGTACAGAAAGCACAAGACACTGTCTGTGTCAGGATATAGGTGTTTTAAAGTCTTGTCTATTCTCCTCCCACTCTGTTAGCTGTATTAATTGAGATTCAGGTGCCAGAGTACGCACAAAAAATCTGGATTGTGCTAGTGTGTTCTATTGAATAAAAAAGAGCCATCTGCAAAAAGAAGTGATTAAAAATATCTGCTTAGAAATATCCATTTGAAAGCTGATTACACATTTGTACTTTTTCTCTGACAGTCGAATGTGGCAGTTTATGAAATATATATGCTTTTCCTCTTCCAAAATCCTCCCAATAAGTAGAGGAGGTCACCTGCCTTTATTGCTAGCATTTGATCTACAGCAATTCAGTGTCCTTTAGCAGCACGAAAAGCCTCTAATCAACTGGTAGTGAGGACCCCAGCTGGAAAACACTGTATACAGTAGTGAAGATGGCACCTGTTCAGAATGAAAATGTACTGCTATACTTGCTTAAAGCTACAGGTAGCAAATCACCACTCCTTGCAGGTTAGTCAGTTTGGATTTGATCTTTAGAAAACTGGGGTTCTGAGAATTTGCAGCTTTTGGAAGGTGTCAATGTTTGCAAGAAGTCAACTAAAATGACCAAGGATTTGCATGCAACAGTCCTTTTTTTCCCCTGTATTCTTTTGAGTAATTCATGAAAAGAAAAAATATACACTTCTGAATGGCACCCTATTTACCCAACAAAGAAATGAGCAGAAGATGTAAAGCATGCAAACATTTCTTTTGTGTATAATTTTAGCACAACAGTTGTTGGCAGTCTCTCACAAACATCTCTTCTCAGGCAGAAATTAGTCACTAGAAAATACACAGACATGATTGTTTACCAGTAAGGACAGGACCCAAGACATACCCTCTATAACTGTAGTGTATGACAATATTGTTGCCTGAAGATGTCTTCATGAATGCACTTAGCAGATCTATCAGATGGGATACTTCACACACTAATTCCTCAAGGCATTGTACAGAAGAATTAATCAACTGTACGCAGAAACAAAGGTGCAGACAGCAACTATAAAAAAAAGGCACACACGTGCAATTCTTACATTTTTATGGTTTTTAGCAACTGCAATGAATGCTGCCAGATAACAGAGACTGCCTCAATAAATGCACCCAGCCAGTGAAGATAAGTGAAACAGTGCATAAGACGCTACAGCAGCCTGCAGGGAACAGCTTACAGTCAGATGAGGATTTGCACTAATATAATTGATAAAGTTAAAAAAAACTAAAACCAACACCAAACCAAACCCCATCAGCTGTGATTAGACCACAGCACCACAACCATGCTGGTGAAAAAGCAAAGGAGAAAGGTGACAAAGACCCAATAGATGACTTTCATTCAGATGTGAGGTAGTGCTTCGGGGAACTGCAGGGCAGGCCTCACCCTTCTGGCCCCACTCATGTGCAAGTCGGTGAGGAACTGATGAAACAGAAAGGAGAAAGCTAGCTGTCCACACCATGTACTAGGCTTACTCCACATAAATACTGAAATCTGATTAATTCTGCCTGTGAAAGTAGTGTGTAAATTCTGCTAAGTTCTACTAAGGTGTCTTGGCCAAGAAGAAACCAGAGTAATTTTACATGTGGAGACCAAATACCTATACATAATGCTTTCTTTTCTGCAAAGAAGGAGAGGAAGAAACAGATGTGACAAGGCAACCTGTACTTTCAACGATCTCCTTATCCATGTTAGCTGTACCCTGACCCTTCTCCTGAGTGGTGCTGCTGCCTTGATCAGTCACTCCAGGAGCAGATCTTTGTGCTGCATCTCTGGCTCATAAGCTCATCTGTGTTACTATCTGTAAAGCTTTTTTCCTCTGGAAGACTGTCAATACTTTATTAAAATAATTCAAAAAGAGCTGCCTTATAAACAAAGCATTATTTATTCATTCAGCCAAAGAGCGAAAGGATAAAACAACACACAGGACTATAAATATTTTTTCCTTTACCAAATGCTTGATCTTTCAAGCATTATTACCCTATTTTCATTACGGCAACTCCCATCTTTGGCTAGGAGAAACATATGGTATATTGTGTGAGACCATGAAGCCCTGTCAGCATTCGCAGACATTTTCAGGACAGTGCTGGGAAACTACTCAGCCCCATTTCTCCCTTTTCATCACCAGGGCAGGGCTGTGAACTGTAAAATTTTTCTAGAAAGTTGGAACCAGGATAGCAGTACTCCACCCCATTAATAGCTTTCCCATCGTTTCCCTCAGGACATAAGGTATTTTCTAGATTATCTTTGCAATTACTGCATGTGGGGAGGAGGGAGGTTTTCCCAATAGTCTTCATTGCTTTTAACTCTTTACAGAGAGGAATATGTTAGAAAGGTAAACTGAGGTACACATGAGATAGAGAGATAGATATAATAATTTTGGGGTTTTTTTTCTCTTCATGTCCACACTTTCCATGACTTCTGTGAATTAGTCAGAGGAACCCTGTCATGCAGTGTACAAGTAGGGATATTAATGAAAATTTGTTTGATTTAAAAGCAACATAGACAAATGCCTAGCAGGGAAATTCTTGTTCTCTTTTTCTTTTTTTTTTTTTTTAATAATGATCCATAAATTCTTGTTTGTCTTCAGAATACAACTAAACCCTATGAAAGAATGACGTACCACATATTTTAAATAACTACTATAATAATCAATTTCATGGGTTCTCCAAGGTTGAGAGCAAATTAACCAATCAACCTCCACTTTAATCAACTCTTAGGTGATTAGGGCAAGTGATTTGCAAGGCAGCACGAACAACACATATCAGCTTTCTGAGTTTCTGCTGACTCAAGAAGCCTTCTGTGTTTGCATAATAGATCTAATAAAGATTGAGAACTACAGCTGTGGAAGGCTGCCTGATAGGAAATATTCTGTGAAGGATGTTATGATGATAATCTTTCTACTGCTGTCATACAAATAACTCAGGTTGGATATATGTTTTGTTTGCACACATGCCCAATTACTGGCTAGTACCTCCCAGAGTGCCTCTTTTCAAAACAATAATAAAAACCATAGGCTGTCTCTATTTAACGTTAAATACCTAATATAACTAATCAAGCAGTTCTGTTCAGTACCACTGTACTTCTTCCTCCGATAAAGCTCTTCTGACCATCTTAAATATCCTCCTCAGAAAAAAAACACTTCTGAATGTGAAGAATTCCTCAGGATCCAGTCCTTACCTGGTGACACTGAGAGATGAAAGATACCTGGTGATGCTGTAACCAGTAGGTGGTTTAAATATGTGCAGCATATTTTGCTGGGAACTGAAGTGCCGATATATTCGTGTTACAAAATTGTTCTCTCCAAATGTGAGACAGGACTTGGGGGAGAACTACTTCTTTGAATCCTGACAATATAAAAGGATTAAGTCCAGGATGCAGTCTAAGCTATCCAGAAGCCTTTACTATGCCAAACACCTGCAGACTCAGGTGTTCCCCCAAGAAAGATGCAGATGTTCAGTATTCCTGAGGATTTATCCTAATAATATTAATAACAACAGCAATTGTTTGGGTACTTTCTCCAGGGAGAACATGTGCAGATAAATCAAATAATTATACAATTGAATCTAGGTATTTAAAATAACATAAACTACTTTTAACTACACAGTGCTTCAGGTACATATACTCAGTTCCTCATGACTGCAGGGACAGTTACGTGCTGCAACGTAAGAAACACAACTGGCCCTTTGCTAAAGCCATCTTTTCTCTCCTGCCTAACAGTTATACCTCCTGCCCCACTGAACCTCGGCAGTATTTTCTGGTCTCTTTTTGCCTCAGACATATTCTCACAGTCATAATCTCATATAAATCAACAACTAAGTGCCGGGTAGTCAGGTCTCTGGTCCACTTGAGGATATGGGAATCTCAGCTACTTTCACAGGCTCCTGTCACTCTGGGTTTCAGTGAGAACAACAGCTTGACAATGTGAGCAGATCGTCATGGGGTAGTATTTGTCTGAATTTTCAGTCAGTCTCAGCAGAGAGAATTGCTGTAGCTTCTGAAGCTAGACAAGAAATTTCCAGGCCCCAAAGCTGACTAAATCCTTAAGACCAAGAAATTGCATTGGGCACTACCGAGGTGTGTTTAACAGATGCTCCCTCCCACAGATGACACGGAAAACCTTCTGGAAGTTACTACTGCTTAATGTCCAGCCAAACTTTGCACGTGTTGTGGCAGTTAATTTTTTTTTGACAAAACTGGCATTAATATCTTGGCACTAGCTTGTAGCCTCTAAGGTAGACATTACGTAGGGCCAAGTCCAACACCCATAGAAATCAATAAAGGCTTCAAATGTTAGAAAATGAACAAAGGGCTAATGTACAAAATTCCAGCCAGGAAATGGTTTTTACTCTGTATACAAGCAACCAAAACACATTTCAACAAGTAAATTGAGATTCAGAGACATAGAACACTTTAAGAACCAAAACTGAAGATATGCTGTGCAGTGTTACAAGGACAGTAGTGGTTTTTCCTCAGGAACTTAAAATCTAAAGCTAACTGCTCCTGCAAGATCAGGCTGAAATTACCAAAGGGAAGATAGGAAGGGAATACCACATGCCTTCTCCAGTCTGGTATCCTTGCTTTATGTATTAACTGTATTAAATACATGGTGAAGGAGAGAAGCAGTGGAGAACTCACAGCTTGTGATGCCTGGGAGAATACGGCTAAAGTGGATTTAAGCTTTAGTACCACCTTCACAGAGCTGGGCTGTTGCACCAGCTGGATAGTCCCCAGGTGTGATGCAGGCAGGCCTGATGTTTGCTTATGCCAACCAGCCCGTGAGGCAGGACTGGGCTGAGCCCCGCAGCTCTGAGCAGGGCACTCACCCTACTCCCCAGGCATGGATATTCAGCCTTCTTATCCAGTCTGAAGAGTCTGGAAGAGGAACACGAACATCACCCATAAAGTATATGGAAATTATTTAAAACCTGCTGGTCATTTTTTTCTGATTAAAACTGTCTACCCTCCTCAGAATGACCAAAGGAAGAATCCAGGTTCATAGACAAACTGTGAACTGTTTAACAGGATTTTAGAAAGGAAAGCTCTCTCTGTACATAAAATATACATTTATATGCCTTTGCCAGAATAAAGTCTGTAACAGAAACAAAGTCAATACACAGGAAGAAGCACAAACTACAAAGAGAAAAACACTTGAGTGAATTCTGCTCAACAAAGGATATCCCAATGGGTTGTATAATTCAAAATTTGAGACAAAGAAAAAGGATTACAGTATAAAGAAATAATAATTATAATAATAAATATTGTAATCTTTCACCTCCTGTTGTAATCTTTCACCTCAGAGCTTATTTTTACTAATTAGAAACTTATGAGTATATCAGTATGCAAAACTTATGAGTGCAAGTGTGCAACATATATCAGCACAATATTGCTGTAGATACACAATACAAGGCTGCCCTAATCCCAGTTATATTTGGCATATATTAACCACATTCAAATCTCTGTCTATTGCATTTTTTTCGTTTTCAGATCCCTCATACAAAATTTTAAAAATATGCACAAATATAATAATTTCTTTAAAAAAGAACAAAGCATAGATAGCATAAGAGAAACCCTAGTCACATAAAGTTTTCCTCATTCACTTCCATGTATTATTATTCCAGATATCGTTAACAGGTCTTCATTTAATATGAAAAACTACATCTCTAAAAATATATTAAAATGTGCTTGATTTTAAGCAATTTTTTCTTGAGGTACATAGAATTCATGTGTATATTCAAGTAGTTTTTTAATTGAACTGAGTTCTTAAAGACAGTAAAAAATCCAGCAAAATAAACCTATTAGAAATTTAGAGGATCTATTCTGAGTGGCCATCAGCTTGCAAGCTAGTAACCCACCAAAGGAGTTTATAATAACTTTCATTTTGTAAAATAATATCCATTTTATAAAGAATGCAACTATCTTATTATGGCCTTCCCAGGTGTGTCTTCAACAGAAATTCAGGAGTTTATAGGTGGATTCAAGCACAGATATCACAGTCTGAGGAATGCGTTACAACTGTGCAATCCATGCTGCTAGGGAACCACACGCACACACATGAAAACACAACTGGTCTTCAAATCTGGTGACCTTGAATCTTCTTGGGATGAATATTACTCCATAAAATTAAAATACAAATAAGTCTGTATAAAACTATCAACTGAAAAACATCTGCCTTTTTACAAAGGAAACCAATGGAAGACATTCCTTAAAAAGTCACTCTTTTCTTTTTTTACGTATATTTAGTTACAGATTTACGTGTATTTATGTTCAGAATGACTGTTCTCAGACTTAATCAGATCAACATGCTTGTAAATGTGTATTTTTTTCATAAACTTGTGTGGGCTACTAATCTCTATAGCCCTAATAAAAAGAACTGTGTGGCAATTAGCTCTAACCCACCCATATATATAAGCACTATTACATACTGGGAGCAAATTATTGGGGTAAATCATTAGAGTTATAATAACAAGACCTGGAATATATTGAATATCTGGTTACATTAACATGCAATCCAGCATACCTTAGGAAATTAAAGGAAACATTATTCAAAGAAAATAACCACTGTTTATTTCTATTATAATACCTTCATCTTTCAAATCTTTTCTCATTTTTGTCACATAAGACTTTCTAAAATCAAGCTGTGAAATAAGAAATACTAAGTGGCAAATCTCTCAATCACTTTTATTTTCAGGAACTTGAAAAACAAATAACTTGTAATATTTCTCTGAATTTTGTGGAGAAGACTAACTTTCAATTAGTGTTTTGAAAGACAAGAAACAGGCAGGTACCAGGGCCTGCCTAAAACTAGCTGGTGCAATAAAATAGCATCTGTTCATAGAAGTCTTCAGACCCTCACAACTGCTCATGTGAACAAGCTGTTGCGGTTTTGTACTATCTTCGGAGCGGTCTGCTACTTATCATGAGAACAAAACCAGGGTATCTACTCCCCATCTGTTTTGTAAATCTTCACTCACACAAGTAGGAGACCCCATGGTGGGAGGACCTGTGGCCAGGCCACTTGTGGGCTTGGCCACAACATCTCTGGCTTCCATCCAGACCACCATCTCACGGAGCAAGCCCACAGTCAGCCCGGACCATGGAGGTCACTAGCAGCACAAAACCAAGTGTGGACTGGGACATCTTTAGGCTGTAGGAAGAACGTCAAAGGAATAACACTCAGGGCACTTGGGAGTGAGCCAGAGGAAAGGAAGGGCCTACAAATCAGCACGAGAAATTACTCATCAGCACAGTAATCACCCACAGGGCTCTCAGGGTTAATCAATTAATACTCTATGTAAATCACACATGAACCTGTCACCTGTTTGCTGGCACTGTGGTCTTTAGCAGTCTGTCTATTACTGGATTATTTTAACATTCTTGTGAGCCTTGTGACCCCATAAGGGCACTGCACTGTTGTACAGTTTCAAACCATGCCTGAGCTCAGGAGCACTGCAGAAGCATGAAGCAATGTACCTTTCAGCATCCTCGTCTCACTAATCTTCCAGCCTGCAGTCTTCTTGATGTGTACCCAGAACTGCTCATACATCACGGCTCTACTAACAGTGGCATATATTAAAGCACCAGATTTCAATACAAGCAGCATGCTCAGGTACGGAAAAGCCAGTATCTTCTAAAATACATTTCAAAACCAAAAAATAAACATTATCACAGTTCAGTTACTTTACTGCATTTTGAATTAAAACAATGTTTGCATCAAGCCATTTACTGTATTCCTACTCATAAACTATTTCCTAGTTATTTGAAGCTGACATTTTGAACTACACTGAAAATAGGAAATAATGTTCTCAGTGAAGACTTGATAACAGAGTTGAATTCTGTAGCTAGACAGAGCACGATAATTTGCTCTGCATACAAACTTGCCACCAACTCCAAATGACCTTCTTTAGAAACTACATTAATAAGGTGAGGCCACAGGCCATGACTCCACACCTAATTGAAAGTTTGGCCTTTGCTCTCAGAAGAGGAACTTTAGTCTTTTGTTGAGGATGACCAGGTCTCAGCTTCTGCCCTGAAGAAATTTATTCACCCAAGGAGCTTGATATTTCTGTTTGTTCTCAATGTTTGCTCACATATGTAAAGGTAAGCATGTAGCTAGTCTCTTCAAGGCTTGAAACCTATATTATTTGCCCCAAGAGGACAACATTCAGTCTTTATAAAGTAATTACATTAATTGTTTTAAGTAAAATGCTTTTAATTGCATAAGTCTTTTTTAATCAAACCACACATAAAGGAAACTAGCCAGAAGTCTTTTCCTGGGGCTTATGTAATTAACATCAAACTTTGCCTTTAACTCTGGCCTTTAATGCATAGACTTTAAAACATGGCCAAGAAGCTATACATCTGGCACCTTTGTTCTTACTGTATTAATCTGTTCCCATCTAGTATGAGGCCTGAGTTAACGAATTAGTGATGCTGGATATCCTCCTCAGGGAAGTTTTGACTTCATTCTACTGTGTTTTATATTGATGGCATGGTGCTGCAGTACTAAAACAAACACTTGCCCTGGCTCAAAGGCATGTCTTTCACACCATTCATCTAATAAAGTCATATGAATAGAAATTTATTAATGAATTTTATGCACACTAAAGTCACCATCTACATAGTTCAAGACTGGTCTGATCCTTAAGACACTACAGTATATTATCTTGGAGTGCTGTGCCAAATAATCTGAGCTGGCTGTGAGTTAGTCTGGATACCAGAAAGAGTATGGCTGTATCAGCACGCTGGGCTAGTAATGCATAATGTCCTGATCTACCTTTTTTCTAAGCTAATACATCAACCAAAATAATTTTGATGTTCCTCTGATCAAATTGCTACTGCTTCTATTAGCTAAGTTAAACCCATACATAGCAGGTATGTGGGTATCCCTTCCGAGTCCTTGAAAGCAAATACAATATGAAAAATACCATCAATGCAGGAGTTTTTTAAACAGCAATGTCTCCGGTCCATCCCACACTATGCACTCAGCATTCAGTGATTGGTCAGATCAGGCAGCAAGACTAGAGACAGGCTTACAAAACTCTGTTATTTCTCACCTGGGCCACACAGTTTTGTCTGAACTACCCAGAAGAAGGGATTAAATAGGTTAGTTGAACAGCTTCCTTTCTCATCAGCAGTCCAGCATAGGCCCTAGGGAGAGGACTGAGCTCAGGAATGCTGATGAGATTCCGCATTCATCTTCCTGCTGAAGAGGTTGTTCCTCTGTCCTCTGCCTTTCATATTGTTTCTGCCTTTTCAGTCCTCTTACGCTACTTACACTCAGCCAAGGTACTCATAAAGACAACGATCGCATTTTTGTCCTCCTCCTGAGACCTGGACTTCAGGGGGTTACGTGCTTTGTCATACACAGCAGGGCTGCTCTTGGTCTCTTGCTCTGAGTGAACAAGCTTAGCTGTCTATGTGCAGTAAGGGAGTGTGCTGCTCTGTTTCCCCCTCACAGCCGACCTGCTGCTACTGACTGGACTGCTGCCAGAGGGATAACCCTGCTGCCTGGATTCAAAACAACATGTGAGTCCAAAGAAAAGAGTCCATCTGTTATCCTCATGGGGAACAGGAAGGGTTTTAATCCATGAGACTCAGCCTTTACTCCCTGTTCTCATGGACGATCCCTTTTGTGTTCTTCGCAACAGAATACAGAGTAGAACTCAATGCAAGCAGATTTCTAGATAATGATACCAATTCAAATATATTTTATTAGAATTCCCCCATGTATTTGCCTAATGGCTTTGTGAGGCCAAAGTTGAAAGATGCTACAATTTTAGAGGGAAAGAAAAAATGTCAGGAAGATATGCTGGCTTAGCATAAGAGTGAACAACATACAAAACTCCTTAAAAAACTGCTGCTGTAACAGCTCCAAATCAGTGTCCGTTGAAATCATTGCTTCCTGTACCGATCCTTCCTTGCTAAAGACATTCAAGGCTCTCCTATCCTTTCTTGCCACTCTTCAAGATCTCACAAACCATTATAGCCACTGAATTAGACAGATGATTAGCTACGTTTTGTCACTAATCCTATGTTTGTCTTAACATCTCACCACCATTTTCAGTCTTCATTACAGTCTATAAATGGAAAATTAAAGAGAAAGGTTCAAAATTCCTCACTGAAATTAACTGAAAAAGGAAAATATCTGTGACACAAGAACCACGGTCTCGTGCTGAACAAATATGGTTATTAAACAAGTCAGGCTAGTCAGGCTTATCAGGCCTCTAGTACTAGACAAGACTGAAAGCATCAACATGTCAGCTCCAGAGAATGACTGCCCAGAGAGAACCTGACAAGGGCTGGAAGGTGTAAGTATAAGAAATAAACCACTATTTAGAACAAATAGGTACCATTTTACAAATTCTATCACCTCTCTACTAGATTCATTACAAGGAAACAATTCCCACTTTCTCATATTTATGGAATACTTTCCCTGAATTTTTTTTGTTCTGTACACATGCATAATATTTTCACTGGCATTCTAAGTCACACAATAACAACAACAAAAAAATTAGTACACTAATTAAAACATTTATTCTAAATGACTTCTCAGAATCTAACCTTCATTCCTTCTCTCATCCCCCTTTGCTTTCTTATCAATATGATAGGGCATATAAAACAATCTCTACTTGCGCCATATCTTAACTATGGCTGTAAATTATGTCTCTAAATTACTCCCATGGAACTGAAGACCTGTCTAGTAAAGAAAGCTATAACTACACACAAATTCAAAGTTTTAGATTGCTAACCCTCCTGATGACTTCATACGATTAGTCTTTGTGTTAGTAAGATGATGTTATGATGCTGATCTTAAACAGGAAGGGACTTTGTTTCAAAGATGAGTCTATAAGAAATCATAAAGGAATCTAGCTATCCAGCCTCATTTAAAAGCCACCAAAGTTTCTTAACCCCTTTACTATTCTAGGACAACTGCTTCAGAACAATCCTTCTAATTTCTAAAACATATGACACCCAGTTTTATTTGTATCAGTGTTATCTCTAAAGGCAAATAGTCTTTTTTTCTTTTCTGTCCTTTCCCTGTAGCAGAAAGAGCGATCATTTTATTAGGCTAAATAAATCAAGGTTTTTTTCCTTCTTTTATGGAGTAAGATATACATTTCCCTGTTCATCCCAGTAAACATTTTCTGTTACAACTTGAAATCATCTTTCTTGCTTAAGAGACCAATGTACCATCCCGAAAGAAATCTTACTTGAACTTACTGCAATGCTATCAGTGCTTGCCCGTATGAATTATTTTACCAGACACACCCTCAGATCACACCTTTTCAACAACTGTATTGCACTGGTGACTCATAGTTCTACTGTGATCAACTAAAAAGCCCAGAATTTTTCCTTCCCCCATTGTTTCTGTTTGTATAGTTTCTAGATTGTAGTATGAATTCTTGCTTTACAATTTGGACATTAAATTAAATCCCACCTCTATTAATACAGACCAGCATCCAGTTCTTTTGTGACATTCTTATCCTTCTTCTTGTGTAAGCGACACCTCCCTTATCCGCTCCTCATCAACTGTCATTAGCTCATGTGTATTTTCTGTGCCCGGGTCATTAATGAAAATATTAAGATTAGTCCTAAGAGTGGTCCTTGAGGACCTACCTGCCTGTAGCCCTAACTCCTCTTTCGGCACAACCCTCTGTCAGTTCTTTTTAGCCAGTGCCTTATCCACTTTACAGTTTTTGCACTAATCCCCATCTTGCCCGCCTTCACCAATAATTTCCCATGTGGCACCATATCAAATGCTGTACTGAAGGCGAGAAAGATTAGAACTACCACATTTCCCTTGTCTTCAAACAAGCTATTAGAGAAATCTAGGAACCAAGGGTTGAGTTTAGATAAAAATCTCAGTAAGAAATAGGTACTGTACTGGAGGGAATAACAGGAAAGAAAACACTCATGTTAGGGACAAAAAAGGTAGGCATCAGGATGCCTTGGGCCTTTGAACTAAAATAGGCAGCACTTGGAATTTCTATGAATGACTTCGAACAGGAAGAGTACAGTGAAAACATTGGCTCTTAATTTTTTTTTTTCAGGATAATGCGAGTGAAGAGGATTTTCAGAAGTACAGAAATAAGGTGAGAGAAAAACTCCCCATGAACAGTCCTAGGCAATTACGCTGCAGAGTCTGATGATAAGTGAGAGTTGACCCACTTGTGTTTCAGGCAGCTACCATTGGCCTTTTTTGATGCATGGATCACTAACAGTGATGAAATAATTATCCATCTGTGTGACATGGTTATACTACTAAATTAAGCTATTTGAGGTGCCTCCTCTCTCCTTTGATCCTCAGCTCCTGAGTCTTGCAGGTGTATCCAGCAATTCTGACAGAAACAGATACATCATCTTTTTCTGCCTCACACACTGTACCGTGCACGTACACAGTACGTAGGTACAGTGGAGGAAATGATTTATACCAGATAACTCATACAAGCCATTTAGCCACTTTGTTTTCCCTGTTACTGATTTGTTGTCACATAGATGAAGAAATTACCCCTGGTTTTCAATGTGGACTTATTGATCTGATATATTTTAGATTAAAAATCATTCAAATTATCATAGCACATACTTGAAATTGTATATTCCATTGCTGAATGGATAAATTCACTGTTGAATATGACATCATGTTTCAACTATTACTTCACGGGCTTTTGGTAAGTCATATTTTTTAAATGGACTTTTGGAAAAAAAAAACAAAACACCAATATTTGAATTGAAAAGTATGCTTTTGGTCCATATTCTTTCCTGTGAATATTTTCAATGCAAATTAAAATTTAGAAAAATCAAAATTTTCTTTAAAAAGTGACAGGTAATATTTGACATGGACTCAGTCCATCTAATTCTCTTTCTTTTGGACAAAAACTGACTCTCTGCCACATACTCAAGTTTTAAAAAGAAATGTGCATTTCTTTTCAGTTGCTGAGTGGTGTTTTTTTCAAATGGTAGGTTCAGAGGGTTCATATGAAAACAAAGGCCCCCCTATCAGCTTGTCCAGACAATAGAGCAGCATAGGATATTATGATCTGGCAAACTATATAAATTCACACATCCTGCATGCTACAAGTGGGAACTTCATTTCGGACCTGAGTAAATTGGCATGGCAGAGGCAGTAGGGAGGCAACTTAAGGAAGGAATCTTGGGGACCAGCCCAGTAGCACAGAGTGGCCCCAACCATTTTTCCAGCCTCAAGAATGAAATAACAGATGTCAAGATCCTTTGTTATAGCTTTGTTGTGACCTGCCTATAGATTGGGATGTTTGAATTTCATCTCCCTGCCTCCAGTAAGAGTCTATTTGAAAGCCTGATGACATTGGCTTTGTGTGGGTGAGGTGGATTTCCCCTATAGTGCATGTCGGCACAGTAACACTTGAAATGCAAAACAAAAACATTTTCTTAACAGTGCTAAATGTTCTCATTATTCAAAGGCATGGAAACAGGCCAGAAACTCTGTTCAGATTACCAGTGAACCATTCAAGCCAGCTGTACAAAAGTAGATACTATAACATGTGAGAAGGTACAGAGAAAAGTGATGACTCTGTTGACTGTAGGAACAAAAGCAATGACAGTATAGACAGTTTATAGTACATAATCCCTATAATCTGAAAGGTGAGAAAGGATCAGAGGACTGTATTAATTGAAATATATCTGATTTTAAGATTATGGCTGCTGATGAGACATAATCGAGCACACATTCTAAACCAGTGGGTAAAATGGAAAAGAATAATTTCACACCTGACATTGGAATTACTTATCCCAGAAAGAATAATGTCTCAGATGCCACCTGACCAAGAAATTTTGCAGAAGCAGGGAACTTAGGGTTCTCTTGTGTCCTTCAGAAGACAATCAGTACCATTTTAAAGAAAACAATATTAAAGAAATGAGCCTCAATGGGCTGAAGAGCCTTTTTTCATTCCAACATTCCTGATGTTCTTCAGAATGTGTCTTTTTTTAAATATTACACCCCTCAATTAACTCATAATTGCTGTCCGTGCCATATGAATTATGCAGCATTTGATGTAAATTCAGATTCCCTGGCACTGAACAAATCTAAGGGCATTTCAGAACCTGGTGTAATTACAAAAGTAATCCCTGTAGACTGAGGAAGGAAATGAACATCATCTACTTTTTTGATCCTGGTTGTTTTGTATGGTACTCCTGTGCTAAGTTCCCCTTGGGCTGCCATAAAAGTGCAATAGCAATGAAGATCCTAAACTGGTGTGAATGAGCACAGTTCAGGAGAAAATGGTGGAGATAGCCCAGTTTACATCAGCATTAACTGTGGCTCTAACTAATTTCTACTGAATGAAATTTTATCCTTGGCGAGTCCTTTACTGAAACTCTCTTACTGAACTAAAATCTGAGTGAAAAATACTACTGACAAAAGCAAGTCTTGCAATATACTATACTCTGAATTGTTCCACTGTTGAAAGATACCACATTTACCCAAAATAGCAGGAACAGGAGGAGGATGCAAAAAATTAGTGCATTGAAATATATGGCAACTTGTAGAACGCGGACAAAGGAATATTTCTCTAACTCTTTATGTCTGTGTTTATTTCTATAACCATGATTATAAGAGATAATAAATAAAATGTTAGGAGGAGTCTAAATTCTAAGTGATTTCTGATGATCTCTGAATACTAAGAGTCTTTCAAGAAATGTAAAAAATAATTATCTAATAAGAATTATGTACATCAAACTTTTTCAGTCTACCTAGCACACAAAAATTGATTTCAGACACTGGTCTTAGGCTAGGAATATATTTGATCAACAAACATCCAGACATGTACTATACCATCCAGATTTAAAAAACCCCAACATACTGTTAACCTTGATATCAAGGTGATCGGTGGGAATTTTGACTAAATACAAGATGAGAGAAAACAAACTAACCATGATAAGGTGCTCAAGATGGACTTCCATATGCATTTCTTAGCTAATGAGGTCTTTTCAGTTTAGAGAGGAGCAAAGTAACCTATCCTAATTCTTTAACTTTCCAAATCTGCAGATAGTGGTGAGGTGCAGTGCGAGGGGAGAGGAGATCCTGGAGAAGCAGAGACAAGGAATGCTCGGAGGAGCAGGAAGAGCAGCTGAAATAGACAGAGAAGACAAAAAAACAAGGAGGGGAGACAAGATATCAAGAAGAGATCACAACCAGTATCACAGGTGGCTGGCATGTCAAATCAAGAGTACTTAAAGCCTACAAGCTTTCAGTGTGCATCTGCCCCAGTTCAAGGGAATTTGGGCTAATGCAAAGCTTTGCATTTAAACAAACTTGACACTGAGCTTGACTAAATTCAATCTTGAGCTTTCACAATTTATTTTTCCTCCAGTACAAGAAGTTAGGAAAATGCAAGACAACACTGAAGAGAATTTTGGCCAGAAAGACTCAAATCCCACACTAGCAGTTGACATATAGAGAACCCTAAAGAGTCTGGGGAAAGAAAGTCTAGTAAGACTCTCTTCAAACATGTTTTTCCCTTAGTTTAATTAAGTCTTTTCAACACAACCATCAACATAAATAAAAACAGTTCCTTTGCTAACTACTCCAGTTCAACAGTAATTCAGATTCAGTGATTCAATGATATTCTTTTATGTTCTTAATCTATTTAACAAAGATGCGTTGTAACCAGTGCGCTTATAAGAAAGCAGAATTTCTGAAATACACCAAGCACACCAATGCATCTAATAAGATTATGATCTTCAGCAACCTTGTCATTGTATTTGCTGTGCCCGACCACTCAAAGAAACTTCTGAGGCTGCACAAATAGAAGGGAAGATGGGTTATAAGCCATGAAGCCCTGTGTTTAGAATCCTGCTATTGACCGCACTGTCAGGGATACTTATGCAGGCCTTCAGATACCTGAGTATCTAATGATCTTTAATACAAGGTATGTATGAAATACAAAAGTGTGAATATTTCTACTTTACAGGAGATAGGTGAGAGTCAAGAAAGAGGATGTGATTTTCCTGAGACAACTCAAAAAAAAGAAAAATCTGTGAAATCAAGGGTACTGAATTCAGCATGGCCAAACTTAGGCTTCCTCCTCTACAACACAGGTTAAGTAAAATCCTACCTCCACTTTTAACCTGCCAGTCACACTCATTTATCTAACAAGTGTGGGGGGGAGAAGAATCCAGCTCCTTTGTCAATATACTGTTAACACAGAACTTTTTGCAGGAATAAAGATCTGAGGAGTCAAACTGAAGAGATATTAAGTGCCATACAATCAAAAAAAAAAAAGACAACAAAATTGCTATCAATGTTCCTCGTCCTTAGTATTTCTGACTTCTAGGTGGTTGGTATTTCCTTACTGCCTGTAAAGGGAATCATTAATATTATCCCTGCTTTGCTGCCTCTTTGTGTCCGCCTCCCCCTTCTTTTATCTCTTCATATAGAGACAAATGCTGTAGTCTCTACTGAAAACTGAAGTATAACCTTCTAATTGTTAATCAGCCAGTAGAGAGCAGCTGATAGAGCAAAATGCCAGGATGACTTCCAGTTGAGAGTGTAAAAAATTGGGCAAAATTGATCTTTGGTGTACTTTCACCATAACTTCTCTTTCTGGGTACTTATAGCCTTAAAACCATATTCTTGAAATCAAATATCCTTTGTGTTCAACAAACATTGCTATTACAAACTGGAAGTCAATTGATGGTTTGCACTGACTTTAACAGAACCAACAGTTAAAGTACTTGCCCAAGGTTGTACAGGAAGTCTCTATGAGGATGAGGAAGATTTTATTAGCTGTGTACATTAACATTTTTTCTCTCTGGCTGTGACAGCTCTGAAATTTATTGCCAGTTCCTAGATAGTGCTCTGTATTACTATCCTGAAATAATCTGAAGCAAAATTATTTGCTTTCAAGGTTTTTTTAAATGTCCTAAAAAGATGAAGGAATCTGACTTTATTTCCTGAAACTTGGAAATAAAGTTGCATTGCTACCGAAACAAAATTCAAGAGTAATTATGTTTCTGTCTAAATATTTGTCAGTAAAGCTTTTCATGCCCGCCTCCCCCTTCAAAGTCTGCTACATTCAAAATAGTTAGTCACACCACGGAGCACAGAGATTCCTTTCTGAACATTAGCCATCCAATCCAGCTTTTTTTAGAAGCCACCAAGAAAACGGTGACCCCTTCCACACACATATAATACAGACAGTCACTCATGCATTAACAGCCATAAACCCCCAAAGGTCGTTTCCATGACAACCCCAGGGTCTTTAATGACCCTGACAGTTCAATGATTTTGTTTTGTTTGAGAGTGAAGGAATAATAAGTCTTCTCCCATCACCCCCTACCCCCTCTGCTGCACTGATATGCTGTTCATTATCTGATCCTAGGCTCAGCCCTGGAGACAGAGCGGCAGCCAGCTCTGAAAGACAAGAGCCTCGCTGCAGACAAAGAGCAGCGAAGGAGCTGAGCGTGCTCAGCATACTGCAGCAGCACCAGCCTCATTAATTCCATCACTAGCCCAATGAGTTTAAGCGAGTGCCAGGGGTATTACAATAGTTTGTAGCAATATGTTGCATAAGTGAGCCCCAAATCACTGTACAGTTATTTAGAAAGTACATTTTGCATACCACTAGCAGGAGTGCTTTTATTAATGATGTGTACCAGAAACACAATAAGACATTGCAGCTAGTCTGCAGCAAGACCTATAATTTTAATGATGTGATGAATAAGGCAATTAATGTACTTCAATCTATTTCCCATATGTATCATATTTAACTTCAGAAAACTAAAGAGATATCCAAGAGAAAGAAGTATAATAATGCATCACTAAATGAGTAGGCTATTCCTAATGCTTTGAATGCACGTTTCTCAGTTCTGCTCTTCAGCTGAACCTTCTATTCTTTAATTAGAAATCAGCTACAGGCATATGCAGAATTCCATTCCCAATATTAAACACAGTGTATTCATTAAATGGTCTAGAAACTGGCTCATTGTTGATCCAATGTCATTCTTCACAAAATTCCACTAAAAGCCTCTTCCATTGTTTACATGAAATTATATACATTCATTTGATCACATTCCAGCATTATCTCATCATGACTATGCTCTTACTAGTGTCATATTAAACCAGCTCTTTGGTGACCTATTTTATGGACGGATGGATCTAAATTGCCTTTGTTTTCCTTCACTTCATAGATTAACTCTGTGCATTGAACATAAATGGTATAAATTACAGCTTCCAAAAGGTTTCTCTAAATAGTATCAATGGCCATGGCCCTACAGCTTTCAGAGTGGCTGCAAGTCGCAATTGTATGGAGAGGCCACAGTTGTGTCTTCCTCTTCTTACTTGCACAGAGACCTTGAGGCAGTATACCGGGGCTGAAACACTCAGTATGGCTGAAAAGTCCCTGGCTTTTCTTTATAGGTAAATATGTTACTGTTAGGATAGCTTCGTACCTGTGACTTAAGAGATCGATCCAACCTTTCTAATGACACAGAGAGAAATCTTTTAATGTGCTTTAGATCAAGTTATATTTCTTTCTCTGTATTTGACTTTATTGTATAAGGTTCAATCCTTTGGTCTAGTGAAGTCCTTAACTCCAGATGGCTTCAGGAGAAACTTGGTATGGCACAACACCTTAGGGTATGCTCATCCCTCAGAGCACAGGTCACATAACGTAACCATTCATAAGGACTGTCCCTAACTCTGTCTTATATTGTCCTGGTTTCAGCTGGGATAGAGTTAATTTTCTTCCTGGTAGCCGGTATGGGGCTGTGTTTTGGGTTTAGATTGAGAACAATGTCGATGCTAAGTACTGCTAAATAGTCGCTAAGTAGCGCTTACACTGGTCAAGGACTTTTCAGCTTCCCGTGCTCTGCCCGGTGCACGGGGGGACTGGGAGGAAGCACAGCCAGGGGCGCTGACCCAGACTGGCCAAAGAGTTATCCCATACCACATGACGTCATGCTCAGTATATAAGCTGGGGGAAGAAGAAGGAAGGGGGGGACATCTGGCGTGATGGCGTTTGTTTCCCCACGTAACCGTTACGCGTGATGGAGCCCTGCTTTCCTGGGGATGGCCGAACACCCGCCTGCCCATGGGAAGTAGCGAATTAATTCCTTGCTTTGCCTTGTTTGCGTGTGCAGCCTTTGCTTTACCTCTTTAACTGTTCTATTTTATTTTACTTCAATTATTAAACTGTTCTTATCTCAACCCATGAGTTCTCTCCCTTTTACCCTTCCAATTCTCTCCCCCATCCCACCGTGGGGGAGTGAGTGAGCGGCTGCGTGGTGCTTAGTTGCTAGCTGGGGTTAAACCACGACATATATCCAGAAAAATATTTTAGACACATGAGCATTCCCAAAGAAGCCATCTCCCTCAGTACCTGAAGTCAATGAGCTGCTTGAATTTTTGCTGCTAATTATATGCTTACATTCAGTCCTTATTTGTAAAAAGTTACTCAGTACTTCATGGGATAGAAAAATTAAAAAGAAAAATATAAAATTTATTCTGAAGAGTAGAATCTAATGTGAATCAAACTAGTTACAGAGGAAGTCAGAGTTAGGACTGGAGCACAGGCACTAGACCCTTCTGCACTTTCCTAGCACTCAATTTCCACTCCCTCAAATATAATGATACGCCTTTTAATCTTGCCTTCACTCAGTTTATTCCTCTTCACTACAACCTAATGCTAGGTCACTGGAAAGTCAGAGTAAGAGGCAGCACAGCAACCTCCAAGTCTCATGCAGGAAGGAAAAGAGATCTAAAGAAAAAAATTAACGTCTTGCTTCTACAGCTAATCATTCTCAGCAGCATGTCTTGATTGTATACTACAAAGGAAATCCAAACTATCAGTTACAGATGTACTATAGCCTGTGTGCTCCCCAAATATGACATTTCCTCCTGCTGCCATCTATGTTTCTCTCCATGTTGGCAGAGCTTTCCAAGTTCCACAGAGCTTCCCCACAGAGCAATGTACACGCCTTCCTAAACAAGTCCTTTGCCTCTCAGTGTTATTACTATGTTCTATGCATACCCTATGTTATGCGGAAGTCTTGGTCTGATAGCAATTAAATATGCCCAGAGGCATGGATTCTCTCCTCCAAGTGTGCATGCAGTTCTCATTAACATTAATGGTGGCTGTGCACCTTATGATAGGACAAGCAGGAAGATTCCTAAAAGTACCTAACACCTGGGGAAAACCTACCTGGGGAGCACAATGATGTTGTGTGCATGTACATAGGGTGCAGCCCTCTGATTCCACCTAGTTTTCATGAACAATGTAAAGTCTTAGGTCACAAGGGAAAGAAATTAAGCAGCAAATATGTGAGGATTCTTATACAGCCTCCAAATGTAGCTACACTGTCTGTTTCTGGCCTAACAACAGTATAACACATTCAGCAATGAAACACCATATGTAGCCCTGCAGAAATTTGGAGTTTTTATTATTTTTGTCACAAATAGAAATACTCAGAGAACCTGGATGAGATTAGGACCCTACTGAAGAGTCTCTCCTCAGAAAATGCGTAGCATAAGTGTCTCTTCCCCAATAAGCTTAGACACGAAGCAGGCAAGACAGACAAAAGAAGTGGTTATCTCCATTTTACATGCTAGCAGCAGAGGCACATACAGATGAAGGCACTTGCCCAAGTTTACAATAACAGGAAGCAGGAACAGGCAGCAAATTTCCCAAGATCTATCCCAGCTCTTTCACTACATGAACATCTTTCCCCCCGTCTGAAAGCTTCCTCTCCCATCTCATTCAGTTCAGCAGTTCATGAAATAAAAATGCATCCAACAGGATTTCTGTGGGATTCCCTCTTTCTACATTTCATCTTGTTACAGTCATATAGCAGATAGTAACAAACAACATTTTGAATTCCTTTTCCAGCAGGGAACAAAAGACTCCCACTGGACCAGGTTCTACTACCTTTTAGGAGGGATACCCTATCTAGGAAATGAAAGATTAAAGTAATATATAAGACATGTCCCTGCAGCTTTCACTTCTGTTTATAATCCCAATTTGCCAGGGACAATTCTAAAAGTTGTTATTGTACACAAATATGTACAAAACAAGCATGGTGCAGAAAGAAGAAAAGAAAAATGTGGTTTAAATTGAAGGACCATGTGGGATGTGGCACGTGTGAATATGTATGAGGCAAGCCTTTCCCAAGAGAATGTTAATAACAAGGGGAAAAACTCAACAATACAGTGTCTGCAAACCATGATTCATCCCTTCCAACACCACAACTATTAAGTATAATTTTATTCATTTATTTGGAAAACATAGGATTTCAAGTTTTCACATATATACTGTCTTGTGAAATAAAATTGCCACAAAGTAAAATGATTTTAATGGCTAGAGAAGAGATCTAGGAGTGAGGACTGGAGGATTCTATTCTTTATTTTGCTACTGACCTTCTATATGAATCTGAGGAAGTCCCTTCACCTGATTTTCTGTAAAGTATGCCCTAAAGGTCTCAGGTGATGTGAAATGTACTTAGGGTCACAAAACCTTTTAAGATAACCAGATGGATGATGATTCAAAGTGAGGATAGGTGTAAGGTAGTCTTAGCTATGCATAGTTAATTATTTACATTAATGTAGTATCTCTCTTTGCTTATATATAAAATGAATTTGTGTTGAATCAAAGGGAGAAATTTCTTTAAGTGGTGCAATTTAAGGAGTCATTTGAAACTCAGAAAGATGCATTTCCCTTTTTTTTAATAGTACTGCTCATAGCTATAATTTCCATGGTAATGAAAAGACAGGCACCTGAAATGAAAGAGTTAGAATAACAAGCCTTTTCCGTTTCATTGTTAAGAGCAGGACAATAACTGCTAAAGTTCAGATACAGCAGACCTGAAAAAACATTTTTTTATTACCTGGCTTGCTAAAATGTAATCTGTGGCAATTTGCCCAGACCTCCTAAGGTTGAATCAGAAGACACTACTGTTATTCCTCCCAGTACTAGTTGTTTGTGCTAGTCTAGGCACGGTTTGATGTCAAGAAACAGGCTTCTATTGCCAGAAGGACGGGTATTTAACACTGGAATAAAATATACTGAACCACAGTAAACTCAGGCTTTGATGCTCTGCTTCTTTATATTGGAATTATCATGAAACTTGGACATAAGCTGTACTTCATTTAGGCATTTTGCCAGAAACACTATAATTTCTTTACTTTTTACCAACATAAAGTGGTTCTACATTATTTGCAGAATCATTATCAAGTCAGAGATTATTTCTTTAGGTTCTGCAACTAATGATAAGCGAGTATTCTTTTCCTCATACAACAAAAGTATTCACGATTAAATCATAGTCCTTGGCACAGTACAAAAACAAAGTGCCAATGGAGGAATAAAGCGTTTAGCAAAGGTAAAGTAGAAGGTGCTTATGTGCTGCAAATCCCAGGGATTGTATTTATTTATTTATTTGACCAGGAACTAGAATCCTCTTTCCCAAAGTGATTTTGGCACTTTTAAGAACAGGTTTTTAGATGTTCTAGGTGCGGTTTTCAAAGGGTGTAAGCACATACATGCCTGCTACCTACAAAAACCAATAGCTGAAGTGCATAAAACCCCCACTTTAGGGCAGGTTGTCAATTGCTTCTGTTGAATGCATATGTAAAGACCAAATAAAATGTAAAAAATATCAATTAAAATCTAACCCTGGTGACAAATACATTTCAAAAGCACCAAAGTTTCCTGTAAACCCTGGGCAAGCAGAGAAACACTTAATTTTTGACAGCACTATCAAAAGTCATAGACACTGTCAGGTAAACTGCCTATTTTCCTACCTAAGTCCCAGAAAAAAAGTCACAAATCAGATATTTTTCCTCAATCTGTTTCACCTGACCTACTCCAAACATGTACAACCCCCCACAGAACACAAAAGGACACCAATTCTTCATCCATTTCACCCAGTAGTTTTTAACCACTTTTTAAGCACTGTATGACAGGGTACAGCCATCAGCTCTTCCTTTCAGTGTGTTTTTGAGTGAGGGAGAACATGATTTCCCTGTTTTGCTTGGAATTCATTCCTAGCAGTGCACATTTGTTTTGTTCAGTGCTTCTAACAAACAACCTGTTGGGAATGTAGGCAGAGAAAAGCACAGTTTGAAGATTTTGAATGGCTTAACCATAAGACAAATGTTTAATAGCTGCATTCTTTAAAAGATGGAGAAAGTTCTAGATATGAGTAGAAGCAGCACGTTCCTTACGCACATCTAGGAAGAACAAGACACCTGGGCTGTGGTATAGAAGGGATTGTACCTTTAGTTTGAATAGCGTGAATTCTGTCAAAGTTCAGCATCAGGTATTTTAAGCCCCTTGAAGCTCTGGGCCTATGCTTTTGACTTTATGTCAGTCATTTGCAAGACAGAGAACGCTTTTAAGCTTTTCTGATCAAGTTATCTATGGCTACCTTACTGATTCATCCCCAGAGAAGTGATCTAGATTTTCATCTGTCCACATCTATATTAGGCAAAGAAAAACTATATATCTTATGCATTTCTTTTCATTTTCTATCTCTAATTTGTTTGCTCTGCTTCTTTTGTGACTGATGAGAGCAATTTGTAACCCCCCATGTCAATAAACATTAGTTAGGTGCCAAAAAATCAAGAGATGAGTTTTAAAAAGCAAGAGATTTTTGCTTTCAATTTTGGAGCTTTACACTGTGCAACAGAAAATTTTGAGAGCTTGCCACATGGAGATAGTTTGAACATAACAAACCTTTTCTTCATTTTGCAAGTAGTTTTAAGACAGTTCTCATGGCAGCATAACACTGGAAATGAAGGAGACAGCTAGCAAGCCAAGAGAGCACTAACAAATCTGACTTAGAGGTAGAATCTTCTTTATTGATGATTTTTTTTTTCTACTTTCCTCTCACTCTTGTGCTCTGCGGCACAGCTGAACAAGGAACCGTTTTATCCCTTTCATATTGTGTTTCTTGAACATGTATGCTATAACATCTCTCATATTTTAACATAGGGCAATTCAGTGTTTCAATTAATATGAATTTCAATGATCAATCTTTTTTAGATTTTTTTATAAAATGCATAGAAATATAATTTCTAGTATAGATGTGTCTGTGTCTGCACATATTTCTATACCTATCCATTGACATATGTTTTCATAGGAATATATATTTCAGTAGAAAACATTTTGGTTAAAAGATTCTCAGATTACTCACCTATTCTGTCATAGCCAGGACTAAATTTACCGTTTCTGTTACCCTGTGAACATTGCAGTATGCTACTACCAGTTGCCATCATGAACACATTTTGTAAGCAAGGCCATGCTACACTTGTGGACCAAATGGTGTATGCCAAATGATTATGCAGGCCTTGAGGCACTCGGAGTGTATAAACATTTACAGTACAACAGATCTTTGGCCAAGTGGACAAGTAATTGATTACAGGGCTATGAATGTCACTGGATTTTATTTATAAAAATCCCATAACACTGGCTCTACTTCATGCAGAACTAGTACTGGCAGGTTTTAAAGGTAGGATGCTCTTAGGTGAATTCAGGAGCAAACAATTTTTGGAGCAAATCGTGTAGAACAAATAGGAGCAGGTCTCACCCCAGCTACCATTTTTCTTGAATGCATGATATCTGACAATTAGGCAAATGTATTATAAAGATATCCTGTCTTCCTCTAGCATAAGTGGACATGAAGAGGATTTCTCCACAGAGAATATCACAGGAAAAGCACAACAACATTGAGTTATGTTAAAAATAATTTAAGAGAAAAAACATAAAACACATCAGAAATATTTTAAAATAAAACCAGTTGAATGTTAGCTTTAAATACAGACATTGAATAGAAAATGTCAGCTGCTGGACAAGAGAGACATTATTATAGGAAGTATTTTTTCAGTACTATTTACATTTTCCATCAAATCTTAGTTAACTTTTGAAAGGTAAGGAAAAATTTCTGTGGAAAAACAGAACAACATATAGTGATAGTCAGCTGTACAACTCGCATTAAAAGTCAGGGCACCATTTTTATCTTTAGAGATGGCACTCTTGGATAGACATATGGCAATAAAGAGCCATGCAGAAGCATGTTGGCCTTTAGTTTTACATCCGCAAAACACAAAGTCCCATAAAGTCATACGGACAGTTAACTTTGCACACTGTGTTAAGCCTATTGACATAACACCTCATTCAAAAATGCACATAAGGGCACATTCAGGTGTCCTTCTCTGAAGCTGAATTTCTGTCCTGATTACTTCTCAGTTTAAATCAGGTTTTTTTCCTTTCTCTTGCTGCTTAGCTGGAAGAAAAGAATGTGCGAGTGCTCCCTAATCTGCTTCAGTGCAGTCAGACACAAAAGGTAAACTCACCTTAAATGACTGATAAACAATGCAAGCTTTTGGCTGGAGGCAATGGCTTTAACCATTCCAGTTGTTTGTAAAATGACTGTCTAAAACCTATGCCTTTGTAGAGCTGGTGAAGAATGTGCTACACTCCACAGCACTTGTCACAAATCTGCTTAGTCTACTTCTCTCGGAAGTACCAACTCACACACTCTAAAAGTGGTCTCCAGACACTGTTCCCTACAGGCTATGTGATTCCAGATCCTCCTCTTTCTACTTTTCGTGAATGTCCACACTGCGGGTCTAGTTTCCTCTTAAGCATCATCTCCCTCAGAGATATGCGTTTCTGCGAGCAGACGGAACTGTGAGCTTTGCTGTGTTCAGCAGGACAGCAGTGGGGCAGGAAGCTCGTTCCAGAGTTCTAAGTACACCAGGTGGCACCACCCCACCAGCTGTCTCCAAAGCCAGTTACACTCTGAGAGAAACATGATGCACTGTTCAAAGTAAACAGTAAACAAACCCGGACTTGTACAGTTCTTGCTATATTTGTAAATGGCTAAGAAAGAATACAGTGAAAAACTGAACAGATAACAATTCTGTGTCTCAGTTTTGATTGCTCTGGTAACCTTCTTCTGAGCAAAACCACCCAGGAAGGATGGGATTCTAGTTTTAATATCCAAAACCATTTTTCTAGAACACTGATACTAAATGTGGCACCAATGATAAATGTTGCAATTTAAAATTAAACAGATGAATTCAACTTAACCATGATATAACTAGAAAATAATTTAGGAAGATCTGTGGTATGTAATATTTGCAGTACAATAGCACCCAGACTTACAGTAAACACTGTTCAAGTCCTCTGTGACTGTTGGGAGCAATGCCAAGCTACTTCCTGGCAACTCAATGGACCTGAAGAATACAAAGGTGGTTTTGGGTTTTCTTTGCTTCCCTTGAGGTCCTGCCCTAAACAAAGGTTAGCCAGACTACATCCAAGGTCTCAGAACAGCTAATATGCTTTTCTTTATGCAGGATCTGTAATTGGAAAGCTTTTGGAGCAGCAGGAGGGCAACCATGCAGTTCTGAGAGACTAGCTAGTGCATTTCATCTGTCACACATACAAGAAACAAATCACTTCCAGTGGTAAGAAGCCAACAGCAGCATCTCTAGAATAGATATGGAACAGAACTGCTGCTGTTAGAAATGATAAAGACCTATTGATCTGCTAGCCCAGCCACCTGCAAATTTAAGACTGTACTCTACAGGATGTCTGCTATTGGTTTTTTTCTAGACTGGTTTCAAAAGGCTACATATTGATGATCCCACCACTTCCCTTGAGCTTTTATTCCAATTTTCACATATCTCCCTGTCCAGGGGAGGGGGAGAGGGGGGATCACTTGATATCCAACCTAAATTACGACTGCCTTAGTCTGTAACTGGATGTCCCTTTAAAAAATTTCTTGCTTTCTTGATGTTTACTCCACTACAGAAAGGTCTCCTTTTTACCTTTATTTACCCAGCTTTGATATTGCCTCAGAAACCAGCCCTCCCCTGAATGGTCATTCTGGTCAAATGGCCAGCACTGGTCATTTTCTAGTTGTCCTTTCCAGCTTGTTAGACTCCTTCTCTCCAAGCTCTGTGGGCAGCATAATTTTAGCAATCAGTTGTCCAGGATGACAGGCACACAGAAAAAGAGAAATCCAAGAATGGAAGGACCTAATTAATAGAAAACTAAGAGAAGCATGTAAATGCAGGGTGTTGGAGCTTAAAATGAAAATAGGGAAAAACATGTTGGTTTTTTTTTTTTCTAGAACCTTTGTAATTGTTTCATGTCAGAAGCGCCCAAGGCTAACCAGCCTTTAGTGGATTGATAAAGGACCAATGTGTCGGGTCTTATTTAGTGGAAGAACCCAATTAATTATTATACAGAATTAGATGCCATTAAGCATTGCTTATATTACTGATGACTCGCTAATTTGGCTGGCTCTGATGTAATTACAATTAATTTACGTCCTTAATCCTAATGCTGTAACCTGGCTTTGATTTAATCAGGCGATGTGGAGGTATCACAATCAAAGCAGCATTGAGGAGCTCACTGCTAAAAAGAGGTAATTACACCTTACAAAACATATCCTTCCTACCACTCACATGCCTTGAAACACTGAATTAGAACAGTGAAAATTCTTAGTCAGAAAATGTCAGATAGCAAAGCCTGGTTAAAGTGTGGAGAAGAGCTGAGGACACTGCTCAATATTCTTCTTTCCCTTCTCTCAGAATATTCAAGAATAGTTCTAGTTATTTATCTGCAATCTACAGATCTCTGGATAAGCCCAAAGAACAAGTAAATATTCATGCCATCAAGACAGGACAGGTGACAGACAGTAAAGCTGAACTGCCTATAACATCTAGAAGAACACATCAGTGCAAATGAAAATAATAGCAACAGAGAGCTCAATTCAGGTTTGCTTTGGTGAAAAGACAAAGCAAAAGCAAGTAATGTTCCCCTTCTTCTGGGGATGCTGGTCTTTTGCACCCCTTATGCATCCCTAATTGTCAGCTCCCCTTGGCCCTTTACCACTGTTGCAGCTTGGAGATAGCTGTTCCCTCTGTCTCAGCCCAGAATGAGTGGCTTTACAAGGAATCCTAAAGGTGGGGAGAGACAAAGAGGTCTCTCTGAGCCATTTCTACACTTGTTTGAGAGGTGCCTTGCTGTAGGTTTGTTCTCTGGTGCAAGGGAGACAAGCAGTTTTGAGGAATCAGTCTTAGTCTTCAGGTGCTTTCTGAGAAACTGGCTAGAAGGCAAGCCTGGATCCATAGCATGTCATTTTGCTGTGGATTTCCTTTCCTCCTTACCTTGCTTCCTCATTTCCCATTGGGCTGTAGATCTGCCCCCAGACCCTTACAATATGATGTAGTCTCTGCCTTATTTCCTCATACTACTCTCTTTATACTCCTGTGTTGCATGGGTCTGAGAAGTTTCCTGCTTATTATATTTCTACACTGCTAAACTGTTAATCCATAGGTCATTAAGCTAATTTAATTCTTGGGGAGGTATTTTAGCTACTCATTCACTCTTTAGCATATAACTTACATGTGCTCCACTATGAAAAGCTTGTTTGCTGCTGCTGAAATGAAGGGCACAGAAAGTCTGTCTCTTTCTTTCTCCCTCGGAGGCCAGCCTGATAAAAAAACAAGTGACTTCAGCTGAAGAAAGACTACCAGAGCAGAATGCACACGGAAGCAATGCAAACCTGTTTATTCCTTTGCAAACAGCACATCTTCTTTCAGCCCAAATAGCATATGTTAGTGAGGTTATCATAACACTAGAAGTTAGACAGTTCACAGGCTGGAATACCAGAAAGTGTTCAGTTTCCAATACAGGGAATTTAATTTCAGTCACCTTGGTTATGTTGCTTTGCAACCATCAAACTGCTCTTATTTTCTATAAGCATGCCGCCATAAGCTGGAGTACAGTTACAAAACACTAAGCTTACCATTACTGATCATAACCAAAGGAACTGCCATAACTCATTGTCTTGTGTTTTGTTAAATAAAGGCAGGAGACTTTTATGAGAAAGAACATTAGCTTCCACTTATGCTTGCAGGCTATGATACCTTCTACTACATGCAGGGCCAAATTTGTGAGCCCGTGTGAAAGACTGTCTTTAAAGGACCCACATATTCCCATCTCTCCTTTTGTTAATTCATAGCATACAACCTTCGCCCAGATGTAAAGGAAAGAAGGTGAGCAAGACTTCCCCATCATCCTCCCTCCCCTTGTCTCATGCATATAATTGTATTCAGGCTCCTGCACACTCAAGTCATCCCAGTTCAGTACAGCACTTAATCTTATCAAATATATGCTTAAGTCCTGGTGAAGTCCCTGAGAGTTAAGCACACATTTGTATGTTTTGCTGAAAAGAGACAGGCTGCTTAAGCAGAGCGTCAGAGAGCAGCCCGCATCCTCTCTCTATGTACAGATTGGGTCCAAATTGTTGCAAGCACTTTCATTAATCAGTCTCTGAGACAAGTCTGACTTTATCAAGTTGTCACAGTTTGCACAGAGGAGAAAGAAGAGAGGGTAGTTTTGAGAGGGGAGGAGAGCTGTCCCTTCCATATATATGTTTCCCCCAATAGCTGAAAGAACTGCAGATGTGTTGTTTTGAGATGCGTTCTCTCTCTACAGCAGGCATGCTCCAGAGGAGATAATGGCTGCCGTCCCACCGAGAGAGCTGTTATATGATCCTCTTTCAGTTATTTGAAATATGGACTTCACTCAGAGGATTCTAGGAATAGCTGCTCCAGCTGTTCTGGAGAGATAGAAAGCTGTCACAGGAGACATCATTAGACCCTGGTAAAATCAGCGGCTGCACTAAAGATCTCACATAAACTCCTTAATGGTTTGTACCATTCAGTCAGGAGTCAAGGAGAAGTGAAATGTGGCCTATGACTATAAGGCAGTTTGTATTCCATGCATCAAGGCTGTGCTTGAATTTGGCAGACAGAATAGGAAAGACCCTAAACGGATCCTTTTATCAAGTGTCTGAGCAGTTACTTGATCTAAGAGGTTTGTATACCTGCAACCAGCAATGTAAATATCTGAGACAAATTACAAGGCAGCAGTAGTGTTACAGTGAAGGATGAAAGTGCACACAGAAAGGCAAACAAGCAAAGCATTACAACAGCCACTTAATGGCAAACACATTTATTAACATCAAGTGCGATGTTTGTAGGTTTTCCCTGCCACAACCAGCTGCAGATGCCAGCTACTTAAAAAGATGAAACAGCGTAGTGAATAAAATAGAGGGATTTTTTTTGTTTTTTTCAGCATAGTCTGCCTGCATTCTTGGCAGTGGTAGCAGGCTCCTAGCTCTGTCTTCGAAGGAACAAAAGCCATGCTGGCACACAACGAGCAACTTGATTTCACAAGGCCTCCTGGGAAGACTGTACAGGAGCACAGCTCTGTGTCTGGCAGCTGCATCCTTGAATAAAAAGAGGAGGAGGAAAAGGGCACGAAGAAAGGAGCACACAAGGTCTCCATACCATACATGAGAAGATTTTACACACAATCAGACATCCTTGCTCCAAAGTATTCAATAAAAGAAGTGTTCAAGGTGAATCACTATACTTACTGCACACCACAGCAGCACATTTCACAGGCTACTGTTCTTTTATTAGAAATGCTTCTCAAAGAATTTCTTGCCTCCCATAGATTGTAAGTGTTCAGTTTTTTTAAGCATAGGAAAAATAATGAAGTATTAGAACTAAATAAAAATTTGAAAATTCAAGATACTTTATAAAGAAAAATTAGAATTCTTTACTTTTACTTTTTGCTTTTACTCAGGAGAAATATGCAGTCAAAACGCCATTGGGGAATGGTCATATTTCAGTGAAGTACATCCGTTTATTTCAGTTGAAGGGATTGACTCAAAATAGGTATTTTATCATGCCAGTGGTATGACATGGACAGAAAACAGCTACAGAAATGAATGTATGACTCAATGGAAATTCAGACAGAGACAAAGATATTCATATTAGTACTGGATTAGCTCTGAAATCTGAGAGTGCGAGGCAAACCTTCCCTATCTATGGTACTGATTTGCATCAAGAGCTTGATCTGAGTAAATAAGGTACAAGTAAAAGCTTGCTCCCTTCAGAATCTTAAAAAATATGAAGTTCAATGGAGACAGGACACTTTTCTTAAAAGGTAGACAGAGTCAAGGATTTTCTGTTTCAAAGTCCTAGAAAAGTTCTAGGCAAATTAGAAAAAGAAGAGGGGAAAATTACTATTACTGTGATAATATTGGTGTCTCAGCACATTTCCAGGACTGGTCTTTTCATTTAACTCCAGTGTATTTAGACTCATGCAGAGAATTAAATTAATCATTATACAATGGAAATCAGGACAAATTTCCTTAAGGGCATATTGACATTTTATCTCTCTTGTTCATTGGCGTAGATGTAAACAGGAGCTGCAAAAGAGCGAGAATCTCTTCTCTTGCCTATTTCACACTTGTAAATCACAGTAGGGCTTAATCTGACATCCCTGTTCTTCCAGCAGTGAAGAATGAGGGAGGGCATGCACTCCCTGGAAGTACTAAGAAAGTTAACTTTGGTTAAAAAAAGCAGGAAAAAATCCCACTAAAATCTTTTTCTTTAAGGCAGACACTAGGCTCTATGTCTGAGTTCCTCTTATTTTCTATTCAGACCAGACACTTTCTAGGGTTCATTGTTTTGGGTGAAGAATGTTAGTTCTTGATGACTTGCAAACAGAAATAAATAGAAGATACATCTGGGAAACTGAGGAAATGGGAAATATTATAGTTCAATTTCATTATTAGTTACAGGACAGAAAGAACTGTGGATTTATCCAGTGAGGAAAGAATTAACCGGAAAGAACAGAGAATGCTTTAAGATATTTATCAGTTGAAACCCTGATAAAAGCGTGAAAAGAGGTTGCTGTGAAAAGTTTTCTGTACAAAGTTTTGAGCCTGCTCTCTCTGAAATGTGTTTGAAGTGGACCTCACAAGTGGTACACAGGGTTTTCAGCTCCAGCAGTTCCCAACATCTGATACTAAGCAGTTACATGGCAACCTCATTTTCCACTGAAATATGAGCACATTTCTATCTCTCTTTGCAAGGAAAGACATCAAGAATGTGGATTGAGTATTCAAACTTGAGAGCTCAAAATAGTAAAATCAAATTCAAAAGTACTTAATGTTAAGAGTCATGATGATGATATTCTAAAAAAACATGCAAAAATTTTGGTACAGAAGATTAATAATTTTTGGAAGCCTGGTTTTGCCAAAACTGAACTGTTTTAAGTGAACTATAGAAGAATAATTTGCTTACTTATTACAACACTAATCAGAAGGCCTGTTTGCTTCCTTTTAAATAAAATTATTATTTTCCAAAAAGCAGCTCAGTTCAATGAATTTAAACCATTTGTGAATTCATTAAGCACAAGTCCTTGAGAACTCAAGGATTTGTCCAAAAAAAAGGTATAAACTTGATATAAAAGATGTACATTCACACAGTAAATATTTAAATAGCCATTTAGTGTGTGCACATGACCCATTCTGACTTCAGTGTTCAGTGCATGATTTCCACGTTCCTATTTTAGACAGATGGAAAGTCTTCTGCTGAACAAAGTCAGAGAATCCAAATCAGAAAAGTCAGTTATAAACCTCTAAAATTCATCAAAAGTAATGTAAACACCCTCTGGTTAAGAAAAATGCAATATGACATACTAATCTCTTAAAAGACAGACACAACACAAATTTCTTAGGAATTGCTTATTCACATAACTGAAAAGAAGAGCTGAGCAAACAACATAACCCAACCCATAGGGACTAAGCTGTATTTAAGTATGTTTGCTTTTGAATTCACTTTTGTGAGAACTTCAGCCAAGTTTCTTCAGTTTAGAGGGAATGACAATCATAAATGAAGTTAACAATATTTTCACAGAAAATGAAACTTGAATGAGCCAACGTGGAAACCTGGTCCTACAAACAACTACATTCAATCAGGGGAAAAAAATGTCACTTGTGTATGCAGTCAAAACAATTCAAATTACAAATATAAACAATGAATAGCAAATACCCAAAGGACCACTGACAGAAAAGAGTTTGTCAGCAATTCACTGCCTGAAATATATTAACAACAAACATTTGCTGAGTAATTGTAATTAACAAATTTGTTGAAACACATCCAGTTGACAGACAATTTATCAACAAGAAAAAAAAGATAAACATATGAGAGAAGTCTATAGTTCTTTCACTAAGCTTTGTGGTCCAACATCACAAAGTGGAAATTCGGAGAGTTACCACTGGCCCTCCTGGCTCCACAGTGCTTACACTAATTCTAATACTATTTACAACATTGCTAGCCAAATTATTTCCATACAGCTAAATAGTCCGTGTCTTCAGATTAAACTTTGTTCTGTAAGATTAACATGAACAATACTTGCTTTATTTTTTTGTTCTCAAATTATATATGTCCTTTAAAAAGAGTAATTGGGTCAGATGAAACACTGGAGACAGCTCTCTTCCTGGAAAAGAACAGAGTCTGCTCAAGCTCGGAAAGCTAAAACAGTCTGTGAGAGGTAGCAGGGGAAGAGAAGAGGATCATTACAAGAAACAGGGGACCTGAAGCTCACATGCTAAAGTAGAGAGTTTGCTGGAAGTCCCAGGGAGCAGATAGTAATGCACTAGAGGACAGAAATTTTCAGGGGGGAATTGGACAGTCTGTTGCAATTCAGAAAGTCACCACGGTGTATCTGCAGAAGCATTTTAGTAGCTCAGAAGTGCATTTTTTTAAGCAAATTTCCTGATTTTCCACACTCACCATGCATTGATTCACATCATGAAGCTGTTTTGGAACATGTAAGTTGGATTCCTTTTAGATGAAATTAAACTGGAAAATGTTTTCCAGGAGCACCTCTAATGTGCTCTGACAGCTAATGGGCATTCAGTCCATAGGACTAGACTAGAGCTAGACTAGAGCTAGACCAAAATAACACCCTGAAATGTGTATGGGTGGACGTCACTGCCTCAGCATCAAATATTTTGCTCTACAAAACCACTCCTATTGCCCTACAGTAGCTGTTAACATGGATGTAGCCTGAGAGGCTTGAAACCAAGCCTAAAGTTAAGGATACATATAAACACACAGTAGGCAGGATGAGATTCATTTATAAACCCTGTATTCTGTCTCACTTAAGCATTTCAAGGTTTTCCTAGTGTACAATAAAATTTGGGCTTTTTGATCTATCTGACGTGCTCACACAAGGGAAAGGTATAGGCAGGTCCACTTCAAGGTTCTTACTTGACCATCATTTGGTCATCCGAATGTCATTCTTTCAGTGCAGCTGATAACTCCTGGAAATATTGTCCTACACAAACATTAGTACAATAATTGTTATTGGTTCAACATTCTAACTCTTTTGCCATGCCACACTTGGCATTTGTGCTTGCATCTGTCTATTTATAGATGTAGTCCTGCTCATATGCATACACTAATAGGTGACAAGCAGGCTTATCTGGTCCATAATTCCTATAGTATTACCAGAATTCCAGCCATGCACAATAAGCCGCCTGCCATAAGGAAAGAAAAGGGGATTAAAATCCTACTTACATATTAAAGAATGAACCAAATTCCTGTAGACATAATAACTACATTGCTGTACCCGGAAGTGGTATTCTTTTACTTCTGAAATGGCGAATATTTACATAAAAGAGAATAGGTATGTTTGGGAACAATAAGGAGTATGAATAAAACTAACGAAATCAGAGAAGACTTGGCATAAATAAGCCAATTACACAGGCTCTTGAACTGAAATCTTTAATAATGCATAAACTAAAACACAGACATGCAGCAGAGCTAATGCTTGCAAATGAACAAGTCTGTGATGCATAAACATTTTCCCAAAGCGAGGATAACATAAAGAATACAGTATCTAAAAAAATCCCTCCAAAACCCACCTCAAAACAAACCAGGAATGGGAAAAGAAAATAATTTAATAAAATAAAATGGGATTAAGAAAAAAGTCTATCCAAATTGCATTTAGAAAAATTTCAACAGAGGAAAGAAGTTGAAACCTAGTGGAGACCAATAGATCATAGGAAGCCTACTGTAAATAAATTAGCATGTTTCCTCACAGTCCGCATTGTTAGCTCAAGCTCTTTGCAACCCATCCTCTCTATTGTCATCCAGCTAATTTCATTCAGTCAATATGTATGTACGCAGTTAGTTCAGTTCACAAGGGTTCCTGGGAATAGCTCTATTTCCGGCTAAATCTGAACTGCCGTAAGGTGCTGGAACTGCAGCCCTGAGGACTAGAAATCACTTTACAATTGCAGAATAGCTGAGACAGTGCAAGTTCCTTCACACTGATACAGAAATCTAATTGAGTAGGAGACTGCAATTAGATGGCAAAGGGTAGTTAGATCTCTCTCAATTCTACGCCGGTGCCCCTCCTAAGGCTACAAAGAGGTGCATGAATTCCACGTAGATTGCACATAGAAAAACGAGGAGATACTGCAAAGACACACCATCAATTTCCAAACAGCTGCTTTGCACAGCTCAGTGCAGGCAGACTTCCTCACCCACAGGTAGCCCTGCTAAATTCACCAGGACATCATATGGTTGCAGAGACCTGTGATTAGAGAATAGAATACTAGAACTGAATTATGTCACAATTTATTGGAATTTTTAACAGAGAAGTCCTTTGAGTAAATACATTTTACTGTTGTTTTATATCTCTTAGCCTTTACAGTGCTGATATGAACACTGGAACAAGAGCTGAGAGAGAAAGTCGATGCTCCTCACACAGAGAGTTCCATGACCATCTTTTCTGACCATGAGCAAGTGGTTTAACTTTTCAGTGACATTTAAAATATATTACATAGAGTTTCTGGCCTCTTGAAATGTTTTAAAGCTAAATTTATATTTCTAAAATATATCATGAAGGAGCATTTATAAAATACTATTTAGTATGTTTGGGCAGAAAATTTAGTTCCATCAAAACCAAAATCCTATCCTACAATTCAGATTTTTTTTTCACACAATACACCACATTTGAAAAAAAATTACGTTTGGATCAGTTGAAATGATTATTTGATTAATTTCAAGATATTTATCTGTGATTTCAAGTATTTTAAAGTTTTGAAACACTTTGGAAAATTTCTCCAACTTTTTAGAATTAATATTTGATCTGAAGTCACATTTTGTTGCCCGTAATTTTGCCTTAGGCAAATTACTATTTTTCATATAAACCCATATTTGGTTAGAAAATGTGTCAAACTTTAAACAGAACATAGTATATTCTGTTAAGTCAAAATGTAATTATTTTGTGACTAGTTTCATATCTCACTTCAGGTCACACAATGCAAAGGCTATCCTCCTTTTACATATTTTACCTTTTGCTTTATTCACGAATACAGAAGTGGGATATTACAGGACCTGACCTGTTGGTCAAACTTCCAATAGCAACTGATAGCAATCATGGCAAGGTTAAATGTTGCTGTACACAGAAAAAAAAATCTGTTACTCCATCTACAGATCAGGCAGAAATCATCTTTGTTTTGTAATGTAGTCTGAAAGAATTCCTACCTTAACTAAGCAAAAAATAGTAAAAAAATGGAATGCTTCTTACTACACCAAATTGTCACTCTTTGAGGAATATTCCACAAATTATGTTATGCTTTCTAGATGTATTTTTATTCCATAATTTTGTCATGTGAATCATTTTAACCTGATGCTTGCATGCCAAAAATACAGGAGAGATTAGTATTTTAAAATGTGCACTGCTTATTTAATGACATCAAACACTAGTAAAGTTTTGGCTCATCTGAAAAAAAAAATCATTAAATGTCACTGCCTGAGACAGCACCCATTTTAATCTGCAAGTTTTACAAAAATTCAGCTGAAAACTGAGCTGCAAAGGTAATTACATATTACAGGCTATGAAATCATGCACTGATTTTCAAGTTTCTTGTAATTTTTACACTACAACAACACAGAAAAGTAAAAATTATGCATGTTTACTGATTTCATTACAAATATAAATAATAAGGAATATAAAATAATTTATTTGGATATAAAATAATAAAGATGTCTCTTCAGGGATCACTAAGCAGCCCAGAGAAATTAATTACCCAATAACTGCAATTAAATTAAATCGAATACCAGCACCATTAAAATAATCAGCCCACAGAAAATAAGCCAAACAGCCAGCTACCTGTAAGGTCCATCACCTAGGAAGCATCCCGCAGTCTTTTGCCAAAGCTGTAACAGATTGATGCATGACCAGAGACTGAAAATTCAGGACGCTTTGTACCAATGGGGCAGTCAGCTACAGAGGTTCAGATCCCTCACAAAAATGTCCTTACAGCTACTCCCTCTAACACCTCCTCATAACAAAGATGATCCAGCTCAGACATCTGTGGTGATTGCAGCTATGACTGCAAGGGACTGGAAGAGAGATAATGCCTTTTGTAAGAGGAATTTAAGCCTCTTAGGCCTTTTAATATCATCATCAAATCTCCAATTGCAAGTTTTACAATCATCAGTTTAAAAATTACCTTTATCAGTACCTTGATAATTATTAGTACCTGAAGCAGATCCAAGATCACAATGTTCAACATGCCCTAATTGCTTCTGCTGTTTTTTTTTTCCTTGCCAAAAGAAGCACCACAACAGTCTTGAGATGAGTGGCAGGAACAGTGATGGCAAGGCCAAAAGCTGAAGTGGTACCTCACTACCAAACCCACTGTCCGAGTCCTTGGTCTAGTATGAGTCTTAACTAACAACTTGATCTGCTTCTTAAGTGGAACAAATAAACAAAAATGTATACTCTCTCAGTCACAGGGTATTTTGTTTGGGATTTCTGAAGCCGCTTCCTCCAGCCTCCCCTCATTACTTCAGCCTTCCTTGGTTAGGTCCTATCAATGCGCATCCTGACTGCATGAACACACAGTTCTGACTGACATTATGTACCCACTTTGTCCTTTTGTTCAGGGACCCAAAACCAAGATGTGTCCGTAAATTTTAAACAACCTTCATCGAAAAATGTGGTCTAGCTGTAGTTATCAACCTTATAAATCCTGACTATTTTCACTTGTCAAAGTAATTTCTGTTTGCTTGGGAGGGATTGCCAGCACAATTCCTTAGGACATTTGGATTCAGAAGCTCCAGACTAATGTCTGCTGAGCAGCTTTGGAAAACTTAACCTTACTTCACTTCAGTTTACCTATTTGTTAAATGGTGGAAATAATTTACACAGCAGTCCAAGATCTTAGACTGAAAGTGCTATATAACATTGTCTGCTTCCTATTTTTATTTCCTGTAAATAGGTATTTCTTATTCTTAATGTCATATTTTAAGATGCCAAAAAGTATCCAGGTTAGCTACAATATGTACCATATCAAAAAACTTACATAGAAAGGAATGAACATTTTTCTAGCCTGTGATAAGTCCCTCCATATGTTCAAACATACCAGAATTTTGCTGTGTTGGGTTTTTTTTGGGGGGGTGGGGTAGGGATGGGATTTTTGTCACCATCTCTCACTATAATCTCATAGATGAACACCTTAAAATATGGGGCAAGAATTAGAAAAGCCACTGCAGAAAGAAATAATGAGGACAAAAAATAATTCCAGACTGTAAAATATATAAAAGTCAAAAAAGAGACATTTAGAAAGAATGGAGGTTTTGAGGGGGGAGGGTAAGGAGAATAAAAAGATGTGGCAGGAAAAAAGAGAATATAAGAGAGGAGACTAAGTGAAATGACACAGAGAATTTAAGAATTGTGCAGAGTATGAAAAGCCATATGAAAAAAATCCACTGTCAAGTCAAGACACGTAGCAGAGATGTAACTGTTCTTATCTGCACTTGAGGGCATGAAATAATTCCTTTTTTAATTTTGCCTTTTTAATCCTGTCAATTGGAGCTGTCACTATGGATGTAATAGCAAGTATCCCAATCACAATATCAAAGACTCTTCACTGACACTCCTTGAAATAGCATTAATATCTGCTCACTAAGGGTAGTACATTTAAATGTTCTCATGCAATGTTGTAGCTCCCCTTTAGTCAGGTATCAAGCTGCTATTTCACGCTCTGCTTGTAAAATTATTAACAGCTGGCCTAACGTTAGATCAACTGGGGTATGGTTTGCTAGAACAAGACAGTGCTTAATAAGACTATTTCCTACTCTATCAAGTTATTACCGCCTTTGTATTTCCAAATATCAGAAATGGCCTTTGAGCCCAAAGCAGGATCTAACTCTTCAAGAGCGACAGGCCTGAACTAAGTTGTCAGAATTCAATTTTGGGGAAAGGTGAATTTAAAATCCAAACTTGGATCCACAAATATTCTCTGCCAATAACAGGCTCAGTAAAATCCAGGTAACAATGTCACAGAAAAAATTTTTCTTCCGAGCACCTTTTGTATTCTGTGTTAAGGAACCTTGAAGTGGATGACAATAAAATGAGAAATTTTCCAACAAAATGTTTTCCCATTGGAGAATTCAAATCTTTCCCACTTCCCCCTTCCCCAAGCATATGGGGCCAAGCCTGTCTTTGGGTACAGTGGTTCCAGGCAGCGCTGTCTGCTACTAGCAGCTCAGGACCTTGCAGAGTATAAAATCAAAAAGGCTCAACACACAGCTTCAAACTTGCCTTGAACACAGTTATTGAATTCCAAAACCACATGTTTGTGTGGTCCTCCTTCCCAACACAGAGAAAACTCATAGGGTAGCAGTTTTGAAGCAATGGAGGGAAAAAAAAAGGAAAAAAAAAACCCACCAACCATACATAATTGGACTCTAAAGCCAAATACTACAATTTAGTATTCTGAACTACATATAGATCATTGTGATGTGACTTGCAGTGATGGTTCAGCCCTTTAGCCACTTCTATCTGAAGAGTTGTTATGTTTGTTCAAAGCTAAGTGGTAAAAAGGAAATGTATTGTGCAGGCCTTAGTATTCACTGCACGCAGTCAAAATCTATCTGCATTTAAAAACACATTCAGACCATTCTTTTGTTCTAATAGTGCTTAAGTATTTTGGCATGTTTATTTCTTGTGGAACAACAATGAGAGCTCCATTGTTTTTTACTTAAAAATAACTATTTGATAATGAAGTGTTTGACAAATTGAACGTAGTCTGCAAATGTATACAACATGCTGCAGTCAGCTCATCAAGAAGAAAAGGATGAAGAAAATGTTAGAAATGAGTCAAGAACATGGCTTTTATTTCGCAGAAATTTATCTTGCTTCCTTATGTGGAAGCATTATCTACCCAAAGCAAACTGTTCTCTTATGTTTAGAGCTAAGATTCTGTGCAAAGTATTCTAGGGGTTAAAAAGGATCTTAATTCTGCAAATGATTGTTTCCTCTTTACTCTTATGTTTCCTTGAAATGACCAGTGTGGGAATTACTAAAATATCACTGGAAAATCCCTTTGGTAGGAAGGCAGGAGAAGGAAGCACAGAAGCAGAAGACTAGGAGATCTGTGTTAAGATTATAACTCATATATGGAATCTTGTGATGCAAATGCAATTTTCGCTGACTTCATATGGGATGTAGACAATACATATCTTACCAGGCCTATGCAAGTCTTCTGAGCTGAAAATGCACGTTCTGCAAACATTTCCTGCTAGCGGAGCATCTAAAGTTCCTGAACACACTGCCATGAAACAGGAAGTCTACAACAGCTGCAACACCTGGCTCGCAGCCAGTCAGTATTGGCCAGTTGCACTGTGAGTTGGTAGTTTGAACTGAAAGTGTACCTAATCAATCAGCTTGAGCGAGGGCAGGAGTGCTGACTGATAGGCAGTGGTTTGTGGGCTGCCACAACACTCAGCTTGCGATTTCTTTCCCTCCATGTGACCAGCTGCCTGGGTCCCATGCTTGTGTTGGCGGAGAGTGAGAAGGCCATGGGCTAGAATAAGAGAGGAGAATGAGAGAAAAATGAACACACAAAGACCAGCAGGAAAAAGTGGGAGTAGAGGAGAAACAACCAAAGGCTAAAAGTGGAATGAGGACATAGTAGGAAGCATCAGACCAGCAAACATGGAAAGCTCAAATCTGAGTTATAAGAATACTTTCGTAATACTAAATATAAAACAATGACACAGAATATAAGCCTGATTCTTCTGCTGAAAATGCCTTGCGATACTATGGTAGTTTGAGGCAATTTAAACCTATGTTATTGGTATAGATTTTCTGATGGCTACTTCATCCATTAAGAAACCAAATAAAGCCTTTCTATACAAAGAATTAATTTATTCAGATGCATTCAGTACTGAGTTGTAAACCTGTAATTATTGCTACACAAAACCTCCAAAACCATCCATAAAACATTTTAAAATTCTTGTGGCTCTTAGACATAGAGCGTCACGTATTGATGGTTTGAGTATGTGAAATTCTGACCACCCCTGATAGATACAATGACTTACCATCTTGGTCAATGCTGTTAAATTACCACCCGCATATCTTTGCTTTCGTTCCCACCTCAGCATACAAAAGGGACAGGGTACACGAAGATTTAAAAACTACAAAATCTCATACTACAAGTCAGTAATTAGTCAGTTCATGGACAATTATGTAAGAGAAAATGAAATCACATGATCTGCTGAGGTCAAGCAGGTATATAAAAAAGAGTAATTTTATACCTGAACATAAATGGGCTGCTTTAAAATGTTACAAGTTGCCTTTAAAATGCAGATGGATTAATACTGAATGACCTATACACTTGTGTCTGCTTAAAGGATGTAATACCTAATTGGTTCATTGGATAGCAAGCAACTCAAAGTGGATCTCAATTTCATTACATTTTCAGTATTTATGTATAATAAAATAGATTACAAATTTACTGCTTATATGAAATATTTGTCTACACAAATGATAAAGGGAAAGATAAAACCTAAATAACTCAGAAACAAGTTAAAGAAGTATATAGGAAGAGACAAAAAAATCTATACTAAATTCACTTGGAAAATAGTATTATACAGTCATGTCATTATTATTTCTGTCATTGTGATTTCATTAAGAATTTCATAAAACTTCATTAAAATTTGGTGTGAGTTGAAAGTTTTTCTGTAGGAGCCTAAATGGATGAAGTACTTGTGACCTTCAGTCTGGATAAGTACTTTCTGCTTGGGAAGTGTAAAGCTGTTTGTATGCTTATATACCCAGTGGGATTAGAGCGATCTCTATTGTGGTCAAATACTGTTTCAAAACAGAAGTAGTCAGTTCAGTAGGTTAATGGTTGGACTCGATGATCTTGAAGGTCTTTTTGAACCTAGACGATTCTATGATTCTATGATCATTATCTTTTTGAAAATGCACTGAAGTAAAAATTTCCTTCATTGCTCACCAAGGTACAGAACTCAGATATCAAGGGACTGATATCTTACATGTGTTACAGAACCATGAGAAGCACTAATAACAAAATTAAGGAATAAAGTGTAAGAGATGCAACTATCATGAATCACTGCAATTGGGGAGCTGCACAAGTTAATCTGACAAGAAACATCATCTGACAGTGAATGAATTTGCATTCATTTACTAATTTATAATGCACATTTTAAGTTGATTGACATAACTCCTAGCCAGGAAACTCAGTCACTTGCTGAATTTAGTAGTCTGGTAGTATTTAAAAAAACCCTCTGGGTTAACACCTTGGGAATGCATAGGTGGATCCAGACTTCCTTTAAAAGAAATAAAACTTCAAGAGAGATGTAAACAAGTATTAAAAACAAATAGAAAATGAAAAATCTAGGGATTTAGCTATATAGTGGATTAAAGACTTTCAGATTTTGAGAGCATGCTCTGGGCAACAAAGAAAGCCTCTAGATATTGTGAATTATACCATCTTAATTCCGAGAGATAATAAAATTTGATATTTACACACACACCACAAAAGAGTCATGCTGAAAGTAGGATACCTGCTTTCCTGATAACATATTATTTTTGTTTCATTCATATTTAGTAAAGCTTTTCCACGGGAGCTAGCATTCTTAATTTTGCAAAAAGTGCCATGGAAACCTTATGGGGTCAGAATCTGTACTTCGCCTCTTCTCCAAAATATATATCGATACCAATATGCTGCACAACAAATTCAGAACTGATTGAGAAAGTGTCCTGGTTTCAGCTGGGATAGCTGAAAGGCATTAGCAATCTGCTCTATCACAAAAATTACTTCTGTTTTCTGTACACATCTACCACCCACTTTCAGCTATGCCTAACATGGCAGAGCTTCAAGATCTAAGCATGTGGGTTGTTTGTGCAGGCTGAATTCAGTGAGAGCTCAGGAGCTGCACTGAAATCTTGCATCTCTCTGCCACCTGCCTCACTCCCACTGCTTCATGTTCTGCACTCCTCTCCATTCTCAGATTTTAGCAATCTACCATGAGCTCATTTTTTGTTTTTCTATGAATGATAGAAATCATTATTATATCCATATTTAGAGTTGCCTTAGAGGAATGGAAATAGTGTTAGTTGCAGGTAGATATTGTACTCAAAGCTGTTAAGTGGGTGCCATCACTTGGTTTTTATTTTTATAAATAGCTTCATCCAGGCTGGGAATGATTTAGAGTCTGCTGACCAGATAATAAAAGTTACCTGTGCCCCACATTTCCCACGCTTTCTCAAATTTTCACTAAAAAAAAAAAAATCAACAATGCACATACTAATTGGCTGGATGCAACTTTCCAAGTTATGAATCCAGTGCAAGCTCTTGCACTGTTCAGCCAACTGGAAAAGATGTAAAACATACACGTAAGAGGGGAATTAGCGTTTTGAAGGAGCCATACAGTGTTGCTGAGGATGATACTTGATCATTCTCTGGACATGAGAGAACATGGTCTGCAGACTTCTAATTTGGTTACATGTTACATTGCAATTACTGCACTGCTAGCAGGTAGTCAGCGCAATTACGAGGACACCATAAATACCACAGGATGGTTCAAATTTTGAACGAAGTAGCTTACTAGAAAGTTGAACAAGCCCATGGGGTTATTTTTCAGCTTAGAGTGATGCTGACTGTGACCTCACCGTGGCGAAAACATCAATATCTCTAACACTCAGAAGCGACGTATGGACCTCAGCAGGAACAGCAACAGTCCAGAATTAGAATTCACTGAACAATACAAAGTATTTTGGCAGAAGATATCCATGAACAACATTCTGCTAGTGTTGCCCCTGCTTTCTGTGGAAAAAAAAATACATAATTTTCTAAAATTTCTATTTAGAGACACTGAAAATCAGTCCTGTGTTGTTTTCAAGTTTTGCTGTTCGACAAATTAGAGCATTCACTCTGCTAAGGAAGTGAATCCATACAAACATAGTTATATTAAAAATATTATTGAATAAGGAGGCAGTATTAACTGTCAACGTACTCTCTACATAACAGTATTCACAAGGCATGAGTTAGCACCTGGGCCCAGATCCAAGACACAAACTGAAGCAAACAGACTCCAGAAATTATATGATTATGCCATCAAAGAAACTTAAACAATACACTTAGTTTTGATATTTTGTATTTCAGTGCCTTGGGTGGGAGGTGATACTGCAGTTTTCAAGACCAAAATGTTGAAAGAATTTTCTCCTTCCAAATGAATTAACCTAGCTGTATGTGTGAGGAATGGTTTTGAATCCCATAAATCTAAGTGCACAAAACAGACTGAGAATATCAACATTAGCAAAGATTCAAACATTAATAAAGATAATTGACTCAAAGAAATTTACTTGATGTTTAACTTTGTAGCTTATTGTGAATATACAGTGAAACAAAACATTTTAATGTGTGTTTATGACTTACAGCAATGATTTAATTTGATTATACAGTACAATATTGTCACCATTTTCATCTCTCTTTGACAGCAAAATCTAAATTCATTTAAACAAAAATCCGGTATGATAAAATCACATGTCTCTTAGAGGGAGTAAGCAGAGTTCTGCAAGGCAACAGATTTAACAAGAATCTGAGTAGAGAAAGCATATGAAACCAAAATATCATTTGCTGTTTTTAAATGGTACTTATGCTTCCCTTATCCCTGTCATGCAAAGCCCTTACTGAATATTATAATCAATGTATTCTTGGTAGAAAACATAATCATAAATCAAGGTTTTATACTGATATTTGTCTCTTAAAGGGCATTTGTTTGTAGAAAGCCACATTTTAGTGCAAAATCAGCTTTAGCAAAACATTTTCATCTACTTACACTCAACATTTTTATATTTTTGTTTCAAGAGCTCCTGAATGTTTTCTATATATGTATGGAAACAAGGGGCCACATTAGCAGCACTTTAGATTTTTCGGTCTCGGACAAGATTTTGAAAAGAAAGTTATTATCTTCTTATATATTTAAAACTGATTTTTTTTTTTTGGTATATCTGTGTGATTATTCCAAGCAGCTAACAGGTAATATAGTATTTCCTGTTACAGCAAACAGGGTTCAACCTGATTAGAAAGGTGTTTCATGATACAGCAGAAGTATTTTCATACCTGTTCATCTGTAATAACTCCAGACATCATTAGCATACCAAAGATGACAGGCTAAGGAATATTCATGCAGCAGATCCTAGCCTATTCAAAGGTGGAAGAAATGCTGAAAAAACTTAGGGTATTAAATACAAGAACACATTTAACCTTTCATGATGATTTCTCTAGTGTCTTTTCAGTGCCCTGGAATCAAGGACAAAATACAAAATTTCCTTGTATAAAATTCATCTTTTGAAAGTTCATTGCCTAGTCTCCCATCAAGTGAACGAAATTAACTGAATTTACTGACAATTTTTCTTTTTTTTTTCTTTTTTTTTTTTTTCCTAGGCACAGACTTCTTCAAATGAAATGAATCTTCTGCTTTGAGCTTCCAGGTCATGTCATACTAAGGTGTTTTGTTTTTTTTTTTTCCCTGCTATTTTTTAGTTATAACTATTACAGAGCCAAAAATGATAACGTAGTAGGCAATCTATATCAGCAGAAGATCTGTCCCAGTTTAATTTTTTTCATAAATGTAAAGATTTCCTCATATGCTGAATACAGCAAAGAACACTACAAGGCTCAGAATCCTTTTATTCTTTAGGACTAAATTAATAACACTGGAATTCAGTGATGTTTCTTCTTCTTCCATTGACTGCATCTATAGAACATGGTTTCTACATATTTCCAAAAAAGATCCCCAGAGGACTGGCACTTGAAGCTTATGGCTAAAGACTGAACAATGAAACAGGTCAGCTTGTCCTAAGAAATCAGTTCATTCAGCTGTATTTCATGTTATCATTTTGACAACAGGGAATGGGGGAACAGACGCAGCTGTAAGCCAGATCTTTGGAAGAGCCACTTACAGAACACAGTGAAATAGCAACCCTTCTATTGTAAAACCAAAGTTCACCTTTAATACACAGTCCAATTATTATGGGTGCTGATCTCCCCATTTTTCTTCCCAGTTTTTCCCTATTTATGAGAAAAGTAACACCTAACAGTATTTTCAGATTGACGACCCCATGTCTTGTTTTTTTTTTTTCTGGAGGGAAAGCACCACTATTCAAATATTCACTATGGAGGACAGTTTATCACTGTGGATGTTTGCAAGAACAAATTGAACAATCACACATTGAACAGTCACACATTTCAACAAAGAATTTCAGTTTGTGGTAGGTTGCCCAAAGCTTGAAATGAGAATTTGTTCAATATCTATACACTGAAAAAAGAATATCCATATGGCGACACAATTCCCTTCACTTAACTACAAGCGACAGAGTACATACAAGATTTTCTCTGCATACACCCACAAATAATTCCAACTTTCTCCATAACATCATTGAAGCTGTCCTGAGATGGCCAAATGCATAGTTCTGATATATTTTCTAAGTCTTCATCCACAAGTGAAGTGGATGAAGTGAAGCCAGTGGAGCTGTTTGTTACATAGCTTCTAACTAGACCACTGCATAGAGGGTAGCATCCAGTGCAGAGATAGAATTGGAAGGATACTAAATGGAACTACAGGGATGGCTGATCACTGCAATGTCCTCCGTGGATGCCAAGAGAACAAGCAGCTCAGAAATGAATTTGTGATCTGCTGACAAGTTGAAATGGATGGAAATTTTAGAGCTCTTCAAAACTTTTAAGAATTTAATTACTTTTCAAAGCTTTCCCAGCTCTGTTGCAAAAGGCTATACCTGGGTGTAGGTCTACTAACAGAACTGTTTCTAGTCCTTTTGTAAGAATTGCCAAACCGTGTTGAGGCCTTAACTATGTTTCTGAATACTATGTCTCTAAAGCTGTGGCAAACATATAAAGCAAATCACTGCAGTAAGAAAATAAGAATTTTTATTTAGTGGGAATAGGTTTTTAGCACAACACACATTGTTAGTGAATCCTAGAGCTGACCAGCCACAGAAGGCACCATCAAAAGTCAAATATAGATAATGTAAACATTGACAAAAAATAGTTTTGGACCAAACATCATTCCTTTTTGGAACCTCTGTTGTAACTCCTGTTGACAGGAATCTTATGCATATACACACATGCACTCATTTTCCAATGCTTTTCTAATACATGCTCCTTTTCAAATAACTGCTTAAGCTCATTTTGTACTCAAAAAACGGGAAGAGTAACAGTTCATGTAATTGCAAATGAGAGACAAGGTAGGTCTGTTTCACACACTCTTTACTGAAATGCAGTCAATACTCTTAAAGTGTTTCCAAACCCCTAACTGAGCCAATACAGCAGAACACAGTCATATGATACATCCAACACATCAACTGATTCTGATTCTTGGCTTACACCTACTTGACTGTAAATAAGTATAAGTGAGAACAGGGAAAATGCCGTCAGGGCCCTATATTGGCCTACAAATTGCAGATTTTGTCAGAGGAATGAAAACAAGAACTGTAAGTGACCAGGACCAAGCTGACAAATACCACATACCTGGTACCTGGCTCAAAGAGTTACTGGGAAGCCAGAAAATTCTAGGCAGGACAAGAGCAGAAACATGTGCTGTGGATACCAAGGACTGTATATTTGTATGCCAGATACATGAACTGGCTAGGTGGCCAACTAGCTATACACAACTGTAGAGTATTGGGCTGTGTATTGTATATTAAGACAGAAGTAGTTGAGGCTATTTGCTTTCTAGTCTCTGGACAGTCAGGCCCTACTGCATTGCTCTGTGACCAGCAATGTACAGTACTTAACTGCAACTCTACTCACAAATCTTCCAGAATAAATAAAACCAAACTAACAATCTGTGTATTAAGTCAGGCCTCTCCCTTAAGGGTTGCATATTTTTGGCCACTGGAAAAATCTTGGAAAGAAAAGCCACAATTTTAAATGTTTGGGATTTTTTGTTTGTTTGGTTGTTTTTTTAAAATGGTCACATATATCAAAAGAAGTGTTTCACTGCAGTTTATATAAGTAAATTAATATTAATATGAAAGAGCTTGTAGAACCGTCCACTGAGATACTCACCTAAATCTTTCACTAGAACAACTTACATGTTTATCAAAAAGTTTACCTACCTTGCTTTTTCTCTGTCTTTTAATTCTGCCAATAAAAGTTTCATGCTGGAGCTTAAATACCAGGCTACATTTAAAAAATTTAAAAAAAAAAAAAAGTTCCTCCTGTCTGTTCCCAGATAAAATAGAAATTGGAAGAAACAAGCCAAATTCCAGTTTGCAGCAAATCTGAAGTAAGTCTGCTTTAGCAGTTAGTCTTTGACTAGGTGGCCAGGCCCTAAGACATCTGTAATCTTTAAACTGCCACCAAAAATCAATGGAACTATGCTTAGTTAAACTGCCGGAAAAATATTTTCTCTCTCTGCTTCCCAAAGATGCAAATCAATTGAAAATACACATTTTATCTACATCTGGAGCACTTTGATACACTGTTTCCTTTGATGGTAACTTGTTCTATATTGTGTCAACTATCAGGCATTCAAAATGCATGTTGTTCATGAGACACCATATTAAAGAGGATAAGAAGCAGTTGTACCGTGATAACTCAGCTGGCATTTCGCAGTAACCACAGCATTCATTTCAACAAACTTGTCTTTTAAAAGTCTATTCCTCCCCCATTCCCCTGGGGAATTCAATATGACTATAGCTAGATGCATAGAGAATACAAAATACTGTTCAACATAGCTGTGAAATTCTAACCCCAACTCATAACAAAAAAGGTGCAGAAAAAACATCTGTGGAGCTACATGACAAAGTCTTCTTAATGTCACAAACACTCTGGTCAGAACATTTGGAAGATGCATTATCTAGATAAGCATTAACAGAAAGGCCTATCAGAGAAATTTCACCAAAACTACCACCTTTTATTAAACCCAGGGGAGATTTTAAAATCACTCCATTATTGTGATGGCTTTACAGAGCCTGTTTTCTCTGGCTAAAACATGCTTGAATGTAACATGAAAGAGATCTGGCTTAACCCTAGCATTAAAATATGTGGAGAACCACCTTAATGACAGAGCCAGATTGAAAGAAATATTTTCATCTTGGCAGACTTCACAAAATCAGGAGTAGTGTCTTTTGATCAATGTCAGCCTAAATGCCAGCTGCTTGGCTAGCATTTGAGGACTGAGCTCCATCTTAGACATACTTTAGCCTCACCCATACTGGCACTTATTTAAAAGCCAGGGATCCCTCATGGAATTTTGGATTTCTGAAGTCTGGACCATCTGGACTGTGCAAGGTTAAAAAAAAATGGTCCTAGGCACACAAAATAGTTTACAAGTGGAAAGAAAATAAAACTCTCCAGAAAGATATGTTCCCTCTGTATCTAAGAGAGATAATGATCACTGGTTCAGTGCAAAACAATAACATGGAAAATATCAACAATAAAAAAATTTGAGATGACGCTGATATTTTTTAAAGTGAGGAAAATATGATGTTCACAACTGTAGTTAGAAATTATTCCAGCCTAATTTTAAAACATAATTTCTGTTGAAATCACAAAAGCATATTTGGCATTTTCTCAGTGTGCATGCATTCAGTAGGATTATTTACACCTTTAAGTTGAGTAAGTGCTTAAACACTGAACTGATTTTGCAATTTGTGTAGAAAGGTATCTGTTATTTTAATTAAGTGATTGCATGCACAGAAAAGAAAATTTGCAGATATATAAGGTAATATGTATAAAAGTATAAAAACCAGACCTCTTACATGGGAAGGTTTAGAAAGGATACTACATCTTTTGTTTTTGAGAAAAAACCCTCTCAATTAACAAAAAAAAAAAATCTAAGAACAACTACATTAATAACAGAAGAATGCGAGATCTTATCACATGGCTTAAATTTTGTGCCTATCAAAACCTCTCTCTTCTAAGTCACGCTGAATTCTTTGGAATGACCTCTCATTCAGCCTGCTGATCAAAATTAATTAGATGTATTAGATATAAAGTGGACTGAAACTCTATTAAAGAGAATTTTGAAATAATGTTACATGTGGTACAAAAGTATTAACACAACGATGGGTTAAAGTTTACCTATTGTCCACATTGCCCTAACAAAATGCCGTGCAAGAAGGCTGACACCCAAGTCTCTACCTACTTAAGTAATTTTTCTCACTGAATTAACTGAGACCAACTATCAAGAATGTGAAAATATCAAGAACCTGTTGGGTCATGTGCCTTACAGTTGCAGAGAAGAATTCCCTAACCATGAGGAATCCCCCAGCTATCTACAGACCTACCATTTCCAGCAATGCTCTTCCTGAAGGCAAAGCCAGGATATGCTGGAAAAGCTCTGGAAGAGTAATCTGCACTTTGACAACACCTATCCTAAATACCATTCTCAAGGGAGATATTTATATGTTTTACTGCAGAACAGGCCTAGGATCCATCTAGCATACACTATAGGTGTAAAAAATAGAAAGGCAGGACGAAAACGTATAGCGTACCACCCATGCAGACACACACAATCCACCCTGGACAAACGCAATTCAGGAACAGCACAGACCTGGTTGAGCCTGCCAGTAGAATATGCTTGTCTCAAAGCTTAAGCCATGCGTGTCTAAGAATCCAAGCTCATTTGTATTTTCACAAAGGTAGTATGGTAACAGGTTGAAGGTGGAAGAGAAAAAGGGCTTTTTATGATAGGGCTGAATAATGTTGGTTCCCATCAAAGGCAATAAGGGCAGGTGTTACTCAACAGTCCACCCACATGCTTAAAATATATGATCTGAATTATGACAATATTTGGATGAATTGTTCTCAGTGAAACCCCCTAGAATTCACCAACCTTAGCCCGTTACTGTAAGCATAAAATAAAAGCAGGTTCACTTTTCAAGTGGAACAGTTTTGGCATCACATTAAAATTGAGTCCACATATTAAATCAGTTTGAGACGTAAATGCATTTTTCCCTTAACATCACAGATAGATTGTAGTTTCAAACAGAAAAAAAAAAGTCTTAAAAAGGTGAAACGCATTAATAACCTATCCTTCACTTTACTATTGAACATGATCTGGTCCAGACTACAATGGTTTGTATCAGGAACTTGAAAGGCAATTTGCCTGATATCATATAAATTTTCTTTGAATGTGAAGTTACTTTAACCAGGGGAAAGACAGTTTAGCATAGACCGATTTCCTCATTGTAGACTTAATAGCTGGGTATTTATTTATTCCTCCTTCGTGACTGTTTGCTGCAGAAAGAGGAAAAACTAACACCTAGTCAAGTATAATACTACATGTGAGCTTTAGTTATTTTTTTCCTCAAAATTCCACCCAGCACAGCTTAGGCTGGTTGTAGGACTGTGCGCCAGAGAGGGAGGAGGACCATTCTTCACAGTCCTATTTCTTCTCCACCATCTGCTTAGATCTTGGACCTACAGGCCCAGGTGTTACGGGCAATGTCTACTCTGTTTCCTTCTCCATCAGGAGTGCTGAGAGTGCAGAAGGGTGGAAACTTGGCTTTGCAACTACAACACACTTGCTCTAATTACATTTTTATAGAAATGAGAAACGAGTTGTGCTGAAATTGTACAGATTATAAACATTGTGTTCTATATTGTGCCATCAGCTTTTAAGCAGATGGCTCAGTTTATTCAGCAGATGTCCTGGTAGCATGATCTATTCCAGTGTTTGACTACAAATAAACTGACTGTGTTGACCAACCCTTAAGGAATTAATGAAAACTTCTCATGTTCAGAATAGTTCTCAACAGGAATATTTATATATTACTAGTTTTCATGTGTATATATTACTGCCTCCATTCATGATCTCATAGCCTTTTAGACATATATTAGCTTTCCTCTCCGAGAACAAAGTGCTGTCATCTCTGCAAATCTCAGCTGTAAAATGTAGGAGTGAAAATTATGCTATGAATTTTTTATGATCATATCCTATTTGGTGTAAAGTTCAAAGGTCTGAGTTATGTAGGATTCAGTGGAATATATTTGTTGGTTATATTTGGATCTAAAAAAAAATATTAGTGACGTGAGCTAGAAAGAATTTTAGCTTTGCTTAGAAATGTGTTGTACTAATTCCCTGCTCATAATGGTAGATAAGAACACAGGAAAGGAAGTTTTCAAGTCTGCATACTTATATTACTTTTACTGTGGTGAGACAACATAGTTCTCTGTAGGACTGCTAACAGATGAATATTTTCTTTTTGTGACTGAGCTAAGAGCTACAAAAAAAAGACACTGCTAGCAACCAGGAGCTAAGTGCACAAACAACAGGGAAAACAGAACTTCAGAACCAAGTCAGTGGAGTTCTACTGAATGCAAGTTTTCTACCAAATAAAGATTTGGCCAGTCATCTGAAAATTTCTCCCAGTGCCAGAAATAGCATCACAAGAAGGAGCTATTTAGTTCAAAAAGGTTAGGATAATTGATGGTTGTATTTTTATCATAATAATAATAATAATAATAATAATTTTAAAAACTTTCCTAGGTATTTTAGGACTTCTTTTATTCAAATAATCTAAAGTCAGGGAATCTATTGTACCTTGATTTTTTTGGAGCACATATTTGATTTTGCCAACTTTCTTTCATTGTTGTATTTCAGAGTTTGATGTAGACAGAAAAATTTCAGTTCAACCTCTGATTTAACAATTATGGCTTGTAAATGACTTCATTCTAGAGTATTTATAACTCATGGCATTGGATGCAGTTAAAGAGCATAAATGCAGATATTTTAGTGAATCTGTCTTTTTTGCTGCCACAACTATTTTTCCAGCTACTGCGTTAGCTATCTTTGCATATACCTGTGATAATCAAGTGATGAAATACAGTCATGTACAATAGAGTGAGACAGTCCTTTAAAATGCCCTTGTGACTCTCGTTTCCTTATAAATGCTATAAACTTTAAGGCTAATCCTGTTCCCATTGTGTACATGCTTTCATTCTTACACTGCTGCTTTTAATAACACCATGAACTAGAAATGCGGCTTTGGAAAAAAACTCTGACTTTCAGTACACCTGTATCCTTTGTCTGTATTTGCTAAATACTGTATGAAATGTGAAGTTCTACTATTGGTACCCTTTTAATGACATATCTGGGGAACTATTTACATGTTTAAAATTAAGCACATTCTTAAGTTTGTCAATGAACTGATGCTTATACCTGTGAAAGATTTTGCTTGCAGAGGAATCGGAGCTTGGGGACTAGAAAATGGGAATCACTACAATATAGAAACCATTAATTCCAATACAACATTATATGTTATTGCAGTTTGCAGATCACTCATCCCCAGAGAAACTTGAAAACAGAATTGAGCTAATAGATATAATGGCCACACCTGCAGATGTAGTACAGGTTTACAAGCATCCCATACAAAACCTATAAATTTCCCTCCTGAAAATTAATACCAGCTATAATACAGTACATGTGCAAAAATCTCTGCAGGCTGAATAGCACCCAAAAGTCCAGATGGTTTACTTCAATGAAACATTAGAAAAACCCCAAATCTGAACGGGCAAAAAAGATCAGCACACTCTTTGCACCTAGAGATTGTTGTAACTGACAAACACAAAATAAAACCATCTTCATTAACACTTTACACTCTCCTTCTTTTCACTTTGCAGCAGAATCATCCATGCTTATTCTTGATAGACTAGGCAAACTACATGACATCTTTTAATGCACCAAGGCTATTAGTTTACTCAGTTGATCATAAGTCCAGCTACACCTATCCAAAAGATACTGCCCACTCCTATTCTCTTCTCCCTGCCTTCGGAATAATAATTTTTACACACAACCTCAGTTCACTTTTTCTATTTTAACCAAGTTCTAAATATTTTCTGTTTCTACATTTTTTGTTCATCTTCTCCCCCAACTCACTCCTCTTTCTTTGGAAACAGCAGTTGGATGCTTTAGGACAGCATTTAAATCATATTAGCCAAATGGCTCCAATTGTTCTTATCCTTGTTCAGCCATCAAAGCCGGGAACAGTTGAGACTATTTTGGATGCTCCATAAAAAATACAAGCCTATTATTATGGGCTTATTTTTCTCAGTTCTTTCTTTTCATGGATCACAGATACCTTATACCTTGAGAAGGCTTAGATTTCAGGCTGAAAAATCTCTATAACTTGTTAAAGACATCACATAGCTATGTGGATTAATTGTTGTTGGGGTTTATTTGTAATCTCCTCAACACCCAAATATCATTGATAGACATCTATGTTTTCAGTGACTATTACAATATACTTCAAGGAAATTCATATTATGGAGTTGGAAATTTGTTTCTATCAGCTTCTGAAAGATGATGATGACAATGCTACAGAAAAGATTCACTGATATTCCTTGAAAAGACTTGTGTTTAACTCATCTATAACCTTGGTTAATAAAATAAGCCTGACTTGAAAACTGCAAGGTTTCCTCTCAAGCTCAAGAAGAGCTTTTCTGCATTGCTTCCTGCTAATTGTTCATAAAGAGCTTAAGGTCATGAAAACCAGATTTTTGTGTGCTGTTTCAGTGAATTGCTGCGATTAACTATAACTCAACATTACTGTTTCAGTCTCTCTCTGCTGTTAAATCGCCTAGGAAACTTGTGCAGAGTCTCTGTTGTTGAAGTCAAGTAATGGTTAGCAGGCAATTAACCGTATCTAACTACAGTAGTAGAACAGATGCCTACTTCTGAGCAGCTTTGTCCTCTGGTATTTGATTGTAGCTTAGAGATGATGCAAAAGTCCATTCTTACTTCATAATTACACTAGGAATCAGGAGAATTCCCTTGTTTCAGAGAGGGGTGCCAGGTGTCAATGCCTGGCCAAGCTGAGGTGAACTGCCATAGAAGGTATTCTGTTGATGGGCTCTCTGCACAGCACAAGACCAGCCAAATATATGAGGGTATACTAATCTTGGCCACCAGCTCATTTAAGTGAAAGTGAAGAAAGAGGAGGCATTAAGAAACAATTCTTAGCTATCAGGCATCTTTCACTTGCATACCAGTCCTTCCTTGCCACTCCTAATCTCATTCTACTCAATGAAGACATGACAGCTAAACTCATAGCTTTAAACGAGCAGCTGTGCATTAGCTCATTTCAGGACCGTGCAAATGCAGGCAGATTACTTCTGGACTCGTATATCTGCAAGATTCTGTACTATTACTTCATACAGACTTGGGGTTCTGCACAGCATTACATTGCACCATGAACACATACTAAAGCAATTTTACAGGCAAGATGACTAGGTGCCTATGGAATAACAGGCACTTAAGCAAAGAGGCATAGTTTATATGCAAATCGCTCTTGGTCCTAGACTCCTAAACTGAAGCTCAGGTAGAAGTGAGGTATGTGAATCTGTTTTTGAATCTGGACCTCTGTGTCTTATACTTTTCAAATTTGCCTGAAGTACATAACAAAAACACAAATTAGTGCCATAAAAAGGATAGGAGAAAACTATTTTTCAGTTGTGAAATACTACAACAGTGAGCTTGAAAGTGAAGCAAGTGTCAAAAAAAAAAAAAAAGAAAAAAAAGTGAGAAGCATAAGGCTGGGAAAGGAATAACTTGCTGCTTGAAGCTGCAGCAAAGCAAAACAACATGAGTGAGCTACAGTTTGCCAAAGCAGCTTAAAGCGGCCCCAAAGAAGCAAAGTCTGTCAGTGAGAGAGTTTTCCCCTATGACTGTGATCCTCAAGTTTAGAGCTTTCAGGCTATAACCAAAAGGAACACAGGTTGTTACAACATAAACAGAGAAATTTTTAACTCAAGCTACATAACAGGCTTGCTTTTTTGAGTTACAAGGTGTTTCATTCTGCTGCACAAGAGACTCACTTTTAACTACCAGAGAAGTACTTTTATAGAGCTTGCCAGTTTATCTTGTGACCAGCCTTTTAGCCACGAGCTACTGTCTCCCTGCTCCATCTTTGCCTCCTTGCTTTAAATTAACTCCTTAATTGCCACTGTACTCAAAGCATCTTTAAGTGTATACATTCTCTGTTTGAAATAACCTCAATTTATCATTCCAAGAAGAGAAAGATGGCAGGTATGGGAAATACACACCACAAATAACATTCCTATACAGGTTTTAAGTTTCAGAGCAGACCGTTGTGAGTCTTCCTGCTTGCCGTGGTGCAGACTGTACCAGGACACACCATATCTAGTCTTCTCTTGAGAACTACTAGAGGATGCCACTATTATTAAGGCCTGAGCTGAGGTAGACCCAGTAGGCAAATAAAACAAAAAATAAACATAGCTAACAACCTTTACATCCACATCCATTATTTTTCTGAGATTCGGTTGCTATTTGAACACTTTTCTGTTCCACTTGATCTCTCAACCAGGCTACGAACTTCAGCTTTCCAGGCATTCCCACTTCACCAGTATCATACCACAGGCAGCCCTATGGGAGTTCTCGCTTTCACTGGGATAACATGAGGGCTCTGTGGGTTGTCCTCAAGGTCACTGAGTTTCAAAAAGGATAGACAGGAATCTAGAGGGATTTACCAGCATCCTGACAGCCACTGACTTTGGTACAAGTCAGACTGTTAGACGATTCTGAAAATCCCAGTTTGAGCCTGTTTCCAGTTGTAGGCACCTAAATCTCTTTAAAATAGGATTGCATAAGAGCGCACGATAAGGTCATATAAGGAGATCAAATAAGCTTTAAGTGGCATACGGCTATAAAAACAATAAAAGCAGCTGTTAAATGATAACAGCTTTTGGACATGAACTACAATAGCTAGGATGCTTTTTAACTGGCCATTTAGATAAGATAGAGATGAATAAAACAACAGTAATAAAAAACATCAAAAAGCTCTCTTCTAAGTAGAAATCTATAACCAGAATTTAAAAAGTCACAAGAATGAACTTTTTCTGTTATCTCCAAAAGAATTAACTGTACACTATTTTTCTGTTAGCTGTTTGTAAAGAAATGAAATTGTTTGGACACAGCTTTAAAGTAAGTATCAAATCACAAATTAAGTTGGACAGAAAAACTCTCTGCTCATGAGGTGGTAATCTATGTTCAGGAAAAAAACAATTCTGGTTATCCCATAGTTCTCATAGTCAGATGAGAGGCTTTGGCTGCTACAAATAAGGTTCAGTGAAGTTCAGCCAAAATGCTGGGTTCTGGAGAACTCACCACCACCTCCAGGAGCCAGCCCTCAGCCTTTCCTCTTTAACTGATGACTCTGACTACTGTTCAAGAAGTCCCTTCCCTACCTTCCCCACTGGAGTAATCCTTTCTCTCCTCATGCTCTGGGCTGCTGAGTAAGCAGGGACAGGGAGTAGCTAGGCCAGAGCTGGCTCTCATGCAGAAGAGGAGTGAAATGGAGGAATGCATAGGTCAACCCTGCAGCTGCAAGGGAGAAGGAAGGCATGAGTGAGGGCCCAGGGATACTTCCCTGCCCAGCAACAGCTACTACCACACATATCTTGGCTTCTCCTCAAGGAAGAATAGGAGCAGATCAGCTCTCTGAGCTGGATACTACTTGAACCTTATTTTCATAGCAAAGACAAGACAAGCAGTCTGTTGCCGCAGGCAAACGACTACTTTTTCTATTCTTAAAAGTACCCCTGAGAGAAAGAAGCACTCGAGGAAAAAAATAACCTGCAAAATAGTGAAAATGAAATACAGCATTTTTACAATTAATTACAACATGGTCAGCAACAACAAATCACACTACTAAGTCATTATCAGAGACAATTCTATGTATGCAAACATATTCTCATCACCTTCCTGTTTACTTAGAATAGTCCTGTGAGATAGGGAGAATTGTAACTGCTATTAAGACACAGAGATGGTGACTTACCCGAGATCACAAAGGATGGGTGCAGCTAAGCCAGAAGTGGAACACATGACATCCCATACCATCACAACACGAGATATCTGTTCTATGCCTCCCATCATAATGCTCTTACATTGGCATCAGCTGACTTTGTACCAGGACCTGAATAAAACAAAAAAAGTTATGTAAAACTCACCCACAAAAGTGATTTACTCGTTCTTCGTTTACAGAGTTTATAAATAAATCTATTTGTTAACCTTCACCGAGTTGAGCTCTGCCTTCTTCCAAAGGTAGAAACTCAGATTCAACAAACCCTTCCATGCCAACTGGATTAATTTTAGTCAGAATTACAATGAACATGTAATGAAGAGTCACGTAAAATAAAGGTGCACCCACTTTTAAATACCAGCAATGCTACAAATTCAGATGAGATGAAGCACACTAACAACGACAAAAAATCCTTGCATTTCAGTTTTCCTAACCATCGAGGAATGCTCCCTGGATTTTCTGTGAGGACATCTGTAAAGTACATTTAATAACATATGCAATTATGGGTTTAATTATTGTTTAATTAATATTTTTCCTATTTTTTTTTCTGAAGGGCTTATATCTCACATACTATCACATGGCTTTAGGCTCATGTTTGACATAATGATTTCAGAACGCCAATTTTTTTGTCCTAACACTATAGTTTTGCAGTTTTAAAGGTCTAGGTTTTTGTCCTAACAAACATAGTTTTGCAATTTTAAACTTCTAGGACTTGCCCTAACAAACATTATAGTTTTGAAGTTTTAAAGTTTCAGGTGAATAAAAATTAGTCCCAGTATTGGAAAGACAAGTTAGAAAAATGTCTTAATGTCCCAGACTTATATAAGCACCCCTTAGTACAGGTTTTACGTAATCCAGGAGTACTCAAATTCCATCCATTTCCTCCATTTCTGTACCAGGAGCTGCTTTTATTGTCCTTATTGCTGCATTTATGTACACATAATCTTTCATTGTGTTTACATAAAATTCATTATTATATTGGCATGAAGTTTAAATTCCCTTCCTTGTCAACATGGAAAGTCTCAGATTTTGACAATGTGCCAAACTTGGAGGAGAAACCCCCCAAAAGTTTGGAAAAAATGGCCTTTGTGATCTTACCAACTGCAGCTAATGAGCCCTGCATCACTGGTCACTGCCTCCTCTGTTCTACCAACACTGCTGTTTGTACGATTGCATTGCAGGGTTGAAATGATCTTTATTTAAGGTCAGACTCTCTTTATTTTTGTAGAGGGTTGGGCTTTTTGCTTAGTTGTTTTTCTAAAACCAGGAATCTTGTAGCCGACTGGTTTGCAGTTTATTCTCAAAAGCTGTTTTACCAGTGAATTGAAAAGGCGATGAACTGCAGCACCGAAATGAATGTCTGGGGGCAGAGAGAGGCGGGAATGTCTAATCTGGCTTCCTTGCCAGAACTGACATGACACAAATATGTTGTTTTCAGTCAAGCAAAATATTGAGCCTCTAGGTAAATATTCGTATTTATTCTGGGTAAAAGGGTCATTTCTAGTCAGGCTAAGCATCTACTGAAGTATGTAATAATTAAGAGACGACTTTGAGAGAATGAAAAGAGGAACTTTTCTGGCCATAAAATACTGCTTTCACCAGTCATCAGCTTGATTTGAAACAATAAACTTCAAGGTTCTCAACAAACAAGTTCATCAGAGACGTTACAAATTCCAGTTGAAGAACTTGGGACTTGGAAAACTGGGGCATGTTTCACAAATCTAGATCTATGCCAGCTTTAATTTTCAGGTAAAAATTTAAGAGTTAATTTTAAAACATTTTAACAATGAAAAAACTGTGGGTTTAGAAGCAGTTTTGGAACAAACCTCAATTTTGTTTTGGGATTTTTTTCAGATATTCCATGTGCATGATATACATAATACAAAAATATAGTCACAGATTAATAGTAAGGATTATTATTATTAAAAAATATACACACTGTAGACCCTTGATATACAGACAGATTTGGATAACCTTATTTATAGAAGTTTCAGTTTACTCTTCTACTAAAAAAACTAAAATCAAGTACAGGGCATATAAACACGGAAAGACGCGTTTAGCATTTCTCATCAAACAACTGAAAACAGATGCACCAACAACTATAGAAATCTAAATAAAAATACCATCATTTTGCTCAGATTAAATTGTAATTTTGTTTCTACAAACATACACACAATTGCATTTTCACATTAATCAACTACTTCTAGTACAAGTGTAGAACAAAGCATCAAATACCACAATTACCACAGCTCAACAGAGTTTTTAGTGTTTCAGTCACATCTTGACACAACTATCCAAAGTGCAATCTTGTCAAAATGCGTAAATCCAGGTCCTCCTCTGAACAATCTACAGGTATCCTTTAATTACTTCATTTGGATGAAGCCTCAATTTATGCCATGTCCAACTCACTGAAGTTGAAGTGCTACAGTCCATTAGGCCTGCTTTAAAATGCAAGGCAATTACTAGTAATTGTTGTTGTTGGTTTTGCTGTATAAATATTCCCTTCATTTGGCTGGTATGTAACGACAACATGTACTATGCCACTTCCTTCTGTTTATGCTTCTGTTACTTCACTAATTTGAATCTGTCAGGATTCATAGGTTTCAAAATAGACTGTTTCTAACCAGGCCTGCTTCTCCCCTACTTGTGCCTGCTATCAGCTTCTAACAAAAATAATACTTGAATTAAAAATTAAGAAATCGAAGAATTTTAACTTCCTTAAATGATACTTTTGTATCTCTTATTTACCAAAATTATGAGACGATGACTTTATATCAAAATTTTTAAACATCAATTACTTTTGTTAGAAAATTCTTCATGAAGTTTGTATGAAACCCACCTCTATTGCGACAAGCAATAACAGCACCGTTTACCTCTAAAGACCATTTTCAGCCCAACCTAACTCAGTTACCATTTTCAGTTCAGTCCAGTTGCTTTCATATCAAGTATTTCCATTTTATCTATAACAACAAAGTATTTACAAAATATTTATTTTCAAAAAGCTGATTTATTTAATTTTACTGCTAGGGAGGTTTTCTTTTTGTTTATCTGGCTGGTAATATTTCCAACATTAAAGTAGACATTTCTTCACCCAGGTTCCCTGACAGTATCATGTTTGATACAGTATCATGTTTGCTCTGTATTTCTTGCTTATAATGGGAATAAGATCAGTACTGTAGCCTCATCAGTAATTATACAATCAAATATATTAGCCAGAAAAGTATGTTGTCCCTTCATCCAACGTCATATCAAACATTAAAGTTTGATCTGGATCAAGTTCCAGAAATGTGTAGCATTTTCCCAGATTGAATGAAGACTCCTACTCACATTTTCAAAATAATTTTTATAAGCCCTTCAATGATTGATGCATACAGAAAAATGGTATCTTAGAAAGATGATGCAAAGGTCCCCTCTGAGCAGGAATTTCCAAACCCTGTTCATGGAACCACATCACCTTCCTGAAAATTTATTTTAGTTACCAGAGGAATGGCTTTTTGAGCATTTAAGCTAATGAAACATGTTGTAGTCACACAGCAACATGCTGATGGACTTGCACACTTGCAGAGGTATAAGCTTCAGCCTCCCCATCTATTCCTGGGACATTACAAAATCACTCTCCTCCATAGGTTTTCTGAGCCCACCCTGCAGCCTTTCCTTCACTTGGAGCACTTCTAGGGTCTCTCTCCTGTCTCTGACTCCCAAGTTTCAGGACTTCTAGCACAGTATTTATCTGAGAGACCCTTACTCATCTTTCAGATTGGGTTTGGATCTTTCAGATTGGGTTTGGAAGCAGTCAAGGGGGTTAAAATTAACAGGGGATCACAGGCAGCCAGACACACAGTATGGATGCATAAACCTTCTTCCTATAGAAAACCAAACTAATATCTATATAATGCCGGCCTATTGATGGTTTGAGTCAGGATCTCTTATTATACATCTGCCTGTGCATCTGATATTGCTGGTCAAAATTTGGCATCAGTTTCATGCTGGCCTAGCTCCATTACCTTCACTGGAAATAGCCGTGGATTATGCTGTGAGAAAAAGAAGGTGTTACTGTATCAAAGAGAATTTGTCTAGATCAGAAAAATTAAAGGTCTTGCATTCTAATCTAGGTGCATTTTAATATACATCTAAATGGCCAGTTCTCTTTGAATGGATTTCATTCCTTACCTATTTCCAGAAAAGCCATAAAAGTGAAATAAAAAGGTAGAGATGCCATAACTAAGACTGCTCAGGCTCAGCCCTGAATGAGAAAATACAAAAATCATGAAAGCTAGATAAAGGGAGTCAAACCAACACGTTCATATGCCTGTCAGTCAAGTAGTTATGCATCTTCCGCCTAAGGTGATGAATCTATAACCTCGATGTGTAGCATAGTGTAACCATATTGTATTTCCCCACAACAAAATCTTTGAACTTAGGCTGAACCCTGTTCAGGAGCTTTCTACTGAGAAAAGAAACTGCATTTGCATCGATTCTCCTAGCAGCTATTCTCTTCAGAGCAATAGATTGTGCATTCTTGATGGTAGGCCTAGAGAGCTGACTTTTTTTCCTGCATGGTATTTACATAAACAATACGAGCTGTAAATTTCCAAGACTGCAGATGATATCTTAATGATCTTGCTTTCAAAACACATTTTCTTAAAGGTAGAAAATGCATGTCAATAATTCCATATCTGCTGTTCTATCAGAATATTTTATATTGAAATATAACATGTTTAAGTTATTTCCCCTACATATTTACTCTAATATCAGATACACAATATTGACAATTTTCCTATGTCAAACCAAACCAGCCCTTGACTTATATTTACAACAGCAACTGAAATTGAAGCAACATAAATCACTGAGTTTTAACTGTAATTAAATTAATAGCAAAACCTTTGATCTAAATAACCAATTCGAATTTGATTTTTATTTGTACGTTTTAGTCATTTGCCCAAAGAAAGATTGGCTCTTTTTGGGTGATAGAACTTGGTATTTCCTTCTGCTGCACTGAATCTATACATATGTATTTAACTTAGTGGTTATATATGACTACTTTATGTTTACTTCATTTCTAGTGTTTAGTTTTATTATGTTAGAAAATAATGATAATATTTTTTTAAAGTTGATATGTATCAATTATATTAGCATGGAAATTAGAATCTGCTTAAAATAAACAAAACAAGCATTTTGAAATTTTATTTGTTAAATAAAGTTGTCTTAAATATGTCTGGTTCATAAGAAAACTGAAGTATTAACAAACTAATTTTCAGTACAAACACAAATTAAGTAACATAAGTATTTTTATGCACTTAGCCATTTAAACATATTATTTCCATTCTTCCAGGACTTTAAGAAGAGTAAATCTCACATTCTCACATCTAGCTCCTAAACACAGATTGGAAAAGGGCAGAGGGGAAGTTATTGCTTTTTCTATTCTCCCAACTGGATTTTAAATTTTCAATGAACTAATTATAAACTACCTGAAAAAAAAACCCCCAAAAAACCCCAAAACAACCAAAAAAACCCCCCAAACCCCCAGAAAACTAAAATATTCACACACACTGAGAAAGCAGTGTCTCTATCAAGAGCTAGTTTAATACTTCAACAAACTAATTCCAGGAAAACTTTAGCAGAATATCTATGCTGCTCTTATTACTATTTTCAAGGGCATATAGTTTTAACAGTTTACAGTAAGTATAGTCATTATATAGATTATGATAGCTTCAATTTCTTTATATATATTTGCACACTTTTTTTTTAATTATTAAATATATGTTTAGAAAGTCAATGAAGATGAAAACAAATTTTGTTTTTATCTACCCTTCAGTAAAAAATATAAAATCCGACTGCTGCACTGTTAAGTCTGTGGGGGAAATCTGAAAGAAGTGGTTACATGGCGAACTGTGACAAACTCATTTGTCAGGAATCATACGTATTCTCAGAAATTAAATGTATAAAGTGCATTAATTAATATCTTGCATTTACATAGTCTTTCATCTCAAAGAATTCTGAAGCACTTTGCACATATATCCAAAATATATCTTCACAAAACCCAACCAGAATAGTTTCACACATCAGCTCAAAGAAATCCTCTAAAAATTAGCCACTTATCCAGTATCTCTTTTTCACAAAATAAGTATTAGCTACTCCTCCAACAATTGTGGCAAGCAAAATTCAAAAACTCTCTTCTACTAGTAGCACAGGAAATTAAAAGCATCTCACAAATTACTCCAGTCCTTGCTATAACTTAAAAGCCCCTCTGGGGCCACCTGACATACTCTTCTTTGATCTCCCCTTCCCCTTGTAAACCACATAGCCCTTACCCCCAAATTAAAAACGTACAGCTTTTTCTTCAGTCTCTGCAATGGTAGCTGATGCATTTATGCTGTGCCTTATAACATTGTCAGATTTCTATTGCTCCTGTTAAACAATGATTGGACAAAATTGTTTAGTGAAAAGACCCTTCTCTCTTTGTGAGTGATTTTCATTCACATGTGGTGATTCTCATTGAACTTCTGGTTTGAAAACTTGTGACTGATTAGTGGGGATCCTTGTTACTTCGCTGCTTACCATATATCTCTTTCTTTAAGAATTTAATACAAGTCAGAGATTCGTGGAGTTTCTAATCTATCATGTTATCCCATAAACATATGAATTCTTCTTCTTATACAGGAGTCCATTACACTGTACACATACAGCAGCTGTCACACCGTCCTTTCTTTTGTCTATCAAGTCCAGAAGCTCATCTCCTGCAGTGGCCAAACACCTCATCATACATCAAACATTTCAGACTATTTTACACAGTAAGTGAAATTTCCTTTCTGATCTCTGCAATGGCTGAAGTCTGCCTACAGTTGTCTTACTAATTCTGGTGACAGGGTAGCTTTTGGTCAGGATATTTTTCAACTTATTACAACCTAGGTATAAAACTTAGGCTCCACAGTGTCTTGCTCTTTTGTAGTAAAGGAATGGGGGGGGGGGGGGAGGAAGAGCAGCAAGACACATCTCTCCTATAACATCACCAGTGAAGCAACGAGCACATTTTCAAGTCCTTATGCATTACTAGGTGCTTGTTTTGCTGTACTTAGTCAGGTATTTCATTGTCCCTACAATCTGCAAAAAACATGCCTCCAGGGAAAGGAAAAAAAAAAAAGGAGAAAAGAAGTCAAGTTTTCTTTATATTCCTCTGAGATACTTAATGACATCAGGCCCTTACAAAGCAAATATTCAAGTTTTTGAAAGAGTTCTAGCAGAGCTGTGACAAAATCAGTGAAACAGGAAAACTACTCATTAAGCTTTTTGTAGTTCTGCCTAATATTCAGCATAATCTCACATCTCCCCAAAACCCTCTGGGCTTAAGACTAATGGAATAGTTGCAGATATCTTTTTTTGAGTCTCACAGTGATGAACCAAATGTTATTTTGTTATTTTTAGTATTTGACTTTCCATCTCAGGTCAGTGCTCCAACATCAGTCAGACTCAAGAGAGTAACTAGAAGTGACATAATTTGCAAAATATACCCTGCAGCACAATGAAAAATGGTGTAGTTAAATAAAAACAAACAGTGTGCTGGGTAATTGGGAGCTGAACTTATTTATTACAAATTGAATGACTCCACAGACCTAGTTAAGTGCAGCTTCTGAACATAACCAGCAAATAGAAAGGCATCATTGCTGTCTGTAATGTACTATGCGCTAATTTCTCTACTTAAAGTAAGCTGGGGTCATCAAAAGACTAAGAAAGGAGCTTCGAACATTGTTTCCCACCTTGACCTATCCAATTGCTGACCAGACCCCATCATAAGGGCAACATTATCACGGCTAGCTTGTTCCTGGCCTTAAAGGGCTGTTCCAGCAGCTGAAGCTTGCTCAGCTGTCAGGAAAAAACTGGCCTGCCCCTTTCTTTTTGGTGCAGCACTATGCATGAGAAACTAGAGAAGCGGTGCTCAGAGAGACTGTTCTGGCATTAAATAACTGGAATATGCTTCTATGTCCAGGACATCCTCCACTGTTCTGTTAACTCTGATTAGAACGAAATCATTCCAGATATACAGCTCTAAAAACTAGTTGCATATTCTAACTCAATCCTAACTCAGATAGTTTTTAAAATAACAAACCATCGACATTACAGTTTCTTTATTTTATTACACTAACAAAAGTCTTCATTTACGTCTTGTTTGCTATGAACTTTCACTTTGAAAACTACTGCCAGTTTCAAACCAGGACAGGTCATTTACAAATAACCACATACACACGCACAGAAAGTTGACAAAGTGCTCTCTGTTTCATAGTGAGACAAAGTTAAGTCTTAATGAAATTAAAAGGTAACAAAAAACAAACCAAAAGAACGCCAAAATTTGGTGACGTGCTATTTAATACCAAGATAGAAGTCATATTACCAAAGAACTTTTTGTGACATTATAATAATGGAACAAAAAAGAAGCTACCAGTCAAATGAGACTATTAGCAAAAATATTACAGTTATGTGCCATGGAATATTTTAATATAAAGACCTACCTTCTTACAAAAAGCTAGCAACAATGAACTAATGATACAATGGGGAGGTAGTGTAATTCTGAGATATTAAATGACCATTCAGGAACAGGCTCCCTGTATCATGCTGAAGTTTTCATTTACAATGATCATTTTTCCTCAGAGCTCTTTGACCTGTGTCTCAACAGTGTGTCTTTCTCCCCTTGCTATGCTCCTACTTTCTAATGACTTCTGTTCTGACCTTAGCATGTTTTTGCATACTTCTTGCATATTTTACCAGGCTAGCTACCATCCTTCGACATTCTGCTCCCTCGTAACAAAGACATCCAAAAATATCTTGTGTTGGATCCTTCTAGAAACTATTGTAATAGCTGGGTTCTGATGATAAGATGTTTCCCGTCCATTAAGAGAAACCAGTGGGTTTTCCATGTGAGGTGTTGGCTGTAATTAAAAGTTGGTCCTATTTACACCTACTTATTTCAGCCAGCCAAATTTCATACAACTTTCTTCATGCAGGTGTTTTATACACCTGTTATTTTTCACACAAATGATAAAGAAGTAAAAACCTGGGTAGGCAGGTAGAAACCCTAACCAAAATGCACCTTTTACTTTTTCTCAACACCAGTGCACATGCTAGCTCTGACATTTAAAAACTCCTTTGAAGTTAGTATACCTAGTTCTGATTTAATATGCAAATGTCATTGAGATCTAGCCTGAAAAACAGTAATATTCTAGTCCCATTCAAAATACTTACCAAGGAAAGAAAATCTGTCAAGAAAGGAATGACGAAGAGGTCTAGGTTAGAGTACAAAAAGAACACTGTGCTGCAATTGCTAAATGCTTTCCAACAGAAATCTGCTACAGTAATTCCATTGTCACGGTTCAAGGGATTTTTCGCTAAAATTTTCCTTGCTACTGTAGCTACACCATTAGCTCTGAAAGTACTTAAAAGCTGAATCTTAGCGTCAATAGGCTACAATGTGTAGCATTACATTTTACTTATTTTTTTGAAAATTTGCTAACAGAAAGAGCAAATTTATCATCCATCCTTTCCCTTTTAGATCAAATTCAGGCATAGTGTATGCAGGTTGCTGAAGCTGTGTTTACCAGCTTTGGTAAGAAGGTCCTGATCCCATTTTGCTCAAAAGCCAAAATCTCATTGATACCAAGGCCGACAGAATGTCATATATAGCATTTAGATGCCAATGAATCTAGTTATTTCCTAGCGTGGATGGGTCTGAGCATTCACAGTTACCATTAATTTCCATCAGAAGCATGTGTACTCTGGCCCTCTTAAAATCAGATGAAATATCCTTAAATTGATTACTATTTTCAGAATTAGCACTGTTTGACATTGAAAGCATCTGAAGCTAAGTGGAAAATCTTTTTTTTTTTTTTCCCCCAAAAAGAACAGTCATCATTAAGAAAAGGAGGATTAATAAATGGCTTCAAATGTGTCAGTTTCTGAAAGTCTTTTGCTAAGTGACGTTCTGTTCTTAAAAGTCATTTGTGTGAAGTATTAAATTACCAATCATTTGGGATCATATAGCACTGGTCATTTAAACTCTATATGATTCCTCTGTAGGAACAATGCATGGCACAAGGATGCTGTGTCTCTCTGAGGGACATTATTGTTACATTTTGTTTGGATTTCTTAGAGCTTCCTGTGGTAGCTTGGCAGAGTGGGGTCCCATGACAGGTATCTCTGTGATTTTCAAATAGCAATGACAGGTGGAACTGAACATATCTTTTGAGAACAGGTTAGCTTTGCTTCCTACTGGCACTGGGTTTAGAAAGATACTACCCTTGAAAAAAAGCTGAATAGATTGAATTGCTAAGCATAGAATAAACCTTTACATACAGCAGCAGATGACGGAGAGGAAACAGAAAGGTACCAGCTGAAATCCACTGGCAGATGTAGACCAGAAATATTAAACCTTTTGATCAGCAGTTTTCTTTGCTGACAAAAACCAGTATGAGAACCTCTTAAACTCTTTTTTACTGCTTTCTAATGTTTCTCAGAGTTATGTGATTCATCTCAGTGAAGGCATGTTTTAGAGAATAACAATGCTTACAGGCAGATGAAAGGTGGCAAGACCATACAAAAATAATCACGTGAGTCAGAAAATTATTTTGGATTCATTGTTTACTTGCCCTGCATATATTTATCTCTGCATGAACAATATCTGATTTGAGTGATGACAAAGGGCATGTGTTTGAAGCTCACACCAGTATTCATTCCTTGAGGAAAGTAAACTTGGTTTTGCTGCCAGCAGCTGACTACTTCACAAAACTCCAAAAACTTCCATAAATCTGTCACGTTTCTTCTTTTCAGAGGAAAAAAAAAAAACAACACATTCCTAAGTTCACCACACTGTGTCAAAAGTGTAGTAAACTGATCATATTCTCCCCCCTCTTTGTTAGCCATACTTAACCAGTCATCACACAAAAATATTACCATGGTAACAAATAGTGATACTAACAACAAATAGCAAAGACACAGGGAGAATATAACTTATGTATGGTCCAGAGGCTTTTACTCACTTGGAACATTGCTGAGTGATTCTGAATAACAAATTACTTAAAATTAGCAAATTTGCAAATAGCAGAAGAGAGAAAAAGAACTCGGGGATCTTGTCAAAGAATCCTCTTCTCAGCCTCTTTCCAACTTTATGCTTTTGTAAACTCCTTTCTCTCATTCTCCCCTGCTGTGGAGTGCAGATACTTTCCGTATCTGCCACCTGGTATGTAAATCAAGAGTGTTTAGGATGTTGTATACTTTCCAAAAAACTGGAAATGCAGTTAGTTGTGAAACTGTAACATCTAGGTGAGAAAATCATTCCTGCAGAAAGTGACATAGTAACTCTGAAGTTTTTATGAAGAAAACAGATCTGCCTGTTTTCTATTGTGATTTATGCATCTTGTAACCCAAATATAACTTAGACAACCAATTTGTGACAAGCCATGATGGCAGCTTGGAAGAAGATTACTTTCACTGTTGCTATTCAAGGAGAGAAACTGGACGTTTGATCTTAATGAAGATCTTCAGAAATCAGACCGGTCTTAATGGATATAAAAATAACACCAAAGCAAAAAAGAAAAAGAAAAAAAATTCAAAGATCTGCTTCATAGCTTTATCGTGGACCATCTCCAAGCAGGGTATAGATGTACAGAGGTGACACAGACACTGACAGCATCAGGTTAGCAAGAGATAAGAAACCAGTACATTAGGGTGTCTCAGTACAGATTTCAGGACAGCAAAGCATTGTTTCCGTTAGAAATGTAATACTCTGTACACCTGATATCTCACAGTGCAGATTGTGAAATGACTGTGGGCCCTGCAAGGGTCAATTTGGCGCAGAAGCCTTTACAGGGATATTAATTGCAATGGTGGTCTCTATGAAAGTCAACAATCTCACTGCTATAGGGTTTAAATACTGGATAAAAGTAAAGTAATGCCCGAAGTATTTCAATGACTAACAGGCTGAAACTATTTCTGTTGTAATTCCCTTAATTTTTACAACTCTAACATTTTCAAGATATGAACCACTGTGTTTTAATCAAGGAAGAAGAACACACTAAAATTCTTCATATTAGTCTTGGATCTGAACATCAATACGGAAGAAACATCTGACACCAAAGCCAAGTGTATTACATAGGGATATTCAGAAGTCACTCAGTACTCAAAACCAACATGAATCTTTCTCTCTCTCGCTTGCTTGCTTGCTCCCTCTCTGGGGAATAGTTATTTCTCAGTGGGTGGAATTATGATGTTTGACTTGGCAGTGTGGTGAAAGCATCACATAGCTTATATTGAAGGCCCAGAGTGCTGTTTCCAGTGTTGGTAGCTGGTTATGTCACCAGAATGTTCTCACATGTCAAGAGCAGGTGTACCCACTGCTGCATTATAAATAAAATCCTTTTCAGTCAGAATTTGGATTTAAAATGAAAGTAGCAGCAAGCAAACAACTATTGCATCCCTAAATAACAGCATGTAGGCACAGAAAGAAAATAGGTAATCTGAGATCATACTTAATCATGAAAAGCAGGTGAAAGAGGTTTTAAAAACAGAACTTCTAGCAGTAAGCAGAACAATTTGAAATTAACAGCACATAATGAGGGCATGAGCATTTAAAGACACCATTCAGAAATTAGAAGGATCAAAGAAAACAGTCTTTGAAAACCATTTAATGTATAATTAGGTTAAACGTGTATTTGGAGAAACTCAAAACTAACTCAGAACCTATTCTCAGATTTTAAACCAAAGCCAACTAAACTTTTCCACAACTTGGAAAAGTTCTGTTAGTATTTCCATTCCTCTGGACATTCCTTGGTTCAAGCATGCAAAATAAAAAAAGAAATAAGTACATAGATACATAAATAAATAGATCAATTTCATTAGCTTGGAGGTGGTTGCCACTTCCATAAACCTCTAAATATAACTGAGCAAAACAGACCACTGTTTGGCATTCTTTGGTTGTTGTTTTTTTCTTCTTTAGAGTGAGCCAGCACACACTCTGCATGTCCACATGGAGCTTTAGATAACACAGTGCAAGAGGAATTATTCTCTCACAAATGCAGCTGCTACACCAGGAACAGATAATGTTCAATAACATTCACCAACTTCTAAACAAGCCAAGTGTCAGAAACAAGACAGTGAGATGGTGTAATGCTGACTGCCAAGTTGCTATGGAATCCCTAGAGAATGATTCTCCATCATGTCTAATGGGGTGCTGCATGCTGTGTGCCTATTTCCATAGCAATTTTGTGTGGAGCATCCCTGATGACCAGCCTTCTATCAGAACTAGAGGGAGGAGAAACCAACCTTGCTTACCAAAAAAGTAGCCGTTGGAATGAGAAAGGAAAGGAGGGTATGAGCGAGAAAATTGAGAGGGGACCTTGAAGAGAGAACAAAGGGTTATTTGGATTCCTTCAGTACAAAATTAAAAGTAATACAGAGACTAACTGAATTCCAGATCCTTGAAAATCAAATTCAGTTCCTAAAACACAAGCCCAGATGGTTGACTGATGTAAATAAATGCAACTTCATTGGCTTGAAGGGAACAGTATCAATGTATACCAGCTGAGGTTTTGGCAAATCCTCCTTCTGGGATTCAGTCAACACTCACATGTTGTCAGGTCAGTGGACACAGATTTATAAGATTAATTCCCAACATACTGTGATGACAAATAGATACAATTATCATTTTCTCCTCATTGCTCACCATAATAAATTTTCACTTCATTTTTCATGCCAGAAGAGACTACACATTAACATCACCAAATCCATATTTTGGCAGACTCTGAGGGTTTCCACTGAATCTTGCCTGCCAGCTTCTTTCTGTGACTTACCACAAAAAGTGATGCACAAGGTAATGCAGAGGGAATTTCTGATAATTACCTGCATCAAAGAAATACAGTTGATTTGAATTCATTTAAAAATGAGAATATGATCTGCATCAACAGCCCTATAATTAGACATCTTCTCAATGCACTAGTACCGGAGAGATCTGTCTTTTGTGTCTCAGCTGTAGGTCTAACCTTGGCTTGGAATAACAGTTTCTAGCAGAAAGGGAGGATTTCAGTCTCACACATTCATTTAGTCCTTGGACTGTGCTCTGAGAATGCAAATTAGGCTACTGCTTGAGTGAATGACATCTGTGCAACCGGTAGAAATGCATATGTAACTGAACAGATATCATTGACTTCTGTCAAGTCAGCAACGATTCATTATGAACAACAAGTAGCACATGAATCTTGAACTAAGACACAGAAAGCATCATGTCCTATAGCTTTGTTATCCAGGCCATATGTGCTTAGAGAAGCCTAACAACTTGATCAAGGATGTGATGGACGGCAAAGTACTATCAGACGCGACTCTCTCGGTTAGTTCCCACCAGCACATGCGATCATTCCCCAGAAAGGAAATCACTTGGTACAACATATTTCTCTGGATATCACAGGGCTTATTTCTCTACCTTCAGGTTTGAACACAGAGGAAACACAGGGAGTGGCAAATGTGGGAAATAAGAACTACTCTGTTTTGCATAACTGATGAAGGGAAATGAGGGGGTAGCAGTGCTTTGAGTTCCTAGAGTTGGGGTTTTTTTCACTTTCTCCTCTCCATCACCTCTAATAAAAATTAATTTCCTGAAGAGAAGTGAGGAACGTGTAGGGAACATACCAAATCAGTGCAAGCTTTCTCCATGAACTGGCAATACTTCCAGGTAAATGAATTATGACACTGATTTTAACTCAAGGCATAGGTCACAATAACCAGAACACAGGGTTCCCTGCATACTTTATGGCTGAAAAAATTCCAAAGCTGAGCAAAATAATTGCTTTGATTTTTCTGGTAGGAAGTAGAAACATTTGATCAAATTAACATTTTACTGGAGACAGTTGCATATGGATTATTCAGGAACTGATTTTTTTTTTTTTTAAGAAAACATTCCAGCTGTAGTGCTTTAACATAAGCATACATAGTCATTTAAAAAATCTAGTACAGACAGTGAGGTGAATTGAATACTGGCTGAACAGCTGAGTCCAGAGGGTAGTAATCAGTGGCACCAAGTCTAGTTGGAGGCCAGCAACTAGCAGTGAACCCCAGGGTTCAACGTTGGCTCTAAGACTGTTCAGCATCTCCATTAGTGATCTGGATGATGGAGCAGAGTGTACCCTCAGCAAGCTTACAGATGACACAAAACGGGGAGGAGTGGCTGATAACACCAGAGGGTTGTGCTGCCATCCAGAAGGACCTGGACAGGCCAGAGAAATGGGCTGACAGGAACCTCATGAAGCTCAACAAGGGCAAGTGCAAAGTCCTGCACCTGGGGAGAGGAACAACCTCAGGCACCAGTACATGCTGGGGGCCACCCAGCTGCAAAGCAGCTTTGCAGAAAAGGACCTCAGGATTCTGGTAGATACCAAGCTGAACATGAGCCAGCAATGTGCCCTGGCTGCAAAGAAGGCTGATGATATCCTGGGCTGCATCAGGCAGAGCATTGTCAGCAGGTCACGGGAGGTGATCCTTCCCCTCTGCTCAGCACTGGTGAGGCCACACCTGGAGTGCTGTGTCCAGCGCTGGGCTCCTCAGTACAAGTGAGACATGGATGTGCTGGGGAGAGTGCAACGAAGGGCCATGAAGATGATTAGGGGACTGGAGCATCTCTCATAGGGCTCTCATAGGGAAGGCACAAAGAAGATGGAGCCAGGCTCTGTTCTGTGGTGCCCAGTGACAGGGCAAGAACCAATGGGCACAAACTGAAATAAACTGAACATCATCAGGAAACACTTTTTTACTGTGAGAGTGACTGAGCACTGGCACAGGCTGCCCAGAGAGGTGGTGGAGCCTCCATCCTTGGACATATTCAAAAGCCCTCTGGACATAGGCCTGGGCAACCAGCTCTAGGTTACCCTGTGTGAGTAGGGTGTGGGGGATTGGGGGTGGACCAGATGACCGCTCGAGGTCCCTCCCTACCTCAACCATTCCGTGATTCTTTGAATACACAAGCTTCTCCCTGGGAGCTGCAGAGATTTACAGGGTTCTCCTATCATCAGTTGTCACCTGAAAACACATCACGGGGCTTTGGCATAGGAAGTTGCTCTTATAGTACAACTTAATAAGAGGTACACTTCACTAGCAAATCTGTATTTTTCAAAAAAATCTTGATTCATTTTTATTTACAAGGTGCATGAATGGGGAGAGTGAATGCATTATGAGAGAGCACAGAGAATGAACATACATTCCCCTAAACCAGGTAGAGTTGCTAAAACAGCTAACATATATTTCAGAAATATATAATAGAATTAAAAAATCACTAAATTATCATTTTTATTCAGACAAAGGGAAAAGGTATAACAGGAATCTGTTTCTCTGCTCTTGTTCAAAATATACCTCATAGCAAATAAATAGTTTCTAGGGAGCTGTGCAGTTTTATAGGTTTTTTTTCTTGTTTGTTTTTAATCTCAACAAAGGTAACAAGATCTAGCAAACATCCCCACCCTAACTCACACATGGACAAACAGGAATTTATAAGAACCTCCACCTCTCTGGTTTTGTAATGTTTTATTTCTTGTTCTATTTTCAGGGACTTATTAAAACCAAATAACAAGTGTTCAAAGAAAAGAGCAAAGGCAAATTCACATTGATTTGGATGCTTTTTGAAAGCGTGAATTCAAAGGCTACATACTTTGAGCTTTCAGTGCTCCACAATTAACATCACGTAAGCTGCCATTATCCAGGAATATGCTGGGAAACCCTGTGTTCTGCAGATGTAAAATCTATTTGAACTGAATCAATTTCTGCCACAAAAATAACAAAAAACATTGCTAAAAAACCAAACTTACTTCTAATCAGAGAACAAATAGAACAGGCAAATCTATACATACTGTTCCTAAATCTCCGTTTTTTTACCTCTTTGTCTCAGATTTTATAAGATCATCTGATCTAATTCAGATCCTATTCCACCAAAACTCCTGCTCTTTTCCAGTCCTTTATCCCCCTCTGTGCAAATAGACCATTCTCCTGTGAACTGCAGAAAGAGGCTTTCTGCCTACAAAGCTCAGAGCTCATACACCAGCTAAGAAGCAAGGCTTGTGAATAAGAAAATTGGATAAACGAAAGCAAACTCCACCAATTTGTTTCATACCTTGGAGATTTATTTCTCCAAATATGCTATATGTGTTTTTGGGAATATTCTCTTTTGGAGATCTCCAGTAGTCCTGTTGTAAGACAACCAGACCTGGCTTTCTAGAAATGTTCTAAATAGAATAACTTGATTTATTTGATCTTTATCTTTCTAGATTTTGATTATGATATTATAATCTCTAGTAAGTGTGGAAACAGAATAATTGCATAGTGGATCAGACCACCCATCTCAGAGATATCTCACTCATGATAGTATTCTAATGGTTGTCAACAACAAACTTGAAGAAAATGCTTAAAAAGTAGAATGCATAAAAGAAGTTTCTTTGTTTCTGGAATTCAGTAGTTTGGGGAATTCCTAAGCTAGAGGCTTTATTAGTACATTGTCCTAATAATCACCGGTAGAGGAGGTTTTGTCACTCATCTATCAATTTATTTTAGTACACACTGACAAAAGGATGCTTAGAAATCCTTTTAAAACTTCATTTGAGCTGCCATAATTAAAACGAATGCTTTGTTTCCTTAATTATTCCTGGTCAAATTTTACCTGCAAGCAGGTGCTAGCCAGCCCATTTTAAAATCAACACAATCCTGAGGGGATTAGAAGGGCAACCTGAACTTCCACTGAAAAACTAAGTTATGCACAACTATCGCAACTATTTTGTGATTGTTCTTGCATGACCTCTGGAAGCATATTTTGCACCATTAAATAGTGTTTTAATTAAGCATATTATTAAGTAAGCTTACACAGGTCTTTGCAAGCATATTTTAAAGCATGATCACTGCACAGATAAGCTTACAATCTAAATAAAGGCATACAACAATCAAAATAACACAATCTTCAATATTACTTATGTAATTCTGGCTCAAATAGAAAAAAATAGGGACTCTCAATATTTTTTCAAATTACTTTTAGTTCATTGGGTGTGCTGTTGAGTCTCCTGTTCTGGCTACTTGAGGGAAGATTCAAGCCTTTCATGCCAAAAGCATAGTTATATTTCTCCAAGCTGCAAAGGCCACCAGGGGAGGAAGTGAAGTGCTGCTGGGGACTGGGGTGATGCTACTAGCTTAAACCTATAATACATTACTGAAGGCTTTGGACTGAAGGAATATAGGACACCAAGGAAAATACCACCATTAATGCATCCAGGACTTCTTTATGCACAGCCACACATACAGCCTGCAGGGTATGCAATGTGGTGCAGCTCCAGGGTGAGTCCCCAGGTGCTATTTGGCTTGGAAGGAAAATCCCTACCTTACTATTTGCCTGCAGTTAGGTCTTGGGCAGATTTTCTTAGTGAACATACCATGTATCTGAGCTGTGTGTAGGGCCCAAATTCTGGTCTGGTCCACATTTTTAGTTACAGAATAATGAAAAGAAACAAAGACACGTATAACAGAAGGTGCCCATAATATTGAGGTTGCTTTGGAAACACATACTTTAGTAATCTAGCACAAGCATTTCATCATAAAAACCTTACTGATTTTCACCTAGGAATGTATAAAAAAAATGTTCAAGAATAAGTCATGTGGGATCTCTAATTGCTCTAATAAACCTTTCTGATGACTTGCAGGAGAATCTGTAAGCAGACATTTCAGATATGCCATCAGTCTAATCTTTGCTGAACAGTTGTGCTCCTTACTGCTTTAATTGAATGGTTGGGTTTGGAGGTTGTTTTTTTTTTTTTTCTCCTTAAACAGATTAAGGATTTTTCTTTACCTTCTTGGAGTCTAAATACACTCTATGTGGCAAGAATTAAACTGACTAATTTTTGTTTGCAGGCTGACAACATTCACATTCTGATTGTTTTTCTGACAATAATAATAGTTCTGTCAAAGCTTCTGAGGCTAATTCTGGTTTTGCTCATTTATATTATTTTATTGTGTATGACATGCTATTAGTCATCATTATCATGCATATTAATAAACACACAAGTCTAGACTTCACATGTATGTATTTGCTGAATGATTTCACTTCATATTAACATCTGGGAGACTCTTCTTGTGGACAGACAAGAAGAGGTACACATAGACCACTTCCACATTAAAATGTTTTAAAACTTACTTTAGAGATGCAAAACTGCTCTTTCAAAGGCAACATTACCACTGAATTGCAGAAACATGCCTTCCAGATGACCCCAAAGTTCTAAGACCACATTAACTACAGACTAAACTTCAGAGAGTTGAGCTCCATGTACATTCAGATTTCCTACTTTATACTCAAGCAAGAAAAAGGAATTGTGGGCCTGATTCTGCTATCACTAACATCAGGTTCAATTCAGGAGCAAAGCTGATTCTAGGGATGGCATAAGACGACCCAGAGTGTGGATTATTTGGGCTTGAAAATTTATACTGAGGGATCAATCCTTGATTCATACTAGTAAGGCTTGAGAACTCCATCACAGACTCATAGTAACTCTGTATTTATTTGAAGGATCTTTTCTTTATTTATTAAAGGATCTCCATAAATCATTTCTTTTCTAGAAGCTACTTGGCACTGTTTGTTGTGATATCTGTTAGAGCTAGTCAGTTTTAATTTGTTTTGTAGATAACACGGTATTGCTTCGGTTCCCAGAGTGCATAACTGTAGCACTGAAAATAAGTTTGGGAATGAATAAGCTATGTCCATAAATTGAAAGTTCTCTGAGCTGCATTCCCACTAATGTGTGGGAATATACTGGTTGTGGTGGCCTCTAAAGAGATTATAGATAGACAAATGTGGGTGGAATGAAAGTAATTTGATGTCCCAACTGTATAACCATCATCTAAAATTCGCATAATTCTTTTGCTTATACCCATTTTCACTTGACCAGTTCATGTAAAGGTGGAAAAACCTAGCTAAAAAACTGCAATGGAATTCACAGAGTTCTAGCTTCTCCTACCTTTGAGACTGAGAGCAACTTCTGGGAGTGCCACATGCCCTTATGAGATAATTTGAAATGCTTCTGACAAGACTGTAAATAGCATAGGTTACTGGTTTCTGAGTAGTTAATTGTAAAAGCCTTTATTTTGCAGATGAAGCTGGAAAATTTCCCAGGTGGCATGTTCTAGCCTTTGCACCAACTTCAACAGATTTGGGGGGGAAAACAGTGCGTTAAGAGAGGGAATACTTCCTTTGTTTCTGACAAAGACTTGTAAAACTTCCCATTATACAAAATGAGAAAGTCTTCCTTAAGAGTCCCACAATAACATATCATCCTACTCCTATCGAATTTCTTTACCTCTTACTGAATAAAAGTATATATGGATGATGAAACTAATGTCCAGTTTTAGGACTCTAACAGGACTACTGTGCACATGATCCAAGCTCATAACATGCCAAAGGACACTTGTGATTCAGCATAAGTAGACATGCTTTGCCAGCTGGACATACACTGTCCCATGCTGTGCAGCAGGACATCTGCCAACAGTGTTACTGGTGCAGCTAAGACAAGGTCTTTCAAGTGTGTGGACTTACAGTTCCACCTTGTCCTAGTTTCAGCTGGGATAGCGTTAATTTTCTTCCTGGTAGCTGGTATGGGGCTGTGTTTTGGGTTTAGGATGAGAACAATGTCGATGCTAAGTACCACTAAATAGTTGCTAAGTAGCGCTTACATTGATCAAGGACTTTTCAGCTTCCCGTGCTCTGCCCGGTGCATGGGGGGTTGGGAGGGAGCACAGCCAGGGGCGCTGACCCACACTGGCCAAAGGGCTATTCCATACCATATGACGTCATGCTCAGTATATAAGCTGGGGGAAGAAGAAGAAAGGGGGGGGACATCTGGCATGATGGCGTTTGTCTCCCCACATAACCGTTACGCGTGATGGAGCCCTGCTTTCCTGGGGATGGCCGAACACCCGCCTGCCCATGGGAAGTAGCGAATTAATTCCTTGCTTTGCCTTGTTTGCGTGTGCAGCCTTTGTTTTACCTCTTTAACTGTTCTATTTTATTTTACTTCAATTATTAAACTGTTCTTATCTCAACCCACGAGTTCTCTCCCTTTTACCCTTCCAATTCTCTCCCCCATCCCACCGTGGGGGAGTGAGTGAGCGGCTGCGTGGTGCTTAGTTGCTGGCTGGGGTTAAACCACGACACACCTCCAGTTTCACTCTGATGACCTGAATAAGCCAACCCAGCATGAACTGATAGAACATGATGCATAATCACAATGTGAGCAAGAGAGAATTAAGTTCAAGGAGTTCTAAATATCAATAAGTAAATTGCAGAGTCAGTGCTAACAACGTCCTGTTAATCTTCATTAGTATGAGAGAGCATAAACTTGGTTGTGTTCAAGATACAAGGCACAACAAAATTTCTCTAGAACTATACTGGGAGGGAATTTTAGCAACACGTTCATCTGCCATTCAATGGTTTTTACCATTGAGAAGTGACTTTAAAGATAGATCTACTTTTCAGGTCCTGACGTATGTGAGGCTGATGGTCTTCCCCTTTCTGGGACCCCCAGAGCCCTGGGCTAGAGAACTATGACTGTGAGAATGATAAACTCCCAACCAACCCTGAATTTGTGTGGGATTTGCCGCTCCAGCTGGATCCCTATAAGTCAATGGGGCCCGATGGGATTCATCCGAGGGTACTTAAAGAGCTGGCTGATGTCATAGTGAGACCTCTCTCAATGATTTTTTGATGTTTTTGGGAATCTGGAGAGGTCCCAGTTGACTGGAAGCTGTCAAACGTCCCAGTCTTCAAGAAGGGCAACAGGGATGACCCCGGTAACTACAGACCTGTCAGTCTCACCTCTGTGCCTGGCAAAATTATGGAGATTATTCTGGGAGTTATTGAAAGACAACGCAGTCATTGGTCCCAGCCAGCACAGGTTCATAAGGGGATAGTCCTGCTTAACAAACTTAATTTCTTTCTATGACAAGGTTGTCCACCTAGTTGACCAAGGGAAGCCAGTCAATGTAATCTTTTTGGATTTCAGTAAAGCCTTCAATACTGTCTCTCACAGTATCCTCCTGGACAAAATGTCCAGCATACAGCTGGATAAACACATAATGCAATGGGTGTGCAATGGGCTGACGGGTCGGGCTCAAAGGGTTATAGTAAATGGGGTTACATTGGGCTGGCGACCAGTCACTACCATGGTTCCACAGCAACCCATCTTAGGGCCAGTGCTCTTTAATGTCTTCAGAAATGACTTGGATGCAGGACTTAAAGGTTTGTTATCAAAGTTTGCCAATGACACAAAATTGGGAGGAGCTGTTGATACTCTTGAGGGCAGAGAGGCCCTGCAGAGAGATCTAGAAAAATTAGAGAGCTGGACAATCACCAAACATACGAAGTTTAACAAGGGCAAGTACTGGATTTGGCACCTGGGACATGGCAACCCTGGATGTACTTACAGACTGGGGAACAAGAGGCTGTAGAGCAGCCCCACGGAGAGGGATCTGGGAGTTCTCGTTGACGGTAAGTTGAACATGAGCCAACAGTGTGCCCTGGCAGCCAAGAGGGCCAACTGTGTCCTGGGGTGCATCAAGCACTGTATGGCTAGCCAGTCGAGGGAGGTGATTGTCCCGCTCTACTCTGCACTGGTGCAGCTTCATCTTGAGTACTGTGTGCAGTTTTGGACATCACAGTATAAGAAGGATATGAAGCTACTAGAGAGCATCCAGAGGAGAGCCACAAAGATGGTAAAGGGTTTAGAGGGGAAGCTGTATGAAGAGCGGCTGAAGTCACCTGGTCTGTTCAGCCTGGAGAAGAGGAGACTGAGGGGAGACCTCATCGTGGTCTACAGCTTCCTCACAAGGGGAAGAGGAGGGGCAGGCGCTGATCTCTTCTCCCTGGCAACCAATGATAGAACCCAAGGGAATGTCAGGAAGATACTCCAGGAGAGGTTTAGGTTGGATATTAGGAAAAGGTTCTTCACCCAGAGGGTAGTGGAGCACTGGAACAGGTTCCCCCAGGAGGTAGTCACGGTGCCAAGCCTGACAATATTCAAGAAGCATTTGGACAACACCCTCAGACATATGGTGTGAATTTTGGGGTTGTCCTATGCAGGGACAGGAGTGGGACTTGATGATCCTTGTGGGTCCCTTCCAACTCAGGACATTCTATGATTCTATGATTCATTTACTCCTTGAAAATGGGTCAATGTATTACTTTGATACTCTGTGTTTTTTCTGAGTCAACAGACTTTTCCAGCCCAAAGAATGTGTGAGGTAGCCATGAAAAGAAATAAGTACAATCTACTGCAACTCTATAGCAAAACAGTATTCCTGATATCCTAAAGGCATCCTGGGAGTACTAAAGCTCTGTAAAGCCTCCAGACCTCCACAGGTTTGTGCACATACAAACTGTAGTAGATAGGCTTTGCTCAAAGCAACTTTTTTTTAAGTAAAACTCTCTGGTCAAGTCTCAGGTCACCTGTTGAACTAATCTGCAGTTCCTGGAGGTCTACCTAGCCTCCAAAGAAAAACAATTCTTTAGAACTGAGATCATGACCCTCAGTGGTGGCCTGTTTCAGCCAATGAAAACAACATGCAGCTGCAAGTTTAATACCAGTTATAGTGACTGGGTTGCAGACCTATTGCCCCAAGCTCTTCAGGAGAAAGTGAAATGGACAGGCTAGCATTTCTGTATTGAGTCTTACAGCATTCTCTCCCCCTGTGTGGTACTGCCTGTCTCACTGTCAGCAAAAGTAACCATCCATGCTTGTCCGCACAGAAGAATGAGTTAAAGGATATCAGTTGACAGAAAGCCCTGGAACTATAGACCAACATGCTTTTCTAAAAAGTCTTCACTTTGCTGCTGCTAATGTTGCAAACAAAAAATAAGTATTAAAATTGCATATAGCATCTGAAACATGAAAAGCACTGCACTTTCTATTTCCTCCCTAGGGACCATACCTCTTATCCTAAAGACTTTAGAACTGCAGAGCAGTATTTCTGACTCTGAAACTCCTGAGCTCCTGGAGGCAGCCTGCAGCCCAGTGAAGCTGGATCAAATATGTTCTAAAGTAACATTAGCAAACTTTTAAAGTAAGCTCTTTAAACTCAAGAGTCCAAAGCGGGGCGGGGGGGAAATAGCTTGTCAGGTGTTTGATTCTAAGCTCTCAAAGTTTTACAACATGACAGAACTTTCTCACTATTTAAAAAATGTTTTATAGTGAAAAAGAATCCCACACACTTTATTGTATTTTCACATGGGATTTACTCATAATTGGTATCAAAGAATGAGCAAAGGAGAGATATTCCTGCTGCAAGACCTACACTCTCACCAAAACTATGCAAGTAAAAGTTAACCTTTTTGACTGAATCACAGTAGACATCACAAGGAATTTATTTGATGTCTCCCTGTATCCTCCTCCAGAATAAGCTCCTTGAGTTTGTTATTTTGTATAGAAACACAAACAAAACTCTTATACAACCAGAGAAGTATTCAAAACTCATAAATATATATTCCTGACAAAGTGAAATTGTTCTCAAAAGTAGATATCTTAACAGTGTGGGTGGTTTTTTGGGTTGGTTTTTTTTTTTTTTTAATCTTCTCCTTTTTCTTTTTAATACAGCCAAATAAAATGAATATATGTTAATATACTTCAGCCAAAATTGAAGTAAGCCCTTATGGTCAGAGCTAGAAACCCAAGAAAGGTATCACTATAGTGCAAATAATTCCAAAATGGATAAATGAACACAGGAACACACAACCCTACAAAAAGTCTACAGGACAATCTGTTTGGTAATGGGCATACCTGACTCTTGTGTACATTTGTACAGTACGCTATCAAAGTAATTTTCATTTCCACGTTAAGGATGAACATAGCAATTGCCCCCCCTCCAGGCAGTCTGCAGGCCAAGTGCCACCCTGAGTTACACCAATCCAAACCTACAGGACGTCTAACAATAACTGGCATCAGCATTTAGCCTTTCATAGTAAAATGATGACAGATCTATAAAGGATGAGGTTTGCTCTATGACACATAATTTGTAATAGTCTTCATAGTGCAATTTTGCTTCTTTGAAAATGCCTGTGTAAATCTTACCTGGTCTATTCTAGATCAGTATGCCTGGTGTACAAATGAAGAATCTGCCAGTCACCTAGTAACTATGCGACCAACATGACCAGAGATCTGTAAGTTAAGCAGGTACTTTGTTTCATATATGTCCTGGTCTCACATCATTGCGGGTAACAAAAGGTCCTGCAATATCAAATTAGGGCCTCAAAATACAGCTATTTCAGCAGCTGTTCTTTATTACTGCTCATGTTGTTGCTGGCTGCTGAGAACATCAGGAAATTTCTGTCTTACTGTAGACAGGGTAAAGCAATTCTGTGCAACATCTTTAAATAATGCTGTGATAGGCATAATGCCTCTCATTTTGTCAGAGAGATAGTGCCTAGCAGTTACTAATTGGAGTTTAGTTAAATATCGTATTCTGGTAAATAACAGTAGTACATAGACTCCCATAGTATAGTAGCAGAGGCAAAAAACATTAAAACCGTACTTTTGCCACTTAACACAGCAGAACTGATGAGATTAAATATGTGGAACAGCATAACTCTATAGGAAGATGCCACCTTTTTAAAAAAAAAATCTGTTAGTAAAGGAAAAAACAGCATATTTTGAAACTTAATTCAAGTAAGGGATTGGAGAAAAGTCACCAGTCATGACAGCTCAAAGTATAAGTTAATCTCCCCAAAGACAAATTTTAGAAATGTTCCAGAAACATACAATGTATATTTATTGTTATTTTGTGAAAGTCATCTATGGGAGATATTTTCTCAGACAACAAAAAAAAAAGTAGGTTTTTGCCATCTAAATGTGATTAGAATATAATACAGAGTGACAAAATGTCCCACATTTAGAGATTGTCACATACATTGTAGCACCTTAACAAGGTAGTTAAAAAACAACCAAGAAAAAAATGACAACAGAAACACAAACAAAAGGAAACCTTTAATACAGGGGGACAAACTTGCGGAGAGTTTATCAGGTTTGGACTATATGATTCAGGTCTGAGTTTAATTCATTATAGAGCTTGAGCTTATCTCCGCTCAGCTCTGGACTTTGACAGAGCCTTAATCCCCTAAGTGAGAATGCTTATCCAAACTGCCCCTCAAAACTTCCAGAAGGTTAATTTCTGATTTATGGGGACTTAATTTTGAGAGGAAAAACTTCTGGAAACTCCTTAGTCAGAATAACGTCCTCATATGTATGATATGCCTAACGCAAAGGAAATAATATTTTTCACATTAATAGAAAATGCAGAGAGAAAAGAAGTTTCAACATGTATTTTAAAAACAGGCAAAAGAAAAGCAATTTGTTTTTTTTCTTCTAGGCTAAACCTGACTGATTTTATGTGAGAAAAGACAATGGTTAGTAGTCATCTGGTTATTTAGGACAGGGCAAAGCATGCTTCATTTCAGCAATATTGTTTTTGCAAGTAAATAGATAAAAGGAAAGATATCAGCAGAAAAGCTCAATGGTTTGTCTAAAAAGAAAAAAAAAGCCTCTTATTTTTTCTAAATGATCACATTTAAAGGTCCATAGAATATGAATGAAGTCTGGCTGCCTGGTACAAGCTGCTTCTAGGCACTGTAACCCAGGAAATGGCTTTCCTGTACTAACCATGCAGTGAAAGGTTGAAAACCACGTTTACTAGATGCAGCTCAACTAGCCTCTAGGTGTTCTTTATGTACAGAATAATTAGAGGACAGTCAGTTACAAGTGTCTAGACCTGCTTTATGCAGGAAGAGATCTAAGATCAGCAATGCTCTAAACTGTACAAAGATGCACACAATTTGAATATTTGACCCAGCCCTACCCCAGGTATGCAAAGTGAGTGCTGATGTACTACTATATCATTTAGAAAAAAAGTTGTGAATCCAAGTAGGAGGCCACTATTATAGGATGTTTTCTCAACCTGAATCAATAAACCAAAAATTGTATTAGGAAGGAGATGCATGATGGGTATGGAGTCATAAACCCTTTCATCTATAAGTCATCAGTTCAAATCTGTTTCTTTTGAGCTGTGAAAAAGCTAGTACTATTTGGTTGCTTTTTGGTGGCCACATGAAGCGAGTTCACAGTCTCAGCCAGGAGAATGCTGCCCACGTCAGTAGATAATGTCAGCAAAGATCCAAGTATTGGATAAAAATGCAGACTGAACTGAGATGATCAGTTCAACAGGATGCCTGTATATTGACGGAGGAATTAAAACAAAACCTGTGCTTCTGTGTATTTTGATCTGTAAATTATTAAAATAACCTAATTCTCCAGAATTATCACTCTATCACCTTTTACCAATATCACAAATATATACTTGATAATAAAATAAACTAATTAAACAATACTTTTCAACTTCCACTGACAAATCAGTTTACAAAGAAGTATTAGCAGATCAACTTATATAGAGAGAAACCAAGGCTAATGCCATGATCAAAAAGAGGCCTTTTTCTGCTCTGTGTCCATTAGACAACATATAAAGTAGTACACAGAGAGAGAGAGAGAGCGCAAGTACCTGTAATTGCAGAAATATTTATAAAAATGCCATGGGTTTGGTTTCCATAATACTCTCTGCCATAATGGTTTAAAAAATGGAAGAAAAAAAAAAATGAGATCACTGTTCCATTTTCTTTTTCTTCAGAGATGTTATCAGACACGGTAGGTGTGAGCTGGATACTCTACGTGGCAAAAAAATCTTTAAAAAAGTCAGAGGCAGAGAAAATTAGGAACTGCTCTTTGCCCCTCTTCTGTTACCACAGAGTGTCTTTACAGTTTTAAAAGATAAACAACAAAGAAGTTAGTGGCAGAAGCTGTGATTCTGGAAATGGCAGCAGAGGCAGGAGCTGGTTAAAGATTTTAACAACAGTTCGTAGCTTCATACTGATTTTTGCCTTTTATCGGTATCGAGCGATTTGCCCTGTATTCATGTTGCCTCTGTATTTATCACCTTTCTTTCCTATTCTATATTTCAGACTCTTCATTGGCTGATATGTGTTTGTAGATGGTATTTTTATTGCAGTGGATGTGGTTTTATTTGTTTGAATGGTCTGGCAAAATTCAGAGAGACTTATGGCACAAAATAAGTAGAGTTAATTAACTATTATCTGCAATAAATACATAACCCTTCTGCATTAACAGGTCTTACTTTAACAGATCATCCGTATGACCAGTTCTACATTTCAGCTTCAATAAAAACCTGTGTAAAGGATTACTAACTGAAGACAATTCTGTAAGCTGGTAAGTGGGACTAAAGTGTTGATCCAACACATGAATTAATCACTGATCTTATACAAACTTGCTTTGCTGGTTCTAACAAGTTTTCAGGATTTTGAATCTTTGTATTGTCAGCTCATCCCTCAACCCAGATACAGCATCTAGCTAGCACTTTGGTTAATTCAAAAGAAATGCAATCCTTCTGACTTGCCAGGCTGAACTCAGATTTGTACCTGTGACTAATTCAGCAGTGCGTAGGTCTAGCATCAAAGAGCATGGAACCAGAGTCTCAAGCTCTAAAATGAAAGGGCAAGAGACTGGAAACACTCATAAAATCCTGGGCTGGCCCTCTGAATTAGAGACCTTTCTAAAGAGGTGTCAAAGTACATGGTAAGATCCATGAAGGAAAGCCATGAGTTTCAAGGAATTTCACTGAGTAGAATGTGTTTCGCTTTGATACAGGGTCTTCTGCAAGATAGAGAGACTGAAATCTCTTTGACAACAATTTACAGTATTGATCAAGAATAGTAATTATACAAAGAACAACTTGGCAGAATTGCCTTTCATCCACAATTCTGCTCTAACAGCACAGAAATCATATCCCTTAAGCTGGTCTTACAGAGGTAGATGTACATACATAACGTGCTTGAATCTGGTCATATATGTGTTCAGATACTAACCTCCGTAACATGCAAGCTCATTTCCCTGTGTTTTCCAAATTACTAATGCACTAAAGAAGACTAGACTGAAGCAGATTAAAAACAAAAACCAGGGCCATCATGAATAATAAAAGAGCTACACACACTGCAGGTATGCAGGCCTTCTTACAGCCCCTCTTCTAAATCCAGACCTCTCTACATAGTTCCAGACCTATTTGATTTATCTCTTTCTGAATTCTGTTACACTATATGTCATGTGTATGTATAAAACACACACATACATAAAAATATACATAAATCTTTTTTATAAAGAGAAATGTCCCCAAAGGCATCATCCTGTAGACTCTAAATCAATTTATTTTAATCTAATCTTCATCTGTAATGGTTTTCTTTGCTGCAGCCATCAAGGAAACATCTTGGCAGGTGGGAAAGAATGAAAACATATAACATTTTGTTTCTAATGGTTCCTATGCACCATGTAGTTTTGACTTTCTGTCTTGGTTTTGGCTGGAATAGAGTTAGTTTCCTTCCTAGTAGCTGGCATAGTGTTCTGTTTTGGATTTAGTATGAGAATAATGTTGATAACACACTGATGTTTTAGTTGCTGCTAAGTAGTGCTTACACTAAGTCAAGGACTTTTCAGTTTCTCATGCTCTACTGACTGAGATGGCTAGAGACACACAAGAAGCTGGGAGGGGGCACAGCCAGGACAGCTGACCCAAACTGGCCAAAGGGCTATTCCATACTGTATGATGTCATGCTCAGTATATAAACTGGGGGAAAGTTGGCCTAGGGGGGCTATTACTTGGGGACAGGCTGGACATTGTTTGGTTGGTGGTGAGCAATTGTTTTTCATTTTCACCACTTGTCTTTCTTGGGTTTTATTTCTCTCTCTTTTTGTTATTTTCCTTTTCATTACAATTTATCATTATTATATTACTTTATTTCAATTATTAAAGTGTTCTTATCTCAACCCATAATTATTTGCACTTTTATTCTGATTCTCTCCCCCATCCCACTGGGGGGAAAGTGAGTGAGTGTCTGTGTGGTGCTTATTTGCTGGCTGGCATTAAACCACAACACTTTCCAATAAAGAAATGTCTGTAAAACCCATGAAATATGACTGGGCTTGGAACTGACCTCTGATGTAAACTTAGATCTGCACAGCTAAGAACTCTCTAAAATAGGAACATAAAGACGTCAGAAACTCCTTAAAATATCTTTAAAAATCATTGAAACAAAGTCACAAAATGAACTTTTCTACCTAAAGACAAAGCTGAAGTGGAATTTTTCCATATAACCATTTCACCAAATGGGAAGCATTTTCTATATTCTAAGACTTTTCCTTTTATCCTCAGAGCACAAGCTTCAAGTCATCTGAACTGGTTTTCTATTAGGAATTACTTAGACCACAAACCCCTAGGAATCTCCCCGTATTGTCAGATTTCCACTCCCTGTTGCCAGACTCAGTGCCTTACTAATTGCCTGGGGGTACAGTGTCTTGCTTATAGAAACAAATTATTTTCTTGATGGAATAGCAGGATTTGCACCTGCAGAGACTCAGCTTGGGAAGCCTGGCAAGAAATCAAGTGGGCAGCTGGGGAGCCTAGCTGCCCAGCAACCTACAGGACAGGCCTCTGGAAATCTAGGAAGCCTGTCAGGTTGCACATCAGCTAGTAGGCAGCTAGCTGGCAAGGTGGCTGGCTGAAACCCAAGAAACCAGGAGAGGTTAGTCTGTGTATCTCCTTACCTGGCTTCTGTCAGTAACTGTGATGAATCAACACACTCTGATAAGAAATTTCAGTTCTGTGGCATTTGCATTGAATAATGAACGAAGTATATTAGAAAAAAAAAAAATGCTACACATGACATTCCTAGATCCCTAAACCCTCAGGAAGAAAATCAGCTCAAGGTTAAGACAACATTTCTTGCAGATGTTGCACTGTGGAAAATAACCGAAAGCAGAGCAAGAAGAAATCCCCAGCAATACTCTGGTCGTGTGAAATACAATGTCTGCACCACACTGGTCAAGATTGCTCTGGGGCTTGTTCTTTGAAAGGCCACAGCTGTAAGTCACATTCATTCGCACACCTCATAAAATTGCAGAGCTGAGTTACTTACAGCATTAACCACTTATTCTTTTGACCACTAAAACAATAAGAAGTCAGTTTGGCTTTAATTTATTAACTGAAAGGAGGTTGATGGTCACAGATTAGTCCTGTCCGGCATTCACTGCAGAACCCAAGCAACGCTTGGTCTGGCACAGAATAGCTCTGCTACCAAACTCTGCTGATGGATAGATGAACTAGAATAGATACTGAACTCTGCTTGTTGCTGGAAGTGGTACTTTTCAGAGCCACAGGCAGCTTTCTATCAGAGGGTTAGATCATGCCAAACAGGAATGTGTGTATGACCACATGAGAAAAAGGATTCATCTCATATATTACTTCAATAGGTTTGCACCTGGCCCAGCTTGCTTTTTTTGCCAAGTTGATCTCACTGCTGTAGCTGACAGTAGAAGAGAAACTGCTTATGTTTTTGCTGAGCTTTCTGGTTGGCTGCTTCTCTCAATTTAGACTGGCATAACATATTCTGACTTGAAGAAGCAGCTACTGAACATGGAATTTTCTATCACATTTCTTACCTGAACACTGTTAGATTGAATCTCTCTCAAAATTAAACCTTGAACGAACAAAAAAATGCATGAAAAAAATAGACAAGACAAAGACTAAATACATATATTATGGTTCAGTTTTAATTTTTGAAAGTGCTCTTAATAAACACAGAATAGGAGTTAGAAGACATCTATGTAGTATGTCCTAAAACCTCTCTTTCTCTCTCAAAAAAACCCACTAATCTCACTCTGCTCTAAACATCTCACTCAGTCACTGTAAACACATTTGAATTTAACCTGTAAAGACAATGATTGCCAAATTATCAAAACAAACAACAAATTAAGAAACTACATTAATAGATAGGATTAAAAATAATTTAACAGAGCCACTTTTCTAGCCTCCCTCCCTCTCCCCTACTCCACATTGGGTCAACAAGGAATACATGCCAAGAGAATGTACTGCATTCACGTCAAGAAATCACATTTATCATCAACCATTTTGATCACAGCCACATCACGAAGTATTGGTCCAACCACTCCCCAGCCCTCCAAAATTACAATCTCATGTCTCCTGAAATAATATGCCTTTTCTCCTAGTACATCAAATAAGAAAACAAAATTGGAAGAGAACCAACCTTCAATTCATCAGAATTAAAAATTCACTCCAAAACAGGCCTGGATTATGGTCTCATTGATGGTTATATTCACTGCAAGCAGGCTAAAAAAAGATAAAGGAGTATATGTCAGCATCACCACCTTTCCAGAAGAGTTCTGCTAGAGAACAGCAGCCGTACAAGCTGTTCTACAGAACACATATCAACTCAATACACAAACTGCTTTCTTCTACATGTACTTGAACAATGGTGTTATAAAAATCTAAAGGCATTAAAATAATGGAAAATAATAACTGTTATTCTGCAGCTATTGGTTATGATTCAGAGTTCTGCATGAAGGAACAGAAGCACGGTAATTTTAAGGAGAATGTTTTTAAGTGTAAACAAAATAGGTGAAGCAAGAATGAAAAGAAAAGCATCTGGGGTGATTCTAGAATTTATAAGCCTTCCAGAACACTGTCATTTCCATCCTTTGCCATCTCTGTTGACTACCTTGTTCTAGTATAGCTTCTGATTAGAAAGCCAGAATGGGAAAATGCAGGATATTTCCAGTTCACCATCCCACCAGTCACTGTTGATAGGGTACTGTTCAACACAGAACTTTACTGATTCACTTTTTCTTCTATGAAATACGTAAGCCCTTTGAAATAATCAGCAGAAAAAAATGTATAGTGTGAAGGTTTACTATTAAGAAAACAATAAAAACTTGAATATTTGAAAGTCAAGATTTTATATCAAAGATCTTTTGAAATCCCTAAAAACTTTTTCCTCCTAAAAATGTAATCACATTTTAACATTGTAGGCAAGACACCTTCATGAGAACGAGTTTCCATTTCTGACCCTGATATAGCTCTGTTAGGAACTTATGGGCAAGGAATGCCACCTTTCCGTACCTCAATCTACTTTTACATAGAACTTAAAAATGATTACAACCCGCTTTGATAAGGTGATACCTTTTCATTATTATTTTAAAAACTCAACCTGCCAAGCAACCAGTTCCTCATCCTCTCTGGACTTCTTTCACTGCCTCAGGCAATGGACATCATTCAGTCTAGTCTTCTGTGTGATTTTTAAACCTCAGAACCTGAAGTTCCACAGTGTTACAGAGCAGAACACTTTAGATCCCCAGTGGTGAATAAAATCTTCACCCATAACATAACATAACATAAAAAAAAAAAAGCCACTAGTCTTTAATGACATAATATTGGGTTTGGACTCCTTAACGTATTTTTTTTTCTTCTCTTCCCCCTCCCACAACGATCTGCTCATTTGATATTTATATTAGGCAAACCCACGTACATTTCAATAAAGGAAGAGAAACAGGAAATAATCCCAAATTTACTAATACTGCTTAACTGCTATCTATTTTTAAATACATTTCCCCTTCTATTTCATAACAACTGAAGAATGTATGAAGTATTGAAAAAGCTGTAGTTGTAGACATACTACTGACTTGACCTCAGCAATTTAATTTTAAAGCCATTTCTTGTAAGTTTATCATGCTTAACTGTCTTCATTCTTAGGCACTACCATTATATATTGAGTACAGTAAGAGCTACCATAACTCCAAAACAGTAAGAGGTCTCAAAACACTACAAAATTACAAGGCTTTCCCCCCTGCCGCCCCCGCAAGCTGACTATTAACTCTTAGATAATGTGAAAAATGTAAAAGGATCTACAGGATCTTCTTATTTCTCATTATACCCTAAATCTAGGGAGGTTCTAAGAATTGTTAAATATTTTAGTGCCCCAGTGACCCCCAAACTGCCTATAGTGTGCTCATTTCAGATCATAAGCCAGGTGAACAACAATATCTCTTTCAACTGCATTGCCATGTCTTTCACCACAAAGCATCAAATGTAGTACAGCAAAGAAGTGCAGTTCATCTGCTGATCATCACTCCTGAGTGGCCTAGATATTTGAAAATGGTAGGTACACAACATTTCAGGTTCCTTTGAAAGTCTCTACTTATGTTTGTCAAGTAACATGAAGTAAAAAAAGTCTCAAAGTCTGCTTTCCCTTACAAATATTTAGTGCAATATAACAGGCTGTTTGTCTGCACTCTCCCTGAAGGCTGGAACAGACTCGCTAAGTCTCCCTGGCTATTCAATACGAAGGCTGGATGATTTCAAGCATATCAATATTGGACAAGGAGCCCCTCAATAACTGAATCCTTAGCACCGTGACGATGAAGCAATAATCAATTTCCATTCTTTTAATTTCTCTAAGCTTTCTCTCTTCTAATATATTTATAATAAAAATGAGAACAATTTTTCAGCATTTAAACTTTCCCTGATATGTCAGTGTCACTAAGAATGTGTCAGAATCAACACCCATTTGGAGCTGAGTTAACACCATCTTCAAGTAAGAAAGCAGTAGATGGGGTTAGAGGTAGCCTGTTTATTTTGCTAGTAATTCATTTCTTAGTAAACTTGCTCTATTCACTAGTCCATGAACATCACATACATTTACAGTCCCATTTCAAGCTGCAGTACATCAATCTGACACTGTCTCTCAAGGGGAACGGTCTATATGCAGTCCAAATGGCTTTTCAGATGAAAAATAAGGGCAATAGCCTTTTATCTCGGGAGACTTGGGTTCAAACCCTTGATTAGGTCACAAGTTAAAATTAGTTTGGTGCTCTTGTCCTTCCTCACATTTGTGCACTTCACACAACTGCTACTCATTCAGGCACTCTCTGATGTGACCAGCAGTCCCTGTTCAAAGGGAGGCTGCCCAGGGCTACAAAGAAGGATCCCATCAGTCAGGGACTCAGGTGTGTTGACATGAATATGGAAGAAAAAAGGGAATGTGAAAGGGGAGAAGAAAAAGTAGGGAAGAACTCAAAGTTCTCATTATTTTTGGTAATGTTAAAAGCCAGTTTCTTTCTATTATCCCAACCCATTTTTTAAAAGTGCCACTAAGCATGTTGAGGTTGAGCTGCATTTTGAACCTTCCAGAGACAGTGAAGGGCCTTCTTATGTGCCTTGGATACCTACAGACCATATATAACACCTGCAGCTTGTAACTGGCTACTCACAGAACAAAGTGAATGGGCAAAACCATACTTTAAGCATTCTTGTGATCATGATTAAAGAACCATCTTTTTTCAGACCTATATACTGAACCTCTTGACATTCAGAACTACCTGACAAAGAATTGCCACTTGTCAGGAGCAAAAAAATGATGCGTTGGTAGTAGGATTGCAGTTGTGCAAACGGAAACATGGGCTTGGACTATTTACCTCAGGCTCTCCATGGTTTCCAGCTTTGAAGATATTCAGTCAGCTAGAAGGATGGATAGTCTAGAATCTTGTTATTCCTGCTCAGAGCTGTCAATCCACACTAACAATGAAAGACTTCCCGTACTTTGTAGAACATAGCAGTAAATCAGTGCCGTCTGCATAGAACACAGCCGCACCATCTGCATTATAAAGGTCTCACTGAAGTACCTTATTGCATTATGCCAAATCAATAGCAGGAAATTATCAGAAACTCTGCTGTACACCCAAGCGCATGTTAATTTTTAGCTTACCCTACTTTCTGCTGTACCAAAACTATCGTGCTGTACATATGGATATATAAAAAAAAATGACATTCAATTATGAGCGAAGTGTGTTTTACACTCAAATTCACGTAAAATACTTAACAGTATCTCCAAAGTAAAGAATTTGACTGCAATATAAACTGTAATGTGTTTATTCACAACCATATTCCTGTGAGACAAAGCAGTGTGTTATCCCCACTTTACAGATAGAAATTGAAGTGCAAGGCAGAACAACTTGCCCAAACCTGCACAACAGCAGTTCTGAGACAAAGCAGAAATTTGAACCAACCAAATCCTAGACTAGCCTCTCTCTTTGGCGTTTCTGAGCTAAGATCCTACTAGACAATATTAAATATAATTTTCTCAAATATTATATGATAAACAAGCAAGAACACATGGATGACTGAATTATTTAAAACAGTAAATCAAAAGCATGCAAAAAAAAAAAAATCTGATAGCTACCATAAAGAAAAAGACAATTTCCAAAGAAATAATCTTTACAAATCTTTGTGCTGGACATGATTTTTGGGAAAAGGGTATGGCAAGAAAATGGCATAGGTATGATTTTTTCCCCCAAACTTACTTCCTTTACCAACTGGATTTTATTTCACTCGTACTCCCACTTGACTTTCACAGGTTTATGTATCATTTCCTGTATAGAACTTAGAAAAGGAATGGATGTTTGACATATTAACTGACACTCGACTTTGCTAGTGCTCCTGTATCTAGCCAGCTGATGACTGGATGTTCAAATATTCATTGTAGGTTTGCGCATATCACTAACAAAAACATTGATTTTTTTTTAATATGTAACCTGCAATTAATTACATGAACCACTGGATATGCTGCTTACACTAATTAAACTTCAATAGGCACTATTTTGCAATATATGGATAGTTAACATGCAACACATTTTCTTAAATAAGGCACTTCATTAAAGAATATTGCTAAGATCATTGAAGTGTTTCATCTTCAGTACTGGATGCAACTTACAGCAAAAGGGATATCATGTGTTAACGGTGTGAATACCTGGGATTGTACTCAGGTTGTATTTGGCTGACTACTATGTTTGCCTAGGCCTTGCCTGTTATGCATAATTGGACAGATATAAAATTCATTTGGGGCATTTGAGTAGAATTTGCAGAAAATTATTTCATGTACTGTGGCTTACAACAAACTTAAGAATCGAGTCATCTGTCATGAGCTCTTGTAAGCCCAGGTTAGATTTTTCTGAGACATTGTTCTGATCCTACTTTGAGACTACACTCTCGCATTTTGATGCATCGTTTTTCTTTATTAAGAACATTCAAGGACAAATTTTCCAAAAGTGTTTAGGCACCTAGTGATGCAGACAGGCAGCTTGTGTTATTTTTCAAAATCACTTAGGCAGGTTAGACAGCTAAATCCCACTGAAATTAGTGAGACTTAGGCATCTGACTTAGGCACTTAAAAAAAATTTAGCCAATGCTTATTTGCATTTTCAGGCTTCTAATCATCTTTGAACATCTGTGTGATAAGTTTTGATTTATTTAGACTGGTTCCCCGTGCATTACTTTCTATCACCTCACTTAAAGAGCATACTTCATTAAGTAAGTTGCAGATTTTTCTTGCAGACCACGTTAAGAAGACTTACGAGTGAAATAGATGATAAGTTTTTCTTCTACAATTTGGTGGTGTTTGGGTTTTTTTCCTTTAAATAGGTAAAGAGACAGTGTGGGCCAGTGGATAATGCAAAAGGATTGTTTTATGCTAAGATCTGTTCATTGACTCAATGAGCTTTTTAATAAAGTTTAATTGGGTTAACACAAAATAGTGAATTTTTAAAAGTTGGAAAAATATAAAACACTCAATGTATAACTCAATCACATTATTTTGCTTATCTTACAAAAAAAAATTATTTCTCCATCGTTAAATGGGGAAATAGTTAAATTTTAATTATATTTGAGAAGCACATGACAAACACCTCATTTTACTGCAAAATATTTGTCCCTCCAGATCTTTGGTTTATAGTTTTTCATTGAATGAGGAACTTTGGGTTATGAAGTATTGCAACAAGAACAAAATTTTAAAAGATTGAAATGTATTTGTTTTAACTGTGAAATGTATTCATAGTCATATTTTTCTAAACTAGAAAATATCAAAATATTTTGGCTTGCTTAGTTTTAAGATGATGCTCTATGGAAAAGGGACTCCTCAGAGCAGGTCACAACATTCCAGTAGGTCCATCACTCCAGCTTAATAACTTTTGCATACACTAGCAAATTTCCACCATATCTGATTTAAAACAGGCGAGATCTCAAAGAGACAAAGTTCCTATAAGTGCCATGAAAATTGACAGCTGAGACACAGGAGAGACAGCCTAATAATTGTTGCCACTAATGGAAAGACTACAGATGAGTTCTACAATTATCTGTTCCCTTTGATCTGCAGACATGGGTGGCTGATGCTCAGCCAGTGGAGGACTGGGAGGCCTTGAGGGCATTGATGAAGGTGGCTCACTGGAAACAGTATTGGGGACGGAGGTACTGTGAGGCGGTCAAGGTGCTAGAAAGGTAAAAAAGCAAATACATTGGAAACCAGGCTTCAACAGTGTGATCAAACATCACTAAAACATAATTTTCATCAAATGACTTAAGATTTTCTTGAGAGACTATTTTTGACTCACAGATATGTTTTTAGTCTGTGACCATTCCAATTTTTAAATTTCATTTTCAATCAAAAATACCTTCAAACATTTTAAAATACCCAAGAGACTATCTGGGATTTTTTTCCAAACCGTTGTTTTGCCTTTTTTTCTAAAGGATTTTTTTCCAGTATACAGTTCTTTTCATTAGAGAGAATGAAATGAAAGAATTAGGGGCCTCTGATGATTCATAATTGTACATTTTGTGGCTTCAATGACAGGATTTTTTTCTTTTGTAACAGGTATTAATTTATCAAAGCAACACAAGTATAAAGCTGTCTTTCGATGTCTGTATGGTGCAGTTTATCTTAAGGTACAAATTTAATCATTTCCCATCTTATGTTTACATAAAGGGAACAGTGAGGTCCAAATGTAAGATGTTATATATCGTAAAATAATAATCACTCTAATAGGTGGGTGCTGTAGTTGATTACTGACTTAAAGCTTGTAGAATAAAGGTACTAGGTGAAGGCTAGAAGCAAGGAAAGACACATCGAATACATCAAATTTAATCAGGCAAATGTATCCCTCCAGGCTACTTTGCCTGACCTAAGCTTTCCACAGGGAAACTAGAGTTCAGAATAGTATTTCTGCAATGTAATTTCAGGTGCAACAAAGTCACATTATAAAAGAAGCATGGAAGCTATTTCTCACGCTGTGATTTGCATGGCTAGAGAAGCAGAAGGCAGGCACGCTGTCCACCCCAAATCTATAGTAAAATAACTTATTTCAGACTGCTCAAAAGCCTCTAACTCCATTTGCCCACAGCTGTACAGTGTGCTCTCAAGAACCATCTTTAATTGAGTCATATCTCTGACAGGGACAGGAAAAACTGTCTGAAAAATTATGTTTTCTAGGTTTCCACTGAAAGTGTTTAATATGCTTGAGCCAAACAATTACTGGAGTTGAAGACAAGTTTCTATATGATTTCTAAAACTGCTGATTTAAACTAAAATGAGATAATCCTTCTTTCCGCAAGAAGTGATTGTACAAGGTGGCTGGCTATAGCTGCTGCAAAAAATAATGGGCCATTACTATGTCCCTTGGAGGGATTTCTGCAACCGAGAGCCTAAAAAGGAGTATTAGAGTGGTTTTGTTTCCAGATAGAGGAAGGTTGCACACCCTCCTACCCAAATGTCCCACAAAGATACAATCTTAACTCCGAAATCACATTTCTGTAGGCAATGGCAAAGTGCTATATTGACATTTGAAGTGAAAAAGACAGTTAATAAACCAGCATTATCTGGTTGAGGTCTTCTTTAAAGTAATGCATGTGAGTGTGACCGAGATGGAGGTATTTAAGGGGGTATCTATGTACATTAATATGAATATAAGCTTGTCAAAGAAACAGGTAACTCAATTGTATTAGCTACTGACACTGAGGATGGGAGAGAAACAAGTCGTCCTAGAAGTCCATATTAACTGGTCTCTTCCTCTCTTTTTCCATGTCAGCTCTGATCACCTGGGTAGTCTAGGATAAAAAGGAATCTTCCTCTGTGCAGGTGCAGCATCAAGCCTTACCCAGCGTGACAAAACATTTCGCGCAAAACAAATTGGAGCTACTAGCCTCTTAATTTTAACTCATTATTGGGCTACTTTGACAGGAAACACATTAAACAACCTTAGCTCTCAATTAACAAGATCTTTTGATGTGGGGCTTATATTAAATTTTTATGAAATTTTGTTTAAGCACAGTTTTGTAAATACCTTAACATTGCATTAAGGAAAGGCATGACATAGTAAATAAATACACATACCACTCAGCAAAAAGTAAAAACAGCCTTCTATACTTTTTTTTAAGTATCTTGACAAAAGTAATAATGCATCATTTAATCTATAAATTCCAAAATCTCTAAGAACTCCTTGAAATTCCTTCTATGTGGATAATGTAATCATATCAGTCAGTGACACATCATCCTCCCAGAAGCCCTGGGTTTGGCAAACAATATGTAAAACAGGCTTTTCAATGCCTGCTTTTCAAAACCTGCTTTATTTTTCACTTCCCCTCCCCCTTCACCCCCACTCTGACTCAATTTATAACAGACCACACTCAAAAAAATCTTATTTGACTAGTCAAGGTTCTTTCCACCTCCCACCCCCAAATCCAGGTTTTATTAAAGAGAACACATTGCTCATGCAACTTCACATTCAGCTCTTGGCATAAATAATTTAACCACAAGCTGACTTGGTTGTCTATGCTTACAGAATTGAAAGCCGTCCCACCTAGTTTATTATGGATGGGAACTCCAGAGGGGGGGAAGCATAGAACAGATTCAGCTTGCAGTGACACTCCCCAAGAAGCTCCATCCTTAGTTTTCTTTACAGAATCTCTGTGGGTCTAATGCAGAGGAGTGACAGCACCTCATCAGTGCAATTTCCACTGCTTTCTGCTGGCATTCTGAGTGCCACTATGTCTGAGTTTCTGCCATGAAAGATCATTTCATTTCCCAGAGGATCAGAGCTCAAGAGGTTCTTGAAGACAAGTTTGAATGTTCTTTGTTTGGATCTAATTTAGCATTCACATCAACATTAACTTCTTTCTGCACAGCACCATTTCCAGTGTAATTGCTTCTGCTGCATTCCACCAACTTACTGTGCAGTTAGATATTTTCTTAACAACTGTAACTGAGCCATAATTGTTTCCCAACAGACTAATTATTATTTTGTCTATATAGTCCTCGTACTATAGAGAACAGGGCTGAATGTTTTCCTTTTAAATACAAGTTTTGCACAGAACTGAAAGGTTCTTTTTGCTGTTCAGCATATATAAATGTTCCAGGAAGTAGGTGCTGCTTTTTATATTTCTGTATGTATATCCTGAGAAGGTATTTGACTTCCACTCAGAGAGAAGTTTCTCAGGACAAACTCTTTTCACAGGGATCCCTCTTCTCAAAGAACAAAATAGGCAAAGAAACAAGCCCCAAGCAACGTATCATTCAGCCATCATTAATCAACGTACGCAAGCATATATATACATGTGTATATTTACAGATATTTATTTATACACACACATATATACACATACGCGTGTACAAAAAGCTGTCCCAGAACATTTCTGCATAAAACTCCGTACAAACCACTATAAGCAGTAGGCAGTACGAATAACAAAAGACATGTAGAATCTGCAAACAGGACTCGGGAAAGGATGTTCAGTGCAATGAAAGATTGGTACTATAAGTTTATACCCACTATGAAGCATGTCATATGGCTGAAAACCATTGTGGTATCATGTGTCTGTCTGGGACAGACAAATGCTACCCCTTTTCCCAGTGGATATGGCAAGTTTGGATTCCTCCAGAAAACAGCACTAAGCCCAACTCATATGAAGAAATCCATCAATATTAGTTTGTCACTTCTGGAGCCCACAGTAATATGCTTTCTAGACTTCTAATAATGAAACTTCTGGCTTTAAGTTAGAAGTACGTAGTTTTGCTCTTGAAAACTTTGGACTGCAAAACATCAAGACAAACTATCCCTCCAGTTCTGTGTCTATCAAAAACAGATAAGAAACCCTCACCATATGACACACATGTTGACAAGACCAATTCACCTCAATATATGAGGCACCAAGGTATTACAGTGAAAAATGTAAGGAAAAAAAATAGACAGTGGCAGGAACTATAGCTGCCTGATGAGAAGATTCTGACAGTTCTTTTCAGTGATGAAGATTTATTCAGAGGTTCAGGAATCCATAAGTTCAGATGCTTGTCTGAACTTCCTCATTTGTGAATAAATATAGGATTTCTATGGTCACATTAAAGATAACACAAAAGCTAGAGGTAAGGAAGCTGTGGTGAAGATGAGAATCTGATGGTATTTTGGTATTCTGCTATTTAGTCAGAGTGAACCCAGGAAACAAAGAGGCCAACAGCTTGTTAAGCAAGCAGAACTTAGAAAAGACAAATTGCATTCCCTGTTGAGATTGCTGAAGATTCTAAATTCAATACAAGGTTTTGGTGAAAAATTAATTTGGCACTTATTTACTACCATCTGTTCCAGATATTCCAAGTGGGTACTAACAACCTATCGCTGACATGTGAAGGATTTGAAGCTGTAGAAGTAACCAGTATGGAAGATGATTCCTGTCTCTAGGAAAGACAATCTGTCTCAAACACACCATATCCAGCATTTCTGCCCTTCTGAAAGACTACAACCATTAATTAAATACAGGATATGTTGGTTAAACACCATACCAAATAAAATAGTATAGTTTCAAAGTTCAGCTACAATTCTAATACTATCTGTTTTGCTCTCCACATACAATAGTAAAATATTTTAAAAGCAATGGACTGGAAGGAGGGGAAACAAGGAAAGTGTAGAGGACGCATGCTCAGCATGCTATAGAAAAAAATCCACATTCTAAGCCCATCTTCCCATCATGTTCAAAGCTGTAATTTTCATCGAGGTTAAGAGAAATTAGGTAAATCTAAGTGCAGAATTTGTCCCAGTACCGCCTTCTTCAAAAGATAACCAAACACCTTGAACCACCATAAAAGCAGAAGCTTACAGAATATTACACACAGAGGCACCCAGAAACTCCACAGCAGCACTGTGTTTCTACGCATACCAGTATCCAGCAATGCCAACACATTTAGACAGCAGCACAGCGTTCTCAACACTAGTCTGATTTGGTATCACTCAAAATGATCTGGCCAAGCCCAACCCTATCCTGCACAGCATGCACAAGATCTTCACTTCGGAAAGGCTAGAGGAGGGGAAAGGACTGGACACGGTTTTGTCCTCCTGACTACTGGTACTCTTCTTTCTCCCCCAATACTTCATGCACACCCCCTTTCCTCCCACAAGAATAATAGATCACTGTTACTTGTTTTGGATTCATAGGAGGCCCAACTCCCCAGGAGCTAACAAATGAGGGAAGGCAATTTGGGTGCTGACTACTGCTGTTATGTGCATAGAGAGCTGGCTGACTGGGAACAGGCAGGGGAGTGAGACGAGACCCTGAGAGAGATTTCTCCCAAGGACTTCACTGCCCTTCATCTAAAACATTAAATAGTATTACAAGTGGCATGCCTGTATCATGAAAGATTTAACTGGTGAAGCTTTATCATCACCCTCACTGTCACCAATTTTTGTGTAAGTTAGAGACATCCAGCCTGATTAAATATATAAAAGCCATCCAATTTAAAAAGGAGTAGTTTTATAATTTCAGAAGACAAATTAGAGATTCCATCTGAGACTACCTGGTGGGAAGTGTTTGGAGGAAGATCTTGATTGGCTAAAGGTTTTGCAGATAACTAAGGTTTTGCAAAGTGGTTTCATTTAGTGCCTAGGAAAAGAAAATGAACTCTTACCACTGAATGTGTGGACAGACTTCACGCTTATGGTGTGGTCTGCTTGTCAAGAAAACTCTACTTTGAGCTAGTCACACAAGTTAAACAGCTAGTTTTTTTTAAAAGAGCTCTCTGCTCTATGAGAGATAACGGTATCATCCACTTTTTGTGTGTTTACTCTAGTCCAGTGATCAGTATCAAACTGCAGACAGTACTTTGCAGGGGGTGTAAATAGGCCAGAATCCCATGGATTTACAGAGGAATGTTATTAATCTGCCAACAAACTGTAGGTTACTTCTCAACAGCTATTTAGCAACAACCTAAAAGTGACCGGATATCCCATAAACCTGACAGCAATAGTCACAAGTGCCACATCTTGTAAGAGTGGCTTATAGATCACAAAAGTGAATCAAAACCTCCTTGACTTTGTTAAAATTAGTGGGAAAAATTGAAGTGTGAATATTATGATCTTGATGATGCAGGGAAGGCAGTTTAAGAAGTGCCTTTGCATTTTATCTTAGTATCCTACTACCTTTCAGGCATCTTCAGTTTGTTTTTTTTTTCCCCCCATCTTTCTTCATTGTGCCTCACCCATTTCTTTAAACTACACTTCTACAAGGAGAAAGAAGGAATCACTTCTTGTGTCACCACTATCTAAAGCTTTTAGTAAAAGAGCTCTGAAAGGACATAATCAAAGATGGGAATTTTAAGTCTAATAAAACTTGTCTGCTACGTCTCATGTAATTTGACTCATGCCATAGACAGCATGCTGATTGATATATTGGGTGTTTTTATCCCTCCAACTGAAAGGTGTCTTGACTGTTACAGGACTACTTTTGTCCTTCAATTTTACAAAAAGTTCAAAATACAGCTTATAGATCACATTCACTAATGTGTTCAGCCATTTAGGACTTGGCCAATTTGCACTATTAACATACTGTTTCAATGCAAAGGTTACATAGCTTAGATATATGTTAAAAGTTAAAGTTCCATTGTCACATTTTTCTTTTTCACATACAAGCAGTTCTGTTTATTCCCAACTCAGCAGCCAAGCTATCGATTAAGTTGGCTTAGGTCAGCTCACCCTGCAATTCCAGCCTCAATCCTTTACATTGTTTTCCAATAGCTTGCTTTATTGACCTCAAGTTCTTGTTTTTGATTTTAGGACCTTGCTTTTAGCTTTAACCCTGTCCTGTGTTCTTTGCTCAAGTTTTATTTTACTGTTGCCTCAAACTGTCCAAACAAATTGCAGCCGAATGTAAAGATGTGTCTTCTAGGCTAAAAGGGAAGAAACTAAATTAAACATGAGTAAAAAGGCATACAAGGCCTGTCACACACTAGTTTCAGCATATACATTTTTCAATCTAAGTGCATATTATGCCATATCAAAAGCAATGTTCAAAACAACAACTTGTACCATTTCCTTTGCTTTACTAAAACTCTGTAGGGAGTCACTGATCCTCTCTGCATAGCTCATTTGGTGACCTTTGATATCTAGAGTCCTGAAATGTTTTGTATTTATATGGGTGAATTCAAGAGAGCAGGTCCAATTTTCTACCATCTCATACTTTGTTGAATTACATTTGTGCTGAGCAAACTGTAAAATCTCATTATTACTATTGGGTAGTATTTTTACTCACTTTGTCCTGTGAAGGATCAGGCACACAAATCAGACTTGAGCAGATTCTGGGAGACCCCTACCTGTGAATCTGAGGGCAGAACTGAACTGTTACAATAGGGATGGTTCCAACGTGTAAATTTGCATTTTGCAAAATCCAGTAGTGGTTACATTTGCAGTTCTGTACTACACTTCTGCAGCTGAATTTAGCATTCTGTCAATGTACTTAGTTTGTTCTATTTGTTTACTGAAAAAGCATAAGAGATTTGTGTGTGAATAGTTCTAAATATATATATTTTCATTGAACTAAAATATTGTTTGGGTTGGTCAGTAAAAGCTTTCAAGGAAAGTATGCTTCTGGATGTGTTTATTTCTGCAAAAATAAATATTCTATTACTTGTGTGCTTGACAGTCAGCTTTGTTGTAGTTCCAGATGAAAAAGAGAGTATGTTGATTAGAGAAAATACAGCTATGTTCCATCTTCCTCCCCTGCTTCAATAAGAGAAGAGCATTTACATATTAATTCCAGGACTGAACAGCTGCATTCCCTAGAAAGCACCATTCATTGCAGCAGTGAGCCCCTGAAAACAGGCAGAAAAAAAAAATAAAAAAAAAAGAGAGCTGGCATAAAACTTAAGGTGGATAGAGACACTGATTTTGCAATTCTTCTGTATTTCCAAAAGGAGTACTCTTCATTTTGAGGAGTGCACATAGACACTTCCATACAGCCTATCACAAGAGTATTCCAACTATCTGATGAGCAAAAGGAATACCATTATTTCCATTTCACAACAAGGCAGAGGCATAAAGGGATTATTTACTAGATTTAGAAAACTATTTACCTATAAATTTAAATCTCTATTCTATATAGAGAGCTAGGTGATTTTCCCAGGATTACACAAGAGATCCTTGGCACAGTCAGAAACAATTTCCAACCACCGTTCCTATTTCCATGTCCTATCCTTTACAATAAAGATCCATGCTTTTGTCTTCTCTACTGTTTTGTTATATAACTTTAAAATACATTGAAAACAGATACACGGTTGTTCTTTTGTCAAGAACTGCAATGAAGGCTTAGGTGTGTTTTGTGCATCTGTAAAAATCTGTGAAGATGGAAGGCAAAGCCAGCTTCTGTGAGGCAATGAGCATTAACAGTATCATAACTTATTGTTTTTGAAGCACAGAATAGCATTAAGAATAAGACAAAAAATAATAAATTTTTGTCTTAGCTGGATTTGTCACTCACATTTCCAAAATCTGTGAACTATCTCTGCCACTGATGATTGCCTCTGTGATCAAGAGATATGAACAAAAAGAGGTAGTATCCCACCATGGCCTCAGAGGAAAAAATTGGTGGAAAGCAGGAAAATCTCTCTTAATTCTCAGGACATTTCATACGTAATCTTCCTGGCATCAAAAGTGTCAAGTCAAACCAGAAAAGTTATATTAGAACTGACTGGCAGGACTTTTCCTGATGAGGGTCTATAAGAATAGTAGCACTTGACATTAAAAAAGACAGAAAAATACACAACCAAAGGTCCAATCCTGGAAACACATTTCCACTACTGGACTAAGCAGATGAACAGGGACAACTTTTACAGGCAATGAGGTTGTAAAGTTTCCCAGTATATTAATCTAGTTTAAGAAGCTCTCTTGCTTCCCAAGTCACCCTGTCACTTTGGTCACTGACTCCTATTCCTACAGGTACAACAGCTTTGGGAGCATGTGGCAAATTCAATCAGTGCAATTACGCAGGTTAAAAATAACTCTCCAAAACAGTGTTGTTTTTAATTCAGCCTGCCTGAATTCAGTCACTGGTGTTCTGCTTAATATTCACTAGCACTGAAAGCAAAAACAGCAGAATGCTTCATGACAATGTTTTAAGGGAATACCATTTATCAATGTTTTAGGGAGAAAAAGCAGCATTAGTGGTCTTATTAAATATCATTAATACCTATTGGCCTTGAAGTTAAGGACTTGGGAGCCAGCTGTTGTCCACAAGAAGTAACTGACAGTCTCTAGCAGGTTACACTGCCTTCTCCTCAGCAGGTTCAGAGCCACCAAGCATATTTGCCTAGTCTCCCAGCCATGGAGGACTTCGCATGCTCCGCAGCCTGCAATGCATGTTGGAATACTGTCTTTTCTACAACTCACAGAATCCTACACACAATACCTGATTATTTATGTTTTCTGCAAAATTGTACGCTACACGCTAGCAATACAAATTAGGAGCTTGTTTGGCTTCCTTCTGGAACTTCCAACAGTGTTTTTATACAGACTTTTGGTTATTCCTCCTCCCCTGTATGCTTTTCTTCTTCTAAATTAGAACTTAACGGAACTTTTGAAAGATATAATCACAAGTTAAAGGCAAGGTAACATTTTTAAAGCTTATTCAGCTGTAGCTGTGAGATCACACAATAAACTACCAGGAACTGAAATCATGCAGAAGAGAAATGTCAACTAACAGAAAATGTATTTGAAAGAACAGTGATCAAAAAGAAAACAAGAAAAAGTAAACATAAAAAAGATTCTAGCATTTCCAGAAATGCTACCACCTTTATATTAGCCTCCTGAAGGACTCAGATGAGATCCTGTGACACAATAGATTACATGATTTAAAGAAAACATACTTTGTCTTTGCTTTTTTTCTTTCCTCCCATTTTGTAACAAGAGATCCTGCCCAGTCTGGCAATTAGCAACAATATTAACAGTATATCATACTGTGCTCAGGAAAACAAAAGTGGCTGGAGAAGAGAACATATAGAGAAAAATCATACCTTCTGTTGAGTTCTTTCAAGGATGATTTTCATAGCTGCTGTTTTCACAATACAGCATTCCATTGCTTGGAGCATTTTACTGTGAGTGAGAAGGGTTGTTGCATTTCTTCCACCCTGTTAGCCAAAGCAATGAGGAGTCGTTGGGCCTAAACTTGATGCATTTAATGGTCATTGCACCATTTCCATAGTTCTGTTCCTCTTCTGTATTACCCCTGTAGGTTTCAAAAGAGGTATAATGATTGTGACTGTCACATTTGAAAATCACACTCTATGGTTCTAAAAAAAATCTTCCATGAACTTGCTGCACGAGAATAATTCAAACAACTTCAGCATGAGTATTACAAGCAGAGTAACTCTCATCAAAATGCCTCAAATTAGTAGTATAAGCCTAGCTTGGAGAACTTCATCATCAATTATATGCTTAATGCTACAGAATTTTAATGTCTGGAGGAAGCTTGCATTTTCATCAAACATAAAGCTCAAGTGATGTCTGACTGAGCAGTTCAAGAGTGCTTCTTTTAACTAGAATACCAAAAACATGTGTTGCTAGAAACTTGGCTATAAATAACCATTTACTACTTCATTTAAATGAAAGATTTTTCTTGCCCAAAGTACCCTTGTCACAGTCACAATACCAGCCTGGGTCTAATTAACAGAATTATTTTACTAGTTATGAATATACTGTATAGCTCTTAGAAAAGCAATCTAATATGCTCAAAGAAAAATAGGTTGGTTATTATTTTAAATCAGTTATAAGGACATGATAATTGTATGTATAGTCAAATTTTTATGAAAATATTGATAAAAGAAATTTTCCAAAACCCTACATTTTTAAATCATGAAGTATTTGTCATCAGTCTTAATTTCTAAAAGTATTAATTCTACTTAAGAAGTTAAGAGGTCATGGACAATTTTTCAGACATTTTTTTTATTTTGGGGGTGGATAGGGTTTTTTTCCTGTTTCAATTTTTGTTATTGCTCTCAGGAAAAAAGCATGCCAACTGTTTCACATCTTAGGTTCCTGCCACCTTGCAGTTATACTCTACTCCTAAGATGCCAGATCAAGATTTTATGCTTTTAAATATTTTATGCTTTTAGATTTTTTTTTCTTTTCTGGATAATTCATGTTTAATGTGTCTTCCAGGAAACTGAAAGGGTAGTATATAGTTTGGCATGGACCTGCCACATTCTTTTGTCTTGCTGAAGACAAGTTCAAGCGAGTTATCTGCTATAAAAGTTATTTGTATTGATATGTTGTCCTGTTACAGACCAGTAATTCATTACATCAGGCTATTTTGCAAACAAGCTATTAAAAGACAGACACTTCCAGAAATTTGCCAAATATGACATGAAAAAATGCAAGGATAGGGGAGAGCAGAAAGGAAGAGTGAGACAACACTGGTTATAGTGGAAATCACTAGTCACAAAATGCTTACTATCCAGTCAATCATGGATTTCTTGTAGGAATTATACTAGAAGAGAAAAATAAGAATGTACCTGTATAAGAGCATACCCTCAACAACTTTGCAGATGACACAAAACGGGGAGGAGTGGCTGATAACACCAGAGGGTTGTGCTGCCATCCAGAAGGACCTGGACAGGCCAGAGAAATGGGCTGACAGGAACCTCATGAAGCTCAACAAGGGCAAGTGCAAAGTCCTGCACCTGGGGAGAGGAACAACCTCAGGCACCAGTACATGCTGGGGGCCACCCAGCTGCAAAGCAGTTTTGCAGAAAAGGACCTCAGGATTCTGGTAGATACCAAGCTGAACATGAGCCAGCAATGTGCCCTGGCTGCAAAGAAGGCTGATGATATCCTGGGCTGCATCAGGCAGAGCATTGTCAGCAGGTCACGGGAGGTGATCCTTCCCCTCTGCTCAGCACTGGTGAGGCCACACCTGGAGTGCTGTGTCCAGCGCTGGGCTCCTCAGTACAAGTGAGACATGGATGTGCTGGGGAGAGTGCAACGAAGGGCCATGAAGATGATTAGGGGACTGGAGCATCTCTCATAGGGCTCTCATAGGGAAGGCACAAAGAAGATGGAGCCAGGCTCTGTTCTGTGGTGCCCAGTGACAGGGCAAGAACCAATGGGCACAAACTGAAATAAACTGAACATCATCAGGAAACACTTTTTTACTGTGAGAGTGACTGAGCACTGGCACAGGCTGCCCAGAGAGGTGGTGGAGCCTCCATCCTTGGACATATTCAAAAGCCCTCTGGACATAGGCCTGGGCAACCAGCTCTAGGTTACCCTGTGTGAGTAGGGTGTGGGGGATTGGGGGTGGACCAGATGACCGCTCGAGGTCCCTCCCTACCTCAACCATTCTGTGTATCTGTAGACAGATGAAGCAGCTTGTGAATGTGCACAGTGTAGACCACCAACAAATCTGGTGGAAGGACACAGCAGAGCAGGCATCCTTGCTTTTGAAGCAAGTAATTGTTCCAAACTCTACCTTCACATTCTCCCTGGTGGATTTGCACTGATTTAATGGGGTGTGATTGCCTGAAAGAATAAACAAACTTTTAGTTCAAGACAGCTAATTAAATCATCTTGGAGATCATCAGGCTGTTCTTCATATTAGAGTAAGGGCTAATGCTTCTCTCTACACCACTCCACTTTCTCAGTTTGCTGTCAGATGAAGAGGCAGGAAGGACTAGGAGATGTCAATATACAAAGTGTTTGATGATCTCTTGGCTTCTTGAATTAATATAAATGTTCAGGCAAAGACAGTGACACAATACCTAATGTTGTGTAGGACAGCATTGACAGTGGAAGCTATCAAACAAAGTTGCTGCCAGAAAGCAAGCACTGACTTGACACAGCATACTACATTTCTGTTTTTAGCTTGGCTGGCTAGTAGATTTATACTGATGTCAGAGAAAGAGTATTTAACAGAGTTATCCTTATCAGCAACCCCATCTGAAAAATATTACAGAAGCCCAACCACATAAAGCAGGGCTAAATTCCTGCCAGACTTTTGAATTGAAGCCATCGAGCTAATTGGCTTTATGCACAGAGAACTAACTACAAGTTAAACACCACTTTGCTTTTGGAAAGCAATAATTTACTGCTTTCCCTTGACTAATCCAAATGTCCTATATGTACCTGGACACCTGTTTTGGCAGAGAGTGAGGGAAGTGCTTGAGATATCATCTTTTTCTCCGCCTCAATTGCCCACTTTCACAAAACAGTCCTCAAGCTAAGAGAGGACATTTGGTCAAACGAGTACAATCTCATATTCACAGCTTCTACATTAAGATAGCTGGCCATAAAACAACTTGAATCTGGAAACAGTACAACTGCTGGGAGGCAGACTGCATTAGCTCAATGTCGGTGCTGCTCTAATACAGTAACCTGGCAGGGTAAACATGTATTTGCCTTTCAAAAAAACTGCACAGACACACACTTGGGTTTTTTTGGTTTTCTTTTTTCCAGGCCTGAATGTTAAAGGTTACCTTCCTAGAACTTTGAGAAAAGGGATTAAAAAAAAAAAAACAAACCCAAAGAATCAGGAGAATATCATATATACACACACAGACATGCAAGATGACATTAAGGTAAGTAGAATCATGGTAAGGTTTTCAATGTCAGAGTGAAGACACTTTTAGTTAAGTATAAGGAACTAAAAGGTCAGGAGAGATGCAGAATTTTTAGCTTCCACAGAAAGATGCCAGTTCTGTTCAAAACCATCAGGACAAAAATCTGTATAAGTAAGTTCTCCATATCCAGCATCAGATGCAAAGGGATGGACTTTACTAGCCTTCAGAAAGTCTTTATGCTAATTTTTAAACCAACTAAACAGAAGATAAAGGTATATGTGTATGTCTCTTCAAATACATTTTTCTGATCATCAACACAATTATTTATAAACACCCTTTCCAAAATACAACAACAACATGTAGAAGACCACAGGAATATGGAAATAAATTACTGCCCCTTGAGTCTAGAACTTTTCTTATCACATGGCTGTGTAACAGTAGCCAGGCAATGGAGGAAAAGCTTAGTGGTGCATATGTGTGTATGTCTGCATGTTCACCCATGTTCAGCAGTGACATAAATGAACCAATTTTATGTGAAGACCAGCTGTAAAACTTAGAAAAAATAATTAATTCCCATTTTATCTTGGAAGCATCTGCCTATATAGTCCTTTTCCTCCCTTTTCCTTGCTTTTAATAAGATTGACTTTTTGTTACGTGCATTTATTCCACAGTTACATGAAAATGCATAAGACACAAGAAAAAAAAAATTTACAATGATTCACAAAGAACTAGGCAATCCAGGAAAAAAAGAGTTGGGCTAGATACAAGAGCAGCTCAGATACGCTGTGCAAAGCTGTTACAAGAAAAGGGAATCTTCTTGTAAAAGACCAGTAGATGTAAAATTACATTATTTTTCTTTTACTAAATTATCAAAGAATAAATATGGTCTCATGAAAAGGAAGACACATGGAAGATGATCTGTTCAAAATATGAAGTTACATTTCCTACCTCTTCAGACAGAGTTTCACCTGTGATGGAATGACAGATGGTCGCCTCTAGCACATATTCTCATCATACACCACTGCCACTTTCTTTTCTCTCCACTCCCTTTCCACTCACACTCCATATATTTCTCATCTTTGTTTTCTCTTCTCTCTCTGATCATGCTTCCTCACACTTACGTGCCCCATATTTTTTCTCTTTCCCTTTAAGTTTTACTCATTTAATAGTTTTACAGTTTTACTGGCTTTCTACCCTATTTTTCCTGCTGTCATAAGATATATTGCCTAGAGTGGACAGTTGAAATGAGCTATTTTAACAAGCTGAGCTGGTTGAACAACTAAAGGTTATTTTCAAAAAGAAACCCATCAAATTTTAACATATTAGTTTTGTTTAAAAATTTCAGTGTTATTAAGACTTCATTGAACCCAGAGGTTTTCAAGCAGCTGGTTTTTTGCAAGTTCTGATTATCTGAGCACAAAAACATGAGAAAATGTTTTGCATAGTTAGTTGGAAGTTTGTTTTTTTCGAACCCCCTAAACTGACAGATTACCTGCAATGCATAAAAGAATTTCTTTTCATTATTTTCTTTAACAGCAATCTTGCCAAATTATCCCCCAATATAAACTCCATTTAGGGACTTTTCCTACTTTATCTTATCTGCCCTGCACTCTTTACAGAACCCTAATATTACTCAGACTCATGAGATCAAGGTGCCTTCCCAGCATGCTTCAGTATGAAAAACCACAACTGCATCAAAGTTCATGGATTTATACCTGTTAGCACTAAAGCAAATATGAGTCTGACTTCCCTCCAGATGGCAAGCTGGCAATCCTGTGTATTTGATCAAAGAAGCCTTTCTTTCATCTTGAAGTAGATGCAAGTTATAGGTATTCACCAAACAGAGTGCATGTATTTGCTTAAACAATTTCTCTGAACAGTCAGGATTTACAGGGGTTAGCTTGTTGGGTGCCTCAGTGGTGTGTCTGTTTAAACAAGCTTCACGGTTCCTGATCTGTACTGTTTGGTAAGTGCCTGAGAAATACGTGCCTGGGTCCAGGTGCAGATCAAACACGTCCCAAGCTGACTTTATCCACCTCACTTCTGAGCTATTTGGTCTGAATTACTGTTCTGCAGGACTGATTTACTCAATATGAAATTAATAGCAAATAACAACATCTTTCTCATCACAGTTTTCGTGCCATACAGAAGTAACTATGGTATCCACACATTAAACAAACAGAAATCATTCTTGTACAGAAGGCTGAGGGAAAACACATACAAAGCATAGACTACAGACAGTCATATAAAGATTATTGTCATATTAAGTTACGTAAAGATTATAAAGTCCTGACACTAATCAATACATTTGTGCTACCATCAGCAAATCAAGGTTATGGAGCCCTGTGAAGCCCAAACTCAGCTGAAACATATGAAGAACAAAATGTGAAAATATACTGAAAACTCAGACAGGTCTTGAGCTTTGATCCTGGTGTGACAAACAGATTCTGAAGTGCCATAGATGTACAAAAGACATCATAATGTAACCACACCTAAGTTATATGCCTTGAATGGGGAAAAAAAAAAAAACAACAACTCTGGATTCCCTATATCAGAAGAATGGATAGATTTGAGTTTATTAGAATAATAGAAGCACTAAGAAAGTTTAATCAGCCACAGCAATAGAATTCTGACTTAAAGTAGTGACTTAACTTCTGAGCAAGCAGTGAAGTGCAAAACAGATTATATTCCAGGGTACTGTAGATAGGTACTTCCCAGTGTTCATCTGTCTGTAAACACTGTGCATATTTTCTGGAAAATTGACATACTTTGATCCCGTCCAACCAATTCATTAGAGGCCCAGGTCACTTAGGGTAAAAAAACAAAAACAAAAACACAACAACCCACAAACAAAAAACCCCAACAAACTAAAAACTATACACACACACACCCCTCCCCCAATTTGTTTTACAAGGGTAAGAACATTTATTTGAAAGCAGAATTCTTCACAGGCTACTCCTATATGCCTATTTCAGAAAACTTCAAAATCAACATGCTATGTCTACTCCACCACCACAACCCTCAAAAAATCCCTGTGTTCTTATTTGTTACAAATTCATATTTACTGGGAATAAATAGTCAACTCAAACCTGGAATTGAGCAAATTGCCTGGCTTCTATGTACAAGCTATAAAACTGGAAAATCAAATCTACACAAGAGTGAATATTCTTCCCTGTTATTCCACAGAGATGCATTTAGGATGGATTTAACTTTGAAACTTTACAAGTAACTCAGATTTTGTTACCTACAGTGAGTAGTAACTGTACAGCTCTTGCCAAAGCATGATTAGATTTTCAGACTAGATTATATATGCTTTACATCACTGGAAGGTCTCAAAGATCTCTTCTTCAACATGTGAGAATATTGTCAGACTGAATTACAGCCTCATTTAAAGTGTAAAGATTATAATACAAAATAAGGTGCAGACATTATATAATTGACTGGAATATATCTTGAGAGAAGACTTTTTTTTTTTTTTTCTTTAAGAAAAGCATGAGTAGTTCCCACCCAGTTTCTTGGGAGCCAGATTCCTCAAGAACACATTATCTGTCACTGCACTCAGGTCCAGCTACTGGAATAAATTCAACCTTCCTACTGCTATGATCGATGAACCTTGTGCTGTTCCTCCTTCTCATTTCTAACACATTTTTTTCCATTTCAGACAGGGAAAATCTAAAGGTAATAATTTCTTTTCACTGAACTAAGTCCTGACATCTGTGCCTCTGGAATATAGGAAAAGGAACAAGGAGAGGAGGACTTGTGATAATGCAATACTTTCCCCCCCAAAAAAAAGATAGTCAAACTTTCAGACCCTAATGAGGCAAGCAGCAATGGAAATTAGGTGTGGTTATTTTCTACGCATACCATACTGTTCCTGTCTACTCAGCTACTTGCCATTTCTTTCTGCCCCTGGAAGCTGTACACAGCCTGTAGCGCTGGCCTTGACAATCCACTCAAGGTTTAAATTCAGCATCTCTTTTTGCAAGAGAGATTTTGCAAATGCAAAGTGGTTTATAGTTTTTTATTTTCTTTAAAACAGACAACATATGAGAAACATTTTTATGATACTTTGATCCACTCTGACCCAGGATAAGTCGATTTCCAATGCAATAGGAGAATAAGGCTACAACATAATAAGATTTTAAAAGTGAAATACAGAAGGCCTCAACACATCTGAATGTCATTGCAAGTATACATTTGCATTCCTACACTAGGCAAGATTTAATTCTAGAATTCTTTATCAGTCACATAGTGTAGAAAGTTTAGAAATATTAAAGAAAGTCTATTAAACTGAAGGGATAATGGTACCTTCTGAGAACTCAAATCCAGCCTGAAAGAAGAGACAGATCTAACTCAGTTAATTCTTTCTGTCCTTATAAAGCAAGAAACTGTGATATAAAAAGAGGTAAACAGGACAACTGTCCTCTGAATTAAATCTCAGGAAGCGAACCTGAGGGTATCTTATCACAGTTGTCAGTGACAAGGCAAAGAGAAAGCCTGTAGGCCTGGTTGTACTGCTGCTATCAACTGCTAAATATCAGCAATTTTAAATGTCTGAAGTGCATGCTGTTTATATTTTAGTACTGCATATACTACTCCCCTAAAACCATTTTAAAATAAGTCTTTTATCTTTATTTATTTACTTCATCTGTAACCTGAAACAGTCTTGCTTGATGTTGTATGAATAAGAAAGTGATAAATAAAAAGCCATATAAAAAAATTCTTCCATCCCTAAGTTTTGTTTCACATGAAATTCTGGCTTTACATTCCTGCAGGGTCCACTGACCTAACTTGCATATTAAATGAATGAAGAGAAAGTTCCCTGAAAATGACTGTTGAAATAGAAATGTGGATTCATCCTTCCCTTTAAGCTTGTGGTCTGGGATCTAGCAGAACAGATCTGTGTTCTCTAACACAATGTAATAACAAAAATGACATTTATCACAGAGCTTGTAGAGTGATCTGCCTCATGAATAAAACTTATACCTTCCCTTCCGTCCCAAAATACATTTGGCTGCATTCATTTGGGATCCCCTAGGCCCATCTACAATGTCTCTCAACATATCTAGTCTAAATACTAGAGGTTTTGCTGTCATCCTGTCAGCTACTACAATGCAGAAAAAATAAAACATTTTATAAGCCTATATATATATTTTAAAAAGTATCAAAGACATAAGATGTGCAGTTCTACCACCACATACCTAAACAACACTTCCCTCCAAAAGTTTTCCCTTCACTACTCCCCTCAGAGTTACTTCTGAGGGGTACCTTGTTTGTTATTGCCGTGTGGCAAAAAAAGACATAATGGCAACCTTCAGCGTTGCTCAGGATTTGGATTCAAGCTTAAGATGCAAATACTTCACACAAGTCTTAGGGAGCTTACTCTTCATCCCCACAGCTTGTTGCTAGGCCGTTACCTACTGCAGCGAGATCAGTGCCACAGGTAATGGAGGCCACTGCGGCCTGTCACTCCAGTCCCACACAGTAGCACGACTAGTATCTCCTCCCAGACTCACCTGAGATTTTAAGTTAGGAAATTTTAAATATAGGCTATTCAGAATGAAGTAATGTAGATTTCTTCTATAGGCTGTGGTAATTATTTGCAGACTGCATTATTAGTTTTCTGAATGAACACGTGGGGCTACAGCACTGCATCATCATCATCTTCCATTACTTTTCAGGAAAGATTTTCCCTCTTATTAATAATTCATTTTTAAACTTCTTACATTCCTTATTAGTTTTTGACTCTTCTGGTGAAAAGTACTTAGCTAGCCTTGCCATCATTTCTAATATAGCCTTTCATACTGCTACATAGTATAAATTACCACCGGTGGGATGCTGGGGATAGTCTGTTACAGCCATCTGGGCCTGCAAAGTTTCAAAGGCCAGAAGCAAGTATTTCCTTTTTCTGCCCCAGAGAGGGAAAAAAAAAGAAAAAAGCCACAAAACTGGTTAAGAAACCTTTCAAACCACACATCTATTGTTTATATAGATCCCTTTACAACAATATATAAACACCAAAAATCCCGAATTTCTGAGGATGGAAAAGAAAGCCATGTTACCACTGCCATAAAGAAAAGACAGCAACAGATCTTTGGCAGTGGACTTCAGTGTGTTAAAAACACTAAAATCACGTCGATCAGAAAATACAGTGAGAAGAGCATAGCAGCTGACTGGTTTTTTGCCTTAAAAGCGCAGAAAAGAAAGAGAGGGCCCCCTTTTAGGCTGTAAAGAGAAGAAGAACACTACAAAAAGTTTTAGTTAGCATCCAGCACATCCAACACTTACATGGGAGAAGAAAATTCCAACTTGAAAAGCCAGTTAAATTGACCTCTTCCTACTAATGAACTTGATCTAATGTAAACCAGATATCTCGTTTGATGCTAAGAATTTAACGTATTGATTTTGAAGTCTGACCTCTAACAAATTTATAATATGTCAGCTCGTGCTGTCCATACAGGTCATTTTCTAATGGTCCAAATCAATAGAATATTTCTTGTTTGTTTTAAAGTGTATTGAAAGATTCTCTTTTTTCATGCTTTAAAATAGCCAGATATTTTGCCAGATAGCTAGATCAAGTTACAGCTGTCACTCTTTGGAAAATCCACTCCTTACAGATGACTATCACAATAAAAAAACCCTTCACATGTACTGAAGACCAAATAGGAGTGCAAATAAACCACAGTTCCAGGCAATTTAAGTCTTTGAGACCCATTCTGAAAAGAACCATCTGTGTGACATCAAAGAAGTGTTTTTTGTTAGGTCAGTCTTTTGTATCATTCACAACACAAAAAGACGTAAACTATCCACCTCCAAGATGATTTTTTCTATTTTATGACTACCGTATCTTGCCCTGCCTACTGTAGCACTCGAGGCAAGCGGTGCCACTGAGGGTGCTTCATTTATTTTTATGTTGCTCATTCTCTCATCCACATGTGTTTGGGCCCATCTACCTGAGCCCTGGATGCAGTCTTCTGAGACCAGAATGTTGTGGGGTTTTTCCTGCACATTTGTAAACAGTTCAAAAGAGTGAGGCACCTGCTCCCTGGCTAGTAAACAGTACTGCTAGCAGCAGTAATACAGAAGAGACAGAAAAACTGGAGAGAAAAAAAAAAAAAGGTAGCCATCTCTTCTGTTGTTTTGAGATAGACCTTCATGTTTCAGATCCCCTGAGCAAGTACAATTTTAGATTAAATAGGATGGGAATTTGTAACCCTAAATCATCACTGAGACCTCAGACATTTCAACATGAACCAAGTTTTGCATTGCTATTACTGGAAAGCTTTAGTTCGTACCACAGTGGTTCACAGACCATGAATAAAAAAATAGGGCACAAAGCATTTGCTTAAAATGGAGTAAGAGAACAGAAATGGTTTGTCATCTTCATTGTCTTTTATAACCACTTCCCCCTATTACTTGTTCAAGATAGGCCAAGATTCAACGGTTCAAAACTCTTGAAACCCCTTCAAGTCCCATTAAGGTGTGAATGCAGATGATGCTTTCACTGAAGTTGTGCTTGTTGCTAGCAAAGAATCAAATCCTGTCTTCGTTTCAACACTGAAGTAAAGAGCCTAACTTAAGAAACTGGGACTGCAATTCATTCTTGTAAATACAATGCTTATCATGACATGGAAATAATTTGTTTATTCTCTTAAGTTTATTATTTGTCCTATCATCATAATCATCTGCAAAGGCACAATGAAAAAAAACACAGTGAGCTCTAGTAACTCCTGACTGAAAACAAAACAAAACAAAACAACCAAAAGAAGGATCACAGATTTCTCTTTGGGAAAAAATAGTGCCTTGGAGAAACTGGACCTTGCTGATCCAAGCCAGTAAGGTAATTTCAGCTCACTAATCATTTGCTACTCTGTGTTCAGGCATCAGTGAAGCTAGCTTTTCTGTTTGACTCTAGGTGAAAAACCAGTCTTACACACATTGCAACTACAATATTTGTGATTTTAAACATCAACATGCTGATAACTGAATAGTAGGAAGGACAGAATAGCACATATAATCTCAATCCCACAAGATAAATTAGGTAAATGCCAACTAGAACCCAAAATTTCTCCTTTGCCTTTCATCTCGTTTATTTAGGAAATGGCAAAGGATTACAAAATAAGATTGCTCAACCAGAACAACAATATTTTTGTAGTTTGGCAAATACAAGTAAAAGCAGCTATAAATTCCACAGGACAATGTGCAGAATATCAGGCTCAAAACATTGAGAGACTAAATTAATCCTCAATTTTCATAACTTTGGTTTAATATGAAAGGAGAATAAAATGCCCTTGTCTTCAGGATGTTATTTCTTTAAGTTTCTGATCTTTTTCTAACCTTACTTACATTTACTTTTAAACAAGTATTTATTAACTTTTATCACTTGAACCAAACAGGAACTAAATTTAAAAAGGCCAGGTCCTACCTGGAGAATGATCAGGATGTGGCAGAGGAGGTGACAGAAATCTGGCCCTACATATCCATCAAATATTAATTCTGCAAAAACCATGGTGATACTGCTATCAGATGGGAGCCCTATTGTCTTATGCCCTTGAAACAGAGAATGGTCTCAGCAGGCAGTAAAATTTCACTGGGAAGAACAAACAAAAAAAATACAGTTCATTTCTATCATTTTCCCATCTGTCTTAAAATTCACTGCAGTGTTTTCATGTAGGAAGTGTTCTCTGTTTTCAGTGATATGACCCACACCTCAAATAGCTCACTGCTATAAAGCAAGGCTTCTGTTCAAGCAGCTACTCAGATAATCTACATTCAGAGATTACGTGGGACTGAAAACATGAAGACACTGCATTGGGCTGACATGCAAGATATTGGCCTGATATGACCTTCCTTCCCCTCTTCCAGTGCTGCTACCATTTTTCACATTTACTGCTCTCTTATACCATCCCTTGTAAAAGTGAGCAGTGAGCGTGCATGCGCAAAAACTATAAGGAAAGGGAAGAAGGAGGGATTCTGCTGCAAAACAGGGACAAGACCTGTGAACGGAAATTAGCAGATGCCAAAAAGCACAAAAAGCACAGCTCCACAGAGTCCCATGGAGGGAAACTTGCTCTGAAATTCCTTTTTCTTTCTGTGATGTTTATGGGTCTTGCAGAGGGATCTACAAGATAAACTTCCCCTGTCTTACCCACATATACCTGATACTTGCACTGTAGCTCAGTAGCAGCATCTTTAAGATAAAACCCAGAAGTTATAGGAATGAAAGTACATCACATTTTAGTGCTTAATTAAATAAATGAACAGAAGCTTTGCCTCTCCTTTGTCACAGAAAGAAAGAAAAAGCCCAAACTCCAGTTTCTGACCTATTCTTACTACTCTTTTTCTAATGCTAACTAGAAAGTCACAAAATCCATGAAACCCTTTGAAGCTGACCTGCTTCATCACATTAGACTTGAAAGCCAAATGCCATGGAGATACTAGAAAAGAAAAATCAGAGGTTTAGATTTCCTCATTCAAGTGGATACCAAAATAACAACACTGCTGATTCTAAACAATAACCAAAGTGAAAATTTAAAAAATACCTGGCAATACCTGACAGAAATCAAAAGCAGCTATAGGATCTCTGCATTGAGCAAAGAAAATAGAAAAAACAGATGTTACAGCAGACAGCATATCCTGGTTTTAGGAAATGAGACACAGCAGGGATCACAACATTTAAATTGGTCACTACTTCTTTCCTGGTTATTTCATTTAAATAATGCATTCTGGTATTTGCAATCCCCTTCCCTCTGCCTTGCTGCACACACAGCCATGTCATAATTTTATCTTCTTAATTAGTACCTTTAAATTAATTTACAGAGGAAAGTTATACCAGCAACAACCCAGCTGCTAACACCAGAGTCCTCAAAAGCATTCAGAAGGAACACAGCTCTGACTTGCTTATTTATTTTTTTTCTCCAACAGGATTCTAGCACCAGCAGCTCTCTTTAATCAAGTTTTCCTCTTCTCAAGTGAACTAGTACATGAAAAGCAAGGAGACTGGAGAGAAATACAGTCTGAGTGGAGGACATGGAAGAAATGAGTGAGTAGAGACTAGCCAAATGGTACAACTGTACTTATTTCAGTGATTTTCTGCATCAGTGTAGTCCTCTCCTTCCCTCTGATGCTAGTACTTTCTTCTTTGCACACAGCTGGTAGCTCCTGTAACAAGTTTAATAAAATATGACCTCTAAGTTACTACACCACATCATTTTATGTCTGTTAGAGAGGTATCATCTTCCAGTGGTAGATATATGCCTATCACATGAGTATACAGAAGATGAAAGCAAGCAGTAGGCTCTGATGGAAGAGAAGGGGAAAAAATCTACAGAAAAAACATCCTCAGAATAGCCCAATTAGTAATTTTTTTTCCCCTTCTGATTAACCTATAGAGAGACAATTAAGCATCCGGAATAAGAATAATAACTGAACTTACCAGAATACCTATGTGCTAAAGAAACATTTAATTCTGTCAACAGAAGACTACGACCAATTAGATTTGCAAAAATAGGTTTGAATTCCAACCCTTTTCCCCTTAAGTAACAGTCCAGTATACTTGTTGGAGGCTCTTGGGATATATAGGTACATGGAACAAACGATCTTTCTTGACATGTAATTAAATTAACTGAAATAAATTACAGGGTTTAAGTCTTAATAAAATAAAATAAATCCAAAACTAAACCCATTTTTGGTGTTCCATTCTTTCTTCCTATCATCATCTGAGGGACTTTCTCTTCTGAGCATCTGGGAGCCATCATGTCAAGCTCCGGATATTAAATGTACATTAAGTTCTCTGCAGACCTAATGAGTTACAACGGAGGTCACATTCTCCACTGCCCAAATGTAATTTGAACAATTCCTTGAAACAAGAATTGTGACACATCTGTGTATAAACACTTCTGACAGTAAAAATTACAGTAAATTTTGCTATTTCTCTTCTTTTCTACAGCAGAAAGATCCAGAATAGAGATGTTGTGGCATTTCTCTTATCACTGCTAGTATCGGTGACATTTTCATATTTACTGTTCCAATTAAATTTTTCTGACCAAGTTTCATATAGTTTCACAATAAAAACATATGATCTGATATGTGAAATATGTTCTGAGGGCTTGGAAAGGATCCAAATTGCTTCCAAGTTGTACTCTTAAGACTTGAGATAACAATAGGTTTCTCTAAATAAACTATAAACAGTGCATTGCTTTTAAAGTAACTTTTTCTCTGCTACAACACTGAAATTAAGATCATTCCTCATATTTCAGAGAAAAGAAGAAAACATATTCAAATATTGTTAGAGGAAATAAAACATTTCACATATGGATAAATGCTAGCTTGCTAGCATGGCAGGAAGACAAGCTGAACAGGATCATTTCTGCCAAAACCATTAGCAAATTGCCTTACGGTGATTGGCTTGACTGCAAGTCTTAGATTCTTAGGGGTTTTTTTTCCTCCTCTGCTTTGTTTTGATTTGGGGTTTCTTTGAGGGGAGGAGAGAGATATTGGGTAGGGGGAGGATCAGGGAGTTACATTAATCCACACATAGCTTGTATGTTAAGTCATTTCTTCTGGATATTTTGCTACTTAAGTACATCTGGCTTTGTTTAATGTCAGTTTTTTTAACTGAATCACATTTTTGTTGCAGTAATCTACAATACTGTAATGAAAAGCTTGAAGGAAGCAGAGGCTAAACACATTTCACCCATTTCTGCCCGTTCCGTACTGCTGCCACAGTCACTGATTGTGTAAACACATTATTGCCTCTTACCACTTTCCTGGAAACTGGGAAGCCAGAAATATATGATATTATAAACATGGATGCATGCGTATACACACACATATATATAGAGTACATTTTCACAACACCTATTTCTTTCTGTTTTTCAGCAACTCCCCTATTTTTTTTTTTGCTGTTTAAAGAATTTTTCTGCATCCTCCTCTACATGACATCATTTGCTATTATGTATATCCCCTACTGGCAAGCAGCCAGCACAGATTATTCTGAACCCCCTTTCTCCATCTCAACACAAACTCACAGTTTCAAGCCCTTCCTCAAAACACTTAATCCTCCTGCTATTGTGAACTGAACATTAGGGAGGAATCCGAAGCCATGACAACAGCTTGCTTTCTGAAGACTCTGCTCTGGGCCACTCCAGAGGCATCCCCATTGCCCAGGCCAAACAGTTCAATGCGCTCAATAACACTGCTTCTCATCTCTATGGGGCACTGACTTTAATGTCATTCATTTAACGAGGGAATCTCAAAGTGTCTGAAATTTGGGTTCAGCTCAGCTAAATGCACGAATGTTCAGAAGTTTCTCTGAAGTTTGCCAAAGCTTCTAAAAGATTCTTCCGTGTTTCCAGTTTGGGCAAGAGAAATTGGTATTTCTGACATTTTTGAATTCCAGGATATGAAGACAGGGCAGACATGTCTATTTAACAGCATTTCAATTTTTCTGGTTTGTCAATTTTCAGACAGTTCAAATCCTAGATATTTAATCAGATTTAAACAGAAAATTGAAACAGCGATCCACAAAATGCAGGTAAACAGCAGCTTAAAAGCAAAATAAAGAAAAATGGCAAACACTGATAACTAGGAAGTGTAACTATAACAGCAGCTGCTAATTTCAGTTGCCATACTTTGCACTGTGACAGTAATACAGAATATCACACGTTAATAGATGATGAGAAATTCTTGAATACACAGCATGCAAACTCAACCTGTAGAATTTAACAACACATGGTTTCACCAAGTCACTTGACGTTTCTGAAAGGACCACCTAAGTACAAATCCAGAGTAATCACAGAGAAAAAAACTGTAGAAAAACTGTAGAAAACTGTAGAATATGCCAGAATAGATGCATCATCATGAACACAGATCAGATTTTTTTTCTTCTAAAAGCAGCCTTTGTCTAGTACTTTGAATATGTAGGATAGTAGATGTTTGACTTCCCTTTTTTCTCCACTGACTAGAATAAAGCACTAAGCAGACAAGAGGATGTTTTTTTGGTGAGAACTTTGATGTTTTCAGACCAGTTACACTCAGAATATGGACTTTTGTTTAGAAACATGGGGTCAACAACTAGAAGATCCTGCACCTAAATATGATATTTGAGCTACCGAGTTAGCAAGACAACATACAGAGCCCCTATCAGTCTGCATGAACATTCCTTTTAAAAGTCATGAAAAAACAAACACTCCTTCAGCAGCGGAGATAGGCAAAAGGCTTGGTATCCCAGGACTAATGACTTGCCATTGAAAAACAAACAGAAGTGGAAAGGCAGTTCACTTTTTCAGAGCCTGACTCCTGGCAGCATGAGAGTTAGGCATGCACAGGCTGTTCTGCAAACTCCACTGGCTGATTGAATTGTTTGTTCTCTCTGCGTGAGCAGCACTGAAACGAACACTCAGGAAACATAAGGTACAGGGAGTTGGTCGGGGGAGAGAGCAAAATCAGGATATGTAAACAAACTAATGAGATCAGCGCAAACAGCAATAGCACACTGTGTTACAAGAAGCTTGTAACCCACTTTGTATATTCAGGCTGCCCTTATAACATCACCGGCCACCTCCTCCTCCTCCTCCTCCTAGGGGCTTCTGGCTCCTAAGCAGCAGGAGTAAATGAAATACTTTGGTTGCAGATAACTCCTCCATAAATCCCATAAGTTAAAAATCCCCAAATTAAAAGTTGTCTGCCAGATTATATGATTGCAAGAGCATTCTGCAAATTTTTCAATGCTTAGCAAGCAAATATTATGACATATTTTATATTTGTGCATGTGAAAAAGTTGGTGTTTCTTCACATTCCTGCTCCTTTTCCCCAAACTGGGATGCAGATGATAAGGGTTTTGGCTGATATACAAGATGACAGTAAAATTTCTGTTTATCTAAGTTGCCTCTTAGGGAAGGCGACCAAGTAGAAAGCTAATGTTTCATTACATCCTCTCTTGTCCCAACTAACCAAGATTTCACAGAACACTTTATGAAGACCAGAAGACTGGAGAAAACTTGCTAAAATTCAACCTGACTACAGAAGGAATAGCACATCACTCAAGGTCTTGCTTTCATAGAAAAAAAAAAAAAAACCCCAAACAAAACCTAATAAAGGATGCTGTAGGTTTTCATACAGATGTGACTTAACTATATAAACTTCAGTTCTCCTATTTTCCTAGGGTTGCCCATCTGGAAGTAGCAAGATCACATTGTAAAACAGTAAGTAAATTTTTTGCCGTATATTTTGCCAGTGGGCCATATAACAAATTAAGTAATTAATAGAGCCTGTGGGACTAACAGCAGCCAGCAAAGGGCTTCTGTTGTCCTTCACTGGGTAAGGGACATGACTGAGCCCATTCCACCCTTCATATAAAATTCTACAGGGCCACAAGGACACAGAAATGAAAGGTTCAATGATATCTACTGTTTCTAGTTACAAGTGATTTTGGTTTCCTGAGAACAGACAGATCTACAGGCATACTATGGTAAAATTTCAGTTCACTATGGGGAAACTGAGGTTTACTTATATCACATTGTGTGTGCATAATTATTAGAAGAAAAATATTTTCAGAATTTTTCATGTGGTATACCATCATGCTTGCTCATGGAAAACCATTTCCACTTACAACCCTTTCCTGATTTTAAATTTTAGTCTAAATTAAACCCCACATACAGATAGATTCACTCTCACTCTTATAAAAAAAAAAATTAGCTGCTCCATCTGGAATACCTACCAGTCAGAAATTTATTAGAAAATATTAGTTAACATCTCAAACCTAGCTGATTATTTACAGTCTGTGGTCTCAGCTCTGGCTAAAGCCAACTTCTTCACGGAAAGAACTGTGCATGCATTTCTTTCTCTTTTTTTATTCATAAAAAATGTGGCTAAGCTGTCAATTTTAAGTGACCGGAACTTATTTACATGCACACAGCAGAGAAAAGGGTGTTTATAATAGCTCAATACAGACAGCCCCATGAAGCAAGCCAAGCATTCCTGCTGGTCTTACATATAATCAATGAGCCTGCAGTGCATTCACTGATGAATTGGACAATGAGACTGAGGGTCTGAGTCATATTCAATCAACTCCATTTCCAGCAGCCTGTCAGGGATGATGGCAGATCTATTTTGCAGTGCTGTACACACATCAGCCCATTTGGGATAGTGTATTTTTATGTGTGTGTGTGTATATATGTAAGTGTGTATATATATATATATATAAAGTGTGTGTGTGTGTGTGTATATAAAAATAAATTGTTGGATTTTTCCAGGGGTACATTTTAATGCAGTTCCTTGTTTGCCTTTTCTTAGCAACTGTAGTAACTACGGTACTGGCCATCCAGAAGCTTGTTTTCCCGACAACAAGAAAATTAAAGTACAGAGAAGCATATTTATAAAACTGTGATCATTCAGACTGAAGATAAAAACATTATAAGAAGGCAGTAGATGCTCAGCTAAAGAGATGTGTCTCAGGGGCACCTCTAAATGGCCTGTTAGATAGGATGAGATAGTAAATCTAATTTGCCAAAATGCAGGCATGCTCCTCAAGGTTTCATGCTGTCAATATCCTATGCTAGCTTGCAGACTTGATAGAGTTCGCACAGTAATGAGCATGAAAACTTGGGAAGGATTTGGCTATTCTGTAGCTGGTCGCCCTTTGTCTCATTAGTGAATTAGTACTCCAGAATGTGCTACACGCACTATCTGAATAAACAACCCTTCGGGTGGCAGAGCTGTGGTAACTGATCGCTGACAGCAAATGCAGGAACTGTTCCAAGAAACGCATGCTGGACAGATTTGCTGTGCTGGAAAAACAGGATAAAAGTAATCAAATTTAAACAACTTTTTGCCTTTCAAAGCCCCAAATAAGGTTTCATTTGGGAAATGGACAGTGCCTTGGGAGCAAGTAGGCTTCATTTTAAGAAACAAGCATTCAGAGAAGTAGTGTTGAGGTTTTCATTCCTGAAACTTAGAAATTTTCCTTTTTTCCTTAACATTCCTTAAACTTAAGTTTTCATGCCTTAAGCTTAAGCCTTCACCAAATCCAGGTCCCGGATCTTTCTGCAGTTCTGCTTATCAGACTCCAGGATTCTGATTTCACAATGTTTAAGGCAGCATCCATCTCAGTGCAACACTTGGAGAAAGATTTAAGACAAATGTAAACAGTCACTTCTAGCAGAACAAAAATACAATCAAAACAAAAGAATAAATAAATATAGGGAGTACACAGGATACGGGAGCATGATACACTAAGCCAACTAACCCTCCCTCTTATTTCTGAAGGAATCCTGAAGGAAGTTTGTTCGCTTCCTTTTGGGAAATGTAAGCATGTGCTTTTGTGGGCCAGATTAACGGCACACCAGTACCAAAGAGGGAGACAAACTCTCCCAGGCGCACGTTCTCACTGCTTCAATTCTGCCTGCTCTGATGCATGCAAGATTCCCCTGTGAACTTATATAACCCATTAATCTGATGATTAACTAACCCAAGGCAAAAAGAGTAGGTACCACAGCCAATGGAGGAGCGTGGCCAGAAGCAGAGGAAGTACGTAGTCCTAAACTCTCATACTTGCTCAGTCGTTCAGTTGTTACAGCCTGCTGTCCATAAACCTACTTCATCCAACTCTGGAGAGAATCTGGATGATGCTAATGTAGCCTACTGGTTATCAGAAGAGAATTTCTTTTATTACTATTATTTGGGCCACATACAAATGATGGGCATAGTCCAAAGTGTGCAATTTCTCTCTGTCCTATAGGGAATAAGAGTTCTGAGAAAAAGCCTTTTGAGCAACAAGAAGAAAAAAAATTCTCTCCACTTGGACAAATCCAAGCGCTAGCCATTCTGATGCCAGAAATCTAGGAAGTGGCTGCATATTGAGTCCCCTGCACTCAGCAAAGAGAAGTTCATGATATAGGTGATACTCAGCTATCAGCATTTGTAGATGTTAACACAGGATTTTCCTGAGAGGAGCACCATTCACCAAGGTTGAACATAGGGGTTTTTTTCCACCTTCTTCATAACATCAAGTCATAACTTGCAGACCTATTGCAGAAAAGTAACTTGTAAATTTGTTCCCACTCAGCAGAAACCAGGCTTGGAGCAGAGGCGGTCCAATGACTTGTGACAGCAAAGGTCCAGTCCTCAATAGTAAAAGGGAGGCAAGGTATGGGGCCCTATGGCAAAACTGAGGACCAGAATACTGCAACATTATACATTAATTGTCCAAAGTGCTTCCAGTAGCTACTGCAAATGGCTGATTTTGGACTACTATTACAGAGAAGTATAACATCATTAAAAATGCATGGCCCTGGGCAAACCTATATGGAGTGTCATACGAGCTTTTATGAACATGTTGAGTACCTGACATTACTTGACAATTAACTTGAAATTTTAAAAAAAGTCTAGTGTAGACAAACTCCTTGAGGCTTTATACTTTTTATATCAAGACATGGGTTTTTTTTTCAGTAAAGATAGCAGTACACTTGATAGAAAATCTAAGACAAAGCAGTGACAATATTACCACACTGAGATAGTTATGGTGTGAAATAAAAATCATCTGTGCTTCACACTCACTGCAAGGAAGAAAAAACATTTTCCATCTATGTGACACTTCTGCAGGACTGAGTCTGCAGAGAGCCTGCACTAAACACTGGTTGAGCTGGGAAGAGCCTTGTGTGCTTCACTAGTACGCTGTGCTAAAAGATCAAAGATGGCTATTTCAGCAATGACCTGCTTAACTCACTTTGAAACAAGCAGCTCACTTGTCTGTATTCTCCTAATTACATTTCAATCATGCAAAACCCTTTCACTTTACATTTTTTTGAAGCTAGCACAGATTTTTCAGATTCCACTGGAGTAGATTGAGAGCTTATTACTGTATCAGAAAACCCGGGTTCTGCATGCTGAAGAATATGCAAGAACAAGGTAGTCCATTATGAACAAAACGGTATTTCTAAGCACGAAATTATAACCTTAAATAGAAGAAGGCTTTTACTCATAGAAGGCGGCTTTTACTCACTTCTGTCTTATACTGAAATCAGCAGGAGTTTTAATGATCTTGAATTTTGTGGTATTACCAAAGCCAATAGTATTCTATAAAAATAGTGTGCTTTTTAATGCCTTCTTATATCCAACTACAGTATAGCATATCTTCTTTCTGGGAAACCTGCAAAGGAGCCCTTGAATATAAAAACAATTACTGCACTTGCAGTTAGGGACAGCTCAGCAACAAAGCGGATACAGATTTTCCTGGGAGACATCAGAACAGTGGGGAGAGAATGGATTGTACTTTTGATATTTTAAAGCGACTAAGCAAGAAGCATGAGCCACAGAAAGACAATTAAATAAGTAGGTAGCTAACATACATTTCTGGTTGAGCCACAAAGAGAAGAGAGTTAGGTCAGACAAATTGTATAAAGGTGGCAGCAAAGAACTGTTTAGAAGTTACTTGATGCAGCGAATAAGGTATGGATTTGAGCTTGAAAGGTTTCTCTTCAAACAAAACTTTAGGGTATGTGCAATAAGCATGAGGTTCTAATGTTGAAATCTATTCGAAGGGCGTTTGAAAACATCTGATGTTCATATTTCAGCTGTCAGCAAGGCTCTGAAGCTTTGATCCTGCACTTTTATCTTTACCTGTTCTTCACAGAGTTTCTAAGAGCACTCATTTTGCTCGTATACAGTTCCCTGCCTTCTTTCTTTCACTGGGTAGCTGACACATGCCCTTGGATTGAACCATTTTCTATTATTGGCTGAATAGGGTTTGGGGGATTTTTTTTGGCACAAAGCACTGGCTCTTGTGTATGTTCATTGGTATGCAGACTACCCGAGCTTCATATAGCCTCTTTTTGCCCCTGCCCCCTCTTTTTTTTTAATCCCCATTTTGGATTGTGTTACAGTTCAGCTAACACAGGTATTGCAAATTTGCTTCAGAATCATTAACAAATGTGTGAAGCCAAATTATCCCTGAAATTTTCATTTCAGGACATTTCCCTTTCCAGCTTTTTCCCTTCCCTAAGTACAGCTAAGGAAACAGATATATTTGATTTTTTTCAAGTTTTAGAACAATTGGAACATTAAAGCCAACAGAATGCTTCAGATTCTAGGGGGAAAAAAAAGAAAAACCTTAAAATTTTTGTGAGTTCTTTGTTCATTTTATAAATGTGGGTTTCTTTCCTGTTTGTATTTAAGCAGGAAGACTTTTTTGTGATATCTAACATATTTGCAATACTGCATAACATCATTTTTTTTCATATATAGAACAGAAGCTTGTTTCATATTTTAACTATTTTCTAGGCAGCATTTGTTATCATTTTCTCACCCCAATCAGCCACAGAAGTACCATAATATTATAAAACTCTAAAGCAGTAATTCACAGTTTTCAAATATTAAAATTTCTTTACCGATTTTTCAAACAATTACTCTTAACAGACAACATCTGGCTTGTTGACGTCCAGAAACTGCAGCTACCACCTTTGTAAGAAGAGAATCCTGGACTAATTTCTGCAAACCTGCAACAGACTTGATGCTAAAGTGTATTTGGATTGTTTACGTAAACCTCTCCAAAAAAAGCACTCAAAGGCTCTACAGCCTTCCTTCTCAGCTCTTTCACCAAAGTGCAAATAGCTTTGCAGAAATCTCACTTCTATTACAGGAGGCAGGACATGGGGCATTCTGTCCCTGTGAAAAGAATTATGGATGCAGTAGTTAGTAAATTGTGGCACCATGAAGATCGGCTGCGGAAAGAGAAAACCTGGGTGCTGTAAAAGTTATTGCCCCAGAGCTGAGAGCCATGGAAGTCTAACTTGAGAGAAATGAAATCAGTTTCACAGTTGTGTATCTCTAACACATTAGTACTTCCAACTTCTGTAAATGCAAACTTGCTGCATCTATCCACCAAGGCGGTGTAGTTTGTTGTTTTGTAAACAGCTCCCCTATCTATTCACATGATATTGCAAAAGAACAGAGTCATCATGTGTCTCCTAATGACAGGGCAAAAATCTGCATAAAGCCTAAAATATTGCCCTCCCTTGATAAATGAGATCTCTTTATTAGCAGTCTGGCGTTAGCATCATTAATAGTTTATTTCTACATTTTTCAAGTATCCCTTTTTTATGAAAGTAAATCACATGGAAGGAAAACAAGTTCCTAAAAAGAGATGCAGGAGATGTTATTAAAAATTCTGGCAGACGAGTCTGATGTCCAAGTGGAAAAAAAAAAATTAAAAAGAAGATTTTGTTGGAAGTTATGTAACTAATCGTGTTTGCCACTACAGCAAAAGCAGAGAGCCTTCACCAATAACAGGAATGACTTCACAATCATCATACTAGAAAGCATTCAAGGGTCTAATGGTGTCAAGAAGCTATAGAGACTGTCATATGAGAAACTGATCTGATAGTAAATGATAGACATTTGATATAACTACTCCATCTACTGGCAAATAATTATGGCTAGTGTGTAGAGATATGGGTGTTGCTTATACAAAGCTTTGTTTGCAGAAAAAACTCAAAGAGGTATTTTTCCATTCTTTGAAAAAGTAGCAAATGCATTGTCATTAGCATCATTCCTTTCTACGGTTTCCATACACTGTGGTTTATATGAGCACCATGTCCCACTTAAATGGCACAGTTCCAAGCTGAGTTTTACCTGAAGGGCATGAAGATTTTTTTCAGTATAGTTCATAAACACATGAGTTTTATTTTACCTGTGTCATGATCTACTTAACTTTTATTTGTAGTCCATCCTGCTGATTCTTACTTTGATTCCCTAGGAACATGTCAAGCCTAATGGCAGATTACACAAGGCTCCACCTAAACACTCTTCTTCACAGGCGTGTTTAGCCACAATGGCTTTGCAAAGTACAGATTTTCTTTTAACTTCTATTACAGGCAGTACGTCGTAGCACAGCTCTGAGAGAACATGTACCAAAGACCTGAGATCTACAAGACACAATCTGAACACAGTAACTGGAACCATGACTGCCTGCCTTTCCTTTAAATTACAGTGTCCTGATAGTTCACTCTCCACAAGATGTGACATCTCTGGCAATCTCATCTTTCCCACTCTGAACATCACGGCATTCATAATGTTGCATGTGGTGACTGCAATCTGATAATCTTTCTGTTGGGCTTCTATATTTTAACAGAGTGCCTACTATAATGCCAATCAGTCTACGATGTCACATGAAATCAGTAAAATGACCTATTTAATCTTTTCTGCTTTTAATGTCTGAGAGTCCTTCATGATACCATTTCTTAAGTTTTCTAATACACATTTAGCACAACAAAACAGGCAATTTCCTTCACCTCCCATGGAGGAATAAAATTCACACACTAGACCAAACCCTCTTCCACACCTCTGGCTAGCCTTCCAGGGCAGTGTTGCCTGGGTGCAGAGGCCACAAAACGTGCTGCCATGCTCCTCTCAGCAGGTCCAGAAAAGGTTTGGTAGGGCTAGGGGAGAAGGTTGCGGGAGGACAGGGGAAGTGACAGCTGAGGCACCCTAAGCTGTGTAGGTCATTGATTGTGAAGTAACTCATAGCCTGCCCCAAGATGACTGCTGGAAATGTGGAACAGCTAGTATAATGAGCTTCTACCACTTCTGGCAGCATTTCAGCCTTTGCAGAAACATAGAATCCAAATACGAACAAGAATAATATAATTAGCTTTTATCTTCTGTACCATCTCTAGAGACAGTACTACAAGTCCTGGAGATGCAGCTTAGAAGACAGAATTTGACCTTATAAACACAAAATACAGTTCTCCATCCACACATCACCATCTACACCTTTTCTTGTAGATTTGGTCCATGAAATCAAAGTTCCCAGTCAAAGCTTTTTTTATTTTTTAACCCTCATTCACTGTCCACCCAGAATTGCAATTTTCCCTAATTCTATTTGCTATGGATAAATACATCCTTGATAAGGCTATTGCAACTTGGAACTCACTCTTACTTCCAAGATGGCAGTGGTGATAGGTTAGGACAAGAAACACCAAATCAGTTATGTATTTTATTTCATAGCTATCCTTCTCAGCACAAATGAAAGACATTAATATATAAGATCCAGCCAGTACTAAAGGCAGGAACAGTAGTCTGATTGATTCCCTAAATCCTTCCAGTTTAAGTAAAGCTGATGGTTTTCATGAGCGCTGTTGGACAAAGGATAACTTCAACAATGATCACCCCACGTACTTGAGATAATTTTGTTAATTATTCTTTCATCACTCTTTATAAGTTTCCAGTTTAACAACTTTTGCATGGTGATTCTTGGAGGGCTCGGTATGCATGTCAAATCTCTAGTTTTATTTTACACCTACCAGGTGCAAAAGAAACTCTGAGGTATGTTTCGTTGCAACGGTAACTAGTGGTGTGTTTTACGTAATGAAAGGTTTTACAATAATAATCAGGGGTTTTGTCAGGCAAAGGGTTTTTGTTTGGTTGGTTTGTTTTGTTTTGTTTTAAAGTAGAAAGGTTCTCCAAAACTCAGCTGGATGTTGCCACAGGGTAAAAAAAGTTATTTAAAAAAAAAACCAAACCAACAACAAAAACAACAAAACACCAACCCAAAAACCTTTTTCTTTTCAACATTTTTGCATATGTTTGAGATACAGATAGGGAAGGTGGTGAAGGTCCCCCTCTCCTCCTCTCACAGTGTACACAGCAGCAAGCTGTACGTCATGGAAGCTTCAGCCTTGCACCTGGACTCTGCTTATAGCATTACAGTCATGTGCCAAGTTCAATGTTTAAACAAAACACTGATTTGTTCCTTTAGCAAAAACTATTCAACAGGATAAGAAAAAGCATGTTGATTATCAGTGAAGATTTAAATAGCAGCATATGTTCTCACTGTTTATGCTTCTGGAGAAGATTTTCATGCTGGAATATAGGCAACCCAGACTCTGACCTCAGGAGCATCTCTCATGATTTCAGAAGGGATCTCTGAACTTTTTGTGTTTCAACAACTAAAACATAAATCTAGCCCACATTTGGAGTGTTTCCCACTGCTATAAGACTACAAGTGAAAGCCTGTTCCACTGAAATCAACAGTAAATCTTTTAACATAAGCGGGATATGGATTTCACTGAGTTCCTCTGAATTGCACCTACTATCAGCAGGATCAGTGGTTATAGTTATTAAACAGAGTATACAGAAATCCTCTGAGTAAGTTAGGTACAGATGAGAAAGACATTTCAAAATGTGGCATTTCAAAAAATATCATCTGTTCTTTTCCTACTAGTGTACGTTATAGACAACCTTTCACTCTGACTTTAAAAAAAAAAACCAAAACACAAAACCCAACAAAATGAAAAAAAAAAACCAAAAACAAAAAACCAAAGCAAACCCACCACACACTACACCTCTCTGGTAGTACATCAATTTTTAAGTGCAATTACGGAAATTATTCAACCAAAGCATTGGCGTTGCTATATGAATCAGATGAGAATTCATAGGTCTACATTTTTCCTAAATATGTTCAAGCGAAATCTATAAACCCTGACATCAAAGCCAGATTTGAACATAGGTTCATTCAAATGAAGAACACAGTCTTCTCTGTAAGATTCCAGAGGATGTCCCTGGTCTCTGAGTCTGCCACTCTCCCTTTGAGATTTTGTAATTTCAGGCTGATTCTTCCTTTAGATTCAACACCTTTTCAGTAGTCTTCTCTTCCTGTGGTGGCCTCTCAAAATAATACTGTTTAAAGCTGTCATTTCAGTTCACCAAATGCCTCCAAACACTGGAAGCAATCATTAACAAATATCCTTGTTAATTAATTGGTAGAGGTGGGGGAAGAGAAGAGGAAGAATGGTCTTGCTAAGTTTTCTATCAGACCCAGGAGAACATCTCCTTTCAAACCTTTATTTGTTTTGTCAATATATCAGCATCTAAAATGAGCAAGTCTATAGCTTCCAGCTAGGGAAAAAACTGTTATGGGGTAATATTTCAACACACCACCTTTAGGATTTTTTTTAAAGTTTATCAAGAAATCCTTATGCATTCCTGACTATCCCCTACACTTGTGCATGATCTATTTCTAATTAGCAGCACACAGAACTGTTTAGCTCCAAGAAAGGACCTTTATAAAAGTCAATATCAACAGTTAAATACAAACTGTACCATCCATACTGTGCATACCTCTTTCATGATTATAAAATGAATTACTATTAACTGTTAACATGCAATTGTCAGCTATTAACCTAACTATATTGCAAGAAAAATATCATATATAGAAGAAAGAAATTTATCTTTTTAAATGACTCCACTGAATACTGGATTGATTGTAGTGTCTCCTTACTCTTTTACCATAGTACAGTTAGAGCAACAGTATATCCTTTATACCTTTTGGCCAATCTGCCTTTAAGTCAGGCCTGGGTTCCTACCTGTGTCAGTCTAAATGCAACAAATGCAGGAACAAAGACTACAAGAAGTGTGAAGGAAATAGATCTAACTAATAGCACTAACTACAGTTACATCATTTGTTATGCATCTTATTAGTAACAGACGATTGAATTTTGCAAAGCATTTTAAAAAGTGTTTTTTTCCCCTATGTTATTGCCATGCACATGGTAAAAGAAATGCTAGAAGTATACTTCAATTTGGTATATCATTTGCCTGACTGTTACTCTCATGCTCAGAGGCAGACAAGCCTTTGAAGTTCCAATTTCATTGAGAGTCCAGAAAAAAAAGCAGAATTCTAAAGGAAATAAAATTATTCCAGAATGAATAAACACTCAAAATCTTAGATATATTTGATACCTTATTTTTTTTCACCTTGCAAGAGCTTAGGTGTACACAGAGCTCTACAGGACGTGCTGTAAATTTCAGCTAATGCAAAACTACTTCTGGAGGCCAGAAAGAACTGCTTCAGTTAGCTATTCTGCCCTCTCGCATCATACAAGCTATAGATTTCACCCAGTAGTTTCTACATCATGATCAAACTTGAAATTGAACCACATTTCTTTCAGAAAGACAGTAGAGCTTTAAAGAATTCAGTAGCATGTGCTAAATGAAAAAAAAAAAAAAAAACCAAAAACCAAAACCACAAAATCAAAACAGAGCTGTTAAAGGCCTCAGGACATGTAGTTCATTCCCGTACCCTGAAGGCAGCATTTGCTTTTACCTGAGCAGCTCTGGGCTTATGCTTATCTAGCCAGATCTTAAATTCCCTGTGGGATGGTATTTCCTCAATCTCCACTCCTTACTTTAGGAGAGACATAGATGGGCTCTGAACAAACAGCTGAACATGACCTGTATCAATGGCATCCAAGCTCATTCCTTTGGTATGGCTTTAAAAAGAACATGTCCTTAACTTAAAATGCTAAGGCCTTGAGAACTAAGTCTTTTGGTTTTAATTATTCAGACATCTTTAAAATATTTAATTGGTAACATTTCTTATGAAAGGAGAGACTGAAGGTATACTGGACAGAACTGTGCATTTTTTCCCCTATTTTGCACAAAACTGTTGTAAGTTACTTATTGTTGCAACTTAAAATCAACTATAATCTAAAAATTACAAAGTGTCTGGACAAACAGTTCTGGATTTCTCATAAGGCAGTTCAAAGCCACCGGGATTTGAAATATCATCATTCCACACTGCATTCCTGAAATGATTCCATGATACTGAAAGTATACTCTAAAAAACCCCCAACTATTTCAAAACAAAGCTGTGATCTTATGTTGTGAATTATTCAAATTTGTCCCAATATGCTTCATGCTATTGTACACATATTTTAATCCCAGAAAGTAGGTAACAGCGGAGAGAAGGCTGAGCTAGAATTCAGAAGGCCTGAGTCTGAGTCCTTGTGCCATTGTTGGCCTGCGGAAGGATCTCAGACATGCCTCATTACCGTGCCTTGTTTCCCCCTTGGCGATAGTAAAGCTTCGGAAAGCAGAGCTTTCCAAACAGAGACGAAAAGAAAAAAAGAAAAAACAGCAGTGGTTTTGCCTTGAATATGGAATTTCTTCTTCCTGCCACTCAAGCAGACCCTAAACACACCTCCCCCTTTTCCCAGATAATGACTTTATCTATGAATTGCATCACTCAAACACTGAGATTCTTCTTTTTTCACTTCACTGCAGCCCCAGACAAGTGGGAACGTTACAACTTTCAAAGGGAATGTTTGTATTTTAAGCTCAGCTGTACGCTACAGTCTTTTTAGGTCAGATCACTTAGTGTGTGTGTGTGGAGGGGGGAACAACAAACATTTTTTAACTGTCAGTTAGAACCAAAAGAAACAGCATGAAAAGAGGCAGCTTAGCTATTGGTTTTGAAGTGATGGCATTTGTCTATGAGTGCATAGCCTACGAAAGGCGACAGGTTCTAAAATAATGGTACTGTAGCAGGCACTGAAATGTAAAACATATGTCACGCTTTTCCCTGCTCACAGTAAGGCTTAAAATATTTATAATGCTGCACCTTTCCCTGAAAGTTTTCTGCAGCTTTCCCGGGTTCATGGGTAGGTGAATCATCTCCCTAGAACTGCACTGCAATGCTTACGCATGTTCATTCATTCCCCTGCATACAAAGAGGGGAGCAAATTTTAGGGTGCAAAGGCATGGCTATGCAGCAGCCCCTAAAGAGCTATTTTGTCAGTATGCATTCATCCTGATACGTTTGCTTCCACAACAGGATTTTTTTTTTTTAAACTACTGTTTCATTTACAACACAAGCTGAGGAACTGATATTATTACTTCCTTATGCAAGAACAACACAGTGTGATTTAGGTGAAAGGTGAATTTGGTGAAATGGACACAGTGCGTGTTTGTGTGTGTCTGTGTGTGCACAGGAAGGGCAAGAACAAAAAGAATTGCATGATATGCTTTGTTTTGTTTCTTCTTTAATGTTCTTTAGTATGCATTTGATTAACATTGGAGAGGAAATCATTTTTTAAGAGTAAAACTAAAAGGGACATAATCTATTTTTTCATCTAAGGAATTAGAGCGTCTTACGAACCATCTGCTCACAAGAGATTTGAACTGTGGACAAACGTGTCTCCCTAACCCCAAGCTGCAAGAAACTAAAGGGTAGGCCTCTATTCACAATGCGTGCAAAAAGGTGTAGATTTCCAAATTAAGAAGTTGTTTAGCAGCTGATGTGACCGAATATAGGTATTGAAAAAACCCAGGAAGTCAGTGAAACAGAGGCAGGTAGGATGTATGTGCAGACTTTCATAGGAATACATGAAAAAGCTCCTTTTGAAATAAAATGAAACAAACCTAGTCAAATGTGTGCTTCCAATGTGTTTCAGACATATCAAGTCTTAAACTTTCAGAAAAAGACTGTCAAAGGCATGATTCTGGTATCTCTCATTTGTAGCAGAGACCTTGTTTGACCTGGATGTAGAAGGTCCTGATGCCACAGTAAACTGCAATAACATGCACGACTCAGCACCATGCCTCTCAGTCATTGAAGGTGCAGTCTCATTCCTCAGCTCCTCCACACACATGAGAGAACAGCTGGCTGCAAGGGACAGTCACACAGTCCACAGACATCAGGTGTCATCCCCCAGCAGCTGGCCAGGGGTATCTCCTTCATGGCCAGCTTTCCCTGCTCTCTCTACCCACTTGAATTGGCCAAAAAGGTCAACTCACTGAAAGAAGTAGTCCTGCAAGACTGAGTCTCTCTAGAGTACCACCTAAAAATCATAACAGATTTTAAAACTTCTCTTTGACCAGTGCTTTTTAATAGTTAGGGTCATTTTTCTCAATCTTTTTTTCTTCATAAATACATAAGCGCCTGTAAATGTGTTTTTAATAAGATCTGACATGCTCACATATTTACCTTATATTAAACTGCTACTCATTTCATTTAAATAAAAATAAACCAGAAACACCACATAACATAAGGCTCACAATAAAAATCACATGAATTGCCAATACTGTTACTAGATTTGCAAAGGTTTATTGTTTTAGCAATGTTTGCATTTTCTCTTATACCGTAAGAATTACTAAAGAAGAATTTTCCTTCGTTAAATGCTATATACGAGCCAGCCAAGAAGAAAATACTTTTATTTCTTCTTTAATGTTTCCAGGTTTTTTTAATGCCTAAACTCAATGGGAAGCTCTACACACAACTTAGTACTGCTGCTTTGTTTTAACATAGCCCGTTGCACCTGGAGTATTGCTGTGAATCCAGTGCAAAGAATATGACATCAAATCAAGACTTCCCAAAAACCAGCACACAAACTTATTCAGAATCAGACAGATGATATTTTGCCTATCACCCGTTGTCTGGAATAGATGAGGAATGACTAGGCAGAAAGCACTGACAAAATAGTCCAACACCTTCTGCTGTGCCTGTACATGACTCAATACTGAGCTCGTAGCTGCCACTATGCAACAGAAGCAGGTGAAGCTGAAGATTTATCTCTTCTTGGCTGCACACACAGCACTCAGAGAGCCAGTGCATTCTCATGTCAAAGTAGCAAGCAACTTTCTACCTGTGACAGTGGTATTGAAAAGCTAAGTTTAAAAAGTCCTCAATTATATTATTACAATACCAAGAACTTCTGTGACCTGATCCTCTTTCTTACGCTGATATAAATAAGACTGAGCTGGAAACTACATTTTCACTCCAGACGCAGCTTTGGTTATGTGTTTGAAATCAGTATGATAAAACTTCTTGAAATCTTCATATAAAGATTATTAAAAAAATGAGAATATACCCTTATATTCTGTATGGTTTTGATTAATTTTCATGTGACTCATTAAATACACAGCCCTATCTAATTACCTTATCTAATAATGTATATATATTCATATACATTTTCATATGAGATAATTCTAAATAACTTTGCCCCCCCATTCAGAAGAAAGTAATCGCAGTTTACAGCTTGAGCTAGATGTTCAAGTTTCAACAAAACTACATTCACAATGGGAAAGTTTTGTATGAAAGTGTTCCAACTAACTGTGTGTTAAGGTGTCAGTCAAATTTCAACTTCATCTTTTCAGTTTTAAAACACAATATTAATTGTAGATAAGGAACGACGCCTTCTATGCAGGAAATCTGGGATCAATTTTAATTAACCTGAAATGAACTTTAAAAAATAATTCAGACTACATTCTATCTATAGTTTGTGTAAGAAACCAACCCACAAATTCAATCTGCGCAAAGTGCATGCACTTTTTGGAGAGACACATATTATAGATAGCTAATTGCATATGTATAGCCAAAAATGACACAGCTATTTGAAAAAGAGAATTATTTATTTTTTTAGTTTAATTGGCCATCTCAGTAGAGTTGACCCATGCAGTTCCTACCCTATTGTTTCCTTGGTCATTTACATTATTCAAAAGTGCAGACTAGACCTTAAGACAGACTTTCAGCTAACCCACAGAAACGACATTTTAGCATAAGATACAAAGCCTCAGCCTTCATCAGTGATTTGGAGGATGTATGCATCTCACTGAGAATAAAACACAAAGCAATGGTTCTGTGATTCCTAGTTCTGCTTTGCCTTCTCTTAGTAGCAAGGGAATTAGTAAAAATTGGACAGGTTGCTTCAGAGTGGCACTAAGCACTTGTAGATGTTATTGCGTTTAGTTAGAACTGTGATATTGAAAGCACAATCAGATTTATGACTGAGATGAAACTCCCAATTAATTTAAAAGAAATTTTATCTGAGTAAATCATGTCACATTTTATATGATTTTGCAGCTCTGTAGATGGCACAGTACTTCCTCAACAGGCTAGGGAACACAGCTGAAATAGAGCTTTCTGCTGCCATAGTGCTCCAGGAGCAGACCTGGCCATGTCACCCATTCTTACAAAACGAGGTGATGCCACTTCAGTTCCTAGCCAGCAAATCTCAGCAATAGGCAGATTTTTCTGTTCGCTTCCTTGCTGCCTGCAATCAGAGGAAGAAATAGTACTTCCGTGCTCTGAGATGCCAAGCAAACAGTCAAAATAGGAATAAGAGGATGAAACGAAAGTGTGTCCCAGCATCTGGACTTAGGAACATTGTACTAACAGGAGCAGGGGAAAAGCTGTAGGAAGCTCTGGATGAAGACTGTATTGGACTATACACATTAGACTCAAAGATAAATGACTGATATTAGCACAGATATTAAAAGTACATTGTACTTTCCTGTCTGAAAGCCATTGGAAAGGGGCCATGAGCAATTCCTCTTTAATTCTGTGTTACCAGCTAGTGTCAAGGGGCTTAGCTCATCAGGTTTCATGAGCAAATGTAGGATTTCATACATGTAAGGAAAACTGCGTACAAAATGTATTAATTTCCAAAAGAAAATGCACAAGGCAGAAAATTATGAATCCAGTGTCTTGGTGTAGGCTTCCGTGTATGATGAACAAGAAAAAAAGTAAGCCCCTCCCTTGGTAGAGCAAATTATATGCAACAGACCACTAATTAGGTACAGTTTAGTTTCTCACCTGTTTGCAGGTGTTAGCCTGTAAAAAAAAGGTAATGGCTTCCTCTTAAATTGTTCTTGATTTTAAAAAGAGAAAGGAATAGCGTTATTGCTGTTGCTCCCCTACACAAGAGTAAAGGGGGAAAGAAGGAAGCTATGCAAATTTACAATACACTTTAAGCTTATTCATTGTAAGAGCATAATCCAGTACTACTCTTGTCTGTAAAATTCCAGTGTATACAAGTGAACTAAAGTTTCACATTGCATATACTTCTGTGCAAAATTCTGACCATTGAGAAAGGTATGCAAACTTGAGCATCAAGGATATATAGAAACACCTGACAGACATTTAAACATGTAAGAAATAACAACTGAATTTTCTTCATCTGCTCATATCTCCCTTCTGCCTAAATTCTACCAGATTGGAAGTTAGAAAAAGAATTCCAATAAAATTCATAAGTCCTACTGAATCCAATGTTAAGATTCTTCCCAAATTCCATAGAAAACAATTCCTCATAAAAATTCTGATTTTTTAAATCATAACACATTTTTATGCACCACTTTTTCTTGGGCTCTGACATTAGCAAATTTACTGAAACATCGCCAGAAAAGTATACTCAAAGATGAGCTGAGACAGACTCAGTTGAGTATTTCCCACAGTCAAGATTTCACACGATTTTTGGCCCAGTGCAACTCACTATTAAACTTAGCCAAGCATCTAAAATTTTATGTATTAGAACCAAGCTCATAGAAATCTGCTGTCTTACAGGATGCTAATAATTTTCAGAGAGCAACAGCCAACTCCGTACTCAGACATAGGCTATCAGCAACCTCTAGTTTTCTAATTAAAAAAAAAAAAAAAAAAAAAACACAAAAACAAACCAACACACTTTTCCCTGTTTTCCCAATATGCTCCTCACTTTTTTATGTTCTTCCACATGTCACTTGTATGGACGCCCATTTCCTTGTTTTAAGTTATACTTTGCTTCAGCTAAGAATCAAGTACCTGAAGATCTTTTTAAGTGTCTGGCTCTCTAATAATGTTTACTAAACCATTTCCTTCTCTCTACAGTGAATTACTTCTGGTGCATGGTAGCAATTTGTACAGCAGGCTATGCAGACGAATTTTTGTAGATAATTAGCTGAGTGGATATTCAGCAGAAGTGGGTCATACTGTACTTGTTCACAGATGGTTCAATAGAGTGGATTTCAGCACATGCACTTCTCTAAATGCATAACATTTTGAAAGAGGAAAGAAAGTGAAAAAAATGGTTTTAAAGGTTTAGGAAAGGTTACAGAATATATGCTTTTAGTGTAGGTAGATAATAGGTAGACAAAACATTTCACATATGCAATGAATGCACTGCACTGTGTATCAGTAGATGAAAAAGCATGCTTTTAGAAAGAAGACACTCATCAAGCAGGAGACAGCGTAACTGCTGCAGGTATAGACTCATGCTGTCTTACAGTTATCAATGAAGTATGACCAAAATTGTCATTTATCTATAAACACACATACTATAGCTACAAATACTACTTATTTCATGATAGCACCATGTTTAGGCATGCACTAATGGGGCACAAGCTTGGCTCTGCAGCTTGAAAGGCAACTAGTGCATCCAGTGCCACGTCTTACTGCAGCAGGACTGCGTCACCAACAGAACCATTTGAAGTCCAACAAAAAAAGAGTCACTACAGATTCATTATAAACTCAAAAGCAGGGCTCTTCAGTTTCCTAGGATAGCTCCACATGTGGATAAAACATGCTGCAGCGCCCAGCGACGAACAGCAGAAAGACTAGGAGACAAGATACAAATAACCAAGCTACTAAATCCTTGAAGAATTATTGCTAGTCTTTAGAACCACCAATAGAAAGTCAAGGACTTTGCAATGCTTTGGAGTCCAATCTCATTAGTAATTAGTTACATCTCTCTACAATCGTGATTATATCAGTGGCATTAAAAGACAGAGAAATCTTTCTGTGGCATTTATTGTGGAAACATAGTAAACCTGTTACTTTTCTCCTAGCAACAAGCAGCTGACATAAAATTATCATATACTGAACAAGATTTACTTCCAGATCATGAGAGATACCCATAAACTTTAGCCTAACTGTGCCCTCAGAGTATTATAGTGGTCATTGATATTGTTTATTCTGCAGTTTTCTTGTTTCACAGCTCAGAGAGTTTTGAAGACTGTTTGCAGAGCAGGTGCTATAGATAGAAATTAATGATATCATTGTGTTTTTCTATTAACAACGTAAACCAAAACATGCAACTGACCAAATTCCCTATCATAAAGAGAATATGATAAATAAAATGTTAAGATACACCTCTAACAGTAGTTTGTTACAAAGAAAACAAGGTTGGGACAATTTACTTGTTTTATATTTGTTTCCACACCCTAACACAACAGGATTCCTTTACCTGATGGTGGCTTTTGATATTTTGAGGTAATTATCAAAAAAGTACTCAAAACCAAGGTGTAGATATCTGAAATGCTGAATATAATTTGCTTATACTATCACTTACAGAATATCACACAAGTAGTGAACACGTTCATAGATATTAGATTTTGTCCAATATGAATGAAAAAGGTGCTCTAACTATTCCAGTAAATAATCAACAAATAATTTAGTTATCTGTACTAACTGCCATAAAGTCCTTGATCATTGTGTTTGGTTATTTGTTCGCTATACCTTTCCTGGTTAAAGGGCGTTGCTACACTGTAGCTACCTTTGCGTCCTGTACAGAATTTTAGCCCAGATATTCTCTTATCAGAGGAACTTTCTGTTGTAGAGCAATACATTGTTCTTAGGTACAAGCAGTGTCAAAAATTAGTGTGTAAGCTGGCACTGAGCCCTCCCCAGTCAGACATTATGAAGTTACAACTTCATTGTTTAAGGTTTCACTGTTCTTACACCAAAACCCAATCATAATTTCACCCTTTCCAACATAAATTTTAAAAGATGAAAAATTAAAACACATGGAGAGGGAGGGGGGAGGAAGTATGCCTTCCAGATCAGCAATTTCAATTCCAGGACAATAAGACTGAGCCTTAGAGCTGCAAACAGACAGAGCAAAACATTTAAAAATCTATAAACCAGTGATTTAACAAACCACTAACTAAAAGGAGGCATCCGATTATATAAAATTGCCAAGCAGATACCAAGAATGCTATTATGATTTCCAATTATTTACTGCCTACACTTCACTCCAAAAGCCATTCCTTCTTTTTTTTATGTTCTCCTAGAAGCTCCAAGGTCTAGCCAGCATGGAGCCTGGGAAAAAATCTGGGGAAGGGGGGAAACAAATCAAAACAGAAAAACCCACCACACCCAACTCATCATTTCTTTCCAGTATTCTCCATTTTTACAGTTCAAGAAACAAGATATTTTAACAACTTAAAAACCAGCACCTAAATCAGAAAAGATTGGTTCAAGAAGGCAGGAGTTAATTAAACTTAATTTGTCAGTTAAGTTTAAAAAGGGAAGGCAGGGAATTAATAAAAAAGAAACAGGCTTACAATCCCTTGAAGAGTTTGACTATTGAACTTATTAATAATGCTTAAAATTCACCATAATTTATACAAATGTTAGCAGAACATGGATAAGCTAAGATTTAAATAAAATCAGCTTTCAGTGAAACATCAATCCATAATCACCTATAATTGTTTCAAATATTACACTCTAAATTGTTTTAGACATGGCTAAGATGCAATAACACTGACAGTTTGCAAAACAAATTATCAATGTATGCGTTAGGCCTGGAAGTTGTGATTTGCAGTGTAAAATATGCATGAAAGCAAGAAGAGTTCAATCATACACCATTGCATAATTCACAGCATTTTTCTGCATTTTGTGTCATGGCGTATATCCTGTATAGGACCTTGCGTAGCGATACACACAATACAACATTATAAAGTTGCTATTCTGAATTATATGTTGATGCACTATTTATATGTACTTGATAAATACATATCACGCATAGTGAGCCACAATGAGCACAAAGAAATGAATCATCATTTCACTTCATATGTTCCATACTAATGTCCAGGCAACCCACTGAAACCCAAAAGAGAGACAGCCCCAGATAGGGAGATTCAGTCATGTTCTACACGGAAGTTGGGAGCACAGTTCTTCACTTGCTGTCCTCCTCTGTTGAACTTTTTGCCCTATTGTCCCTCACCAGCTATTCTTCATTTTTTGCCATGCAGTAGTCTCCTACTTCCTTTTGCGTTTCAGGAACTCCTCAGCAGGGCAATAGTGGCATAATTTGCTCATGGTACATTTATTCAAAAATGGTACTTTCCTTCCCTGATTTTGTGAAATTATATTTCAAACAACCTGATATCTGAGGGTGAACGCAGTATGTTACACCTCATGGAGAAGTAACTGTCTGCAGTCATGTTCTCATTCTCTTAGGAAAAATAAGTCCTTCATGGACTGCTCTTTCCTAAGTACTCATTTCAGCTTAATTTTCAAAAGGCATTGACCGGAATTCTGCCTGAATTGGGCTATTCCACTCACTGCACATGAAACAGGATCATAGGATGTTGCATATCTTCTTTTAGACAACATCTAGCTGATTGGTTCTAACCATGTCCCTGGACAGTCATTCAGGCTTCAGTGAACGTATTTCATCTTACATCCAATACATTAGGAATAAAGGCACATGTTATTTGCAGTTTAATCCTGACTCATCTCACTTCGAGTTCTACCTATTTGCAGCCCTTCGCACTTCCTCTTGGCAGCTAAATAACAGGAAGCATGTACAACTAGATGTAAAGTGCCAACTGGTACTTTAAACACTGTCCCTCATTGTCCCAAAGACAAGGGCAGAGGAATGTCCTTCTTTCAGTTCTATTCCTTTAAGCAAGATGAATGCAACATATTAAGTTAAGAATAAGCAGAAGACCTGATAAAATGATTTCTGACTTGCATGATGCACAGAATCAACTCACCATTTCTTAAAAGTCATCAAGTTAGGCAGTGGAAACAAATTTTACATAAAAGCATTTCATGGTCTTACAGACAGTAACATCTGATAGACAGTAAGAGATTCAATCCAAGATGGCCAGGATTATTCAGATCTCATACACATGGGTCAGAAAGAAATTTCCTCTACGTTATGAGACACTTCAAAGCAGTGCAAGAATTATGTGAAAGAAAAGGAAAGGAAGGAGGAAGATTATCACAGTTTGTGTTCACAGACAAATAGGAGGGAACGGTGGTTATTCCAAGAAGGCTCTGTAACAGTATGCAGAAGTATTCTGCTTTTTCATGGATAGTCTTCACTCCCTTGCATCCATCCTACACAGAGCGCAGGTTACAAGAAACAGCAATGCTTAGGGCACACAGGCTGCTTGCCACTGCTGCTCAGTGAAGATGCCATTCAGTCTGTACAACTGCATACGTGCTTTCTTATTTAATGCTTGCCTGTGGTCTGTTGCTGAGTGATGTTGATCTTTGTATCTTGCCTACCTGGAGTGAATTCCATTGCAAATAACATATTCTCCTGTTGCTTAATGCAAAGCCAACAAAAACACCAGCACTTGATTTCCTACTGTTCTCAGCTGCTGTTCTGGGAGCAATATAAGTAAAACAGCTCACTTCCCAAAGGATAAGCACACCACTCGCCAGATTTTTCTGAGGCTTTATGGATCCACGGAAGTAAAGGGAGATGGAGAGGGAGTGAGAGTATGAGAAAAGAAGAATAATGGAATAATATATATTTTACAGCTTTATATCTTTTAAGAGCAGTAGAAAGTATCATGACTTGAATGGACCCGCTATATGAAAGGCCATTATATTTCATCCAGTCGTCCCTGCTACTTGCTCGGTTGTGTTTTGTTAAATCTTATCTTCCAATTTTGATACAAGAATCCACCAGTTCTTATGATATTCTGTTCAAATGGCTGCTCACATTATCTGAATGATAGATAAGGTAAGGATGGATCTCTATAGTCAATGCGCACAAACCATCTCTAACACCAACCTGGTAGCACAGACCTCAATATATACTAGCCACTATATCTGCAGCACCTTGAATAGGTTTCACAAATCATAAAGAGCTACAGGTTGCCTCTGCATTCTACCACTAACTGCCAGCTGCAGCACAGATATAGCCAGGCACCTAGGCAGAAGAAGAACTGCTAATTGCTGAACTACAGGAAACACTAAAAAGAAAAAATGTCATCTGCCACCCACCACTTCTGTTGAAATGCTACGCAATGATAGCAATCCGTTTAGGGAATTCCTTTTGGTAATTTCTCTCCCTGATGCTCCCGTATTAGCTCTTTCAGGAATGATCTGCTAAACTCAATGCAAATTCGCTACACAAAGATGCTGAATGTAAATTTGTTTAAAATTAAGTAATAATTAACTTATTCATGCCTGTAATAAAATTTCAAGGCCTCAATTTAAATACACAAAATTACATGCAAAACTATTGTAGTTAGATGACTTGGAAAAAAAACAAAACTTTAAATTAATGAAAATATCTGCAAAAAGCTTGCCTTCACACATAGGGATGACTCACACAGAAGGTAGGTGTAAATGAATCCATATATATATATATACACACACGTACAGTTATAGAATTAATCAATTCATCTTGTTTCTCTTAGATTGCAACAAGATGCTTTTACCTCAGAGTAGTAAGGTTTCCACCGCATTTATAGAGTATGCTGCTTCCATCTCCAGTTTTCTCAGTGGAACTACATACTGCCAGGTACACAGCAGACATACCATTCAGCATCTTCATGCAATGCCAAAGATGCTAGAGGTCACGCTCTGCAGTTTTCTCCAGCTTTCTTGGTGTGCGGTGTAATTAGTTAAACAGAAATCAGGACAATAGTAAAGAACAGCAAGTTAAAATTTAGCTCAATTTTAGCACACACTTAGGAGTACTACTGACTTAAGAGCTGTAGGTAAAATTTATTATTCTGAAAAATACAAATAGCTTCACTACTTAACCCAGCACCTGTTAATTAGTTTGTTGTTTCATTGTACAAAAAAGTAACTGTTTATTCAAATAAGGTCTCTGAAAGACGAAAGCTGCTGAGGATTGTTTATTAATGGTTAAAAACCCCAAGACCACTGTGCATATACTTCAGTCTCCAACTGACTGTTGCACTGAATTTACTTCAACATAATATCTGATCAGAAAATTACTTTGTAACAATGTAACTGCATTTAGGTTTCAGAGGAAAAAAAAACAAAATTATTTTTTTGCTCTTAAAAAAAAACAACAAACAAAACCAGGAAGTCCAAGAGACAGATTTGGTTATAGTCAGGAAGGACAAATACAGGATCTTTGATTATTATGAAAACAACTCTACAGGCCTGTGACAACTTTGAATTAACAGGAACAGTTTAAACTGCTAGCAACCCAAAGACACTGGTACATTAAAATGCCTTGACAGTAATCTGATTTTAGCTATGTAAACAAGGTAGAAAGGTTTTTTTGTTTCAAGAAAACATTTTTTGTGTGCAAAGAATGAATTTAATCTTAATTAATATGTATAAGATTAAATTTGTCATTGGATCTTTTCTTAAACAGTTTATACTAATAGTGAAGAACAAAAGCACACACCTTTTATAAGCACTGTCCTTATGGAATATGGAATTCAAGCAGAAGAGCGAATGAAAATGGAGGAAAGAAATTTCGATTTCTTTCAAAAGCATAGGAAATGAATGAGAAAAACCTGGATGCTGCTGTACTCCAGCAATTAAAAGACACAGTGATTAGGAATTATTTCTCTACTATGCAGCTGTGGAGGAGCTGGGCAGAGCTATGCTGAAATAATAAAAAAAGACCTTAGATTAAAAAGAAATCTATGCCCAAGAGAGGTTTGCAAACAGATTGCTAACATCACTGAGGTTTATTCAAAGTGATTGGTGAAGTCTTTCCCCATCTTTCCCCATTAATCTTTCCGTATTCCCGGGTTTACAAACACCCAGAGAAAAATGCACCATCATGTAGTAGGAGTATAAGAGGGGACTGAATTCAGAGCTGTCCAGATTCACCCATCAAGTAGCAGAACTGTGAAAAACCATGCAAAGTCTCTTTCACTTTCTGAACAGCTTCATGGTCTAAGTGCAACAGTGACTTTATTTTCACAGGTCCTAGAATGAATTTGTTGCAAACAGCATGATATGATTGTCTTCAAAGTCCTCACATGCTGCTGTCTCTTGGCCAGACTCAAAGTTCAGCAAAACTCAGTAGGAATCTGCCGCTGCTCTCTCACCAAGTTTTCTGCCCTTCTAATCATGTGGCTTGTATTCTGAATTTTGTATGCCCCAACAACAACTGGAAATTAAAAAATTGGCAAGAGGAATTTCAAATGTTCTGTTCATCGGAAAGACAAGCTTATAAGAATAATCCAAAGTAGTTTTCAAATTCAAATGGGAAACATCTGACCATCCTTCCTCTCCCCGTGCATTCTTTTCCCCTCCAGCATGGAAAAATAATGGGAAAATTTGATCTCTACTTGAGTTTCTTTTTTAACCTTAATAAAGGTAGAATTGCTGCAACATGCTCTGAAAAAAAACACAAATCAATGCAAATATGTGTAAATGTATAAAAACATCTTCTGGCTACCTTCTGCAATTTTTCTTCTTTCCTTTATCTCTAACCTTTTCTGGTTTTCAACATCTCCACATACTTTGATTCATTTGTTCCACCACGTCTGTTCATTTGAACCACGGTACAAGTTTAGACAACTAAAAAGCAAAGTTCACTAGTCTTCACCCCCCTTGGGGACAGCTTGTGGCAGAACGTGCACGGAAGCCCTGATGGCATGTCAGTTAATATGCTAAGACCTCAGACCTGGGTTGCCAGTCAGTTTTATAAACGAGAAAATAGTGCCTGCAAGACAGCAAAAACAGCTGTAAAACTATACCCACGTGCACACACATACAAAATGCTATTCAGCAATCCAGAGCAGAGTTGAAAAGGCAGAGCTAAGAAGGTAAGCAGACACCCTGCATCAGCTGGAACTGCTGCGACTTAGGATTTGCAGTGCACAGCACAATATAAGAGGGATTGCATCAGCAGCAGGCTGCAGGCTGGATGGCATCCGCAACTGTGCCTCCCCTTTGCTGTTCCTGATGGCAAGGAATTCAGGATCCCACTTCATGATACTAGCTCTGCTTATTTAAGAACAGCCTGCGAAAGCTTTATCATCATTTTTCTAAAGAAGAAATGCTGCTAAATCTTGAGGACAGGAACAGCTACAGGAGAACAGTGGTAGGTTTCAATCACCTATGTTTTCATCCATGTGTAGAGTAGAGAACATGGGTACAATCATCCACAAGAATCAAAAGCAATACCAACTGTTACCGAACCTGATCAGCAACTGCTCAAAAAGCACGGACGAAGTTACCTTGGGCAAATTGCCCTATATGTCTTGCACGTCCTTGGGCTACAGCTGGAGCCAACCAAAGCTCACATATAGGAATTAGCGGGCGTTTCTGTTGGATACAGCCAGATGGCAAAAGATGGAAGGCCAAGATAATTTGGCTAGAAATGAAACCTCTAACATTCATTTTGGAAGAATCATTCAGTATTTTCTGTCTGCCCCGACAAACCGAACGACAAGCCCTGCGGCAGAGCGTGAGGCACCCTGACTGCTGCTGGCTTCACAAGGAGCATGCCTGCACTCAATGCAGCTGAAAGCTCAGGATTTAAGGACCTACAACCAAGCCATAGAAGACAAGGGAAGAAACCACTGTTACTCCAAAGGATCATCATACCAGGGACAAGATGCGAGCAACACTGCTTCCCATGGGAGATCCAGGGATTAATTTTCTCAGGATCCATGTAATACACAGTGTGCTGCCAACCTCCAAGCATTCAAACTCTAAATGAAATAACTACACAAGCATTTGGTAACACAGCACACACAGTGATTTGGATGAGGCTGTATACCAAGAGGTCAGTTTTAAATAGTTTTAAATAAATTAAAAGATCCAAGTGCTACAAAATGAAATCTCATTTTGATCTGTTACATACATGCAGTAAGACCTCCTTGAAATCTGTTATACGGTGACGATATGTATGAAATGTATATCGCTCGAGATGCTTCTCTCAAATATTTTAAGTTTTGCCTGAAAGGCAACATTCCTGATGTGGAAACTAATGCTAAAGGAACATAGGTCTGTACATCCAGACATGCTGTTTATAGCACTACCTTAGCACGTATGAAGAATCTACAAAACTCACGAGAAGCGGTCTACAACAAGGGGCTCATTCAAACTGTGCAGTGGCCACAGCCAGTTTTCCATGTACAAAGCACGAGCCCTGCAAAGCAATAAAGCTGAGCAGCTAGCAACACCCAGCAGAACCTATCCAGAGTCCACACAAATCTGCATTGGCTAAGTTATGAGCTTTGGCTGTGGATCTGAACACAGGACAGATTTTAGATATGGGCCTGAGCCACAAAGTGGCCTTACTCCCTGCTACTTCACTACACAGTTGTGTCAGAAAAATCTAATTTATTTAAATATAAACCAAATCATACTGTAAAAACCAAAACACTGTAAATTATTCTTTTCACCAGATCCTTCCTTTTAGGGCATATGAAGTTATAAATCTCTTCTGCTGAGATTAGTAATTAAATCGTGTCCATATTACTATGTAGTCTTGGATTTGCTTTCTTATCTTGTTTTTGTAAGATTGGTTTTGTCTTTGTCATAGCACTCATGGAAATACATTTATTTCGGTATTCTCTCAAGCAGCTCTAAAACTGCACAATTAGTTACAGACATGTATTAAAATGGTAAGTAAAAGCAGGTGGTTATACCCATTTCAATGAACCTATGTTGATGTGGACAAGCTGAGACTGGCTCTGTATATGTATACATACACATCAAGCATATGATTTTTTTCTCAATCTACAATTTAATTCCTATTTCATTTCTACTTGTTTATGATTCTCTTGTTGGAAGTGCAATATTGGCCAACATTTACAATATTAAAGCTACAATGATGAAGCGGTTTAGTATCTGGAATGAAAAACAGCATTATTGTAAATCTATTTTGTAATTTAAACTTAACAATAAAAGTTACAAGACCACACACTCCTTTGTTCTGCCTTTTGGGAAATCACTGGTTTATATTACCTTACTTACTTCATACTTGTGATCTCAGTTAAACAAGAGGCAGACACCACAAAGTGTTAAATACAACAGAACACATATTATTTTTTAATTCTCTTTGTAGGGATAACAGTTCAATCTCTCTTGACTGTTACTGTGCTTCCTGTGCCAAGCAGCACTCCTAAGCTGAGAGAGACTTTCCAAATTAAACAAAAATCCCTTGCATGCCTGGAAGAATATGTAGTCCGGGGACAAGGAAGGGGAAAGATCATCTACAATTTAGAACAAATTTATTTACTGGAGGGAAATACAGATATAAGATCTGAGACTTTCTGCTCTAATCCACTTTGTATATCCAAAATCTGTTTGAAACATGACCTGACGTGCTATCAACCAGACCATTTTCCCCTCTGCCCTGCTGCTCCCTGCATAAAGCCACCGCTGTTGTCCTGCACACTGTGTGAGTCTCCCCAGCCCTATGGCCCTGACTGGAAACGCTGCTCCTGCTTAAAGACGATATCCAAAGCCCTTCTCCTGCATCCATTTTCTTCTCAGAAAATATACCTCGCTACTGACCTGGATGGGCAAAACCAAGGCACTTTCAGCAGGAAATAATACTTGCCTTTATTTCGAGAAAATAACATTAAACAGCATACCCTGCACACACAGTGCTGTTTTCCAATGAAACGGCAACTTTTCCTGCCAGTTCAGGGCCAGGGAGTAGGAGGCAGGATGCCTGACTGGAAAAGGTGAAAAGAAACAAACAATATGTAGCATACAAGTGTGCACACACACACACACAAAAAAAAAAAAAAAAAAAAAGAAAGAATCCTACTTTGGATGCTTGCAACAACAGCCCTGCATGATTCTGCCTCACGTTGTTAACACTGAGCCTCAGAGAAGGCTCATGCTGGACTACATTTCCATCATTTGCTTGTTTAGCTGATTTTTTTATTGTGCCTTTCTGGATTCTGGAGATCGCTAACATCTGAAAGGATTATAATTATGATGCAAAATATCATGCACTTTACCTAAACACTGTACATATGTAGCTTTATGTATCTTCACCCTCCTGTTATACGTGCCCAATTAGTTACACCAGGCACTCCAGTACAACAGGAATGTTTCCTACGCAGTTTCCTTTGCTAAACATCTTTGTGACAGTTTCTTGGCAAGAACTGCAGCAGAGAGGTTAACATATGTTAAGAATACATACAGCAGGCATTCCTAGTTAGAATGCAAGTAAACAGGAAACATCACAGCAGTAGCATTTCCCATGCTCACCATCCAAGCGAGTTTGCTTCAGAAGTTCAAGTCAGATTTCAGCAGCAGAGCTTACCACTACAGAAAGGGATCTTTGTCCACAGATTTATATTCAAGAAGTTTGCTCATCAGTGACTCTAATCCATGATCTACCACTTCAGCCTCCTATTCTGGAGACACTGGTCTGAAAGGTAAAATTACAGATTGGGAGAGGTAAAAATGAACTCTACTTCGAGTACAGGACTAAAATAAAAAGTCCTTTTTAATGAAGATCTGGAATTGCACAAACTGTAAAGGTTTTCAGTTCTTCAAGGTCTATAAAAGCACAGAGAGGAGAGAAAAAGCACAGAGGGGAGAGAATCAGAAAGGTAAAAGTGAGAAAACTTGTGGGTTGAGATAAAGCCAGTTTAATAGGTAAAGCAAAAGCCATGTGCAAAAGCAAAGCAAAACAAGGAATTCATGCACTACTTCCCATCGGCAGGCAGGTGTTCTGCCATCTCCAGGAAAGCAGGGCTCCATCACACATAACGCTTACTTGGGAAGACAAATGCCATCACTCTGAACGTCACCCCCCTTCCTTATTCTTCCCCCAGCTTTATATGCTGAGCATGATGTCATATGGTGTGGGATATCCCTTTGGTCAGTTGGGGTCAGCTGTCCCAGCTGTGTCCCCTCCCAGCTTCTTGTGCACCCCCAGCCTGCTCGCTGGTGGGGTGGTGTGAGAGGCAGAAAAGGCTTTGACTCTGTGTAAGCACTGCTCAGCAGTAACTAAAACATCCCTGTGTTATCAACACTGTTTTCAGCACAGATCCAAAACACAGCCCCATACTAGCTACTGCAAAGAAAATTAACTCTATCCCAGCCAAAACCAGCATATCCATTGATGGGACAGTAGCTCATAGGTGTTGGAGAGGCAGAAAGGCTTACAAAAGTAAGGGTTGGAGGCTTCTGGAATGAAAAGCTTCTCCATCCCCTGACAGCTGCCTGCAAGAACTCAGGCTAGGTGACAGGTGTGGGGAAGGAAGCCCTCAGCCTCATAAGCAGTCTTCAGAACCATCTGCTCATTCTAACCGTCTTGAAACTACTATAAACTTCCCCACAGTCTCATACAGACAAACCCTGACAGCCCTTGCTTTACCAGCATTGTGCAAACTACACTAACTCCTCCAAAATCCCCTTTCTCTTGGCTGCTACAGCAAAAGATCCTCTCTCTACAACTCCTTACCTGTCTCCCAAATCCCTACAGACTCATTCCTAATCAATTTATGCCTCTAACCCCAGTCAATATTTGCTCTGTCCATCTATTCCACTTACACCACAAATGTGAATTGTATTACCCTAGGGGCAGTAAGCCTTGAGCTGGCTTGGGGTCCCAGGTTCAGTCTTTTGAGACAGGACTCTGCAGGTGAGACCCAACACATTTAGCTCAGAAGATGACAGCTGTAAGTCATCATACTTAAGCCAAAATAAAAATTAAAATTAGAAATAATATACATTTCAAGTCTGCTACTCTGCATTCTTGCAATGCTTACAGGTGACAATTTGTGACCCAACTGTGCTAAATACTGTGTCACAAGAAAAAATTAATACTGCCACCATAGCAGAACGTGATCTCAGTGAAATTTTTATAAGAATCACAGAAAAAAAGCAAACTTAGGAAGGATTTGAAGGAGGTAATAAGATGGTGGAAGAAAACTAAAAGGTGCTTATCAGAAAACATAACAAATGAGTGATAAACAAGGACATAAGAGGCCAGTTAGAGGCCAGACTTAAAAATCTCAACAGCATGAGAGAATGATAGGTAAAGCAGGGATTGAACATGAAGGGTCTTTGAAATGAAGACAAGTGCCCTTTGTTTGGTACAGTCATATTTTCCCAGGCTGTCATTCTTGCATGTTTTAGAAAACCTGGAATTTGCACTTTAGCAACAGAGTAAGTTAACTTATGAGATACCTAAGAGTGTTTGGTAGCCATAAGCAAGCAGTGTACATGGATGATGCCTGAGATGCAGAGGTTTCCTGGACCAACAAACATCCTGTGGCACAGTGCATTTGGCTGCTTCTGTGCAGCTTTTTATTTAAGTTGGAGCTTACATCCAGTTAACATATAATTAATTGCTAATGCCAAATGACCACATAGAACTTTTAAGGCTGAAACGTAAAGTTAGAATCTGAAAGTAGTCTGATAAGCATGTTACAGGTTAGTATTTGTGAGGACCATGTGTAAAAAACATACACAGGATGTTTCACCAAAAAAACCCCAATTTTAACTAAAAGATTATATAAATGAGTGTTCCTTAATCTTTACAGACTTCTGCTTTATTCTAGATTTCCTACTGGAAGTGTAGTCTAGACAGATCAGATTGATTTCTTGTCATTATTCATGCAAGCACAGAAAAAAAATGGATCTCTTGAGAAAGTTCTGGGCCAGGCTTGCATTTTCCTGGACCACTCTGGAAAAACTAGTGTCCTTTGCAAAAACATCAGGAAATGAGCAGAAAATGAATTATGACACAGAACTGCTCTTAATCTTTTCCAGAGTTTTCAGATTTGTGAAGGCATAACACTGGCATTCAGAACGGAAATTGGCTATTTCCACAGCTTTTCTCCATGACTCAAATTCTGTCTAACTTCTTGCTCCAGAAAAAAAAACCAAACCAAACCAAAAAAAAAATCACAACATGCTGACCAGAACTTTCAAAAAATCCCACCAAGTCAATCCTTCCTTCTAAATCACTGACTGAGGCTACAGACATATATATATATTTTATGCTAGTATAAACTTGCACCCATTACTATAAGGAACACTATCATTCACCCCATTAGTCATCCCCACCGTTACACTGCTGCAAGCACTTGTGCAACCACCCAGTGAATGAGATTGGAGCTAAAGTTACACAGACTTTTGGGAAGGGGAGGGAGGGGAGATGATTTTTGTATTGCTATCATTCCCTGCATAGGCTCACACCCAAACCCTGCTCACCCAACACACTCAGACATTGCAGGGATGGCGGGGAATGAGAGGAGGAGAAGCCACTTTCTTCTCACAATACATTTGTTCAGATTTTTGGAGCTTTTGGGGATGTGAATAGCGTAGCAGAGGCTGCATGACCCTCAACACCTCCAAAATATCACCAGAATAAACACAAATGCTGTTATTTCAGAAGAAATATCTGACCTTGCTACCTAGAGAGATAGTTTAGTTATGACTACAGATGACTTTTTATGACCCGATTGTATCAGTGTTACACACTGGGTCACATGATAATAGCTCCCAAATAACCGTTTCTCTACTTATCCAGCTCCAGTGAACCCCTCATCCCAGTCTCCTTCATTTATTCGTGTTACTCATTTCCATTTTTTTCCTCTGCTTCTCTAATAGTTAATAATTTCTGTTTTCTCTCTCTTTCTGGATGCTAAATTTGGGGGAGTGTGTGGGTTTTTTTGTTTTGTTTGTTTGTTTTCCCAGTGTCTATTAGTTTGCTTCACCATCTATGTAAGTCTCTCTAGTACTTATTTTACCTTCCTTTTATCTCTCCTCATGCACTTGTTTGTTGCTCCCTACTCCCCCATTCCTCCTCTCCAGCTCTTCTCTACAAATCCGTCTCTTGCTGCTTTTTTCACTAGCTACCACACAAACAAGTGATCTGCGAACAGAATGTTCCATGGTATTTTCCTGGAAGTATTATATCATCTATTCTCAAAATTGAGGGCTGATGCCAAAAATGAAATAGTTATACCAGACAGGACAAAATACACTTAACTGATAAATTCAGGTTTAGATCGGGGCCACTGTTTGATGAGAAGTATTTATTTGATAAATAAACTCTCCTTGGGAGACATGTGACAGACATTATATTTCTTCTCTGTCGTGGTTTAATCCCAGCTAGCAACTAAGCACCACGCAGCCGCTCACTCACTCCCCCACGGTGGGATGGGGGAGAGAATCGGAAGGGTAAAAGGGAGAGAACTCGTGGGTTGAGATAAGAACAGTTTAATAGTTGAAGTAAAATAAAAGAGAACGGTTAAATAGGTAAAGCAAAAGCTGCGCACGCAAACAAGGCAAAGCAAGGAATTAATTCGCTACTTCCCATGGGCAGGCGGGTGTTCGGCCATCCCCAGGAAAGCAGGGTTCCATCACGCGTAACGGTTACTTGGGAAGACAAACGCCATCACGCCAGATGTCCCCCCCTTCCTTCTTCTTCCCCCAGCTTATATACTGAGCATGATGTCATATGGTATGGAATAGCCCTTTGGCCAGTCTGGGTCAGCGCCCCTGGCTGTGCCCCCTCCCAGCCCCACCCCGTGCACCGGGCAGAGCACGGGAAGCTGAAAAGTCCTTGACCAGTGTAAGCGCTACTTAGCGACTATTTAGCAGTACTTAGCATCGACATTGTTCTCAATCTAAACCCAAAACACAGCCCCATACCGGCTACCAAGAAGAAAATTAACTCTATCCCAGCTGAAACCAGGACACTTCTCCCTTCAGTAGTGACAGGATGTAAAATATATCAGTACAGACAAAATGAAGAAAAATATCTTTATTTCAGGTCACTGGATGGTCTATTCACTGATAACTGTTTTCCTGTGGTAATAGATAGTATAATCTCTCGATAATTCTTAATTGATTCCACTAACTAATGTTATGATAAAATGTGTAAACATACCATTAACTATGTTTCTCCAAAAGGCAATTGGTAAATATAGCAAGGGGGTTTTTTGTACCTCAAAGCATGCTAAGCAGACTGTTAACCACACACAGGCAACTCCACAGCACTGCCCGGCGAGCACTGTCGACTTCCTAGTCTTCTATACTATCTTGAAGCTGTGTTAATTAATGTGAGAGATCCATTAACAAAAATTAAAGTATCAACAGCCACCACAACATAAGGGAGAATAAAGCGAAACAGCACTGTGACATTCCCATCACAGCACTGCACTCGTGACTCATCATGACAGCATTGCTGTGCAGGCAGCAAGCGACGTCACAAACCTGGCATCACTCTGGGGATACTCCATGAGCTGAACAGTCTGGTTGTGATCACTGCCCTCCTCCCCACTGCTTACAGCTACTCTAGGGAATTATCTCAACATTATGCCACAATGTCACTTTGGAAACTAAAGTGTTTGTTCCAGCTCACCCGTGGATTTCTGAAAAACAAAGCAGGATTCCCAGTCACAGATCTTGATTTTACAAGTTGAGCAGAACTGCCACCCAAGTAATTTTCAGATTTTTTTTTAAATCCCCTCCCCACCCACCCCTCGTCCTGCAATAGCCTGTGTGTTCGTTTACCTATACAAACACACACACTCTTGTTTCAGAAGCTAGTCTTCCACCTCCTACTAAAGGCAGAGTGCACCAGGGACAAAACTGGGAAGCAAGAAGATCTGAAGACCGTGCACTGACCTTCCATGCTCTTAAAGAACTGGGGCATCATTTTGCCTTTCCTATTCATACCACATTCAACATTTACAAGTCTTGGAACAAAAATCTAACAGCTGTCTCCTAGGCATTTGCTGTATGTCATCATCTCTTTTTCCTGTTGCAGTTCACTGACCCAAGTTTTCCTAAAATTGTAAAGGCCTTCAAAAATATCCTCTAATACAAAACAGTCAAGAGATGCTTCAGCTACAGTGGGAAAAATTCAGATTTGTTGACCAGATCATGTGGCAGTCACCATCCTGTCCCTTTCTAGTCTAGCAGGCTATTAAAAAGACAACAGCTATATTCAACTCATTTGCAGCCTAACTAGTTGCTTCATCTAAGTTTTTTGTTTATTTTGTTCTCTTTTTGTATTTGTTTCAGGTTGGACTACATGGATCTCATCTATTTGTTAGTAAACTAAACAGCTTACCCACAAGCTTTGTTGCAGGCATGCAGAGATTCCCATGGGAAACTGTACCTAGACATCTTAGAACAGGGGACCTTTTTCAGGATAGATAGTGCCATTGAGTTTATAGCGAGATGTCCAAGTACCCTCTACAGCATCTGCAGTGCTATTCCCATACTCCTATTTTCTAACAAAGTGTAATCTCCCATCAGGATGACTAGAGCATGAAAGAGCTTGGACAAACTTAGCATCACTTCAATTCATGTTATGTACCTGATTTGCTTCTTTCCTATTTTAGAAGATAGAGGGACAATCCTTAACATTAAGCCAAGCTTTTCAGAGAATACAGAAGGAGGGTTCACTACCAGAATATTTGTTGGAGAGAATTCTGAACTAGTCATGTAACTTAGTAGTTAATTACTACAGCAATCTAATAAAACCTAACTACTAAGTTTAATAAATAAGAGGAGAAGCAAGAGTATTTTATGTGTATTAGCATCTGCTAAGTCAAAAGTGTATTTCTGACAGAATACATATTTTTATAGAAAAACGTTAAGCTATGTAGGCCCTTTGGGGTTACATGAAGAAGTGCTTTTTGGCTACAAGAGCCAGATCCCTTCTATCTACCTGTGTAAAACCACTGCAAGTTACATAGGGAACTGTATGAACTTCTAGTATGATATGTGGATTTATCCTAAATTGTGATCCAGATATGAGCCAGTTTTAATGAATTTCAGGAAACAAAACTCCTGATGAGTACCAAAGGATTCCTCTCCCTGGAGTCTAACTGAAGGAAAATAGCTGAACCTGAGGGCTGATTCATTTAGACAGGACAGCTGGCCTCATTACTTTAAACAAACTCAGAAGCAAGAAGGGGGAGAGACAGAAGGGCCTCTCTCTCAAGCCTCCTACTGTCTATGAGCCAGCACCTGATGCTCTGGGAGGCAAGAACTTGTACTTCACTGGGACAAAGTTTGCTGTGGAGATTTTTAATACTGTTAACTTTATCAGCAGATATATATGCACTGAGGATCTGGACTCCATTAGATTTGTTTTGAAATATAGCGTGTAAATAAAACTAGAATGCCAGAGGTTCTTTCAGTTGGACTCCTGGTGAATACTTCTCTCAAGCTGCACTGCCCTCAAGGTCTTTTGCAGTCCTTTCTTAAAAAAGAAAATAAATTAAATTATTCTCCCAGATGGTGAGCCCAGCAACTCAGACGTTAATCCCCCAAGCCTCACATCAGCCCATTCACAACACATCAAAGCAAAGATCTTTTTTCACTCTCTAAAAAACATTCAAGCAAGTGGAAAGCCTAATACATGCCTTTTTTTTTTTTTGTCAATCAAAATGTAAAACATTAAAAGAGACGTTTGAAGAGTGGCAAAAAACAGTCTGTTTCTTACATAGCTAACAATTGAGGAGACAAAAAAATTCTGAAGCTACTGCAAACTACTGTTGTTAAAATACTACTGTAATATATAGCACAAGTAGTGGGAATCATATGGAATTTCTGTGTACACACTGCTATAAAATTCCAAAGCACAAATATTTCACAAGCTGTTTTTCCAGTAACTTTCCTGAAGTGTCTGATGCACAGCAACGAAAGGTTTACCAGGCCTGCAAGGAGGCTCAGGGCAGAAAGTGCATTCTGCAGCTGACATGAGGACTAATAAGCAAACCATCAACAAGATTGTTACAGCTAACTGGTTTACATTTAGAAGTGTGTTTTTGCTTCCTTTCCTCTCAGTGCCCTTTAGCAAGTTGGAAGCCAGGCTGTTCTTTTTATTGCTATGTGCTACAAAGAACGCTTACAGTTAACGTGAACACACAAAGCGTGGCTCCTTACTGAATATTTATTGTTATTGAGAAAGGAGATTTTGTCACACTGCGGATCTCTAAATAGCTTTGCCAGAAAAAGAGATGTGAAGAGTTTTATACGTAAGCAATCACAGCTCGTCAGAACTTACGTAACTGCAAATGGTAATAGATTGGACAGACTCCAGTTCTCAACAGCTTGAATCCAATACTTAAGTTTCACTGCTCTTCTATTATAGAGCAGGGCTCAAAGAATTAAACACCAGCTTACAGAATATCTTATTTAGCTACAGCAAGTTGTCTTCATGTCCTAAGAAATGTATTAAGCACTAAAATCAGAAACATATTAAGAGGGAGGCATGCATCACATTTTCTAAATGCAACTAGAAAACAGTGCTAACAACAGTTAAAACCTCTTTGTTGGATTTTTTTACCTTCATAGAAAAATTATGGCTATGGGACATTACTAATACAGGAACAAAACAATGTAATTTATGTAGCTACAATTGTCAGGGGTGGTGGTTTTTTTAAATGAGTAAGTTCCATCTCAGGGTTTCCTGGAGATGGAAAGAAATGGAAGTTTTGTAGAAGTATAGGTATGAAGGCTCTCAGCAAGTTTATGAATATTCACAAAAAACAAGCAGAAAATATTTGTCACAAACTCACAGAGGAGACATAATTATATTAGATAATGTAAAGGAAGGGAGAAAGGAAGAGGTATCAAAAACAGTAAACACCACTAACACTACTATTAACTTGCAACAGACCAAGGTGAACATAATACCTTCAGAAGGTCCAATATTAACAATACCCTGTGTCCCAGCGGCAGAAATACATATGCTCCTTTACTAGCAAAGAAAAATGCCAAGCTTTAGAGAAACTATGGAGGTAAAACAATATATTGATTATTATCCTCCAATAATTTTCTGATATTCTTCCAACGATAATACTGCATTTAAAAAAAGGCCTTACACTAAGCTTAGCATATTATTACACCCGCTGAGATGTATAACATTCTATGGAAATTATTTAACTAGTTTTTCTTACATTCAAAGTAAACATGCTTGTTATCTTTTTGGCCATTTGAAGTCAAGCACCTTTAAGTCAAGAGGTTTGCCTTGACCTGTTGTTCATGTCAATTTTCATGACCATTTGCAAGCTCAAAGTGGCTAGTTGAGTCTGCAAAAAGGGGCTGGTACTACTTGCACTAGTTTGCAAAACAGGGCTGGTTGCAAAATAACTGGTACTAGTGCTGTTATGGCATACATAATGCAACACATTTCTGAATAAGAACAGCATGGCTGGTGTAACTGATACGGTTAATTAAGCCATTAATTTCCCCAAGCATTTGACAAAAAAGACCTCTATTTACTGAGACACTCCAAAGCCACAGTCTTGCAATGTTTTTAAGTAAATACTGCATTATTGTTGGAAAAGTAGTACCATCTACCTAAGCCAAAATTATACTTAAGGACCAGATCAACAGCACAGTGAAGTTAATTGTTTGCCATGATTGCAACAGACCTTGTGTAAAGGAAATTGCCATGTCTTTACTGCACTGTACTAATGTGGACTACTCGTGAGTGTTTCCCTAACAGTCTCACTCCTCCCCACTACCATACATTCCAAACAAATACAGAATTTGAGATCCTTGCTTTCAGAGATTAACTGCTTCCAATATTAGAATGTTTGTCAGCTGTATGCCCCAATTACCTGCTAGACTCATTAAGCCCTTGCTTTTCATTTTAGAGTGAATAGAATTTAAAGGTACAGGTTATTCAGCCCTATCTTGACAACACTGGAAAGACTGGAAACGTGAAATTGTTGCAGACACTTGTGAAGAGCTTCTATCCATCAGGAAACTGAAAAACAATGTTGTTTTCATGAAGATTTTTCTCTTCCTACTTTTGTTTTGACTTTCAGTGCATAGAAGAATCCTTTGAAAAATTCAGAATGAAGATGTCAGCTAAAAGATATTTCAGCAGAAATCAGGAGGTGCTTTGCCAATGCAGGCAGCAAGTTTACAGGATTTTCTGAGTCTGCACTGCAGAAAGCAAAACATGCTCATTTGGGACAGTTTGTACTTCACAAACATTTAGCAGCCTGTGCAGAGGAACACAAATAGGGACAATGTAGTGTGCGTGCAGAAATTATGTTTTCTACTTCCCTCTTACTTAAATAGATATCCCTGGTTTTGTATCCAGCATTGAATAATTTTCACAACACTAAGCCTTTGCTGCCTCATTTTCTTTGAGCCAGTCTTTTTTAACCAGAGCTTTCCTAAACAGCTGTGCTTTTTGTTTTGTTTTGGAGTTAAAGGCAAGACAACAGTGAAATCACTACAGGAAAAAAAAAAAGGAATTCAGTCAAGTAACCAGTGACTAATAAAAAAAATAAAGACTTATGGATGAAGGATTCTACCAGCATAAAAACAAATATTCTGGTGTTGGCTGTAATTTAACACCTACACTCCGAAACATCTACCAATCTGAAAAATGCGTTGTCAACATAAGGAAAAATAAAAGTAGCATAAAACCCCAAATATACTCCCAGGATGTTACTCTATAATTGCTTTGAAAAACATGTATTCCTGCTGATAGTAGGTATTCATAAGGAAATCCCCCACGTAGTAGCAAGCTGGCAAGGAACTGACGTGCACTCAGGACCTTCAATAGCAGAAGCTGGCTGTGGTGTCATGTAATGAAGTTTACGGACACAGGTACTTTTCCTGTGACAGTGTCACTTCGACAAGCTGCTGTCACTCCCACCCAGGCTCTTTGCTCACTGCCACCCTTGAACAATAGTTTGCTGTGTCTATAAAAACCGCCAGTAAAGTCACCTTGTAAACACGATTGACAGAATAACAGGCTAAAGAAATCATCCAAAAATAAAACAACCAGCTGGACTTCTACATTATGCTTGCCTGCTCAGCTCTACCCCAATGTGGCTGTCTCATTGAACAGGAGAGAATATCTGCACACAAAGAGAGATTTAGTTCTTCAGAAAACCCAGAAAACAGCAACTTGGTAAGATTCACATTTCACATGGAACTCTATCTCCATGGAGGGGGGAAAAAAAAAATCCAAAATAGCTCAAAAACTGTATCTCAACAGACAATCTCCGTTGTTGTACTCTCCACATATTGTTTGAAAGACTGGAATTGGAGCAAAAGAAACAGAGTAAACTGAAAGTGTAGATTTAAGGAAGATAGAAAAATTATTGTATTATTTGGAGCAAAGTATATAGTGGACTGTGGGGTTGAATGTAATACTAAGATTTTTTTGGAGGGTGTAAGGGGAAGGACCAGAAATATACGTTATACCTCTTGAGATATTGACAGCACAACCTTCTTCCAAGTCTTGGATGTCTAGTGACACTGCTGCAAGGTTTGCCAATGAAGTATTACCATCATCAGTAATACAATTCAAAAACAGAAAAATTATAGCACTACCCATTGTTTTGAAGAGCAAAACAAGTTTGATCCATCATGTCTGAACCTTTTCAGTCCACCTTAGTCCCATCAAGACTAGGTGACATGGTCTGAATTTTTCAATTCCTTGTTTTTCACTTTTTATTGTCTGGTAATAAACGTCTAAAGTTTTAGTCAAAATAGAGAAAGGAAAAGGCAGACAAGAAATATACAGTACACCTTCTCATTAAACAAATGGATGAAATAGGATGTAATGTGAATTTTTAGAAACACTAGAACAGACTGCAGTATCTTCAGGGAAAGCCTAAGAGAGACTAATAATTTCTTCTCAGGAAAAAAACCTGTTAAGACTATTAAAAATATGAAAATCTATGAATAATTATTAAATAATAAAATAAAAATGGCTTACTCATTTACGCAGCCAATAACATACAAAGTACTTAGAAGACTTAACTGGAAGCACTTTTCATTTTGAGCACCAGTTAGAGTCTAGTGGAGTTCAGCAAGTGGTAGGAACTGTTACCAGTGATGGTGGTTCAAACAATATGCTACGGACATGTTGGTCTGAAGGGAGAAATCAAGGACAAAAAGTGTTCAGGATGGAATTTCTTCTCATCCTTAGAACTGGGTCCTCCAGCAAGTGCAGTGGAGTCTGCACTGGTGGGACACTTGGAAGAAGACAATTACTAGTGGAAGAAAGACAGCTGTAAGAGAAAGGAACTGTGAGACTAAAGGAACGGCGAGACTAAATGATCTAAAATGACAGGTAAAACAGAACTGAAAGTTTCAACCACACTTAGTGCAAGAGGATCTGCACAAATAAAAGGAACACAGGGAATGTTCTACCCGCTCACTAACAAGGCATCACAATAGTGAGATCATTCTGCACTTATCCCCCAGAACAGAAATATTTTCTCACTGCCTATATTTTTTGAGTCAATATTGATTGTTTTAGTGTTGCCAAAGTCAGAGGTGAAAGGAAAAAGTGCCTCAGAGGCAAAGCTTCTCAAATGGAAGAGCTCAGTTATTTAATAATCCCTTCATTGATCTGGCTCAAATTCGGCTGTGACTCCAAAAGTGTGGGGATTCTGCCAAGCTGGACTCAGCGACCAGGCACTGCACCTTATTGTTGTAACTTTAATGGATAAAAATTTCCACTTGCTATTTTTGCACTTTGGGGGGGGCAAAAAGAAAAAAAGGAAAATCAGCCAGTGTCCCAGATAGCAGAAGTAAAACACAGAGCCAGGGCTGCTGAGGATTCCAGCTTCACAGGATCATCCAGACAAAGGAAAAAAAAGCACATGGGTTAGAAACAAAAACAAATCCATATACTGCCTAAGGGAGAAGTGCTAAGCAAACACACAGCAACGCATTAAGGTCTTTTCCTCTCCTCACAGCCCAAAACTCACCCAACTAGGAAACGCTGTAGTGTTAACCAAGATCTGGGCTACTCTTAAGATTATTTTTAAAAAATGAAGGTTTTACAAAGTTTGTAAAAATTAAAAACTATTGCTTCAAAATTATTTTCTAAGACTTCTAGTGTTTTTACTGTTGGCAAAGGAGGGCAACATTTTTGTATCTCAGGGCTTCTCAATGAACACACAAACAGTCTCAAGAGCACCAGGGAAGAGAAGCAGCTTTCCTCTCAAATGGTTTCTGAAGTTTGGATGTTCATACATCAAATGCCTTTGCCTATATAAACCTCCCTGAGGAAAGTGCGTTTCAGCATTTGTTCATAGAGAAAGCCTAGTCCACAGATTCTGTTGCTGGACTCTGCCATTCACTGGTAGCAACAGGGAACAGGGAACCTGCCTTCAAACATTCAGGAAAAAGAAACATATCCAGCTTCCATACTTCTCAACCTTGAATTCTTTGCGTTGGTACTTCCTGACCCCATTTCACTGCTGAGTTTTCCAGCCTGCTTTCACCCTTTGTTGACCTGCATCCCACCTCAGTAAAATCATTCCAAAGGAAATCCCTTAAGGGGGTGCCCAGCACCAGCACAACATGCCAGTTGTATCATTACCAGTAAAATGCTCTGCTCCACCATGCCTTGATTTATATTGAAATTTGAATTACTTCGATGTGCAGCTGTGAATCTGCTACACAGACCAAGCAAAAAGGGATATTCACAGAGGTGAAGGTTCACGCCTGTTTTCTTTTCCTTGTTCCACAGAGTACCAACAAGCAGAAATATATCCCTGATATATCTGAAAAGAAGCCAGTAGCCTACTGTGTAACACAAAAAAAAGATGTTAAATCCACAAACTGCATCAGCTATTTGTGCTTTCATTAAGGTATAGGTAATTTAAATTCATATAAGACAAGCAGTAAAAAAAGCACACAGTATTAAATCTCCTGAGAGAGGCGAGGCCATGCCACAGCAAGTCTGAGGCAGAGCTAAGTCTCTCCACTCAGGCAGCACAGCTCCCTGGGTCTTCACTGATGGAATTACAACTCCATCTCAAGACTCAACAAACCCTCCTCCAAGGCATTCTATTATATATACATTGAAATTTTATGCTTATTAAACCATAATTCAATATGTTCATTACCTATTACTTGAGGTCCACACCCATCACCCCCAGATCAGTCAGCATGTTAACTACCCTTAGGTGTCATAAGAAATCAAATAAACGACCTGGTGAGACAATTTCTGTACATATTCACTTCACATTTAATGGATGTCCTTGCTGACAGAGCGCGACTGGAACCTCTCCCGCAAGGTTGGGGGCACAGGAGAGGAACAGAACAGAAATGGAGGTGGGGAGCGTTCTTGTTAGCACTGTCCATTTGAGCATCATTTCCAAGCACCCTTTCCAGCAATGCAGCGTCGCCTTAGTACTAACCAAAAACCCTAACAGCCCTGAAGGGTATTCCACCTTGAGTAGGAAAGGAGTGGTAAATCTACTGTTTTGTCTCTTTCATCCTCTTCACTGCCAAACAGCTGTCTGAAATATCGGTTTCATAATTTTTCTCTTCTGATATTTGGATTTGAAGAGAATTAGCTCTTTTCAGGTTGTAGTAACCAGCAAACATGCAGCTGAACCTGCAGGCCAGAAGTGAACAGTGCAATCAATTTCTACACTACTAACCTTTTACAGAGATTCTAGTTCCCTCATTTTCTTAGCTTTCTATCGCTCAATGGAATAATTTTGATGTACAAAGGATTATAGTTTCATAATGCACAAAAGCTGATTAGGAGCCATGCCATTTTGTAAGCTACAGTGTCCCAGAAAAAGCAACTGCAATATCTCACTTTTACAAAATGAATTCTGTAACTTCTGTCTCTGAATTTCCCTTAAGATATACATAATTTATTACATTTACTATGCTGATTTCTCACATACATAACAAAATCCTGTAATGTACTATACTGCATTTTCAGTGATGTTGGAACAAAATGTCATTTCCTATTTAAAGAACAAGTCTACTCAAAAGAGAAATCATATTATAATAGCAGCTTTCTACTCAAAAGGTCTTCTCCAAGTGTGATTTTAAGTGCAAAAAGCTTACTTAATAGACCACAATAGATTTCCACCATGCTTTCCTACTTCACACACTGCAGAATTAACATACCCAGGAACACGAGCTGAATTCCCTGATCAAACGCTTTGTTCTTTAAGTTCCAGCTATTTGCTAATGCCAGAACCCAGAAGGGAGAACTTCCCAGGGGTGCTACTGGGGTCATACCTGCAAAGAAGGTATATTTCCCTACTCCCAGCATCTTTACTGGTGGTGAAACTGAGGGAAATGAGAAGGATTCAGCTTAATTTTCAGATTTTAGATTCATGTCAGATTATTAGCAATAAAAAGAAATATCACCTTTTTTAAAAAAGTGTATTTGTTGAGCTATTAGGGGACAGAAGTGGAAAAAACATCATATTATGCCACTTTTCCGTAGAAAAACAAATTTTAAAAGATACTTCTACCATATTAAGACTTCTACTTTTTTTTTTTTTTTACAGTGGCCTCAATAAGTTAGTCCGCAAAAATCAACAATTGGAGAAGGAAAGAGACACACACCCTCTCACAAAAAAGGCTCTACAGAGTTCCAATCCTTTGAGTGTATTTTAACAAGGGGTGGGGGGAAAGACCTAAAACAGCAGGAAGAGACACAAAATACAGTTAATAACCTTTCAATATTTTGCAAGTCTGGCCTTTATATGGTATTTTTTCGTATTAGCCAGCAACTGTTGTCATTTCTCAAGATGCAAAAAAGCTCTTCTTAGAATGTTAGGTAAATACTCATTCACTCGCCCTGTGACAACACCTTCAAAAATAAAAATAGTAAAAGTGCCCAAAAGGTCATAAAAACTGGAACAATACAAGCCAGTTTCAAGTTTCATTGCTTTGTAAAAATATGCAGTATCAGATGTTTAGACAAAAAGTATTTCAGAATAATCACATACCATGTCTAAGAGGAAAGAGCTTAATGTGCCTTTGCTGCAAAAAGAATTACTCTCTTTAAGATTGCCTGACTGCCTTAACAGAAGCATCAAAAAAGTGCCAAGTACACGAACAGATACACACAGGCACTTTCCACAGATGTATGCCATGGAAGTGAAGTGGCAGAACCAGAATACTTGAAAATCATTCGGCATACTGCATAGAATTCACCCCCACAAGAATATGACATTTTGACCAGGATTTAGGCACATCAGTCTAGAAATCCTTGACATACAAATATTTTTTTCCCCTTTCCAAATAAGATTTCCAGATTAGAAAAAAGACCTATCTTATAAAACCCTAGATAGCATTTCTATGCCTGATACGTTATTTATGGCAATTCTTACCAAAATGTATCTCTATGCCTCTGAACAGAAAAATAAACAGCACCACTAAAAGAGGCAAGGAATCAGCAAGCTTTATATGCTTCTTGACTGGAAGTGAACTATCCAACCAGAGGTTTCTTATCTGCCTTAATTCATATACAAAACAATAAATCCTTCACAGTATCACCAGAGGAAGTCATTTTAAAAAAATAACTACTTAATACTGTACAGGTCAAAATTATAAGATGATTTTCCTGTAGCAGGAAGTATTTGTTATAGATCAGTGCTACAAAACTGCAAGATTTGTTTTCAAGACCACTGTTGATTATCACAATAAATCTTTCAATTTATCTTTTCTGAATAAAAGGCATAAATGTCTGCAGAACTAACAATCCTAAATTTAGTAGAAATAACTGAGTGTAAGGGGACATATTAACTCTAGCAACTAATTCAATGATTATTTTAATGAAGACTGATCTGACTATTTTGGACAGGAAACACTAATCAAGACCCGAACCACCCATAACGAATAATACCTAGAACCCTGATTCTCTTACTATGTCATAAATTTTACAAAATCACCCATGAAAACATACTACATGTTTAAATTAAGTTATATGCGCAGAGTTTGAAGAAACATGACCCTACTGCACAAGTGCAAAGGCTAGGCTATTTAAAGACAAAAATATACTGAACAAAAGCACAGGTGAAACAGGCCTGCTTTGTAGACAAAAGGAGTGCTTAACTGCATAAGGTCCTAGGAATTAACCTCTACATACTTAATTTCTGCATATGTTTTGTTTTAGCAGCTTTGGACTGAAAACAGGTACAAAAGTAAAATAAAATCATTACCTCCCAGTTCCACTCCTAGCTGATTAGCCATATATTAATTTTATATGCACTACCGCTGAGTTTTTATATTAGGGTACAGTTGAGTGATTCTGTAGAGGTTTAATGATTTTTATGGCAACATAAAAGTGCAATAACAATGCACAATGAGTTCTAATTAGTACTAAGGAACTAAAAAAATCAACAGGTTGAGGCTTTTTTCATAGTAAATTCTAGCTTAAAAACTATGTCCAAATTAAAAGGATCTTCCAAACAGAGTAGAAATAAACAGCAGATGGGGTCAGTTCTGCAAAGCAGTTACTCTAAGGAGAAACGCCTTTATAGAAGTGACTGTGTCCGAACATTTCAGAACATAGTTAATTCTTGCCAAATCCCTATGTTTGTCAAAAGATTTTGGAACAATTTCCAAGTGCATTTACAGAAAAGCAATTCTTAAGGGTCGGGATATAGCAAATCATACATAGTTGCACTACAGGAACAGAGAAGAAAACATCATACAATTTTCCCATCTCTGCACAGGTGCCAACTTCAAGCCGAATCCTTTTCATCTCTGAAAAAACAGAGAAAGTGTTATTTGGTTTTTTTTTTTCCTGATGCTAGTGAGCGAACCAGCTGACATCCATGTACTGCAGCATTGGGGATTGAAGAGGAAGCTGCTGTTTATCTTCAGCAGAGAAGGAAGATGCAATCTAGTTGGATGATAGGTGGGCATTTTGGCAGAAGCTGTAAACAAGCTTGTTTAGCCTCTAAACCCAAGCTCATGTCTCCAGCCTCTGTTACACGCGTCAGAAGTACAGAAACTAAATGTGAGCAAGCACCTCCAGAACACGTTACAGTTTGTGTACAGAATTCCCCTTCCTCAGGAGGGATGTGGGTGGCAGAAGGTGGAGATGGCAAGGAAATCACCTCTATGAGCCCTGAATACACAGTATGATTTGAGACTTAAAGAATCCCAAACAGTTGTTTACCAGCTTTAGTATGCTGAGGAACTTTGATATTTGTGCTGCTACTTTTCACTTGCAGACTTGATTTCTGAGTACAGTGGTAGGAAGCTGAACAGCGATACCTCTACTGTTAAGCCATCAAGGACTCATGCCACAGTAGCATTTCTAGCATGCACACAAGTACACACCGGCATGACACATCTAACAATATCAACAGTGGGAATTAATTTTCTGTTCCATTTACATACACAGAAATCCAAATACACCATCTGCAGCCAAATCAGCAAGGTTAAAGCCTGCTTTATTCCTTCAACGTTAATAACACTCATATAAAAATCTGGAAGCAGAGACTTCAGTATCCATCTAGAACAAGTTCCTACAAATTCAGGGCAACAGAGAAGACTATTTGCCACTAGCTTTTCCCGACAGGGTAAGATACCAGACTGCACACTGTTACCCTGAACTAAGGGCCACTGAGGCCTAGCAAGTTTACCTCTGGCACAAAGCAACCCAACTTCCTTTGGGAAACTTCCTAAAGCAGCATCCCCAATAAGGTTCCTTTTCAAATAGCATCTACCATCAGACACCAGGGCTTGTCCCTGATACCTCCGTGTCCACAATTTCATTCAAGAAAATTCTTTCTCTTCCTCCTCAGCATAACTCTTCTCACCAACCAAAGTAGGCAAAGGTTTCAGATTCCTCCAGCATACCTTGTTCTTGAAAAATGGCATTCTAAAGCTAATCTGACACTTCTATCGTTGCCTAAAGAACTTCCCCCTCTAAGAACACACTTACATGAAATTTCTGAGGGAAAATTTAATCTCTCCACAGGTGTGTGTGATCTCTCAACACCACCTTTCCTAGGTATAGCTGTTAAGTCTAATTGAGCTTACTATACTCCCATGAAATCTTTCTCTAACAGCACAAAGTTTATGCATCATGTGTCACACCAGTTGCTTCCTGCTGCTGTAGTTCTCAAACATTTATGAACCAATCCTCATGATACTGCTTTGTGGAAGACAAATAGTCTAATTCCTATTTGTTTTATACTAAGAAATTCAAACACTGAAGGGAACAAGAATCATTCAAGGTTACACTCTATGTCAGCAGCAGGGAGTACAGCTCCAGTGCCCTGATACCCTAGTTCTATTCTATGACCTTTATAGTATGTGTTAAATAGCTCTTGCAGATTAGACACAGAATACTTCTCACCAGCTCTGGTCAGAAAGATTTGGCTTCTTTTTTCTGTTCAAATTACACTAAGAAATTTTAAACTGTTCTCTAGAGCCTTACTCAGAATTTAGTGAGTAACATTATTTTCCTCCTCAGTTTCCCCCTTCCAGTTTACCCAGAATGAATCCTTTCTATTTTATTGCTGAGTCACTGATAGTGACTCATCTACTACAAAACCTCCCTGCATTTCCCTTCATTTTCTCTTTTCCTAGCCCAGGCCTTATTTCTTCCCTCTGTCTACAAGTCCCCCTGTCTTCTTAAGATCATGGATGTACACCCATGAAAATTCACAACTCTAATTCTATTGAAGAAGCATACCATGTACTCTGAAGGTGAAAAGCAACAAGTACATTTTAGGTCTTAAAGCTTATGAATTTTTAAACTGTCACACTTTTACCCTTTCATTGATGAATACATAAAAAATGAATAACAAAAACACTGGTAATGCCTGAAGTGAAGGGGAGCAGCTACTAAAGATGGTGTCACCCATTGCAGAGACAGGAGCCAGAAGAATTAAGCTTAAATTTAGCTTTATTCAATTATTTCTAAAAATAAAGTTCCTAAGTTTACATAGAAAGCTTCATTTTCTGATACTGTCTTGGGCCATTTGGCTATGGTCTCTAGAGAGTGGACACAGGACAAAGTCACAGTGTCACACAAGGAGCCTTCACGACCCTCCTGCAATGTCGCTGTTTCCTCTTCTTCCACAGTCATCTGGTGTGGAAGGAACAGAGAACTGTCCCCCTGCACTCTGGGGAAATCCCTGCTGGGATAAAGGATACCATCTCTGAGTGTTACTGCCTGGAGGTAACACATCTGCTATTTGCAAGTTAAATCCAGGCATCCTGAGAGGACAAACATAGTTTGCTTCTACTTTATAGATTCTCTTCTCCAACTCACAGGGTTAAGATCTCTGGTTAGCCATTTCAGACGTTGTTTCTACCAGCTCAGTATGTGTCTTTATTTAGTGCAGAACCCCCCTACACAGCTCACCAGAATTTCTTTGTCTTCTCCAGGGTACTCGTCGTAAGTGAGACCATTTTAACTATGATCATTTAACTATCATATTTTCTCAACAATGATTTTGACATCTATATAAGGAGACCATAGCAGAAATCGAAAGCAATTTTCAATGGCCTTTCAAAAACATAGACTTTTAAAAGCCTGAAAAATTGTTAGGATTCATCCCCAACTGGAAAAAACAGGAGTCTGGGTGGCAGGTACCTAGACAGGAGAGAACTGGTTATGAAATGCCATCTCTGAGCTGAGTTGGAAAAGTTTCTTGTGTATCCAGTATGTACAAGATTAATTGGTCCAAAACAATAATTACTCAAACCCAGAGTAAGGAAAAAATCCCACACTCCCTCCTCATCATTTCCGCTAGTCTTATTTCTCCATTTCCCTCAGTTGCTGTTACTCACTCTTCCTCCTTCCTATACTAGTCATCTTATGATGACTTTTAAGAATGCTTTTTCTATTTCTCTGACGAAACATTCGCTCCCTCTCCCTCCCTGTATCTATTTACTAGAAATATTTATTTTCCTCATTGTGCTTTTACTTGTTAACTATTTTCTTTTTCAGTAGTCCCTCTCCTTAATTACATTTTTAATTGTCTGTGTAACATTGTAGGGAACTTTCTAAAGTGCAGTCTCTGAAGACACAATAGGAATCTCTGCGTGAAGAACATCACATAAAAACATACATTATCACCACTTACCTTTCAATGAAACTACCTCACACTTGTCCAGTCACCACACTAGTCATCATTTTACTGCTGATTCAGTTGACTAATAGTCCCACAGAATGCAATCTGAGACAAGAATAGAGCAGAAGGCTGTATGACTAATACCCCTAACCACTTTAATCTTCTTGTCTTTTTCCCTGTTCCACCTTTGTTGCAGCCTGGTGGTATAATAGTTTATTGACAGAGGAATCTGCTAACCATGTTTCTTAACTGATACCGAGAGAGAAGAGTAGGCTGCAAAATATCTGGACTATATAAATTTTCTTCCTTAAAGGTTACAGTGCTCCTTTCCCCAGGAAATGGCTGCATGAAACCAAGTAATCTTGAAGCTAGTATTTGTTTGAGAGTATATATACACAAATAAACTGTATTTAAGTGAAATAACTTCTTTGTTTAACTATATATTCTTTCTTGCTAACTAAGATAAAGTCTCATCATATTATTTACAGGGAAAATAGCAGCTTCTTCTATCTCACCATGACTCAGTTTATAACAATTATCTACTGACTATACACAATTCCAATATTTTCCCCTTTTCATATGCTTCCCTGACCAAATTCTCCAAATATTTCCCGGGAGAAAAAAAAAAAAAAAGGAAACGTACCAGGCTAGAAAGCCAAAGCTGTTTTCCAGCAGATGGTGAAACAGGGAACAGAAAACAGTTGGCAGTAACAAACGGTTTCCTTCTTAGAGTTTTACCATCTAGTTCAGATACCTTTTCAGAACTGTCCTGGCAGCAGTGTAAGGGGTCAGATTTCTTGGTGAAGTTCCCTAAGTTATGGAAAAAGGCCTGAGTTACGGGAAGAAGTTCAGGCCTTCCACCCCTCACACAGTCACACAGAATCATTCAGGTGCAAACAGAAACCATTAACACAGGAGGAATTACATCCCTTGCAAACGCTTTCAAACTGTCAAAGAGTGGAAATAGTGCAACAAGAGCTATAAAGGTCAACGTGAAAGTTCAAGGGCAAGAAAGTAATTTCCTTTTTTAGAAGTTTAGGACTCCAGTCATACAGTCAAATATCAGCCAAACACTTGAATTTTTATTTTTTTTTAAAGACAGGATTGTTAATCTTTTGTTAAGATATAAAAGCAGTGAAGAGCCTAAGGATCAGCCAACAAAGATCTCAGCAATTAACAATAACTAAGTTGAGAGGTCTGATGAACTGTAAAGACTGTGACCATTTCTAGCTCAAGCAGTTTTACATCAAGAGGGGCAAGCAAACCTTCTGGAAGAGTTTCAGTCTCTTACTGTGTGAAGTACTATAAAACAGTACTTTTTCCAAGCGACAGGCAAATTGCTGGCGTGCAGAGAGGCTGCATCTCACACAGTAATGACTCCACCTTGTTCTTCACTGGTTTTGCAGATATCCCAAGCTAATCTCTTCATTGAAAAGCCAGGACAATTTTATAGTTAGCTGAAGATAAGGAGAAGCAGTCGCAAAAGTGCTAATGCAAGCAGAGTTGCCAATTGCCAACTATTTTACCAGGAAATAGCAGTGACAGAAAAGCACTGCAGAGGAGAAAGAGGAAGCAATGTGTTTAGGGAGGCAACATAACATGTGAAAGAGTAAATGAAGGAACAGATAGAAGGGATAAATGGATGAGAACAAGTAGTTTTGAAAAAGCATCATTTTTCCAAGAAATTGTTTGCAAGCTGCAGTGCAACTGAAAGAATGAGAAAGAAACTATCTCTCTCTACTTTAGCACAATCTATATTCCCAGGACTCGGATATTTCTTTCTGCAAAGGGCTGTGCCACCTTGGTTTCTTTGGGTCAAGGGACTGAGGATATGCTCTAACACACACTCAAAACAGCTCTGGTTTGATGCTTGAGGATAGATGTTTTCCATTAACTCTGAAGAATCCAATATGTATGTTTCAATAAACAAATGAAAACACACAAACATCAACAAATAAAACAATTTGTTTTCCCTTCAGTTTTCTACATTTCAACACCCTAATGCTCACCTCCTAGAAGTTTAACAATTGAGCTCAGACAAAATGCCCTCTCTTTCCTTCTGAAGTGTTCCTTTCTCCTTTGTCGCCTTTCTCCTTTGACTTATTGATAAATTTGTGCTCTCCTCCTCTTTCACAGAAAAATTTAATGGTATTTGATCTGTGAGAGATGATTTTTTTAAACATATCTATAGTTAAAATACTGAGCAGTCATGAGTAAGTATCCTTTCAATGCTTAGAGTGCTAAGCATTTGTAGTGCATAAAGTCTTTTACTCAACTATTTGAAGACATTTTACAGGCATTAATGTAGCAAAGCCAAATGACGGAGCTGTTGGTAAACTGAGGCATGTGAATGATTTGGTTAAGATTTCATCAAAAATAGCAGCAAAAACGAGGATAAAATCCAAGCATCTCAGGTCCACTCCATCCAGCATAACACACTGTGAAGCAGTTTGTATGAACAACATATAATATGATTTGATGTATTTGTTTTAACAGAACAAATTGTCTCTGAGGATCAAAGATGTTAGTATCATCTTACCACTCTGCTACAGCTCATCTTGATTCAGGACATTAAATACTATGAGTTTGGACCGTTTAAACAACCTTTGTTAGAACGTACCTTTCTAGAAGATTTAAAAAAAAAAAAAAAAAAAAAGGAATGGAAAATGGTTGAAGTATTTAAAATACTAGTGCATTTTACAACATATTCCATTACCCTATTGATAGGGAGGATTTGCACAGGGTACCCCTCCTGTCTTCAAAAGGTGCCCTTTGACTATCATTTGATAGAGTGATATTAAAGATTATGAAAAGTGTGCTTTCTAGGGAAACATAAAATTAACTAGGATGAAGTGGAACTGCTAAAGTCTAAGCTTACCTCATTTTAATCAGTTACAGAGAGAAAAAAAAACTGATTTAGAAAGTAACTTTTATCTGTGGTGGTGATGCCTGTTTCCTTATGCTGAAACACTGGCATAGCCTGAAACTGTTTTTCAGATAAGAAGGTCATAATACTGTTACAAAAGGAAAAGCTATGAATGTCAGCTAAAAAAAGAGAGGGAAAGAAGAGAAATGAGAGGGGAAAATAAGACAGAGTAACATAATGACACAAGGCAGAGGAGAATCTATCTTTCTTTAGCCAAATTAGGTCTAATTTCTAACATTTGCTCCCCCCACCACTTCTCAGTATTTTATTATGTTCCCATTTACCAGTCACAAAAGCAACATATTGTTGCATAATATCAATAACCTTTCAGTCTGGACTGATACAGCCAGTCTGTCATCCATCTATACCTGCTAACATTTATTATTATATACACCTATGATATTTTATGAGGTCCCTGCAAGGCACCCTTTATTACATGTATGTAAATGCCACGCAAGAGAAAGTATTTAAAACACAGATTCCTTCTTCTTCCTCTGTTTTGAACATCAGTCTTAAGGTTGATTAACAAGAGCTGGATTTATCGATTTGTGTTCTGAGAGCACTCAGGAGAAATTGAAGACTTGGATAGTATTCACACAAATAAAGTTACATTTGCAAGAGCTGCTATTTTCTCTGTCATGGAACGTTTGCCAGGAGGACAATTACTACTTTATAAGCTGTTTTCAAGTCACCAACTATGAGTTATAAAGGGTCATTTTCAACATTTAGTTCCCAGTGTTAAGATGTTTACACCATAGGATAGACAAAGAGGCAGGAGAATACGACTATAACTAAGCCCAGACAAGGGGCCTGCTGTCTGCGGTAACCTCCTTTGCTGCGGTTTCTTTAGCTGTAAAACTTTAACAGTGGTACTGATATTCTTCGTAAATCATAACCTACTGAAAAGCAGCATACTCGAAGTAGATGTTATTACCATTACAGCATCTAAAACTAAGCGTACAATGGACCTTTAAAGCTTGGGGGAAAAAAAAAAATCAAATTTGCAATGCTTGATATTAGTGATATAGAAAGATGTTTATTTTATAATTTAATAAAATCTTTTGGATTTAGATGAAGATCTACAGGACTTTATCACTCCATGAGAAGTAAAAATAAACGATAGCTGATCATTTTATTTTTGCAGTCCAGTAAAGTGCAAAAAAAACCTACATTCAAATAAGTAAGACATCATGTAAAATTATGGAAAGCGCAATTTTTTTTTAAACTGCTGTCAGTTTTGATAGTTACTACCCTATGACTAAAAATTATACTACATATTAGTAATTATAGCAACTATAATTATTGATAGTTATACTAAGTGCTCAGACAACCCAAGAGAGAGTATTTTCCTGTTCTCCCAGTAAGTGGACTACGTTAAATTTGTTTGGCAAACAGTTTGAAGCTAAAGATAACTAAAACTAGAGATACTAATGTATTGAGAATATTATTTATATAACATTATTTATATTAGTAAGAGCTCAGGGTATCTGGTCTAGATGTAATCTGTATTTGGATATGGGCTGATGCAATCACAGAGCCATTAGCTGCTGCAGTGAGGTTCAGGAAGACTAGTTGGCTTAGCTTCTGTTCCCAGAAAAGTACCAGAACAAATAACAAAACACACTATTTATAAGCTGTTATACGAACACAAAGAAAAGATTAAAACTGTCAACACAGGCCAATCTTAATTCCTTTTCTGATGGGAAAGAGACCTAAAAGATAGGAACAATATGGTGAATACTGCATCTCGTCTTTACAGTACTTTCAGCACTGCTTCTTATAGATGAGTTTGGGAAACATGGGCTAGAAAAGAAATTATGAAAAGATACGTGCCAAGCTGGCTGGACCTCTGCATCAAGTGAAAGTAACTGATATCAAAATTTATCAACTGGGGTTGTTCATATGTTGGTCCTGGATCCGGTACAACTTAGTATTATCACAAAAGATAAAAGCGATAGCACAGAGAATATTATTATTTAGGCAAGTAATGTCTAGTTGTAAACATACTGGACAATAGTGGTAAAATTCAAAACGATGGTGGAAATTAGGTATACCATTCAAAAATACAATAGTTCAGTAACAGCAAATACAAGCAGCACTGGTAACTCTCAGCTGAAGCAGCATGTCTTAGTTTGAGAACCACATCTTAAGAAATATGTGGACCATTTGGTATGAGTGCTGAGGAAAGCAATGAAGAAAACATCGCCTACATGGAAAGAGCAAAATAAAAAAAAAATGTTTATTCATAAAAAAGAGGATTAAGTGGAAGCATAAACAGAGTCTTTAAATAAAATCATACCACAAAAAGAGTCATGATCTATTTTCTGTAATCTTGGTGGCCAGGACAAGAAGGAACAAGCCTGGATTGCAATAAGGAATAACTAATATGTAATATACTGGGCAAAATCTTCCAACAGTAAGGATTGTGAAGCATTGAAAGTGATTGCCTGGGAAGCATGGAGCCTCCAAGAACCAGGTTGACAAAAACCTGGTAAGAACAGCACAGCTGCAGTTCATGTTGCCTGGAGCAGCAAAGTGTATGGGATGGCTTCAGTGGCCCTTTCCTATGTTACATTTCTACAAAATGAAGAGACCACGCTGAAAGAAGGGAATTGATCCTAGCGAGTCTTCTCTTTCATTCCCCCATTCCCTGATCCCTCTCCCAGTTGTCCTTCTTTCGCTCCTTCCAGTTGCTGATAGATATTAAAGAGAAAAGAAAAAAAACTCACAGTCGGAAATATGTGGCCATAAAATAGTAAAAATTCTCAGGAAGAGGCAGAGAGAAGGGTAACCAGGTGTCATTGGCTTCAAGTACATAATATTCAGAGATCTGAGAAGAGAGATAAGGGCAGAGAACAGGAAGGTGGGTGGGTGTCTGATTCCTACTCCCAGCCTGTTGCAGAAGCTGGGAAATGCCAGCAGAAAGGAGAAGCTCACCCTCAGACCACTCTTCTGGATCACAGCCACCTTGGATTCTGTCTGCAGCTGTGAGGTGTGGTTAGAAGTAAATTTAGACTTGTATTGCTTGCTGAGGCTAGTTATACATTCAAAAAGACAGTTTCTCTAAGCCTCTTGTTTACCAACCATTGCCAAATCCTGCGCATTGTTCCAGTTACTGCCCTGCTTCTCAGCAGCTCCACTGGTAAGGAAAAAGGATTAAAGTGGTAGATCTGTTGCACTTTCTGTAATCTGTGAACTTTGTTTTAAAATCTATTCATTTCCCATCATTGTCATGGCAAAATATCACGAGGGCAGTTAAAACAATTCAACAGGCTGAATTGTTACCATTACCCTCTCTCCCTACTAATATCACAGAAAGTCTAACTTGCTTTTAACAGGAAAAAAATTAGGCCAATAGCAGGTGCTTTCCAAAAGTGTAGTTATAGAAAGGCCAAAAAATACCAGCAACTAAGAGAAATTATGTGGGGTGTGTAGCAAACACCTTATACTAGAGAACTTTAATTCTTTATTCACTAATTGGCTAATTCAGTGATTCATCTCCACAACTGCACATCTATGCAAGGGGTTTCTGGCTGTCTTGATAGCCCTTTGGAACGATCCAAGGACATTTTTAGGTCTATACCTATCTCTGTGTGCTTGGGCTACATATTTTACAGTGTTCAGCATCATACTACACTGGCTAATAAGGAAAGTTCCCCTTCCCAGTAGTACTTTTGTTCATAAACAGTCTCACAGATGCTCAAATACATCAGTTGTGTCACTGGACAGCAAGAATGGACACACAAGGTATTAAGGCCTCCAAAATAACAGGCCACAGTTTCAGGTTCTCAGGTGTTGCCTGTCTGATTGTAACCAACTGCAGCATGGAGAGGAGGAAGAGCAAAGAGGAACCTCTTTGGCTCTGTTTGTAGCATGGAAGAGGGTGAAAAGAAGGTGAGGTGAATCAGTGCTCTAGGCTTTCATCTGGTTAGTTCTTCCTGCTGCAGGCCACAGGGTTAAAAAGCTTGCCACAAATCAAACTGTCTTGCAGGAAGGTTTGAGGGCTCTTTTCCCTCTTTCAGCCTTTAGGATCATTAAAGTTATAAAACTGCCATGTATTAGCCTTACAGACAGACACTTAAGCAGCCCTGCCTAGCTGAAGGGCAGATCCATCGAACAATGCTGTGTACACTTGGAAGCCTATAGTGTTCAGTCATCTTTTATTGTCAGTCTGACATGACTTTTGACCAAATAATACTTTGTTCCCCAAACTCTTGTGGTACACTGCAAAATCTGTGTCCAGTTTACTAGACAACAGTAAAATGTTTTACTTCTTTTGTATATTTCATACATTATTTTTATAGAGGTTTTTTCAAACAAAGAGGTCAGGATCAGTTCCTTTTTTTCCCCCTGTGCCATACCTCCAGAAGCAGTTTCCTCTAGGAGATGATGATCTGCCAATCTGCAGTCAGAGTTGGGCTGCAAGATGACCAACAAGCCTGAGACCTGTGCTTCCCTGTTAGTCCTACACATGCAGACCTCAAAAGACAAACAAGTATGATAAAACCCTGTTGTTCCTAAGGGTTATTTGTCAAGTACCGTTAACAAGAAAAGTAAATAATAACCATCCCTGAATAAAATTTGTTCATAGCAAGCCAACAATAATCAGCCAGCAATGTCAGGTGGCAGCAATAAAATAAATAAAACAAGCTGCATCACAGTTATGATTACAACTTTATAATCGCTGGATATAACCTGCAAAGTTACAAACATAAGTAAGTAATTCCTGCATATATCCTATAAAGTCATGGAAACGGCTCAGCCTAGAGTGCTTAGAAAAGGATCGTGAAAATTCAGATTGCTGGGTTCTGTGATACCTGCATCCCAGGTCGAAATATTCAAAGAGGTTGCTAGTAGCACAGGGACTGGTAGTTTGGAGTCGGGGTTTATTTGTTCGGTTTTTTGCTTTCTCTGGTGTTAGTCGTACTATTGGAGCACAACACGGAATTAGAGCAACCATTATGTTCCTATCCTCTTGCATGGATCGCCCTGAACTCTTCTAACAACTCAAAACTTAGACACTTACCACGTATGAGAGGCCACTTCTGAGAAGCATAGCTTTACCTTCTGTATACCTCTCTATCTCTCTGGAAAACACGTATGTTCATTCCTGTGTAAGGAGGACCCACTTCCAACCAGTGAGAGCAGATGTTCCCTTCTCATATCTCGGTGGAAAGGTATCCTAGCAGAGTTTGTGGTATTAATACTGGCACATAATTAGGAACTAAGAGATCATTCAAATGGCCTATTCCTGGCTTCAGAGTACAAGCCAGGGATATTGTTTTCACAGAGACATTGATTTCCTCCCCCCCCCGCCTTTTTTGGGGGGGGGAATAGCATCCAATCAGCTGCTGCTGTCACTTTTCATATCCCTAAACAAGGAGATTTTTAGTACAAAATGAATAACAGAAAAGCATACAGGAACCGACAAACTCAGTCTATACATATGAAATGTATTTTCTAGGCTAGTCCCTTGAAAAGTGACAGAAAATCACATTTAGAAAACTTAACTATACTTTGCTCCAATACATTTCAGCCTACACCAACCATATAGAAATATGGCACTCATTGGGAGATGTGTGTGCCTTTACTTGGCCTAAGGCAATTACAACTACTTGTCTTCAAATTCAAGGCTCTTCATCATTTATCTCTGCCCTACTTAAAATTTTTCATTCGGTATGGAAATGTCACTTCAAAACCGCTGTCCAGGCAATAATGGCAGTCTGTATCTACTCACAAAATTCTCTAACAGTCACCATTGTGCTTCCTCCCATAATAGGCTCTGAACCTCTGTTTATAGCTTTCAATTCATCTCTTTCAAACACTTGTTTAAAAATTTACCCATATATAAAGGAAAAAGTTAGGCTGTAAGGAGAATAAGATAACTCCAAATAGGATAGAAAATACTTTCCATCGTGCTCTGTTTTGTTTTTGATAACCATCTATTCTCTCTTGGCCTCAGTTTGGACTGTATGCTCTTTAGATAATAGACCAGAAGTTGATTTTCAAATATATACATATATGTGTGTGTGTGTATATACACATATATAAAGATTTTCAGAAATTACTAAGGATTTTAGGCTTGTTCATTAAATTAGGAACTTCCTGAGCTCTCCAGCTGGTGACAATGGGTCTCAGTTCAGACCCCACAGTTTATTTTCCCAGAGGCAAATTCATTTTACTTTGAAGAAGGAAAATGAGTTTAGTGAATATAATGGGCAAAGATTGTAAAGCGATAGAATATATTCCCAACTTCACAAACATACAGCCAGCTGTGAGGTGGGAGATGGAAAAAGCACAGGGTTTTTCTGGGTTTTCAAGTTTTATTGCTCCTTTTCTCCTGCATATGCTGCAATGGCTGTACTTGCTATGAAAAGATGCTTGATGTTAATGGAGATATCACAATGTCTACTCCTGACCTACCTTTTCTTCACACATCTCTCTTCCCAGCACAGTTTCTCTGTAATCCCTTACTGCACTATTGGGCCTAGAGTATAAGAAAAGGTCATGCTAAGCTTTCACCAAAGCTGCTGCAAGTACGCAAGTTCTTTCCTACTATACTCTGTCTGCAATAAGAAAATAAGTAGTCTTAGTCTCCTTACTATTTGCTAAGCAGGACTTAAAAAAGGAAAGGACAACAGATATGCTTAATTTTAGAGTAGTTTTCAATACAGAAAAGCATTCAGAGTGAATGAATGTAAATGAAAAGACATTATCTGAGGTGTAACTGAAACAATTGTAATATTAAATCGACAAACATTACACCACTACCACCTCTTGAAGGAGTTCAACCATTTACCATTCAATTTTCCTGTACACTCAAAAATCTCAAGTGGTCAGAGATATTAACAGCAATCTAGACATACCTACAATTACAAACTAAGAGGAGATTTCATTTAAGTCATCTGAGCTGTATTCTTCACAACTGCACTGAAGGTCAAATCCTGCATTGATTTTCAACTTTAGAAGTTTTGTAAGTATAAAAATATAATTCAGAACAGAATTGCAATGCTATGAGTACTACCAAAGAAATAATAAAAATCGATTGTCACAGATCAAGTAATTTTATGGGCATAATATTAAATGAAAATAGGTCTGACTCTTCTCCACAGTAAACACACCACTACTGTATACAAGCCTCCAAACACATTGGGACAATTGACATCAGCTTGTTTTCCTGACAGCAGCACAACATTACATTCATGACTGTGCATTATCTTTAGCTAGCTGCATCGTAAAAGAAATGGTTGAACAGTCAAAAGTAGGCTGTGCAGTACAGAGATATATAGTTATATTCTGTAATTCTAATATGTTCCATGTTTTACCTGGGACATTATCAGCAACAGTCCCATTGATTTTAGCAGGACCTATGTAGCCAAAATCCTCTAGCTGTCACTTTGAAAAATTAAGTAAAATTTTTCCTAGGTACGTATTTTATAAATACCTACACAAACACAGCAGGGCTAGATCCTTGGTCCATGCAAATAGGACCAACAAGTTATGTTTGAGTAGTTAGTTGCATCTTTTGGCAGAGGCTCAATTTTTTTTTTTTTTTTTTTGCACTGTAAGCACTACTTAATAGACACACTGTTTTATGAAACACTTAACCTTCTGTTCACAGATGCATAGGTCACTTTCCAATGGTGAGTAAATAGTATTCCTGATATAGCTACAGGAAGAGCTTTCGTGGAATGGAAATATTTTTCATATAGCTTGTGGAAAAAATGAGGAGAAGCAGCAAAATATGGAGTAAGAGCCCACAGTAAGCCAAGAGCCACCCAGCTCAAGCCAACAAGGAATCATAGACAAGAACTGGTGAATAGTGGTCACAGATGGCCTTATTTCAGTTCTCAAAAATCCTACTGACCATAAAATGGGCAGACAAGAGCTCTGCTTATGCTGTAATACTGTTTACCCTTAGAGCTGCTTCTGCCAGCACAGCGATGATGGAGATTTTGGAGAAAGAGACAGTTTCCACTCTGGAAAAATAGATCTCCAAGAACTGACCACGGGAACCATCACTACAGGCTAAGGTTTTTGATTCTGCCTCTTTCCCCAGCTCCATACAGCTTCCTTTTTTATACTGTGTATTAAAGAAATTCCAATTGCTATGCAGAACACAAAAAGGTTCATCACTACGAGGAGGAAACACAACAGTTAAACAGCTGCCAATGTCAAGGGCTTCTTTAAAATCACAACATGTAGTGGGATTTTGTTTCTTGTATTCAAGCTTTTTTTAGAGTAAGAGAAATTTCAGACATACCCTACTTTATTTTTGAATCTAAAGGTACAAGAGAACTATCAAACTAGAGAATTATAACACTTTTTTTCTGTTAATGTGCTAAGTTTTTACATATGATAAAAATTGAAAAGACAGCTGCAGACAACACATGCTACTATAGATTGCAAAGACACTGATCATTGCTGCGTTTCACCTCACTGATTACTATCACTTCATTTATCTTCAGCTGCCATTACAAGCTAGTGACTTTAGCTCCATTGCCTTAATGAATGTTGTTCTGTGAATTTGGGCCAACGGGTGTGAGTTGAAACAAGGCAACCTGCAGCACCTGTATTCAAGGTGCTGAAACGTTTCAGGTATGGAACTGTTCATAAATACAGCTAGGGAACAGCAAATATTGATTCTATTAGATGCATCCATTGTGCAAAGGAATATTTTAGAAAATAAGATTGCATTGAACTTCTCTGTGTGGTGCGCTATGGTCTAGTGCTTGTGGCATCGGAACCAGGTTTATTCCTGCTGCTAACTGCCTAGTGACTGCTGGTATACCACTTCATCTTGAGGTACTTTAGTTTCCTTAACTATGAAAGGAAGATACCGAAAGTTTGTTTCTTTGTAGTGTACCAAACCAGTAAGGGTTGGACAGCGTCACTGATGCACAAAATCAACAACCAAAAAAATCTGGTGCAAAGTTCCTAAAAGTCAATGGTTTTTTTCCTATTGATTTCAAATGGCTTTGAAACAGATTATAAATTATCCTGGAGTTCAACGTAAGTTGCAGACATACAGCTGGGATGACACTTAAGAACGTATGCCAAAAGTTTTTTGGAAACATAGAAACTTCAGAGTTACTGTGTACAGCAAGAATAACGTGTCACTAAAGGAATTAAGTTCTTCACTTGAAATATAATTTAGAACCTATTTCCATTTTACAAAAAAAATGGCATATTGTTTTCATTAGAGGAAAAAAAGCATTCATGTTTGCCTTATGTTTCTTTCAAAATATTTTCATTACGAAGTTTTCAGAGTTTTATATTTGGAACCATGCAAATTACGGCACCTGTTTTCTCCCCACAGATGAACAAATGTACAGTAGGGATTTATGTTGCTCCAAAAGAAAAGAGGGAAGCAATCCTTTTAAGCACTTCAAACTGCAACCAAGCTTTGCTTTGGTGAAGGAAGATCAGTGAGATGCAGGACAGGGCACCAAACATTCACTTCATTATTTCTTTTTGCTTGGCCTCTATTTCTTTCCTCTGCCCTTCTTTTCTGACTTTCCTTGAGAAAAAGCGACAAAACATTATATGTTTTGTGATTATATGTTATGATATATGATCATATATATATGATTATATGTTAGCACTGCAGCAACACTGCTGGAATCTAAGAGGATTGTAAGCATGATAATACAGATGATCAGAGACTATAAATGTAAGAATTTTCTTATGTGGTTAGGAAAAAAAAAAAATCAAAGAGGTATTTACCCATGTAATTTGTTCCTCCTCTTTTCCTGTTTTCCATTCAAGGCTGTAGGGTTGATTGGCACAAGGATTCATTATTATTCCCTTTCTGATAATAGATCCTGAGAAATGGCATCATCATACTACTTGAAGGCGACATAGTAGGGTTGGTTTATACCAGGCACAGAAATGGTCTTTTAATTTGACATTTGCACTGCTATCCTTATTATCGTGTGTGGACAGGCTAAAGAAACACATACATATTGTAAGCAATTTTGTGCTTTTGCTTTCTTATGTAAACTCTTTTAAAATGTCACATAGAAACTTAAAGACAAAATAGGTGACAGACCTTACTTTGGGCACAGACTCAACTTAGTAATTAGAAAAAATATTAAGTACAAATTTCACTATAAAAGCATTAAGCGAAAACAATAGTTACATAACTAAGTAATGATAAAATTTGCTCTAACAGATGCAAATATTGTATTGGGTAGGTCTTCTTTCGGTATAAATCAGCACAACTTTTTTGATTGCAATACACGTAAAATAAGCTACCTGGTTAAGAGGAAAAGCACGATCACACTGCAAGCCAAAGAGCCGTTAAGTCTACCACTCGGTAATGAATGCCCATGCAGAGTCCCAAAACCAGAATTTGATCTCCTCTGCATATCTTACTGCCTTCCAAAGGTCAGTAACTCAGAGATTTTGTAATCTAGGTAATCCATCCAGAGTTTTTTTATTTAATAGCTATCTATGAACCTTTCTCCTAATTTTTTTAGGTATTGACATCATCACATGCATCGAGTTACACAACACAATTCTTACATACTATGTGGGAGAAAAAAAAAAAAACCAAACCAAACAAACCAAAAACCAAAACCCAACTCTTTTCAATCACATTAAGTCTGGGTGCCTTTGTTTCTTATATTGAGAGAAATAGTGCATAATCATTCTCTAATCATCTCTTCAAGGTTTGACTAAGCTCTCATGTAGTCTCCATTCTGTCATTTCTTTTCAAGTTAAAGGGCCTTAGGGTCTCCTTATAGGAAAACTGTTCTATTTTTCTACCTCACCCTTTTTAATCCTTCTCTGTAAAATGTATTATTTCTTCCTCTGCTTTATTTATCCTTTGACAGGATGATCAAAACTGAATGAAAATTCAGGAAGTGCATGTACCTTATAATGATATAATGCAATTTTTTTTTTTTTCTGTAGCACTTAACCAAATAACAATAACATTGTAATCATTCTATTGGGCCTTTGACAACTTTAGAGCAACAAGCTGATGTTTTCAGAAAACCATCCATAAGAGGCAAGTCTAAACTGTGGGACCAAAAGAAGCACTTCCTAGCTCCAAGGTGTTGGTGCGAATCCTCACCACATCTCAGCTACGTACACAAACAAGATACACACCTTTGCCTTTCAAAATGAACACGTATTTAAGCAGGAAAGCAGAGAAACTGTGTTCCATTAAGTCCTTCAGTCTGCACTCTTGAAGAATCAGAGCCTTAGGCACAATATGGAGCACAGGTATTCCATAATTAATATGAAAACAGGTTTCCACCATCACTTCCCTGGGTCTGAATAGCTGATTTAGAGCCATTGCTTTATATACATATATACACACATACACACTGAAGGTTATTTTTTCACCTGAATATGTTTATTTGCACTTAGCGAAATGAATTTCATCCTTCATTTTACGGCTCAGTCACAGTATTATGATCCTTCAGATCTGGCCCCATATATATTTTCATCCTAATACACAATATTATTTGAGGTGTGAATTCCATCATTTTGGACACAAATTATAATCCTCTCGGTACTGTGAAGTCAATGGCAATGATCCAACAAACAGATCTGCAGAATGAAGGCAATGAACTCTGGACACAAAGATATGCCTATGCTGATCTAATTTCAGGATCTAGTATTAAAAACTGCCTCTTTGATAACAGAGTATAATGGTTCTTTAATATTAGATATTATTCTTTTGATACATTTACCTATTTTCATCCAGATGAAAGAACAAAGCTTCACTTTCAGATAGTTTTACCTGAGAGTATTGACATTAGGTAAAATTAAAATAAATGTCAATTAGGGAACATGAAACAATCAGCCAAGAGAAATACAAGTTAGAGAATCTTTTCCCAAAAGGCTCACATATTTTCATCTCATGGGATCACTTAGTATACACAGGCCATAGTTTCTAATCTAGTCAACTCTGCATCAAGCTCTGTGCTAAGTATATCTACTAGCAACACATCCAATGTTGATAGGAAGATTGCAAGTGACAGACAACCCACTACAGCTGTAGGTACACTGTTCTACTGATTAATTGCTCTCACTTCTAAAAGCTTACATCTGTTCTTAGACTTATTTATCTTGCTTCAGCTTCTAGCCACTAGTATGTCTTTTTGTACTGGATTAAATAACAAGTTAGGAGGAGAAGACAATACACAGATTCTGAGAGAGCTGGCAGGAAAAGCAAGTAACTAGGCATACTGTTTACTTCACTTTGCAGCTTTTCAAGGCTTTCCTCCAAATTATCATCCATTGCAAAGAACACTACCCCCACTCAGCTACCTCCACACAGGTTTCCTGTCTCAGTCCCAAAAGCTACTGACAGAACTTCTGCATTTATTTTCCTGCTGTATTTCTGCTCATGTCCAATACACTGCTTCTGCTCTTAAAAGAGGAATTGCAAGGAAGAGAAAAGTAGGGAAATTATTTCAATAAGGCCAATGGAGTGACCTAATACAGACCAACACCTGGTGCTGTAAGTTGGCTTCTGTGTGCTGTTGTCTTTTACTCATTTCCTTGAGAAGTTTTTACTTGAGGAACAGCAAGTGATGTCCCCCATTCAGACTGAGTACTCTTACATGCCCAGCCATGTCTCCATTCCTGTGCTCTGCAAATCTCCCACAGCAAACTTGCTGTTACACACCACCCGATCAATAATGCCACAGTTACTGTTAGAGAGATATCGAAATTTTGAGGAAGAAAGCAACCACAAATGTGCTAGCTTGTCAAAATAAAGTGTTACAGTGATAGTATAACATAGCCTATACCCATCTACAAACGTCTTTTGCTATCTTTGGTGCTTCAGAGATTTGTGAATTACTGGGATCTTGCTTGCATTACTGAGTTTGATTTGTTTGCTGCCTGACAAGCTAGGAATGGCAGTTCACTGGTATGAACCAAACCCTTTAGATCTGCACTAGGAAGTGAAATGACAAAGCACTAGCTATAGTCATGCAAGGAGGTGACTGGAGGAGACTACCCCAGTGACAAATCAAAGTAGCATTCTTGAACGAAGCACAGTGGAGGCTGCAGGAGGTAATGGTTCACTTCTCACTTCTGTACTAAATAACCTGACCTTTACAACCCCACGTGTGTTCTCTTCAGAAAACAGAAAGAGGTGTAACAGCTGAGGGACTCTACCAGGCTCCATAGGCAGATTTCTGCCAGTTCCAGATGCTAGAAGAAACATGCATCCAGAAGGAATTTGGTAAGTGACGTGTAACTTAGATCTATACAATACTATGCAATATTCCAAGCTGCCAATAAAGGAGAGAATTCAGGTGTCAGGGTCTGTATTTGTGCAGTGCTGTGGCTCAGCCAAATTAACTACACTTAACAGTGATGGAGTACTGCACCAGAAAAAGCCGTACTAATACTCCAGAGCTAACTCAGGTATCTTGACACCACATTATATTGTAGCATAGCAGTATACCCGTAGAGCTCACAGTACAAAAAAAGAAAGGCAAATTCACAAAATAAAATATAATACTGAAATACTAAATTATCATAAGAAAATTCCTTGGTGTGTTATACCAAGGACCAGAGAAGTAATTCTGCATGCACTAAACAGCACTGGCCTCAGAAATAGTGCCTCAGTACATTTTCTAACAGGACTGAATCACAGTACAGCATTCCACTGCAGTAACCAAGTGCACATTGTTTTTAAAATTCATTAAGAAATGTCTGAGGTATTAATAGTCTCCATGGCAGCTTCTGAACAGGTTGCAAATTAACATGCTCAGACTACTGAGCTCCTTACCACTTTGGATTCTTCATCGACTAGTTGAATTGTTAAGAGCTAGAGTTATGTCCTATCTTCATTTTCCAATTATTGTAATATGTGTATCTGACCTCTTACTCCTCCGACACGAATGGAACAGTACTGTTATACCTGTCATTCTCCAGACAACCACTGGAATCTATTTAATTGCATAAATATATGCACTGTATCTATATGTACATATGCACTTAATAAATACATGTACGTGCTAGTAGCATGTTACCAAGATCTCCCAGAAGCATTCAAAAGTCAGGAATTAACAGCATGGATACCAAGAGATTGCAGATATTTATAACTAAGCAAAATTTCAGGATGGGGGTGTGTGGGGGTGGGAAACGGAGACACAGCAAAAGGCATACCCTACACTAGGGTTTTGCCCAGAAGGGATATAGAAATCTTCAAAAAAGATCCACCAAGCAATTAACCTAGGAAAAAAAGATAACACACACACACTAATTCTCAGAAATAGCTGGACAGCTTTGAGATATTCCAAAAGGACTCTGCACAAGTCAGAGACCCCAAAAAGAAAGTATGAGTCTAAACAGTTAATATTTGGTAAAGCTGTAAGCAGCTGAAGACAAAAGCATATAATGGGAAATGTCAGGCATCTTAATAGGTAGCAATATAAGCACCACCTATAATAAATGAGGGAGGGACAGAAAAAGAAAGTATAAACAAATTAACCATAGCCTAGAAACCTCAAACAAGTGTCTCACTTTGCTGAAAATAGGATTTTTCTTACTAACGAGTACAGGATTTTTACATGACATATTGAGAAGTATATTTCTTTGCGATGCTGGTCTATCTCAGAGGTATCGTAAGTATAGAACCATGTAATGTGGCTGTTACTATGGCAACAACTCCTTTTCTAAGGAAAATCAGAAGGTATAAGTCAAGTAAAATCCCAAATAATTTCTCATGACATAGGTTGGACATGTTGTTAAACTGCACCCTTAACGTATTGCGTCCCATTTCTGTCAATTCTTTCCTAGCTCTACATGTTTCACATAGAAATCAGCAATACTAATTTTTCCCCACATTAACTGAAGTAATATATCCTGGGTATGCAGTACAAATTTCTTCACCTCAGCAGTAAATGCAGAACAGGCTAAGATAGGCTCTGAGGATATCTCTGCTAAAAGACATGACTTCTTCGCACAAGAATCTGTCTCATCAGCTAAGAACTGGTGAGATGGTACACAGGTTCCTGAGGGCATAGCTTTCGACCTTCCATGCTGAGCAAAGAAAGAAAAATGGCTAAAATAAAACAGTATGTCAAGTATAAGGCAGTTTGTTTGTTTGTTTTCCATAAACAAAAATAATTCCATACAGACAGACAACCCACTATGATGAGCATAAAAACACCCAGGAAAAAAAGAAGAGAAAGATTTAGAGAACAAATTGCTAAGATTTGCTGTTACAAATTCCTCTCTCCCCCAAATGTTAAAGGATGTTACCTGCTAATAACCCCTCGACTCTTACTTTGCCCCTCTCTAAAAACTAAGTCTCCAATGTCCACAAAGTCTCTCCAAAGAAACCCCGACAATTAACTGTGAACAAAAGATATAATGTTTAACCTCTGTTTCAGCACTATTCCCGGAGCCTGGTGTACAGACTGCCAAATATTGTTCCCTTATCCAGTTTGCCAACACATTTTATCAACTCTCCATTTCCCAAACCAGTTTTTCTTCACTAAGGTTGGTGTCATCGCAGAGCCCAGTACAGATCTGCTCCTTATTGCATATGTTCAGTTGAAGAAAAGACTCTGGGGAGCTTGCCATCACACTTCCTGCAAAGAATTTTGGTTTTACAAATCCTAATAATCTTTCTCACTATCACTTAAGCACATAAAGCCTTTGCACCACAAAAGATTAAGATTTGTGGTGAGATGACACATTGCTTGACACAACAGAGCAAAGTAAATTTCAGGGAAATAAAAACAAAGCACACTTTTTATGTAATCCCAACAAGAAAGTAATTAAAACCAGCAAATAGGGCTCTGACTGCCCCCTTTCCTAGTAGGTCTGTAAACGTGCAGGCAATTACTTTGTATGAATGTGACAGGAGAAATTTAAATCTGAACTCTAGCCACAGCCAATAAATCTTGCATTAGCCTTTTACCTAATAAGAATGACACCTCATACAACATCTCTCTGACCCAGAAAGGAAAAAAGATTAAGGAATTATAGGGAATTTCAAACGCATTGCTGCCTCTTTACATGAAAATCAAAGTATGAGCATTGCCTCTTTTCCGAGTACTTTTTCTCAGTGGAAAGGTTATGTTCAGCCAACTGGGAGACACAAACTCTCCCACGTGGCTTTGGGCACCAGTTGCAGTGTCAAGAGTCTGTTACTGCTCAGTACCTGGAAAACCTCTTAAAGTAAATCAGCATGTTAAAAAAAAAAAAAATCCACAAAGAAAATGATTGAGTAAATTTGAATAATACATAAGTTGAAAGAAATTGTCATCTGCTAGAAACTTTCCACACAAACAGAAAAAGGGGCTTCAGTAATTCATCAAATATGCTATTCACCATGAATTATTCACTTAGTTTTACTACTAAGGCTTCCATGTGCTTCAAGTCACGCAAATCTGATAGGGAGATATAAACCTGGGAATCAGGGTTGTGAAGGTCTTGCCTGCTCTTATATTTTCTAAGAGAGGAAATGAAGTTAGAATAATTATATTTTTCTATTTTTATCTTGGCTATTAATCTCTTGGCTGAATTACTGAGGGATGTAGTATCTCTGCTTTGCCCTTTCAATGGCCCATTTCCTCTAGAAGTCGCTAAGGGGAATTTTTCCTTTCAGCTGTGCTTTTCCCCTTTGTGAATAGAGTCTCTAATGATCAGAGGAGACTAGAAGTGAGTTAAAGTGCCTGTGGATCAGAAGACTTGTTTTCAGGATGGTACCCATATTCATGAAAGCAAGCAGTCCAAAAAGAAACAGCTTCAAGACAAGTTTGATGATAATATAATAAAGAAGGGAGAAAAGAAGTAATAAAAGAAGCGAGAGCCACCTAAGGAACAGAATGAAATAGTGATTAAGATACAAGTAGCTTAAAATGTAGAATCCCCTGTCCTTGAGTTATCATTTAAAAAAGAAAGGGGCAGAAGTTCCAAAATACATCAAGATCATAGAGAAAACCTCAAAACCTGTTATTCTCATAAAAGACACCGTGATGTCTTCCCAGGTCTGCAGACAGTCCTAAAACAATACCTCTGAGAAAAAAATGTCCATCCTTTGTCCCTGGAGGTCTCCTTCCTGCAGGAGGCTGCAGAAGGCAGCCTGTTTCCATGAACAGAGCTGCAGGTATATACAATATCTTTCATGACTGACAACAGCCTAGTGACAGACAGACTTTACTCCATTTAGTGAAGCATCATATCTCCATTTGCTGGAGCTCTAGAAAGAAAGCTCAGTGAAACACACTGTGGGTATCAAACCACCCTCATGGTTTGAAAACAAATAAACAAAACACCCAATATCTAATTGGATTGTCCCAACTTGTGTCCTATAGTTGTGCACTGCCAAGAAGTCTCCAAAGAGGCCCAAAACCAGAATGGAAATGGATTCTGACCTAAGCAGTTCATCACAAGTGAAGCATTTTTGTATAGTACTTTGGGGAAGTTGGTGGAGATTTGCCCAATTTGATCTATTTTTCCATACTGTATTTTATTTTCTCTTTTGTAATACTGTATTGCTATAGTATAACTTTAAGCTAGTAAATATGTATGCAGGATTTTTATTACTTAATAGTTGTAAGGTTAATAGTCATGGGTAATGCCTACATTTAATATGTCAATGAGGCTGTGAAATGCCAAGTTGAATAGCTTTAACGCATATTAGTTCTACTTGTGAATCTACAAAAAGGATCTCTCCAGAAAAATATTCAAACCAAGATCAGTATTGATTTTGGTCCCTGGAAAATGCACTGGACTGTGATAGTTTAAAATTATAAATGTCTAGAGAATACTTGCCAGTACTGACAGAAAGAGAGAGAGATAAATCTGGAATCATATGATACATCAACTCTGAACTAAGAGCAAATATAACACCATCAGTGTCTATGGTTAACCTCTTCTTTGATACCTATGCACCAAAGAGCAAACGTATATACTAATATACCAAGGAACACTGAATTCTGTGTACTATACTTACATTTAATAGAAGAAAGAGTGCTTGAATTAATTGAGCAGGCACCAGGAGGTCAGACTAGCATCTACTTGGTCTCATTTGTTTTGCCACCTGTTCTATTGACAGTGTTTTTTAGATTCATGGTTTGCAGTTTATGTTACTTTCTTTAAATACATGCACTTTCTACTGATACCAAAACTTCAGATATAATACTGCAAATACCACTGTATCATTTTGTCCAGATGTATCTGCTTAAACTGGAAGCAGGAAAGTAGGAAGGAGAGAGTGTAGCAGAGTCAACAAAGATGGACTGATTTAACATCATCACAGAAGTGGATCATGACTGAAAAGAGAGAATAGCAGTGAATGTATGTAAATAACTGACACCAAATTTGTTTTCAATTTGTACTTCAGCTATTTTCTAAAGCCTCTCTCTTGATGGGTAGTCTAACCCCTGAAGCATATTGTTTTGCAATGCCTTTCCACTAGCTGTGGAGTAACTCTTCTCCAACAAGGAGAATGTCCTGTGTATTTCAGGAAACACATATGCACACTTGCACAGATATTGTGTGTAGGTATGTATGCACATGTGCACATAAGTCCTGATTAGAAAAAAGTAATATAAATACATTAGCAAGTTACATGCCTTAATTTACAATTAATAAGCTTTTTTATTTATTCTATTTTTGTTATGTTAGAGAATGGTAAATGATGCTCTACCTTACTTACTACACAGAAGAACTGCTACAAGAAGCTATTAAAATATAAGAACATTTTAAATTATCTTAAGAGCATTAAATAATTTTTAAAGGTTTAATCAAAGTACATATATTAGCTAAAACTAATTTTTACATTTAGAGATATTAACCAAGTTTAAAAATAAATGGGCTGTTTCAGACCACAGAAACTCTAATTTGCAGTAAAATTTTATGTGTTCCAAGATGCACACCAATGCCAATGTTCAAAACCCCCTTAGTCTGGCAGTTGAATAAGGCCTGTTGATATTAATGGCTCTTACACCCTTCCTTGCCTACTTATTTTTTGAAATCTCTCTCATGTCCTTCCAGATTTTTAGTGTACTCCATTCTTTCTCATTCTGTCCTGCCTTCATATCTCCCAGAAAATTTCACAGCACCAAGTGGTGAAAACACAGAAAACGTTTTCCAGTATCTGCCAGCCAAACTGAAAACAAAAGTGTTTAAAACTAAAAATATTCCTAGAAAGCAGACACCACAGTACTTACACTTTATCAGAAAAAAAAGTTACTGAGGACTAGAAATAATATATTTTTGTATCAGGCTTAAAAAGAAAATTTTGGCATCACTTGACCGACCAGAGAAGACTCTGCACAACATTGTCTAACAGGATACTGGCTCAGGCGGTCTGATGCCATCCAAAATGAAGGTCACGAACTGCTGCTATAATGCGATTATTTTTAAGCCTTGAGGTTCTTTGTGCCACAGCCTGGCATATTTTCAGCACTTGTTTCAACAGGGGTGTCCCAGGTCATAGGAGGTCTTGCCGTTCTTAACAGTCACTAGTGAAAATTACTATTCTAGAACAAAGCTTCCACTTCAAAGTACCCTTATTCAAAGGATTTTTTCCACAACAGTCTTGCATTACTTATAAGAGTTAGAATAAAAACATACCACAGAGAAAAACCTAAAATAGTATTTGCATGTAGCAACAGGCTGACAGCTACTTGGTCTTGAGGGTGGTGGTGTGTGAAGGAGTACAGTTTTGCTTTATATCATAAAAAGACTTGTAGTAATGTCCTTTTCACTTTTCCTGACAGTCACTGTAAATAAACCTCATTTTCCTTCAAGTGCCACAGTCCACCAGTTGAGAAACACTATTCTGCTGTTTCTAAAGAAGAAATTGCTGGCCACCAGATGGAAGGAACACACAGTTTCTTCTGTATACACCCTGTGGTGCTCAGGTCTGCTGCTCAGTCCTGCCCTGAAGGAGATAGTGCCCATGGCAGAGGATGCCATCACTGCTGTGACAATCAGAATTTGGACCACAGTTTGCATCATCAATCAATAATATCAGTAAAGTGGCAGGTTATCCATATGACATAAGTCCAAGGTCACTGTTCTAATTAGCTTTTTCATAAGGATTATATATTTTTATTTTTATATATATATATATATATAAAAATAAATAAACTTTTATATCCACAGAATTTAAAAAAACAAATGCTAGGGGGTAGTTAGCAAGCTGCCACTCACTCAAACGTCCTGCCATGCAGCCACGTCTGGTGTGTGGGGTTTAGGGAGGTTTGGCAGTGAACGCGCTTACGGTCCATCTGCTCACAGCAATATGAACAATGCACCAGGTTTCTAACTGTATTCTTTAGAAATGCTGCAGTGTTTATTGTTCAAGGAGATTGTTTTCCTACTACTTAATGCTGATTTGTAAGCTCTGTCTCTTTTTAGCACTGTTTTCATGAAAATGAAAGGAAACACAATAAATGACTCTAACAGCATAGCCTTTTCTTCCCTGTACCACAGTTTAGGGGAGGGCAGGGGGAAGCCCGTTATTGTTGGCTACAGCTAATTCACTGAACAAGAGAAGGTTCTACGTCTAGATTTGAATATGTAAATAAGCTGGTTAGCAAGAGAAACACATATCTTGCCACCATGTATTTAATTTCCACTTGCTATGCTCTCCCCCATGCTGCTTTGCATCTCTATAAGTCTTCAATTATTATCGTTGAATCAGTCACACAGTGTACACCCTGACTGTCACATGGATCTGCATCAAATTCACACGAATATTCTCATGCCTATAGTTCAACTAGACTGTTTCTATGGTTATGACAGATATATTATTGCTTTTGCTTAATTATATACCTTGCTCTTGAACACTCTTTGTGATCCAGTCCCTAGATCAGACTCTCTGCAACAGGGTCTGCTGATGTTAATGCAAAGAACTAATATAGTTGGGCTTTTTTTTTTTCCTCTGAGCTGAGGAACACTGAAGGCTTAAAGAAACCGTATGATAAATGTCAATGGCCACAGATGGCTAACAGTCACTGATTTAAAGAACAACAGAATAATATGAGCCTTAAACTACTGTGTGCAGGATTTTGTGAAAAAAGCATTCTGATGAGTATGGTTCTGTTTTTAAGCCACTTAATCACCATCTGAATCTTTCCATTGATTTTACTACACTTTACATCACGCTGTACCATAATCATATACCTAGCAGAGCAGTAGCCACCTTCTCTCAGACACCTAGCATTTTGTGCAAACTGTACTTGCCTAAGCAAAAATAGATATTTGTTTGGAGGGATAAAAACAATTTCCTTCTGATGTCCCAAAGGTTTATGCTGCTCCAAACCTAGCTAGCCTCATTAGCTCTTTGTTGGCCCTGGCATGACTCACACAGGTTACATCAAGTCATCAGCCAAACTCTTACACAACAGCCAAGCTCTTAAGATTTCTCCATATGTTCATCCCAGTGTACAACATCAACATCCAATTCATTCTGCATGTCATTTCAACACAATTATTTCACACCAGGAAGCACTAGCATCTATTCATTGTGACACATTACATTTTAGAAGAAAATGTTCCTTTAAGAAAAAGATTGAAAACTCAGGAAAAAAGGTACTTCCACACTATTTAATTTGCCATGACTCTCACTCAGCAGCGTGGCACAGTCATCTTCCATTCTGAGAGGCCAATGCACTAACAAAACAGAGAACCCTGCTTCTGATCTTCATTGATGTACTTCTATGCCCAGCCTCCACAAAGCGCTTTGGGAGCAGGTGGTTAGTACCAACTGTTGGTTGTTACCAAGAGATACAGCTCATTACAGCATCCACTCCTGCACCAAGACATGCAATCTGAAACAGTATTGGAAAGAACAGGACCATAAGTGACATACATCACCTCATCTTTATTGTGCAACATGGGTACTATGGAGATCCAAGACATTTCAATCTCCTCATCCATCTGCAGTGATATCACCTTGGATTGTACACATAGACCAAAAAAGAAGAGATGGACACGACCTTATGCCTACTGGACTCTGCATAGATCCCTGAGAGCTTAGTTTGCCTGTTGAGGCATATGCAGTAGGGGGAAGGATTACGCACATGTAATCATGAGGTGAACAGGATATATATGCACATCATTCATTTGTGAGCAGAGTCCTATATGAACAGAGAGAACTTCACTAGAAACAGAATATATTAAAGCACAGAAGAAAGACTGGGGATAAAAATGGGGAGGGGGGATGGACAGATCAATACCCATGACAGAAGTGAGAGAAAGGGAGAGAAACATGCATTGGACAAAAGACCCAAAGTACTGTAGAAGTACCCTGTAGGACAAACAGGGCATTAAAGCTATTGGAATGACAGTGACAAGCACTGAATGAGAACAACCTGTAAGTCAGTAAAAGTAAAGCATAAAGGAGGTATGGCTTACATCTTAAAATAATGATAAATAGTATCTTAAATTTCCCCTTTGTCCCAAAGCAGACCAGACAGGACAATATAGCAAGAAAGCTGCAGGCTGAAGCATGGGAACTGCTTAGCATTGCACACAATAGCAAAGGGCAGGGAGAGAGGGACCATCACATTCAATTGAAAGGGTAAGAAGAATTTAGAAAGACAGAATGTAATTACTTAAACTGGAGTCTTGCCAGGATACTAGAGATATCAACCTTGCTGTAAAGACCTTTAAGAGGTAAAACATCAGGTACAAAAGAAGACTGGGAAGATTATATACCAAAGTTCCAAGAGCACAAAAAGAAAATGCACTGCAGAGGAAGAAAGCAAAGCTACACAAGAGGTTAAGCTAAATAACAAGAAGTTTTCAAGTGAATTAAGAACATGAGGTCAGTGAAGGAGACAGTATGACAGTCCTCTAAGAGGTAGGAACTATAATTTATTCACAAGAGGGGGAGAAAGGCAGTAATTCAAAGTGTGCTGGAGCCAAGAATCCAAGTGCAAAGTTCAAAAATGACACATTCTGTCAAAGGAGTTTGAAAGAAACATACCACACCAGGTCAAAACATTAAAATGTAGGAAATTACTTGGAAAAATCCACTAGATCTCAATTGTTTTTAACCAAAACCTTAGTTGTAACAGCCAGATGTGAAGCTAGTGATGATGGGGATGAGACTATAAATAAAGTTGTAAGTTCCTAACAGGGGAAAAAGAGAAAAATCCAAAATAAACAATGGACAAATTAAGCATTGCAATGGAGGACAGAGGTCAACAGGAAGCATTTTTCACTATTAAAAGGATGAAGTAGGCTAAAAGAAGATAACAAAGTGCCAAATCTCCATTCTTAAGAATATGAGGTAAAATTAAGCTTTCCACCAACTACTGCAGTGTTATATTAATACTGAAGAGATACATGCAATATTTAAAATAATAATAATTAGTGAAAGTCAGGAAGGGAAAGTGGCCTGAAAATCCAGTCATAGTATCTTTCTGGTATATACAAATTTAATACAGTTTGGTCCCTCCAGTAATCCTACATTGACATGACCAGATATTTTGCAGAAAGGTATCTGGAGGTGACCAAAAGTCTCATATGGAGTTCTGAATGAAGTTCCCTGTGGCTTGATCCACTCTGTATTAGAGTGAAAAGAAAAAAAAAAAAAAAAAAAAAAAGGCATAGGAGACTTCAGACAACCTGGTAAAACAAAAAAGAATTTCATTGCTGGGGGAGGGAGGCACAGAGGAGGAACCAACCATGATCATACTGATGTAGGGAACTGTCCCATCTGCAAAAAATCCTTTTTCCACCTTTCCTGTATTTTAAAGAAATAAAACATATAAAGAAAACGGGCGTTTTTGCCTATGAATAGGAAACAATTCCGGAAGGGGTTCTTTTAGATAAACTAAGTGGCACAATGATTCTATAAGCACTTCCTCACTAAAGAATCCTGCTTATCTTCTCAGGACAACTCAAGCATCTTTCAAGCAACAGAAATCAAAATAATAACAATAAATAAATAAATCTCTCTTTTTTTGACATAGCTGTTTATTCACAGCTCAAAAAGATACTGTTAGTAAAGACTTTACAGTATACGTGCACAGAGACCCACCCATAAAGGAACCTATCATCTTCCTGATTTAGAAGTCAACTGATTTTGTGTAGGATAAAATAAATAAGGACTTAGAAATACAGATGGTGAATCATTCGATTAGTTTTAGCTTTGCATTGCAGCAGCTAAGGGAAATTCTGATCAATATAGTGAACATTCAGCTTTCTAAACATAAAGCACATTTCATACAAAGCTGAACATTTTTCTCCTTGTCACACGGAATTATCTTAATTATTGTTTCAAGGAACAGCTTTACATAGAATCATCTAGTAGTCCAAAATGCTGCTCAGAAACTCATCACTGGAATAATTTATGATTTTTTCTTCCTAACATCTTGGGCTTGTTTGATATGCTTGCCATTTCTCGCTGACAGGGAGGTCGATTAAATCACATTTATATTGTAAACGTATGCATTGCTTTTTACCCTAGGCGGTGGATGAAGAGATACAGAGCCCCATGGGAAAAGCAAGCCAATCCACTTTCATATCGCAAATTTCTGCTGTTCGGAAGAAATGAATGGTTGCCAGGGAGAGCTGGGAATTACTCGAGGATGCAAAATGTTATTTTAGAATCCTTTAGAGAGAGGTTTTTCTCTCCCCCACCTCACCATTTTCACATCTTCTGCTAATGCAGCTCACATCAGTTTCTATGAAAACACTGAAGGAATGCACTTCACCAGCATTCTTCAGAGGATCTGTATAAATCAGGCTTTTACTCTGCCTGCATAAAGCAGGCCATTTCTTTACTTTCAAAGGGAGAGGGGAGAAGGGATTTGTAACATTTTCCAAAGCATTATGTCTCCCAAAGATCATTCGAGATGAGGAAGGTCACCACATGTTTTTGAACTAAAAGAAAGTGTTAAAAATGGGGAGGGTAAAGGTCATTGCTCAGGGCCATGGAAAAATGAGGCTGCAGTATCATTAACCTAACAGAACTAATTAGGAAACATTCAGCTTTTATAAATTATGCAAAGCACTCAATTTACACTTTTTCAGATTTCTACCATAACAGAGATAATTAGGAAACATTTACAGCAACAGTGTAACCTAATAAAGCAACCCTTTCATACCAGGATACCTTCCCACTAATACTTTCATACCTACAAATAGTGAGAAACAAGTATTATTACCTGAAAAAGCTTTATGGAAACTGTTTCATCTGTGACCTAAGACCAACAAGATCATGTTGGTATTTCCCCTTCACTTAATGCAATAGCAAAGAGTCAGTCAGTCAACAAACTAGGTAAATAACTGACTCTGTACAACTCTAAGGGCTTCGCACTAGTTTAATTATGGCAGAAAATTAGTTTATCTGATTTAACCCTAAGAATATATACCTTGCTGTTCAGGGATCATGTAAACTCAAGGGTCAAATCCTGCAGTGGATTGGATCCTCCATTCCCACTTAGTACCCCTGAAAAACTGGAGAGCTTGGACATTTTAGTGTTAATTTTATCAGCATAAAGTGTTCTGAAATATCATCTTGGTTCTCTGCTTAATTTTAGAGGGCTTACATTGACAAAATATTAAAGACAAGGATGCTCTAACAAAAAAAAAAATCCCTAACTCAGGAACACTCAGCAAAGGATGACATCTTTACAGCAGACAAAATATCCAAGTTATTTAGCTCTACACATTCTGTATCTGTTTTTGCAGTTTGTAAAGCTAACCAGATCCTTTTCTTCCTCCCCTCAGATGGGGGGGGGGGGGGCAGGGGGGAGAGAGAGAGAGAAGAATATATAAAACATGGAGAAAAAGAATGGGAGCTGAAATCAAACGGGGGGGATTAGATAAGAGGAAAGGGAGAGGTAAGGATAAAAGTCTTATGAAAGTCAAAAGGTATAAAAATTCAACTACCTCTAGTGTTTCAGGGGGTTAAGGAGATATGCAAATACACTCATGTCTTCAGATCTTCCATTTGTAATGCTTTAAAGAATGAGTTACAGTGAGATTCAAAGCCCACTGAAGTCAGCGGAAAGATTCCCTCCACTGATGTTCTGTAGGAAATACATCCTGGTCTGGCTACAGGATTTTTGATGGCAGTGCAAAGGACTTTACATATAATCATGGAGATTCGGCTTGTGAGCTGTGGGAGATAAAGACCAAGAATGAATTCTGGTATGCTGAAGCTTTCGGAAAAAGTGCAGAACATAACTCAGCAGAGAGTTTCCTTGTATATCATCCATCATTTTTCCTCCCATGACCTGCACAGTCAAAAATATACACTATATGTCTGAGAGCAATAAAAGCTGATCTGTGTAAGTTCCTGATGTTTTTCCTCTTCAGCAAAAATAGCGTTCACAAAAATATTTGCAAAACTCCTATATATTTCTGCTATTGACATAACTTCAATACTTATGCAACTCTAATGAAAAGTCACTCTTGGAACCTTTTCATGTTATCACTGTGTAAAGCTTCTGCCATAAATCAGAATAAAATATACATGGCTTTTCTCCATCACCCATGTTTATCTAGTTATAGTAAAGGTCTAACCTTCCATCGTTACAGTCTCTAAGCAGAGGATCCAGGTACACTGCATTCCCTGATGCATGAGGTAATTTGCTGAAGGGGTGTGTATGAAAACCAGCCAGCACTGAATGTTGCGTAAGAAGTTTGCAATCTGAATACTAGTATTTTCTTTACTAGAAGTATTAACTTTCTAATATTTATTTTGTTTTGTGTTTATTGTCTTATATCTATTTATACAAAATGCTCATGGTGTATGAATCTCTTGTTGTTCACAGTTTACAGTTTAATTCATGCTTTTACATGTTTTAGTGCTACTTTTACCATAAATAACAAGAAAGCAAGAAAATACACTGTATCATTAAAAATTATTAGAGACACCATGAACAAAATTGCCAATAATATAATTCAGTGTAGTCAGGTACTTTTAGTGAAAGTTAGCACAGATAGCAGAAAAAAACAGGAGACCATAGGACATGAATTATGTTTCTAGTTCTGCCGCTCACCTGCTATGTAACCATGGGAAAATCCTGATGGCTGTCTAATTCCATTTCTGCTTTTCTTCATTGCTTGTTATGTGCATTAGGCAATGATTATTAATTTCGCTGGAGGTTAGTAGGCACTATTATAATCCAGATAACAACACTAAAGATAACACAGGGCCTTCAAAAATAAGCTAAGTTTCATGACATTATTTCTATACTTTTGTTTAGCTGATTGAAAGATGCTTACTAGCATGGCAGGTGTGACCATCAGCCGTTGCCTGGTAAGTCATGAGAACATTGCACAGATTGACAGATATACTTGACATCAGGATTAGTAGTAATGCAGCTCTGATACAAGTAACCCAAACTTACTGAAACTATGGTTTAAAAGACAGTCAAGATATTGAAACAAAACAGAGAACAGAGACCCAAAAGAAGCCATGAGAAGTATTTCAGTACTTCCATCCTCCTTTCACACCAAAGAAAAGACACCTTCCACAGTTGGTCCTGAGTGTTAGTGGATGACAGAAAGAAATGTTGCTCCATTTCTCAAACAAATGGTTCCAGCAGAGCTGCCAGAATTGCAAAACTTACAGAGCTTCATTATCTTGCAGCTATCATAAAGGCTGAATACACAAACTTATCCATCTTTCAGAGGTACTTTTCCATAAATTGCAAGGAGGCAGAAAAACAAAATAATGTTGCAGCTCTACAGATATAACACCTTGAAAGCTCAGCTCTAACAGCCCTATTCATAGCTGCAGCCACTCAGCAGAGACCTACCTACAGGTTTGTCAGCTGCTCAGATCTCAGATAGCCCAAGGGCACTGCTGTGGCTATGGCAAAAATGCTTCATGTGAATTAATCTAATCTCTCACTACACCTGAATCCTGTAAATCAGGACTAAAGTCCTGATATGATGACCACTATCTCTTTTGTTTGTTCCACCCTTGCATCTCAGATTCCTTTAAAAGCAACCAGTTGAGGTAGTTCTCCTTGAGTAGGTACTTTTTTCATTGTAATAACCTAGTATTGTCCTGGGCTGGCAGAGACACATAATCCAAACCATCCCACAGATGTTCAATTATAGAGCAATTTCCTCAGCAACTGCTTCATAATATCTAGAACTCTGAAGCTGTGCAGGTACCTTTCCCAAATCTTTCACCAGCATCAGTGGTCTTGGAATAATCTTCACTAAATTCTACATGAGTTTGGTGCCCAGGACCTGGGTCTCCTGAACCTAAGCCCATTATCCTAATCATAGACATCCTGAGCAATTTTTTTTTAATAATGCAAATTCACCAAGATTTCTTCAACCTTAAAAAGTTTAAGACTCAAACTAGTCTTCAAGTAACACCCCTCATTTAGGAGTCCATCTAGCAATCCTTTTTTTCTTGAATAATTCCCAATATAAGTACGACTATATGAATGAGAAACATTTGGCTCACATAAATAAAAGCTGCCTTTCCTGGTCCCTTGTTAGTACAAATCCACCTGTCCTTTGTTTTCAGCTTCTGGGTGAGAGGAACGGATACAAGTTGTATTCATTATAGTCCTCATTATGACTCCTGCTACAAGAACAAGCTATCCTAATTGTAAGACAGATGAGAAAGACAGCGGCATCCTGTAGTATCGTGACCTTTCCAACATTTCATATTTTGACTTGCTGACCATTCCATCTGCTTGTTGCACACTGCAGGGAAGAGCAGAATAGTCATGCATGACGGTAACTAGGAGGAAAGTTAACCCATTACTGTAAACCCATGTAATCTCATTAAAAGTCTTAGTTAGGTCCTGTCTTGACTCCTGCTAAACTGCCAGGGCTTAGCCTGCTTTATGTTAATAGTGGCAATAGGCATTTTTATGAAGATAGTAATATCTCCAAGATTTCATTCACAGATCAAGGTTCTTTTGTGAAAAAGCAATGATGGATTACTATTCCGGGCAACACTTTGCAACAAGTGACAAATCATGTTTAAGTCCTTGGATATTCATTATCATAACACTAATCCATCTGGCATTAAGGAAGGAATAATATGCGAGCCTGTATTCTTTCTTTTGCAATTTAGTACAAATCTTGAACATCTTTTGAGATCTTTTTATCAGAGATCCCCAGACACTTTCATATCACATAAAATACTATAATATTACAGCATCACTAACATCTCAGCATTTTTATAACTTGACTTGAAGACTATGGCATAAAGTCCAGCAGATAAGACCTGGCCTTTATGTACCTTCCTACAGTATTGGCACTTGGTAACATCATTACTTTTCATTGGCTCTAGAAACTGAGCCAAAATTCCTCGGCAAGCATAAATGTTTACAAAAGTAGAGAAAAGAAAATAAAATCCAGAAGTAATTGACAATTCACATCAGGAAAGATGTGAAAGATATGAAAGACGGAATGATGGAGGACGTTGTAATTTTAAGGCACAAGTTATGACAAATGTAGCTCTAACAGTGACCAGAGATACACATTAAACAGGTACATTTCTTTAAATAAAACTGCATTTTCTTTTAGCAGTATAAACAAAGAATTATGACAAAAAGGATTTCAGATCAAAGATCTATACACGTCTGTTTCCCCTAAAAACTGACCAAGCCATGGAAGCAATCTGAGAAGGGTAAACCTCCCCAGACAGACATGGCCAAGGTCCAAGAATAGGAAGGAGGTGCGTAAAGGAATAGGAGGCACAGTCTCAAGGGAACTGTTCAGACTAGAATAAGAAAAAAAAAAATACAGCAGAGAAGAAGTTAGAAGTCAGATATATTTGAGAATCTAAAAAGTAAAAAATGGAGTTGAATCTTAGGGAAAAAAAACAGGGGATCAATGGAGGGCTGAAAGAATGAACAGGAGATGGTTATAGCAGCACAGAAGTCACTCTGAGGAACGGAAAGGGAAGCACAGCTGCAGGAAAGCAATTGAATTTGAGATGTTGAATTTGAGATATTGGTGGCCCAAAAAGAAATATTCAATATATAGTTAAAATACAAAACTGCTAAAGTGTGACTAGGAGGTCAAGAGGTCAATATAAAAGCAGAGAATATCAAAGTTACAATACTACATTTGCAAGAATACATGTAAGGGTGTACATATCCACATGGGAAAACTGATGGAAATGTGACTGTCAAACCAAATAAGCCGTAAAAAAAAAAAAAAAACCCAACAAAACCAAACACAAAAAACCCCCAACAACAACAACAAAACACAACAGGCAACAGCCCATTCTTTTGACTTCTTGAAGTTTGAGAAAGCTACACCTTACTGAATAGTAGTTAGGGAAAGAGCAATTAGAATGTAAATAACTCCAGTCATAAGGAATTAATAATTCATAAGCAATGATGTTAAAATTAATTCTCCCATGTCTAATTTTCTTCTTTAAAAAAATACATAATACACAGTGGAAATGAAAATGGCTCAAGCTGTTTTACACTGGTTAAATGTATTCATGTTTTCTATAGTGCACTCTCTCTCTTTGTATGAGAACTGTTAAGTCTTATTAATATTATTATTTAATAAGATTAGTAAAAATTAAACGCCACCATTAAAAAAACCAGAAACATGTTTCCTTTTGTTTACAGGTAATTAGGTAATTTTAAAACAGCACACACAGAAAGAAATTAATTAATGGGGGTGAGGGGAAGACTAGAGAGGAACTGATTGGTACTGCATGAGTAACTATTAAAAGGCACATTGTGTTTCTTTATATGTTTCAGTAAAATAATAGTATGTAAAGTACAGAGAATTTTAAATGTTCAGAATTTTGCAAGGCATTAACTAGCTTTCCTGTGAAGTAAACCATTTAAATCTTGTTTTACAAATGAAGAAATGGACAGATTGTAAGATTTTCCCAGAGACCTTTCAGGTACGTTTATAAAACACCATGTAGTGAGTCAGTGATGTATCCAAGGCTGGAATGCAGAAACTCCTGGTACTGATGCAAGATGCATTGTAGCATCTGCAGTTATCTAAGGGACTAGCTCTCACCTGGCGTGTTTTGTTTCTCTAAAAAGCCTTTGATATGTGACCAGTGTTGGAGTACGTGACTTACTCATGCTTATCATGTAGCAAATTAAGCGTATATGTAACTGCTGAGGGCCTGATCCTGGTTTCACCTGAATCACTGAAGTAGGATTCAACACAAGACTTTGTTCTTACCCAAGGCTTACAAAAGGAGCATCCAAATTAAATAAATCAGCTACTCAAATACATGCTAAGGAATAAACACACTGAGGGCACCAGGACAAATTGAGAGAACCAACTGCAAGCAAAACGCACTTATGCAGTAAGGATTTCTGCAAATACACAAAACACATGGACCAATCAGCTGAAAAAATTAAGTGGACAAAGAACACTTTTATGCCATTCTGAGATAAAGGACTAAAATTATTCATTAGTAACAGACTAACCATTTACATACTCATGAGCAGGCAGGATCAATTCAGGTTGCATGAAGACTAGATTCCTTCAACTCTTTAAACTCCAATTCAGAAAAGCACTTAACCATCTGCTTAACCATAAGCACACACCCATGCCTATTCTTATTCATGAAAAAACTTACGTGTACACCTGAAGGTGATATCGGTTTAAATACTTTGGTATTCAAACAGGGTGACCAGTCTGGCCCTGCTCTCTCCATTGCAGCTTGTTGCAACATTGCAGCTGAGAGGAGAAGGGCCGGCCCTGTGCTGGTGTGGCTGCGCAGTCGGGTCCAGGTGCTTCCCATTTCTCACCTTTTCTTTAATCTTGCTAAACTGTGCCTGAATAGTCCTTTCATTAATGTGCTTTGTAGGTCAAAGTACAAACAAATATTCTCAGCTGTCCATCGCTGAAGTCCTTTAAGGGAAATCCCTTTCATTCACTGCAAGCTGCCCCGGGCCCTGGGGTAGAAGGACCCATGCTTCACCCATCAAGGATGTGGGGCATGTTTGACTTATGCATTGAGTAATCATATTAGCTCTGGTATATAATACTAGCAACTTCTGATCAGTTAAAGGTAACTCCTGACACCTGAATCATCACACACTTTTTTTTGTGTTTTGGTTTTGAGTTGTTGGTTTGTTTGGGTTTTTTTCCTCCTTTTGGGAAAAATCACAAGAAAACAGAAAAATATCCCACCACTTAAGCCTGGCAATAATCTCTCTTAATATATAAACATGAGCAGGTATTTATTAAGTTGCTCTGTCAATCGAATATTTACAGTTAACCAACATTAAAAGCTAGTACCAACATGTTTGAACACCACTAGGTACCAATATTTCCACTGAAAAAATGTACTTAAAAATACAGTGTGAGAGGGCGATAAGTTATGTGAAAGTGCTATGTCAAAGAGTGTTCAGAATCTTGCACATTATTAATTTCACATCCCTACAGAACACCCAGATGTGGTCAAATTTAAGATAAAACTAATGACAGTAACTCATTAGGTTGTCAGAGAAAGTCTGTGATAGTAATAGATTAGAATACAAAGCCATGTGAGTGCCAAATGATATAGAAGACATCAGGGTGCAGAGTATAAGCCATATAACTTGATAATATTCAAAAATATATCATTGTTTCAGTCTCAGCTTAGTGAACTACAACTAGATGAAGCAAAAAGTCTTAAGAAATAAAATGGATGCGCCTCATATCTTCATATTGCATGTCATACAGTGCCTTTCATCTAACATTTTGCTATTTACCCTTATTAACATGCCATTTGTGCTGGATCATCCTCAGTCAAGACAGTAAATGTCAGTTTTTGCCTGAAAGACCTTTACATTCTTGCTATGAAATACCAGTCAATTGGTCACACTGATTTAAAGAAACACAGGAATAGTCACATTGTCTTGAAAATTCATTTTTAGTATTTCTACCTCTATTACCTCAATTCAACTCTATTAATTATAGTATTTTTTCATTAATAACTTTGCTGTTACAGAATTAGAAATGTCATTTTCAAAATTAGTCAAATAGTACAAGGTTACAAATCCACTTTCAGCTATTGGAGAAACACAAACACTTCAGGTTAGCAGCATATTTTTAAAAAAAGGATTTTGCTCCACCAGTACCATGAACTCGGCAGTTCCTGCAAGAAAAATTCAAATCAGAAGCATCTACAACGCTGTATATAATTTTTAAGATAGTGCTTGCTAGCTCCCTAATCTCGAAGTCAGTTTCTGAAATGCTGATAAGATATTTTAGCCTGGGCACAACCACGTTCTCTAAGGCAATCAAGAGAGTGCTTTCTTTACTTAACACCTTCAATGCTGATAGACTGCTCGCCTATCCCCTGACACTATAGTTCCCAAGAGAGACTGCATTCAAGTGAATCAGAGGATGTATCTGAGGATTCTTACCATGGCTATATTTCCTAGGTGTACCTGGAGGAAGTCTATCAGCATTAGAGAAGTTAATTAGTCAACTGAGAGCTGGAATCTCACCAGGCTAATTTTTGCTGTCAGGGATAATGATAGATTTTTTCAAGCCTTAAACCAACAATTGGTGCAAAAGATCAACTCACTAATGATTGTCAATTAGTCGTGTGACTGTTGACTTCATTTTTCTGCCTTTGAAAAACATGTCATACTCATTCAACAACAGCCCATGCCACCTGTATTTTGCAGCTGTGAAAATACAGATATTCCAAATAAATTCCCAGAGAGACCAGAGCTAAATGTTTTTTGGTAAATAGTAAATGCCTTATCATTGTAATGTTATTAACTGTGTTCATTTGTCTAGAAAAACACAGTGCAGCATTCATAACTGCAGAATAATCTAAACATTTCTGACAATAAGTTAAATCATTCATTGTAAGAGCTTATAGCTATCTTCATGCAAGAATGAAAAACAAGACTTTAGTTAGGAAACTGAAGGGTACCTCTCAGAATAAATACACATTACAAGTCATCTCCAATAAACATGAGGATATCAAACTTTAGAGTTTGTACGTTCACATACGTACATCTATAATTGCAACAGTAGCAGAGGTGGTGGAGAGGCTCTATAAAGGAAGGTAACACTCTTCAGAAAGCAAGAAAATCAAATCAGCTAAAATAAATTTACCTTCATCCCAATACAACACTGCCATTAGTTTAGTAAATGTTTTCTTTCATAGGGAAGAGCACAGTTCAGTAGAAGAGTTCAAAGCATCACGTGACTACATAATCTCAGCAACCACAACCCAGGAAGCAATGGGAACTTCTGAAAGTCGTCTTAATAAATAAGCATATGTTCATCCAAAGTAAATATAAGCTTCCACTCCCGCAACAAATTCTCAAAATGGTACAGAGTTTCCCTGACACTAATTTGAGGTGGGCCTCAAACTGAGTTGCTTGCTGGAGAAAAAGAATAGCTCTGCCTCCACTCTATCCTTGCCGCTCCCACCCTACTAGCAAAGGCACCAGTGGTGCTAGTAACAGCAATGCCTTTAGCAAAGTCTCTGCTACTAGAAATCTAATGAGAATCAAATTGGATTTTTACCCTTCCTTCATGTTTAGTAGTGTAGGTTATTAGCAATATAGGCATGGAAATAATACTGCTGCATATGACTGAAAATGCTGAGTACTGAGAAGTGTTCTTTTTATGTGCCTAAGCACACACTACAGACCCAGGTTCATGCCAGGAACAGTACAACTGCTTCTCGATTCCTAATCCTTTCAGCCCATTTTATCATCCTACCAGACCCCTCAGCAAAAAATCTCAACTCAGAGTAGCTTAGCAGCCTTTAACAAGTTTCTTAGCCTTGAATAGGAAGGACAGTTGTTTCACATGAAAGGGAATATGTTCTCTTCCATCTCTCTCCAGCTGTTACTGATGGATATAGAAGGTCAGGCTGTCCCCTAAATGCCTCCTCCACTGGCTTCCATGGCCACAGCCACTCTGCCTTAGCCCTTGATTAATTGGGAAAGTAACAAAAAACCCAAGCATCAGTACCTGAAGGCACAGCATGAGGCTGACAGATCCATTCCCCAGATCTTACAGCTAGGAACAATAACTTTGCAAATGACTGCAAGAAGACTGGCCAGAAGCTCTGAAGAGGATTATAATATATTGCAACAAGCCTTTTAGAAAATTTTAAAAAGACTACTATCCAGGTACAACAGAGTTCCTGAAAGGTGAATAGCAACATATGTACAGATCCGTTGTGCCTTCCCAAACTATCTAGAGAAAATGACTTTTCTAGAGAACCTGTTCATTATTTTGGAAAGAAGATCATTTTAAACATTCTGTTAAAATAAGTTCTTTGTGATTTCATTCAGAGAATGAAAACTGACAAAACTTGTCACCACATTACAGATGGAAAAACAGAGGCCTTGGGAAGCTGAGCAACTAATTTAAGTTCCCCTCATATATCAGTGGTCCTGAAAGGAACTGAGTTGTAACGCTACTTCATTTATCATTAAAACCCAAGTAATTGATACACATAGAAAACAGTTTTAAGGCTTAGTTTATTAGCTTTAATAAGAAGTTTTGTCATCATTCAAGTATTAGGAATTTATTAAAAAAAAAATCAAAAATAATTATCCTAGTCAATAACAATAATAAAATGCCTTTTGGAAGTCAGAAGAAGAGGGTACTTTTAGGTAATTTAAAAACCTTCAAAATGCCAGATTTATCATGAAACTCCCTCTGAGACACTGAAAGTCACTACCTAAGCAATATCGTGCCATAAAAATCCTTACTTGTACTACCCCACCAGTCTACATTTGTGCTCCTTTTCCTAAAGGGTTTCTCTAATGGCTACCACTTCACACTGTCTGTCCTACATCTCATACTGCTCTTCCTCAATGCTTCTCTTTTCCCCTCTTCCTATATGTTCAACTATTCTTTCAACCAGTGGTCTTCAACAACCTGTTCCCTGCATTTCAAGCCCCTACTCCAGAGCATGCAAGTGCTAAAGAGTCTCAGTGAACCAGTTAAGGGCTGTTCTGAGGTCATTCTGAGTAAAAGCTAAAATTTAAAATTAAGAAGAAAAAAGCTAATCATCTCAATAGATAACCCTGCATGAGAAAACGCACTCTGAAAAGCTAAAGTCTATGGCTACTAATGCAACATATAACACCATCTAGGAAAAAGATGAGGTAATCTCAAATAAAAGCATAATGTTTGGTTCTACCTTTACTGAAAGCAGGGATCTGTTCAGTATGGGAGCCTAGATGTGCAAAATTCATAAGGATATATATTTTTTAAATGATAAGCTTTGGAGCCTTGGTATTTGATCAGCAGTTTCCGAGCCTCACCAAATCACAAGTTTCCCCATCAGGAAGGGTTAGGCTTATTTACTTATTTAGTAACAGCAGCTGAATAATGGTGCAATTTCCTGATTCTGGTAACTAGCACATCAAGAAAGCCACCAAAAACCATGACAGCTCTAACAAAAATCTCAAGAACTGATACTGCCCCCTCTTACAAAAAGCCTGTGAAGGCCAGCCTTCCAAAGATGTTGAAAAGACACTGCTCAATCAGAATGGGAGTTGTCAGTATTTAGCAATTCCAAGAGAAAAAAAAATAGAAAACCCCACCCAACTCCCATCATTATATCATGGTCTAGCAATTAATATGCTATATTTCTGCATTAAATGCCACAAGGAAAGCTGATATTACAAATAATTTTTTTAATTATTATTTTCCCAATTTCCTACCTGAAAAAAACAATTTTCAGTGATCTTACAATTACTAGTAGTAATGTACAGGCTGCACAGTAGCTATTCCTTATTCAGTTCCTGACTAGAGACCAAGGAATAACAGTGGGAAACTTCTACATGGTACTTAATCCTGTTTGCCAGTGTTCCCATGTTAATTTGTTTCACTAACCTTTAGAAAGCACACTCCTAGGAGCAGAGATTGTATTTTGGTTTATGATCACATAGAAGAATATAATTCTGTCCTAATCAAAGACCCAAATTAAGTAACCTTTGTCTTAGCTGTGTTTTTAAAAGCAGGCAAATACAGTAACCTGACCAATAAATTTAGCAGCATCAGTGGCGTCCTTCAGTTTGTAATTTCCAGAAAACCATGTGTATGTTTCAGTAATGGGGAATGCTGTAATGGGGCTTTTTTTTTTTTTTTAATTCACATTAAACCTAGAGCTAGGCTAGACAGCACATCATATGGAAAGGGGGAAAAGAACACTTCATGTCACTGGAATTCTGTCTCAGTGGGGGCTGAGAGCCTGGATGTTCTTTGGTTATTGCTGTGCTGAGTGCTAAGATGGCTGTTAAATATTTTATCAGCCAAGACTAAACCCAAGAAATGCGCTGAAAACAAGGGTTGAATGATCTCTGTTTTGAGTCTCACGTTGTGCAGATACACAAGTAGATTTTCTTTGCCTTTTTTTTTTTTTTACCCCTGCTTCTTCTGTTTATGTTTCTTTCAAATATCTCCCCCAAAGCAGCTACTCTGAGGGGGTTTTTTTTCCACAGCACTGGCTGTGATACAGTGCACTTTATAAGGGCTGACAGTTAACCGAAGTAAACATAAGGACACAGCAGCATTAGGGATGTCAGTCTGCAAATAGAATTTCATTGTAATTCTCTGCGTGAGGTCTGGGAGCAGCCGATGGCTGAATTAAGAACAGTGCTTTTGCAGATTTTATGAGGCTGATGCATGTGACTATCCTCCCTCCCTCTGTCACACTAGAGGCTTGGATGATGGAAAATCATGTGATTATCTGTGAACGTATGTGTGCATGCACAGTAAAATGTATCTGTCTTCTCAGGTCCTTGCTTTTCCTTTCTCCCATCAGCTCTTCTCAGTGACTGCCTAACACCAAACGCACTGATTTACTTGCAGTGGAAGGGCACAAGAACTAAGCGATGCTCCTTTCCTGCCTCCCAGCTCCTTTCACCTTTCCCTCTCCTCCACACACCAGAAAGCCCCTCTTAAAATTCTTTTTCTGCTGTAAACACTAACTTCCAGTCATGAATTGATCTGTGCTTTCTACTCTGTGGTTTGCACTGTCATCTGCTAATAACAGAGTTTTTACCACCATCTGCAGCACCGAGCTCTTCCTGTGGTTTCTCTCTGCCGTTTCTAAGAATTTGACAAATAAATCACATTTGATCAGTGGATCAAACATGAAATATATGGGCACTGCGTTCCGGCTTAGTCTCTGTTTCAGGGAGTTTAAATGACAGATGAGTTCCTCCTCACACGTACATGCCCATGAGGAAACAGCGAGAGCTCGGGTTCGGTTTGGAAGGCATTACAGGGAGATGATGGAGAGCCGAGGTTACCCTGAAACCAAAGCGGTTTGGCTCTGACAGAGCCTTGCCTGATAAGAGAGACAGAGCAGAGGCTGGACTGTGTCTGGAAAGGGTCCATCTTTGTTTCATAAGGTGGAGCCGTTTCGTTAAAAGTTGATCAGTTTAGATAAGCAAAAGAGCAGACTGAGTAAAGCACAGTGCTTAGCCCTGTCTTTTCATTTATCACAAGTCCTGAGCTGGGAAAATGTCTGCAGCCGGGGCCATGTTATACTTCCTCCGAAATCAGAAGGTATTGATTTTTTCCTGGCGCTACTCTCCCCCCCGTTTCCCGCATCTCGCGCGGCGGCAGAGCAGCTGCAGCCCACGGAACTGTGGGAACGGCTTTCACATCTGAGCCCATTAGTCACCAGATGTCACCTTCTGCTGCCAGTGCCTCGAACAGCCCGGCAGACAATGTCCCGTGCATGCTGAACGTCTGAACGCCGACTCATTCGATAACGCGGACAGCTCGGTGGGTTACAGCGACATCCCCGGCACCTGACCCCAAAGCCACGTTAGCAGTGACACCTACAGCCGGCACGCGCAGGCGGCCCGCGCGCCCCGGCCGGCGGCTGCCGCAGGGAGCAGGCTTGGGGGGCGGGGGGGGCTGCCCCCCTCTCTCTCTCCCCCCCTTTTCTTTTTTGTTTTAAAGAAATACCTCTCTTCTGAAGATGTAATTGATTTTACTCACCGGAGGAAATACCAGCTTCTCTATCGATTTCTACATTTGCTGAATTTATTTTGTTTTCTCCTCTGTGTGATACCGTAAAATGTTATTAAAAAGGTGGCATAGATCAAACAGAAAATTATTTGCTTTCCCCTAGAAAGACTTTTTTTTTTTTTTAACTACCATATTTTAAACATTTCAGCTCAATTGCAGGGAACGAAATTATTTAGCATCCACAGCCATTATCTGGTGCTCGTTAGCAAGTTGTTTATGGGGCTGCAGAAGACAGGGCAGAAGGCTGCTGCGCAGCCTGCGAGCATGGTCGCCTCTGCATTAACTATTTCTTTTATAGCCTCACCGAGCTCCCCCATCATTTCATTGTGAAGGGCCAAGCAGTTATTAGAATAAGATTTTCAGTGTTATTTTAAACAGTAAAGAAAATCCCATAGAGAAACATCTATGAAAACAGTGCTATAAAAAATAACTTTAATAAAGATCTGCTGAGTTAAATGGGGGAGTGTTTTCATGGGGTTGTGCAAGAGTGTTATACTCTGCAATCAAAAACTGTTTAAAAATTTACTCACAGTGCAGACAGTAGTGTCACTGTACTTGAGTCATTGTTCAAGTATTTCTAAGGTGAAACCAACAACAAAAAAACCCAAGCAAAACAGACTTCAATTGAAATTTTAGATGTTTTCAATTATACTAAGCAGAAACAGTGCTGTGTTATCAACTAAGATTCACACTTGAGAAAATTTAGAGGAAGCTTAAGACAAAATTTGGAGGAGAGGTGTGAGAATTACAGAGTTTTCAAGCAAACCAAAAAATGTTAGGCACATGTTTTTATATGTAACTGAAATAACACTGCATAAAACTGAAATATTTTCAAAAACATCAGAAAAACATTTTTAATTTCTTAGAATGCATGCCTTGACACTGAAACAACCAGATGTATTTTTAATGAATTTTCAGTAAGTTAATTTCCTCTGGTCTCCTTTCTTTATGTTTCAGGATTGTGGTGGTGGATTTTTTTTTTAAATCTGATAATTTTTACATTTAATTATGATCCTACACAAAATAAAGGATGTTTTGCCACTGTATTCAATGAGCTAGGACTCCATTGCTAGTCTTTTAATAAAATATAGGGAGTTAAGCAAAAATTTATTGTGCAATAAAGGAAAACAGTATTTTAAAACAGACAAATTGCCCTTATAAGTAATGCTGTTTTTGCAAGATGTTGATTCTTGAGAATGCCTTTCTTGTATTTTGACTATATATGTGTGTGTATATATATGCGCGCAGGTGTATACATAAAAAATAAATACTCTTTATCTGTGTGACATTTTACAATAAGGTCTCAATAACAGTTTTTACATTTAGGCATCCTGCGAGATTCCTGCTGCTACTGCGTGTATTGCTGCAAGTAAGATCAGATACCTTGTGGCACTGGGACACAGAAGATGGAAGTTCCCTATTCAGACGCTCCACTTTAAAAATAGGACTGTTCTTATTAAAACCTTGTGCTTGAGCCAGTTGCCTTGTCCAGAATCATTTCCTTTAACTTGCATACTTCGTAATCAGATCTGCATGTAGCATGGAGTTTAATTACAGAGCTCTTTTTTTCCAGGGAAGCTTAGCATCCACATCACCATAGAAATGGAGTGCTGCCTTTAAGTTTATACATGATGTGTTCTAACACGGATGGGAGAATATTAGGTCTACGCAGTTCAGGAGGTTATTGATGTTTGTTTCCTGTGCATGTTATCCCATAGCAGAGCAACACCACGGCATCGCTTTCTTCTGCTCAGCCTCAGGCTGTATTTTATAAAACATGAACTGTAATAGTAATACTTCATTACAATGTACGCTACATTTTTAGTATTCAGCTCAAAAGCAGGCATCTACATGCAGTATGTCAGAAAAATTAGGCCCCTGTGGTCTGCAGTGAAACACCTGAAGTTACTGGAAACTTTCTGAAATTTAGCTTAGTATTTCCAAAGTCCTCAAAAATTCAAGATTTGTTGAATTAGCACATTAGCACAAGTGTTTATGGACACAGCTCCTTAACTACCATGTACCTACCTACAGGTGCAGGGCATGCACAAAATGAACATATTTAATAGTATGTTAAACACTAAATTCAAACACAGTATCCAAAGTGTTTAGAAAATACTTTCAAACCAATAAGAACTGCCATCTGTAAGACTTTGGAATCTGGAAGTGCTCCATGTAAAAAGCTGTTATGCTTCTATTATCAGCACACCTCAGGACTTAATAAACCAGGCATTTCAAAGCACAGCATGCTGAAATTTGGCATTTTCATTTTGTGCTTGCACATTATTGAATGGTGTGCAATGTAAGGAAGAAAAAGAGAAAAATCTAGCAGGAAGGTCATTTTCAAAATTAAGAATCTGTATTGTTGATGTTGCTGGTCAAAAGGTGCCCCAAACCATGTAAAATTGATTTTGTTTTTAAGCACTAATGATCAAAGTCTAGGGCACTGGCTCCGAATTAATGATTGGTTGGGTGGAGCCAATTCCATTAACCTCAGGTGCTCATTAATCCCTAGGACTACCTTCCATCAAGGTCATTAGTGCTATTAAAAGCTAAATATTTATCATACAATTGTATTTGTTGTGTCTTATGGAAGACTTTGAGCAGAAATGCTTCTATTTCGGTTGTCTAGGTGCACTTGTCTAGGTCCCAGTGACAACGTCTACAACTTGAAAGAACTCACAGCCAAAGTATCACCACATTTTCTTACCTTGTTGTGATTCAAACTAATTTGGGGGATTGGGTTCTGATATATCTAAATGTAGACAAAATATGCACTTATGGTCTGTACTACTTGTTGTTTATACTAACACACGTAGGAAGCAGGGCTGGCAAAGGCTCACACAAAGCCATTCTCAGCTGAAAGGCAGCACTTAAATCCCCTTTCAACAGAGACTGGAGCCCAGTGCACAAGTTTTCTTTCTTTGACTTTTATTTCAAGGACATGGCAGGCAGTGGTTTCAGCTTGTAATGAGCACCTTTCGCTCCCACCTCCCAAGAACACAGGTGAGAATTCACATGGTTGGAGCTGCTGCAACATTTTAAAAGCAGTAACTAGGTGGTGGTCAGGAGGAGTTTTCGTAATTCCTCAATTCTGTTGCATGACTCTGCTCACATTGCCTATCATGGCTTTGTGCTAATATCAGAAGGGTCTAGATGACAGAGACTGAGGGCCTCTGTAGCCTCACTGGGTCACACAAGGTCAAAGCCTGAGCTCACACCAGGGCAATCTAACAGTGAGCCCTGAATAACAGTATCAATGTTTATTACTTTACAAACCCATCCTACCCTGAACACTTATGCAGCCTCCATTACTAGACTGAGTGGCATAGTCCTTATATCAGATAAAGCAACAGAATCAATATTTAAAAGAGAAGCATGAACTAGTTTAAATTGGTGACATCATATAAATTCACCCAATGTTTCTTTTTTGCAGCTTTCTTGTTAGTTCTCATAACCCAAAGTATAACTGAATTATCCATTTGGGGTAGCGTAACACTGATGTAGACATAAAAGGACACAGGCTGGCAACAAGGTAATTAAGTACTACTCTCATCCCTAAGACCAGTCTGCTCTCTCTATGGTATGTCTCAAACCTGTTATATTTTGCTACGTCTCCTATAAAAGTAATATTAGAAAAGTCTGAAGAAAACAGAATGGCAAGGTATAATTACTCCATTTAATATATCCCCTGAGATACTATTAAGTAATCTAAACAATCTCTTTTTTCCCCCACCCCACCCTTTGATCCCTACAGTTTGGAGATGCTTACTACTTAATTTTCTTATTTAAGTTTTGGCCACATTAAAGCATATTGGTTTTATCTTTACCATTTTTTGCTGAAAAATCTATTTAGTCCAAAGCAAAGATATTTTCTTGCTCTACATCCAGTTCTTCTCTATATATTGAATCTAGCTCTACCATGATGCCAACAGCTTAATAGTGATATACATGATTGGTTTCCTCAAAATACCTTTTGCAGTTATGAAAGTGCTGTGAGATGGCTTTATTTAAGTAATGCCATGATTTTCACGTCTATCTTTTGAAAAGGAAACTATCTTCCCAGAAAAGAATACAGGGTATATAGGAAGTAAGCCTGAAATGGACCTCCTTATTCACCAATTCCAGTGCCCTGCTATCAAGAGCACCATATCATATAATCTCCTTGGTAATTTCTTGCCCCTGCTCCTCTAATTAAAAGGCTATTCCAAAGTCTGACTGCTTCAATGGCAAGAAACCTTCTTCTAATTTCCAACCTAAAACTTATTCATGACCAGTTTATACCCATTTGTTCTTGTGCCTGTTCTTTAGATTAAGTAGCTCATCTCTTCCCTCTCTGTTTTACCTACCTCCATGTTCTTTGATGTATTCATAGACAGCACTCAGATCCCACTCAGCTTCATTTTCCTAAGTTAAATGAGCAATCTCTTTTCAGTCTCTTCTCATAAAACAGGCTTTTCATTAACCTCGTAGAAATTCTGTGTACCTGTTTCAGTTTGAGTTCATCTTTCTTGAACATGATGAACAAACTGGTACCCTGTGTTTGAGATGAAGTCTGACCGTTATGGTGCACTACTGAACTAAAACTATTCAGTGTCAAGTGGATATACTTCATTTGCCAAACTACAGGAATGTGTGCTTTCTCCCACCCACAACTGGCTGTGTTCTGAAGTTATTGACTAACATGCAAGTCTTTCTCTTCCTCTGCCATTTCCAGCTCATGGCCTCAGTAATAGGAAATAAAATTTCCATAAACAGAAAACAGAGAGAATAAAGAGAATGGAGAGAATAAAATTTCTACAAAATCTCTCTGTTATTAGTCCTTCACTATATTCTCTTAGAAACCAGTAATAGTAAAAAAAAAAAAAAAAAAGAGAAAAAAGCAAATGTAATATTAATAGTCAAACTCTTGATGCATTCATTGCCTAAGATTCACTATTCCACACATACATAATAGTAAATGAATCCATATATTCATATTTTCAGTACCAGAATGCAAAGATTCTAAGGCTTAGAAGGTTTTATTTTCCAGCCAATTTGGGTGCTTCAGTGTCTCAGACAGAAAAAAAACCCAAACTGATTTCTTGATTCTGTAAACCACAACATTTTCTTTTGTATTTAACTATCAACTAAGTAATAAAAATGACTTGCCCATTTTACTGCCTACAATGACACAACAGAGCCCTTAATTAGGAGAACCTAATTTTCTGAAAGTTTGTTTCTGGCAATATTACAGCTCTGAAAGAGAAGTAAGTTTCATGTGTATCTATTTCCATCATTTCCAAAACCCACTTACCTAAATGCAGCTACTAGTTTAGCAGCACTATCACAGACATTTTATCCAGCAAAATAGCCCACCAGTGTTAGTGCTCCTCCCAAAGCATGTTTGTTTCTCAAACACTTGGGATATATTTGTCATTAGTTGTAGTCTTGAGCTTGGCTACGGGCCCTGCAATCAACCAACTCAAGCTTAATCTCTGTACAGAGACTACCTGTATCACTAAAACAAACAATGGGCAAAGAAACCACCGCTAAATTGTCACACTCCTTCCTCTGAAAGCACGGGGGGGCATGGGGAGGAAATAGCAGTTTGCTGGGTTCTCTGCAAGCTAAATCGAGCACCAGAACTGCCATACAGAGAGAAGCAATTTTATCCTAGCAAAAGAACTGATGCAGGTTTCTTTCATCTTAGGGCAATGAATGAGACAAGCAGCAAATTGTACCCACAACTAGAATCTGTCAGTCACCATTGATTTCCTGTACTTCTCGGGTAGCACCGCTGTGGCCAGCGTGAGATTGTACAGTAACAACCTGACCCCTTTATGTCAAATAGAAAATTTAGCTGGTGGGCTCCTCTGAAGTTTGCAGCCAAATGAAACTTCTCAGTGCCTCTCTGCACTCATACTATTAATTTCTGGCTTACCCAGATATATGTTTGTACACTCAGAGAAGGCTAGGAAACTGCTACATAAATTAAGTGAGGGTATGAAGTTGTAGAGATTTTGAAAAGATAAAGCAATTACTTAAAATTGTAATAAAGAATATTAGAGCTGTCTGCATGTAAAGGGTAATTTGTTAAAAATATAATCTCTGAGGAAAAAAACTTTTCCTTTAGTGAGTGATACACAGATATCTCAACAATAAAACCAGTGTGCTATTTAGTAGTGATGTAATTGGAAAGTAATTGTTAATATTTCACAGATGCTGCAGAACATTCAGTCCCGCTTCTTCATAAACAAATTAAGGATGAGCAAACTGACTAAGAACAGGAATACAAACATTCATTCTCATTAGGAATAGTAAATAAGGTCTGAGCATGAATGTGATGTCTTTGCTATGAGAACTCCTTCTGTCTAGAGAAGTTGTCGCTCTGACAACTATTCAAGAATAGATGATTTTTCTTTTTATAATAATGGTGGTATCAGACAAAATACAGAAGTCAGCTAATACACAGAGTGCTGTCTTGTTAAAAAGCCTTCTAACATCAATTTTGTGTTGCTGAAATATCAAAATGATTCTGTCATTATTCCACAACTAAACTCATGAAAATGAGGGGAAAATCAAATTGAATTAGAACAAATGATTCCAACCAAACACACGCTCAGCAATGGACATGTTTATAGCCATCTCTCTTACAAGTAAATAATAGAACATGAACTTGTACAAAATCTGGTCATAATCAGTGAAAAAAAAAAAAAAAAAACCAAAAAACCATAGTCTCACTGATTTTTACCCCCCTTAAAAAAGCCTTCCTCCTTTCCCAGTACATTTTTGGCCAGAGATAGAAAGAGCTATTTAGTGTATGAGGTAAAATATAAGCCAGAATGAAGAAGTGTGCACCAATTGGCTTATCGAAGTGTAGCTCTACTAACAGAGTAACTAATTGCAACACGGTAGAATGATTTGATGCCATTCCATAGCATTTCACTCAATCACATCTTACGGGAGCATCATCAACTATATATCAACTAGGAGGCATTACTGAAGTCTTCATGTTATTTCTTTATTCTCTTACAACAGCACGTAGAAGCCACAACAAGTTTGTAGGAACCCATACAGATACATGAGAAAGCTAACGTCTTTAATAACTTACAATTTAACTGAGCTAGACAAGCAGGGAATCAGAAAGAAATGTCTTCAACACAGTAAGGGTATAGAGATTTCTTGAATATCTGTACCAGAACAAGTGAAATTTGGAAGGAAACATCGATTTAGCCAACGTGAACACAAAACAATGTGAACAGAATATCTGACAGACAGCACAAGGTATCCCTATGTATTCAAGTGGCTCAGTACAAAAAAAAAAAAAAAAAAGAAAAGAATGCAGGAATTTGGATCAACCTTCTCTTTTTGCCATGATAGCACCTCTTATCTGTGGGCTTTCCACTGCAATTTCAGCAGCTGCCCCCCAAGGATCAACAAAGTCCAGCAGCTTTCAGGTGGAGCTACAACACAGAGGGCAAGCAGGAAACAGATTTTTTACTTTAAATACCCTACTCCCTGAGGCACTCCTGAGAAGGCAACAACTATATTTATGATATTGTAGCCCTCCCTGAGCTCACCAGTTACGTCCTATTCCCAGTAGAAATTTAATCACTGATTTTATGAAGTACAGGATCAGCCACAGCGCATCTCATCTCTACGTAATCTAAAAAGAAGCCCTGTAGAAAGGTTTTCAAACAAAGAGCTTGTATGTCCTTGTCAGTGAGAGCCTTATAATTCCAGGAAGGGCTTACTTCATGCATCCATCCAACAGTAGAGACCTCAGGTACTAGTGTGGTATGAGCAGTTTCATTCACTTTCTGGAAAGGCTCAGCATAATCGAATCACAGAATGGTTGAGTTTGGAGGGGACCTTTGAATATCGTCTAGTCCAAGCACCCCGTGCTCAAGGCAGTGACATTTTCTTTCTCACAGTTCACAGGAACCTCCTCTGATTGCCACGACCTTTCGAAGACAGTCAAGAGTTCCTTCGCAATGACATCAGTCAGATTCCTCAGCAATTGTGGCTGTATCCCATCAAGTTGCATGGATTTATGTAAGTCCAGTTTATTTAAGAGTTCCATAACATGATCCTCCTCCATCAAGGGAAAGTCTTCCTTGCTCCAGACTTCCCCACTGGTTTCTGGTACCCGGGATTCGGGAACATTGGTGTTAGCAGTAACGACTGGGGCAAAGGCGGCATTCAGTACTGCATGCCCTTTGCTGTAAAAAATACACTGTGATCCGAGCTCTTAAGAAATTTTCTTCACAAGGACAGCTCACTCCAGAAAAAGCAGTCAAGCCACTCAGTAAGGCCTGGAGGAATTTGTGCAGGACAATACAAGTAGTATCTTTACTTTTAAATGAAAATCACTATGGAGTACTTTGCTGCTCCATCGCTTTCTATTGCAACATCTTTCCACACTAAGTGCTTGGGTCTTTTCAGCTGCTTTGTCCCATCCTCTCAGTGGAGTAGTCTATTGCTCATATCCTTGACCTAGCCTCTGGCTGATCCTCCTAGCTTGCAGAATAGTCAGTGACTAATGACTATAGCAGTGCAATAAGAAAACAACAGGGAGGGGAAACACAATGAAACCACCAGTCAGTCCTCCATCAGACAAGGGAACAGCATTTGAAATGGAGCAGCTCCTCTGATGCTTCTCCCTACCAGAAAGCTGTACCTCTTCAGCATTAGGGACCATAAAATTTCTGAATCTTCCCAGCCACTTTCCCCTATGTTTTATGCGTGTGGATTTTTCTCTTCTGTGAAGCCAATGCTAATGATCTGTGCCTGACCAATAGCCTATGAGACTACAGTCCCTTCTGTTTGGGGTCCTGTTTTTTACATATATATATATATATGACAATAATATACACATACTATATATGTATAAACATACACATATATATGGTAAACATCAGAAGCATGTTTCCTCCATCCCAACACATCACTATGCTTACCAGGAGCACTTGTGATGGCACAGAGTGCTTTAGACTTACTTGTGCTCAGTGAACTTATGATTTTCCAGTTGAAATTTGTCAAAAATAATAGCAAAAACCTAACTGAATTCTAGAGTTTTTATTAAAGGGGATGTTGTCAACTGTAAAAGGAGCCTCTATTCATAAAAACAAACGTTGCAAAACAACAGGCCTTTGCTTCCACCTATCTACACCATTCATTCAGGAAATAAAGAAGAAAAATCAAATGGAAGGAGAAATGGACTATTGACACTCCTTAAGTCAATTATACATGTTGGGCGAACTGAGGGGTTTCTGGTTTTGCAGTCAAATAAAAAAAAAAAAAATCAGTTGGTGGGGTATAAGAGAGCTAGGTCAGTTCAAGTCTTCAAATATTTATTTTGGATTGATTAGAAATATTTTATTAACCACAAGTAGATGTCTGTTTTTATCTGCGATTCTGTCCTTTTATTTAACCTTTTATTCTTCGCATCTAAACCTGTTTTTAAGGAAAAAAGCCTCAAACATAAAACCCACCAAAATGAGAAGTCAAAGTCATGTTGACCAATCATCACAAAATAATGTCACATGAACACCCCACTACAGCAGCACAGCCAGTTTAGGCAGGTCCCTGATGCAACTGCACTTAAAGCTATTTCTTCTACTTTTCACATGCATTCCTCGATCCACTAAATTTGCATGGCTTGTTTTTTATTCACTAAAACTAGCAGTATTTCTTGGATTTGTCCATGTGGCCAAGCCTTCGGTTCTGCCAAAACACAACTTCCATAGAGATGTATTGTCCTCTACATTCTGACCCCTGCTTTTTGATTTGCATTAAATATAGCAGTTTTGCACAGAATAGCATACTATGACAGTTTTTACACCATCTCTTATCCTCTTCTACCTGTTATAATCTATGGGCTGAATATGTTCTACAGGAAAGAAATTTTCTTCACAATTTATCTACATAGAACCTTTCATAAGTCCTCACGTTCCTCAAGTTAGGATTCCCTAAAGCACCTTTCCCAGAAATAACAAAATGTTATGTTCTTCCCAAAATATGAAGTTACAGGGACAGAAAAAAGTAATCAGTCTTTGGTCCCACAGATTTCATTTTTCCCAAATCATGCCAGAATTCTCTACCTCTTCTTCACGTGAAGTCTTCTGATACCCTGACACTCCTGCCTCCCGTAAATTGTTCCTCTTGTTTAATTTCCACAAGGTTATTCATGAATAAGCTCAGGATACAGAAGACTATCCATTTTAGCCCCTTTTCTTACCAGCATTAGTCTTAACAAGGCCTCCACGGTAATTAACTCTCCTTAATTACAGTGTCACAGATGCAGGGAGGGAGAGCTGCAGATCACAACAGTCATAGAAACAATCAGCACTTTCAAGGGTTCATCTGTGTGTATATATTCATTTTGTTTTCTTACAAAACAGCTTTAATCAGTTTTTAAGCTAAGCCTTTGTTTTCACCCCAAGGAATGACCACTAGGCCTGTAAGGCATTTTACATGACACAGTCCCTTTTCCTCAGAATTTTAAACTAATTCCACTTTAGAAATTTCAACTGCTAAGAATTTTACCAGTTAAGAAAATGTGACACAGATGAGCTTACTCATTATCTGAGCTCCCACAAATCAGTCCCAATAAATAAATTCCCTTTTGGCTTAGAAATTTGCCTAATTTAATCAATTTCACAAATCAGACTGATGCACTTAATTGATCTTTTTCACTTCTAATATTTACCCTGTCATCATCCTATACTTTTCTTCTGCCCTTTCCTGTCATCTCATCCTACAACAAGCCAGAAATATATTTTCTTTACAAGAAAAAAAGTTCTATTCTATGTCTGCATTTAAAATGGTTTCTAAGAAAAGGAGAAAGCAAACCTTGAATAAAGCACATATTGACAGTGAAGTGCAGCTAAGCCATGTATTGCATGCTGCTGGTTTTCTATAAGGCATCAGACATTAAAGTTGAACTTTTGCCTGGATCCTGTCATTTGAGCTAATCTATTTCTGCTAGAAAACATGTTGGCAGTGGCAGGTGAGGGTCTTTATGGTCTAACTGAAATAACAATATCCCCAGCAAGGCTTTAGAGAAAAGCCAAGTATTGACCACAAGAAAAAGGAGAGAAATAGAGGATTGTAAGAGCTGACAGGAAACCCAATTTCCCTTACCACTTAGTTCTGTATATGAAAAGGTCAGAACTACACTGCGGAATTGTTCCAAGCTTTTCATACTAAATAAATAAATAAATAAACTTAACTGCCCTGGTTTTCCCCCCTGCAAGCATTTCAGCTCATTGTTGTAGGTAGATGAAACATTTACTTGCATTTTTACCAGGAGATTCTTTCTGTTATACCTAAATGGTCTTTGACAGAGCCACCCATTATGGGATAGCCTTCTGTGGTTGTCAACAAAAGGGGACACATATGAAGTAACTGGACCAAATCCTAATGTAACTTCTTTCCAAATAGATCCTTTGTTCTGGCTCATTTAAGCATCATCCAAGCCTATAACATGACAAGAGGCCCTTACTTTTCCCCTGTGTTGGGGAGTGCCTTACTTATTTTAAGTGAATCTTAGGCTAGGCAATGTTTGCCAAGGCTCCAAAAATACATATTATTATTCATTCAAAACTGTTAATAAAATCCCATCTATTAAATAGGAATTACCCTCTGCAGAAGAACATTTTTTTTCTCTTCACTCTAAGTCATCTGTTATACACCCAGCTCAAGTATAATCAATTAAGACAAGTCTACTCATATAAATGGGGCAGATATTGCTCAACGGTGTGCAGTCTCTGAAGCAAAGGAACTGCACACTTGTCAATAAGACTTATGGAAAAGAGTAAAGAATTACCCAAAACTGCCTTGTAAAACTGAGGGGAAAAAAAAAAAATTCCTTCAATCCAGGTCTCCCCTCGTTTTGGTTTGTCTGGGGGGAGGGGTTGTGCTTTAAATGCAGTCCATCATCTCCCTTCTCATTTTTTCCACATAAAATTAGTTTTTATTTAAATGTGAAAATGTCAATCTACTAATAAACAAATTAGATCTGTACACATAAATTAGTTACAGCAGACATGTAATACACATATTTGTCTTTTTGTGTGGCAAAATTACAGCTATTTGATTTGATGCATAATTTCTTTGTTTCACAATCCAGAGGGTGTGAAACAGCAGCAATCATTAGCCAGATTCAGAACAGCACATTTCAGTGCAAGCCCATTAGCTATCATTCCCTGACTGGGGGGTGTGGGCTGTGTGTGTGTTTACCAGAGCCTCTGTGGTCCTCACAACAATTCTCCAGGCTTTTCATAACCATTATTTAAAAGATACCTAACAGAAAAGCCAGTCTTCATACTTCACTGTTCCAGATCTTTCAGAGCTTGTTGAAATTAAATGTAGCACTAAAGAGTTCCCTGACAGACCTGGTTATTAATTCCACAAGTTACAAACACCTGTGCAAAAAAGTTTCTTTCCCAACTGGGCTGCCTGCCTTTTGAAGAAGCAAACAATCTAATTACAAAAATGTAGAAAGAATTGTTACCATCAGGAAAAAAATTTGTTTACTGCAACACACATACTAGTTTTCTTAGCTGATTTCATTCTATGGCTACTCACTGAAGTTTTCATAGACACTGTTTTGTTTTTTAAAGGTAGGGTGAGCACAGAGATGACTGAGGAAAAAAAAAGCATCCTATAGTGGTACTGTCAAGTAGAGCATCTTTTGTGGGAAGTCATTTAACTTAAGCTTGGGCTGGTCTCCTTACTCTATGGTCTTCTAAGTCATAAAGAACGAATGAAATAAAGCTGAATTATCTTAACCTCTCTCAAAGGCCTCTAATTTTAAAAAAATCACATGTGTTTTAGACACAGTCAAAGCTTCTTTCCAGCCTAGTAATGATTTGATTTCATATTTGAATTAAACCCAAAGCATTTCAAGAAACAGGTCGTGGAATTACATTATACTTAGGAGTACATTTAGATATCTTTATATAGATAGATAGATAGAGACACTACTTAAAGTTTTCAGTTACTTGAAATTCATAGAACTTCACTAATTTAATCCAAGTGCTAAAACTGGTGGACTAGGATCTAAATTTCAAAATCAGTTTCTACTTCTCATCTGTTAAATTTCACACATGAAGCAGGTTTTCCACTGTGGGCATTGGGAATATAATACAAGTCATTTACATAATTCATATGCCACAAGGGATAGTCTTGTAAAAACACATGCACTGAGGGAATGAAGTTTAAGGTCAGAGAGAGTAGATTTTTAGATTTGGATCTTTCCCACGGCTGTGTGTTATATTTTTCCTAGACACTTCAACAAAAACCAAACAAACAAAACCAAAAAGAAATATACACAGCATAATTACTACCCTGCCCAGAGATTCTCTACTACTGTTACACAGTACTGCTAAAGAAAGCCAAATACACAGCACAACAGGCATTTATTTAGATCAGCCTTTCTCCTTTTATATAACTTTTTCCCAAAACTTCCACTGGACAATTTCTTATTATGGCAGCTTGTTCTCAGCTAATCAAACACGTATGGGTTAGGATATGACTGGACACCAAGTGCACACTCCAGTAACATCCTCAGTTTGTGGGATTTAAAGTCACAGCTAAAGGACGAGACCTTCTTCCTATTATACGGCAAAGGCTACCAGCACATAGAGAAGGAAGCTGTATTAAACAGCCATTCTGGTTTTCCTCAACCTGCCAGGAAAGCAGTTCTCAACAGAAATATTACGTACCTTGTTGACTAAAGTGTTACCCTGAGAAACCTTCTTCACCTAGCAGCTTGCTTCAAAACCATCTCTCTAATCACACTGCCCAAACATTGATAGAATTTTTGCTTCCTCCTGTATCTTTTTTTGAGCTACTTAGATCTGAAATAGCCAACTAGAAGTTTCTTTCTCTACTCATTTTGTTGTTTGTGCTGTACATTACCCCAAACTGCTTAAGCAAACATTAATTCATCTTTTCCTTGCTGTTTGTAGAGAATGAAAATGACATTAATTTCCACTAGAATCTCTCAATTACGACCTATTTGGGAATCCTTCCTCTCTTCACCCAATTTTGCAGAAACGTGTACGCCATTATGAAGTTAGCTAATCATAAATATTTGACTATTGAAAATACTGCCCATTTTGCAGGCTTCCTGCATGCACTGACACAGGGTGTTTGAAACTGTATCCCAGGGCTGCATTAATTATGCATTGCAACAGCTGCCATAGATCCAGTAGTGCCAGCTCTTTAGGATAGGCTTTGCTATCTGAATCATGAATACAGGAGCGACATCCTGACAGCACTGTGCCTCCAGTCCAAACTGAGTACAGCCATTAGTTTTTATTCCAGCACTGCTGCAGAATGCTCTTAAATCTGGATTTAGTCATGTTAGCACTTCCTCAATGACAAGGGCTTTGCATTACATTTCATCCTAAATTTTATCAGAAAATTGTAATGTTCCTACTTCTACATCTGGGAATTTTCAGGTTTGCTACTCAGAAAAACAATATTACAGATGATAAAATCCCTGCCCTTGGAGCAGGGTACTTTGTCATGTGGCAGTCCAAGAGGAAAGTAGTAACCATACAGAAGAGGTTCATAATAAAGCTGCTCGCGTATAAGGCACAGATGAGAGAAAGGACAAGGACAGGAACAGAGCTGGTAGACCAACAGAACTGATTAATAGAATGTTATGTAGGTAGAAGACATTTCTGGTTTTAACCAAAGTGATAAATTTGAATAAGATGGAGGGGACAGGAGGTGAGCATTATATACACTGTCTTGCAAGCATCAAAGCAGTTACGTTTAATGAATTACATGCAAAATGCTTGAGGTGAAACACACCTTGGAGACACTCAACTGTATTTGTTATATGTATGTCTTTCTTACACTTTAATCCTCCTGCAAGATGCTGTGATCTACAGTGACCACAATCTAGGTAGAGGCCCTTGTACATACCAACCAGAAGGCTTCAGAATATAGACCTCTAAAAATAAATTTCCAGAGTTCCCAAGCACTTTCTTTTTAGAGTCCACATTAAATTCCTGTGTCATGTACATAAAGAAGAAGAGGTTTAGGTGGAAAAGGAGAAAAATCTCAAGAATAACACCTGTAAGAACACAAAAGAAATTTCAAGTTTGTCAGCTGTCTAATCTCTGTAATCCACATAACATTCTGTCCTTGGGTACTACCTACCCTTTTCAGCACTCTCTTTATTTAAGAGCCCCTTTCCAGAGCAGGGCACTCACCTCTACCTCTGATAGCATCACACACGCAGTATTGCTTTCAAGAAAGTGGGTGCGGTTTTTAATTTTTTTATTTTACATTTCCAGGGCATAGTTTCTAGAATAGCCATTCCTCAGCAAGTTCAAAGTGCTTTCTTTCAGGAAACGTAAGCATTTAAAAGAAAGGCTTGCTGACTCTTAACTGCAACAAGGCATCAGAAAAAAAAGGAATTACATTACAACAGTTACTCTACAATAACTTGTATTTACCTAAAACTTGTGCTTACACAGTTCACCTGTACTTCTCTTTCTGTGAAGTAAAGCAGTCTGTTCTCCCACAAGCACCTGTCTCATGGAGCCAACTTCTCCCCAGCCTCTCAGCTCTCTATCATCATGTATTTCTTGACCCGAGTCGTATGTGCTTAGAAAAGTGGAGAGTGGAAAGAGCCAGCTTCACAAATAGCTGGGAGTAGTGACCTCCTCATTATTCACATATTCAGGTTGCAACATTTATTTTTATGAGCAAGAGTATCTAAGAGCCAGGAGCTGAACAGCATTTTCTTTGAAAAGAAAAAGTATTTAGGCCCTAATCCAAAAAAGCACTTAAGGATATATATAACTTCAATTATATCGACTTCAATGGGATTACATGTAACTGTTTTGCTGGATTGAAGTATCCATGGACTAAATTAATATATAGCCAGTATTGTTGAATTGATCTAATTACTGTGTGTTAGTTACTATGACAGACATTTCAGCATTTAAATATTCAGGTTAGGACTTGCCAATATTTTATAAACCCTAATTTTTGCTGAACTGTTTAAGACAGACAATAATCCTGCAACAGATTTTCTGATAGTAGATAAGCAGAAATGAGCTGACAACTGTTTACCATGCATTTAGAGTCTGAAATACATAGATCTCTCTACACAGACCTTTTCCTGAGACGCTTGAAAAGAAAATGACACTGATTTTGAAAGAATCAGTGCTTCCCTGACAGAGCATATACACACACCCCAATAGTCTAGAAACAGGTGCTCTCACTAATTTTGCATTTAAAAGGCCTCAATGAGCTAGCAATTAACATTTCTAAAAAAACACTACAAGTACAAATTTAGAAACCAAAGGACGCACCTAGCAAAAAAGTGTCTTTTCAAATATTTATGATTTTTGTTTCTTAGGAGAGTATTTTTTTGTGAAAGAAGGCAGGCTAATTAAAACTATGAATCAATTCCCACAGACGAAGGGATGGAAAAGAGAACAAAAAAACAGCCTTATTCTCTGGATTTATTAGGTGTCTGGATATTTACAGCAGGTATAATTTTACATAGAACCACACAACAAGCAGATACATCCCTAAAAACTTCAGCTGAGCCACTTCAGACCTGGAACCACTGTACAGTGACAGTGTAGTGCTGTTACCAGCCTCCTGTTCCAGATAGCCTGAACAAACAGCAACTGAAAACCCACAGATTTTTTTCAAAGTGCAGCATAGCTGCAATTATTTATGCGTACTCTGAGAATTACTTCCATTCATATTATTTGATTGTTTCTCATGCTTCACTCACTATCCCTCTCAGACTTATGCTCAGAAATTAGTTATATTTTGCTGATTAATTTAACATCTGAATGAAATTCCAGAAAAGATGCTGAAGTATTTTTTCCTTCTCTCTAGAATTAGATAAACTAGTTTCAAAAATCCCAAAAAAGCTGCATGTAGAGAAATCTGGTTAAGTAACTACTGCAAGTTTTGCAACAGTAATATACCAAAGTGTTCAGCAACAACTAGACTATATTCTGGTTCATTTTGAATGTTAAAATAATTGAAGACATATTAACGATATTTTTTACCGTTAAAACACATTCACACAGAGAAATGTTAACTATCTGTATAATAACCATCATACTCCTTGCCTGTATAATTCAGTCACTACGAAAGGAATGTTTTTTCTTTTGCTACCAAGAATATTGCTGTATAATGTAACCTTACTCACTGCCACTGGAAGCCATTTTCATTTGTTTCTGACCACAAAATGAAGTTATTCTGAAAATGCAAACCTAGACGTATCCATAATAACAAATTATAGGATATGTCTAAAAGCACAAATGTATATAATATGGTTTTTGTTACTTATCAAAACCAGCCAAGTAAGAACAAGACTTGGCTTAGCTATTTTAAAACAATTAAGCCAGCACTGTGCTTTCTGTCTGCTATTATACAAGAATTCAGCAATCTATTTTTATTTTGATTTTTAGTACAGTAATACAAAGAGCTATACAAGAACACTACTCCATCTCCACCCCTGGGACCGAGCCTGTGTGTCCCCGCTGCGATGCCCACGTCATCGCATGCTGATCTCTCTTCCTGCCAGTCCCACCGAATTGCAGTAACTTCTGGCTCTATGAGTTTGGGATGCACTAAATTTCACAGGTCAGTCTCTTTAGGTTTATTACCAATATATTACTGTGCATATTACAACAACTGTTGTAATAACAGAAAACTTCAAATGGCACTGCTTTGACTGCAGGTCAGCACAGACATACACACACTGACTTCATACAGGTTAGTCTGAGGACTAGCTTTACAAAAATCTCAGTGTAATGACACCACTGTGGACATATCAAGTGATTTAATTTTCCACATCTACTTTCAGAACGGGTATTTGCACTACAAAGCTGATGTCCTGCAGGTACAAGGTTTCACTTTTGAAAGCTACTCAGGCACTAGAACTACCTTAAAAAACCTTGGGCTTTAGTGTCTCATTTAAACTTTCACAGCATTTTTAAAACAGAACCTGGTAATAACAATTTAAACTCAAACAATAACTTCATCCCAACCTAAAGCAATACATGAGATTCTCAGTTTCAGATATTACTTAAACATACCCCACAGATGGCATTGTATTCAACATGGAATCCAACTTTACCTGTTTTACCAACTTTCACACTAAAGGACACTTCCTTTCTGAAAGGCTCTAGCACTGCCGTGTCCCTGTTACCACACTTGGCTCATTTTAACCACGGTGGTTTCTTGATGGCACCTTGGTAATTCCTTGTCCTGGTTTCAGCTGGGATAGAGTTAATTTTCTTCTTAGTAGCTAATAGAGTGCTGTGTTTTGGATTTAGGATGAGAATAATGTTGATAACACACTGATGTTTTGGTTCTTGCTGAGTGGAGTTTACACTGGGCAAGGACTTTTCAGCTTCCCATGCTCTGCCAGGTGCACAAGAAGCTGGGAGGGGGCAGAGCCAGGGGGGCTGACCCAGACTGGCCAAAGGGCTATTCCATACCATATGACATCATGCTCAGTATATAAGCTGAGGGAAGAAAAAGGAAGGGGCGAGGGGGGACATTCGGCAGGATGGCGTTTGGCTTCCCAAGTAACCATTACATGTGACGGAGCCCTGCTTTCCTGGGGATGGCTGAACACCTGCCTGCTGATGGGAAGTAGCGAATGAATTCCTTGTTTTGCTTTACTTGTGCGCACAGCTTTTGCTTTCCCTATTAAACTGTCTTTATCTCAACCCATGAGTTTTCTCGCTTTCACTCTTCCGATTCTCTCCCCCATCCCACCGGGGGGGAGTGAGCGAGCGGCTGCGTGGTGCTTAGTTGCCAGCTGGGGTTAAACCACAACATTCCTTAAAACTGTCACTTCACTAAAAGCCCCAGAGCCCCTCATTTTACCACAATTATCCAGTTACTGAACTTCCCACTTTAGGTGTCAGTCTCTTACATAAGTATAAAAGGAATGAGGAACATTATACACATGGAGAAAGCCACACTTTGCATTCCTTTCTGTTACATAGGGAGAGACTCAGACTAAAAGCCTGGACCAGAGATTTTATAAGCGCAGTTTTCGTATGGATAAGACCATTACAAGGTATTTCCCCTGCCAGCCCATGCCTGCTGGTGGCACTTCTCCCACCAGCCCCTGCCTGCCCATTTGTTGATTTTATGTTGCCAGGAAGGAATATTATCTCACTTTAATCTTCTAACTTTCCTTTTTTTTTCTTTAGTTTTTTGTTTGTTTGTTTTTAAAGATGTCACAATGAACGAATACAGTACAAATAGGCAAATACTTGTGGTGAACAGCACTGCTGAAATCAGGTGTTAGCATGAACAACTGGCTCCTATCATGAAAATTCTCATCTCCTGTACAGTTACTTTATAGCTCCTGCAGGGAAAATCTTTTCTGGGATGTGAACTGTGGTGACTAAGGAAGGGGGTTCTCCCCTTTACCCAGCCAAAGTCTCTACAATTGCTTAAGCCCTTTATACCACTACTACTATCTCCTTCCTTAAGAGCATCATCTATTGGCTTCTACTAATGCAAAGATATTGGAGCTACGGCCAGTAGTCTGGTGTAACAGTTGTTATTTAAATACCACTCAAAGCCATTGCTGATGTAATATTAAATTCACAAAGCTACAATTCCACAAGTAGTTAAAAGCAATGAAACTAATGATTATCCACTGTGGCTTACACTATGTATTTCATGATATAAATAGTTGCTTATTATATTAAACCAGATCAAAAAAGAAAATAGAAAATGCTACATATTTTCTGAAAACCCGAGCCTGATTTTACTTATCATAAGTCTATATGAAGCATTTACTTTCAACTTGGTTTTAACGAGGGATTCATTGGTTAGTTACTTGCATTAACCTTCCTCAGATTTTCAGAGACAATTAACGTAACAGCCCTTTGAAAGTAAAGAATGGATCCACAGCTTTTGCTGTCTGGCCTAAGTTCTATGGGTTTGATCTAAGGACTTCTTTCATATGGCACTCATGACCTATGGAACAAATATCAGTCCGCTGATTGATTCAAACAGCTTCACTCAGCCTCTGACTCTCCAGAAGCAGCATGTAGACAAACCTACACTCAATGTAGAACTATCGCTGCAGACCCCAATCCTGCAGAAACGTATAGTTAATACATTATTGTATTCTCTGCTGATAACACAGTGCTTGCTACAGGTCATATTAATATATACAATCTGGCTTTACACTAATTAGGTCATATAAGGCCAACAGTAGCAAGAACAGCATAAAATTGGAATATGAAATACAAAAAGTTCATGAAAATGGAAGAAAAACAGTTAATTTATATTTGGAAGACATAACAATACAAACCCTTCTGCACACTGTAAATCAACACCATTACTAGCTCATCTCAGTCAATTTCAAAAGGAAAATAGAAGCAAAATATTTCATTTCCAATGATGAGCTTTCTAAACCATCAGTGCCACACACACGTGTCTTTCTATAGTGTATCTTGTAGAGATTAACCTGCGCCATGATCAGAATGGTCTTGATCTCAGTTAAATGCATTCTTAAAGTACTTAAAATGTACTGCTTCATCACGGATATTTTTACAAGGTTGTCAAAGAGAAATATCATTTTTCATCCTGCTTTATTTCACTTTACTTCAAGATATAGTAATTAACAGGAGTCTTTAGATGCTGGCAAAACTGCCCCTTTTGAAGTTTCTACATAGCTGTCACCCTGGAGATAAAGGCAGATTATTCAATCTTGACATTATAATTGTGAATACAAGATAAAAGACTGGATTAGCAACTTCATAACTTCATGCCTAGGAAAAAAAAAAAAAAAAAAAAAAAAAAAAGAGATCACCGTGAAGTAATTTTACTTCTGGTTTTGAGGGTTTAAGGAGTTCCTTAAGGATGAAGAGCGAGACTATCATGTCTTGAAAGGGTATGAGATGAGTTATATAGCCTTTTGAGCATTCCAGTAAAAAGAAAATATTAAAATTATCTTTTATTTATAAAATCATAGAGGAATACTAGGGTAACCGTCTGACAGGCAAATTATTCCTATCTAAATGCTGGGTGCTTTTATGTGTTGCAGCTACATCTCTTCTCATGTAATTTTCTTTTCCTTCCTCTGTATAGAAATAACAGGAAATGTGGAAGTGAGCACATCAGAGGATTGGTTGTAGCAACCCGTTGCATCTAAGACACTGTGAGAAGAAACAGACTAGAGACTGCATCCTACAGGCTGCAACCTATGATTATTAGGTGGTTTGTATGGTGGAGTTCATCTCCCACGAAATGCATTGTGTCTTTCTCATAGAAAGCACAGTTAACAGAAACTTTGTGACTGAGAATCTGAGGTCTAAATCAGCAGGGAAAATTAATTGCTAATTGTCCCCTAGATATCTTTCCAGTAGTTTGGTACATGTTAATGGAACAGCATAGGATCAAATTTCTTTGCCCTTGGAATACTATTGATCCATTTTACGGAAAACAGGAAAATACATCAGGGAAATGACCTATCAGGACAGAACTCAGCTAAAATTTAAGTGTTATCAAGAAATGTTTCACGGGCCTGCTAGTTAGAGGTTCCACGAAAAGAGTTGCAACCTCACGTTGCAACAGACGGACATGCTGAGCGTGGTTCAAAATCTTACCAATGAAGAGTCTCACTGTCAGCAAACCTGAATGGCAGAATGAAACCAGCATGGCTCACGAGAAGGGTAAGGAAGCCTCTTTGAAGCAAGAAATCACTCAGAAAGTTGGGGCTGTGATCAATTTAAAAAAAAACAAAACAAAACAAAAAAAACCCACACAGGATTAAAAAAAGCAATTAAGCTAAACCCAAGGTATATCAAAAACAAATTCAAGGAAAAATTACCAGGAGGACTCAGAACTGCTCATAAATCTTTCTTGAAACACATAAGGAACATGAAAACTATCAGATAAACTGTAGGAACACAAATACTACCAGAAGATCTGCATGCCAGCTGATCATCAGAACACAAATGAAGCTCTTGAAGATGCAGCAGAAAACCAAAATAATTTGTGTCAGTGCTGATCGTGGAAAAGACTAGAGAGATTCCCATACTGTGGCCCTTATTTTTGGAGGAACCTGAAGGATGTCTCTGAAATTAAAGTGCTTCTAAGGAACATAAGGAAAAACTGGACAAACTCTCAGTTTCCCAGGACTAGCTTATACTCAGCCAAGAATTCAAAAGGAACTCAGAGAGAAAACAGTTTAATCATTAATGATAGCATCTAACAGGTTTTGCTTAAAACCGTTATAATGCCTGAAGACTAGTCAGTAGCAATTGTGACTCCTAGACAAAGAGCAGCCAGGGAGATCCAGCTCAGGGGAAAACTGCAGAAGTTCAGGAAAGAAAAAAAAAAAAAAAAAAAAAAATCTATTGATACAAAATTAACATCCAAACAATAGTGTCCAAACCAGTTGAATGATCAGGAAGTATATGGAAGTACCACATCCACCTGCCTTGTTCTTACTCATCCTAGGACATTCACTTTTGATCACTAATCAGAGACAAGATAGACTGGCTAAACACCCCATTACTCAACACCAGTATGAGGTTCTAAAGTTTTAGTGTTAACGTATCTAAGTAGAATGAAATCTTCTTATCCAGGAATTTTACAAAGTACGTGTAACACGAACATCAGACCACACAGACCAATAGCAACGCCAATGTATAACTGACTAGACTCAGTGAACAAAAGCCAGAAAATTTAATAAGCTTTGTATATGCTTAATAAGCTCCTGAACTACTACGCAATGTTTATGCCGAAGGAATAAGACTGGGAGTAAAAGTGATCATCCCTGTTTGTACAAAACACTCATGCAGCTTCAGCATCTGATCAAGTCCCACAAACTTACCATCTGGTCAGAGCAGGTGGTATTTCATTCTTAGCTTATTTCAGTAAATGCCTCAGAAATGAAAACCCAGATAGAGAACACAGTGAAACCATCTCCTGGGAGTCTTTAACCATTTGTGTCAGAGGAAACATTATATAGCTTCTTCTCATGCTTGGCACTGCTGGGATATCACAGTGTTTTTTCCAAGGATATGAGTGATAGTCCCAGCACACTGCAACAACTTACATTTAAAGAACTTAGACAGGACTAAAGGTGAAGGTAGAATGAGTGGGACCTGAGTGGTGTCACTTGGTAACCTGATATAATATCTCACTGCATATCTCTAAGAGATCTTAGTTTGCAACCTTAGAAAAATCATTTAAGAGCCTTCATAACAAAAGAGTATTTAATTCTATCAAAATTATTGATTTAAAAGTATTCCATAAACATGGCCTTGTTTAGCACGAGTAAGGAATTTCCCCTTAAAAATTCATTCACCTTCTAGTTAATCATCATAGTCCAGGTTAATTACAATCAAAACAGTGGTCTGAACTCAGGATTATCTCACTCCTTTTTAATGGATTAATTAGAATTTGACCAATGTTCAGCAAAATCCAGAAGTTACTCTTCACAGTTATGGAAACCTGGGTAGCTGCGTACCATTTAAAGAAAATCCTCTTAGATGAAGTGTTTCAAGAGGAAAGTCAGAAAAATCTGCAGTTCTGCTAGAATAAATGGGTATTTATTGGGCTATGATTGTTAAGGATACTTTTATCATAATAAAAAAAGAATAAACACTCGATAAAATTTGTTTTGGAGACAAACATTTGGCATGAAATTTGACTGCATCTGGTTTTTGTTTTCTTTTCCTCCCCACGCAGCTCAAGAGTTCGTAAGAGTGATTTTTATTTGGTTAATAAGATCTTTTTGATACTGCAGTCATCATTCCTTTTAAAAAAGGTGAGTCTATTTTTAAACTGAGCCTTTGTTCAATTAAATAATAGCACAATTGCACTGTACTAACCCTAGGTTTTTTCTGCTTGCCTTTTCCTACATACTGATTGCAGTGGCACAGTCAACAAAGCAGAGGTGCTTTTCTGTAGCAGCGATGTTTAGTGCATGTTTAAGGTGACTTGATCATTTTTTAAACCTGCCAAAGTAATTTGTAAGCCTGAAGTATAAAGTCTGAGAAAAACAGGTGTAGAATACACATATTTTTATTTTGCAAGTCTTGACTCAAATTTCTTTGAGTAAAGACAGCCTGAAATGCAGGGTCTAAGAAAAGGAGAGCTCAAAATCTGAATTTAAAGAACTTTGCTCATTATAAAATTAAAAAACTACCAAGTCAACTCTCGGCTGATTTAAACCAGTACAGCTCCTGTGATCTCAGATACCATAGCGATTTTTACCAGCTCCCAAGTAGAAGAAAAAAAAACAAAAACAAACAAAACAACAACAACAAAAAAAAAAAACCAACAAAAAAGCTGGCTACCAACATCATTGCGTTTGGAATAGGTGAGACCACTACAAGGAAAAAGTTTTTTCAATGTAACATCATCTGAGATAGGTACCTCTTCAAATGTACAGTCTTTACAACTTCCCCATATACTTGCATTTCAAGATCAAAATATTTGTGTGTCCAGAGTCATTCAACAAACAGTAAGTCTAACTGTCAACTCTTGCTGCTGCTTTTTGTTTTAATTTCTTACTGTTTTTACACTCCTCAAAAAAAAAAAAAAAAAATCACCTTCGCCAGCTGCCCCCTCACCCATCTACTCAGCTAACATTTATTTTGTTAACAGAAGGATCTTATTAAAATATGAAGCAACACATGAGGGGGTGGCAATCAACTACAAAAAGTTTTGCCCATCTAATAAACAGCATCATACATGGAAAATTTCAAAAAAACCTCTTTAAAACTCCATGGAATCATTCACAATTTCTTGAACAATATCATGGTGCTATCCTAATGGATATTTTTTTTCCTCACTTACTGTACTGTGTATTTCTGTAGTCTTGCCTGCTATTGGATACTAAGGCATTCTTTAATATAATAGAACAAAACAAGACCCAATTGACAAACAAAACACAAACATCACAAAAGCAGTATTTCTTTTATTATTCAGTATCTTTAAATCAAGACAGGGGTTATTTATAAGGCATGTATTTTTGCATTGTTTGCAGCAGAACTGCTCTCTGGCATTAGACTGTATGTCACTGCTGAATACTACAGGTTCTGCTCCATCTTTGTCATGACCATTTCATTGTATCATTCCTTAGCCATCTCACCACCACATTATATTGCTTCTTAATGTAGCTGCATCTGAAAACACACACAAGGCACTGGAGGAATTCTGTCAGAAGAGGCTTTGTTTTCATAACAAACCTCTTTATTGGTCCTGCCCTCTAATCTGTCATTCCTTCAGTAAAGATGCTTTTGCTTTATGAACCTTTCTGCAATTAGATATGTTAACCTTCTAATCTAGTGTATATAATGATAATAAGTTAATGATAAAATGGTAGTAAGACAAGCCACAGGCAGTAGACACAGGGAAGGGGACTAAACTAAATATTTATCAGATTATACCAAACCTTTGCAATAAAGTTGCAACTTTGTGGCTCTGACCATCCATCTTTAAAGTTAGCCTGAATCTGGCCCTTCCAGATAACGGCACTGTTTCACTAAAAATTGCTATGCTTATTAAATAATTTTAAGTTGCAAATGTTAAAATCACCTCATTTAAATTGTAATTTGGATAGCTAGGGATCAAACAGTTTTGCAAGTCTACCAAGTCCACCACACAGACTGACAAATGTGCAAACTTCATATTTCACAAGCTTCCTGAATTTTTTTTTCTAACTTCAAACCAAGAGCCATATTTAGCCTTTAGAAACACTCCTCTGTTTGTAGAAAAAGTAACTATGAATGACTGACATCATGTACAATACTTGGGTGCTGTAACAACAACAACAACAAAAAATCACACTCATGCTCATTACCTGCCATTTCATTGCCATCCATCATCAGTTCTACATGCTGAACATGGAGAAGTGTAAGACTCGGACATTTTAAATCCTTCATATCTACATCACTATGTAACAACTTATGGAGCACTGAAGTTAACAGCAAAACTCAGTTGATTCCAGAACAGAATCGTGTGGGTCAGATATTTGAATATACCCATTCATTCTGTTTAAGTAAATTTTAACTCTTTAACTGATTTCTCAAAGTTCAGTAGCATATATCTGGTAATTCCTAAACCTCAATGAACTCATGTCCGTAATGTGTAACACATACTACCGTACCATTACAAAGCTACAAAGATCTGTAAGATTTATGAGTGACTACTTTAGATCACAAAGATTGAAGACCTTTGTAGGCTGCTGGTGTAGGACTTTGACTGAAGCGAGCATAAGCCACACTGCATACAAAACACTCTGTCAAATCTTCTGTGAGACGTTTTTTGTACTGTCAGCTTCAACAAGGAGCCAAGAATCTGAACCAGGGTGGAGGCTCAGCTACCTCCTTTTCCCCACCAGGTCAGACTGAGGCATGTTTGCCAGGGTTCAAAGGGAATTCTGTAGTTCTGATGCCTCTGATTTGTCTATTCCGTCATCCAGTGCCATTGTTTAGTTTACATTTCTGTGAATCTTACACATTTCATTAGTGCTAATTTCCTTTCTCAAATCCTGAAGAGGAAGTTCACCCTCATGGCAGGAAGATTAGCAACATTATAATTTACAAATCATTTTTACGGTACCCTTAAAAGGAAAAGGAAGAAAGGAATACCAGAAACAATGTACTCTTATAAAGTGTGTGTCCTAATTTTCTAGTATTCTTTGACTTGAAATGTTAATGAAATTACTGGCAGGCAGTGGTGTATCTGTTACTATCACATGATAGCATCCAACAGAAGTGAATGAGATGGCTTAACACTGTTTTTAAATATCTTCTTAAGAAGCAGGTGTCAAATTATAAAATCAATCAGAAAAATTATGTGTTTTCCCTGAAGATTTATTAATATAAAAGCAAACACTTACAAGAACCTAATGTGATTTCTGGGGCTTTTTTTAAAAAAATTAAGATATTGTAGAAACGAAAAGTTAAGTACTTCCAAATATGGAAGTACTTAGCATTTTAAAGTGCTATACAGCATGTGAAGAACCTCTCATCTCTAAGTGCATCATTCTTATCCACTAGGTTAACTCAAGCTGCTGCTATATTAGCAGTGAGTCTACAAAGACCAGGGGAAGTACTACTACTTCAGTTAAGGATTCACGCTTGGGTTATTGTTGATAGTTCTAAGGAAAGTCTTTTTTGAGGTTTTTTGTTTATTTGTTTTTGTATTTAAGATGTGGGAAGTGTACTTTGCAACCTAGCATAACCCCCCAGAGTTAAATCTTTGAGTACTGAATAGATTATTTGAGAAGAAATTCTTCCTGGGAAAGTTTGCCCATAAAGGCAAAGTTTCCAATTATTTCAATGAGGTCAACGGTTCATTCTTACTCTTAACCTTAGTCTTGAAATGCATCATAAACAAAACAAAAAAAAAAAAACAAAAACCAAAAAAAAACCAACCAACCAAAAACCCCACAAAAAACCCCACACAGTATTCTGGAAAGTACCACAGTTTATCTGACTTTCCCTCTAAATAAGATTAAAGATGTGGGAGCAAGAGAAGAGCAAAAAGGACTCAGCAACATAAAGAGCATAGATATAGTTCCTTTCCACATTCCATTTCTAAAATAAGCCAACAGCCAGATTTAACAGCCAATGAAACCAATTCAGTCCTTACTCTAATGCTCATGGGAGTTTAACGCCCAAGGAAAAGGTTCATGCCAAGGCACCCTCATCAAAATGACCAACTTGCAGTTGGCAGCAAATCTGAAACTCCTGATGGATGAAGGTTCTTTACGAGACATATGAGGTAATCCATCAGGAGATGCAAAAGAGAGGGTAGTTATGGAAGGTAAGGCCACAGGCCCCACTCCCAGCAAAGAAATTACCTGTCTCTCCCACACTTGGCCCAAGCGGCAGCTGTGTAGCTAGAGCTGAGGGGCTGGCATTTCATGTGACAGGATGCGCACAACATGAACAAATGAGGACAGCCACCTATTTTCTCCTCACCATTGGTAAATCTTATTATGTTAAGGCTTTGGTCCACTGCTACAACCTACTTCCCAGAAGAGCTGATTTCAGAAGTTTAAACAGCCTCTGTGATTCCCTGTAAAAACTGAAATGATTGGCAAAGCCAATTCCCCTTAGCCAAAAGGGGTTTTTTGAACATGTTTAGGAGAGAGGGGAAGGGGATTTTCCCATACCATCAAAATATTTTGACATTTTCTAGTTTAAAATAGGTCAATTTTCAGTTAGCAGCAACCTTTTATTTTCAGTTGCAGAATTTGCCTTCCAATGCCTCTTGAAACAGAAGAGCTCTCCACTGTCCAGCTCTTTCCCTCTGCAGCTTATGGGATGACACTGGGCTCATCCTGCTTGTTGTGACCTCCAGCAGCCTCTATGCCAGCCAAGAAAGAGCAGCAAGCTGTCACTTCGCACAACGCTCACACATGCCCACACACTACAGGGGCTTATCTAGAAAGAGATTACTCTGATTGCAAGTTATATAGGGGAGCTTCTGTCTGGGGAATCACCATCAGTGCTCAATCAGGATGCTGCTTCTCTATTCTACCACACCAATATACATTTTAACGAGCTATCCCAACATAGCACCAGGCTGTCATCAGCAATCTGCTAGAAAGGCCTCTCAGGGACTCCCAAGAGTTATTTGTTAAAATTCTGCCACCAGACAAAAGGGAACTGCAGATTTATTAATTATTATTGGCAAGGTCCTGACAAGGTATTGGGAATGTTTTCCCTGCTTCTGAGGCAGCTTAGACGTCTTCTCAATAGAGCTAAGAAGCATCCCTGCTGAAGATCACTTACTTCTGAGGCTTATAAAATTATATCCAAGAAATAATTTTAGGGAGGTGGGAGGGTTGTTTTTGGAGAAAAACTGCTTCCATCAAACACATGTTGTGCTTAAGATATTTCCCAAGGGAGGGACTCCTCCTCATCTTCCAACTGGTAATTACATAAATTCAAAACTATGCTGTACTGTTAGGATACTAAATATATTTCTCAACAACAAAACATAAATAAATCACTCTGAGAATGTCTTTTGCATGAAGTGTCTGCAGGTTACTAGTTTTATTGCAAGAGCTACAGATATAGAAAATCCACTTCGGTTCACCATTGAAATAAATTACTAGATAGTTCTATTTCATCCATCCCATCTGTAGGCATATCCCTTCAAACATGTTTTTTTGAAGCTTCAAGAGAAGGGCATCCCTTGTTAATATTAGTGGCATATCCACAAAATGCTAATTCCTCAGTTTTCCATTACTTTTTTGTTACTGGATGAATTCAATCACCAGATCATCTCTGGTTATTTTGATTTGTGTGTGTGTGTGTGTGTGTGTGTGGTTTAAAGTATGACCGTGTAGACTAGATACATGAATACTGCCTCTACCTGGAAAGTTTTCCTCCAGCAGCTGTACCAAACTGCAGTATGCTTTCATTCTATGGTGCTTAAATACTTTACAATATAAACTATAGGCAGCTTCTAATATAACAAAACTGTTCTGCGGAAGAACTAAAGCAACTTATTACATGCATGCCATCAGCAAAGAACTACGCAACAGCATACATTAGGGATGTGTTTAAATCCAGCATAGCCAGCTATATCTGGAAGTCCATACGCAAAAGAAGTTTGAGGACTAACCCAATAATGTAATCCACTATATTAAAATAAGATGCCATTACAAAGAGTAACCTCATAAGAGGCTAACATTAATCTTAAAGTCAGCCCAACAGTGTCTGACTTGTCCTACACAGCTGCTCAAGGGGGAGAGAGAGCAGGAAGGCTTCCCCTTTCATCTCTCCCCAGCAGAGAAACTAATCAAAACTGCCATCCTCACACTTCACAGGGCAACTTGCATCAGAGCTTGTACAGAAGACCATGACAGAGACATACACTAAAAAAACCTCCTAGCTCCTGGAATTAATACTGGGATTTATTAGAATAACAGGCCCCGAAAACAGACAGAAAGTATACCACTACCTATGGGAAGCAGGAGCTAGATTACCGAAGGTGAGAAAATGGTTCCGCTCCACAGAACAAAAATAATGAATCAGGGAAAGCAGCCCGCATCTTTCAAATGGATTACACCATGTGTGCCCGGCCTGACATGCCCTGAATAACCCATGAAGAAGCAATTCTCTTCCCCCATACTCTTATGAGACATCATATTGTCCATATACTGAGGCTTAATGACAATTGTCGTCCAAAGACTGCTTGAGGCTAGAGCTTGCAAGGACACAACTTTGCCAGACACAAACAGAGCAGGCCACACCACTCTTCCTGCTGCAGGCACAGTTACAGCCCAAAAGGCTGCTCTGAATCACCCCTCCTGGAGCACCTACTCAAGTACTAGGTCTCTCCTGAGCCTCCTATCCTGGGGCTATTCGTCTACAGCTCCAGTCTAGCCCAGCATAGATATGCTAATGTTGCTAAACCTGAGTGCTCCCAAATGAAACTTTTCCACTCACAAGTGTATTCTGTGCTTAAATGCCATGAAAAAATATAAATTGTTCTCCTCAAACCCCAGCAGGTTCCTTAATGACTAAGCTCCACTAATTAGTAACAGCTGTTAATGAAGTGAGCAGGTAAAAACCTAACCTCTTCAATTAATACATGAGATTCTCAGACTGAACTAATATTCAAAGGGAAGATGTTAAGTAAAAAAAATAAGAAAAACAACATTCAGAGGTCAATAGTTTTGTTGCCGAGATCACATTATTTCTTCCAACGCCAGAGATATCAGTCTATCAAATGTAGAGAATATTTGTACTAAAACCTTACAATTTTTGTTCAGCTTATGTAAACTGAAAGCCTGCCATTACTTTCATGAAACCAATGCATCCTTTCTTAACAAAAAAAACCAAGGCAAAATAGAGAATACATACAATAATCCAAACCTAGAACAACACTGTTAATGGTTTCCATATTTAGAAAAATTATAGTTTACAACATATGTTGTTTGGAAAGCTTGATTTAAAAGAGAAAAGCTCCTGTGTAACAGCAGACCATAGTAAAATCAGAGCATGGTCACCATTTCCATCACATTCTACTCAACTGCTATGCTGTTAAATTGTACTTTGATTTGCTTCAACACTGTTGTAATCTCAGTTTGTAATTACAGAAACTTTCTCCCTACATCTTTCACATGCTGGCTGACAATTTAAGTCCATAGCAAAAAAAAAAAAAAAAAAAAAAAAAGTCATAATCACTCCTTACAGAAGATGAAAAATTGAAGAGCTCTCGTTTTACTCAAATGTGATCTGACAGTATTCCAAATACTGCAGTCATCTCAACACACCTGTTTTCATCTTCTATAGTGTTGATGAAAACCTAGTATCATGATTATTTACTCTACAGAGAATCACCACACGAGGAGATCTATAGCTATCTTGAAATGCCCTTCCCAAGGCTGAAATTAAATGATTCTTCCCTAGTCAGGCACTGTTACAAGTCTCCTCGTTCCCAGGTTCCCAGTGGTGAAAGAAAATTAAATCAGAGACTAACCACTAATGTCATCATAAGTAGTAGATTTTCCATCCAAAGTGCTAAATTGCCAATTAAAAGGAAAATATTCAAATATATACTCAATACAAACAGTTTGCCTTCTAACTATATTCCAAAACTGATCCACAGAAATACAGAGCAAAACGTTCTTAAATATAAAATGTTATGGAAATCAGCCTGTTCTTACAGAAGCCATAAAGGAAGGGGAAAAGAGAAAGAGAAGGGGAATGCAGGGACAAAGTTACTTCCAAAATGTTTGCCCAACCCTAATTATCATCCTTTGCACTGTAGGTAAAGCTGTGCAGATATCCAGTTAGAGCTCTTGGAGATCCATTTGGGACTTCCCAGTGATGAAGTGGCAGGTAGGGAGATATGGCTAGGGACTAAGAGTTATATATTTACATATTGTCCTTAAGGATCCCCATTTTCAAGTTCTTTATCACATGTAGTAATAGTTTTCAGTTAATAATCACTTATTATTATAGGTAATTAAAACTATAAAATCATTACTGAGTTATTTAGATAACTGTATTAGAACAGAAGCCTAGGATTTCTCAGCAGAGGAATTTTTGCTCTTATATGGTATGCCCTAGAAATCTTGAATTATACAAGAAAAACAAACCAAAGAACAGAATCATCTATATGTCACGATTTACAATGCTGAGGCAGCTTTGGGAAAAATGTGCAACTCCAAAGAGCATCACACTCGTAAAAAATAAAAACAATAAAAAAACCCAAGCAGATGGCCTTTTTCATCTTTCTTTGGAAATAAGCTTTTCATGTTTGGCCTTTGCATTTTTTTGTGTGTGTGTATGTATGCCCAGAGATTTGCACAAATTCTCAAGCCAAAACCTTTACAAGCCAATTGAAAAACCCCATTCATATGAGTGACTTTTAAATCGTTCCACTGAGATCCAAATTCATAACTGTAGTCTGGACATTGTTCCTGTACCAATATCACCATTATAATTATGTCACTTCTCCAGACATTGTCCCCAGCGTAGCTGCAATATGCCAGGACAATCTTGCTTTATACAAGGATATCTTATTCCCCCTTCCATTAGCGAATACGTTCCCTTCCTCCTGAGTATTCTCTTTATCAAAGAATCTGTAGGTAGAATGGGGACTCTCTTACTCTTAACTGACAAAACTTTCATGTGCAAATAAACCTCAGACTAACTACTGAACACTGCAAGCAGAAGTCCCATACAGTCATGTAAGATTACAAAGAATTCCTCTGATTTTAGAGGATGTGTTTTACAGGAGCTGGGTGGTGGCATAAAAGAATTGCTGTGATTTCTGGATGCCAGCCATGCAAACCAAGAAGTTGTCAAGCACCCTCTCAAGAGAGCATACAGAAAGAGGGCGGAAGCAGGTCCTGATTCTACTGTAATAGTTAAACAGATAGGGAAAAAAAAGCAAAGTAGTAGTTGTTTCTAGAAAGTGGTGGCTTATTTCTACATTAAAGTTGGTACAAATGTGAACTCCACTGTTTGTTTAAGACAAAGATGGCAACAAGATTTTTTTGAAATAAAAGTTGTCATAGTTTTCCCTTTATTTTTAACCTTTCCCTGTTTCATGCACATTTTCTTCCAGTTGATCTCTTCAGTGTTCAAAGACAGTTCTGATGACACAAATTCCAAATATAAAAAGATCGTTGAAATACATTCAGAAATAGCATTTACATGAAAGAAATATTATTTTCCTTCAATATGGTGTTGGTCAGCAAGAACTTCTGACTAGAAAAGGATTTTATTTTTTTCTGAAACTCAACTTTACCCCAAAACCAGCAAATAATTCCCTGAAAACAGCAAAATACCACACTTCTTGCAATTTACCAAGAGCCGAGTTTCTGCTTAACAGAAGTACTTTCAAACATTTCACTGACAGGGTGTCCATTCTTAGGTTGTTGTAAGACCTGAAATTCTGTGTTTCTTCTGGCCTTTAGGAAAAATCATAAGAGTTTGAGTCTCTGCCAGATATCTTCCAGCAAACCTACCTGAAGCGGTTTAATGCTATTGCCTTCAACTGTCTCCCCTGTCCCTCTGTAAGAGGTTACTGACCCCAGAGAGATTTCCCATGCAAGACAACCAACCATAAGTCAAGTGGCCACCTTCATTTCAAAGATAGCACAATGTGATGGTTCTTTACTAAAAGACTGGTAGAACAGACTATTTTCAGTTGAGGATGGGAAATTTAGTATAAAGATAATCAGTGTTCTTTTCTTAGCTTTCACGTAAGTGTTTTTAGCAATGCAAAAATTCACACAGATTCCCTATTTCTAAGTTACTCCACTTGGAGAGTAGTAGAAACCACAGGCAGTACCAGACATCAGGTAGACCGCCAGGATGAGTATCTGGACTTTGGTATGCTTATCCAACCATAATGTGATCTGAAGCACCACCATTGTTAATTAACACAGTTGGGGGGGGGGCGGGGGCAGGGAATAAGAATGTTTGAGAGATCCTGATTCCTTTAGAGAAAGCAGGGAAGAAAAAAAACAACAAAAAACAACCAACTAACACCACAAAACCACACAGTACACCTGCAAGCCATACCTGAAAAAAAAAAAAAACCACCAAACCCACAAGTGGAATTTAGAAATAAAAACCTGTAAGTGCTCAGGAATAATACAAAAGAAAAATTTCATGTTCTTTTTCACAGTATCGCATCAAACCAGACAAACCCAGATTTCACTGTTAAGTGAAAAATACACAAGTATATACTTGACTTGAGTGGAATTTGAGAGTAAGGACACAAAGAAACTCTGGAGACTTATTGCTTCACTGCAGGGAACTGATGCTTCTTAATTTGCTCAGCATCTGGACTTTAAATCAGCCCCCACACATTACTAATGAATGTTGGTGCACAGTAGCACTCGGTAACAAAACTGACAGCTAGAAGAGAGCGTTTCCAATACAGACACTGCATTGGCATTGCAGGTTTGCTTAAGGGGACTTGCTCGTTACAAATTATTACCTTCAAGTTGTAAGTATGTAAAAGTGGAAATGCAGATGATTACATTGAAAGTCAAAAAAGAATCAGGGCAACAAAACAATAGCTCTGGAGACACCATTGAAATAGTCTTTCCACACATGCATACACACACAATTTTACTTTTGGGGTGCATGGTAGATCTCAAGACAGCATGACTTTTCTGCAACACTGACTATGTAAATGACATTCCTATCAGAAATAAAGTTGAGGTATGTGATGGGAGAGCAAATTTACATCCAATTCAGGCCCAATTTTGCCAGTATACTACGCAGTAGCAAAAGGATGAAAAAGGCCCTTTGTTTATTCAATTATCTTGATTAGGTTTAGTTATAACACCATACATGTTGATAATTAATAAGTTTAAAGCAGAGTTATAATCAGAAAATTATAATCCTTTCTAATATAATTTGTCTTCTGTGTTTAAGCATGTTCTCTGAAGAGTGGCCCAAGCTCTTGAATCGTTAGATCAACAAAGTTGAGTATGAAAGTCAGTGGTAAAAAGTAAATGTGAAGCTCTATTACATATTACTCAGTCACTCAAATAACTATAACAAACTAGAGCACACGAAGGGATACATAATTCTTATGGTACGGTTCTGAAACATGTTGAGTACTCACAAGTGTGTATCTATAGGGACAATTTGACACCCTGGCCCTCCACAATGCGCACCTGCCTCTGAGGCTCTCCTCTAGAAACACTCTGAGCAGTTTTCTCCAAGCGGAAACTCGGGCACTATTAGTAAGAATTTTCTGCATGATCTGTTCTCCAGTAGGGGTACAGAAGATCATCGTGCTAAGTTTGGCTCCCTCTGAACAGGACAGTCATACTGAGATGGGTACTGTGTCACAATATAAGCAAATAAAAACAGTCAAAAGATCAAGTGTAAGAAGCATCAAATATGGATTAATGGTGCATCTCTCTGTACAGGACAATGAGTTTAATGGGCCCATGCAGCATAAAACAAAGAGGAGAGTGGGTAAGGAATCATGGGGGAGAAGTCTGAAGTGTACAAAGGTGTAGAGGCATTCATGCATAGCAAGAAAAGGAAAAACAGGGAAGTCAAACTATGTGAAAGGTACTAATTCTACAACCCAAGTCTTAAAACTATGAAAAAAGTGTGTCTTCATATGCAAAAACAAGAATAGCAAAAATATAGATTTAAATCCTTTTTCATGTTATGTTGATATAAATGGTACATTCAATTTTTATTTCATTTAAACTCATGTAACTAAACTAGGCAACTTATTCAAGTGCTAACAAGAGGTGATGATGAGAATGAATACGCTTTCCTTTATCTATGGGCTTACAAGTGCCAGTTGCACTTTCACAGCATAAGATGTAAGTGGACGACCTTTGAATGCGACTTCTGGAAAGTACAATATCCACTGACCTGGTGAGTTATTCCGTAACTAGGAAGAAAAATGTCTGAAGTTATTTAAAGTTTCTGCAGTTTTAAGACACCACAGCAGTAAGTCATAAAAGCTGGCCTGTATCTAATGAGCTTATGAAGACAAGGAGTTTCAAGAGGCAAGTCATTTGCACTGCTTCTATTACTGAACAAGCTGTTTGCCTGAAAATATAAGTTAATAAAACTTGTATTTACAAAGAGTTTCTTCATACAGAAGGTACCAATGAAATTACAGAAACAAACATTTCCATTTGTTTCCACATTCTTTGGGTTCGGTTCAAAATTTTTAAGTATAACAATGGCACATTCTGAGAGTGAGGTATCAAAATGAGCACAGGTGGGCTTTGAAATATGCCAAGTTTTATACTTCAGCTACTATGGACAAACTTAATTGTTTTTCAATCATGCCTTACTCAGAGGATCTGATCTAATGGCTGTTAAATCATTATCTTTTCCTTTCTAACGATCACCAGATAAGCCAAAATTTATTTTAGGCTTTAAGGTAAAAATAAGAGATACAAATAACAGAGAAAAAGCGTGCTTTCCAGAAACTTTAAAACATTAAAAGCATCAAAACTATCAAGTGTGAAAAAAAATAGGGTGAATTTTATCCAAGAAATATTGAAAACATCTGTATAAATATATTAGCACAATCTTTTTTATTTATGTATTTCTTTAAACTTTGTACACGTGCCAATAGAAAGACAACTCACAGTAGCTTTGGGATTTTCTTCCATCTTATGCAAAACACTTTAGCCAAGAAAACACGTCCACGTCTTTGCTAGTTTTAGATGTATCAGGTTTTTTTGCAAGGCTAACTTTAAGATTAGAAGGACAAACTCCAAAAGCAGTATGCTCCTGGTTCTACTATATCTGTAGGAACTGGAGTTGCTCAACTTCACTAAAAATGATACTGCTGGTATTTCAAATGAGGCATGCAGTATACCTACCTATGTCACAATTTTTAGTCTCTCTGTGGCCCCTTCCCCTGCCTTCCCCCCCCCCCCTTTTTTTTTTAACCTCTACATTAGCTCTGTTGCCAAGCACATTGGAGATTATCAGCAAATACTAAAGTTGACAAAACCGCTCATTCTTTACTGGTCACCATGCAAGCTACACAGGAACAAATCTTAAATAGTTTTCTAAAGTCACTACAGTACCACAAATACTCCTGTTGTGCATATTTCTGTTTGATACCAATGGCTCAAGTGATCAGTCTCAAGTGGGCCCAGGTGGTTAACAGAATCTAGCACCAAAACATATTAACCAAAAGGAAGATAAAGATGGCAAGACCTCTTTAGGTTTCTTTTTGTCAATCCATGCTGCATACATATACAAACACAATCCATTTATATATATATGTCTGTGTGTATGTACAATCCATAAATCATTGCACATAAGCGTTTGAAGTAAAATATTGACACTGACTTGTTTACTTTTTAAATTTACTTCTGCACTGAGTTTGAAGAGATAACAAGACTCAGTCACATTCAGAACTTTAGCATAAAAGAACCCCAAAAGAATAATTTAAGTCTCTCTTGAGTAAGATCATTTAATGAATCTTCTAGATGTTAAGAGGTTTTATACGCTTTAGGAAAAAAAAAAAAATCATTTCCCAAATGCAATGCCATGATATTGCCTCTGAGAGCTAAGAGATAAAGTGATACACATATGCTGAACACATGGATATGAAGGAAGTGGTTACCTTGGCAACAACAACCGTGTAAAAGCTTCCTTCTACGAAATTAGAATAGTGACTGTTGGAGAAAATACGTTTTTTCCCAGTCAGATCCTGAAAATAAGTTATTATATTTCATTTGTAACCTTAGACTTTCTGCACCTAAACTACACTTGCTTTATTCCATGTACCTCCAAGTTTTCATATGTAGCACTTTGGTAGTATTTGGTTTCAACTAATTTCCAAATTCAATACCTTTTTTTCTTACCCAAATAAAGCTGCAGACATATTTGAATAGACTGGGTTTGCCCCCATGGCCTGCAACTGCACATATTCTGTATACTGCAAAGGTAAGTGAAGCAATATTTTAAAATATTTTAACAAATACCTCTCAAACATAAAGGTACATGTAAAAACCTGTTATTGAGAAAAATGTACTTGCAGCCATTATGAATAACATTTTCAAAGAGCACCTAATGAATCAAGGAATACGATTTCAACTGAAGGATTTCTGTGTTCCCAAATTACTTTGCTGTTTCTGAAAATCCTGCATCACAGATAACTTTAAAGAATGCATACCTCAGAACGTTCCCCCCCAGGACACCCTTCATCACAAGCAAACATGCCCTGTTTTACTTTGGAGAGTCCAAAGAACATTCTTTTCAACATGTGCTACAAGCCATACAAAATACTTCCAAAAACTAACAAATTTATGATCTGTAACAAAAGACCAAAAGTCACAGCTCAGTGTGTGACAGGAGGAGAGCAGGAAACCTCAAGGACACAGCTAATACTTGACCAGTCACCACTGAAGTACACAGCACTCAATTTTTGCACCATGCATATAAGCAAAGACAATAAATTCCTGTTCATACAGTCACATCTTCCTGGGACCACACAGATTCAGAGTTTACAATTCATCTTTCAGATGCAAACTACAACTATCAATTTGTATTAATACTTCTGTCTTATCATCACGTAAATTACTTATGATGATCTTGCTTTTATTCGGTGTGGTCAGCCACTATGATAATCTCACATTAGTTATCACTCATTCAGAGATACCTTAAAACAGTATATTAGCACATACATTATGGCCAGCCCAACTGCTTGGTGAACAAAGGGATAAGGGTTATGCAGTTCACTTTGTCAAATTTACATTTTTACCTTGTTTATTGTGTTATAATTTGCAATTCATTACATTCTACAGCTTTCCAGGTGCCTCAGGAAATGAAATACTTTCCAGGGAAGGTCATGAAGCAGATCATCCTGAGTGCCATCACCCAGCACATACAGGAAAACCAGGGGATCAGGCCCAGTCAGCATGGGTTTATGAAAGACAGGTCCTGCTTGACCAACCTGATCTCCTTCTATGACAAGGTGACCTGCCTAGTGGATCAGGGAAAGGCTGTGGATGTTGTCTATCTAGACTTTAATAAAGCCTTTGACACCGTTTTGCACAGCATTCTCCTGGAGAAACTGGCTGCTCATGGTTTGGATAAGTGCACTCTTCACTGGGTAAAAAAACTGGCTGGACGGCTGAGCCCAGAGAGTGGTGGTGAATGGAGCCAAATCCAGTTGGCGGCCGGTCACAAGTGGTGTTCCCCAGGGCTCAGTACTGAGACCAGTTCTGTTTACTATCTTTATCAATTACCTGGATAAGGGGATCGGGTGCACCCTCATTAAATTTGCAGATGACATCGAGCTGGGCAGGAGTGTTAATCTGGTGAATTTCCAGATGTCCTACCATAACTAGACAAAGAGAAAGTTACCACATCCAGCATGTCCAGTTACGGCTTCCCGCCAGAGTCACCTCAGATAAAATCTAGTGAACACAACTGGCAACTGCAAATAAAAAAATCCCTGCCTATTCCACCTTCAGTTCCATACACAGCTGCAACCCAGGAGCAGCAATAGACAGGACTAGAAATCTTTCTTTAGTTTACAGAGGCACATGGCAATTGTTTGGACTAAAAAGTACAGCATCCATAACTGTGCAAGAAACATGCTTGAGTCACCCTCCATTCCCTTCCACGGGAAAGAAACTCACTGTAGATCATACCAACGGACAGAAGGTACATGCATATCAGACTATGATACCTATAGAGCCAGCACTGTCTATAATATGCCTTATTATTCCAGTAATAAGAGGCACTGGGGACCTGGGTGAGGAATGTTCCCTCTGGAAAAAGCCGTAGTAGCAACAGTGCTAACAGTATGACATTAGTCTAATCAGTGTCACTCCTACTGATTTTCTCATCAATACGATAAGAACTAAGTGCCTAAATTCTTGAGATAATCTGGGCCTTAGTGCTTCACTAAAATTCTCCTGCCTGTGATAAGACAAATCCATTTTCAGGACACAGCACATCAAAAAGTCCCCTCTTCCGTAAATGCTTTCAGCGTACATATTTAGAGAAAACCCTGAATTCAGCTTATGCCCGTTGTGTCACTTCTCAATAAGCTTGAAACTTGCCTCTCCTCCGTCAATTCATCCCTATTGCTCACTGATGAAGCCCCACTGGCAGCGCACGACACAGATTGTTGCTAAGACAACATACATGCTAATATATGACTTGCTTGCTTCCATTTCCTGGTCATTTGGAAACTACTTCCAAATCTTGTTATGCTGGTATCATTTATTTGAGCAGAAATACCATTATGACATCATTTAGCCCTAACACCTCTTCCACAGTTAACTGTTTGTGACCACACTAGTCAATTACTGTAATTCCTTTCTAGCAGCAATCTGCTGATGCTTATAGACTGCAGAAAATGCGGAAACTTTTCTCCTGGCACACACAGGCCCAAGGAAAGATACACTGAACAGGATACAAAGGCCATATGCTAATCAAATGAAAGATGTATTAGGTATCCAAATCAGGAAGAAACAGCTCAAATTAAGATTTCAATTGCCTCAATAGGTTAAAACAAAATTCTGCATGGTGTTACAGATGTTTCTTAAAATAATCAATGCAACCAGACTAGAACAGAGTTCCACACCACAGTACCATAATTAGCTTCAGCCTCCTGGTACAATTATAAAGGCAACAGCTGCTAAACTACCCTCTGAGCCCTTCAAAGAACTTCTTTAGTTCTAACTCTGCCTAGAAATTGGATGTGTGTTAAGGCTTTTCAGCCCCCAATACACTGCGAAACTTAAGTTTTGCCAACTGTAAGCGTTCAAGTCTCATCACACAGCATTCGTATGGCTGATGGTTTGTATCTATCTTATTCTGATAGGGAAATAGTCACAAAAATTTTGGAGCTAAGTAAAGAAACATTATGTATCTATATTCTGATCCAGAGTCAAGTGAGAAAATATTGGACCACCTGATTCCAGACTCGTAAATGCTCTTATAACTGCTAATTACTGGACTAAGATCTATTTCCTTTCATATGACTTTAAAGTAAATGCCAGGAAAATATACATCTATGAACATTGTTCAAATTAAGGATTAAGAAAAAAGCGTAAACTCTACCTTAGAGCTATGTAGTTTAGAAATTAGCATTTATTCCATGTATTTGTGTGATTATTTCACTCCCCAGATGATGGTCTATCTCAATACAATTTAACAGGAAGATACTTTTTGTGCTGCATTTCTCCAAATCTGGGTAGAGATGTCATTCAACATGTGAACCTTTGACTAACTCAATTTTCTGGTGTAAATCAGCTCCAATGAATTTTGGCGGAAGCATTTTCTACTAGAAAATTCAATTAATCTAAGTTACAGTTTCACAATAATATATCAAATCTGATAACAATAGTTCCTAACACTTCTAACTGTATGCACCAGTGTTATGCATTGGTTCATATGTTGGTTCAACAGTACATACGTGACGTGCTGCTTTTCACATATAATCAGCGTATGGAAGCCTATACTAAGTGATTTTACTTTATTGAAATGGTACAACCCAAGGAAATACAGCATTTCCAATGCTGCTATAGATCTACGACCGCTGGAAGAGCAGAGCATACAATACTCTATAGCACTACTATAGCCGTCCATTTAAGAAGTCTTGATGGTATGTATTTCTGGAGCATGATTTTTGAGCAGAAAGGTCATGCTCACGAGTCAGCAGGTAGCAGGACCTGCATCTGTTAATATGAGATTATGAGAACTGCCATACTAGATTGAAATAAAGATCTATCTTATCCAGTACAGCCACAGTAGCATACGCTGTAGAAAGTGAATACAGGAAACAGGGCAAATACAGGATAATCTTTTGGATACAGCCACCAAACTTCCAGCAAGCAGCAGTTAAGAGACTGAGGAGGGTAAACACTGAAAATTAGTAGTTTGCCAACAGCAGCGTCACCATGCCAATGATGTAGTTCAGGATGTTACTGAAATATACAAGTTCAAGATTTCATCCTAGGAGACAGTAATTCTTGTTTAGGGTAAAAAAAATAAATAAATAATTGTATATTTAACATGTAGATTCAAATATAACTTATTGATTCATAAAGAAAACTTTTAGTAGGGAACTTAATTTTCTATTGTTCCAGAGGCAATTTATGCCCAACAAGAGCCATAGACCCACCAAGTAAATATGTAAGCAGAGCTATTCTTCCCTTCTTATTCTAACCCTGGTCCAGAGAGACTAAATTGACCAGGTAAACAGTGAGAGTGGAAACAAAGGTGCAGAGAGGTGAACTGATTTGCTCCCTGTCACTTCTGAGATGGGTGCGAGAAGATGTGGACAGAACTAAGGCTCTCTGAAATCCAAATCAGATCCCTAGGCTGGGATTTATAACACACATCTTACCTCCAAACATGTGTCTCAGTGAAACTATACAGAGCTTTTGGACATTGCTGGGTCTACAGGATTATTATTTTTACATAAAGGACCTACAAGACAAAGCAACATATGAAGCAACTTAGTTCAGGAAACAACCTAGATGTTGCATTTTATACCAAACAAAATAAATGTTGAAATTAATATGCTGCAGGAAACAGAAAAAGAAAGAAAGAAGAAGTACGATATAAAGTCATTTATATCACACTTTAGCAACTGCATGTAGCTCCTTGCTACCAGAGATCTGGTTTCCAACAGCAAATAATAAAATTATACTTTTTGTGCTGTTAATTATATGCAAATTAAAATTGGGTGCATATTAATGCAAAGAGTTGAATATCCATTTAATCAGATCTTCCCTGCAGGGTCCAATGATAAAAATGACAGAAGACTTGCATTACTAATTCTGAACTTCTCACATCTTTCACATACTTACCTTGTAAATGAACTGCTACTGTGACACCTGCCTGCTGGGCTGAAGGTTTATGTTGATTAGGTCTATAGGAGCTAGTAGTAATCCTCCTGAAGGGAAAGTTCAGTTCCCTGAGCTAGAAAACCTAAAGAGCAAATCCCTGTAGTAACTGGCATCATTTAGCTGCTGAAATCAACAACAACAAGCCCCTAACATTCAAGATCATTCGATAAGGATTTAGGCCTTAGCCTATTCTAACATGCTCCATGGTGAGGCCACAGATCTATTGTTTAGATCTAGTTTCTGTCTCTCATATCAGCAGGGAAGAGAAGTGTTTCTAAACTATCTGATTACATGTATAATCTCCCTTGAGTTTTCTTTCCTGAAAAAGAGCTGCTGAATATCTACTCTTTTTTCAGTCTCCATTTTTTTTTTTTTCAGCTTTCATCTTCGCTTCTAATTCTAGGATTGAGAGAAACTTCCCAAGGAATAGAAGGGCAAAAGCCTCCTTGATGCAGATTCTCTGTATTAATAACAGTGACAAGAGGGCTCTTAACCCTCTTTAATAGCTAAAAAGACAAGTGGCAGGGGAAGAAAACAGAAATTTATACAAATGAGACCATATTCTATTATGCTGCCTCACATAGTGACAGCATAGACTCATGAATTTTCATCTGACATGACAGTCGAGATCATTTCCAGGGTCTTACTGCAGAGAATGCAGATTTGCCTTTCTCCCCGCATCACAGGGCTGTCCAAATCAGCACCAGTTAGACTGGCTTCTCATGAAGTTATCCTTATAGGGAAGAAGGATGAATGCCCCCCCCCAGTGCATTGCTACAGGAAAAAGGTACACTTCCCTGTTGGGATGGTAAATCCCACCGACCTGAAGAGAGGTTCCTTATTGTCAAGCTGCACAGCTTGGCTCAAAAACCCCAGGCAGTCCTCTTAAGCAGTTAGCACAGGGATAAGACTGAGTTAGGGAGAGGTCATTGGAATTGTGTAGCAGGAGTGGTACTTTAAGGGTTAAATATGTGCCATTGATCCACTTCCTTGCAGCCAACAGAGACTGCAGAGAAATAAGCTGATCATAAGATGGAAGATGCAGACATTATTGATGATGGCAGTAAGCCTTGCTGCAAACCCTCCCTTCCTGGGTACTGGTAGGGGGAACTTCTCCCAGAGCGAATCGCTGCAGAGAAAGTACACAATTCCTGTAAACTTAGTGCCATATCAGTGGAGGCCTCTCTAGGACCCAGCACATATCAATATCTAGAAGGCACTCAATTATTGTTCTGTTATCAAGCCAAACTCAATACGAAATTATTTCTTCTGATGTCATCTAGAAAGCTTAAAAGGAAGCATTTCACCACAGACATCACAGCTCAGCCTACAACCTAATGCAGCACATCTGCTTGTAACACAGATTCTCCCATTGCTTTTCTTCAAAAGGTGTGAGCTACAGTAAACCATGGTTTTAAAATCTAACTCATTTCCTTGCTTTAGTGGTTGCTAATCTAACATTGACTATTAAATAAGCATAGGGTATTTTATTTGAAAACTTTCTACAGTAGGTTATACATATTTTGAAATGTCTTTAATTACAGATGAGATAAATGCATAATTACAGACTTCATAGAGAATGTATTCTTTACTCATTAAACCATGATCACAATATTTTCTGCAGAGCATATATTTACTTATTTTAACCAGACTATCCATGATGACTTTTTAGATGCAACCGTGTCACTTGCAAACAAGAGTCTTTATTTCATAGGTCATTGGTCTAATGTGGTGTAATGGCTCCTTATAAGCTTTTTTAGTATGTCCATTTAGCCTTTGCCATGAGAAACAGAGCTGTAGAAGAGCTGTTTTCTTGAAAGACCTTTTGTTTTTCTTTGCTTTGTCCTTCTGAAAACCTATGTTTTCTTGGTGTCCCTGACATTATTTTTCTCTCATAAGGAAGGTTAAAACACTCTAACTTTCCTTATCAGTCATATTTAAGCCACATTTTTACTTAAACTAATATTTATTCTTAACATTTGAATCTACTAAAAATGGCATTAATATTTCCTTCACTGGGTTAAATTTATTATTCAGAAGCCCAACTGTAAGTTGAAAATAGAGAGATGGTGTTCTCTTCTTTCTGTGAATACAAAAAATGCAGAAGACTACAAAATCTGCAAATTCTCAAATTCTGAGAGACATGGGAAAAGGCATTTGAAGTTATTTGGACATCTAAAGATGGATTTGAGTGCCCAGTTCCATTTTTAAACTGGGTAGACAATGCTTAACTAAACTGAAATTGTATGCCATTTAGGTATCTAATCACTTTTGAAAATTCAGTGTGTGCTGAGCTTAAGTAATTCACTACAGCTAATACCTCTTCTGTTCAGTGACTATGTTGAAAATACAAGTCAAACTTTTTAAGAATGTAGAAAATACAAGTAAAACTTTTTAAGAATGTACTTTTTAAAATTATGTATCCATCTCATTACAGGTTTTTCTCCTTAAGTAACTTAATGAATCATTTAATTTTCATTTCAGGAAGCAAGGAGTGCTTCTTGAAAAAAAATCCTAGGTAACAAAGTGTGCTCAAAGCAGACAACACACACATCATTCATCATTCTCTAATATCATAAAATGCAAACATTAATAATATGAATAAATGTATGCTAAATTATATAATTACTTACATATATGTATTTTTAGTATACCCCCCCGTTAGCAAAAAATATTACCAATTATTACCATAAGATTGTATCTGGTTGCAAATCAGTGTGTTTTAATTGTTTATACCCACCAACAGGACTGAAACTTTCTTTAGGAAAATAATTAAGTAGAGATTAAAATTAATTATTTAAATACAGGTTTCCTGCCTGCTGACTTAAATCATGATTAAAATTGGTGATTTAAATCAAGCCACCCTGCTGTGACCTACCAAAAAAAGTTTTCTGAATTGTAATCAAATAATATGCAGTATTCAGTATTAGAGTGTTTTATGGTTAGGCCTGGTTTCTGGAATGAGATATGCAAGTGCTTCCATGGCACTGAATTCTTAATTTTTCATTTCTCCTTTCATTACATATGTCAGTTACAGAGTTTTATTGCATAACATGTACAGTCTTATTTGTACAGAAGACTGTATGAGATTGCAGTGCATTAAACTGCATTGTAAGAGACAGCATTTCTAAAAGAACTGAGATATATCAAATGAGTAACAGGTGACAGAGGTGCAATCATGGTGTATCTGTATCATCAAAATATCTACAACAGTGCCCTATAAAAACTCATTGGTCTAACTTGTTCAGATCATTAGATAATATGTGACCTATTATTATAACTTAGATTCCATTTATTTCTAATTGCTAAGAAAATAATCTTCTGACAATACCTATACGTATCTTTTGTTCGACATACGTAGTTCTTCTAAGTGTTTCTGTATTTACCATCAAAATGAACAGCCTCCCATACACTGTGCATATACAATTTCTTGGAGCTCTAAATATATGTTTTCCCATATTGTCTTTATGTAAATCACAGTTAGAAGGACAGCCAAATTCCAATACTGCCCACTAGCAACTCCACTTTGGATCTCAGAAAAAACAAACCTTTCTCACAGGCTGTGCATATTTAACTTTCCATCTCATCACGTTTAAGTGAGCTTACATTTGGGTATATATCATTTGCATACAGAAATTAAAGACAGAAAAAAGGGTTATTATGAAAAATAAGATGCAACCATTATTATCCCAAACAGCATACTGAAACAGTCTCTACCAAGAAAATGTCTCCTCCTTCCCTAAACATTCTCAGCTATCTTTATCAAAATGTCAAATTTTTTTCACATCCCACAGATATCTCTTCATGATTGAATAGTTCTGGTAATCTACTACTGGGGCCAGATGATTTCTTTAGATCTCTTACTACAAAAATAAGATAAGGAAACTAGTACAGCAAGAAATATAACTGTATCACATAACTGACATTAAGAGGATGCAGTTTATACAAATGATTATATATGACAGATGATTTATAGTTTTATCAACATAAAAAAAGAATGTTGCATCGACCTTTGGATCTTTAGTACTGCATGGAAAACAGGGACACAGAGTTGTTTGTCAAATGTCAGTCAAGTTTTAGTTTAACAAAAAAAAAAAAAAAGAAGAAAAGAAATACAGACAGTATCATTCCACATCTATGCTATTTCAAATTCCCAAAGTCCTGGGAAAGGGATTTGGTTACAATTCTGCCACGTCTCCACATTTCTTCTGGATTTCTTCTTGGGGCAGCAAAAGAGTGAACAACAGACAAAAAAATATTTTGGTATCTCATACCTCTCTCCCTTTAAAGCTATAGCAGATACTATAAGCTAGCAAATGAACATATACTTGAATGACATTGTTTAACCTTCATCTTTAATTATCTTGCCATTGCTCTGGAAAAAATAAGAGATACCTACAGTAAAGCTACTCAATTCCATTCACAATCACAATGTCTGCTAGAGGCCAGCTCACAAGTTAATGTGGTAGTCAGTGGTGTGTCTCTTTGAAGTTAATCAAGCCAATACCTACACCACAGAAATCATGGGCTGAACTTCAAAAGATTACAGAAAAATAATCAAGAGGTCCTGAGGGGAAAAGTATGATGGATGACAAAGAGTTGCCCATTTAGATAATTATGTAAATGGTCACAAAACTGTCTGTGAAACTCCAAAACACTAAAGGCAGAGGCATTCACAGGAATGAATGAACTTGATCTGAAATGCAAGAAATCATAAAATTTGCACGGAGATCATGTCTTTCATAATTTAATCAAAAGCTTCCTTTCTCAACATAATAGTTTTTAAAACTTAGCAGGAACATCCAAGTTAGAGTTACCATTAGTCCTTATTATTTCACCTCTGCTTACATACTAGATGAATACAGTTAGTGTTAACACAGCCAAAAGCTCGATGCTGAAGATATAACTGGGCATCCACCATAAAGCTCGCTAGATAAAAGCCATAACAACTCCCTCAGAGAAAAAACAAGTAAGAATCACAAAAGAGGAAGAAAGCTGTAATGTGTGCAATTTCCTCCCTTGGTTTTCCAGAGTTTAAAAAAAAAAAAAAACCACACAATCCACGTAATCCTCCAGGGATATGTTTTCAGGGTCCCTGAGGAACCTGAACAGTTTAGGACACAGTCCCATATGCATTTGCTCTGACTGTTGGCCAAGACAGGATTGTTGTCAAAAGATACATGATGTTCCTCTGCATCAGTCCTCATCTCTACTTCCTATGAGAGACAGCAACAGAAAGATACTACTGTTGTTTCAGATTTCATTTTACAGCTTTCAGGGTTACAAGGCTCTATTTTTCTTCTTACTACTTGCTACCTTTCAGACAACAAGCATTCTCTAACTATTGCTATTACACTAGCCATTATCATCACTGTATTATCTTGTGTTTTTCTTCTAGCTCTTGCACTCACCTATGGCCTCAATGTATAACCAGATGTCAGAGTTATTCTTTTATTAAACATGTACAGTGCCTAGCACAACAGGGCTCCAGTACTTGAACAGAAGTTCTAAGTTTTTACATGCAAATAAAAATTGTAGTTAATATTATTAATCTTCTCAGGACCGAATGCTTCCAATGCACGGCTTGCTCTGCGGCGTGAAACTATGTGAGAGAACTGCTTGAGTTATAAGAATGTGATGCTACACCTTGCTAACAGCTTCCCAAAAAGCCTCACACACAAAATAAAAATCCTTGAAACAAAGCTAAGTTGCCAGAGCAGGGTCAGTCAGAGAATAAATCACAACTCAGTGACTAATCTGTCCTCCTTCTGTGAGCTGTAAATCAGAAAGAAAGATGAGGAGGTTCTCAGGTTGGTCATGGCACAAATGGTAAATCTCACAGTTTGTCACCAGCTAATAGGAAAGAAAATATTAAAATACAAATATGTCATATTAATAAAAGATGATTTTAGGTGCTTAACGTTCTTTATAATGAATATTAATGAAATTATTTAAAAATGGATGTTAGTCTATAAGCTTTCTTTTTGCAAATAAAGAAACTGACTGAAAATAATAGCAGTTCAGGCTTCAGACACTTTGTCTCTATTCACTGCTTATACAGCTTGGAAAATTTTAGTGGTTGTTGAAGCTAAGAAAATTAGAGAAGGTGTAGGGCAGTAGCCTGTCATCAGCCCAGCCCAACACTTCTCTTACAGGATTCAGGATCAGACCAACTAGATCTTGCCCATCTAATTCTTCCATCTCTTTTTGTCAGTAGGACATATAGGTACAGATTTATCTCCCCAACAATTTCAGGAATGTTTTATTCATAGAAAAATAACACACCTACATTCAGTAGATTATAAGTAGTACATTACTACCTTCCCCATATATATGCCTGGGGCAGATTCATCAACCCCTTGGTCCTGGGAGGGAAGTAGATTGTGTCACCACCTCACAGGGTGTCTCTTACTACCTCCAGTTCCATCAGGTCTCTTCCCATTTTCCATCCTCTTCCCTTACTCCGTTTTATCAATGTGCCCGAAGAACAGGAGCACAGACTGCCTTATGCCTTGGCCTTACAAGCGGATCTTCCTTCCCGCTGACATTGTTGCACTGAACCATGACACTATTTTTTCTTAAATAATACACCAATAAACCTTCGCAAAGTCTCAACCAAAACATCAATGAGAATGTTTTACCAGTGTCTTCAGAGTAAGTAGAATCAAGGTCTGAAAACTCTTACTCTGCCCCATTACACTACATATACTGAAAACTGAGTTGGTTTACTGATGGACACTTAGCTGGTTATTTGCTTGGGTATGTGCATACAGAGTCAGGAATATAGAAATATCCGTGCCACGTGATTTGATGTTCACTAATTGATAACATACCAGATACCATCAAAACACCTTTTTCTGAAGTGTCATTGATTCAAAGATCAATATTGACAACAGTATTACAGGGAATATACATTTTTGTGTGACCACCTCATTTCATCACCACCTTGCAGCAGAATCACTTCAAAAAATCACAGTACTACTTTCCCTCATTCCTACGCTGTTGTCTTTACAATTTTTACATAAAGGCAACAATGCGCTGCAGTCTTGTGAAGATATACAAGCTCCCCAGGTTCTGCAAGACAGACAGACATCAGCCTATGGAAAGAGATTGTAAAATCTGGGATGTTTTGCTTAGGGTTTTCCCTATTAAGAACATCTTGCCTTTTAAAACTACATCTTCTGTTACAAACTCCAAGTGCAATCTTCAGCCCCGCTGAAGAGCATTATAAAGTAACTGCCTTGTCCAAATCTGTCCCCAGGGATCCTGCACTTGTTATGAGATTTTCTCCAAGAAACCTTTGTGGCTTCTTCTCAGTGTTGATTTTCATTGCAATTCAGGACCATAAGAAGGCTATCTGTGCTGCACTTTAGTTCCTATTGTTTGCTCTTTGGTTTTGGGTTTCACTGGATAGAGCCTTACTAACGAATCTACAGGCATAACTAGGCTAATGGATCACAAAAAGCATGACAGAGAAACTGAAAGAACATATAGCTAGTAGAAAATAGGGGAGAAATATTTTCAGGAAGCAGAATGCAAGTAAGGCACTTGAAAATTCATCACTTCCAGATATTAAAAGAGCAGAAGAGGAAAGGTGACCAACAACGAAAAGCAGGAGCAAAATACATAGATCCTGGGAGGCTGAAACTCAAATTTATTTCAAAAACTAGAGAAGGTCACTCTAGCACGCTTAGCACTTGAGAAAAAACAGCTGCTGAACGCACAAATCACAGGCATCATAAGGGAAGCAGCTACTCATGACCATATGGTCTTCTACCATTTTTCTTTTCAACTCAGGCAAGACTAATACACAGGTTTTGGTAGATGGGTAATCTTTTGAATCTCATTCTGTGGTTTAGAAAGCAAACTGTGAGGGCAAACAGTTTTACTTCAGAAGGATACAAAGAACTTGGTAAGAAAGATTTTTTTTTTTTTCACCATTTTGTCTTGTCCTGCTGATAAACACAGACCACTACCCTTGGTGGGACAGTGAATTTATGAGGCTTGGCAGATTTCTGTACTGCTGAGGCTATCATACAACACACACACACACCAAAAATTAAAGACTTAATCAGGCCATAAGCAATAGCACAACCTGCTTCCATTGCACATTTGGCAGACCCACAGAGGAGAATAGGTTTTTGGCCTGCCATTACACCTCTACAGCACACAAAATGTGATTGAAACTGTGCTGGTTCACAGAATTAAAACCAATCATCACCACTGCCCGTGAAGTCAGAACATAACATGAAACATCTCTAACCAGCTTCATAAGACATCAGACACTAAATGCCAGGCAGAAAATATCCCTTTGGAAAGTTACATCAGGAAGCAAAGTGACAGCATGCAAATTTACCTTAGCAAGATCTTGAGAGATACATTAAAGAAAAACTTCAAGGAAAAAAATACCACCAATAAGAAAGACTTCCAAAGGACTACAAAGTCTTACTGAAACTCCGTGGGAATTGGGTATCAAAATTCCTTAGACTCCTTTTAAAAATTTCAGCCAAATTATAATTATACAAATCTGATGTGGATGTTGGGATCAGCATAATACTGTTTCAAAGTGAAACATCTATTCTATAGACAACCTCAAAATATCACTGTTTGCTCTCTAACTTACTCTACATACTGTCTCTGTGGGTGTTTAGAGTTTTAACTCATTGGATCTTCCAGCTTCATTTTATTATTTTGATAGGGTGATAAATTAAAAGTCAGTGTAGCAATACAAATTATATTGAACTGAAGTATCTCCTATACATTTTGTTAGAAAAAAAAGTCACATTTTTCAGTGTTTCTTTTGTCCCTAAATACTTTCATTTCAGCATTATGGACACCTTTCGACACTATTAAGGATCACTTTTTTAAATACAAGGCCACATTTAAAAAATAGGAACAAGAACAACATGACTGAATTCATACTCAAGAAAATTTTCAGAGGAACCCAGATTCAGACTGTGGAGAGACACTCACAACCTTTAAAACATAGATGGTCGGTTAGTGAGTTTTAAAAGCACTTGCAGACACACAATTCTGAAAATCCGCCGTGGCATCTATTCATACTTAGGTTGTCAAATATCTCTAAAGGTCTGGTTTTAATTGATTTAGATGAAAAATAGAACATGTTTACATGTAACTGGAATTTTCACCTGATTTTTAAAACTACTAAGCATCTTGCTGGTAGGACTGTAACAGGGACTGTAGATTTATTCAGACAATAAAATAAGTGCCTTAGCAGTCTAAAAGTAAGATTCTTACTTTTGAAGTATTTGACTAGCTTTTGGAGTGAGGAGAGGGGAACTAAATGCTTCAGTCCTGTATAATGCTAGACCACCTAGCCATATGTGCCAGAACAACTCCCATTTTGGAATATCTAGTCAGGCTAAGGTCACATTTAAAATGCTAGGTAGGTTAAAGATGCTGGATGAATCAAGAAAGTAATAAGAGAGGGACCCTCACTGGCCTCTGAAGTGTTAATGGAAATAAAACAGAGAAAGCCAGCATGGCCTTGGGCTTAGTCCCCCAAGCTACCACTTAAAACTGTGTACACCCACAAAGACACAAAACTTAAGTAAGTTAAGAAGGAAGAGAGGAAGGCTTCAGTTCAGTGAATATTTTATATCATCTCCCCGGTTGATTTTTTTCAGCACATTTAATTCCTTTCTCAGATACTTTGCTTACACTTGGCATGCAAAGCAACACAGGGTTACGCTAACAAAGCAAGAGCTTCTCTGAAGATTTGAGTAAATGCTCCGACACACAGAACTGTGCTGATTTCCAGACAACGGTTTGACATCTGCTCCATCATGTAAAAACGAGACTTTACAAAGCCCAACTTCAATTCATTTTAAAGCTTCATTTGAAGATCCCATTTTAGACCCTCTTGCTGTAGATTTCACTTCCCTGACTGCTTAACATGCACGTTGAAGCCTCCAACACTGAGCCATATAGATTTGTCTTTGTCTTTTGTGTTAATTATTAGCTGCTGCAGAGCTGTCTCTGTGGGTGAACGCACACAGAAACAAAGGCGGCAAGGTTGTAAAACCTTTTATCTCTATCAGGGCACATTATTTGATAAGGTGCTAAGCTAATAGCAACGCATGTCAAATTGTGTTTAGACAGATCAGTGTGCTGGGAATTGGAGGTTATATTTGTCTCTGGAAACCAGCACCTGGAGAAGCAAAGAGAAATTCATACCAATATTCACAACACTATGTAAACTGTAAACGACCTCAAAGCAGTTACTTTACAAATGGCACTCAGATAATGAACCTCTGTCATTTCATTTACCTTGTGCATATCCTTTTGAACTTTAATCATTCATATTCTCATAAAAGCAGTGAAAATAGGAAACAGAATATGGGACAGTGAGCAATGCAGCATTATGTCACATTACATAGTCTATGCTTTTAAAAGCATGTCTGAGCACTCAACTGGAGATATTAACTTTGCAGTAAGATCTAAACATCTGTCCCTGAGAAACAGGCAAGGGTGTGCATGAGAAACAGGCAAGGATGTGAATCAAGGCATCCAAAGCTGATAAAATAAACCACTTGGAAAAAAAACATGTTCTGCATATTAGAACAAGAGGTACGGTGTGATTTTAAAAAAAAAAAATTTACAACTTCCAAGGTTTGGGTTTTGGGTTTTGTTTGAGGTCCCCATGTCCCATCCCCCCCTGAATATTTGTCTTCTTGTTTTCAGCTGTCTAACAGCACTAAAAGCAAGGCAGCATCTGGACAGGACCACTTAATGGAAAGGCACTTCCCCATGAATGGGAACAGCTGATAATGGTACTCCGTCAGCCTGGAAAACACACCATGGTCCTTCCTCCAGAGACCCTTACCTTTTCAGATAGCTTTGTCAACTTGCACATTTGAAACCAGAGTCTTACTAATCAGTCCTATATATGCTTATTGTCATAGTCTCTTTCAACTCCTTAAATGCTTTTTCTATGATGAAGACCTCAAGATATCACAAGGAATTATCCCAAATGCTAGGTATCTAATTTGCATGAAGCTTACAACCTTGATTGACTCAAAGTCATTGGGACCAATAAACATATTTAGATAATCAGAATATCAGGTACTCAAGAATGGTTTTGGCAGAGTTAATAGATTGAAGTTTTGTAAACAAAGTTTGAAATAATTAAGGTTCAAGTAATCGGAATTATTCTGTACACAAAAACAAAGTTTAGATTATTTCTCATTCTTTATCTACAGACCCTGTGGTAATCCTGGAATAAAAAATCTAATGCTTTCAACAATTCTGTATTACAAGCTGCACTCGCAGAAATATAATAGATTGAGTTTATATAACTGCATGAGACTTTATATGCAATAGGATACATACACATTTTAGTTCTTGCACTGGTTAATAGGCAAACTAGGCTCCAAAATGCCACACAAACTAAAAAAAAACCCAATAAAACAGATGTTTTTTTCTTGAGTCCTTTTTAAGGACAAGAACTATTTATGAAACATCTTCAGTGTGAACATTCCTAATAAACAATTATACTTCATTCTTATTCTCAGTTCCAAAGATGAAGACGAGGCTTCCAAAAAAAAAAAAAGCTCCTAATGTCGTCTATGATTATTATTAATTCAATATTGTCTCTTTTATACTTTATGTATTGGTTCTCTAATACTGCAAGTTGTCTACCTCAGCACTGATAACAGCCTGCCTAGCTTGCGGTACAACCGATGAAGAACTCAATACACACAAAACCAGGGTATGTTTTTATCTTAGCTGCTGACTCTAGTGTGATGATATAGGACATGAACCAATGGTTTACAGAGATATGGCATACCTTACATTTTCTACGTCTCTTTATATTCTAGTTTGAGCTCTATCAGAGCTAAAAAGCAAAATAGAAATGGGCTTCTTGGTGGAGCGTGGGGTGACTTTTGGAGCTTATTTTAGTTATCAAAGAAATCTTTGTGAATCCCTGCATTCACCCATCAGGGCAAAAAGACAGCCTAAGCAAATACTTCAAACAGATAAGCTTTTTACATGTATATACAAATGTGTGTTTATATGTATGTACGTGGTTTGTTTTTTTTTTTTAAATACCATTATAGTAAATTATCTATATTCCTGATTAAAGAAAGCAAAGCTCAGTGTCACCTTCCTATTTGTGAATTCTCTCAAGGAAAAATGAAATTAGCTTTTGATAAATTTCATAACAAAATTCCCTTCCCCTAGAGACTTAGCTGAGATTAAGATGACACCATACCATTTTTGTTTTTAAGAAGATACCCTAAGCATACATTGATTCTCTTTGCAGTAGACAAATAGACTACCACTCTTTCCCTCCTCCCCCCAAAAAAGATTAAAAAAGGAAAGGTCTATGCAAATAAAGAATAGATGAGAAAAAAAAAAAAATCTTTCAGTATTATATTCTGTGCAACAACTGTATAGAAGATGTCTAATGGTGATGTGGCAGGACTGGAAACACTGAATAGTTTATTATTGCGGTCAAATATATTAAGGTTACTGAGCTCAAGCATCTTTAATTCAAGAACTCTTAGAAGAAAAACAAAATTAACTGAAGTAATCGTAGTGACCATAAGCTTGGATACAGAAAAGACAAGACTAACACTGTCTCACCTGAGCAAGAAATCAATTTTCTACCTGGTAAGAATGCCCATCAAGCTGGCAGATAGGCAAACTGATTGGGGTGTGGATCAGTAACTTGGTGAGGGAAGCAGCTGTATTTACAAGTAAGAGGCAAGTTCTCCCTTTCTGTCCAAAAGACCATAGAAACTACAGATTCCCATACACACTAACGAAATTTTCCTCTCAACTTTCTACTGTGGAGTAAAGACCTTCCCTGTACTCTCCAGTCTTCAGACCACTAGTAAATATGTAGTCCTCAGAGAAACTACTTTCTTCCACATAATATTAAGTTATCCAATCACCAATTAAACTGACATCATCCAAGCTCTCAATTTTGAACACACTGAAGAGAAGATGAGGAAAAAAAAAAAAAAAAAAAAATCAGGGTGTAGCATGGGTCCTTGCATTTGAATAAGCAGACCAGCAAACGGGCAGATAACAGAAGCAAAACATATGAGAATTAATAAACCATTACACAATGCTTTTCATCCAAGCATCTATGAGTGGTTAAACTAAAAGTTCATAATACCTATCTTCATTTTGAAGGTTAAGGCAAGTATAGCATACAGAAATGAAAATACTTGCCCCAAGAGGCCAGTGGCAGAACTGAGAATGGAGGCAGCAAGAAAATACAAATCGTCCCCCTTCCCTGTTCTGTTCAGAAACATACTGTTCATCCTTAGAAATAAACATGAAGTACTTGCTTGTTTCCTGCTCCTGCAAATATAAAGTTATTTTAAGACCACGTTAAACGCATCCTTCTCACTTTAACTCTGCTATTAGTCTAAGGTTGATAAACAGAAAGTACAAATATTGAGTCAAAACATCAAGAATTATTTCTTCCCAGAATTGATTATAACAACATCACTAGCTTGTATGTTATATCATTTAAATATATTTTCCAGTCATGTAGAGATATGCTTGAATAGGGTTTCTAAGCCACAAAACACATCTGTAATTCAAAAGAGCATGGCACTCAGCAAGAGGATGCAAATGAGACCAAACAGAGCAACCCTGATAGAGAAACCTCATCCACCCACAAAGACGGGTTATGCATGTCGCATTTTCCAGCCTATTTCTCTTAAACATGTTTTGCACTTTCTACTGCTAAAAATAACTCTGTTACGTTAGAAAAAGAGCAGTGGCAGAAACCAGTGCTTGCTGGCAAACTGCTTTCTCTCCCTCCCAACCTAGTTGTGGTTTGTTTTTTTGGTTGGGTTTTGTTTTGGTTTTGGTTTGGTTTTTTTTTTGTTGTTGTTGTTGTTGTTTTTTTAAAGAGAGAAACAATTTATCTGTAGCATTTCGGACATGTTTAGGTTAACTACAGCTGTTAAACAGCCACACTAAACATGAAATAAGCCAAGAACGGTATTTATATTTTTCTTGTATAAGTCTAATCAGCTCATTTCTGGTTTTACTGACACCCATGTTAGTCAAGTGGCTCAAAGAAATCTCCCCTCTGCAAAACCAGCGCAAGAGTAGACCGTGACTTTAAAATTGCATACGTATGTGCATGCACCTAGACACATTTATTCACCAGTGTGTTTAATGGAACATGCATTTATTGTGTGAGTGACTACACTGGAAAAGCAATGCAACAACAAACCTCCCTTCCATCATAAACAGAGGCATCATCTAAGCAACACCAGATTTTACTTTGCCTCTCATGACATGATGACATAAGTAAGGAGGTCGTTAAAATACAGCTGCATATTAAAAAAGAGTCTTTTTTTTTTTGTAGAGATCTCTAAGCCCTTTAAAAACATTTAACCCTCACTATGTAGAAGTTAAATACTGCTGCTCCTCCAGAATGTTTCACAGGAGTCGATCATACCTAGTCCAAGCATCACTCCAAAAATTAGTAAGATAGGTTTCATTCATTATTAATAACACAACACAGAACAGTCTTTAACAGACATGTTTGATCTACTTAAGAAAGTACACTAGAGTTATTAGTATTCATTAGGGGAAATGACACATACCTATATACTTCTTCAGACTGTGTACCTTATTTAGTGTTTCCATAAAAAGCCAATAGAAAAATGATCATATACCAACATATTCATGTGTATTGAAATAATAAACACTGGTTTAAGCAAAAGTCACCAAATAGTGCCACCTGCTGTAAACTGTCTAATACTGCCAGGCAGCCACCAGTCCCTGTTCTCCATTACCTGAAATTCACAGAATGAAATATTACACAGCCAAGCCCCTTCATTCAAATGAGACTAAAGAGCTATAGAGAGAAGAAAGGAACAAAGAAACAAACAAACAAACATCATTTAACAGAGCTCGGCTGGAATCAAAGGGATATAAATAGCCTATTTTTCCAGTGTCTATCTGCTTTTGTAGTGCCTCCTGGATCACTGAATAGGCAGCAATCTGCATGAGAAAATCCTCATACGAACACTGATATATACACTCACATGTAAATGCCTTTAGGGGTGTAATTTATGAACAGCTCATTAATAGGGGTGATATGTTACTACTGAGATTCTAACAAGAACCTCCTACAGGTTCCAGATTAAAGGTTTTCAGTTGAAGAAACAGAACAAATTGCACAGCCACAACGCATGTATCACAGAAATCAACAGCAAAAATCCCAAGATGGTTCTACAGGACTTAAAAACAACTAAGATAAAACCCCACTGTAAACTCTAAAATAGTCGGGGTGGTAGGGGTCCTTAATTTGCGAGTTCACGTTTTGTGGTGATGATAATAAAACAAATAACTAGCTGAAGCGTTTTAAAATATCTGCAGAACATACCTATAGCATGCCCAAAAGACAATGCAATTCATTTTTAAAGCAGCCACAGCTCAGATGAGAAACAGCATGATATTTTTAAAGCAATTGCTTTGAAAAAGTCTTCCTAGTATTTTCACAGGATCCTGAGCAACAGGCATAACAGTCCATTCGCCAAAACACGAGCCAGTGTAGTTTAAGTTGCACACTGGGTCAAAGCCAAAGCTAGGTTTCTTCATGCCCATGCTGATACAGTCCATTTCACCATAACATAACTAAGCGAAATATATTGAAACTACATGTTCATCCTGCATCTAGAATTAGCTTTTTACTCTTTTATAAATGACTTAAACTCTGTAAGTTGACCAAATAGATCAAGATCAGATCGCACCTAATCACAACAGAGGAGCCCTCTGCACTTTCTTTCACTATTTGGATCCTTTACCTGGGGCCAAATGCTTCATCTCCATGAAGCTTTGCAATGTGCTGCATACCATTTGATCACCACCTGTACCTCAGAGGCGACTGAAGTTCCTGAACACAAGCATGTCAGCCTAGTAGCTAACAAAATGCTTTGTGAATGAAATGAGTGAAAATGAATGAAAAATGCTATATAAATGTAAATTATTGTTATTAACAGAACTGGGGATATTTCTGTGCTATTTCCATTGCTAATTTTTCACTCACGGTTCTACATGACTTTTAATTTTGTAAAAATAGATTAAGTGCTGATTGATTTGTATTTTCTAAATCATGATGAAATAATAGTTTAAACTGTCATGTCACAGGTAAAACTGTTAAAAGCCACAGCAGCAATGACAGTAATGAAAAAGTATCCATATTAATTACTTGTACATTTATCATGTAGCTTTTTTTTTTTTTTTTTTTTTTTAATAAAGACACTGCTTTTCTGTATTGTGAACTGACTTCACTCAAAAAGATAGATCAGCTGAAAGTACTGGAGGGCCATATTCTCATATATCTCTAAGGAGCCCTTCACACTGCTTAGCTCTGTATAGAAACTTTAAATCCAGTAGATACTGAAGACTGTTACAATATACCCTTGTCCTGGTTTCAGCTGGGATAGAGTTAATTTTCTTCCTAGTAGCTGGTATAGCGCTGCGTTTTGGATTTACTGTGAGAATAATGTTGATAACACACTGATGTTTTAGTTGTTGCTAAGCAGTGCTTACACTAGTCAAGGACTTTTTAGCTTCCCATGCTCTGCCAGGTGCACAAGAAGCTGGGAGGGGGCACAGCCAGGACAGCTGACCCAGACTGGCCAAAGGGCTATTCCATACCATATGACATCATGCCCAGTATACAAACTGGGGGGACTTGGCCAGGAGGGGCAGCGATTGCTGCTCAGGGACGGGCTGGGCATCGGTCAGCAGGTGGTAAGCAACTGCATTGTGCATCACTTGTTTTGTATATTCTTTTATCGTTATTATTTCCTCTTCCTCTCCTGTCCTATTAAGCTGTCTTTATCTCAACCCCACAGGTTTTACTTTGTTTTTTTCCCCAATTCTCTCCCCCATCCCACTGCGGCAGGGGAGGGTGAGCAAGCAGCTGTGTGGTGCACTTAGCTGCTGACTGGGGTTAAACCACGACACCCCTGCACAGCTATTCATATTCTGAATAACTGAGCTCTTGTATCTTTTCACTAAGCGAGATCCAGGCCTTCAGGCTTTCCATATCTTTGCACTCTTTCAAGCCCTGCTCCTGTGGCAGAGTATAAAACTTCACACTGTCATGACACAAAAGTTTGTGTTTGCCCGGAAATTAGCCTTTCCACTAACATTCAAAAATCCCAACGTGCTGTAATTCCAGGTAAACTATTTCCTTGGAAATTCATGTGATGAAAAGGCTGCATTGCTTATACTTGGAGTTCAGTACTAGACAGTTCCAGAGCACTCGTGCTTGTTAACACTTGGCACTGATTACCTCCTTGCATTTAAGATGATAAAAATATTTTGTAGACATTAATGAATTAAAACTGACAACATCCTTGTGAAATCAGGAAGTTTTAATATCTTATTACATATGGATAAACTGAGGCACTGAAACATTAATGGCAGCATTCTTAACTTTGTTTGAGTAGTATGAAGTGTACAAAGCCAAATTCATGTATTTGCAGAAAAAGCTGCCTCTAGAGAGGGACTGAGTACATGACTTTACAGTTCAGGAACTGATGAAAATTCCTAAATCCAGTGCTGTTAGGAATCCCCAATTAAAAACTAACATTTGAACATTCTGTCTGAAACATCAGTGAAATGAAAGAAATCATAAGAAAAAAAAGAGTTCCAAAATTCCAGCTTTCAGGTTATTTTGAAAAGGCAAATATCAAGTTTTGGGTTTATTTTTGACTGCACCAGTGACCCAGGAATCACACACTGCTGTAGCCAGAGTCCTCACTTGACAATTACCACAGCCTATCACAGTCTGAGGAGTGCTAAAGGGTAATATAACACAATTAAAAAAAATTCCCAAGATAGACCACTAGCTGTACATGAGCATATAATGTGATTATGTATACCTATATGCATGTGTGTGTACACAAACCCAGCAGAGAAACCAACAGTGTACTCCTCCTATTTAGTGTGCATGCCAACAGGGCTGAAATCAATAAATCCTGCCTTACCCCTACTTTATAGAACAAATACAGAATTGTGCTTCTAAAAACTTTTGCTCAGTTTCTCAGCCCGCAGATAAAAGCTTATTGGTACCTTCATTTTCACGCTGAAGTCACTTCCACCCAGCTACCTAGAAAACAATAGTAGCAAAAAATTGAAGAGTACTTACAGAAAAGGCTGCTTTCTACAGTGTGTACAAGGGAGTGAAATTGTATGGGTTTGTTGAAGACAGTGTTACTGAGATGGAAAAGCTAAGTAGACAAAATCTGCTGGGCAACTAGATTTCAGGAAAGCAGTTTCAAATTACAATAAATTTTGCAGCCTCCATTCAAACAAAAATACTATTGGCAAAAGTAAATCAGTAGGGGGTCTCTCCTGACTATTGTGTATCCCCAAAGTCGAAAGAAAAATTGGCTGACTGACCCCTTTTTATAGAAGTATGCCAGAAACATCCAAGACTGAGAACAAGAAAAATCTCTGCTAAAATTTCTGAATATTTTCACTAAGACACCATCCATCATAGCATAAACCACACTCCTAAGTCCTTTATTAGCACAGAGAACAGAGGCCTAAAAACTATACAGCTGCATGTAATCCATATCACCACCATCTCTGCACCCCTTCCAAGAACATCCATTCATATTCAACAATTAAATACAAGAGACCATTAGATGCTACCTAAGAAGAAAGACTTTAGGATTGATCCTATCCTATAACATATTTACCTGCAACCTAGGAATAAAGTTGGCTCTGAGATATGCAGGTTGATACTCTGACTTTAGGATGTATCAAATGAGTGCTATTTTACAAATCTTCAGCAAGATATCACTTAAAATACTATATACAGTTCTTGTCATGTGTATGCAAGAACAATTAATTTAAACAGGAACAAATTCAAAGAGGGCCTGTTGCAGTGATTAGAAAAATGGAGTGTCTGCAAAGAGATATTAAAAGAGGACAGCTTTATTTTGCTAGCAAAATAAATGCTGAGAATGTATATCTGACTTCAGAAGTATGTTTAGAAATAAATATCAAGGAGGGATAAAAACTGCTTAAGACAGATTAAGGATCAAACAGCTGTACTTTAGTCATTAATATTATTCCAACTAGTCCTGCAAGAGGACACTTTCAGAGTAGCTAGTACAAGAAACCTAACATTGCTTTTAAGTTGGAGTTCAATAAATTTATGAAAGAGACCAAATGATAACACAGGAAAATTTCACAGACAGAAACTTAATCTTGATATTTGAACCACATGTATCTGACGTGGCCCCTTATAGAGAGAACCTAAAATGAAACTAGATCACTGTTTCTCTTCATTATAATTGCACCTACAAATCCTGAACATCAGGACCTTACTGGCTACCTACAGAAGCCTGGAGAAGATACACTTTTCCCAGTCAATGCATAGTTTCAATTCTGTGTAAAAGAAGAAAAACAGGAAGAAAACATCTTTCTCTGACCAAATGGAAATTGTATGCAGCTCAAGAAAGAATTTGGGTACTGATGCTTTTAATGACAGTAACATGCTGAGGATGCTTCCTCTTATGGCTACAATTTAACTTATCGCCAGGTTTCTGGCTGAAACATTCTTTGTGCAGATTAGATTTGCAGAGACTGCTGCAGAGCTGGTTGTGAGCTGGGGTTTTGGCATTGGGTTTTTTTGTTTGGTTGGTTTTGCTTGTTCTTACTTTGTAGTGCTACAATCCAGAGAATCATCTAGTAAGTTCATTAACACATCCATTGTCACTACAGGGTCCCTGATCTATCCTGTTGGCTTTCTGTGTCTTATATACACAGGTAACTATTTAAAGTCTTTACTAAATATTTTATAATGCAGCATATAGAAACTATGTATTTTATACACATATATGTTTATATGCATACGTATATATGCATGCAGAAGATGTTCTATGGATTCCTCTCAAATAACTGTCAACTGTACAACTGCTTGAAATTACTAGGCAGCTAGTTGGTGGGGCAATTGGAAAATCCTTCCCAATACCATGTTCTTATTCATTCAATAGTCTGCTTATGAGAAGAGAGTGGTTATGGAGCATGCTCCTTTTTTGAGCACCCACTGCTAGAAGATGTCCATAGTCTAGTAGGGAAATCACCTTGCAGGTAACATCAAAGGCAACTAGCAGGCTGATATAATTAAAGCCTTGAATTAGTGAGCTGTCTCCAGATTTCTCATGGCAGAAAACACACAGTCTTTGTCCCAGGAATCTGCCTATTTGATTTGTTAGTGGCTGAGCTTCCTTCTCTCAGTGCTGAGGTGTTATGTGAAAAATAAATTTGAAATCCTGTAAATTTACAGTTGGGTAATTGGCAGCAAAGGTGCACCATCAACTGCAGTAAATTAACCATTTAAGCCATAAATCACATTTATGATTTGAACCGTAAGTGTAATTGTTAAAAATGTTCCTCTTAACAGTAAATAGCAGTTCAGAGAAATCAATTTAATAATGACAGATTGTTTTCAGCTAGAAATATAGCGTTGGAATAGTTGATTTTAATCGCAAACTTACATTCAGTTGGTACAGATTAATATCTCAGAGTATGGTCTTAAAACCACAAATGAACTGTTTGTTTTTACTTTTCTGTTACAACAGCGACACTTACTGAACACTGATGAATGCTTTTATGTGTGTCAAAAGAGCTCATTTTAAATAACAAGTAACTAGTTTGATTCCTGACTCTTTCCAAAGCAGCTTAAGAAGACACACTCAAACAGCTGCTTTTCTGAAAGGCAAGAGTAAAAAGAATAGGAATGAAGCAGCAAGTCAGTTTTCTAATAAATAAATAAATAAATAGATCTTTACAAATATGAAGATTTGTGTATAGTATGCATGGCTCTATGCTTCTCCAAACTACACTTGGAAAACAACTTATAAGATTAGGAACTGGAAAAATGACACTCCACCAAATGTGAGTTCTAAAGCCTGTTCTTTCTGTTTAATATGTTTTAAGACTATTCGTATGCAAATTCTAAAAAATTGCTTATGGGGTGGATCAGTTCCTGTACCAAGGAAGTAGAAGGCTCAACCATTTAAATATAACAACCAAATTCACATCACCACAGTGCTGCTCTGCTCTCTGTCCAGGGTTGTGAATAGTAGTGCTGGGCACAAACATGCTATTTTGGATTTTCAGATGTTCACTCTCTACCTATCTTTTTTTCCTCTACCCTCCTTGTCCCTTTGGTACTCTTATCTCAATTCTTCTCTTTTTTTCCTCTTCCCAATTAATTTATTTTTTCACCCTTCACCTCTCCCCATACCAAGCTTTCTCACACAACACCTTCACCTCAACTTTTACTCCAGTTCTCCTCCTCTCGACCATGCCAACTCCTTTTTCTGCATATTTTCTTCATGCTTTCCATGCAACAAGGTTTGTGTATCCTCTAAAAGTAGCGATCCATGTAAAGACCACACTCTTCTGCTCAGCTGAATGCCCCAGAAAATACATAGGGATGTCATAAGGTTCAAATCCAACACATCAGCAAATGGGCAGAGCTCCTCACTATCACGTTATCTATGGACACATATGAAAAACACTCCTTCAAAAAACGTTAGCACGTCTTCAAGCTAAAAGTGTGCAGATATGCATATTAGAAGTTATGACTATAGTACTAACTCAAAGCTAATGTAGATGTAACCATGTTGTTTGGTATTCTCCCTCTCTGCCCAAAGGTTAGCAACAAAAAAAATCATGTTAACCTTGTGTTCAATACAGAATAGGATGTGAAAATGAGCACAGGATTACATTTTCTATGTTTGCATAGAGGTTTACTAAGACATGCTGTGAAATCTAGGGACTTACTGTTTTAATAAAAAGCCAAAACTACTCAAACTACCACAAGTGGAAATTCAGCTATCAGCAGCTCGTATTAGAGACAGCCAGAGATATAGTAGGCTGAAGTTTGCCTGCTGTAGTAAAGCTAGCGGCAATTTTTACAGTTTTACTTCCCTACCCCAGAAAACACTGACAACTGGCAACTATAGCTATTATTAGGGAAAACACCCCATATGAATATGCCTAAATTAGCAAAAAAAGCATGAAATTTTGGGGTTTTTTTTGGCTGGTTGGTTTTGGTTTCGGGGGGTGGGGGGGTGGGGGGTGTGTTTTTAAGTGAAATGATATCTTAAGTAGTGCCCAAGGACCTTTTAGAAGCACACTCTTTCCAACAGACTTCAGGGAGATTTTTTTTTTTTTCTTTTAAAAAGGGTGTAATTTTTCAGAAAGCATTCATATACCTTTTGATGCCATGCAAATTTAAGGAAGTCCTAAAAGATGCAGGCAGTGAATTCAGGGTATTGCAAATTTGGCTAAAATTTCCTGGCTTTACTCTGCCTTCCTGCCTATTTTGTGACTGAGCCAGCCAACTGGATAATGCTAATAAAATACACAGAGAAATAAATGGCTCCAGATGTTAGTTATACTTTAGAAGGAAATTCAGTACCTGTTAAAAAGAAAATTATATATTGCATAAATTATAGTTTAAAAAACTTAACTGTCATGGGACTCGCACTAGAAATTGCAAGACTTGACAACATGGACATATCCATCCTTTTTCAGCCAGAGAGAGAAGGTATTCTGAGGCCTTTGGTGAGAACACTGCACATGCCACATCTCCTCTAGTGCACTAAGGAGGTTCTGGAACCAGTGGCAATTTGCCATCTTAGGCAGAAAAGTCATCCATCAGGTAGGCTGCTTCAGACCCACTTACAGCCTATGTTACTGTGCACATGAAATGAAATCTCATTAGACTACAGTGCCCAAATTCACAGCCAAACTTACTATAAAGTTTAACCCCTTGCTTGCAAGGGAAAAACATCTGCAACATTGAGTTGAATAATTCTTTTGTGATAAAGCTACGTCTTGATTGTGAAATCTTTACTTCCTATTTCATGAGTCAAGAGCAGTTTCAGGAGACCATTCTGACCAGAATCTCATAAAGTGTCATTTGTGGGGGGACACAACAAAAAGCAAAACCAATTTTTGACAGAGCAGAACAGTTTTATCTCCCAGAGCAGTAGTTCAGATTCCATATTTGCCCGTAGTATTTTGCTTTACAGAAACCAAAATCCAAGCATATTCTCTCCCCAGAGGACATTTTTTAAGCTGATATTTTATGTATTACAGGAGTCTTCTCATTCCAAAAGGATATTCAAAGTGCTAGGTCTGATCTATAAAGCTTAGGCATATTTTAGCACAAGCTTCATTCTAATATTCTTCAGGGTCTCTTTTATTACAGTAATCCTAATTACTGTCAGTTTGAGGCATAGGAGGCTGACTAAAGAAGCGGCACCTTTTGGCGAGAGCGTTGTACGCTGTAAATATAAAATTATATCTTCATTTATCTCATGTTTTCTTTGGCTTATAACATCTTCTAAGAAGAAATGGAACATTTCTTCCTCTAGCAAAAAATTACATGCCCCCCTCAAACTAACAACATTTTTTTTCATTTTGTTTCATAAAATATTAATACAGGTAAAAACAGGAATCTAGAAAAAAAAAATCTGTATTTTCAGAGCTGCATGTTCATATAAACCAGCACATAAGCAAATTCTGGGAAGACTATATAGTACAGGCAGACTGTTCAAGTCTATAGGACACTAGATGTTGGCAATTGTGGAATACATTGCCTCTTTTTTCCATAGATGTTCGGCACATCATCCTCATTTTTATTACATTTATATGGTCCTCATGAGCACATCTGAAACACAATTAACTTCATTTGCTTAACTTCACTCTAGCCATACAAGTAAGGCATTACTAATATTGTAAGTAGAGGAACAAAGACATTAGCAGCCTGAAGTCCAGTGGCTCAAAAGACGCTGTTAATAGTTTTACTATAGGAAAGATGTGACAGCACAAGGATTTGCATCTAGGTGTCATATGTGCTAGATTAGTGTCCCAAAACCGAATCACTCCTTGTCCTGCCCTGATGCCTTCCCTGCATACTCAAATTCCAGCACAAAAGACTTCCCATCTAAGGCGAAGCAACTGGAAGCAGACACACCTGGTTGAACCAGGTCACAGGCCAGTGAAGTGGTGCTGCCAGCAAACATGTCCTGCAATGAGATTCTTTTCATTTTAATGCTCTCTAGAAAGCTCTAGCTTAGCTGACCTGTAACGTTCTTGTACTTCTCCCCAGCTAGCTTCCTACAGGTCACACTGCAAGTACATAGAATCACAGAATCATTTAGGTTGGAAAAGACCTTTAAGATCATCAAGTCCAACCGTTAACCTAACACTGCTAAGTCCACTACTAAACCATGTCCCTAGGCATCACATCTACATGTCTTTTAAATAGCTCCAGGGACAGAGACTCAACCACCTCCCTAGGCAGCCTGGTCCAGTGCCTGATTACCCTTGCAGTGAAGAAATTTTTCCTAAAATATATGAGGTATTGGTGCCACACAGCAAGGAGAAAGGGGCCAACTGAACCTTATACTTTAAAAAAAAAAAAAAAAAAAAAAAGATTGGCAGGTCTGATTGTGGATTTCTTCAGCTGTGGCACCAATTCTCTTCTAATATAGGCTTGAGTCTATCAAAGTGAGGTTCCAGCTCCTCACCTACTACTAGGCAAATAATAAAATAAATAACTGTTTCTGGGATAAACCCCATCTGGACATAAATGGATATATAAGCCTTAAACTAAAAACCCCACCAACAAAGAAAGTGTTTTTAAAACCCACTAACTTTAATTAGGAATTAGACCCTCTGATGTCCACATCACAACATGGTTACTGAAGCAAAGCTCATACATATTGCCACTTTATTTTTTATTATTTATATCATTGTAGCTACTAGGAACTCTAGCCATTAATTGGAAGCCTTAATGTTAAATACTTACAGATTTTATTCTATTATATCTTACTACAAAAAAAAAAAGGTTATCTGAGGACAAATTCTAAGTGTGCAATCATATTATAAAGGTGATGAAGTAGTCTGCTTTGTCTCTACTATTTTTAGCCTAGGGTAGGGTTCATGTAAGCATGTACTCTGTAGAAAGCAGTACTGAGAAAATAGGATTTTTAGAATATATGGTATTACAGTTGCTTTTATAATATTTGATATTTTTAATTATGCGAAGCATAAAGCATAGGTGAACAAAACGGTCTTACAGATATACTCCAAGTCACTGTTGGACTGTTTTCAGTTTATATTTACATAAACACAAATTAGTAAGAACTGACAGAAAGGACTTTGCTTACCACACAGCTCTGGTACATCAGTTTGCAACTTGCATATGCTTAGCTACCCCAAAGCCACTCTGAAGTTCAAATTTAAAAACCCAGGCACATGTACATGATGTCAGCTTTTTGGTGAAAGCTTGTACGTAACATCCTGTAGCAACAATGGGATGACTGGACCAGAATGTCTGCATGTTAAAATTGCACTACAGGCCTGATCTAAAAATCCCTTTAAGCTGGAGCAAAATACTCTGGTTGTAACTTTATAGGTTGCGTTTTTTCCCCCCAAGAAATAATTTCCCTATTCTGTCTCCGTTCTGCTAAAAAAATGCTTATTACTCAGTCACATAGTTTCAAAAGATTAGAAGGAGACAACTGATTCTGGCTGTAGACAATTTTTCCTTCCCTGTGAAACAGCTGGTCCATTTTTCTCTAGTTCTCTGGTGTGGAGCAGGAGAGTCAAAGTATTTATCCAAGTAATAGGAAAGGATTACACATGTAGATGGATTTACGAAACATCAATCCCAGCAGGCTTCTGAAATTAAAAGAGAGCCTAATGCATAGGGAGAGATATACTTTACAATAAGGGAAATGTCAAGCTGTGGAAAAACTATTCCAGAAGGTAGCTGCGAGTTAAGTACAGAGTTCACTTCTCTTGTCACTTGATCCTCTCCTTAGAATTAAGAACTGAACTTACCATTTTGAAACATGTAGAGTAGCAGCTATAAAAATCCACCACAAGAACATTCATATTAGGAGATTTTTCTGCCTTTACACAAGTTTAAGGGATTGTCAGAGGTCAGAGAGAATTGAACATCCCTGCTGAGTCACTTCTATGAAAGACATGCTGTGGAATGATGTAGGTGTACTTCCTCTCCATGGCTATTGAGACAGGACCAAAGAAAACCAAAAAGGAGTGGGGCAGCAAAAAGAGACTCGCTCAATACTGACTCTTGTTAGGGCTCAATAATAGGGACCAATACCAATTTTTAACAGATAAACAAGGATTTTTCTGCTTAAGAAACAAACTATATTCAAAGGTCTTTCCAATAATACTCACACAATTAATTATGGCATTTAGGACAAAGCAGGTGTGGTAGATTGCTCATCATTAGGTTAGCCTTGTTTTACAGAAGAGAACAAAATTTTTTTCTCTTGTTGTGAAATTGAGTATAGAGACACTTGCAGATCTCCAAATACACTTTAATGAAAAACAGAACTACTTCTTGGCAGACACAGAATGACACATACACCAAGTCCCCCCTCCCCAGCTATCTATCATTGCTTGTCTGCCTCCATAGGTGAGAACTGCCTTCCCCAGGAAGCAGCCAATACACTGTTATTTCCTGGCAGGGGGCAGACTAATGAATCAGAGTAGGAACATATCTCCCATTTAAATGCAAGATTGGACTGAATACCTTCCCAAGCTATTGGAAATACAGTCTTTTCATTTAGGAGACTAACAGAACTTATTCTATGCCAGCTTTTAAATTCTATAACTGTTAATGCATGCAAAATTATCCTACATTTGGAATACATTAAGGAAAGACCTATCAATATAACAACATCAAGTCCCTAGTGTAAACCAATATTTTAATGAATTGGGGTTCGAGGGGAAGTACCCTCTTACCTCCCTGCAGTGCATTTATATCAGGGGTTGGTGCTAGATGTAAAAACTATTGAATTACATTCAGATACATTTCCTTACTGCAGAGCCTCCTACATTTAAGAGACAGCTGCCTCCTGGTCCTTCCTTAACAGAAAGGTTTGTATGCCACCATTAAAACTACATTCATTGTGACATACCACTCCCTGTGCATGTTTAGAAAGCAAAAGTGTATGAATAAGCTCATCATTGTTCAGGAAACAGGTTAAGCACATAAGTACTAATTCTCCAAGTTATCTAACCCTCACAGCTCCTCACCACAGTAGGTACCGTTACCCATCACTTGCCCATGAATTTCCTGCTATGATTTTTACCTTCAGTATTTATCATTCAGTATAAGACTTTGGACTATATAGCTCACTCTTTTAAACAGAATTCACAATGAACTGTAATCACAGCTGTACATCAGATTTAGTGCAAACAGTCTACTTGTGTAGGGCTGCAAGAAAATTCATGCAACGTTTTTCTGCAGATATTCTTAGAACAAAAATAGCTTCTGTAAGTGCTAATTAAAAGCCTAATCAGAAGTAAATCAGGTAAATAATAAATACTTTCCCATGGCATTCTATTATTACTTGCAGAATGCTTGCAACAAATTAACACAATCTTGCTTCATAACATTATCATGAAGAGAAAATCATGGAAGTTCAGCAGATAATTGCATGTCCCTGATTTCCTAAGAGGGTCCAAGCAAAGGTGGCTCACTGAAGGTCAGGTCAAAGTGCAGGCAGACCTCAGAAGGAACCATCCAAAATCCCTATGCCCTTACACTGGAGGGTCCCATCACCTCTCTGGGCAAACACCCAACTGAACTGAAGAACTAATAAAAGCAGATTCATAGTCTCACCAGCATTATTGCTGGCACAGGGAAGGAAGCAAAAAACCTGCCCCTGGTGGAAGGAGGACAACTGTCCCCCTTTTGGCCCAGGCTACACAAGTTTTTCTAGATAGTTGTGAGGCCACTGCCTGTGTCATGAAAAAACATGCCTCTTTGCACATTTGATCATATTAGAAAAATCCGAAGCAGAATTCTTGTACTGCTACATCTTAACCCCTTCACTCCTCAGCAGACTAGCTAAGGAACACTGCAAAAAATAGAAAGGTTTAATGACCTATAAGGGAAAATGGATTTTGACACTAGTAAAAGTTAATGACCATTTGAGTCGGGTAGACAAAGAAGATGCACAAGGGTCTTTCCCCAAAGTCAAAGCTAAGGTACTAGCAAAGATTTTAATGTATCCAAATCAAAACAGTGTAGAGTGACTTGCATGAGACAGGAATAAAGCAGAAATGGGATGAGCGAGAGTTCTGTTAGTGGAAATGCAGCATTATTAGCAATATCTGAGGTGCTAGTAGGCTCTAAGAAGAATAACTGTTTTCAGACAGCAGAGATCATAGGTGCCTTTAATAGCAAATTATACTTTTATGTTTTTTAAAAAATAGCATAATAATACCCTATAAAGCCTAAAGGAACTCTTTAAGACAATCTGTAGAAAACTGCATTCCCAATATAAACTAAGAACCAACGCCTGTGCGTTCAGGAGGAAATCAGCCTATAAGAGTATATTCTGATGTGTTTCTTCTAAGTGACTGCTGGAGCATGCCATTTCTCTACTCTTAGAGTAGAGGTCTGGGGCTAGAGTTCACTCCGAGGTTACACGTTTTTTTCAGCCTGGCTAGAGATAGGTAATTACATGGGCTGCAAGCACATGCCTGCTATGACAATGGATCACGTTTAATTTTTCTTCTACTGCCCTGCACACCCATAGTACGGGCAGAATTTAGACTACCACACACCCATAGTATGGGCAGAATTTAGGCTACACACTACAGAGATGCAAGTGCACAGGACAGTACATTTTTAAAAAAATTAGTTGTTTTTTTTTTTTTTAAACTAAGCTTATTGCAAAGGAAAATGACAAACCACTAAAGCGATTCACATGCTTTCTGCTCTGAGTGATCCCACAATAGTAACACAATCTGTATCCAGGTTATTGGATGTTTAAAGCCAGAGCTGTAATTAGTAACTGCTGCCTGGTGCGGCTGTAGATTAAAAAAAAAAAAAAATATTCCAGACCCAAGATCCACACTAAAGCTGAAGTGCTTCTAGTAATTCTACCTTTGAGCAAGCTTTTAAAGTTAAATGAATTTACAACATGTCATTATTCCTAGACCTTATGGAGTGTATACTTTACTGCCTACAGAGACAGTTTCAATCATACTCAGCATTAAGTTGAATTAGTGTCCCAAAGTGCCTACTCCCCTCCTCCTTTTAGCAGGTCTCTGTTTAGGTACAAGGTCAAAAATGGAGATGAGCTGCATGTTGCTTGCAAGTCCCTCATCTGCCTATTAAGGGGGGGGATCTTGAGTTTTATGGCTGCAAGGCTTATGTCTGCCAACCATTATTAATTTAATTTATTAGGGGGAACAGTAAATGATATGATTGAAATAATGTATAGCCAAGCTGCTCTGACAATGCCCTATCTGCTTATTATAGGCAAACCTGCTCTAGTCAGTACCTCTATACTGGAAGCCAATCTTTCCCTCTGGGATCACTTAAGATGTGGTTATTTTTTTTCTGTTTCTTATCTTTCCTGTGATCAAAACTTGCCATTCTTTTCTCCTAGCAAATCTCCCTCTGCATTCTGTTCGAAGGTGTCTCCCCTCAACCCTGCCTTTTCTTTTCCTCTCTGCATCCTTGGGGGAATTTTGTACTTTTCCAGCCTTTAGAAGTTTAATTCATTTGCTTGCACAAGATCCAGGAGAAAGTTAAGAACTTTAAAAAAAGAAAGAGTGTGACCCTAATGCAAGATTTTGAAGCAGAGTTTGTGTCCTCCCGAACACTACGGACCATAGTATTATAGCAGCTGCTTTTCCATCTAGATCATGCATCTGATTCTAAGATTTATTACCAATAAAGTTAACTTCACAAAAAACTGTTTCTGGAGCTCTTCATGATGGTTCATCAAGCTGGACAATACACCTTTTGTAGTATCCTTAACTTACTCTTTAAACACTAAGTCAATGAAGATTTTCAGGGAACAGTTAAGTCTATGCATTACAAATAATTAGTAAGTCTTAAAAATAATTATTGTGTTAATTATATATTTCCATTTTAAGGCAACCAGAAGAACAGACCCTCTCAAATGATGCACAGTAACATTCACAACAATCATTTTAACTTTCACTACCTTTCCAGCTATCCTTATCATTAGTGCCATTTGAGTTTTGCCTTGAGTATTCTTTTTCTTGGCTCTGAATTTATAGAGACAAGTTTTGATAGCAATACTTATTCAACATTTAGGAGTAGGAATAAAAGTGCTAAACAAATTTAGGAATACATATGAACCACTCTCACTGTCACTTAAGTATGCTGTATTTCATCACTTAGCTACAACACACCAACTTCAAGCTGTTTTTCAATCGTGATACTCCGCTAAATCAAACAGTTCGGCATTTCAGACACCCTCTTTAGAGGGCTCTGGAATGAGACTGTTCAGTAAGTACTTTCTGATCTAGATCCTGCTTTGGCATCTCAAATCATTTATCACCACATTGCAATCAGCCCCAAGAACAGAGTTTTTGTACAGAATTATAATCCCTGCACAAGGATACCATCCATGTACTTATTATTTTGACTGTTCTCCAGAGCACAGGTGTCATCACCTCAAAAAGACAGTTGCTGAATTAAACTTGTTAGTCACTTCAGACAAAACCTCAACATGGTTTTATTAGTATGATGGACATTTAAAGTAGCTTGTATTTATATACTATACTAGGATTGGATTATTTAACATTCTGTACACAAACTCTCAATAATTTGGGGTAAACTTCCATCATCCCTGGCTTCCATCACTACAGCTGGCTAACAGAAGTACATTTTCTGAAACTAAGAGTATTACTCTTATCTAGGCATCTAGAGCAAAGGACTAATGAAACATCGAGAAATCTTCAGTTTGCACAGGCTTTTGAAAATCCTCAAATAAACTGTTCGAAAGTGCATGAAAGAAAGAAAATGTTTTAATCTTCTCTAGATGTTTTGCTCTAAGAAGCATCTGAGTTTCTTCTATATTAATTAGGTTATTGTTAACAGCATTAACAATAGCAAATTCCCTGTAGGCAGAACTTATAAAAAGCATCCCTTACTGTAGCTGACATGAAACCACACATGCTCAATCTCTGACATTTTGTAGAAAAACTTCCTGAGGCTATACTAGCTTTATTGCTACAACTGCAAAGTTCATAAAGCAATGTACATTAGTTAAGATAATTCCAGTGCCACTCTGAAACTTGGAGGTATATCTAAGAAACGTGATAGTTAAAAAAAGTGCCAACCACTTATGTTCACTTCTCATGCTGATCCCAGCATCAGCAGAGCTATAGTAGTGCTAGTGCAACGGTGACAGATTATCTTAAAATTTTCAACATAATGCAGACCACAAGGTATGAAAGTTACTAATATATACAGGATTATAAAAGGAACAACACATTCAAAGTATATTCAGACATTAGCAAAGCAAGTTATATCTCTTCAACTGTCCACTTATATTTTGGTAGAACACTCAACACCTCCATCTCTTGTGTTAATCAAATCAGAAAATATTCAGCAGAATATACACAGCAATCTGGTATTGTTATGGTTCATTAATGGTTTCTCAGTCACCAGGTTCTCCCCCCTCCCCTTCCCCAAGAATCATCTGACACCTTCATTTCTAAGACATGGTTGTACATTTCTGAATTGCTAAAACACTATAATGCTTAGATAGCATTAACAGCTGAATTCCTAAAAAGAGCCTAGGAGCACTGAACATTTATAGTTAAACCCTGAATAGTTATTTTTTAATGATGAGAAGACCGTGATGTAATTTCTATCCATTTGTCATTAAAGATTATTCTCAGCTCTATCCTAAGCTTTTATTCTTGGCAATAAATCGCAGGAGAAAACATTTTAATAACAACTTAATTTTTACACTACACTCTGCTTTTCAAACCTAGAGAGTCTTATTGTAAAATAACAGGAGAGTTAAAAGGAAAAAGACCCTTTTTTCTCCCATTATTAGTTTGCTAAGACTGTCATCGAAAGGTTTGATTTAATCACCCACACGAAACACTTGCTGTGTTCATCCTCTGGTCAGTATCTCCCAAGGGCTGGGGAACTAGGATGTCAGTCAGTGACTACAGATGTGGTTAGATCAGCCAGACTTAATCCTGACTTAGTCTTTCCTAGGTATCCTCTGCCAGCTGGGCTCCTGGGATTCATTTATGAAGCAGCAACAGTAGTATTATCTGAATTTGAGTGAATGGGATATTCATTTTTGAATACAGACAACCTGTTAAATATGTTTTAATGTCAAGACTGACACACTAGTAAATTTCATGACTGTTCAGTAGGAATTGGATTAAGAAGATGTAGGAAAATGAACAAACATTATAAACAACGTAAAATATGTAGTTAATGAAGAAATTAGAACATTAGGAATCAACAGTAACACAGTAATCTTATTTTAGGAACTGTATTCCTGTATTAGCAACACACTGAACCTTTTGACACCTAACTGTCCAAAACGAGCCTTCAATGAGCAATAAACAGCTACATATCAAATAATGTGTGTGTCCATGGCTATTTAACAGTGATTTACAACTTTGAAATAGCACCATATCATAGTTCTACTGCTTAAAATAGCACAGAGTTGTTTGAGCATGCTTCACTCTTCCTACCACTAAATCATATGAGAATCCCTCATGGTGTTTAAATGCAGAGTCTCGTCATTCTCATAAAACACATACTGAAGAAGTGAGCAGCTGGGACAGTAAGGTACAGAGTAGAAAAGCTTTTCCTAAGAGATTTTTTTCAAGTAAGCATATATTCCAAAGTCTTGTGTTAACAGAAAGACTACTGCTCATGCAAGCGGGTTTCCAAAGAACTAGTACATCATAAGCCAAGCACATTTTCTCATCTCTGTTGCAGTCTAAAGTTAAGAAAGCTCTCATAATCAACCAAAAAAACTCAGACAAATCGGTGAGAAAGTATGATCAATCTCATTTTGATTCCACAAATACAAGGCACAGGTATTGGGGACTGCCTTTGGTTGCAGGACAATAGAGGCACAATGTCAGGACTTGGCTGCTTTTTGCAGAAACTACTCTGTGGATGAACAGAGAATTTTATTTCTCTGCTTCATTTCTCAGCTTCCTGTGACTCCTGACATGAGAAACTCAGTGTTGAGGAAAAATATTAGTATTTTAAATGTTAAGGGCTTGTCTACACTGAAGACTTGCCCTGGTTTGAGTCACCTCAGTGCTTAGAATAGACAGGCATTGGGGCACAGAACAAACTTCAAGCAGGGAGGAAACTCCACTGAGGCAGCAGCTTTGCCTGTACGCACTTAGAAACATCATACTAGCGCAAATTCACAGGCAGACTAAAACCCCAGTATATTCAATACTTGAGGAGTTTCTGTGGATTTTTTCCCCTATTTGGATTTTTGTCCAAGTTACTCTTTCATGTCTAGCAAATCCTTGAGTCCTTATCTGTTACTTCGTAATACTTATTAGCAAATGATCAAAAGGCATAAGAGAAATCTTTAAATGAGGCCATGGCAAATCTATTAGGCTATGGCACACAAATTAAGTCAACTAAATGGGGGAGGGGAGAACCAGCTTTGTTGGCAAATCATCTTGGACATTTATTTTGAGAATTAATACAAGTCATTCAAACTAAAGACTGCAACATTATCACAGGCACGTTAAAATATATGCATTATGCAGCACACTCTGCTTTACCTCCTAGTACTATTAGCCTAAAAAGCAAACATGGTTTTTAAAACCACTTTTTTATGGTGTGCCATGACAGCTGATTAATAACTGCAGTTGCAGGAGCTGAAAGCTTAGTAACCAAAGCTAGAAAATTCAATCTTGCTCCTATACCGACAAAGTGAGGGGGGGGAACTGAGCAACAAAACTGTTAATGAAACCCACTGAAATAGTTTCCTTAACATAACAAAATTCCTTGCATATTCTAATTCTTCCATGGTCAATCTTTTAAAAAAATATTTTCAAATATGAAGGCATTTTCTAAGGTAGTGTGATTCTCCAGCTGGTAGTGACAGAAGGTGTTAATGTACTCCTTGTAAGTGAACAATAAGAACAAATGTAACTCAAAAGTAAACAGAGATATGGTGTTTGTCAAAGGTGAAAAGTGTATTGGAAATCAATAAGATGAGGACGACTTACACATTTATTACAGTACTGGAAATCTTCTTAAAAATATTTTAATGAAAGGAGAGCATATTTTGAAGAGAACAATACTTCTCCATAAATAAAATAAAACTGGAAAGAAAACATTCAAAAGACCCAAAACCTGTGTCTCTAATTTCATGAGAAAATAACGGTTATTGCTAAGGACATAGGATAAGAGTCAGAGATCTGAGTTATATTTGTATTTCCAGAGTAAATGTTTCTCAATTTTATCCAGCCTGTTACCTTGTATTCATCTATGTCCCTTACCACTTTCTTGTAGCTTGTGGTAGTGTATATTACTTGTTCGATTCCTCTGATGTAGCCTTCTCATACAAGTAATTTCCAAGGAGACCAGTCCTTGTTAAAACTTATGATTATCACTTGTAAGTGACCGGCAAATATGGCCATAAAACCAATCTTCCAATCAGAATTCTTGTGACTGGTCTACACTGCATGTATACCTGAGAAATACATAATCAGTTTATATTCCTGGTTATCTAAAGAACACAGTAATGTGATAAACAAATACTATATTTACTGAAAAATCTTACAGGGTTTATCTGTCAAAGAGACACAGCAATTGCAATGAATAAGTAAGGTAGCAGATAACGACCAGATGTAGAACATATTACAGCATTTAAAAATATTTTCCCAGGTTAGGTCTGGGGTTTTTTTCCACAAGGAATTGCAACACAATAGGCTTATTTTCTGTGGGTTCTACACCAAAAAAAAAATGTGTTCTTTCTCAATTAATACAGAAAATTAAGTCAGGTGTGTATCTATCTATCTATAAAGTATACATACACATAGTTTGTAAGCATGAAGAACACACAAAACAAATGTATTAATTTCTGAATGTTAAGGTTCCACAATATTTGTTCATACTATCACTACAGAGCCTCACAGAGTCATTCCAACCAGGACTCCCTGCAGTTACCCAGCAATTTGTCAGTGATTCAAGCCTGGTACTTAGACAGATGATGTACGAACCAGTCTGTTAGCCTCTCTTCATCTGTAGAAATGCATAAACTACCATAGTCTTGCTCAGAAGCTGTTTGAAACCTACAATGATCTTCCAGGTGGGAGTTTATGAACAGGCACACTTTGGGAAGCTCCTGTCAGTGCAAAAAAAAAAGAAGTGGACTTCTCATACAGGCACATGACACTGAGGGTCCCCCATGTAACCTCACCTCTGCAGAAGAGTTAGCAACAGACCTCTGGACAGTTGCAGCTGCACATCAGTTGGCCACAGCATGGAAGGCAATACAGTGCACATCCTAAACATACACAGATTGCATTTACTTTGCACATTTGCACAACGTGCAAGGCTATTATCCCTGTTCACGATAGCCTTGATGTTGTGAGTACTTGACTCAGTTGGGATCAATTTAAATGGACAAGAAACAGCAGCATAAATAAATTCCCCTCTTTAACCTGTTTGCACTTCTCTCCAAGTTGGATTCCGCAACTCAATCCAGCTTCAGTTTTGAAGAGGCTTTCCATATTCAGTGCAGTTTCATGCCGAGCACAAGCTTCTGGAAAAAAATCTACAGGTAAGGAATAGTCTGTATCAGGTGTAAACTGCTGTTTGTGTTAACCAGCAACAAATTCAGTAAAAACTGCAAGTGAAGACTATTGCGCCCAGGACAGTCTTGTAGGGAAATCCACCAAAAAGCTGAGAAAGGGAGGTAAAACTTACCATGAACAGTGATGCATATGAATAAAAGCTTCTAACAGTTTACTTTTACTTCACTTAAATCAGCACAAGTCAGGAATAATTTCACTATAATCAGTACAAATATAACCCAATTAAATCTAGGTCTAAAAACAAGTATTTGTGTAAACAACTGTCACAAACTCAGCTTGTGCACTGCAAAGAAGGTGCTGGAAAGCAAGAGGAAACTTCAATTCAGCAGTAATTTTATACATACGCTTCTCTGCCTGCCTTTCTTTAAATAGATACTTTCCCACACTTCCTGCCATCTAGAAAAAGCTTTTTAAAAGAACATCTCTGCCATGCTGATTTACCATCTATCTTCCAAGTGTCATCTGGAAACAGATTGTCCCCTCTTTCCTTAAAAGTCTTAATTTCTCTCTCCTTGCTACCATTTAACTTTATATCTCTATTATCTAACCACGTAAAGCCTTTGAGATAGCATTCCCACAAAAGATGCTACAAAAATAAAGTGGTAATACACTATATCATACTATATCACTGTCAGGACTCTTATCTCAAGTTCACTCTATTCTGCAGTGAACTATTTGTTCCCCAAGATAAACAATAAAACAACTCCAAGGTATTCTTTGTTTCCAGTTCAGCCTGGTGCATGTGTGTCCGAAAAAGCCCAGCTTATTGCTCCACTGTTTTATCTACACCTTGCAAGATGAATTTTTGTGGTCTTGTGGTGAAGGCACTGGACTGACACTCAACAACAGTGGCATTTGCTCTCATCCTCTATATTCTATTGAAGGTTATTTACTTCTGCTTCAAGTTATGTCTACTACCTACTGTATGGTGCCCAAGTCTCAGACAAAATTTCTATCCATCATTAAGACATAAAAGATAACCTTCTCTCTTCAAAACAAGAACTCTAAAAATCATCTCTATTAGACTGTTAGAAGGAAAACCTGAATAAGATGTTTGGTGGAAAGCTTTGGTGGCAGTTTCTTTGAATGTATCACACAGTTTAGGTGATACTTCTTAGTACAACCTTAAGCTATTCCTGTTTTAAGACATTACCCCATATGACTTCTTTAATGCTTTCTAAGATCTTCTCCCACTGTGTTGGCTATTCATTTTTATGCATTCACAATTCTGCATCTACCACACTAGTTTAGCTCGTATCTCCTGGAGACATTACCTCTGCTTGCCATGAAATGCTCCTGTCTGAGCTAACGGTCTGCAGTTCATAAAAAGAATTCAGTATAGCAGAGCAGAATTGGATGGACACAGTTGATGACATCAAGTTTTTAATCTATAGAAAAGTCAGAAAGCTTCAGGTTTTTTTCCATTGTGTATGCACTTTATTTTGCACCATCCAGAAGCTGTAAACATAATCTAGAGATATCTTCTCATATCCCTTGAAAGTAAGAGTTCAACTGCCATATTAGCTCACTGTCCAAAACTAACTCCAATGATCTAAGACTTTTCAAAGGAGGGTACTACGATCATTTTTTGTTAATTGGCCAGCTACAAGATGGAATTAGGTCTAGACATCCTGTTTTTAAGGTGACACAAAGTGTCATTTATTGAGCATCTACTTGCACCTCAAGAAACCCGAGTTATAACATCAGGCATGGGGTTTAAGAGCCTCGTTCACAAGCACCAATAGGCCTTAAGAGGCCATGTAACAATACTGTGAATAGCAGTTCAAGCTTAGAGCACAGTAAGAGAAGTGGATGTGTAAAAGACAATTTTTGTTTTGAGTAGTAATCCATATCATGAAATATCCTAGCTTAATATACTGGGATACTGAAGGTAATAAATTTTAATCCATTATTTGATTGTTCTTGTTGATCACAAGTATTCCTTAGTGGCCAGTCTTACCCTCTGGGATTCCTACTAAATGTTTATCTCCCAGTCCAAAGCCAGCTGCAGAAAGCTTTAATATTTCTATTGAATTTGACAAATTTGAGCTCAGCAGTCAGACTCCAGTGTTCTGAGAGACAGCAACCTGCTGCTGTTATCCGAACACAGCCATTGGTAAAAATCAATCACTTACAAATATAGCAAACATGAGAGACTATTCAGCTTTAGTCCTCACTCAGGACTGCAGACATTGCCCAGTAGAATAGGTTTCAGAACACACACACAAAAAAAAAAAAAACCAAACCACCCCACATACCAGAAAAATCCAGCACCACTGAAACACAAGTGCAAAATGAGAAATAGAATAGAGAGAAAAGGCAAACAAAGACATACTTAGTTTCTGTTAAGCATATAAGCAGAACTGTTGAAAAAACCTGCTCGTTCTTGCAACTTGGCTAAAGAACCTATGGCTGGCTGCATTATAGTTCATTGTACAACACAAAGATGAATTAAAATGCATGATTCAAGAAAAGGCTAGCAGCTGCAGCCAAAGTATCCAAAACAACAATGTGCAAAAAAAGGAAAATCGCATTCAGAAAGGATTGTTCTGTGCTGGCTCTATCTATTTATGCTACACAAATAGCCATGTTATTACTAGAGCTAAGAAAAGAAATTTCAAGAAAATACCGTTGTGCCAAAATAAGAACACTCTCTGAGCTTTGTCAGTACTGCTAGAATTATTACACAAGAAAACTGGGACTCGGAAGACCTGAAAATACCAAAACAGATTATGGAGATACTGCTTGACTGAATGATCATCATTGTTTCAAAAACTTTACCTTGTATTAACAAAAGAATAAGTGCTTACAAAAAAGATGTCTAAACCACAGATAAGTATTTCAATTGACTCAATAACATTTTTTTCTGCCCAAAAGAAATTAAAACAAATTTTAAATCTGGTACAGCCAAATTTAACAGGCTTATTTCTTTATAAAACAGAATGCGTATGCTGTCCTGTCACACAAATTTTCTATCGAGGCCAGTAACATCTAAAAGCCCAAAGCAAGCATGAATGCTACACATGTATGGAAAGACAGAATGCTTTCCCCAAAATTAACTGACTACTGCAGAAATAAGGCCTGCACAATTCAAGGGAAAATATAAGACTACAGACAGGAGTAGCCTATCTATAGTACACTATCTAAAAGCAAGTGATATAACCAAATACTTAAATAGCCTTTTTTTCAGAAATTTGAACCTGTTTTTTCAAACAAAGCACACACATTCTTATCTCCAACTCTCAGCCAAAGAAACTCTAAAACATCGAACCACTGAACAATTCTTGTTCACTGCTATGTTAGGAACACCACAAAGGCACTGGAGAAATGTCTACAGCTTAGCAAAGCTGCAGCTGTTTAAAGAGTATTTGCAGTGTGATGGCAGACAGAAATCTGTCAGAATCCCTACAAGTAGCCAGCTCCACTCGTCTTCAATTAGTTGCTTTACTGCGACTTTGCTTGCCCTGCATACAAAGGGCATCCCAACACACAGATTTTAGGAAAAGTACTGAGGAGAAGGCTTTTCTACCCTTTGCTTTCCCAGTAGAAACAGACCACATAATTTTAGCTTTAATTCTTTAAGCATACAACAATTATTCCCGTTCCTAATTCTGAAGTAAAGGGGTTCATTTTTAGCAAGCACAAACCAAACTACATGATTGACTTCATTCGCTTTCCATTTGATCCTTGGTTGTATTCTTTGTAGACGAGCTTCGTTTCCATTGGAAAAGATTGGGTGGTGTTTTGCAAACTTCTCATGTCAGCCAATATTAGGAACACAAAGATACTTTTGTATATTGCACTTCCTATTTTTCCTTCCTCCTGTTCCTAGCAGACAGGATGTATGCCATTGAAAATGACACTACAATTGAAAAATGTTACCATTACCTTGTGAATTCTTGCTCTTTGTCAACCAGAGTAGCGAGGTATAGGCAGGTATTTTTACCATGCTAGCTGGATAAATGGGAATTTATCTCATCATATTAATTTCAGTAACTTATTTTTTTTAAAACACAGGAAAGTAATGTACAAATAAATGCAGTTAAAAATTGTGCAAATAACAGTACCACATTGCAACATTAGGAGTATTATGCTTAAAAGTGTCTATCTAACACTGATCAAGCACAGCATGGATTCCTGAAAGATAAGAGCTTTACTCTTACCAGGATATTTGGGTAGTCTGAACATATAATTTTTCTAACTGTAGATAGAAATTCCCTTTACATGCAACGTAAGTACAGAGGATGTTAAGTCTACGCACACCAGCAAGTCAAAACCATCAATTGCTCCTGATTTATCATCAGCTGTCAGCATGATATATCTACTGATAACAGTGCATCTACGGGATGCCAGCAACACCAAGGTGCTCCAGAAAGATTCTCTTCTCCTTCCCAAAATCAGAAAAAAGTAATATGGCCTTATACTTTATAATGAATACATTTTGAGGCCTATCAGAAATATCTTATGAGACTTGAGAAGGGAATATCGTTTTGCATGAATTAGTTGTGAGTGTCAAAAAACCAGTTTATTCATAAATGGCTGAAATATTAAAGGTGATGAGACAATTACAGTCTCTTACACTAACCTCCACTTCCTATGATTTCCTGAAGTCATTCCTGCCTAACGTGTGTCAAAAGGGATTGTGTCTTTTACTGAAGTATACTATTTCAATTTATATACTTAGTCCAAGTAACATAAAAGTTTATCATGCCCACAAAAGTCTGCTCTAATTCTTTATACCCTATTGTTAAAAAATTATGTCTAGTTCACGGTTTGAACTTCATGGGCTTCCAGTGCCTTGCTACAAACTAGTTATATGTTTTTCTGCAAGTCCAGCATCCCATCACAGAATGTCAGCAAGTTGTTACTAAACCTTCCTTCTACTAAGCTGTTTAGAAGTCCTGTTATTTCTCACTGTTGGAGAAGTTTTCCATACCTCAAGTTATTCCTCCTACTTCCCCTCCAACACATCTCAGGTTTTTCAGCATTCTGTTTCTAGATAAACAGTATTAATGTATTTGTATTGCCATTAAACTTAACTAACAATTAATTTTCAACTTTGTGAGGCTGGTTTGTTACTGTTATAGGTGAATAAAAGTATAGACACTCTCAGATGCTTTAATGTAATTTAGTATTATTTACTGTTGAATTATAATGACCTATTTTATCTTTCTTAGCTCCTGATTACCAGTTTAATTTAGACCCAAGGTTAAGTCCATGCCTAAGCTTGGGACCACCTATTTTGGAAACTTCACTAGGCCTGGTCATATTTTCATCCAACTTGAAGACAGAGTTTTGGATTTGAGTTTGTTTGTTGCTTTGTTTTTTTGGCTTTGGTGTTTGGGGTGGGTTTTTTTTGTTTTTGTTTTTTTGGTTTTTTTTTTTTGGTTTTTTTTTTTTTTAAATGCTGCCTTACAAGCCTAGAGGGAAGCATTGAGAGTCATCACAAATAACTTATCAGGTAAAACCTGAGAAAGTAAAGAGCAAGTAAGAGTAAGTTTTGAGTGTCTAAATGCCCAAGCCTACTTTTGAATAAGACATTCAGCTAAAACACCTTCCTCATCTTCAGAAACTAGACAATTTTTACAGATACAATAAGGACAATAAGGTCCTGTCCAACACACAGAAATTAAAAACTTCTTCCATCTGAATGTGATTTTTCCCTTTCATATCCCTGATGGATATGCATTTCTCTCTTCCCTGCTGGACTGTAAATTAGGATTTTACTATGAAAGCTTCACTTTGTTTTATCCTGCACTTTATTACTGTGAACGTGATAGCAGAAGTCCTGGAGTTTCCAGTGCCTCATCTAAGGGGGATGCTGAAATAAAGATATAAATAATTCAGCAAAGGATCAGAAAGCAGCTAACAAAGGATAGTTCACAGAATGGATGATACTGGGAGCTCACTGCAATATAGTATACTTTTACCAGTGGAAAAGGTGCAATAGTTCTGCTTCTGTTCAAAAGAATGTAACTTTAGATTTCCTCCAAACTATTCAAAATACAGTAGAAATAATAATTGGAAGAGTTCAAAAAACTTAGCCATCGTGATCTCACAGAACTTGCACTCAAAGACAGATCCTAAAATTAATGCCTCCAAAATTCAGTGGGGTTTTGTTCAGGCTAAAACCCACAGCCTATGCAATTCTGCAAAAATGTGCTACAAGTCTTAGAGAAAAGCCTCTTCTCTAAAGCCTTTGGATATGCTCACTTCTGCTTCAGCTCTCAAAGTAAAAAAGCCAGTTGTTTCAGAAGAAAAGTTAAATACACACCTTCAAAGGGATCTGCAAACTTTATATTGCAGACCAAAACACAGTCATTTAGATATCATGACAGACTGCTCTGACCTCACTAACAATGCCAGAAACAACTTCACATCACTGCTTTCTCTTTTTTCTGCTGTAATGTAGGCCAAACACTGTCATGTTCATCAAGTGGCAACTACTAAGCCTTCATGAAAATGACAGAATTGAAAATACTTGAGGGCAAACCAGAGTCAGTAGGAAAAAAAAAAAAAACTTGCTTACAACAACCATAAGAAACTTGTTATTGGCCCAACAAGGAACACTAGTAGCATGGCTACTACGTTAACTTCCCAGTTCCAGTCCAATCTTTTCACCTTGCTATAATATATGGGCTATGACTGAATCTTGTTTATTACCATGTTATTTGCAGCACATTGTCTGTTAGACACCTGCCTACCACCTTTCAAAACAAATTATCCATGCCACAGGTTGCATATTCTCCTTATTAGCAATTCTGTTTCTCCTTGTCATCTTCAGGCTAGCAGGTGAGACAGTGCTCTTGGGCACACTGGCCCAGACAGCATTTAAACACATAATTTAAAAAAACCAAAACAAAACAAAAAAACCACACAAACACACACCCACAAGTTACAAAGAGGATGAAAAATTGGCACCAAACAATCTTTTGTTGTACTCAAAGAACAACACAAACTGCCTTAGATTGTATCATTATGAAGATGCATTTCAATAATTTGCAGAAGTCTAAGACAGAAAAATAAAATGCAAAAAATTTTATTTCCTTCTGCCAGATGACTGTTTCACATACTGAAAATCTAATACAATTTCTTAGATCTGCTCATACAAAAAAAATAGAAGTGGTTCTGGCAATGCTAAGTGCACAAAGTTTTCAAGTGGTTTGTAAATACAAATGTCTTGGATTGTCCTCCGTTTGCTCAGAGAGATATTTCTTATTTAAATAAGCAACTGAGGGACTGATTTAGAAGTCAGAAATATCCTTCACTGGCTGGTTCCCCAGGGTCAACAGAATAAGTGCAGCACTCCACTGCAATGAGGATCTCTGTACTTCTGAGTTTGAGTCATTCCTCTGTTACTGTACATATCTGAAAAGTTTCTTATGGTCTTCACATTCAGATCAGGATATTTTTTCCATCTCTTTTGCATGTTGTTAGTTTCTTTTTGTTATCAAGTTGTCTTCATTTCCAAAAGAAATATCAAGGGAAATACCTTATGTTGGGCTTTTTATTCTACTAATCCCTCATAGAAATTTAAAAAGAAAAAAAGTTTTTGCTTTGGTAATCAGATTCAGTTTGGAAAGGCATTTTTTGAGTATTACATTTTACAATCTTCAACAAGTACAGGTCAGGAATTGCTCCACTGAAGAGAGTAAGATCATGGAGATTTGGGATCAATAAGCAGAAAGTCAAGACCCCATGTTTGAACCATTTATCACAGCATATAAAAAGTCATAAGCATTGTCCCAAAATTTTATTAAGTGACACAGTTACATTAACAGGAAATAAAAAAAAAGTTTTGAAAAGAAAAATCATTATATACTATGTTGAAATCCAACACTTGGACTAGTTTAGTCTTGGACCCACACAGATTTGTACCAAATTCCAAATTAATTCTCTGTCAAAAGAAAATCGTTTGCAGTTTCAAAACTGAAGCTCTGTGCCTTCGTGGTTCTACACAGCCTAAACATGTTTGTCAAAGCATCTTCTGAACAAGCTGGCAGAATATCAAGGAGTACAAAATCATAATGATGATCAGAATTTCACAAAGCAGAGTTTTATTGTGTCCTTAAAGAACTTTCCTGCAAGGCTGAGTGGGCTTCTGTCCTCATCACAGGTTGCTATCACACAGCAGCAGCAGCACCACACATATTGATATGCTAGTCACATCTAACCCTCCATCCATCCAGAGACTGCAATCAGGTACCTGATAATAATGCAAGTCACATCAGCTGGACTGCTGCCGCAGTGAACTGATTCATGCTGGTGTCTTGATGCAAATAACAAGGACACCAGGGCCAGAAGATGTAGGATCTTGTCTTTATAATACAGATGCTGTTTTTGAGATGGAACATTCCAGTCTCTTGCAGGTAATGCAGTGTACCTACATTCCCCCTCAGCCTCTGGCTGAGCAATGGCATTGTGCAACACATTGGGGGGGGGAGGGGGGGGGGGAGGGTTTAAAGAAAAAAAAAAAGTGCTGTGAAGCAGGGGCTGGGGAAACAAACACAATTTAATCACTAAGCTGCTACTGTCTTTTCAGTGCTGTAGCACTATTTCTTACTGTAAGTGATGTGTTTTCCCATCATCTTTGCCACCGGGTGAAAACTTGCCTAATAGCCTTGAAGCACTGAATATAAAGAAAAGGTTAGTCAGACACGCTTAAACCAATTACTGATCAAATAAATAACTTTCTATTATGTTAAACAGGCATTTCTGGTTTGGTGTTTGGTTTTTTTGGGGTTTTTTTGGTTTTTTTTTTTTTCTTTTTCTTTCTTTTTAGTTGTCCCACTACATAATTTTATGGAGATTTTATGCATTAGTATGTGTGTAACTTGCAAATAACACAATAAAGAGTTAAACTACAACAATACTCAATTCCTAAGTTTATATATTATTTTTATTTATTTATTTACTGTCCGGGCACCCCAACAAAACTGTTAGTGCCAGATCATCCCACAGAACAATCCTAAAGTGATGTACACCTTCAATACACTCAGAAGAAGAAGCAATAAATTGAAGCAGCAGTGACCTAAGGTATTGTCAAGCTGCGCTTAACTACAAATACTGAGCAGGAAAATGCAATGATTTAATTTGCTCCATCCCACTTTATTTTATTTGTGTGTGAGAAATCTGGACAAACTTGGGATGAAATGTATGCACTGGTAGTTCATAAGAGAGAAGGGTAAGAATTTTATTTTTTCCCCTGAGAGATGACTCCTTTCTGGCTTTTATCTCAATTTCCTTTTTTTTTATCTAGAAAAAAATTACATTTCAGTTGAACATGAAAAAAATTAGGAGGGAAAATAAGAGGAAAATATTAATATATTAACATTTTAATTGTCATCTTTACAAAGAGGCACTACATTCTTTTCCTTCTCAGCTAGTGCGATGCAGCAGTTTCCTCACTCGTCCCTACAAATACATACATAACCATCTCAGTTTGAAGGTATGAAGATAGCACACATTTCCAAAGCAGCCACAACAACACTGACACTACTAATGCTATCTAACACATTTGATTCACAAGTCTTCTAACAGGAACCACCCAGCATGGCAGCTGTATGGGATCAAAATATTTACATCTCATAAGGTAAGGATGGACAACAGACCTCTATAGGAATAAACTTTTTTTTTTTCCCCCCACTTAAAGCTCTAAGTAGCAAGATGTTAACCACAAATATTTTAACTGAAATTATAAAACCATCAACAAACAAGAACCCAGCGCAGACACTGGAGGACAGGCACTAACATCAAGGGAGTTACCACATCAGTCCTTCTGGCCAATTAGCCCTAGGACCACTATGCAATAAATAGGATTGGTGAGTATAGGGGATGGTGTTCTGAGTCCAAAGCATTCTCAGTCCAGCATGTTAACCCAGACAATATTAGATACTCTCTCTTGAGCACCCTTCTATAGAAAATACATTTGAAATCTATTTACTTTTATAACTCTGTAGAAGCCTGCTGGACAAGATGCTGCTCCTCAGAGGGAAAAGTTTTCTTTTCAGGGAGAGTAACCTTTTTTTAAACTTATGTCAGAGACCAGTTTACAGTAGATCTTCCACCACTCTGGTAAACCAGGAAAGATGATTTACTGGTTTCCATTTCTAAGATGAGAAGCCACACAGACTGCAGAGCATTGAGATCAACAGGCACACACAACAGGCTCTGACAGTGGCTTGCTAATCATTCAAGTCCAAAAGTCAAAGCTTTATCCTCACAAAACCAGCAACACAAAGAGAAATCAAACTCTTATTTTCAGACTTCAGCCTACATCTAGTAGGACTAGATTTCTTTTTCAACAAACCTACATTTTTGAGGACTTGCTTTGACATAATGACGGACTTCATCCACTGAAAATCACTATCCAGTTTCCCAGTTTGGCATCAAGCCCATTCTGTGGATGTGTTTGCAAAGGATCACACAGGGCTGGTTCTGCATACCTTGTGCATTCAGTCAAGAAACAGCTGCAAAGCAGAAGGGTAATCCAAGATCTATTTATATCTGTTTCTGTAAAAAGGACCATTTATTTTAAAGTGTTGTAGATGATAAATCTTCCATGTAGCCTAATCACAATGCCAAGGACAGCAGAAAGAAACTTGAGACACACAAAATGACTAAGCTCCCTGCACTTCACATGCAGTGGTGGTCAAGATAATTGGAAAACACCTTTCATTTACATCTTCCCAGTTACACCACATTACTGGCACTTTGGAAGCAGTTTACTTAATGAAGCCTCTGCTGTCAGAAACCAATTCACAGCCTGCATTCAAACAGTTTTACTTGATGCTTTCAAGGATCAGCAGGAAACAAAAGCAATAGGGAAAAAGTTGCATCAAAGAAGGGGAAAAAAAAAAAAGTCAGCAAAACTGCATTTAAATGTTGTAGTAAGAAACACCTTCTCAGTACAGTAATTCTTTCTCATCCCTTAGCCAAAGGCACTAGTGTACACTGAAAGATTCTTCTCCCTATATGATGCATGAAAAAAGTCTAGATGAGGGACACAGCAAGGAGTCTATAACCACTTAGAATATTACCCAAGTTCTGATAATGTCAAACAACATGCCTAGCTCAATACATACCACAAAGCGATTAGAGCACGGGAGCATGACTGAGAAGTCAGGGATTCCTTCCTGAAGGATTCAATGAGGCAAGACCACTACAAACATGACTTTGAAGTGAGTTTAGAAACTTTAGATTATTTTGGGAAGCATGAACTGCTGAACTACTATAAAACAGTGAACAAACAGGTAACATTTTTCATTCAAATTTCTTTCAAAGTTAAAATTCATCCAGTTACAAGTCAGCAGGAGTTAAATTCCTAAATTATTGTTTAAAAATGAGAGGTAAGCCTCTGGGTCACATCAGACTTCTGAAACAGATATGCTCTCTGGCTCAGCTTGTCCAACTGTAAAATAAGTATGATTTTAGATTCCTACACCACATTAAGTTTTAAGGTATTAATAAAGTAATCATAGAGTATGCAGCAATATTTTTAAACACAGCTGGTAATGTGGTGGGGGGGTGGTTTGCTTGTTTTAATTCACTCACACAGACTGACCTGCATGTTATACGCACACCACTGACAAATGCTGACAAATCAGAAAAAAAAAGAATAAAGCTTTTCTATGTACCAAGTTGTTCAGAAGTCACCCTGATTCAGATGTGCAGAAACATGACTATCTCAGAACCTGTGATGCAGGGAATGACCCTCGCTTCCCAGCTGCATCTCCTGGAATCACCTCCCATCTCTGCTGTTCTCAACAGAAGCACTTCTCCAACCAGAGGCTGATTAAAGACGTTTCACACTCCCTTAACAAACACTCCCAAACAAGCTATCAAAATAGCTCCATGATACCATAATCTGTGTGTGAAGGTTCTTGGTCTAGCATTAGCACACCACCCACTCTGTTCCACACCATCACCTCTATTATGCCAAAATACTCAATTTTTATACTCCCAAGATTCCTAGAGCTCATATTTACAACAAATGACCAGCTGGACTTGTCTTAAAACAGGAAAACCATTGATCCAAGTTCTTTCCATCTGAACTGACATTGACTGCAACAGTAGCTTCTACCTCGCAGCCCTCCATCTGGGTCTCCAGTCATGAGTACAGCCCCTCACTGCAGTGCTGACTTTTGCAGCCAGCGAGAACATATGGAGGAGGTCCTGCTCTAGGAAACCTCAGGGATTGCCATGGTGTGCAGGAGCAACAATTCTAAGCAAGAAAATCTGCTCTCTGATTTACAAAGCCATTTCGTACACTGGGCTCGAATGTTATTCCCTGCCAGCCAACAGGACAATCCGATAACCTTAAAGTTGGTGGCCTGATGGTGCTATAGCCACAAGTGGCGTTGAAGATACAGGGCCCATAGGCAAGATGAAATTCTGCCTATTCAAATACACATGGTATTCCCTCTCTGACCAAAGGAAGCAGTGGCACATTTACTAGTTACCACGTAACACTTTGTTCCAAAGGCAGAAAATTTACCCCCCTCCCACGTCTCTGGCAGTGGCTAAAACTTATCATATATTACCAGGTATTTGGATTAAAATATTTCTTCGGGGAAAAAAAAAAATGAGTTACGTACATATACCTTAAACGGCCTTGTATGTGAAGAGGCAAAGATTAAATGGATGCAAACTACATATTAGATACAGTAGGAAAAACGTGACAGGAATGTACTATTGAGGTCCTTTTGGGATTGGGGGTGGGGAGGTGAATATGGTGCTCTTGATATAGTGCACACAGAGAGGATGGCAGACATCAACTCAGAGCAGCTGGATCCATTTTTCCTTTCTGTTAATACCTTCAGATCCAGGATGCAACTGCACTTGTTTTGAAATTGCAAGACTAAGTACTGGGAGCTTTAGCTGCTATGGATTCTCTTACAACCGTTTCTTAGGTATGCCAGGCTAATTCTGTCATTAGATACAGACACTATTGCCCAAGTAGCAATAGTAGTTGCACCTCACAGAAAAGAAAGGAAAAAAAGAAAAAAAAAAAAGACACTTTTTTTCGTAAGAACTGAAGTTGAAAAGTAACCTTTTCCAGTACTACTGAGTTTTAAGTAAATAGATGAGTTACAGAAAAAGAAAGATCACGGTCTTAAGCTTTATGAACATCATTATATTTAACTGCCAACAATTTAGATATACTACAGTCAAAAGCACAGGAAAAAAAGATTTGAGTCTTCATCAAAATTAACTCCTGAAAGAGCTTGCCTTCTTGTAATTTTTTGCTGTTTTGATACGATTTTCCCCATACAGTAAAACAGAAGTTCTTGCACCATGAATCAAATCAAACCACACAAATTCAAAAGTTTTTACAAACATTTCAAACTAAAGGATATTTCAGACTACTGACAGCCAGCTGCAACTTTAAAAATTTTTTGCATCATGTAAAGCATTCCTAACTAATTGAAGCAACACAATATTCGAATACTGAAACAGTGATTGATCCCTAGAAAATGAGTTACCAGAATATTTTCAGACTGCATAGTACCTTCTAGTTTAAAGCATGATGAACAGACAATGCAACTGTGATTTAATTCACCAGTTCAGCATCTTCAAATGGAAAAAATATCACATGCTCGTTTGCTTACACAGAATGCCAAATCTTTCTTTCAATCCTATACATGAGAAAGCTCCTAATGCTAAGTTAATATTTAATTTAGCAATATAAGCACCAAATTTTCTCCTGGAAAATCTGCCTGTGATCTTCAGTTTTGTCACAAATCACCATCTGTACACACCTATGCAATTACTCTATTTGGAGCTTTTCTGCATACAAATAGGACCTGCAAGGAGGTACACATACAGACTGTAAATCAGAGTCTCATTATTCCAGGCCTGGAGTACAAGTACATTGTGCCCAAACCTTTTTAAGGTCCCAGAAACAATGTTTCCCCATACCCCAATGGGGAAACCTCTATCATGCAGTTGTCCACCCTATCATGGGCTAGCTACAGGGTATCGATGTGGTTCTTATCTGCAAAGTAGCATCAGAGCCTGGCTAATCTGGCAAAGCTGGGGCTGATGCACTGCTTCTTTCCAACTGAACCTTGCTAAAATTACATATTTCCCCTCAATAAAAATTAGTAGACCTGCAAAAAAATTTAGGGTCACGTTCAACATGTATAGTTTAGGTACATCACCTTAATACAGCCCCAAAATTCTTTAGTTGCACAAAATCAAGAATCCCAGGTGACTAAATGAGAGAGAACCGAGATGCAGCAAAGCCAGAGGCCACTGATTGTGTTACTGCACCCAACATGTATTGCAAAGCCTCTGGTAGACTATTTTTCATGACCCTTCAGTGAGATCTCTTGTATTCTGTCCTGCAATACAGCAAGTGCTTAATATTCTGTGTGATTTTTGTGACAGGATAAAAATGACATGTTACTGTGGTTTTGCCCCAGAACTTTTGCAAAGCCTGACATTGCAAATACTGCATTTGAGTTGTTGCTGCTAATGCATTATCATAAAACAAATGTAGTGAAAAATTATGATACCAATACAGTTATTAGCTGCTTCATGAAGTGTGACATCAGTAAGCGGCTGGTACTGTTGATTGTCCAATAGGTACCTAGTTGGCACTTGCAGCATTAAATATCACACACAGATTTCACAGGGACAAGCGCAGGATGAAGCTTCACACAACAGCTGCCATGATACACACGGTATCGCACCAAACCCTTGCAGAAATGCCCTCGCAGAAATGCTCAGGAGTCAGTTAAAAGCACTACGGTGCCCACAATGCTGTGAGCCTATTTGCCTTGATTTCTGACTGCAAAGACTAGCTTTACATCTGCAACGGTTGAAAACTCATTCTTTGTGTACACTTCATGAACCATTTCTGTGCTAACAAGGTCAGGCAAACAATGACACACATTTTCATTACACAGGTAGGAAGGACTTCAGCCTGCAGCCTTTACGCTCATCATTTGCCCAGTAGATTAGAAAACTGTAGTGGGACACTGGACATCCTAACAGAGGATTCAGGCAAACTGCTTCCTCCTGTTGTGTCTATTTCCCAAAACAAAATGGAATTTTTTGTAACGACTTATTCCGTAAAACTTAAACACATTAACATGCAGCATTAAAAGAAGTATGATCAAACTTACTTACATAGCTGAGGAGTGTGTTTTCTCATTGTCTGCTTGATATTCCTAACAATTGAATATTATTTACACCACGAAAGTCAATGGAAGCCCAGGGACCGATCCAACCCATTTCAGCAGGAAGCAGGTGAGGCCAGGCACAGCTCTGGCCTGGCACAAAGCAGCCCCAGGCAGGCCCGGCCTACCTGCTGTCCCCCCAGCTTGTGGGGAAACCACAATTTCCCCTCTCCTTTTGCCTCTTCTAGGGCAGCACAGCCAACCTTTACCACCACATCTCCCAACAAGACACCCGACTCCAGCGGCAGGCACTGGCTGCTGCCCCCGAGGCTCCGAGTCGGACATTGGGGCTGCCTGGGCTTGGTTTTACATGGATCCAGGCAACACTGGAACTAGCTGAAGTCAAGCCTGCCCAACATACACTTCTGCAGAGCCAGGTGGTGGTTGTGTTGTGGTGGGGTTTTTGTTTGCTTTGGGGTTTGTGGGCTTGTTTCTTTTTGTTTGATTTGGGGGGGTGGAGGTGTTTTTAAAACATTTGCCTTTTGCTGACTTACACTTCAACTATCTGAAGTTGCATTCCTCTTGGTTTGGGTCCTTTGCTTCCCCACCACCACCACTTTGTGCAAATTTCAGTGTTTCTACTGTGTGAAACACTACAGTGTTTCAAGCGTGAGCGACCAGGAGCGCGGCGAACAGGACGGGCAAACAGGGTGTGGCACTTCAGAAAGGGCGTGGCGCGGCAGTTTGTGCAGCAGTTCGCGCAGGCAGAGCGAGCAGGCAGCCGGTGAGCTCTCCTTGTGGTCTACACCATCTCGGAAGAGACTCAAGCCGTGGTTTCCAGTCTGACGAGAGCCATTGCCAGAAGGGACACAGCGACACAGACAGAGCTCCCACTAAAACATGCAGCCACCCAGGTCTCTGGCTGCAGGGAGTGCCAGAGCCTTGCTCTGGTAACAGAGGGTAGCCGAGAGAACACCTGCGTGAGGTGCGAGCAGGTGGAGGATCTGCTCAGCATGGTGGCTGAGCTGAAAGAGGAAGTTGCAAGGCTGAGGAGTATCAGGGAGTGCGAGAGGGAGATAGACTGGTGGAGCTACTCCCTACCATCCCTGAGACCAGCACACCAGATGGAACCATCAAGAGAAGGAGAGGCTCCCCTACCCTCTTGCCACCAGGCAAAAGGAGGGGACCTAAGAGATGGAGGGGGATGGAAACAGATCCCTGCTTGGCGCAGCAGGCGAGTCCTCTTCCAGCCTACCTCGCCCCCCCGGGTGCCCGTACACAATAGGTATGAGGCTCTGGACCTTGAGGGCCGGGAGGATGAAGAAGCTGATAGTAAACCATCCAGGGAGTTGACTAGGGGGAACCAGTCAGCCCCACGCATCACAACAACAACTAGTGAGAAAAAAAGAAGGGTAATTGTCATAGGAGACTCCTTTCTGAGGGGAACAGAGGGCCCGATATGCCGACCGGCCCCATCCCATAGGGAAGTCTGCTGCCTCCCTGGGTCGAGGATAAGAAACATTACTAGGGAGCTCCCTAAGCTGGTCAAATCATCTGATTATTATCTGTTACTGGTTGTACAGGTTGGCAGTGACGAGGTAGATGATAGAGGTGTAAAGACAATCAAAAGGGATTTTAGAGAACTGGGGCAGTTACTTGAGGGATCAGGAGCACAGGTGGCGTTCTCCTCCATCCCATCAGTAGCTGGGAGGCATACGGAAAGAAACAGGAAGACCCATCTCATCAACACATGGCTCAGAGGCTGGTGCCAGAGGTGGAACTTTGGGTTTTTCAACCATGGGGAAGTTTACATGGCACCAGGCCTGCTGGAGGCAGATGGGGTTCACCTGTCGCCAAAGGGGAAAAGGATTATGGCTCAGGAGTTAGCAGGCCTCATTGAGAGCGCTTTAAACTAGACTCGAAGGGGGAAGGGGATAAAACCAGACCTGCTAGGGATGAGCCCAGGGGTGTCATGCCTGTGTTGGAGAAGAGAGCGATAGCCCAGCTCAAGTGCATTTACACCAATGCACGCAGCTTGGGCAATAAGCAGGAGGAGCTGGAAGCTATTGCGTGGCAGGGAAACTATGATGTTGTTGCCATTACGGAAACATGGTGGGATGACTTGCACAACTGGAGTGCTGTAATGGATGGCTACAAGCTCTTTAGAAGGGACAGGCAAGGAAGGCGAGGTGGCGAGGTAGCCTTGTACGTCAGAGAGTGTTTTGACTGTCTTGAGCTCAAAGGTAACGACAAGGTTGAGTGCTTATGGGTAAAGATCAGGGGGAAGGCCAACAAGGGAGATATCCTGGTGGGAGTCTGTTATAGACCACCCAACCAGGATGAGGAAGCAGATGAAGTTTTTTTACAAGCGGCTGGCTGAAGTCTCAGAGTCTCTAACCCTTGTTCTTGTGGGAGACTTCAACTTACCAGATATCTGCTGGAAATACAACACAGCAGAGAGAAAGCAGTCTAGGAGGTTCCTGGAGTGCATGGAGGATAACTTCCTGATGCAGCTGGTAAGCGAGCCAACCAGGGGAGGTGCCCCGCTGGACCTGCTGTTCATGAACAGAGAAGGCCTGGTGGGTGATGTGGTGGTTGGAGGCGGTCTTGGGCACAGCGACCATGAAATGGTAGAGTTTTCGATTCGTGGAGAAGTAAGGAGGGGTGCCAGCAAAACCACAACCCTAAACTTCAGAAGGGCAGACTTAGGCCTGTTTAGCAGCTTGGTTGACAGAGTCCCTTGGGAGGCAGTCCTGAAGGGCAAAGGAGTCCAGGAAGGCTGGATGTTATTCAAGAGGGAAGTCTTAAAGGCACAGGAGCAGGCTGTCCCAATGTGCCACAAGTCGAGCAGGCGGGGGAGAAGACCGGCCTGGCTGAACAGAGAGCTCTGTCTGGAACTCAGGAAGAGAAGGAGAACCTACCACCTTTGGAAGAAGGGGCAGGTGACTCAGGGGGACTACAAGGATGTGGTGAGGATATGCAGGGAAAAGATTAGAAAGGCGAAGGCCCAGCTAGAACTTAAACTGGCCACTGCTGTCAAGGACAACAAAAAAATGTTTCTACAAGTATATCAGCGACAAAAGGAGGGCTAAGGAGAATCTCCCTCCTTTGTTGGATGCAGAGGGAAACCTGGCCACGAAGGATGAGGAGAAGGCTGAGGTACTTAATGCCTTCTTTGCCTCAGTCTTTAATAGTCTGGCTGATCATCCTCAAGGTTTTCATGCCCCTGAGCTGGGAGATGGAGATAGGACACAGAATGAAGTCCCAGCTGTCAAAGAGGTGGCAGTCACTGACCTGCTCCTCCACCTGGATGCCCACAAGTCTATGGGGCCAGACGGGATCCACCCAAGGATACTGAGGGAGCTGGCAGAGGAGCTTGCCAAGCCACTTTCCATCATTTATCAGCAGTCCTGGTCAACCGGGGAGGTCCCAGATGACTGGAAGCTAGCTAATGTGACACCCATCTACAAGAAGGGTCGGAAGGAGGATCCGGGGAGCTACAGGTCTGTCAGCCTGACCTCGGTGCCGGGGAAGGTCATGGAACAGATCATCCTGAGTGCCATTATGCAGCATGTGCGGGACAACCGGGGGATCAGGCTCAGCCAGCATGGGTTTATGAAAGGCAGGTCCTGCTTCACTAACCTGGTCTCCTTCTATGACAAGGTGATCTGCTTAGTGGATGAGGAGAAGGCTGTGGATGTTGTCTACTTGGACTTCAGTAAGGCCTTTGACACCATCTCCCACAGCATTCTCCTGCAGAAGCTGGCTGCTCATGGCTTGGACAAGTGCACTCTGAGCTGGGTTAAACACTGGGTGGACGGCCGAGCCCAGAGAGTGGTGGTGAATGGAGCCAAATCCAGTTGGTGACCGGCCACGAGTGGTGTTCCCCAGGGCTCAGTGTTGGGACTGGTCCTGTTCAATATCTTTATCGATGATCTGGATGAGGGGATTGAGTGCACTCTCAGTAAGTTTGCAGATGACACCAAGTTGGGTGGGAGTGTCAATCTGCTGGAGGGTAGGAAGGCCCTGCAGAGGGACCTGGACAGGCTGGATTGTTGGGCCGGGGCCAACTGTATGAGGTTCAACAAGGCCAAGTGCCGGGTCCTACACTTGGGTCACAACAACCCCAGGCAACGCTACCGGCTTGGGGAGGAGTGGCTGGAAAGCAGCCTGGCTGAAAAGGACCTGGGGGTGTTGGTTGACAGCCGCCTAAACATGAGCCAGCAGTGTGCCCAGGTGGCCAAGAGGGCCAATGGCATCCTGGCTTGTATCAGGAATAGTGTGGCCAGCAGGACCAGGGAGGTGATAGTGCCCCTGTATTCGGCACTGGTGAGGCCGCACCTCGAATACTGTGTCCAGTTTTGGGCCCCTCACTTCAAGAAGGACATTGAGGTGCTGGAGCGTGTCCAGAGAAGGGCAACAAGGTTGGTGAAGGGTCTAGAGCACAAGTCTTATGAGGAGCAGCTGAGGGAGCTGGGGTTGTTTAGTTTGGAGAAGAGGAGGCTGAGGGGAGACCTTATTGCTCTCTACATCTACCTGAAAGGAGGTTGTAGAGAGGTGGGGGTTGGTCTCTTCACCCCAGTAACAAGCGATAGGACGAGAGGAAATGGCCTCAAGCTGCGCCAGGGTAAGTTGAGGTTAGATATTAGGAGAAACTTCTTTACTGAAAGAGTAGTCAGGCACTGGAACAGGCTGCCCAGGGAAGTGGTTGAGTCCCCATCCCTGGAGGTATTTAAAAGATGGGTAGATGCAGTGCTTGAGGACATGGTTTAGTGGCGGACTTGGCAGTGGTAGGTTAATGGTTGGACCTGATGATCTTAAGGGTCTTTTCCAACCTTAACAATTCTATGATTTGTTTGGATTTTTTTTTAGGTTTTTTTTTTTTTGTCTGATTGTGGTTTTTGTGTTTTGGGGTTTTTTTTGTGGGTGTTGGTGGGGGGGGTTTTTTGTGGTTTTTTTTTTTGTTTTGTTTTTTCTTTTTGGTGGGATTTGTTTTGGTTTTTTACAACCTTGAAGCTTAGGGCAGCACACAGCAAATACCCAGCGAGTTACAAAATATTACTGAGGTTCAATATGGATAAATGAAATTTATAATTTGCCTAAAGAGAATACAAAATGTAAATAGTTGTACCTACTTCTATTTTATTTAGCATGAAGGAAACAGTTCCTTTGCTGTTATCTTTCAATAATACAGGTTACAGTAAGGCAGATAACCTATGTTTGAAACCAAATTATTCAGAAGTTCAAAGCGAAGTTTTACAAGAGAACCTTTTTAATTGAATAATTCATAATTTTCAATTAGAAGTTTACTAACAAAACAAAATTCAAATTAAATCCAATGGAAAGCCTACATGTAACTAAGCCCAGAGTTGAACAAGGATCTCCAGATTCATATTTCAAAGCTCAAATGCACTGCCACATATTAACATTGTTCTTTCAACCAGGCAGGAGGTACCATGAAAGTTGGTTATTGGTATCAGATTGTTGATTTTTAACTTTTTTTTTTTAAAGAGACAGTTTTTTCACTTCTGATGAACAAACACCATTGTCAGTCTTTAGAATGGGGACTATTCTTGGAGCAGCAACAGAAAAGCTCCTGAAAGAAGCACTGGCAAACAATGAATTATATGTAAGCAGAAGTAGTTTACTCATTGCATGCTTCCATAAAGTCATAGTCAATAAAACCCTCTAAGGCCAGCATGGTGAAACATTTTACAAAACTCTGCACAAAGCTGAGGACTTCAGGAAGGAGTCTCTAATAATGAGCAAATGTTATCTAGAAGTTGCATGATGAAAGCATGTAAGAGGCTCCCAGTACTTCAGCAAGACAGCATGAACAGAGTTCCCCAGCATGTGAAGATTTTTGCCAGGGCCAATTCTCTTCATAAAAGGATACTTGGGCTGTCAGGTTCCCAGCTGCCAGATAATTGTGTTGCTGTGGATTTCAGATTATTTTTGTCTTACAAGAGGGATAGGAAAACACAGAGGAAATGTAACTTACTCACAAGAACACAGAGAAAAGGCAGAGTGGCTGACAGGCTCCTGGCTTATTTTACAAACATCCCTTGAGAATATTCTGCTCACAGATGTGTTTCAAAGAACAGCAGTAGGTGGTAAACAAACACCATACACCTTTCTCTAAGGAGCTTCAGTCCTCTCTTCCTGATCTTGAGCTATCAGATATGCAGCAATCCACTGCTACAACATAGCTTCTTGAAATGCATTTTCAAACTAAAATAAACAGTATGCATGCACACACAATCTCTTGACATCACCTTTTCATGAAATAGGAATGTCTTGGCATAAAGAAACTCACTTTTTTTTTTTTTTACAAACAAAAAGCTAAATAAAAACCAACAAAAATGTTTTTATTCTCCAGATCAAACTCTAATGAAATGTAATTTTTCAGTGACAGAGAAAAATGGTGTGTTCTTTTTTCTCCAACTGATCAGACATATTAAAACCAAAGAATGTCATTATAGAGTAATACAATTTCCTGCTTGAGATAGCACTTAAAAATTTTAACCAATTACCTATATGTTTAAGCCAGAAACCTGTTTGATCAAATTATACTTTCTAGTCTTAACCTGAGGGAATTAAGGGAAACAGACTCCACAAGTCTCCTGACGCTTTGATCCAACTTCACCTAGCAAAAATTTGTGTTTCACATTTAATTTGAGTTTTCCTGGGTTCAGCTTTCAGACATCTGTGGTTATTATGTTTTTCCTGTTAGATGAAAAAGGTATTTGTTATTATAGAATTTTCTTCAAGTGAAAGTACCACAACATAGCCACCAAGGTACTGCTTAATCCTCCAGACCACCCAAACATATTAACAGTCTTTATATCCATCACTGAAGACCAGACTTCAAATACATTGTGGTTCTTTTATATGCCTTTCCCCCATCAGTGTCCTATTGTAAGTGTGGATCAAGCACAAAGCATTCCAGTACTGGCCTGGAATTTTGTACCAAACTGTGCATGAAGGCATAATGTCATCCCTGATTGCTGTTCTCCTCTATTCACCTGTCCAAGGTTCACATTGGACATTTTGCCATTGCAGCACACTTGGAGTTCACACCAAGTCACTAACCCATTACAGAGAGCGCAGACTTACTGCTGTACGGGATACAGCAGCACCCAATTAGTTAAACCATGGATTAGTTAACCCTAGATGTCTGACCTTGCCGGCAGCATGCAAACCACAGTTATTTGAACAGACATGGGTCACCACATGATGTCAACTGCTCTAGAGTGCTGTCCTTTCTTCTTTACTGTTTATCATCTTGCTTGTCCCTCACATAGATAAGTACTTAAGCATGTGCTTGAAGATTAGTCTAAACTACTAACTGCCCTATAGTGGGTAAACACCTGAGCTTACATTTAAGAAGCTACATACCAGTTTAGTACCAGAAACAAGGTTGCTCTCAGCAGGTCAGATGATGCTCTGTGCTTCTGTGCCTCAATTGCTGCTAATACCTGAGCTCTCTCATTCACAGCTAGCAGGTTAACTTTACTCTCCTCTGCAGCCAGCAGCAACTGAATATAATGAGACTTGAACTAAAGTGCTTTTCTGCATAAGGCACACTACTCTAACCTTGGCCTTAAGGAGTCTAGCTGAGGATTATAGCTGAGGAATATAACCCTCCTCTCCAATCCCCAGTCATTTTCCATCTACCCATGGGGAAATCCTGTTCACTTTTCCCCACATTTCTGTATCTCAAATTCTTGCAACCTTTTCATGTCCTGCCTCAACTCCCTTTTATTTGTTTCTGCACACTTCCCTCCGAGTTCTGTAACAATATGGAAAGACATGAGAATGCCTAGTGTAAAAAGCTCCCTGTATGACAAAAAAGTTTATCCAAAAGCGAAAACACCCCCCTGCGTAGTCAAAAAACAACTCAGTGAGCCAGGGATCCACTTGAACAGATGACTGAATGCAACCCCTGGGTAACTCAATTTAATCTCCTCGCTTGTTTACTGAACAAAGTCAGAGACGGACACTTTCAAAGTTGGATGTATGGAGCCAGCTGAAAAGGCAGGAATAGGAAAAAATGGAGGAGGAGATCTAGGCACTGATGTTAATCCATCAAAGTAATTGAAGAAACTTATATACTTCTACATAAAATGCTGTCATTAGCAGAACACAAGGCTGTATCTTGCCCCTATCACTATTGACAAAGAAAACAGTAACCCTACTAAACCAGTTAGAATAGCACTGCAGTAGGACATCCTGTTGAGTTACCCACCAGGCTATGCAAGCCTACAGGCTATTGTTGCCCAGGGTACAAATCCCACCTTCTACTACTTCTGTTGTGCAAGTAGTCTGCAAGACTTCAATGTCTCGTTTAGGAATTATGTGTATATTTTCAAATGCAGCCTGAAGAGGAAAAAAACCTACTCCTTTATAGCTTATCAAGTCTATCACTTTACTTCAAGATCAACAGTATTATCATTGTAAATTCTGGTTCACCCCCACCCACACGCCCCTTTCTCTTCTAGGGAAAGAGCAACTATATACAGCCTAGGCTCTCACCCCTCTTCTACTGAAGAAAATTAAAGCATTAACAGAAAACAAAAGTATTCCACACAAAAAATTACTTCTGGAAGAAGAGAGAGGTGATGAGTATTATTTTTAATGAGATAAACCAGCAAGTAAACATAGTATCTACTCCCTGTTCTGTTGCTCTCGAAGTGCTTTGAGAACATTAGTGAGAGCTTCACAATGGGGAGGAAAGATCACTGCTCCCCTGTTATCAAGTGTTGAAGCATCAAGACATCCCCATAACTTGAATAACTTTTGGTATATCTACAAAAATACTGCAAGACTATTATCTCAGTATAATCAGGGCAGTAGCTCAAAGTGCTTGTGATCAGCCCCCTCCTGCCACTTTCCACTATAGTTTGAGATTCCTTTGCAAAACAGCAATACACCAACACCATCTAAAGAAACAGACTGTACTTTCATAATACAGTTAAGTGAACATGCTCCTTGCAAAAACCCTCTGTGAAGTACAAGATGGCACAAGGGTCCCATGATTTGCTGCACATTAAGGAGGCTGTGGCAGAACCAGAGAAAGAACTCAAGCCATGACCTTTAACACAAACCCTGCTTTCTTCCTTGATACCAAAGGATCTCAGTAAGCTGCCTTGAACAGGAAAAAAAAAAATAAAATAAAAAAACCAAAAAAACCCAAAACCCACAGTGTACTTCCAATAGATGCTCAGCATCTGGAAGAAGGACTTGATAGGTCTTAAGAGTTCCTGTATGAGGAAGCTTTCCATTGTGGGAGCTATTGTGCTTTTTCCAAAGTTGGAGCCCAGTAATTTAAACGGTCAATTGTGCTTCAAAAGAATTAGTAGAATTCTTCCCCCCCACCCCCACCCCGCATTCAGACACCTGGGTTCTCATGTTAATTGGCCCAAATTTAGTGCAAAATCTAAAGATTACAGAAAAAGTTGGCTAGGTGGAATTTTGAGCTCATGGCAATACATAATGGCAAGAAAAACTCCCGGGTACAGAGGATTATCCACAGTCTAAAAGCCACTTCTCCTTACAAGAATGTATGTTCTGAGTAACATGCATTAAGAAGTACTGCCATGTGAGGTGTTGATTTGAAAAAGCACTCTCACTTTTTCCCTTTGCAGATGTAAACTAGAGTAGCTCCTAGAATCTATCTTAGAATCTACAATAGGTGGAGCACAGGGTAGCTTTTGTCTCCTGTAAATCTCTTTCCTGCTCCCAGGCACACCCTATTGCATTCTTACGGTCAAGCTGTGAAGAGGACAGTAGTAGAATTACTGTGCCAACTAATAAATCCCTTTCTGAGAGAAACTGAAGTGTACAGTACAAGGGACTGAATTATTCAGTAATGCACTTGGCACTGGAGATGTGGAACTGCTGCTTTTCATTAGCATCATCAACCTTGTCTGCTGACATAGTTTCTATATTCATGCATTTCTTGCCATGCAGCATAGAGATGCAAGTCACATGAACCAGCTGGGTCACACGTGTCATCTTTATTCCCCTCATGTTGGTAACTCCCATCTTTTTGGGTCAGCTCAGGTATCTGAACAACCTGAGATAAACTCTAGTCCAGAAGCAGCTACCCATATTAAATCAAATCCTAGCCTAGATAACTCTGCCCATCCCAACTCTATCACTGGACCAGAATGCCCCAAAAAACAAACGAGACTTCAGACTAAACTGAGGACCTTATGGATCTCAGCAATACACAAAGTTCTATAAGGCTTCTCATCCCTAGACCTGGGCCTGAGGAACCATTTGAAAGCCAAATTTCATCTATATATTATTTTTCCTGGAAGACATCTTAAATGTCTATCTGAATCAAAGAAAAAAAAAAAAAGTCATTTGACACATCCCAAACTGGAAAAGTTATCAATGCTACAGACTTGCAAATTGGCCCACAGCAACTCAGGAGTTGCTCAATGTGCACAATGCTTTGAACAGGGAAATGCAGAACCACCAGACAGGTTTCCAGCCATAGAGGGAATATATGCACACACACGACATAAGGGAATACACATATTAGCTGTTTACACTGCTAATGTTTTGCAGACAAAGCTGTGACAAGTCCTGCTCTTGGGTTTACGTACTGTCTTTTTTTTCTTCATCTTTTAGCCATGACAATTTAATCTTTCCTATTTTCTAAACCCCCAAAATTCAATAAAGTGCCACTCATTTGTAATCGAATATGACTATACAGTAGTTTTGACATTATTGGTTAGAAGATACAGAAAGCTATAATAGATTTAATCCCAATATGGCAGACTAAGGCTAATTAAAAGAACAGTGTGTATGGCTGAATTAGAAGAGAAACTGTGCATCTTTATTACCATTGTCTACTTGAAAACATATACTTCCTCTTACACAGAGATTTCAGATTTTCAAGACGGAGTATTTCTTGTAATCTAAACATAACTATACCAGACTTATCCTAGAAACCAGGCAGTCAGTAGATCTTTCTTGATGTCAGATATTTCTGTTTGCATTTCAGCTTGATAGAGCAGCACATCTTATGACCCTATCATGACTTAAATTTTCTTACTGCCTGCAAGTAAAGCTCCTGCATCTACACAATGCTTTGCAAGAACTTCTGCTTTTACATGTGTGGGGAAGAGTGAAAGCAATTTAATTTGATTTCAGGAAAAAAAAAAAACACCACTCTGAAAAGTAAAAGAGGTTTTAAAACTTCCCTTTCTTGAGGGAGGTAGTGGGCCCATCCTGAACAGTTAGGGATTTGGCAGAGCTATTCTGTTTAGCGCCTTCCACTGACTTTGGTACCATCACAGTTGACTCAGCTGCACTGACCAAATTAATCTGGTTAACTCACCCTGACAGCCCAGCTGGACCAGAGGAACTTTGGAAGGGAAACTTGCACCATCTGTGGTCCACCCCATTAAGGTGAGTCGTTGGCAGTTTAGGGCACAACCTCTCTCAGGACAAAGCTACTAACTGAGTGTGTGCAGAATGAGCACAGGCAATGCAATTACACAAAACTGCAATGAAACCGTAAGAATTACAGTCCAGGGATGACAATGCAATTAATCCACAAACACCAGTGTTCACAAGCAAGGAGAAAGAACTCCACAGTATTCATCACCAATGGCATACAAATGAAATATATATAAAGTTTCTATTAGTCATAGAACAAAAAAGAAGAGGCAGCTGCAGCATAGATTGGGCAGTCTTATTCAGCCAGAAACCCCACCATCCCTCCCTTCCAGACCCCAATCTCTCCTACTCCTCCCCTGCTGTTTCATATCCCCAATTGCCAATGAACCTCATTAGCCTTCCTGCATGAAGCACCTGCTAATCCACCCATCCTTGTTAGCACATTGAAAAGCATCTGGTGGTCTAGAGAGAGGTAGTAAAAGCCTTTAACTCTATCCCTGCCAGATTCATTCACCACCAGGCATTCAGGTTATAAACATTATAAATCAAAGAGACAGTATATTCTGAGTTCACAAGTACCGTCTCAAAATCATACATATGAATGAGCACTGTGTTCTGTGGTACCTGAACCCAGAGCGATCTATAACCAACACCTGAACACCTCTCATAAGATCCTCAAGAGACAAACAATTGCACGGTAGAGCTGGAAAATGCAAATGGAGGGAGACCAAAGGCTTTTCCTACACCCGAACATTTGGTTTTCCTGATTTGAGTTCTGTGAACATAGCAACTTTTCACACTCTCTACAACCTATTCGTATACTCCTATGGTCTGCTAGCTGCAAGCACTGAGAAAGCAGAGAGAATTACACATTTCTCTGGTTTATCTAAAGAGTCTGACTAAACAAAATCAACTCCTTGCAACAAGACACCATTGTGACAAACACATTTGTATTTCATTTTTTTCTTTAAACTGTGGTGTACAAAGCTGGGGGGGGAATAGAAAACCAACATATTTTTAAAGTGTCCTTATAAAAACAGATAGGTGAATAACATGATTTCATGACATGATTTTTTTAAAGTTATTTTATATCATTTCATACAAGCTGCAGGTAGAATGAGAAATCCATTGGAGAATTATGGAAATAGTGGCCACTCAAGAAGCTGCAATCTCAGATAAAAATGGGGAACAGAAGGAAAAGTATAGTCATATTTTCACCAGTAGAGAACTGAGAGGGTTATATTGAGCAACTCCCCCAAGGACATGCAGGAGATTTATGGTGCAGTCAAGAAGTAAACAAGATGACAAGCCCCAGACTGGAGCTTTTATTACAAGGTTCAACCATGAACATAAAATGATTTGATAAAACCATTTTATCAAGACAGTTTGACAAGAATTTGATGCTTTGTTGCTTCAGTCTTGATTTACTGCACAAAACTTGTGGGAGTGATCTCCAGCATTTAGTAGAGATTTTAGAATTTACCTGTTGTCAGATTTTTTTCTAATTTGGGGTTTTTTTCTAGCAGCTTCTGCATAGCCTTATGATAGCACACCAGGCAACATACATTAGTTCAAATCAGTTTCAACCACTCATCACAAAAAGGAGGTACTTTATTCCTGTGGTAAACAGGTTTGCTCCTATAGTGTTTAATAGTTGACTGCAGTTACTGTTTATTTTCATTGCCTCTTATTACTGTTTGACCAGCCTTTCTCACTAGTGAGACCTTGCATCATAATGACTTCAACATCCACTCACTCATTTGTGACTCCAGCTTTCCAGGCAACAGCTTCTACTACCTGAGGATCTGATGCAGTTCAGGGACAGGGGAAAAGCAGCAAGGTTTGTTTTCCCATGAGCTGGTATTGCTTGGTCAATAACAAACCTGGCAAAGTGACCTTCGTGCAGTGCAGTCTCATTCACCCAACTTACAGTGGCAATTCAAACATTCTTGAAAGACTGACTGGGTAGATCCGTGGTCAGCTACAGGCAAACATGAGCACAAGCGTATCTATGTCTTCTATAGCTCATTCTCAGATTGTTCCCACCTCTTCTCAGCACATACCTGTCTTGGTTCATACTCTGTGTATAAGTTTCTTTTTATATTTAAATTATATTAAAGATCTCAGATTTGCTTCAGGACTGTTGTAGGTAAATATACATAGCTGCTAACTTAATTATTTGTATTATAATGTTATTTGCATGTGCTTACAGTGTAACCTTCAACCTGATTTTACCTTCTGCACCCTATAAAAGAACAATCTAGACACACAAGCTACCAACCCTTTTTAAGGGGAAAATCCCTGCTCCTTACTGCTGTCACCTGAGAATTTACAGCATAGCTTTAACACACCAAGATGAAAGCTCATCTTAAGATAACTGTATCTAGAGATAATTTTTGTCCAGGAGTTATTTCAGAGGCTTCAATATATCTGAAAAGGTCCACAGTTTGAACTCGCCACGATTTTGTCAAACCCAGACTAGCTAGAGACAAACTTTGCTGACCTACATACAACAGCTTTTCTTCACATCACAGCCACAGGAGTTCCTTCTACTGCCTGGGAAGTTACTTCCTTTCTGCCTTTTGGAGGGCTTCTCATTCCTATGAAGCATCTGCTATTAATTAAACATTTCCAAGTTACTGATTCCAGCTGAATCAAACACATATGGCAGTTACAGAAATGATACAAAAAGATGAGACACCACCCAGAAAAAGTCAGACCAAACTTGAAGGGTAGAGAAGCTACCTTGCACAGAACATACTATGTTGCAGGAAAAGAGCCCTTTTCTGAGTCACCAGAAAGATGCAAATTTCTCCCAGCTTACTAGTTACTGGTCATGGCCAGCTGGTTAAATTCACTAAATCTGGTTCAGAGTCACAGCTTAGATTATGAATTCATTTGGGAAGAGATACTGTACCCAAGCAGTACTTCCAGGGTGTTCTGGGATAGGGCTTGGACTCCCAATTAGTACGTGAATATGTGTTGCAGGTTACATAGAAAGTCTGTCTTACAACAGTCATAAGTCACCCTCTTTAAACTGGCCTGTCAATTAAGAAAAGCTCTTTTTTCTTAAAACAGCAAAGTTTTAGTCAAACATGGGTCCCTACAGCGAATACAATGCAACTAAAAATGGTACTGCCACACCATTGCTGGAATGACATGAACACTGGTCATGGCCTTCAGTATCTAGAGACTTGGAGGGCACACATCACTCTCAGGTCAATTTTATCTGCATAGCTGATAACTGTCTTCACAGGTGGTTTTTTTTTTGTTTTTCTTTGGTGTTTTTTTGTTTTGTTGTGGGTTTTGTTTGGTTTTTTGTTGTTGTTGGGTTTTTTGTTGTTGTGGTGGGTTTTTTGGGGTTTTTTGTTTGGTTGGGTTTTTTTTGTTTTTTTAAGAGAATGATTTCTACATAGAGTAGGAGGGGAAAAAAAAAAGTAAACCAATAATGGCTGTAGACTCTTGGAGGATATCAAAGCATTGTCCTCTTGACTACTCCATAAATGGCCAAGTTATACCAAACTACACTTAATATCCTCGTCTCAGGGTCACAAAACACTCTACAGTCATTCAAACAAGCATGTAAGACAGCCAACACTACTTTGACAAGGAAGATGAAATCCATGAAGAATCATCTGCGTGCAGATGGTTTTAGTATCTCTTCCAATTGGAGCAGAAAGAAAAAAAAGGGGGGGGGGGGGGGGAAATCAGTATTTTAGGGGTAAAAAACTCTCCAAAACCCACGGAATTTCCTTGGAAAGTTTCCACATAAGGGAGCAAAAGTTTGCCTTAAAGACAGGCATGAAATCTGGGTGTCTGAATTCTAAACCATGCCCACGTGCTTGTCTGCTGTAGAGTGAAGGGAGCTCAAGTTGTTAAAAAGAAAAAAAGGTTTGGAAACTGCTTTCCTATGGTTTGGGGTTTTGGTTTGGTTTTGGTTTTGTTTTTTTTTTTTTTTTTAGAAGTGTCTTCATATTTGGATCAAATAAGTACTGACACTAAAGATTACTTTAATTTTCCTGGGATTCAGGATATCAGTAGGTTTCTTTTGGTTTGGGTTTTTTTGGAGGGTTTTTGGGGGGTTTTCAGTATAAGAGTTTGGAAAGTTTGTAAATGGTCATCTAAAAATGAAAACAGTATTTTTCCAGGAAGTGCTTGCCAAAATATCAAGCTTTTAAACAGTTCTCTCAAAAACTCTTTCCTTCCAACATATTTAGCCAAGCACTGCAGATTCTAGTTGTTTAGAATCTAAAGTGTTTAAGTTTTGGACATATACTTGACTTGTAACAACAATTGCATGCAGCAGAAAGTTGAAATCTCTTCTCAAATACATACAACACTCAGTAGCCCCTCATTGATGCTACAAAGCATCAGTCTGACTATTAGTCACATTTATAATAGTTTTAAAATTTGCTCATAGCTATGTGTGAGCCAGAAGCAGGGTTTAGAGAAGCATTACTGAGAAAATCCTAATTATATCAGCATTGTTAGAAAGAGCTATAATTTCATCACTGAGCAAACAAGCCTCCAACTATGTTATTTCATGTTGTCAACTAATTTATCTGTTTATAGAGTTCAAAAACTTGACTAACACAGCAAAAAGCATTTTACCAGTTCATCGTGCTTCTGCATATCTAAAAATAAAGCCCAAAGGCTTTTGCTGATAGGTTATCTTGGCCTTCATCACAACAACCATCACAGACAGACAGCCTCTTTCTCCTTCTAACATTAAAAGGTCTACTGAGCTCAAAATTACAGTAATAATTTTCATTTACCAAACATCTATACATGGAGTACACGTCTTGTAGCTTTATAATACAATGACTTGATTACACAGTTCATCTAGCAAAATTCACTTGAGAATCAGCCAACCATACTAAAGAATCTAACCCAATTTACATGCATTTTCAGTCATGCTTGAATAGCTACTGCATTAGCATGAAATTCACTCCTAAATTCAAGCAAGCCAGCCACCACCCAGTTATCAATGCACAGCTTACCTCCTTCTCTTCTGCCATGTAGGAAGCAAGTGGTGGCCATACTGGCCATTTAGGAAGAGAAGAAAACCACATCATACTAAAAGTTCCCAATCAGATGCAGGTGTAGTATTTTAGACTCAGTTACCCATACAGCTTTCTCAGAACAATTCCCAGACATAGGTGATTGTTTCTAAAAGCAGACAGGTGACTGGAGTCAGGATCCACAGGCTCCTGACAGACTACAGAGCCTCACTGCTGTTCTTTGATAACAACAAACCAAAGTTTTTAGCATAGGGTTTTATTACCAACTTTTGCTCAGTATTCTTTTGAGGTTAAAACAACCAAGAATCCCTGCCTTAGCACACACGATCTTGGGTACAAAATTTGTACTGTACAAGACTACCACATCCACCTATGTGTGGATACCAAACATGCATTGCCGGCATGGTATACACAAGTTCAACAAATACACATATATGATTCTTTTGTCTCAGACAGAACCCCTCTGGGGTCAAACAACAGACTGGGTCTAGATCTGTGGTTTACTCCTCATCATTGCTCCTGCAATAGGGTACACTTCGCAGTTCATGAATATAAACACACTCCACATGAACTGCACACTCACGTGTACACTCTAAAATAATTTTTTTAAAAATCTATTTAAAGACTGTTCCCAGAGGCAGAGTGACACACTGTGGCACAGATCTCATGGAACATTTCCCAGACTAGAAGTTTTCACTAAAGTTGAGGTGGACAAACTGATCTTTATAAGGAACTTCCTTTAGACCTAACAGAGAAAGTAAATCAAGGTCTCTCCTCATGTTGTAACACAAGTGTTTAATGACATCTTCAGAAAATAAGACGACTAACATTGTGGCCATGATTAAAAAAAAAAACAAACAAACAAAAACCAAACCAAAACAAAAAAAAAAATCAAAAAAACCCCAACCACACCACTGTTTTAAAGCTGTAGTTACAATTTGGTATTAAATGAAGATAAGCACTTGTAGCAGAGTGGGAATTTAGTGCAGCTGCACCCTATGGATGCCTCTTGTTTCCATGGCCAAAGGAAAATAGCAAGTTAAAACTGAGACCAGCAACAAAAATAAAGTGTCATATGAATGTGTTGCATGGTCTCTGGAGTTGCCAGTGAAAACTGGGGAGATCAGTCTTCAATTATTTTTATATTCTGCTTTCATAACCCATTACATCCATGCACCTAGGTCTCCAGCAGTTTCTGCCTGATTCTCTAATTTTCTACTAATAAGTCCAGGAAACACCTGCTCAGTGGCTGGAGGACCCTGTTTTATTACCCTTTCTCTTGCCTCAAAATTGTGAAGCATTCCTAGCTATAATTCACCTACCAGAGGATTAGTTGTATGAAAATCTCAGACCTACAGCCTGCCTGTACCAGGGAAATAATGCACGCGTCACATATTTCAGCAATCCTGTCACATGGCACATCATGATGAAGGGAAAAATATCTCCATGAAAATATTCTTACCAGAGGAAAAAAGTTCAATGAGCTAGGAATCAGAAAGCTATGAACATGATGTTTTCCACTCAAGAGACTCTGAGTCTCCTGTTCTTTATGGTTTTCTTTCGGGGGGGGGGGGGACACACGAAACAACTTACTTTTATATAAAATATCCCTAATATGGTATGTTTATGTACTATTCAAATCTCTCCATCATTGACAGTATAAAAAAAAAAGTCCAAGCATTACAATTTTCACATGCCATATTTTCTTACAGGTTTCATGGTTTCTTTGTCTAGTGGAGTCATACAGGCAAGAGGAAGGAATGAAAGGAAAGAGCGAAGCCAAACCCATGGTGTCGCTGAGTACTATTGCTAAGAATTATGAACTTCATGGCTAGTGTGGAACAATCCACAAGTACCCACCCCATGTCCCACTGGACACAAATCATCACTTCACTGTTATTATAGCAAAAGTAAAGCCTGTAGTACCACAACAGGAAGAGAACAAAAGCAGAGGGGACTGCAAAGTGCTTTGTATCCCTGAAAGAAAAGGAAACAGTTTCAAACAGCTTAAAGAATCAAACACACCCAGCAATGATAAATAAACCCTCAATGGTGGTTTGTCTTCCGATATAAGTCCTTCCTGACCCAACCTGGACAGACAGTTCATCTGAATACATAAGCAGGACAGAGCAGCCAAGTAACTCAGATAATTAAGTACTGGTAGAATTACCAGCTTATATCATGCCCCTGTGGTTGTGGCCAATTACAAGCTTCACGAACAGGAGCGAAACCACTGGAAGCCAAATTGCACGTTACAGAAGAAACAATACTTTTCTGAACCACAAAGACAATATTCATAGAACCCAAATATAATATAAGCAAAGATCAACCCAAATCTTCAAACCTGCTTACAAAACAAGAGCCCAAAGGAGCACAATGGTTTTACAGAGCTGTTGCTCATCTCCTGGGATCAACCTATGGAAAGGATTTCATTGCCAGCATGAGGAAGATCTGGCCACATGCTCTGAGACCACAGACCATCCTAGTAAGTGGAAGTTTTCTTTATTCAAGAAATACAAGTTGTTAGTTAAAATAGTAACTCTCCTGTGACATGAAAAGAAATTGAACATATCTAAGAGAAAACTGTTAATACAGTTAGAAAAGTGGGGGGTGGGGGGGAACATTAATAGCTTTGCTTCTTTGCAATGCCCGTTCTTCAGAGATAAAGTCATTCTCAGCTATCATTGAACGCAAGTTATACCAGAAGTCTGAATACCAAATGAGACATTGTTAACAAGAAGCCATAATATTAAGAAAATGAAGACAAAAAGACTAAAGGTCACATTTCTGGGCCCTACACCGTATTTGAGAAGTACCTGATTTTGAGGAGTTTGATGCTAAGTTTTAAGTAACAGAACTTCCCTGTAAAGATAAAGCCAATTAGTTTTAAGAAAAAAAAAAGTTGTAAGTTTAAAGATATAAAAATAAAAGATTTCAAAACCTAATTATTTTATTCTGCTCTATTTATCTTCAGCTGAAACAGACATTTATTTTGCCTACACAGTATTTAGTTTGCTGAAGACAAAAAATGTGATCAGTATTTTTCCAAAATGAACCATGTTTATTTGGGTTGGCAGCAGGGAGATCTTTTTTTCTGAGTCACATCCATGCCCTGCCACCTGTGGTAAGAAGCTTGTTTTGCAACAGAACAGTGCTAAATTGTGGATGAGCGCTGGAAAATTTAATTAAAACTCACTTCAAAACCAACACATCCTGTAAGCATCTCAGGAAATCTATAGGTTCATCATTAAATTCATTAGCAAGTTTATAAAATCCAAAACCAAAAAATCTGTTCAAATATGCATGAACACACACACAAAAAGCAACCACCCCCAGTAATGCAAATTCTCTTGGACCTCATGCATTGTGGCAAGGCCCCTGGAGTAAGGCAAACATGAACGACCATCTGTTATTTTTGTCTGCAAAGCAGCGACTTCCCCCCTGATGAATCTTTGATAGCAGCCAAGCAATGGCAGCGACTGCTGTGGCAGGAACTGACAGCCAGCAGCCCCAGCCTCCATATCTCTTTTCACTCATCCTGCATGTTAAATGGCTGCTTCAAACCCAGGAGTAGCTCTTTACATATTAAAACCAAATATGCCTTTTCTGTGCTTTCATTTAAATTACAGCAAATGAAGGGAAGTGTCAGGGAGCAAGTGAAGGGAAAAAAGAAAGAGAAAGTGTTGGAGAATGAAGAACCCCTCAGGGAGCATTCATGGTGCCAAAGAGATACTCATTTTCAAGCACCATCTGTCAAGAGCTACTTGGAGCTTTTTCTTTCTTTCTCTATCTTAATACCCTCCCCCAGGTTTTACCATCTCACTTGCTATACCAAGTGGCAAAAGCCTCTAGAGCTCACAGAAAAGCTACTTGGCCTTCCATTGCTTGAGTGGCAAAAATGTTACTTCGGGACAGACTGAACTATGGCGAAAGTCAACATTAGGCTCTGATTAGGTGTGGCTTGGATGCAGGAGAAAATTTATCTGCAATTATTGACTTATAGCTTCTTTTAGCACTGCTAGAGTAAAGTTTCAAGACAGCAAACAAATCTGAGATTTGCCCCAAAACTGTGGATTTGGCAGGCAGCTTAACTATAGTCCCTGTCCCATCTGGCTGCTGGGCAGTAGCACTAAACCAGCCTCCATGGTAGTACAGTTGCAAAATGGAGGAAACAAAATTAGCTTGTTCTGCACCATTGTAACATTTTGACACCTTTTCCCATTTTATTTAAATCTATACATTATCTGACTTTTCACTTACAGCAATTCAGCAGCAGAGACTTCAACAGGAGGATGTTTCATAACTTATAAGCAAGCAATATGACCTTCACAACTTCTCAGTGCAAGTTTGTGTAGAAAATTTACAGTGGAATGCAAATATTTAGATTAATGACTTACTAGTATTTATATGCCCTATCTAAATTATCTCTGAAAACATATATGGAGAATGTAAAAATCATAACAAATGACAAATTCTCAGCCCCAAGGAACAACATATTTATCAGCAGCAACAGGAACAGCAAGTCCAGCATGGTTCTAAACCAGGACATTCAGTATTGCCAGAAGGGCTGGCTGGGAAAACAGAAAATGTGTTTTGCCAAAGATTCTGGGCCTTTTTCACTTGATTTCTTCAGGTTTGGTCAACTCCAGGACCTTTTGAAATTTTTATGCAAACAGAATAGAAATGCAGACAGACAGACCCATCTGTGGATAACCAGTAGACAAGCAACTTAAGAGTTTTCCATCAAGGTGTAGTACAGACCAGTTCTGGAGTTGAATTCACATTCCTCTTCCTATAATGCCATGCAAGATCTTCAGTGAGATCGCACAGTTCAAAAACATAAATCCACATCAAAATAAAAAATTTCCAAGACCAATTTTAAAAAAAACATTGCGGTTCGATTTGTCAGCTTACATTTCAGCTTTTAAGATGCACATCTTTTGCACTTTTATTCTGAAATATTAGGATTGGAAAGCCTATGTTTACCTGAAAAGTTCAGGCATGCAGCCTTTTTAATCAAGTCTGATGATAAAATCTATGCTTAGCTATTTTTCTTAAGATAAGCCAGAGCAGTTGGTAATAGTAAGCATCAAACCTGACCTTTCAGAGGCAAGAGCGAACTTCAACTACCAACTATTTTGTCATTTCTTATTTAACCAATTCATTTTCTCAGGTATTACAGACTTCTGGCCCTTTAGCAATGTTACGATCCTTTTCATAAGGAATTTATTCCTCCTGTAGCATTGTTGTATACAATGACAACTCCAAGATATGAAACAACTCTCTACTTTGCCCTACTATTCACCTTATAATTTTCTTTGTTCAGTGAACCAGAACAACCTGTGGGAATATATCAGGATGCCAGGTCAGCAAGATGCTGAACAAGATACTGAAACACCCAAAGAGTTTTAAGCATCAGAACAGCCTTGCCAGCTTCAGTGACATCCTTTAAGTCCATGGAGATGTGTATGCGCTATGCTGGGGCCCACACACAACTCCCAAAGCACTGCTAAATTCATAAACAACTTTCCTCTAGAGCCAATCATGACAAGTGGATAACATTATTATTTCCAAAGCAAATATTTCTAAGCAATTCTGAAGGTAAAAACATAATAAACTCTTATACCTAGTGGGAATTGAAGAAATCTTCAAATATTTTTAGCAGCAATCTACTTGCCTAGTCAGGAGCTTGATGCATTGTGGGAAATAGTCAAAATATGTAATACCAATGTCAAAGTTAAGCAAACAGAATGAAGTGAAAAGCTATTTTGAAAGTCAAAGACAGCACTCACCATTTCTATTCTTCCCCCCACAACCAAGGAATACATTTGTATTTTGAATTTAAAAACAGAAAATTAACCCAATCATTAAGCTTTTTTTATTCATACCTCCCCACACACCCTCCTGAATAGGCTTCCTTATTTATACATAACTTTCCTCAATTTTTCTGCCTCATCAGTTTTCTTACACTTTCATTGATACAATTTTCCTGCACTTCCTATATTCTCTCTGTTGGGCTGTCCTGTTGTTGTTGATTCCTCTCCCCCCATCCCATTTCCTTATTTTAATATGCTAGCTTTACCTCATTCTGTGTAAAACCTGACCCAACCTTCATCTCAGCTTGCTTTAGCTTGACAGTGGATTCTTTCCATACAAGGCTTGTGACTGAAGCTAAAGCATTGCCAGCTCTGTTCTTAAAACAAAGAAAAAACCTGCTCAGTGTTACCTGGCAGAGAAGGAAAAGCAGCAACCCAGATAGTGGGATTATTGTTCAAGTAGAAACAGCTGAGCAACAACACTAGGATCTAGTTCTTCTTCCACTCAACCACTGTTTTCACTAAAGGGTATTTCATCTGAAAGCCTTCAGAATTACTCCTGATTTACCCTGTTGTAAAATGGTAACATCTACTCTAACATATTCCTTCTCCCAAAGGCACAGCCAAGGAATCTAAGCTACAGTTCACGCTCAGGAAGAGAGAAACAGTCTGGAGAAGCTATGTAATATGGGAATTCAAAGAAAGACTTAAATTATTACGAATGTTTCACCTCCAATATTTCTCAATCCTGACCCCATCCTGGGCAACACCTTAGCAAAACCTGCTAATTGTACAGCCTGTTTTTAATTTAATTAAAAAAGTATTTACCATCACTAACAGCTCAAATGAATTCATATAAACGTATATTCAGACATCATGTGTGCCTGTGTATATTTGAATATATAATAAACATTATATACAGAGACATCTTTCATACAGAACAGCAAGCTAGACAATAAAAGTACCATCCAATCACATAATTTTACAGCGACTCAAAGTGCTTTAGAGATAGTACCTCATAGTATGCTAGTGATTACTTCCTTATATTACATCTTTCCCAGGCACGCAACTAAGTTTCTCTTTCCTCCTTTAAGAAGAACATGGATAGGGCAAAAATTTCATCATCATCACCATCAGGCATAGGACTCCCAGCTTTTGGGGTTTAACAAAGACTGTACACAATCTGTGTCTGCTTTTGGATCTGTAGAAGAAAAACAAGCTTGAAAGAGGATTTGGAAACTATTAGGTTAAGAACTGAGTTGCAGATCAGAACCAGACTGATACCATCTCTAATCACTACAACAGGTTCTTCTTCCAACATATTTATTCTGCCCCTAGGCACAGAGAGACCTAATTTTCAGGGGATATTTTGTTTTCATTGTGTCATACTAAAATACATCTTACATAAGTGCTATTCACAATAAAGTGTTGAAGTTAAGGTTTAGCTCCCTGGAGATTTCACCTCAGTGCTGGGATCTGGAATTACAGGCAAGACATGCCGTGTGCCTGCACCCACCTTCTTAGCTGCTGTATGTGCTTCCACCCCTCTTTTGCCATCTTAAGTTCACTACTGTATTTGTATTGTATTGTATTTGTATAGCCCAAGAGTGTCCTACAGTTAGTTGGGAATCCAAGTATTACCCATTAGGGGAAAAACAATAATTACCAAAATTTCAGTTGGTAGCAAATTTCTCAAGTACTTAAAATAATAGTCAAGAACATAATAAAGTGATCATAAATAATCATAATACAATTACCTAACCTGGCAACTGGCCAAACCCTTGCAAGGAATTCCATAGTCATCTGTAAAATCCCCATACTGGTGGGATTGCCTAATTTACAAGACATTATTTACAACAGCCAATAATTCAGAGAAATTATGGACACATTTTTATATATGTATTGTATCAGGTTTCACAAGCATTCTTAGGTCAAAAAGATCTCAGCCAGTATATGTTGCTTATCTTCACAATATACCACATGAACCAGGAAACCTTGCGGCTCGTGCAGTTTTGCAAATGTAAATTTGTTTGTACCACATCAAACTCCATAAATGACAGCATTTTTTAAAAATAGGAGTACAGTTTGGTGTGTTTTACCTCTTCACTCCTTCTATTCAATCATTTTTTTCTCCAAAGGTACACATGTTGTGGCATAAGGAGCAAACTGTTGACAGATGGCATTAAAACACCACGGTCCCATAATTGAGGCTTATATTCATACATCCCTGCCAGTTTGGAATCTAATTGCCAATAAAACAATACCGTGATATTGCCACATCCAATACTATCATATTTTGCTGAAGTAACACTTGAATCCACTAGTAAATTCTGTTCTCCCACAGCAAAACATTTTCTCCATTCCATCCTGACACAGGACTATAAATTCATGTACAGTAGTTCAGTTTTGAATGAGAACTTACGTCTCATCCCCAAAGTGCTTTCACAGAGTTACTGCCAGTGCCAGCATGAAAATGCTAGAGATTTATGTATTTGGTTGCAGCACTTATGTGTTTTAGCCATCTTTTATTAAAATACAAAATGGTACAACTGACACAGTAAGCACTGTTTCTATAAAAGATCCAAGTGAGCCAGGAGTAAAATATGCCAGCTTTGCTATACTAATTCTGCCCGCAGTCCACAAATTCAGATGACTTCAACAGCCAAGGTATCTACTTCTGATTTATCAGACAACAATCATCATAAACGAAAGTGGAAGAAATAGGATGCTAATTCTTGTTCTATCTCTGGCTGATTTTAACTGGAGATACACATATATGAAAGGTATAAACAACCTTGTTTCAAAGATAATGGAGACAATGGCCAATTGTTGCACTTATTACTACAGGCTGCATTGACTTACCCTTGTTCAGCACAGTCGTCCCTGAAAATCATTGAGCATTTCCTGGAAACTTGTGGACTGATGCTGGAAACCTTCACACAAAAGCTTTTTTACTACCATGAGATTTTACTCACATTAGTTTCACCGATAAACTGAAGCATTGGTAAGTGCTCATAGGACTAGGTTCTATATGAGTGTGTCCAAGTGTGCATGTATTAATGTTTATTTCCTAAATGTGTGTATGTAGACTGACATTCAGACGTACAAATTTACTGCAGATACTCAGTATGTATACATACACATACATGCAGAGATATGTATACATAACATCTTTTTTACCCACTCAGATGTAGTCACCTCACAGCTGGACTGCAGTAGTTATTTTAAGGCAGACAGACAATACCACGACTTAAACCATTTGGGTCAAAGAACAGAGGAAACAACAATGAACAATTGCTGGAGAAACATTACAGGCTGCTGTAGAAGTGGTTGAGTAATTGTGGATAGTTTTTCAACAAGTTTACATACATTTTGGTGTGCCATTCTGTTCAAAGGCCTGTTAATAAAAAGGATTTGCTGAATAGGTTAGGCCTGAATCAATAAGCTTGATTGCCACAGCTGTCCTGGAATGGATCATTTATGATTGCCTGAATATTACTTCTATTTTGGGCTCTCAAGTAAATAGTGTGAAAAGGACAGTGCTTTCCCTGACTATGTCATGGTAAAAGCAATAGGTTTCAGTTGGTGTCTGAAAGACTGGTATAAAATAGGTCTAATAAAGGTGTAAAGCATGAAGCTCGTTCCAATTTTATATGTTATTTTATAAGATTAAAAAAAGAACAAACACATATGGACAAACATGTAGTACTAGGTAAGCAACAACCAAATCTGCATCACTAGATGAGCTCTAATCATGTCCTCAAGTCACGGCACTACCTCACAGCCTGTAAGCTTGACTTTTCAAAAGGCAGATTCACTCAGCTCCCATACCCTGGGTTTGCAATCTGACCTCAGCCATAACAGAAGCTTGCCCTCAAAAGCCCACGGGACAGGACCTCACCTGATGCATTGGTGAGCTCTCAGATCCAAAGATGAGCAGAGCATGTCTGTGAGGAGTTGCACAGGCTGGTAACTGATGGGCAGAGCACACCAAGCTAACAGCCCTTCTGAGGCTAAGGCAACCCAGGACACCCAAAACCTGGTTACTAGTTACTCAGCCGAGTCCAATCCTGACAACGGTAATTAGAAACATCACAGAAGAGAGAAATAAAAATCCAAGATGACCAAAGGCCTTGTACTTAAATGATACTGAAGGTAGTAACAGATATGCCTTGAAAAACTGACATATTCGCTCAGAAGACATATTGCTGGATTCAGTTATTTCCCAAAGGGAAGGTCAGAGAGAAATTACAGGAAAGACTAATGACAGTTTGAAGGAGGGAGGAAGCTTCAGGATGTCAAATAGAAGACAACAGAGCAGGAAGGCCAATTGACAGCGGCATCAAAGACTGTGAGACAAAAGGGCTTAGTCACATCCAGAAAAACTGAAGAATAGAATACCTGAATACTTGTGAGTATCTCAATTTCTTCTCCTCCCTTTTCAATGCACGGCAAAATGCATAAGTAGGAAGCATGCATAAAAGTGGATGAGGAAGGTGGCATTCCTAACACAAGAAGGGGGGGGGGGGCGGGGGGGAGAATCAGGAAAGAAAAGTTTAATTTTTAAAACTAGAAAATGACACTGTTCTGCCCAGTACAGTATTTCCACATCCCTGCCATACGAAAACAAACATTTAAGGTATGTTTAACGCATACCACAATAGAATGTCATGTTCTTAGGTTTCATGTAATAGTGAACCATGACCTTGCAAACTAAGTTCTGCTGATTCACCCTTGTGCCAGAGCTGCCAAGTCTTACTAAGTTCATGATGCTAACAACGCAATAAAAAGTGCCTCTGACAAGTAAAGTAATGTCAGAGATGGAAGTCTGACTATCTAGTCCAAGACTTGTATGTTCTAACATTTCTAGACAAGACAAAGGTTAATCACAGGACAAGATAAGTTTAAACAGTATCTAATAGGTGGGGTTTCAGTTTTGAGCGCTTTACATGGATTGGCTTAGTTAAATGGCCCTTCTCAGATCTTCTTTGGGATTAAAAATTGCAGTTTATCCTATTTATGTGAAAAAGTAAGAAACCTCATCTATTTTCTCTGTAAAGATAGCATTCATTTTAAATTTATTTAGTATACCTGAGACAGCATACTTAATTTAGATGGCTTAGCACAGTTAGTTTAGATGGGTTACAAAAAGTTCATTGACCACATTAACCATTCTTCACTGACTTACAAGACTTCACTGAATTATGTTTATCCAAATCAGTCATCTTTTCTCACACATATTTTGTGTTGTTATTCCACTACTTCAGTTAAGTGAATTCATTCTCAAGTGGGCTACAGTTCTTCTGCAGGACATGAAATAATGACAAAAACACCTGGAGTGCTGGGTTGCGTTAGCCTCATTAGAGCACCACTCATGCAGGAAAACCAGGAGCAAAGCTGTATTTTGACTGTCAGATATGAAGGCTTTTGGATTCATATTAAGATTTTAACTACCAGAATAGGAAAGAGGAAGGATTTAAAAGTCTAGTTTGAGTTTGTTGTAGAAATACTAAGAGGATACCGAATCTGTATTTATACTACTGCCTGTGTGAGGAGACAGAGGTTGGGATCTGTGTTTTGTGTGATATGTCATTTTTCCAGTCTCTTATTCACCTGTCTGTACAGGAGTTTCAATAAAGGTTCAGTTTTTCCTTGCCCAACTGCTCAGGACTACCTGTGAACAGGACTGTCACCAAACCACATTTTCCTTTTAACCACTACTTTGTCAAGAGCTGAAAGAAACCAGTGCCAGTGTCAGATAATATCAAACCATGCAGAAAAGCAAGCTTTCATCTGCTCATTTAGCAGGGCAGCTACACCAGTAATGTGTAGTGCCATCCTACTGCCTTTACCCCTCCCCCAGCCTTTCATAGCTAGATATATTCCAGTCTTGGTTTGTATTGCATTGTGTTGAACGAAATATTCTGAAGGTAACGTAAGAAATCTGACATGACACAGTGTTATAAAATCCCATTTGTATGAAAGTACATATTTAAAGGATGAAATTATGCTCTAGTGTACATCTATTAAAACTATTTATTTCAGAAAATTATTCGGCTAACAACCATACACTAAAAGGTTTGTTTGTATTATTTAAATGAAGGAGAAACACAGTAAGCAGAGAGAGTATTAAAGACCACCTACCCAGTTGACTGAAACACCTGTAATAACCACTGTTACAAAGACACAGGAAGACACTTACTGTTTGTGTGCAGAAACCTTTTCAAATGCTTAATACCATTTTCCTGTAGTCGTTATGCATCCAATATTCTTAGGATAAATGAAAGTGTTAGTGCAGGGGGGTAAGCAGAATCAGATCATTAATGATGTATCCTTTATACTTCACACTAATGGGAAAAATTATATAAGCTGACCTGAGAAAGGGGTATAAATTTACATATAAGATCAGGTAAGGCCTTTTAGAGTATTCCAGTGACTGGAATACTTCACCTCTGTGCCTGGGAAGATCATGGAACAGATCCTCCTAGAATCTATGCTAAGGCACATGGAAGACAGGGAGGTGATTCAGGGCAGCCAGCACAGCTTCACCAAGGGCAAGTCCTGCCTGACCAACCTAGTGGCCTTCTATGATGGAGTAACTACATCAGCGGACAAGGGAAGAGCTACGGATGTCATCTATCTGGACTCCTGTAAGGCCTTTGACATGGTCCCCCACAATATCCTCCTCTCTGAATTGGAAGGATATGGATTTGATGGGTGGACTGTTTGGTAGATAAGGAATTGGCTGGATGGTCGCATCCGGAGGGTAGTGGTCAATGGCTTGATGTCCAGATGGAGAACAGTGATGAGTGGTGTCCCTCAGGAGTCCATACTGGGGCCAGTGCTGTTCAATATCTTCATCAATGACACAGACAGAGGGATCGAGTGCACCCTCAGCAAGTTTGCAGATGACACCAAGCTGAGTGGTGCAGTCGACACGCCTGAGGAATGGGATGCCATCCACAGGGACCTGGACAGGCTGGAGAGGTGGGCCTGTGTGAACCTCATGAGGTTCAACAAGGCCAAGTGCAAGGTCCTGCACTTGGGTCAGGGCAATCCCCGGTATCAGTGCAGGCTGGGGGATGAAGGGATTGAGTGCAGCCCTGCCGAGAAGGACTTGGGGGTACTGGTGGATGAAAAGCTGGATATGAGCCAGCAATGCTCTCTCACAGCCCAGAAGGCCAACCGTATCCTGTGCTGCATCAAAAGAAGCATGGCCAGCAGGTCAAGGGAGGTGATTCCGCCCCTCTGCTCTGGTGAGACCCCACCTGGAGTACTGTGTCCAGTTCTGGGGTCCTCAGTACAAGAAGGACATGGACCTGTTGGAGAGGGTCCAGAGGAGGGCCACAAAAATGATCAGAGGGATGGAGCACCTCTCTTATGAGGAAAGGCTGAAAGAGCTGGGGTTGTTCAGCCCGGAGAAGAGAAGGCTGCTGGGAGACCTTATTGCAGCCTTTCAATACTTAAAGGGGGCCTACAAGAAAGATGGGGACAGACTTTTTAGCAGGGCCAATAGCGATAGGATGAGAGGTAATGGTTTTAAACTAAAGGTCCCTTCCATCCCAAAGCATTCTATGATTCTATGAATACTAGGCGAGACATCTCAGTCCTTTGGCCAGTACCATTTTCTTCCTAAATCTCTGGATGCAAGGTGAATTGAGCTTACCAAGCTTGCAAAGGGAATATAGGAAGATCACTTTCTAAGTAAACAGCAAGCAACTTTAGGATTTAAATATATGAATCAATGTGGATGGATACCTCCCAATTAAGCTCATCAAGCAAAATACAGGCTAAGAAGAGATCAAGTGATTCAAAGTAAGCTTTAATAAAGTACTCACTAAAAAGAGTCAGAAAGTATGCATTTTATCTTTTTTCTATAGATTTATCTTTACAATTCTTTATTTTGTAATTTCCTAAGCAAGGGAACTGCTCAGATTTTAAAAGCACACCATAAAAGCTGAATGGTGGCAAGATAGGAGCACCTTATTTCACATAATTTCAGTAGGCAGTACTTTAGCTCAACCAGAAAAAAGAAAAAATATTTCAAGTCATACAAATGACTTGGAAAACTCTGTCCTTATGATTTGTATAGGTACTGACCTATAATTAAACACCAATCACCGTAGAAAGGGCTCTGACCAACTGTTTCAGTAAAGCACTTGAATAAAGGGGGTTGCTAGAGATTCTCCTTCCTGTATAGCCTTTGACAGTGCAGTTGATGCATCGATTGCAAGCAAGTTCCACGCAGCTTCTTACTGTGAGCATACCTGCAACAATTCAAAGATGTTTATAGCTCTTAGTTTTTGTCAGGAAATGTAATTAACTCCTTGCATGTTGGCCACCCATAGCTTGGAATCAAAACAAGTGAGCACTGATTTGCTGCTTGGTTTAGGTACAGATTTATGTAAAATAAAAGCCTCATAATCCAAACCAGGATTTTTGTCTTCAAATTTGTATTTTCCTAGCTTAGGCGACATGTAGCATTCTCAATTCTAAATGCGTTTTCACTCCCTTCTCCATACGAAAATAATCCAAAATAATCAATTAAAACCTAGCAAGCTATTATGATGGTAGTTCATTAATAGACTAGTCCTAAATCCTTGCAGTCCCATCCCATCCCTCTCCACCCCCACTGACCAATAGAAAGGTTTTATTAGCAAGACCTTTAGTGGACTACACTAAATACTGTCTCCGTTTATATAAATCTGACTCAGTTAAGCAAAGACATCACTATAGATACAACTATAGTAGACCTAAATCATGTCTTCTTCTGATACCAGCTGGTTGGCCTCCATCATCCTTCCTCAGAGAGGGGTTAAGGCATTTTATCTTGGTAATAAAAGTTATCTTCTGTCTCACAATTTCATTTATTTCCAGCCTGAAGTAATATTTTTTTAAAGTAATAGAAGACCATTAATTTTTTTAGTGTTCTTCTAATAAGAACAGGAAAATAGGTACTCTGCTTGAGTAATTAATTTTCATTTTAAGTTTCCATGACCTACCTAAGGTGATGCAAAGGTAAAACCATTGAACTTGGAAAATTAGAAAACAGAACTGGATAAAACATCTGAAAGAAAAGTAAGAGTTTGTGAAGCAGATATTGTTTCAATCAATATTTATCCAGATTGGTACACATTGAAATATAATATGGACAAGTGCCCCATTCAACATATACTATCCTGCTTCAGCACAGCTAAACATCACAGAAAAGGGTATTTCTCTTTCCATTCTAAATCCCTTCACAGCTCTACCATCAAGAAAAATATTTTTTCAAAAGGTTATATCACCCTTCTAAATACAAGGCAGTCTGTACATTTTGTGGTGATCTTAATGACAAGGAAAAATGTTTCAAGACCCCCAAAAATTAGTAGAACACATCTTGCTGACATCAAGAATCAAGTACTTGCCCTTTATTTCAGAAATCATTGTACATCCATCATTTACCGTTGCAAAAGTCATTTCTATTGTGACTTGGCTAAAGATTAGACAGAGTCTTTGGGCAAAGCTATGAACTTATTGTGTATCAGCTGATTTCTGCCCCTCCCCCCCACCCCCATGTCATCTGGGATCTTTTTTAAAGATACATCTGGCTGCATTTCTGCCATCTTGCATAAACCAGCCTGAAGGAATCATTCTTAAAGAAATTTGTGCTTTCTCTGTGAAAGGACGCTGCTTTTCTTGGAAGCATTCTCACTTGAATATTCAAAACTAGAGAACAAAGTACTATCTTGAACAGGGACATCATTGCACAGTTCTAATATCACATGATTTCATCCAAATACATTCACAAAGCAGAAAAACCCTGTAGGCAATGCATGCATAACTGTGAAAGTGTATACTAAGGTTAAGTCCTAGATGCTAGCATGTGTGACCAATGACCTCAAATAAGAAAGACATACCAGTAAAGTCTGCACTGTTCTTCTATTTACTAAAAGGAAGTTTTGAAGCTCCCATCAAGCCCTCTTGCATATTTTTTGTCTTACATAAGACTTTCTCAGTGGATATCTAGTAACTAATATCCTGAAAACACAGATTTCAGTTGAATGAAATTCCAATCCTGTTTCTCCTTGTGAAGTCAAGGGCAAAATTTCTACTGACATCAGTGAAGCAGAAGTAGGTCCCGCCTCTTCTGAACTTACTTGCAATGGAGTTCACCATGGTCCTGCCTTTTACTGCAAGAAGCATCAATAAATCTGTACACAATTTAATGTGTAGTTTATGCTGCACTTGATTTTGTGGTTTGGCTTCCATTGTCACAATGCAGCTTGGATATCACAAGAAGAAATGTCTAGACATTGTTATAACCATTTCACAGTATGTGGGAAGAATTAGAATGATTTCATTGTCAAGTAGGTTCGTTCTTTGTTAACAAGTGCCTTCTTGTTAAGGGAATGGCTGCAGCAACAAACAGCCAGGTCACCATCAGTGGGTGTCACTGAAGACTCTGTGGTGGCAAGAAATGAATGCAAATGAAGAGAGATGAGCAAAAATTAAGAGAATCAGGTAGTCCTGCAGCCACCACATGAGCTCCTACAGCTCTATCTTAGTATTAATTGTCATTCAATTCCCCATAGCATTCTAAAACTGAGATGATCAGATAATAAGAGGTTGAGTGGTATGCATAACATCAAGCTGATTAAATTTGTTTACTGATAATTCTTTCAGGTTCCCATGAATATCATGTAATTTTCAAGGTTTATTTCAAACAGATTTTATGTAATGTATTATTGACAACATCCTCATGGACCATTTCTACAATGTCATTCAGGATAATTATTTCACAACAGATTTTCAGAGTCCCTGATTCCTGTCGGGATTCGCTTTTGCATATATTACAGAGCAGAATATTTAATCAGTGTCCCCATTAGAACCCTATGGCTTATTTTTAGGAATAAGGAATGAAAGAATGGAGAGATTTCAGGAGGGGCAAAGGGAAGGAAAGGAATATTTGTACGATTGCTGCATGAATATTTTCCTCAGTAATATTTTCTAAAGCACAACAAAGCTAAATGCTGTCCTGCAGCATCTTTGCCTTTTTTAGAAATCAATACTGGCATTAATCTTTTTACTCCATTAAATTAAATATTAATGTTAACGAATCATGTAATGGGGAATTAAAAACAAATATTTAAACCACATTCTCCTTAAGGTTGTTCTAAAAAATGAGCTGGTCCCTCTTTAATAATGCCAAAAAAATAATAAATCCAAGAATTATGACTGAGGCTTTAATATTTTTTTTAATATATATACACATACAGAGATAAAGACTGGACAATCACTTGTGTCCTAAAGATGACAAATCCTTAGGCTTCAAAATATTCATATGTATTTCCTTATGTAACACACTCTATAGCCTGAGTATCAGAACAGGGTGCTGTGCTCACTGTTTACAAAAGTGAATTAAGCAGGCAGACAAATATGGCCCTGGGATTTGGCAATATATCAAAACTGAAAAAAAAAAAACCACACATGAATTCACTTTTCTAATAGATTGCAGGCTGCCCACTGATGTCTGCTCACAACAGAGGGTTTAAAAAAGTTAAAGCAAAAACTAAACCTTTCTGACTGATGGGAATCTGGGTTTCCCTGAATAAGGACCAAACGAAGCATTTACCATAATCTATATGTGAGCATACGGTTATTTTGCCAGAGCAAGGTAGTGTTTCAGGCTAACGGAACATACCAAGTAGTGAGGGAAAGGAGCAACATAGCCATTGCCTGGTCTGAATCAGTGTCACCATTCTAATATTTTAAGCCTTTGTCAGAGAGGTAAAGTGTGTTGCTGCTGCAGGGGAAGGGGCCCAAGTACAGCATGAACCTAAAAATAAAGAAACAGCTTGAAGAGCAGATGGGGTTGTGATTCTATCCACAAAGGATGTAGCAAAGAAATCATGACTAGCACTGGGAGGCACAACAGGCAGCACAGGAAGGGCAGTATCTCATTCTTCAAGCTCAAACTGCACCCAAGCTTCACCAATAACTACAATTCACAAGGAACAACAATTTTGACAGGTAGGTCTTAAACTTTCAGTGTTTAAGGAGTCAGTGAGAGCTGAATGCCAGATTATGATCTTTTCTCAAATAAGAGTTCAGATGCAAGGACTCAGAGTGGTACAGTACTCCTGTGTTGCACATGTCACTCTTGAGAGTCCCATGTAGTAACCAATGAACAAGATAAGTTTTGTACATTACTCAAATGTATTGCTATTTGTGGAGATTACATCAAGAGCAGAAGGTTCATAGTTTCATAGCTCTGCATCCTTCACACCTTTCCCACCAGCATAGCTCATGCATATTCATGGTACCAGTACTGAGCAATGAAGACTAACATCTGATCAAGTGCAGTGATGTTAGTTCATGTATGTAAATAGTCATGCAAATACAGAAGCTGCTGACTGACAATGTTTAATGCTGCTGAAAACCACCAGCTTAAACTGTCCCAGAGACTTCACTGTCTGTTTGTGGTCTCTCCACAGCACACACACGTTCCTCTTACCTAACATATAATTTCTCCTGAGCCAACTGGATCACAGAGCTGGCATGGCTAAAGCTTGCCATAGCATGCAACCTAGAGCACAAACGAAAATGCTGTGCCAGCAGCCCACTGGCAATTTAGAGTTGCTAGCCGGTGGCCATCAGGGTTCGGCCTTCACAAGGAACCTGGAAAAGCATTTACATCTGTGCCTGGTTTTCCATGGAAAAATGCTTTCCCCACTTAGCCATTGTGCCCCTCCAGAATCTTCTCATTAAAAAAGTCAAAAGTAAATAAATTCTTCCTTTCTCCCTCAGACATACACATACCAAATCAAATGCACCTATAAAATGCTACAATTACAAGACATTTGGGCCTAAGAGTATTATGTGCAGTTGTGAATTCTGCATGTACCCAGGTGCTAGACCCTTATCATACCATTTTCCTTAAAAGACAGATAGAAGCTGACAGTGGCTACGTACCTGAGTACCCACAGAAGACAAAATATCCTACCATTCTAAGGTAGCCATATCATTTGTACTTTTATTTTACATGCAGTACAGGAATTTTAAAAAGTCAGTGTAACCTGCCAGCATCTAACATAAGATAATTATTTTTTTAATATTTTTTAAAAGGCCTTATATAGGGCCTTGTGGTAGAAGTTATAGTACACTCATTGGTGCATACAAGTTTTTTGGGCTTTTTTTTTTTAAAGCACAACTATGGGTCTATCTAGCACAGCAGTTCACGACCCAGCCTGTAAAATAAGCCCACCTTTAAACCCTCCAGTGGGTATGAATAGAAGCAGCTCTAGCTTGAGAAAGAAGTGCTAAAACCAAAGCTGGCCTCCCCTCCCCTGCACTACTAGTTTGGTACCAAAGCATATTGTTTTGCGCAGTCCATTTGGAAAAGATCAAGACCACTGTGCTTGACTACTTTGAAATTATTAGAAAGTCTCATTAAAAAGCCTTTAAAAAGACATTTTTATCAAGGTAATTATATGGATACTGCCTGGAAATCTCCAATAAAATACATTTTCCCATGTGCACACGCTTAAATTACTTTGGTAGATGTGAAACACTGGAAGCCATTTGTTATCACAGTGTGAAGGGCTGTATGATCCTCTTCATTTATGTCCTACATAGAACAGCAGAAGAGCCAAAATCCAGGAGAACAGAGCCACGCAGAGTCCGACAGTGCTGCGGCAGGTTTCTCTCCCACACCTCACAGCAACCCTGCAGCGGCTGAGCGAGGCAGAGCCAGGGGAGGGCAGAGGAGCCCAAACAGCTGGTTAATGCAGCATCTTCTCCCTCCCAGGACAACAGAGGACATGGCAGCAAAAGCATCGTGATAATAATTTACTGCTGCAGCTTCAGGCATTGGCATGTTCCCCCTTCACTACGCAAACGCCAGCCTGCAGCTGGGAGGCTGGCAGGCACAAGCCAGCTGGGATGAGGCCTGGGGCAAGGTGGAGGGGCCCCACATCATCTATAGCATTTCTCTTGTCAAAAAGAAAACGTATATGAAGTTTGTACATTATGCCCTTTCTTCCACAACCCAGCCAGGGCTTTTCAGCCTGGGATAATGGCTTCCACAAACCAACAGCTATAGGCAAGCCCCCATGCCTCAGGGTTTTCCATGTGTAGAGTGAGCACACAGCTCATACTACAGGTGCTAGCTATGTCACTTCCCTCAACACACGGTCACACAAACACCCAGAGACTGACACCTGCCCCAAAGGTCTCCTTACACAGACTTAGTGCCAGTGCACAAACAAGAATTAAGATCTTTAAAAAAAAAAAAAAAAGGAAGAAAAATACTGCCTGACAAGCCAGTTCTTTGACATGCAAGAGACCACACAAGGATCTGTTAACATGTGATGAAGCTCGGGAGGAACAAAGGTCAAGAACAAAATAAATGGGAAGTAAACATCAGTGGACAAAAAGCAATGATCAAGCTTCATCACTTCTTTCCAAAGAGGCGAGGCTTCATAAATCGGGGTCTTTTGACAACCAGGGCTGGCTGGCCTGCATGTTTCATATGTATCATTAATAAGGATTAACACTCGTTATTCCCTGTGCTCCCCATCCTGGTGACTAGGGCAATGTTTGCCAAGAGCAATGCCAGCCAGCTCATCCTGCATTTTAATCAGCAGAGAATAGTTTTTTCAGCTATAACTTAAAGCAGGCAGAGAGTGTAGAAGTTCAGTAAGATACAGCTGTAGATCAATGAACTCGATACTTTCTCCATAAAATAGCAGGGCACATTGTGGGATGTGAATTGGTACAATAGCAGAAATAGTCAAACATAGGTGCATTGGGGTGGAAGAGAGAGTGCTGCTTCACAGTGGTCTTATAAACCTAATTTATAAGAATGATTAGTTCAAATATATTATGGGAATTTAAATCAAACAGTTTTACATGAATATATACAGGTCACTTAAGGGCCAAAAAAGACCAAATAACTCAACGTATAATTTTGCCATTATATCTCAAAAAGGACCACAGCACGATGCCAAGGAAAAAAACAAACAAACAAACACACACCAAACCAGTAATCCTACAATTCTAACTGATCTGCTTAAAACACCCCATCTGTCTGCAGTCTTATCACTCTTCTTGATATAGATCCAGATTTGAAATAAATCAGAAACTGCTTTATCCTCCCAATGCTTTGAACAAGTTTTAAATCTGCCCTCCCAGCTGAATATACGCACCATTCTAGATGTTCTTTCCATCAGACAGGAGCATAGCCCGTTTCATGCATTTCACAGTCAATAGCATTAACTCCTTATGCTATAGCAGTTTGCACCACTAAGTATTTAGGCAAATAGGGTCAATACTTCAGTTTTCGTGCGTTACAAAATAGGATCAACTCTCTGAACTGGTGATCCAAAGCCCAATTAAGCCAGTGGGGTTCTTTCCATTCAGTTAAAAGCTTCCTATTGTTTTATTCATCCTTATTACAGCTACCAAACTGAAGTCACACTGGGTCTGGGCTTACACCCTTGGGCACAGCCCAGGCACTGGCGGGCCTCCCCAGCATGGCTTGTCCCGTCGCCCCAGTCAGGGAGGAAGGCAGCCCCTGCCCCAGGCAGCTCCCTGGCAATGGGGACAGACTCAGGCCAGTGAGGTACAGGCTAGGCATGGCTACAGCTGTGACTGCACTTTTCACCCCCCTTAAAAGGCTTTAAGGCCAGTCAAGGCTTTCGAAATGGTGCTCCCCTACCCGAGAGCTGGCCTTGCTACACCCAAGTGAAAGCCTCTCAAGTCTAAGCCCAAAGAAAATCAAGTTACTTCCCCAGTGGAGAATCTAACCAATTGTTCATGCTCAATGTTAGAAGTGCAAGAATCTTCATTTCATGGCAGTTTATTTTCTAGTTCTGTTTATATAGAGTAAAATCTTCGGAAATCCTTGGAAAGGGAATATTTCAGTTCTGGTCATGGAGAAAAAATACGATTCCTTCAAATACAAAGTGATCATAGTAATTGCAAGAGTAAATTATGTTATAAAGTCCACATTATTCATAATTACACTTGGATACTTGCAATTTTATTCCATTTTTATTTCAAACAAGTGAGGATCCTTTTTGAATACTCAGTATAAAAAAAAAGTGACTGAGTTTGAGTAACAAAAAAATAAGGACAAAGAAATCATTGAGAGTTGTGGGAACAAATGACAAGCATTAGTGTTTATGATGGGGACCTTTGTGGAAGACAACTCTTACCAGACTCCCCCCTAGAAAACAATGCCATGGAACAAAACTATATAATCAAATCTCTGTCTCCTGAATGCCACTGTTTGAATAGAGGCAGACATCTAAAAAGCTAGAACAAAAAGAAAATCACTGTTTTCCCCCACATTCACATATCCATTAGACCGTTTAAAAATGCATTTTATGAATCTCTACCAACTTCTGTTCTTCTCTGTAGGGATATAGTAGCAATCTCATAGAAGATAATTAGAAAACAGTGCACACAAAAATAGAACGTATGCAAGCTTCAATAATTTGAGAGAGAGAAGGTGGAAGAAAGAATTAGTGTTAGCAATTTAGAAATAATACAGTATGAAACAAGGTAGCATTCCCCCATGAATTAGTTTAAAATGTACCACATAGTTTTTTGTTTTGTTTTCTTCAGAGTACATACCTGTGTATGAAATAAAGTACCATTTAAAACCAGATAATACACATTTGAATTTGATTGAGACAGAAGTTATTCTTCTTGTCAGATATATGAAACCTGAAAGGTAATTATTACTCCTAACAGCAGTGTCTTTGGTATACCTTTTCAAGCTTTTTTTTTCCCCCTCCCCAAAAAGCACCTGTGTTATATATGACCATATTTCCATAATTTTTAAAAGTTTTTAAGAGTTGAACAGCCTTAATAAGGGTCTTTTAGCTTAATTGCATAAATGAGTGCACACTGGCATGATTTCCAGTTAAAGAAAAACAACTTTAAATCCTACACCTTTATTCTGGGCTCTGTTCCAGTGTTGGTCCTATAAAGAGGTCAGAAACCAGCCAGTTCTTCCCCATTTTCTTGGAGTGCATAGCTAACATGACTTCTCCACACGCAGCCTAGCATAACATGCAGCTGGCAATCAGTGACTGGTAAGCCCAGTAGCCATACCATGATTTCTGCCTACTTTTCACTGCCACATAACAGCCTGCAAGGCCACAACCTGCTTTGGGATTAAAGTTGTCCAAGGGACAGACAGTTCCCCAAGGACCTGCTGTTTGGGGGCTGGGAAGAAGGATTTGGAAGGATGGACAGCCTAGGGGACAGGGCAGGGCTTACCAAGGAGAACTTGTGTTCTGCTCCCAACTGACATGGAATTACCTGCAGAAAGCCATTTTGCCTTTTTTTACACCCGTATTTCTGCTTGACAAACACAAGAATTAGAACTAGGAGGTTGGACAGGGATAATTCACATGTCAGCCAGATAAAGGCAATTCAGCAGGTTTTGGCCTTTCAGTATCTTCCCTGTCAGAGGGAATATGATAGATAAATCCAATAATGTGAGAGAGCAACAGGGATGCTGGCTTTCCAATCCATAGCCAGCGACAGCAGTGAAAAAACAGGGCTGAGTACCAGGCTTAGCCTCTTGTAGGAGAGGAATTCTTACTGCAACTCTTCATCCTGAAACGTCAGTGCTCCCAAGATACAAGTTTCTACAGCACATTTATTTATTCATTTGCTCGTCCTGACTGGGTTTTTCCAGAGAAAACCCTGAAAATAATTTATCTTTCCAGGCTCCCTTGACACCTGTTTTTTCTCCAGCTTTATTTACTTAATTTTTTTTTTTTAAACACATGTGAATTCTAGTTGGTTGACCATAGCAAGCTCACAGTTAATAACTTAGGAGGAAGGCAGAAATTGACAAAAGGAAGCACAGAAGAAAGTATCTAAATTAAAACATTGGATCAGGCACCAGCTTTTCCTGTGGCCCTTCACGAGCCACAAACTCTTTCTGTCCCTGCTCCCTATCAGCAAGATCATTAGCTGAATAAAAGATAGTTAAAAACCCATTAACAAAAGTCAGATTTACTAGGCTTGATCAATTAGGTTTTCCAAGTGGAAAAAGATCCTAACTCACAAGCCTTAAGGACGAAGCTTCTTCTGCCAAAAGTATTAAGTAATTTATGATCACTGCCTCCCTTTTCCAATCCCTTCTCAATCGCTTCTTTAAATGGATAGGTTCAGGGGAGGTAGGGGGAATAGGTTATACTTTCTGATATTCACAGCAAGGGTTGTCTTTTTGTTTTCAATTTTAATTATTTTTGTTTATTTAGCTTTTGCTTTTCTTATCTCAAACTCTGAGTGAGGAATGAAAAGCAAGATGGATCCTGCCAGATAAACATGACTGGATTTCATATTGCTGATTCAGTTCTTTTTCCCAGGGTTCAAACCAAGGCTGTGGTGGTACTGCTGGCTGTAACTGTTCAAGCTCAACAGCCCAGTGGGACTAATTACTGCATTTACAGTAAAACATGCAAGGAAATGTATCTCCCTATCTCCATATAGCCAAGTTTACTGAAGGATAACCTACTACATTACACAGATTAATACTCCAGTGAGTAAATTAATCCTCAGAATTTCACTCACTACTTGTGGCTTATAAATTTTAATTGGCTCTAAACTGCCACATGAATTTATGTGAATGTATACTGATGAAGTATAAGGGATCAGAAATTACTCTATCAACAGTTGGAGCTCAGAGATAAGATAACAGGATATGTTGGGACCAATTTATAAACATATATAAATGTATGCAAAGCAGGATTCAAACTTCTTTTAGAGGTCATCATCATAGCTTACATATAACTCCACTGAGGAGGAAAGCAGCAGCATTAGATGAGTAGGAAAGGCAGTTTCAGAAAGCAATATATTCCCATTTTGCAAAAAGACAGATCCAAAGCTGAAGGGTAAGCAACGCTTGTGCTATTTTTGATTGTATCATTATTGATTACAGTCAATCAATACTACCAGTACAGCAATCAGAACAGCTTTTTGATATGCTGACACCCTGGTATGCCATACAAGTGGTTATATGTACAACAATGAAATATGGCACCAGACTTTCAAAGGTATTAGAAGTGCTTAACAATATAGATTGGCATCTTTAGGAAATCATACACCTTCAGGACAAAACTTTCCCTCTGATATGTAATTGTTTCTAAAGATTCAGTTTACTGGTTGAACATTCTAACAGTGAATCAGGACAGAATTCGTTCCCTGAAATGATACAAGGACAGTCTAAAATGTCTTTTTTTTTTTTTTTAAACCATTTACCATAATATGGTTTGTTAATCCTGAAACATAGCAATGATTATTTGAATGGCAGTAAGCGTTCTACTACTGCCCATGAAAGCAGGGGCATCTACTACATATTACCCGCCTTTATGAAATACAGCAGCAGTTAGCAAGGTAGAGAATCAGAGAACTGACTTACTCTAAAATAATTAGTGTCAAGACTTCTCGAACCCGGTAATATGAAAGGCCAAGTCTATCTCTTTTCTTCTGCCCGAATGTAAATAGCTTCCTGAAAGCCAGGAAGCAAAATTGCTGCCCAAGGACCATCTCCTATCCTTGCATTGCAGTTATGCATTTTTTTCAGTTAACACATGTGGCACACAAAAGTAATTCTGACACCACACTAATCAATTTCATATACTATGAATGTAAATAATATATGACATAGTGAGAGGCCGCTTTTTTCATATTAATTTCCACATCTACCCAAGGCTTCCACAAACATTTCTAAGATGCTTCACAAATTGCTTTAGCTTCCGGTAGTTAGTTATTTAGAGTGTCCCATTCAGCATCATTAGCAGTGATGCTGCTGTACAGAACAAAAAGACCCTAAGGCTAAAATAGCCCATTGTGTCCTTTTCATCTTAAGGGTGGATCACTGAATTGCCTCAGCAAGTATTTCAAGAGGAAAATATCTGATGCATCCCATGCTCAGATTGCCTTTCAGACCACACTTTCAAGCTCTGTGAACAGATTCCTGTATTCATTATAGCTCCTAACCATAAATTTAGCCCCTATAACAACAATATTACATTAAAGAGATGATCCAATGTCCATCTTCAGAAGCCTTTGATATCTGTTATCATTTGAGTAAACTGGGAACTAGAAAGCAGCATAAGTTTCCTTTGAGGCAAACTCCTTACAAACAGAAGCACAAGTATCTTGTATCAAACCTTGTGAATACCTTGGAATTCACAACACTCCTTGTAACACTGAGGAATACAACCCAAAAGGGGATGCAACCAGTAACTTTATAGTCACATATGCACCAAGTTATATAGCCTTATATGTCTTCATTTCATGCCCTACAGCTGTACATGGTGACACCAAGTTAAAGCACAACTTAAAAGAAACAAAGCTACACAGCCTCCAAATTGTGGGACATACCATGGAGAATAAACAGAGACTGAGTAAACAGGAAGAGAGTTTGTTTGCATACTCCAATTTTAGTTTCTAAGCCAGCTGGAAATACCAATTGAACTAGAGAACACCTTTTTATAAAGCCAACTTTTGGGTCAAAACCTAAGGGGCTAATAAGTGAAAGCAATTACAAAAAAAGACCTTATTTCTAGATATTTCTTTCTAATGTATTTTCTTTATCTATTTAACAACATGCTTTTTACTTTTCTATATTCTCTTTTGTCAGTTTTTAACACAACAAAGGACAACTTCAAGTTTAGAGGCAAGTCAAACTGCTTTTTTTTTTTTTTTACTTAAAAAGAAAAGAAAAACTGACTAAATTTCAGTTAGACACTATTTCACTCGCACATTTAACTTTTTGCTCTTTCTTTCAAGCATTTCCAATTGTTGAATAAAAGTAATGAAGCTCCAGCAGTCTTAAACAGAGATCCCAAAGTTTTCCTACCTTTATCTGAGTTTAAGGCTTCTTGAGGCTGCTCTCCTTGAATTTCAGGTCAGCCATCAGGGTAAGAAATCCAGGCCCCAAGGCTGGCAGTTGAAAAAGCCCCCTGCCTCACCTGGCTCTGATAAATAGCAGCTGTGTTACACCACTGACCTGCTAACCCTGCTGCACAGAAAATGAGCATCAGCTGGGTCTGTTATAGAATCAGTACCTGCAGCTGGGTTTAGATATAACCCTTCATGTTAGGGCTAATCCTGATCCACCTGTAAGGCCGTTCAGCCTGCTAGGAGGAGTCTATTAAACTACCTATCTTTTTTCATAGAATAAATAGGGAGGAAAAAAAGGTATGATCAAATTTGTTGTTCTACTTTTTAAGAAACAGTCTGAGCTACTTTAGTTATATATAACACTGTTTCTAATAGTTTCCATTCATAGTGTATCTATATCTTTTGATGTGAGCTCTTCTTGGTAAGATCTCAGCACTTTCAAGTAGCTTAATAAGTAATACAACTAACATCTGTTATGCATTTGTTCTTTTATTCCGTTTGGAGAGAGAACAGCATATAACAGAGCATTTTACGATACTTGGTATGTGTTCCACTGCGTTGTCCTCCATTTCTGTTGTTGCATGCTACTTGTCAGCTGGAAATCAAAAGATAGCCCTTTATTTTAGTTTCTCTCTCAGGTGCTATCCAATCCATCCAACTGCCCCAGATAGAAGGGATACAGAGCTCTCGGGCTGGGAGTTTAGTAGGGCAAGAGTATCACCTTTTCTAGGATGCTTTATTGCTTTGACAATCTTCAGGAAAATGGATACAGAAATTAGGCCATTCTTTCTCTTCCAAAAAGTGCTGGGCCAAAATATCAAAGAAATAGACCACAAAGTCTTCAGAACAGTCTTGGGTAGACACATTGCACAGTTAGACCTAGCTCATTACATCTGGGCCAATAAACTAATTAGATAGTAAATATTAGAAGACCTGCTCGTTCATTAGACTAATTGAGCTAATGCTGTCCAGGCATTAAAATACGAGGAATGAAAGCTATATGCAAACAAAACAGCTGTAATGACTTTCTGATAAATACTTTCAGGCTGAATAAGTCTAGAGGATATTACTCAAGGGTAGCAGAAAGATTTCCTTTGCACAGCAGCAATAATCTATATATCCACAGAGAATTTAAATACATGATTGAGATCTGCAGCATACTATGTTCACTGCAGATGCAGAGGTAATGTTGCAGCTAAGTTTCTATTAGAAATCAGCAACCCTGAATTCTTGTCTGGTCTTCAGGAAGACATTTTGTACTACATTTCTGCAGAAATGGGCAAAAGGTGCTTGAACTAAAGCATTGGCAAGAATGAGAGAAAGAAGCAGTCATTAGAATTCAGAGTCTAACTTATTTGCTACTTTCTCAACAAAATATAATCCAAAGAGAGAAAATTGAGCTTCTAGGTCTTATATATCTAGAAGATGAATGTAATCCTGTTTTTTAAAGTTGAGATTTTAAATAGATGTCAATTCAGCTCATTAGCTGTGAGCTAAAATTTTTTGTTCAAGACAAAATCTTGCTAATTTGGTATTCTTTTTTTCTCTGAAAAATAAAGCACTAAAGCTTCATTCCCCCTGTCACAAAGTCCCATTGCTGACAGTAGGTCTCCAACGTAGCTGTAAATGAACAGTTTCCGAGTACAGTCTTGTTCCCTAAACTGATTCTATTCTCTAATTTGTGGGAGTAGTTTAGCAGAGCACAGAAGAGAACAGAAGGGGAATGCCCACGTTATATCCCTTTTTTCTGATATATCAATAGGAGCTTGGGAATTGTCTGACCTGTTTGCCATTCAAAGAGCAGGAACACAGGCATGCACTTGTATACATGTCTCTACATGTATGTGCATATTATCATTCAATGAGCACACAAATCATAGCAAGGTGTCGGAAAAAGCAAGGTTCGCAAACTTTTTTCCCATGTTGCATCCTTGTTTGATAAAGCAAGGTGGAAGATGACTATAGTTACCTTGACTGGGTGCATGTACTTCTCACATGCAGGCATGTGGGAAGACCACTTAGTCACTTCCACAGATTCTTGCTAGTGACATTCCTTTTCTTCACTACATCCTACATGGCATGAACTGGAGGGATAGCTTGACAAAAGCCTTAGGGAAGAGTGAAAGAAGCTAGGAGAAGCGAATATTATGTATAGAAATGAGAAAGAGTAAAGAAGAGTAACAAAAATAGGGTGGAAGCGGGGAGGAAAATCTAAGGACAGTGCAGTGATGGGTATGTATTCTGGAGCCAGTTTGGGGAGAGAGGAAGGTTCTCCAAAACTGAAACTCTGTTTCACCGCCCCTCTCTAGCCTAATCAAAGGAATGCAGTTTCCAAGTTTACAGAGTCTTGCTGGTATCCTGGTCCTGTATGTGGAGATTGTGTGACTGTCATATTAAAATTTTGTTCAGCTTCCCCAAATTAATATTAAGAATCCATGTTCTACCTGGAATAACTCAAATGGAATCCATATATCACAGTGCTTCTTCCTTTGGATAATTAGAGAAAACTATATTAATGTTTTCAAACATCTCAGTGACTATTAACAACTTTGGTCTGAAAGAAAACAATTCTGAGAATTATTTTCAAGGGGACTGTCCTAAAGCTGTGGCTTTGTTATGGTGCTGGTTGCTTGTACTCCTCCAGCCTTATGAGTTATGAGACATGCACCCAAGTGATAGAAATCCCATCACTTACCCTTATCTACGAGATATCCTCTAATTTGATATGAAAGTGTAAAAATGTTTTGAGAAATAGATCTCGGCAGAATTTACTGCAGATGCCCTTCAAGCCTCTTCCAGTGGAATCATTTATCAAATATGTGAGAACATGTCAGAGTGAGGATTTCTGAGCCTTGTCCTAAATTGCATTTTATATATGGATTAATGAATGAAGTAATAAATCAAGAAAGACTGCTGTGCTCCGATTACTCTCAGTTCCTTGTATACAACTTCTTTTAATGTCCTACCTGCAAGGCAATGGGGGGAAGTAAGGGGGAGAGAGAGCACAGAAAAACATGGGACTGGAGAGAATCAGCTTTCCTCTTTGTAGTGATTCTACACAGTACTGCTTAGCCTTTTTGATTGTATTTGCACCATTTTGCCTAGAAGCTGGGTGGAAAACAGAATTCTTCCCTCCCTAAAAACACCCATGTGAGCTCCAGGAATGGGTTTCTTCATACAGAGCATAATTACTGGCTATCATCTAGCAAAAGTATAGGTTTTACAGCATATTGGTTCTTTATCTACAGTGAAGCATGGACATACTTCCCACAAACTTAGGCATTATTATCTCTCTTATTCCCCAAAGTAGTCAACTGCAGCCTTACTACTAATGTCAGTAGTTAGATATAGTCCTAAAGGTCTCAGTTATAACAGAAAACAGCATTGATTTGACTGTCTAATCAAGCTAACATAACTTGATAGAAGATGAACTGAAACCAGGTGAGAACATCTACATGAAGGGGTTGTGCCTCTTAACTAATTTATCAATTTTTTTCAGTGATGTGAATTTGCCATATATACAAACCCAAAATGTCATGGAAATGCATTAACTTTCATAGTCCACACCCAGATAGCTCCTGGCAGGTAGTACACAAGCAGAGTCCAAGAGTCTTTTCTAAGACTTCAATAAAGCAAATCTTCCTTCTGTAACTTGTGGAATCTGTCTAGATTTATTTTCTTTCAGGCATTATAATGTCTTTGGGAAGGAATGTAAATGACGTAGAGACATTTCTAGCTCCCAACAGTGGAGGGCTATATGACTTGTAATCACAAGTGCTCTGACAATGTTTGCTGTTCTGTTGCTGGAAAATCCCCCTTGCCCATCCTGAAGCTTTTATTTTCTCCTTATCCCTCATTTGCATTCTCTCTTTCATCCAAACAACAACACAAGTTCAGCATTTCGACAGGTTGTCATCAGTATCATTCCTATCCTGAGGGCTAGATCCATGATGTACAATTGTTCTCCACGGCCTCTTTCATCTTTCCTATATAGCGTTAAGGAGGATGCAAAAATATTCCAATGTTTTAACATGCACACTACTGTAGAAAGGGGGGATAACACATTTTAGCATTCAAAAGGGTAGATGCCAGATTAATATGACAAACCTGGAAGAAGCTGGATAGACAGCCAGGAAAAGATGACATAAGGTGCAGGAGAATGGGTTTTAAATTGGTGCTGAAACAAGCCATGTTAGCACTGATGTCATGAATTCTTAGAGTGTTTGCATACCACAGCAAGTGTTTGTTTTCTCCTGAGGGAGAGTTTGTATTTGTTATAGCTGACAAGAAGAAAGGTGAGGAAGAAAGAGCTAGTATGTTTTAAAGCATGATAGGAAAAAAAAAAATCTTTTCTATTTTCCTGGTGTTTGGAAAATAGTTTGGTCTCTGCAATTTGAACAGATTGTAACTGGTGAAGGGTGGGAGTCCTTCAAAAGGAGGGACAAAATGGGAAGTGTGGGCTAAATTCTGAATGCTGAACTGGCTGGGATGCTGTCAGATAGAGGGCTCTAGAAACTTGAAGTCAAACAGACACTGGTGACTTGGGAAGCCATTTGCTAGTAATTTCAAGCCACCTATACTTTAGTCATCCTGTTGGCATAACATAAAATTGCTCAGACTGTATTTATCCTGTAGCTAAAAGGAGCAGATTATCTGCAAATTCAGCATACACACATATACTCACTTGCAGTACAGTTTGACTCCAAAAATATCCCAACATTTTGGGTTTTCTTCTGTTACCCCTGTGCACACAGAGGGTTTAGAAAACAGTAGGTCATGGCAACCATTGAACAGTCCCACGGATGACGAACAAGGGACAGTTCATTTCCCTTTGTTGTCTGGGTTGGCTCCATAGAAATAATAAATGCTAAAATCAGAAATAATTGTTTCACTACAGTGAGTAGATATATTCACTGAATATACACAGAGGATTGCAAAAGAAGTAAGTTTAACATAGAGCTACATTTTAAAAATAAAATAATTATCCCACTACATCTTTCTCTATCACATCAAGCTTTTAAAAGAAAAAATAATTTTCCTATGTATTGCAAGTTTTAGGAGCTCAGAATTGAGATGCAAACTAAAATCAGTATTTCAGGGTAGGACTGTCTCTCACTGCTTATTGTATACTAGCCAGAACAGTGTAATTTCCTGTTGAAATGCAAGAAGAAATCAAAGTATGGTTCATCTCAGAAGTTCACGTGATAGTATTGTTAACTTCATTAAATTTTTTATCTATATAGAAATTCCTTTTTCTAATTAGAGATACCTAACAGATGTTCTAAAAAGAGACAGATAAATGGTGAATTCTTATGCCTACAGACATGCCCAGAACAGGTTAACCATCTTCAGGTGACACCTCTTTGGGCAGGCAATTTCTTGTTCTGTTCTTGCACTAATGGATGCTTAACAACCTAGCTCAGTAGAGACAGTGGAATTAGGCCAGGGAAGCTCTAGCAAATACCAGAGTTTTAAAGAATTTGAGGGTTTGTATATTTGTTTTTCTTATGTAATAGTCTTGGCCTCCATTTAGATTTGCAACATTAGGGAATGTTTTTAAGTATTTTATCCATGTGTCAATTATTCTCTGAAGAGGGCTTCACTGTATATCTACAATATTGCACTTGTGCAGTAAAAACAAGCATCTGAAGAACCCTCATGAAAATACATAAAAGCCAATTATTGTGATTTGTGTTTACATTCCAGCTGTCTTCTAATGAGATTTTTTTTCCATGCCATTGAAAAAAAGAAGATAGTGCTGTCAATTTCTGGACTCAGAGATAAAGTTCATGAAAACATTTAAGTACATATTTCAGATTTTGTCTTGAGTTGAGAGATTTTCCTGAAAATGTATGAATTTAAACACACACTGGAGTGCCTTCATGAATTAAAAACTTGATTTAATAGATGCAAGTAAATGCATAATGAGACTGAATTCAACCATCTATTTGTAGCCATGGGTTCCTTCCCAACCTTCCCATTTGTAGCCATGGGTTCCTTTACCTCTCTGCAATTACAGACCTTTGATGACAAATGCCCTATGTATTTCAGGTCTGAATGGTCTAGACCATTCAACAGGGCAGTCAATAGGCCAGATCTGGCTTCCAGAGGATTTCTTCCAGCCTACTAATATTTCTACTTGACTTTGAGCTGGGGAGAGATGATA